>JAZAQC010000025.1:0-4800000 GCA_036289425.1 Rhopalosiphum nymphaeae
CGTAGAGTAGTAAAACTACTAGTTATACTACACTATGGTATACTTGATATTGATTATAGCCATAGTACAATAGATATTTATGGATTTTACATTGTTCAATGTACCTATTAGTGATACTAATTGATGAATCGAAGTAGCATACAACTTCCTATAAAAATTCATATTTAATTTGAATATGGCTAAAATTGACTTGTGCCCTTTTGTACGGACACCGTCTAAATATAAATAGATACTTGCATTTGATATGTAAGATTTGGAATATGTAATTACACATACTAAATATTATTAACTTATCTATGTTGTATGGTATGACTATATATTTTTTGGAACAAACTACAAAATATAGATTTATAATTTATTTTTAATATGTATTGTGTCACAACATACAATAATCATTTTACAACAAAACATTAACAAGTAGTTTTCAATAAAATAAAGGTAGTCTATTTTTCAATTATAACTTGACTTCCAGAAACAATATCAATAAGATCTGACGTGATTTTAAATTGTCTTTTTCGATTATACTCTAAGGATAATTTTTCATTCAACGACTTAACATTTTTAGATGCAGAATCCATAGCTATCATACGAGCAGAATGTTCACACAAAGTGTTTTCTATCATAGCAAAAAATAAAAGCGAAACAGTAGAAAATTCAATGTAACTTCTCATATTTTCTTCTTCTACTTCTTCTAAACTGGCGATATGAGCTACTGTGAGAAGGAAATCTGTGTTATAAATGGAGATCCAATCAACTTGCGACGTGCCTTTAGTAACGATTCGATTGTAAAATATTTGGCAAGCAATGAATTCGGCATAGTTACATTCATTGAATATTTTTGAAGCCTCTAGAAATGTGGGATTATTTTTCCCTATTTTGAAAACTGTAAATAAAATGTTAGATTTATGCGATTTAGCTAACAATTCCTCTGATTTTTGACCAACACACACGACTTTTGCAAGTTTTTGATCAGGCCTGTCTAGCTCTTGTTTAACTTTATTCACGATGGCTGTATGTATGCCACCACATAAACCTCGATCAGACGTAATAGCAAATATGAGATGGTTTTCAATGTGATCGAGCATGTTAATGTGTGTATAATGCTTGTAAAATGACAGCGTACCATGGCCGAACGGACGTACGTCCTTCAGCAAACGCTCAGTCTTTGCCAGTTTGGCAGCCGACACAAGTTTCAGGGACGAAGTGATTTTGTTGATGTTTTTATACGACTGTATGCTCTTCTGGATGGCTCTCAAAGACATCGGAACGAACAATTTTGGACGGGCTGCAACAAATGAAGTGTGTACGCACAGACGGGACGACAAACGCCGCAACGGTCTAAAATCTAAATATAAAAAAGAGAAACTGAATACAAGAAATCGTGATCAGATGGGAACAGAAAGTTATGTGTTACGACTAAGATCCGCGATCGTTGTGTAATGCGACACGACATACCAGTGACGTATATAAAGAGGAGTTCTAAGAGTTCAAACACCCCCGAAATGTATTGTTGATACGGCACACGTTGCACGCTTCGTGAACCTGCCTCGAAAATCAACATATAATAATAATAATAATAATAATAATAATAATAATAACCCCCTCCCACTAAATAAATTCCTATATACGCCACTGTGATATACGCAAGTATCTACTGTCTTCATTAATTTAAGATTATCCTTGTTTTTCAAAATACAAGAAAAGACGGATTTTACTTACCTTTGCAATGACGGCTGGCTGAATGCAGCAAACGAACACGACGGAGTGGAGTTTTCTATTACTATAACGTATGTGAGTAAGTAATGTATATATTTAAATTAAGATCACATTCGACGAAAAAAACAGAAAACGAATTATGATTAAGGTTTATTGGAATCGAACGAACGAAATTAAGAACAGTAATAACAAAATAATATGTAGTGCCGGACAACGTAGTATAGAATGTAAACAACTTATATGCAAAATAAATATTATTATAAGTACCTCAGCCTATTATCCAAAGATATTTGACATTTTTAGAAAATAACTGGTTGTAACGTATTTAAATTAAATAAAAATGCTGAGTGTCTACCACAAAAACCGGAAAAATTATAACAATTTTAACACTGTTTAATAATTTTCTTGACACACACAGATAAGTAAAAGTATGCGTCGCCGTTCAGGAATATTGCTGAACTGCTTTCAAATCTGCGATATCTTACCAAAAATTATGAAATTTTGTACACGGCATTGGTTGTTCCGTAGTGTTAATCAAAAAAATCGGAACAATTATAAATTTATAATGCAGTTCAGTCTCAGTAATTGTATCGAACATAGAAATCAGTACGCTTGTTATGATAAAAATAGTGTATGCTTGGTTGCATTACAACATTTTAAAGGCATTTACTAAATATATTTTGTCATGAAGGTACTTTAATACTTACCATCACTTACTAGTCCGATTATGTTTTTGGTCCTTCTTGACATATTAAATTTAATTATAGGAATGTAGATAATATTATATAAATAAATAATACAATTAATAGATATGTAATACGTATAGATTGAGTTGAATCAAACTATCAAACTATTTGAAATAACCCAGAGACGTATTTAGAGGGAGGGTTAATTTTGAATTTTGGAGAGCATTTTGATATACGCTGTATCTAGGTTTTTCTTACCTGGGGCGCAAAATTCTTAAATACGTCTCTGGTAATACCTTTTTCTCTTAATAATAAAAATATTTATTATTATTAATGTTTTTTTTTTTTTTTTTTTTTTTTTTTTAAGATAATAAGATAATATTGACATAAGCCCTTATTCATCGATACAATTTTAATATCATCAATTACGATGTATCGCACTACTTATTAAATAACTCGATAAATAGTATACGATTATATGGTTGACATGGGGGTATATGGGAGGATGGATCCTCCCCATGACCTTTTTTTTATGTAAATGCTTTATATTATCATTTTTTTACGAAAATTAGTTAGTTTTTTGGAGTATTTATATCCCCTCTTCCTAATAATAATTCCTGTTTACGCTACTTTACGATTATACCACTATAGATATCTATACTATAGTATATTATAGTATAGTATAGACCGTAGAGTAGTAAAACTACTAGTTATACTACACTATGGTATACTTGATATTGATTATAGCCATAGTACAATAGATATTTATGGATTTTACATTGTTCAATGTACCTATTAGTGATACTAATTGATGAATCGAAGTAGCATACAACTTCCTATAAAAATTCATATTTAATTTGAATATGGCTAAAATTGACTTGTGCCCTTTTGTACGGACACCGTCTAAATATAAATAGATACTTGCATTTGATATGTAAGATTTGGAATATGTAATTACACATACTAAATATTATTAACTTATCTATGTTGTATGGTATGACTATATATTTTTTGGAACAAACTACAAAATATAGATTTATAATTTATTTTTAATATGTATTGTGTCACAACATACAATAATCATTTTACAACAAAACATTAACAAGTAGTTTTCAATAAAATAAAGGTAGTCTATTTTTCAATTATAACTTGACTTCCAGAAACAATATCAATAAGATCTGACGTGATTTTAAATTGTCTTTTTCGATTATACTCTAAGGATAATTTTTCATTCAACGACTTAACATTTTTAGATGCAGAATCCATAGCTATCATACGAGCAGAATGTTCACACAAAGTGTTTTCTATCATAGCAAAAAATAAAAGCGAAACAGTAGAAAATTCAATGTAACTTCTCATATTTTCTTCTTCTACTTCTTCTAAACTGGCGATATGAGCTACTGTGAGAAGGAAATCTGTGTTATAAATGGAGATCCAATCAACTTGCGACGTGCCTTTAGTAACGATTCGATTGTAAAATATTTGGCAAGCAATGAATTCGGCATAGTTACATTCATTGAATATTTTTGAAGCCTCTAGAAATGTGGGATTATTTTTCCCTATTTTGAAAACTGTAAATAAAATGTTAGATTTATGCGATTTAGCTAACAATTCCTCTGATTTTTGACCAACACACACGACTTTTGCAAGTTTTTGATCAGGCCTGTCTAGCTCTTGTTTAACTTTATTCACGATGGCTGTATGTATGCCACCACATAAACCTCGATCAGACGTAATAGCAAATATGAGATGGTTTTCAATGTGATCGAGCATGTTAATGTGTGTATAATGCTTGTAAAATGACAGCGTACCATGGCCGAACGGACGTACGTCCTTCAGCAAACGCTCAGTCTTTGCCAGTTTGGCAGCCGACACAAGTTTCAGGGACGAAGTGATTTTGTTGATGTTTTTATACGACTGTATGCTCTTCTGGATGGCTCTCAAAGACATCGGAACGAACAATTTTGGACGGGCTGCAACAAATGAAGTGTGTACGCACAGACGGGACGACAAACGCCGCAACGGTCTAAAATCTAAATATAAAAAAGAGAAACTGAATACAAGAAATCGTGATCAGATGGGAACAGAAAGTTATGTGTTACGACTAAGATCCGCGATCGTTGTGTAATGCGACACGACATACCAGTGACGTATATAAAGAGGAGTTCTAAGAGTTCAAACACCCCCGAAATGTATTGTTGATACGGCACACGTTGCACGCTTCGTGAACCTGCCTCGAAAATCAACATATAATAATAATAATAATAATAATAATAATAATAATAATAACCCCCTCCCACTAAATAAATTCCTATATACGCCACTGTGATATACGCAAGTATCTACTGTCTTCATTAATTTAAGATTATCCTTGTTTTTCAAAATACAAGAAAAGACGGATTTTACTTACCTTTGCAATGACGGCTGGCTGAATGCAGCAAACGAACACGACGGAGTGGAGTTTTCTATTACTATAACGTATGTGAGTAAGTAATGTATATATTTAAATTAAGATCACATTCGACGAAAAAAACAGAAAACGAATTATGATTAAGGTTTATTGGAATCGAACGAACGAAATTAAGAACAGTAATAACAAAATAATATGTAGTGCCGGACAACGTAGTATAGAATGTAAACAACTTATATGCAAAATAAATATTATTATAAGTACCTCAGCCTATTATCCAAAGATATTTGACATTTTTAGAAAATAACTGGTTGTAACGTATTTAAATTAAATAAAAATGCTGAGTGTCTACCACAAAAACCGGAAAAATTATAACAATTTTAACACTGTTTAATAATTTTCTTGACACACACAGATAAGTAAAAGTATGCGTCGCCGTTCAGGAATATTGCTGAACTGCTTTCAAATCTGCGATATCTTACCAAAAATTATGAAATTTTGTACACGGCATTGGTTGTTCCGTAGTGTTAATCAAAAAAATCGGAACAATTATAAATTTATAATGCAGTTCAGTCTCAGTAATTGTATCGAACATAGAAATCAGTACGCTTGTTATGATAAAAATAGTGTATGCTTGGTTGCATTACAACATTTTAAAGGCATTTACTAAATATATTTTGTCATGAAGGTACTTTAATACTTACCATCACTTACTAGTCCGATTATGTTTTTGGTCCTTCTTGACATATTAAATTTAATTATAGGAATGTAGATAATATTATATAAATAAATAATACAATTAATAGATATGTAATACGTATAGATTGAGTTGAATCAAACTATCAAACTATTTGAAATAACCCAGAGACGTATTTAGAGGGAGGGTTAATTTTGAATTTTGGAGAGCATTTTGATATACGCTGTATCTAGGTTTTTCTTACCTGGGGCGCAAAATTCTTAAATACGTCTCTGGTAATACCTTTTTCTCTTAATAATAAAAATATTTATTATTATTAATGTTTTTTTTTTTTTTTTTTTTTTTTTTTTAAGATAATAAGATAATATTGACATAAGCCCTTATTCATCGATACAATTTTAATATCATCAATTACGATGTATCGCACTACTTATTAAATAACTCGATAAATAGTATACGATTATATGGTTGACATGGGGGTATATGGGAGGATGGATCCTCCCCATGACCTTTTTTTTATGTAAATGCTTTATATTATCATTTTTTTACGAAAATTAGTTAGTTTTTTGGAGTATTTATATCCCCTCTTCCTAATAATAATTCCTGTTTACGCTACTTTACGATTATACCACTATAGATATCTATACTATAGTATATTATAGTATAGTATAGACCGTAGAGTAGTAAAACTACTAGTTATACTACACTATGGTATACTTGATATTGATTATAGCCATAGTACAATAGATATTTATGGATTTTACATTGTTCAATGTACCTATTAGTGATACTAATTGATGAATCGAAGTAGCATACAACTTCCTATAAAAATTCATATTTAATTTGAATATGGCTAAAATTGACTTGTGCCCTTTTGTACGGACACCGTCTAAATATAAATAGATACTTGCATTTGATATGTAAGATTTGGAATATGTAATTACACATACTAAATATTATTAACTTATCTATGTTGTATGGTATGACTATATATTTTTTGGAACAAACTACAAAATATAGATTTATAATTTATTTTTAATATGTATTGTGTCACAACATACAATAATCATTTTACAACAAAACATTAACAAGTAGTTTTCAATAAAATAAAGGTAGTCTATTTTTCAATTATAACTTGACTTCCAGAAACAATATCAATAAGATCTGACGTGATTTTAAATTGTCTTTTTCGATTATACTCTAAGGATAATTTTTCATTCAACGACTTAACATTTTTAGATGCAGAATCCATAGCTATCATACGAGCAGAATGTTCACACAAAGTGTTTTCTATCATAGCAAAAAATAAAAGCGAAACAGTAGAAAATTCAATGTAACTTCTCATATTTTCTTCTTCTACTTCTTCTAAACTGGCGATATGAGCTACTGTGAGAAGGAAATCTGTGTTATAAATGGAGATCCAATCAACTTGCGACGTGCCTTTAGTAACGATTCGATTGTAAAATATTTGGCAAGCAATGAATTCGGCATAGTTACATTCATTGAATATTTTTGAAGCCTCTAGAAATGTGGGATTATTTTTCCCTATTTTGAAAACTGTAAATAAAATGTTAGATTTATGCGATTTAGCTAACAATTCCTCTGATTTTTGACCAACACACACGACTTTTGCAAGTTTTTGATCAGGCCTGTCTAGCTCTTGTTTAACTTTATTCACGATGGCTGTATGTATGCCACCACATAAACCTCGATCAGACGTAATAGCAAATATGAGATGGTTTTCAATGTGATCGAGCATGTTAATGTGTGTATAATGCTTGTAAAATGACAGCGTACCATGGCCGAACGGACGTACGTCCTTCAGCAAACGCTCAGTCTTTGCCAGTTTGGCAGCCGACACAAGTTTCAGGGACGAAGTGATTTTGTTGATGTTTTTATACGACTGTATGCTCTTCTGGATGGCTCTCAAAGACATCGGAACGAACAATTTTGGACGGGCTGCAACAAATGAAGTGTGTACGCACAGACGGGACGACAAACGCCGCAACGGTCTAAAATCTAAATATAAAAAAGAGAAACTGAATACAAGAAATCGTGATCAGATGGGAACAGAAAGTTATGTGTTACGACTAAGATCCGCGATCGTTGTGTAATGCGACACGACATACCAGTGACGTATATAAAGAGGAGTTCTAAGAGTTCAAACACCCCCGAAATGTATTGTTGATACGGCACACGTTGCACGCTTCGTGAACCTGCCTCGAAAATCAACATATAATAATAATAATAATAATAATAATAATAATAATAACCCCCTCCCACTAAATAAATTCCTATATACGCCACTGTGATATACGCAAGTATCTACTGTCTTCATTAATTTAAGATTATCCTTGTTTTTCAAAATACAAGAAAAGACGGATTTTACTTACCTTTGCAATGACGGCTGGCTGAATGCAGCAAACGAACACGACGGAGTGGAGTTTTCTATTACTATAACGTATGTGAGTAAGTAATGTATATATTTAAATTAAGATCACATTCGACGAAAAAAACAGAAAACGAATTATGATTAAGGTTTATTGGAATCGAACGAACGAAATTAAGAACAGTAATAACAAAATAATATGTAGTGCCGGACAACGTAGTATAGAATGTAAACAACTTATATGCAAAATAAATATTATTATAAGTACCTCAGCCTATTATCCAAAGATATTTGACATTTTTAGAAAATAACTGGTTGTAACGTATTTAAATTAAATAAAAATGCTGAGTGTCTACCACAAAAACCGGAAAAATTATAACAATTTTAACACTGTTTAATAATTTTCTTGACACACACAGATAAGTAAAAGTATGCGTCGCCGTTCAGGAATATTGCTGAACTGCTTTCAAATCTGCGATATCTTACCAAAAATTATGAAATTTTGTACACGGCATTGGTTGTTCCGTAGTGTTAATCAAAAAAATCGGAACAATTATAAATTTATAATGCAGTTCAGTCTCAGTAATTGTATCGAACATAGAAATCAGTACGCTTGTTATGATAAAAATAGTGTATGCTTGGTTGCATTACAACATTTTAAAGGCATTTACTAAATATATTTTGTCATGAAGGTACTTTAATACTTACCATCACTTACTAGTCCGATTATGTTTTTGGTCCTTCTTGACATATTAAATTTAATTATAGGAATGTAGATAATATTATATAAATAAATAATACAATTAATAGATATGTAATACGTATAGATTGAGTTGAATCAAACTATCAAACTATTTGAAATAACCCAGAGACGTATTTAGAGGGAGGGTTAATTTTGAATTTTGGAGAGCATTTTGATATACGCTGTATCTAGGTTTTTCTTACCTGGGGCGCAAAATTCTTAAATACGTCTCTGGTAATACCTTTTTCTCTTAATAATAAAAATATTTATTATTATTAATGTTTTTTTTTTTTTTTTTTTTTTTTTTTAAGATAATAAGATAATATTGACATAAGCCCTTATTCATCGATACAATTTTAATATCATCAATTACGATGTATCGCACTACTTATTAAATAACTCGATAAATAGTATACGATTATATGGTTGACATGGGGGTATATGGGAGGATGGATCCTCCCCATGACCTTTTTTTTATGTAAATGCTTTATATTATCATTTTTTTACGAAAATTAGTTAGTTTTTTGGAGTATTTATATCCCCTCTTCCTAATAATAATTCCTGTTTACGCTACTTTACGATTATACCACTATAGATATCTATACTATAGTATATTATAGTATAGTATAGACCGTAGAGTAGTAAAACTACTAGTTATACTACACTATGGTATACTTGATATTGATTATAGCCATAGTACAATAGATATTTATGGATTTTACATTGTTCAATGTACCTATTAGTGATACTAATTGATGAATCGAAGTAGCATACAACTTCCTATAAAAATTCATATTTAATTTGAATATGGCTAAAATTGACTTGTGCCCTTTTGTACGGACACCGTCTAAATATAAATAGATACTTGCATTTGATATGTAAGATTTGGAATATGTAATTACACATACTAAATATTATTAACTTATCTATGTTGTATGGTATGACTATATATTTTTTGGAACAAACTACAAAATATAGATTTATAATTTATTTTTAATATGTATTGTGTCACAACATACAATAATCATTTTACAACAAAACATTAACAAGTAGTTTTCAATAAAATAAAGGTAGTCTATTTTTCAATTATAACTTGACTTCCAGAAACAATATCAATAAGATCTGACGTGATTTTAAATTGTCTTTTTCGATTATACTCTAAGGATAATTTTTCATTCAACGACTTAACATTTTTAGATGCAGAATCCATAGCTATCATACGAGCAGAATGTTCACACAAAGTGTTTTCTATCATAGCAAAAAATAAAAGCGAAACAGTAGAAAATTCAATGTAACTTCTCATATTTTCTTCTTCTACTTCTTCTAAACTGGCGATATGAGCTACTGTGAGAAGGAAATCTGTGTTATAAATGGAGATCCAATCAACTTGCGACGTGCCTTTAGTAACGATTCGATTGTAAAATATTTGGCAAGCAATGAATTCGGCATAGTTACATTCATTGAATATTTTTGAAGCCTCTAGAAATGTGGGATTATTTTTCCCTATTTTGAAAACTGTAAATAAAATGTTAGATTTATGCGATTTAGCTAACAATTCCTCTGATTTTTGACCAACACACACGACTTTTGCAAGTTTTTGATCAGGCCTGTCTAGCTCTTGTTTAACTTTATTCACGATGGCTGTATGTATGCCACCACATAAACCTCGATCAGACGTAATAGCAAATATGAGATGGTTTTCAATGTGATCGAGCATGTTAATGTGTGTATAATGCTTGTAAAATGACAGCGTACCATGGCCGAACGGACGTACGTCCTTCAGCAAACGCTCAGTCTTTGCCAGTTTGGCAGCCGACACAAGTTTCAGGGACGAAGTGATTTTGTTGATGTTTTTATACGACTGTATGCTCTTCTGGATGGCTCTCAAAGACATCGGAACGAACAATTTTGGACGGGCTGCAACAAATGAAGTGTGTACGCACAGACGGGACGACAAACGCCGCAACGGTCTAAAATCTAAATATAAAAAAGAGAAACTGAATACAAGAAATCGTGATCAGATGGGAACAGAAAGTTATGTGTTACGACTAAGATCCGCGATCGTTGTGTAATGCGACACGACATACCAGTGACGTATATAAAGAGGAGTTCTAAGAGTTCAAACACCCCCGAAATGTATTGTTGATACGGCACACGTTGCACGCTTCGTGAACCTGCCTCGAAAATCAACATATAATAATAATAATAATAATAATAATAATAATAATAACCCCCTCCCACTAAATAAATTCCTATATACGCCACTGTGATATACGCAAGTATCTACTGTCTTCATTAATTTAAGATTATCCTTGTTTTTCAAAATACAAGAAAAGACGGATTTTACTTACCTTTGCAATGACGGCTGGCTGAATGCAGCAAACGAACACGACGGAGTGGAGTTTTCTATTACTATAACGTATGTGAGTAAGTAATGTATATATTTAAATTAAGATCACATTCGACGAAAAAAACAGAAAACGAATTATGATTAAGGTTTATTGGAATCGAACGAACGAAATTAAGAACAGTAATAACAAAATAATATGTAGTGCCGGACAACGTAGTATAGAATGTAAACAACTTATATGCAAAATAAATATTATTATAAGTACCTCAGCCTATTATCCAAAGATATTTGACATTTTTAGAAAATAACTGGTTGTAACGTATTTAAATTAAATAAAAATGCTGAGTGTCTACCACAAAAACCGGAAAAATTATAACAATTTTAACACTGTTTAATAATTTTCTTGACACACACAGATAAGTAAAAGTATGCGTCGCCGTTCAGGAATATTGCTGAACTGCTTTCAAATCTGCGATATCTTACCAAAAATTATGAAATTTTGTACACGGCATTGGTTGTTCCGTAGTGTTAATCAAAAAAATCGGAACAATTATAAATTTATAATGCAGTTCAGTCTCAGTAATTGTATCGAACATAGAAATCAGTACGCTTGTTATGATAAAAATAGTGTATGCTTGGTTGCATTACAACATTTTAAAGGCATTTACTAAATATATTTTGTCATGAAGGTACTTTAATACTTACCATCACTTACTAGTCCGATTATGTTTTTGGTCCTTCTTGACATATTAAATTTAATTATAGGAATGTAGATAATATTATATAAATAAATAATACAATTAATAGATATGTAATACGTATAGATTGAGTTGAATCAAACTATCAAACTATTTGAAATAACCCAGAGACGTATTTAGAGGGAGGGTTAATTTTGAATTTTGGAGAGCATTTTGATATACGCTGTATCTAGGTTTTTCTTACCTGGGGCGCAAAATTCTTAAATACGTCTCTGGTAATACCTTTTTCTCTTAATAATAAAAATATTTATTATTATTAATGTTTTTTTTTTTTTTTTTTTTTTTTTTTTAAGATAATAAGATAATATTGACATAAGCCCTTATTCATCGATACAATTTTAATATCATCAATTACGATGTATCGCACTACTTATTAAATAACTCGATAAATAGTATACGATTATATGGTTGACATGGGGGTATATGGGAGGATGGATCCTCCCCATGACCTTTTTTTTATGTAAATGCTTTATATTATCATTTTTTTACGAAAATTAGTTAGTTTTTTGGAGTATTTATATCCCCTCTTCCTAATAATAATTCCTGTTTACGCTACTTTACGATTATACCACTATAGATATCTATACTATAGTATATTATAGTATAGTATAGACCGTAGAGTAGTAAAACTACTAGTTATACTACACTATGGTATACTTGATATTGATTATAGCCATAGTACAATAGATATTTATGGATTTTACATTGTTCAATGTACCTATTAGTGATACTAATTGATGAATCGAAGTAGCATACAACTTCCTATAAAAATTCATATTTAATTTGAATATGGCTAAAATTGACTTGTGCCCTTTTGTACGGACACCGTCTAAATATAAATAGATACTTGCATTTGATATGTAAGATTTGGAATATGTAATTACACATACTAAATATTATTAACTTATCTATGTTGTATGGTATGACTATATATTTTTTGGAACAAACTACAAAATATAGATTTATAATTTATTTTTAATATGTATTGTGTCACAACATACAATAATCATTTTACAACAAAACATTAACAAGTAGTTTTCAATAAAATAAAGGTAGTCTATTTTTCAATTATAACTTGACTTCCAGAAACAATATCAATAAGATCTGACGTGATTTTAAATTGTCTTTTTCGATTATACTCTAAGGATAATTTTTCATTCAACGACTTAACATTTTTAGATGCAGAATCCATAGCTATCATACGAGCAGAATGTTCACACAAAGTGTTTTCTATCATAGCAAAAAATAAAAGCGAAACAGTAGAAAATTCAATGTAACTTCTCATATTTTCTTCTTCTACTTCTTCTAAACTGGCGATATGAGCTACTGTGAGAAGGAAATCTGTGTTATAAATGGAGATCCAATCAACTTGCGACGTGCCTTTAGTAACGATTCGATTGTAAAATATTTGGCAAGCAATGAATTCGGCATAGTTACATTCATTGAATATTTTTGAAGCCTCTAGAAATGTGGGATTATTTTTCCCTATTTTGAAAACTGTAAATAAAATGTTAGATTTATGCGATTTAGCTAACAATTCCTCTGATTTTTGACCAACACACACGACTTTTGCAAGTTTTTGATCAGGCCTGTCTAGCTCTTGTTTAACTTTATTCACGATGGCTGTATGTATGCCACCACATAAACCTCGATCAGACGTAATAGCAAATATGAGATGGTTTTCAATGTGATCGAGCATGTTAATGTGTGTATAATGCTTGTAAAATGACAGCGTACCATGGCCGAACGGACGTACGTCCTTCAGCAAACGCTCAGTCTTTGCCAGTTTGGCAGCCGACACAAGTTTCAGGGACGAAGTGATTTTGTTGATGTTTTTATACGACTGTATGCTCTTCTGGATGGCTCTCAAAGACATCGGAACGAACAATTTTGGACGGGCTGCAACAAATGAAGTGTGTACGCACAGACGGGACGACAAACGCCGCAACGGTCTAAAATCTAAATATAAAAAAGAGAAACTGAATACAAGAAATCGTGATCAGATGGGAACAGAAAGTTATGTGTTACGACTAAGATCCGCGATCGTTGTGTAATGCGACACGACATACCAGTGACGTATATAAAGAGGAGTTCTAAGAGTTCAAACACCCCCGAAATGTATTGTTGATACGGCACACGTTGCACGCTTCGTGAACCTGCCTCGAAAATCAACATATAATAATAATAATAATAATAATAATAATAATAATAACCCCCTCCCACTAAATAAATTCCTATATACGCCACTGTGATATACGCAAGTATCTACTGTCTTCATTAATTTAAGATTATCCTTGTTTTTCAAAATACAAGAAAAGACGGATTTTACTTACCTTTGCAATGACGGCTGGCTGAATGCAGCAAACGAACACGACGGAGTGGAGTTTTCTATTACTATAACGTATGTGAGTAAGTAATGTATATATTTAAATTAAGATCACATTCGACGAAAAAAACAGAAAACGAATTATGATTAAGGTTTATTGGAATCGAACGAACGAAATTAAGAACAGTAATAACAAAATAATATGTAGTGCCGGACAACGTAGTATAGAATGTAAACAACTTATATGCAAAATAAATATTATTATAAGTACCTCAGCCTATTATCCAAAGATATTTGACATTTTTAGAAAATAACTGGTTGTAACGTATTTAAATTAAATAAAAATGCTGAGTGTCTACCACAAAAACCGGAAAAATTATAACAATTTTAACACTGTTTAATAATTTTCTTGACACACACAGATAAGTAAAAGTATGCGTCGCCGTTCAGGAATATTGCTGAACTGCTTTCAAATCTGCGATATCTTACCAAAAATTATGAAATTTTGTACACGGCATTGGTTGTTCCGTAGTGTTAATCAAAAAAATCGGAACAATTATAAATTTATAATGCAGTTCAGTCTCAGTAATTGTATCGAACATAGAAATCAGTACGCTTGTTATGATAAAAATAGTGTATGCTTGGTTGCATTACAACATTTTAAAGGCATTTACTAAATATATTTTGTCATGAAGGTACTTTAATACTTACCATCACTTACTAGTCCGATTATGTTTTTGGTCCTTCTTGACATATTAAATTTAATTATAGGAATGTAGATAATATTATATAAATAAATAATACAATTAATAGATATGTAATACGTATAGATTGAGTTGAATCAAACTATCAAACTATTTGAAATAACCCAGAGACGTATTTAGAGGGAGGGTTAATTTTGAATTTTGGAGAGCATTTTGATATACGCTGTATCTAGGTTTTTCTTACCTGGGGCGCAAAATTCTTAAATACGTCTCTGGTAATACCTTTTTCTCTTAATAATAAAAATATTTATTATTATTAATGTTTTTTTTTTTTTTTTTTTTTTTTTTTAAGATAATAAGATAATATTGACATAAGCCCTTATTCATCGATACAATTTTAATATCATCAATTACGATGTATCGCACTACTTATTAAATAACTCGATAAATAGTATACGATTATATGGTTGACATGGGGGTATATGGGAGGATGGATCCTCCCCATGACCTTTTTTTTATGTAAATGCTTTATATTATCATTTTTTTACGAAAATTAGTTAGTTTTTTGGAGTATTTATATCCCCTCTTCCTAATAATAATTCCTGTTTACGCTACTTTACGATTATACCACTATAGATATCTATACTATAGTATATTATAGTATAGTATAGACCGTAGAGTAGTAAAACTACTAGTTATACTACACTATGGTATACTTGATATTGATTATAGCCATAGTACAATAGATATTTATGGATTTTACATTGTTCAATGTACCTATTAGTGATACTAATTGATGAATCGAAGTAGCATACAACTTCCTATAAAAATTCATATTTAATTTGAATATGGCTAAAATTGACTTGTGCCCTTTTGTACGGACACCGTCTAAATATAAATAGATACTTGCATTTGATATGTAAGATTTGGAATATGTAATTACACATACTAAATATTATTAACTTATCTATGTTGTATGGTATGACTATATATTTTTTGGAACAAACTACAAAATATAGATTTATAATTTATTTTTAATATGTATTGTGTCACAACATACAATAATCATTTTACAACAAAACATTAACAAGTAGTTTTCAATAAAATAAAGGTAGTCTATTTTTCAATTATAACTTGACTTCCAGAAACAATATCAATAAGATCTGACGTGATTTTAAATTGTCTTTTTCGATTATACTCTAAGGATAATTTTTCATTCAACGACTTAACATTTTTAGATGCAGAATCCATAGCTATCATACGAGCAGAATGTTCACACAAAGTGTTTTCTATCATAGCAAAAAATAAAAGCGAAACAGTAGAAAATTCAATGTAACTTCTCATATTTTCTTCTTCTACTTCTTCTAAACTGGCGATATGAGCTACTGTGAGAAGGAAATCTGTGTTATAAATGGAGATCCAATCAACTTGCGACGTGCCTTTAGTAACGATTCGATTGTAAAATATTTGGCAAGCAATGAATTCGGCATAGTTACATTCATTGAATATTTTTGAAGCCTCTAGAAATGTGGGATTATTTTTCCCTATTTTGAAAACTGTAAATAAAATGTTAGATTTATGCGATTTAGCTAACAATTCCTCTGATTTTTGACCAACACACACGACTTTTGCAAGTTTTTGATCAGGCCTGTCTAGCTCTTGTTTAACTTTATTCACGATGGCTGTATGTATGCCACCACATAAACCTCGATCAGACGTAATAGCAAATATGAGATGGTTTTCAATGTGATCGAGCATGTTAATGTGTGTATAATGCTTGTAAAATGACAGCGTACCATGGCCGAACGGACGTACGTCCTTCAGCAAACGCTCAGTCTTTGCCAGTTTGGCAGCCGACACAAGTTTCAGGGACGAAGTGATTTTGTTGATGTTTTTATACGACTGTATGCTCTTCTGGATGGCTCTCAAAGACATCGGAACGAACAATTTTGGACGGGCTGCAACAAATGAAGTGTGTACGCACAGACGGGACGACAAACGCCGCAACGGTCTAAAATCTAAATATAAAAAAGAGAAACTGAATACAAGAAATCGTGATCAGATGGGAACAGAAAGTTATGTGTTACGACTAAGATCCGCGATCGTTGTGTAATGCGACACGACATACCAGTGACGTATATAAAGAGGAGTTCTAAGAGTTCAAACACCCCCGAAATGTATTGTTGATACGGCACACGTTGCACGCTTCGTGAACCTGCCTCGAAAATCAACATATAATAATAATAATAATAATAATAATAATAATAATAATAACCCCCTCCCACTAAATAAATTCCTATATACGCCACTGTGATATACGCAAGTATCTACTGTCTTCATTAATTTAAGATTATCCTTGTTTTTCAAAATACAAGAAAAGACGGATTTTACTTACCTTTGCAATGACGGCTGGCTGAATGCAGCAAACGAACACGACGGAGTGGAGTTTTCTATTACTATAACGTATGTGAGTAAGTAATGTATATATTTAAATTAAGATCACATTCGACGAAAAAAACAGAAAACGAATTATGATTAAGGTTTATTGGAATCGAACGAACGAAATTAAGAACAGTAATAACAAAATAATATGTAGTGCCGGACAACGTAGTATAGAATGTAAACAACTTATATGCAAAATAAATATTATTATAAGTACCTCAGCCTATTATCCAAAGATATTTGACATTTTTAGAAAATAACTGGTTGTAACGTATTTAAATTAAATAAAAATGCTGAGTGTCTACCACAAAAACCGGAAAAATTATAACAATTTTAACACTGTTTAATAATTTTCTTGACACACACAGATAAGTAAAAGTATGCGTCGCCGTTCAGGAATATTGCTGAACTGCTTTCAAATCTGCGATATCTTACCAAAAATTATGAAATTTTGTACACGGCATTGGTTGTTCCGTAGTGTTAATCAAAAAAATCGGAACAATTATAAATTTATAATGCAGTTCAGTCTCAGTAATTGTATCGAACATAGAAATCAGTACGCTTGTTATGATAAAAATAGTGTATGCTTGGTTGCATTACAACATTTTAAAGGCATTTACTAAATATATTTTGTCATGAAGGTACTTTAATACTTACCATCACTTACTAGTCCGATTATGTTTTTGGTCCTTCTTGACATATTAAATTTAATTATAGGAATGTAGATAATATTATATAAATAAATAATACAATTAATAGATATGTAATACGTATAGATTGAGTTGAATCAAACTATCAAACTATTTGAAATAACCCAGAGACGTATTTAGAGGGAGGGTTAATTTTGAATTTTGGAGAGCATTTTGATATACGCTGTATCTAGGTTTTTCTTACCTGGGGCGCAAAATTCTTAAATACGTCTCTGGTAATACCTTTTTCTCTTAATAATAAAAATATTTATTATTATTAATGTTTTTTTTTTTTTTTTTTTTTTTTTTTTAAGATAATAAGATAATATTGACATAAGCCCTTATTCATCGATACAATTTTAATATCATCAATTACGATGTATCGCACTACTTATTAAATAACTCGATAAATAGTATACGATTATATGGTTGACATGGGGGTATATGGGAGGATGGATCCTCCCCATGACCTTTTTTTTATGTAAATGCTTTATATTATCATTTTTTTACGAAAATTAGTTAGTTTTTTGGAGTATTTATATCCCCTCTTCCTAATAATAATTCCTGTTTACGCTACTTTACGATTATACCACTATAGATATCTATACTATAGTATATTATAGTATAGTATAGACCGTAGAGTAGTAAAACTACTAGTTATACTACACTATGGTATACTTGATATTGATTATAGCCATAGTACAATAGATATTTATGGATTTTACATTGTTCAATGTACCTATTAGTGATACTAATTGATGAATCGAAGTAGCATACAACTTCCTATAAAAATTCATATTTAATTTGAATATGGCTAAAATTGACTTGTGCCCTTTTGTACGGACACCGTCTAAATATAAATAGATACTTGCATTTGATATGTAAGATTTGGAATATGTAATTACACATACTAAATATTATTAACTTATCTATGTTGTATGGTATGACTATATATTTTTTGGAACAAACTACAAAATATAGATTTATAATTTATTTTTAATATGTATTGTGTCACAACATACAATAATCATTTTACAACAAAACATTAACAAGTAGTTTTCAATAAAATAAAGGTAGTCTATTTTTCAATTATAACTTGACTTCCAGAAACAATATCAATAAGATCTGACGTGATTTTAAATTGTCTTTTTCGATTATACTCTAAGGATAATTTTTCATTCAACGACTTAACATTTTTAGATGCAGAATCCATAGCTATCATACGAGCAGAATGTTCACACAAAGTGTTTTCTATCATAGCAAAAAATAAAAGCGAAACAGTAGAAAATTCAATGTAACTTCTCATATTTTCTTCTTCTACTTCTTCTAAACTGGCGATATGAGCTACTGTGAGAAGGAAATCTGTGTTATAAATGGAGATCCAATCAACTTGCGACGTGCCTTTAGTAACGATTCGATTGTAAAATATTTGGCAAGCAATGAATTCGGCATAGTTACATTCATTGAATATTTTTGAAGCCTCTAGAAATGTGGGATTATTTTTCCCTATTTTGAAAACTGTAAATAAAATGTTAGATTTATGCGATTTAGCTAACAATTCCTCTGATTTTTGACCAACACACACGACTTTTGCAAGTTTTTGATCAGGCCTGTCTAGCTCTTGTTTAACTTTATTCACGATGGCTGTATGTATGCCACCACATAAACCTCGATCAGACGTAATAGCAAATATGAGATGGTTTTCAATGTGATCGAGCATGTTAATGTGTGTATAATGCTTGTAAAATGACAGCGTACCATGGCCGAACGGACGTACGTCCTTCAGCAAACGCTCAGTCTTTGCCAGTTTGGCAGCCGACACAAGTTTCAGGGACGAAGTGATTTTGTTGATGTTTTTATACGACTGTATGCTCTTCTGGATGGCTCTCAAAGACATCGGAACGAACAATTTTGGACGGGCTGCAACAAATGAAGTGTGTACGCACAGACGGGACGACAAACGCCGCAACGGTCTAAAATCTAAATATAAAAAAGAGAAACTGAATACAAGAAATCGTGATCAGATGGGAACAGAAAGTTATGTGTTACGACTAAGATCCGCGATCGTTGTGTAATGCGACACGACATACCAGTGACGTATATAAAGAGGAGTTCTAAGAGTTCAAACACCCCCGAAATGTATTGTTGATACGGCACACGTTGCACGCTTCGTGAACCTGCCTCGAAAATCAACATATAATAATAATAATAATAATAATAATAATAATAATAACCCCCTCCCACTAAATAAATTCCTATATACGCCACTGTGATATACGCAAGTATCTACTGTCTTCATTAATTTAAGATTATCCTTGTTTTTCAAAATACAAGAAAAGACGGATTTTACTTACCTTTGCAATGACGGCTGGCTGAATGCAGCAAACGAACACGACGGAGTGGAGTTTTCTATTACTATAACGTATGTGAGTAAGTAATGTATATATTTAAATTAAGATCACATTCGACGAAAAAAACAGAAAACGAATTATGATTAAGGTTTATTGGAATCGAACGAACGAAATTAAGAACAGTAATAACAAAATAATATTCACATGTAGTGCCGGACAACGTAGTATAGAATGTAAACAACTTATATGAAAAATAAATATTATTATAAGTACCTCAGCCTATTATCCAAAGATATTTGACATTTTTAGAAAATAAACTAAAAAAATTAGAAAATTTTTAAAGTTGAACCTACTATCGCATACGTATTACTCTAAATATTGACCTAACAAAGCCAACCATAGTACTGCAGCTGTATAGCTATTTAATACTCGGCCCTGACTAGGTATATAGCAGGGGTGACCATTAACAATAATTAATTATAGGAGCCGCAAATTTATAAAGCCAATTGTAAGCGATTCACACTGTTAAGATATGTTTATAAAATAATTAAAATAGTTAATAATAATTTTACTTTAAGCTTGATGTCAAGAGCCGCATGAGACTGACTGAAGAGCCTTATTTTGACCACCCGTTCAGGTATATAGTGTCTAGGAAGCCAGAGAATACGCTGATTCTTCGCATATCCATTCGATATCCTGTCATCAAATCCAGTTACACTGAGGACTGTGGTAGGCCCTGTAGGATGTCATGTGGTATTAGCAGGACAGATTTTTATGGAGCCATGGTGTGTTTGTTTACTCACTGGTCAGAGTATATAATATCAACCATTAATAAACAAATTTGGCCCAAGAAACGCATACAGTAGTGTTAGTTATCAAGGAATAGGTACATGGTCTTTGGATGTGATACTGTGATATCGTGGCAGAAGTTCTTCTAGACAAAATAAAACTTACAAATTACAATTTATTTAATTCGATACCTAGAAAGAATAATTTAAACGTCTCTCACAGTTTTCTCAGAAAACAAGACGTAAACATCATTATCATTTTCGTTTTATCGAGCACTTGATTGCTGAACAAACATTTTCCACTGCTAAAAATCACGGGTAAAATGTAATTTTATGAGTCTTAAAATTTGAACCTCTGACCAAACAAAATTTTATTTATCGTAATTGTCAAATACCTATATTATATTATTTATTTTAGTATAAGCGGAACTTGATAAATTTACCTAGAGGGGATTTTTTTTTCCTATGATTTATAATTTAATTAATAAAATATAACTTAATATAAATAAATAAAACAATAACAGATAAATGTAACTTCAAATTCAATAATAAATAATAAGAATTTAACAGTTATATAACAAATTCCACAAAAAAACTCAATGGAAATAATTTATTATTACTACATATTTGTTTAAAAATTGTTGTACAATTCATTTTAATTAAATTAAAATTGGTTTGATAACATACAGGCAACATACAGTATTTACAACATACATAACTATTCAAACACAACATTTTAATTTTAATTGAGAAAAATATAAATATAAATTATCACAAAATATAATAAATTAGTATAAATATATTAAAGAAATGGACAATACATTTTATAATAACAATAAAGTTGTACACTTAAGTATACAAATGAAGGATGAGACATTTTTAATTTCCATTGACGGCAGAAGTATTGAATTCAATATTTTCATTTTTATCTCGTTTACAAAGTGAATCATCTACATCTATTGCAACAATGTTTGGCAAAATAAAATGACCATCACTATTGCTACGAACTGGTTTAATTGATCTCAATTTTGTAGTTCCAGAATAACATACATTTACGTCTTCACAGTCCAGTGGATGTAATCCATTATTATTTAAATTACTTTCATTACTAAATAATTCATAATTGCTCTTTGAACTTTTTAAACAATTTTTTTTATTCACCTCTTCCTGATTTATTTCTTCTTTTATTGATTTTTTCAATACGTTTTTGGTGTCTGATAACGATTTTTCCAACAAAGGTTTTATTTTATATGGTATCTCTAACTGAGGCTTACTGAACAAATTGTTGATGTTTGTTTGCTTGTTTTCATTTCGTCGATTTCGACACATATTTATTTGTGAAATCAAACCTAATACATCAGGAGGTATCTCTATGTCTGAATGAGCATATGCTAATTTAGATACAAAATTCCCCAAAGTTGCCACAGTGAGTTCGAGACTTTTTACTTCGCTTTCTAAACGGTTAATTGCTGAAAGATTAGAAGATCTATTCATCTCCAAACGTCCATTATTTGTTATCGATATCTACATAAAAGAAGTCACGACATTTTCATAAAATAAAATAATTAAAATATAATATAGATATTTTGGTAGAGCATAATTTTTAATACTATATTTTATACTCGGCAATTTTTACACATATTAAAAAATCATACAAATTTACCTCAAGTTGTTCGTGTAGAATTTTATTTTGTTGCATTAATGTCTTATTCATTTCCTCTAAATACTTAATTTTTTTTAATTCTGGGCTGGGTGAAGATAATTCTTCTTGCAAGACATGATACTCGACTCCATATTCCATTAATTGTTTTGATAAATCAGTTGTGAATACCTTACAAAAATAAAAATATATAATTAAATTAAGATGATAAAATTGTTTAAACATACCTGTTTAATAATTTTATCAATGATTTCTTTATTTACGATAGGGAAATCATTTTTAATAAAGTTCATTATTTGTTCCATTCCATCACATGCGAGCAAATTATCCTTGTGATAAGTCAATAATGATAAAATTACACGAAATAGAACATCAATATTTTCAAAAAATAGTATATCTATAGGTAAAACATAAACATATTTATCAATTTAAATAATTATAAGGCTAAAACAACTAATAAGTATCATTATACCAAATATACGGGCAACAAATCCTAATGGAAACTGAGAAGCAAACATAGTCAAAAACCAAGGTGCAGCATACAATGTTGGAGGAATATCACAATTGTCAAAATGTGCATAAAGGTCAGGGTGGTGATCATGAAGAAGTCTAGATAATTGGTAGAGTTGAACTTGCAAAGCTGCCATATCAGGCAGATATTGTTTTCTTAATGAACGTCTAAACATTAAATGTTTTAGCATCATGTAAGCTTGTTCTTCAGACATCTATAAAAAAATTATTTTTATTTATAATAATCATAATTATTAATTTTCTGTAAAAGTATTACTTACGTGCAATAGTAAGACTCCAGCTACAAAACACAGTCCTTGACAATATCCAACTTCTGGATCTAATAAAGAATACGCTTTGAGCAAATTGTACAAAGCTAATTGCCCAGGACCAAAAGGTGACATAAAATAAGTGTGGTTTGGAAATGTTCTTCCTATGATTTTCATAAAAAATAAGAAAATAATAATTATCAACATATAAATAAAACAAATATCCATAAAGAATTAGTTTAATTGTTCGATTCTTGTTCAAAGTTAAATAATTTAATTTAAGTTTAAAACTTCTAATTTTAGCATAATAACCTCATATACAAGTAAGAAATACATATTTTTGAATACAACTTACCTAAATCTATAAGAATAGCATGTTGATACTTGGTTAATTGTTTTAATAATTGTTCATATGGTACATTGAAATTTGGAAACTTTTCCAGATCAATAGGAGAAGGTGCAGTTGTGTTACAATACAATTCAGCAAAAAATATCCAAACATCACCTCTTTTACTTCTTGGAACTCCTGTTATATTAATTATTATTGTTTAAATTTACACTAGACAACATTTTGATTTTGATAAGCTGTTTAAAAAAATAAATATGGTTTACCTTGTCTTATAGCTTGACGCAACATTTTTGCATCATATTTACGATTTTCTTTATTAACTATTGTTTCCCACACACCTAAATATTCTCGAGCAGATGAACCAATATCATCGTATTCTAGTTTTATTCTCTTTACTGTTGCTTCTTCTTGCCTTTCTATAATTTTCATTTATTAAGCATTTTAAAATAAAATAATAAGTGAAACAACTACAAACATTTCCTATATTTAAGATATGTATTGTATGGTTATTACTTAATATATATTGTAAAGGATAGAACTGGGAACTGGTAAGGAGCTGAAATTTGTCGAGTTAGCGTTTATAATAGCCAATTATACTTGAGTAGTAGTATTTAGTTTTCACTGTTTTTATTCTTAGCCTTGTCATTATGCTATTCACTTGTTAATATATTTCTGTAGTTTGTTGTACAATAAAAACAATTTTAGAATTTACTCAAATATTAATATATTTGTTGGTTTATTTTACTTACTAATCTTGTAATTTAGTATTTTAATAGTTCATAATATAAATTTTGATAGCTATGATATATCTATATGAATTTTCACAAATTTTACCAACCTTTTAATTTTGCATTTTCTTTTTCCATTCGAATTAATAATACTTGTTGATTAATTGCTTTTTTCCATAAAGCTCTTAAATCATCAGCATCTAATTTCTTTTTAACATTTTCAGTATCTAAAGCATTAAGATTAAATAAGATATAAATAAGCTACTGCAATACATTTTAAAATTCTAACTACCTTTTGTTTGTTTATTCGGGGTGACAACATTTTTGAAAATCGCTTGACGCCAACTTCCTGGGTTCAGATCATTTTGTTCATCAGAATCATTATCTGAAGTTGAAATTACAGAAGATTTTGGGGATTGACCAATTTTTAAAAACCTAAAATAAAATAATTAGAATGTTTTTTTATAAAAGTAATTATATATTATATATTATATTATAATCCTATTAACCAACATATTCATCATTGACGCTGGGCTGCTGTGAGATTTAGTTTCAGCCAAACAAACTTCTGATTTATTAGATTGTGCTTTACTATTAGATATTGATTGTTGTGCTAGTAATCGTGAACTTAAATCAGATTTTGGAGAAGGTTCCTAAAATATAATTGAATATTTTAATGCTAAAATCCCAAAGTGGGGGAACCGTTCTCCCAACACTAGAGGTAGGGCTTTACTAAACTGCATAACCAATAACAACTTATCAACATTAGCTCCCCCTAATGCTACTTATTGGCCCTCCCAATACAATAGACTACCCGACATCTTGGACTTTTTTGTTTACAAACTGCCTAGTAATATTCATAGCACTATAAGCAACCTTTATGACCTATCCTCTGATCACACACCAACCTTACTTGAAATTGGATTAAGCCCCACGATACCAAAAAGAGAAACACTTACTCCTGGTCGAATGAATTGGTCAATTTTTAAAGAAACTTTAAATGACAATATAAAACTAAACATTTCCTTAAAAACAATAGATGAAATAAATGAAGCGTTGGATTCTCTAACATCATCAATACAGTCAGCTGCTTTGCGTGCCTCCATAACAAAAACTAACCCATCTTTGCATAATAATATACCGAAACACATCCAAATTTTATTATTAGAAAAACGTAAAGCTAGAGCCAAGTGGCAAAACTCAAAATACCCCAATGATAAGATTAAACTCAATCAGTTAAGTAACAAACTTAAAAAGGTAATTCGAAAACATAAAAATGATTCCTATAATTCATACGTTGAAGCTCTTACTACAACCAACTGCTCCCTATGGAAGGCAACTAAATCCCTACTACGGTTAAACCAACCTTCTCCCCCTCTTCGCAAAGCAGCAACTCCTGGGCTATCACTGACCTTGAAAAAGCTAACATATTTGCTGAGCATCTATCTAAATGCTTCACTCCTCACGATATACAGCCTAATGTATCACAACTAGAAATAGTGGATAGCTCTCTTAATTCACCCCTTCCTATGTCACTTCCTGCTAAATACACCTCTCCTGGAGAAATTGAATACATTATCAAACAGCTTCCTATTAAAAAATCACCCGGTCATGATTTAATTAGTAATGTCATCACAAAGAACTTACCCAATAAAATCATTATTTTTTTGTCACACATATTTAACGCCATCTTCAGACTATCATACTTCCCAAGCACTTGGAAATACTCGGTCGTTATTTTAATCCCTAAACCCAATAAACCACCACAAGATCCTGCCTCATACAGACCTATCAGTCTTCTCCCAACCTTTTCTAAAATATTTGAGAAAATTCTTTTAAAAAGACTCCTTCCTCTCGCTTCCTCCAAAAATATAATACCACACACTCAATTCGGATTCAGACCAAAACACTCAACAATGCATCAATTACACAGAACAGTCGATATCATATCCAGCTCTCTGGAAAAAAAACAATTTTGTACAGCAGTATTCCTAGACATCTCCCAAGCCTTTGACCGGGTTTGGCATGATGGTCTATTGTATAAACTTAAAAAGTTCTTACCCGCCCCTTATTTTCTTTTAATTAAATCATACCTGTCAAATCGTTCTTTTACTGTCCGCCTAAATACCACCTACTCAACCCGTTATACTATTAAAGCTGGAGTCCCACAAGGAAGCGACATCGCACCATTCCTTTATTCGATTTTCACTCATGACATATCCAAGACCTTCTATACCTCTCTAGGTACATACGCTGACGACACGCTAATAACTGCCTCCCGCAAAAACCACGTTACAGCCAGTGAAATGATCCAAAACCACTTAAATATGATCAGCCTATGGGCAAACAGGTGGAAAATCAAAATAAACGAAACTAAATCTGTCCAAGTAACCTTCACATTAAGAAATCTCGATGCTCCACCTGTTACACTAAATAATTTAATAATTCCAGCGGCAAACGAAGTAAAATATCTTGGTCTAATCCTAGATAAACGACTAACCTGGAGCCCACACATTAAACATAAACGTAAAACTGTTAACTCTAGACTTCATATCCTTAAACCACTCCTAAAATCCAAACTTTCCCTACACAATAAACTTATCATTTATAAATCAATAATCCGACCAGTTTGGACATACGATATTCAGTTATGGGGCACTGCAAAGCCATCCAATATCAAAACGCTTCAGGCCTTCCAATCCATCTGCCTACGAGTAATAACATCCTCCCCTTGGTACTTCACAAACAATAATCTTCATAAAGACCTAAAAATGTCTACACTCAATCAATTAGCAAAATTATATTACTCTAAATTTCACAACAACTTAAACTCTCACAGTAACCCATTAATAAAACAACTATCCTCCAATTCACTTCCTGGTAACGTACGCAGAAGACTCAAAAGACAGTGGCCTAGAGACCTAATAAAATAAAAAAAAAAAAAAAAAAAAAATTCTAATACTTAACTTAATGTGTACCCGGTCGGGTGGTACTGCTGAGTGCCTGCCCATAAATGTTAATCTCCTGTCACTAACCATTAAAAGATATCAAATTTGCTTATTGTACTAATTTTTGTATAGATTGTAAATTATTTTGAATAAATAAAAAAAAAAAAAATTATTCAACTATTTATTAGCACTGCCATTTATAATAAAATGGATGATAATATGTATATACATATATAAACATAACTTATTATAGAAGTTATTTTTATAATATATGATAAAATCATAATTTAAAGATACAAAATGAAAACAACATATGCCTAAAAAAAAAAAAGGTTATTTTTTTATTTTTCTGTTTGGTAGTTAATTTTAAAGTACTTTAAGTATTTTAGTTTACCAGAATTATGCAAATGTCCTTTCCCCACTATTCTTTTCTTCAATATTCCTTCAGTTCAAGCGATGCACACCACCATCACTATCATAGTATTGTGTTTGCACGATTCATGCGTACGTGCGACAATCCTAGTAACTATTCTATCTTATGGAGTCCGGATAACGGAGGTACTGGGTAATATACGATTCCGAATGAAACGATTGCGAACAGACCTTTTCCGGTAACACGATTTCGAACGTTTTTACCTGCCTTTAATTGTGCGGTGTTGTCAGATCTGGTGTTAGTCAATAACAAATTTTTAAATAATAATTTTAAAAATTTGGTATGATTTAAAAAAATTTTAACTTAAATTCTTGTTCTTTCCCACTTAAATTTTACCAGTAAATACAAGATCTCTAAGTTTTTATAATTATTTTTTAGAACTACTAATGGCCCAGAGAGCTTTCATAGGACGTACAATAGTCAGTTTTATAGCCCCCATCCTCCAACGCAAGTTGTGATATCAGTTTTAAAAGAAACACAAGCTCAAACTTTGACAATAATAAATTCAATTAAAAACAATGTACATAATCTTGTGGTCAAAAAAGATAAATCTAAAATTGAATTAACATTACAAAATTATAATGATTATAAAATACATAAGGATCTAACTTTATATTTAAGAAAAATTGGAAATTACTACCAGGGAAAAAATTTAAAAACCGGGTTGTTAACCACAACCGTGGTGGCTGATTTTCCTAGAAAATACTATTCTATTGTGGTGATAGATTGTAGGCCTAGGATACATTGATGTTATAATATTAACATATTATATAATACGTGGATGGTGTCAGACCATTACCCAATTTACGAAATGTGATTCCTTTTTTTTTTTATTATTTAAAGAATATTTACTATCAATGGGTACACATAATAACAATATTTGTACAATAAGTAAATGTGTTGGCAATACAAGTGATAAATAATAAACAAATGAAGACGTGAGAGAGGAGGCGACACATTAGCACCTCTGATATGTATTTTGTTTTAACTTTTTATATTTATTATTAGTTATTACTTATTATTTATTTAATTTTTGGAATTTATGAATTGTAACAATTGAATTAAAGCGTTTCTTGGCCAATTTATGTTTATCTTTCTAGTAGGATTTCCTGGAATAGTTTAAGAGGACATTTTTTTGGAAATAAGTGGATTTGTGTTGTTTCAAAGTTTGTTATGGAATCTATAATAATATCGATTGATTAATTTTTTGATTGTGGGGATAGGTATGCAGTGTGGGATTTTATCGAATAGGTACTCAATTTTATTACATTTAAACTTGAAATTAAGTCGACATTTTCTATTTAATTTTTCAAAACAGTACTTTCCTAATTTTTTATTTCCAAGAATAGACATTTTTTAAATTTAAGGTGAAAACAATTGCTAATTTATTATGTATAGGTATTTATTTATTGATTCTGGCCGATAATTCTATCAGAAGACTAATACTTAATACTTAGAACTGCCTAATTTACTGAACTACTGATATACTTAACAACGACCGTAGCAGCCATAGCATAAGCAAACAAAATTCAAATGAGCTGAAACTCTACAAGGACCATTTTAATATATCCCTCGCCACCATTCAACTACCTATCGAATTAAAAAAAATTATAAAAAAACCATAAACCAAAAGTTTCAGTATTTTGTACACATTTTTTTAAATCATACCTATTTTTAAAATTATTATTTAAAAATGTGTTATTGACTAACGACAAATCTGACAACACCGCACAATTAAAGGCAGGTAAAAACGTTCAAAATCGTGTTACCGGAAAAGGTCTGTTCGCAATCGTTTCATTCGGAATCGTATATTACCCAGTACCTCCGTTATCCGGACTCCATAAGATAGAATAGTTACTAGGATTGTCGCACGTACGCATGAATCGTGCAAACACGATACTATGATAGTGATGGTGGTGTGCATCGCTTGAACTGAAGGAATACCGATGAAAAGAATAGTGGGGAAAGGACATTTGCATAATTCTATTAAATTTCAGCAGGTGAAAAAAGGCGAGGCTCCAGCCCCCATCCCCTAAGAGCATAATATACATATTATATTTTTTGTTATAAAGTTTTGTGAAAAGTATGACTTAGTTCACCCCAGGGCCGAATTTAGGGGGGGCACGGGTAGACATATGCCCGGGGGCGGCATGTTTCAGGGGCGGCAAAATATTATTTTAATATTTTAATGTTATGAAAAAAAAAATTGTATTTTATTTAATATTTTTGTAATTTGTAATTTAGAAAAATGTTAAGAACCACTGACTATATAGCTGTATTATTGCTACGAACTAAGATAATATGTAGTAAATATTATATATATAGTATAATCTTGGTCCGTGATTATTGCCTATACTATTGATGAAAATATTCAGAAAAAATCTAATTTTAGAAATTGGTTAACTATTTTACCGAATAAATCAAAACAATGATAATTATATAGTGATATCGATATTAAATGGTTATTGCATTGTAAATACTAAGTTGTGATAGACGACAGTATTAATATATTTTTATTAAAACGTTATACACTTGTGACTTATATTTAATTGTTATGCTTATGCTCCATGTGTTTACCGTGTATATTGTAAAAAGTATGAAATTGTGATGAATTGATACATCGATGATTGTAAATTGATATAATATATAACATTTATATTATATTATATTATAAACCAAGGTAAGTTTTATTATTTTTACCTATACGGTTTAAACTATTTGTAGTTGTTACTAGTTTAGTATAAATAGTATAATTAATAATAATTAATACATTATATACAGATTGTATAATTGCGCAATACCTATACATAAATATTTTTTTTTATTAATATTGGTTCTTAAATTGTTTATTGAACATTTGTGATACATATCTATAGTTTATAATATTTATATATTAATGAAAAAAGAAATCTTAAATTTATATTTATTTAGGTAAATTATACCCCTCTAATAATAGCACCTATACCTAAAAGAATTAAACCTAGTGGTGCTTATTACCGTAAGATAGCTAAAGAGAAAAAAGAGAAGCTAGATAAAACAATAAAAAACTCCAACAGGGTTGATAAAATGTTTCACCAATTGAATAACTCAGTGAAAAGTAAATATAATATTATTACCTTTGATACTAATTCAATAATTATTGATATCCATATCTTTTATAAGAAATATTTTGATTTTAATAGATAGTTACACAGATGATTCAGCCAATAACAATTGTTCATAATCTAATATGCATAATGAAAATGAGGTACTTCAAAAACATGGTGAAAATCCAGAAGATTTTATATCATTACAGTAGGTTTTTCTTTAACTTTTTTTATCAATAAGAATTTATATTATAATTTATGAAAATATTTTATATTCTTATTATAGTGTCTATTATACAATATTTTTAATTAAATTATATTATTTTACTTTGTTTTTAATATTCTAGGTCCAAAAATAGTGAGATTCTTTTAAATGAAGAAAACAAAATAATTCAGAAGTGTGGTAATAATTCAGATGATGTTAATGTTAAATCATTAGAGTAAGTTTTTCTTTTACTTATTTTTTTCAAAAAGAAATTATGTTATACAAATTATGAAAATATTTTATATTCTTATTAATTTAATTAAAACAAACAGTTGGTAATGTTTATTATTTCACAAGTTTTTTTAAGGTTATTTGTTTTTACTTGCTTTTAGGACTGATCCAGCTGACTGGAATATAAGTAAATTTACTATTGATTATGTATGTAAAAACGGTTACAGTCAAAATTTAAATTCAAATTTTAGTCGATCCAAACAACTTTATCAGACGGTTTGTAAAGGTTCATTTAGGAATGTTCATAGATATTTAAATAAAAGTTATTTTGAAACTACTTTAATCAATGGTGAAAAATGTAAAAGAAATTATCTTGTTTATTCAGAAAGTAAAGGTGCAGTTTTTTGCATTCCTTGTTATTTATTTAAAAACTCTTCAGAATTTTCAAGAAATGGTTTCTCAGATTGGAAAAGACCAAAATCAATCAACAAGCATGAAAACTCCCTTTCTCATAAAACATGTGTAATTAAAATGAAAAATAGATCATCAGAATTAAATAGGGTGGATAAAACTCTTCAATATCAAGTAGAAACAGAAAAAGAATATTGGAAAAATGTCCTAATAAGGGTTTGTGCTGTTGTAAAATCTTTATCAAGTCGTGGCTTGCCATTTAGAGGTGATAATGAGTAGTTTGGATCTTTACACAATGGTAATTTTATAATGTGTCTTGAATTGATAGCAGAATTTGATCCGTTTTTGGCCAAACATATATCGAATCATGGAAATCACGGTAAAGGTCACATAAACTATTTGTCTCATTTTACATATGAAAAATTTATTAAGTTAATGGCAGTTAAAGTTCAAAATAAAGTGGTTGAAGAAATTATAAGAGCTCGATATTTTTCAATAAGCATTGACTCAACTCCTGATATTGGTCACATTGATCAATTTTCATTTATATTTAGGTATGTTAACAGTGATGGGTTACCGGTAGAAAGATTTTTATGCTTTTTGGAAAATGTTGGACACAAGTCTCAAAATATGGCTGATGCAGTTTTTTCTATATTAAAAAAATACAATTTAAATATTTTATATTTACGTGGACAATCATATGATAACGCTAAAAATATGTCTGGCGTTTATTCTGGTCTTCAAGCTAGGATCCGTGAAATTGCACCTTTGGCTGATTTTATTCCGTGTTCAGCTCATTCACTTAACTTGATTGGATCTTATGCGGCTAGTTGTTGTAAAGAAGCTAATTCATTTTTTTGTTTTATTCAGAATGTTTATACCTTTTTTTCAGCTTCTACTCATCGTTGGGATCTACTTAAAGTTAATTTGACATTGAAAAATCTATCTGAAACGAGATGATCAGCGCGATATGATGCGTGCAAAGCTCTTATTGATAGCTGGGGAATCGTGAAGCAGACCTTAGTTGACATATCAAACAATTTAAATGAAAAATCTATTACATGTAATGAAGCTCGTGGTTTACTTCATGCAACGAATCGTCTTGAAACTACATTTATGTTGTTATTTTGGGGAGACCTACTACAACGATTTAATGCCATAATTAAACTTTTACAATCAGTTAATATTGATATTTGTACGCTTTGTGAACATTACAATTCATTAATAAAGTATATTTCAAATCTCAGGAACGATGAAATGTTTTTACAATATCAAGAAAAAGCATTAACAAAATGTGATGTAAATGTTTATGAAACAACTTCTAAACGTAAAAGAAAAAGAAACAAAAAGAATGATGAAATAGTTGATCTAGAAGAAGTTGATTTGCCTAGTGATGTAGAATTCAAAGTCAATACATATTATGTAATTTGTGACTCTATAATTAACGAATTGACTTCTAGAAAGTTGGCATATAATAATGTAATAACTAAGTACAGTTTTTTTTTTAAACTTGAAATAATGAAAACATCAGAAGTATATGTATCAGCTGAAAATTTATATTTGATGTACAAAAGTGATTTAGATGAAACTTTTATAAATGAGTGCATCCATTTCCAAAGTCATCTACAAAATATAAAATATTATCCTAAAAGTATAATTGATATGAGTACCATGATGAAAAAACATTAAATGGAGGATATTTTTCCATATGTGAGTATAGCATTACGTATGTTTCTTTGTACTCCAGCGACTAATTGTACCACAGAGCGGTCATTTTTGATACTTAGACGTATAAAAATATATCTAAGGTCAAATATATCCACAGACAGACTGAATGCATTGGCAATTTTAAATGTTGAATATCAATTAACTGATCAGATTAATTATAGCGACATAATTGAAGATTTTGCCAATAATCAAGCAAGGAAAAAAATACATTAAAACTAAAGAAAATTGTATGTTTTATTGTTATAATTTGTTAATTAAAAAAAAAAATGTATTTTTATTATGTTATAATTTGTTAGTTAAAAAAAAGGTAATTTTATGTTTTATTATTTTATAATTTGTTAATTACAAAAAAAAAATGTTTTTTTATTATGTTATAATTTGTTGGTTAAAAAAAAAGTAATTTTATGTTATATTATTTTATAATTTGTTAATTAAAAAAAGTATTAATTGATTTTCATTTATCAATTGTTAAGTTAGATTTTAATATTAAAGAATCAATTATGAACGAAATAATTAGTGTTATATTATTATTATTTATTGTGGGGGGGGGAGTATAAATTATATGCCCAGGGGCGCCAAATTTTTAAATACGGGCCTGGTTCACCCCAACCAAGTCTTGGAGCCCCTTGGGTGCAAAGCATAAACATAACTTAATAATAACAATTCAATAAAATATAATTATATATTTATAGAATTTTGATTTTTAAGTTCAGTTTATTTCAGCGGGTGTAAACGCATATCTTTGCACCTGCTATATATTGCCAGCGGGTGCAAGTGGACCGTCGTGCACCCCTGTATTTACACCATTAGGAAAGGACCTACATATAAGAGAAATCCCTAGGTAGGCCTTTTTCAGAAGCGATTTAACCAGGGTTAGAGTAAGCGCTTTCACATAAATTTAGATAAGAATTGTATTTTTTTAACTTAAAAATATAAAAATACATTAAAAAAATATTAGACTTAAATTATTCACATCTGCTGTAAGTGGCGTAAGTTAGTGTTCATATTTACACACAGTTGCTTATACGTTGACTACTACATAAGTAACTAGGTACCTAATAAATAAAATAAAAGAAGCCGCAAGAAAAAATAATTAAACCTATAAGTTATAATACAAGTTTTATTATACTCCAATTATTGAACTTCATTATTATAACACATTAATTATTAATTAACAACAAATAAAGTCTTGTATTTAATTATATTCAAGTATCTCATAAAATTTCAAATAAACTTTTAAACTTTTCTGCTAGCATAATAGTAAGCATATTATCATATGATGAAAATAAGCATAATTTTTTGTTTCATATTATATAACTTTATAAATGATTTCATTCAACATTTCACAAATTAGTTTGAGTTTATCTTATGTTAATTTCATCATAAAAATATTCACATTGTCTTACTGATTCAGGAAAAATAATTTTATAATTCTTCTTCAAATTTGTATTATAGTATCTATCTACCTATCAATTTCTTAGTTTGGAATTTTAAACGTTATTCTTTTAGTATTTAAAACAGATAGAAAAGTATTTTAGTTCATATAAATAAATTAAACTATATAAACTAGAAATATTTAAATTAGTATGATCAAATATATATGCATAGACCACCTATGGGGGTTTACACTTAACATTTTTAATACTTCTTTTAAATATAATATTGCACCAGCACCAAGAATTTTTTCAATTATTTCATTATTGCAATCTTTAAATTTCAGGAATGGCTATATTATATGGTATCATTGAAATGTGCTGTGTATTTCGTTTTTACCAGATTGATAATTATTTTTGTGTAATTATTCTACTTCTTCAGATATTCCATTTCTTTAACTGTTATTTTGTAGGATTTAAAAATTTTTTAATTTTTGAAATAATTAATTTTATTTGTCAAATAGTTATCTGGAAAATAAAATTAGTTTAAAACCGCATTACTTTATTCACCATATAAGTTAATCTGGCAAAAAGCTGAACCTTAATACAAAGATTAATAATAATACTAATCATTATTTAAACCAAGTTTTATGGTAAATAATAACACTCATTTCAAATAAACAATTTTATTATTTAACAATAAAAATAAATACAATATTAGTTAATATATGGTAAATTTAGTGATGAATATTTTTTAAGCCTTTTGATTTTTTAGTGTGTTTTAATACTACTGATTTCTTTTTCTTTTTTTTTAAATGATATATTTGTTTAGACATGTAGCTTCTGTGCTCTTCAGAAACCTGAAAAACAAAACTGGGGATTCTTTCTTTCTGCTCTTATTGAAACAAAAAGATGTAGCACACATAATAACCATAGTTATTTTAATATTTGTTTACTATGTAAGACGTAAAATAAAAATGTGAAATAGAAAATATTTATAAAAATTGATTTGTAGAGTATAAGAGGATAACATTTAAGTTGAATAAGGTAGGTATAGTTTACACAAATAATAAATTTATACCATTTAATTAATTACTAATTTATCATACAGAATTATTTTGGCTAATAACATAACATATACTATATACAAAATCAAGTAGTGTATTACATTTTAAACTGTGTTTATAAATAGGATATAGATAGAAGATATTTAATTATTATAATGAATCTATATCATTAATTATTATTTATTACCTCTAACAGAACATAAAAACATTTAATAATTAACAAAAATAATGTAATATAAGTATGTCGTACATTTATTAGTATATTATATTTTAAGATATATTATTTTCTTCTTCCTTTTCGTCAATTTCATCATTACCCTCTTCAACAATTGGTTTCTAAAAAATTAATGTCTGAGTTGTTAAAGCAATCATAAACAAATTTAAATTATAAATGTATTAATTTTTATACATTGTACATTTGTTTTAGCCATGAATATTTTATTAGCATAAATAAAAAATATAAATGATAAATCTACGATTTTTTTAAAATATTAATGTAGTAAGCATTGAGTTTTCCTTTTTGGTATAGTTTAAATACAGTCTCTCATAGGTCTACTTTTAAAAATTATTTCTTAATTATATTAAGACTTAAAAGGATGTCTTATCCACATGACCCGTTGTCCCTACCTTACTAATGTATATATAACAAATTTGAGTTCAGCAGAATTCACTTTATGCTGTTAGTTTTAATATTAGAATAAATTGATCTATTATCAAATTTTAAAATAAGAATATTATATAGGAAATTACATAGGTAAATAGGTTTTTATTAATATTTTAATTTAAAAATGAGTTATGGGTATTTTAAAGTTTTAATATTTTACATAGCTATAACTCAGTTTAAAACTAAAATAACAATATAAGCTTAAGTGATGCCCTAAATAATATTCTTACTTTCAAGTTGAATAATATGTAAATTTACTCTTCTATTAAAGCAAAAAGCATAAAATGGATTCTGCTGAATTCAAATTTGCTACAGTGTATTCTTAATAATTGATAAAAACAATTTTAAAATAATTTTATTATTAGTGTTAAAATGTAGTTGAACTTTAAATTAAATCAAAACTGATCTTATTTATAATGAGCTATGACATATGATTATTAATAACTATTGAAAATTATAATTATAAACTATAACTCTGTTTTTATTAAGCCAAAATAATATTTCAAATATCAGCCTCATAACTTATAATTTAAAAAAATAAAATTATAATATGGTATAATTATATTATTACCTCTTTATGAACTGTAGAATTTTGATAAAACACCATACTGATGCCAGCATGCCAACATTGTTTCAATACTGGATCTACAAGCCATCTTTTGTCTGCACAATGATGCCAACAAGAAAGATCATTTGTACAATCACTATCTACTGGAGGTAGTTTTGTTTGGATATTATTAATGCAACGGGTGCATTTTATTCTATACATGAAAAAAAATAATTTAAAACATAATGAAATTATAAGAAATCAGTAAACAAAATATATATATATTTTAAACATTTAATAGGTTTATTAAGCTATTAAAAAAAGTTTATCTTGAAGTTTAAAAATCCAAATTAGAGTTTTCTACCAATTTTCCACCTCTTTTAATAGAAAATAAAAATTCTAGATTTGCCATTATACTATATTTTAACTAAATTATTGTTTTTATCATGTCAAATATTTTAATAGATAATGATTTTTATAAATATAACTCATGTTACAACTGTAAATCTTAATTTACTTGTCATGTGTATCACTAATAGTGTCTTGCCGAAGATTAAATAATGTACGTAATTCTGAAGCAGTAAAATGTCTTGCAACATCTTCTTCACAGTCAACTACACTAGAACTTAAGGCTTTTTTGTGTGCCTGTCTTTGCATCATTTTTTCTTCAATACTTCCAGTCTAAAAAATATATTTGAAGAACTATTTCAGATACATTTTATTAATACTTTATTACAAAACTTACAGCTAAAAATCGATAAACAAAACAAGGTTTTTTTTGGCCATCTCTCCATACTCTAGCCATTGCTTGATCATCATTGGCAGGATTCCAATCGGGATCAAACATTACTAACCTATTTGCACCAATTAAATTTAATCCACAACCTCCAGCTTTTGAACTCAACATAAACAAAAATACACCACTAGTAGGGTTGTTAATATCATCTACAGCCTGTTTAAAATACAAATAATTATTATTATTGTAAGAATAATTTATTTTATAATTATAAATTCACGATACTTTAACAATGAACCTAGGTACTAGAATTAGCCTGTTTAATATGATTTATTTGTTATTTCAGATCAAATTTCTTTAACATATGCACTCATGCACTAGAAAAGAAATATTACTTGTACTTAGTATTTAAAAAACCATTTTACATTTTATGCAGAGATATTATATTAGTTTTACAGTGATGTGTTTTTTCATTACTTCTCAAATTTAAAAGTGGTTTATGGTAATCTAGTTTATAAATTGGAGATCAACAATTTCCAGTACTTTTCAAAATAACAGGAAAAAATGATATATCAAGTTTAAATATTTACAAAATTTATCAAAATTACTAACATTTTCAAATTATTAAATTTGAACTTCAAATTTTGACAAAATTAAATACCAATTTAAACAAAAAATAAAAATTTTAGTTATTTAATATTTTGTTGTTATTCAAAAATTGTATTTGTGGGGACTTGAAACTTTTAAATATATAACCATATTTTAAATGTACAATGATATTTTCAAAATATTTATATACATTTTAAGCTTTTGCTTGTGTAAAATATGTATAACATGGATCTATTTATAATGTCTTATGGTAAGCAGAGCAATATTAGTGCATAGGTACTATAACATTTTAGTATGCATAATCTTTGTCAGTTTTCTGTATAATATTATTTATTATCAATCGTCAATCTAGAATAGTTAACTTTATAAAGGACAATCTTTAAAAATATATTCTAAAATTTAGCTCTATATTTTACATTAGATATATTAATTAATAACATTGTATAATATTATTGATAAATTTGATATATCATTTTTGTAGGATTTATTTCATCACACCAAAAAATTTAATTTACTTGTAGAAAAAGCAAAATAATATGAGTGATAAAGAAATATTCAAAATGGTATTAAAATTATTTTTATGGTTTTTGACAATTTATTTTTAATAGCAATTTTTTTAATATATAAATAAAATAATAGCACATACTTTTGCTCTTTTCTTAGCAGTCATGGATCCATCTAATCTAACAAATGTATAGTTTCTTAATTTAGCTAGTCTTTCAAATAACTCTAATGTTTGAGTATAATTAGAAATTAAGACTACACGATCAGTGGTAGTAGTTTTTATAACAGCTAACATGGTGTCAAGGACCATTAATTTAGAAGATAATTCAATCATGAGTTTTTTTCTGAAAAATTAAAATAACTTATAATTGCATAAAAAGGTAATAAAGTTTTACAATTTGAAATTTACAACCAATTACTGATTGTAAATAAATGTATAATTATAATATCAGCTCAAAGTGATAAATTTAAAATTACTTGGATTGAGCTACTATGTATGATGGAGGTAGTAATTGTTTTGAATTTTCAAATCCATCAGTACCATTCATTATTTTATCTATTATAAGATCTGGATGAGCACATAACTTCTTAAGTAATGTAATAGCAGCTAATGCATTGCTAGTAACTTTACCATCATTACCTGCAAAAGTATAAATAATGTGATAACATTTTTTAAACTATAAATATAATAGTTAAAATTATTGAAAATCATTAGTATACTTTTAATTGATTTTGTAACCATATCAGACTTAAGGAGATGAAGGTATAAATCAATTTGTAATGGTGTTAATTTTATACAAACGACATGTTCAGTTTTAACTGGTAAATATTTGGATAATAATGCTGATGTACGTCTAATTAGACACCTATTTACTAATGAAATTAATTGTTCTAAACGTTCTGTTGCTTTTTTGCGCTCAGTATCAGTAGCACAGGAATCTTGACCTCGTACAATGGGTGTTTCATATTGACGACGAAATTCTTGAGCAGTCCCTAGGATGCCTTCATTGACAAAATGAACAAGACTAAAATATTCTAGTAGATCATTTTGGATTGGTGTGCCTGACAATAGAACTCGTCGTTTTGCTTTTAAAGCCATTAATGAACGATAAGTTTGATTTTCACAATTTTTTAATCTATGACCCTGAATATGCAATAAAACAATTTGTTTTTAAATTTTAAATATTTTTGTAGAACATGGTTAAAAAATATTATATTTACCTCATCACATAACACAAGACCTATATCTTCTGCATTTTGTAAAAGACTAGCATGACTACGAAAAGTTTCATATGATATAACTAATATTGGATCAACTGTTCTGCGTCCTCTAGCTTGAACAAACCCAGTAATTACTTTGTCCACTTGTTCTTTGCCACCTCCATCTACAGGTAAAGCTCCAATACGACCACCAAGCCATTTTTTTATTTCATTACACCAGTTCTTAAATAAAATAGGTATATTATTTTAATGTTTATTAATATTTAACTAATGTACAATCAAGATAGCAAAAATAATTTTGAAAAATAATTAGTATTTATTAACATTATTTAAAAGTTATATTTTGTCAATACCTTTACTAAGGAACTAGGTGTAACTATAATAGCTTTGTGAATAGTTGGTGAAGCTTCTGGTCCTTGTTTCAATAACGTCCACATTAGGGTTATGCATTGCAAAGTTTTTCCCAATCCCATTTCATCTGCCATGATGCATCCATATGCACCTTCTATTCGTACCCCAGTGACACATTCATACATAAATTTAACACCCTAAAAGGTTAATTATTTATTAATTAATAAAATTCAGTCAACACTATAATCAATGAAAAAAAAAAAAACACTATAAACACTTTAAATTTTTCATTCCCCAAATTTAGCTCACCAATTTTAAGTTCTTATCTTAAGAGGATGTTATACCCGCATGTGTTGTCTTTGTCTTACTAATGTACATCATAGCAAATTTGTGTTCAGCAGAATAAATTTTGTAATGTTAGCTTTAATATTAGAGTAAATTTACCAATTATCAAATTTAAAGCTAAGAATATTATCTAGAACAGTGTTTCTTAACTTGTATTCCATGGAATCCTAAAGTTCCACAAAGATCACTTAAGAATTTATTGCCATGTTCTGAGTACCCATATTTTTTAAATATAATATTTATAGGGGTTCCGCATACAAAAAATATTATTGTTTGGTGTTCTATGATATCAAAAAGGTTAAGAAACACTGATTTATAAAATGTCATATTATACTTTTATAGATTTTATGGTTTTAAAATGAGTTATAGCTATGTAAAATACTACAACTATAAAATGTTCATAATTTACTTTAAAATCATAATATCAACAAAAGCATAATATTTATTAAATATAATATTTTCTAGATAATATTCATACCTTTAAATTTAATACTAGGTAAATTTACTCTAATATTAAAACTAACGTCACAAAATGTGTTCTGCTGAACGCAAATTTGCTACGATATACGTTAGTAAGCCAGAGACAATACTTGTAAGTATAACATCCTCTTAAATATTGATGATGTTGGTTACATTCAGTTAAAGTAAGATTAATATCCCAAAATATGACAATTATATGCAATAAAATATACCTGAAATGGGGATAAAATTATTTGGGAAGATTAATCAGATATTGTACTCAAATATGTTCACAAAATAATTAAAATTAAAAGAAAATTATTTCATAGCAATTTTATTTGCAGAAATAATAATAGATTATGCTTCTAGTAAATATAAAAATATTTTGACATGTACTTGTCTTTCTTCTAGTCATTAACTTATTTTTATATTACATTCTTTGAAAAAATAACAAATACTAGAAATTAATAGTAGCAATAATCAAACTGGTTAAGGGTTACTAATAGCAATGATTAATATAATTATTCTAGTTTAAAAGCAAAGGTTTAATTTAAGAAAAACATGTGAATAATTCATTGTAACAGTTTTCAGAGTAGAAAATGCTCAAGAACTTTCTAGGAAAATGTTTAATTAATATTTAAAAACATACTAACTTCTCTTTGATGAGGTCTAAGTATTTTCGATAATGCTGGATCAACAACAACATGAACTAATATTTTATCTCTAAAAAAATTAAGATAAATTAGTTTAATAATTATTTGAAATTTAAGTATACCATACTTATCCATTTTTAAAATATCATGAGCACTAATTTGTGGAGGAATATATAAAATAAGAGCATCTGGAGCAGTAGGGTCGTGTAAAGGTCGACGTAAGCCATCACGACGAACACCTAAAGCTCTACTAAAGCTGCTACCACTCCAATTTGCTATTGGTACTTTAAATGGCTTTGAAAGTATATTTCTTATATTTTGTTCCTTAAAAAAATGTATTTTTTATTATTTGTTATTTTTACAATTGCCATTATATACTAACATATATAGAAAGTGTTATAGTAGATTTATCATCTATTTTTGAATTTTGTTCAATTTTTTGTGATTGATCATTATATTTCACGCAAGCTCTTTTAGATTGATTTGAATCAATTAAAGGTCGTTTATTGACTTGGCTTGGAGCTAAACTTCGACGCTAAATAAGTCATAAAAAAAAAATTTAAACAAAAAATATAATAGTAAAATAGTAACTAAATAATAACTACTATTATAATATACAGTAACTATATAATCTTAATTCACAAGTAGATTACAATTTGCTATGAAACAAATGTTAAAAATGCAATACATACCATGATTACTGATTAGTGTAGTGATTGAATTTTGCAAAATCAAAATTTAATTTCAAGGCAATATAAATAATATATATTAAATTATGTATCATATCAATCATGTAAATTAGTTATTAATATCTGAAAGTAAAATTATTATTATACAAGTAATACAATGCTTAAATTTTTATACATGCAGATATACTACAAAAAATTTATATTTATAATTAAATAAAAATAACTTACCATTGTTCAATGAAAAATGACATTCAAAATTCAAACAACTTGATTTAGAATAGGTAAGATATTATTACCATACCATAATAGATGTGTATAATGACTTGAATTTAGAATTGGCCTATCTAATTACATGGTCATTTAGTTTGTGCTAGAAATGTATTCTAATATGTTGTGGAACAAAAAATAGTTATAGCAATAAATAATAAACGAACTAAAAATATATTAATATTTACATTTTTGATGAACTATCCAAAAATAATAGACGAAAATTTAAGACATAGGTTGAAGAAAAGCTGTTTAATATGTTTTTTAAATCGTAGAGTAATAACTAGAAACTAGAAACTAATAACGACTCATACTTATAAGTATTTTAATTTTAATAATTAAAATATATAGTACATACAAAACTCGAAATCGAAATTATACCCTTTATAATAGTCTGATATTACATATTTATCATCAAATCGCCACAATGATAAATTTTATATTTTCCCGCGCTAAAGTTATAGATAATAAAGTAGAATATACCTGTGGGCAGAATCATCACAGAAGAGATTACATTTAATAAATAATATAATAGACAATATTATAATTTATAAGCCTATGTGACAGTATGCTGTAAAAAAAATAGTATACGATACCTACGATTTAAGCTAGGTATCATACTATTTATTATATCTTAAATTAAATCGTACAGACATTATCTAAGATAATGACAAAAAAGGCGGGCGAATGATAATCCAAACTGCATTACTGCTCTGTTCACTGTTATACGTGGTTGTATCATATTACCATGCGCCAATACTCATTCACATTGCACAGTATAAGACGAGTAAGACGACAAAATCTGTCGTCATGTCGAGTGCGGAGTGGATCACTGTGGCGAGTGTGACGGATGCCTCATTCTCACACTCTCATAGTCTCATGTCCTCATCGAGGCATGACTTATGTTTTTGAATTATGACAAAATAATAAAATAAATATCGTTATTCGTAGTTTATATACGTAATTTAATTCAAATTTGACACATAAAATGTTTAAAAAAAAAACTATGCTCATAAATAAAAAATTCTGAGCGAAGAATTATGAGTTAACTGATTTTATTATGATGTACCTACTTTTTCTATTTTTTCTTTTTTTTTTTATGTACCTAGGTGTGTATTATATGTGTACACGATATAAAGTCGATAAAATGCTTAAACCTAACCGAGAAGTAAAAAATACCCAATATTTTCTCAGTTTTTGTTCAATACTTTAAATTAACAATACCCAAATAATTTCAAGTTAATATTATAATTTAATAGCCAAGTATAAGATATAATTAAAAAAAAAACATAAAATATAATTTAACATAAAATTTATAGTAGGTATAAAACATAATAAATTCACTGAAAATATATATTAATATAATTATGAAAATATTCAGTAGTTAAAATTAAATAAATTAATGTGAGTATAATTAGCTAACATCATGAATCATGATTTTATTTATTAGAGCATTTATTAAGTAATTAATTTTCTCTAATTAAATATAAAAAGTATAAAGTAGACCTTGTTTGACATTGAGGAATATGAAAATTCAAATAATTTAGTATTTCAGAACCGACTATATAACTATTAATTAATTTGTAAAAGAATTTTAGATAATTTATATTCCGCCTGACTGCAAGACTTCATATCAAGTGTATCTAACAATGACTTATAATATATATAATATAATAATATATTTAAATAAAAATGTTTATTGAAAGAAAGAGTCGATATACAATAAAAAGTACTAAAATATAACATGTCATAATAATGTAATAATGTCATCATAATTTTAGATATCTTCAAATTCAGTACTTACCTAGAATGGAAAAATAGCTTTTGATTGCAATAATTTAGAATTTTTTTCAATGTATTGAATTTATAGACAGAAATACAGAATGAATGAAAAATATATCGTAATTGAAGCACTAATATTAAATTGAATCAAATTTTATAACTTTAAACATAAAGGGATGTGCGGGTTATTAAGGTCGAATATCGGTCGGAGGAGTATTTAAAAGCACTGGATTTTAAAAGTTCATGAAAAATTAAGCTTTCCTTTTCTTTTTAGAAAAAAAGTGAGCTGCCAGTTCGAGAAAAATTAAGTCCATACTGACCATACTCCATACGTTTATGTAGCTCATAATACTTTTTCTCTTTTACTCAATTTATCCCCTAAAACACTACTAAAATAAAAAACTTTTTTTTTGTTGATCAAATCGTGCTGTAGCCTTATAAGATATACAGGGTGTACCGTGAGGATTTACCCATTGTGATATCTCCTGAAATAATAGAGATATCATAATTTTGATTTTGTAATAAGTTTCACAGGGACAAGAATTATAAATATTTCATGTTTTAATTTATTTTGATGTTTTGGTGAAAAAGTTAAAAAATATATTTTTTTATTTAATTATTTTCAAAAAAATTGAAGATAGCCATTTTGTAGAGTTTATTTTTCTGAAAATATCAACGTTTCAAAATTTTAATTTCATTATTCTCCTAATTTTTATTATTTTTTCTAATTTTGAGAAAACCTCTGAAAGCGTTTTCCGGACATATGGGCATATGAGCCACATGTTTGATACATTGATACCACTATCATATTAAATAATTTACAGTTTATTTCAAAATTAGAAAAAATATTAAAAGTCAGCAGATTAATAATATTAAAATGTTCAAATCTCAATATTTTCAAAAAAATTAACTTTACAAAATGGCTTTCTTCAATTTTTTGAAAATAATTAAATAAAAAAATATATTTTTTAACTTTTTTACCAACTATTAAAATAAATTAAAACATGAAATGTTTGTAATTCTTGTCCCTGTGAAACTTATTAAAAAATCAAAATTATGATATCTCCATTATTTCAGGAGATATCGCAATGGGTTAATCTTCACGGGCCACTCTATATATCTACTTAACATTTAATTAGTAAAATTAAATTTATAAATTAAATATTGACAAACATTGTCTTTCTATAAATAGTATAAATATAGATAATAAATAATAAAATAAATTATTTATTTATAACATAACATAAAATATCAGAATGAAACAAATATTAGTTAATTATTATAGTTATTCTTTATACTAAATGTTACAAAAATAAAAATAATAAAATAAGTCCATTATAATAATTTGTGTTTAGTTGAAAAGTATTAAAATACTTAAATTAATAAAGATAATAATTATTTCTTATCTATAGAGTATAATTAAGGAGTTATTAACTTTCGTCATCATCAGACCACCATATATCTGAATTTTCCATTGTAGTATTCATAGCTTTTATATTGGTTATTGATTTTAATTGTATTTTAGGTGTTTCTAATACTTCATGGGTTAAAGTTGGCTTGTTATTCTCCTGATATCCAGTATCTTTGAATTTGGGCATTCTCGTCATAATAGAATTGTTACATTGTTTTATTTGTGGCATAGAGCAATTATTATTATTATTATTATTATTAGAAGTTATTGATTGTAAAGAAGAGCTGCTCTTACTCATCAAAGAACTATTAGAAAAATACACTTTTTGTTTTGCTAATGGAGTAATAGAAATAGTTTCTAATTTTTGGATTTCTAATTCTGAGTCATCACTAAAGCAAATATTTCCAGAGTAGTTAGAGTTTGAGGAAAATTCATTTATAGAATTATATGACAAATTTGTATTTGAATCATTAAGAACACTTAAGTCACAGCAATTCGAAACTAGATTGTTTTCTAAAAATACTATATCACTTGGTTCCCTTGGCATAAACATTTTGTTCTATAAAATTAAAATAATAAATTAGAATTCATAAATTAGTATAAAGATTTGAACTTACCAAATATTTTAATTTTATTGGATTGAAAATTGAATATCCATGATTTTTGTACTGGGGAATATCTAAATAAATTATGTAATTTTTTTAATTAGTTGGATTTAGTTAAAATTTAATAAGTGTATAAATATTATTTAATTACCTGCAAAAAATTTTTTAGTGTGAACATTTTTTAATAATTTTTTTAATGGTATATTCAAATTATTAACTTTATAGTTTACGATTAATATACCCGAGTAAACATTATTTTCATAAGATTGAGGAATAAAACTGAAACTTAATTCACCATACTGATTTTTCTTTAACAAGATTGTAATTGCAATTTTTAAATCATCATCATTTAAACAAAGATCTATATCAATATAGTAAGTTGGAAGCATAAGCTGCAACAATTTGGGTGGACATGTTCTCAATTCAAATATGCTGCCTTTGTCAGTAAATCTCTAAATATCAATTTACAACATATAAAATCAATAAAACAACAGTTATTTAATGAACAAGGTATACAATACCTGAGAGTCGATTAAATAAATTTCAGGACATAAATTGTTTTGATGACATTTTGATATAATACCACGTGCCCATAAGTTACCCATGGGGTTTTTATCAACTTGAACAATTACTACCTGTAAATAAAAAAAGATATGTATTTCAATATTTATTGTTAAAATATTAAAATTATTATATTATTAAAACATTAAATAATAATATTATATTATAATTTAACATAGTACACATTTATTCTTTAACAAATTTACTCTTTTTTAAAAATGTAACCTCCTCTAAATAGCAGACAAAATTTTGGTGATCGAATGTCTACTATTCAAAAGTGTCACAGTAATATATCTATTAGTAGTAAGTAATAAATAACTACTAACCTTTCCAGTTTCAATAATAGGATAGTCAAATTTTTCAAACCACTCACTACAATTGTTAAAACCTAAAAGTTGTTTATAATAGTTTTGAAAATATTTAGTTGAACCATTATTAAATTGTTCAACAACAACAAATAATCCATGGACTTTGTCAATTTGACTAACTATATTTATATCATACATGGTGTTTAACTCCATTTCAGTGATATCAATTCTCAAAACTATAAAAAACTAGAGTCGTTTACAATGGATAATGACAAGACTTTTAAATGTTAGAACTTTGAACTCGATGGGCAATAGCTGATTTGCCCAGTTTCTACTTTCTGCACTTCTGAAGTTTCTATCGTGTCTGGAAGTTAGGCTTACAAATAGATTATACAATTTTAGCTTAATAGTTTGGTTCTCGTAAGCGCATATTATATAGATAAAGTCAAGATGGTTAATATTTAAATCACGATTTGAAATAAGTACATGCAACGGACAAAGATATTCTACACAAATATTTTAGTTTGTGGGATATCTCTATTAAATTAAATTTATTCTGTGTGCATTGTCTAATGTGTATTTTAATCAAGATAGAACATTCTGAACATATTCCATACAGCCACCATAGCACTGGCACAGAATGTAACAATTCTGTTATAATATCTAAAGCCATGCCCGAAAACAAACCGCGTATCACGAAGTTTCTGATAACATTCTTTATCTATAATTATGATAAATTTTATTTTTTTAAGATCTACCATTTGATATTTTGATTCTTAATTAATATTTACTAAATATACACATATTACTTATAGTATTTACTTATGGTTAATTATTATATATTTATTATTTATTATATATCTAGCCATGGTATTTACTCTTTGAGAATAAATCAACAAAATTAATTCTTCATGATCTTATAATTGGTTAGTTGTTGAACAAAGTATATAGATTTAGAATAACTGTATTTGCAATAATGTTTACTCAAAATAATATTATTTTGCTTCAATTATGGCGATTCTATTGATCTATTAATATTAAATAAAATTGATTGAAAGCATTGGTGTTTGTGTAATTAAATAGGTACACGGAATGTATTGAATTAATAAAACAATTAGAAAATCAGGTTAGTGAGAATGAAAATCAAAAATTTACTTTAAATAAAATGATTAATATTAAAAAACTATGTATACATATACATTTTATTTTTAGAATTGTAAAATGGAAAAAATTGCTCTTTTTGAAACTTTTAATATCAATAAAAAGAATCAACAAGTAAATGAAAAAGATTATAATAATATTATGGATTTATTGAATGAATTATCTGAACTTGATCCAAAATGTAAGTACATATTATCATTAATATTTAATGCATTATTTTTTTCTCAAATTCTTAAAATTATTCCAATGATTCTTATTTGTTGTATGAATAATAGGTATTTTTTCTATGTAAGTCAATTGTCTTAATCTCAATTCTTGACTTTATTACAAGTATTATATACATAAGCATAAGCTCTATCCCTGAAAAAATAATTAACATTAATTGAATTTAATAATGAAACATAATTATGACTATTTTTAGGTTTGTCAGAAGATGATTATGAAAAATTAATTAAATATTTGCCTTTATCACCTACTCATAACAATCAAGTTCTAGCTGCTGCATGCAATGTAATTGCTTCATTATGCTCAGTTGACTTGGCAAGACATAATTTTGGAGAGAAAATAACCGTGTCTACTGTGAACATATTAAAATCACTTACAAGTCGTATTAATAAAGATAAATGTATTCAAGAATGTTTGCTTCAGACATGTCGTGCAATCGGAAATCTTTGTTATTACCATGGTAAATAATAACATTCATTTCAATTAAAGAACAATTAAGTTTTAATATTAGTGCAAACGTCGAAATATGTATTATTATATAAAATAACAACAATATATATATATATTCTTAAAATTCTATTTTAATCTGTATTTATTACCAATTTATAATTAACATTAAAAAATGTATTGTTCAAGTTGGTTTTGAATTAAAATAAGTTTGTTTGTTTATAACCTGGTATGAAACAAAAATTGAATTTGAATAAAATACTTACAAATAAATGTAATAGCTTTATTTCAAATAATTTTTAGAGGAAAATACTAAGTGTGCATTAAAAGAAGGATGTCTTTTAATTACGATGGAACTTTTGAAAACAAACATTAATGAAAACATTCAACCTGTTGTCATTGGGTTATTATTAAATTTAACTCATCTGGATGATTACAATTATAAGGTTTATATATATAATAATCTATTAATATTTAATAAAATGATAATAAATTTTGTTTTCATAGTTTCAGGATAATATGATTGAAGAATTAAATTTTTATGGGATTCAATACATGGAATATAAGAATAATAACTATAGATTTTATATAAACTTGGTATCAGTAATGATAAATATTGTTAGAAAGTCCTCAAGTAACACTAAAATAACAGATTATGAAAAATGTTATTTTATTGATCGTTTATTGGAAACACATAATATGCACACCAATGTTACTTCCATTTGTATTAAATTCATTAAACAAGTGTCTAAAACTTATAGTAAATGCACAAAATATTTAACTTCAACCAACATACATAATTCACTTTTAAAAATAATTATACTAAATAAAAATAAAAATATTTTCAGATGTTTATAATTGGATATTAAAAGAAAAACATAAAATATTAATTGAAGTATTAGATAAATATGAAGAAAATCAAGAAGAAGATTCAAAACTTATTGTTAAAAAAATATGTGATATCATAATTTTAATTTCCAATGATGGTATGGATTATGTATTGAATTTTAAAAAATAATATGAATATGTAAATATTTTACTTCTAAGTCTCTTTGACCTTAGCTTGTATTCTGTTTTATAATTATTGGAGTAATCGACATTATTCAAAATTTGACAAAATTAAGTTTGACAGTAGACTTATTTGTCAAATGTACACATAAATGTTAATAACAATGAACAAAACAAGTTAAATGATTAATTAGTTAATTATTTAAATAATTACTAAAATACTATTATATTTACTTAAGTTAAAAAATGTGTTCGTAAAAGAAAATTTAAATTTAATTTTAGACATTTAATAAATTATATTTTTTATCATGTTTTAAATTGATTTAATTAATATTTTTAAAATTTTATGGTTCACATTATAATAAGTTACTGAAATACAAAATATGTATTGAAAATTAAATTCTCTCTCATGAATTTAAATTTAATGGTTTTTTTTTTCTTAGATGGTTCTATGGAAAAAAATAAACAACTTGATGTTTTATATTTAGTAGAATGGCTACTTAAAAAACTAAATTCTAAAAATTTATACGTGAAGTTGTCAGTTGTAAGGTCATTGGGAAATTTCAGTAGATTTAGTAAGTAAATATTAATTTTTATTTAGGATCATAAAAATAATATAATATTTTTTATTTAATATAACATTGTACTATTTTAGAATATGAACCAATTCATACAACCATGAGTCCTGCAAACATTATAATGAAACATATAACATGGTTTATAAATAATTTAGACAAATCTATCAAGGATAAAAATTCATTGATGGAAGTATCTATACTTTGTTTGTTTAAGTGAGTTTTGAAAATATTTAATTTATTTTGAAATCAATTTAAATTTGTTATTTATTTAATTTTTCAGAAATCTTTTATATGTTACAAATTTTGAATCTATGTACGAGAATGATATAGATAAATTGATCAAAACCACTATCGATGTTTTAAATCACACTACATTTAATCCAATAGTAATGAAAGGTTTGGACGTAATTAGATATATCATAAAAAAAGGTATTTATACATTTAGTAGAATAAAAAAATAATATAAAATATAAATCTCAGAAATTTTTTTAAAAATGTATAGTATACTGTATATTATTAATTATGTATGTATATGTTTATAAACATAAAATCAAAGTTAATTTTCTTTTATTAACTCATCATTGGTATCACTATATAATGTTCCTCCATAGATATTGAGTGAGTGTCCCGCACTCCCACTCATCATACTGTTTTTTAATTTTTATTACTTAATAACATCTAAATATTTAATTTTCAATGTCTTACAAAAATAATTTAATCAATTTTTTAATATAATATAAATTTAAAATAATAAAATTAAAAATTCACATTTAAAAATATAATTTATTTAAAATACACATACAATGTGTAACTTTCATTATTTTCTTTAGATTTTTATTTTTTATTTTTTGTTGTACATAAACTTCTATTCTTGTTGTGTATGTCATAATGTTATTTATTTTGATTCTGATAGTTTGACATATTTTGTTTATTGTTACATAATATGCATTAATATGAAGCTATGATGATCTTAAGATACTAATAATTTTACAGGTTGATTAAGTTAAAAAAAATATTTATACACATTTTTATTTACAAAATTATACTTGGACACGTATTGATTTTAAGTATCAGATGAATTCTACCACACTTCAGTGTTTTTATTAAATTTCTAATTCGTTGTGTTATGTATGTTACTATGAAATGTGTGTTATAATTCACAGGCATTAATCAAATTGCAACAAATAACAATTATATTTTACATTTACTCTAGACATATATAAAAAGAAGTATACTTTATATTGCAATTTCAAATTTGAATTTATTTATTATATCGCATAAATTTCAACTTCAATTTTAACCTCTATAAATAATATTGGCTGGTTTTTGTTTAATTATAATTTATTTATTCTAATAAAAATGTAATATTAGGTGTAAAATTGACAGTATAAAGCTTAATGGAAGATAGTTAAAAAAGAGACTCCAATATATTCTAACAAGTTTAAACATTGATGGATATATTTTGAACTTTTTAAGAGTTCTGTTAATATTATTTGATTTATTGGTACAGAATTTAATGATTTATCTTTTTATTCAGAGTAGGTTAAATGCTATATTCTCAAATTACAGCTATCGAGTCAAATAATTAAATTAATAATCATTAATAATTTATCCTATCATGTAAACATATCCATTAACATCAAATATATTTCTTTCTTTAAAATTAAAATTTAAATTTAATTATTATTAATAGTACCTTATAACTAATAAATAATAAATAATATTGAGCGGCCTTTTTGTAGTACACTTATATACCCTGGAAAGTCTAGTATTAGCAATTACCCTATGCTAACAAGTCATTTGATTAATTGTAATAATTATTATTTTAAAGATTACTAAATTAATAATTAATTAAGTCTTGAATTTCTATATTATAATTATGTTTATATTTAGAAAATAAGTCTTTATTATATTCTTATTTTTTGTAGGCGGTATCAGTCAAAAACAACTTGTTTTATACAAAAATTCAAGCTTTATCAAATTAGTGACTACACATTGTAATAGTGATGATGAAGACATTCAAATATTAGCAAAAAAATTACTTTATTCAATTAATGAGGATATAAATGAATCTGAAGTTGTTGGATCAAAATCTGCGGAAGACAATAATATGCAAATTAAAGACAAAATTTGAACATAATTTAATATACACCAATAATACTATACAATTATTTATTTGTTGAGAAACCAAATTGAATACATTAAAAAGATTTGGTACTTATCTTATATGTTAAAAATAATACGTATTAAACACCATTATTCTACTTATTGATAAACTAATAATTTAATTTTGTTTATTATGTTGTTATACTGATAAAATTATAACTATATTCAACCTCAGTAATGAAATTAAATATTTTTATTTTTATCTAAAATATCTGTTGCACAATTTATCAGATTCTAAAAATTTCAGATTTAACAATCTGTTAGATACTTTTAATAATTTATTTATGTGTATTGTGCCAATAAATAAATTGTACTTATATTCAAAGTTATAAATGTAATAGATTGATATTTATTTATTTATTTTTACATTTTTTGTGACAAACAAAAATTATGGATATTACATAATAACTAATCCCTTAATAATTTTTTATCACATATACTTTGGAAGATCTGTATATTGAGTGATTAATTTATTAAACAACACTCATTATTTCAAAATCTATAAACATTTAAAAATATATATATATATTTTTTTTTTACTTTTTTGAATAACAACATCCATTTTATTTTCATTTTTTGAAGCAGAATATTTTTGGAGTATTTCAATATATAACCATTAAAATTGGGATGAGTGGTTTATGAGTTATATGAGTTAAGTATTTATAGTTATGGCAAGTGGAATGGAGAGATGAGGATACCCCATAAAATATTGGTCTACTACTCCACTTACTTAAACTTTAATACTTAGAATCGATAAACTATTTGTTCGAATCTCAATTTTTATGTATTGAAATACTTTGAAAAATATTCTGCAAAAGGTTATAAAATTAATTAAAAGAAAATTCTAATTTACCAGCATAAATTTTAATATTTTTTCTGCAAGATTATTTTGCTCATATCTTTTGAGACAGTTTAAAAAAATAATAATATTGAATAAAAATAAATAAATTAACCAAGTTAAGGTAAATTATGGCTTCGTACAAATAATAGTTAAGTTAGTGAAACATAAATTGAATGCTTTAATTAATCTTGATTGAATGCTGACTTTTTATAACAATCTGTAAATATCTAAACTTTAAGTGGAGGTATTAACATAGATTAAAATTATTAAAAATTACAATTCAAATTAATATTTTTACAAATTCTTTAAACAAATTTAATTTATATTTTTATCAAAATATTTAAAGTGACCTCTGTTATTAGCAATACAAAGTTAAAGATTTCGGACCCATCTAGCTATTCTTAAAATTTTTAATACCTTAGGTATGATATTTTGTTCAGTTTTATGATGGAGAATGGAGATCAGGTTAGAATATTCTCATGAAGTAGGTACTCATCTAGTCAGCAAATCTAATACAACAGAAGGCGCTGTCTTGCTTAAAAATGGGCTTTATTTTGCTTAAATTAATAAATTGAGAAATTATTGGTCACATACATTCTTTTAACGTAACTTTATACATTTTTCTGTTAAAGATTACCATAGTTAAAAAAGGTCTGTTTATTTTCCCATTTTATAAATATTTAATTTTCAATATTTTGGATATTGATAAAAAGATGTTCATGATTCGTTGTCAAAAATTATTTAATCTCTAATTTAGAAATTTACTTATGTAATAGTTGCATGTATACACAAATTTTATACACAAGAAAAAACTAAGAGCCTTTAAGTTATATATAGCTGTATTTACTCTGTACTCCTATAAAGGTATGAGCGATTACCTATTTTTCATTACATATTTATGTATTATTAATTATATATTACGCTCATCTCGTTTTTTCTTATAAATAAAAATCTAACCCCTTCCAAAATTCTAATTGTGCCTAGAGGTGTTTTTGGGAGACATTTCAAATGTGTTATATTAAAAATTGGTGAGTAAAATGTAGATGTATTATAAGTCTATGGATAAAAGTCACACTAACACGTTCTCCCTTTCATAAAATTGTTCGTACCGCCACTGCTTAGAGATAACGTTAGACCGTCTATGACAATAGATGTCGTAATAATATTATTTGGTATATTTTTTATATTAGTTTATTGCTATTGTTAGTAATTAATACAGAATGATATACAATATAATAAATGATAATTCATATTAATGTACTTTGTTAAGGACATTTTTTCCAAATAAAATAACAAAATCTTTAAGATTATGAACGAAATATATGGTATCACTTTTCTGTGAGCTAAGAAGTATACTTATTGCGAGTATTATTTATTACTATGTACATTTTATGTAGGCGCTGCCTCATACATAAATTCGACACTGTTTCTTAACATTGGTTGGTTTCTAGCTTATTTTATGTGACAATGTAGTGCCTTTTCACTAAATTTATTGTCAAGACTTTCATCACCTGTATCTGTATGCGACTGTTGAATAAATTTTATTTGTATATTTAAGCCCCCGTGCACTGATAATGTATGGATATTTTTTAGGACATACAACTATAGAATAGGTTATATTCCTGTGCTACAAATAAATATTAGAGAATAACAATTGTGCCTCATTTGTTGGGCTCTTTTATTGACCTGATGTTTTTATTTATTTGATTAGCTTTTAGCACATGACTATTACTGCTCAGCGATTATTATTAAAACAATAAAAAATAAAATTACAAAACTAGCTAGACGATTATATTTTGAATGGACGTATTTTGTTAAATAACATAGGTAAGAGTTAAAATTAAATTTAATGTTATATCATTAATAATGGTAATAGCTAGTTTATATTTCATACTATTTACTATTTAAGAATATATTGTATATTTGTTCTTGTTACTAGTGTTTTCTATACCTATATATATATATTTGTAATTTATTTATTTAATAATTTTGTAATGATTTCTCGTGATGTATGATTACAGGCTAGGATTGACTATTTTTTAGAAGTTGGATCAAAACATTAGTTTACTTTTTTATACTTAACAAGTAGTGTTAAAACTTTAGTTTTTTAGTGTAGATAACTTCTTAATTAAACGCCTTATAGCATTAATCAGCAAACAGCTGTAGCGGGTTGATATATTTTATATTAAAATAAACATTCAACTCTTAATCCAATCATCAGATTTATCTACAAATATATATAGGCAACCATCTCAAAAATTGAATTGTTATAGATCATTCAAATTTTCAGATATTAACATTGAGTTACTGAACTAATTATTAAAGTTTAATTTTTACTTTCTGTAGCTATATTGAGTAATAGGCATTGGAAATTAACAGGGTACAACATTATGATAGCAATTTACATAAATAAATAAAAATATGTCATATTTATTTTTAATTGTAGTAGCTAATATTAAAACATAACTAAATGTATACTATTTGTATTGCTTATGGAAACATTAAATTAAACAATGTATATTTAATTTATACATTTTAAAAAATTGTTCATTACAATTTATTTATTTTAAAATGTGTATAATTGTGTTAATGTTATAAATTGTTTATTATTTAAAATGTAATAAAAAAATTATTAAAATTTAAGAAACCTCCGAAGAACCATTCTTGTGAATTGTGACTAATACTTCAATTTCTTCTTAACTATAAGACCTGAAACAAAACAATTAAATTTAAAATAGATTTTCTTATAGAAAAATATTTTATACAAAATAAGATTATATTATATATTAATTGAATAATTTGTCATAAGCCAAAAACTTTTTTTAGATCAACTGTAGATTTTCAATTGGCCTAGGTACATTTTCAAACAGCTGTCGTGGGTATTGTATTTATCCTAAAATTAAAATTAAAAAAAACTTGAAAATTATTGATTTAATAAATAATTATATTTTAGGATGCATACCATAACACAACTCTCATTGGTTAGGATATTAAATTGTGCATACATCGCATTCTGGATTCAATCAAATGATTACAGAGAATTAGTAGATGGAACGATAGTTTTCAGTGATTTGAAAACGTAAAACCCTCAATTGATTTTGAAAGAGTATTGAAGAATTTTTGGCAACACAAAAAAAAAATGTTGATTGCAGTGAAGATCAAGGGTTAATAGAAGGAATGTTGAAAAGAAAGTAGGCGTGTTGATAGAAGTAATGTTGAACGTAGATATGTTGATTGCAGGTGTGTTGATAGAAGTAATGTTGAATGAAGATATGTTGATTGCAGGTGTGTTGATAGAAGTAATGTTGAACGTAGATATGTTGATTGCAGGTGTGTTGATAGAAGTAATGTTGATTGGAGAAATGCAGAATGAATGTTGATAGAAGTATAGTAGTTGTTCATTAAAAATGTTGATTGAAAGAAAACAATTGTAGTAACCTCAAAAACGATCAGACAGCGCTATGAAAATGATGCAAGTATAACTCTGCTAACAAGTCAGCAGCCTGTTGACTGGACAGTAGGCTAACCTGTCAAATTCTCGTTGCTAGAATTACAACGGTCAATATGACAAAAAGAAAGAATATCTTACCTAAAAATATTATTTATTGACTAAACGAGTTAATTAAAAAAAAAAAAAAAAAAAAAAAAAAAACAAATACATTGGTTATGAATTGTCCAGTGACTAATTGAATACAAATATATAAGTTTTTTTAATTATTTGTTTGACAACTATCAGTTAAATAAAAATAAAATGGAATTATGTTTTTATTATATTGTTTTTATATTTAAATTGATTGATTATATTATTAGTATAGTAAAGTAATAATAAAAGTGAAAAAAAAAACATTCAGGTTACAATTATATTATTAATAATATACAGATTTAAATTTGTTAAATAATATTACTGATTTATTTAAAAAAAAAAGTTCTCTGTACTATTTAATTTCTACAGATTTAAAAGACCATTTTTTATTTTTTATCATGCAGGTAATTAGTTATTGTATCTTATAAATAATTATTGAGATCTATACTAGTCAAACATTATTATGCGGTTATGTCCTCAATATAAACTAACCTCTTTCATTAATCACTGCTATTACTATTAGGGGTTCCATCATGTTTAGCTTGATTTTTCTTTTTCATTGTACGCAATGCCTTTTCTCTTAAACGTTGTTCTGATTCATCTCCAGACTTGACATCAGAGCCCTAATATGTTATAATAAAAAAAATGTAATTATTAAAAACTTTAATATATGATAAGTATAATATATATATTAAATTGTCATTTACACTTTCTTCAGTCTTGCGTTTCTTATGTTTTTTATGTTTCTTATGCTTCTTGTGTTTTTTATGTTTCTTGTCTTTTTTCTTTTTTTTATCATCCCTATCACTTTCCTATAGAAATATATACAATGAAGATACAAAGAATTTTTAAGCTTATTTCAAAATTATACATACATCTGAACTTGAACTGGACGATCTTCTTTTACGTTTCTTTTTTTTCTTAGAATCGTCATCTTCAGATGAAGTAGAATCCTTGAGTTTCCGTTTTTTAGTTTTTATTTTATCATCATCTGAACTAGAATCTCTTTTAAGTTTTTTTTTAGACTTTTTTAATGATTCATCTGATGAACTTGATTCTTCATCTTTTTTTTTATTAGTTTTTGAGTTTTCAACGTCAGAAGCATCAGATTTTTTCAAAGGTTTTTTTATTTTATCAGGTTTTTCCTACAATAAATAAAATAAAATTTAATGGATATACTAAACAAACAATATATAATTTAGTCTAGACTATACTAGAATGTCATCCAAGGCCGGATTAACCTGGCGAATTACTGAGTAAAACTTGGTGGGTCATTCAAAATATGGACCAGTTTTGAGTGTTTAGTTGTATTTGTTTTTTTTTATTATATTATAGTGATAAATTAGTACATATATTAGTAGAAAATATAGCTGATTCAAATTATTTAAACTGTACAGTAGATGTGGTTGTAATCAAATGTTAGAAGTTCTAAAAGTTGGTGGGCCAATACCTTGCTAATCCGAGCACTGTATTCATTAATGATTTATAAAATAGATTTTAAGTTTAGTAAAAGGATGTTAAAATGTATAGTATTTTTTTTTTTGCAAATAAATAACATATCAATTTACAATTCTCTAGATAATTTTGTGTCACTAGCTTCATGATTAGAATTGAATTTAACTATTGACCAACTACATAAATAGAAAGTATGACCATTATCTAACTAATACATTGGTTTATTGTAATGCTTTGATTTATTTAAAAATTGAAATATCATTATTTTATTTTATAAACTTGATCATCTATCTAAATAAATTGTAATATTTAATTAAACATTACTTTTAAGATTAGTATATAATCAAAGAGTGAACAAAATAACATGCTATGAAACAATTTGTAAATTTTACAGGAACAACTAAAAACAAAAACATGTTTTACCGTATTGTATACCGGTTTTTAACTTTGTATACGATGATTGTGCACAATACATTCTGGGAATTTTAAATTTTTATTAAAATATATCAATATTGCTTTATAACACATTATTCCCGCCCACCCTTCAATTATTGTAGACCTAATAAATATATACTGTTAATAAATAAAAAAATACTCACTTCTTCTTTCTTTTTAATAGCAGGAGATGTTGATGATTTTCGTCTAGAACTTGATGAATTTCTAAGACAAATAATCAATCAATTAGATATATTTTATGCTATTTGAAAAGTTATAGAAGATAATTTTAAAGTTCAATTGATAAATAATAGTTATTTTGAATAAAATTAAAATATCAAAATTACTTTTTATCATTATTATTTTTCTTTTCTGATGAAGGAGATTGTCCTTTTGATCTTTGTGGCAGAGAAGATTTAGAATGTTGTTCATCTCTAACACCCCTAGAATAAGTATCAAATTATTTAATTTAGTATAAATATATTTACTTCAACTAAAACACTAAGTTTTACTAAGGTTACAATTTTTTTGGTTTAATTATTTATAAGAAATCTCACAGCCCACATAGATCGTAAAAGTATATTTCATGAAATATTCCATTTTTATTATTATGTTTAATTTAAATAAAATTGTGTTTACGTACAATCTATCTTTTACTGGTTTACGTTCTGTCTTATCGTCAACTTTCTTAAAAGGTGAAGGAGTTCTAGATAAACTTTCTTGAGAAGCCTGAAAATGAACAAAAAAATAAAATTAAGTATAAATTAAGTGTAACAACATTATTAAAATAAGTTATACAAATGTATACTGTTAAAATATTATGTTGATAAAAATAAACACATATATAATACCTTTGATTTTGAGGTGTTATCTTTTTTTGTGGGAGAAACAATACTAGAATCTTTATTAGTGCGTTCCCTGCTACGTGATTTTCCACTTGGTCTCCTCTAAACAATAAATAATATTGTATAACAATCAAACAAATTTCATTAAACTGGTATAACAAAATAGAATTAAAATTAAGATAAGAATCGAAAACTATTAATAATAATAATGTTACATTAAATATATAGTAATACATTGTTAACATTTAGAAACTACTTTTCAATACTATCACACACAAATTCTTATAAAGTTATAAAAAATATTAATAATAACTTACTTTAGACTTTGAACGAGATCTAGTATGTCTGCTGCCTGATCTAGATTTTCTTTCAGGACTTCTGGATTTTCTAATCATAAAAAATATTATAAAAATATTAGGTCTATTAAATTTTAGTATTTAACACAAATTACCTTCTTCGAGGTGATGATTTTTCTTCTCTTTCTCTTTGCCTACGTCTATCACGTTCACGGTCCCTTTCACGAATTGCCCTTTCTCTATCTCTACGTTCTCGCTCACGATCACGTCGATTTCGTTCTCTTTCTCTCGCTCTTTCTCTCTCTCTATCTCTGTAATAACGATCACGACTTTTTTCACGATAACGGCCACGATTGAAAGCATGTCTAGATGGACGTCTTGACCGAGAAGATGAACGATCACGACGATCCTTAAAAGAAAAAAATTAATTTTTATTGTTAATCAGTTTTAATTACAAAAATAGATCCTCCTATATTTTTTGATTATTTATTTATAAACAATTAAAAGTATTACTCTTCTATCTGTAGATTTATCTTTGTCTGATTCACTACCAGAAGATTCATCTTTATTTGTTCGGTATTGCCTTTTTTTTTGGATACTGTTTTCTTTTTTCTGAATCTCAAAATCTTTTTTACGGTCTAGAAAAATAAACCACCAATATTTTATAAAATGAATAAACCAGTTAATTTAATTTAAAATTGATAATAAATACCAGGACTTAAAGATGAATTAGATGATGATGAACTACGACTTGATGAAGAAGAATGATGTCGTTTTTTCTCTCTACGTTTAGTAGAATCTCTAGATAATGATCGTTCTTTAGGTTTAGATTTATTATTTGTTTCTACTACTTTATCTTTAGTAGGTGAAACTCTAAAATAATATAAAAATAGGTATTAAATATTTATAATTTATAAATAAATTAGTTATTAAGACTAAAATAAATAGTTTTTTTAAAAATTATTTCCTATGTTTAAGAAAACATTAAAATATTTAAATGACATGTTTTTTAATATTTTAACTTATGTGTAATTATACAATTAATTCAAATATTAAAAATTGACAAAATTATCTACTATATTGAATTAAATTTTGTAAACAAATATTTATTTGTTTTAAGTATGACTACTATATAGTAAAAGTTGAGTATACCTTTTAATTGAGTAGGTATGGTAATAGATGTGATAAATTTGAAAATGATTTGGAATAAAACAGCCTTAATATTATTATTAAGATATTAATTAAATAGAATAGTAAAATAATACTTACGAATTTTTTAAATTAGTTGTTTTTTCTTCAGATACTGTAACATCATTTTTAGGTGAACAACTTCGACTTTTTTCTTTTTTAGTTTTAGTTGGTGAACTATGTCCGTTACTCACAAGTTTCCCTTTTGATTTTGAACGAGAACTAATAACATAACAATGCATTTATTAAATTTACTCTTGCTATTATGTAAAAACAAGGAATTTTTATATTATTAATAATTATAATAGTATGTACAGAGTGTCCCATGAGGAATATACCCATTGCAATATCTTCTGAAATAATGGAGAGATCATAATTCTTGTTTTTTTTTATAAGATTCTCAGGGACAAAAACTACAAGTATTTCATGTGTTAATTTATTTTAATGTTTTGGTAAAAAAGTTAAAAATATATATTTTTTTAATTATTTTCAAAAAATTGAAGAAAACCATTTTGTAAAGTTAATTTTTTTGAAAATATTGAGATTTTTAATATTTGTTCTAAAGTACCAACTGCATACACTTTAATATGAAAAATGATATCTAGGTTGGGATTAAAGCATTTTTCTAGCATAAAAAATATACATTTTCTACTAAAAAAAAAAAAAGACACATTATAAATATATATATTTATTATTCCCCTCAGAATCTACAACTAAGTATCTATAAGAAAAAATAAATTTATTGATAAACATTTCACAACCAATACTTACTCTCTTTTTGTATGCTTCTCTCGAACTTTATCTGAATCATGATCTTTATATTTATCTCTTTCTTTTTCCTTATCTCGTTTATCACGATGGCGATCTCTAGATCGACTACGACGATCTCTTGTATGTGATCTACTGCGGCTTTTTCTTCTAAAACAAAAATATTATAGAAATTAATATAATTATTACTCTAAATCTTTCATATTTTTATCATTATAAAGATAGTTAGTACATAGATATTTAAAAATAATTTAGCATGTTCTATGTGAAGTTACTAAATTTAAGAATTTTTTTATTAAATTACAATTTGATTAAATTAAAGTAACAGTTTTTAATTGTTTTGCTACATATTGTTAGCAATATATTAGTAATTAGCTCAATATCATTTCGTATAAAATCACTGTAAATATATATAACTAAAAACATCACTATATATAAGTAAGCAGGTAGATAACTACTATGCTATACAGTAGCTATTGAGACTTATCTTATCATCGGGTAAGTCAATTGTTAAATTTGAATACAAAGACCAATAATTTCATATGAAAAACTATTTTGAGCAGACGGTTAACATATAATATTTTATATTTATTTTAACGTCATACGATGATTAAGAAGTAGTACAATTAATACAGTTTATGACAATATTGTTAATGTCAAATATCTATAAATAACAAAATATTTTGAAAATTATGTTTAATAAATAGTTTATGAATATTTGCTAAAAATTCAATACCCTATGACTATTTACATGTTTCTGAATCACAAATAATAAAAACAAATCTGATTTTTTGCTAATTTTGTAAATAAAGTTCTGTTTTTCCAGATTAGGTACTATGAATTTTTTAATGCTTATCTTTCAAAGTACCTACTACGTCTAATATTCTAATAAAAACCACTCATTAAGTTGAAGGTTAAGTATTATTTCTACTTAAAAATATATATAAACATCATTGTTGAATCAATATTCATTGCTCTATTTAAAACGTAAAGTTCTTAAATTAGTTCTTTAATAAAAAAAAGACCACAAATGTAAAAAAAAAAATAATCATTGCACTACATAGAATATACAATTTAAAATAATTTCTGGTTGCAAAATTTTAATATGTAAATTTTAAATTGAGTTGATAATGCACTGTAAGTCTAACATATTAAAAGACTGTCATAACATGTTCAAAATATATGTTTAGGAAAAATTAAAAAAAAAAACAACAACAATTTTTTATGATAAATAATTTTACATTAAATATTACCTTTCTCTATCTTTCTTTCTTTCTTTTTCTCTGTCTTCTTTATCTTTTTCAAACTTCTTAATCATATCTCCTACTCGCTCTTGATCTTCCTGTAATATATAGTTGTAATATTAGTCCTTAAATATTCAATAATACCTAATAACTTACAAAGTTCTAATGAGTAAAACAAATTAATAAATTGAATAATTTAGGTATTATGATTTTCTATTATAAATTATCAGATATATTATTTATTAAATATTGTATAAAAGCGGTTCTCAAACTGTAATCCATGAGTAGGTTTACTTAAAATAAATTTTATTGCGTAATACCAAACATAATTTATTTATTTTATGAATTTAAATACTCTTTATTGAAGGTAATAGGGGCAAAAAAATTTGAGATTCGCTACTTTAATTAATGTAATAGTAGTATATCACAACTGGTGTTACTATAAATTAATTACATGTTAAACAAATACATTTTTATTACCAAAATTAACAAAACAGTAAGCACAAATAATTACAACTATAACAATAATATTACCATTTTCTTTTTTAATTCTTCCTTTTTTTGCTCAATAAATTTAGGGGGAATGCCCGATGGAGATTCCTGTGCAGACAAAAGTAACTCCCATAAGTCTGTCATAAATACTCGAGCATTTTTGCCGTTCAAGAAACCAGTAAGATTTATTTGCATTTTTCTTGGATCAGGCCACTAAAAAAGGGTAATATTTAAAATAATGTAAGTAAAATATAGAATATATTTTACATACAGTATCTGCTTCAAGCTGATTGTTCACAAATTCTTCTACAACATCATCTTCCATTCCTAGCAATTCTGTTATTCTTTTACCAATCCAAGGTTTGATAGTATCTAGTTTAACTTTATTCATATCAACCTTAAATGGAACATATATTTTAATGTTTTTAGAAATTGAAAAATAAAATAAAAAATTTAAAAACCTGAATAATTAAATATTTCAATTATGTTAATTATAATACCTTAGCATTTAAAGATTCACTAAATTTCATTTGTTTCAGAAGCTTTTTTTCTTTGTCACTGAATCTAGTATCTTGGTCAGCACTAGTACCCTATAAATTAAATAATAGTATGAGTTGTCAACATTATTTGATTAAATTAATGGCATTCAAAAAATCTTTTCATTGATGGTTAAAATTTTACTATTGGTTATTAGTTATTAAAATTTAATTATCTTATGCATTATGCCAAAATATATTCAAATTCTCATTCACAGTATGCTTAAGAAAAAAATATTGAAATTTTTACTGTTCATAAGAAATGATAACTAATAAAATGTTTGTAAATATTAAAAAGTTTAAAGTTTTAAAATTTTTTCCAATTCTTATTTTGTTTGATTTGATTAATTAATAGTGTACAATAAGATGCAATCTCTCCAAGAAAGAAAATAAACTATCAAAAAATAGATCTGAAGGAAAACTGTATACAAATGTTACAACATACAGTAAAGTTAAAGATGAACATGAGTAAATACAAATAATTTTATCATACTTCATTTAATTATACAATACTACCTATATTAAGTAAGAACAACGCAGTTGAATATATATTAGCAACAGTTTATGGGGTACTATTGTGTCTGCTCATCCAAACTTAAAGTTACAAATATAACTAATCTTAAAAAAATTGATTTTCTATTCAGAAAAATATTCAGCTTTGGTGTATAAAATTAAAAATTAACTCAATTCAAAAATTTTGACAATACATTAATTAACATCGTAACATAAAAAGGAAGGCTATCAAATTTCAAAAATGTTGTTTTGAATTTAAAAACTTTTTAAGAAATGTTTCCCAAAATAAATTACCCTGTATTACATTAAATAATAACAATTAATAAGTTCACAAATTACAAATGGTTTTAACTACCAAACTTAATTATGACCACTTTTATTGCTCATATAAGTACATAGTATTTCAATTATTAAATATAAAAAAGAAAATAATAATTATTTCCTTAAGTTATTTCATCCTATTAATAAGTTATTTAGTTTCAATTATCTATGTTTATTTTTATAATTTAACTAGGTACTTAGGTATAAAATATAAATAAGTGAAGTGTCACCTTTTTATAATATAATACTACATTATTAGGTTAAATTATTATTAGTATTAGTCAATTAAGCACTAGTTTATCTACTATATTTTAAAGATATAGGTATTATACACTTATATTTATTTTGAATGCATGATAATCAAAAGACAGCGGTTTTATATCAATACGACTTATTATTCCATAATGTGCCAACATATTTTGTAAACAGCAGTTAAACATAAAACTTGATCATTTCAACAACATTATTGGTTTTATCCAATGATATATACTTTATACAATGCAAAATATAGAACAGCGAATTATAAGAAATGTATTGATTGAATTCAGAATAGTATGTTTAACACCGTATTAGTAAAAATGTTGGATAATTGGACCGCATAATCATGCGTTTAAAAACGTGAAGCGTCATAATTGTCATGATTGTTTTAATCATAACGAGAAACATATAACATATTTTTTATAACGCACTCACCGTATACATCTTGATTCCGGCTTTAGAACCAACAGATCAAAATATTATAACACCCAGGACGGTAAAAAACTAAAATCACTACCTAAGCATAATATATAAACATTAATATGAAAAATCACAATTAAAGACAGATATCCCAGTAGTCACTATATAGTCAGTAGTCAGTACCTCACACACCGAAAACAATGGTAAAAAGAAATAGACTATTCCGAAACGCCGATTGGTCGTAATCCGATCAGTATTGTTACATGCACAAACTACTACAATATTGTGTAAATGATGTTCGTGGCTCCACGCCATCCTTACAGATATGTAATTGTACAATATTATTGTACGGCATTTTTATTGTGGAGTGGCGTCATGGAAAAAGAAAATCCACTTTTTACCTATACGCAAATACACAATAAACAGTTTTTCGTATTATACTTATTTAGTGCTTACTAACGTATTAACGTATTAACTTGAAAACCACGAACTACTCTCACGACAAACAGTCAAACTAGTCTTTTAAATTTTAGTTTATACTATACGCGATCACACAATAATAATATAATACCAGATAATATTATTATATATTTATATCTATGAGTAAAGTCTAAGAAAATAACCTTGACATGATTAAATAGATATTAGATATTTGTTAGACTTCAAATTTAAAAACGAAATTGTATCACGAAAATTCTCTTCTTTTAATGGTGAAAATTCGGTTGCTAAGACATTTATAGTCCTCGTATTTCTTAGCGACGTCTAATGAATTTTAGTTTTTTACTAATTTTATTGGTAAAGAATTTACGGATGTATGTCATTCTATTAATTCTTATTCTAATCATAAATCATTTTATATTTTATTTCAATTATTTCTATAGAAATAAATCTAATATTTCGAATAAGTAATAAATAATACAATTCTTGTTTCAAATTCAATTTTTTTTAAATGTACAGCAATGAGACAAAAACCACTTAGATTTAGTACCAGTAGTACCTATTATTCGTCCATCCATTAAAAATAAAACAAATACAAATACAATATAATCATTATAATACCAATAAATTATCAAAATCAAACCCGCTATACATACAAACAGAAAATAGAAATTCAACAATTATGGACTAATACTTTAATGGTTTATGATCGCTGTAATACTGTATGTCTGTATTAGTTTATTAAATGCCACCGTCGCTAAAATAGCGCTATAAGTCATTCTGGATTTTGGAATTGTCTATATTCAAGTATTCAACTGATAACAGATAAGCTCTCGTGGTCCTGTACCCTCGTTTTATGATCGCCGATCGGCATTCGGTATTCTGTAATAGGCTGTATTAGTTTCAGGTGTTTTAAATGTTTTAGTTCGTAAATTTATATAATATTAATAATATTATAGTTTCACGTCGTTCGTTGGACTTGTAAATACTAAATACTAAATAGCAACTGCGAAAAACAACCCCGAAGATGCCGCGAATCATGATCAAAGGTGGCGTTTGGCGCAACACCGAGGTGAGATTTGAAAAAAAACTATATTAACAGAATACGTGTTTGTTTGTTATTTAATTCATTATATTATTGATTCAGAATTGGTATATACTATGTAATATGTTAGATATGCCAATGTATATATAAATTTATATTATAGCTAATATGGTACAATATTACATTATAATATTATATCTTCACACAAGTTGGAAAAGTATAAAAATATATTATTGATATGTCTCTTCAAAAAAATCTTAAAATGTTTTTTGTTGTTAATTTTTTGGAATTAAAATATAGTTAATTCATACCTTGCTGTATTGCGTAAAATTCATATTATTCAAAAATACTATTTGTAAATGAAAATTGCCATTCTCTATGCTGTAAATAAAAAAATATACATGACTATAGTAATCATTTGGTTAAAACACTATTTAATTTGAATTATAGTTTTTTTTTGTGAGAAAGGTTTTTAGTGACAGTACATAGTTTGTTTGGTTCTGTTGCGTTTAAGCTACATAAATTGTCAAAGGTTAAATTTAAAGCTCATTAATAAAATTATAGATAAATTTGATAAATCTTTATTTTAACTACAAATTATACTGATTTCTTATAATTTATTAATTTTTATTGAGTCTAGCATAATACGTGTACCTATAGGCTTAGGGCAACCTCTTTTACACAATTATTTATTATAAGTTTTATGGTGAACCATAATTTAATTAAAAATCTATTCAATGCCAATTCATATTGAACAACATACTGGAGGTACACCCAAAACATGTTGAACCATAATTTATAGAAATAAATACTGAGTTTATAGGTTTAAATGATAACTATAAATTAGATATAGTATTAGTGTTATACAATGAGTCATTTTTAATTATTTTATGTTATTTATTTTTATTAACAGTTTGAATTTTATTTTTTTTACAGGATGAAATTCTTAAAGCAGCAGTTATGAAATATGGCAAAAATCAATGGTCACGTATTGCATCATTATTACATCGTAAATCAGCAAAACAATGTAAGGCACGTTGGTTTGAATGGCTTGATCCCAGTATTAAAAAAACTGAATGGAGTCGAGAAGAAGATGAAAAGCTTTTGCATCTTGCTAAACTTATGCCTACACAATGGCGTACCATTGCTCCAATTGTTGGTCGTACAGCTTCACAATGTTTGGAAAGATATGAATATTTATTGTTAGTATATACTAATAGATAATATTTAAATTTAATGTTGATATTTTTACTTCAATATATTACAATATTTATTAACTGTTATCAAAAAGATTTATTTATTTTTACATAAATATGTTGTGTTGGATATAATTTATACATAATGCTTCCAGGGATCAAGCCCAAAGAAAAGAAGATGGTGAGGAAGTGGGAGATGATCCAAGAAAATTAAAACCTGGTGAAATTGATCCAAATCCAGAGACAAAACCAGCACGTCCTGATCCCAAAGATATGGATGAAGATGGTGATTATTTGTTTAAAATCTAATTTTAAATATATATGTTAATTTATTTAAAAAAAAAAATTAATTTAATAAAAATGTGAAAAGCAGTTGAATATGTTCTGTAAAATTGTTCTACACTAACTTGCTTGTCTAAATTTTAAATACTTTAAAATGATAGTTTAATATATTCTGTTATTTATGTATAAAAATATTTTGCTTTTTGTTTATAAGTAAATTAGAATTAAAAAAAAAAAAATAAGTAAGATTCCAAAAACATGATGATATATTTACAAAATGTATGTAAAGAAAAGTACTTACTATGAAATTTAATATTTATTTTTCACAAACCTAATAACTAATGAAGATTAGAGTATTATTTTTTAAAATGTTATCTTTATTATTCACAAAATATAAATTTATAAAAATTAACTTTGAAGAATTCATATGTTGTTTAACAGGTATTTGTGGAAAGGGTTTTTAGAGCTAAAATATTTTATAATTAATAATATTACTAATATTTAATTTAAAAAGTACCTTAATAAAATTGATATTATCAGGATAAAGTTTATAAAATTTATTTTTAGTTGATAATTATATAAAAGTTATTTATTGTTTATTTTATATAGTATTACATTTTTAAATATTTTCTAGAGTTGGAAATGTTATCTGAAGCAAGAGCTCGTTTAGCTAATACACAAGGGAAAAAGGCAAAACGTAAAGCTCGTGAAAAACAATTAGAAGAAGCTAGAAGACTTGCTGCATTACAAGTAATTTATAAAAAAATATATAAAATTATTATGTAGATAAAAATAATGTTTTAATTTTGTAGAAACGTAGAGAATTGCGTGCTGCTGGTATAGGTGTTGGAAGAGGCAATAAGCGAAAGCGTGGTATAGACTATAATGCTGAAATACCATTTGAAAAAAAACCAGCTCTAGGGTTTTATGATACTGCCAATGAGGAAGTTGATCCGCTTGCACCAGATTTTAGAAAATTGAGACAACAAAATTTAGATGGAGAACTTCGAGTTGAAATTGAAGAGGTAAAAAATTTATTGTACTTTTAAGAATTGTCTTTTTAATTGTGTTTGAATTTTAGAGGGAAAGAAAGAAAGACAAAGCCAAGCTAAAGCAGCGTAAGGAAAATGAAGTTCCATTAGCTATGTTAAATAATCAAGAACCTATTAGAAAAATGAGTAAACTTGTTCTACCAGAACCTCAAATTTCTGATCAAGTAATAATCTGTAATTTTATTATAAATATCTCCAAAATTTTAATATTATAAATTTTTATTATTTTAAAGGAATTACAACAAGTTGTTAAATTGGGACGAGCTAGTGAAATGGCACGAGAAATAGCAATGGAAAATGGTCCTCAACAAGCTTCAGATGCATTGTTGTCAGATTATACACCTTCAATTAATAATATTCCTGGCCGCACTCCAAGAACTCCGTCTGTTTCAACTGACAAAATTTTACAAGTAATTTAAAATTAACTATAAAATAAGACCATCAGAATATAGTTATATATTTTCTTACCTTACAGTGAAAATTATTATTTTAAACTTAAGAGAATGATATATTTGCATGTGTTGTCTGTATCTTAGTAACACTTAACGTCATATCAAATATTACATTCAGAATAATCCAGTTTATTCTGTTATTTTTAACATTAGAGTGAATTGACTTATTACAACACTTGAAAATTAGAATATTTTTTAGAGACCTAAGGAGGCTTATATTGATATATTATATTGAGGCTTCATAATTTGCTTCAAAATGTAATCATTTTGAAGCAAATTATGAACGTTTTATATATTTTACAAAAAATACACTTATAAAAATTTTTTAACTTGCTTTAAAATTGAAATATAAAAAAAGAACCTACAAAGTCCTAGATAATAGTCTTATCTTCAAATTTAATAATAGATCAATTTAATCTCATATTAAAAGTAACTTACTTAAATGAATTATTGTAAACATAAAATTTGTTATGTTGTGCATTTGTAAGATGGAAACAACACAATATAATGACCACTCAAAAGGAATGATTAAGAGTTGAACTTTGTTTTTACACTCTTGCTAAGATATCTTCTATATATTAGATAGATCTTAAAGTTTAAAATGTCATTTACTTTTTATAGGACGCACAAAATATTATGGCTCTAGCACATGTAGATACTCCTCTAAAAGGAGGTCTTAATAGAGAATTGCAAAATGTTGATTTCAATGGTGTCACCCCACAACGACAATTGATTACAACACCTAATACAATTTTAGGTACTCCGCTTTCACAAACTGCTAATGATGGTTTTCAAACTCCACAAAGTGATAGATCACTAGTAAAAGCTGGTATGCTAACACCTACTCCTTTAAGGGATCAATTAAGCATCAATCGTTCAGATTCTATGGAAGTAGATATTATAAATACACCCCAAGCTATGAAAAACTACCAAAATCAAGTTAAAGAACAGTTGAAAGCTGGGTTAAGTACATTGCCACAACCAAAAAATGATTTTGAAATTGTTGTGCCAGAAGACCAACCTGAAGATGAAGAAACTGAAGTTCAAAAAGATTTTGTAGAAGATCAGTCTGATGTAGAAATGCGTAGTACTGAAGAACTTCTAGCTCGTCGTAAGTATAATTAAAATAAGGCATATATTATTAAATTAATTATTGGTATATAATATATATTAAAACAGTCAGATCTGTGGATTTTAGCACCCTAGTATAATAATTTTTATTGCAGTATTTGAGTTCAACTTAAATATTTCATTGTCAGATATCCTTAAAATAAGAGGTTACTTTACACGTGGTTACATTTCGCTTTTTCATACTTAGAAAGTATACAAACAATAAATAATTTTTCACGTATGCACAACACATTATTGATGCTAATAAAATTGATAATTTTTAATATAAAATCTTTTTAAAGATTAGAAAATAATTCTAAAAATGTTGTTATGCATTTTTAGTTGATATCCATGTAAAACTTATTTTTGCAATCGACTTATTTATCATATTGTTCTCAACTGTGGAAATGACAAAATGTACTAGTATTTGGTTTGTATTGTATATATTGATTTGTTACTTAGCCAATATGTCACTTATACAGTAGAAATCTTATATTACAATTTTCAAGGGCCTTTGAATTTTGTTTATTGCAATTGGTAGGTTGTTGTATATGGTTAGAACAAGTGTTTGTTGTAACTAGTTAATAAAAGTGCTCATTGTAAAATGTAATTGATAAATTAGAAATATAAAAAAAAACAGATGAATTTATTTTACTTCTATGCAGGTAATTATAACTAATACTGTATCTTTGTATACATAAATAATTAATTTAAAAAAAAAAATCTTATTCATATTAAACATTTGAATTTAATTTTTGAAAATAATCTTTAATTGAACTTTCTAGTATATAATGCACAAGTACAAAGCATTAATAAAATTAAAGGTAAAGTGAATAATAAACCTTAAAATATAATGACCAGGTTGGCCTAAATATATATATAATAAGAAAAAGATATCTACTTGCTCATTTGCTCATAATAACTGAACATCTATTGTATAATTCAATGTATTTTACTGGTTGTAGGTGTTGTAGCCAATATCCCATTATAACCATAGTTATTGTAAAAGTAAATTTTAATTTACACCTAATTTAACGTATATGCTCGTGCTAGAATCTAGTGTTTTGCTCATTATAAGCAGTGTCTCATTTTAAGCGATGTTCATTTTAATGATTTCTACTATGTACAAATTATAAAGGAAAAATATTTCGATGTATCATAGGTAGAGCTAGCTCTCATATACAGAAAGTGCAATTTTTCTGGAAATCTTGATTCCTCCTTTATAATAAAAAAAAAAAAAATAATAAAATTTGTTTTTGAAAGTTAAACAAATTTATTATTATATCTACTTCCTTTAATTAGAGTTTATGTATTATTATAATATATACTGTATTATACTATGTATTATATACAGTGTTTCGCTCAATCTAGAATTTAAAAAGTCATATTATGTAAAGAACTTAATTATTATTTATAGAGTGCTACTGCACACCCTGCATACCCCTGGCTCTGCCTATGCCTATGAAATCTATACAATTTACTCTCAAAATATGAATCATCTCGGTTTTCCTGCTTTAAATCTAATCCTGTTATACTGAATACTTAATACTTAAATAATGTATAACTTGTGTATTTCCAGGGCAATTAGAAATGAAGTTACGATCTCAAGTAATCCAACGATGTTTACCTCGTCCACCAGATACTAATATTGTTTTGAGACCTTTGAATTCAGAGCCACCTCTTACAGACCTTCAAAGGGTAATTATAAATTTTAAATTGTATTAAACAAATATTTAATAAATAATAATTATTTACATATTATATAATATGTATATACATATATTTTTTTAATTTGTTATGTAGGCTGAAGAATTGATTAAACAAGAAATGATTACAATGCTTCATTATGATGCTGTCCGTAATCCTCTACCACCAGAAGTTGCTACACTCACTCAAAGTGGTCCCAAAAAACAGCCAATCCTAACTGAAACTCAACATTTGGCTTATCTCCAAGCACACCCATACCAACAATTTACTGAAGAAGAAATGGAAAATGTAATTAAAAAAATTGTGTATTTACTATTTACTAATTTAGGAAACAAGAAAAAATTAAATGTGTAATTTTGCAAATAAATTTTTTATTTACTTATTATATAAAATATTTTTTTAGGCAAAACAAGTCTTAGTGAAAGAAATGGAAGTTGTTAAGCAAGGTATGAATCATGGTGAATTGTCATTAGACTCATTTACTCAAGTATGGGGTGAGTGTTTGGGCCAAGTATTATTCCTGCCAAATCAAAATCGTTATACAAGAGCAAATTTAGCCAGTAAAAAAGATAGAATTGAATCGCTGGAAAAGAAACTGGAACAGAATAGAAATCATATGACTAAAGAAGCTAAAAAAGCTGGAAAAATGGAAAAGAAAATTAAAATTATTCTTGGAGGATATCAAGTATGTAATATGAATAATAATATGATAATGGTGTTAACAATAATTATTCTAGGACTAAATTTTTAATATGATAATTTTGTTTATTTAGACTCGATCCCAAGGTCTTATCAAACAATTCATAACTAGCATTGATGAAATTGAACAAGGACATTTAGAATTATCAACTTTTCAGTTTTTGCAACGACAGGAAGAATCTGCTATACCAAAACGACTACAGGTGATTTTGAATGATTTCAATAAAAAACTTTTTATTTGTTTACATTTTTGTAGCCCTATTTGCTGTTTTTATTATTATTAACTGTTTGGTTTATAATATTATAGCCAAACAGGTTAAACAAAAAGTTCATTGCCATTATTAAATTTATATTTATATTTTTTTTAATAATGAATTTTATTTTAGTCATTAACTGATGATGTAGATCGTCAAAAAGAACGAGAAAAAATTCTACAACAAAAGTTTTTGGACCTTGAAACGCGGTGGAAAGAATTACAAATTGGAAATGATTGATTACGAAACTGTTATTGATGTAATAAGTTCTCATATTTGTATTTTTTTTTTTAAATTTATACTGTATCTATTATCTTTCCTGAAAATAGAATTTAAATCACATTTCATGTGAAATTAAAAATTTATATAACTTGTCACATTACGTGTACATTTCTTAAAGAATTTGTTTATAATTTTAATTTTAGTTTAATTATACAATTCAATTACAACTATAAAGTTTTAAGACTTTTTACTCTTACATTGCTATATATCATACTTTGTTTAAAATAATAAATCAAACGACAATATTCCTGATATGTACCTCTACGAATACTTTCAGTTTAGATTTAGCTCGAGTTGCAAATTTATTATCTTTCTATTTCAATTCTATCTTAGCTTCCCCCGATAGTTTCTCCTTCTTATATTATGATTTTCCCAGTAACTAGCTTTAGTCTAGCCGATGTTGAGTCTGGTTTTGTGTAATGAAGAAATGTGAGATCCGTCAGATTAGATTGCCTACTAGGTATTTTTCTATACAATATTATATTTATCTTTTGTGTTTCTTTTTGGGTATTTCATTAGGTGTATTCTGTCAATATAGAAATTTAGTTAGTTTGATGATCTACATCTTCAAATTTGTAGAAAATTCTAACGTTAGAAACTATAGATATGGTAATTATTTATTTCCATACAGATTTTTAATTAATAATATAATAAATTCAATGGTCTTGGGAATGATTAATTCAATTTACCACAATACTAATTTTAAAATAAATAATTGATCACAAACAATAAAAAACAATCATATATAATAAAGTAATTTTTATTGAGTTATTTAAATATTTAACATTCATCATATTTTTATTAATTACGTGAAACAAAACAATAGTTATTAAATATTCAATTATGAATTTACCATTCTTCGCAATCATCAACTGAATTTGAATTCTGTAAATACAAATAAATACACATTTTATAATTATTAACATTTATTTAAATTGATAATTTATTATATTTGAAATAAGATGCGAATCTATAACATATTAAATTGTAGATAGTTTAGAATCACTCTAATAGGTATTTGAACTTAAAACGATGTAGTTAGAATACCTTAATAATAATTAATACTTACTTAATATTTAAATGTATAAATTAAATTTATGAACTGAAGCCTATGTCTTTAAACTAATATATAACAATCATGAACTTAACAATTGTACTTATTCAAGTATCAAAACCTACAAGAAAATCCGGGGTAGAAAAAGGATATTATTGTTCAAACTCAATTGTATAGCATAATAATAAATGAAAACCTTCAAATTTAAAAATAATCAATGCTCAATAAAATAAATGATAATTTCGAAGTATATAACTCAATGATTTTTACTTTTCTATATAAAAAAAAAAAAATAATCACATTGGGGTAGAATGGTTATGAATATTTTTATACTTTTAAACATAACAATATATTAATATCAATAAAATATGTCAATTTATTTGAATTATTTTTTAAACAATATTTAAATGTAAGTATACAATCATATTACTGCATTCAGAAGATGTTAAAATTACATTATTTTTCTTTAGTGGTATAACAATTTTGAATGTCATTTTTAGTTTATTATGTTACTAATCTCACTACAATTATGTATTTTATTGGCAATTAGCTTATTTTGATTAATATATCCAATTAATAAATTAAAAAACTGAGTAAAAACAACCTAATTTAAACCTATGGTCATAGATTCATCTATATAGTAATACTACACTGCTCAGTTGTAACCATAGAGTAAGAATATGGATTATGCTCCAAAATATAAAATAAGATACAACTATGTTTTTGACATAAAAAATTTAAATTACTGTAAATGTAATCAATAATGTATCAATCTAAAGCTTGTAATTTGATAAAAAATACATTGAATTTAACTTGCATTATTAATTTTACTTGAATTCAACAAGACATAAAAAAAAAATAAAAATTTTAAAAATAATCAAGAACAAAAAGACCCATATATTGAGAGGCCCACCAGGTTTTACTCAGTAACTCGCCAGACCAATCCAACCCTGATAAGCTATATTATGCTTAAATAATGTCCAAACCCGCTGTGCGCTAGATTTCACAGTATATAAAAATAATAGTAAATACAATATGAATATTATTTACAATTCTTATATCTGAGCCTCCAAATTGATCTAAAACATCATCAGCATCATTATATTTGGCTTCCCGTCCTAATTTAACTAACCAATTAGGTATTTCTTGATTTGCCTAAATCAAAACATTTAAAAATTATAAATTAAAAATACGACTTGGATTTAAAAAAGATATACAGTAAAAAAGTATACATTCATTACCGATGCTAGAGTTTTTATAATTGGCTCTACCAAAAGATAATCTTCATCAGGATCAAAGAAAGATGTAGCAATTCCTTGATTACCTAGTCTACCTGTACGCCCAATTCTTTGCACATACTCTTCGATTTCTTGAGGCATTTCATAATTAATGACATGGTTCACATAACTAATATCTAAAGATTCAAAAGTTAAAATGTATCAACAAATTATAAAATAAATAATAGAAATGTTAAAATTATTGTTTGCATGCAACTATTAATAAATAAATAATAAAATAACTATTATAGATTCTATTCTATACAAATAGTACATTAGAAAGGTGTTGCCTATTCAATACAAAAATAATTATATAATTAATACAATCATTTAATTAAAAATCCTATACAAACAATGATGATGATGTAAGTTAACTATGCATAATTTGAAACATGAATTGTATGTTTTACAATAAATTGTAATCTATAATATTATAATATAATTTTTATATGCGAGTACAACAAAAAATACAAATGTGAAATGAGCATTAACAAAAAAAAACCAATGAGAACTCAATTATTATTTTAACATGTCTATCTATTCTGTCTAACAATAAAAAATAAGATAGTTCTGTTTTACCAATACAATGGGTTTTAGACCAATATTTGTGTAAAATTAATGGATCATGTTGAAAAAAGAAAATACTTATAAGTTACTCTATAATTCAATATTTAAATTTGGTAATAAGATTGAAATAATGTTAAGTATACTTCAATAATCATTTAGATGTAAATAAATATTGATTTTAAATGAAAATGTCATTATATATTACCTTTGAAGAGTGAATTAAAAATACATAGGCTCTACTCAGAGAGTAAATTATGAATGAAAAATTGAAAAAAATGTATAAGTGATTGAGTAATAAAATATTTACAGCTAATTTTTATCACTATAATTATAGCAAAGATATTTTAACAAATTATAAATATGTTTTAAATAAGTGTACATCATGGAACTTTGTTTAACTGTCACTTAGTTAATTGACACTCCCATTAACTGTAATACTCAGAAATAAATATTATTAAGTAAATGAAAAATATTTATTGTCATTTAAAATTTTCATGATGCTAAAAATAGAATTTGATAATTTGGTACACTTATTCGATAATGTGTGACAAATTCATTCAGTCCCATATCAGTTTGATTTAGATCACCGAGTCAAGTAACCGTATTATTGTTGGAAAACTTTACACAAATTGTATGACAATGGAACCACCTACATCTGGTACACAAAAACAAAAAAGAAACGTTCTTACGTTTGAAAAAAAGTTAGAAATCATTGGTAAACTTAAGAAAGGTGTTTCTACCGTTATTTTGAGTAAAGAATTGGGTTTTGTAAACAATAATTAACAACAAGAAAAAATGCCAGAGAAGTTGAATACTATGCATCACATAGATGGAAGATGACAGTCATGCTAATAAACGGAAAACTATGAAAAAGGTGACAAACACAGTGTTGGACAAAGCATTGTACTTATGGTTTGTACAGAAACAAAGTGAAGAAATTCCATTGTCCGTTAGTCAACTTCATATTAATTTTTTTAAATTATACATTACAGTATTTCATAATAAAATATATACAACAATGTACAAAAATTAAAAATCAATTTTTTTTGTTTTATTTAAAAAAAAAAAAATTCTAAAATTTTTCCATCATACATTTGATTAACTGTCTACTTGATTATTTGTCAGGGCCTTTAATCCGATACCTGATAAATCATCTAAGTTGCACTGTATTAAAAATAATAACATTCATAAAATAAAACTCTATACACTACATTAATAAACATCAGTGGTACAGTACAACAAAGTTTATATGTCAATGCTCATCTATATATCTATATCTTTATTTGTTCTAAATATTACATATTTATTTATTTTATTTTGTTAAATATTAATAGAATCTTAAAATATTATTATTATATTGAATTCATTAAAGGTCATACTAAAATAATGAATAATAATAACTTGTCAAAAGGTTAGTGAATGATTTTATATATATTTTAGACTCAAATTAATTATACTAAAAACAAAGAATAAGGTTTTTTTTCTTTATTGGTTATATAGGTAGAGATAATAAATAATTGATATCATGTTCTATGTCAGAAGATTACCATATGATTCAATTATAAGAATAAACTAAAAATATACAAAATTGTCTGTTAAGTCAAATTTAACTTTTAAAATTTAAATACATTTACCTAAACCTCTTGAAGCTACAGTTGTTGCTACAAGTACATTTATTTTTTTGATACGAAATTCATTTAATGCCATTTCCCTCTGATCTTGTAAACGGTCACCATGTATACTTATTGATGGAATACGCTTTTCGCTTAAGTATGTGGCAAGAAAGTCTGCTGTCCATTTATGTTTTACAAATACTATAGTTCCTGCTGAATCTACAAAAAACAAATGTTTTTCTTAAATTATTCTCATAATCTAATCGTATTAGAAGAAACTTGGTAGTCAATTTATGCACAGAGCACAGAGGTATGACTTAACTACATGACAGGTATACAGATGAATGACTCTGTATGGATTATAAGAACACAAACACCTGACAAAATTAAGTTTCTGCCACATACTAAGATATATATCTATATACCATATCTTAGTCTGTGGTTGCTGCTGATGTTCCTTCTTAATATAAATAAAGTATAGATATTTTATTTTATTATTTAAAATGTGAACCTTTTTTCAAAATATTGGATAAAATTTCACGTTTATTGAATCTATTAACCATATAAAAGGTTTGTTTTATATCTTGTGAGGCACTACTAACAATACCAACTGCTAAAAATAAATAATTTTTATTTAAATAGAATTTTGCTAAATGTTGAGTTTCATCTGGTAAAGTTGCTGACAACATAATTGTCTGTCTATTCATCTGGAAATTATAAGCACTTAACATTCAATACTATATAAGCATATATTCTACTATTATTAATTAATGAAAACTTACAACAGACGGCATTGAAAAATGGTTTAAAATTTTATCAATATCTGGTTTTGAGTCTACGTCTAACATCCTATCAACTTCATCCAAAACAAAAAATCTTACTGATGAAAATGTTATATAACCATGTTGAATAAATTCATTTAATCTACCAGGTGTGGCTACAAGTATGTGACAACCTTTCTAATATAAAAAATATTTTTATTATTATAAAATATTCATATTTTATCCAATATTATATTGTCGTATATTATAGATGATGGCCATTAACATTATAATATAATATATGTTTAAATATCTAAATATCAAATATAGGTAACACCTGGGAAGAAAATTATGCTGAAGTAGCATAGCAATTTGTTATTTAACACCACTGCCATCAGTGTTTGAGCAGAATTTAACAGGAATGTGTGGGATAGTTGTAAACAGAAAGGTAAATAACAATACCATGGACCTGGAATATTAAATATTTGTTTTAATGTAATTAAATTGTTTCTAGTCATAAATAGTGCTTAACTTTCTTAAAATTACTTAATATTCTACTTTTATATCATTATTATGATCAAAAGGTTTAAAAGAATAAGTGGTAATAAATATAGTAAGAGTATGCTGTTATACTTAAACTTAAAGAATTGTTGAATATAATCATTAGTTTAGAGTGTATAAGAATTATACATTGTAGGTCACTTAATATGAATGATACGACAATATATACTAATATAATAATATGGTATTCTAATTATTATTTAAAAACAATCTACTTACAAGAATTTGATCTTTTTGATAACTGACTAAAGTACCACCATAACAGACAAATGATGAAATTCCAGTACCTCTTGTTAATTTCAACACAACCATTTTAATTTGAACAGCCAATTCTCTTGTAGGGGCCATTATAACAACTTGGGGTTCACTATGATTACTATCTTTTATTAGTTTTTGTGGATCCATGAGCAATTTTTGTATGATTGGTAAGACAAAAGCAATCTAAAATAAGTATATAATAATAAATAGGTAACATTATTTGTTTTATTTAGATATATATTAATAATTTTTATCTAGTTATTTTAGCTTAACAAAGTGGTTACTTAAATCTTTTTTTTTGAGATGAGGGCACATGTTAAAAATAAGAAATAATTTTATAAGCACATAAATTGATATAGAATAAATTATTATTATATAGTATTATCTAAAAAAGATGGATAAATACAAATTATAAATTAAATTTCTACTGGAAAATTTGATGAACAAGTTAAAAATATTTCAGTATATATTTTTTAATGTATATAATTATGTATCGCATAGCTGTACAAATATATCAGCACAATATATGATTTTGACTACATAAATAAGTTTTTAAGTTATTCAGTGAATTATGTTCTAAAGAATACAACAGTTAATGAATATTCTTTTAGCGTTATAAAAAATAATTTTATGTAAGTACTACCACTTTAAAAATAATTTAAATACTAATATTTACATTACATAATTACCGTTTTTCCTGAACCAGTTTGTGCAGTGGCCATCAAATCTCTACCAGATAAAATAATAGGAATAGAATATTTTTGAATAGGAGTTAGTTTCACAAATTTACACATTTTAATATTCTCCATTAACTTTTCTGGTATATTGTTTAACGTTTCAAAACTTTCAATAGCTCCAGGTATATTTTTACCATTCACCTTTACTTCAATATCATTAAATTTTTCAAAATTTATACCAGAACTGATTCCATCATCATAAATAGATTCATCATCTTCATTGGGTTCAGGTGGAATATAAGTTGATCTTATAGGTGTTTCATAACTATAAACACTATCTTGAAAAGAAGATTTGTTTATAAGGCTTTGGTTATGTACAACAGTATTTTCAACATTGCTTTTTATATTTTTCATTGGCAACGTTGATGAAGGTAAAGGTACAGATTTTTCTAAACTCAGTCTTTGATTTATCATTTTTACTAAAAAGCCTCGTCCACGGCCTCTGGCTTTTGAAATATTTTCATTTGTTATCGGTTCATTAAGATAATCCTAAATTAATATAAATTAATATTTTGTTAGTGAAATTAAAATTTATCATTGAAATATTTATCATCATACAAACCATATTCAACAAATTCGAACAAAAAACTAAACAATTGAACTACTGATGGCTGAAATTGTAAAGTAAAGTCGTTAAGTAAGGAACTTGAGTCCGTTGGTCAGCAATCAACATGGCTAAATCATAAATAATCTATATAAAGATAAACGTTTAGTTTATTATTATTTGTAGTTGATGCGTCTAGAACATGATAATAAGAGATACTATAAATTATAATCTATAAACCTTGGATGGTGACAACATTTCCCATCACAGAAGACAGAATAATACCAATATGATAGTTGGCCCAGAAAATAGGGTTGCCAGATAATGAAATTACTAAACCGGGAAATTATAATTAATAAGAATAACCTTTTTATTTTCTATTTTTAGACAAAATTGTATTAGTTGATCGTATAATGATACAATGTAAAATATTATTTTATATTTTATTATTAAATAATACAATATTAAAGATATTTTCGCTCAACTTCTATTAACCGAGACAAACTTAATGACCGATTGGGACACCGGGATGAATGACAAGCCTACTCATAAACAATGTTTTATATGTCCATGATCCATGAGTAAGATGAAAAAAATTACACCTGTTGTAAGTTATAACATTGATTAAAGAATAGAATAGTCTATAATTGCCATTTATTATTTTACTAAGTACACCTGATTTTGTTATTTATAGTCCCATTAATAGAAATTTATACTACAGTAATAAACATTATCCAACTTTAATTTTTTTTCTTTGATAATAGTTGTAAGTTAAAAAAATTTTGTTTGTTCATTAACTTTATACTTAATGTTATTCTTAACTTAGTATGTTTATGTATCTTCTGTAATTTTTGGCCTAGTAGGCGTTACTATCAATAAATTAAATAAATAAATAATTTATTGTTTGAATGAATTGAATGTATAATTTTGTCCAAATTTTAATTTTAAACATCTATAAAAAATAATTTTGTTTGTATATATTTCAAATTTTTTAGTTCCAGTATGAAATACTTATGAGGAATGTTATATTAAATTTTAAGACCATAGTTATATAAATTGAAGATTATAAGATTTTTTTTATATTAAAATACTTGTTTGTAGTTTATATAAATTGTTGTGGTTTTGGCAAATTTTAAACTTTAAATGCTTATAAAAAAATATCGTGACTTAAAATCTATTTCTAAAGTTATTTGAAATCGCTCAACGCACCACTTTTAACTTACTGGTAGCTGTGGTTATCTCTAGAGGCATGTTTATGATTAAGGTGTCCTAGGTGTAATTGTATATTGGCTCATTTTTTTTTTTGCCTAAAATACTTTAACTTTAAAAAAATTTAACTTCTAATGCGGTCCCCTTTTAAGAGATTTATAATTTGGCATTCGGGACGATTACCCCCGTTCATCCCCCCTCATAAATATGCCTTTCTGTCTTATCCCGCCATATTGTACATAGTCATGACCAGTATGTAACCATACTTGCCGGGTAATCGAAAATTAAAATAGTGATCGCATAAATTTTAACATTTTGCATATAGATACTTAAATAACAAAACAAATCATTATTTTTAATTTTTAATATAATATAATATAGATGATGAAGTATATTATATTATTTAAAACATTTATTTTTTCTTAATCAGGCATACATTACTTATTAAGCTTGCTCAAACTGTATGCAACTAATCTAAATAATAATTATGATTACTAAATTCTTTACGCTTTACCTATCCTATAGTAGTGCAACTAGAATAAATATTTCGGGAGGGGGGGTAGCTTATTACAATATATATACATAAGATAAGTACATAGGTTATTATACTAGGCCTCGGAGAAATTTCGGGAGGGGTTACAACCTCAAACCCCCTGGTTGCGCCACTGTACCCATATTGAATTACATTTGAAAAATAAATATGTTTATTAAAACTCTTTTTAATATATGAATAGGTAATATAATATACAGTTTGTAGTTATCGTCTAATCAGAAATGATAAGCATAAACCAGATGAATAGGTAACCACAGAACAATATAGGTATATATATAACCATGCATATTACCACATATTACCTACTCTACCATTTTTATCGGACAAGTGCTATCCACCGGAACCACTGAACATAAACTATTATAAGTGATAAGAGGGGAATCTAATATCTTCACATAATATCACATTCGCGCTTGTCAATTATTAATAATTCGTCAGTTAATTTTTGGTCTTGATACTTTTACAATTTAAATAATTAACATATCGTTGAAAACTGATACAAAAAGAAAAATCGTAAATCTTAGAAACCATGGCCACTTCCGTAGCAACTAACCCTTCAACTTTGCTTCCACTCGGTAAGTGATGCATTATTATATCACTGTACAATCGTTTTCATAGGTTTGTATTTTTGTAATGGTGTTTTAAAAAAAATTATTTTACCTTTATATTGAAAATTAATTTAGTTATTTTGTAAAATTCACTTTAGAAAACCACAAACTTTTTGAGTGATTACAGAGTTTCATAATTTATTTTGATTATTACTTTTTTTTTTGTCAACAAAATTACAACACCCAATTGGAGAAACATAATTATTTGAATGGTTATTAATTTCAGAACTTGTGGATAAATGTATTGGCTCAAGGATTCACATTGTTATGAAAAACGATAAAGAAATAGTTGGTACCTTATTAGGGTTTGATGATTTTGTTAATATGTTGCTTGAAGATGTAACTGAATATGAATCTACACCTGAAGGAAGACGTGTTACTAAATTGGATCAAATATTGTTAAATGGAAATAACATAACAATGGTAAATTAATATATTTTTTAATATTGAGTCTGATGTTATTCTACAATTATAGTGGGTTACAAATATTAATTATACTTTTATTGTTTGTTTTTAGTTGGTTCCGGGCGGTGAAATGCCTGGAGAATAATATTATATATTAATGTTTTTATTATTGAAACATTAAATAAGTCATAAGCAGACATATGTTTAATTATTAATCATAAATTTAATGTGTACATTTTTTAGCCTATCTAAATGTTGAAGTCTGAAATAAAATAAGTTACTCATTATTTTTATTTTTTCATAATTAGTAGCTATATCCCAATTCTATAAAATAATAAACATTATTCATTGATTAAATAAGTCTATGTGATAATTGTAATTAAAATTATTACTATCATTTAAAATAGTATTTAATTTCTTTATCTGTAAAACTAAGCTATTTTCTTAAAATTTTAATTTCTACAAAAATACCGAATGATTAGTTGTGAATGATTTCATTAGAATTCTAAGCAATTTTTGTCATATAACACAGAACTCTGTTCCTGTATATGTTGAGCTTAAATTTAATTAACTATTTTATAGAAATCGAAAGTGAGTATTTACTTTACAAATTTACAATATGTTAATGTCAATAAATAATATTTATAAAGGATAAAGATTATCTAGAAGAAAAATAAATTACATTTTCTACAATTTAAAATCTGATACTATATTTTGTGTATGATAATAAAATGGCCTTAAAGCACAATTTATTTTATGTTTAACTTTTTTAAGAATATCCACATTGGCATATTCTAAAGTTCTTGTAACAATTATATTGATATAACCATTTAATTGTATAGATACCTAATTAATTTGCAACTTTCATATTGCAAAATGTTGAATGTCAACTTGTCACATTTAATAACTCAGTTCTTCCATCAGTAAACAAATACTAGGTTAGATACTAGCCATTAGGTACTCAAGCCTAACATTCAATAAGTTTCTCATATGGAGATCACATCTAAAACAAAAATTTAAATCAGTAAACTCCAGACTGCACCTCCAAAAACCTCTCTTAAAATCCAAGTTTGAACCCTAATGAACAAGGTTATAATATACATGTCAATAATCCGTCCAGTTTGACTTGATAGTGTTTAACTTTGAAGATCTGTCAAAGTATCCCTACGGTCTACATCAAAACTCTACAAGAGTTTCAATCAATATTGATTTTATGATTAATAACCTTTACTCATGGATATGTAACTAAACAGAAACCTCGCAGATTGATAGACTTGAAACCGATGCATTTAAATTGCGTCTATAAACGATATTTTGCCTGAGTTACGTTTACGAATTTCTCACTACATGTATACGTTACGTCTTATAATATTGATATTGATATATACATATTTTCTTTCCCACTTTTACAGAATAAAGACTGTAATTTATATAAATGGTGTGGTTAAAAACATAATATATTATATTAGGTATTATAAATTATTTATTGCTTTAAAATGTATATGATTTATTTTTATTTTATAAAACGAGTATATTTTATATACGCCAAATTCTTGAATATATATACTAATTAATGGTTTATGCAGTTTGTGGTATAATAATAAATATATCATTATGATTATAATCCTTAATAAGGTACAATAAGCTCAATGGATAAATTCTTATTCTGTGGAAATACCGTACAATGGTCTATTAATTGTATTTACAATATTTTAGATTTTTTTTAAGGTAGCACTGCTATAACACACGTGCTTGTTTATTGATAATAGGTAGATCTATAAACTCGGACTACAATCACAGATTAAATAAAATTTGTGCTACGATCTTAGTTCGTGACTATAAAAAAAATATATATTGTATATACACAATAGATATTTTTATTTTTTGTTAATAATTATTTATAATATTAATTATTTATTATTTGCGTTTTAAAAATATACGTTAAACAGGTAAGTAATAACTACTAAGTAGCAAATGCACATTTTTCAGGGAAAAGAATAATATACTTTTATCTTTTTTGAATTTGTTTAGTTTAGAAATGTCGTCGTGGATAAAAGCATCTAAAGTTAATCAGAAAACACATAGGGAACGTCACCAACCTGAAGTTCGTCAAAAATATGGGTTGCTCGAAAAGAAAAAAGATTATAAAGTCCGTGCTAGACACCATCAGGAACGAGAACGTGTTTTGAAGTTACTGAAAAAACGAGCACAAAACCGCAATCCAGATGAGTTTTATTTCCACATGACTAATTCCAAAGTTGAGGACGGACGTCATACAGAAATACGAGAAGAAGATGAACATACTGAAGACCAAATTAAATTAATGCAAACCAGAGATTTGAAGTACATCAATATGCGTGCGACTATGGAAAGGAAAAAAATTGAACGTTTACAATCACAACTGCATTTCTTAGATCAAGCTAATCAAACAAATAACAGTCATATCTATTTTAATGAAGATGACAAATGTCATGAAAATTTAGCTGAAAAGATAGACACACATCCAGATCTTATAGATAGGAAAACCAATCGTATGAGATTGTCAGATTTAAAAAAAATTGAACTGCCTGATTTAGATGAAGACGCTATTAAACAAATGTTGTCCGAAAAGAGAAAATCATATAGAGAACTAGAACGAAGAACTAATAGGGAAAAAGAATTATCTGTTGTACAGAGGAAATTGGAAATTAAAACTCATTTGCTTGGATCCAAAAAAGAACAGCCAAAGAAGATAAAACCCGCAACAAAAGATGCAGCTCCAATTTATAAATGGAAATATGAGAGAAAAAAGTAATCTTTATTTACTTTTTATAATAATATTAATGTAAAAAATTGTGTTGACATAATAGTATCCTTCTATTATAAATAATATACAATATATTTAACAAATTTACTTTATCTTATACTTGAATTTTCTCATAAATCATATACTTTGGTATGAAATCTATGTCATTATTTTCTGTTTTAATTATAGAACAATCTTTAACTCCAACCTCTGAAAAAAATAAGCATTTAAAGAAAAAAAAACATAGCTTAATAATAGAAATAATAATAATAATTATTATAATAATTATAGACTATAGAAGTTCATAATTTGCTACTAATATTTTTGTAGATTTTAAATCACTACATATTGAAAGTTTAAACACATAAAAATAATAAAAATAACTTTTAAACTATCTACTGTTAAATCATATTTTAATAGTTGTTAAGTAAAATTATTAAGGGTTAGTGCATCTCAATAGTGTATATTATTTATAACCATTAAAATTGATTATATTTGAATTATCAAATATTACTTACCATAAGTCGAGTCATTATTTTGTAGCATGTCTATAAACTGTTTACCATCTGTAGCGATACTTTTATCCCAATTACCAATAAATAAATTTTGTTTTAACACTTTTCTCTTATTTGAGTTTTTCAATGTAATGAGCATCTGAAAATAAATAATTGAATAGTAAAATTAATTTAAAGTATAAACAGGGTGATTTTTTTACATAAATTGTTAATAATAAAGATCAAAAATTCAAGTCAAGTGGTAGAAATTAATACGTAAAAGAGAAAAAAGATTTGATATTTTTCAGTATTTTTAATTGTTATAATATTTTAAGTTTTTTTATTTTGTATGATAATATTGATTTTAAATTTCATAATATGAAGCAGAATATTATTTGAAGTATTTTAGTATGTAAAACTCAAATTTTAGATGAGTAAAGTGGAGTGGCACAGAGTGTCTTGCAAAATGTTGGCCTATTATTCCACTCATTTAATTTTAAATGCCTGTAACTTGTAAAACTATTCATTCAAAATTTGATTTTTACATAATGAAATATTTCAAATAATATTTTGCTTTGTTATATGAAATTAAAAATGTATGTTACCTAGTATGATATTTATAATCATTTATTTAATTAAATTTTTTACAATCTGTACTGGGGTGCATAATAAGTAAAATTTTTAGCTATATAATGATAAAGGACTTGAAGGCGATTCACATTAAAAACACCTGAACATGAGTGAATTATTGAAGGTAAATCAGACAATGAGTAGGTCTCTAGGCCAGTTACATTTGAGGCGTCTTGGTTATGTTATAAAAAAAAGTAAAAAACTTTCAAAAATAAAACAATAGTAAAAAAAATTAAATTCTTTTATCTTTTTATTACTTAAAATTATATACAAGAAATATTTTTAATAGACAAAAAAAATGCCATGAAAATATTATTAAATGGAATATAATAATGAAAATATGAATAATATAATGAATTATGAAATATAATAAATATATAAATTAATGATATAATAAATAATATATGAAATATGAAAACTAATAAATGAAAATAAAAGTTTAGAAAAATATATAAAATACTGATGAAAGAAAGCAAGCCACTCATTAATATGTTCATGTTTATTACATGTACACAAATAAATTCATTTTTATAAAACCCCAGATCTGAATATAATATTAATTTAATTAGTACATTTTAATGAAAAGATAAATTTTTATGAAGTCTTTTATTGTTTGTAGTAATAATGTGTAGAAAATGTACGTAAATTATTATAATATTAAAATATAATATAATATCGGTTTAAATAAAATAATTTTAAATACAAATAAATGCATTATTGTATGTGATTTAAAGGCTGAAAAAATAAAAACATATTTCTATAAAGATATTAATCAGCTAATAGAATTAAACTATATAATATAGCTAACTAACATAAATTAGATAATTATTATTGTTTATTAAAAATAATAACCTTAATTTTATACTTGACTTCAAAATAGTTAAATGGATTGTTGGATATACTTGTAGTTGGGATAATTGCTGGTAAATATAAAGGATGACTATCCCATATTTGTTTATTTCCACTATGTATATATCCTCTTATCCCTTCTGCAATTATTCTGACATGTTTTATTGGTAATAGTTGATGAGACTTCCAGTACTTTGTAGTCTATTACAAGATATGTTAAAGGTATAAAAATAATTTAAAAATATTATGCAAATAATAAAATACCAAAGTGTCATAAATATTTGTTACTTATAGTCATATATTAAGATATTATATTAATAATACATTTTACTATTGGTGCAAATTGTGTAAAGTATAAGTACCAAATTTAAATCAAATTGTTAATCTTTTTAAATTATAAATTCAATGCTTTAATTTAGAATAAGTATTAATGTAGTAAAAACAATTATTATTTTATAAGACAACTAACCTGAACAATGACTATTTTCGAGAAAATTATATCTGTCCTTGAATTGTTTTGTATCATAGCTATTACAAAAACAGTTTCACCTGGTAAATAATATGACTGATTTAAATTTAATATCATTTCAATTGACTGACAAAATGTGTATAATGGCACAGAAAATGTTGCACGTTTAACCTATGTAAACAGTTTTATAAAAGGAGTATCAATGAAAATGATTAAAAACAATTATACTTACAGTAATGTCATTACGTTTATCCAAACCAACCCATTGGTTAACATTAAAATAATTCAAAGTGGATAAACCGTTATAATGTGCTTCGATTTTGTATCTTGTATGACCAAATGGAACTTCATGTGATGGTGGTAAATTGTTTGGCAAAACAATATGGAACTTGAATTTTATGGAATAACCTAGGTTAATAAATAAATGAGACAGTTGAGTAACGGTTGTTACAATAAATTTTAAACAGTAAACTAAACAATAATTGCACAATTAGTTACCTTCTAACTCGTCAATCGGTGACATATCATCTGTACATGTATCATCTTCCTTACTCAATACTGCCATTCCGTTGAAGAACAACGAGTATTCGTCAGTTTCACCATTGGTTACCACATTATTTATAAGGCTCCGTTTCCAAATACGCGTAAATCCACTGACCATAATCCTGGGTTCAACTGAGAGTAACGTACAATGAGGAAATTAGGAGTGTTAGACATTAGACAAAATTAAGTACTTAGTACTTACGATTGAAATCGAAGCATTCCCGTATGCAGAGTATTCCATTAATGACGTCGCCTGGGAAGTTCACTCGACACATTTCGTCCAAGTAAACTTTCATTTTGAACTGATTGAGGTTTACCGAATTTCTCAATCCTTATTATTATTATTGCACGAGTCTCATTAAATGGATTAGTAAACACAGTGAATAGATTTAACATGTATAACCATTGTTTATATTTGTGGTGAACAAAAATCTAGCGGAATGTCACTTAGGTTTGAGAATAACGTACATACTTTCAAAAATGACGTACTTTTTTTTTTCAATAATATTTGTTTGTACGGCCGTTGCTAGTTGTTGTAAGCGAAATAGTCAAAGAGGCAATCAAAACTTGGATGGTAAACAGTATTCAGTTATCCGAATCGATAACGACTAATGATCATTGATCAATTAATAATGTTATGATGTGAAAGATTAATAATAGTTACAGTTAATAAAAAGTAGGTACTTCCATAGTGTAATACAATGTTATATTATCTTACATCAATTCAGTAAAGACTAAGGATGTAAATAACATTTTATCAACTTCACGAGGCTTAAAATAGCATTACACTAATTTTATGTCTTAGGTACCTCTTCTCTGTAAATGGATTCACACATATATATATTATAAATAGAAAATATACCGATACCTATTTTAAAATTAATCTACCTATTTTCAAAATGTTTTTGTGTACCAACTTCACCTAGTACCTAGTACTATCTACTTAAAAGTTTTAAGTTTCCATGAATAATGTTTTTTGAATTATCTATAATAAAATAATTAGCATCATTATTCATCGTTTAAATACGTAATTTCGTCCAAATTTGTATTTACTAGGTATTTAAAATATTTATAAAGTATAATCATGTATATATATAATTCTTAGATTTTTTAAATTTTATTATCAACTGTTTATGAGGAATATTGTATTATTAATTGTATTAAATTGTTAAACTAAAGTTATGAAGTTGAAAATATAAATTTTTTACAAAAAATACTTATAGCTTATACATTTTAGCGATTGACGAATTTAAATACATATACAAATTCTGGAAATTTATTTTTAATATTTTTATACAGATTAAGAACAACTTATATGAGATTTTGTATTAAATTTTTAAAAATATTGACCGAACGAACGAGATATTTTTTATTGAAATTTATTTATTAATAAAAGAAATATTTATAATATGGTTACGTACATAATATAATAGAATAAGTAGAAATTCTTTTTAAGCGTGGTATATATAGGACATGTTATTTTGATAGAAGGATGTGTCCAATGACACCATTTACAATTTCAGAACTCAATACGTTTTGAGATTTAATAACTTTGAATAAATTGTACATGTTAGATCGTTAGGTGTCATAATTAGACTTACGGAGTTTATTGATGACTGAAACTTGAGGATTTATTTAATTTTTGAGATTATCAAGGAAGGATGTGATTTTGAGTGAAAGTTCAACAATATTATTAGTGAAATGGGAGGGAGAGAGGTAGAATCAAGAAAGGATTGGTTAGTATTTTTAGTGGCTTTAGAGCAATATTTGTAGTGATGAGACTGTGAGAGTGAGTTTAAATGGTGTTTACAATATTGTATGGACATGTGGTATAATTAAATTTATTAAAATCGGAGGGTATTTAAATAAAAGTTGCTAGTTGCTAAGATTTCTTGAGTTGAGTTTTATGAGTAGATTGGATTTTTTTTTATTTTATGTGACATCCTCATTAGTTAGTTGGATAGTTACTTTTAAATAGAGCACATTTGGGTGTTGATTTGCGGGTTTTCGGCAGGTGTTAGACATTAGCATAGAAATTCGATTTAAAACATGTCATTATTGTCGGTTGGCTCTTAGTAAAATTTAAAAAAAACATAAGAACATTAATACGTCTTTTGGTCATAAAACATATTACTGATTTTATGTCCTGATATTGAGATTTATTTATTTATATCAAGTATTAATTATAGCATACACATTGATTATAAATAATATATAATCAATGGTATAAGTAATATAATTGTTAATTATATTTATAATAGTTTATAATAGGAAAATTACTACATATAATTTTGTGTTTGTAAATGTTTAACTTGGAAATATAATTAGGAATATGTCATTTGGTTAATTTTCACTTAGCAAAGTAATACTTTGCTAGATTTTTGGTCATGTCATTAAGACACACCGCCAAACAAATTTCTCTCCATTCCTCTCTATTTTCTACCACTAAACTCCATGGTATTTTTGGTTGGATCTTTCCCAGGTCCATTTCATGTAGTCTTCATTACCCACATTATATTTTAATATGAAAAAATAAATCTCAATTAAATGATTAAATTACAATATATAACTCTTCAATATTTATTAACAATTTTTTATTAATAACTAAATTCTAAAATATACATTTATATATTTTTACAATAAAAGAATCCTGATAACTATTTACTAGTAAATAGGATTTATAAATTGCAAATTTACATATTTCAATTAAACTGTTGTGCACTATCAAATTTTCGTTCACTATTTGGTTTCATGTAAACAAAACCATTGAAGAAATCTTTACCCGACATTGTTTTATGCCCAGGAATTTTAAGTTTTTCAATTGACACATAACCTCCTTTTCCACCACATTTAACAAATAGTTTTTGTCTTTGCTTATCATATATTAAATCTCCTGGTTTTAACTGGGTTTCTATATTTATCATTTGATAATTGCATACTTTCAATAGCTTTATAGATGTCCCATGCCAAGTGGTTATTAATGGCCACAAACCACATAGTGCTCGATATTTGTTGTAAATTGAATTAGAATCCGTTACTTCCCAATTAATAATTGATAGATTTTTGTTCACTTTTGGTGCTATAACATCAATATTAAATTAACCATTAAATATTTAATTTATAACCTTATGAAATAGGTTACTATAATATTATTTGCATATTAGTTTTAGAAACAAATAAATTTGGAAAATGTTTACAATATACTTACTTAATATTTAGAGTCTTTAGACTTAAAATGTTGAATAATAAATTTAAGATGGATTTAAAAAATTTTATTTTTGATTTTTAAAAAAAAAATATCTTATACTGATTTTCAATATTGTTTTAATTTTTTGATGCTTATTTTAAATGAAACTAGGATAATTAAACAAATAAACAATGATTCAATTTAATGGACAATAATGTCATACAACCATGGTTATCATCAAAAATTGAACGTAGTTACAAGGACCAAGTTCATAATATTTAGTTATGTAGAATAGATTATTACAAAATGATAATAAAATTATTATTTTACAATTTTTATTTAAAATTTTTTACTGCTTAATATATATATATAATTTATTTAATATTTCGGACTGGCTACTGTGTATTACAAGATCAGGCATGTGCCTGTTTTTAAGTACTTTATAATTTATGTTTTTATACATATTTTTATAATAATTTAAAAAATAATTATTGATAAAACACATTTTTTTTTAAGTATTGGTAACATAAATGTTATCGAGGAATAGGAAAAAGCCAGTATAGTTGTTGAGATACACCATAGAGTAAGAATATATGTAGACACAGTTAAGTCAATAAATTTATAATTGTCATATAAAATACACATTAGCACCTGCTGAAAGGTTAAATAAAATTTCAGGATAAATGAATCATTGTTGCTATGAACATAATATGAAGTTTAATAAGCTATTAATAAATAATAATGATTTATTATGAATTTGTATTTGTATAGTTTAAAATTATCTAGGCTATATTTATTATTACTGATCTCATTGGATTAAACATGTTAAGAAATTACTAGATGTGTTCTCATGGCTTAAATACTTGTGAAAGAATATTTATAGGCAGGTCTATAGTCATGCAGGTAAAAATAATGGTTTAAATACATTTATTCTTTTAGTAAGTTCATATTAAGAAAGTAGTAGTGTCAGTATATAATTGTCAAAATATGATAAATTATAATATATTTGTCGATGGTATTATGTTTTAGGTTGCAATAACCACCATGACTTTAAAATATAACTTTTAAAAAACTTGATATTTCTAATTTTTATTATAAATAAGAAAGTAAATGAGGAGCTTGTTAATGTCTTATTGTATTAAAATAATAATTATAGAACCTACTAAAACATAATAATATATTTTACTTATTTTTTACAAATATAATATGTTTGTTATTCTTTTAAATTTATAAATATTTTATTTAAACTTAAGACATAGAATTTCTAAATACCTATGACTATTTGAAGTTATTTATTAAGAGCATAATATAAACTCTAAACACAAAATAAATAAATTTATTTATTTTCTCTATCCTGTGTTACTAACCCTATAAAATTGAAATTAAATTTATTATTTATTATATTGTTTTTATTGTATGGTATATACATAGTATTCATGCATATAAGATTAAATGCATCATAAAATAATAATGTGCAATTATAACTTAACTGTTTGTTAAAAATTCAATTTTTTGTATAATATACCACAGTGAATGCATAATTATGTTAATAAACCAACACGCTTAGCTACATACAGCCTAACTGTTAGCGCTATTTTTTTACCATAGTTGCTTTATAGGCCAACAATAACGTGGTACACATCATCTATGTAGAAATCATGTAAAATAGTACTATACAAAATACTTTAATATTTCTAGCGTCTGAAATAAATTATAAAAAGTCTTAATAACTGTAGAAATATCTATTATATTTTACCATAAGTTATTCCATTTTCAGATTGTGGTACTGCATACCTTAAATTCCTTTTTAATTCTTTAAATGAATCAATTAACAAATTTCCACCCATTTCTGATAGTTTCTTTTTTAGTTTATCAGCTGTTTCATCTTTGTCAACTGAACAACTATGCTGTCTAACAATTTCACCAATATCAAACCTTAAATTAAATATAACAAATAATAAATAAATAAAATAGTTATGTTTATATATTTTAAATTATAAATTAACTTTTGTCAACAGTTATTTAAGAAAATTTTAATTTAATTGTATACATTTCTTATGGATTATTGTTTAAAAATAAACGGAATTTAAATATACTGATTTTCCACAAAATAGATCTAGAATTTTTTTTTTTTTTGGGGGTAGAGGCCAAAACTTTTCATATTATTATAATATATCATATTTTTTATTTTAGTAAATACAATATTTAGAATTTGATGTTAAACTTTTTAAATATAATATAACTGTCAAGGGAGGGTCCAGGTCTTTTGTCCCCCCTTGAATCCGCCGCTGATGAACATAATAAATTAAGATGATATGAGACATTTGTGATATACAGTATAATACAATTAAATTGTATTTAATGTATTATATACCATGTAATAATTAGTAAATTTACCTACGAGGTTGAATTTTCATTATTGTTACTCCAGATGTTAAATCACCATTAAGTATAGTATATATTATAGGTGCAGCTCCTCGCCATCTGGGTAAAAGACTAGCATGTACATTGATCATTCCTCTGAAACCAAATTATTACATTATTTATTACAATACAAGCTGAAATAAGCAATTTTATCTTAATACTTGAATTAAAATAATATAGACATAATTATACTGTTAATATACAGATACGTGTTTAAAACACAATAAACTTAATTCTTCAAAGTTAGTCAAAATGTATTATTATTATTTTTTATTTTTTAAATTAAGTTTTGATAACTCAGGTCATTAGCTGTGGTTTTTTATGTATGTTACTTGTAGTGTATAGTACGATAGGTTTTTGGAACAAGTGTTTCCATACGTGGGACATAGCCTTGTCACCAAGAACCCAAATGGTCACCTATTTAAGAGATAGGAGAGCCAGATGGTTCTTAATTAAGCATTATTTAGTGACTATGGTCAAATATTACACTACACCATGATTCTAGAATGATTTATAAAAAATGCAAATAATTTTTATACTTAGTTAATTGATTTAAATTAAATTAAATTAAATATTATATTTCTAAATTACATTACATTCTTACAGTGGAAAACACTTTATAATTTTTTCTGGTATTAATCGTCCGAAAGATACAACCACTCCAATATCATATTTTCCATCTATAAGTGTTGTATTAATAGGCCAATCATATAAGTCTAACTTTTCTTCTTTTGCAAAACTTCTGACGTTTATACCATTGCCTGTGGAAGTTGTGACAACATCTACCTTGGAAATTATAGTCTGTGTTCTCCTATAAAAATTCATCTTGATAATTAAAATAAGTATCACAGTGTACACTACATGAATGTAATTACATTTTGGATGTTAGCATCTGGAGACTTTTAACTGAAAAGTCATCATTGCCAAAGAACATAACGCGCCAAGGAGGACCTTTTGAACCGCATTTATTTTTCAAAGAAACAGCAGAATGTGAGAATGATGATTTTCCTAATACAATGAGCAAATTTTTGTGAATCTTAAAACCACCTAACTTAAACAAATTACTGTTCATTTTACCGAGATCACCAATTTAATGTTAATTTTTAATACAAAACCTTTAAAAAAAATATATAATGTGAAATAATGTGGCTTATCTAAATTTTATAAATATTAACTGATCAGAAACATTATTTAAAAAAATATAATATATTGTTTAGTGATAACAAACAAAATAATGATAAAGGCGCAGAATAACCATATATTATAATATATTATTATGAGAAAAATTATAAAAGAACATATACTTATTTTAATAAATTTGTCGTAAGTTTACCCCCATACATGGACTAAAGTCTAAAAGTACATTTTCGTTTTAATCAAAAAATCTTAGCACCGGTCATGGCTATAGATAGATAATATTATCTATAGCTGTGGCACCGGTTTACCTAATGTAGGTTACCTATTTAAATTCCTAAGAAAAACTGAACTTCATATAAAAATTTAGAATTGTATCCATGGACGTCCCCAGAGGAGGGACAAGACAGGGCACTTGAATAATGTCATTTTCAGTTTTCACAGCAATCGGTAAAGTGAATAATGTTTAAATAAAATGTATAATAATAATACCTAATTGTAATAATTTATTGTAATAATGACGAAACATAATAATGTACTATAAATAGAATGTAAGTATAAAATCTATAAAAAAATCTTCATCTATTTTTTAAATTAATTTTGCCCCCTCCCTAGAAAAATGTCTGGGGGCGCCCATGATTGTATCTATATATTGAATATTTATTATGCATTTATTTTTACATTTTTTTCTGTACTTTGTCTCTTTAAATTCTAATATTGTATAACAATGTCTAAATTGTAAATGATTAAGATAATTAATTAAGATTCATGTAGCCATCAATGACCTAAGACGCTGAAACAATTTTTATATATAATAATAAAAAAAATAATATAGAATGTAAAAATAGTATAGAGAAGAAATAAATGTCTCTTCTCAATAGAAATTTTTATCTTGCTACTTCTGAGGAAAGCATCAAGATTCCAAAGGAAAGTCATAATAGCAATGAATAACTTAAGTGGTAGGTAAAAGATGATTTGAAATACCACGTAAATAGAAATTACCGTTCGCGGTATCACAATAATTCTCTATATTAATTAACCATGATCCATAAAGGAATAAAACATAAAATATACATATTGCCTACATATAAATTTTTATGTATAAATATGTATTCTACATGTTGGTATAGTAATATTAATAATATGTAAGTATGTGCTTATGTGTACCTATATGTATAAATATTTTACATTATAATTTGTTTTGTTTAAATGTTGATGTACAAGTACTTACGTTCAAGTAGGTACATACATTTACTACAAGTGCATATAATTAACATTTAACAATATATGTCTAATATTATTACAAATATATATATAAATTACATAGTGAAATAACTTAGTGAAGTCGAACATGGTTTTATATTTGACTAAACAATTATTTAAAATAATTCAAAATAATACGTCATTAGACTCCACCGTAACTCTTTTCCATCAGCTTCGACAGGAAAATCTAAAATAAAGAATTCCAGACCCAATAAAATAAACATTACTTCAAATCCAAAAGAAAGTCGCTAAATATTAGGTAGATATCACTTAATATGTCTATTAATAAAATCCAAATTATACAAAATTCTACTCTAAATTACTTTACCATCTAAATCCTTCAATCGTAAAGAAATAATGTAATATTATGCGATTCATTTTAATTAGAATTAAATCATAAATGATATACTTGGATTTTATTTTAAAATTATATTAAGAAAATATTTATAATATTTACTTATAATTAATTGTAAATTATTCCAATTAATAGTATCGTTATTATTAAACATCTAAAAATATGCGCGTGCGTATGGGTCGTACAAATAAGTGCGTAGTAAAAATGTGATAAAATGATCATACATTTATTACTCAAGTTATAAGTGATTATTTGTCTCAGTGACTGTGCAAAAGAAATGGTGTAGTACTCTTGTGCGTTCACGCATCACATGTCAAAAACGCATTACATAAATATTAATTAATCGTTTTTTTTTAGTAAAAACTATCAAGCAAAGTACATATGTATAATGGCATTTATCACAGAAATAGTTTTATTTTTATTATTATTTTATTTTATTTTGTCGATTTAACATTTTATATGTTGTTTACCTACGTGTGGGAAGTTGACTTCCCTTTATTTCATTCAAATTTGACCAAACTGTCAGCATTATTTTAAAAATACGTTTTTAGAATTTGAAAATACTTATTTTGACGTCAAACATTTTTTTAGTTCGAGGACCAACTTTTACTTTTATCTTATAAGAAAACAAATATGTTTTTAATTATATTATTTATTATAATTAATATAGATAATTTTAATACATAAAATGTATTTATCATAGTCTATACAATTTTTTAAGTAAACATTTTCTAACAAACTTAAAATTCTATATTTCTATATTTTTGAAATAATGTATTTAGCCTCATATTATGGGTACTATTATAATATTATGTCGTAATATAGTTAGCGGGAAAAATTTTTAACGACATATAATTTTTCATTACCGTTTATTTTATAATAAATATTTTGCATACATACAAGTGTATATTTTGTATTATTATGTATATTATATTATATCATAAATTAATAAAATTAATAAATACGAATATAACACATTCTGGCTCCAATATTATTCGCGGTACATTTTTGAAAAAGTATTCGGTTTTCGATCATAAAACTAAAAATTTAAGTTTTTTTTGTTGGATTCGTTTATTAAAAACATAATTAATTTGAACATAAATTAAAATGATTTCAAAATCAGAATTCACATTTCACTATAGCCAAAAATGTAGATTTAATAAATAATCATACATTTAGGTCTGATGCCTACGATAAAATAAGTGTTTATGATTTTTAAAGTTTTTAATTTGGTTTTTATTAATTATTTTTCAGTACTTTTAATTTATTATGTGTTTATTTAAATTTTACCTGAATATAGGTTCGCCCAAATAAAAAATATTTTTTGTTAAATATTTAATACTTTTAGCTATCGTGAGTTCTAATTCAAAACATCATCAGTCTATTCAAATTTAGATATATAATTTATTATCAATAAAAGAATTAGGGTAATACGGAATTGGTTCCTGGGTCAAATAAAGTGTACGAATTATTGGTTCCCGAAAAAATTACTTTCTAGTATACAACTGCTACAAAATAATAACAAATCAATAACCTTATAATATTTTATCATAGGTTTTAAGATGTCTTGGAAAGTTTATGAATATAATGATATACCTAGTTGTATCTAGTAGTAATTGTTTCACTTAATTATTATTATTGGTGTAAGGAAAAATGTTATTATTGACCAATATACGTATGTAGCGTATAATATGAATATATTATACTGATAACTGAGCAACTTTTTTAACCATACCTAGGTATTCTAGATAGTGTTCGGAGTATGAAATATTTTATACATCTATAATAATTCTATAGAGTCTTAAGTCTGTATAAAATGGGAATAGAATGCATCATAATAATTTGAAAAGTTAATTTAACAAGATTGTATAACCATGAAAGCTCGCGGGAACCAACTCGTAGTCGTCCAAAAATTGATTTATATTGATATTATACTATTTACGGTAGTACATAAAACAAATAAACAAAAACAAATTAAATGGCTTAAATAATTATTATATGGCCTATTAAAATGTAAAATGGGTCACCTCGTCGATGTGCAGTATTTATCATTATTGTTTACCTCAGCTGTTACGCATTTATGCGTATCTATAGGAATGCAATATTATAACTTGTATTTCATTTACCAGTTTTCAATTCACTTATTTATTTAACGGATTAGTTTGACACATTTCAATAATAAGAAGGTAAAGACACTCTATATTTATTTATCCGAAATCGAATACTTTTTATTTCGATGAATCCCATTCGAAGGATCTACTGCCATAGTAAGTTCAATAGGTACACGATATAATATTATTAAATCGATAATACGCGCATAGTTCAATAACCGTAAGCAATAATCGGCATCGCTGTTTTTATCGTCCATATCTAGTCAAGACTGCGGTGAACAACTTTCTTGATCGTCCTGCAGGATCATACAAGATTGATGACGTCGGTGATTATCCTGCCGGATACAATCCTAAAGTGCACGGACCGTATGATCCGGCCCGTTTTTACGGGACACCCGTCACGCCGTTTTCGCAACTCAAACTTTGCGAGATTTCGAATTGGGTGAAGTGCCGCAATAAATCGCCAAAAGCAATCGCTGGATTATTTTCCCGCGCTTATTGGAGATGGTCACACCAATATGTACAACCGAAACGTTCAACAGCTGCTCCGTTAATTCATAGTCTTGTCGGCATGATGTTAATATTCTACATCATGAATTATGGCAAAATCATTCGTGAACGCAAATACAAACATCACTAATAATCTATAATAGTTATCATCATAATGTATTGTATGAGTGTTTTAAACCATCATGTTTACCAAATTAATAATATAAATTCTGCTGTTTAAGAGATAGAATATCCAGTCCGCGTGCGACATGTATTGTTTCAAACAGTAGAATTTATATTTTTAGTTTAGTAAACACGATGGTTTAAAATACTCTTACAATAAATAAAATAAAAGTATTTGTGTAAAACGTTATGTTTATACTTGGAATAAAGTTCTATGAATATATAAAAATAACAAAAAAATATATTAATGTTTTCTAGCAAAGGTGTAAGAATAAAATATATCCACATTATAAATTAAAGATGATTAAAATACAATTTGTTAATGTGGTATTGCCATTTTATATTTATACATATATCTATATTATATTCAATAAAAATATATATTTAAAATTCTTCAAACATTAAATATTTTAATCAAATAATACAATTAAGTATTTTACTACCAATTTTGAAAACTTCGATAAAAAATTCTTCAACAAAATGACATAATTGGGCACTATCTGTAATGTTTTTTAACTAATTTTACAATAAAGTGTATTTTTAGGTGTACCAGTATACACGATAATTAGTTAAAAAAACTGTTCGATATTTAATTTCAAGTGTGATTTCTGGTAGAATTTACTAGTTTGTACTTCAAAGAATAAGATTATACTTAGTATTATAAGTAGTATATAATAGCCGATTCAGAAACCTCAACCTCAACCGCGCCGCCTGCCGACGACCAGACTCACCCGCCGCCGTAACGCACACCGCCGCCCGATCCGCTACGTAACCGACATATATTTTTCGCGCATGCGCATATGACAAGCATTTCTTATCATTTGCCGCCGCAATCACTGTTATCAAGTATTATTACTTTGTTATCACAAATTTTATCATATCGCCCGATCCACTACGGAACCGACATATATTTTTTCGCGCATATCGCCTACGTGACAAGAATTTCTTATCAGTTATCGCGTACGCCATACATTTCCCGCGGCAATCACTGTTATCAAGTATTATTACTTTTTATCATATATTATTATTTTGCCGCCAACCACAAACGGATTCATACAGACTTAAGACTCTATAGAATTATTATAGATGTATAAAATATTTCATACTCCGAACACTATCTAGAATACCTAGGTATGGTTAAAAAAGTTGCTCAGTTATCAGTATAATATATTCATATTATACGCTACATACGTATATTGGTCAATAATAACATTTTTCCTTACACCAATAATAATAATTAAGTGAAACAATTACTACTAGATACAACTAGGTATATCATTATATTCATAAACTTTCCAAGACATCTTAAAACCTATGATAAAATATTATAAGGTTATTGATTTGTTATTATTTTGTAGCAGTTGTATACTAGAAAGTAATTTTTTCGGGAACCAATAATTCGTACACTTTATTTGACCCAGGAACCAATTCCGTATTACCCTAATTCTTTTATTGATAATAAATTATATATCTAAATTTGAATAGACTGATGATGTTTTGAATTAGAACTCACGATAGCTAAAAGTATTAAATATTTAACAAAAAATATTTTTTATTTGGGCGAACCTATATTCAGGTAAAATTTAAATAAACACATAATAAATTAAAAGTACTGAAAAATAATTAATAAAAACCAAATTAAAAACTTTAAAAATCATAAACACTTATTTTATCGTAGGCATCAGACCTAAATGTATGATTATTTATTAAATCTACATTTTTGGCTATAGTGAAATGTGAATTCTGATTTTGAAATCATTTTAATTTATGTTTGTGGTTGGCGGCAAAATAATAATATATGATAAAAAGTAATAATACTTGATAACAGTGATTGCCGCGGGAAATGTATGGCGTACGCGATAACTGATAAGAAATTCTTGTCACGTAGGCGATATGCGCGAAAAAATATATGTCGGTTCCGTAGTGGATCGGGCGATATGATAAAATTTGTGATAACAAAGTAATAATACTTGATAACAGTGATTGCGGCGGCAAATGATAAGAAATGCTTGTCATATGCGCATGCGCGAAAAATATATGTCGGTTACGTAGCGGATCGGGCGGCGGCGTGCGTTACGGCGGCGGGTGAGTCTGGTTGTCGGCAGGCGGCGCGGTTGAGTTTTGTGGCGGGTTGTGGTTGTGGTTGAGGGGTGTTGAGGGTTGAGGTTTCTGAATCGGCTTTTATATACTACTTCTTGATTTATTTTTTTTTAATCGTACTCAATTAATAAAAACAAAAATTTTATTAAATATGAGTGTATCTACTTATTTTGCAAGTGGCTCTAATTATGGTCGGGGTTATTTATTATTAATAAATAATTTTAAATTATAAATATTATTGTGCAATCAGTATACAATTTTTGTAATGGTGCTCTTGAATTTTTAACGTTCATTTATAATTCTGAGATCAGTAAAACCAAAAAAAGTTAAAGAACAACGCATAAGTTTATATTGTAACTATCGCGTATAGCTTTCGAGTATTGTTATAGTTTACTGTATATTTTATGTACAATTTTCATCTTATAATAATTTTATCGAACTTACATTTCAAAACTAAAGAGTCGATAAAGCGAGAAAAATAAGTTATTGATGCGGACGAACACGGCAACACGCACTGTATAGTTGTATCATATTAAAATTTACAATATCCGTTATTCTGGACACGTAAACTCTGTTGTACACAGGTACAAGTACTATAAAATACGTTCGCACACCGCTCGAACTCGACGGTCCCTCTTCGTATCACCGTTGTACATTTATGCGCCGTTTCCCATCAACGTATGCTTACAGATAACAGCGAATATACATGCTGATTCTTTTAATAGTAAACATTCGCCATTTGGAAAAGAATATATTATTTTTACGGAATTTTCTATCCGGAATACTTAAGATGTCTATGAAAATGAAATCAATATTAACTTTTAACTTTTCAATAGCACCAAAATATTTTTGAAATAAAAAAATTTACCTGAATAATATTAAATTATTGAATATATTATTTAATGTAAATATAAAAAATTATTTAAGTATGGCTCTATGAAAGATTTTTAATCAAATTATAAGCATTTTTAAATCGTAAATATGTGCTTTATTTATTTATTTTTGTCTTTCATATATTTATCAGAGGTAGGCAATATAGTTAAAACGATTAAATTATACAGTTATATTTGTAATATATTTTTATTTAAAATAATTAAAAACAATTATTAAATACATTGTTTGTGTATAGATTTCGGAGACAAATCAAAAGATACTAGGTAATCCTATTACATACCAAATTCCACAATGTATAGAATTATATCAAAGTACCTATACAAAATACTGTAAAGGAATGAGAAGATTAATAAACCACTAATAATAATCATTTGTTCTATAAAACTCATCAGTTGTAGCTGTATTATGGCTTAACATTTGTTCCAAGTGATCGAACTTCACATTGATCTTCCCCGAAACTGTTTCGAGTTGGTCTTGTAGTGAATCGTACATTTGAGAGAGATCCATATGTTTTTGGATTATGTTTTTATTATCGTCTAAATGTATTTTTATATATAATTAGTTATGACGTGAATTTTGTTTGAATTACGTAAAATATTTAAATTCTAATTTATAAATACTTTCGATAGAAACCAAACGAATATTATTATTGTTCAAATTCAATGATAACCCTTTAAGTTGCGTGTTGAACATGAACTTTTGATCTAAAAAAGACAAAATTGACAATAATGATCTTTTTTGAATTAGAATAATTAATGTAGGTTTCTATTTAATTCGCGATAAGCTTAGGTGTTATCAGAAACGTAACTATAGGACCATTTTGTGGGAGTGATATGGATATTTCATAATTGTTACAATAAGTTATAACTTATAAGGAGTAAAATTAACAAACATATCCCATAGTTTATAATACTTCATGCATGACTATAATATTTATAATAATATATTTAGTTTTTCTAACGATTTAAACAGTGTGTGAAAAAAAAGGTCAGCGATATACTATCCCTCCTCTCTCTATAATTGTGCTACTGAGTGTTATTAAATGCCTATAGGATTTCAAATTATTAAATAAGTTAAATACTATACTAGATAATTATTAATTACAATAGCAATAGGTTTATTACCTTCTAATTCCTTTACAGTATTTTGTAAACTTTGATATAATTCTGTACAGCGTGGAATTTGGTAAGTAATTGTAATAGGATTAGTATCTTTTGATTTGTCTTCGATATCTATAAACACAATTTATTTAATACTCAGTTTTTTTTTTAACTATTTTAAATAAAAATATATTACAATTTATAGCTACGTCTAATACTATGATAAGTCATAGGTACCTACTTACCATCTTTACGATCTTTTAAAAATGTATTTTCAATATCTTGAATTTTCACTGTTAAAGAGTTTAATTGCAGTTGTAAATTTTCGGCTATAAAAAAAAGATAAGGTTTATGAATCGCTAATATTAATATAATCAAATTACGATCGTCATACTTATAATAACAGTAGTGCAACCTGCAGAGGTGGGGGTTATATGAACAATTTATTGAACTTAATATTTGTATGTCATACATATCATACTATATTTGCTAAATTGCTAATAATGTAAATTAATCATTGCAATATATGCTAATTTTTTCATTTACATTTTTTATCTCTCTCTCTCTCTCTCCGATATCAAGTTTTTCAATAATATTTTCCAATCCAATATAGTAATATACCATATAATAATAAACCGCACTACCATAATATCATTTAATACTTAATAATGTCTATATTTTTCTAAAAACCAAAACATAACTTCTTGTTGTATACTTTTATTCCAGCTGCGTTTATGCGCAACAACTAAATTGTCTATTATACATTAATACCATTATAATTCTAATATTTCTATAATTGTAAGCTACGTATATATAATATTTAAAAAAAATAACCGATCATTTTAATTATAGTAGGTAAGTTATTATGTCGTTTTCCATTGTACAAGAATCAACACAAATCTGAACATCTAGAACTTACAAAGGGAGTCAATTTCATCTCGACTTGGATACATCTCAATTGAATTTTTTGAATTCGTTGATTTTATTGTAGATGATGATGAAATCGAATGCCATTCTTCCATCATATTGGTCTAATAATAATAATATACGCATTAAATTGTAATTAATAATTTACTTTTTGTAGACAATTTATATACCAAAGAGTCTATAGAATGGTCTTCATGTTTAGAAATTTGCTGCTTCTTTTCGAAAAAATATTGGTACAAATTAAAAATGAAGGAATCCATTTTTTCAACAATATAAAAATTAACTAGGTATCGTCTATTAAGTTAAATATAACATATTGTATTGTTTAATAGATTATTATTTACTATAAATATTTTGAGTGATAGGTAAAAATATTTTAGAGCCAGTTATAAAATAATTAACCATAACTTAAATAAAATTATAACGTAATCACTGCGACTCCGCACGACGTAAATACTAAATAGTCAGTATTATTTTACAAATATTGTGTCTTGTATAGGATGATTCACAAAGCATGCTCACTCCTATTTCTCTTTAGTAATAAATTTATTCAAATATAAATTAATGGATTTTAAATATACCATATTTTCAAATGTTGAGATTTTTTCTATTACTTAAGGAATGTCTTGTGACGATACAAACTTCTGTTTTTCAAATAAGAACCTCCCTTTTTTTATTATAAATTATTTAGTGGATAAGTTTTTTTAAAAATTGTTTGCACTTAATTCAAAATTTGAATTAGCGATTTTTCAGATATTAAATTGTTTATGTTATGAATAATAGTCTAAAAAATGTTTTTTACAAAATATAAAACAAATGTAATACTGGTTCTAGTACTTAAATTATACTTTGATCATTTTTAAAAATTATTAATTACCAATATTTTAAAATAACTTTAGTCCATGTATATTTATAGTGGACTTATAATTCACAAAGTTAAATAACTTAAAAACTATTAATTCGAATTTTAACTATGATACGTCAACATTTTCAGAATATTAACTAATTTACAATAAAAAAGAGGGACACTAATTTGAGAATTTTAAAAACTAAAGTTTGTTTCTCCCTCACTCATTATCATTATAATAATACAGGCTTTATTATTATATTTTTTTTCAACTACACAAATAATAAATTGATGTTATAGTGACTTTAGGGGGCTATTAAACACAATCTCGCCCCCCTCAAAAAAGTATCTATTTGAAAATATACTTTTAAATGAATTATTTAAAATAGTAAACTATACTCCATTTGTATTTCCGTGTTTTGACTTATCACCATGGATTTTAAATAAAATATACATACTGCTATTATTATAATAGTCTATATTTGATATAATATTGAATTTAAATAATGTGATGTATAGATCAAAAAACATATGTACGATTATTTTTATTTGAATAAAAATAATAAAGCCTTTCACCGCATTTGTGTGCTGTACCAAAAATACGTATTAGGTATACTAAAATATACTTTGATGGATTGATGCAATATTACATTATAATATGTTGAAATTCGTTTGGGAAGTATATAAATACAACTACTACTTATATTTTACACAAATGTCAGGATTTTAAATCATTAAGCTGTACCTAATATAAAGTACATAATATTATATAAGTAATATAAAATATTATTTAAAGTTATAAGTTTATAAATATCGATGTATTGTATAGTAATATGATATAAAACATTAGATATTATAATTTTATTGATCAATACAGCAGTGTTTTCATATTGCAACGTATATTACATTTTAATGTATAATTATACATTATTATTATAAATAAAGGGCAAGAGTCGTTTTATACTTTGATCTTTTTAACTTAAAAATTAAAATACAGACGTTAATAGCTATAATTACTTTATAATCATAATAGAATTACTATCAACTACTTATCAATCTTGTATAGTGACATTAGTAACTATTTTTCATTTATAACAATTATCTTGTAGAATTATTTTCAAAACAATTATATATTAATTGTTTTTTTTTAATAAAGACTTATAAAAATGAAACAATTTAAAATTTAATGATAGGGTAAGTATATTACACTTTGTTTAAATAGTTTATAATGAACTATTTATTTATACTATGCATTCACTACTCGTCTTATTTTTTTAGCTTTATTTCTAATTTTTGACATTATACTACATTAATACGGTATAATACATAATTAGGTTTTAAATAGCCAATTTATAGTCAGATTTTGATTAGATTCAACTGGTATATGTATAATTTAAACAAATTCGATGATGTAAATGTTGAGTATTCATATTACGACGTGCATTGTGTTAATTTTATGATAATGAACCATTTATTGAAACATTAATTTAAAAACAAAATAAAAATTATTATTTTAATAAGGAAACCATAGTATAATATTAATTAATGAAACTAAACGTGGCATAATAAGTTAGCTATTTTTTGTTAAATAATTCTCAAAGCAACATTATAAAAACCAAATATCAAAAATGAATTATGTTCTTGGTTTTCGATTACTGTTATAGTGACGGCTGCAATATTTTATAGGAAATATTTTGCTTGTAGTATTTTATTTTATTGTATTTTATTATGGAAGCAAATTCCAGAGATTTGATTTAACAATCATGCCACAGGGTTGAAAATGAAATTGAACAAAACATAACACTGATATTATACGAGTAGTTATATAAACTAATATGTGTTTATTCTTATGTTAAAGGAAAATGTGTTTTTAGAGAATTCATGTGATACATATTTTGTAAGAATTTAATTATCTACTGGTGTAAGACTTTGTACTCGGTCATTTTTGTAATTTAATGGTAAAGTCTAATGAGATGCAGATCAATAACAAGGTATGATAATTTTGTCTTAAAAAACATTGCGTGTTTAGATAAATAGACGATTGGGGTTCCGAATGTAGGTACGGACAATAAAAGACAGGATAGACAGATTGTCAAAAATGTAAATGTCGATTACTGTATAAATATCGTGGGAATTTAAATCAATATTGAAATGATTAAAAGTCCTATTATAATAAATTTGAAAACATATCCACAATTTTTAAAATAAATTGAGTTCCATAAAAAGTAATATACAGTATGATGAATTATTTTTTCACCAAATGAAGCAAGTATGAAACATGCACCACGAGTTATTTGTTTATTTAGGGAACATGAAAAAACTATTGTGTATATATATGGCACGTACATTTTTGTGTGTTTGTGTTTGTAGGAGAAGTAATGAATAATTCTACACATATCATTAGTATAGATCATTCACATATGACATTGGAGATGATTAAATAAAGCTATTAGTCCGCCGGAACGTTCGTGGAAAATCGTTATGGCAATGAGCTGTACGCTCATCATTACCGATCATTTGCTGAAAAATTGACACTCCGTCGGCACGAGACACGATAGATAACTCCAGGTTCGTTCGAACCCTTGGCATCGGTTGTGTCCAGTAATGTAGGAAGGTTCGTTTTTTTTAACCTAATAGTAGATTAGGTAGGATCAGTAGGATGGGATAATTTGGGATATTCCTTAAGCTATATATTCATAATTTCGTTAAATTAAAATAAACGAAATCATAAACATTTCAAAATGTATAATGAAGTAAAATGTCATTTTGAAAGTAGAACAAAAATACTACTTTCATAGCAGAATTTTTCTGCCCTTTCACAATTTGCATCCCTGGCGTAGGTACACTTTGCCATATCCTTACTACGCCACTAGTTGTATCTACTGCTCCACCAGCACCATCAGCACCACTGCCGACGTTGTAGACGTTTGATACACCGATATTGGTGACTGCGTCGAATAAGATGCCTTTTAATGATTATTCTTAGGACGTTGGGAAAAAAAGAATTACCGTATAGTATCTATACGCGTGGCATTAACACAGAAATGTGTATCCCTGAAATCACCCGGAGAGAGTAATATAAAAATCTGTTTCGTCGACGAAGTGATGTGTTAAAAAATAAATATTAGACTTAAGAAAAAATAATACGTATGTACATGTTTATAAATATTATATTTATAATACTGTAGATAATAAATAAAACAATTTCAAATACTTATCTTTTCGTTATTGAAATTATTTAAATAATACAGACAAAATATAATATATATATATTTTTATATTTGTTCATTTTTATGTATAAAAAAAACATTCCTCTAAATAATGCATGCTATTGTTCTGTAAGAGTGAAACACCCTCACGTTATCGTTCATTCTATTTCTATTAGAATTCTATAATCGATTTGACACTTAATCCGTCATTGTATTACTTGAACTATCTAACTAAAAGGAAGCGTGTTAAAAATATGCAAGTAACTTTTTATTGCATGTCAAATTTGGAAGCTCTAATAACAGCATATAGTTAATCAATCTAGACGAAAGGAAAAGTGAAATCAATTATTGGTGGTGTATTGATACGTCTTCGTTGTCATTAAATTATCAAGATTTGAAATAGTAGATTTTTATACTATTTTTTGAGTTAAAATAATTAAATGCACAAATTCTATTAGACAATAGACACTACACAATAAAATTAGTATTAATGAAATTAATTAATAACGAAACAATTTATATTTTGTATACAAATGCAAGTGTCTAGTTAATCGTATTTTTGTACATTTAAATAGTTTATGTTTAGTGTGATTGTTCTTATTTTGATGATGATTGATCGAATAGCTGTTATTTGTGGTGAAATTGAAAATATATTTGTGTAGGATTTGATAAAATAACCAACATAAAATGGTTTTCACTGAAAAGTTAGTATCATTATAATATTTACAACGCATATTTATTATATATATATAAAGGTAATATTGATATAATATAATAAATTCAATAATATTTAGCCAATAAAATAGATTTTAATTTAACACATAAAATAGAATAACATAAAATAATTAGTTACCATATAATATATTATATTTTTTAAACCGTTTAAACGCATAATGTCATAAATTACTAACTACAGTATTAAATTTAGCACATAATAGATTAGATGGTAGCCATTCGTACCATTAATATATAATTATATTTTATAAAATAGGGCATATCACCAAGATCTCGATTTTTTTTACATTTAAATCACTTACTTTAAATATAGCTTTTCTAACCGTGATACACCCTGCACGGTGTATACAAAGTGATTTTTTTTAACGAAATATAGTATCATTTTATTAGTTCGTGTTTATAATTTTTAAATAATCAAATTTAAAATTATTCATATTTCGTTACACGTTTTTTAAATCTTATTTGAACCACATTATATTTTTTTTAATTTCATGGAGATTAACGGATATTTTTGGAATAGTTTTACAATGTATAGGTTTATACCTATATAATAAAAAACATGGGGCGTTGACTCAAAAATTTGCTTTTATTTAAAAGTTTATCCAAAATTAAAAACAAAGGTTTATAACTTGTACATATTTAAAAATCAACTATAAATCTTAAAAATCATTTATATAGTGTTGTAATAGAGTAGTGTTTCAAACATGCAATTAAAAACAAAACACGAAATGTATAAGATAAAATGAGTCGATTACGTTGAAAAAAATCACCCCGTATATATTGAGTTTCAAAGTTACATATTATATACAATATTTATCATAAGATTTGTGAAGATTCTGATTTGGAATGGTTTTGGGTCTTGGGTCCGGCCGACACAACGCGTATGCGGATAGTTTTATCGTTTAATTGTTTCAACATCGTTTACAAGTGTCTAACCGTTTTTTACTACTATAGTGAAATATAATAAAAGTATTTATCTCGTTCAGACGTTCTGTTGCTCACCACCGACAGCGGCGACAACAGCGCGTCGAACTCGTCTTCACCATATGTATTTTCAAACCCTATGTGTGTCTGCTGTTCATCATTCGAATTCAACATTAGGATACAATCTAATATGTTTATTTAAAGGACGCTATCTAATTACACATTAATAGTGGTAATCTAAGATTATACAATTCTAAAACTCTATATCGACATTATATAATATTATAATTCATATTATATTATTGAAAATTATATATTATACTCATCGCGCAGTCGGTATATTGCCGGATTCCGTTAATCGAGAGTAGATTAAAATCGTATTTTAATGAAACAAAATAATGTAGAGCGATTATGTTATTAATATAGTTGTTTTGGACCACATGATAAAATATATAATATATGTATAATATTATAATAATAGGTATACTTATAAATAAAAATATTTTAAAAAAAGATTAAACTTTTATTCACATTTACACTCATTTTTATACACAAAACAACGGTTTTAAAGTTTAAACTATTCTCTTCCCTCACCACCGCTATGAATATTTAACTGTAAGGTTGATGAGTTTAGTTTTAATAGTGTATTCTAAAGGTCCAAGTATTTAAATTTGGAATGGTTAGATTTTTTAGTAAAATTATAACTTATTGCTAACAGACCACGGATTGAATTAAATATCATATATTAGAAACTAACACTCCAATAATTGGTAAGAATATTGAAAAATAACGCATCACTGTGTTGAGTATAAAAGGGGTAGAATGTGACAAAAAAAATATATAATGTTAACAGTTATTTTTAATATGTACAGTTACTCAATCATTCTAATTATTATTAAACATATTCAGGCCGAGTCGTATTAAAAATTAATAAAAAACAAACTTAAGACATTAAATAAAATAACGAGAGTAAATGACGTTTAAAAATCGTGAACTATATAGTGATAAAAGGCGTAACTTTCGTACTCGAAAGAAGAACATTTAAAGTAATGAATAAATATAGCATTATAATTAAAGTACGGATTTTAAAGATATTTGTTTTTTTTTCTACTAGTTAAAAATAAAATTTTAACATCTAAACTATTCGATTTATATAACGTACAATAAATGCACATTTTTTTTTTTTGACTAATTGTGGATTTTATACTTTTTTTGTTATTTTTAATACATTTATAAATTTTTAATCAATTTTAGAATACTATTTATTAAAAAAAAAAATTTTAATAGAAATTAATAGTATTTATGGTTATTAATTTTTACATAAAATTGAAATCGAACTTTATTAGTTTACGAAGAACGTAGTTTTTCAAAATATAAATATAATGTATTGTCTGATTTTTGACAAAGAATTTTGTTTGAAACCGAATATTTAAAATATAAAGTAAATTTTTTTAGTATTATTATTCCATTAATTTTTATAAATAATCTAAAACAATTTATTACGTTTATAGAATAATCACTGAAAGAAATGTTACAGTATAGTATAAAACTATAAAAATACTCGTAATATTAATGAGTTTTTTAAAAAATAAAATCAATTTTATAGTAAGTTCCTTTTTTAGCTGTTTTAAAAATGATATTTCTATAGAGTTGAGTACTTTAAAATCCATACTCTAATTATAATATATATTATAATATAATTAGTCATAAAATAATATATTTTAATCAATACTTACTATAAGTGTGAAATGTGTGATTGGGGGGGGGGGGGGGTAGTCTTTAAAAATTATTTTAGTTTTAAGATTCCAAACATAAAAACCGTATGAAATATGTATTACAGGGTAACTTATTTTAAAATAATATTAAATGTATAAATAAGTGTATTTATATTTACAGTGAAACGTATAATTATAATAATACAAATAATGGATGCGAAATGTTAAAAATTTAATTTGTATTAAAACTTTTGCTTCTGGTTCAAAAGTGACCGGATGAAATAGAATTTATGTAGGAGGACGGAGGATACATGAGATGAATTTTTATATAATATTGCGTAAATTAAAACGCGTAGCAAACGAACGACATGGATTGAAGGAGATTATAATTTTTGGGTTTTACGGACTGAGTTATTATTATTAGGAAAAGATATAAAGATACAAACCGCGATAATTACCATAACATAATTTCATTATTATTGCGGTGTAATTCGATTTGGTGTGCATAGTAATTTGGTACGCATAGATATACAGAGCGATTCTTTTGTCACCACTACATAGTACATAGTTATTTTTTTGGTAAACTTCTGTTTTTTTAAATATATTTTTTTTCAAGAAAGTAATTTCAAATTGTGCGCGCAAAAGAATACATTTTAAAAGACTCATAATTCACTGAGAAAATCATTGTATGGAGGACTACTTAAGAGCCTAAGGCGTATTCCATTTGTCTTGTATTATACGAGCCGTGGCGGGATTGAGAATTAAAATAAGAGAAAAAAACAAAAGAGGCCAAAAACCTAGAGTGGTGGTACATATATGCGTTTAAGCAGTATAATTCAGGAGATAGTTCGTGGATTATGATTTTTCGGTGTATATTATAAATAGAGAATAATTAACCAAGCATGCTCACCACCGTTTTTTCTTTAACGATGCATTTATTCAAATTTTGATTTTTGAATTTATTAGTGTACTTAAGGATCACCATATTTTTAAATACTTATTTTAGACCACATTTTATGGTAAGTATTGTTGAGTAGATCATTTTTTTGAAAATATTTAAATACCTATATAAATTTAAATTTAAATCAGTAGTTTCTGAGTTATTAAAATTAATGACTACGGATAATAGTCCTTAATAATGGCCTTACATCAAATATAATGTATAGTCTAGTATTTATATTAGGTTCGGAGAATTATAACAAATTATAGAAAATGTTAATGGATTAATTTAATTAAATATTATACCCAATCTTCCAAACCTATCCATTTTATTCTTAGCGTATATAATAAGTTTACTTAGTTTGAATTTCGTCTATTTATGATTATGATGAGACAAAAAAATCACTCGTTTAAAGTTTACATTAAAAAGGTAAATATGAATTTGAAAAAATAGTTAAAATTCTCCTCTAATCTAAATATTTGAAAATATTGTCCTTATTATAATATTACACTAGAAAAAAATCCAAAACAAAAATATCATAATTTGAATAAAATATGCGTTATTAAAGGTTTGTGAACTGCGTTGTATAAATATCATATAATATAATATGTCTGTAGCGCAAGAACTTCGTGGTCGGTTGAGCGGATCGAGGCGATGATGTGTAGCGAAAGGGTTTTCGGTAAACGTCCGTCGCCTTTGTCAAGACGAAAACAAGAATTCAAACGTCAAAATAAAAACAACAAAAACGTACGTCGGACGAGCCGGGCCGGATGCCGAAATTTTTCGTAAGGACAAAACGTCTTCTATATCATTCGACGACGACGATGAAGACGACGGCGCCGCTTACGTGACGCGCTTGTCGATATTGTGTCACACGGCAGATAATAACATCATGGTATATTACACTGCAGCAAGATATATCGACATTCCGCAGGTCGTAAGTACCCGCGTCGAGGCCGGCTCGTATGTGCGTACTCGAAGTGGCGCGGCCCATTTAATTATTTTTTTTGCAAAAGATTTCGTCGGGGGAAGAAAACACACGGAGGAGGGCTGTGGTGATGATAACGTTTTGTATATTATATGTTTAATGATATAGTTATTACGCGGGTGTAACTGGGAGATGTCACGTGGAGTGGTATATATAGGCGCGTTTTATTATTCGCGGTCGGGTCGTGTGTATTCTGTCTTTCCGGTGTTGATGTGGCGTCGGCGGCGGCGCTGGGACGGTTTAGTTTTGTAAATAATACGGCCAATACAGCGCATTGAACGCTATGAACGCGACCGGGAACAGTAGTCTGGAGTATTCGTCGATTTTCCTCGCCAGCACCGTGTTGGTTTCTGCGGACGTAGAGTAGGCACACTCTTGCTGTAAGATTTTCTTGACCTGTCGACAGAACACACCACGAGTTATTATCGGTGTATATTATGAACACTATATTGCATAGGTGTTATTTGCGGGGGGTAAAACCCGAAGGTTAGCTGCAGCGGTAAACGAGAAATGATGCTCGATCTAGTGACAACTATTTGGGGCGTGTGTGGTCGAGTACAGCTATTAACCCCCAACCGAAAAAAGTTCTGATATATTATTTTTAGAATAGACTTTATATTAATTTTCATTCTGTAGTTGGTTCTGAGTTAGTTTTTTTGTTGTTTTTTAGTAAATGATAAAAGTACTTCTTTCTCTACATAAATTCGTGGGTTTATATTTTTTATAATATTATTTATACGTATCTATAAAATGTAAAAAATAAATAAATATAATACCATTTTTTTTTCAATTGATATTTTTCAAATGTGCCTATCTTTATTCATACCTGACAAAAAAGTATAACATTGATAAAATAATATCTAATAATTTGCTGTTCACGACCTTCTTTTAAGTAACTTTTTTATTTTTTTATTTTTATTCAAACGATTAAAAAAGAACATTTATTTAATTAAAGTAAAATTAACTGTGTTATTATTTGATTGTATAACGTGTGTTAGAAGTTTTAAATATTATAAGAAAAAACTAAACAAATATGAAGGAGTTTAACCCTAAAAATTACATTTAGTATCCTGAATTCATTATCTTTCAACAGATATAAATGATTTAACTACCACTAGCTTATAGTTGAGTATATAGATAATAGACATATCATGTGTCGATATCTGCAGGTCTTACAAACTATAAGGAGGTAAGCTGTGAATTTAAATGTACAAACACTTTAAACAATTGCGTACTCATACTGTTGAAATGCTTTGCCCCCTTCCTCAACCCCAAAAATGTAAATTAATCATCGAACCTTTACAATATTTTTTTTCTTTTCATGTTTTACAAAATGTACAGGAATGGTGTTTTAAAATTGACACATTCTCTTATTGGCGAGTACCAAAGCTAAATAGAAAATACATTTTCTGTTACCTATCTATAATGCTAACGATCAATATTAAATGAGTTATTATTTAGAAAATACTTATTAGAAATAAAAATAGAAACGGTTCGCGAATCAGTTAGCGTTTTCAACGAACGATCTAACTATAATAATATTATGGCGAAAATCGTACAGTCCCACTCCCACAATCACATAGACCATTTTTATAATATGTATAATATGTTTGATCAACTGTATGTTAAACTGTCATTACCACGCTGACTGGTATGACCGGCGATGAGGGTATATTTTCGTCGTACGGTTTTGGGCCCGCAGTGCCACCGTTCACCGGTTCCGTTAATATGTTTCTTAATATGTCTGGTCTCAGTTTTCTCCACATATAGTTAACCACCGTGAATTCTAACAATGCGCAAAACACGAACGCTGTAAACATAAAGACTATGTAATAGCAACGATATAATTTTTTTTTTGGGTGGGGGGGAGTAGATTATTACGTTATAAGTATAAAACAAATGTATAAGTGATTATTATTTAATATAATGCCCATTATAACTAATATATTAAATAAAAAAAAACAGTCTGATAAATTACGCTTATCAGTTTAGTTTTATTTCGTTAGTTTTAATATAATAGTGAATTTACTTATTATCAAATCTAAAAATTAAGGACATTATTGTGTATGTTTTTACAAAAGTATTAAAATATTTATAATTTAAAAATGTTTATGACAGTTATGACTTGTCGCATCCTCTCAAATGACAACTACAATAAAAGTGGTGAATATTAAGAGAAATTAAGCAAATACATTTTTCTTATAGATTTTATTATTAATATTCATGAGATTATGTATTTATTGCACCTTACTCCAGGATATGGAGCTCTGCATATTATATTAATTAAATAAATAAATTCTTAAACGGACAAATAAACCTTTAAATAGCGTTTGGTTAATTTATATCGTTTATGTGTTTAGGTGGTATTCGTGTTTACACAGTGTTAAATTTATTAAATTATATTGTTCTGTACCTGTACACGTGCCCATCCATACGTCTATGGCCTTGACGTAGCTGACTTGTGGTAGACCACTTTGGATACCTGTGTAAAACATATTTGCGGAATGGAAAAAATATTAATAAAATGGAAACTGGATATTGACATTGAACAAATATTTGAATAACAACAATATCATATGTGGTCAAGTGCACCACGACGTACCCGAAGATTGAGAACCGACAGCTAGCAGAGTTGTCACTCCCAGTGTGGTCCGGCCAGGTACCGAGTCGACATCCATCCAAAACGATACCCAGGAGATGACTACAATCAGCATGGTAGGCAGGTAACTCTGAACCAAATGGAAGCCCACGCTTCGGCTTAGATAGAACTGGGCCACTAGACAACTGTAATTGCCTGGAAAAATATATATTTTTATTACGGTGTTGACATCACATTACAATGATATTGAGATCATACGTAGCTCGAGTGTAATGATTATTAATATAGATTATACACACGAATTCACCATATTACTTTCATTCTCATTTTTCCTCTAATAATTAATATATTATACAAATTCCGATTTATTGAATTATAAACTTTATTTACTTAAAAGCTGTATTTTAAAGTACTTAGAATTTTTATACCATTTAAGAAGTGTGTTATATCAGTATTATAAGCAGATAACTTTTTTTCTTTAAAATGTTGATTTATCTAAATCGAAATTCAAAGGAGTTTTTTGAGTTATTTAATAATGTTACTAAGGATAGATAGGTCTATGAAATAATATTTTTGAATATTGAAAAATTTAATTTATTGGAAAATAGTAATTTGACTATTTTAAAATTATAATAATTATAAATCTATTTACATTTTATAATTTGTAAACATTTTCTGGGTATAAAAATTAAAAAGTATCTACAAAATTAAAATGTTACATATTTTTCGTAAAACCATTACTAAAGATCATTCAACTTAGTTCTTAGTTAAATAATAAGATTTTTATTTATCGTTTAAATAAGTAATTTCGTCCAAATTTGAACTTAAAATGACTATAAAAAATAATTGTCATTTATTGTAAACTTATTAAGTTTTAATATGGTTCATTATAAACTATTATTATTAGGAATCGTGTATTACATTTTTAAAACTTAGTTACAATAAGACAATTTTTATGTATTTTTAATATCTGTAATAATCCGACTTTTTCTTGTTATTATTTCCTTGAGCTGATTAGAATATTGTTTTTGTGTTTTTGTATCTATTAGATTTTATTACTTATAATTACTATGTTATAAGATGGTCCATATTATAATAGATTTTAATTATTTAATTACGATGTTTTTAGATAGTCAGCATTGTAATATGGCAAATACGAAATAAAAACTTATAGATGAATTGCCTGTTTACCACGATACGTACATATATTTTTGGGGACTACGCCCATATATTTTTATATAAAAAGGGTTGTATCTACATTATTAGATTAGTCATATTTTGACTACAATTATGTATAGACCGGTGGAGTTGTTCTACATTTAACAACATATCGGGCTGGCTTTTACATGTCTTAGTAAATAAATATTGTTCTTAAACTTAAAGAAACGTGTTGTTTATTTACTTCAAACTTAAACGCTACCAAAGCAAACTTCGTCGTTAAAACATGCTGAGCCTATCTTCACCGAGACCGGTTCACTACATATCTTAATAAAAATACTAGAACAACTTATGCAGGATCTTGTATTATATTTTCAAATATTTTGAACAAACGAATAATATTTTATCAACAATTATGGAAAAAAAAAACTAAAAATTGAAAAATTGTTATGCCTATAAATAGCCTATAAAAGAGTTAAAATATTTTATGTATTATATGAACATTTTGTGAAAATTTCAAGTGTCAACTGTTAATCTAATTTGAAATACAACAAAATAAAAAAATTGTTTGAGATGAAAATATAGTTATTAATGGTTGAATTTCCAATATCGTAAAGATTTGAATTTCAAATACTTATATTTTTTTTTTTGACCAAAGTACCAGGTTACTAGATCCGATTTTCTACCAAAAACCACCCTTATTTTATAAAACCGAAGTATTTTGAATGCCCCAAATAATATTAATAGACAAAAAAAAACACATCACTGTAAAACCAATACATTTATCATTCCTTTCAAATTCTAAAATATGGCTGAGTATGTTTAGTTAATCATTTGTTCACTATAGTTTAATATAATATAGCACCCATTGTATTAGGTACCTATTATTTATTTTTGGAATAATCTATGTCCATGTCAGTTTTCGATCTCAATCGTTTTACAAATCGTTATTAAACACTGTAGTATAGCATACTACCTGTACTGTACTGTATTGGATATTTTATTTTTATACTCTACTATATAGGTTTCAACGAAATTTCGCGTGATACTGATCCACATTAAATGATTTAAAAAACAAATGCATATAAAAGATAATGTGAATATTATGTTGTATATCTTTTTATAAGTGTAGAAGGAAGTTATATTATTAAAAATTGTGATCAGTGCAGTCATATAATACATTCCACAAACGGTATCTATAACGGTACACATACAGCAAAATAATATAGTTTAAACTTCAAATATAGAATTTCGTTAAAATTTGAACTTAAAATGTGTATAAATAAAAATTATGTTTAAACATATATTTTCAATATTTTTTTTATTTCAGTATGAATTACTTATGAGGGAAATAGTATTAAATTTTCAAGTCAAGGCTATAAAAATTGATTATTTTATATATTTTTAACTGTAAAACAATTTATAAATTTTCTTCTTGATTTTGACGAATTTTATTATGATATGAACTTAAAAAGCTAATAAAAATAAATTGCGCATATGTATTTTAAATATTGTAATAAATGTATAAGAACAACTTATTTGAAATCTTTTATCCCTGAAGCTGTATGACCAAGTGAAGATTTATTTATCGAAACTTATAGAAATAAAATTAAAAAAAAAACAATTTAAAATTTAAAATAAATAACTTAAAAATGGTTGAAATATTTTGAAAATATCATAATGTATAGAAAATAATTATATGAACATTTAGTGAAAATTTCAAGTATCTATGGTTATTACAACAAACTATAAAGTATTGAAAATCGTTGAAGGAGCAATAGTTAGTTTATACATCAATATTCAAATGTAATAATTTGAAATTCAAACGGCTTTTAAAAAAATAATATAACTTTCAATAAATTTTCAAATCTTAAATATAAATAGAATTTTTTTATGAATTTTTAATTACAAAATAATTTCAACAGTTTTGAGATTTTATGACAAAATTTTGAATTTAAAAAAATTTTCTGAAAAATATATTCCGACTAAATTTTTAATATTTTTTATTGGTAAATGAATAACTTATGAGGTACTTTTCATTACATTTTTGATTATTCTTATAAACATATATATATATAAAACAAAAAGGAACATTTAAAATATATATAAATAGCTCAAAAAAAGCAAAATATTTTGTATATTATACTATGCATAGGAAATGCTAACAAACATCTGGTGAAAATATTAAGTATCTTTCACCAAAAAAAAAAAAACAAAATTGTAGGTATTTGTTAAATACTAATTTTGTATAAAAGTGTCTGTTTTTTCATGTTATTTTGAAAAGTAGATACTTGCAATTTTTAATTTTGATTTATTTAAAGTAAAACTAGATTCATTTTACTACAAGATATCACTTTTGAAATTAAAAATTGAAGACTTATAAAAATAAAAATCAATGCATACGTTCCGTTCAGAAACTAAAAAAAAAAGAGTTTTTATGTTCATATAATAAATCTAAGACGGCATAAAAATCTAATTATAATAATAATTGTTTTTTTTTAAGTAGGTACAATGTACATTTTAAAATAGTCAGATTTAAATATATTATTAACGTGGGGGGAATGGAGTTTAAGCATGCTCAATGAATTTCCTTGTGTATAATTAAGCTTGTAGTGGCTTCATTTGTTATTTTGTCCACGACTCCAAGTCCTGACAGAAGAAATCCGCAAGAGATTGATTAATTGGTGGACTTCCTATCGTATAACTAAACATATAGCAAAATGACTATAGTATTAAGTGCGTCGCCTAGATCAAGTCGAGTCTGCTTTTACACGGCACTTTATATAGGAGAATGTTAGTGTAGCAATATATTAAATCGCCTGCCGTGGAAAAGCATTATAATTATAAAGTTGTACGTTACACCAAGATTATTTCGTTTCTCCGGAAATCTTAATTTTCTCTGTAAATGAGAGTGCATATTTTATACACTCTATAACACTTTCCATTAACTGTTTTGAATGTATTCTAGCCTTTTGACTATGGATATTTTCTATTATACTGATGGGTATCTCTTAGTATTATGAACAGGAAGAAAGAGATGACAATAATCACAAAAAAAAAAAAAAAAATGAATCACAGATTTATAGAATTTGGAAAAGTGAAAATATATTGATTTTACAATGGCATTCGATTAGTTAATTAAGAAGTGACAATAAGAACCATCTATTCTTAAAACAAGTCAGCTGATTTGTTTTTATTATTTATTGCCGCGAGACATATTATAATATGCAGACGAGATTCGAACTTTACCATTAGTGCTTATGTACATTTAAAAAAGGGATCTCTGATGGGCAAACGAGTTATTTTTTTATTCACAAATTGATAATTGGAAGTACAAGTACTTTTGTATATTATATTCTAAGCAATTATTTTAACATTAAACATTCATTATCTTGAATTGTACAAACATTTTGTTAATATTTATTTTACATAATTTAAAGTTACTATTTTTAAAAACTAAACGATAATTTTGATCGTTATCAATTTTAAGCTATTATTTATTCAAGACAAATTGAGCATTTTTATTTTTATTCTCCGAAGCTGAATATTTTTCTAAGTATTTTGAAGTATAAAGATTGAATTTTGAACTAGTTGGTAATTGGTAATAACTTTATAAGTGCCTATTCAAAGCCATGATGAGTGGAGTGGTGTAGCACTATATGTGTATCACACTACACATAATTTTGATTTACTACTCTGGTTGTCTAAACTTTAAAATACTTATCTATTTATATACCTATCTATTTAAATGTGCTGTTATTAAAATGAAAATATTAATGATAAAATATATTTAAAATAGTAAAACAGGTAAATTATTTATTTTTCAAAAATATTGTTAAGTAATTTCTTCAACAATATAGAGATGATTAGTTTTTTCTATCAATTATTCAGTTAGTATAACATATATTTATACATATATGTATAATTATTTTGTATGTTTGTATGTCACTGAACTTTTCTTAAATAGCTGGATAAATTTAGATAAAATTGTTTGTGCGTGTTTGAGTGGGTACCTGGATGGTTTAGATTTACAACTAAATCCAATAAGTGACGATAAAACTGGATTCTGGGAAATTTTGACATGGATATGTCTTAAATAATACATGTGTGCATCTTAGATTGATCTTGAGAATCACTTATTTAATAATTATACGGTTTTTTAAATGAAAGATCACACTACGAAGCATAGTTTTATCACCCAATTCATCCATGAAATATTGAGCGAGAAAATATGAATACATTAGTGACGCTATCTGCTCAGAAAAATAAAATTTAAATTTATTACAAAAAATGTTAAAACTTTTCTCTTAGTGAAATCGAGCTACAACTAGAAGAATTGTAAATATTATATTAACATTTATTTTATCAACTTATTTTAAAATAATGATTACAAAAATCTATAAAAAAGTAAACAATTTGTCAGTAAACTGATAAGTATACTAAAATTGAGATACAACAATGTAGCATCATGTGCTCATTCGTGTGGATAAGGTTTTAAGCTCATTTCTGATTCTATAAGTTAATTAACAATCGATTAACTAATTTTTTTTTATAATATCTGTCAAATTTTTTTTTTCTTGTTTTATTAGCTGCTATTGCAAAGAAAAATTGCTAAACAATAAAATTAATTAATAACTAGTTATAAAAACACAAAGGTTGAAAGATAACATTTAAAAAAAAAGTAGAATATCATAAAATGTAGTTATTGTACCATAAAAAAGGTATAATTAGTACTAAAACAATCGGCTTTTATGATGCATTATTTTGATTTGAGTTATTTTATTTATATTGAATTCACGAACTAAACTCTTAAACATTTTTGCACTCAACAGTTATTTATTTTTTTATTTTTTATTATTATTCGTAATATTTAACAGTATAATTCTATTATTATTAAAAATAAACCCTTTTATTAAAAAAAAAAAAAATAATTAATATTAGTTTTAATTGAAAATATGTTTCTACAACCGAACAAATCATCAATTTTTATTTTTCCTTTCAAATTCATATTGTATTTATTTAATTATTTATTTTAACGATTCATTATTAACAATGCACAAGAAAAATGTATTGCTTAAAATAAATAAGTAAAAAAATGTTCAAATTAATTAATTGCTTAATATAAGCAATTCAAATAAACTTTTCTTGATCACTTAAAAAAAAATGTTGAAATATTGTAAGTAGAATTTATAATATATATTATATGATATGTATATTATAGTCAGATTATTATCAAGTGTTTGATGGGTAGTTATATTAAAAATATCCGAATGGTTTATTTTTGATTTTAAGATATATTTTTAGCTGCTTATAAAATTATTAAAGACCCTCCGTGTTTTCGATAATACGTAGAATTATTACGTTATAGTATTGGACTAATCATATCAGAGTGTAGTAAACCAAAAATACAGTTAGTATATTTAATACATTATTTCAATGTTTAATATAATTATATAATTAGCATATCGTGTACGTGTGAGTAGAATATTCATTTTTAGGAATGAGGAGGTTAAATGGTAAAAGAAACATAACATGTTTTTTCTGTTTTCCGCTAAATAATACATTTTATATTAACAGTGGAACACCATGTAGTATTTTCATAGTAGATATATTATTAATAACATTACGTCACCTTACATCATTGATATACCCTTTTTGTAAGACTATTGCTCATCGTAGAATTTGTTTATTAACTACTTATCTTCTCACACTCATCTTATGCTAACCAGAAACGTGTTAAGTTATTAAATAGTTAATATAGTAACAATAGCAGTGTCCTGCACAATGATGACTACAAGGATATTAGATAGTTAAGAAATAAGAAGTATGACATTGTAAAAATAAACAAAGTTTTGTTACTCTCTGTATTACTAACATCTCAAATGTAGATGGATATAATATATAATAATATAATGTCGTTTGATGATTGTTGGTTCATCCATATTATAATTTATGAGAGGGTATTTACTATTTTGTTCTTATATGAATTCAGGAAATAAACAAAATATATCATATTATTATTCTTATTTAAAAATCAAAAACTCACCTTATTTACGTACTGTTCATATAATAATAAAGAAAGTACAATATATAAGAATAATAATAAAAAATATATAACAGTTATAATTTTTATAAGGGTAACGTAAACAAAATAAAATAAAAATACAATTAAAGTTGAAATTGTTAAAAGTAACCTTGGGTTTATGTAGTAAATAAATCATGCTGACGCACATGCGGTATATGTAATATTTATTATGCGTTTTATAATTTACTTGAATAATTCAGGTGCCGATCAAAATTATATGATTACTTGAATGTTTTTTTATAATTTTAAAAATATTTTTTTTATATGTATAGTACCATAGGTAGGTTAATTATATTTTGAATTTATCTCTATAAACATGACCTGTGTTGATATTTTTTCGTATAACAATATTTCAAAATGCTGCACTGTGCCCTTAAGTATTTAAAAAAACATAAGGCAAATAATTATTATTTTTAGTTAATGGACTTCTCGTTTCTCGTGTTAAAAATTGAAGTTTATATAGGAACATTTTTTTCTCCAACAAATATCCTGAGGTTAGTACAACGTGATACATATATATTATTTAATTTGAAATTGTTTTTAATAATTAAAAAAAACGTTGAATTTTATTTCATTTTCAGGCAGGTACGATATGCTTTGACGTCAGTCATTATTTTAAATTTTCAGATACAAATTTCTGAATCTTAATATAACCGGCGAGTTAAAAGTTTCAGAATTGATGGATGTATGTATGTGCTGTTCAAACACTAAAAAAAGTAACATCTACATACAAAAATTGTTTTTTTTTAATAATATATTATATTATTACATGGTCGATTACTATGTATATAGTTATCGCATGATATATGTTAAAAGAGAAATGAGGCTAAGAACAAAAATAAAAAATTTATTCAAACAATAAGTCTACTTTTTCATACATATGTCATAAACGTGTCGAATAAAACGTCTTTGCGGCTTTTCAATTTTTTTTTGCGTCCGTACTTCGTGACAAAAAAGTTTTCCCCTACTAATCTTGTATACAATATATAATATAATATTATATTCTTTGCTGCGATTTTTTCTGGAATATTCGTGTGAAAACTATCAGGTAACCCAATCGTTTTATTAGTCGGCTATAAAATGTATTTAAATACGAAAGTCCCTGTTATTATTAGTGAAATGCTGAGAGATAATGCCCAAGAGACTTAACATGAATAATGGGCGACCCTTAGCGTATTGTGTGTACACGTATTTAAGTTCATTTGATGATCGTAATGTGTAGTTACTATTTATCTGTAATTTAATTTCGAATAAAATTATTCGTCTTAATTAACGTTTGCTCCGAAATTAATATGGTTATATTAAACTGTTTGGTTAAGGAGGAGTGTACGATGATGTCTTCCTACATAATTAATAAATGTACACTGAAACAAAGCGTTACTACAGTAAATAAGAAAAAAATAATATGTACTCTTGTACAATTATTACTTATGTGTACATAGTTATAGAACAAATCTTTTATACAGTGATGTTTTAAATTGTACACAAAATAATGTATACCGACCACGATTTGTATATTATTATCTTCCAAAATTATGCAACTTTTAAATTGCTATATTTATTATCAAATAGAAGGTTTTATATATTTTTTCTGGTCACGCGTTACTCTATAAAACTACTCTACTGCTACAGCTTATAAATTATTATATAACAGTACAAATAAAGTTTGCATTTCGAACGCTAGACATCAGCTTTATAACATCTCTTTTATTTTATGGGTTTAATTTTTTTTTTATAAAAACCCAGTTAATTCAATATTTTTTATACACGTGCAAATGCATGCTATACAAATATGGGTTTTATGCTTATATAAATGTAAAGAACACATTGAATTGTAAAAAGGCTTTTTTACTGATTTTTCTATTTAAAAAAGCAAAATATAACAAAACGGCATATAGGGGCTCTTATGCTATAATATTAATTATTATTGTTTAGCAGACTTAGTTTTAAGTTTTAACGTAAACTGCGAAGATGGTAATGTATGATTTAGGTTCTTTTAGTTTTTTGTATACACAAAACATGTTATGTATAATATATTTTTTTTAGTGAATTCACTTTATAGTTGTCATATTTCTGAAAAGTCAACATGTAATTTAAAACTTTGACCAAATGGTTAAACAAAATGTTTGATCATAAAAAAGTAAATTTAAAATAAAATTATTTTTGTGATTGATTCAAATGAACGTAATATTCGTATTTTTTTATCAAATTATATCTTAAATATAATATAAACTTTTTTTTTTAATAAAATGATTATTATACAGAGTGTTCAATAAGTTTGGAAACAGTCATTAGACTAATTGTAACTAATAAATGATAATATGATATAATTAATAAGTTTAAATAAATAAATAAATAAATAAATGTACAGCAGTGTTATTTATTATTACTTTATGTGGGTATAAAAATATGTAGATAGTAAGTAAAAGTTTCCAAATTGATTAAACACTTGGTATATAATATTGTATATTTAACAAAATGATTGATTTTGTTTTTACCTTTTTTGATATGAGTTTTAAAATTGTAATAAAATTGTTTGCTGCAGTCATATTTTATTAAAATAAATGTTATCATATTTTTCCGAATTATAATTTAGGTTATGATTTATTAGTTTTTTATTATTTTTGTGCCATATGAAAAATATATTTAATTTTTTGTCAAAAAAAAAAAAAATCAATTCTAGGTAAATTATGAATTTTATAGAAATAAAAGCATCTCCATGTTCCCATCCTTAACTTATTTTTTTTATTTGTATTATAAGTATGTCAAAATATGAAATATCTACATATCTATAGAATTTTGTTACTTTATAAAATTATATTATGTAATTTGTATGTATTTATTACTATTTTTGCTATCTCTATATTCAGTGGTACAACCAAGGTTAAATTTATTTTTGATGGGTCCCCTCATATGGTTTTGAAAAAAGTTTCTTAAAAAAAATTTAGGTTTAATAAGTAAAATCTATGTGAAATAAGTGTTCAAGATATGTTGTCTAAAATTACAATAAAAATTATGTAACTATGTATTACGTATATTTACATAGAATTTGTGAAAATAATTCTATATTTCGGGGGCCAGGAATAAAACCCTTCATACTTAGTTGCTTCACCGTTTATATTATATAAAATGTGATCCGACGATATTATTCTAAGACTACACTCCTGAATAACAACGCGTTAAACGAAAACAAAGTCCTAATTGTCAGTGATAATTGTTAATATTATTTAAAAGAAAATGTACGGATAATGATTAAACCGAAAATGGTCTGTCAAAAGGATGACGTTGTTTAATTTGGTTAAATATTGCCTAAATTTGCATAAAAATGGGAAACAAGTTATTATTTAAATTTGTAATACAAATATAAATGAAAAGGATAAAACTTTTAAGATTAATATCATTTTTGCAATACCTACCTATATACTTAGTTGATACCTGAAGAATGTTATTTTAGCATTTTTTTTTAAATCGTCCAAATTTAATAAATTCAGGGTGATTAATCAAGCATGCTTATTTCCATTTTGTCATTAAAAAATAAATGTATTCAAATTTTGATTTTCAGACTTTTTTAATATATTTTCAAATTATTGAGATGTTTTGTATTACTTAAGAATTGTTAGTTCTAGTATTTACTATAATATTGGATCATTTTTATAAATTATTAATATTAATCACTAATATTTTCAAAATATTATAGTCCCCATATCTTCTAATCCCAATATTATGGACCTATTATAGTAGTAATTACACAAAATAACTAATAAATTATTCATCCAAATCTTAATTTTAGAGATACGTCAAAATACTTAATAAAATTATCTGTTAAATAAATATATAAAAAGGGATAGGATAGTGGGTTTTCATTTTAAAAACAGAAGTTTGTAACTCCATACGATACTTCTTAAGTATTTGTTTATATTAAGGATTCAAAAATTCTAAAAATTAGATTTTGAATAACTGTTATTAAAAAAAAAAATAACAAAAAAAATATGAATCAAAAATACTTGATGAATTGCCCTATTTATATACATAAGTATAATTCAATATAAATTACTGTCTATTAATTTACTTCTATAATTTGAATTGTATAATAATAAAAATTTAGTACGTACCTATTTGAAAAGATTCTTGACAGTCAGAAGGTACGATATCTACAATTTCAAATTGTGGCATTCTTAATCCTTTGGCCATTAATACGGGATCTGTATTTTTCCACTCCAATCGAAGTTCTTCAATAGTTTTTGAAACTAAAATGATTTAAATAAAAAATAATTAATTTTGTATTAGGTGAGAAATAATACATTTAATTTGTAAAAATAAAATATTAATATTATCTGGGACCACGCAAAAGGGATAAATGAAAGTTTTATGTTGTACTATATATTTATATAAATATAGATATATGTATATACTTATGAGTATATGCAGGACCGTACCCAGAAAAATATTTGAAGAGGGGGCTGAACCCTTCTAGGTAAAGCCTTGTGTATATGTATCACATATATAAAATTCATATCAATATGTGACATTTCTGTCAAAACATTGATAACTGTTTTATATCAAATTAAAGTTTATATTTTCTTTAGAAATAATGCGATATATGAGATATAATTATTAAAATATTTCAGGTTTTTTTTCTGAAAAGTTGATGTTCATATCAATTTATCAAAATTTTATTTTTCAAAAATATTTTGTATTTTGTATTTTACTCGTTTTAAATGCACGAACAACAAAAAAAGTCTAGTCATTACTATATAGCTCGTTATTTAACATTTTAAGATAGTTAACTTTTTTGAAAGACGTTGATCCCGTATTTGTTGTTTCACATAAATAATTAATTATAATTGAATAATATTATACACTGCTAAAAAAGTAAATGTATGAATATAAATTTTTAAAATATATTTTAAATTCAATTATAATCATACGATAGAATATTTCAAAAGTTCCTGATGTATATTTTGATATGGTACCTATATTGGTAATATATCATGTTTAGTCAAATTTAATGAAATCACGTTTCAAACTATCTAGATATGAAGCGTTTAAACGTTTATTAAGAAGATTGTCCTGTCCCTAAATATCTTTGTTTTGTTTGTCAACAGGATTATACTAAACGTCTTATGTAGTTGGTTGGTGGTTTCTCTACACTATGTTAAGGTTTGAAATTAAATTGTTCACTAAAACCTAAACTTCAATGTTTATAAAACTAACTTATTAAGTTAGTATTTTTGGTCATAAGTTTTATGTAACTATTGTTTGGGTTATGACGTGTCAGACTAAGCAGTTTTTGAAAGATTAGCTTTGTGATCAATTTATCATTTGCTAAATAATGGTTAATAATAATAGAGTAATTGTAATTTATCATTTATCTGTATTTATATTTAATTTAATTTATGTATGCTGTTTTTAAACCAAAAATTGTGTTATCATATTTACAGATACTTACTAGAATATTTTAGTTAAAAGCTTTTCGGTGAATAGTTTTCGGCAAACGGATATATCGGCGAAACTATTTATTGTTTTTTTTAGATTTATAAGATAATAAATAAGATTATTATTATGATTATAGTCACTATAATAGTGATTTTTGGACACTGTATAAAGTGTAAAAAGTTAAAAGATTGACAGTTAAGTACAGATAACAATAATTTGATTTTCGTTCGTTACAATTTTAGTTCTTATATTAGTATAATGGTTTTCAAAAGCAAGTGGTGAATATATATCGATTTGGAAGATGTTTCAGTATTTAAAAAAGGAAGTCGGATTAGCTAAATTAAAAGTGGCACATGTTGAGGCTGGTAAAGAAGATAAGCAAAAAACCACTACAAAAAAAAAAAATAAAATAAAATAGAAGACGGACAATTATTCAAACCAGAACATAATACCACACTTAAAAAGTTCGGCATACAATATTAACTTTTAAGTATATTTTTAATATATATTAATGTAGCTTTTTCGATATAGTCGATATAAATTTTTTTAATTTTTAATTTTTAATAATATTTTGTATTAAATTATTATTTTGAAAACTCCAAATAATATAAATAAAAATAAATATTAAATACTTATTTAAATACTTTAAAAATTGTAATTGATTTGAAACATAGCACCTAACAATAATAATAATCTTATTTAATTATGTTGAGATAAAAAATTTATTATTTTGAATTAAATTGTTATGCCGTATAGGTTTCGATAAATTTACAGGTTACCCTTACAGAAATATTTGTAATTTTTTTTTAAAACTTTTTATATTATAATTTTCTATTTTTATTTTTATTTATAATTATAATATTTTTACTTACTTCTCTTTTTTGTGTGTTATTACAACAGTATTAAATTTCGATTTTCTAATAATTTTAAAGTTTTAAATTACAATTATCTTTGGGAATATTTTTCTGAAAATATTAATTATTTTGATATACAATTAATGGTGTATTAACTATTCTTATTTAATATTTAAATTTAAGGAGAAATAAAAAGAATTTGTCTATAAATATTTAAATATATATGCAATTTTTAACTCTGTCTATTACTTTAGTTTAAATATTAAATTATTATAATTTATAAGGCATTAGGTCTGATGTAAAACTAAAGTACAAAAACAAAAAGTTTCGTAAAACTATCTTTTCATTTTTTTCAATTACTTTTTGGATGTCATATGTAAATTGAAAGTCAATAAGGTAGTTTAACAAACAGTAAGGCAATGGGAACCAAAAATTGATAATCATACACAAATATAATATAGAGTAGAAGTATATTTTTATTTACATATGTTAAAATGAAACGAAGCATAACCAAACAAAAACCACAAATATTTTTGAGACAAGCTGGGTTTATAGTAAACCAAGTCAACTTGTATAACCAGATTGGATATTCTATAATAAATTGGACAGCATCACGCGAGTGTTAATATTTAGTAAAAGAAATCTAGCTTAAAAATGTTTTCAAATTATTTACTATGGATAATATTTTAGCCCTTATGTTTGAGTAGGTACTACTTAACTAAAGGTAGAAGTCATACAATTAAAAAACAAAAAATGAATATTTGCTTTATCTAACTTCGGAATTTAGTTTATAAAAGTTTAGATATTAAACTATATGAGCTAAAAGTCCGTGGAAAACAGTTATTTGTATTTTAAATTTTATGTATGATTATAAAAATGATAAAAAAATCGATATTTATAAATATAATTATTTACTAAATCCGGATGTATACATACAGAATAGAACTTCTTATTTTCCAAGAATACATTGAATAAAACTGATTGAAAATACAAAAGTTAAATAGTTTCCATAAAAGTTATAAAAAAAACGAGTTCATTTAGAAAAATTATAGAATAAAAATAGTGTTTTAAAATTTAAATTCCAATACGTAATTGAAATTTAAATTACAGAACTAAAAACAAAAAATAATTCGACGTCAATGTTTCTTCAACGTTGAAATAAATTTTATCTTTTTATTCTGTAAATAAAATAAACAAAATGTAAGATGTAAAATTGTTTTCTGGTAAAGTATGATTTCTGGAAACACTAAACAAAAACAAAATCGTAAATAGAAGTTGTCTTATTGAAAAAAGAGGTTTAAACTAAATGGCTTAGTTAACATGGTTTGGCTTCGTTTTTTTTTTTATATGAATACCTTCATAATTTTAATTTATTATCATACTAAGTATAAAACTTCACTTAATATTATTTTTTTGTTACAAAATATTAAAATATAATACTTAAATTCAAAGGCGCGAAAATACCTGTATTTTTTATATAGTTAATAGTTAATTATGATTTTTAAAATTTATATTTGAGTTATTGATTTACAATAGGTTTATGTTTATACGTTTAATAAAGTAGCAAATATTATTTATAGCATTTGTGTGGTTTACTAATATGATGGTATACTGCGTAATGATTGAACAATAAAAATAAAAATTAATTAAATTGTTATGACTAAGTACAATTATTCCTAGATATGTATAAACTTATAAACATGATTTTAAATAAATGTATTATTTTTAAAATTAACTGTAAAAAAAGCTATGTTATTACAATGAATGCTCCAATTAGTTAAAAAGATTAATTATTAAAAAATAAATTAAATAATAAAGTTAAGAAGTTTAAAAATAATTTTAAAATTAGCTTTAATTTTGTAACAAAATTAAATGATAACTTTTCAATGCAGTGAAGCATATTATTGTTTTATTCTTCTATTTATAAATAGTATTTTTGTAAACTAGGTATTTTTATGTTATTATCGTAGTTAGATTTATTGTAGTTTTAATCAGTTTTATAATTGTTTAATTTTTGTATATATATTATTTCTTAAATTAATATAGATTTGTATCTCACTAGCGAGTTTCTTTAAAACCATATTTACATTTGTATTTTGTCTTTACCATCATAATTAATTTACACACGTATTGTAATTTCTATAATTTATTTTGATATATTTTGTCATCGCTATACTATATAATTTTTCTTTAATCACATTTTTATTAATTTTCTGTAGCTATATTAATAATATATTATGATTATTATTACCATTAAATAAAAAAATGTATTACTTTAAAATTAAGTTAAGTTTTTCAGATTTCCTTTGAAATAATACTCTAAGTATAACTTACCCTCTCTTTCCACCTTTAGTTTCGAAGCTAAATCATTGTAAATAATTATGTAAATACATTAAAGTGATACTGAAAATATCAATAGCTATTAAACTGTTTCAAACTTGCAATGTAGACAGAATTTATTTTATGATTCAAATATTTTTTTATTTTAATGTGGTCGGTTTTAAGTGAATATTTTTATTTTAAGCTACTTTATTATTTTATAAAATAGTCATCAGATTGTTTCAATAAAATGTTATAATGGAACTTACAACTAGCCACTTCCATTGTGCAAATTTGGTTATCCAACGGAAATTTAGACAAGTCCATCATACATGAAAATGTCAACTTCAATCTGAAAAATATAATCGTATAAGTAATTTTAGGTTTTAATATACGCAATGCTGGAATCAAAAAAATATGGTTGATAATCAAGTATTATTTATTAAATATGCAGTGTATTTTAAAAACTTGAATCTCTATCGATAGTATTAACACGACGTATCGCATCACTATCATATATGTTTGAAATATGTACTAATTTATTTTTACATAAAGTTTTGTTAAAAAGTTATAATAGAATTCAAATGTAATTTTAATTTTATTAAATGTTTAAAAATTTCATATTACAAGAAATAAAAAAATAATTTAATTTATGTAATTTGTAATACGAGTTAATATGATATAGTTTCAGTCGTTATATAATATGAGTTAATGCATCATATTTAACAATACTTTTATTTACTGTTATTTAAATTTAATTTTCGTTGATGGGTTACATTTCAATTAACTTTTACGTTTTTAATGCATCTTATATAAGTTATAACCAATATGTTATTTATAACGTTGTTTTTTTCTATCTTACAAAAAAAATGTAAACTAAAATTATATATATTCTTTTGGTTATTATATAGATTGCAATTTAACAACGTTTGTAATAGTCTGAAAACATTTAGAGTATTCAAATATATTTTCAAAGTGTTTAGTCATTTTTTAAATTACTATTTACTTTTTGAAGATTCTACAATGCTCCTTTCTTCTACTATTAACTAACCGCGCAAATATTTTGTTAAATTTATAGTTAAATATTTATGACCGTCTTTTAATTACACAGTTTAGAACAGTCAGTATAAATTCAATTAAATCATATTCACAATACTGAATACATATCTTATTAACATACAATCATTATGATTTAATAGCAATTAAAATGTGTATTTAGTAAATAGTTATTTTCAAATATTAAAACTATACAAAAATAATATTTTGATATCAGATATATTATAGTACAATTTATAAGTTATAATGTAATTTATATAATATTTTTATTGACATTAGTTACATATATTGATAATTAATAACTGTATACAATTATAGTAAATTAATGTTATGTTATGTACGTTAAACGATTTTATGCGCATTCGTTGGTGGCATACAGAAAGAATACAGCGAAAAAAGAACTAACAATACGGTATTATGCAAATCACAGGAATGCAAAACCTTTGAAGGTCATGGTAAATTTATAGAGAAAACGATGGGAAATTATTTTCCACTAAAATTGAAGGTCTGATTGTGAACGTAGAATTTTAGTTGATGGAATGCCACAATCAACTCGTATACCTATATATTATTATGTATCTTCATGTAGTCATATCATACAATTATTTATATTTGGCGAGAATGGACTCAGTATTACGTTCGTTGTACCATATATCCACAAAAAGGTTAGACCAACGAAAAAGATATTTTGCATATCAAATTAATTAATAAGTAGATATTAATATTCCTATAGTAATATGTACTATACTATAGCTGACTAAATACTAAACAACTAAATTTCTTAACATTTTAGTTACATTAAAAAATTGACCAGATTTTAAATTGAATTGTAAAAAAAAAATAGAATATTATACCTACTTGAGTCAGAATTTGAGTGACAGTTTACATTGAGAATTCCTACAAATTATTCTTTACATAATATTGTATACACAAATCTAATATTTATTTATTTATGAATTTAAAATGTTCGAATTTATTACCATAAATTTTAGTTATTTATTTTAGTCTTTGGTAGTTTAACAAAGTATGGTGACTTTTTTACGTAATGTCATAAATTAGAGACAAAAGAAACGTGTTTTCTGTAAAAATTTAGTTAAATTCTTTGCTATCAGTGATGGAAAGATAATATCCCAGTCAACTTTCCCTAAATCTCCGATAATACTCGTATAATTAACACTTTTAATATCACAAAAATAAATTGTGGGTATCTAGCATAGGAGTAACTAAGAGGAAAGTGAGAAAACTGATAGCGGGGGATGGTATACGTCATAGAATACTAAGGAGTTGGAAGACTGTACGATTTAATTAATTTGTCAGTGGAAAAAATTAAATCAAAAAGAGAGACATTATTATTAGGAATGTTATTAATTTGATCAAAACGAATTAAACTATATTAATCTCTTACTACCAGAAATTTGTCTATGACAGAACTCGTGTATTCAAGGCCAGAAATACTATTAAACTAGGCAATTTGGAAAAAGTTAGTGAACACACACTATATCAAAATCAAAATTCGAAGATTGTTTAATCTGGTTTATTGAAGTTGTGTAACTCATATATCTAGAAATATCGGAGCTCGTAAGAAGGTAGACCTTGGCTAACAGATCAATGGTACTACCGGGTAGAAATATAGGTACAACTATTATTTAACACCAATGTATGGTGATACAATTAAAGATGAGTGAAAAACGTTTATCACAACAACCAATGCCCTGCCACCGAGATGATAATCACTAGTATAGTAGTATAAGAATTTTTATGAAAATTACAAAACCATAATTCACCAACTCAGAATTTGCAAGGTCATTGGTAAGTCAAGTTTCTATTAAAATTAATATTTCACAAGTCAATAGAACAATATTTATATGGAGATAATGAAATTTTGTGCAAAAACCACGCAAATTCTGGTAATATATACTTAGGTAGTTATTTTAAACTACATAATACCACATTTACAGAAAAGACTAATGTGACTGGAGGCTTTATTAGCCTTAAACAATATACAAAATAGTGACAAAAAGAAATAAAAGTTGATTTAGAATTACGAAAAAATATACAATTTACATTGAAGAAGTTATGAACATGCACACGGGAGTTTATGGAATCACCTACTATCGAGGAAAATCTTGTCTTGAAAGGTTCTTCATTGGAGCTATTGCAAGGGATCCTGTTTTTTTTTATTCAAATTTATCATAGAGTGAATTCCATTGACAAATTCCAAAAACGAAAAAAGCTGATTATATAAGCTATAAGTTAATCTAATCCAATCCTGTTTGCATCCCATCGCAATAGCTGATACGTATATCACTACAGTGTTTGTTCAATAATTTTACTTGTATTATCGTGTAGCACGTCAAGTGTATTGAGTATTGAAAAACTGTAAAACAATAATCAGGACATGCGTTTTATGTTTGAAATACGATTGTTAATGCTGATGGTCATTCAATATTACAACATATTTTATCGTAAACAATAAATTATTTTTTATTTAAAAAAAATTATTCAAGTCCAGGGGTGAGGAAAGTTTGAATTTGACATCCAACCCTTCAGTACCCTCCACAACCACGAGAAACGCTGCGAATTGACGGTTAGTGAAAAAAAAAACAAAATCGTTGTATTTTCACTAAAAAAACAAAAAATACAATATCGCGAAAATAATAAATATTTGATTCGATTTCGCGCCATCAATAGTGTATGCACGTGTTTACAGTTTCATAATTTGGCTTAGCTCTGATCCGATTCCGATTCCGATACATGTTTAGACAATTAAACATGGAACAAACTAACCAATGGAATAACAGTTGAGGACTTCTGAGGAGGACGGGCTCTGCGGTCGTTTTATTACGGAACATTACATAACATTATAATAATATATCCGAGTGTGTGGGTGCGTTCGTCATGGTAAACCACACAAAGCCAATTACCGAACCTCCACGAAATACTACACACTATATATAATAGTGTATAATGCACTTATCGTCATAATAGTAAATTATAATATTATTATTACTACATATATGCATATAGGTGATATGCATACCTCAAATGTTTGTGCGCTTTTGAATAATGAAAGAGTAGTTGGAATAATACATAGGTACTTAGTTTAGTAGTGAGTGCATAAACCAAAGTCTACAAAACATTCTATTGCACGAGAGTATACTATAATATTATTATCGTGAATGCACTGATAAGATGATCCTTAGAAAACCTATAATTGTTGAAGTGGTGGGGGCGACAACAAAATCCCTCTCTGTTACTATTTGTCGACGTAAGGTGTAGAAATACATACCTCATATTATCAGCTGAGATTAAAATTCGAATCTTAAAATATTGACGATGAATCAAAACATTGATTTTGTATACATTTGTACACATTTTATATTTTATAAAATATAATATATTATAAGTTACCGCTAAAGTTTTGAATTCGACATTCTACAGATATTCTAGGTATTCTAAAGAATACTAAAAATACGGTCAACGCTCAAGTAGAAAATATGCATGGGCACAACTGGGGGAAGCTTGGGAGTGCTTAGCACTCTCAAATTTTCTATACTGGTCTTTTACAATATTTGTATAACTTCTAATTTGATAATTAATAATTTACGAGTATTGACCAGTAGAATTAATAATTTATCAAAATATTATAAATGGAAACTTCAAATGCGTTTATTATTTGTAGGCTGTAAGGCGTACAGTATAAACAAATACATAGAATAAGTAGGTTTTATGTTTAAGAGTACGTAGTAACCGCATGTGTTATCTTCGTCTTACACACGTATGACATGGCAATTTCGTTCATCAGTTTCAGTATTGTACTATTAGTTTTAATATTAGAGTGAATTGACCTATTATAAAATAGCTCTCGTGCTGTACTATAGGTTTTAGCACTCCCATACATTTTACCCTAGTTGCGCTCATGAAAATATATAGAATTGATATAAAATTATACATTACTAAATTAGTGTAATGAAAACATAGTTAGATAAATAACAAACTGCAGATAGTTATGCTACAGTTTGAGTTTTAGTACCCGATATATACAAATGTTGCATAGATACTCAACATTTTATTTTAGCTGTAGTTATAAAGGTAAACATAAAATAATAGGTACGTAATAATATAATTATTAAATCATTTATATTTTATTATTTGTTATCAATTTAATATTTTTTTAGGTAGCAGTTGATGGCTAATATCGTTTAGAGGGACTAGGATAAGGTTATTTATGTCTTTATACTCAATACTTTACTGAATTCACTATACTTATACTATGAAAAATAAATAAATAACGATTGACGAAGTACAAAATAGAAAATATTTGCTTTATGGACAATAGCAACCCAACAGTATACGTGCATTAGACAAGGTATTGTCAAATGCACTACATTCAATTTCAAATGTCAAACGAAAAAATGCTTATGTGTAAAAAGCAATATTTTATACAGTTTAAAATGTCATGCATCAACTATATGTTGCAATATATTATATTGTTATTAAATAATATACAAAATTAAAATAATAAATACATATTTTGATTCTTACTTATTACTAACATAGTATTAGCATTCTATAGAAACTCTGAGAATTGTTTAGATTGACATTAAAAAAAATAGGCAAGAGGGTATCGCTCTACCGTATGTTAGGTGTGAAGTAGTTGTGTGGTTCACTATTATAGATGTGTTCAATTTGAGATCAATCATTTATAACATTGTGTATGAAAAACGATTCTAAGCGAAAATGGTTTATCAGCCTTTATGATTAAAAATAATAGTAATTTTACACCGAGTATATTTCATGATATATTTGTTTGATATAACTATTGAAAGTAATTTATTTTACTTTTAGTATTATAGTTGGTTGATATAATTATTATAACAATATATATTTTAATATTCATACCATATTATCATATAATATCAACTTATATAACTAAAAATTTAACATTATTTTTTTGTAAATATCGTTAGAGAGTAAAAGTAGGCTCAAAGTATAAATATATAATATCTCAAAATCATATAAAAATGTCATTGAATATAGTAAAATAATTAACATCGTTATTTATTGTTTTAATAAGTAATTTTGTCCAAATATAACCTCCACATGCATATAAAAAAATTATACCTATGTATTTTTAATATTTTCATTCGGATATAAAAATAGCTTATGTGGAATCTTACATTAAATTTCCAAGAATTTAAGTTAGCAAATAATTTTTTATTGATAATTATATAAAAAACTAAAAAATTGAAAATTGTTCATGCCTATATAAAGTATAAATAGTTTAAAATAAGTTTAAAAAAATAGAAATGCTACAGTAAAATTAAAATGATAATTTACAAATTTGGTGAAATTATTAAGTATTTACAGTTATCATTCTCAAGTTATATCAAAAAAAGAAAATCAATTTTGTCAAAAATAAGATTTATGTAAAATTTTCTATTTTTCCTTAATTTTTTGTTTCTCGATTATAAAAAAACGTAGTAGGAATAGTATAAACTCTAAAGTACAAACTAGATCCCAAAACACCTTCAAAATTAAAAATTGAGGTATTTTACCAGGTACAAAAAAAAACACATACACACAACATTGTAAAGTCAATACATTCATCATCTAGTTAGCGAGTACCGCTCAACAAGTAGAGACGTACTATGTAACAGGTTTCTTAATTGCGTTTGGTTGCAACTGCAATCTCACTAGGTACTTAAATAATTTTTTTTATATATCGCAAACAATCCCAAATGGATCAACACTAGTTTCCAAATCAACCAAATCCCCTTTACGTAGTCGATATATCAAAAACAAAACGCAGTAATAGAATCCAAAAACGTTTTTTCCAAAAAAGATTAAGCTATAATTTTTTACATAATCGACGGGATCCCACAAACATATTTAATCAAAATAAGCAAAATAATTCTACTTACAAATATTATATTCACATCCTGAATCTCAAAGGATGCTATGTATTGCATTTATCTATCAAAAAAAAAAAAAAAAAAATTGGTAGATCAACTCATACAAAATAACCAACACATCGCTAACGGCAACCAGACAATTAAATGAAGAAGATTACATAATTTCAATTAACGAATCATACTATCAAAGTATCAAACAAACGTATTCTTCAATATTCCAAACAGTTCCGCACCGTAAAAATATAATACATAAAAGCACTATTTATTTTCTCTGAGCCGATTTAATCGCTAACGATTAATAAACTACGAATCAGCCAACTATAGAATTTTTCTTTCAAGTGACACTGTTACGTGTTTCCTTTACAAAGAGAAAGGTCACACATTTACCTCATGCCCAATGAACGAAAGTAAAATTCACATATCCAAAAAAAAGGTCGAGAAGATCACCCAACAATGGACTTCCATATTGAAACCAATAAATATATACTAAGCACTATCACAAACCTACCACATCCTATAGTAGACTCAAATGAAAAGGATTCATAACCTGACAATGATGCAGACAATTCATTTGATAAGGACAATACATTCACGCCTACTATATATCAACTCTACAACCAGCCGCAGCAGTAAACTGTCAGATAGGGGGTATCAAAATACTAGCACCGCTGATTTTGTTGTAAACCTCATCGCCACCAGTCTCCTTCCAGCCATATTAAACCATCAAAAAAGTAATCAAACCGTCAGAAGAAAAAATTATTAAAAAAAAAAATTAAAATGTCAACCGAATAATTCATAGATTCAATAGAGGGAAATATCGAACCATGTAAAAAAGTATTCAATAAAACAAAAAATGTACTTGTTAACTATGACCAATTCAAATTATTTGAAAAATATTATTTCTTGTCACCCCAACATCATGGCTTTTGTAAAAATAGATCCACTAATGATATACTGGTTAGTTTACACACAAAAATTAATAATGCTAATGCACTATTAAAAAAACAAAATTTACTACTTATCAGCCTGGACTTAAAAAAACATACGACACCGTTTGAAGATACAGGGATTTAAAATTAATACAATAATTGTACAAATATGGAAACATGCTCAAATTTATAAACAACTACATGAACGATATAACCTTTCAAGTAAAAATTAAAAATACATAATCGGAACCATTCTAAAATCAAAATGGTGTAGTTAAAGGCCTATCAATTTTTAATTGACAATATTCCTCATCGCAATTAATGAAATAACAACACAAGTTTCTCCACTTACAGTGATGAAACTTTTTGCTGATGACGCACTTATTTATTATAAAGGAAAAATTGTAAACTCAATTAAAGACCAAAAACAACTCACACAAGACAAGTTAAATAAATGGAGCCTCGAAACCGGCTTCTCTTTCTCTCTAAATAAAACAAAATGTATATTGTTCACCAACCAAACAAAAGTAATAAAACCAATAATTCAATTTGAAAATACCACACTTGATTATAGCGACAATGTTAAAATTGTAGGATTAAAATTTGATAAAATAACTCATCTGGTGCTAACACATTAGCCAATTAAAAATTCGAATTCTAAAATGTATGAACAATGAACACATTAAAAACATTAATTCACACAAAATCGGGATCTGATTCAGACAGTCTAATTAAAATATACAAACATAATGCTATAATTGTACCGAAAATTGACGCAGCTCAATAGTTTACGGAGTGGCTAATCACATAAAAATGTTAAATGGCAATATAAATGTAAAATATAATTCAAAATTGCACTATACGTTTATCAATAGGTGAATTTAAAAGTAGTCCAAGCGTAAGCATGCTTTGTGTAGCTGCAAACTACCACTCTTGTTAAGGAGAAAACTACTCAAAACCAAATAATAAAAATAGCCAATTATTGAAAAATTCTGTGTACAAAAATAAAGAAAACCAACCAGATAAAGCTGGCAAGTATATCTCATTTCATGCCACTATACGAAAGACAACAAGAATTTATTATAAAAAACGAAACTTCAATCAATATAATATAATTCAATGCACTGAAATAAATGTGCGTCCTTGACGATTTAATACAGATAAAATAGACTTATATTTATCACACTACAGCAAAAATACAAAGGATAAAAACATATATAAAAGTCTTCATTATGAACTACTACAATCGTACTCGGAATACGAACACATATATATTGACGCGTTGAAAATCGAGCAGAAGACAGGTTTAGCTGTGACATCTAATAAAAAATATACGATTTAAAACCAAAATAGATGCAATATTTTTATCGTAGTAGCCTTAGTGATACTCACAGCCCTTCAAAGTATTCATTTTACCGATGATAAGAAATACCTACTTATTTATGTTAGATTCTTTAAGCACTCTAATCAATATTTTTAATTTAGACACAACACAACTAATTATTATTCAAATAATCAATGAATTTAAAAATATTTTTTGTATAGATTTCAGGACACGTTGATATAATAGGGAACGAAAAAGCTAATTTAAAAGCTAAAAAACGATAGGTACTTCCGTTTTGAAGTTTAATTAAATTCAAATATATGGATGAATGGCAAAACCTCCAGACAAATTTCAATAATAACAATTTCAGAGAAATCAAGCAAATAATATAATCATGACCCAAACCATGTGAGTTGTTCAGAAGGGACGAAGTTATTTTTGGCTGCCTCCAAATAGGCCATACCCACACAGCTACCTCATGGCCAAAGAAAACCCACTCTAATGCCCTATTTGTAGAATAGTCATTACTCATTACGGTCAAGTACACACTCTTAAAATGCCGCCATTTCAATGAAATACACATCAAACAGGAATTACTGGATACCCCCAATACGATATACTTTTACCCACTCCCGAGACATCTAGAAAATTAATGCATTTTACTAACGAAACTGAATTCCGACATTTAATTTAATAATATTACCTAAGAAAACAATGTGCATATATTTTAATAAAAATTCAACCCATTTCTAATGTAAATAATGTAATTCCGACTAATAATGACGCAGTTGATGTCTCAAAAACTTAATAATAATAAACAAAAATACATTCGTCGATCCGTTCGGAATCTAAAATAATATTATACAAATAAATAATACATAATTTATAAAAATTTTCGGTTGGAACACGATTGAGCAAACGATAGTAACGCTGTCAATTGTTCATGTATATTGGTGATTCACCAATGGTGAATATTCGTCAATCGTTGTGCTTTACGAGTCATAATCGTAAAGTCAGAATACACGCATGCATCGGCGATTATATTATGATGTTCGTCGAATACACGAGTCGCACCGGACCGGGTGATTTGAGATAAACTACTATGCCGTCCGATATGGAATTGGATTGTTAGCCAAGGGTGACTTAAACACAACTATCGGTTGTTAGCAGTTAGTCGCTGACCGTTATTACTTGTCACATCGTTTTATTTTATAAATAATAAAAACGGCAACGGAGTGTGTATTTTTGTATTTATAATCGTATCGTGTTTCGATATTTTTTTGGATTCCTGTTGTTTAATTGCATTTGTGCTCAAACGGGTCATGCAAAAGATTAACTGTGTTCATTCGGGCTGCAGAAAATTTTGTTTATATTGCCAAATAGTACAAAGGATTTTATAGAACGGCTATATTCAATACTTTTCCGGTAACACACACACACACACACACACACATTATATATACATTTATGTAAACATTACCTAACCTATATTATATATGTTAGGAAAGTGATCGTTTTTATTAATTTTTTTTTTGTACTCGTTTGATCAAAAACTTAATAAAGATGCCGAATGGGATAATTATGATTATCTGGTTTGTCATTAATGCATATTCATAAGAACGTCCAGCTAAAATAATTGATCACTTTGCCAAGAATAAACAAAAAATATATTTTATCGTTGAATACTAATGAGAAGTATTAATAATGTTATTTATAGTTATATTTAGATAGCTTCCATCGTTTTTATTATGTATATATTTTACGGGAAAAACTCGCTGGGCTACTTTAACGGCATGTACAATATATATGTATATATATTTGTTTAAACAACGCAAAAAATTATAATATTAGGTCACTACTGATTTGAGTACGTCATCGCCAGTTCAATGGAATTTACATCGCGATGCATTCAATACCGATGTAGGATTTCTAATTGAAAAAAAAAAAAACGAAAATGCCTAAAAACGACAAACGACGATAAAGTAATCAGTGTGTGGTTAGATAACGACCCGCGAACAATATTTCAAATAATAATAGTTTTACGGTGACGATAGCGGTGGGATGGAATCATCGCAGTATATAAACAACAATGCAGATACGTAGGTACGACATACGTGCGTCATCTGTTTGTTTTATTCTGCGATAACCCAACGAACAACGACTACAAATACAAAACACAAACTTGCACATTTCACATTTGCATTACATCGACCTATTTTTATTTTTTCGTTTGAACCGGCGGCCCCAGGAGAACGGCCCTCGCATTTGTTTTTACTGTATTTCGCCGACCCAGTTGATAACTTGATTCCGGCGGGCCTTGCGGTTGGCGGGTCCGGGGTACGCCGAATGTTAGTCCCGAATCCACCCACTCGCGGTGGTATCACGCGTGCAGCGTCCGTATAATAATATTTACTATTGTTGTTAAAAATACTCGGGAAACGTGTTTCAGATAGGTATTTAAATACCCGAATGAAGAACTATATAATATTGTCCACGGGAACGTTCCACAGCGGAATTTGTCGATGTGAATTTGGTATATGAATATATTTTGTAAACGATGGTTTAATATCTATTCTGTATCATCATAGAAGTATGAACATGCAGATTTTTTTGTTTTAGTGTTATAGTAAGTACTTATGAAATACCGTGTGTTTTCTTATGCAACTGACAACGTTTTATATTAAAGCCATATTATAAATTTATCGCAATATTTGAATTATTGCCTATATTATATATTATCATAATATCATACGTCCGACAAAAGCTGCGAACGGACGAGACTACATTTTCGTCGTTGTTATAAATAAAACGTAACGCTTTGACGAGGGTAGAAAACTAAACTCGAAGCCCAAACTTTTTTGTAATCTAGTATTATGATGAAAAGCAAGCGTGCCGTTGTTCAGAGTACAGTTTGATTGATATCCAACGCGGTTTTGTCAATTATGTCGCTGTCGGGAATCTGAACACACACACATACACATTATATTAGCCTCGTTAGTAGTTAGTGTGGATTTTTGATTGGCATGGTCAAAGTTTAAAATACTCAATGAAGCACGGATGACTTATTTTTAGAGGTAATTATGAGCGGGGGGGTGACTTACAGAATAAAATCGATTCGTTACAAATCTCTACTAATTATTGATAATTAATTTTAGTTAAACATTTTGAATTTAAGTTGATAATTTTGTGGCCGTGGCCCGTGATGTATTAAACACGTTTATAAAAATGGCAAACTGTCATTTCAACATCATTAATGATGATTTTTATTTGTCATTTTTTAATACGGTCGTACAAAAGAAAATTGTCAGACGATAAAACAAACCCTCAACTATTGTTGATGTGCGCGCGCGTGGGATTGGATGTTCCCCTGGTGTATACTATTTATTTTATGGGTTAGGAATGTATAGAAATATAAATCTGACCATAACGAGCCGACGGGTGACGATACGGGTTTATCTGTATTTTTAACCCTCCGCGAGCATAAAAAAATAATAATTATTATACACGGCGGATAGACAGTTCACGGGTACATGTATAGTATTATTAGTGGCGATTCGGTGAAATGACCAAATCTGTTTTAACAATTCGGAAAACAGTATACATAATAATATCGTTGTATTAACGCTCTCAAAACCATAATATTATACCAATAATTTAATTTTTTATTTATTTACGATAACCGAAACCGTCGTTAGATTTTATTATTATTATTATTTTTTTTTTTATTATTAACGCTCGAGTATTGCAGTGACATGTCTCATACCGTACGTACTTTTTTTTTCTGATAACAATTTTTTTTTATGTCTTCGATGTTGATATTTTTCTTTATTTTTACAGTACATAATCGTTCGTTATCGCCCCACTATCCACAACGTTGGTCGTATACTATTTTAACTTCATGTCGAAAAACTTACAAATTATTATTTTCAACAATACTGAGAATACATGATATAATATAAACTTTATCATATATACACATCTGCGAAACAACAAGCTATTTACATAAAGGTTTGTAGCCTAATATAATGTAACTCGTAATGTGATGAACCATAATAACCGAACCAAAACCAAACTTAAATAAAAGTCGGGACCGAACGATAACATAATAACATAATTTTATTTCGATTTAACGATAGTCCAAATTTATTTAATAAGAACGTAATTGAATTTGTGCACAAAAAAATATTTTATAATAATGGTCAACAGAATGATCTATTATCTCTTATAAAAAATTAATTATCAGATGAAGGCATGTGTAGAAAGGTGCGGAAAAGGATGTTGATGTAAAAGGTGTATTAAATGGTTATACATTTTAATAAATAATAATATATACGAGTACACTGCAATAGAAAATATTTTAGTAAAATCTCTACACAAATGATATAATTTCATTATTGAAAACTACAATTCTAAAAATAATATAAATTGACTATATAATATAAGATTAAAATTAATTAAATAAACACTCTCTAACCCAAATCATAATTTCTTAAAAAAAGTCAATGTCGCAAACCATATAAATCAAAACTCAAAATCCGATAACAAATGCTGATTTACGTTCTAAAATAAAACACGTATTTTAAAAGTTCATTTACTAAAATCAGTCGATATAATATTATATGAATTTGGCAGTATGGTATGTTTTTGAAAATTTGTATGTGATGTTTTTTTACCGGAGTTAAATTAAATTCCAATCAACCGGATATACTGTATAGAATGCATTAGTAAAATAAGTTTGTTTTGTACGCTATTGTGAGATGTCATCATCAATATTGATTTAAATATGTATAGCTGTTGGTTATTATCATTATTTTTATTTTTTGATTAAGTACCTAGGGAAAATAATTTTTATATTGCCATGTGTACATTTTACTTCATTACTTTGGATTCAGAACAACATTTTTAGTATAGCACTTGAAAGGTATATACCGGTCAAGTTCATTTTTCTTATTTTTTATGACAGTATGATTTTGTTCTGCGTGGTGTGAATAACCTTCGGACATCTAATATTTAGACAGGTTTGTTGATAGATTATAAATTGGATATTTTTTTAAGAAACCTGGTGTTTGAACTTTTTCCTTATTAAAACTTGAATTTTGCCGTGTTTCATTATCATATGGCAAATCAAAAATATTAATATATGATTATATTTTTTTCATTGATTAAATTTAGATTTTTATATTACAACAATTGTGAAGACGTGAATTTGAAAGTGATTGTTGTGTTTGAGTAAGTTGATTTATAATATTTAGTTACTTATACGTATAAGAGTTAGAGTTTGGTAAAGATTGTATCGATTGATATATTGAATAATTTTTTTTATATAGTCTTATGTCGCTAGAAATAACATTTTTCTTAATAATTATGAATTTCACTTTTTTTATCGTTTCATTATTATTTTTTATTTTTTTAAATGACAATATGTATTTTAATTTCTTTTTCCAAAGCATAATATTTATTGATTTAATTTGATACATAAAAATCGAATTTTGGACGAATATTTTTTGAGTATGTATTTCAAGCTTAGATAATTGAAGTGGATTCAATAAGGTTTACTTGATATAAACTTAAATACTTAAAATTTATAACTAATAAATTGATAGCCCAAAATTTTATTTTTATAGATCCAATTATACCGAATAATATTCTGCTTCAGAATTTGAAATCAAAATTAGATATGGTTAATTACAAGTATAAATCACTTAAAAATTGATAACAACGAATACTAAAAATGTTGTTTTATTTTATTTATAAATTATACAAAAATATATTTTCAAAAACGTTAGTATTTTCTAAAATAATGAAAGTGTTACTTTAAATAGCCACCCATATCCCTAAGTTTTTATACTTAGATAATATGTGTGTGCAATTTCTGTATTTTTAATTGCTTGTTTATTTGCTGTTTTACAATACCAAAGGATTTATATATATAAATATGTTTTATTTGTTGTAAGTTTTAACTTTATAAGTGAAGTATAGTGTATGGCTTGAATAACGTTTGAATGTGAAAAACATTGAGTGATAACTCTTGTACATAATTTAATATTGCTTGACTGGAATATAATTTACATCGTAATATTACATATATTTATGTGTACGCCTTTTCATAACTTTACTTTGTGGTTTATATTAAAAAGTATTTGATTTAATTTTCAGAATTTCTCAATGATATAGTTACTAAAATTATTATAAAAGTTAAATACATTTCAAGTTAATATATCGCTATAAAATAATGGGCAACTTAAAAGTCGATCTAATTGCATTTGATAAAAGTGTATACAGAGTGATTTACCAAGCATAATCAGAACTCACCTCAGTTACTCATTTTATCGTGGATTTATTCAAAGTTTGATCTTTGAAATTTTTAAGTATACTTAATGACTTTATTTCCAAATACTTAGATTTTGTATGCCACTTAAAGAGTTTCTTGTAGTCATACCATTTTATTATTTTCAAATGAAAAACATTCTTTTTTTTCAAGTTGTGAAGTAGATGATTTTGAAAATTGTTATATATTTAAATCGTAAAGTGAACAAGTAGTAATAGGTTATTTAATTTAGTCGTACAATAACAATAATGGGTTTTGAAGATATAAGGGATTTGAAAATTATTGTAGTTAATATTAATTATTAACCTATATCAAAATTTTACTATAATAAATACTAGATTAATTAATATTTAATATTATATTTTTATTTTTTTTTAAATCATTTTTAAGTAGGTGTTATTATTCTTACCATATACATTTTAATAAATTCAGAAACTATGCATTAGACTTTTGATTTTAATTAATTAATATTTTCAAAAAGATCATTTGATTTATAATTTACAGTAAAAATATTAGTTCTTATTTAAAAAAAATAAGTTTGTATCAAATCAAAAATAATAATATTGTAATAAGTATTTTTAAATAATATGGTTCTTAAGTACGGGCATACTTAAAAAATTCATAATTTAAATGAATGTATTATTAAAAGGAAAACGGGAATGAGCATTTTTGTGAATCAATCTATAAGTATATTATTTAGTATTAACCTAGATTTTAAAATTCGTTATAGGTCAAGTAATTATTTTAGAACCAATTCATAATATGCAGTGCAGGTAATAAAATAAATGTGTTAGGTCGTCAGACCTTGAAGTAAATAGTCTAATTAAACAGTAGAAAATTTCGAGAGATTTAAAGATCTGAATGTATTTTGGTTAAACTTGGAAAGTTTTTGAAAATAAATTAAAGTATAATTATATTTAGTAGAAATTAAAGGATTTGAAATTGCTGAACATGGATTTTGGGTTTCTGTCGTAGTATTACATATTATTATACAAGTATATATGTATTTAATTTCAAAAATTGGCAATTAGTTTTTTATGAATTATGAATATAAATACGTATTCATGTACAGGTTATTGGTATTTGTTATAGATTATTTGGTTTCATCTTAGTATGATGAACTGGAATCCAAATAGTTTTAAGAACAGTTATATTATTGTATATTTTATTAAAATAATTAAAATAATACAATCGGTTGTTTCAAAAAAGCATAACAATAATAAAGAAGTTTTTAATTCAATAAATAAATAAATAAGCATGTGTATAGTTGAGGTTAAATACTTACTGATCTTTTATTTAATTTCTTAATACTTAATATTTTGATATTTGGTTTACGGTATATTTCATATTATTAACAGTGGTTATAATTATTGAATCATATACTTTTGATATTTGATAAAATGTAATTATTATTGGATTTGAAAAGAAAATGATTTATAAAACATTTAATATAGAACTTCCTTTGTCTTTAATGTATATTATTTTAATATCTAAAATTGTAAATTTTCATTAATTTTTATGACGAAGTCATTGTTATAGACACAAATATATGTATATATATATCATACAAAGCCGAATACAGTTCAGTAATAAATAAATATTATCTTTGCTAAAATGTTTTCATATTAATATTCAATATATATACACATACATATTATTCATACACTATAACTACAATATAATTTTTACTTAAAAGGCGTATTTTACTGTATCGGTTGCTTTTGAATTGCATTTAGCAAACAAAAGCATTCAATTTAATTTTATTTAATACAGAAGAATAGAATCTGTTCCATTTTATAGATTATTATTATTTCTCGAAATTCTAAAAGTATGCTGAAAAAATAGCGAAGTTCTTACATTATAAGACAGTAATAATAAATTATATAAATCGATAATATAAATTCACCATTTGGATGATATACATTTAATACAGTATAATAATATAGAAATAGCCATAAATGTTAATTTAGACATTATTATGATTTTCCCAACGAATTGAATACAGAACAGGGTTATGATATTTATTTACCTGAAATGAATGAAAATCCAATTCTCGGGACTTCAAAGTAGAGTGATTTAACCGTTTTAATGGAATGTATTGTTACTAAAATATGGGATTTCCAGAAAAGAAAAGTACTTGTTTAAACAATACGTACGGCTAGTAGGATAGTATGTAACATATTATAATACCACGATAGACGGAGTCCGCTATAATATATCGTAATGGAATGATTCGAATACTTACCCTTTGAAATTGCGTATTTGTTATATAATATTATCGAACCTTGACAGTCGTACCAAGCACCGCCAGATTACGAACAATCATTTCAAACACATATTTTATATTATAGATATTTCCAAGTTAAAATTTAGAGAAAAAAAAGTAAAAGATCCTATTTTAATGATATTCGATCATACTTATTCTGTGATATTGATACTCGTAGATGTGTCTAGAAGAGAAGTGACCGGCTGGCGTCATATAGTGGTACACCTTAAGTTATGAAAAACCCGTTAAAAATGGGGCTTAACTCTTTTATTTTTTTCACTATAGGAAATTTAACTGTTTTTAAACAAAGTCGAATAAAGTATAGTACAGAGCAGGGCCTAAAATAGTGTGCAGTACGAAATTGGTATAGTGCAGTACAAAATGAAAAAGCGTGTTGATTATTTTAGTGTTATGTTTAGACTTTGATAATTCCGTCAATTAACAATATAGTTAAAACTTTTATTTTTAAATTTAAATTTAAATTTGTGGTTATATAATACATTATTAACTTTGATATATTAATATACATATATATGTGATAATACCATTGAAAGATACTAATAATACCACGATATATATTTAAGTAATGCTATAAACAATACAAGTATATGATAATGTAATTTTATTCTTATTATTGTATCATGGTACCATGAACTAAAATATTATTATTATTATTATTATTATTGTGTATATGTATAATTATTTTATTCAGGTGACAGGTGTAATATTATGTTGAATTTTCAAATAAAACAATTTTTTTAACTTATATTTTATTTTTAGACAGAGAGAACTCACATTAAATTAAGTGAAATTATAAAATAGTGTAGTACGAAGTTTCATTTATTTTAGGCCCTGGTACAGTCTGCAATAGGAGATTTTCTGTTAAATACGGACAACTAAAATTTAATTAAAATAAAATATAGAATAAACTATCAAGCTATTACAATATGCTAAATACAATTCAACAAAAACCCACGGTACCTATGAAATAATTTTGCCCCATTTAACTGATAAATGATTCTGAAAATCCTAAACTAATTATGTTTGATAGTATTACTTGAAAATTATGGAACACTCGAAAAATAAATGTTAAGGTATTTTAGTTATTATTCAGTAGAATAGTAAAATAAAAACTATAGTAAATACAACATTAATTGTAGTTATAGGCGAATTTCCTTCAAAGATGCTAATTTTTGACAATTTGTTTTTACTTTATTAATTTGATAAAGTAATTTGTATATTTCTGGTTAATTGTGTATGTTATTTGATAGCACGACAAAATAATATATTTTAAATTTAAAAAAATAAGGTATATATTGTATAATACATGTTTTTATATTATATAATTCAGTGTTTCTGTATTATTATTATATAGGGGAGCTAAACAATTAAATCGCAATTTAAATGCGATAAAAGATAACAGAGTTATCTTATGAATTTAATTTACATTATAAAATTAACATATTTATGTTTCAAATTATATATTTTTTATTCTTATTTATTTTTTAAGAAGTATAATATACTAGTATGATACTTTTAAAAGTTGGTTTTGTGACATAAATCATTTTAATTTATATATCTATTCTGCATGTCTACTTAAAATTTAAAATAATTATTTAGCTTTTGACGAAATAATTATTGTTCGATAGTTCATTAAAATATAAAAATTAATAATGCGTAGGGCCTAAAAAATTTGTTTACTTCACTTAATTTAATTTTAAAAACTTTCGATTTTCTTTATTTGTATGGTATTCATATTTCGACTTTCTTTTTTGTACGTGACCTAATTTCTTACTATTTATGAAGTACATTTTGTTATTACCATCAAAACATTTGCACGTGACAATAATATAAGTATCGAAAATATGAATTTTAAAGTTTCTTTGAAAAATTATATTTAAAAATACCACAATTTCCTTAGTTGACTTATACACTATTGAAAAAAAAATACTGTTATAATATTAAAAATAAATTCTAAATTTTTTACATTAAGTTAAATTATAACTTAATTTATTTAATATTGAAATTTTATTTTATTTAATACCTACATTATCTAAAATAATATTTTTGAAAACGAATTTAATTAAAATTAATATAAAAAAATTGACCTAAATATATATTTTGTTAATATTTTCTTTTAAATATATTATTACGATTTAAAGTTAATTTTTTATTTAATTATGAAAAAAAAATGTAATTTATGTCTTTTTACTTAATAGTATTTTCAACCACGTAGTCAAATGACAAACATAAATACATATACTGATATACAATAATTGTTTAGGTTAATTATTTTTTGATTGCATTTTAATTTTCATTTTACATTATAATATACCGCACACACACACACACACACACACACACATACCTATATACATCTGATATAATTCCAAAATATTTTCATTATACTAATATAGGAAAATTGTGGGGAAAAACGAATAAGTGGATTCAACGCTTAATGTTATATTATATGTTCAAAAAATACCTGAGCATATAAAGTATATCTCCATCAGGTTTGATGCGTATCAATACGTTGGGTACAGTGACAAATTGGAATTCTGCATGTTTTGCATTCGGAAAGTAAACTTCAGGTTTCCAGATGGCTTTAACTAAATTTGGATCATTTAGATCTAACGATTCCGTTATATCTTTATGTTGTAATCTCGCATCTTGCCACTTTTGTCGTAAATACAGGTCTACCTCGTAATCCTGCGAAATAAATAATTAATTATAAGTTATTAAAGATATATAGTCACGTATACCTGATTTTAATATTTATATATACGTTAAACAAAAACTATAGATTTTACCTTTACACAGTACATATTAATGGTATAAATAGCTTTAATAATTTAAAGATATTGTATAAGTTATAACAATCAGAGCCTAATTAATTTTTAAGATAATTTTTCTCTCGTCGAAAAATAATTGAACAAATCATATGAATATACAAACCGTATACCGTATACGTAAACATCTAGTTTTGCAAAATTGTTATGAGTACACGTGATAAGACCGATTTAATATAGCAGCAATGGCTAATGTTTCCTTTATGTATTACGGTATCTCATTTTTACAGACAAAACACTTGTTATCAGACTATGTAATCGACACGATCATAGTGCAGATATGATATGAGCTAAAGAAAAAAATGTGGGGCTATGTAAATACATGTTGTTTTTTTTACATACGATACTAGTAGACCTTAGTGTTCTCTAAATAAATAACAATAAGTACCCACCACTGAAGGTATCTTCTATATTTTAAAGGCGGTGGAATAAGTGACACTCGTATTCAGATGTATATAATATCTAATATAAATAAAAAAGTACCACAACGGTGTAGTATTATTATTTATTTTCCTTGTCAACATCGATTCTCCATTTTAAACACGTGTGTATTTGATTTTACTTATTTTTTGGTGTACGCATATGGAATATACGCATTTTACGTGTATAGGTACTTTTCAAAATGCTATGAATTCATGATTTCATATAAAATCTAAAATTTGTAACTTCTTCTGTTAAAAATGGTTTTAATATGCGGACGATAATCCACGTTGGCAAGTAAAAATTATCAGTTCGATGTATTACGTATATTAATAGTTTTAGTGTTAATAATAAAATATGTCAGACATAAAAGTATTCCTTCGAAACTAGAGTGGTGTTTTTATATCGCGTTGTTACCAATTTGAACGTTAATTAATATTGACTATGAGTGTACACGACCTCAGCTATGAGAAGGTAACTTGACGAAATATAATAACAGAAATACATTTAATATTTATTGTCATTTCTTCTTTTGTTTGTTAATTTTAATAGTACTTAGTTACTGATTTTTCAAATTCCATTAAATATCGGGGAAAAAAGTTTTATTAGCCACCTTGAAAACTTCGTTATTAATTCAATGAAATCAAATAAAAAAACTTTCACGTATTCGGGTGTTTGCTTGCCAAAAGAACTTTTTTGAGGATTCCCATGTGGCGTTGATGTATGTTCTTGTACTAGTACTATAAATATGTTTATTGATAAACGTCCGAGAAGGAATTTGTATTGTGGTAATTAGTAAATTTAATTTAATTTAAGTAAAATAAAATACTAATAATTTACAAGATGAGCTCAATATTTTGCATGTTATATGAAATATGAAAATCATATTATAATAGATGTAGGATATTGTAGGTGCATAGTTTATGCATTTTAATTCATTTTTAACCATCTCATCCTAAAAAACTAAATGTTACTTCTATAAATTATAATACGCATATTTAATTTGTATCTGTAATATTTAATTATATATATTAAAATGGGTATATAAATTAAGTTGTTTTTTTGGAAGAATAAATATACTATGAAAATAGTGTCTAGTTTTAAATTTCAACAATATACTTGGGGTTCCACATTACTACAAATACAACACTGAAAAATTCATATTTCTGAAAATCAATTATTCCAAAAAATTTTTTTTTAAATTTTAAACAGTATTGTATAAGTTTTTATCCAAAACCATTATGTTATCAAATTTAAATGAGTTTTTAGATAACTAAATTGAGATAATAAGTACTTTATAATATTATTATATAATTGATTATTGAAAGTTAATTTCAAAATGTAATTTTCTTTTCTTTAATATAAACGACACACTGAGCTTTCTCGCGCACGAAAAACCTACCCTAGTGACTACTAAACTTTGAAAACTCGTATCAGCGGTCATATGTAAAACACAATACTCTAACACGGATTCTGGGATTTTCGTAAAAATATACCAATATAATATATTTCCTCTCATATAGTTTAGAAATGTGGATCATCAGTCTTAAATTTGAATTTCAACGTATAATCTAACAACTGGAATGAAATACGGACAAAGGTTCAACATTTGATGCATAAAGTTCTTGCGGGACTACTTTTTTAGGTCGCTATAAAATTCTTAATATGCTATACCCACTTCTTTCTTAAAAAATAAAATATGCATTTATTGTTATTTTAAACTACATATATTTCTTTTTCTCATGTTCGGTGCTGAAAAATTTTATAAATTTTATTAATTTGATATAATTTGTATTAATTATATTTACCTATATAAAAACTAGTTAACATCAGAGATGCTGTAAAAAATATAAATATAAATACCGATGTAAATAAATACATATAGATGAGTATATAACTAAAATAATTTGATAGGTAATAAGTACTATAAGCAATAGTTATTCATAATAACCATAACTGGTAATAAATGTAACTGTATAGTGTATAGTGGTAGAATTTTATACGTTATTTATTGTAAATAAATTGCATACTTATAATATTATTATAATATAAAAATTAATTATACAATGAGGTATGTGATCATTTTTTTTCATGAAAAAAATTAGTTTAATATGTAATATGTTGTACCAATTGGAGCATCTGAATTTAAAATTATTTAAAAAAATATAATTTAAGATATAAATTAATGATTCTAATATTTAAAAGCATGCATATGGTTATTTATAAATATAAATAATATCATATATATTTTGGAATTTATCTAAAAGATTTAATGGGTATAAATTAAATTAATCTTTGTTTGAATATATAACACATTATAATGATTAAGTTATATACTTATGTTTTTCTGTAGTTAAATATACACAAATACTATTAAGACTATATTCTTATATACTGTTTATGGTAGATGCTTAAAAGAATACTGAAACGTTGAAAATAAAATGAAGATTATGTGAATAACACCTCAATTTGTTTATTTATTCTTTTTTAATAAACTGAAAATTCGAGGTAATGTAGTATTGAGTTATTATTTATACTTAAATTATTGTCTTTATATGTAATCATTGTATTATTTTTTGAATACTTCAGTATAAAAAATAAATTTGATTTCATATTGTATCAATAAAATATTTGTATTTGTTTCATTTTATAAATATATATATAGGTAATAGGCATATATATATATATATATATATATATATATATATATATAATAAATATTATACCTATGATACAAATCGTTCATATTATATTGATAAAAAAATATTTAAAAATAAAATAATAAGCGTTATAATAAAATTATTGAAGTAACTTATATCTCAAATAGGTTTTTAAAATACGTTTAGTTTTAAAACAAAATATTTATATCAATTATTTTTTGGCTGTTATTTTATGTCTATTATACCTATTGTTTGTGCATTATTGTTATAATATCGATCAATTAAGAATTCGTAGAGATATAAAACTATTATCAATGATTCTTAGTAAAGGTAAATCATATAATAAATGCTTAAAATGTTTTGTTAATCTCAAACAATATTAATGTACATTTGTTAGGTGCCGTACCTCTAAAATCGTTTCACATCGTCTTGTTAGTTATTACTTTTCCATCCTTATTACCGTTTACTGAAGAATTTTATTTATTCCAAAAAAAAAAACAAATCATCGGTCGTACAACGTAATCCTTAAACTGATGTTTTTAAAAGCCTTAATGTCAAAAGTTTAGGATAACCCTCTTAACAAGATCAACGAATACCAAAATATTTCATTACATTTTAATTTTAAACCTGGTTACCTTTCTGACATATAGTATGTTTTGAGTATAACTTATTTCTCATCATTAAATAAGTCACTGTTATGGATGTGTTGAATTTGAATTCAATGATAAATCATTTCATACGGAAAATAACTTAGAACGAAGATGATCAGTCTATAATTTTTAAGAATATTTCATGAAATAATTATTTTTTTGAATTTTGTTTATTGATGACTATTATCTTAGCGAGGATGATTATCATTTTTTTTATTTATAAATACTTTAAAAAACATTAGTTTGCACATCATATATATTTGTTGAATAAACATTTTTTACAATAATGTGTCTATTTTTAAGATATTTAAGAATGGTATACATCAACTACTCCAGAAATCGTAGGCTTATTTTATTAGGTTTATTACATTATATTTTATATATTTTATTATTTTTTTTTACAATTTATTTTATACTAGTTGATCCTTCATCGTGTCGGGTATTGCCCATGATAAATTAAATTAAGCTGGTAAATTTAATCTGTCTTAAATTCAATTAAATAAAAACTACATAAATCTTTAACAGTCATTTAAGTAGTTTTGACCAAATATAAAATACAGGTCTAAAATTATATACAATTATAATGATTATTACGGAGTATATATATTTAGTTTAAAAAAAAAATCTAACAAAAGAAATAACGTGTTCTATTTTTACCCCTTTTGACCTCCTTAGAGATTGCATTTTGAAAAATGATTTTTTTAATAGGTTTCAATATCATAAAATAAAATTACTGACCATATTTCATACTCATATGAATACTTTCATAGCCTCAGTGGTTTTGGCTAAGTTAATCGATGTTGAATCAGTGAGTGAGGGGAGGAATTAGTACATGTTATTTTATATAGATAGATGTTTGATTGTATTTGAGTCTTAATAAGATACAATTTTCAACAAGTTATTTTATGGTTTTTAATAATAACTTGTAAGGATAATGCATACTTTATAAGTGATAACGATTTATGATAATTTAAAAAGTTTAAACTTAAAAATTTGTATTTGTTTATTTATTTTTATATTTAATTAAAATAAAATATCTAACATATTATAGTAAATATTTTCCTGGCGAATCAGTATTATATATTTTTAGTTTGTGATAAATCTACCTACACAAGAAATGTATTTAGAGAATCTAACAAAATCGACGTAATTAACGATCGTCCTGCAATTGAGCATTTAAGAAGATGATTAGCTATTGAATATTTTCCAAGTAAATTGCTTTTGATAAATAACTGGAAATTTGAAAACAATTTTTTGTTTGCTAAAGATTTTATTATGGCTAGGTAAGTATCTATTGTTTTATACGTCATTTTTAAATTATTACAAAATAATAAACATCGATATTCATCATTTAAATATGCAATCTCATCCAAATTTAAATTTTAAATGTTTAAAACTACTTTCAAAATTTAAGATGATTATTTTTTAATTTTTCAAAGAACAAACCATTAAAAAAAATTAAAATACACACGCCCTTGTTAAAATCTTTCTTGCTAAAACTTTTTTTATTTTAGTAAATAAGTATTCAAATATCTAAGATTGTGAGATTTATATTTATTTTAAGATTGATTATTATCATTTCTTAATAATAACTAATAATAATTATTAATTATAATTTATGGAAAAACGTCTTAAAAATTATTCTGAGTTTGGTTCATTTTTTAATTTTAAAGTTTTAAGCTAGTATAATATAGAGATAAATTATACTATATCTAATAATAATAACTAAAAAAATAAAATAAAATAAAACTAATTTAAAATTTAATTTGAAAATCGTTAATCATTGTTTAAATATGTAATTTTGTCAAAATTAATTACACGATTGTATTATTTCATTTTTTTGTTAAATTTTTTTAAAAAATGATACTACTATGTTTTTAAATGGTTGGTTTCAATACAAGCTAGTTGTGATCTTTGTATTACATTTTATTTTAACTATAAAAATTAAACATTTTATAAATTTTTAACTATATAATAATTTATAAATTTTTTTGATTTTGACGAATTTTGACTTAAAACTCAAAATTCTTCTAACAAATAACTGTGGCTATATCTCATTAATACTTTTAAACGGTTAAAATAAAACGTATAAGGAGAATTTTATTACATTTTTAAGGTAACATTAATGTTTTATCAATAATAATTGAAAAAAAATAAGTACCTAAGTGGGTACCGCTTTTGTTGTACATTAGGTGTCGAATGGGTCACTATGGATATGTTAAATTTGAATAAAATAGTAAATCATTGTATAGGTACAAAAAATTATTCTGAGCGGAAATGGTTTCTCAGTACCAAGTTTATTTTGTAATGAGTTTTTTTAATATAACTATTAAAGTTGTATTTTTCTATTAGTATTACGGTAGGTTGATACAATTTTTTGTAGTATTTAATTATTATAATAATTAATAATAAACAGTTTTATAATGTTATATCAACTTGTATAACTCAAGATTTAATAACATCATTTTGTAAATACCGTTAAAAAAGTAAAAATAGATAATATTATCTTAATATAAATTAATAATGGCATAGCGTATAGTAAAATTAATAATAATATAACAAGAGTAAACTGTTAAGTTCCCATGAATAATGTTTTTAAATTATAATAAAATAATTAACATTGTTATTTTGTCGTTTTAATATTTAAATAATTTGATTTAAATATAAACTTAAAATGTTTATAAAAAATAATTTACTTTATACATATTTTTAGATTTTATGGTTAAATTACAAATATTTGATAACAGTTGTGCTTTACAAGTTTTAATGGTAATCAGAAAACACGCGTACATTGACGTGTATATTATTATTATTTTCACGGAATACACGGATAGTATGACTGTATGAGACCTGTTTATGTTCACCTGTTAGATTATTAATTGTTATCGAAAAAAGAATCATATCGTTGTAAAACGAATACATTTATCACTTCGCTAAGAATCTAAAAATATTGAAAAATTCTCATGATTATAAAAAATTTAAAAAGAGTCAAAATATTTTTAAAACTGTATTATGTATAAAAATTTAAATTTAATAGTTTTGTTCAAGTATTTATATATATTCGTTTTTGAATTTCTACATAAAATATCAAAAATCATTTGAAGAAAAATAGGTAGTTATTTTACGGGTCAGTCAATTTTTCATAAATTGGTTTTTTTTTAATTTGATTTTTGCAAATTCTTATTACTTTAATAAAATCTGTTATGAAGCCATCTTAATCAATTTTTTTTTATGTAAATTGAATAAATATGATGATATTAAGTTTAAAATAAATTAATGACAATAATGATACCGTAATATTTTCTTATATAATAGTGTAATGCAACCACGGAAATATATTAATGATTATTATAGAGTAAAAATAAGAATATAATTTAAATATTAAATATATTACACTTAAAAATTTAACATTTAAAATGTTTTGATATATTTAATAAAATGTATAGGTATTATAGCCGTAAAATAGACTACCTCAATTTTTTATAGAATAAAGAAAATAAATTGTATTTGTTAACTCATTATGATATTTACTAATTATTTCTAAAAAAAAAAAAATTATTATTTATAAACCAATACACTAGAATTTGTATGTGCGTTGGAAAAAAATCAATAACTATGACAAATAAAATGAAAAATTAAGTATTATATATAATTTTGAAAAAAATATTTGTTTTTCTAAGTACAAATTTAATTTCAATAATCAAATAAAACTATACATAAAGATATAAAAGTATACTGGAAGTTAATTAACAAGTTTTTTAAATTCAATTTAATTTCATTAAATATAATTAAATATCGACAGTTAAAGTATTAAAATTACATTCAAAGTGTATAATACAACTTTGTAAAAATGAACAAATTAATGCAGATATTCAACTAAGTAATGATTTGTATTTTATATTAACTAGGTATTTAGAATAAATTGCTACCACTTATATGAAGTTAATAATATACCCATAAACAGTTTATTTTGATAAACCTTAAAAATGTGCTCCAATAATAAAATAAATTTTATTTTAATTAAAATTCTTTGGAACTATTTAACTATATCTATAAATATCAAATATATTTTATTATTTATAAAAAAGTATAAATATATTTTGAAAAAGATAAATATTTCAGATATTCTAGATGAAATAGTTTAATTCAAAGTATATAGTAATAAAATAAGTTAAATAACTGATCATCATTTAATTTTTTTTATCAAATTACCTACAAAAATAAAATCAAACCGTTATGCATGAACTTCCATTATTTTTCATGGGTTTTATTGAAAATTATCAGTTTTCTAAATATTGCCTATCTAAAGTAGCATATATATTCAATTTCCAATCTTTAGCTAGGGCTGTATTTTAAATCCCTATCCTACTCGAAATAGTATATATATATAGAATAAAAAATAAAACATGCAGTAAAACCAATATCTTCCAATCGTGCTCGAATCTAAAATAATAATAAAAATAGAGTTCAATCTCAGAGATTTTTTTATTATAAGTCATAAAACGTAGTGTTTATTTTATCACTACAGCGATATAATTAATTTAAATTAAACTAATTGTTACGTTCTAACACCGTTGAATTACCCTTTTTCTATCTTTTATTTAATTGTATCCTTTCAAAATTAAATGTTGACGTACTTAATTGAATTTTTGTGTAGGGTAGTGTTCCAATAAAATAATAAGGTTCGTTAGAATTTTTTTTTATCAAAATTTGAAATTTCAAAATAAGATACAGATCGAGGTTAATTGAATCATACTTTTTTTTTAACTTTGCTATGTGTATTTGGGGCATATTTTTATGGTTCTCTTTAAAACAGAATCTGTGTAATTGCTTGGTTAACGACAAAACAGCATGGTAGTTTTCGATTTTAATGGTTTTATTCCCTTGGTATGAAAATACACTAAACTAAAGTATTTGGCTCGTTAAACCCATGTATAACAGCGTGAATAATTTATAAAATGTATTAAATATGAAATGGATTTTGACAGTAAAACTATTGCTTTTTTTGTTTAAGTAAACGTATACATTATTATCCAAACAATATTATTATGAATGTATTTATAATTATAGTTTTAAAATTGATAATGCGAACAAAATGAAATCTTCAAATACATATAACTTATAAAAAAAAGTTTAAACTGTAGATAAAAAAATAAAACTATATTACACAATAATCAGGCAATACAAAATTCTTGCATTATTTTTAAGCGGTAAATTTATGTAATTCAAAAGGAAAAAAAGTATATATATGGCTTCTTGTGATGGAATGTATGAAAACTTGTGGCATAGCGGCATTGGTAAGCTCTTTATTAAGAACAAGCAATACTTAAATTCTTGTATACGACTATACTTCAGAATAGTTTTAAACAATAATATTAAAAGATACAGGTTTTGTTTATTTCACAAAGGTAAATATATTTAATGAGTAATACTCAATTGTTATACAATGTAACTAATCTAATTAACTTTTTTATATACAGTTATTTAACATTTATAGGAATACACATTATTTTGTTAAAAAAAGTTACAATTAGTAAACATTAATAATTAAAAATTAGGGATTCAAATAGTACAACAAGCCTAGTATGAACTGGTCTTAATAAATATGTATACAGACATTTATAAAAAATAAACTTTGTTTTTAATTAAAATAGAGTTTTAAGATCTGTAGAATTATACATATTTTTCCATAAAATATACGGGAATATACTTAAAATAAATAATATTCATAATATGTGTAAACACTTATTTTTTGTTTCATAAAAGGGAAGCAGTACAATTTTTATTTTATCTCGAGCATAGAGATAAAAATTTTTCATCATGGAGACTTAACGTAAATATTATTTTACTATAGGTACAACGCTTTTTAGTTATTCTGTATTCATTTTTGATGCAGTGTTATTTGTATATTATATGCTTATATCTCCAGTATGAACTCACTGTAGATCAATAGTATATCTGTCTCCTCCTAACGATAGATTTGTATAAGTTATTTAATAAAATGCATTATGTAATATGCATCTTAATTTAAAAATCAATATACAATATAAATATTATGTTTTGTTTATTATTAGTGAAATGTTGATAAGATAGCTAATTTTTTTTTTAATTTTCAATGATATGTGCTAATATGTCATGGTAAAAATAAAATTTGAACATAATATATAAACTACAGAATTAAAAAATACGACTAATTAATTTTTTTAAATATATTATACTAATGACTTATGAGTTAAACATTTTTATAATAATATATATTATTATTATTATTATGATTTCTTTAGTTCTTTAGTAAATATAACTTTGGTTTTGACATTTTGGACGAATATTATCATTAATCACTAGATTTTCAATGTAATCAAGTTTAGCGTTAATGTACCTACTCGAACAACGCAATCAATGCCTTACGAAAAGTAAATAACTTTGTGATAATATTAAATAAATAACAGTTTCCGCCATAACCAATTACAAAAGGTAAACGGAATTATTTGTAATTTTCTAGTACAAAACTAATTTGTATAATGCATTAGTCGGAAACCTTAATTAATAAATAAAGTCGGTTATCTACTCTACTAGATGTTTTACGTACGTCGAAACAAATTTGTTAAAAACATAGCAAAGTAAGTACATTTTTCTTTTGTTGGTAATAATATAAGTAATCGTATTAATATGAATTTTTTTTTGTTCTTTATTATAACTATTTCACATTTTATATTTGTTGTTGTTGTTGTTGTGAATTAAACTATTTGATTGATTCACTAGTCACATCATATAGTTTTGTTTTTCATTTCTTCCGATCCTCTGCTTGCTATTTTAGTTTAACTTGAGAATTAATCCCTACAACTTAAAAGCTTCCAAAATGATCTTTTTTCTGTTTCATTGACCACAAGAGAATATAGAAATCTGAATTTCATACTTATTAATAAATTATAAATAAATATATTTAATAATAAAATATAAAACAAAATACAATTTATAATATTATGTGACTTTAATTTTTGTAAATAACATACTTAACGTTATATACTCGGATCTGTAATAAATTCGATTTATAAAATAAAATTATAAAAGTACAACATACGAGTTTTTTTAAGGAATAGTTTATTATTTGAATATCTACAATATGAATATGTATTTATAAAATTTGAGGAAATTAGAATATGAATACCTAATATAATAAACGAGTAGTTTGCGGCAAAACTGTTAATATCTAAGTGCGTCTATCTCAGTGTTGTACATGCCTACAACTAAGTATATTTTAAATATTTACTATAAAAATGTATTTTTATTTTTTAATATGTGATATGAAAAAGTGCGATGGTAATTTTTCTATACAAAATAAATAATTGACTTCAAATAAAGTCAAAACAAAATGTTAATAAGCGATGAAATGTAAATAGATAATTATTTTACATATAGCTATCTAAGGTGATAACTGACAAAACGTGTTAGCTTTAATAACAGTTCATATATCACTACCAAAATAATAATTTATGTCGTTCATCTCAAAGATAGGTATACATTTTTAAAACAACCGAAATATATATTATATATATATATGAAATAATGGTAAGTTATTTTAATGTCGATAAAATCAACAATAAACGAATAATATTCATTATCAATTGCTCATTATGGGTATACATAAAATAACTGTGATGTAAAATGTACAATATTTTCTACCAGCTATATTTATACTCAGAATAATGAAATGTTATCAAATTTTATAAACATTTTTTTATTTAAAAAAGTTTGTAGCATAAAAAAATAAATTGACAATTGGTGGTTCATAAATGTATAACCACAATGTTGTAATTTGTTATATTTATATAATGCAGGTATACACCTTAAGTGGAAAATATGAATATATTTGAATGCAAAATATTTGTATGGTTTAATTTATAATACATGCTAACTGGTAATATGGGTAATTAATTCTCGTATTATAATTTTTATAATTAATTATACATCTTTTACATTTCTGTATTTCATAATAAAAATATATAAAGTAACTACCTGCAAACTATTAAAAACCTTGCATCTTACCACTTAAAATGTTGCTATGTATGCCACTAAATGTACATTTTTAATTTGTCAGCAAATTCATCAGACGATTTGGAAGGTAATAGTTTATTTTTAATTTTAATGAACACAAAATCATTTTTGAGTGAATTTTGTCTCCTTAATCCCTTATACATATCTCCGTATGAAAGAATAAATGGTCTGGAGGAATTTTGATTTCTAAGAATGAATTAAATTCCCACTTAACCTCTGCCGTATTTATTACGTAAGGTTTAGTACTTATAATTGTTTATACTATATATACATGTTATATTATAGTATATAATTATTGTATATTATTATTGTATGTTTATCATTGTATTATATTTTAAATTTTAAATTGATGTTTGGTGTTTTTTTATGTTTTCTTAAATAAAGTTTTTTTGAATTTGTTTTTTAAATCTGATTTATAAATAGTGTTATTTTGTAAGCAAGAAATATATGATAACCCAAACAAAGTAACGTTAAGATTATTATTTTAATTTTTTTATACATTTTAAATAGCCAACGGCATGGTGTAAGAGGCTAAATATTATTAAACTTAAGGTATTAAGTTAAATTTATATTTATTAATGAAATCATTAATTTTGAAAAAAGTAATTGCGTGTACATGGTTAAATTTTTATTAAAATTGGTGTGGTTTTGGTTTATTTAAATAATGAATTAATATCTAATATTGAATATGATAAATATAAAATATATAAGTCATAGTGGAGTTAAGACATAATATATATAAATATTGGTATAATTCACATAGCTTAAAATATATGTATATAACAGGTATATTACGTTATAAATACGCATATTCTCATTAGTAATTAATTACACAGGCAATAACTTAAAAAAAAAAAATGATATAATAATGACTTCCTTTTGTTATTTAAAATAATGTAATTTAATGTTTATTTTGTGAGTAATATAACTATGAATGTATAAATAATACATGAATAAATAATCACAAAATCTGTTTAGAGGATTATGTATGTTTTAAAATGATAAAATTAACCAATGCAAATAGTATTCAATGTGTTTTTTGTACCATATTTTACAAACATATAAAATCAACACGTTATTTTGGAAATAATTACTTGAATAACGTTTAAATGTTTTATAAATGAAACAAAATAATTTTATAATTTAGTTGAATATAAAAATATTTATGATTTATATATCGACTTTTAATATAAGTACGATATTTATATTCATTTTTTACCATTAATTTTCATTTCTGTGATACATACCAAAAACACATGTATTTCATATTTTTATTGTATTGATATCAGTTATTTAAAAATATTATTTTACTAATTTAATTGTTAATAAGGACAAGTAATAATGTATTCTGATGTTATTTTTTCACTCCTAATGAAGAAAATAATAGCTACCCAGTTATGGTAAACAAATAAAACCTTTTTTTTTAATTTTTGTTTATCACATATCAACAAAATCTGTTACTATAGAACGAAGAATAGCTTAAGAACAACTCTAAAGATTATATTGTAGTGAACAGCTGGATTTACTATAAGAGTACCAGATCGTATTAAAACGATAAAAAATAAAACTCAACAGACATAATGGAAAATGTCTTATTATTAACCTTATAATAGAATTATTTAAAAGAAGAGGAGTAGCAATTATTTAAATTGATAGTTACAAGAAATTGCAATGTTGTCTAATATAAATCTATTAAAAGCAAACTGTTGTTATACTTTAATAATTTGAATTTTACAATAAAATTGTTGAGCATTAAAAACAAAATATCTGTTAAAAAAAATAAATTCCATAGGTCTTATAATAAAAGGTCTATGATTTATTTCTAATAGGTAGGACATGGAGAGAAAGAATGGTTTTTATAAAAACAAAGATACGTATAATATGTATATTGTATACTTAATGTATTCTCTGAATATAATGAAGGTACAATAATCAATAAGACTCATAATATTATGTTGTTAGGTATTTAAATAATATAAAGGACACCTAACTATAAAATACCTATCGATTACCATACACTCAATCACTCAATTTTAATCGGACTCCTAAATAACTTAAGGTTAAACAATAAAATATATTGTAAAAATAACAGAACTAACATCTTAAAGATGTTTTATTACCTACATATGAAATAAAAAATAAAAAATATTGTGATTAATTTATTATAATAATTTATTTTATACTATTAGTATTAGTAGGTTTATTTAATTTTTACTAAAAACAGTATATTTATTATATTATTAATATTTCATATTAAATATGTTAATTATGTATGGATAAAATTATTGTACTTAGAATACATAACGTTTCGATATAAATATAGAATTGCCTATAAAAATATTATTTTTTTCTATATTTAAAATATAACTTATTAGTCGCACATATTACAAAACCCTAATTAAAGGAAGGATACGGTACTGGGATTAATTGATTTTAGAGATCCATCTCTGTTTATAAAGTTTTTAAATGCATATGTTTTAAAGAAATGACAAAGAATAAAATAGAAAATATTCATTTCATAAAAAAATACTATATATAGTATATTAATAAATTTACATTTAATAACAATATGATAACGTTTGTAAATTAGTGAAAAATGTAATTTAATATAGTGCATTACATAATGTATTATTTATAGGTGTGATTAACATATTCACGTGAAGCAAAATATTTTATATTAGTATGTAACGCTTAAAATATAATTTTTCACTGTAGTGGTTATAGCTTTTATCTGTAATATCTTTGTTCAAATAATTTATCCATAACAATAGAAATTACAATTATTTTGAAATTTTACTTTTGATTGGGTTTCATTATGTACTTATAGGTATCTGATATTACCAGGTTCGATATATCTTTAATCTGGTCTTTTATAGTACATAATATATACCAGGTCCTTGTTTATTTACAAGATATATAAGAGATTTGTTTAAACAAAATCAAATTATTAACGGTGAAAATAATAATTAATCAGATAATTGACCCTACAAAGTCAATGATAATAAAACAATAACGGGCCATTAGATAATTATCATAATAATATTAATATTAATATATCGATACGTATGATACGGTTATTTCTGAACTTGTCAGAAGTCAATATTGTAAGTTCCGCATTCTGATACATTACAAAGACTTTGTAATACCATTATATACCAACACATTTATGTTTGGTAATATTTCACCAACGCACACGTCAGGTATTGGAGAAAGTTGTACTTAATCGTAAATCATGCCAGCACCAAATGCCAAAGTCTTTGAATAAAATTTACTGATGATTTATAAGCATTTGTTGGCCAATACTTATGAAACCGAAATATTTAGACCAGTTATTACACCATTATTTACTTAGCTAATATAGTGTACTTGTATTACTCTGGTTATACAATTTTCAATTGTTCAAGTTGATTATAGTATAGGTCATGGGAGTTGTAATACGTTTTAAACTATGTGAAAGATAGCAGCTGTTTTTTATGGATAATATAAAAAGCTGACTTTTTTCTACTGAGTGCATATTTAAATATCATTGTATTATGGTATATAAATAATAATTTATTTTAATCAAAAAATGTGTACATATATTATAGGGTGATTCTCCAATGCTCCCCCTTTTTCTTCTTCAATAATGTAGTTATTCAAAATCTGATTTTTAAATATACTAAATACTTAAGATTATTATATTATATATTACATATGTGTAAACTTTTAAGATTTTTTTTTAATTGTTAGATAAACATTTCTATTTTAAAATAAAAACATTTTTGTTTAATATTGCACATTTTTAGCAGATATTTTTTCTGAAATTGTTAACATATTAAAATCAAAATTTGATTAGGTTGTTGGTTATTTTAATTTGTGTTCTGAGAATAATAAATCTATAAAAATAGATTCAGAAGATATGGGGACTGTGTTAACTTAAAAGTCGTAATTATTTGGTTTAATCTATCAATATTTATAATTTTTGAAAATGGCTCGAGTTTAATAAATATTACACAGTTTTTATTAAATATATAATAATAATTGTATTGTTATATTATTTTTTGTATAGAATTTTTAAAAAAGTATGATATTTATTGTTATAATTATACTTTATCATGAAATGTTTTTCCAGAGATATTTTGTCGAGGATATTTTGATATCTATAAAATAGTTTTAAGTTATACGGTCTATACAGGACTACGCCATTTTCATTTTAAGCGACATTGTATAGTATAAAACTAATACATATTTTGTAAGTTTTTAATACTGGAATCAACATAACATTATAATAAATATTATAACATTTAAATAAATGTATTGAGAAATTAATACGAATGCTTTTTTAAACAAACGACTTTACGAACATAATTTACAAAAGTATATTATTATTAATAATGCAACACTTATTTAAAATTAACTACACGATATTAATAAGAGAATATTCAAACAGGTAAGTAAGTTAGCGAAGTTATATCTTAAGTGTTTCTGGCCACATATCACGGACTTTATAATTACAATATGTCTTAAGGTAGTTTGAAACTCGATTTTAGTTCGAAAATTTGGTTTTATTGCACGTACAGAGAATATCTAAAACCATATTATTGACATAAATTATATTTGTTTGGTATTTTCATAACTTACCAGTGTCAGTAAGAATGAAAAACTTTTAGTAAAATTATATTTGAGCGAATGTGACACATACCAAACTTTACTTCATGTTAAGTATCGAAAAAAATATTTAACAGCATATTCGGCATATCATCCATTAACTAATATCGTATTATTTTTCAAACAATAATGATTCTATGTAAATTTATCATTAAATTCATTGTTATATTATCAGTATTGTATTTTACGAAAAAAAAGTCACCCTCACTAACGAAAAAAAAAATATTTGTGTGTGTATATATATATATATATATATATATATATTATATATGTATAAAAGTAATTCGCAATGGCCATAATACCGAGAGTTATTTTTCTGAATAAAAAAACATAAAATAGTTAAATTTATTTTTACTTCAATGGTTATAAAATAAATATCTTACAATTTTTTTTATAAACTTTACTTTAAAAATAATTAAATTCCAAAAGTCTATTATAATTACTTTACTTACTTATTCATAAAAATAATCTGTTATTATTATCATTTTTTTAAAACTATTGTAATAATCTAGTTTAATAATCATATTAATGTTTTTATTTTATATTAGTTTAGCTTATAAATATAGTTTATTATTTAATGAAAATAAATTTTAAACAGGTTTTTAATTACCTATTAAATATTTTAGATTTTGAAGAGAGTGTAAATATTTATTGAAAATGGTTATGCGTAATTTTTCGAAATAATTGTTTTTATAATATGTAATTGGTTTAATATTTGTAATTGTATGCAGTTATAACTGATCAATAATCGGGTCATATAAATATATTATCATGTTTGGAATTATTTAAATTACAAATTATTAAATTGTTTCTGGTTAGAATTGGAAATTTCTATATACCTTAGTATATTATTTCGGTATTCATTTTATTATCAACATTGAGCGTTGGTCAACAAACGAAAATTAAAATTTTTAAATAGCAATTGAAATTGTTTATTTAATAGTCATTGTGAACCTTTTTTCTTATAATCTATATAAAATTATTTTTAGTAAGTAGATATAAACATACTTAAACTACTATTTACTAATATTAGTTTATAAATAATGAATAACTTAATATATATGTATATACTTTTGTTTAGAACCATGCCAAATCTGAATGTTATTGTTAAATTTACAATATAATACTTTTATATATGTATACATTTTACAATATTGATAAAATAATGTTTGTTAAAATCATTATTGCTATAAAATGAAATGTAAATTTTAGTGTATTCATTTTAATTAAGTTTTCATTGAATGTAGGATAAAGGACAGAACACTTGTATACCTAGCTTATATTCCGAGAGCAAAAAAATACTGTAGTTTAAGCTCCTTCGATTTAATTTTTTTGCGCCTATTCATGGATAAGGATTTAATTCACGATGATGTTTTAAAACAAAATGTATATGTTTATATATAAATAATAATATTATGCCAAAGATCTACCAAATGATTATGTCAATGAGCTAAGTTTTATTAAAAGCAAGTAATACCTATTTACATAAAAGGTACTCTGTTCTGTGAATTCGATGATGGAGTATATTATTTATTTTATAATATACATTTTTATTTTTGATTATTATTATTATTATTATTTATCACAAGTTAATTTACAATCTGGACAATAAGTATACATACGTTGATATACTTTTAAACTTTTGAACTTTTACCTTCATAAATTTTAAATCTAAATCAGTAGTAACCAGCCTTTTTTACTGAGAGCCATAAAAAATATTCTTGGCAGGCCAAGAAATCGTTTCTCATTTATTTTGAAAAACATGATGTTCGGAGTCGATTTTAGGTTATTTTTTTAAAAAAAACTTTATGAACTGCTATCTATTACACAATAACAAAAATAATTAAATTGATGTTTGGTGAATAGTAATGGATAATGACTAAGTGTTCATGCAATAATGATAAAGATTATGTTATTTATAATTGGATGGCGTACATGTCTGATTAATAATGAAATTGTCGATAAGAATTGGGAAATATTAGTTTATATTAAATTTTATATACGTTAAATTTTTTTAAATTTTGATTTAATTTTAATATTTTGGCGAGAAATTTATCCTTATATACTTATAGATATTAATAAGTATTTAAAAAAAAACTTATATTCTATTTGATCTCATTTTTTATTAAATATTTTTAAAACTTTTTTGAAATGCATTGCTCAAAAATACTGAAATGTGTTTTTATTTAGTTTAATAAAATATTTAAAAAAAAAATTATCGAGTAATTTAGTTTCCTGGATATTAAAAATAAAGGACACATACTTTAAGATAATTAGAATATATATTCATATATAATAAATTACTTATGAATTTAACTAGGAAAAATATGAAAAAATATCAAATAAAATAAAATTATGATGATCATAATTAATCCATATTCAAATTTGGATGAAAAAAAAATATATATATAAAAAAATATTCTCAATATTTAATGGATAATAAGTCTTATGATTTTAAATTTAGATAAATATTATTTTTCATTGAATTATAATCTGTCATTTTTTTTTTTATAAAATAATAATAACAGGATTTTATTTTATTTGTTTATATATGATTGTATACGTTTAATTTGATTGTTGATAAATAAGGTTCTTATAATGAAAATAATGTATCAATTTGTCACTAAATTTCCTGTGAACGGATGCGTTGAAAATCAAAATATACACCCTATTTATAAGCTATTTGTAAATATGAATATTATATTGTATTAAATTCCGTGTGCATTAGCTTGCTTTTTTATATTGAAAGTGAAATTATATTTATACATTGGCAAACGCACAGAATTGTGTTGCCAAAAAAGACAAACATAAGAAATTGAGTTTAACCCACATCAATAGAAACATTATAAATTGATATACAATAATAACAAATAAATACATTATATTATATATCGTATTTATGAACCGTATATCTGTGAGTATATAGAATTAAATAAACATATTAAATACTAATTAAAGAGACTAACCATTATTATAAATACTTATAATAATTAAGGTTATATTATATTGAGTGGTTTTTCGAATACAAAAATACTAAACGTTTTAAACGTATATCTAACCTAATTTAAACTGATAATTAATATTATCGTTATTACATTGTTATTTAATAACAGTGCAGACCTGTTTAGATAATATGATTTTATAAATTATATTTATTATAAAATACATTTTTATTTATTTAGTCCAATTATAAATAATTTATAGCTATGATTGTGTTATAAATTCATATAATTCGTATTTTAAAATTTAAATTGAATATTTAGATAACTTTATACCCATAGACGTATGAGATGTGTGTTGTCTTTGTTTTACTACTTAACGTTGTAACATAGCACATACTACGTGCATAATCCATTCAACATGTTATTTTTAATATTATACTATTATAGTGAATCAACTGATCATAAAATTGAAAATTAAGAATATTGTCAAGGGCTCATCCACGTAGGTTTTATATATTTTAATTTGATATTGTAAATTTTAAAGTACTCATAGTTTGCTTTAAAGATAAAATACAAAAAAAGTCTATTTTGAGCTCTCTATGTTGTATTATTAACTTTAAATTTGATAATAAGTTAATTCACTTTAGTATTAAAAATAATACAAAAGTATTTTCTAAACCAAATAAGAAACCACTCATTCCTAATATTAGTGTATGGAACACAAATATACTATGTAATATGTTAATATCCAATATAATATCAATGTGTTATTTGTATATAAATATCTTAATTGCATACAATATAGGTATATTTCATATTGTGTATTTTAAAATGTATGTTCAGATAGAATTATATTAAAACGATCTAATGGAGCTTATCACACGAATGAAATTAAATTTAATAACTTTGAGTAATTTGTATTCAAATTTTTTTTTTTAGTATTTACTTCAGTAAGTTACTCAAATGGATGATTAAAAAAAATGGTTTTATGTAAACAAAAGTATATATTTATTTTGGTTTACATTGAGAATGTATTGTTCATTGAAAGCTAGGGGAAGTTAGGTAAATTATATAGGTCAGGACTAGAAAACGTCGAGTATAGAAAGCTCGTATAGAAAGCTTCAGATGGAATAAAAGTATTCTTTACCATGCGAGATTATCATTTGTTATATAGTATACATTGTACAATGTACAGAGTTTAAAAATATGGTCATAATACCATCAATATTATCAACCAACTGGTGGCAATAACAGAAAAAATTGAAACATCAGATAACTTATTTTAATTTGTGAAAAAATATTTTATTTCTAATAATGTATAAATTATAAATATTAAACTCAGATTTTCAAATCAAAAAATAAATTATTTTTATCATTCATAAATCGACACTATAGATAAAAATATAAGTATATTTTTGAACCTTTAAAGATACTTGTAATTTAACTGATATTTATTCTGAAATAACAATCAAATGGAACGTGAAACATATAAAGTCATTAATAGATATTATAATTTGGATTATTTACATTTTAATACTTGTTAAAATAATATTTTGATTATAATCAAGGATATTTTTTATGAAATTAAAATAATGCATGATATTTTAATTAATAATTTTACATTGTGTAGATAGTTACTATGTCTGTATTGCTAACTTTGTCCGTACATTTTGGCAGTATACATTATAAATTATTTGCAATATACCTATAACTATAATTTACCATAATTAAGTATATTAGATTATATAAATGGAAGATAACTGAATATATTGTAATGTGCACAATCATTATGAAAATTATGGCAAATAGTAGGCTCTTATGTGCGTAAAAACTTGTAGCCATTTTTAATATCATATTTATGTATGGACACACGGGTATACACATATTTTAAGGAAACTATCATTGGTGACTAAAGATAAAACGTAAATTATTTTGGTTGAATTCTAAAACTCTATTTTGAAATGGTTTTTGGTCGGATGAACAAGAGACGAACCTACCATTTAGAAACTATTTTTGTAAAGCTGTTCAGCATCCTGGCAGCTGTAGATTAAGTAAATGGTAATCACAAGGCCGTTCCCTTTTGAACACCAAGCACGTACGGATTGTATAGTCTCGTCATGATTTTCAGAGAAGCAAAAAACTGTAGTGGTATACAAGTATACCTGTGCACGAATGAAGATAAAAATGCAATTCCATTTGATCATTAGATGTCGTTTGTTTGTGATGATTGTTTACCAATACGATTAATGTAATATTCGTGTATTTTAAGAGCCAGAGATGTATTTGTCGATGAGTAAGAATGGGCCTCAACGGTAATTATGTAGATAAGCTACATGACACATATTCCGAAAGTGTAGCAATCTACACTGGGTTATTCAACAACAAATACGTGTCCGGCTGATGGACGTATCCATCCATTATCATTTATCACCATTATCTGATTGTCGGTAATGACTTCAATCGTAATTCGTTGGTGGTACAACCAAAGTAGACTAGAGGATAGATTTCATCCAGTGTATTAGTTAAGTGAACTTGATTTAATAATGAACAAATCTTAAACTTATTGGTTAATTACCTTTAAGTAGTAAACCAATAAAATCGGTACTAAATTACGATTTCCATGTCAAGTACGTGGATTTCGAGGGTAATTAATACAAAATAAGGAGCAATATGATGCACAGTGAAGATAAAAATCGTAATACCCGGGATGTACATTTTTATTGTAGAGGAAATCTTAAAGACATTTTAAATATTCGGAGTCGATCAAAACATTTTAAAGAGCACTTTAATGACATGGAAATTACTCTTCGTTCAATATTTTTTTACGGTTAAGCTATTTTTGCTAAAATGCTTTTGTTTCATCAGTACTCATTAATATATAGATAAACGTCTTATTTATCAAAATAATTATGGCAAACAGTTTTAAATCATATTTAAGTCATAATAATAAATAGCTTTCAAGAATGAGATAGCCATAATTCATAATGTAGCCATTAACCGTATAGGGAGGTACGCTTAAAGTTATTATTTCAGTTTTTTTTTACTTTCATATTGTATTACGTACACAATTTATACAATATTTTTTTTACAATAATTGTTAGTGTTTTGTGGTGTGTGATGGGTGTTGGGTTAATTGAGGTTGAGTGAAAAAGTCTTCATCTATTGAATGCACTTCAATGTAGTATAATTTTAACTTAATATCTTTAGAATAAAAAAAAAAATATATCTTCCAAATTAAATAGAAACTTACAATAACTTCATACATTATTTATGATTGTACATAGTACGTTTTATATATTTCAAGCATAACATTTCATTTTTAAATTTTACGTGGAGTGTTCACTGTAATAGTATGATTTATTAATAATAATATATTATGTATAATAGTATTATACAGATACTAAGTGTTAAAAATTAGCTAAATTACAAGATTAATAATTTATAAATTTTATGAACGCATACAATTTTTCCTTTACAACCAACATTGATGAGTTCATTATGTACATCGTATCTAGCGATAATGATCGAAGTATACTTGAATATATTTTTTTTTTAATACAAAACGAAATACTACCTTATTTTATGATTTTTAACGTAGTATGTTATTCAAAAAAATTGTAACTACTCTACATTACAGTGAAAAATATTATCTAAAGAATATTATGTTTCATTTTAGTATGTACAAGACAAACTTAAAAAACCTATTTATATTAAATTATTGTAGTTTTATGAATCATTTGGATAATTAAAATTTCATAAACTTTAAAATTTGTACTGTTAAATAGTTCATTATTCAATTGATTTTGACTAAAAATTAGTTTCATGTAGGTCATATAGCTTATTAAATGAAATATAATTCCAAGAAAGTAAACTATATAGGAAATAAATTGTAATTTTTAATTTTTGTTTTGATAATTTATGTTAAATTTTAATGATAAGGTATTAAAGTCTAATAAAAAGAGAGATATTTCAAATAATGTTATTACCTTTTTTATTGAAAAGCTATTGTAAATTTTTTTACGCAAGATAATTTTAAATTGTTTATATTAATAATATTTTTTAAAAAGTTTGTAAAAAGAAAATAAGTGGAACTAAATAGTAAATACTATAAAGTACATTTATTTTTTAATTTATATATTGAATAATATTAATAGTAGTGTAACAAATAAGTATATTTAAATACGAATTTAATTTCTTATTTAATAATAATAATAATAATAATAAATATATATATATTTGTAGATGCATGCTAATAGAATAGAAAATGTTTACTTTATTAATATTATTACTATTTACTTATTAGGTTTACTATAGCATTTTAATATAATTATTGCACATATTGAGTAATTATTATGAATGTGAAAAGTATAAATATAAATATATAATATTAGACAGATATTATACTAATATATTTATTATCCCATATAATATTATAATACAATTCTAAGATTTTATTTAATATTGTACTAAATGCAGCATAAGTATTACTACCTACACTATAAACACATTGTTTAAACCCCTTTGTTAGTTTCAACAGTTTATATTAATAATTCCTGTATGCTTATAAACTATAATGGTATGAGAAGTATGACAATGTTCCTGGACCTACATATATAGTTGATATTCCATTAGACAAGACATATGGCTTAGTTGTGTACTTATTATTTATTAAGTTTAAAAATGTATTAACTTATTAATTTATAGTTAGATTTAGTTTATTAGGTAGGCATTTAATTTAACATAAAATTCAGTGTTGCATTATTATCTCACATTTTATTAAAAATAAATTATTATATTTGTGCTAATAATTTAATAAATTTGAAAACGCCAAGTAAAGTTTTTAATATATATATATATATATATAATATAGACAATATAGTCATAGGTAACTTATATACATTATGAGTTTTATGAATACTCACCATAGTAACTGGGCTAATGGATCCAAAACTCCGGATGTACAACTCACAATGAACAGTAGTAGCATTATCTGTAAAAAACCGTATATTTGTTGATATATTATAAATAATAATACAGTAGAAAGTTTATTATTATATTAATTAAAAGTATAGTTAATAATATTGATTTTCGTAACTGAAGAATATAGCTTGAGAAGCATAAACACAAGTTAAAATAATTAATTTTTTTTTTTTTGATGGCTGAAGCATATTATCAAATAAATTTCCAAAGTAGGAATAAGTATATAAATTAGGTCCTTTAAAAATTATTTCACTTTAAATCAATCAAAACAGTAACGAATCTCGTTAATGCCGTATAATATAGTGTAACTACGTTTAATTAACTTAAAGTCATATGTATGTATACCATACGGTACATTATTATACATAGGAACCTAATATTCTTGTTTTTTTTTTACATTAACAATTTAAAATCATCATAAAAAATATACTATAAATTCTTTAGGTTTAAGCATAGACAATGAAATGTTAGTAATATTAATTTACATTTTTGTGTGTACAGAACGCACTATGAGATGATACATACCATTTTGTAATAAAGCATCTTAAATTTAATAAATTTGTCAAAAACTTAAATTTGTATTCACATGTTTCAAAAAAATACTTGTGTTAAACGTTGTCATATGGATCAAAGATTTAAATAAAAAACAAGATAAAGAGTGGTGTGTTATAGTCATTGCTTTATACCTATTGATATTTTTATAAGAGTTCAAATATATTCATTTGATTAAAAAAAAACCTATTTTATGAATAAATGAAACACAGTTATTTGCAGGTATTTCAATTATTTTGCATGTATATAATCATGATCAATTTACAAGTGTTTTGTATCTCAGATTATACCTAAAACAATAGTTGTCTTAGAAAATATTTTACGAAACATTTTTTTTATTATTTAAATAACTTAATTTCTTAAAATTTATTTAGTTTAAAACATAAGTATTGAAGTTTATGATCTTATCTTATTTTTATTTTGGTTAGAATAATTACAACAATAAGTTTAATATAAATTAAATTTTTTACTAAACTTTAGATAGCTAGATAGCAAAAATGAAATATGAAATATATTATTATAAACTATAAAGTATACGCACCTGCAATTTGTATTTTTTTATTGATATAATTATATTAAAAATTAAATTGAATTAATTCTTATAAGCTCAAATTATAATAATGATAATATTAAAATTTAAACCAATCGGACTTTGGATATCAATTATTTTTTAGTCTTTAAATGTTCTAAACAGTAAATTATTTTTAAATAAAGGTATCATTATTAACAAATTATACTTTACACATTAATTTTGGAGCGGATATTGTTTTCTTTTGATAAGTATAATCAATTTCAAATACTTAATAATTTTTTAATGTTTTCAGTTTTTGGTAAAATGAGTAAAAATAGAAATAAAAATTGTTAGGAATTTTCAAAAACCTTAAAAACATTATAAATGTGAGTAAATTTAATAATGAATATTTACATCTCTAAATTGCTTGAATGTAATTTAGGTAATTTAGCTTTAATTCTAACAGAGAACATCCAATTGAATTATAATTATAAAGCTATTATATAGAATACAGATTATAAGAACTCAATTTTAATTTATATTTAAAACAAATATATCCTAGAAATGCATTTAACCTGAAAATAATGAATAATGTTAAGTTTTTAAAGCAGCCTCATAAAACGCTAGTATCAAAATAAATTCAATTCAATTTTTTCAGTTGTCTTAGTTGTAGTTATAAAAATTAAAATATATGTTCGAAATTTAAGTCAAATAAAGTAGGCATGTACTTCCATGATCAGAAAATCTAATAGAAATGCGATACTCAATATAGAAGTAATTGAAAATAATTATTAAGATACATTCATGTATCACATAATACGAGAACTTTTCGAAAAAATAAAAGTTAGATAATATATTATTGAAATTATATCGGTAATTGATACTGTTATAAATTATTATACGGTATAATTTCATATAGTTAATTAAAGTAAAACTCACTTGATCGATATAGGCTTGATATATATTGAATATACGATAAGTATATTGAAAAACAGTTTGGGAGGAGAAAAGTATCTTGGTTTGTAAATTAAAAGAGATATTACTCAAATTATATTTTATATTAAAACTCTACACGACTATAATATAAGGATGTACATTGAAATAATAAATAAGAGTAATCAATAAGGGGTAGATGTCAGAACATTCAAATTAACCATGTTATAAAAATAAGTTAATAACAGTATACATTCAATTTTCTACGACCGACAATATAATATACAACATAAATATTGTTTTTACTGAAAGGAGAACTCAGGCTTTCTTATCGCATTGCCAATTATAATATATGAAGCAATATGCTAAATGTTAAAATACATCGTGGCCTCAAAGCACTCGTTAAAATCCTGACGTTTGGATGTTATTTGTTTTCGTTGAACTTAACATATCAAAAGGTTGAGATAAATATATAGGTATATAATATTATGTAATATTGAACGTGACAATGCATGTTTAATAATATTGTGCACTTCAAAAACGACAAATACCGTGAACCACGTAGGTACATAATAGTTAACAGTGGCTGCAAATCAAAATAATATTGTCAGCAAACATTGTTTACTCGAATAAGACGACGATATATAGTACGTGCGTTATTTACTCGGAGCGAATCGGTATTATTTTTTCCGAAAATATTTTTTATAGTCAAACCATTATATTACCTCTCAAATGGTAGAAAAAATGGTAGAGAATGGTAGAATATAATCCATTGGTAATTAATAATTATATTCTTATAATAGGGTTCTAAAAATAATTTGGACATAAGCAATTAAAAAATCTTACGTTTTTAAAATAAATTTCAAAGGTCAAAATTGGGTAAAAAGGGGTTCAAGGACAATTATCAATTATCTCAGAAGGCAGAACTCTTAATATATTTTAATTAATTGTTATTGCAGTTTTATATAATTTATTATTAAGTTAATATTTATTCTATACAATACTTATATTGTTATATAACATTATAACATATATATTAACTTATATTTGTTTCTGAATTTAATTTACAATTATTAAATTAATATTATATAATATACCTTTGTAGATAATGTACAGATAATAATTATCGATCAATAAATCCAAAATTTTCTCAAAAGGTTGGTACTTTTTAAATCCATCAAAGTCAGTATTAAATTCATTTTGTTTATGAATATAAGATATAAATGTTTATAAATCGTATATAAAAACTTTAATATATACGGGAAAATTGTATTAAATATTAAAAACAAAATACCTACTATTTATGTTCTAAAAATGGTGAAACTTCAACTGATTATTCCTAAATAATGTTGAAATAATACCTGTAATGATGAGTGCAATAAAAGTCATCGATATGCTTATAATTATACAAATAAGTATATTGAAAAAAGGTGAATAGATGAAAAAAAATTGTCCGAAAATATTTTAAGTATTTGTTTGATAATTATTAATTGCGGGGCAGTTACAGTAAATAAAATGTATTGTGAACTTACCGAGAAAAACATTATTCTAAATACCTACGCGGAACTGATAATATATTCGACTGGGGACTAATAATTCATTTCGGACCAAACACCGCGCAGACAGATGTTCTAATCGTCTAATGGACGGTATTCGCAACGCAGCGAAATACATAATAGGTATGTGCATAATATTATTTTATAGTGCACATTCGTATCGGGAGAATTTCATTTAATTTAGAAAACCACCTCTATAGTCGGTGTCCATGGTCTCGTGTTGTTTTTTTTACGTTAAAATAATGAACAATAATAATATGCTTTCATACAATATTATAGATAGAGGGCCCCATTTGGGATACATACTGTAAGAAATATAATATCAATATACCTATATAGTAAAATATATTATAATTATATTGTTATTTTTTTTTTTGTATATTTACATGATAAATAATAGATAAAATACTTCGATTTAAAATTTTGAGGATGGTTTTAGATATTAATTTGGATCTAGTTTGTATTTTGAAGATGATAAACTTAAAAATTCCCAGAAATTATTTTTATAGCCGAAAAAAACAAATAAAAAATTAAGGAAGAACAGGAATTTTTTGACATCATTGATTTTATTTTTTTTGATGTATCTCAAGAACGAATAATCGTAAAAACTTGAGATTTTCACTAAATGTTTATATTATTGTTTGAATTATATTATGATATAATATTCAAATTGATTATTTTTTTTTATGTATAATTGAAATTAGAATTTTGATAAATTCGTCAAAATGGCAAATATTGCAAATTATTTCGAAGTTTAAAATTCGGAAAAAAAATTTTTTTTGTATCTAAGTTTTGAAAATTTAATAAAAATTCTTCGTAAGTAGGTTATACTGAAACCATAAAATCTAAAAAATTATAATAACAGTTATTTTTTTTTATAGACATTTTAAATTCCAATTTGGACGAAATTACTTATTTAAACGATTAATAACGATATGTTAATTATTTTGTAATAATTTAAAAAATTTTTTTACTGGAACTTAAACTATTATATATTTAATATTTTTATGAATTTTATTATATTATGTAATAATTTTTTTGATTTATTTTAAAATATTATCTATTTATAGACTATGAATTTATTTTTACTGTTTTATGATATTTATAGAATTATGTCAATACATTTTGTGTTATATAAGTTGATTTAATAGGGTATACTATTATTATAATAATTAAATACTAATAATATTATATTAAATGCAATATTTTTGAAAATAATTATATTATTAAAAGTAAAACAAATGACTTTAATAGCAATATTAAAAAAACACATCGCGTGGTGATAATATAGTTTGATAAAACGTTTCCACTCAGAATCATTTGTCCTATATAATTGTATCAATATCAACATGAATTAAAATTTAAAATTTTATAATAGTGATCTATATGACACTTAGAGTACAGCAAAGCGGTACCCACTTCCCCTTTTTGAAAATTATATTTTTAGTTTTAGTTTTTTTTTGTCCCTGTTATTACCTTTTGTGATAATACAATGTTTCGAATTTTAATAATGGGGGTAGTTTCTGGTAGTTAATTGAATCTATTGGATCTAGATGGTGCTTTGAGGAGTCAAAAGTAAAAAATGTTTAGTCACTTTTTTAATCATAGGGACAAATAAAAATATATACATAAAACCATAATGGTACTTAATCATGTTATCCTTTCTTCATTTATTTTTATAATTTCAAAACTTAATAGTATATAGAAAATAAAATGTGCTGTAATTAGATTTCTGTGATGAAAAATCTTTGATATATTCTTTTTGACAGCAAACCAAAATAAAGATTATTAGATTATTATAAAGATGGGTGATGCAACTTTGTCAAGTGGATTATTTTTAGTAATAAGATTACACTTTTGAAAATTGATTTGGATTTGTTATTTTGCCCACTTGTTATCGATCAGGCCATTTTTCAAATTGCTTTCTTAAACTCCAGTTAATTTGGTTTGAATATTTAAAATTTATGAAATTTATTCAGGTAAAAAATATTTAGTGTACTGTAATTTTTAATTTAAGAATACATTTTCGGAAGGTAAAGAATTGTTCAGTATAATGATTTGAGTTAGTTCGGTGGTTATTTGGAATTTAAGATAAGAATTTAATTCATTGATAATATTATTGTTATTAATATATTTTTTAGATGATAGCACTAGGGTCAACACTGAAATGGAACAAATTCAATAAGTACGTTTGTTGTAAACAGTCTATATTCGTATGTATTAAATCGGGTACATTTTACTGGATTTCTGAGGTTCGCATTAGTCGAAATTAATGGTTTGTAAATGTTTTTAGTTGTTTTAATTAATTTTTGTTTATATAACTATAATTTTTTCCTGTTTCCATGATAAATAATTATGTTTATTCTGATCGGTGTATTTTTTTTACAAATAGGATCTGTGGTTGACATAGGAATTTTTTATTCAAAACTCGTCAGTTTTCAATTTTTACCGTAAAATTAGAGGTGTATTTTTTATATATGCGTGTATAAATAAACACTAATTTTTCTATATGAATGTTCACACAATAAGTTGTGCAAATATATCTAATTATTTATTAAAATATATAATATACAGGAATGAATTATGAAAATAAAATAGGAAAACACCTCATACAATTTTCATGGAGATAATTTATTTTTAAATTTTAAATCATATTTTTTATTAAAAAGGCCAAATACAAATGATTAGTGTCAAAGAATTTAATTGGGAGTTTATGTTAAGTTATCTAACTAACAACTGTTATAAATTTGAATTTTTTTATATTTATATTTAAGGACTAATTTAAGTGTATTTTTGTAAATAATTATACATTTTACTTTATGTGATGTTTTGACATAAACAATAATAAATTTAATCTAAATCCTTAGATACAGTACTATTATTTTGGTATTTTGATTATTTTTAAATTTTGTTATTTTATTTGACGTGTGTACTGTTTTAGATATAATAAGTATTTATGGTTTAATATTTGGAACATTGGTAAAATAGAAATTAAGAAAGAAAGTATGCGTCATGTATAATTTGAATACATAGGTGGTTTATTGATATACATATATAACATAATTTAGTTAATAATGACTCAAAGGTAAATAAATATTATGTTATAATTTTTTTTATACATTGTTAAAATTAAATCATCGGTGAAATTATTTATTATAAAACCCGTTGCAATAGATATTTATGTATTGTATTTTAAAAAGACGTTTTATATTTTTCAAATTTCTAGTATAACCATAGTTTAAATAAATTTTAAAACTAATGATATTTTTAGTTTATTTGTCATATACATTGTCGTGTGAGTTTAAATCTAGATTTTCATCACTATTTCATTATTATTTATTATAAAATATGATTTATTCTATACATTATTAAGAATTTGAACAAAACAACACATGGTGTGTTCTGATTAAAAAATATTGTTAATTAAAAAAAAAAAATAAAAAAAAAATTAGTTATAGTATGCAATTTATTTTCAATGATATTAAATTTGTAATCTATCATTTTAATAATATATGGTATAAATGACTAATGGCATATGTTTTTATGAATATAAAAAAATAATACCATATCACGATATATGGAAAGTTTACTGTTGACAACAGCTTGATCTAACTTACAGTATAGCTTTTTTGGAAATAACGTGCCGTATAAATATTTAACATATGTTTTAAATTCGAAAAATTATAATTGACTTTATCGTGTGATCTACAAGTGGGCGTGATACATGATGTTATGACGTGTGCACAATCAACAATGACAGCCGCGGTGGCATATAGGCTGTCTGAGAGTATTATTATCTACTATATACTCGTATTTTGATTTCCGCTCTGTTTCATATGCACACGCGTATGGCGTTCTACGAAGATTTCATATGCGCGTTTTCTTCGACTTAGTACATAAAACTTATGAACCAACGATTTCCTCTGGGAAATATAGCCAAAGGCTTCTCTCAACGTCGCCCCCCCCCTCATCCATCCAAATGACTATCGCATCATTACATTTTCTGCTACTGCTATATTATTTCGATAACGGGTAAATAGAACATATTATATAAAATATTATTATTACATATTATTGTACACACATGCAAATATTATAAGCTCGTAAAATCTTGTTCGTATTTAATGTAATTCCAAAAGTTGATGAGGAGATGACGGTGGTAGTTTCACCTGTAGTATGTTTAAAGCAGCCCCGACGGCTGTTGTTGTAATCGGTTTAAAATGATTACAGACGTTAGATTGATATAAATATGACTTAAACATTTTCGTTGTATATTTAAATAACTTTGTATTTTTATCGCGATTAATTAATCTATGAAGATATCTACTATACCTATTCTACTAAGTTATAACTTATATATACTATTTTTTAGATTTGTAATTTTTATTATCATAAAGTCGGGGGTTTATTACCTTTATTAATTTATTTAGTTATATAAAAACTATTTATTGCTTTATTACTTTTTACATTTTTACAGTAGATACCTTTAATGAGTGTTTGAGTATATTAACATTTTTTTTCGTATTAATTTTATTATTTTGAATAACAGGAGAGATTTAATCTTCAATCCGTTAAAACAGAAACAAAACGTTAGATATATTATGAATTTATTAAAGGGCTGATTATTATATTGTCTCACTTTTGAAACAAAGCTACTGATAATGAAAATAATAATGATGCGTAAAATAAACGAGTATAACATAATAGATACCTTACATATAGACCTTGTTACGAGTATAAATTATCGACGACGTGGCAACTAATATACACACATAGTGGTAAATAGGTAATATGTATACATAACCAATGGTTACGTGACATATTACTATATTATTATGTCCGTAAACGTGTTCGCGTAGCTCTGTTGGCCATGCGAAATGGACGCGGGTCCTTATATGTTAACGTCAAAATCACGTGCATTACCGGAATAGGTGTACACGGGTATGCAATTTCCTGTTAGTGACATTTTCTTCTAGAATAACACAATGATAGTTTATTCTTATGAGAAATCTATAGTAATTTTTCAACACGATACGTTTGAAATAATATTTTATATTAATATAGTGCAGTATTAAAACGGAATTCACCCCTCGGGCGGTAAAAAACAGATCATAACTAATTGACTACACGTGTCTCGTTTCAAATTCGAAGTAATCTAAAAATTCTTCAGAATATTATTATGAAATTAAAAATGTATGTTGTCATTCAAAAATGTTGTTTTGCAATTGTAACAAGTTATGCGGATAAATATTTTTAAAAAGTTCTTACTTATCGAAATATGAGCGTACATGAATCACTTATTGTATATTTTAATCTAAAACTATTATTTTAAGATAATATATATATACTCAAATAGATTGTAGGTTGTTAAAATATAAAACATTATAAGTCCTCAAATTATAAATTGTTTATTTCGTTTTTTATATTACATCATAAATATACAATCTGTACACTAATTTTATGGTAAGAATATTTGCTATAAAAGAATATAAGCACTTGGCATAAATTACTTGAGAAAAGGAATACATTTTATATTTTATTTTATTTGTTTTATAAATATATTTATTTTTTTTGTGTATAAGTACACGATAAATTGTCAATAAAATATTTCGATTTTTAAACATTTAGTTTGTATCTATTTTGGAGAGTTCAAAATTAAAAATTCCAAATACTTATGAATATAATGAACATATATACCTAGTGAATATGAAGAGAATGAATATAATTATAGGAACTTGAAATTTTCACCCAATATTTATATTAGTGTTTCTTATTTACTATAAGATTTTCAAATTATTTTTGAGCTATTTATAAGGAAGAAATTATATTATAAGAAATTTTAAATTTTTTTAGTTTTTTTTTTTTATAAATGTTAATAAAAAATCTATAAATATCTCAAAAATTAGTAAATTATTTTGCAGTTCAAAACTCATCAAAGTTTTTGTTTCAATATCTAAGATTTAAAAATGTAATACATGGTTCTTTATTAGTTTTTCAACCTATAGATAAAAAATTTCTAACGGAAAGCCAAATTAATATTTTATAACCTTTTTTTATTTTTTTAAATATGATTAAGAGTTTATGTCCCAATACTTTTACAGGTATCGATTGTGAGTTGTTGAAATTAGAGAATTTGGCTGATTTTATTTTCGTGAACGTTTTATATATAAATATAAATGAGAAAATTTTTGGAACTAGATATTATCGTATAGTAATTTAATTATTTAAATTACATAATATTAAATATTGGTAAAATAATTTTCATTGTATGAATATAATACTTTAATAAATTACTGAATTTTACAGAATAATTTATTATTTTACTTAAACTAGGAAATCTTTGTCATTTAGCTAATATATTAGAAAGACTTCATAATGGTTAATATAAGTAATCACTAATCCATTATTATATGAAACTATAAAAAATAATTATATTGATATAGTACCTATTTTTTGTTTGTTTGGTTAATTAAAATAATATGTATAATAACTGTGTTTATTATTACATCGAAATTAAATTACAAATTGGAAAAACGAATAAAAAAACTGGTGGAAATGGGTTTTGCGAAATTGTATATAAGTATGGCTATCGAATCAATAGACCTGTAAAATTGGATAGGCTTCGAGATTTTTTTTAGAACATATAATAAAAAAAAAAATAAGTGTTTAAAAAAATATTTTTTGTACAAAATAGCACGTGAATAATATTTAATTGAAACGGCCTCTAACGCTTTAATTCAAACAAATATTACAATATTGAACGTCAATAAATTACAGCTCATGTAGTCATGTGTAAAAAATATATTATATTTTTTTTTCATTGATTGATACTTATTAATCAAACTAACGATAATGATTGCGCACACTATGTACATTTTACTGCTATATTAAAAAAATATAATAATATAAATTCTATACCATAATACAATTCAACAAATTTAATTGCATATCTTTACATTGACAATTTTAGACACTCGAACAAGTCGAAAACTTTATTCAACGTTTAAAATAGGATTTTCAATATTGAAAATTAAAAATACGAATTAAATTATATCGAAAATTGGATTTTAAATGAAAATTCAATATAATCGTATGAATTAATTATTAAATTAAACTATTATAATAAATTATGTTTCTTTATGTTCAATGTTAATAAATATTTGTTTTAATGCAATATAGGTACATAAATATGTTGAAATCATGTAACTTAGACTTATTCAAATGTATCTATATAATAAATTGTTTATTAATTATTGCAGTAAATATGACAAAAACTTCGAAAAATAGCTATTTCTATATATAAATTTCCATAACTATGTATACTAAAGATATAAAAATATACTATTTTGTGCCAAATAATTGGAATTAATGAGAGTTGAAATTTCAAATAAGATTTATGCAGATACTATCAAAGCCAAATCTAGGTCAATTATAAATTTAAAAATGTAGATAAACGTTTTTATAAATAAAAATTGACATTTTAAAATGTCGATATACTCAAATAATAAAAATAAAATTTAAGTTAAAATGTTAAATAATTCAATAACGTAGATTAATAAATAATATTATATATATTTTTTGAAGATTAGTTCAAACAATTTCTAATAAAATTAATCCAAATATAAAATTATAAAATTGCAAGCATAGAAGAAATTTTTTTTAAAAATAAAAAGCTCTAAATACACAGATTTTGTTAGTTGATTTTGCTCATGTATTTGTATGTTTGATATTTTTTTATTCTTTCAGGCCAAAATCTCTCCCTAATCCGCCTCTGAGTGAATCTTTTAATTTTTGTCGAAAACTTTAATACTAATAAAAAAAAAATAAAAATGTATATATTATTATTATAAAAGCTCACCAAACTCAGCTCGTGGATCGACGCATGTATAAATATACGCACCTACGGTAATAGTTATATATAATAATACCTACATAATAATAATTTTATTTTCACTTGGAAATTTCATGAGACGCCACGACATAATAGATGCATACGTGTCTTATCATTTACATTATCGACAAATGTGAGTGACTATACCAACTTTATCTAGTTATTATGTATTATATTTTTTTTATATTGTATCTATTCGTTGTAGATATACTTACTTTATTTATTCTATGTTTTATAAACTCCTCCAAATTATCGTTACCTATAAAACGTCATTATTGTCTTTGTCATTGTTAACGTCGTTTGGTTTTCGTATAAGATAACGCGAAGCGCAATTTATAGAGTTATTAAAAATTAAGTTAAATTGTTAGTATGGGAGTAGCGAGAGCAGACAGATGTGGATTAAAAGGCTTATTTAATGGACACATGGACACATGTTTACTGTAAAATATAAAGTTATTGAAAAAATGTCATGACGCTGGGTGAAATCAAATTTATTAAAATATCCAGGAATATTAGTAACTGCATTATGCCATTCTAAACCACACGTCATCACAAACATCTGATCATATATGTATCAATAACATAGGTGGGATAAATGTCACAAAATGTCGTAACGAAATGCTTCAACTTGCAAAAACTAATGAAAAAATAGTCAGGACAAATATTTGTTAAAGTGGTATCAAACTATCAGACGTGAATCGTATTATAAAAGTTGTGATACCAGCTGAATCCTAATTTTCTTAATAAATTACTTATCGAAAATGATTAGTGTTATTTAGGCGACTAATCAACACTATTCAAGCACAATTATAGAATTTTTGCAACAAAACGAATAATTGTTTTTACAACAGATAACGGTTTAAAATATTTAACTGAAACTTCAACTTAGTATATGGACTAGAACTTTTCAATGGTTCTATTAATAGATCGACAACTATACGCAATTCGTGTTAAAGTAAATAATGTTTTTATAACTGCCACATTTATTTTACTTAAAAAAGTAAAACAGAATCGAGTTATGAAGAAATGCTTCAAATCATAATGCATAATTGTATCGAAAAAAATTGTTTAAATAATTTATGTGGACTTTGAACAAGCAGTGATCAATGCTGTAAAAATATTTATTGGAGAAGATATACACATTTAGGGATGCTTTTTTCATCTCTGTTAAAATAACTTCAGAAAAATCCAACAGTCAGGTCTTGAATAACATTTGTAGAGGTCTGAAAAGAGTTTTATCATAATTTTGGCATATAAAGTGTTTACAAATTTAGATATTTTGACTGATTACTACTATAGTCAGATTCGATAGATTTGGTATTAAATATCATAGAAGATTGATAAGTTTAACTTATTGAAAATTTATAAATGAATTATTGTTTAGAAATTTCTGATCCAGTATTTTTATATTTTATCTAGATATAGTACTTTTAATAAATACCAAATTCGAAAAATCTTTTATGATTTTATTGTATTATTTATGATTTATAAATATTATTTTTAATCTTATATAGCTAATTCAATATTGTTAAATTAATCTAAAAGTCTAATCTAACTAGTCTTAAATGTAATATAAATAAGTAATAACCAATCGGCTATTTTATAGAGCATTGTTTCGGTCGGGGGCATAGGTGTGCGCTTTATTATCCATTTGTATCACTAAATAGTACGTACAAATAAAAGTCGAAATATCTCTTGTAATAATAGTGTTGTTCTTAGAATTTATCGATATCAAAATGTAGGTTATGTATATCATCTACCGAATAATGTTAATTTTTCGAAATTACATTATAGTGGTTGCTGGTTGGTAATAGAAACTGAGAAAGTATCGTTATTTATGTAAGTGAACAATACACGCGTAAAATCTAACTGAATCGTGGAAAATAAGATGAGCATCTTTTTTCACTGTTTTCGAGTTTTACGATACTCTGTAAGTGTGGCACAGGTATCTTTCCATGAAGTCATCTCATAAATATATCGGTTTTATGTGTATGGTTATTTTACTATTTTGTTATACCTAGGAATATAATACTGTTATACACGCTACACGCATAAAATATATTAATCGAATTACGATATTAAAATATATTATTATTTAATATTAGGTAGTATAAACTGTTATCTAAAATTTAAAACGTCCTTTATTCTGGCGCTTTTGTTTTTCGATTCACCGAATTTGCACTATATCCAATTATACCGTCGTAGTACACAATAATAATAAACAATAGAAATCGGTTACAAAAAGTTTCAAGAGCCAGTGAATTTTTCACTTTGTAATCGGTAAGTCGTTATACATGGTTAGAACGAGCGTTTTTTATAACCGGTTAAAACAATAGTATTCGTTGTAAATGGTAAGTGAGAAATACAAAAAAACCGATATTTTACTTTACTTATTTTAAACTAAAACTGTATTTTTATATAAGTTAATTATTTAAAATAAAATCGTATTTATATACTTACGAGTATGTTAATATAAAATATTTTATATTTTTAATTTAGTTTTGTTAGACATATTAGGTCTACATTTTATTTTAAATTTTAGCACTTGAATTTAATTTCTGAAAATATTTTTTTATTGAACTTTCAATAAATTATGTTTATATACAACAACAAATTATAAAAAATATTATAAAAATAATATATATTAATAAAAATAAAGATAACATTTATATATCAGCAAAATATAACGAGCAGGTTGACCTAAATATGTACACAATAGGTTGGAGATAACGATAACCTGTTCGCAATAACCGAACATTAGTTCTATAATTCGATGTATTTTACTTGTTATAACCGATATCTCGTTATAATCATACTCTTTGTAAACGTGCAATTTAACACAAAATCATATAGGCTCGTGCCTATAGCATTTTACTTGTTGTAAGTAGTATCTCGTTGTAGTGACATCGGGTACTTGCACTATGTTTATAAAAAATAAAAACCTCTGCTATCTCTTGTTCTGCTTGTCGGTTTCGTGTTTGAATTTCAGGATGTCGATTAGAGGTGAATAAAGTGAACAGTGGTTGTTAAGTATGATTGAATTATTTCTTACGTTAATACAATACTTTGTAAAATTTGTGAATAGAGTGTAATAATTTTGACCGAGAAATTACTTGAATAGAATACTGGAATGATCTTGACTTAGGTAACAAGCAGCGATGCGCGATGTTAGGGCGCGGCGCAACGAGTGGACTAAGTCTGGTAAGCCGGGATGTTAGATTAATTATAATCGTGGAGCATATCGAGACGTGTAATATACTTATATCCTGATTCCTGGTTGTACGGACACACAGTAGAGACTTACTACGAGTAAGTGGTAGATAAAAGAAGTCGAAAATGTGTTGTTGTATGATTTCTTCGATTTATATATTATTTATGTAATATTTAATCTAAGATAGTTTGAAAAAATAATTAATAATTATCAATTATAAATCATAATAATATACATAAAAGTCTGCATCTTCAATATTATTTTATTACTTCTACATTGATAATATATGTAATGCATGTATTAATTTTAGCAAAAAATATCGCATTTATTCTTAATTATTATAATAGTAGGTTATATGATATATATATATATGTGTGTGTGTGTGTGTTGTGTGTATCTACATTATCATACATTATTAGTTTTTAAGTAAATACTGAATTACCGTAGAAGATAGAACGATATGAATAAGTTAATAGTATAAACTACAAATTAGGCAGTAGGTTAAAATTAATCTAAATATTTTTAAAATTCCTTTGCGAATAGAAAATAGTAATATAATAACTTACATTATAGTTTTCCAATGATCTTATCACTCTACTTCTACGTTCCACATACCTTTCAGTTCCACCAATTATATAAGTATTGAACTCATAGGACGTTTGATGTCTTACGTCAATAAAACTCTGCCTTTTATTTTTAATTGTTTTTTTAACACCGATTATTACAAAGATTCCTATGTATTATATTTCTATCATAAATGTATATGTATTTTATATTTTATTACTTATGTTTACCTCATATGTTTTTTACTGTGAGATATCTAAAGAATATGCAAAATGAAATCAACCCGTACATTTAATAATAATAATAAATAAATAGTGAATATCGATTTAAATTGAATATAAAAAATATATATAGCTTTATGCTAAAAATTGTTTAAAATGTATACTAATAAAAATGATCAGGATCCTTATATTTAAATTTTTCAAATTTTAAGTGCTAAAATTACAATGTTTATGCATTTTTTATCTGCAAAATAATTTGAAATAGTTTGTGATGTAAAAATTTGATCTTTAAACAGTTATAAAAAAAAATTGTAAAAAATTAATTTTCTATACTTTGAATTAGAGTAAAAATAACTAATGTAAAATTTTTAAGTATTTTTACTTAAGACAAAGATTTTAAATATCTATAAATAGCACAAAAATTTATTTATTATCTAGTGAATTCTTATATAAATATTTAGTGTAGATTTAATGTCTGTACAGTTGTTCATTTTGAGCTAAAACAAAAAAATAATTCAGTTTTTTTCATAGACTGATTTTGCGTACAATTTCCAGATTTTCTCTCTCTTCTCTCCCAGTGGTTACTGTGAAAAGTACGACGAATTAGTATTATTTGATACATAAATCACAAACAATCGAGATAAAACACGTTCAGTGTTATTAATATTATACCTTTAAATCTTACTCTTTCATATCTTTTATATTTTTTACAACTATTATGGTTACTTGATCACGTGCAGTATTATTTTATAGAACCTAAATAAAATGTTCAAGTATCATCTAATATTTTACGAATAGTTATTTTTCCTTCTGTACATGGTATATAAACCCACGCATATGATAGCGTATATCAGATATTTAATTTTGATACACATACACTTTTTAAATACATGTGTCACATTTTTTGTATGCGACTTTAGAAATACATTTTTTATTAAAGTGATTTAACAAAATATAATGTCATATTTGCATTTCTTGAAGTTTCCCAGTGAAAAAATTTCTCATTCCGTGAATATGTATTTTTTCATAAGCATCATATTCACATGCTCATTGTATTATAATAGATTGTGAAATACAATTTTAAGTTTAAAAAAGAAAAATTAACTTACATTTTTTCTTCTTTTGAACGTTATGATTACTGAGTACGATAAAATTATAGATTATGTTCAATAACATAACTCCAATTGTGTCAAAACAGATAGGATTTTTCAACAAATAACTCAGTTATATAACATCATCATCATGAGTGATGTAGAATTTCATATAGGTACATACATTGACGCAATAGATTATTTATAATATTTAATTATAAAAAAATGAATTAAAATAAAAAAATAAACCAATAGTAAAAACGTGTTTAGTTGATATTTGACAAAAACTAACTTGAGTTTTTTATATACATAATTAAAGTATATTATATAATTGAACGTAACTTTATATTTTGTCTTTACTACATTGTCTTTATTATCTCCTATTTTTCTCATAGTAGTTTCGTTAATACCATTTTGGTGACTTATATGAACTGATTTTGAATGTATAAATTTAATTTCAATTTAAAATGAGAAAGAAACACGTATAGGTCAGTCAATATTAATCAACTTATTTTTGTTAACTTTATTATTGCTTTAAATTTAGTTTTGCTATAATATATGCAGGAGAATTAATTAAGCTAATGAAATTGTATTGATGATATGGTATTGTTTTAAATTAGAATTCTGTTATTAATTTTTGTGTTATTTAAATGTGAGTTTTGTAATAAAGGATGAGTGAACAATTACTGTCTTGAAATAATTTAATGTTAATATAGTATTGTGTTGAATAATACACATTTTACTTAAAACAATGTATGAATAATAAATTATATTTGTATATATAAAAAAATGTATTTATTTTTATTTTTATTTTTTAATAATAAAATGTATGATGAATTTTATAATATTATGTACACGTTTATTTTGTTTATTTTACAATTTTGTGCCATACTGTATAATTCGTTCTAATATGTCTAACACTGTAAAGTAAAGTATTCAAAAATTCTAAAAATATTAAAAATATTGACAAATTGTGCTATTCTGAGTAAACATTGCGTAAGTCAAGATTTAATTGATATTAATGACATAATTGTTATTCTGTACATGTTTTTGAATACCGGTTATTGCAACAATAACATAACTGCTCTCTAACAGATAATAATAGGTTTTAAACAATACAGGTTTTGTACTTATATGTAATTGTCCCACCGGTTAAAATTACACTGTTTACATACTGTTGTCAAAAAAAACAAAAATTTGCACTTGTGTCATTGTTTGTTCAAACATTCGATGTGTTGAATAGTAAACCGAATTCTGTTCTGAGTGGTTTTTTTTTTTAATGTATTATTTTATCATTTTTTTAATATCTTAAATTGAAATTTAACACCAATTGTGTTATGGTTATATAAGCCAAGTTATGAGCGTGCAATACCGTGTCTTTGGTACCTATAATATTATGTCCGCGTATGCGTTATATATTGATATACAAAATTACATAAAAAAAAAAATTTATTATTGTTATTAAATAAAATATTTTCATTTTTTTTAAACAAAAAATTATATTGAATTAAAAATACTTTTAGTACCATGAAAACTTATTAGATATAAAACTAATGTTTGGTTGGTACTTGGTACTTGATATGGATAATTCCTCATCGAGGATTTACTGATAGAGTTAGTAGTTAGTACCAGCAAAATCCATGTATTGTTAAAAAAAACTTCTGAATTCTATTTGAATTATTTATTTTTTAAGAAAAAAAATCTCATAAAACTTTAATCCTTTTTTTGTTTAATTATATTTTAAACCAAAGCTGAAACTTAATTGTCCATGAATGATAAAATGGTCTTTGAGTTGTCTAAAACATTTTTACGCCTTTTGAGTTTTGACGAAAGGAAAGAAAAACAATACTGATAAAGTTTTCTTCTTACTAGATATTGTTTACCTTGTGAAAATACCAACTTTTATTTTTACACCAACCCCATTTATTATTTTTTTATTGCTAAAAGGAAAAAAAATAGGTACAAGATACAGCAGCTATACCTTTTATGTAAGACTTTTTATCGTTAACAGTATCTTTTCTTTTTCACTTGTACTGGTACAAACGATAGGTATTATAATTAATTATGCATTTTCATAGCCTTGCCAAGGAATATTTTCATATAAACCTTTTTTTCTTACATCCAAAGAGTAGTATTTATATTATATACATAAATCAACTTTTTTTTGCAATTACCAATATAATATTTTTTATGAAAGTTTAGTATTTTTCAAACCAAAGTTAAGAAATGCATTCTTTTATTCTTATTATGTATTTTAATGTATAATAACTAATATTTTTAATGGGCTGTTAAATGGTTTCACTTGATTAAAAGTTTTCTATTTCACTTAACGTGCTTGTAGATTCGGTATTAAATAATCTTTTAATTGAATTTCAATAAAAATGTTGATTTTTAAAATATTTTTGATCTAATAGTTTGAATAAATAAAGTTAATTGAAATAATATGATTTAAATTTAAATTTGGTAGATACTAGTTAAAAACAATTATCTATATTTTTGATAGATCTAATATTGTCCTTATTGTAATACATTAATGTGTTTTGAAAATATTTTTGACCATTGAAAATCTTTTAAACATTTCAAGAAGCTTCTACAGAATTTGATTATTTTGAAAACATTTTTACTTCTAATAATTTCGTGATTATAGCAGTTTTTTTTTTTTTTAATAAAAATGAATAAATACAATTTAATGTACATATCATTATAATTATAACAATATTATATAATATGATTATTATCGTTATATATTATTATTTTAGATAATATATAGTTAACATGATTTTTACAAGTTTTTTAATTGATTCCGTTAATTTCGAATCCACTTGAAAATAACTGTTTTTTTGTAAATTCCTTGTGATATCTCTTTTTAGTCAGATATTTTAGAATTTTTCACATGTTCTTTGTAGGTGATGTACAACTATGTAGAAAACTTTTTAGAATAATGATGTTTTTTTTTCTTTGAAATGTTATTTGCTATTCTATTACACTTCGAGTTTACCGTTAGTGATGTATCAAGGTTAAAAAAGTCATTCATAACTGTCAAAAGTAATGAAAAATTGTTAATTTATTAAGAATAATAACTAAATTCTAAAATTTAATAACAGTAAGTGTAATTATTATATTTAAATTAACTAGTGAACTTTGTTTATTATGTTAAATAATGTTTATAATATTTAATATATTTCTAAATTTTCTTTTCTAAAAATGTTTTAAGTGGTTTTAAGTTACTTGTTAAAATAAAATTGTGTATATATTTATACCATTAGAATGTTTGTTTTGATGAAAATATTTTTTATCCAAATAAACTTTATTGCATAAATATAATTATCTAACTAATCAATGGAATTCTATGTAGGTATTTATTTTCTTAAAATTTATATCAATTAATATAATAAAATAATTTTAGAATTTCACAAATTCATTAAGTAATTTATATTACTTCGCTAAAAACATTTTAAATATATAAACTCAATGTTTCTAATAATAAGTTTTTGAAAAATGGTTCAAAAACAGTGAATTATAAATGGAAAAATCAGTATATTATAAATTATACTTAAAAAATTATTATAAAATTACCATTAATACACTCTAATATATTATGTATGACATATATTATTATCTAAAATTGTATTGATTTTTATAATTTAATAAGTATAATAAGGCAACAAATATTATGTATTAATTCTTATTTATTCGAAGTATTTTTGCCGCACTATTACATGTATAAGTTATTCAAAGCTCAATGGTTAAATTGAAATTCAACATGCGTGTGTTAGGTCTTCCTATTTGGCAAACAGTTAGTGAACAGTTAAATGGATATAATTTACCAGTATTTCTGATTACCATGGATGAATAGCAATTACTATTTACATGACTTTTGAACAGATAATCGTTTGTATAAATATGTATTCGCGGGTATACCATATAATTGATGAATCTAATTAAATGTTTCAAATTCCAGCAATTAAGTTTTTAAATTCTAAACATGATTAAATGTAACAAAATCATCAAAATTGTTGTATTAAAATATTTATATAGCATAATTATTTTTAAAAAGACATTTTTATCTATTCATTATATTCTTTAAACGTACATGGTTTCAACTGTTTCAAAGTTAATGGCATAATTATATAAACATGATAAACTATATCATGGAGTTTAGTTTTGTATATTTCATAAATTATTTTATGTATATCCAAATAACTTAAGTGTATGTAAATAATTATTCATTATTAATAATATTTAAATATATTTTTATTTTAGATTATGAGCAAAGTGATGAATGTATTTATCTTACAATGATGTGTGTTCTTTATTTTTGTTTGTCACAACATTTTAAAGTCTTAAAAATGTTTCCATCTTCAATGTCGAGAATGATTTATGGTAGAAAATTGAAACTAGTTTGTACTTTGGACAGGTAAAAAGTAAATAATTCCCATTACTCTTCAACATAATCAGGAAAAAAAATAAGAAAAATAAGAATTTTTACGCAATACCAGATTTTGAAAAATCAAAATGAAAAAATGGAACTATTAGAACAATTTACTGACCAGAGTAAAAAACAATGACATGTCAAAAAAATGTCTATAGGTTAGGTATGTATTTTTAATGATAAGTAAATCATTTTTGTTTTTATTCAAAAATTGCAGAAACTTGAATATTTTAGTAAATATTTATATTGGATTTTCTAGATAAGATATAAATTTTAAAATATGCTAGTGTGCTAAATGAAGACAATTAAAATGTATTTTAAACTTTTTTGTATTTTTTATAAACCATTCTTACAAAATAATAATAATAATAATAATAATAATAAAAGTAACAGTTACAAATTTATTATAAGTGTTTAAAGTTTGAATCTTTGTAAACTGTAACAAAAATATGTAAACAATATTGTATTTGAAAATTAATTTTAACACATAAGCATTGAAAAATTAACATCAAATTCCTTGTTTATTTGAAATTAAAAATAAGTTTAGTATATAGTCATGTTAAATCAATAATATACTCATACATTTTTTTTATGATAAATTGAAGTTCAAACTTTGATAACATTATATATGTTTACAAAAATCGACTTTTATTATTTTGTTATTAAAAATAAAATAAATTAATCACTAACATTTAAATTATAACTGTTGCATTGTGGGTACAATGCATTTTCAATATATTCAAAATAATTTAAAACTAATTATAAGAATTAAGTAAAATAAATTACTAATAGTAATATATAAATATACAATAAAATATTGGCTGATAGACTGTCTCATCTCAGAGGAATTTTCATATGTAATTATTCATCATTGAATTTATATTTAACACATAAATGACAGTGACCTATTTGAGGACGAGGTACTTTTGACACCTATTATAGTTAAGTGAGTTTTCAAATCGATTTTCAAACTTTGTGTACTGTAAAATTTAAAACTCCTTTCAAAAGAATCAGCCACACATTTCTAACCCACTGACACTTCACGAAGAGGATATGTATATGTTAAAGAACGACATATAGCGTAAAAATAAAGTATTTTGTCAGAAACACTTGACTCTGAAAATATACACAACAGTTAATTATCTTCTTAAAAATCTAAAATTAGATAAATTATTATTTATTATAAACTATATATCTATTTATAAAAGAATTAAATTTAAAGTATTTGTTACAAAAAATTCAATGACTATCAATACTGGGATTAAATAAATAAATAAATAAAAAAGATTAAAAATATCCAATTCACAATTTATTGTTTGAGGTGATTTTAATAAGCACACAATTGAAAAACATTTTTTTGTACAATGCCACACAGGCAATGTTTAAAATAGTGCAATATATTACAGATGAATAGCCGGGTGAGAATTAATTTGTAACCGTACGATATTCTACTTTGCAACCAGGACATACAATACGTAATAAATACGTAAATAAATAGTAATACACTATTTAAAAAGTTTTCATTTAAAGCCCTTCATCGTAAATTAATTCTATATTACAAGGCACGATTTAATTAAAAAAAAACTTTTCTTCAGTTATTAATATACTTATTGTTCTAGTACATGTAGTTAAAATATTTCTTTCATAACAATAATAAGTCTATATATTCATGTTAAAAGTGAAAATGTAATCAAATTGAAACTTATAAACTGGTAAATATTTTTATAAATCAGGGCATCATCAATTTTTATTTTAAATGTATTAATTTGATGATTTATGTTTAAATAAGATTACTTTGTGTTTCATGTATAATAATGCATTACAATAATTATTAAATAACAATTTTAAATGAAAAAGGAAGGATGTAATGTATGAAACAATTTATAAATTTGTCGATTAGTAATTGCCTGTTGTTGTAGTGCTATATAATGCAGTTTGTGAACTGCTATTTGGTCAAAGTTTGTCATTATTTATAGTGAATAAATATATATATTCACACGGAAATTAATTATGTTAATTACATTTCTTAATATCAATAAAGTATAGTAAATGTATAATCAATTAGCTAACCAGTCAAGATTTAGGCTGACAATATATATCCATAGATTTTTTTTATCAGATGTCTCACTATATTTCAATCTAACTCTGATGCCAATAAGTATATCAATTTTTACTGAATACTGAAAATATACGTTTGAAGTTTTTCTTCGAAAATATGATTCGATTTTAAAAATTTTATCACAGACGTAAAAATAATATTTTTCATTAAAAGGACGTTATACCCGCATGTATTGTCTCTCTCTCTTTCTAACGTACATCATAGAACATTTACATTCAGCAGAACACATTTTATGATGTTAGTTTTAATATTGAGTAAATTTATCTATTATCCAATTTAATGCATTTCAAATTAAATATTTAATTAGCTGACATGAAAGTATACAATTTTTGTGACTTACACACCATTCGTATTATAGATTGCGAATTTAAAATTAATGTATTTATTTTATAATGGTATGTATTTTTAGATTTTTAGTAGTTCTGTGTATTTATTTTACATTGGTACGTGTATTTATTATGACTGTGTATACAATAAGTAGTCTTAACAATTCTTCGATTTTCAAATTTGATAGTAGTTTTGGATAAAAAATTGGATCTATGATTTCTACTTTAAAGAGGTTAAAATTAAAAATTCATAATATTTTTCAAAATAATCTGGAAAAAAAATAATAATTTTGTTGTTTGGTGTAACTTGAAACAAATAACCGTTAACACTGTCATTAAATGTTTATATGACTATTTTCTATACATAATATAATTTTCAAAATATTTTTTTTCTTATTAAGTTATTTATAGAAATGTTTAATTATATTATGAATTTTACTAAACGCAACGAAGTTTTTAAAACATGTAAATATATTTTAAGATATTACCAATTTATAGTTTTATACCATGGTTCTATTTACACTTTATTACTGTAAAGTGAGAAGGTGGTATTAACTCAAAAGTTAAAATTTAAAATCAATAATATAATATGGCATGAATAAATAATATTATACTAATTTAATAATAATAATATGATAAATGCAATGTTTTTGGTAAAAATTAATTCAACTTACAGTAATAATAAAATTGAAATATTTTAATAGCAATATTATGAAATATATATACTTGCTGATTAGGCTAGCAACAGATCATTCCTGTTTATAATCGTTTTTCGAATACCTACTATAATATCATTGAATTTAATTTTAATATATTACAATAACCAACTCGTCTTCTGTGTACAACATAGAGGTACCCACTTGACCATCTTTTCATTTATTAGTTTTTTTTTTTATCTATAGTGTTTTAATTTTCAAATAATTGTGTTGATTTGTTTATCTCACGGTTATAAGGATAGGCCATAATATACATTTTTAATTTCTCCATACATTTAACCAGCTTTAAAGTAGTAATAAGCTAAACCAAATATCCAGCTAAAATTTGAACAGCTTATATTTTTTAGATAATATGATATAATACTGTGTATTCTTAATCAAGTATATTTTAATAATTTAAAAAACCAAATGTGTGAAAAATAACGTCATGTGAAATTATATACACATAAATAATATAGCACGATTAATTTTAAAACTTTTAATATATTAAATAACGATAATTAAAACTGATAACAATTATTAAATATATAATATAATATAATATAAATAAATAAAATTAATACTTCCTAATTGTTTTTATAATTTTAATTTTTATGTGTTTGTAATTATATAAAAAAAAAGTTAAAAAATGAAATATACAATGAATATCCCATAATTTGTCATTCATATTTGTGATTACTACCTGTGTTACTACAACGGTGATTATTATTATTTAAACATAAATTGAAATAATATAATTATTATGTTTCACTTATTTTATGCTTTGTTAGTGAATTATAAAAATAAATACAGAATACCTGCATTAATTAATTTAACTCAATAAATGATTAAACCTTTATTTCAATCTTTAATTAGGGTGTTATATTATTTTATTACTTGCTCATAAAATATTAATTATATATTTTCTAAATGGTCAATCTACAGTATTATTTACTTCTTCAGTTGCAGATCTCTATTAAATTGCAATATAGTTAACAGGTTGAAATAACCAATATTGATATATTTTAAAGTTACTGAAGTTTTATAATGATTATAAATTGACTATAGTTATTTATTCTTGATTTACAAATTATAATTCATAATTTTATAATTATAATATATATGCACCTCATTAGATTAATATAATACAATAAATCATGATATAGTTACGAATTGCGCGAAGTTCTTTCTGTGAAATTCCGTGAATAATATTATTTGCTTTTTCCTTTGTTTTTTTCATATGTATCACAATCGCTTATTATTTATTGATAAATTGTAACGGGTCGTGAAATTTAAGTTAATATAAATAGTTATAAATTATCTATAAATGACTATTTTGAAAATTATGTTTACCTATATTATATAGGCAAGATACACTTGCGATGTTTTACTAACGCTATAAGTTTCTTATTACGATTTTATATGTTTCATCATGATTTAATAATAAATTATTGAACACAATATATTTTATACATTTATTGTCTTACCAACTATTTAAGCAAAGGCAGAGACTATTATATATAATAAAAGTATGTATACAATTAATTAGGATGAAAGTTAAAATTCCAACTTATCTTTATAGATAATTTCAAATGGATTTTCTCCATGTAGATGTTAAATTATCGTATTTTCATGTATCAAGTTTTTGAATGTTTACAGGCACCCTAAAGAGTTATTATACACAATAATTATAGAGAGATTTAAATATATATATATATATATATATATATATATATATATATATATATATACATATAAATTGAGATTCTCGTGTGATAAAAGTTTCTATTATACCTAAAAACTTGATTTTTATCCACCCAAAAACAATCAACTATTGGGCATAAAATACGTAATCTTAAATTTGTAATATTAGATATTTTTTTAATGCGATAAAATGGGAGTAAGCTCAGAAATTATACCTATTTATATATAAACTATTAACTAATATATTATGCTAAAATATTTTTAATGAATTAAAACGTTTTGTATACATAAAACATACAAATAATTTCAGATGTTTGTGACTTATTATGAACTGATAACTATTTAAACAATTTTTTTTTTTTTACTGCTGTATTTTATTATTTTATTATTTTATAATTGAATATTTATTTCCAACATTTAAAATGAAATAATAAATTTTTTTATAATAATATAATAATAATTTTTTTTTGAATAATAGCTATCCAACAGTTTTAATTTTTAATTTTTAATGAATTGGACAATTTATTGTTACTAACAAATCGTGTTTAAAAATTAAATTCGTATATTTTATTTTTGGTTTAAATCTGAAAAAAACAATTTTGGAACCTATTAATCATTACCTTTAAATATGAGCGTTTTAAGTGCATGTATTTATTTAAACAAAGTTTAAATTTGACTTTTAGTTTCTAAGCAGAGCGATAAATGTACTGGCTATAGTGATGTGTGTTTTTTTTGTATCTATCATCACCCTTTTGAGCAGAAATATGGTGTTACAGAAGTATGCTCAGAATAAGCAGGATAGAATACATAACGAATTAAAAAATTAATAAAAGATTTGGTGAAATAAGAAGCTTTCTGAAGACCTTAAAAAAAGAGCCAGGTAAATTGGACACATACTTCGTCATAACAAACTACTTAGCAGAATAATGGAACGTGCCAGAGGATGGAAATAGCAGATGGAAACCATTACTGAATTACATTAGTCAAATAGTAAGATACATTTACTATATAGATCGTATTCGTGAATTGAAAAGGGAAGTGGAGAAGCGTGAAGAATGGAAAATTTCTGACAACCAACCTTTGGGCTGTTCACAAGAGAAAGAGAGAGACATTCATTCACTCTAATAGCGTAACTAAAACAAAGGTATTACCACGTGGTAAGTTCTTTTGGCTTAACATTTGTCTAAAATACGTGTATAAGGAATTATTTAACAATTCTATGGTACACTTTTTATGATTAATGAATAATGATACCAAATAATGCAAAATGCATAGTGTAAATTTATGTACTTTAAATATGGTTAGTTTTAGTTATAACATATAAACATAAATACATTAATATGTATGCATACATTTAACATGGATTATATATTTTTAGTTAAAAATCATAATTTTAGTTTATATTAGTAATGATTTAAGTTGTGGTAGTTAGATAGAAATTAAAGTACTCGTTAAATAATATTATAAATGGAATATAAACTTACGAAGTGCGCGTGAGAATTATTGCTGTTGATGTATTACTAAAATGAATGATGGTTTATGTAGTTTTTGTCAGAAAAATAAATGATAACATCTTGGAAAAACTACTTGCTAGTTTAAAACGTACCTATCAAAGATATCTACGTATAAGTTATAAACTATCTACTATCATATAATATATATCAAAATTATAAATATTTTTTTTTTAATATACAATTAAATACAAATGATAAAATCTATTGACTAATCTAAAAAATAGCTAATTCTCTAAAATGTTTTGGTAATAACTGTATAATGTGTATTATCTTTTTCAGTAAATACTACATTTCGAATAATACGCAACAATATTATTATAACCAATGTTAATTTTAAAATCAATGCAAATGGTTTACACTAAGCTGCAAAAGTAATATAAAAATATGGTACATAAAATACATCATGACGTGTCAAATTTTAATTAAATAAAACAATTAAAATAATTTAAAAAAATTACACAAATTTTCTTAAAGTTAAATTGTTATCTAATTAATAAAATTTGCATTTAAGTGAGTATTAATGCTAGTTGTAGAGAAAGTCAGTATAAATTTGATGTTTTGTGACGTAAAAAGTGGGTGAAGCACGATAAACACATATATTTAATTAATTATTTGTTTAATCGGTAACAAACGTACTATAGGTCCAGGTCTGCCGGTAACGTCTGCCTGTGCGGCGTACACACCCACACACACACCTCCTCTTTTTTAGTTTGGTCCGTGCAAGACACCTGACTCATGCTGAAATCATCATCATATCTCTCTCTCTTTTTCCAATGCCTCTGTCGTTTGACAAATTTTTCAGGTCATCGACAAACAAGCTATACCACTTTGACATTCATTATTTTCCATATGTGGTCATATTATACTCCATAATGATTCTCACTCTGGCTGGTATTATACATATATTTATTCTTCTTATTATTATTGCCAATACACCCGGAAACCATTAGAGGAACCAACGAAGGCTAATATATTTATATTCATGATTTTTAATTCCTCTAACGCGAGACCGTTTTTGTCTCCCCAATATTATTGTCCTTTCGTGTATTTATTTTTGATATTTTTTTTTTTTTTTTGGCCCAGTTTTACAACCGCCTGAGTTTTCTCAGTCATAATTTCCCTGTTTACATTTAATATACTCAATTTTCGAAATTTAATTTATTGTGAAATTGTTTTATTATTATTATTAAAAAAAAATCTTGTAAGCTCATACTTTTCAACGTCGGCTAATGATTTGTGACCTTTAAAAGAATCCTATCGTCAAATGACATCCCACGTCTAGTTTAAATCTAATTCCTGCTTATATAGTTTTGGGTTTTATGAATTAGTTAACAATTCATTAATAAATATTTTGAAATCTTGTATTTACTTAATTTATGAATATTAAACATTTAACAGCTTAAATACATCGATTTTCTGATTAAAATCGCTCTCAAATAAAACATTTTCTAATTATTTTTATGCTTAAAAAATAAAATATACATTATGTATTATCTTTAGTACAAGTATATAATTATAGTACAAAATATGTCTATGAAATTTATTATATTCTCAACTAATTATATAAATTTGATTTTTTTTTTTTTTAAACGATAAACATTAGGTTATATTAGGTTAGCTTAAATATTATTAAATGGAATGCATAAAAATGTTAATATAAAATTACTGCCATTCTTGTAAATGAATTCCGGAACAACTTGACTGAAAATCGAATTTAGTCAAATAGAGTATTACGCAGTGAACATTTTATGGTTTGCTGTTTACACCTAAGCCGTTTTTTATTATTTTTACTATAATCTAGCAAGGCCGGTTAAAAAAGATGCCATTTACGAGGATTTTACATTCCAAATTTTATATTTTTCATCTGTAGGTGTTCTGTATAAAAAAAAGAAAATAAACAATTTTTAACGTTATTTTTATGTAGCATAAAACATACTTTGTCTAATAGAAAAACCGCGAGAATAGAACGCTAAGGACGTCTAAGTAACTTTAGATACCTTAATATAGAAATTTAAATTTATTGAAATTATAAACATTAATTTTCTCATTGGTTTTATGTTCTAAATGTATAATAGAATAAATGCTAATTTATTGTTTTATGTTTACGACCATGAATTTGTTAAAATTTAAAACTTATAGTATTGTTACAGACTTAAATTTAATTTTATAGATTATTACTTATCATTAATATTTGTATCATAATCAATTAAAATTATAATTTTGCTTTATAAACCTGGATCAGATAATGTGTAACTGAAAATAGGCCACTCATTTCATCTCTCTTATCCAAGTTCCTACAATATAGCTTTGAACTATATTTTAAAATATTCTAATTTATTGCAAATAATGGTTTAAACTTAAAGTGTGTGAGAATTGCTTTAATTTACTCATTTTGTAGATTCAGTAAATATTATGTACAATGCCACTATATATTACTCGTAAATTTAAAAAAATTACCTATAATATAACAACATACTATTGTATTTAATTTGTATTTTGTAGTATACCTACGCATATGCTTTTTGTAAAATTTGCCAAAAAAAGTTATATGATTTTTATGAATACACTTTTTATTACTTGAGTAAAATCTCAAATTTCATAATGGTTAAATAAACTTTATTTATTTTCATAATTAGTGAATAAATTTGACCTAGTAGACACACGTTTTTCTAGAAAAAAAAATATATCAGAAATTTAAAATAATTAACATTCGTTATAATAAATTTAGGCAAATAATTCATAACAAAAGTTTATATGCTCGTATTTTATTCTTTATAGTATGATGTTATGCAAATAATAATTAAAGGAAATACACATTTTTTAACTGAAAAATAATGTATTAATGCATTATTCAATTAACTTATATTTGCTTTACACATTTATACCTAAAATAGTTTTAGTCTTATATTCATTGAATTTTGTTTTAAACTACATTCAATATAATGATTTTGTACACTTTACATATTGCTAATATACAATATTAATTTAATAAGGTATATTTATTCATAATATTAACTGTAGCATAATTTAAAATATCTTGTAGCTTTAAGTCTAAGAATTTGAACCCTGTTTTTTAAAAATCTTTTTAATAAATTCATTCAATAACTTATAAGATCAAAACAGTTTTTACTTTATCCTTTATTTTTCAGAGGGATTACTTAAAAATATTAAATGGAAAATAATTTTTTTTTAACATTTTCACTTAGTACAAAGGCGTAGGAGTGGCAATATAGTAAAGAGAAGGCCACCTACGGCTTCTTATTTTATTTTATATAGTAATTCATTTTTTGTATTCAATATTTTATCTTTTCTAGACATATTTACTTCCATTTTTGGATTAGTGTCATGCATTTTAAAATAACTTAATTTAGGAAAAACTTATTCGTTTTATAATACAGTTTTTTTAAAAAAAATTGAATTATATAATATAGTAAGTTGAATAGGTAAAATCACCCTTTTAATGTAGATGTAGTTGATACAACAAGATAACTAAAAAATTATACACTAGTATTCTGAGTAGGTATTATAATTATCTGTAATCTATATTTCTCGAAGAAAATAATAGTATTTAATAAAATATACTATTAAGGTACCTTAAAGTTGATTGATTTAAAAATATTAATAAATACTATTATTATCATTTAAGATTTCTAATTTATTCGTTTTTTTTTAATTTCATAAATTATTAGAAAAATCATCAATCGTATATATACACCCATCGAAAACTTCGTAAATAGTATTTTAAAATAACTGTTCAAATTAATACAATTTATAAAATACACTTTTAATCTTTTGAAATATATTATAAATCATTGACTAATCAATTATAAAATTATTAAAGTTTGTGTTTAGGTTTTCCATTTTTATATTTAATTAGGTAAGTACATCAATAATGTTCATTATTTTTAAAAATTTGTGAGAAGTTATACATTATATTAAATGATTTCTAAGAATAGATTTTCGTTGTAATCCCAAAAATTAAAAGAATCTTTTAATCTCATTATTTATTTTAATATTTGAACTTCTGTTTTAATAATTAAAATTAATTTATCATAGTTTTCTAGCATATTTTATATTTTATATCATTATTCAATTCAACCATTGAGAATTAATATCAATAATATCATATTAACAGAATAAAAGTTTTGTTATTATATTATATCTTAATAAAACGTTGTAACTTTGAGAGATCTTGAGTTTTTTGTATTTTTTATTTTAAAATAATATATCGTTTTACTGTTTCTTAAGTTAAATCTTTTATAGACTCGAATAACATAGCTATGCAAATACAAAGTACATTTAACTACTTGTACGATGAAATATCCTTTTAAGAATTTACATTTACTATTCTTAGAATAGATAATATATTATTATGTTAATTAAAGTGTTTAAATTAATCTTGATTTGTGTAAGAATATAAAATTGTTGAAGTTAAATTATTTCAGTAGATTTTTTTATTTTATATAGTTATTATGTTGTATTTTAATAACAAATAAAATAAAAAATATTATGTTTAATAACTATAAATATGTTTGTAACTAATAAGCATTTGATTTAAAAAGTTAAATTCGGTAAAAATATAATATTTGTTACAGAGCTCATAGTTGTATACTTATTAATGTATATTTTAGCTGTTAATTTTTGTCACGATTTATGTAAAAGATTTACATTTTTGGTAATTTAAGCTATTAACGCACAATAAATAATTATAAGTAAATAATATGATAAAGAGTAAATACTATTGATTTTGGAAAAATATAATCTAAAATAAGGTAGGCAAGTGGGTATCGCTCTACTGTATATTAAATGTCATGTATGTCGCTATTATAGATATGTTAAATTTAAATGCAATGATGATAAATCATTGTATACGAAAAACGATTTTAAGTAAAGACTACCTGTTACACTAAGTGTATTTTATAATATGTTTTTTTTATATATATATATATTTATCAGTCATTTATTTTACTTTCAGTATTACGGTAAATTGATATATTTTTTTCCGAAAATATGAATTTATTGTATTATTAGTATTTAGTTATTATAATAATTTATATTTATAATATATCAACTTATATAACTTAAAATGCAATAACATCGTATTGTGAAAACCGCATGACAGCGTGAATAGGTTTAGGCTCGTAATAGCTCAAAATAAATCAAAAATGTCATTGTGTATAGTAAAATTCATAATAATAAAAAAAAAACATAACAGTTTAAGTTCCTACAAATAATGTTTTAAAATTATAACAAAATAATTAACATATCATTTTTATCGTTTTAAATATCAAGTTATCATATTGGATTTAATTATCAAACTTTGATATAAAAAGAAAAGTATTTATGAATTTCTAACAATAAATCAGTTTGCAATTTTTTATAGTTTTGACAAATTTTGTAAAAATTCTAACTTTAAATGTTTATAAAAAAAATTTGTGACTATAGATTTTTCAATATTTTCTAACTAAGAAATTAACAATTTTCGAGTACCTTTATAACATGGAATATATTAAAATATCATGTAGTTTTAATAAAAATCATTTTATCAATTAATTGCGATGTCAATCAACGTTACCTACTCATGCGTTTTTTTAATACTCATCTTAGACCGTACACAATCGGCTATCTCTAAGATAGTTTTTCGTTGAAATGTCATTATTTTATATCGGACATTGTCGTATTGTATAACAATAATAATTATGACATGCCGAGTTCTATCGATATGCTTATACTCGTAATATATGATAATCGAATAGGGATAGTACAGCAAACGTCAAGGAATGCGTAGTTGTAGCACCTACGTTATACTTATCGGAAAATAATATATTCTGGTCCAATAAATCATGATGCTGTAGTCCACAGTTAAAAAAGAGAAAAGAATAATGTCGTATTCTTTAAATTGCTCTCAAAGTGACCTGCAAATCGATGACTACGCGTTTTCGTAAATTATTGCATGTTGCAATAACGATTCTATCGCATTGATACCAACCTTAAATTCTTCACACGAGATAACATTTTATCCAATGTCTGACACCCTTTACTGAATATAATATCTATGTGTTACCCCCAAATTGTCAACGTATCCACGTTTTGGCAGAAATGATTTTTTTTTTTAAGTAAATTTATATACGAGTCTGTTAAGTCTGCGTGAATTGAAAAGTTCATTTGGAGGGTGTAATTTTTTGAATATTACCAAATACATTCACATCCCAAAGTATGAACTAATACAATTTGGAACTAAATTGTTTAAACGATTGAACCCTAATGATGTATTAACGAATTATACATTGCATTTTTTTTTTAAATAAAAAATATATTTGTTAAGAAAATATTCTATTGCATTTGTTAAAAAGTAAAATAAGTTAGAAATAGGAAAATAACGACAACATTTTATTATTTTTTAACTGCTATATAGATATACCTATAATGACCCCGTGATGATGTGTATAATATACGAATAATTAACAGTGTATAATAATAATTATCAATCATATAATAATATTTTCAAACTTATACAATATTGATTATAAATAATTTATAATACAATGTGAATTTATTTATTGTCCGCACAAAAATATTAATTGACGGTCTAGAACATTATTCACCTAATGGTTTACTTTATATATTAATGAATTATAAGCGCTGTGTATATATATGTAAGTGTTATACTCAATAATAAATTATAATCTAATAGCCTAATGTATCTTTAAAATTACTTTATAATAGCAACCTTAAATAAATATGTACTTTCGGGGAAAGTAAATATGTCAAACTTAAGACTTAATTTAGAACTTTGTACCTCATATTATCAATATAAACTTTTGTTCACGTTTTTGTTCTTTTTATCGTCGTTTATTAAATACTCTACCAATCGACTTTCAATTTAAAATTGAATTTTGCATTTTACTCTCTTTTCTACAAAGCATATAAACTATATAATGACGATCACGTTTTACCAGTTCAAAAAAAAGGTAAAAAATTACCTTTTTTACATTTGTATCCAACACAATCGATTAAAAATTTACATGAAATGAACTAAATATATTACTCTGTGATAATGCGTGTAGTTTTTTTTATTTTAAAATAGCTGTAGGTATAGTATACACATTATGAATATTTTAGTTTTAGCTATTTAAATAATAATCTTAAATTTAAAGAATATGAGTTAAAAATTACGTTATCAACTATAATTTTAGAGACTTTCATCTTTTATCATTTTTATGCTACTATTAGTATTAATATTTAATTGTATCATTCTTGCGATATTTTTATAATTTATTAATTTATAACTTTTACGTAATTTAAATTTGTATGTAGAATTTAATTTTGGACAATTAATATTTATGATTTTGAAAAATGTATATGTATATAACTTAATTATTAAATAATTAATAACAGTAACGAATCTATATTCTATAGTATACATTTAGTACAATAGCTGATTTCTATGAATTTGAACATTGATTTTATATTTACATCTGTGTAACTTGTATTAAAAATCAAAAACCTGTTAGTTGTAATTACTTGGAAACAAAGAGCATTAAAACCGTTATATATTACGAAGATGTGATAAAAATGTTTTATGAAATATTTTTTAAATCGTTTAGATTAGTAAATTATATTTTAAAAAACTAAAAAAATATATTTATCAATTTAAAATCTCTTTACACATTTTTTTTTTTATTTCATCAATAAATACTTAACAACAACATTTATTATGATTTTAAATTATTTCATAAAACTGCTTGAAAAAACATTTGCTTAATAGACAATAGTAGTTAACATTTAAATAGGTATTTCACAATTTAAGTAGGATTGAATAAATCTATTTTTTTTAAATACTTTACTATTTTAAGAAAAGTGTGAAGTAGGTACATTAAATGTATGTAATAAAATATATTTTTTTATTTTATGGTTTTAAATTATAAAAAAGATCTTAAAAAAGTGTTAAAATGTTTTTATTTTAAATTTAATTTATAATAAATAGTATCAAATAATAAATGTGTTCATCCTATTTTAAATTTTATTAGTTTGTTCCGTATTATATTTAGACATTTAAATTAAAAAAAAAAATAAAATCTAGATCTATGTATTCTGATAAGTTATAAATGTTATAATACAATCTAACATATAAATTATTTACTTCCCGAATGGTTTTAAGCTTTTTTTTATTTATAAAAATACCATTTACAATCTGGAAAAATACAATAAACATATGCGTTAACACGATTATAATGACTTGAGGACAATGAGTAGGGAAACCATCGAGTGATAGAACCTTTTTGACATATTTCAGCTATAAATTTAATAATGACGTTGTTTAAATCAAACGGACAGTTACATTTTTTATTTTTTTTAAATTTAACATTGAAAATAATTATCATGTATTGGTTATATATTAAGTTATATAATATTTGTCATTATTGTAAAATGTAAGCAAAATCGATTTATTCATTTTACTGTGTTAGAAAACGTAGTGTAGACATCACGACTCATGTTCGTTTTGTGCATACTGAAGACTTTGTAAAATTGATTATTCAAAATTCTTGTGAAATGAGATGACACGGCTTTATTATAAATTAAACTAATAATATTGTCATATTGAGATCATGAACAGGATAAACGTTTGATAAAACTTAAACGGTTAGCTTTGAGGACTTTATAAATATTTTTAAATTACTCTCGTTGGTGACCAGTGACTAAATCCATTCAAACCACAGGATTCAGCCTTAAATGATACTCGTTTATTAGAGGAAAGTTGAATCCCCGGTAATGATAAGTACTGATAGCCTGACATTTATTTTGATACGTTCCCTTGATTTTAACCAACGAATAGAATATATTAATCAATTATTATAACATAAACTTTTGTTTTTTATTTGCATAGAATTCATCAAAGTTGTATTTATAAGCATTGTAAATTCTAGATTTATCATAACTATATAAAAATATAATAATATGAGTATATATTTGTATGAGCGTTACTTTTGGATAAAAACATATCTTTCAACAAATTTATTTGAAAAATCATTAATACGCCTTAGTTCGGTTTCACATTTTTACTCTCATATTTAACACATATTTTTCGCTTTCTTAATGTATTTTCTTTGAATTTAGTGTATAATCACTCTAGATCATTATCTATCTTAGAACGTACAAACATTTTTTAACTCCACTAGCAGGGTTATCAAATATTAGACGATGATATAATTATCATTTAAATCAACAAACATTTAAATTGAGAATAGTATTTTTGAAAGTTATAAAATTATCATCGATGCTTCTGGTATTGTTAAGTGCAGTGCTAGTTTTAGTCTCAAATACTTAATTTAATACAATTCAAGTACTATAATAATTTCATTCGAAATTGTATGAATAATAATACCAATGCTCTTTAAATAATTTATAAGAAATATCAACTTCATAATAATTATTGAAAACTAGGCATTAAACATTACAATCAGGGTACTATCGAAAAGTTTACTGCTAATAATTGATTTCTAACTTTAAACGAAGTTATTTGGCCGACTATTTACGAATTAAATATTTAATAAATTATATCCATATTCTACGGTAGTTGTGAGTTTACAATATTTATGTTAATTTTACTTCTATGATTTAATATAAATTAATACTTAAATATTGTAAAATTCAAAACTAATTCAAAACATATAGGCAAGTGAGTACCGCTTTCCCACACATTAGGTGTCAAATGAGTTACTAAAATGGGTATAATCTATTTCAATTTAATGATGGTATACTATTGTGTACGAAAAACGATTTCATACGAAAACTACCTGTCAGTCGGTTTATATTACTAAGTATATTTTAAAAATAATATGTTTTTTTTTTATAAATAGTTATTAAAGTCATTTATTTTACTTTCAGTATTACGGTAAATTGATATATTTTTTTTTCAAAAATATTACTATATTATTAATATTTAATTATTATAATAATTTATATTTATACCAATGTTATTATTGTTATTAATAGGGTTTGGATTAATAAGCATTATAATTAATAAAAAAAAACATTTAAAACATCAAAAAGCAATCACAAAATTTATTATAAAATTAAATGATTTGTATATTGTATACACAAATATATAATATTAAAAAAAAAATTCATTACCATATAATAAACGTAGAAAAATATTAAATGACAATATTGCAGACGACGAATCCGGTTTAACGAACAATTTTGAATCTAATATTTACGTATTATGAACAGTAACGTGTTAACAATTAGACAGTAGACACTGTAGGCACTGTGTCTAGGGCCCACAACAAACGTAAAGACTACGAAAAGATTGTTCAAAATATACAAAAAATAGTATTCAAAAGTGCGTATATTATGACATTTATTTTTTTCTAGTGCTAGAGTCTAAGGATTGCTTAAACCGGCCCTGATTATAAACATATTTTAATCTATAAATAGGTAGTATGTTGTACTTTTATAAACGTTAAATTAACTGGCCGTACCAAATACTTGATAAAGTATTTACCAATATCGATAAATATCGCCGATAATAAAATCTATTAAAAATAATTTACAAACGACAATGCACCGTCTTTAGAAGATCTTATCGATTTGTACCATTAAGACATATGCCGTCTACAAAACTATCAAATCAGTTGAAAAAATTAAACACAAAAAAGATATTTATAAACAAAAATGCACTAATAAATAAAAAAGGCAAAAACAAAAATACATCTACAATTTCAAAAGCATATAAAAAAAATGTCACTCATATATTTTCAATAATTTTATGTTGATACATGAACAACTTATGTAGAAACTTGTATTCAATTTGTAAGAAAATAAAACAAAAAACTGAAAAAAAAAATTGTTTGAGGATAAATATTTATTATACGAATGAATATCTAACGTCGTCAACTGCGACTTTCCGGTAAACTTTTATTTTTGTAAAAGTAAAAAAAATATGAATAATAATCTTGTCTTCAATTTTTGAACCTTAGATATAATTTTATGAATATATATAACTATAGTTAGTACATTTTTAGGATCTTAACAAAAAATTAAAAACACTTATTAGAAATCTTGCATTAAATTTAAAGTATTTTTATTCATTCGAAATTTCTTTTATCAGTATTTATATAAAAAAAATAATAGAAAAATAAAATTGTCTTTAAATAGATCAAAGAGAGAATTTTTTTAATTATTTATAATAATATTAATAATTTGAGAATTAAAACTACAAATAAAAAATAATACGATAAATGTTTGGTGATCATTTAAATTTAAGTTTCTTTAGGTGTTCGTTTTTGAACTACAGAAAAAAAACAAAATCTTATTTTTTCCCAGTGATTTAAAATTTTTATCTCTCCAAAGTATAAACTATCGATTCGATTTACTGTCAAAAATTACTTTCAAGATTGAAAATTGAAATATTTTTTAACAAGATTATTTATCGTATATAGAGCACACATAATAATAATAATAATAATAATAATAAAATTATTAAGAAGAGTATTTGGAACTTTTTCCTTTTGACCCACTAAAATACTAACTAAATTCAATTTGCTACCATGCTAATAGTAACCACCCCTAAAGTTGAAAATCGAAGCATTTTTGTTGCCCCGTTGCCCCAAAAGAAAATGACAAACAGAAACAGCATAAATTATTAAAAAAATAGTATATAGTCATCGCTCCACTTAGAATTTAAAAATAAACTATTCAAAATATTCAATGCAACGTGTATATTGCAGAGTGAAATATTATTATATTGTGGTGTTTTTAAATTTAAACGAAATATTTCTTAGGTATTAAATTGTCGAATTTATATTTATATAAAACGGTTCTAAATGCAACTTTATGGTTAACGGGAAATGATCAAGCTTAAATACAAAAATTATTGATAGTTTTTTTCACTATTTTTGATACGCTCCAAATAACATCTGAAAAATTTGAAAATTACTGTTGTATTAAGTGAAAATATTTGTGATCAGCTTCCAACTTATTAAAATGTTTGTTGGACGTGCTTTTTACTGGTACAAAATGGTATTCCGAAAAAGAACAAACCAATATTACATGTATAATAGATTTCTCATTCCACTAGAATATATAAAATGCTAAAAGAATTAAATTATAACAAAAGCATAACATACTTACTGTAGAAAGCATTTATTCGCCACAATATAATTTATTATTCATACCTATATTGATAATTAATATATTGTTTCAATTAAAATAAATAATATACATAAATAAATTTTGAATGTAATTATAATTTTAATATAAAACTTAATTAATTGTCATAGTATGCTCGTATATATGATATATTACTAATTTTATATAATAATAACTTGTATCATTTTCAATTAATTAAGAATAAAAATAATATCACCAAAAGTGAAGCTATATTAAATAGAATATTGTAACAAAGTGCATATTTAAAACGTTCTCAAAATATAATTAGCTTCGAAGTAGCCTTACTAAATTGTTATGCTTCTCTAGATTTTTGAAAAACTTTTTTATAATATTTGCGTTTAATTATTTTTTTTTATAACAGTGAACAAAGAAAATATGAGAATTATCATCACGTTTAACCGTGTTAAAAATATTAATAAAGGTCATGTTTTCGATGATATCTTGTTTATTTTAATTAAGATATGACTCTTCGTAAATAATAATGAATAAAAAAAATTAAAATAAAAAAATCACATCAGTCAAAAAATGACGAAGTTCATTAAGATCTGTTCGTTTCAATTTATAATTATATTACAAATTAATTAAAGCCAATATTACAATCAAAACGTTAAAAATTCAAGTATTGAATATGTCATTTTAAGCGTAATATTTAAATTTACAAATAAATACAGTCGAGTCACGATAACTCGAAGTTAAAGGGAAATAAAAATTCATTTTGATATCTCTAACTGGAATTTATATTAATTTATATATAATTTATATTTTTAGGAGAATAAAAAAAAATTCGAGTTATCGTGACTCGATTGTATTGATCTATACATTGTTTTCTACGATTTTAAGTAACAATTGACTTAATTAAAACTTTTAAAACCTGCTAAAAACCGGTTTTTGTTTAAATTTCAGTTTATTATTAATATGATAAATTTGCTCCGAAAGTTTAAAATAAAATTCTTGATTTCGAGGTTATTTCAATTAATTTATGTCGATAAAAAAATAATATTTTTTTGTTTTTTAATAATTATGAATAAGTACGTGACTTCATTTTATGTAAATATTCTGAAAAGTGAATAACTATTTTATTTTTTTTTGTTGACGATATTAAAAGAAGAATTAAAATTTATTTTAATTGCTAAGTCTCTAGCTATAATATAAATAACTATTCTATTACGTATAGAATAATTTGGTCGTACTTTTATTATCATGGTCAATAACCTATTTTGTTTATTTTCATTTAACAAACACTTATATTCAGTTTTTGATAGAATGAATATAAGTAACACAACAATAAGTAAATACATATAAATAGTAGTTAAATTATACAAATTAATAAACAATTTAATAAATAAATAGTAAAATAAACAGTAATAAGCATTATAACTCAAAAACTTTCATTTTTCCGTGTTAAAATTATAATAGACTAAATGATATTTTAATGCTATACATGTATATACTATATTTCAAAAATTATAAAATATAAAAAGTATTATTTTATCAAAAAAATAAAAAAATAATTGAATATGATACGAGAGAGTATGTATTATTTTATTGCATGCCCAAAGTAGAGTTGGTATTTTTCCTCGATGATATTTCTCATAAAATAAATTTAATAATAGTAAATTAATACAAAATAAATATTACTTATATACTCAAATACGATTTGTGTTATAACTTTACCACATACGTATTATAATATTACACATTAACTATAAAATATTTATTTTGATGCATTTTTGCAATGTCGTCATAAAATAAAAATGAAATAAACTATTTTTATTAGATAATTTGAAAAGTACGTAGAATTATTAAATGCTAATATAAAGTATATATGCTTGTATTATACATTATATTAGAATTTAATTTATAACTATTAAATTTAAGTAATTTTATTTTATTAAAAAATGTATTAAGTTATTGAGTATAAGAAATAGTTTAGTAATAAATTTATCCTTCGAGCGGACGTTCCATTATCTGAGACAAGAGTAGTCGCGCGTTGTAAATTTTACCACAGTCACTAGTATGTTGTGATAATCATACTTACATTAAATATTAATACATTTATTGTTTTATACATTTAATTTTACTAATTATATATTATATTAATACTGGCATTAATAAAATAAACAATATGTTCACAAAATTGTTCTTATTCAAATAATTGTTATAATAATAATTTATTAAAAATCAAAACGTCTCATAACATAAAAATGTAATTTATTTTTACGATTCATTTTCAATAAAAAAGCAATAAATTAATTATAATTCTCATTGTCATCATTATTAGAACATTTTTCACACATACGTAATAACTATTTTTAAATGCACTTAGCATATAAACCGCATATACTTGGTGCACTTGATAGATATAGCTTCATATTTTCCCTCCCACATTCGAAGCAAGTTACTCGTTTAAAGGAAGAGTTAGATATACATCTGATGTTCTTAGAATAGAATATTTAATTTTCAAAAAATTTGAAATTTCCGGTAGTTAACTTGAAATTTGAGCACGAGAAACAAGGTAATATTCTTTCATAAGATTAAATGCCAATGTTTCCAAAAATAATATTCTCACTTGTGGAGCATCATTATACTTAGAGTATGAAAACAGTACTTGAGCATTAATGCCAAAAATATTCATTAAAGAATGGAAAATTAGAAGTGACCACTTTTTTGTAATTTTAGAGACAGAATATGCTACACACAAAAATCAACTACACCTTAGATAAAATTATAATCGATAATTATTTATGGTTTATGAGTTTCTACATACATTTTTGAATTACAATGCATAGTTGAAAGCGAACGAACTGCTTTTTTTTTTGAGGAATGTATAACACTAATGATTTATTTTTTTTTGAAACCTGTACATGCACGAATCAATTTTAATAAACAAATAATAAAAAAAAACCATAATTTAAAAAAATTAAATATATATATATGTTATGTATTATATATTAGTGATGTAAAATAATACATACATTTTGTTCTTATAACCAAACAAAACTAAAATTTATAAAATGATAAATTATGAACACGGAATGACGCGTATTGTACTTTATAAGGCCTAGATAAATCTTTCGTCGATTTTCTGCAATAAAGTGAACACTTTGTGAACTAAAATACTTTAAAACTACTTTAAAATGTAGATAATAAGATTTTTGATGAATACCACCTATTAGATAATAATTAAATATAACTAAAAAAAATAAAAGTACAGACATGTTGTAAGAATTATTTACAACAGCGAGGCTGCTTGAAAGTTAATACTCTAATTAAAATATATATAATTATTATTATTATATTTTTAATATTTTATTATGTTTAAATTGTTTATAATACCTAATAAATAAGCTACGTATATTTTGTATACAATTAGTTTTGTTTAAGTTAGACTGATCATTCGGATGAAATATTTTCGTATGTTTGTATATCATGGTGAAAAAATAACAAATAAACTACCTATGAATTTCTCGGAAGGTTGCAGAGAGTATTAGGACGAATGATGTGTAAGTATACTGTTTAGCTGACTGAACACAGATAAATGTAGACACATGCGGTATTTGTTGATTTATAACCACCGGCATCATAATAACTAAAGTGTAGGTAAAGTATACACTATATTATCATAGTACTGAGTACTCCCTTATAATATTATAATACGTTCCCTACTCGTGCTCGTGCGAAAAGGCCCCCTTAGCACACCATAAGCATCCATCAGTCAAACGAATACAATCTGTACTGATCGCGTAGGCTATAGACACTGATTTTTCAAAAAGGTTATTCATACGCTAAAATATCTCCAAACTAAAAGGGATAAAACTACTTTTTGAGAAACGTGTACAACAATACACACACACACACACACACACACACACACACACACACACACACACACACACACACACACACACACACACACACACACACACACACACACACACACACACACACACACACACACACACACACACACACACACTCACGCGCGCATATACATACATATATATTATATATATACATATGATAATGGAGTAGATCAAAAGATGCAAAGGACACATTAAAAATCTACAAAGCCGTATCAAACATACGGTGTTCATAATAAAATATTTTTCTATTTTAGTTTCAGTGCGTTTGATTACCCCAAAACATGTAAACTTTTTTTTTTTAAGCTTGTACTTATTTATTTAGTGAGTGACTTTTGTTATTGTTACCTTTATTGAATTTCTCAAAAATAACTAGAGACGATAGTTTTGGATCGTGTTGAATTTCCGATCCAGAGATGTAGCGCGCACGAAAGTTTTGGAATATTTTTTGTTCTTTTAGCCACTTTTAAAGTGTAAAAAAAAAACACATCATTATAAAACCATTAGCTTCTGCTTGTTCTACACAAAACTTTTTATAGATAATCAACAGTACACCATATCAGTAAGTATGATACAGAACGATTTCGTGGTAGAAATCAAAAACAAATAATGTATAAGAATATATGTTTTCGTAACACCGCTGAGTATATTACACTTCCGCTAATATTAATTTATCGTAAAACATTTACACGTTACACATGCGTAAATAAATCACGTAATCCGTTCGATGCATTATGCATTTATTACTCAGCAGTCGTGAAACAAAAACATGTATATACAGTAAACCTAATAACTCAACCCGTAACTTAAGTGAAACAATAACAAACCTAGGGATATTATGACGATCTGAATCTCCGCAAGCTCTTTGAAATCTAAAATGGGAGGTAGTTTGTATAATAATACAATTATAATAGACTGTACTGCACATCGTATCATAGACTATCGTATTATAATTATTATTAATATTGACTTGGTCCGTCTTCGAGTTTGGTCGTGGATAATTACACGCATTTACCTGTGCAGAAATGCTTATTTCAATCACCGAAGAGTCGGTATATCCGAATTACATCGCGAGGATGATGTCATCGTGGTCCATACACGTTTCACCGTCGCCGTAAAAAAACAATGCATTTCTGCGATAAACACCGCGCCAGGTAAAGGTAACATTACCGCGCAAAATATCGTAAATACATAATATTTTGTTTCGTCATTCGAAGTACAATATCTCCGCGACCACGCCACCACGCGGTGCGCGGACTTCGGTGTAACTGATAATAATTTACTGTCGAGAAACTCGTACACTATGTAAAGCGGCGTTGCACGAATTACAAGTATGTAAAATCAGAACTGCACGTTACGACAAGCTCGCTGACGCGATGTATGGTGCCCATTGTGTGCAATACGGACCGAAATTCCGATTCAGTATTAGCACACGCGATTCAAACCGTGTAAAAGCTCGCGTGAAGGCACTCGCAGTCGGCTGCAGTGTATAATAGTAATAATAATAATAATAATGATAATGGATAAAACTTTACGGTGTTTGGAAATTATCAAATTGAAATGTTGTTTGCGAGAAAAGTTTCTGCGTTGTCGAATGCAATCCGGATGTACAAAATATTATGCTCTGCTAGGTGTATGTGCACGGCGTGGCGTTCGTCTCATCGTGGCTACGAAGTTTCGGTTTAAAAATATTTACTACCTTCGTTTGAGTGAACATTTTATCCATATTGTTTTCGAGTTAGAGAAATTCCATCACACGTCCTCGTCAGGCTTACAAGACTACGAGAAATATAAAATGTCCATACTCTTTACACTCACAATCTTCGTCGTGAAAGATATATATGTATGCATAATGTATTTATGTATATTTATATTTTTCATTGGTCACTAAAATGTTTTTAATTGAAATATGTACGTACTAATTCTAGTAAATATTTAAAAAAAAATTATTATTAAGTTGTATAAAATGTTATGAAATGTAAAAAAAATTATAAGCATCGTTCAACATACCGGATTCAGATTTTTGGTCTACGGATGTATAGGTAGGTAATACGTTTTTAATACAGATATCATAATATTTACTTTTTTAATTTAATGAACACAAAAAGTTTTTTTAACGAATTGTAAATATTATTATTGTTCAAATTGTTTTTATTTTCGACCATTTTAAAATAAGTTAAAACAACAACGCAGTTTCATATTTTTTCTTCCTTTTTCGTTATATTTAAACAGTTAAGCTCTAAAACTACTCACTTATAAACAACTATAATATGGGACCCTAAAAGATTCATTAAAAGAACAATATTCCATAAAACTCACTATCTGAAACAAATTTTATTTGTATTGTTATTACATATATTTTCTCAGCCATTTTTTAAGTTGTAATTACATTACATTTTTTTTTATTTTTATATTTTATGTTAAATATAATTATTTTATTTATTTATGTTGTTTTTGAATGGTAAATATATATCACAGAAATATTTAAATGTTTGTGTCTATAAATATTGTTTTCATCATGGAATTTATTATAATAGTCTTCCTCTAATGTGTTATAGATTATTAATCTATATATCTAATAGATTATAGAATTAATAATACATTTACCATGGTTACTAAACGCTTAATTATTTTCTGTTATACTACTATTATGCTTCACAGCTGATTTAGTTATATTTTTTAATAGATCAATTATAATTAAAAAAACTAGATGATAAATATTTAAAACGTTGCAAATTATTTATATGTCATTCGTTCTTGTTTATACTCATCAATATAGACATAGAGTTATAAAATATTATATGTTCATTTAAATTTAAATAATTTTGGAAATATACTTTTAATTTAGTCTAATTAAAAATTAGTTATTTAATAGTTGTTTTTATTCAATAATAGTAATATTTTATAAATTTTAAATCGTTAAATCTATTTACTTATATATGTTTACTACATACATATTATTATGCTGTTTTTATGAAGTTAAAAAAATATTAATAATGTATAACATATTTTTAAATTAAAATTGAATTACTTATTAATTTACAATATTTTTTTTTTACTATCTAATTTAAAATGTTCCTATTAAAAAAAAAGTCAGTTTTAAAATGATAATATTATAACATGGTCTAAGATTACAGATTGTTCTTCTATACATAATAAGTATATATTATTATTATTAATATATTTTGTGTATTATTGTTAGTTATTAAAATATAACAATTCATTAAGGAATATTTCACCTTAATTTAAATTATGTAAATAACGTTTTGTTTCTGAAATACATGCATTCTATTTATACGAACAGCTTAAAGGATTTCAAATTAATTTACAAAATCTGTCACCTTCTAATTTATGTATCATCTATGTCACAATGTACAAATCCTCGTGTTTTAATTTAAGATTTAGATTTTGATTGATATGTATGAATTTGTCAGTTAGCGTCAAAATGAATCTAGATTTTCGACATATATTTAAATAAGTTCAAATGAATATGTAAGTTTAAAAATTTTACAAATTTCCAAGAATAATTATTAATTTGATTATATTTCCTTTTCAACGAAAATAAATTAACATACACTGTGACAATCCTCCGTACGTTTAAACATTTCATCAAAATCCGATTTTTATTTATATATATATTATATAAACTTATTAAATGTAATATGATATTATGATATGATATTTTTCTTTTTAAAAACTATTTCACTTACTCAGCTGCTTGTCAGTATACATTTCTGACAGGTATCTCCTATAAATAAAGCACCAAAATTCGTCTCTTAGGTATAAGATTTTTTTTTTTTTTGGTAATATCTTCGTTGTATGTATTCACCATTAATAATAATTTGTTCGATTTAACAGACGTTTTATATAATAAATGTGTCACATTGGAAGGTGAACTCATATCAAAAAGAAAAATTATTTTTACCAACGGGTTTTTTAGAAAAAATAGTGCAATAATAATCAAAACACAGATAATACATATATACTATAGTGTTTAATACAGCAGTGCGTTGATGGTCTAGTTTTGAACAGAAATACTTATTTTTATTTAGCTTTGAGATAAAACAATAATATTAATAACATATTGTTTTTCAATTAAAAATATACGTGGACCTAAATATATAAAGTTATTTTATAAAAATCTTTATATTATGGTATAGTGTTCAATGAACGTCACCATAACTCGTCCAAACAATTAATTAATTTACGTTCGATATAAATCTTTTTGGTTGATTAATTTCGGAATTTACTGTTGCTAAAATATATTAAATTCCGTAATTTATACAATTGACACACTTTGTGTCACACACACGCATGTAGTTCACACACGCACACATACAGGTATGCATCAAACTGTTGCAGAGCTATGGCGTAAAATTTGAACTTGTATAATATATTTATTTTATATATATTAAGCACACGTACACAGTCAATTTCAAATCCAAGTTAATGTTTATCCATGGTTTATGATGTCAAAAATTAATAACTAAAATGATAAAATAAATACTTTAAAGTTATTATCATAAATAATGATTATTACCGGTCATATATTATTTTAACGTATAAACATTCAATAGCCTAAAGATAAAATAATATATTATATTTATATGTATGCATGTATATATGTACCCAAAATAGAGTGTTATTTAAATAAAATGTTATCTTAATTATCATCGAAACACTATTTTATTTGGACAAATGTTTCGCAATCATTCGAATTAAAAATTAATCGACTAATTTTCAAACATAATTATTTGAATCATTTTCATTAATTCTACCTAATTAATTTGAATAAAGAACAGATTTATTATATCTTTTTTTAAGACGAGATTTAAAATTTAAAGTTAAAAATAACGACCTTTTTATTTCAACACAATTTGGCTTTCATATTACGCGTGTAGAAATAATAACTTTATTTTTATCCGTTTTAAGTTATTTAAGTAATTCTGAAGACTCCTCAGCTGATTGTTGCGTTAAAATTATAAAATTGCCATTATCTACATTATCTATATTCAAGAAATTCGTATTGAAATACATTTAAATTTGAAATTAAATCAAATGCGACTGTCACACGATCATACGTATTGACACTGTCGGAAAAACTAACGTCAAAACACGAAACAAGTAATCATAAGATAATAATTATAATTCATAAATAATCTGTATCTGTACATTTCTACAAAATAGATGCACTATATTATGTATAGTAAATATATAATTTTTTTACTATTACTCATTATATTACAGTGCCTTCAGTTAATTTAAAAGGGTAAATACAATTTAACTATATGCCTTCACAGATGTAATAACTCAGTTGGATATACTATTATAACGTATACTTATTTAACTCGATTAAAGAAGCAAAAAATTATGTTAATATATAGTTTTAAAATGATAGTGATTAAACTTATGTGATTTTGTTTTCATTGCAGTAATTACTTACTTTTAGTAAGTTGAGTTGTTTAAAATTATCATAAGCAAAATAATTTAAAAATAAATAGTACAATTACATTCTACAGTAAAATAATTAACCTAAAATAAATTTTTGCTGTGTATCATAATTTAAAGATGTTATAATAGAAATAATAATTCCTTCATAAACTAGAAAATATCTGGCAGAAAATTAATCATTAAAATTTAATGAACATTTTCAAAATAATGCATTTAAAAATATTTAATTTTAAGAAATTAAAGTTATGAATATTTAAAACGTTAAAACGTTTTAACGTTTTGACATATAAAACCAGAATTTCTGAGATTTAACTACATCCAAAACTATATAGCCTATCGAGATCATCCATGTTGCATTTTATCTGATTTTAAATTTTTATAAAACTGAACTTTTACCATTAATTGTATAAACATTTATTACTTAATTATTTTTCGTATAAAACTGCATGTACTTTTTTATAAGTCAACATATTTTATCGGTATTGATTGAGATATATATTTTACAGAGAATAGTGACAGCTTGATTTCAAATATATAAATATATTTACTATAAGAATAACACACGATTGCAATAAATAGGTTCTAATGTTTACAAAACAAAATCATAGAGCATAGCGCCTTTAAATTAATATATTAATATGTTATGCATATAATAGCAGAGATTATAATTTTAAAAGTTGTTTTTATAATTATATCTTATTTTCGTTATTATTAAGTATAATCAGATGCGAGTGTGACATTGTTGTGTATTGGTTGGTATATATAAAATGTTATTTATAAATGCACCAAATGGGTGTTAAAAATTAAAAAAAAACTATGATAAATAAACACTATAGTAGTGCATCAATATATCTCAGTTAAATTATAGTCATCATAGGAATTCGTACCTATATTATCTATATATCCATATAGATTTTATTATTTCATTTCCATCCAAATAATATTATTGTTTATTATAATAGATTAATCAAAATAGTCGATTGTTAAAAATATTGTTTTGGAATACCTACCTATACAAAACGTTATATAATATTAAATGGGCTCTCCTTTTGAAAGACGTTTTATACACAATCGTTGATGTTTTTATTAGTATATTTAAGTACTGTGTGTAATATTTTTGTAACAAAGTTTCAAGGTACAGACAGAATAGACGTTTAGACTGGGGACATTGGTCATTCGTCTGGATTTGTTAAACTAAGCGTAAACTTTGTAATAAATTATAATCTTACATTTTAAAGCATTATTAAATTAACACTTTTAGAAAATAAATTTTTATAATATGCACGAAGTTTAAAAATATAATTTACTTACAAAAAAAAAAAAACATCATTGATTTAATACCGTGAATGAGTGTATAACTCTAGTTTACAGCACCTATAATACTATAATATTATTATAATATACTAATATATATTATAGTTGCTTAATTGTATTTATTGACAATTAATACAATCGTAAATTATGTTAAGATCAATCTAAAAATGATTTAATCCCATAAATGTATCAAGAAATACAATTTTATTTTAATATTGTCCCGAAATCAAATAACTGTGCTTTAAATTAAAATAAGTCTTCAAAAAAATAGTTTTTGGAAACAAATCTTTTAATCATGTTACAATATGTATTACGAATAATGAATTTGGCTATACAGTTTGAAAAAATTATTTTTGTAATTATTATTACGTTTGAAACTTTCGTATTTTTGGTTGGGCTATACATTTTCTGTGACATTTTTACCATTTACTGAGCGTTTACAATAAGCCTGCACTTATAAAAAATAAAGACTTTTCATAAAAATATGGTTGGAATATTATAGAGTTAAAATTATATTGTTCAAAGTTTTCAAACCTTAATAATCAGAATTACACAAAAAACTTAAGAAATAAACATGTAAATATATGTCTTAATACAGTTAATATAATTAAGCAAATTAGTTAACTTTGTCATATTTCATACAATTTTAACTCTGATAAAAAAACATTGTAAATTTGATTTTCTAAAATGTTTAAACTAAAAAGAAATATTATTAGATATGTGCATATAACACAATGTTTATCTTTTAATTAAAAAGAGTATACCACATTTATTTTTAAGTTAATTGATTATTTGCATAATTTCAGCGTTAAATTTCTTGGAAATTGTTTTTGACGAAATACTGCAGGGAAATTTTCAATTCGATAAGTCTATAAAATATAATCTAAATCGCATATACTACCATCTGTGGTCAATTGGCAATTTCCAATCTATAAAAGGATTTTCAGATCTTCATAAGTGCATCACTGTTTTCTGTAAAAGTGACCCTCGTTTGTTATCGCGGTGACCGTTACCCGCAAAAATTTTATTCCAATTTCCGTTAAATCCCAATACATATATATAAACATATACCATACTATTAGCTGATTTTAATATATACAACGTGTAATACATAGAGGTTAAATTTGTGCAAAATTTAAAGATTTAAAATTTTAAAATCTTTAAATGTATAATGAATATTATAAAAAGTATATAATATACTCTTGCGCATATACGATACTTGTATTATAATCACTAGTGTAATATAAAAATATATACAATTATAAAATTAAATATTTAATAAAAAAAAAAACAAAAATTTAAACATAATGTTGTAAATGTTAGTTATTAATAAGTTTTATTAAATAAAAAGAAAATTTTTACAAATTTAAACCTAGTTAAGTAATTATTAATGTATTTTCGAATGTATTATTCATTTCTTATTTATCTTGATTTAATAATATTTTGTTGAGTTTTTGGTTCAGACTTGCAATTATACGACATTCTTTAGTCTGCAGATATTTCATTCGGAGCACCTTAGTGGCGTACTATAAAATATGTGTTTCTCTGTATTGGTCAAGCGATATAATTAGTGAAAATTATAAATTTAAAGTATAAAAATTGCGACTAAAATAAAAACTATATCCAATTTTCTATACACAACCAACGTCAAAGTTAAAAATTAAAGCATTTTACCAACTAAATATATAAATATACAATAATAAAATATAGAGAAGTGGGTACTGCTTTAATATACATTAGGTTTCGAGTGAATCACTGTTATGAATGTGTTTAACTAATTTGAATTCAATGATTTATGTATTATTGTATCTATTCATCGTGTATACACACATAACAACAAAAAAAAAATCATATAATAATATTTCATTCCTGATTTTATTCAAATCTTAAAAATATCGGTGTACCAATGGGTAGTTAGACAGTTTCGTTAATATTGTTCACTACACGTGCAGATAGTATTTTAGATTCTGCTTAGTCTATTTATTGTTATTATATACCACTACCATATATGAATCTAGTTAATTGCTTTCGATCAACCCTAGAGGCATTGTAAAGTTTCATGTTCGGTTCGGACTCGTTCGAATCTCATTTAACTGTATAATAATATATATTTTATGATAGAATAGCAATTATATTATGTGTATACCGGATAATCCGTTACTTTTAAATAATCATTATTTTAAAACCATTTTTCTAAAATATTTTTTACTATTTTGATCAACAATTTTTATTTTTATTTTTACATTTTTAACATTACATACATTTTTAACCCTTATTCTAATTCAAAATACATTTTGGAGTATTTCGATACATAAAAATCGATATTGGACAAGCAGTGTATGAATTATTAAACTCCGTCAATTCATAGTGTACACTACAAACTTTAAATAGGAATCTTAATTAGTAAAGAACTAATAGATCTTAATGTATATATATATTATATAATACATATTATCATATTATTATGTGTGTGTATATATTTTTATACCACTATGAAATAAAAATACGGATATATGCAATTTATACTCCCGGAAAATTGTTTTTAAAAGCACACGTGAAGTACAACATTGTTGATTTTACAATGCTATTACCTATTCGTATGATACCCCAACGCCACTGCAATGGTTATTGCTGTAAGAATGATTTTCGAATCTATTGTGTAAATGCCCTAGTTTATTTGATATATCTACGTGAAAATCGATATCGTATATGTCAATATAAAGTATACGTTATATTATATGTAGCTGGTACAACAATAAAATATTATATACCTATTTGAAAACAATAAATCTAATAAATTTAATTTATATAAAAATGTAATATAATTAATATATAGTATTAAATTATAATTTTTTACTTGTAATATTTAAAAAAAGGTAGATAACTAATCGTCAATAAAAAAAAAAAATGAAACTATGATCATGCAAACTGGTAAATATTTTTCTAAGATATGCACCTACACTATAACATAGCATTTGTAATAGTAATATTTATTGATCAATTTAGTATAATAATATTATATTTCTAGGAATGAAACAGATAAAAATAAAAATAATTTTGCTTCACTTTGATTCACGTTGCATTAAAACAAATCTCTATGTTACCAATTAAATTATGTTTATAAATGTTATTTATTATACATTAATCATTTCGTTGCACCTATCCATTATAATATGTTATTGTGTTACTGTTATCCGATAATACTATTGACAAGTACGTAACAATGTCTCTAACCTATGAAAATTCGTTTTTTTACCAAACAGTCAAATATGGTGAAACAATAATTTTACCATTAATGTAGTATAACAATTTTATAAAAACATTAAGAATTACCCTGAAAAAATAAAAATAATATAATATAATTGCTCACCGATCTGTATAACTATGCAGAAATTTAGGTATCTACTTATTTAAATATTTTAGTGATTATAATATAGTTTCTATTTATTTTTTTCTGCAAAGCTTTTGTTCCTACCGCCCAATCCACTTCTACGGTTTACGCCCTATTTGGCATAGTACGCATTCATCGTATCTAAACAAAGTCGATTTCTAAAATGAGTCGAAATACTACACTTGGTTCACGTCATTTACATACGATATCGTTTGGTACTAGCTTCTATTCCGACGCAAAAAATGATGTACAGAGTGATTCGCCAAATATGCTTACCCATATAATGCATTTGTTCAAATCCTATCTTTTTTAAATTTTTAAACGGCTATACTTAAAGACCATATTTCAAATACTTTTTACTTAATACTATATATGAGGAATATCGTGTAGCTGCGTGTATTAAAGACACTAGTCTTTTTCCATTAAGTATAGAACATGTGTAATATTTAGTCTAATCATTTTTATAATAATTGGCAAAATTTTGTCTTATAAAAAAATTCATATTATGGGATTATTTTTCTAAATTATAAAATTTAACAAATTTTAATTATAATAACTATAATTTTAAAATAATAATATTAATATTAAAAACTTGATATTGAAAAAAAATAATTTTATATTGCCATTAAGTTACAAATAATCGATTTCTTTAAAAATATAGTTATTAAAAATTCTAAAAACTAGAATTAAAATAAAATGTGTAGATATGTAAGTATGCTTAATAAATCATTCTGTATAATACACCATATTATATAGTGGAGTAAAACATTTTTTAAAAACGACACATCTTTCGACGATAAAATCATCCATTCGTGCATGTGAACGGAGCTACTATGAATTCGCTTTAATATCGTTTTTAAACTACTATTTATGAACGGTATAATATTGCCGTATAGGTAAGTAATATATATATATAATATATATTATTTTTTTATTTTTTTTTTATTGTTTTTATATCATTGCAGTATTAGCATACATAAATCAATATATTATGTTTATTACGTATATATGTGGTATACATGGGTAAATAAATATTCAGAAGAACAACTTATTAGTATGAAGAAATGGATATAAAACCAATAATAATCAAATTAAAAAGTAAAAATAATACACCTACATCTGTTCTGAAAACTCTATACAAAGGTAAAAACAAAAAATGTATACATGATTATTACAGACATTGAAATTGTATATTTATTTTAAATTATTGACTTTCCTCCTCTCAAAAACAAAATTATTTAAATAATGATTATAACTAAAACTTTTCTTAAAGTTTTGAATGAAAATCTACATTACTTTAATCTACCACACAATGTTTATGAAGTAACGTTTTCAATATTAATATTTTATACTTATCTTCTTATGTATTAAAAATCAATGATATAATTTAATATTTAGATTCTAATTAAAATGAAATAATTGTGCAATATTGTTAAAGAACTTTGGATTTATATTAAATACCCAACAATATATAAATATGAGGACAATATCACTAAGCTTTTAAATTTTCAATTTAAAATCGAAATAATGATATAATATGCAAGTTATCTTAAATTGGCAATATTTATTTATTAATTAGCATTCAATATATATTTGATAACGATACTGTAGAATTTCTGTCAGGGTAGTAGCATTGAGAAATAATGTTTTAATAAAAAGCCTTTAAAAAAATTGTCATCAAAAAATAAAAAGCTATACAACAGCATTGATTTTTTTTCTACTAGAAAACTTGAAAACTCCGATTATTTTAGTACCGAATAAAATCGAAAAGAAAAGTGCATCCTAATTGTGAATGATAAAAATAGATACATTTTAAATTTTAAAAAGAGTATGTACCTAATGCCTATAGAAATATATTTTATTACTAAGCAATTATATTTATTTATTGTTATCATGAAATGTATTTCTACCTAACCATATAATACTTACCAATTGTAGAATATTGAGTATTTTATCGACTCACTTGTATAAGTCTTTAATTTTTATATATATATAAAATAATGTTTTTTGAATTTATATTAATTATTAAAAATAATAAAATGTTATGCATATAACACGATAAGTGAATTTTGATCACTTATATAATATTATGCTCTAAAATAAGAGAAGTATTCAAAACTTCTATAGTGACTGTAAGAGAAGATAAATATGTTATAGCAGCTATCCAATGCTGCCATTAACATTATCTTAAATGTTTGCAATACAATATGTTTCTAGCGTAAATATTTTTATTACGACTTAGACGATCGTCTGATACTTATCATTTTGTCCGGAGTGGACCAAAAATATCACAAAAGACGTGAAATTTAGGCTGACTAATTTTTTATAATGTGCTTCATGCATGCTGATGTAGTATACGTGGAATAGTATTGTGTGTGCATATTTGCCGGTTGGTTAGAACGTTTTCTATTTTCGGTAGTGAATTATTCGAAATATACGCATTGCATGCATATACCAGCCAAGAGGCAGGTTTAGTGACACGGAGATAAATGTATTGGAAATGACCACGACGGTATGGGATTGGGACGGCTTGGGAATGACCCCGAATTTGTACACACCGCGTAGGTATATGTGCCCAGCTATTGTATGGTACGGTATCCGTGATTTGTATATAATGGTCTTTATTGCAGTGGGGCGTACACATATGAATAGAAAGTTTTGACTTGAGAGCGGGACGAAGAGTAAACGCAATCGACCGTCCGATATATTTAATGCTCAACTTTTAGGTGTGGAGCTAACGGGCTAATCTTTTTCCTGGGAAACGGTTCCTAAGTGGATCTCTGGATGTTCTACCTGTCCGTATATATTATAAATTATAATATGTAGAATACCCACCAACACGATATTATATTGTCATATGGCAGTTAATATTGCAACTTGCAGCTATAGCCGTGGGGATTAAATCATTTGTGTTTTTATCGATTTCAGTTTCATTGTAGTTTTTCGAAAACAAATTAATTGAAGTGATTACAAAAATATGTTTGTGATTACGGTGGCAGTTATTAAATATTTTTTAAATCTGAATTCAAAATTTATAGTCGTATATCGTAGTTATCGAACTCAATGTGTATTTGTCTCTATTAGTCATTCTGTGTTATATTTATTCAAAATTAATGCTAAGACTTATTTTTTCTTTCATGCAGTGTTCAGATAACCGAAAAATCATTATACCTTTTACAATAAATCTTGTAATGTATGGTTTAAGAGAAAACTATTTAAAAAAAATCAAAAACTACATAGTATTGTATTCAATTTAAATATGATTTATTGAAAAACGTGTGAACTGCTGTTACTGCTAATTTCGGTATATTCTTTTGAAACTTGAAATTTCCTCCAGCCCGTGGTAATTTACTAATTCTAGGTCGCATAAACTATTGCTAAACGTTTGATGAATCAATATAGCAAGTTAATAGGTTAATGGTCTTTTAAAAATAATTTAGAGACCAATGATCGATTCATTAAATTTTAGTGGATCATTAAATTTATTATTTTGTTTATGCAACCCAGCACTAATAGCACTATAGTCGAGTAATATTGTTTGATAGTTTTCAAAACATTTACAAACAGTCCCCTTTTAAGAATTTGCAGTTAAATTATCCTGATCAGACATGTACGCATATGATTAATTGTCGATTATTAATTATCGACGATAATGCGCTTGTTATGTTATATTCATTGGATTTGTTACGTACGGTTTTAACAGAATCAAAATGACAATAGCTAATAAATTATTCAAAAAGTTTATTGTAAAAAATCATTCCGATTTCCAATCATCAATTTTACCAACGATTACGATTAATCATCCGAGTTGGTAAATTTATCGATATTGAACCTCGTATAATATATTTCATTATACAATACGGAATACAATCGCGCAATTTTATTATTTCGTTTTTTTTTTTTATACAACAATACGATAAAATTGTCAGTCATTATTTTTTGTTATTACTATATGCGCAGTTCATGTCGTATTTTTGAATCGTTGATTTCCTGGTTTAAAATTAAACGCGATTGCCCGTTGAAAATGCGTGTACGGGCGAAAGGTTTATTCATTTGTTCGTTTTGTTTTATGTTGAGCTTAAATCTTTTTAATATGACGACATGGATATTCGTGTATATACATTAACCGGATCTTGGCTATTAAAAGAGAACGTTCCGCGCATATTTCAAACGAAACACTCCGGGGACCATTTCGAGTCATATCTAATAACCCCATTGCCAAGCAGCACTGGAGTACAAAGTGATGGCGTTCTTTAAATGTTTTTGTTTTTTATTTTTATTTTTTTGTTTTTAGTAAATAAGTTACATCTGGGATAAGTTTAAACGATGCAGTGTAAAAAAAAAATGGGCGCGAAGAGAAAAAAATAAAATTTTAAATAATTTTACACCTGTATTTGTGTTTAAATGCATGAGCGTAAAAAAAAACTAGCATGTATTTTATCGTCAATTGCTTCTCCGTTGCCCGTTCACTACTTTTACATAAATATTTTATAATTAATATTATATTGTTTTTTTTACGTTTAACTTTTTGATTTTGATTCAATGCCTGTCATCCATCCTGCACCAGTGCACTATTGTATATACAGGGTTGTAAATAACTGTAAATAATCTAACAAAGTAATGGTAATGCTTTATAGTGTTATACTATACATGAAAGGATTTTTATTTGAAAATATTTTTGAAAAAATTTACAAAAACGTAAGTATAATATATACGTGAAACAATATTATGTATATTTATTTTAACACACCAAAAAAAAATGCGTGTATATATATTTAAATGCAATGTACGTATAAATATATAATGAATACATCGGGTATAATATATTTCATTGTATAATTTAATATATATACATTTTACTTAATGAAAAAGAATTTAATATATAAATATTCCACTTACAGTCAGTTTAAAAATGTTTATATTAAACTATAAACGAAAGTCCGAATGTAAGCACATTTCGTGTTTTTCGTTGACTAACATTTGATGAACCTACTTTAAGACCTTTTAGTCCATTAATATTGTGTGGCTACGTGTCTTTTATACACATTACATTATAATATTATACGGTTTAATAAAGACAATTTTCCATGTTATTATATATATATACAATGTGTGTAATACTGTTATTTTTGATTATTTAAATAAAATATAACGTATTATTAAATACATTTTATTGGTATTAATAGATAGGTTGATGTATTATGAAACAGATTTGTATAAATTTTGTTATTCTAATTAAAAGACAAAATAATATGTAACTCAAAAACGTATAACTGTAGATAGCTACTGAGCTATATCAAAAAATATCTTATGAAATATTCTTAGTGCGATATACGCTGACAGACTGTCTCCGCTCAGAACCGTTTATCGTGATATGATATATCGTTGAATTCAAAATAAACACATCCATTATAGTGGCCCATTCGAACTGAATATACAATGGAGCGGTTTCCACTTTCTTAACTTTTTTTAAATTAATTAAAAAGAGAATATTATATTTAAGCCACACAAGATTTCGATTTTTTAATTATACTTTAATTATGCCAAAAAAATACATTTTAATATTTGAGATGTACAAGAGTTTATTACAACTTTTGACTATTACATGAGGTATGAGAATTTTTCTACAAGTGAAGTTCTTGTCTAAAAACACGTCGGCTCTAACTTCCTAAAATGAAAAATTATTAGTTGTTATGAAAATGTAAAAGGTAGTTTTAAAATTCTAATTCCTACATTGTTTTTCTTTAGTTATAAAAAGTAAAGCACATCATATTGTACAACTAACAGCACCGTCGTTTCACTTAAAAAATAAAATTACGTTAGAATGATAAATGCATTTATATACGTTTAAAAAAAAGTTTATATAATATAAGATAATTTGTAAACCACGATTATCACATTAAATATCTTTGACAAGTTATTAGACAAAAGTTTTTCTTGAATAATGGAATTTTAATATTAACTTTAAAAAGAACATTTTAAAAATACAGACTAGTAAATATAATAAAGTTAATAAAATATTGGGTTCATAGTACTGAAAAGTTTTAAATAAAGGTCATAATTATATCAAAATGATAAGTTTATACATTATATAGTATAAAAATAATAAAAACATACAAGAAAATATTTCATAAAAAAACACGTTAATGGTAAAATGTTGAATTCCGAATCATACTTAAAACTAGGAAATTAGTATAAATAATCCATTGTGCTAAATAATTCGAAATGTATATCTTTAATGGTTTTCCGGTGATAATTTCTATCATAAAAAAATGTTTAGCGTGCATCACTAAATCCTGGAATGATAAATTTACACATAATTTAGTCCACGATATAATATATTACGACCCGTTCCATTATAACATTCTGAAAGACATGAATGCCTAGAACGACCAAGAAAAGTATCAAAGATATGCTCAGCGATGTAGATCAAAGTCCAAACATTCGTAAAGTGTGCGACGGTGCAGTACTAATTAGCGAAAACTAACCTCGACGGCTTGTTTAATAGTAATTAGCGTTTTATCGCTCTATACGCGAATACTCGAAGGAAACTCCAGGAAAAACTTCGAACGTGATGTTTGATACATAGCACAGATTATCATTATATAGGTAACAAGTCGGCGCTAGAGTATAGCGGTGAATTATTACCGTTACATCTGAAGTCAATGACAAGTTTAACCGTATAATTCGGATAACGTACACAAATCGCACCTGCCGTGATTTATACGGTAATATTTATGAGTAGTTTTTCTTTACGCTCGGAAAAACCACATACACGTAGAACAAATCGAAAAACGACCTCGTCAGTGTACTACGCGAAATGCGTCTTGTATATTTTATTCAGATTGGATAAACCTATCTTTCTTTTTTGCCGTTTAAAATAATTCATTTACAATGTATACACTCAGTGTACAATAAGCAAATTTAATCTAAATACTAAAATTTAATATGAAAGGCATAATCAAGGGTCCCTTATACAATAACCTCTAGGACTATAATATACCTATTCCTTGCTAGTGCTATTGTTTTTATCAATCGTAATAATCGTATAGTTAAAACAATTGTTGATAAATCACTTGTTTTAATTTCGTAATAATTATTATAATTTGTGTTGATCAGGCTGATGAGTGTAATATGTACCTATGCTATATGCACCATTAACTAAACTCTGGTACATTTTTGTTTTTATTATGTTGACATCAAAAGTTATTTTGTGACTTTTTTCGGAGTTATTAATGCAATTAGACGTGAAAATAAATTAATTTAAATAATATATTTTACTCAAGTATATATTTATATCATATTTTTTTTTTTTTATCTTAGTTAATTTGAGTATAATATAATGTGTAATATGAACAAAAATAAATTACAAGTCTGCTATACTTATTTTCAGCGACTAAAACTAACCGACGTACTTAAATACGTAATATCATAATATATAACCCATTACGTCCTCTTAAAAAACTAACGTCAAAGATTTACGTGCGCATTTACATAGAAGACACAGATTTGGGCTGATGTTGTAATAAAAGCGTGCCTCCGACACATTAAATAATCAAAATAATTCGTAAGCGGTATTACGACCTTTATTAAAAATGGATGAAAAATCTTTATCGTTCTGAGTCTTCGTCACAACGGGACCAGTGTTTTCCTTCTGGGACAGATTTTTTAATTGTTATAATATTTTATCACCGTACAGATCAGATTAATATTATAATATGCTTGATTAATTAGTAAGGACACGATATATAGGTGAATATAATGTAACAGAAAATGTTGTAGGGAAGTTTTCCTATACGAAATGTATTAGGTATGGTCTATTGAAATAATATAATTTTGTCACCGACATTTGCTAACGTAATTTTTTTTGCCGCGATAAAATATTAAGGTTAAACTGTACTATCATACCAACTGCAGAATTTTTAAGATTAGACGAAGGGAGCTCTACAAAAAATGCAATTACTATACATTTATTCATTTTTATATATTGGTTCATGCATTTCTTAATATTTTTTCTACACTCATTCGCATAATACAAAAACAATTCAGACTATTACATTATTTAATGATATCCAATAAACACTATGAACAATATTCTATATTGTATGGGAAAGTGATCAAGTTTGACTTACATTGAATTACTGTTCCCCATGTAAATTCAATAAAGACAACTAAAAATCTTTGCAAATCACTATATAGCTGTAGATTTCGAATGAGTTACTACAATGTTTGGGTCCATTTTTTATTTCAATGATATATCATTATTCATTATATATATATAAAAAAAAAATCAATTTTGAGCGAAGACGGTTTATCAGACTAAATTAAGTTGATGTTTTTTTTTTTAATATTGTCTTAAGGTAAAGTTATTTATTTTACTTTTAGTAATATAGGAGGTTGAAATAATTTTTGCTGAAAACATTGCATTTAAAAATATCATTGTGCTATAAAATATAATAATATACGTAAAAGTTATTTGTCCCAATGATTAATGTTTTTTGAACTGAAATAAAATAATGTATTATAATTGATAGACTGCGCATACGAATCACGCCTATTCTGATTGGTCGTAAAATAATGTATTGTTATAATAACTTCTACAGAAATGCACAATGCTTACGTGACGGCTTCGTGTCACGTCAATTCCATCATACAATGTAACTTTATCATGCCATAATATTAATAATTTATAAATTCAATGCTGGCAGATTGATATTTATGGACCTGCGCACCTAAGTCTCCGTAATCATCGTCGCAAAATGCTTCCAACATGACAATTGCGTTTATTACAGTAAATACAAGGTTTCCTAGCATTCCATTGCGCATGCCCTTTGTAGTTCGTCTATAAAAAAGTGCGTGTTTATTTTTTAATTTACAGAGCATATTTTAATTTATATATATGTATATATTATTAATCTAATAATACTAAATCTTCAAAAAGTTAAAATCCATGTACTTGCTTCTGAAATAAGTATAGTAGGTTTCGGTAATGAAAATGGATACAACTACAAAATTTGAAAACTAGCTATCTATAAAAATAATTTATGTGGAGTGTTGTATCAATAAGCGTTGTTGATCAATATTTTTTTTAATATTCAAATTTATAAAAACATTTTATCAAAATAAATTGAAAAATTTAAAAACGTCTAAAATTAGCTTACCATGGGTAAAAATATTTTTAAAATTACAAACTAGATTTACTTGTAAATCTGTAACACCACTATTTATATAAAATGATAATTAACTTGAACATAAACTTGCATTGTTTATACATTTTAGTATTCAAATAATTTGCTTAATATGTATTAAATTGTTATATTATAAATTATAATATGATTACTATAATAATTAGAATAAACTATTTTAAATCGTGTAAAATACTCTAACGTTCAAATTATACAATATTATATTACATTATTTTTATTATTTTACAGCCAGTGCTGTAATAAGTAACATTATACAGGAGATGATTTTTAATAGAAAATTGATCGACCATAATATCATATTATAATTGATGACAAATATATTTAATATTTATACATATTTTTTGAAAAATAGTAGAGTAATCTAAACACTTTTTTTGTAATACAATAATAGAAGCAACATTTTGAATATTTTATAAATTCAATTTTACTTTCGTCTTCTTTAATTGGTTTTGGCATGATAATTTTATTTTTTCAATATTGGTCATATTATCATAATAATATATGGATTTACAATATCTTGTTTTATTTTTCTACTTAATGTAAAAAATATAATTTTCTAGTTTTCAAAACCTTTGAAATATTTACTCTTCAATATACTTAGTTGTTTTATTAATTTTTTAATCTATTTAAAATACATCTCATCTATTGTTTTTACTCCGACTTATCTGCTCTCATCAGATATCTTTTTAACACTTCTTAATTAAAATAATTTATACATGTTCAGTGTTTTTAATATTTTTATATAGACACACAAACTTCGATAATTACCTCGGTTCTATAGTCGATTATTTTTTTACACTGGTTTTTTAATTTTTATTGCGAATTTTACTATACGTCTAATGTCAATAACTAAGGACATGCCATATACTACTAGGTACATGATTTACAAAACAATTTTCGTTGGCAAAGTAATTACAACAAATTAAACAATATGAATACCTACCGCATAAACCAATTATTCATAAAATTCATCATATTCAAGTCCGTCCATGTTCATGAACTCTATGTTAGTGTTTTAATAGGTAAAATAAGTCGTTTTTTAGCTATACCACTAAAATGTATTTCAGTTACAATTTTTCGATGCAAATTATAATATTATATTGTTTAGATTAAACTGTTTAAATGTAAACTTTGTATATTATAAGATTATTATCTTATAATATAGGAGATAAAACTGTCAATTCGGTATAATAATATACATTTCCCTAGGGCTTAAGTAAAGTAGAAAATATCTTCAATATTTTTGGATTGGCCCATTTGATAAAATTGCCTTATATTCTTTGTTCTCAAAAAATGAATAATTCGATTGCTCAATTATTTTTTATAAATTAGATACCATAATGAATTAGCCATTTTTTACTATTGTTTAAAAAACACGAAAACCACAGTAATTTTTTTTTAGTTCGGGTAAGTAGAAAATTACTTTAATTTAAAATAATCGAGAATATCTTTTAATATTCATATAATTAAGTTATATATAGTAGATTTTCAAAATAGTAATTAGTAAAAGAATTCATGGAAACTTTTGTGAGACATCTTCAGTGTATTTTGTAGAGGTAATTCATTACGTACATTATTAATACGTCTGTATTATTACTAGTATCATAGTAATATTATTATACGGTATTATTATCAATACATTTCGTATACAATTTGAATGTTTAATTTTGTTGGAGATTTTTTATAATTTTTTTTTTAATTAAAATAATCGGATTAAAGCGTGTTTTATAAATACGCCTGATGCAAACCGAAATATAGACTACGTGACCGAGATATTTTGGCGTTGCCTTTTCGCGAACACTAACCTTGGTGCATTCGTCGTACAACGTTATAAAGTTTAAAAATTGAAATGAATTCATTAGAGTTAATTCGCTAGAAATTTTATTCGAAATATTCGCGGATTTTATATAAAAACTCGTTAGCACACTGTGTTAAACTGTTAAAGCGATGTTACAGCAAACGACAATTATTATGTAGTCAGTGTATATAATATGATATAAAGTTGTTTGTGAATTAATGTCACCAAAAATGTTTTTGACAATAAACTGTTGGGATCTATATACTAAATATAACCACATTTAATTTATATAATATGTTTATATGCATTTTTAAGACTCGAATCATGGTCATTAAATTTCCAGTAATATTTATTGAGAGTTTGGTTGTTAACTTAAGTGAAAAAAGCTATTATAATTTTCGTTAGTGGATTTACAACGTCAAGTTATTTACTCGATTAAGTGTCAGTAAAATGCGTATAGATAGAAAACAAGCAAACTCACCTATATCTTATAATTAAAAATCGACTAGATTCAATCCCAATTTCCGTCATTGCAGCTGAATAGTTATATATTTATATTATCTCTAAGCGAAACTTTCCTTATTATTTATAATAATTACGTTTTGTTTCCAAAAAATACGTCGATAATTTGATGATTCTGGTGATTTTCTGTATAAAATCGACTTTGTTGCATCGTATAAAATTACGTCTATTATAATTTATAATGGATGGTAATAAAAGTTCTAAGTGCCTCATCGTATTCATAGGTGCAAATACAACGCTTAGAATGCATTTTAAGGGTTCTTGCTATCCAAGAATCTAAAACATATTAATAGTCGTTTTTATGTACTTTTAGTTTAACATTAAACAATTAACATAGTAAACACTCGCCGTTTCGAAAAGAATACACTTTTTTCGTTTATGTAAATTGCGTTTAATATATTTCATTTAACCCTTATATTTTTCATCCTTGTACTATGTTTTTTATTTTTTTTTTGTTAATTCATCCACCTATCAACTGCTGATTTTATATGTATATTTTTTAACATTATGAGGTTATGAGGTTAAATTTCAATGTACAAAAATCCTATTCCATGAATTTTATTAAGAGTTGAACTACTATTAATTACACGCATTTGACTGATAGTTGAAGCATTATAGTAAGTACCAATAATAAGAAAGACTTAGATATTACTTTTAAACCCGATCTTGAATTTCTTTGTCATATTGATTCTATTTTCTGTAGAGAGTTTTTAGATGTTAGGTTTTGTTACACTATGTTAAATGAATTCAAACTCAAATTTTCTTTAAGCCGTATACTGTTCTCTCGTCTGATCTCCTTTGGACTACTTTTCTATGTCCTGTGACTCCTTTATAAATGCTGACTCCTCTCATTTAAAGCGAGTGCAGAAACGTTTTTGTTCTTCAACAGCTTCCATTTTAAAAATTCCCATCCTTCACATGATTATTGTCCAGTAATGGATAAGCTCGAAATTACTTCTTAAGCAAATACATGAGTGGAAGCCAATTCAATGCGTTCTTGCATAAGTTAATTAATGGAAGAGTGGATTCACCCTTTCTCCATTTCCAAATAAATTTTAGAATTCCTTCTCACTCCACTAGATCCAATTTTGCATTTTTTGTTCCGTTGTTCCATTTCACATCACTAATTATGATATGAACCATAATATTCATCACATTATGCATCTTAAAAACGAGAACCTAAGCTTCTTTTAGAACTTTCATATTATTATTATTACTATTATTATTAATACTACTACTACTACCATACAATAAATTATTATTAACTTATATTAATTTAAATTTTATTTCCTATAAATATTGTTTATTCTTTAACGTTGTTCTATTTTTGTGATTTAATTTGTAATATTATTATTATTCTGTATTGCTGTACAAACATTATGCTCGTTAAATAATAAATAAATTATACATTATATGTATTTAATTCCAGTCAAAAGCAGAATATTTTTCTAAAAAGTCTACAAAAAAGTTATGTTAAATAATGAATTCATAGTTATTATATTAATTATAAAATTTAATATTTAGACGAGTTTGTGTTGAACAATTTTTTTCCAGCGTGTACAATATATTTATTTATATTTATAGACGAATTTTAACTTTAATAATCGTCTTATACGTAGGACGTAATAAGTTGATTATATTATGACTGTAAGTAGTAATCGCGAAATACCGGTTCGATTTTCAATGGAGATTGGAGATTAATAATATATGTAGACATAAGCTATACATTGTAAAGCCAACAATTCCTAAATCATCAACGATAGAATATATTATATATTCATGTAGGTATTAACGGAGAAATAATATTTGCTCACTATGCTCACTAAGATACTGGTGCATAAAAGTACACATCAACTCCATTATAATAAGTGTTATAAAATTGTCATCAATTAAAACATTATGCTCATTGAATTTATCAACAAATTTATACAGCACATACACCATCATAAAACTTTTTTTTTTTTAATAGAAAACGCACTAATATCGTTGAAGTTTCTGTAACGTATTTGCTTATACGCAAATTGATATGATAACGTTATTGCAGCAAAATGTGAATAAACATGTTTGGTAACGGAGAAAACTATGTATTCATCAGATGATTTATTTATTTAATTTTTTTTTAATGTTTATTACAAATTTGTGTGTATCGCCGATATTATCGCAGCTATTTAATATATATCTATAGAGTGGTCTTTAAGAAGACGTTTTACCCGCATGTGTTGTTTTTGTGATATTAACGTACACAATAGCAAATTTTAGTATTCATTTTAATATGAATTATAAGTGTTATGACTATTTTAAAGTTGTAGTATTTTACATAGCTATAACTCACTTTAAAACGATAATATTAATAAAATCATATGTCATTTTCTGAACACTATTCTTAGCTTTAAATTTGATAATAGGTAAATTTACTCTAATATTAAAGTTAACATCACAAAATTTGTTCTGCTGAATTCAAATTTGCTATGATATACGTTAATAACACATTAATATGAAAAACTTGTATTGTAAATTGTTAACAGATAAAATGTATTTATAATTAATAATATTTTATAGGTAAAAATATACTAATGTTGATTTTTTTGCTGTCAGGATACTTATTTTTGTAATTTTTGAATATTTGTAATAAAATAGAAACTGTTTCTGTTTTTCATCTTCAGTTTAAATGCTACAGTATTTTTCAATGAGTTTTACACCGCTTTCCGCTATATCACTAACAGCATTTTATGGGTTACAATATTTGCTCCTTCACTTTACGCAGTGTTGTTAATCCATTCTTCCGGTTCATCAAGTAAGAAACGTGCATCAATACCGAATCTTTCAAAAAATATTTTTATATTTTTGTTACAAAATTACTTAAATCTTTTGTAATTAAAGATGATACTTATGTATGTGCACGCAATATACATATTTACAGATGATAAATTTTTCATTATTTTATTAATATTTTAACTTACGCTCCGACAAGCAAATTGTTTCCAATAAAATATTGGAAATATTTTTTCGTTTAGTGTTTTTTTATTTTCTAATTTGTATTCATCGTTATCGACAGATCAAAAACCTTTATCGATTCATCGGTACTGCACATACATATATGTATACGCGAATTGCAAATAATATATTTGAGTGTGTATATTTATTATGGTTAATTTCGTAGCGGGCGAGTGTTTAATAAGATGAACGTTGTTCGATACACAATATAAAAGAAAACTTCGATACATTATTATGTATAAATATATAAAAACTAACTGACTGCACCACTGAAAAACGAGTATTCGGGAGACGGGTGCATGGCAAGTGGGAGTAAACTCCATTAGGGACGTTAACGATTGGCACCGCTCTAGTAGAAGTATATAATACGTACATGTGTATATAATACGTGGTAGTAGCGGTTAACCGGCGTTGCGATAAGACTCCGTAGCGACTCACGCTTGTAACATAAATTGTGAACCACGATGTCGGATGACGTGGAAAAAAACCTACTAAGTACCCGAGGTTGGTAGGTGTATATAAAATATAATATATATATAGATATGTCCTACTCGTCGTAAACGAAAAAAAAGTATAACGAAAAATAAACGTATTTTTATCGAACAAGTGTTAAAAATAATAGCCACGGTACGCATGTGTGTTATATTACTTAAACTAACATATATTTAAATTGGTAGTGTGTTCGTAGTAATATGGTATATATCATATGTGCGTAGCTTGTACCTATTTATTACGACAATATCATATTATATATATATTCTATAATAATATGTGTTATATACCAGGTGATGCATTTAACGTAAGACACTCATTGTTTCAAAAATTATTCACGTCATTAAGAATATTTTTTTATAATTTTAAATCACGAAAAAAAAACAATATTGTCGTTAGCATTTAGCATATTTAATACTTTTTGTGATTACAAGACGCATTTTTAATTTCATACACAAAAGCGAAATATATTTTTTTTTAAATATAAAAATTGAATTTTGATTTGGTAGTTTATGAATGAAATGTACGAGTATTTAAAGTTTAGATGAGCAAAATAAAATAGTACTCTTTGCAAAATGTTAATCCAATACTTTGATGTTCGTCTAAAGTTTAAATATAAACTTATAATTAATATACTACTTGTTTGAAATTTGATTTTTATAGATCGCAGTAATCCAGATAATATTCTGGTTTGGAATATGAAATTAAAAATGTATGTTGTCATTCAAAAATGTAAAAACCTTAAAAAGTTTTAAAAAATACAATTTTTTTTAAAACTAGTATATTGTAATGAATTAAATTTATGTAAAATAAAAAATTTTAAAAACGTTATTGTTATCGGCAATAAATAATATCATGTGGGTGGTTATTGTTAGTATACTATTATATACATAGTACGAGCACAAGTATTTTAGGTGGATATTTGTTAAATCTATGCATAATAATTTATAATATGTACCCTAAATTCTTACCTACGGATTACTAACAGATTTATTTAAGTGGTCATGACTAATAATTTCCCTGGACATATTTGTGTTTAAATAAAACATTTAGACAGATATGTTCTGCTTCAAATTATTATATTAAAAATATAAATGTCGATACGCTAACGATGGGAAATCATACCGTACGCTGTACAGGTGGTTTGGTATTTTGATTAGTATGTATAATTATATAATATCGTACGTAACGTACGACGTGTATGTTTGTAAATTATTCTGCCACATTTAATATGCAATACGATTTCCCTGTCGTACAGCGTAATGTCATGAGTTAAGTTATATTGTAATATCGTGTATGAGGGTGTGCGTGTGTATTGTGGCAGCGTTTGGATAGCGGAAATTACTGTGGTTTAGATTATGCGGCCACAAACGAATGCGAAACGAATAATTACATTCAAATGTCAACAAAACACTATACTCATTTGAAATCAGAAAAGCACCTACTCATGTACTTTGCACGCCAGACGTATAATATATAATTTTATACATGTAGGTACAGGAATGATGGGATAGTTTTACACAGTAATATAACATTTGAACTTGCAATATCTTCGATATGCACTCTGTAGACTTTATATATATATAGATCGTCACGCCTGTCTCGTGTTCATATTATAATGTCGTTTTGTACGCGCTCTCAAAACTTTGACCATTACACCGTGGTAGAATAGTATGATATTATTATACGTATACGCTGTACGGATTGCAGAGACTATAGAACTCGTAATAACGACACGTCACAGCCATCGACGAAACAACATTCCAATACATAATCAGGAGCAGAAATGTACCCGTACATACCACACTATAGAAACTACAGTGGAGGTTGATCATAATGCCGGATGAATTTCTTTTAAAGTATTTGTCGAAGTAGTATTATTCACGTCGTCATATAATTATAATCATCGCCCAGTTTTCAGTAAACTTAGTGGACTTGACGCTCCAATCGGTACGTGTATTACGTTTGTTTTGTGTAAATAATCGCTCTGACGATCTAATCAGTACCCACGTCAGCCGTATTTATAAGTGTATGATATTATTAGTCTTGGAGACTTTTAGTACCTTCGTATGTGAATATTATTTATTAATTTTTTTTTTTTTTTTGAAACTTGAGCAATATAATAGCTAGGTAGAATAACAATTGTATTTAGAATAAAAAAAAAATCTAAATTATTTAAAATTGTATTTTGCAATTGTAATTTTAACGTTCTCAATTGTTATAGTATACATTTTACACGTTATCTAACATTTAACTATTGTTTCCTAAAATATTTTTGAAAAAAATTGTTTATAAAAATAATTCAAAAATTGAAAATTCTATATTTTAAACAAATTTGTGCTACATCTATATGCAATATGAAATAGAAAATTTACATTTAATTTTGTAAAAATTTGATGACATTTATAATAAAAATTAATATATAATAAATTCTAATATACTATTAAATGGTAGAGAAACATCTAATAATTTAAAAATAAATTTAATTAAGTACTACTTTATAAAAAAATAAATCATTTTTGTAAGTCTTATAAAATAAATTCAAAGCTTTTTAAAAATTATTTTCATCAAACACAAAATTACTGATTTTATTTTATTAGTTTTTTTATTTTATTAATTAAAGCGAGCGTTGCATGATACGCGGTATCTAGTATAAAATACTAATTTAGTTAACATAAAATAAATATGTAAAATAAAAAAATAGGTAGTAACGGCTCTACTATACAGTAAGAGTTAATATACCTCGTAATTGAGTAGGTTACAGGTAGATTACAGTAGGTGATAAATGTGTTAAATTTAAATCAAATGATAAATCATTGCATACGAAAAATGATTCTGAACGGAGACTGTTAGGCAGTCAGCATATATATTATTATTAAGCTTATTATATTTTATCGTATGATATTTCTATTACAGGAGGTAATATATTTTAGTATTAGTAATAGGATAAAACTATAAATACGCAATAGCTATTAAAATGATTTAAAAATAATATTTTGATAATTGTAATAAGTGTAGAAAATAATAGGTTAAGAATTGTTGTAATATTTTAAGTTTATACGGTTAATACTTTTTTAATAAAATTAAAAAATTAAAATTGTTTAATAATAAATAGTGATTTTACGCAAGAATATTCAATTTTATCAAAATTAAGCTTCGAATGTTTGCGAATAGTGTTTTTCTCATTACAGTTCTAGTTAAATAAAACGTATGTGGAAACTTTTATTATATTTTTAAACTTGAGATACGAACATTATAAATTCTATGTATTTTATACGACGAAATAGCTTACAAATTTTGGTGAGTTTAATGAATTTTGTAAAAAAAAAAATGTGTTCTTTAAACGCTTATAAAAATATATCGTGAACTTGTTAACGGCACACTAGGAAATTTATTTATTATTAAAATTGTAAGCATTTTATCCAAAAAATAAAAATAATAACTTACATAAATCGATAAAACTATAAAATGTTGAACATTTAAAATAACTATATCTAATTAGCACAAAAAGGACCTTAATAATTTTATAATAAATTATTTCATTTTTAATAAATGCTTATTTAAAAGAGTAGGGTGTTCTATGAATATTTGATAGAAATTGTAAGACTACACAGTAATTCATTTTTAATTACAACAAAAAATAAAATTGATTTTATGGAAAACTAGTTATGTGTAAAAATTGATCCACTAAGAATTAATAAATAAATCCCTTGTATTAATATGAAGTGTTTCCTGGAGTTTAGAAACAATTTTTTTAAAACGACACTAAAATAAAAATATATACCAGGTGTTATATAAACTTAGTATTAATTATGGCATAATTTTATAACTATAGTCTACGACACATGCACGTGTACTTACTCAGGTGGTTTGTTGGCGTTGCTCGTCTGTCGTAGTTTTTCTTCAGTAGGCTGTCTAATATCTGGAGATGATTCATTTTTGCACCGTACCTGCGAACAGCACAAAACAACAATTTATCAAATCACAGGTATTTAAAAAATAAATTTATAGTCAATAATTTTAAATTTATATTTATTTTGATAAAATTGTATATGTGGTGATAACTGTTAATTACAGGGTGGAGCACTGGAACTCTCGATCTTAAAAATAGATTTTCTCAGTAGTAATTAAGATAATAATCCTAACTAAATTTTATTAGTTCAAATACAGCATGTCATTTAATAAACATAAAATAGTGGAGTGGTGAACAAGTGTTTATGAAATAAAATAATTTTACAAAAATAATGACAATTATGTAGCTGCAGAGCATTCATTTCGTCTTAATCTTAACTCCAAACGCCAAGAAGTTAAGGTTATTAAAATATAGATAATCATCTTCGAAGAAACGATTTCAGCATTAAAAAAGAAGCCTGTACAGAAATAAAAACCATTCGTACACCTGAAAACGTCGCTACTGTTAAAGCCACTCATATAAAGAGTCCAATACGTTCTGCACGAAAACATGCGTTATCGTTAAATTTATTTCAGTATAAGCCTACGTCGGATTTTGTACAGCGACTTTCACGCATATAAGGTATATATAATTCGAGAATAAAAATCTACAGAGTTCTGTAATCGAACAACTTTTTATCAAATGATGCTAACCCGTATTGGTGATAACAAAAACTTTATTCGAATTCTTTGAATGTCTGATGGAGCACATTTTCAGCTTGATGGTTTTGCGCAAATTCAGATTATGGCATCGTTGACCGTATTTTTATGTGGACGAAAATGAACGACCAACAACTGTTGCTTAAAATCGTTATGTCAATGATCAATTATATTTTGGTCGGAAATTTACAAAGTTTCCTAAAATGATAACTTTCGGTTCAAACAAGATGACGCGACCATCTCACACAGTCCAAATATCAATAAATACAATTCAACAGATTTATTGTAAACTCAAAATACAATTAGTATATTCAGTACATTATTTCAATACATTAATATAGTTATATGGCATATTATGCTGTACATGTTAATAGAATATACATTCACAGGAAGAAAGAGGAGATTAAGGGTAAAAAAAAACATAATATGTTGTTTCCTTTTTACACTGAATAGTTCATTAAACATTAACAGTGAAACACCAGGTAAATTTCCATAGTAGGTATATTATTAATAATGCCATGACTCCAATACCTCATTGATAGAACTCGTATACTAGTAAAGCACCAAACATTAGACAGAAGGTAGTCACAGTGCTAGACTACCTATTAACCCTTTTTGTAAGATTATTGCTCATTGTGGACTTTGTCACAGCTATATTGCCACAAGTACTTAAACATTCCCAGTACTAGTAACTTTTACATAGCAGTTAGCTATTCTTATTTGATTTATTGTTTTAATGTATTAATAAATTATTGTAACTTATTTATACTTCAAAGGCTCAAAGTTAGGTTAAATTACAAATGTTCTAACTATCCAGCACTTATCTTCTCACGACCATTTCAAGCTAACCAGGAAGTGCTACATCTCTTAAATAAATAATGTTGGAAAGGTCGCAGTGTCATGTACAGTGATCACTACAGATTTTCGAAAATCGCATTATTTTCAAAAATAGTGATATTCCTTGATGATCACCTTGATCGTCTTATTTATTAACATGTAACTTTTTTGTAGAGGTATTTAAAAAGTAAAGTCTATGCACAGAAATTTCAAAATATTTATGAACTAAAAATTAAAATTAAAGAAGAAATTGCCAATAAATTTTTGGAAGACGTGATACACTGTATATTGGAAAATATAGGAAGTAGGCTAAATAAGTACTCGAGAAATTATGATTATCACTTGAGGACATAATTTTAAAAAAAAATGGCGAATTATGTACTTCGTCATAATAAATTAATAATATATTAGTTTTTATTTTATATTTCAATTTTAAAAATCGGTCATTTTATTAGTGTCCTATCCTATACTATACAGATTGACGATGATATAATCAATATTATTGATATTTATTATACAATCATTGAATCATGTGACATAAATCATATAATATTTTTGTGTGATAAACAAATCCGTTAGTTGATGTGATACTATTTCTACAATTTTACATTGGTAAAAATTTTAAATAAATCTTGTTCCAAAATGATATTTTCTTCCCTCACCTAAACAAACATGTAAAATTATTATCTTAAAACTTGCAAGACTCAAACACATTAAAAAAAATATCTTTTTAAATAATATAAAAATATAATACAGAACGATCGTCGTCAATGGTGGTGTCATCAGTTGTAAACCCCCGACGGGGAATTTAAAACCATGTTCGGACCATAAAGTTATCATGAAAGCACACACACAAGCTTATCTACACTAACACACACACCTTATTAATATAACTCGCGAACACACGGCGTTTCGTGTACGCAATTTAACGGCATACGCGCTCGGGAGTGTACAATATTATTATTATTATTATTTTGTGTTTGTGGGTGCGCCATGTATAATATTATCGTACATAGCAAAAATTTGTTCTTTGGCAAAACATCTCGCGTATTTTTAAGAACGTAAAATGACGTTATTATATTTATTATGGAACCACGAAATTTAATTTGTTCAACGTCGTTTAACTTTTCGAGGATATGTTCGTTCTACTTATCTGGTAGGTAAGAGGTTATACGTACACAATATTGTAATATCATACAATATACAGTGTATAATAATATTATTTAGTATAGGTATGACACAATAATATAATATTATTACATAATACTATATAATCGCAGTGCTGCTGAAGGTATATAATAATATGTTTACATTATAACAAATGAATTTTTTTTGCAAATACAATTCCACATGATCTAAACGACCAAAAAATAACTGTTGTATGTTTTTAACGTATTGGAAATGATAACTTAGGTGACACTATTTTACAAAAATATGTATGCGTTTAAAATTACAAATAAATATTAAAAATAATGTGATTACTATATTTTGACCCTTACGACCCGAAATTATTTTTCGACAATTAAAAATGAATGTTTACTACCCATGCCTATTTATTGTTATATTTATAAATATTTAGTTATTTCTATACTTTTGTAGTTATGTATTGATAAATTGTTTAGTTTTATTTTTTTTAATTTATAATTATAAAATATGTATTAAATTAATTTATGTTACCATAAATTAACATTTATAAGGAGAGGCGAGCAAAATATTAACACCGGAGCCCGAAAATCCTAAATAGCAGCTGCAGCAGTTCGAAAAATATTAGGTAAACGCGAACGATTATTATTAGTTTGGAAAATGTCAAACGGTCCTAAATTTCATAGCATGGCCGAGTATGACATTATTATTATTATTATTATTTATTTGTTTTCCCAATGGACATAATAATTATAATACTGTAACAGTTTAAGATAATAGTGTATAATATATTCTTGTTGACGCCTACGCTAAGGAATATTATAAATACGTACAATTTCGTTTACGGTTTAACAAAAACTTGTTCTGCAAAGCTGCAACGAGTGTATACAAATGACGCTACAGCATTTAGCTTGACGTTATTTACTTATGTTATGCTAGTAAATAAAAATTAAAACTTTAGTATTTCTATTCGTGACATTTTCAAAAAATTTAATTACAACGTTGATTTCGAGTTTTTAGGTGAATCTCATTTAATAACCGTCTATATTCCACAAGTCGTACAAATAAAATTATTTCGGTTTTATATTTAAGTGGCTGACCTTTGAATTTGGTTTCTCCTCTGCAAAGTGTTTATTTAAGAACTTTGAAGCTTCCCGTGTTTGTATTGCACAAAAAGATGTCAACCACGTAAATAATTGGATTAAAAAGAAACAAAAAAAAAACCAGCTTGATAAAAACGAATATTGTCCTCTTTATATCACCCAGTGACATACTGTCTTTCTCCAAATGTCTTTCTAATCATGTTTACTGCAAACTAAATGGGTAAATATATATATTTTTTTTTTTTATTAGATTTTTCATGTAGCACTTTTAAAATAATTATTGTTTACATTTGGACGTACACACTTAAACTAAAATACATGAACAAATATTGATTGATCGAAGAAAAATGTGTCCTTTTAAGTTTTCTGATACATTTAATACACTTAATACCTAACTTAATTTTTCAAACTAAATTAAATTTTTACTTAAAATTAAAAAAATAAAATAAAATCTGTATCTATAAAGTTTCTTGTCATAATAACATTACACGTTTAAAGATAACAATAATACCCTGTATAATATATAAAAACAAAATATGATAAATCTTTGTCCTTAGCTTTTTTATTTATTATCATCATATTACGTTATATAATATGATATACCTATTATATATACGTTATCCATAATTTTGGGTTCTTTACTTTCGTGGTGACTTTCCGACGTCGTATACTATTTACGCATAACGTATAAAATATTGGGTATCTGACCTTGTACATATATTGTTTTGCTTTATATAATTTCTAAGTTTTAATATATATACCTACGTGAAATATTTACTTACATAAAAGCGATATAAAAATTATTATTTTTGTGTTTGCAGTTTTATATAATTTGTATAGAATATTTAGTTTAGCTAAAAGAATTTTTATTTAAATAATCGCATTATACTTACGAACAATAATTAATAAATATATACAACAACTCGTCGAATAAGACTATTAATAGTGTAAGGTCAAAGTATTTTTCATAACTTAAATATAAATATAATGTTTATTTCGTTTTGATTTAAGAATATTTTATTTTTTTGTTTATTGTTTTTTACAAAATTATTTTTTATATTTATCGCACTATATATTTCTTAGTTGTATATCGTATGGTATATGCTGCACAAGCTGCACAATAATAATAAATGTACGCATTTTATCACTCAATTATGAATAAATAAATTATATATATTTTAGTATCCCTGAAGTTTTATAATAATTTAAGAATCTAGATTCTGATGTAGCTCGACAAAAAACTGCCTTTGCCGGAAGTCTAGGAGAAGAACTCATAAAATATAGCCTTGACCTGTGTTCTTGACATAGGTCCTTGGGTGAATTAATGGCACGGATCCTTGTGTCGAGCTTTTAAGGGTCCATAGACAAATTCAAAATGGCGGTCATCTTGGCTGGAATACCATACATAGAAGATCGGACCGATTTATAATCATACATTTCGATTTTGTTTTGCCCATGAGTTATCGTGATTCTAAAGACGAAAAATCTTATATAATCCATTATGGATCCAATGCACTATAAAATAATGAAATACTCAGACACGTTTACCTATACTTGCTTATAATATGTCTATATAAAATAAATCTATTATAAATACAACAAAATCAGAATTATATCATATATTTATATGTACACAAAATTATAATAATATTAATAGTTAAGTTTTAAATACAAACTTATTACGTTTTATGTACTTCATATTCATAAAAACAATTATAATTGGTTTAATAATATTTAAGTTGTAAATATTTACTTATTTTTAGCATCAGAAATAACGATAGGTTTTTAATACATTTCAAATTAAATTTTAATGAGTTTTGTAAAAAAAAATATAAGGAAATCCCGATGATTAATTTACTATATGAATAAGAAAATTATACTACTAACTTAATTTGTATAATAATATTATGAAAAATTAATTTAAAAAAAAAATAATATTTTAATTTGTATTATTATTCTAGAAAGCATCTACACCATAGTTGGATTAAAGGTTGAGCAGAGAGATTTTTCGGAGAGTTTCAAAAAAGATCAAATATTTAATATTATTATTTTTTTTTAATAACCAAAATAAATGTTTGAAAAAAAAAATAATTTACAATAATCAAGGCATTAAATTAATTCATATTTTAAATTTTTGGATATTCGTTAAATGCAATGAAAACGCTTTTCGTTTATATAATAATACACTATACAGTATATCGTACGTAATACGTATATATTATTACAGATTATTTGTATCATTGTTTAAATTTACCTATAATATAATATATCTGAACAAGTTAAACATAATATTAACATATATTACTGCCGTAATAATGTCGTATAATATTCATTCACAAACGAAAATTTCGAAACCTTAATAGATCTTTGTATGAGTTAGAAAATCGTGATTAGCTTTTTTGTTTTAGTTAATATTAATTAATTTTAAATTTATAAGTATACAAAATATCACAAAATTATTTATTTAACGCAAAATTTATAATCGTAATAGGTATAAAAATCATAAACCTGTATAAGATATTAACGACATAGCTTACTTTTTCTATTAATTATTTTATTTAAAAATTGTGAGCTATGAATTTATTTTAAGTCTAGGTACGATTAGTGTTTTTTTCAAAAACAATATAGGTCATCATTCAGTAAATTATATCATTATTCCAAGCTTATTAGTTAATAGGTAATTAGGATAAAATACATAGCTGAGGCTGGCTAAAGTTTGCCGTTGGGACTATGGAAGCTTTATTATCCCCTTTCTGATTCGTTATAAATTTATTTTATCATTATCCTCTTTCAACACAAAGGTGGAAAATATTTTTTTGTCTTAATCCTTCAGCTGCGTTCGGCATAGTCTTACATATAAACCAAATGAAATAGGATAAAATTAATTCTCGTTGTACTGATTTAAAAAAATATCAAAATTCACTAACCAAGCAAAATTCTTATTTTTATAATTCTTGAATAATATTTTAATTTGATGATACAACTGTTTTATATATAAATTAATCTGTTTAAAAATAAAAAAATAATTATAAAAATAAAATTAATATCGATCTATGTATCAATTAACTAAATTGCACCAACTATATTGGAAATTATTCAAATAATTTGAATTATTAACTATAGAATTTTTGATAATTGCGTTATTAAAAATAACTTATATTTTCTAAAAGTATTTTTATTGACACACTTTAATGACGCTGTGTAATCAATTATTTTTATAAAATTATTCAATTCAAGTACTTCACAGGAAGTTATAAGTATTTTGTTTCATAAATATTTTCATAAATCATTTTTACTTAAAATATTAAAGTTTGTTTATCGATGTACCTTAAAATTTTATGATTAAATGTAATTTGTTTTTTTTAATTAATCAACATGGACATTTGTTAAATATTATAATATAAAAATTGAGTACTTTTTAATGTATACACACGCACTTCGAAGTATACTTTGACAAAATTCATTCAGATACTATAAAGTCACATAAATAAGTAATAACTTTTTCGAGAAACATAAAATCAATTAAGTTAATTGTTTAGTAGCTCAAACTGAAAATTATTATAAAACCATTTTTTCTAATATCTACAAAATGAGTAATATTTTTTAAATGGCTTGTATGTATAATATTATGCGTAATGAAATTTATATAAATATCCAGTAATAAGACAATTTATCTTTAAAATAAATTTTAAATTTCCAACAATGAAAAACCCCAACTTTGTAATAAGTTTTGCCTATTTATCATTAAAAGTAAAAATATGATATGGTTTTAGATTCTAAGCTAAGCAATATTCGTATTGATTATATCATAATGTTTACTTTTTTATTTTTCAGTTAACACTTTTTGGAACAATAACATTTTTGTTGAAAATGTGCAAGGTTTCTAGTAAAAAATTGATCTAATTAGTACTTGGAAAGGAGGGAGGTAGGAATGAATTTGAAAAATTCTCAAAAGTAAATTGTATAATCAGGTAATACAAAAAAAAAAAACATTGATAAAAAACAGGAATTTTTATGCAAATCCAAATTTTTGATAAAATTGAATTTGATTTTTTGATGTAACTTAAAAACGAATAACCGAAGATACTTGACATTTTATCCAAATGTTTAAATTATAATTTTTTATTTATAATAAGATTTTCTTTAATTCTAAATGTTTTTAGTTTTTTTTTTTGGAAATATCAATTAAAAATTATTCACCAGATAAAATAATTAGAAACTCATAAAAAAAACCTGAGATTTAAAAATGTAATACAAAGTTTTTATAACCTTAATACAAAAACAATTTTACCGTATATCCAAATAAATTTTTATTAATATTTGAAGTTTATATTTGTATAACATTCAATATTCACATATAAAATAATTATTTCTCCTTACAATTTTTTGATATTTACTTTTATTGTACTCAAAAAAAAAAAAAAAATAATAATAATAAACATTTTCAAAAAATTTTTTTTTTATCATATTATACAATTTTGAAAGCTTTCTAAGCTATTTATAATCATAAAATTTTACATTTAATTCTGTTCTTTATTATTTTTTATAAAAAATATTTGCTTGGTCAAAATTTTAGAAAATGTAATTCAAGATTCCACATAAATATTCTTATATTCGTATAACAATATTAATAATAGTCATATTTTTTTTTTTATATATGACCATTTGATGTAAGACTTTTTATAAATTTCATCAAAATTACAATAAATTAAAAAACCATTTTTTTTATTAAGGATTCATCTAAACTTTTTATTTTATAAAAAATAATTTAAAATAAATTTAAAAATAATTTTTAAGTTTTGAAAATTAATAAGATACTTCATAAGTAATTCACACTGAAACCATAATATTTAAAAAGCTATTTAGGCAATTATTTTTCATGGAAATTTTAAGTTCAAATTTGAACAAAATTACTTATTTTAACAATAAATAATTATGTTAATTATTTTGTTATAATTTAAAAACATTATTCATGGTTAATTAAAACTTTTAAGTATATTATTATTTATAAATTTTACTATACTCAATGACATATTGATTATCCAAGATGAGATTTGTGAATCTGTTTTTACTGTTTTACGATATTTACAGAAAGATGTCATTATACTTTGGTTGATAAGTTGCTATAATATGCTATAAATATATATTGTTAAAATAAGTAAAACACTAATAATATAATTAATGCAATTTTTCGGAAAACATTTTATCAAACTACCGCAGTACTATAAGTAAAATAAATGAATTTAATAGCCTAATAGGTATATCAAAAAACTGATCATGAAATATATTTAGTGATATTGACTGACAGACTATCTCCGCTCAGAGTCGTTTTTCGTATACAGCGATATATTATTGAATTCAAATTTTACACAAACATTTCAGCAACCCACTCGACACCTAATGTACAGCAGAGTGGTACCCACTTCCCTACCTCTTTTTATTTATTTACTGTAAATATAATATTTTATAATACATAGTTTAGATTACACTAAAATATAAAAAGGTTAGGTATAAAATAAAATATATACTATACATTTGAAATATAACTGAACATTATTAACTTGATAATTGATTAAATATAATAAAATATATATTATATCGTGTTATAATTATTTTGATATTTATAATGAGTTTTAGCGATGATGTTTGACTGAGTAATATTTACGAATTAAGATATACGAGTATATACTATATATATAACAATCATATTAAAATTAGTGTTAAATGTAAAATATATAATGTATATGTATCTTAATCTATGATAATATTGGATAGACTAATCTGAGTTTATTAGATAGTATGGTTTAATGACATAACATTCAATTGAAGTTGAACATAATATTATTGAATCTTCAGGGAAATATAATGTCATTTCAACAATATTATTGGATGTGAGAGGAGACACTTTTGAGTATGAGACAGTCTTCTACTTGAGTGAAACTCGCAATAGCCTAAAACTGCGATTTTCTAAAATATGTATTAAAACGCAATCTATGTTATATTTATTTTCAATAGTTCGACATTTTTGTTTTAAAATATATATATATTTAATTATAATTAAATATTTCTCTTAGTATTACTTTGAATAATACGTGTTTAAGTAAATGCAATTGAGTTATGCATTCAACTGTTATACTATTGTAAAAGAAAATATTATATTATTATGTTCGTCATACAAAGTAAAATAGTAAATACAGTCAATTACTAAGTCTTATGTTTGTCACGTGTAATGTTAACAATTCGATTAGCGACATCATTGTTCAGTAAATATAATTATAAAATCTTTTCACCTTTAACTATGGTATTATTTATTTTAACTTCCACTTCCAGAAAATCCGATAGATTCGAATTAAATAAACGCATAACTGAAAGGTCCATTATTGTTTGATAACTTACATTTGTAATTCAATTTACAATACTATTTATTTCTTACATTTTACAGAATATTGTGCCGTTACATTTAATGTCGTTTTATTGTCATGAGTCATGAATCACTACTACGCAATTGCCAATAATAGTTTAAGATATTGAAACAGATGTTTAAAAAAGTTGTTCGATACCGTGAATTAAAAGTATGATGTAGGAATATACTATATTATATTTTTTCAAAGAATATTTTTTGTTTTTTTGCTTTACAGACCATTAAAGCCTTTTACATGCTTCTACTAAGCTTCACCGTCCAATCCGATCAATTGCGTCATCCAGTATTTTTGCCTCGTTTGAGATATCCTTCTTGGCCTTATCGAACCATCGCTGGCGGGGTCTTTCTCTTGGCCGCTTTAACCGAAAAATATTGAAAATTTTAATATTCAATGAGCTATTTTTCAAGTATTTATAATTAAGATTAGTCTATAATAGTAGGTCTTAATAAAATATTCACTATTTATAAAACGTTAATATAAGGCATAAATTAATGATAAACTTGTGTTAGAAAGTATTGTTTTGTCCATAATATCAATTATAATCCATAATATTAAAAAAAATTTTCCAGGAAATAATTTGGCTGCTAAAATGCAACTGCTTAACACGTTGATGGACATGACTGCTATAGCGGTGGCATTGTACATTTCTGATCTTTTAGTATCACTTTGTACCTCTTGAAGTTTTCATCCGATTTTATCAAAATCATATTTTTATAATCAATGTATAATAATAGAGTGTTCTTAATAAATAAAGAAAACAACTGTTATAGCGTGGTATTGCACAACAACCATAAAGGTGATGACTGCTATAGCATGTATCTCTTTTTGCTAATAAAATCATGCTTATACTTTTTACAGAAAAAATTTAATACAATTTGGATATAGTTATATTTATATTATTAAAGATATTTCATCTTCAAAAAATAATCATAATTAATATGTTCATAAACGTATCTAGTTTGCATATAATTTACTTTATAATAAAATATAACAGATATTGATGTATATTGTATAGTGAAACATGAGTGATACACTTTCGGTTGCTTTCGGACGTCGTTTTTATTTAAAAGGTATTCAATAGTTACATTTTTATAAAACAATTAAAACGTTTACTCTGAGCTTACAATAAATATAATTATAATTACTACTGCAGTTTAAGTGAACATTTATGCACGATTTATAAGAGCTTAATTCCGTATAATTAGACTGAAAACTTAACCTAAAGTTAACTAACTACAATACATCAGAAGTTAAAACATCAAACTCAAAATTTTAATCTTGAACAGCCAAAAATGCGGTTTTAACGAATGTTTCGCGCATAATAATTTATATACTATTATATAGAATAGTTCGCTAAGCATACATACCTCCTCCTATTGTACTCAAATAATGCATTTATTTAGATTTTAATTTTTGGCTTATTTAAATAAACTTAAATACTATAATTTTTAAATTACTACTTATGTTTTGTTTACCTACAAATTAAAGAGTAACACGTGGTGATCAAAACCCTTGGTTTCAAATGAGAATCACTATTCTTACTATAAATTATTTAGCAAACTTTTTTTTTGTGAATATATAGTGCATCAAATTGTAGTTCAGATGAGTATTTTATAAAATTATTTGAATTTATCTATAAAATATATAAGCAATAACTTTAATGGTAGTAAATTAAATACAAAATATATGCTATATAGCCTATATTATGTTATATATTTATATGTCTATTAGTTATTGTTCTCAAAAACTTCTAATTAAAAAAATTAAAAAATCCTCAAATTTTATAATAAGTCTATATATCTGTTATTTATGGTCTTTAAATATACCTAGATATTCCAAAAATCATAATTTATAATTAAAGAAGATATTACGGTAAACATGATTGGCAAATTACCATGTATATAGTGGATCAAGTCGGGGTGATCTATAATAGCTATAATAATATCTAATGGTCCATTATGAATCAACGAATAGGAACTACGGAACATTTAACCAGCGGCTTTTTAAGTTATTACAATAATAGCGATTATTATATTATCTTCAAGGTAGCTAGTCGTGGTACTTTTTCCCGTGATGATAATAATAATATAAAGCGAGACCGTCCAACTCAGGATGAGTATAATGTAAAAAAAAAGAAAAATGTTTAAACACAAAATAACCTTGACTGCAAACCTCTTACCTCAACTGAAACAGCAAACGTTAGTACAGAAAAGGCGTGGCTCGTCCATTATATATGTTATGTTTTTAATATCTATGGAAATTCCGGAGAGGTTATGTATGACGCGCTCTAAAGGGATCGACTCCCGGTCAGGCACCGCATTTAACCCCAAAACCGCGAAATAATACGACAATACCTTGATGATGGGCAGTACAATTAATATAATTTGGAGATGTTATTGACCACATATGTGTGATGGGAAGTGGCTGAGTTGTAAAAAATAAATGTAGGAAAAAAACATCACACAAACAAAAATGGTAGGTATACGTTACACATATATACAATAGAATATTTTCGTTCAAGCAAACGATATTTGTATAAAATAATCATCGTATTTACGGTGTGATATACCAAGAAATTTTTCATAAATTTTTCCTCTTTAATATTGCATGCATTCAAGTTCTGATTTTAAGAATTGTTAAGTACACTTTTACACCATTTTTTTCAAACACTTACATTTTTCATTGTATTCATAATTATTACCTAACTTTGTTTTTCAAATGAGAAACGCCATTTTTTTTATTATAGATTTAAAAAAGTCGTTTGTAAAGATACATATGGTCACTAAAATGATTTGAAAACTCTAAAAGGAAAATAAAATTAATAAATATAAATAATATTATATAAGTAAAAAAATAAATGAGTTTAATAAAGTGAATTATTTATGAGTGAGTTTTATACTAGATTGAATATTCCATTTATTAGATGTATGGTTTTAAAACACTTATAAGAAATATTAATTAACATGGTGTACAGTGATAACTCAAAAACTTATACAGGTTCAAATTATGATTTATAGGTGCGTCAAAGTGTTCATAAAACTATATATTTATAATGATTTACAATAAAATTAAGCTTAAATTAAAAAAATATGTTTGTTTCATTAAAAGTCAATTCTTAAGTTATAAAACTAATTTAAGTATCTAAAAATATGGTTTTTAAGTTGGGACATATTATGTATATCTAATATTTAAAAACTTATAATTTCAATAAATACATCATCAAATGTTGCAAGTTGAGGTTAAATACTTGGTGAGTCGCCGTAAATAGGTACATAGTAAATAAAATTATGAAAATATGCTTAAATTTACTTGACTATGAATATTATCTATTATGTGCGGTACATACATAATTTTTGTATTTTTTAATACTCACCCACAGTAAAAAACAGTAAGCGCATGGCTAGTTTTCAAATTAATTTTAATTATGTGCGTATATACAAAAATAATAAAAATAACTCTGACTACATACGATCACGTATGTAATATAATAATGGTTTATTTTCTACAGCATAATTATTAGCAGACATTTCTTGAAATTTGAAGGGAGTGTATTTCTGACCACCAATTTATTTTTCATCAATATTAAAACCAAAGTACGTTTAATAAAAGAAATAATAGTAATGATATAAATTATTTACATTTTATTATGATGATATTATAATATTAAAGATAATACAACATAATATGGTTGGGTTTTATTTCTAAATATCGGTTTATTGTATAGGGCGCATGTAAACTCCGTCAGTGAAGAAAATTAAGTAGTAGTATAAAATTAATAGGATATATTATTAAAAAAAAAAATTATAATATAAAATAATATCATAATATCGTTCACATTAAATATTTAAATCATAGTAAAAAAATAATAATAAATAATCATTATATTTAATAATCCAAAAATATATAGTTATGTCATGTATGTAAACTAAAATGTTGTGATACAATTTGTAAATATTCTAAGTCTCGTATTACTTTATTAGTGTAAAAAAAGCTAGCAGAGTTTACATTAGACCTTTTATTACCCGTTTTATCTTAACCAGTATTCTGGCGGAGTTTACAATCGCCCATTGTATAATATCATTAATATCACTACAAAAGATTTAAATGAAATATAATACGTTGCATATTATTTTTATTTTTTTTTATTATTAACTGTTTAAAATAGATGTAACTATTATGTTTATTTTTAATATTTATTACGCAACAACTACTACAATTAATATGTAGTTCGAGTATTATCGTCGTATATTTCAAGAAGTTCCATCGTCACGGAATATGTCCTACACCCTATCTCAATAACAATAACCTACAGCATCTCACTACTGTCCAATGTGTTCAATATCTTTTTGTTCACATTATCGATTGACTTAGTTATCACACATTAAAAACAAAGCTCGCTCACTAGACAACCGTCTTAGCATCTTATTAACTTCTACAAATATAAAACTACCTAAAAAAAAATATTAATTCACAAACTACTCCTAAGATCCATCTGGACATGTGACTTTAGCTTTGGAATACAGCAGTAATCTCCAAAACTAATAATTTCAAAGATTTCAATTAAAAAATATTCGTATAATTTCTCAAGGCTCTATTCAAGCCTCCGTTTTATATATTCAATAAATGTTATCTCTACTCGTATTTAAAAATATCAACTGTCATTGAATAAGTCAAACTACATTATAAGCGCTCCAATAGTTGGCTCACTCACAATCCAAACCCTTTTATTACCCAAATCCCATTCGTAACCATTCCAGGCAATTCTCAAAAGAGACTCTGAATAAACAATAGTGTCATGACCCATAACCTCCTAAGATAAATTGAAATAAAAATTTAAAATTATATAAATAAATTGTAAATACTATCTCTTGACAAAGTATCTCCACGGGGAGTTCTCTTAAATCTGTTATTCTTGTGCTGTTATTGTGTATAATGTATATTGTATCAATTAAGTTTTTTCTTCAAACTGTAACAGATTGCTAAATAAAGTATTATTTTGTAAAAAAAAAAGTATCTCAAGAGGTTTTAGCACTATAAACCCGAGTCATAAATATTATTGTTTAGTCGAAGTTTTAGTAAGTGTTAGAGTATATACAGCTGAATATTTTCATACGATTCTGGACAGTATATAGTATGTACTTATATATAATCCAAAGTTGTTATATTTTAAACATTGTGTATGAAAAGAGCAAGCAAATCATATGGCATCAATAATGATAAGGACAGTTATTTCGAAAACGGATGTGACACGTACGGGTTTGTAGTGTATCTAACTACTATGTTTCAAAACTAAAAATACATTGATACAAATATTTGTAGATAATACATAATATATTACGTAGGTACCTACTAAATAATATTTACAGATCATTTCCATGTAAACATAAATAATATTGAAGAATATTTATTTTACGTTTTAGTAAAAGTATAAATATTATAAAATAAGAGTAAAAACTCTATTCTTCTAAGTGTTAAATAATCATCAATAAATGACAAGCTACCTAGGCATTTGTTTAATTATAATTAACGTGTTATTTATAATAATAATAATTATTATTATTATAATTAATTATTATTTTTATTATGTATATTGTTACTATACATCATATTTTTTTTATGATAGTGCTTTGGAATATTTTTAAATTTAAATTAACGAAATGTCCTCAAAGAAACAAAAGAAAAAATAATAATAAAAAAATCCCCGAGCGGCGTCGCATGAAATGTAACATGCCCATGTAAGTTTTTCAAACTGTACCTTACATATTTCGAAAAACACGAAACCTTACCAAAATAACGAAGCATTAGTGTTCGCTATTATAAGAGAAACCATTTTGTGTATATTTATATAATATGATATGAGTTTCTCAATTTCGGAGCAGCCGCTTAGACAAACATTGACGCAACGCAGTGCAAATATAAGAGACAATAAATTATGAGTCGTTGATATTAGAGCGTATATATGATTCGCCATATTTGTTAATTATTACTACTTTGTACACTACATTTAAAATTAATTGCTCTATTCAATGTGTACTCGCCGGTTTGATATTTTATGTTATGCATTCGCTTTTGAGTCGTTTGCAATCGCGTGTATTCGTTAATGCTGCCTTAAAAAATTATCACGATTGTAAAAAAAAATATATATAATAAATATACGAGTGTATACATAATAATAAAACTATAATGTAACAGATTAAAATATAAGTATTTTAAATATAAGCATAATTGATAAATATACATGGTAATTTATCAAGCATACTTCTATTTATTTTTATTTAATAGTAAATTTATTAAAATTCTGATTTTTTAAATTTTTGAGATTTTCGCACTAATTAAAAAGTTTGTGAACGTCTATTTTTTCACCTCCCCACTCCTTTTCTTCAGTAAATTTTTAATATGTATTTTTTGAAAATTTTGACGTATAAACATAAAATTTGAACGAATTATTTTAAGTTATTTAATTTTGTGTAATATAAAGATCATTATAATTGATTGGGAAAATATGAGAGCAATGGAAATTTTAAAAATTTAGTAATTGATATTAATTTATCAATATTTATAATTTATACAAATGGTATAGGTATAATGAATATTAAAATATAACATGTATTTTATATTTTTGTAAAACCATTTTTAAAGACTATTATCCTTAATACAAACATTTTAATAAATGTAGAATAATAAATATCTCGCTTCTATTTTGGACATCATCAATTCCAAATAATTATCTACTAAAATATAAAAGTAAGAAATGGGATTTCTCATTTCAAATACCCATAAAACTTTATATCGCCTAGGGGTACTTCTTAAGTAATAAAAAACAAACACAAAAATGTGAAAATATGGCCTTTAGGTATGTTTCAAAATATTAAAATTCAGAATTTCAATAAATGTATTATTGAATGAAAAAATGTTAGTTAAAATGCTTGGTAATATTCAACATTATATTAAATATTATAATCACATACTTTTAACTTTTCTTTTACTGCAACTGTTTGTTAAAATAATATTTTATTTACATAATAGATCTATATTTTTTATGGTACGATTACATTGACCGTTTACTAAAATTGTTTACAATAATTTACAATTGTCAAACGAATAAAATGTCTATAACTATAGAGGTGTACCTACTTTTAAGTATATAGGTATATACTTTTATCATAGCATTTTGAAACATGCCATTAGTATATATATATTTAATCATCAATATTATTTTTTATAATTTAGTACATACATAATAAAAATGCATATGTTGATAAACTGATACTCTTTAGTACATCTTTCTTCCATGTCGTATTCAGTAGTATTTCAATAGCGTGTAACAATTTATTGTCGTCGGTATTATACCACTTTCGAAAAATTCACAAACAAAAAAAAAACATATAATTTAACTTATTAATATTGCGAATAGAACAATTAGTATAGTAACAAATGATTTTAATCTGTTTTAGAATTTTAAGTAGTAAATTAAATAAATTCTTACTGTCAACATAGTCGATTGAAATATGTGAATTTTCCAGTAAAAACATTTTTTTTGTTTTTAATTAATTAAAGATACATAGGAAGATTTTAAGAAAAACAATTTTAATACAAATATTTCTCTATGACTTAACCACGAGTAAATCATAAAATAAACACAGATATGTTAAACTAAGCGTATCTTTAAAACGTAAGTGTATCACTAGTTTCGTAAAATGTAATAAATACACCTACGTAATATTTACCTAATTTACCTCGAAGTAGATCTAATTTTAAGATTTATAATGTTATAAGTACTCTTGTTTACCACACTGAACGCCATTCACTTGTGCTGATGCAGTATATTGCAGTATATTGTGGTTAATAATATAATATACATTAGCTAAAAACCGTTGATGAATACTTACATAAAATAAGTGGTAAAGTGGTTTCTTGTCTACACTAGATTTTTCGTGCTTAAATAGTTATGATTAATTTCTTCAGTATTTGAATATTATAACATGGCATTCTACCATTCATAGGCATGTAAAGGACCACTATCGTGAAAGTATTTTACTAGAATCTGATTAATAGGTATACGCATGTAGCTATATTCAACGTAAGTATAGATAATATTGTATAATAATTAAGCTAATTTTATTGAAATTATAAAAAATTCATATTACATGATACTTATAAATGATGGTATGCAGGTAAAACAAGTCGATAATAAAGTGATAAAAAAGTATTTTTTTATTTTGTAAATTAATCGGCTACATTCCCTAAGCGTACTTAGTGGTTTATCATAACTGTAGTTGGGATTTTGATACAATATAGTTTTTTATAATATTTTAAAACGTAGTTCTTTGATACTCATTGATATTATTTAATAAATATTTCCTTTTTTTGCAAATTTTTCAACATTTTATCATGTAGGACACTTTTAAAGGCCATTTTAATTATCTCTTATAAATATTAGTTATCTTATCATTTATTGTACCTATATTAATCGTCAAAACTAAAATTTATCACTGTTATTCAAAAAATAAATTTTAACATTTTTACTTTTTTTATATTTTAAATTTATTTTCGCATATTTTTATGACATTAAAATTCTAGCTCTATAGTTCTCAGCATTATCATTTACTAACGAATAATCTCTAATGTTCATAACCAAATAACCAAAAAGGAAATGAGTTCTGAATGGCTTTTCATTACTGGATATTTACGAAAGACCTCTCAGGTGAGAACATTTCCCAACGTATGGCAGTAATTGTCATAAATACCTTCGGAGTGTTCTTTATTTTCGTATTTTAAAACCACGTTTTCTGACACTATTTATAGAAAAATAAGAAAAAAATAATACTTTGTCGTAAAACCGGTCGATTCTTTGAATCGTACGAAACTTAAAAGGAAGAAAAAAAATGCTAGCAATTTTCATAGCCTGTATAATAATATAGTGGCCCCAACAGCGACCGCGGTTGTTATAAATTTGCGCACAACTCGTGAAACGAACCTCAGCCACAGCACATGTATGGTATAGCTCCGGTGAGAAACTTGAGGTGTGCGCGTGTATATATATAATATATATTGTTTAAAATGGAGTTTGATGATGGCGTGTTGTGTCGCTAGAAATACGAATGCACCGCAGTCATGTAGTTTCCGGTCGGGTTGTCAAAACGTACGAAAAACGTCTTAGAGACTTTTGTGCACGACCACCTATTCTTTCTTTCTCTCTCACTCTCGCTTTGTATATCCGTTAATTTCGACTTTTATTTTTGTGGAAAACTCCAAACGTCCGTCCTTTAATGTAACGGCATGATACGTTAAAAGACATTTTTTTTGTAAACATACTTTTATACGGACCAAACGTTTTAATACAGTGATTTTTCTGCATCGAGTTTTTCTACTAAGCCGTTCTGTTTTGTTTGATTTTCGTACGACAAAACGCCATCACTCTAAACAATTATTTATGTTACAATATTTCAAATCTATGAAATACAACGATCATTGAAATAATTATACGCGTCTTGAATGGTCTTGAATGGTGATTATACGAAATCAATGTAATAAAACATTAAATATATTAATATAAATTATGTCATTTTAAGAAAAATAATATAATCCAGGTAGGTATATTATATTGTATAGATTTTTTGACAATATTTAAACTTGTTTTAAAGCTTAAACACGGTTTTTGAAAAGCAATTTTGGAGTTTATTACTAATTACCGTAAAAGTTAAGGAAAAATGAATTAGGGTTAATAACATTTTTATTTTTTGTGTTAATAGTTATTTTTATGTAAGTTTGGTATCTTTAATATGAAAACTCAATTACAAAAAATTATCCTTATATTCACTTACTATATATTATTATAATTAATCACCAATTAAATATAAAGTTAAAACAAGATACGAAACCTGTAAAAAGTTACTGTGCAGTGTTAGACACATTTTTAGAGATAAAACAATTATTGTATGCAAACGAAAACGTCAATAGATAAAATTATAAGACACAAACTGTTTCTATAAAATAATTAAAATACTTGTATTGATTTATAAACAATATTATCGTCTAAACATATTTTAGACCTTCGCTGGAACAATATAGATATTCACATATTTTATTATTATGTTAATTATATTAAAAATGTATTTTTCAGATCACGAAATTAGTCATACAATATAATATGTCAAGTATGATCATGTTGTACGACTCATTTATGCATATCTATCATACAACATTACAACTTATAAATCCACAGTACGGTCATATAAATGACGCTGTCCACGATAGACCGAATAATAATTAGCAATTTACAATAATATATTATATGATATTTGGCAAACTTTAAGTAACGCCAAATGCATTCCTAATGGTTTCGAGAGACTAGTGTGTCTGTTCAACTATTTTTATAAATTCAAGCGATTCTAGTAAAAATTATTTCCTGTAAAGTGGCAATTATAATTATCACAATGAAAAATAACCTAGTTAAAATTGGTAAAATTTACTGCGCGGCACTAAATAAGTGCCCTGCAATAAACACTATTGTGCCAAAATTTTTGCAATTAATTTCAACAGCTTATTTCTCATACACCGCAACCAGGCCAAATACAAGTAGTAAACTGCCAAAATATAAAAAATAATCTTCAAACCGAAATTAAATTGTTGGCCAACATGATATTATATATTTCTATACTACGCCGTCTACCTTTACAGTAAATAGGGTGATTCATCAAGCATGTTTGTCCCATTTTTTTCCTTTAATAATATATTTATTAAAATTCTAAGTTTTTGTAATATTTAAGTATCATTAAGACCATATTTTTAAATAATTAGATTTGTATGTAATTTAAATAGTGTCCTTATGCAGTATAATCTTTTCTTTTTCAAATAAAAACCACTCTTTATTACTATAAATTATTAAGCGCATTTATTGCTTTTTTAATGTTAATGTATATGAATCGAAATTTAAGCTAAGTAGTTTCTGAATTACTAAACTTTATGTATTATGAATGAAATAGTTCATTATAGTATTCATTTTAAAGATATACAAATTTTATTATTAGAAAATCGCAATTACTATTTATATAAAATTGGAATTTTATATTTGGAAAAATTGTCGGATTATAATAAGTATACTAGACTGAATACTATATTAATTATTAAATTAATTTATGGTATAAACCATTATTAAATTATTCTTTGTACGTAAAGTTTGATAACACAGAAACTACTAGTTCGAATTTTAATTTCACTTCTTAAAAAACATTGAAACCTACATATTTGAAAATATAGTTCATAGCTTAAGTTTATAAATGTATTATTAAATAATAAAAAAAGATTGATCATAAAATACTATTATGTTTTCTTTTTTTATTTAACTTTGAAGTGCAGAACTGTTTTGGGCATAATATGATACTTTTCTCGTGCAAAAAATAAGTATTAAAATATTTTCGTAAGACTTAATAAAAAAAAAAAAAAAATCCTTCCAAAATCATTTTTTATGCAATTAATAAAATCTTATTAACTGCATTGATGTGTAGAAGGGGATGAAATCATTTCGATGAAATGTACGAACTATTTTAATCATGATCATTTTATATGGATAAGTTCCTCGTAATATTACGATCCTACAAAGTAAAAAAACTATATAAATTTAAGTAATTACTTTCCACTGTAAGCAATAAAGTCGCTCTGTATTCAACTACTTCTGGTGAATTAGTACCCATATACGTATTTATTTTATTCAATTTATATTTAATTTATTTTATACAGATGGATATGAGAGTATAATACATTATTTTGACGTCAAACAAAATGATTTTGTTTGCCGAGTTTGATTTATCGAATCGCATAGACAAAAACTAAACACACGCGCAGTACGGATTTTATGAGTACAAATGCGCTTAATATTTATAATGTTGGGCCGTTTATTCGAAGTCGTTTTCAGACGTGTATAAATCATTCAATTCTAACTAAATATTATAGACACCTAACTGTAGCATGTTCGGGTGAATATAATGTACCTATTGTGAATGAGTACACGTACATGAAATAAAAAACACACGTATACTGTGTAGATTATACTAGACGTAATTGATTTAAATTATGTATTATGATACTCGTACATATAAATATAATATATTGTGTACGCATATGTTGTGTTGTGTTCAGGTGACTTGTGGGATGATATATTTAATATAATAAGAATAGATCTGAAATTAATAATAAAAATAAAAAAATGGTCAACTAAGAATAATTTATTTCTAAATATGTATATTGTTTTTTATACCTTATGATAGATAATATATTACCCAAACAAAAATAAAAATTCACAATGATTACTATGCACACTTAAGCAACTGCCGTTGTGAATCAATAAATACAGAATATGATTTTAAATGTTTAGGTATTGAAATTAGTTATAAAATGAGATTTAAAAACCAAATTAATCTATTAATAATAAGTTTAAAAAAATTATTTATATTTTAACATTTTAAGAAATCTAAACAAAGTTCTAGAATTACCTAAACTGAGTCAAGTTAATTTAGCATTGGTAGAATCAATTATCTCATAAATGGTATAATAGGCTGATGTAGTGTTTTCAATAATTCTATATCTCAGCTATATAAAGGTGTACTGATAAAACTATTAGAATTTTGCTCAATAAAGAGCGAATGCGTACTTATAAAAAAATGTATGTACTGCCTGTTAAAAAAATACATCTAAAAGTTACTGCTATACATATATTTAAAAGCCCATAATTTAAATTACAACCAATAATGTATAGAATAAACATAAGGTACCCAAAAGTACAATTTTATCATTGAAAGATCAAGAAAAACCACATCTGGTAGGTATTTCAAAATAATCGGCACAACATAATGCAATAAAATAATAAAATACTATCCTATATAATAAACCTTCTAATTAATTTATTCAAAAAAGATATTTTATTGTAATTCTCAGATGAATTAATAATGTTACACTAATTTTATTTTAATCGATTTTAGAATTTAAATTTCTTATATTTATTTTAGATATTATAATCCATAATTTATTTTGAAATATAAATTATTTTAAAGTTTTATCGATAGATATTATAATCAGTGTAAGACAACTTAAGTTTATATTGTGCACTTTTCAAATAGAAATATTATATTTAAATAGTTGTATTAAGACATAAGTCTTCTCAGTGAGGCCCAGTATGCATATGAAATAAAATAAAATAAATAAATCTACTTAGATAAGCTTAACCAAATACACGTCATTGCATTTATTAGTTATAGTTGTAGGTATAATTATAATTGGGTATGAATAATTCAATAACTACTATATTATGGCAATATTATTAATAATAAATTATAAGTACAATTTGAAACAAAGCCGTAAATATTCAGCATGAACATGAAAAATACTTTTAATATAGCTAGAATTTTTTAACCGGACGTTTTCAAATTGTCTGTACACATTTAAAAAACGATTTCATATCGGTAATTGTAATAAAAAACTTAGTTAGCTTTTTGCAAATATGTATATTTTTTATTTCTTACAGTATAAAATATAATAATACCGTTACGGTAAAATTAATATTACTTTATTTCAAATCATCAGTAAATTGCTATTTTAATGAAAATAGATTCACCCGAGTGTCTTTTCAGTGCCTACAAAAATCTAAATTACCACATGACATAAAAAATTTTGGACTTTGGGGCATGATAAACAATAGTGTGTTTAATAAATAGCATGCAATAAGTTTAGTACATATTGCATTCAACAAACGCAAAATAGGTTTTCATTCATATCAAGTGAGCGAAATTGTCTCCAGTTTGTATGGTAAGCAAGTATATAGTGTCCCGCGAGGATTTACCCATTGCAATATTTCCTGAAATAATGGAAATATCATAATATTCTATTTTTTTTTTTTATAAGACTCGCAGGGACAAGGACTATAAGTATTTCAAATTTTAATTTAATTTTTTAGTAAAAAAGTTAAAAATTAATTAAATTATTTTTAAAAACATCGAAGATAGTTATTTTGTAGTATTTATTTTTATTAACATCGGGTTTTTAGTGTTTTTTTAGTTTTGAGAATAGTTTTGTATTATTTAATGCCATAATCTATAATCATAGGTTAGGATTATAATATCGTATCGTTTTCTGATAAGATTTAATAAATTTTTATAAATCTTATCTAATAAATTCTTCAAAATGGCTATCTTTGATTTTATTGAAAATAATTAAATAAAAAATGATTTTTTAACTCTTTTACCAAAACATTGAATTAAATTAAAATATGAAGTTCTTGCAGTCCTTGTCCCCGAGAGTCTTATAAAAAAAAACAGAGATATGATATCTACATTACTTTAAAAGATATCGCAAAGGGTAAATCCTCGCGGGATACCCTGTGTATAATATGCATACTGTAGGTAAACTATTTTATATATTATGTGCTCAATAATATGAAACTATATTTCGTAATAAATTATCGTTATTTACTCAGCGATGGTAGATTATCTAGTCAGCGTTCGCCAAATCATTTTTCATTAAAAGCGAAGTCCGCATCCTCGTCGAAAGCAATATCTCGTATTTTACGTCATAGTATCTAATTTCTATGTTATATAACAAAACAAAGAACCCAAAACCCAACAACAAATACAGTTTCGACATCGGTTCATTGGTACCAGCTGAGATAATAATAACGATGATCCGTACTCGGCTAGATGCTGCGGCGTCCGGGACTTGGTAATGACGTGTAAAACATACACTATGTATATTATACGGAATAATATAATATTATATCTTTAGCTAATGGTATCTGATGAATATTTGACAGGGAAACCTAAAAAAATAAAAATGATTACGAAATTTAAGCCTGTGATCGATTAGTGAAATCAATATGACACAAAAAGTGTTTTCCCATCAACGACGAAAATTACTGTATCATTTTTAATATATATATAACTCGTCTCAATAGTAATGTGACTATACTTAAACAGCGATATTGTTGTTAATAATAATGAATAATATTTTTCAAATCACAATATTATGTAGTGGTGCCTTTGATCACCATAACCGGGTCCGTCACAGCACGTGGTTATATTATATTTCTTTTTATAGTGAGGTTATTTAAAGTTATAGTTTTCAAAAATAAATAAATTCCGATATATTTGATGTTTTTCAATTTCCGTCTGGAAAAAATCAAAGTGATTTCGTCAGCTGTGCTCTAGAAACATTTCAGTGAACACCATTTAGACACAGCTATATTTCATTTTTTAATCAGTTATTTTTAAATTGTTTATTATTTAAATTTGTTCGATATTAATAAAGCTTATGATTTAAAAAAGAGAAAAAAGACATCTCTTTCTAATTTTGATACCTACTTTCCAGCTAAGATCAAATTTATTCTTGATGTTGAATATTATATAATATTAACCTTATCATCATTTTATTCTTAGTTAAGAATTTCTAGTCAATCTAACTAAAAAATATTCTCATCTCTGTTTTTAGGTATTGAATAATAACATAGATCCGGAAGTGAACATTTCAATAATCGAGTGAAAAATTCATTTTCATAATTTTGCGTTCACTGTTATTAATAAACTTATTATATATATTCTTTAACTTATCTGGTTCTTTTTTATTTATATAATTATGTTATTTATAAGTTAGTTTTACTACGTACTTACTAATTGCACTAAGTATACTGTTATTTCACTCTTATTTGTACTGTTTTACCCATAGACGTAATCATCGTTTATAATGAAATTAAAATAAATAATAATTTTTCAACAAGTATTCGATGGAAATGCTCGCAAAAAATATCATCCCAAAAAATATTGCATATCACTTCAAATAAATTATATAATAATTCAATTATTTTAACACTATCATTGCATGTATTCAAATAAAGTCCTAATTATATTATAATATTTAAATTACCTATGCTAAGGATTACACTGACCAAATATATACAACATTTATTTACACAATATTTAAGGTATGATATACGATTTAATGAATCTTTAACGAATATCAATTTTAATGATAATATAAACGCCATGCAGAGTTTTAATAATAACAAAAAAGTGATTAAATTATGAGTTATAAATAAGTAATAAAAAAACAAATTATTAATATATAGAAATTACTATAATTACTATATTATTTCTTATGAATAAGAAGAGCGGTCCAAAATAGCTCACGGCATGTACCGACAAAGAGGTCGATTTAAAAAGATTTGGAGATAGTAATAATATAATAAGATAATTTATTTTACCATCGTTTAATCATATCTATTACAAAAAGTTATTAAAGTAACTTCTAACTAAAAGTTAAAGTCACATAATAAGATATTTTTATTTTTAAATATGTATATATATTGGACTTTTTCCCGTAAAAGCATCAACCTGATTTATTTCTCTTTTACTGATCACTCATCGTTATCTTCAATCTGTAAAAATCAACATAGGTAGGTAATATTTATTATATAATACAACGTTGTACAATTAAAAACACAATTATTCAGATAAATACGTTAAAACATATTCGTCGATATCGATTTGTATTTTTGAACAATTTTAATATTTCAAGCATAGTTTATGATGTCAAAGGCGGGAAAAGGAACGAATGACGAACAATTGAACGGTAACACATCAAATGAAATGTAAAAAGTGTTTACCACTTTTATGTGTGTGTATAACTTATACTGTTGTACTCTATTGAGACATATTATACCATCGTTGAGTGTCAAAGACAATAGGGCGATAATATCGAAGTTTGAGACAATAATAATGATATAATCAATAATGTGTAAGTACCTGTATATTTATGTGTATAATATACTATGATGCGATGTATGAAGTTTATCACAGTATTAATTAATCATATTGTATAATATAATATATCGTTTTATGTATATGACATTAATATTATTATTAGCAATAGGTGCTAGATGCGTTGAAATTTATTTTTTCTAAAAACATTGCAGAATTTATAGTTCTAAAATTATCAATAGTGATGAACGAATAATAATATAGACATGTCACATGTGATACCACGACTGTAAAATACTATCTGTCTATAGTCTACTATAACTGTGTATGTACATTTATTATAAAATATATATATTTGATATAATTACTGGACGTCAGTAACGTTTTATTTAACCATGAAACAATAATACACGGAGTATTTAAAATATTTGGAAATAGTAGTTCGTCTACGTCTCTCTCCCTCCCAAATGAAAATGTCAGAATTCTATTTTTTTATATTATTAATAAAGAATATAAAACACATAAAAAAAATTATTGTAAGAACACCATTAATCCATCATAAAAGTTTTTAATTTTCAACATTATAACTGTCATACCAAATATCTAAATGTGTTAGATAAAAAAATAATAGTAAAGATTTTAAATGGGTAAGTATACTATTTATAATCATGATTATTTATTTAATCAAATAAGTTTTTTGAAATACTTTTTATGGGTATGCATTTATAAATATATAAATGGAGCAGTTTAATATTTTTATCTATTTCCTGAGTCTGATACATATATTTAATAAAATAAAATGTATTCTTATTTCAATAAAATAGAGGCTATTTTTGAATATTTTGTATTTAAAAGTAATTGTCCTTCAAATAATCATGATTCATAATATGAATCATAATTAATAATAAATAAAATATAAATAAATAAATAAAGTATATAATACATATAAATTCATTATATTATAATTTATTTATTTCAGATGCTCTACAATAAATGCAATTAAATCATAATATATAACATTGAAATCTTTGATGCTAATGTTCTCCGAAACTATTCAACCGATTATCTTAATTTTTTTTTTTTTTTTTTTTTTAATGGAAGATTATATCACGGAGAAGGTTCCTATCGTAATAGCATTTGTCTCAATTAATCATATTAGTTCATATTTTTAACGGGCAACGAAGTGCACGGGATCAGCTAGTTTTCTATGTATGGTAAATTTTTCAAAATACTTTGACGAAATTCATAAAAATCAAAAACTTAAAAATCTATTTTGTACTTTTGTAGTATATCTAAACTTTTCTTTATAATATAATTAAATTTTAAAAATGTAATATAAGATTTTTTATAAGTAGTTCATACTGAAACCATAAAATCCAATTAGTATATAACATAAACTATTTTTTATTGATATTTTAAATTCAAATTTCAATAACATTACTTATTTTAATAATAAAAAATCATGTTAATTATTATATTATAATTTAGAAACATTATTCGTGGGAACTTAAAACTTTTACATAAATTACATTATTATGAATTTTACTATGTATAATGGCATTATTGATTTATACGAAGATATTATCTATTTATAATCTGAATCTATTTTTACTGTATTACGATATTTATAGAAAGATGTTATTACGAGTTATATAATACGAGTAAATGCAATATGTAATGTTTTTGAAAAAATTAATAAACCTACCACAATACTAAAAGTAAAATAAATTACTTTAACAGCTATATAATCAAAAAAACATATAATGAAATATACTAAGTGACATAAATTGATGGACCATCAACGCTCAGAATCGTTTTTCACGTACAATGATATATATTCAACACATCTATAACAGTGACCCACTGACATCTATACACTATAGAGTGGTACCCCAATTGGCAATTGCCTACCTTTTTTTATTAATATATAAAAAAACTTATGGGGACATTAAATTAAATTTTTTAAGCTTTTTCATTGAGTAAATACATTTTTATCATTATTTATTGAAAAAAATAATAAAAAAATAAAAATATATTATGTTTATAAAATGGTCAAAAAGAGTCAACGTATTTTAAAATTCGTAATATATATATAAAACTCTGATACAAATATTTAATAAAAATTTTAAGTATCCATAATTTTGATCTTATGAATTAATTATAAAAAAAAAAATAAAGTCAATTTTATCAACAAAAAAAATATTTTACGTAAAAATCCATGTTTTTTATTAATTTTGTTTATTTTTCCCAATTACTATCATTTTAACTTCCTTAGAGTACAAGAGTACAAACTAGATTCAATTTTCTATCAGAATCCAAACTTATAGTTTAAGAACGAAACATTATTTTAACCACTTATAACACACCACGCACACATCATAATAATATCTATATATTCATCGTACCGCTCAGAATCTAAACCAGCTAAACACACAGAAACATTAATCAATTAAATACACATCTTTTGCTACATAAAAAAAACCCATCTAATCGTTGTATACTGGGTGATTTAATCTTTTTTGTATTCGTTCGTACAAGATACATATTGTGAAACAATAAAATTAATATTTAATTTTAAGTAGAAGGTATCAAGTTACAAAATCCACTAGTTATGTCGTTACGCCACTATATCATCGATTAAAAATTTAGATTATGTCATTCGTATATAATACACTACCAACTTCCATGTACTTCCTGTTTATACATTTTAAACTTATCAATAATGGTTTAAATACCTATTTCATAAACATTTATTTATAATTCAAATTTTAAAATATTTACATAAATATAAATCCTTTAGATCATATTATAAATTTATAATTTCTGATTTACAAGTGTACTACAAAAATAAAATTTTCATTTTTATCTTTTCGGATTTAATAGTCTAAACCAAATAAATACTCAGATAGGTACCGATAAGTACACATTACTATTAGATTTTTAGAATATCACAAATTTATCTTGGAGTCAGAAGAAACGGTATAATCAGTTTTCCGTGGTTGAAAAAAAGTCATCTCGATGAATTGCTGGAACATTGCACCAATTACCATCGTCGCCAATTTCCTTAGAGTCTGACGGCGTGTCTTATTTCATATTACCATTTAGCAGTGAGCATATTACGTCAGATATTATTATTATTTTGTCCTGTTTGACAGTCGGACACGGTAATGACTATTTTTGTGCAAACGGATTCGCATTACGCCACGTCAAAGAAAGTTTCCATTCTCTCTCTCACTCCTTCTCTCTATTTTCCGATCATTTCACAAATGCATTAAGACATTAATTGTACATATATTTGCTCTCCGTTCGCCATTTATGTACCTTATAACAATTCGTTCATTGATTCTCAGATCTCTAATTGTCACATTATTCATCGCGTATATTATCAAATATTTTGCTCCACTTACAAAGGCGAATCTTGCGTATCCACGGAATCTCGTTTTTATTAAAATACCAACTAAGTCCGAATCATTCGATTAAGCAACGCGATCGAATATTGGCTTAACACGAGTGTCAGAAAAAGTTTTGCGAAAAATCGAACTTTTCTCTCAGTATTATATCATTTCCAGCCATCAGCACGAATCACAGTTATGCAGATAGTGCAACTTAGCACCTCAAATTTGAAATCTAATATCGCTACCCCATTGATAAATTAATTTTACCTGTGCATGGTAATTTTTTAATAACAGTAAACACTATTTTGGAAAGTGTAAACTTTAAAAAAAAATTTATTTTTGAAAACCCAATAATCAATATGCTAATATTTCAATTTATTCTGCCTATTTTTCGGTTATCCACAAACTTAAATACCTTATGAACGTTCAATGATGTAAAAATTAATCAAATAAATAATTATCGGATTTTTAATTTAAGTTACGAACTTTACAATTTTATTTTGTGAAGCAGTCGCCGGTAAAGAAAATTATCAAACATGTTATCGAACATAGTACTATTTACGTCATTTTTAAACGCAAGAAGACGTATCGGTGTCTTTTCATTTTGTTACTATGCTTAAAGAGTTTTGTCTCGTTCCACACGTTTTATGTTAAATGATCCGGCGAGGATAGACGTATATATATATGTATAATTTCTTATTTTGTTAATGACACATTTTCCTCTCTTTCTCGCGTTTTGTTTTTCTCTCGTCACGTATCTCGACTCTGCTACAGGTTTCTACGCGGACCTATTATATTTTATATTTGTATATTAGGCAGTAGACACTGTATCTTGTTTAATTCGTATTGTATCATTATTAATATTATATAACGTTTTTAGGATTTTATAATTTATTTAATTCAGTGCTTTGTTCGTGGTTTTCTGCAATGCGCGTAATAAAGTTTGTTAATAAGGTTACTTATTTATACTATTTTTATTTACTTTTGTATCGCGTATGATGGATGTACAATATTATTATGATTTGTGACACGATAAGTAATAACCAGCTACAAGAACGAATGAAGAACACGTATGGTGTGCACTGAATATTAAGAAAGTATTTTGTATTTTCTAGTAACGCTCGTCGGTCCGCGTCAAATTACATACCAAATTCGAAAACACATATTAAATTTTAATTTGTTTATTCACGTTAATAAATATAATCAATGAATATTGAAATATAAATTATAAAACAATGTGTACTTTTATAATTCATTATTAAATATATTATTTAACAGTTGAAATTTAAAACACTTTATTATTTGAAAAACTATTGACATTTTTTTTGATAATGCTTATCTAATCTCCAAATATGTATAACTAATTAACTATTTGTCTGAATATTGATGCATTGAAATATTCCAACAAAATAGTATGCCATGATGTTATAATTAAAAAAAAAAACAAAACAAAACAAAACGATAATAAAATATTATAAACGAATATTATAAAAGACGTTAACGATTTTTAAAATAATTAGTATTTTATAATATGAAAAAAATCGGCTGATGTATTTTTAATACCGACAAATGGATATATATAGCAGAGCTGGAATCGTGGTTGTAATATCGAGCATAAAACTTTGTACCCTCGAAAAGTACTGTATGCAACGATTAGTGATTCTTTTCGTGTTTCGCTTACAAATAAGTTATGATTCGTCTAATGTTTATATGCTATGTCGCAAGTAAACATACATAAAACATTGTTTCATATTTCATTGAAGGAGGAAAAAATCAATAACTTTTGTTTGTCCTCAATCGATAAAATTCTATACATTTTTTCCTAGAAAATTGAAACATGCTTTGAAAATAATAAAACAGATTTCCAATCAAATTTTCAAGGTTCCGCATATTTTTCTAGTCACATTATATTACGAAAAATAATAAAACTGTATACAACTTTGCTCGGACGTAGGCATGAGTGTATACGTAAACAGGATGGTTATCAAGCACTATCACCCCACTTTTCTTTAAATAATGAATTTATTCAAAACTAAATTTTTGGAATTAATAAGTATACTTAACAACTACATTTTTAAATCTTTTAATCTTTAAATTTTACCAATATAGGAGTTTTATATTATGATACAAAATCCTTTTTTTTTTTAAATGGTTATCACCTTTTATTTATTTGAAACTGTTCGAGCGCCTGGGAATTGGGCCATGAATAACCTTTTTTAAAAAAGGTATACGGTAATTGGGCCACTATTTTCAACGGTTTGTATTTTTGTACCCAATAATTGGGCTACCTTTAAATTTTAAATTTTTATAAAATAATATTTAATATACATTTAATTGAGAATTCTTCAATCAATTGAATTTGTAAAATCTGTATCATATTATTTAAAAAAAAAAAATAATTGTATTTTTATAAATTAAAAAAAAAATAGTTTAATAAACATTACTAGTATATTTATAGCCTAATTTCTTTATACATTTTAAAAATATAGATTTAATTTGTGGCCTAATCTTCGGGCAATAAAAAGTAAGTTAATATTTTATATAAAGTAGGTAGATAAAATGTGGCCCAATTACCGACCGCCTAACTTCGACAGATATTTTATATACATAGTATTAAATGTTTATGTATTTATATTGAAATTTGTAGTATTTACTGAGTTATTATACTTTAAATACCTACTAAGATTAATAAGTATACTGTAATAGTCAATTAGATAAATCTAATAGGCTTAGAACTTAAGAGATTATGATGATTTGAAAATATTACTAGTTATTATATTAGTATACTAAAATACTCAGAAACGTATTATTTAAACTTTTATTTATTAGATGCATTAAAATGTTAAATACAATTATCTACTTAATTAATATTTTATAATTAAGTATTAAATATACTGTAAATATAAAAATCTGATTTTCGTGTGATTAAATAAATGTCCACAAGACACTCCCTAATTAAATGAATAAAATTTAATAACTCGATAATATATTAATATGATATTGATAGTTTAGTGTTGTTATATTTCCAAAACTCAGAATATAAAAAAATTACATTATTAAAGGATTAAAGGTGGGTAATCAGTGATCACGCTTGGTGAATATTAACCAGTGTATAATATGTATATATCAATACAGGCGTTCCCGACTATGACATGATTTCAGATTACAATGTAGCCTCCTCTAGAATTCCGTGGTAGAAATAATAACTAGGATCAAATTTCGATTATATCAATCTTATTTTCCCCCGGTTGAATTAATAGTTCACGCCTTGCGATGTTCGCATACGAGATAGCTTCTATTCATTGACAACTGCGAACCATTATGTATACTCTATAATAGCTTTAATGACAGTTTGGCACCTTGCAGGTAATTATTTTAATAGTGAATTTCAATTTAATAATTTCTTTGATACATTTTCTAAAATATTCATATTCAATATCATGCTACATATAAACACAGACTATAATTTAGGGGGACCATGAGTCCTGTTTTTTACAAGATTGTTCTTTATTTCAGCATTGTGTCCTTCCTGTTGTCCTAATAAACTTCTTTCAGGACGCTTTTTGTCCCGTTTTTTTTGATCAAATTGTTCCTTATTATTATTTCTTATTATATTTTGTACATTTTAAATATACTGTACAGTGTACATAATACGAAAATAACAATATGTTTTGTTTTTAACTATTAAACCACAAAAGTTTATTTATATCACTGAAAATACGTTTTTTGAATACGGTTATACAATATTATAGCAAATAGCTGGATATGCCTAATAATATCTCCACGTCTATTAAATTACTATTATTATTATTGTTAATTTTGTCCTGTATTTTTTTTTTAAATATGGTCACCCTAGACTATATTCGAATACAGACATTGATATTACACAGATATTACAACGAGGGTGTACGGCATATATTTTTCTATTACCTAATTATTATATTTTAAGAATCGGGAAATTTTTATAAGTAATATTTACTGAAAATGTACAGTTTTAAGATGAAATTCATGATAAAATTATAAAATTTCTGAATGATTATGCAATAGTTGATGGTATTTTAATTCAACAAACGCGCAGTGAACTCTTTGATTAATCTCACGTCAGGTCAGAAAACTAGAACTCTGGGCATTATTATTTTTGTCAAACCTTAAGTTGCATTAATGCAGTATATCTTTAATATATACCACTTAATAATATATCTTGAAACTCGATATTGTATTATATTGCATTATATTTTAAGAAATCGTTAGATTTATATTAAAATGCGTTTATATCAAAGTATGCGTTATATCATTGCAGTATTATTATCCATATGACGAGTATATATAGGTACTTTTCTCTTTTATTTTCTTTCAACGTTTGCAAGACACACGAGCAATGCATTACTGAGAATATCTTTGAGTTTTGATATCGCTGTTCACATATTATATTATTATATATTTATATTTCGTTATGAATGTCTTTCAAAATAAGAATTCTGTTAGGTTATCACTTATTACTTTATAAAAAAATTCAAAAAACAGAGAATCTCCTTCGGTACAATGCGATCTTTTGATACCATAACGTCTGCGCGTATGTTAGTTTTCATGAATATATAATTAAAACTGCGTACGTAATATATAATTATTGCTGTAAAAAGTCTAAAAATAAATAATCAATTTTTTAAATACATCATGGAAATGATTTGCTAACCAAGCGAATAAAATTTAATTTCATTACACATAATACATACGGTATTAATTAAATCTAGAATTATTATTATTAAAATGCAAATCCATTTTGACCATTTTGTATTCAGTCATATTATATATTATTTATTGAATTGTCGTGTCATATAGAGAATGCGTATCACACATGGATAATATTCTATACACAAAACATGACCTATATAAAATATAGTTGCAATACAATTTCACAATAGATATAATATTTTTTTTTTCATATATGTATTTATATTAGGGACGACATAGACAATCTAAGACCAATAAGTCCGGGCTGATCAGACGCATCTGAAACCGACTAGTTTTTTTTTCTTAAAAATCCTAGCTTAGTAAAGCCCATGGTGATTTTCAAAGATAAACTTCTAAATAATTAGAAAAATATTTTAATAAACACCATAACTACTATACTAAAAACGCATAATCAAGTTTAAATTTAACATATATTCTCTTGACTCATAAATACTTTATGTCATACCTAATTCATAACGGCAAAAACATAATACATTTTCATTAGTAGATTAATAAATAATGTTGTGTCTTAAGTATAAGTAATATTTTATAATATATAAATATGTAGGTACTGTTTTAAATTTATTTTGTTTTAATTATAAATTTTATTGTGTACAATTTACTGAGCAAGTCGAGCGAAAATCAAAATCAAAAAATATTGGATTTTCGGTGTAATATTTTTATCCATACGGATTATATAATACATATTTATAAAACTGGTCGATATTAATAATTGTTGTAAAAATATTTAATCAATTCTCTTATACAACACTTAGATTATGTGAGATTATACGTTTATGCGTGAACGACTGGTATTACAACTATCTTCATAGGTAAGTACAAAATTGAGTTAATTAAACAAAAAAGCCAAGGTTATAGTTAAATAATGACCATTTTGTATCAATTGCGTACGATGCTTAATATTTGTTTTGGTTAAAAATGCAAAAACCGTTTTTTTTTCACTTTAAAATCCGTTATTTGATTGATGTATTATACATATATTATATAGTGTTATAGTATATGAATGCACAATAATTATTGATCTAACAACCACTGTACAATAAATAGGTCTAACACCGCGCATATAAGAGACGAAAAGAAACCGAGATAAATCGTCACGCAGAAGAAACGATTTTATTCTCCATTATTTTCTGCAATGAGCAATAATATTTAATATGATACAACATATTATTGAATGTTTATATTATATGAGAAACGCCTAAATCTAAGGCGTTTAAGGTTCGTTAGTTATTTTATATGGTGTCGTCTATATCGGCATGACGTGTGTGAAAGAATAATATAACAGTTCTATAAAATTGAATAGACTTGTCGTCGAGACTACGACAATTTATAGCTATGACTTCATCGAGAAAATACATTTTTTTTTTGTTTCAACAATACAAACCCAGGGGAAATTAAAAAAAAAATTGTACACACCATTGAATAATGACGTTGCGCGTTTACCTGTGCATAAATATAACGTATAGAGCACCTGCCTATCGCAGACATTAATAACGGTTTTGACGGATCACAATAATCGAATTAAGTTCTTCCCGTCCACATACCCAAGACGTTAAGAGTACTTGACGTCCGTATTATGTTAAAACGTGTAATATTTTCTTTCGAATGGCGTATAGTTTTTTGCTGCTAAAAATAATTATAATTACCTACAACCATTTTAAATTATTAACCTGTACGCATCGTCGTGCTACGGGTACGTGTCGAATAAATCTTCGTCAATAACCACGGTTTCCGTATCCCATATACTTGAGAAAAATTCACAAATTAAAATGCCGAACATGATAAGTCATCTTATCTCTTAGAAATTGAGAGACGCGTTACTTTTTTTGTTACGGCAGCGACCTAACTATGAATTAAGTATTACGAAGTGCAAGATTTACGGGCACGCATTACACGAGAATCCTGTATAATGCATTCTCGGTAAAGTTTCCTTGCGGGATTTATTAGATATGAGTATTGTGGTGTTTGAATTTTAAGCTCGACGCGCACAAAGATGAAATCGATGACTGAGAGATATGATTTGATGAAAAAAAAACGGCCGTTGTAGAATAAAAAGTTTTATTTTATTTCAACGCGATGTCAGTATCTACACGAAGCTATACAATATTCTCGTTTAAACGTATAAATAAAACGAGTGATATTTTTTGTAAAATGAACATATTATAACCATGGACATTTCGATAACCTAAATCCGTCGTTTGTCGTTACAAAATCGCGACTCGTAGAGAAAGTCAGAAAATCGCTGTTTTACAGTACAATTATTAACGAGCGTACTTAATAAATAATTTAATTCTTTGAGTCATTAGGTAATTCATTTAATCGTATCACTGTGTCTATTACCAATTATGTATATTGTATAATGACTATCTATTTTATATCTGATTTTTTCGCATGGACGTTTCTATAAAATGATTTACATATATTCCTCGTCACCAGTGCACCAAAAACTAATAAATCAGCTTTTAGACTACATTATCTAAAGATATAAAGGTAATAGATTGCAATTTGATTATAATTACAATATAACGATTTTAATCAAAATACAATTTTAAATTTAGTTAAAAAGCATAAGTTGTTGTACAAATAAAAGTCAATGTGGGATTTTAATTCTACTTTATTACCTACATCTTTTTTTATTTATATAGGTATTCATACGATTATTTAACCTGACCTAACATTCAATATATTATTAAATAAATAAATTTTATTAATATAGGGGATAATGTACAATGATATAATATTTAGAAAGGAATGTCCTACATTCTCGTAAAATTTACATACACATTGGCTCTTCAATTGTGACTTTGATAAATATTTCATCATCTTGTCTGTGCGCAATGCGTTGAAAGTATGTATGATAATTAATATTTTAATACACTCTCCTTATTATTTATATAGATGTAGCCGCTCGTTAAATGCACTACGATGTCTACCAGTGATAATAATTATTATTGTATTGTTTCGGCCAATATTTGTTAACTGCACCGCCACCGCGTCTATTGTAATGTCAGTATAAATCATTTTAACTTAAATAGAGGGCGACTCGCACGATCTACGTTGTTTTATCCTATGATAATAAATTACGCATTAATTAAAATTCTAATCTTTTGATTTTCATATATTGGAAGGTATTTAAAAATCGTATTTTAAATAGTTGAATAAATATCTCGAGGCAACTCAATACTGCGAACGAGAAATTCTCTTTTAGATCTGAGCGGAACGATGATATATTGATTTTACAATGTGTGTTTTGTGAGTGTGTGCATGGGCGGATAGGTACTTTTTTTTTACAGGGAAATATTTATTGGGGCCTCATATAACTAGGCCCTATATATATTATACATTAAAAATATATAATTATTAAAATGATAACAAATTTTTAAATGCACTATTCCTAGCAACTAATTTGTTCATATCACATCATTTGAATCAATACTATTCCATAAATCTTTTTCCACATTCATCAGCATGAAACTTTCTAAAATATCTTGGTCCAATGTTTTTCTCAAATAGTTTTTTTATATATTTTAACTTAGAAAAACTTCTTTCACATCCTACTTGTGTCACGGATAATGTCAGCATTAGTTTATATGCAACAAATAGACTAATATATATTTCAAGCAACAAATTACACAATATTTTTCATTCATATTTGGATTATGGCTGCATGATACTAAAAGTTTATCATCATTTGAACATTCTAAAAAAACAAAATTAAAATTATAGAATCAATATTAATTTTATAGGTAAGTCCATTAATACATTTAATAAATATTAATTATTTTTGTTATTACCATTAATATTTTCATCATAATCTTGTAGTTCAGTATATTATACACAATTAATATATTTTTTTATTTTTTTCCATTTAATGTAAAGTCTATGTACTTATTTCGGAAGTCCTCATATATAATTCCAGGACAATAATTGGAAATCTTATCAAACACACCAATAAGAACGTTTATTGAAAGTGTTACATCTGGTTTGAAATTATTAGGGTCAAGGCATGCAAAATCTGAACATAACTGACCATGTTTTTTGAATCTTGAAGTAATGTTCTCAATGACAGTGTCCAGTACTTGGTTATAAACATTAACTTCATATGAATGCAATGGGTCTGTAATAGGGTCATCATCTGCCTCATAATCATGAAATTCCTTAGTTTTTTTTTTTTTAAGAATTTGGGTAAAATATGTTGTAAAAACTTATCAACTGCATCTTTAAGTTTTAAAAAATTGATGTGCACACTTTCTTAAGTCCTGTAAAGTTTGTGTTACCATTTGATACGCAGTCATTATATTGATCACTTTGCCTTGTAGATATTTAGAAAGTGGTGTAGTTTTTTCAAATATTCCAAGGTACATTTGTGCTGTTATAATAGTTTTGTACTTACATAAACCTGCCCTTAATCCACTTGCTTTAAAATAAACTTCAGATATGATACTTAAGACTTGTTTCAATCTCAGTTAATGTTAATATAAGGTCCACAAAAATTCCAGACTCAGGATTATTAAAATTACCAACAATTTTGGTCAAAGAAGTATCCTTTGACCATTATCTAGTTTCACCAATAGTACAAACTCTTTTTCTGGAATTTATAGTTGTCCAAACATCTATGCGGGTGTGTGATTCTCGTATAAAGACTGCACAACCATTTAAAATTCCAAAAAAAGTAATAGATTGTAATACTTTAAGAGTAATATCACCTATTACCAAATTTAATACATGTGCGTAGCACTATACATTTGTTTAACTGCTACATCACTTAATTTTGAAGAAAACCTATTGTATTGGCCCTACATATGGCCCCATCAGTTGCATTGCCTACACAACTATTTGGTTTTATGTCTTATTTAAAGTCTATCTCTTTACTTGACCTGCATTTTATCATGCCAACTAATCGCTTTCACAGATGTACTGTTTACATATCTTATAATAACTCAGCATTGGTCAATCACAGAGACATCTTGTATAGCATTAAGTTGTACAGAGTACATTCCACCTTTAATGATCTCTTCAGAAATTGATGATTTTATTAATTACTTATTATCTCAATAATGTAATTGACTGTGGTTTTAGATAAAAAATGTATGTGCCCACCACCTTGTTTGGAACCAAAATTATGACTTTGTGCTATTTTTCATTGCTTTATCTAAACGAGCTTTGAGTACTGGATCATACTTACCCACTAGTAAAATCATTTCCAAGAAATTACCGTGATTTAAAGATAGATTATCAAGAGTATAAATTGCTTCATTAGTTTTATCTCTATAACTGAGTCCACGTTTTCCGATTAATTTTAATTATATCAATTATATGAAATAAGACTTGTCTTCTGTTTTCTATTTCTTTCTTCTTTATTGAACTATGACCATAAGTTAATGGTGAATCAACTGATAAAAATTGTTTTGTCATGACATGATCATCTACATTAAATAATCTATGTATTTTTGAATTTTCATGTTCATTTATTCGAGTATACAAATGCTTCCAGTCAATAAAACCTTTTGAAATGGTCCAGATCCATCCCCATAACAAAAGCAAATACAACAAAATAGAGATTTATCAATAGATCATCTATTTACAATTTTCTCCATCAATCCGATAATAGTTTTTTTTATATGCAAATAGTACACCAATTTTTGGTTGATTGGGATGAAATAACCAGTACTTTGCAAAATTAGTTGTAGATGGTTTATAAACAAATTCAAACCAGTATGAGCTAAAAAAAAATAAATAAAAGGTTAGTGGTCATATTTGAAACACATGTCAAATTATAACAATTCAATTCTAAATTAAATGGTAATAAATATTTTACTTTTTTATGATTTCTGTTTTTGTGGTAGTAAATATAAATAAAAATTTGTAGTGAAATCAATTTAAATTATATTCCAATTTTAGTTATTTTGTTTATAATACTCATAACTTATTATTATTTTGTAGCTAGTAACTTAGCTGTCATTTGCATATACTTAGTTTTTTTATTATAAAAATATGTATAAAATCTTAAATCAAATAATTTGTATCAAAAACATCTAATAGTTGTAAAATTAAATTATATGTTTTTGTGAATGAGTAGGTACTATTGAAAAATGTTTGTATTCTTACCATATTCATTGAGACCATTGAGTTGTTGAGTCTGATTATTGTTTTTGCAGCTACTCAAATCATTTACTTCTTCACTGTTTAGTTCTTTTAGAGATAAACTTCCTACTTTCTACTGATTATTTATATCAAAAACACCTAATAATTGTAAAATCAAATTATCATTAATGTTTGAAAATACTGCAGTAAATTAATACATCTAAATACTCTAATTATTCCCTATTAAAATTAAAACCACCACAACCTTGTCTTATAATTTATATTAATATCATCATCACCAGCTGACATAGATAAGTGAAAAAAATACCACAGAAATACAAAAAAAATAATTTACCTCTAAACATTTAAAACTGTTTTAAACAAATAAAAACAAAATATATTTAAAATCACAAATGTATGGAATATTATACAGGAATTCTAATACTTAATATATTATTATAGTAATAGACATGATTTACATACCTAATATAAATATTAAAATAAATATTGTTCTTAAAGTCAGTTATTATTATTGATTAGTACAGTTGGGCAGAGAATTATATACACTAAAAATGTATTAAATATTATGAGCATGCACTTATGGCATAAAAATGAAAATAAAATATAAAATTATAATATTTTGATATACCTAAATTACTTAACTAGGTAGCTTTTTTATAGCTTTTACCAGAGAATAAAAATATGCAAATTTAATTTAAATAAATAGGTACTATTAGGTTTATTGGTTTGTATTAAATATATTTTGTACCTACTAAAATATTGTATAACTGACTATAACACAATATGTGTATTGTGTATAACTACAAAATGAAATAGAAGTATATACATTTCCGAGGAGTTAATACTTATAGGCATAACGCTCCCAATTTAAAAGTGAATGATATGACCATATAACACAATATTATAGTAAAGATATTATTACTTACCGGTACTTTTTGCTAAAAAAAAATTTATCTTTTTTTGCGTTTTGTTGTTGGCATATTTAATTAATCAATATCTTGATCTATTCCTTTTCTTTTTGAAGCCCCACTTTCAAATTTTCGTTTAGACATTATCGTATTGTAAAATATTATTTAATAAATTAAAATACAATCAACAAAAACTAAAAAGCCACAGTCGGTCACAATAAGAAAGCCGAAATGGAAATAAAAATATTAAAAATTACACTTGATAAAATGAATAATCGGTTTGTACCATACAACACAAGAGTAAGAATAAATCGATTAAACGATATTATCTTACTTGTTTCATACTGTTTATTATTAATGTTTATAATAAATGAAAAGAAAATGATATTTCAGACATTCACGTTGATAATATTGTTTAAAAATAGAATAACAAGTCGAATTTATTACGTTACAATATACGTATATGTATAAACGTAGATACGTCATATACTCATACGTAGTTTCAGAAAATTAATTATATTAATATACTTACCTATAAACTTATTAATTATTATTATGGTTGTTTATTTTTGTCATTCGACACAGAAGGAGGCCCTAATGGTTAATGAGGTTCACAAAAATTACAAATACGCAGCCGCCAGCCGTTATTATGTAATAATATTATAAAATTCATATTTGTATTATTATTTTATTTTTCGGAATTGGGGCCTCCGAGTATATAATGATGGGGGCCTACCGGGAAAATCCGATTTCCCGATAGGCCTATCCGCCCATGTAGTGTGTGTGTTCACACCAGCGGCGTGCGATGTCAAAACATTATGGGCAAGCGCTAAAATGAGTATACCTACCTAAAATCCAATAAAAATATACTAATGTTAATATGATATTATATTATATATATATTATATTCATTACCAAACAAGTTTAGTGTTAAATATGATAAGTAATATAAAATAAAATAAAATAATATAAATAATATAATAAGTATAGTAAATTTAAATAAAACCAAAATTAAAATTATTTATAAACAAAATCCATTCTTCTATCTTGTTTCACAAACTCATTTATAACTCCATCATAAAACTCTGTATTAGATTTGTTTTTACATGACAGTTCTTTTTCAATTGATATCAACGATAGAGAACTTAGTCTTTCCTGGCACAAAAGGTAAAAAGAATATAATATTATATTATAAGTACACCTACGTCTGTACTCTATTTCGATCCTTTTTTGGGTTTTTCGATAAGAATTAATAAGGATTAAGGCATCGCCGATAATCGGTGCTACCGAGTCGGTAGTACCGACTACCACGAACTATGCCATAGTCAAGAATGCGCTGATATAATGTGACGGCGGCGGTGGCTAATCAAATCGCGCCAGTAGCGTTTTGCTGAGCGCTTTCGAGGACCATTCAAAATCGTCGTGACCCCCCTCTACCGCACCTAGTCGTTCTAATGCTACGGCACAGGCCGAGTCTGGAAAAAACTGAGCGCTTAACTATGTATATTAAGTTGCCTATACAGTAAAACATTTTCTTGATTTTTTTTACAAATTATATTTTTATTTGTATTTATTGTATTTGTAAATTCTTCTGATTAAATGATGAGCAATGACATTTTATAGTTCCCAATCCTATCTTTTTACTTTTATCTGGACATGCGCCGCTTACCTCGCGTGCCACTGGTTCACACGATAAGTATTTAATAAAATCAAAGATTTTAAATTAAGCCTCCCTTAACATAAAATCAAAGCATTTTGATAAAAAAAATGTATCTAGTTTTTCTATAAAGAAGTTGAAATTTAAAATTTAAAGTATTTTTTTTTTAATCTGGAAAAACAAACAAAATTGAAGGAAAAACGGGAACCAGTTTTCAACTAAATTAATTTTTTTATTTTATTACAATTCAAAAACGAATTACAACTACAATTTGAAAAGTTCACCAAGTGTTTATATTATCATTTGATATACCTATACGGTATAAATTTCAAAATATTTATATTTTTTGAGCTATTTATAGACAATTTAAATATTTATTTATGAAGGTTTAACGGGTTTAGCTCTTTAAACATTATTGCATAACATATTTATAATACAATAACAAGAACAAATACTAATTTTACAAAGATTTATATAACATTAGGTACTTAACAATATAATTTTAAAAAAGTGAAGGAGGGGTCCAAATTGACAAGGGACATTATACACTTTTAAGAATAATTTTTTGAGTAGATATTATGAGAAATGTTTATAAGTAATTGTTATACATTTTAACTTACTCGTAGTTTTTAAACCTTATTAGTTTAGGCCTCAATTCCTTATACATTCTAAACACTTAATATAATATTTATATTGTTACTATAGTTACTATATTGATAATAATACTACTACTTTATTATTCTAAATCATGTCAAAGTTCCCTAATCTATTAAGATTATTATCATGAATAATTTTACCCTTAGTATTCGTACAAATTTCATTTTTTATGCGGCACGGATAAAAAATAAATAATCTCTATAAAGATTTATAATAAAATAAAGAAAATAAATGTTTTGATTAAAAAAATGAATTATATGCCACTAATCCCAGAATACTCCTTAATTACCATAAAAATATACCTACGTATTTAAAATATTTGAATACACGGTTATTAATTATAAATTATAAATTCTAAAAATCATAATTTGAATAAATAAATTATTATAATACAATATATTAAAAAGTAGTGCATGTTTGGTGAAGCACCAAATATATAAATAAGAAACGTCTAGACAATTTAAAACTAAAATTATGAAATTGCTCATTTTATTTGAGTTTTACTATATCATACGATGCACTTCAAATTCCACTGTTTTATGTGTTATATTATTATCGTATACCGTACATAATAATAATATATAGAATAATACAACAAGTAGGATGACCCATTTTTTCTTTTTCAATAATACAGTTATATTTATTCAAAATTTGATTTTAGATATTTTTATATATACTTAAAGATTGAATATTTTTAAAATATTGATAATTGTTTGTACCTCTTTAAGAGTGCCTTATGGAAATAAGCAACTTTGTTTTTCAAAATAGAGTTCTACTTATCTACTTGTAAATTATTTATTTGATATTTTCCTGAAAATTTGAACGAGGTAGGTTTATAATAATAGGTTTGAAAGATATATAGGAATTTGGTGATTTTAATTTTTCTAATTAATATAAATACATCAACATACATAATTTGTAAAAATAGTCCAAGCAAAATAAAATAAATGCTAGATTCAATATTACACATATTTTAGAATTTTGAAGACTATTTTCAGTAACTACTATTTTTATAATACAATCATTTTAGTAACTAGAAACTATACTCGTTTGAATGTTTGAATTATGAATTAGGTAGGTATTACAAATCGTTCTCTAAATTATAACAAAAAAGGAGCGTTCTTAAAAATAATAGATTTTCATCGGTACAATAAGTAGTAAAAATATCTCAAGAATTTAAAAATATGATCTTAAAGTATATTAAATTACCAAAATAAGAATTTGAATAAATTTACACATGAATTAAAGGTAAAAATTAAGCAAGCATGGTAAATCGACCTGTACCTATATATATATATATATTATATGAAGAAACGTTGTAGCTTAACTAATATATTATATTACGCAGTATATAATAATATGAACTATTTAAGATTTCATAATTATTTATGATTGTGTTCAACTTTTTTTTTCAAACCATATATGTATAATATTCTTACAAACGTTTGAATGGTATTTCACACGACGATATAAATTAATTATTCTTGTTGGTCCTAACCTAACTCGAAACGTACTTATGTAGTAATATTATATAAAATTGGAATACTATTATATAATATTATACACGTGTATTAATTCCAATACATGCACGTGTTCGTACATGCCGTTGTTATTTTCGATGTAATTTGCAGAACGTTTCGATACTTTATAATAAAAGTGTTTTTATGTAACAAAAGGTAAACTAATTAAATCGTTTGTATCGTTGAGACCACGACTGAACGCTTTGATGGAGAAGATTACATTATTTATTATTGCAATTGCTGTATTGGTTTTCGTTTAATATTTAAGTTATTCAACTGCGATTTAATTGCTGAACTCTATGAACAACATCTTAATTTTTGTCACGATCGTGTCAACTAAAAAATCATGTGTGCACTTATCAAATATGCTCAGCTAATAAGCTGAATATTATAAATGAATTATTCAATTATTTAACAGTACTATCCATCTCAATTTTCGTTCCATGAAAACATTCAAACTCTTCAAAATATATACGAGAAAGAGGGAATGGTCGAACCACATTTTATATTTCCGTTCTTTGAATTATAGTATAAATATTATAATCTAAGCTTAAGTATATTTTAATTAATCAACTAAAAATAATTGCAAAATGTGCTTCTATCCCACTCCCTCGTAAATATTATGAATATTCGAATATTCATTTCAGGGTGAAAATGTGAGTTAGAATTTGAATGAATTAAAATAATTCGTTTAATTGAGAAATAAAATAAATTGATGTAATGTGCAAACAAAGTATGTTTAAAATAATAAACTACCCCGTACATTCACTACTTATTTGTTTAATTTATTAACGGATAGAATAAACTCTATTTACTTAAAAAAAACATTTAAAAAATTCCGAGTATACTAACAATAATGATCGTTATTTCATATTTATATTAAAAAAAACATGGTCTACATTCAAATGAAGAAGTTACAAAGACTTCAAGAAGTTTACTAGTTAAAATGTTCGTTCAAAAAGACGTCATATTTACATGCTACATATTCTCTATATTTCCGTCTTACACCGTATAACGTAAAGAATTTACATTTAACAAAACCAATTTTATGTCGTGAGAATAATATTACAGCAAATACACTATAAATCGATTAGAGGCTTAATTTTAGGAACATTAAGGTTTTTGTACGTTGGTGTTTTATACAATATTTTCTACTTTTAAGCAAGTCACTCATGACTACCGATGAGTATCAGTACGAAAATATTAAAATACTTGTGACTTGTTTAAAATTAAAATATCACTAAAAAGTAACGTAAAAACAAAAATAATGTTTACAGATTTAAGTCTGATTATACATTATTTCAAAATTAATACGAAAAATTGATTATTATGATACAATTTTGAGTCAGGTATAAATAGTAATATAATATTATTTTTAAGGTTCTTACAACTTTTTCATTAGATTGTTATTTTTACCTTTAAATTTGATAAATAGTCAAATTATTATTTTAACATGAAACTAAAAGAAAATTGATTATTTTGAACGAAGAATTTGCTACGTTATGCTTTAGTAAGATATTTCCATCATATATGGTTACAATATCCACTATAAAATCTTGTGAGTCGTGAGTTTGCGCTTCGTATAATATTATCATCGTAAAACACGCCCTAAATAATATTTTATGGCTAAAAATCTAAATGACGTATTGTATTCGTAATTCGTATTGATATTTCACTGCCAAATACTGAAAAAAGGCCTTAAAAAAATCATATTTTTGCACGTCACTGGGTAAACTCGTTGTTGTAACGCGTAATCATAATATTTAAAGACTATTTAATTTTTCTAAAGTAATCTATAAGTACCTCATGTTAAAATATTTTTGTTTTTTGTTGGTTAATTTTTTTCACACTGGACACATATAAATACCAATGTCGTAAAAACAAATAATAATTTATTTTTAAAATCCTCAACGAAATGTTTAATAAAAAAAAATGCGCTTATTATTTACAACACTGTGTGTTTGATATTAAAACATAATATTATTTATCTCGTTTCATATGCGATGGATTAAAAGTGATTAAACCTATATTCGACATGTTTTTCATTCGGCCAATATACTTATCTATATCATTAGTTCGTTAGGTTTAGATTTTTGTTTTTTAAACCGAGCAATATAAAATTATTCTAATATTTTTACTAGTCTTGTATCAGGTGATTGAATCGAACACAAATAAACTGCATACATTTTTCTTTTGCGTAAATATTTAATAAATATTTTTTATTACTTTAGTAGTAGTTAATACTCTAATAACAGTTAAAAGTTATAATTAAAATAATATAGAGATATAAAGTCAAAGCCTAATGTGATGCAAAAATAACGGTTGAATTTATATAGATTTAAAATTGACCACCTATAAACATTATGTGATAAGTATATAATTATATTAAATTTAACTGACTATAATATCAGTGTTAATACCCAATTATGTAAAATATTTAAATGTCAATTAAAAAATGATAAAATATTAAAATTAATGTTGAAATCAATTAAAGTCAACTGTTGATTTAAAATTAGTATAATTTCAAAACCATCATAATATATCTATTTATCATTATACTATATACACGAATATATTGTACTAATATATCACTATTTCAGGTTAATATGTTGTAGATACTAGATAAGTAAACAATATTATAATATGATCATTGATCAAGTATAATTAGATTTTCCCGTACCTACAGAAAATGAAATATTACTCAGTACACGTCAATACAATATTATAATATTTATATTATTGTATATATTATCCTTTAGTGATATGGTGGTCAAACAAACAAAAATGTATTAAAAAGTTATAATTGTTATTAAATTATTATTAATGTGAATTTTTTTTATAGAAATAGCTACTTTAGTTTTAAGTCAAAAATGTACAAAAAACTTATTTAGTTTACAACAATGATTTAATTTTTGGAAAAAAATTAATTTATCAAGCCCACATCGATTTCCAGTTAATAACTATTTCTCCTTAAAATATTTTTGAAATTTTGTTGTAATTAATCAACGAATTAATCTAGTAGATACCTACTAGATATTTTCACCAAATGTTTATATGATAATTTTCTATACACGATAAAATTTAAAAATCTTTTAACCTATTTGGAATTATAGACACAATTTTAAATTATTTTTAGTTTTATTTCTATAAATGTTGATAAAAAAAATTTCACTATATCACATAGCTTGTAAATGTAATACAAGACTCCTTCTAAATCTATTTTAGTTTTTTAAAAATTTTAAAGATAAATATTTTTTAATAAACATTTAAAATTAAATTTTAACAAAATCACAACAATTTTCAAAATTGTTTAGTAGCTAAAAACGTTGAAAATATACAATGTTTATAACTATAGCTTCATAATTTAATACAGAATTCATCATAATCAATCATTATACTGAGTCCAAAAAATCTAAAAACTATAAAAACTTAATTATTTTTTTATAGTCTTATAACTTTAAATTTGGTACAAAATTTTATATTTAAACTATGTATAATGATAATCATTATTTTGTTATAGTTTAGAAACATTATAAGTTTACTTCACAACGTTTATGCATATTATTACAAGTATATCTTATACATATAATGATATTTTAAAATGAAATGTTTTCGATAATAATTAATTCAATCTACTGTATTACTGATAGTAAAATATGTTTTACTATAAAAATGTATTTGAACGAATTAAAATTATGTAGAAAAAAATACAAACAAATTATAATGAGAATCTTGCATTAACTGGATAACCTTGTATAGATTTAAAAGTAGGTGATATGTCATTCATTGATTACAGTGAATATGTTTAAAATAATAAAATAGTTTTATAAGTAAAATTACGAAAATGGTAAATATATATTTTATTTTATTTTAATAAATTTACGACGTAGCCCTTGTTTACAATATATTAGGATTATAGTATTTAAATAAAAAATTTAGTATAGTATTATAACTATGCTACTCAAATACATCAGTAAAATTTGAAAACCTTTACTTCTAATTTCATTTTATAATTGCTCTATGTAAAAAAAAAAAACGTAAGAACTAGTAAGCTCCACTTCTAATTCTTGTTCGAACGTGGTGTTGCAATGATTAATTATATAAAGTACACTGTATTCTACTGAGCTGAGAATTTACTGCCTTACACAAATAGTTAATAAGTGTATCCTATCCGTTTATTTTCTCATTTAACTTGAATATTTTTTTTACGTTACAAAAATACTTAAGTAACAAAAGAAATAACCAAATGTTCACTATTATAATTTTGCACTATTTCTTTTCTCTATTATTTATTTAGTTTAAGCACTTTGTACATATATTAACACTTTTATATTTTAAATCGTCCATAATTGCTTTAAAATGAATAAACTTGGTTTAGAACTTATAAATCTATTGATAGACTTCTGCATATTTCTAAACACTTAAATTTTTTAAACTGAAAATACCTAATTAAATGATAAAATTGTATTATTTGGTAGCATGTCTATCGTAACATAATTTTGCACTATGTCGAACACGTGTTATTTAATACAAATAATATTTGATTTAAGTCATTCCATGAAACATAAACAATTATATTATTTACCTTAAAAAAAATATATAACTAGGCTATTGCAGGTTTTTATTTATTTATTCGATATTGCAGTGATTTTTTGGGCTTGATCTTATTCACAGTTACACTGTTAGAAATCATAGTTTTAGGTATTTTAATTAAATATTATAGTCTTAATGTTGAAGGTGAAATATATTGATTTCACCATACATAGAGTAAATAAATAATATTATAAATTAAACATTCATTTTAAAAACCATTCTAAACTATATATTAATACAATTTGAACTATATGATTATTTTTAAACTATAAAGGAAATACAGATTTAATATGAAACCATAATGAACTTTGTTTTTAATCCCATAAGCTCCTTCCAAAATAATATTATAAATCCAAAATATACAGAATAAAGAAAATACTTTTGTCTTTGATAATACACCTAAACTGCACTTACAGCAAAAATACCATATTCGTTTCTAAAATATTTTCAAACTAATACGAAACGTTTCACTGCCAACTTAAATAAAGGCCGGACCTATTTATAAAGTTTAATATAAAAATCGGAGAAAATATAATAAATGGAACTATTACGATTTGATAATATTTACAGATATAATTAGTTTAATATAAATAGTCGTATGAACAAAACACAGCATCTTAATATTCCCTCTGGTTATACCACAAAGTCAGTGAGTGAAAAGTTTTCCCGTTAATTGATTTTCAAAATTAAAAATGAAACCTGTCAGCCATTAAAAGCAATGCTAGACTCGAACGTACATGTACTAATAAATTATTGTTAAGGGTTGTATGCTATGCAATAAAGTAGATGCGAAATATGTGACTGTTCGATAGAAATTTATTACCCCCTCCCTCCCCCCAGGAAATCTCACTCATATTGTGTACATTATATCATTACTATTATTATTACTTTTCATCTATAGTTAGGATTGTTAACGTGACAAATATTCCATAAAATAAATATTAACAGCTAGAGCCCAACAAATATAAATTGATCGTGACTGGAAAAATTAATTGCTTGCTTGTATTGTAATACAATAATACATGTGTTTGATGATGATAAATTGATGAATTATTATATTTTAGATGATACCTGAATAGCGCGTGAAACATTTATTCTAGTGATTTTATAGTATAATTTATATTAATTACATTTGGATGCGAATTACATCTGTGGTTAAAAGTTATGCATATTAAAACAAACGGTTATTTTGGTGTTTGGTCCGATATTAGCCTATATATTATAAACCTAATTATATTATATTATACATAAATATATAAATGTAAAATGGTTATAAAATATTTGGTCTCTTTGAAATTCTTCAATATTATTTATTTTTTTATTATTATTATTATTTAATTTTAATTTTTTGATAAATAAATAACTAAACAGAAAATCGTCATTGGACCAATAGTTGTATTTACGTATAATTGAATTTTGTGTTTGATTTTCGTAGCATAAAGTTTAAACTACAACAAATACATATTTTTTATACATTATAAACATTTTTTGCGGATAAGGGAGTGATACTTTATATTCGTGGATTAGGGAGTGTGGTTATATTATTTCCTACAATAAAAAAAAACAAATATCAAGTATAAGTTGAATATGTTGATATAAAAATATTCAATAGTGATGACAGTGAAGTTTGAACACTAATAATGAATTTCATATCCTGCTCGATGCAAAATTAATATGTTCTTTTTTTTTTTGGCGTGTTTGTGTAAAACCAATATAATTTTTAAATTGAAAAAGTTACATAACAAACAAAACAACTATTTAACTACTTGTTTGATTTGATTACTCAATAATAAATCTACCAATACACTCAACACTCTTAACATTATTATCACGCGTGTATTATAATCACGATATTAATAATAAAATATTAAATCAACAGAGTAATAAAATAAAGGTCACTAACGAGTGTTACATAATATTATGGATCCTTTCAAGTGTAGATTTGTTACAGCTGCTGTTAAAGTAGTGTTATCGATATGAAAATAACGTGAATTAATAATCTAATTTAAAAAAAACGCATAAATTCAGTTTCCAAGCAAAGGTGAAATGAAAATTTTGTAAATTCAGGTCTTGGCTAAGTAATTAATTTTAACACATATTTTAACAACTAGAATTACACAAATAAACAAGCATAATAACTTTTGTGAAAATAAAACAGGCAATAGTGATACGCAGAGTTCATTAAATAGTATATTATTGAAAAATTCAAACTGAGTCATTATAGATATTTTTTATTGTAACTACACTATTAAAATATTTATAGAACAATCGAATGTTATCAAAACATATTGTACATAATATAGCAATATAAAGATATTTTAAAATTCTGGTTTGTCAATACTATATTTGATTATTTAATGAATTTTTATTTTTATTTGTCCATTTAAATTAAAATTCAAAAACATTACAATTTTTGTTTCTGCATTACTTAAAAATCCAAGGCCGTCAATTTACAGAGATCATTTATGTAAATATTTTAAAAGATGAATTATTAATTCTCATTAAGTATAGGTATTTAAATGGTTAGGTAAGTTTTAAAATGTACAAGAGTGGTAGACAGTGGAGCGCATAATATACAATATCCTAGAAGAGGGTTTTGGGATGTTTATTATATGAAAATTCTGTAAAACGGGTAAACTTACATAAAACAATAAATAATTAAAGAAAATAAAGCGATATATTAAATTAATATTATTTTATTATTATTATTATACATATATAGTTATCCTGTAGAAAGCTCTACATCATTCCAAACAAATATTTTCTTCGAAATAAATCGTTTTCATTTTATTTTTTAGATATCTAACTCACTATAACAATGATTGATTTCAACAATGTAACAAAATAAGCGAATAAAAATATCTGTCATTTACCTATTAACACAAGAAAAATAATTTCTGTGATTATAGAATATTAAGATGGGTCATCTATTGTGAGAATATCAGTAACAATTGAATGGATAAATACTTACATTGAATTTTAATATTTTGGCCAAGCTCTAAGTATAGGTATGATCAATATTTTTACAGACATCTTGAACACAAACTTGGAAGCCCATACATGTTTCAGAGAAACCGACGGGTCCAAACATATTTTTTTGGTTGTCTACACAGTATAATAATTCATTACTACAGGACATGATGTAGTTGTGGTGACATTACAGTTGTTCAAATGACACTAAAGTTGCGGTACGAAAATTCATCATGTAAAAACGTCGGTGGCAAACTCAAATTGTCTGTCAAGTTTCGATATAATGTTACAAATGGAGTAAGAAAACTGCAATGAGTTACCAAAATTATCTTTCAAGATTAAGTTATTATTTATTTAAGCTCGTTCTTTATGTTTGTGGTTATTCCTAATAAAGCTACGAGGTTTACCTGCAGACTGAACGATTTTAAGACATAATTTAAATTTTAAATAATATTATAAATTTTAATTTCATATTTACGTATTAGGATATTATAATATATTATATTATATTTATACTGGTCAAACAATATTAAAACAAAAGAATAATTTCAAGTTAAAACAATAAAACATAGGCCAAGTCTATATCACGTGTGTAGTCGTTGCCTATATTATGATGATAATCATTATTGTCAGCTTACTCGACTACGACTGAACAGTTAATGGTTTCAGACTATAAATCAACTAATATTCCATTTAATATTCACTATGGGGTACCCAACATAAAAATTTAACCTAAATATTTCAATATTCGCCAACGATGCGCATTTACTTTAATCATCATTCAAACAAAAACAAATAATACCTTACTAATACGCCGTACTTAAAAGTAAATTATTCAACAATTTTTTTTTTATAGTTATCTAAACTAATCATTATAGTGAATGAAAATGAAACCAAAGATAAAACGTATAAATAATACCCTTTTTTTTTAACTGAGTTTTCTCACAAACCTAATGTATTTTTCAATTCTACTATAACGTCTAAAGCTATATACGACTAACTACTAAAAACAGAAGAGAATTTCAATAAAGAACCTTTACATAATGTCCATAACTTCGCATTATTATTTTAATAATTTTTTTTGAGATATATATATATATAATATGTCAATATATACTCTAAATAGTAAATATATTAATTTTTATACAAATTATTTTTAATATAACTATAAAAGAATTATTTGTCTCAATTTTTGATTTTATATAATCAGGCCAATCACATTTATTTCTATTCTTATGAAATAATTAACAATAATTATAAACGAGTCATTACTTAATTTAATATTCCGTGTTTACCTATGTTATTTAACACGAAATTTTTATTTAAAATATACACGCCTCCGCTTATTAAATTCAGAAATAAAAATAATATGGTAGGTGTTCGTAGAATTACATAATATTAAAATATATTATTATATAATATTATCATAGTAAACAAAATATATAAAAGTGTATAAAATATTATTATGTACCTATTTAATTTTTAAACTGCATTTATCAGTTGTTGTTAAATGTTTTTATATAATAGCGAATAATTTTATTATTATTATATTACTTAAACTATAAAAATGTATAAAAATAATACATTTTAATAATAATTTGAAGTAATAAGAGATCATTTAATTATATGTAATAGATTTACAAATTTAAAATAAATAATAATATTATTTTAGCTACTGTTGGTCTAAATTTTAATATTCATATAAACATTAAATAATTGTAATTATTCAACGCAAACCTATTTATGTATTATACCACCTTAATTCAATAGAAATCATTAAATATTGAAATAATTTAATGAATAAATTGCATAGTTTAATATTAAAAATATTTAATACACCGGTAGTAATAAAGCAAAATTTTCATAAAATGGTATTTAAATTGACGCTAAATATATAATTATTATTCATTATTAATACAAGAAAATTGTAACTATCTAATTAAAAATAAAACGATAAAAACTTATTTATACAACTGAAAAATTGAAATTTATAGGTATAATTTTTAAAAACATATTTATATATTTTATGTTGTGAGTAATTTATTTTTTAGAAGGGTATAAAAATATATTTTGAACCTAATCCGTTACTACAGTGCACATACATCTCAACCAGAAAATCTAGAAGAATGTATAAATAAACTTCAGAAAAGTTTAATGAATTCAGTAAACTTAAACTTCATAACATCACTCAAGTTGCTTCATTATGAAAGTTATTGCATAGGTAGTTTTAGTTACTAATATATTTTTATGGATTAAAAGTTCTCATACAACTAAAATAATAATCTTATGATCTTAATATGATACTATTTAATTTAAATAATTTAAATATATTTACTGTTATACATAAAAAACGAATAAATATGTTATAAATTGATTCGTTTTTTTCTCTAAATACGTTTAAATAATTGTTTAGTAAATTCCATAGTATACATTTTTATAAATAGAACTTTGAACAACCATATAGCATAATTTTATATTTTTAAACAAGATAAAAAAATTAATAGATCAGTCAAATTAGACAAAAAATCGACAAAGTTTGGAACTAATTCCTCAAAAGCTGAATTTTGATATATAAGTAGTTTATACCTCACTTATAAACATACTAAAAGTCCTGACACCTACCCCTTGTGCGTAGCCCCCACCCTTCTACAAAGGATGGTGCACCCCTTTCACTCTTTTCGCTTATCAGCTCAAGTCCTAATTTTTAATATTTTTTTCTAGTTTCGAGAAAAACTGTGAATTATTTAAAACCACACTGAAAGTGTTCGATGGCCATACGAACACGCAGGCCACATGTTTGATACAATGATACCATACTATCGTATTAAATAATTCACAATTTTTCTCGAAATTAGAACAAATATTAAAAACCAGGAGATTAATGAAATTAAAATATTGAAACGTTAATATTTTCAAAAAAATGAACTCTATAAAATAGCTATTTTCAATTTTTTTAAAATGATTAAATAAAAAAATATATTTTTTAACTTTTTTATCAAAACATTAAAATAAGTTAAAACATGATATATTTGTAGTTCTTGTTCATGTGAATCTTATTAAAAAACCAAAGTTATGATATCTCCATTATTTCAAGATATGTAATGGGTATATCCTCACGGGACATTCTGTATATCTAATTTCTAATATATATTTTGTAAAACAATTGAGGGCTAAATAATCCTAATGATTTGAATATAAATTAATTAAAGAATTGACCTTTGCGACTCTTTGATTTTGTTAAATACTAAGCTTTTTAATGGAATATATATTTTTGAATAATTTCATTTAATTAATAAAATGAAAATAAAATTATTTTGTGATACTAAATAATAGTATATTGATTGAAATTTCTTTTTTAAATTAATTCTCTCGATAGAATTTCCGCTATTTGGTATTTATTTAACCAGATGATTAAAAATATACTCAATGAAAAAGTCCAATATGTTTTTATTTACTTAGCCTTTTTGAAATTAAATAAATATTTAATTATTTTGAGTGTATCTGAAAAATATGTTTAACTGTAATTCATTTTACGACGTTTCGTTGTTTATACGGGTATAAAAAATAATTACACTTGAAAACAATGCATATAATAAGGACAATTTTTTACAAGACCAAATACTAAAAATCGTGTAAGCTGTTGTTATTATTATTTTTTTAATTTTCAAGAATATCTATGGTTTATAGTTATATTATAACATATAACATTATAGTTTAGGCATACAAATTGTTTAATATATGTTAATTCCCTGGTAATATCCATATAAAAAATGTAATGGACTAGTTAAAAGTCCCTACTTATAGGCTGAATTAAATTGAACGATTCGAATAAAATTATTCACCGATGTTTTAATCCAGCTAATTGTGTTTCAACACATTAATATATACAGTTTTGTTTTTATTATCGTTACATTTAAATGCATATAGGAACAATTAAATAAAAAATATAAACAGATTTAGAGTTTTCAGGATACATATTATTATATAACAATAACATAGATACTTAAAAAAATGAATACGATTTTATATTACCTATTGTTCTATTTTTTTCACCAATATATTTTTCAACGAATACTTTTTTAATCCTTCTACGTGAATATCGAATGATTTTTTTTTTATTGATTATCATTTAAAGCTTAGATTTATGAAACAGTGTACCACAGTCAATTTAAAGTTAAATACGTTTAAATTAAAAACTATTAAGTAAGTAGATATTTCAGTATTTAATAATTATAATATAAATATTTTGGTTCGTTTTAAAATTCAAATTATAGCGGCCAACACTTTCATTTCCTTGATTTCAAAATTCGATAGCTATAATATTAGGAAATTAGGATAATAATGTAATTTTAATAAAAATCTAGATACAAATATTTTTTTAAAAATATACAATAAAAAAATAGAAAAACAAATATTTATGAAAAATGAGATTTCAATCATAATTATATACCATATTACGTATGTTTAGCTCAAAAATCATTAATACTTTAAAATATATAAAAAATTCCAAATTTATTTAGTACTTAAATAATTCGTTGTCTTTAAGATTATTATTTTCTGAATTGCATCAAATAAGAAATAAATAAATGTGTTTCAATAATATGATCTTGTCAAAAATGTCATTATTTTCGATAAATAATTTTTTAAAACTATCTTGAAAATTTCTTTCAAAAAAATGATATCAGTGGAAAATTTAAATTTCAACGAATGTCTATACAGCGTACATACATTTAAAATCTGAAAAAGAAATGATTATATTATAGCATGTGTCCTAACAAATCTTGAATGATTTATGGCCACAATATCTATTTAAAATAAAGTTTCTGAACTATACTAGAATCTCGAAAGTATTATGAAATTCGTACATTTATACATTAATACAAAAAGGTTATTTCCATGTAGTGAGTACACATATTTTTTAAATTATGTTTGTTTACGTTATCGGTTAGAACCAGTCGAATAAATAAGCTTGAATGACTTGCTCAGCATAATACCCTTGTGGAAATCGTTCGGTCAAGTGCACTTACCCATTATAATCCATTTATAATAGTAAATAAGATTTTTGTTAAATTTCTGAAAGATTAATATTCCATGGACTTTGCATATTATTGCTTTACACTAAAGAATCATGATTGACATGAATGACTAAAACCGTAAACGTGGCACAGAAACAATTTTAAGTATACCTTTAAATTATATTATTTAAAGCAGTCAGCTACATTATGATACGGTTTCGATGAGTGAACAATTAAACCGTTTTAAATATTTTAAATATTAAATAATGCTTGATATTTTTAATCCACATTTAGAAAACACGTTTTGTTTACAATTTTACTTAACATATATTGGAATAATAAAAAGAAAATCACATTAGGTTAGATTTTTTATACACTTTAGCTGAATTAAGAACAATAATGGATGTAAATCGAGTAGTCGAGTATCAATTTGTATCGAATTACTAACATTATTAAATAATACATTGTAATAGCACGGCAACATATTATTTTATATTTTTTCCTAAAGACTATTTTCCTAATAACACGATTATAATAGAAAAAAATTAAAATTTCTAAGTTTATGAATTCTAAATAAAAGAAATTATTTTTTTGAAAAATCAATATGGTTTTTTGTTTTTAATATATATTAATTTAATTTAATATAATATAATGTTAATGAATAAGCAATTAAGTAAAGTTAAAAATATGTCGTCATTTTATAAACTATATTAGGATAATATTTATCAGCAAAATATTAAATCAAACAATCTTTAAAATTACTTCAATCCCATGTCAGTCTTGCGTTATAGTAGCTTATTTGTGGCTGTTTACAGATAATCGGTAAGAGATTATCAATTATCATTGTTGATTATCAATACAATAAAATTAGAAAAATATGGATCACTTTAATAATACGTAGAAACTAAACAGAGAAATGGCAATTTATAAGTGTTTTACATGAAATTTTAATTACTATACTATAGTACTTATTTTATATGTCAGTATTATTACAATTTTACACAAAACTTACTATAATATGTAGTGTTACCATGTACCTAAAATTGTATTATCAGTAAACAATTAACAGATAGAAATGATGATATTATAATTTTAAATGAATTTGTTACCAATACAATTTGATAGTTTTTTAAATTATGCCTAGTTGATTTTTTCAAATTATGGTGACGTGAAGTCCTGGTACATCTCCGTAGATATATTTCTTCAGAATTGGTCGTCTAATAATATTACCCTATATTTACACATTTAATATTATTATTTTGTTAATACTTTTCAATAATTAAATAAATTACAATCACGCAGCTGCTGCTTTGACAAGTTATTTTAGGTGAATCGATTTTAAAACAAAACAGTTTTTTTGAGTGATAGATGTTCACGTTCAAATAATAATTGAATTATAATTGACATTCACAAGTTAATTCAGGTATAACGAATGATGAGTGCCCTATGTATAGAAATTTAAATATTTTTTTTTTCAATAACTAGATACATATATGAAAAATTATTTTGAAACATCAATAGGTACCTTTATGGAAAAGCTGATTTTGCATTTCTCTGGGTTTTGTCAGCATAGTATAATGAACGAAGATTAATTGAATAGTCTCAAAACCTAAGCATTTCTCATATAAATATCAGCTAATTCGATTTAATTTTCCTGCGGGCTATGCAAAATAGCCGTTTAATTTAGTAAGAAATATCCTTAATGGATGTACATATTATTGTATTCCTGTTTTATAACTGCATATTCTAACCAAATATTAAAATAGACACATTTTTATAAAAACTTAATTATACGTTTACGTAGAGTAAAAGTATCAACTAATTTTACGTATTTTAAATTCGATAATAATTTATTTCAATAATTAATTTCAAATTATTATTATTACTGTCTATTAGTTGATTATAAATCATTTTAGTCTTGCTTCATGAAATCGCATCCGCCAACCTCACGACCCAGTTTCAGACCTCTTATTATTATTACTCAAGGGCTCCAGACTAAAACTGAGTTGACGACTGCCAATATGTGCAGTGTGTCTCACTTTTTCATCCAGTCAACTATATATATATAGTATCTGAGAGTGCATAACATTTCACAGCAGTTATCATCAAACACTTTTTAACGTATTAAACGTTTGGTTATTGCTATTTTAATTTTCAGAATTTTACTAAATATTTTCATCGTAATTTTAGTAATTTTACAACTATTCGTTATACGATCTAAAAATAATAATATACACAATCATTTAAACTAAAGATACAATTTCAAATTGATAAAGTTTCCTCTACAATTTTTAATTAAGAAAGTAAGTTAACCAATATCTAATAGAAACGGTGTATTTAAACAATCTTATATGAAATAAATATTACCTACTTATGGTAATTCGTACGTGCTCCATAAATGCATTTTTAATAATATTTCATTAAATAAATACTGTTATGTATTACGTGCATTCCTGAAGACTTTTATTTATTTAATTTTTTATTATAAATTTAATACATATCTATTACTGTTACAATATTACCAGCTGGTGCCTTGAAACGATACTAAATTATAGAATAATTTATCACAATCTAAATTAAAAATAAAAATTTAATTTAATAAACGACAAATTTATATTTGAAACACGAAGGAGTCCAAATTACAACTAGCTAAATATATACAAAAGAGAAAAAAACGGTAAAGAGGTTTATTATACTTATAATGAGTAAGGGCTAATAAGTAGCAGATATAAAAATATGTTTCAATGTTTGTACAGTGTATATAAGATTTTAACAAAAAATCGTAATTTTGTTTATTTTATTTTAAGCTTTTGATGCATTTATTAATATAGTAATACTCGTATATTTGTATTTTTTGTTTTGAATGGATAATGGATAATGATCTTTTAAATATGACTAGATAATAACTAAAATACGTTTTTGACGAACGATAATGAAATGCAATTGGAAAATTGTAACATTTTCTTTAATAGATTATAGAATAATAAATTGACATAATTTATAAAACGAGTTTTGTTTATTTTCAATTTATTAAAAATTGTGTTAAATTTTTTATTCTAATTATAGTTATTTAACTCAAAAACTATATAAAATATATTATTTATGTGTAGGTACTAGGTACCTACAATTTAATTAAGTTATATAATATTATGTGAATAGAAACTATACACTTTACGTATAAAAAAAAATAATTGTATGTTTAAAATTTAAATGAATAAAAAAAAATCTAATTTATTTATCTTCATTAATTAAAGTTTTTTTTTCAATTTTTGTATGTTAACGTTTTATTACTCCACGGATGCACTCCGATGGTTAAGGGTCAAGAATTTTTACGGCTTCAGAATTTTAATTTTCAACATTCATAAATGTGCAAAACTAAAGACTTTAAACAAAATATATTATTTTAAATACACATTTTACTATTCCTTTTTTTTAAAAGATACATTTATTTATTAAAACGAATGCATAATACATTATTGTCCTTAATTTGTCAACCAATTATTCGAAAATAATAGTTTCTTGTTTCAATTAATGCATTTAATGAGAAATAAAACATAAGTTAATTTTCATAATTTATACTTTATTCATTTTAAATATTTAAAATATTAGTATCAATAAATTAATTTATTTACAATGACATGTATATAGTATAATCAATCAATATTCTTAATATTTCTTAATAATATATATATATATATGTTTGAATACTCATTCACCAAATTACCCAAAAGCAAGCTTATATAATAAATAAATAAAATAATTAAAATAATATAATATCCCCAAATGAATTATTTCACAAAGTATAATAATAATGAAAATATGTTTCAACGAAAATCATCTGGACTATACTAACTGTTTAAACCTACCTGTAATTTGAAGTATTTATTTTTTTTTTAATTATCATAGTTGAAAGCAATGTATACACAATTAATTATTCTTATTACGCGTTTAAAAAAAAATTGTGACTAATTTATACAAAATTCCGTTAGATATACGGAGAACAATAGAACATATCTAATGAGTACAAAAATCGAGTGTGTAGACATAGCCATAAAAACAAAATTGTTAAAGCAATGATGAAAATTTAACGAAAAAAGTGTGATGAGTTTCTCAGAACAAAGATAGATCGACACGGTTTAAGGGGAATTTACTAAATGCGCTCTACGAATACTGATATACTAGTCAGAAACGGGTAGGAGATACGTATTGGACAATACAAAAGTCTTACTGCAGGATTTTAAAAGCAATAAAGAAGATTTAAAAATATGTTTTCGAATTCATTATAATAAAAGCTTGTGTATTTATATAAACTATTATACACATTAATTAACAATAATAGCAAATGATATAATTTAATATAGTATTTGTTATCATATATTATATACAAGTAATTTTATTATGTAATAACATTAAAAGTTTATGAATTCAATCATGTAATTATACAATGACATTTTTGAAACATTTTCTTCGGATCATAAATAATCTCAACTCAGTTATTGGCTCAAAGCCAAAAAGGAGTAAATACCAATATTAAATTCTACACTAAGATAAAAATCATTTATTATTCGAGGTATACCTAATACCGCATTAACATAACACTTTTAATAATATAATAAAACAAACAATAAAATACACAACATTTTCAGGGAAGAAATATTATGGAGGATTTTAGTCTTGAAAACCCAAAAATTTAAACGGAATGATTCACTTCAAGGGACACAAACCTCAAGTAGATGATTATATTATTATATATAAAATATATGACCAATGATTTTGGCTTAACTTTGAAACTTCCCAAATATTAAAGTGATTTTAAATGATATTTTTGAGATTTTCTTTGCTTGCTTTATGCGATATAATATGACACCTTTGTTGTTGAAGTTTTATAACATTATACTGCAGTGAAATACGCCAATAAAAAACATAATATCTCATTCTTATCAAAAATAACTATTCGTCATCACTCCATGTTGATTTGATAAAAATCTGTTGTTTATAAGTTGCAGCTATTAAATTTGGTTTCGATAATAATTGAATAAAAAACAATAAAAGTATTTTTTTTTCTATGTACATGTTTTTTTATTTTACGTATTTATGTATAAGTATAATAATATTCAGATAAACGGAACTATCTACTAAAAACAAAAGGTAATGAGTACAAGGAAATAACATGATGTTCTAAAAAGGACCTTTACGTTTTAAACGTAACGTATGATAACCCTATAATGACATAGGTAATTTTTCATTAACATGCTTGTTCGGAATATCAATGTGATGTCTAATCTTATGTACAAGTGTTATATAATTTATTTATTTTTGAATAAAAATAATCACGTGGTAGTCTCAATTAATTAAAACAATTTACTCAGTAATTTTATTTTTATGAAATCATTTTTTAAAAAGGTGGGCCATTGGTTACCACTATGCTATATAGTATAAGTGTCCACCATGAACATTGTCTACTGGGTAACTGTGATGGATGTGTTGATTTCTATTCAATGATATAGTATTGTACACGAAAAACGATTCTGAACGGAGACAATATATAAACCTGCTACATCGCTAAAAATACAATGAAAAATAATTTATCTAAAATTGAAAGCGCTGAATTTAAAAAGAATATAAAAAACACTGCATTTTCGATAATTGTAAACTTTGCAGAACAAGAAAAATATTAAAAAGATATTTTATTTGTGTGTAAATATTGAGGATTGCAGTAATTAGAATTATTTAATTATTTAAATTATTTACAGTATCCATCACTATTTAAAAATATCAAACCTTAATGATTCATATTAAGCCAAACAATGTAAGCAGCGAGAAACTTTATTTTTATTTTATTTTTTAATTTTTAACAAATTTACAAGCGTACCCCTTTTTACCATATACTAGGGTTATAATATTTAAATTAAAACATAAAAAAACATATTATGTACAAGATTACCATAAAAGAACATACATAATAAAGCAATTAAAACAATTACAATTCATGAACAGTCATTAGAAAAGAGGGATTATCATTGGTGCGAGACATTAACCACCTAATAGGTTCATTACACATGTTGTTGGTGGTAGAATGAGAAACCAAAAAGGGGACAACTGTCCTAAATGTACGCTGATGAATCTTAAAACGGAGCAGTGAGACAAAGACGTTATGTTATAATTTAGTAACATTAAGATATATCATATTATATTTAGTTTGGTAAGTATGGTATTGCTTTATAAGTACTTATATTAATTTAATATTTAAAAAACAAAGTTGAGTAAAATTTGAAATATTAATAGTCTATAAATAACTCAAAAAAATCAAAATATTTTGAAAATGTTATCATGTATAGATTGGTAGTATACAAATTGAGTGAAAATTATCTAAAGTTATTAATTTAGAATTACAACAACATGAATAAATTAATCTTGTCAAAAAATGGTTGAGTGGAAAATTCTTGTTTATCCAAATTGTTTTTCCCCAATTATTAAGGGTACTTGTAGTTTTTTATTTTTGACCCTCAAATTACCAACTAGATCCAATTTATTTCAATAAACTACCAATGACAGACACACAGATAAAAAAAACACTATTGTAAAATTAATACATTCATCGTTCTGCTCAGAATCTATGAATATGTTGCAATTCAAAAGAAAAAAAAATAACGAATTATGATAGTAAAAAATATAATTGTTTTCAAAAATAACATGTTTTGTGGTGACTTAAAATTATGGGAAATAATATTTTCTAAAACAAAAGTGCTTTTGAATGAATGTTATGTTTGATAAATTAACCGGTATAATATAAATATACGTACGTGTCGCACGTAAATATTTATAGTTTCCGTGAAACTTAAATATTTATAAATATTTCAAAGTTCATCGATTACTTTTGTTTTATTTACTATACTAAAACACATAGGCATAACACAATTTCTCATGTTGGCATTACGTATACATAGTAAATAAAAGTCGTTATTATTTAATGTATTCTATGAGCAATTAATGCCTTAACGTTGTATAATATAGTTATTGTTATTATTTTTTTCACTTAAGAAAATCCGATGAATAGTGAACGCGTAGGCATTTGTAGTTTGAAGCTAAGTGATTTTTTTTTTTTTGCTGTTTTGACACTTCACACAATTATATTCTCCCGTTTCATTAAATGCATTAGGTGTTTAAAGGATCTCAAAATTTTCAAAACGCCATCTTTAGATATTTCAACGGCTACGCTTTATCGAGACAAAATACCTTTATTGTCATAAAAAAATAAATCTACAATTAATTTTTTTGTAATTTGTGAATTACATTTAATCTAAGTAATATTAAATGTTGGAGGTCACGATAACATCTTGTACTCTATCATCAACTCAATACATATAATGAAAGGTTGTAATAAAAAGCTCACGACCATTAGATTAATTTTGTTTCTAGAGGAAAATAATCTCCTGTCGAAAAATCAGTTCAGATTTAGTTCATGTATAGGTACTGAGGATGCTCAATTTAATACGACTCAATTTATTTATAATGAGCTAGATAACAGCAACAAGGTGATTGGCGGTATTCTGAGACTTAGCCAAGACTTTCGATACAGTGAACCACAAAATTGTATTACTTATATTGCCTAGTTTCGGTATTCATAGTTATAGCTTAATTAGATTTGAAAGTTACATGTCAAATAGGTAACAAATAGTGAAAATAAATTACGTAACAAGTCAGGAAGATCTTGTCAAGTATGGTGTCTCACAAGGAAATGTTCTAAGTCCTATTTTATTTACTTTATATAGTTATATTATATATTAACTTGATCAGCAATTTAATTTTTGACAGGTTAATAGTCTCATATGTCGATGACGCATGATTACTTTTCACTGACAATTCTTAGGACAGGATTCAACAAAAAAACTTATTTTGGTCCAAACAATTTTTTCAATGCTTTTGTGACAGGAATCACATACTCAATGGAGAAAAAACAATATTTATGACTTTTTCAATTAATAAAATCTTTTTAAATTGTAATCGTTTAATAATACATGGATGCATCGATGGTAACATCTGTTCTTCTTTAAATAATTGTATAGTTATCAAACGAGTAACGAGAATACGATATCTTGGCGTCATTTTCGATAATAATTTACGTTGAAATCTGCATGCACAACATTTTAGGGAAAAAAAGAAAATAGACTATACAATTTTCCCGTTAAATATACTTGTAAATCCTTTGGACAATCCTTCGTTGACGTTTTTAGGGTCTATGTAAAAAAAAATAGGTATAATCATGTTAACTATAATATTGTAATTTTGTATTTTATTATTTTTATGATGATTGTATAATTAAAAAAAAAAATACCTACTTAACTATTTGTTTTCACTTCACAGATTTTAAAATAAAAAAATTATTTAAATTTAATTATTAAAAATATGATGCGCAGTCGTTCAACTTAAAATAATTATTTTGTTATTTTCAGTGAGAAATGATAATATAATGTTTTTTTCTAAGAAATTGCGTTGCTATATAATGGAATGGTTTTGTTAATATTTTCGATTGAGTACAGTTCAGATCGGTTCATTTTTTACAGTTAACGAAATAGAATTAAATTTATTGATTGTACAATATATTCTCATTGTGAGTAATTATATTACAACTATTATATTATAATCAATACTGTAAGCCTTATACATACAAATATTTTAATTGTTATAATTTTTAATTAAGATTAATTGTATTAATATAAATATTAAGCTTTTACACACAGAGTGAAACGTGTTGTATTATTAAATCAAGAATATATTTATTATTTATTAATAATATTTTTATTAATTTTAATAACTAATTTTGTCATTCATTATTACAATAATAATACAATATAATTACAGTATTTATTTCAGCTTAAAAATATTAGCTTTAATACATTTTCAGTATTCATTATTATCATATTTTTGTTTCAATTTAATTTCAAGAACCTCTGTTATAATATATTGAGTTATATTTATGTATAAGAACTAATTTTATCAGTTATATTTGATAGTATAGTTATAGAAAATAAATAATAATTATTCTATTTTCAAGTGGTTTATTAAGTAATAAGTTTAAGTTTTACAATATTGTGTAAAAATTCAGTTTTAAGGATACTATTTTCAGGGTTGAATATAATAATTTTTAAATCCCATGATAGCAGCATATGAGCAATAAAATAAATCTGATAGATAAACTTTAAGTTAGATAAAATATACGGGTGACCTTGATACTCAGTGAACATAATTTATGCTGTTTATTCAGAACTAAGTTAAAGTTTGTTTTTTGTATACCAGTCAATGATCATCATGCATTTTAAGTAGTCAGTTATAACAAAAACTAAAGTGATTTATATAAATTATAAAAGTCTGTATTATGTATTATTATCGAATATTATACTAGTCTATTAATTATTTTACTTTTAAGACAATTAGTTATAACTCATTGTTTAACATCTCATTTTATAAATTATTTTAAACTAATACGTAGTGTATGTATTACGTATAATAACTTGGTGAAGTAAATAAGATATATTATATTGGGTGATCCGTCTAACGTAACACACTCATTATTTTAAAAAGTATTAAGATTTTTCAATTTTTTTTTTTTTTTTTTGGAATATGAAAATTTTAACATTTTTTTTACCCCTTATTATATGAACTTTTTTATTTGTGGATGAAACTACAATCAACCTTTGATTTTTAAATAGCAACCTATATATTATAAATAAGCATTTTAATTATGTAAAGAACTATTTTTTTATGAATTTTTATATTAGAATTTTTATTTTTGAATAATCTGTTGATGAGATAGCTCCTCAAAGTTAAATGGTTTTTGCGGGTGTTACAGTATTTTTTGTTTGTAAAGACCAGGAGTTAAATATTTTGTACTTTCGTTAAAAAATGAAAAAATAGAAAAAAAACCTAACCTAACCTAGTATTATAGTACCCAAGTCTTTTATACATATTATTAATTGCAATACCAACAGTAATCAATATACCTATTATAATAATGTACCTATTCGTTAACAACTATCTAGCGACGCGCGATGCCTAATTAGTAATTACCTACTGGAAAATACCATTATAAGTAATGGCTAGTTCGATAAGCGAGAACATTATTCATTAACATATTCTACATGGCTATACTTACTTTACTATATTCCAAAAAGTTTGGAAAAAATGAGGACGAAAACGCGTCGTAATTCTCTCAGCTGTAGTCACGCGGCTCGCATCGAAAACGAGTTACGATACATGCTGATCAATTACAACAGCACTCCGGCCAAGGGGTGGCTGCGCGAATTTTTCTAAACTTATTTGGAATAGAGTATAAGGCACTAAAGTCTAAGATAAGTAAAATATATACTATAATATTACTGTATTTTTATATAGCGTCATACAGATTTACTTCATACAGAGATACTCACAGAATAAATAAAATAAAATTTATTTTGTGGTTACACTATCAAATTAACCTTAAACTTTTCATTGTTTTATTTATTATTCTAATTTTTATTTCCTAATATGGATATTTAATAATTAATAATATATCTTAAATGATTCATCAGTAGTTTATCAATAAGTTGTTTAAAAGCAACCACAGTTATGGAGAATAATACCACAGTATACATTCAAATACTGAGTATTCTAAGGTCATCTACATTTTACAATAAATATCTCTATCCAAATTTAAATTTACTACTTTAAATATATATTAGCAAAGTGTACATATAGTACCTATAACGAAAATACTAACACTTTATTTTCATAATGCATTTTAACCGTTGGATTGACTATAAAATAAACTAAGTATGTATGAACCTTTTTAATTAAAAACTTAATTATTTTTATAAATAATTTGATTTTTAATTTTTTAATTATCTTATCATTATTCAACTAAAAAAGTTAAATAACCAAAACAAACTTTACATATATAAAACACACAATTGTAAACAATTAATTTTGACAGTACGTGTTTAGACGCTGTTGGGATCACTCGTGTAATCTTTTCACTGTCCGTTTTATTTATTTCCAATAGTAGTACATTGTGAACGCGTCACAGCTGATCAAGTTTGGTAATGTATATTCAGAATACATAGTTCACCCTCATTTTAATTGCCAACGGACATACATATAGCCACAATGAGCGATGAACTTAATAAAATAAAATAAAAACCGTTATTAAAATGGTCAATATAAATAACTAGGCTCAAACAAGTTATTAATAAACACACACCAAGCACATTAAAGCTCTTTCAACAATCCAAACTTTCTCCAACCACTTCCAAAAGTTCACTTATGTTATCTATACCCTTCGATATCACTCTTTCCCATCGATCAAAGGATCGACAAAAAATGTTCGTGGAAACTACAGAAAATTACTCATTCCCTAAAAAAGGACAAGCAATCATATTCAACATAGTTTACGGGATTCATTAAATGGGATTCAACGTCTACGTACTAAGTCTCTAGTTAACTTTTTAACCAATCTTTCTTGAACATTATTAAATCATTATCAAACCTCACGCGGGGGGAAAATCAGTACAGTCTGATCTTAGTATACAAACCATTAATACTGCCTCTTCGTGGTCATGAGATATAACTGTCTTTTTGTTAAAGACAAGTTTATTTTAACTATCTGTACTTCCGTTCATAACGTACTATGAACATAAACTTCTATCAATGTAGTTCATAGATATTATGTTTGCTTCTAGTCGAAGTGAGAAAATACTATTGAACTTACAACAATACATTTTTACCAATTATAAAATATAAATAATATTTTTTTTTTCAGAAAACACAACTGAAAAACATCACTCAAAATATATTAAAAATTAAGCGCTAAATGCTAAAATTCATAAATGGAACCATTTGAATTTGTGTTACATTTATATACATAATTACAACAAGAAAAACTAAAAATATGTTATTAAATATCCGTTTTTAATAAAACCTTCACAATTTTAGCCCGAATCGTACTCAGCTCATCGAAATCGCATTCAGAGGTAATTTCAGTTTTAGTTTAAGCCTTGCCACCCACAGTCACCAACATCACAACCGTGTCTTGCATTTTATAGCATGAATAATTATGACTAATCCATCATTCAACAGGTTTATAATATTAAATATTTTAACATGATATATATATCTGTACAGGGATACCTGTATCCTGGTACAGCCTTGATGTTATGTTATGTAATATTAGTTTGTGTATAGCGTCACATAACTTATTTATATCTCAACTTCAAAAATAAAAACATTTACATTTTCAAACAGAGTCTATGGTTATAAATTTTCTGTTCAGACCATTATTGTGGTTTAAACAACTAACTTTTTTGAAACAGTAATTTTTTCAACTCGCTTCAATATATGATTCAATTTGTCGAGAAGGTAATATTTTCACCTACATACCTGATATTCCATACTTTTTTTTCACTACATCACACTGAAAAATGTAAATTTTATCTGACATTTATTATATTTGTTCTTATAATGTTCAACTTATTTTTATTAACCATATGATTACGATAAAGAGAATAAAAATATATTATACTTTATCATATGTTTTCAAATTCATTTAAAATAAATAGTCTTAATACCAACGTTTTATAATAAGTGTTTGATAATGTTTTATCATATAATGTTAGTTTTCAATAAAATAAGTCGGTAGTATAATAATATCTAAACTATTATCGTCGTATATTAATTTAATTTATCTTAATTTAAAGCATATCAAAGGTCCACAATCAGATATCCATAAGAAAAATGTGTATAATAATATGTATGATTCCTACATCTATAAAGGAATCCAATTTTCTTCGTTTCAAAAACTTTTAAAATAACATAAGAGTAAAAAAATTAAAACAAATATGTCAAAAACAGTCTTTGTGGCTATTATTATATATTATTATATGACGTATTTGTTTATGCGTAAATACAACGTGATTCGCCAAACACAATATTCAACCCAATTGTATCATTTAATTATGCAGTTATTCAAATTCTGAGTGTTTAGTAATCATAAAGACCATATTTTCTGATAGTAACATTTATTATATCATTTAAACTATGTATAAAATTATCAACACAATCTTCATTTATTCAAAAGTAAATCCTTTCTTTTTTTTTTACTAACAATTAATAAACAGATTATTTTTTTGAAGATAGATCTAAATTGTAATTTATAAATACCAGTATTCACAATAAAATTATTTGCTTAAGAAACTATAATGAAAATATAATTTCCGTTTGAATATAAGAATTCGTATTAGTACAGGAACACTCCTCAAATGACATAAAAAAAATAACAAAATATAATATTATTTGAAAATTTAGGCATGACAGAAAATACACTTAAAAATATCAAAAATCATAATTTTAATACTTTCATTGTTTGAGAATATCTGGCGAATTCCCCTGTATTTATTATATTAGTCATTCAACTATCGTATTTCTTTTAAAAATTAATCAAATTTAATATTACAAACATTTTCAAAGTATATATATAATAATAATTTGAGTCGCTAATTTCTGTGGTGTTGAATGAAAATTTATAATATTATGGCCTACCTGATATAATATTAATCTAATGCTCAAAATGAATATATAATATTAAAAAATACAAACATTTAATCTTTAACTCTTAAAATTACTATTCACTGTGATTGAATATAAGATTCACATCATACATAATTATTCATATAACTACCGCGACAAATAAAAATCAAAATCTGTTGAACTTGTTATAAAAGGTACGGCCGTTGTTTACAAATTCGGTCATGTTAAATTTATAGATCGTGGCAAATTTTTCTAATCCCTATTATATATATATTATAGTATAGTATATACAGTCCCAGCATCGAGTGTACCTGCAAAGTTATTAATAATTACTCGCCGAATGTGTAGTTCAGTAAATTTTCTCACTGTTTGCTTGTGCAAGTATTAAGCCATATTAAAAGTTTTTAGATCTTCAATGATTAAACAGTAACCAACCTAGCTACAACTATCCGCCCGGGATTACTTGTAACATGTAGTGACATCAGCTACTGTGGTGAAACATGCACGTTTGGAAAAGAAGATACGATAAAATATACTATTAAAATTAGTAGAATTATTATTTAATAACTATTAAAACTATTTAAATATTTTGCTCTAGACGAAGTCGTAAATACGACTATATATTATTATACATGTACTCTTATTTTAAATCAAGCACTATTATCTCACACGGAATTTAATAAACAATAATTTGACTGTGCTTACGGGTGGAAAACAAATATGGTTTAATCTGAGTTCTTATGACAAAACTGCAGACTCACTGCAATACTTAACGAATAAGTATGCAGGTACCTACACTATTTATTTTATTTTTCTTATAAATTATGTTTAAGAGGACATTGCGCCCGCAGATTTTGTTATCTCCGTTTTACAGACGTATAACGTTGCACATTGCGAGCTCCAATTTGAGTTTAATAAGAAAGTCATAGTGATTGTTTGTGTCGACATGCACCACAAAATTATCTCCAACCCTTAAAATGTTTATAACTTTTTATAGTTGTTATTAGCAAACGATTTAATAAACAACTAGGAAGAAATATAGCATAAAAAAATCACAAAAAATCTCACAATGTTTGGTTATGAAAACTCAACTGCTCAACGGCGGGGTAGAATATAAACTTATATTTAAATGTGCGTTAATATAACAAATTCGTGTTGTTAACTTCAAATATTCAAGTGAGTTTGACGTTTGTATAAAAATCCAACTTTAATGTTAGAACATTTTCTGTGTTAGTAAGTCGATGTTTTTACGATATTTCGAATTACACAAACCTAATTGCGAATTTATCTTATATATAAAAATATTATAATTTAAAAATATTCATAACTCGTTTAAATAATAAATTTAGATATTAAAGTTAAAATCATCAAATCGGTTCTACACTAAAAATAAATTTGCTACCTTGTACGTTTGTAAGATTGAAACAATAACTTGCGTGGGTATGTCGTTCTTTTAAAAATATTTTGTTTACACTGTCGTCTCAGCTCTTATGACGTCAAACCGTTGGATGAATAATTCTGTCAAAATTAAGTAATATTGAAATGGTTTTTTTTAAGTGCTTAATGTGCAGTTTCTTATCGTGTCACTGTATCCATTGGCATTTGAAAGTATTTCAAAAATATTTTTCAATCATAATTAGCAATATTATATGCACAGTAATAACAAAACATGAAATTTTATTTGAAATGTTTTATGTGTTCCGCAGTGTTCATTTTATTATTATTCATTTCGCGTTCTTTGAAAAAGCGAAATTAAAACTTATTAGATACCTATATTGTTTGTACGTATCATATATTTTAGTCCTTGTAACGCAATTTTAACGTTAGATTTTATCGATGTTGTGTGCAGTCCCATTCTAATCCGTTCTCAAATCTTATTATAGCTCATCCGTTACCTACTTTTTTTGATTCTGAGCAATCGCACAACCGTGTCATCTCAAAAAATACCTAATTAATTCTTTATAATTTTATTATTATCGGGTTTTTACACTCGACCGCGGGTTTACTCATTGAAGTTGCTTAAGATTATAATTATATATTTACATACATTACTGTAGTGATTATTATAATATTTCAATAGGACAGGTAACGAACTGTATTGCGATAGTCCATAAATGTATTATAAATTCAGCTACTATTTAATAGACATAGTTTAAATTACAATAGTATAAAAAAAATGCATCAATAATAATTACAATAATTCGAAAAATTAAACACTACACAGTGATAAATTCAATGAACTGTTTACATTTTTCATTTAAAATAAACCTTTTTATCTTTACTACCAAATTATTATTATATTGAAACAAATGCATAGGTACCTAAACAATCTTTAAATATTAAAAATATATCGCTATTGAGATATTATAATATTATGCATATATCAAAACAATGAAAAATATAAAGTAATTATAATAAAGTTCTTTTAAATAATTGCATTGTTAAATATATAGCTTGAGCCTTAAACTATTAATTCGATTTTTCTAACACGATTACGAATCATTAACATTAAGATTATTTTTTATCAATAAAATCAACATTGCAAATAAAAAAACTTGAATAATCATCCAATTGATAGGATGATGCTCCTTGGCAATGAGCACCCTCACTTGTTTAATAGATATATTAATATTATGTACTCAATTATTTATATATCTTATTATCTTATAGTATGTATCTTGTATTATTATTATATTATGCATGCTACTGCATGTTATTTTCACAATACAAATTGTTATTTGTAAAGATGAGAAAGTGTAACACCCACTTAGGTTAAATATATACATATATTTGTGAATTATATTGGGCTCACTGCCCGTAATTAATTAAATAAACAAATAAATAATCAAAACTCGTTTTATATAATTTTAATACGTTCATCGTAAAAAAAAAGTAATAGAAAGCCATTTATTTTAACTTTAAGTAACATAATAAAATTATTATCAGTATAGGTATCTTAAAACAATATCTACCGATAAAAAAAATTATAATTTACCCATTGCAATATTATTTCACCAAGTTCAGAAAAACCTGCTTAACAATACTATAACAACTCGCGAATTAATTGGAGTCGACAGATAGATCGATGGATATCATAATAAGTATTTAAACCTTTCTATATAATATTATAATAAGTTATCTCAGTGTTAAGTACTAAGTTACTAGTTAGTGGGATTGCTAATCAGTTATTACTCGGTGAACACTGGAGCGAATGTGCTGTCGGAATTGCCCCTTTGCAATTTAAATTGTTATCGCTCACTGCACTATACTTATTACAATATTATAATATAGAACAGTGGTTCTCAACCTTTTTGCGGTTTGCGACAGATGACTTATTATGTAGGACTTTAGGCCATTTGGGGTACAATACATTAAAAATATAATTTTTTTTCCAATACAATACGGACCGGTATCCTTTTTAATCGCGGACCGGCGGTTGAGAATCACTGATCTAATATATTGCTTTTTTAACATATTTAATGTTTTTATTAATATGTTCTGTAAGCAAATTCTGTATTTAAAATTACTTAACTACATCATGCACGATAATAATACACAAGTACCTGGGTTAGGATAACATAGAACAATTTGTGTTTACAGTTAATCTTTAAAAATGTACATTTAAAAAAAAAGTAGAATTTATTAGGTCTTTGATTAAGCTGTACTCGGTTTAATATTATTTACCAAAATAATAGTTTTTCAAAAACCATACCTAGATAGTGAGGATTTAATATAAAAGGAATTATGTGCTTATTTAGGTTGACTAAGTGAGAAATTTCCTTTACGAAGGTCATCTGATATGACTATTAATTAAAGATGTTAATTTTTAATCTTCACTTCAAGTTTCGAATGGATTTATTAGTGAACAATATAATAATATTTTAAGACAAATTAAGAAGTTACCGTTTTGCATACTCAAGGAATTCAAATTGTGGACCATCACATATTATAATATTTCATTTTTATTTTTAAAGAAAACAAAAGGATTTAATAAAAGTATCTGTCTGTGATAAATAAATATTTTCCAATCATTATTGTAGGTCATCATGACTAATGATACTTAACTTAGTAATTCTTTTTACAAGTTATAAGTTTTTAATGTTATCACAACTTCTTGCTTGAGAATAGAAACTTTTCGAATAAATTTTTGAATTAAATTACTATTCAGAATTTAATTTTAGTTAGGCGTATTCTTAGATTGCATATTTACATTATTTTATACATTTATAATGTTTTAACTGCTTCCGAAAAAAATATTTGATACCACTCAATCTGAGTTAAATCGTATATGTAATATCAAAATGTCAATAAACTCTTATCGAAAAGTTACATTTTTTCTTATATACAGAACGAACAAGCTCTTATCTGACAGTTGAAATACAATTCAAATTTTAAAAACTAATCATTGTTTCAATCGCCCTGGCTGAGTTACACTTTTTTTTTTTTTAATTCTCTTTCTTAATTTTACAATAAACTTTGACAACACCGGATAATACACATGATGGAGTTTTAGATTATGCTACCAGTATTAAAAGTGACATTAATCTATCATACACATAAATATTTAATTTTATACTCTCAAATTATATACGAGGTACCATTATAATCTCATCTGATATTACACGAATATAATATCAACTATACACATGCATGAGCTCTTAACTAAACGCATATAAATGTTATATAACTCTATCTAGGTATGAATATATTTTAATTTTAGGTACCATAAAATCATAAAACATTTTATGGAATACTATATAACACGTGTAAAATAACCGACGTACGAATCGAATGGAAGTTTTTTTTCATATATAGATATCCGAGTGTTTGTAAGTTAAAGGTGGCAATAACTTGCTATTTAACATCCCCATAAAAAGTATTGCAAAGTCTATATAATAAGATGTATAGATGTACCCATTTATAACGATAGAACATAAAAAGATAGGCAAGTGGATACCGGCTCTGCTTTAGGTGTTAAGTGGGTCACTGTTGTCGATTTGTGCAATTTGAATTCAATGATATATGTTAACCTATACCACTGAGTACAATATTTAATGTTATATTTTTTGATATTACTATTAGGTAAAGTAATTAATTTTACTATTAATAATACATTAGGTTGAATTATTTTTTCCCAAAAATAATGTATTTTAAAATATCATTGTGTGTAAAAAATAGAATAATATACAAAAAATTTGCACCACGAACACATTTTTTGAACTATAACAAAATAATGAATATCATTATTCAGAGTATGATTTAAAATATCTACAGTTCTTCATTTATTAATTGTAATAATAAATCAAAAACTGTTTGATGAGAGATAGTTATTTCACGAACAAATGTGCAATTTTATAAAAATTTGAACTTAAATGATCATAAAAAATTAATCTTTATTTCCGGAAGAAATTGTCCTTTTAATATAAATTTGAGTAACTTAAAAAAAACTTACATAAATATTTAAATCTTAGATATAAAAAATTATACAACATATTATGATTCATGATTATATTTCTGTTTTTTTAATTAGTAAATGAACAACTTATGAGGAATAGTATGCATAGTGTTTGAAGCATTTCGATCAGGTGAAAAAGAGTTTATTCATTTTTATAGCTCAAAAACATTAGTATTTTTTTAATTGAAAAGAAAAGAGGCTTCAACATTTGAGGTTAAAAACCTTAAATTAGTGTTTATATTTTTTAAAGTCTGTTAAATATAGAAAATGATCACATAAGATAAGTATATAATAAAAATTTTAAGTTCACCGTCTTTGTGTTATAACGAAAAAAAACAAAATTTTGACAAAAACTAGCTTTACGTTACAACTTCTGTTTTTTCTTAATGTTTTATTTGTTTTCCCACTTATTTCAAAAAATGTTAGCAATTTGTAATGCTGATTTCCAATTTTGTATTCAAAACAGCCCTCAAAGTTGAAAATCTAAGCATTTTATCGACTACTTATCGTGTATACATAGGTACACAAAAAAAAACAAGCATTACCTAGTTTTAAATCTATATATTTTCATCGTTCTACTCGGAATCTATAACAATTGATAGATACTAAACAAAAAGTTAAATGAAATTACGATATTTTTAAAAATATATTCAAGAATATAATTTGAACTCGATTACGCGATTTATTTACAAGAACTATGTATTTGGATTTAGAAATACCAAGTTTTTAAAACCACTAAGAACAATATTTTAATTAGTGTAAAATTACCACATTTGAAGTGAAATATCCTATAATAATAATCATTCACCAACCCATAAAATGTTTTCAAAATAAATAGATATTTCTATGAATCTTTTGTTATTCGCTAAGTACAAACGCATTTTAAACATACACTATTCAGTATTACCAATACATATACTGATATACTAAAATAATGTTGAAAAGTGGACAAACAACTAAAGAGTAATTTTCATAACTGTATTATTTTTAATCATGATAAATGTCTACACTGGAACAAGCATTGTCAAAAATTGTAATATTTTCTATACATACTTTGAATACACGTTCATACATTATTTTTATGATCATGATTATGATTATAATGAAATATTTGTCATTAAAAGTGTATAGTTTTATTTTTTTTATAATAAATATAATATATATATATACAAATAATCTGTTAGAATTACAATTATTATTATCATGATGCATTGCACTCTTTATAATGCGAATGAAATCGTCTCAAGTGCCTTAGTGAAACACAAAATACCAGCTGAATATGTATTACAAAATGATTTTATAACACGCTAAAATTATAATATTATAATATATTAATAATTACACTGAATATACGCACTGTGCGTATTGAAATAATCATAAAATAATATATACCGTGTCAATCTTGTTGAATTCCGAAAATATATTTTACACCCCATCGCTTATGGTCGCCCAACGGTATAAGAAAAACTATAAAATTAAACGAACAAAAGTGTTTTATCACGCAAAAAAAAATGCCACTACGGTCTTAAACGGAAAAATCGTTAATGTCACGAAGGTAACCATATTTACAGCGTCAAATAAAAAAATGTAAAATTGTACTCTTATATGCAAAGACGACAACTTATATAGGATATTTTATATGTATCAGAGCTGGGCATCAATATAAATACGGAAAATATCACGAGTAATACAAACTCTGGAAATGGATAACAAAATATTATACAGTAAAATCCGCTTATGTGATCAGTGATTACTGTAAGTTTTAAGAATGGACTGTTTATTGTGACCCTGAAATTCTTTAAGCCTCAACCATAGACGTGTCCAGTTACGTTATGCAGAGAGTGCAACCTAGCGCGGACGCAAAGGAGCTGAGGGGTTTTAGTCCTTCCTTTTTGCACAATTTTTGTTATTATCAAATCCATCATGATTTTCAACTTATATCTAATATGAACTAAAACTGCTACCCCCTCCCTAATTTCAAACTTCATATATTGGATGTCAATGGCCAATTAAAATAAAATCATGTATAATGTATAAATAATAAATATAATGTTATTATAAATAAGTTAAATATTATGTTAAAAATTGGTTACAAAATAATTAAAGTTCTATGCGCCGTTGTGCATTGTTGAGATGCAATCATGATGTACCGAAGTAAACATATTATTATTTAGTGAATTTCCCAAAAATTGGCTTAGTGTAGTCGTTATTTTCGGATTAATACATTTAAGCCACTTTGTTGCTATCGCCTATCAAATAATGACCACTAGATATTCCATAGTTATATATCAATCAATTCGACGAAAAAATCATTTAATCGTTACTTAACACTACCTGATAAGGCAGTGACTGCGAAATACAATATTGGTTACAACTAGTACAACTAAAAGTTTGCTTAATGTTATTTTATTATCTGCGTGGTTATGACAGCTATGTATATCTATGTCCATTTTTTTCGATAAGCCTGTGGTAGGTGTCACTTGAAATCACAGGGTTCTCAGATACATAACTTGCACCGGCTGCACCCCCCGTGGACACGCCTATGACCTCAACTGAAACTATGTTTGTGACATTAAATTTACTGTTTCATTGGAATCGCTATAGTAATCAATCACTCGTTACACTTATATGGCTTTAATAAGAATCAAAATCAAAACTAATTATTATTATCGTAACGTAGTCATACAATAATTGTTAGTTATTACCTACCTTATAATTCAAAAAAAAAAAACGTCCGATGTACACAATAATCGGATATATCGGTTTACAAATAAAGTGATAAAATATTTTGTGTATATCTCGTGGAAATAGTAAGATTTATAAGTACAACAATTGAGAAAACAAAATTGTTCAATATTTTTCCATAAATCGCGTGGATATTTTATCATACCCATATACTATGCTATATATAAATGAAACTCGTCATAACTAATTATATATAATAATTGTTTTGATTTTAGGCCAATAGGTAAAATAAATATCATGACCTTTATAAGTTCAATCAACTGTTTATAAGTATAATATTAATTTTAAAATACAGGTATACAAAACTATAAAACCGGATTCATATCTTTGTCGTCTGCCACGTTCTGTCCAAAAGTAAGGCTTGGCCCAACTTGATATATCATGATGGATGTGACTTATGATACCATGATTAAAACAGCCAATAACAATACGATAAAAGCCAAAGGACACGACAGACGACATAACTTTAGTCGCAGTTTAAGTACAGGTATAAAAAAAAAATACAGTATACGGTAATAATATGGTAACAATATTAATAATATATAATATCGAAAGGTGCTAGTTTTATATCTAGTTAAATATCTAGTCTATAATGCTACCGTCAAAGATGTATTTAATTTAAGTAAGAATATAATAAATACCTAGTCTTAGTGGATGTTTTTGATCATTTTAAATTATCTTGTTTGACGAAATATTTAAATAGGGATTTTTACTTATAATACCATTGATTTTAATATATATATATATAATTCTTACTATAGTGTATTCTAAAATTAATATTAATATTAAACGATCTTCGACATATTGTAGAGTCCGGAAGTACTATTATTGTTAGTACTGATTAACTCATTAGATGAATCGATTTTACAATACAGACCCGTTTCAAATTCAATAAGCATTGTTATCAATTATGACTAAAAAAGGATGGAATATTATCGTTTTAATCTGAAAAAATAATGATTAATCCACCATTGCTGGATAATAATTTGAATTAACATTATTTTCTAGTCAACATCGCGTACACCTAATTCTATCCGCGGACATAACGTTTTCTAAGTAGACATTACTAAATGTACGTCTTTGACGATAAAATAAACATTTTTTGAAAAAGTAAAATACCGAACAAGTAACTGGTTGTAAATACCAATAAAAACAGTTTTAAAACCAAAATCGAAAAAATTGAATTTTGAAAACAACCAATCGAAATCGGAAAATCGTTTTCAATCTCAAGCCTTGAAATGGACCTGTATATTATGATAATATAATTTTGAAACTAAAGAAACCTTCACCACTGGTTGATAAGGGGACAACTACACTTACGAGGAACCCGGACCGATGGCAAACAGGTACGCCGAGCAGATGACGGCCAGGACCACAAACGGAACCATCGCGGCGCGCGTAAGGACGATAATATTTGGCCGCCGACAATCCCTCGCGTCCGCGACCGTCTGACGAAAGGCTGGCGCACAGACTAAACCGCTACGCACTCGGTCACTAGGATGAGCGTGCGACCGGAGTGCCGTCCCGTGTACGTTTTCGGTCACAGAGTAAAACACGCGACACGCGGTCTCGCGATTCGTGGGGTGTAAGCGGGCGTGGGTGTACCTCTATGTACACGTTCATAGACCGTACGCACTTATATACCTATACATATAGTGTGTGTGTGTGTGTGTGTGTGTATATATATTATAATGAAATCCAAAAAAGGATTTTCACGCTTTTTTCGCGAAAATAAATAAATTATATTATACAGTCGATTGCCACTGCCACATACATATATAATACATAGAAACATGAGCTGGAAACGTATTGCACATTGATATATATATATATAGATTATATAGATTGATGGTGTTAAAAATATATATTTATGTGAGTGGGGAGCGCATGATGGTCGTGTGAATAGTATTGACTGTGGTGTGTATGCGCTCATCGCCAACGACGGCGTAACTCTTCAATGGCAGTAATCAGTTATTGGTACAGTCTATATCGATAATCTATATGGATGGCTGGCTGGCTATAAAGTTAATTAAATAACGTTTTAGTATTATTGTTACAACGGTAAGTCGAACGAATCGAACTACGCGGAAAATTATTCATACCCACATTGTAATAGGTAATTAAAATTAATAACTAAACAAAAGTCAAAATATGTTGTATATACGCATCGCCGTGTTAACTGTTTAATTATCGAAATACAATTAGCAGCTACCTGATAGCTGTATATATTTTTTATAGTGGAGTGTTTGGAAAGAACGCATTCATTTTTTTAAAAATATTAAATCATTATTTATTTTCGTAAAAGAAAATTTAAACACGTAATTTTTGTAATATATAAGCATTTTAAAACTGAGAAACTACGCATTTGAATTTTGAATTGGGTAAATTAAGATTTTTAGAAAATTAATTTACTAAATAATTTATGGTAAAAAATTAGAGGGCTCTCATTTAAAAAACAGAAGTTTCTAAGACCATATACATTCTTCCTTAACCATTACAAAATAATTCATTCTTTAGAATTAAAATATAATATGGTCTTTAAGTATACTATTTAAAAAATCAGAATTTGAATAAATTCATTATGAAAGTGTGAAAAATGGGGTTGAGCATGATGCTTATAGTGTATCATCCTATATATTGATTCTGTTTAGAGTACAAAATATGTCTAGAACTTGGAAATGAGTTCTAAACTTTCAAATTAATTTTATACTTAGCAACTAAAATATTTAGAATTAATAAAGATTTATTTTAAAATCAATTATCTTTAAAATATGCAAGATTCATTTTTAAATGAAATAAAAATATTTTTGCATGTCGTTGAAATTCGGCCAATGCACCACCCTCGGCACGCGTGCCATACATTCACCACCATTACTCTATACAACTTGGTATTTTGACAATTTAATAGGTATTTACATCAACTTTTGAATATAATACATTTACTGGATATAACTCGTATCATACGTGTCCGTGCGCTCGTTATTGCCAATATATAGGTAGGTATCTACTCGTATTATATGCTATATCAATATTATGTAATATTATGAATGTAAGCTAGAAAATTTAAATTATTGGCAATTGTAAACTCGTAGCCCGTAGGTACATTATACGGTGAAATATTTTGACTTACCGGATTGTACCTCGTCAAACTATTATTTTATTAACAAAGCTTTATATTGTCAAAGACATGGTAGACGATTTAATTTAAGCGCCGACCGTATTAATACACTATATATTTATACAGTTAGCACGTTGAATATCGGAATAACCTACGAGTGTATTAAAATTGGAAAATTTTCATATTAAAACCACCAATAAAGGTATAACGTGTCTTTCACGATTCATAACGCAATATGAATATAATTTTTCCAATTCTTATTATGTTTGTGTAAATAATTAAGACCATAATAAAAAAGGTCTATATATAGGTATACCCATTAATACAAATATATTATAGGGCAATTCATAAACGGTAAATCATCGTTATCATAAAAATTCTTATTTTTTTTTACACAATTTAAAATTATTATAAAATAATATTTTTCAGGAAACTAAGTTCATAGCTGAATTTTGGGATTTTATTCGAATTTGAATTTGCGAGTGAAATATAATGTAAAAAATAATGCATATATTATATTTTTTAGATTTTTTGAATAATTATCTTAAAAGTTCTATTTATTCTTTGATTTTTTTTTTTTTTTTTGTTTTTCCCGATTATTTTGAAAAATACTGTGAATTTTTAAATTTGACCTCTTTAAAATAAGAACTAAATCCAATTTTCTATCAACATTGAAGATTGAAACACTTTATTGACTTTTTATCGTGCATACAAACACAAAAAAAAAAAACACATTATTGTAAAATGTGATACATTAATCACTCTGCTCAGAATTTAAAATGAAGTTGAACACTGAACATGCTCGATAAACCGCCATGTATAATAGTTATTAAAAAAAAAGTTTATTGTATAGGGAGAACAATATCTATAATATATTTAGTATCTAGAATCTAGGTCCTTTTTTTCAAGTATGTTGTCCATCAATCGCTTCACTGAAAATCTAAAATCATCCTATATATTACTAACTAGCTAGGCGTATAGTTTATATGTGATTTATTATTATGCACATTTTACTTAAAGATATACACCAAAACGTAATTATTTTAATTTGTACGCGAAAACCACTTTAAATGTATTATTTGCTGAGGTACTTTTTAGGTGCTTTTATAACTATTATTTTTTTTATTATTTATTCATTAGTTATTTTTATACCGAATGATTAAAAAAAAGTTTAGTGAACAGAATGCGTGTACAAGTATATGTTCACTTACCTAATGTAAAAACTTCACTAGTGCATTAACATAATTATTGTATAAAAACAGAATATTCATATATTTAGTTATCCCTAAATTCAATAATATACTTCATTATAAAGAATAAAAACTTCTGTACAAATAAATTTACATACACTGCTTTTACAATTTTTTCATTACACGGGTAAATTCTTAATACGTACTAAGCAAGTAACCAAGCAATATACATATTTTATAAAAATTAATAAGGAAACATATTATTCTTCGCAAAAATTGTTTAAGAGTTTCAAAATTACATACGTTTGTATTGTATTTAGTATTTTCTTCTTATGATCTAGTAAATACGTTCTAAGTACCTCAATTACATGTATATAAATTTGATCAGAGTGTTCAAGTATAATACCTGAAACAATACTTCCCAATTTTAATTTGTATTATGTTCATCGCAATAATAAATAATAATATTAGTGACTACCTGGGTCGAAAATACAGTCAAAAACATAATCATACAATCAATTGAGAATATTCATTTGATGATACATATATATATAAAGATAATATTTAATATTATAATAATTAAAAACTAATTTATTTAGGAAACGTTAAATAAATTCTTCAAAAACAAATAACTGGAATATGGGATTACTATACTCGTATAGGATTAAACTATAATATTGTACTTAACAAACTTTTATAATTTAATTATCTTTTACATACTTCCAGATAAATGCATAACATTTATATTTACATAATACCTACATATTATATTATGTTTATAATGTTCATGTATACGGATAGTTTTTGATAATAATTATTCTTAAGAACAATTTTCGTATATAAAAAATGGTCAATAATCGACTAATTAACTTTCACTGTGTGTAAACCTAATAATATATTAATAATATTAACCGTTTAGGTAAATACACAACTCAAGTCTAATCGAAGAACTTTCAATATCGTAGAAACATGTATCGTCAACTTACGTATGCGGCAAATACAATACCTGCCACAAACTATTCTCGGCGTTAACGATATATGGCTATGGTTTTAAACACAACACTGCGACGCAACTATAATAATCATATTTACTCCGATGCTCCAATAGTTGAGTGAAGATTAACGGGGAACTGATTTTGAAACGTCAACAAGCCAAATCACAGAATTCAACATGATACAAGTGCTGCATAATATTATTATTTTAACTATTAAGACTGACACAATACATATTTACTAAGACATTTACCGACGTGTACTGTACGTTATACTATAATTATACATAAACAGATTACCTATATTATAATGTTATATTTCGTGGTGGATAATCGTTATATTTATTTTTCATTTGACTCGAACATAATATTACATTAAACGGCTAACAGGTATTTGATAATATTATGTTGATTGGTACATGCTTATTATGAGCCAGCTAAATAATATAAATCCAATTTTTTTTTTTGTCTTTTGTAAATTTTTACAATTTGTGAACATTATAAATTGGGCGTATTGCGTCGAAATGACCATTTTACCTGTAAAAAATCTATCAAATAGATGTGTCATATATCCAATTATATTAAATCGATAAAACCCCTATAAATTAACTAAACATTAACAAATATTATTATGATGTTATAATAAATGATAAAATTAATAACACTACATATCTACCATAATTTTATGAATATTATATTTTAATTTAAAATAACTATCAAACAATAAGTAACAAATACTAAATAATTAATATAAAACATTCTACATATTTTTAAATTAAGATTTAAACTGTGCTATAAGGCTGTGTTGTAGTTATGTTTAAATATTAGATTATATACATGTATAAAGCAATTACTTATTGTATTTTTATGTGTTGTCAATTGATTATTTTTTCATACAATAATTACATTTTAAAACTACAATTCATTTTGAATATTTTATAAATCAACTTCGTCTTAGTTTCTATGTATATTTACCAGTCGTCTCCGGTGTAAATCTGACTTCATTCACTTTATTTATAGTAACTATAAAATCCAAATGCTGGTATAAAGAATCACAAGAATTAATAAGAAATTATGATCGTGACTAAGGTAACCTAGTAAGACTATCGCTATCAAATAATATAACATGTTTAATAGCACAGTTCATTATGATAAACTATTATAAATAAAACGCAAACTTCAAATTGAGTGTAGGTATAGTATATCATTTGAAAGACTGTGTATAGTTCTGTATACCTCACCTCAATAATAATTAAATTATTATCGTTGAAATGATTTTCTCGTTGGCCACTTTGGATATTGTCTGAGAAGTTTATAATATTTTATTCATTAACAGAGTATTATAATATGAATCGTGATAAAATATTAAAATCATTACTTTTTTATTGAGTCAATTTAATAATATAATACGATACCTATATAGATACATATACGGTTATGCACAATGCACAATATCCACGTCCGGAATTTTGTTCTTTTCATCATAACTATTATTATCTCAATCTACAAAAATATTGACAAAAACAAATAATACTATAATTATCTTGAGTTAAAGTTCTTTAGAGGCGAAAGACATCAACCCAACAAATTTAAGTTTGAAAAGTCCATAAAGTTTTGACCTACCTAACAATATACGAGTATATACAAATCTTTATACAATTTACGAATCCAAAACCTCTTTGGAATTGGAGTTAAGCTTAAAATGTATTATGTAGATATAAACACTATGTATTCGCCCGTAATACGAATCTTATGTAAAAGTTTGGTCACAACTTTCTAGAGTTTATATACTACAAATTTTAATATCACAAAACAATATCTTATATCATATTTTCAATCACTAAAACTACAACGTTTTTGTGGCCAAATCCAGACATATTTTAAATTAAATTAAATATTTGAATGAATACTCGAAACTTATTTAGAATAAAATTGGCAACGGTCGGAATTTGTTCGAGTACGTTATTTAAAAGTCCGAGAATCGGCAAAAAAAAATTAATTTGAAAAAACCTACTCAATATAAGATACTTATACTATAGTTGTATTTTAAAATTAAAAATCGACGAATCTCATTGAGTTCCAGAAACTATTATTCTGAATATCGTTCGACGTGGGTATATTATTACGCAGGTTTTCACCCACATACAAATTCATCCGTTTTCGCTTCCTTTATAATATTATTACGTGAAATAATGAGGGTTTTCAGGCTATTCCGACGAAAATCTGTGTTAATTATACACACGTCACGGGTACATTTACAATATTACCATGCCGAAGGAAAATATTTTAGCCGTGAACGAAAGAAAATGCATAATTTCGTAAGCATTTAACCCATTAATACTTTAAAAAGCTCCACCGATTCACTAAAATGGTACGCCATACTCAAAAACACTCTTGTATCTAAGAAACAGCATCGCCTATAACGCGATAATATTATTGTCGAAATAAATTACGATCTGTTAAATTAAACATTATAATAGGTATATTATTATACTTCATATTCACGGAGCAATCAATACGAATGATAAAAAATGCGTTTTAGAAATGCCCAAATTTTTCCAGAATTGAGTTTCGATGGTAAACATATTATGGGAGGTATATAGTTTATAATATTATGATTTATAATACCATCTAAAAATGTAATATATCGATGAAGAATCCACGTGTTTCAACCATTACATCGGCCCGAGGTCGAAATCTGTCTATGAGATAATCCAATGACCAGCATCTTCTCAATTATTTATGTTTGGCGACTTCTTTTTTACCGCAATAGTCATTTTCTCTGTCGAATTTAAAACTGACAGATAAAAGCGGCGGTGAAATATTTATTAGTGATTATTTATTATATCGGCTGATTTCCATAATTATTCATATTTCTCAACAGATGGTTAAACCATCCGATTTAAAATCACTTATCAAACTGCGCGTACCGAATATGCATACTCATAATACACTATCCTCGCTACACATACACATACGTACATACATAATACATATTCAATAATTTAAAAAAGTATATCATGAAAGTTTATGCACTGTCAAAATCATGTTGACAGGTACGTGGAAATGCTTTGATTTGAACTTTGATGGGGAGAAAAGTTTCAAATTTATATAACTATATTTAAGAGTCGGCTTTTTTTCCTGTGATTGACATAAAAACCAAAACGAACTGATAATGAATAAATAACTAGTCTCGTATAAAAGCACTGACATTACAGGTACCTGGCAGTTTCATCCCTGATATTGCATATTTTAAAACTGCATCGTTCTCAGGCACCAAACGTATAATCTTAATGAACAAAATATATAATATTATAAGCTTATAATACTTAGATACGCATTAATATAAGGCATAAGCTAGTATGATATCTAATTTAGTATTTGTTATTGACGATTTACAGCTCCTATTAGGTAAGTCATAAGTTAAAAGTTATGTACTTATTGGCGTATCGTTATATAAATGTTTATTTTTTATTACTTTTATAGATTTAGTATTTATATAATTAAAAAATACCAATATTTTTGCAAAAGACTAAATAAAATTCACTTTTATATCGTTGTCACTTAAATCAAAATAAAACCTTTATTAGTTATTTTTAGCATTATAAACTTTTCTATTAAGAATCGCTAATAAGTGAAGCTGAAGTTGCCACCTACAAAAATACGACAACTTTTTTACCGAGAGTGAAACTTACTTTTTGGTTGCTACACATATATTATTATAGTATAAGTACATGATTAGTATTATAAATATTTATATTTAAGATTTCGAATATTCGCGCGATTAAAAATCGTGAGAATTGAATTAAAAATAATAATATTCCACAATGGTTTGGTTGTTGTTTTTTCTTCTAAATCAATACAAAATAAATACAAAAAAGGATAAGTACCCTACCAACCCGCCATAGTGAACATTTTCTCATTATTATCGATATATAAAATGAACAGTTCAAACCTAGAATGCTAATTGCTGTAATTTGAGAATATAAAGGGACCTATTGTTTTTGAAAAGTCAATCTGTGGGGTCTCTTAACCGGAAACGTCAATTTTACTATTAAATGTTAATAACAATAACTTAAACGCGTTCTTCGTATTATTTCAGAAAAATCAATACATGCTAAATATATACAATTTAAAGTTCATATAAACGCGTGCAATTTAATAAACTTTATAGATACGAATAGCGCAATACACACAACAAACCTACCTACTGGAAAACATCGCATCATAAAATAGTTAATTAAATGCAACACTTGTATACTGCCAATTGCCATCAATTAACGTACTAAAATGTATTTTTCATTTCTTGTACACAGTTAATTCATTATTTTATTTACTGTTTTAAAGTGTACAAATATTTAATAAGTAAATTTTAATTGTCAACAGATATAAATTATATAATATTATGATAAACGTTTAATTTCAAATGGTAATAATACGTTTTATTTTCTACTGTATATCATACAACATCAATACTAACATAATATTATTATGATATATTATTACAGTTTATACTACATATGTAAAGTATAATGGTGTATGTGTGTATTATTATATTATTATAAAATAATACGTTTTTTCCATGAACTAAAAGTAATTTTGTAAGACTGCGTAAATAATATTCATATGCTCCAATGTTTTAACTCGTAAAAAATACTCTTGCTATTACATTAAACATAACAATTAATACGTGGATCACGTAACCCGTGGTCGGTAGGTATTCTGTATGTACATAGGTACTTTTACAAAACAAAAGTAATTGAATTTTTAAAAACCTTTTTTACTGCTATGTACACTATAAACCTGATAGCAAATATCAAAGTATTGTATTTTAGTTTAATTAAAATTAACAGTGGCGAGTTGCCAATGAGTTCGCCTGATAGACGTGTAATCGTGTGGCCTAGAACGCATTGTGGTCAGTAATAAATAATTGCTAAACATAAAAATAAATATTATAAGTACATTTAAATATTAAATTTAAGTCGTTGTAAAACAGTCTCAAATATAGGCATTGTAATCTTCCGGTCTCCGAATCCGGACCTAACTCCACACCCTTGATAATTCACCAAAATTTAATGAAAATACCAGATAAAAACTAAATATTGAAATTTAAATATAGGTATAAAATATATCCACTGTAAGATAAATTCTTATTATAATAACATTATAGTCGTGTAAGTCAAAAATGTTTAATGAATACTCTATCCATATTCCTTCATACATTTTCTAAAATACTCAAAATGCTTTCTGACATCATTATTAGAACTCCGACTATCACAAACAAAAGATTCCGTACTCATTTAAATAAGTGAAATACTTATATGTAAGTTAAAAATCAAATGTAATCTAACTAAATTTTTAATAAATAAAATTATTTAGGTAATGATTAATGAAATTAAAAATTAAAACACAATCAAGGCTCAAGCATATACAACGTCTCAAGACATTATTTTTATGTTATCGTTTGATAAAACCTAATCTAACAAAATGATAGTTTGTCTAAGCCACAGGGTATACTATTTAAATAGTATATTCAATCAAAATATCTAGGTGGAAATTGAATGTACTTAAAGATTCTAAAACTCAGAATCATAATAAAATAAATATACAGTCTGAAGCATAAAATCGGAAGGGTGACTTTGCTCGGTTAAGACATTTTTATTCAATGTTTTTCTCTAGCATTGTGTATTTTTATTTCTTAGACGATATTAATAATTGCATCATCTTACTTTTCTAATTATAAATCAAGTCTACGATCTACCAGTAGATGTCGTTTAATTTGAGATCTACAAAATTTGATTTTTATTTTAAAGTCATGAACACGCAGTATCAAAATACTATTTTAGTATTTTACTGTCTTTATGTGTGGGTATACAAATACAATAAAAGAAAGGATGATGTCAATCATTTCATTCTATTAGAACTGATAAGTTACGATCCGTTTTATTTTCTACAAATTGTTTATGATTTATTCAAATAGATAAAAAGTAGTCATTTGTAAAAAGCAGTGTAATCTTAATAAAAAACGAGTATTGAGTAAACTATAACTACGTAATATGATATATGATAATGGTATCTCTCTCTCTCTATCGTTTCAATCCGTAGATTAGTTCGCAGCCATCTTCGAATCTTCTCTATTATCCGCTCTCCTATTCATTTTTACATATGTGTCACATATTTGATCCTTTATTATCTGTTGAATATATTATTCTTATCTTGGTCTTCCTTAATGGTTCTTCTCCTCTACGTTTCCTTCTATAATAAATTTAATAACCCTTCGTGTTACAATTGTATCTGTTTTTTTGTGTGTTCATGTACACGATAAGTAATCGATAAAATAATTCGATTTTCAACTTTGAGAGTGGTTATGTATAGCAGATTGGAATATACTCAAGTTAAGAAACATGGCCGGCAACAACCTGTTTTCATCGGCCGGTGATCAGACAATATCCAGTCTTCTATCACTACCGAGCCAACCATCTGCAAGCTTAACGCAATGATTTTCGTGATTCACAAAAATGTTTAGTACTTATTTTTGTAATTGAGAAAAACAAACAAAAAATTAAAATGTTTACATTATTTTACCTAATGGATACATATTATTATATTATATTAAATCTATTTCAGTTCTTTTCATTAAAGAATTAATATTGTAATTGTTCCATATAAAAAAGTAAAAATAAATAAATGATTCAAAAAAATTAAATTACATTTTTAAGTCCCGATACCTATTTCCAATTATAGCTAAATACTTCAATACATTTTCTAGCATTTTATTGTTTACATAATATTCGTGTATTGTATTGCTTACGAACAAATTCAATTTTATTTACTTCTTCTTTTGATTTTGGCTTATTTATTCCCTTGGTAATAGTTGATAATTTGGTAACGGTTTTTGCCAAGTTTCCTGAAGTATAATCTACTAAAGTAACGCGCGGTCGCCACAAGCCGTCACATTTAATTTTGTATCTTGTATGTAATGATGGTGGTTTTAACGATAATGTTAGTTTTACACCGACAACATACACATCAGAGTATCAGAGAACAAAAACAAAGTGTTATTGGCCTAGTTGTAATAATTATTGCAGTGACGTACACAAATATTTCCATTTTGTGTGTGTGTGTGGGGGGGGGGGGTACATTAAAATAAATATAACATATACAAATTTTAACCTCTTTTATATATTTCTAATATATATTATAAACACCAAGTGAGGTTTTAATATATATATATTTCACTGATTCACTCGGTCTACATTTTAGCAACGTTGCCGTTTTGCCGCGCGCAATCATGCACCTAAAAAGGTGCTGCAAACGATAAGGACCGTGTATGATGCCCAATAATATAATTTGTAGTTTGTATTATAGAAAGGTTAAAATTAAAATTTTTTTTAAAATATTGATAAAAATTGTTTGCTAGTTAAAAATGTTTAAAAATGTAATGCTAAACCCTTTAAGTTTTTTTAAAGTTTTCAACCTAAATTAAAAATAAAACTCTACTAAAAAGATAAATTAATTCTTATGAACTTTTAAAATTTAATATTTTTATTAAATTCGTCAAAATCACAAACATTTATAATCTACAAGTATTTTGTAGTAAAACATTTATAAAATCTTTAATTTTAACTATTCGCTTTCGTCTACAATTATATATTGGCTGAAATGCTGTATCCAAACATATGCCATAAACGTACTGTTGTAAATATAACTAGTGAATTCAATGTACTATATCTTGGGTTTTTTTCCGGAGAGTGAGGATAGATTATTAAATTACGATTAGATACGAGTATATTATAATAATATGATAATTACTTATATATATATATAGGTACTATAAAAAACAGAAAAAATTGAATTATCGTGTATAGAAAAGATAAAATAAACATTTAATGAAAATTTCGAATGCGTTTATTCTTTATATTATAAACGTTTAAATAATTTAATAACACCTATTCAATATATAAAAAAAATATCTTGTACAAATAGGTATAACTTATTATAATTTGAACAAAATAATCTATTCATTTGTTTATAATATGTGTTTTGTGTAATAAAATAAATTTTTTACTGAATTTTCAATTTTTTGAAATCAGACCGAACTAACTTCATTAGTCGGTAGACTAATTCCGCACGCAACTAGACTCAGTCGTGAAAACACTATGCACGCAACTCGACCTAGTTAATGATTTTCGCACGCAATTTAGAAACACCGGATATATTATTGAATTCAAATTTAACACATTCATTACAAAGATTCACTCGACACCTTGTATATAGCAAAGCGGTATCCACTTGCCTACCCATAAATTTAAAATTGAATATTTCAATAATCGATATACATTCAAATGACCCTGTTGCGGCGGATGTACAGTCCAATTATTCACGATTTATTTACCGAACAGCTAAAATGAGTTTAATCGTTAATATAATACTGTTGAAATATTAAATGACATGAAATAATTTTAATATATTGATTGTCTAGTTTATATTGCATTATATTTTGTGACTTGATTTTTAGAAGAAAAAAATGTTTTATTATCATTAAATCCGAACATAGAATGTCAGAATACGATTTACAACAATACTAAAGGTACATTATTATATTGAGATGAAGCAAAAAACGTCATTTGACTCTTATTTAAAACGTTCCATACACAACATTTAAATGCATTCCCATGTTAAGTAAACGTATTTATCGCTCACAACGGGTTATTTTTATTTTTTATTCGTTAACCTAATTCGATCTCTAAATATGACACGACACGATAACACATGATTTGAGGATGATATATAATGTAATATACTATTCATATTGTATATATTATCTTGTGTAATATGTAATAACGGGTTTCAACGATTATTATTTATTAACATTTTATACAATTTCCGTCATTCGTACAAAATATATACGATTTTCAAAATGTGTTTATCGAATTTAAATCATATTATATAATATGAATACAATGTTGTAACGCTGTAGCGCACACATAGGGTGTTTTTTTATTAATGCAAAACACTTATATTGTTATGAAAACGATTGATATTTTAGGAAAAAAATAATGTTATCATTTTTTAAAGTTTTACTGTTTTTCTACGTTAACATACATAGTTCATTTCATATTCTTAAGTAGAATATTTTTCAAATTATTTAAATGACTAAAAAATCGAATTTTGAATGTGTAATTTATTTAGTTAAAACTGTAAGTATTTAAATTTAGACAGACGAAGTGGAGTGGTACAAAAAAAATTCCGAAAATTGTTAGTTCACTATTCTGCTCATGTAAACCTTAAATATTTTTTAACTAAATACGAAAAACATTCAGTTTCGAAATATGAATTTAAAAAATGCACTTATAGTAATTTAATAAAATTGAACAGTTAAAAAAATGTATTACTATGAGGAATAATAAATAAATCATAAAAGTAAATATAGTTTTTGAAATAATGAGACAATTGTCTTGCGTTAAAAAAGTCACCCTGTATACCACTCTATACACCAACTATAGTTTATATTTTCATTTAATGAACCTTGTCACAAGATTCACTGTATTTTGTACATTCTACTCAAGCTTAGAAAAAAATGAAAACCGTAAAAAATGTATTATAATAATATAATTATTTGGTCCAAAGATAATGAATAGAATACTGCGTGACATTCATGAGTATGATAATCATATTAACAATAAACTAGCTTCTCTATTCATATACTTACATAAAATGTTTATTATTGTCCTGAATCACAAAATGGAAAAGAAACTTCGTTAATACATTTATTGGCTTGAATGTCACCGGTATAATATTTTATTAAGCATTCGTGGTCGTTCTAGTTCAATACTATAAAAGAAAAAAAACTTGTGAAACTGCAAAAATTGAAAAAAAAACTGCTTGTTATACCACTGTATGAAACTCGCCAAAATAAACCTATATCCTTTATGTTCATATTTTTTTTTATGATTATTAAACTAAATAAATTAAATCTTAATGTTCACCCATATACCACACACACCGCTACCCTATTATAGGGCTATGGACGCTATGATATCACTTTATATAAATTACAAGGTAATCCTGTTCAGCTATTTATCTGAGAAGCTACATCAATATTTTTAAAAACACATATTATTATTATCGTAGTCGTATGCTAAACTTACTACGAAAATCATAAATCGTTTTAATTTTTTAACCACAGATTTATTTTTGTACAGTAATTATTACATCAATTAACGTTTGTACGAACCGAGACTTGGCAAAATGATAGACATTCTCAGGAACGATTTATGTTTAATGATGCGCCTGCTGCAGTTGGAAGTATGAAATAACTGCGCCCTCTAAAAGTCTAACGCAATTACAGTTAATTATTCATTTACATTTTGGTGAATAATACGAGTACGGTATAATATTAATACTGAACCGTTCCCGTGAATAAATAGCTGATGATTTTGTGCAAATTAGAACGCTATTAATTGAAATAGAATTTAAACAACAAAATTTTAAAAAAAAATGTGTAAAAGCAATTTAAATATTTACTTTTTTAATTTTAATATAATCATTAAATTTTTAAACAGGGCCTTACTATTTTAATCACATTTGATTAGAATTTTATATTTTAAATAATAAATTAATAAATAAATATGTATTGTGTAAAAATGCATACCATAAAATGTCGGTAAAAAAATATTAATTAGTTAAAAACTTTAATAATAGTTATAATATAGTTTTGACACAAGATGATAAATTAAAACTATTATAGCGTAGCGCATAATACTTTTATAAAACAAAATAATACATAGCTATAGTATATTTTATTATGGAAAATAAGATAATCATATAAATATAAAATTATATTTTATTAGAAAATTCCCAGAGATGGGCAGACAGAGTAAAGACAGATATAGCCGTAACCATACAAGAAGTGAAAATTTAAAGTAGCAAAAACTGAGATACATAGAGAAGAGTAGTAGAATCAGCAATGGTATATGTTATTATGAAAATATTAAAGTTTTAATAAAACTATGAACTGTTCAAGTTTTTCGTTTAAAATTTGTGCATTTTATATTTTAATTTTTTTTTTTTTTAATAAATATAGTACAAGTCAAACTAGATTCTAAAATTAAAATTAAAATTGCTTGTTTTTAATTTGACTACTATAAAAAACTGTATACAAAGTAAATAAATAGAACATTAAGCCAACAAATGCTGATTATCTAAAACCGTAGGATTTATTTTTATATTTTATAAACAAAAAATATAGTAGAAACAGCTCACAAACAGTTTGCGTTATTGAACAATTATATATTATAGTTGGTAATAAAATATGATTTGTGAACTGCAATTGTTTACGAGTAATATAATATAATATAATATATAATATTTCAGTGTATGTGGTGAACTATCGGTTTAGCTTAATAGTATATAGGTACTATAACTATATTAAAACCGCGTGTTTGCGCATTTGTTTCTTTAAAAATTAAAATAATATATGTAGTAATGTTAATACACGTATCGTCTTGTGCTATCTTCGTACTGTAAATAATATTTTAAACAAATATAATTATTACCTGTTATTATATTATAATGTTATGTAACTATACCCGACGATGTCGTATAGATGTTTCAACATACAATGTAAATATACTTCAATACCCAGAAAATTATAAACATTAAACAACGTGCAATGTAAATATGATCCCACACTCGACAAATTATAAAGGTCGTTTGTTATACAAAAATTTAAAAATCATTAGAAGAAAAAGAAAACCCCATGGTTTTGTTAACAATATTACCTCAAAAATGTATTATCCATTTTACTCTACTTCAGACTCTTTCCGGTTGCATACACAATTATACGATACCTATATATAATAGTGATGGTCTGTTTAATGAAGCAATGGTATTCTTATGAAAATAATAAGGTGACAAGTATCGGAGTAGAATGAAAAATCGCCATAAACCAATCCAATTATTGGAACTTAACAATAATTTAACACAGTTGAAATATGTTGATTATAATATAATGTGTTGTGCCTATTTGTGACCATAAATATTGTAATTGCCAAGACGTTAAATTGATGAGATAATCGTAGGTAAATGTAGATGACATAGTTATTGCCTTATAACTATTAAATAATTCACTAGCACACGATACGTTTGGGTAAAATATAATATAATAAATAGGGATCGGATTTAAACGGGCAAAATAAATCGTTAAAATTAATTTCCAATTTCCAAATCATTTAATTAATTTAAGCTCATAAAATACAAAAATATACTGCCAAAAAATTAAGTTATAAACTGAGATTAAAAAATGAATATTTTATAATAATATGTATTATTTTATAATGTATATATCTAAAAACAAGTATCTTATTTTGTCAAGTTATTTTCACTAAAACTTTGACTTCTGGTTAACTTTTAGTAAATCATATTCTGATGTTATTTTATCAGTCATACTACGACGTTACGTATATCTACCCAAACATAACATAATGCACCACGTAATAATATGATCCAACGTTTATCGTAAATTCAGCGATAATAACGTAACTAGTAATATTAGCTATTATCAATAAGTATATAAAAAGAATATTTTTTAAAAATATACTGATAAAAACCACTTCCCCAGTACAAGATTAACTTATAGGGGATACTGAAATCCAGATTACGTTTTTCAGATTTAATAGGCGTTGGACTCAAAATGTCGACTTTATTATGCGTGTACTTGGTGGTTCTCAAAACCATAAACCTTTATTTTATCTCAAAAATGTTTAAAATAATTTTAAGTCATGATAAATTAACATTTTCAAAAAAAATAATATTATTACTTATACTCATATTATTTATCATTAAATTAACATGGCATAAAAAATTTAATATAATCATATTGTCAACTGGACATGTAACTTCTTGCAACTTATCGGAATAAATAATTATCTATTATTATGTATCATAGAAGGATTAAAAGTTGGTTGTTTGTTTAGTTGTGTTGGTTTTTGAGACATCAAGTGTAGCTGTAATATACATACCAAAGATATACTATTAGATATTATAGTTTAAGATTATATGTGAGAACGTCATATTTCAAGACAATATATTAAATTGCAACAGTTTTATGGCATTTTCTGCAAGATATATGTAAACCTTCCCCACGTTTTTAAATAATTAAGCTATTGCAATATTTATATAATAATAAAAGTCAAAAATAAACATTACGCTTAATCATATATCACAAATATAGTAAGTAGGTACCTATAAAATCAAAATAATTTAATATGTGTTGATTGAATTGTTTTTTTTCTCTGGTCACGTCCGGGACAAAACACAAAAAAAATAAGCTTAAAGCCGAGAAAACGAATATACCAATGTTCAGCCAGTATTCGTCTGAAAAATAAAAACGAAAATGTAACACTCCTCAAAAATAACTGGAACACTGGAAAAACAAATAAAGTATAAAAAGTTTTAATGATATTTCCACGAATGATACCTTATTTATACGTAAACTTTGTAATACGGTATGAATGGTTAAAACTTAATTCTATGTACATCATAATTGTATTTATTCAGTGTACTACCATTCAGCGGACTGTTTGATAAAATCAAATAGTTATAGTATTACCGAAACGGGGGGAAAAATACAACACCACGTATATGAAATCCACAAACAAATTGTTCATCAACGTTATGTAGCCCGCGACGAAGCTCTCGGGTAACGAACACATCAGTTCAACACCCATTTCGCACAGGAGCGACTGACTACAAAAGCTGTATGGGAAAGCTATCAGAACAGCACAAAACAGTCTAACTGAAAACATAAATTTCGTTTAACATAAATTATTATCGTTATTATGGGTGGAACAACACTTGTGATTTTGGGTGCGTACTGGTCGTGAGTTTGGCGTTGAAGTTCAACATGAGCATTAACCATAGGAGAAAGATTAGTGACACGAAACGACTGACCATAATGAATACCTTGGTGTAGTGGGGGTCACGGTCCGCAAAACTGCTGATTGATAATCTCAATCCAAAAGTATGAATGATTATAAAAAAACAACATTGTATGGTGATTTCCTTGAAAAATAAAAACACACAAATACACATAATAAAAAAAAAAGGAATAAATCGCTGTCGACGACGGAATTTACAGGTGACACATTGAGTTTGGAAAAAGTCAACGGTATTAGCGTCAACCACGGAACCATCATCGAGTTGGATAGCGTGAGCACTAATACAAGACACCATAATTCGAAATTCCTGATCACAGCGTAGAAAAAAATAAATATTCTCGATTATAAAGTGGCTGCAGGAGACTAGGAGAACACACATACATGACAAGTGTTTTGAGCGAACAAAACAATTTGCAGGCGCTCTGGTGCGACTCTACCAACCATATAGACTCGTTGCAGCTCAACGGCATAATGTGTCTCGGAAACAACAGATAAACCATAAGAGTGACTAATGCGTTTAAACCTAGACCTGTAAATATACACATAATATTATGGTATAAATGATACCATTGTTATATATTTATTTCCGGGACGCGCAAAGCGTTAAAGTCTCCATACATGTATACATCATGTGCATAATCTGAATTCTTACGACGTACCGGCTCGATGGTCCGTCGGAAACCGTAGACACCATCATAGGACAAATAATGTACGTTGCCGCCGATCCTAACGTACTCACGGCCGAGCACAAACCTTTAAACGTAAATCAACTTGACTTTAACTATACATATGGTTATATTCACGCGCCATACTGACCAATAGCCATATTCCTTTCTTTCTTGGGAAACCACTGTCTCGACATTGTTATAATTAAAGGTGTCGTCACCACGCTGCCCACAGACAGACACACGGCTGACAAGTGCAAGCACCTGCGTAAAATATATATACCTAAGTATACTTAATAATCAATCATCAATATTTATAATCCACTATAGTGTGTTCGGCGACCATTTTGGACTCTGGGGCCGGATTGAAAAATTAAAAAGCTCACACGGTATACACGTACGTATATGTAAAAAGAATAAACTTTTTTTATATAATATAAGTTATCAAACTGATGATACTGTCATAAAAAAATAAAAATATCATAATATACTTAATTTTCATACATTTGAATATACTATTTCAAATGGTCAACAGTAGTTATTAAAATTCTTAAACTATTTCAAGTAAAGATACATACAAATAAGAATTACAGTCATACAAAAACAAAAATCAGTCAAAATTATGCCAAAAAAGAAAATTGTATAAATGAAAAAATTGTAAAGTACTCAACAGACAAAATTAACCAATACGATTATGTTAAACATTTATATATTCCCGAAATAAACCACATAAAATATAATTTTATTAAAATGTATAACAATATCATTAGATTGATAAATTATAAATCATACTATTATATGAAATATAGTATTTTTATAATTATTGAATAATCATATATAACAATATATGTAGTATAGAAACTTACTACATACCTTCTTTTTACCATATAGGAACTTACATGTGTATTTTTATACCAGCTAGATCTCGTGTAACAGTATAGAAACTTACATTCGCCCTGTTAAAACCTTTGCTTTTCCTTCCTATATATTCCTGGCACAAGTTACGGGATATTTGGGTGTGTAGTAGTATGTTTATTACCCTTTACTATATTATATGTCGTTACGCCTAATGTATTATTATTATTAAATGTCAGAGCACGTAGTAAGTAATTTATATACTTTAATATATCTAAAAAAAACTCCAGTTTAGAAATCCAAAATTTATTTTTAAGTATGGAAACGTTTTCTTTTTTTTTCTCAAAAAAGCGTATATCTTTCAACGTAACATTAGCCCGAGATGCATTAAATAAAATACAATTCAATCATTAAATTATAATTTATATATATATATATAATGTGTAGATTTAAGGAAATAAGTATAAAATATAAAATATTCAATTTAATTGTCATTTTAGAGTGGGTTCCGTATTGAATAGTTGCCGATCACTTATCTACAATGTTAAGAAGGAACGTGGCAATACCGATTAACACTATAGAAAAATGTACATACACAATACTAGATTGTTTTTTTTTTTTAAACATACACACTTACAGAGTACAAGAGTACATAATTGGCATACATCGAACAGCCGTGCCCAACGTGAAAAAACAGCACGAATATGACAGGATTTCTTTTAATCCTGTAGTGATAGAATACTTCCATCATATAATGATTTAAATGATATATACATACAAAGATTCGTGCAGACAAAGTAATATTATAAAATATTGTGATTTTTTCATACCATATTTATCGACCATTAGACATACTGGTAACACTAACACTGCAGTCATCACATTTCCCCATATGGGCAATAAGGACAGCGATCGGCTAGTCCAGTCTGGAAAAGCCAATAGAGCCGGTTGATAAATGGCACTCCAAATGGACTGAGAAAATGTCTAAAAAACGGTAAGTAAACCAAATATCACTTTTAAATGTAATATAATATAACCTATAATCTATATAATATTTAACAGCGTGTTTTTTTTTTTTGCTAAACGAATTTGACAAACATGTGAAAATATGATAAATAATAATAAAATTATTATTCAAACCTATTAAAAGAAATTAAATAATTTTTTTTTTTAGATTAAACGAAGTACAAGTCGATGATATCTAGCTTTCTGTACAACTTATTTTTTAATTTATACTAATACTTGTTTAAATAAACAAAAATACATTTGCAATATATTATTTAAAATAAATTTAGAGTAATTTTTATAATGCATTTTATTAAAGGCATTTTTAAGATTTTTTAAAGCATTAAAATCCCAGCCTTATTAATAATATAGTGAATATGAAATACTTATAACCAAAACTATAGGTATATGGGTTCGTTAAAGAAGTATTAAAGTACTGATTTATTATTATACTATTATAATACTAATTTTTATAAATTGGGCTTACGATTACTTTTTGTATTATATAAGCCCAGCCCAATTGCAGGGAATAAACATTTTGATTATAAACTAGACCTTCAATTATTTTTCTAACATTTTAATCCTTCATCAATAAATTTAAATATGCTTATGCAAACTAAATCTGGAAAATCATACTGAAAAGTAGTCTCCATAAACTATTTCAATATAACTAACCCCCTCCCCCCTTACCCGGATTTAGCACCGAAGCTATTGAATTGTCTACCAAATTCAGGTAATCGATATTTTTATGTATTGAATTGGTTCTCAAGATTTATGCATTGAGTTAGCTTCCTCAACATTTATTTTATAAATCCGTTAGCTATCAAAATTTGTTTTAAATAAATAAAACTATAGGCACATTAAAATAATTTAAAATTCAAATATTACTTTTCATAATCATTATCGTTGTTACAAATTCTCAAATAAGCTTTGCATCTTCGTTTAGAACATTTAAATCATTTAAATGCATTTTGAAGAAGCTTATGGTAGCTAAAATTAAACTTATTAACTATTAAAATTAATTCTCCCTTTTCGCTACTCATTTTTTTTGGCCGAATTCGTTTTATATTTAACTATGTAAGTATGAATTGCGACGGATTATGATGAATTGCGAATACTGAGTTTAATATATAATTATACAAGTGTCACCATAGGCCGCACTATAATTATTCACTCACTCCATCCTTTCCCGCTATGAAAAAAATGTTGAAAAAATGTTTTCCTCCCTACGCCAAAATCCGGGTCTTTCAATCCTTAATCATAATGATTATTAAGTTTATTTACTTATTTGAACGACAATACAAATAACATAATTAAGAGTAAATATTTTTCTGAGGTTAACATTAACTAAAAATCAAATTAAAAAAAAAAAAAATTTACTCGCGTTTTTGTATTTTAAGTTCAGATGAGAAAAACGATACGAGTGTAGTGTGAAATTATACAATGCTTTATGATTATAAAATATAATTTTTTTTCTAAAGTGGGGTTTTTATTTGAGTTCGAATTATATGAAAAATATAAATTACCAAAAACGTTAACAATTTTTGAGATTATGAGTTTATTATTAAAATAATCATTCAATATCGGATAGGTAGATATAAAGTTAAAAATATTGAAAATATAGATATATAACTAAAAAACTAATAACTTTAGATCCTTAGAATTTATTAATAGTTCAAATATTAACAAATTTCGTCAAAATCGCGAAAATTTTCTAATTGTTTTGCAGTTAAAAATGTATAAAATATGCAATTTTTATAGTTAAAGATTGAAAATGTAATACTAAGTTCCTCATAAATAGTTTACACTGAAAATAAAAAATCTAAAAACATATATAATCATAATTTTTTGTATAAACATTTGAAGATCAATTTTAGACGAATTACATATTTAAACTTTGAAAAATTATATTCATTATATTGTTAAAACATTGTTTATGGGGACATAATATTATTACGTGTATTGTTAAATTTTATACACACAATGATATTTCAAATGTATTCAGAAAAAATTAATTCAACCTACTATTTCACTTAGAATAAAATAAATTACTCTATCTAATAGCAGTATCAAAAAGCATAACTAGAAATATACTTAGGAAATAAGTTGACAGGCAGTCTCTACTCAGAATCGTTTTTTAAATACAATGATATATCATGTAATTCAAATGTAATACATCTATCATAGTGGACCCCCCCCCCACTCGATACCTAACGTTTAGCAGAGTGGTACCCACTTGCCCGCGTCTTTTCTATTTTGCATTACCTAATAATAAATTTCCTAATATAATAATTAAAACGTAGTTCATAATAATTTTAAGTATAGATAATTAACGAGATGGTTTACATGAATATTTTTCACATGAATTACGTTAAATATAAAACATACCAAGACTCAAGACGCTAAATCTTCAAATATGACTATGTACTTGGATTAAAAACGTGATGGACATAATGCCGATGACTACAAATCTCATCCTTGTTGGGCCGATCGGCGTTTTGTTAAGACATATCAACCCCATTGACTCTTCGTCTGTTGTATACTGCTTTGGTAATATGGTTTTCTTAAAAATGAATAATGATAATGGAGTTAATATGATTAATACTATTTGGTTAACGATTTGTGGCGATTATCCGGTGAAACATACATTGAAATTTGGTAGGTGATGTGTAAGTCAAAATACCAAAATATTATTCATTTGCAACGCGACGAGCAAATAAAAAGTTAGATGTTGATCTTTGTTTCAGCTCGTGAAATGTGCCAGTGTGGACCACATTAGCTGCACATGTGTACAGTCGTCGTCAGATTTTTTGATACCGTCAGAGCAATGGTCCTTAACATTTTACGCCATTTACTAAGGCTGCTATACAATTACATAATATTACGGTCACATTTCTTTTCTGAATTGTTATTAATACTACGTGACTGTTTAACACAATACCACATGACGTTGATAGATCACGCGGTGGTAGTGTAAATACAATAACAATTTGGGAAACACTTAAAAAAATCGGACGGTGTTGCCAAGATAATATCTGACGACGACTTTATTGTATACACTTTATTTTTATACACTAAAAATGTATAAAACACAACAAGGGTCAGTGGGTTTTAAACTTATATAGGCAAATACTAAATATTAATAATCTTATAGAATCAACAATCATAACAACAGTTGAGTGTATTTAAAATAATGTTATGAACGCACAGCAATAAAAATAAATTAAAAAATTAAAATATATTTAACTTTTGTCGACTTAAACTTTCAACAAATCCGGTATGGTCTAGTGGCTAGGATACCTGGCTTTCACCCAGGAGGCTCGGGTTCGATTCCCGGTACCGGAATATATTTTTGTAAATTTCTACTCTGTTATACTCACAAACTATTATTACGTAATGGTAAAATAATAGTTTTTGGTCGTTACTACTGTAGTTGAAAAAAATATAGGTAAATACTAAATATTAATAATCTTAGAATCAACAATCATATAACAATAGATGGGTGTATTTAAAAAATGTTTGATCATTAATTTTTAGATATAGCCTTCATTGACTTTTAAATAATATACCTACTTTACAGTGACACGATATTACGACTTCAAATTATTTTTAAAAATATCATAAAAAATGTTTATAGTTTTCAAAATACTAAATATATGACGTTAACAAATCACCTCATGTTTAATTCTATAGCGAGGTACCCCATGACATTTAACTCAAAGCATCGAGTTAGACGAGCATTTTTTTATGAACATACAGCAATAAAAAAAAAAAAATAAAAATTTAAATATATTTAACTTTTGTCGACTTAAACTTTCAACAAATCCGGTATGGTCTAGTGGCTAGGATACCTGGCTTTCACCCAGGAGGCTCGGGTTCGATTCCCGGTACCGGAATGTATTTTTGGATTTTTGATATATTTTTACCTCGTTATACTTACAAACTATAATTTCGATACAAGATAACAAAAGTTGACAATTCTTACTACTGCAATTATAAAATAAAATGTAGTTTTATATTATTAAATCGATAAATACAACAGGTTAAAAGTGAGAGTATATTTTAATAATTTTTGAAATTCCTTAATATTTAAACATAGTAAAAACTGACCTTTTCACAATATGCGAGTAAATCTTAATAAAGGTATTTTTTATTATAAATTATAATAATGTAGGTACAAATGTACTGTAAAATCCCCCACACGAACAGTAATGTTTTAATAAAAATACATATTAACTGTAATATTTTTTTTCTTTTTTACCAATAACATAATATTATAATATTTTAATCCAAAATAATAAAATTCAAAAAGGTTTAATGGATTTATTACAGGATTCATTGATTGATTTACTCCACAAAAGAAATTCTAGTTACGACATAATTTTACGGCTCAAACCACGTTAACCGTCATATTTATTATTCTCTAAAAACTATATTATGCTTTCCCGTTCCAATAATAAGTTAGGTATAACTTTAAGACATTTAACGATTGAACCGCTGAATTGCATTCATATTATTGTAATGTTTGCTGTAAAGTTCGTAATTTTTAAAACGTTAAATATATGAGTACATGCATGTATGTGTATACACATTTATCTATTAAAATTCGTAGTATTTAAAAGTGTGTACATTTTTTGTTTTTTTCAGTAAATTAAAAATAAAAATATTTTAATCACCTTCTTTTTTTTTTTTTTTTGGTCATTGTACATTGATTCCAATCCCGAAAAACGTGACTGCATTTCAATATCATCGGTGCATGACAGCATTGTCAAAAGTAACACTCAATCCTACGCACGAGACTTCGTACCAGAAAGCTTAACAACTCAGATCTCGGCTTCGGGTGTGACAGTGTAATTATGCAGTCAATTAACATGCGAAATCGAACGATAAAGCTGCAAAATATCGTATAATGCGATTTACCGCGGTGTTTATGTTTGTTTATATTTTGTGTACTTATGACAACGTTACATTTTTATACAATATTATATATTCACTAGCATTGATAATTAATCTATATAACAACGAAATACAATAATAATAGTTTATTGGATTTTTTTTTTGTCATCCACAAACTATATTATATTATTATATATTACCTATATCAAATTCATCACTTGTCAAGATGGTAATGTTAGTAAATAATACAATTATTTTTTTTAAATTTTGGTTTTATTTTTTCAAAGCCACCGCCAAAACGAATAATAAAAAATAATAATGGAAATATCATCATGTTGTTGTCAAATTGTTATAATTCGAGAAATTGTAATAACGTTTGAAACACTAATCGCGTATTCATTTTATTCTCAGTCTTGCACACAGGTCACGAAACCCAAGGAAAGGAATCACACATACACAAAAACGCACACGCACTACACACATACACACATTAGCATTAGCCAGTGGCATTAAATACCGTTTTAAAGGAACGTGTCCGGCAAACGCCGAAAAGTCATTCGTCCAGAAAACGGGATACGCGTACGTGCTGCACACCACATACAAATATAAAATAATACAGTAAAATCTCTAAATACCGACACACACAGTTGCTTAAAGTTTGTTCACTATTTAGAACATGGGCGTAATGTACATAGGAGCCATGGGGACCACAGCCCCCATAGAAACTTAGCCCCCTCAGGATGTTTACTTTCATTTAAAACATTTTATCAGAAATTTTAGTTTTAAATGCTTTTATAATTTTCCGCGAAATTCATCAAAGCTTCAGATATTAGCAGTTTAATGTTTATTGACAATTATTATGCATATAAATATATCTATTTATTTTTATCATAAACATGTATGTGTACCTACAGATCAACGTCGTATTAATTGTTTAGATTTACCCTGTGCGATCGTCGGGTGGTGCCATAGATATATATATATCTGTGGGTGGTGCATATTGTCGCATCGTCCGATGATAATATTATGACGGTAACAGATAATAATTATTGTATAGAACGCACACGCAATAATTATTTGTTTATTTCAGAATTTCTCTGGAAACTGATTTCTGCTGTTTGCTCGTATACTGCGAATCACACACTCCTGTCTTTTATTTTTCTCAAGGCCGGGGCTATACACGGCGTATTGGCTTATGTTATTCGCCCCGGATAAAAACGCGCCGTATTAGGCCTGTTGTAAATAATTACTCCGATATAAGACAATGAATTTTGAATTGGACGGAAAACGCAGTGTATAGCCCCGGCCTAAAAGCATATTTCATACAATTTTATTTTCAATTCATTTTGCTCCCTTTGTTTCTTTTTTTCTTGCTTTTTAAAAAAAAATATATGTTTAGCATATTTAATATTAAGAAAAAACCTAACATTACCACCAACTAGTGACAACGAAAACTTAGTAGTGGATGATCCAAGTCCAATAAATAGAAAAATTAAAATTAATAATTTGTCAATACTAGATGATCTTAACACTATTCAACCTGAACACTCTGAAATTACATTAAATGACTCAACTTATACTAAAGGTAAATACCTACTTAATAAAACTTGATGAAATAGAATATTTCTTGTGTACCTACTTCAAATTAAATTTTGTAGACAGAGAAAAGTTTGAATTAAATTTAAAGTATTTTTGAATTTACAGAGTTATCCCAAAACATTAAATGGAAAACAAAATCATTAATTTTCTTTAAATTACTATAACACATATACATGACTTGAGTATAAACATAGTGTTAAGCTAGATACGATGTTCTGCTTTTATTGTCAAATTTTAAGCACCAATGCTGGCAATTATAATAGCAACATGACTTTTGTTAAATCAGTAACTAGAAAAAAGTAATTTCAAAATAAACTATTTAAATTTAAAAAAAAAATTAACTTAATATTAATTTGCAGCTAAGTGGCAATGATTCTATATTAACTCATCACGCACAATCTAAAATGCATTTAAAGTCCATGAAGTGTTGGTTAGGTTCTTAGGTTACTCTGAGAGTGAATCAAATATCAATACTTCATATTGAAAGAGATTTATCACGTGCAATAAAATCTGAAATATACTCAATATGTTTGCAAAAAACACAGACGTCTAAGTCGTCTGATTTAATAATTTAATTGTAATTATTTTGTATTTTAATAAAATGAATGAGCAGACTAAGTTGTAAAGTTTATCACAAACACAAATTTAGAACAAACAAATACCTACTCAAACATGCAATATAAAAAAACAAATAAATATCTAATGCTTACCTTCTAAAATGGAATAAACCATAAAGAAAAAAATTCAAAAACTAAATGAAATAAAAATAACAAGTAGCCTGTTAAAAATAACAATAGGAAATATAAAATGGTAATTAATAGACTAATAAATTAACCTTGGCCACATAAAATGAATACATAGACACAGCCATTGGATGGCAAAAGTCAAAAGTAAACTAACAACAATAAAACCACATTTTATCAAAACACATGAGAAACAACAAGAAAAAAATAACATAAATAGTCACTTATTAAACTATATGAAATCTTGAAACCTCAAAAACCACCAATCAATCGATCAATCATAAAAAACAATTTTTATAAATCAATTTAAAATTTAAAAATAAAAGCTAAGTAGTAAATATTAATTATACCCAATAACTAGTTGAAAAAGTTAAATAAAATTAAATAAAAAATGAAATATATCTACTTCTTAGCTTATGGCACATATAATTACTTGTGTAATAATATTATATTGTATTATTTGTATTAGTTATAATTCTTATCTTTTACATCTTGTTAATTTTTTTTAACAAAAATGGTTTGAGTTCTTTAAGATCATTTATTGATTAATAAATATATTCTAAATAATTTTTAACTAATAATAAACTAACAATACTTGAGGTCATGTATAACAATAATTTGTGACTTTTTTAAAATTTTATTTTCATAATTCTGTGTATGAATTTATATCAATTAGTAATAACTATGAAAAATATTTAAGGTAATGATGTATATCAATAAATTTATTATTAATAAAAATCAGTCAGCATATATTTTTTTCTTTCTGTCCATCAAAAAAATATATAATCAAAAATATAATTCCAAGAATACTGTACAAACCACCAATGAACAAAAACTAAAACAAAAAAATAATTACATAAATACAATAATTATTTTACATTCGTGTAGTATAATATTATATTTTTTACTTACTCTTCCAGGAACAGTGATTTCTAAAAAATTAAATTGAACAAAAAAAAATGTCATAATAGCTGATATAACTAAAGAACCTAATAAATTAAATCCTATTATAAGGGAATAACATTGCCTTTTTAGATGATTTGCTATTTCAGACCTAAATACAAAAAAAAAAAAAAAATATACAAATTAAACAAAAATGAATAAAATGTTACAGTATATTTATCAGTCAATTGTATAGTATCCTCATTCAAGACTTTTTTTTTTATTAAAATTACCAAAACTGTTATATATTATGCATTTTTCAATTATTTTAATTTAAACTTTAAAAACAGCATACAATTAATTGACTAGAAAATATACTTTGCATTGAGTTAAATTACTTATATATTCAATTAATTGGGTAAATAGCTACTTTTTTTCTACTTTTTTCGGGATAACTTTATAACTTCCAAAATATAGAAAAAAAATCATAGTTTCAAAAATATAATTTTTGTTATCACCTCAAACTAGGTATGTAACATAGTTAACTTTAAGAATACCATTTATTTGATAATTTTTAAATTTAATAAATTGTATACTCACAAGGTTATTACTAATATTGCTTCACTAACTAGACCATATAATATATATGACATATATATTAATTGTATATGCTCATAAAAGTAACAAGATATCATGAAAACACCCATCAAAATAGAACAAAATGATGTAAATATATCACCATAATAATTCCAATCCAATTGCAATTTACCAATAAGATATGCACCCAAAGCGCCTAAAACGTAAATGTATTAATAAATAATAATAATTAGTACAATTTTTATTGTAAAATGTTTGTTTTATTTATATTCATGTATATATGACAAACAACAGTATAATCAAATACTATTTTATACCTTATAAATTATAATTATATTTTGGTTAAAATTTATCAATTTCAGTTATTGATAGATTAGGTACTCATCATAAATTGTATAATATACCTAGCATACCTACCTAAACTGAGCTGGCTATTTTTAAAGTGTCATTATATCAAATAATATTTTTAAGTGTGATAGGACACAAGTTGTTATTTTATTACAAAGACAACAGTCATCAATTTTGATCCATGTTACCAAGCAAACGGATTCGTGTATTATTATTACTATATTATAGATTAATAATCAAATGATTTAAATTGTCTTTCTCTATATTTTCTTCATTATTAATTTAATACCGTATGCATGTTTCTTTAAACCATAGAAAAATTATAAGAATACATCAATAATATTAATGGAAATTATTATGATGATGGCAATATAGATTTTGAAAATGATATATAGAAAAAAATTAAAAATCCTAATTTTACCTAAATTATTCTTATCTTTAATCCAAATAAGTTTTATGCCATCTTTATTACAAAGCTGCAATTATAAATTAATCTAAGCTAAAGTAAAAAAAAAAAATATGTTATCTGTGAAATATCTATAAAATTAATGTTCAAGTTTTAAGTAGTATTATAAACTATTAGCCAAAAGGTTTATTAATTAGACACACATTTTAAACTAAAAATAATTAGTAATTGATAATTAAATTTGAAAATACTAACCACACAATGTGACCATTGATTCGGCAAATCCATTTGACAAGACATCATTATTACCATGTTTATTGACGACATATGAATACAGTACATTCATATTATTTAAAATCTATAAGAATCAAAAAATTAAAATATCATCTTAATGCTACCAAAAAAGACAGCATATTTATTAATTTTTGATTTTTTTATGATGATGAGAGGAGGCAAACTAAATAACATTAGATACAACAATACATAATGTATTAGTATAAATTAATCTTTTTAGATATTGGTCAAATTAATTTTTGGAATAAACATGAATAACTACAAACATAATTATAATGTGTATAATATATCTTGTTAAATTACATAATTTATTTTAAGGTAGATATGAAGTTATTAAATATGCAAATATTTCATAAATAATCCTATTACACCTAAATTGTTTTAATTTTAATATCTACCTGAATATACGCTGCCATGCCAAATAAATACCAAAGAGATTTTTTCAATATAATTGTTTTAGAGAATGAAGTCTTAAAATCCAACCAGATTTGTTTCAAAACAATTATTATCTTATATTCTTTATCTACCATAGTATTACCTAGACATAAATGTTTATTTATTATATATAATTTTAAGTCTTTGGGTTAGAAACTAGAGCTTTTTATTGTTTATGATTACCTACAATGTTTGATTTTATGAGAGTGAGATGTAATTTGTTCACTATTTTTGAGAAGCGTAGTCTTTTCATTCGGTAAATATGTCCCTAAAGAATTCCTTTCATTAATAGAAGGAAATAAAAATGCCCATAATGCAGCCAAAAACATAGCTAAAAAATAAATAAATTTAAGTGATTAATTGAAGTTACATTGACATACTACATAAAATATTGTATAATGAATAATTTAATGGAAAATTTATAAGACTTAATAAAAATGTTATAATATAATATTGTTATATACTTAAATTTTTGTCATACATTTTTGTTTAAATTAAATAACACTATTATAACAGGAAAATTTAAAGGTAAATGAAATTGATCTTAAAACTGATAATTCAATATATTGATTATGATTTATAACTTTATAAATTATCCAAATTAGATTTTAAATAAGTAGGAAAATAATTTGTTTACAATATATTATATTGTGTATTCAAAGCAAGGCCAGGTATTAAAAAAATTAAAAGTTAAAACGTTAAGTTAATTTTAATTAAATTAATTAACTTGTTACTTTTTTTTCAAATTAACTTTTAACTTAATAAGTTAAATTTTTTAAGATTAACATGTTAACTTCAAGTTAATTTTATTCTAAATTAAGTTAATTTTTGTCTGAAGAATAATGCAAAAATAATTCAAAATTTTAGGATTTATTTTAGAAAATCAGGTTTTTGATAGCTAATTGGTACTTGGATGTATCATTTTAAAGTTCCCCAGTAATTTTGTCGAGCGTAAAGAAAAACTATCTAATAAATAAGATTATGTGTCTGGAATTTTTCATTTTTTCCAATTAGAAATATTTAACTTTAAACTAAGTTAAGTTAAAGTTAACTTTTAACTTAACAAGTTAACGAAAATAATATGAGTAACTTTTAACTTAATTTAACTTCATTATTTTTAAAATAACTTAACGAGTTAAAAAAAATTGTTAATTTGCCCAGCCTTGATTCAATGTGATACTCCATTCAATTATAAGCAAATAAGTAATCGAATAACTAATATTTGAAATAATTTAATTTATTTGTATCACCTATACTATCATTCACGTAAAAATATAATCGCTTTTGTATAGTTGTAAAAATATGATAACTATTAATTATTATAGTATGAACATTAAATTTGATATATAACACAAAATTAAATGTAGGTATATTGTGATATTAAATAACTGTCATTTAACAATAAGAAATTAAGTAGGATTTTATAAATTAAATAAAAGAATATAATCAAACATAATATATTGTTAAATACTAACCAAATGCATTACAGTATGGAAGAGCTATGTAACTTCCTCCACTTGAGCTGACTATGATTTGCCCGGAGACGTCTCCAAAGAATTTTCCTAACTCCAAACCAACAGCTGCTATGCTGGCAGACTTTTGAAAATGCTTTCTGTCTTCAATACGAGCAAATAAATAACACGATGCTACACTTGTGGCAGAGCATGTTGATCCATAGAAGACCATTGACACCTGTAGTTTATACACAAATACTCATAAACATACACAGATTTTGGTTGTAGAGTATGCAGCTGATGAAATATATACTCCCTGTAAAAATACCGCGAAATCAGAGGTTCCCAAATCGTGCGCCACTGTGAACTCTAAAGGTACCATGACTCATAGAAATATTAGTTATAATTTATTATTATCTTTTTTTTGAAATTTTGTAAATTTTAAATTGATTCTGATAAAAAAAATAATGTTTTATGTATTCTGATTCGAACCCTATAATAATAACTATGTAATTCAGATAACATCATACACACGACTTCTTGGAATCAGTGTTAATCAGTATTATGTTAATCTTTGAAGGAAAACGAAAAGGAGACTATTATTATTGCTGTAAATGAGATTTTAAAGCACCTCAAACCACTTAAAAATATGTTTGAGCAATATTTCCCTGGAGCTCGTTAGATGTTAGAAGACGCGAATAAGTACTATGTCCATTCTTAGCTTATACAAAACCTTCAATCCTGTTTTCAGTGGAATAGGAAAAATGATCGATTAGACTCCAGGTGCAACATTAAAAAACTCCTTCAACAACAATTTTTACACCAAATTCTGGCTAAGTTTAATAGAAAATAGGTATGAGGTTTTGAGCAAAAAGGTAAAAAAACACTAAAATCTTTTGCTAATACATATTTATATAAATTAAGATTTCCTACTTAAATTGCGACTAAAATCAAATACCACAATCCCCTAAACGCAAGAACCTGACCTTCATCTTCAGTTGTCAAAAATAAAATCGGACATCTCTAAACATTTCCAATTAATATCGCCACACACACCTCATTAGCAATGTTATTTTTTTTCACATTTATAATAACTTTTCTCTTTTTTTTAAATATTTTTCTTTATTTTTTTCAAGTATAAAAATGTATATATTTTAAGTCAATTGTATGCTTAAAATGCTTAAATTTTATTATTATTCAATAAATTTATAAAAACTAATTTTCAATGAGAACAGTGTTTATTTTTTATAAATATTCCTTGTAGTATTCACAGCAGGACACTGTGGCTGAATTTAGTCCAAAAAAGACAGTGCCAGAAAAAAATTTTGAGAACCGTCACATTAAATAAATACTCTGATAAAGCATTATCTTTAGAATATTAAATTTATGATTAATATTATCATTATTACTCCTGCTTATTAGAACATTTTAAATTATTCAACAATTTCTTTTATGTTGAAAAATAAAAACATATTTTTACAAAAGTGTTTATTAAAAATTGTTATTTTGGTATTTTGGTTATTTGTCATCAATAAAAAGTATATGCACCCAGCTTGTGAAGTTAACAAGTGCATGACTATGCAAATACTATAATAACATTATTATAATAGAAGTATATTTTTTAATATTAGTACTAACTTTCAATTCTGTTAAGCTTGGTGACCCCGCCATGAGAATATAAGCAGTACATGAGCATAATGTTAAGAATATGATCACCGTCTTGTATAGAAGATAGTCTGAGATGATTAAAACTATAAACGTTGCTATAAGAGCTGAGTATGATCTCAAGGATTCCATCGAGTTAGCAGCCTGTAACAAAACAAACTCAGATTATATAAACTCCCAACCATGAGTTAACGATACAGTTGTATTAATTATAAAAACAGTTACGTAGGTCACACAATAGTAAATGATTCATAAGAATATAGAAATCTACCTGTATCAAAAATTAACAAATAATTTTAATAATTAAACAGTTAGGTCATACACCCATACATTACATTAATAATAATAATTATTATTTTTGTAAAATAATGTGTAAATAAAACTTCCAATTATCATATACCATTTTAAAATTTACACATAAATACATAGTTATTACAATTTACTTAATAATGTATCATATATGCATGTTATAAAAAAAAATTTTAAATACTTTTTTCATTGTTTAAAATATATTAAAACAAAAATTTAAAAAAAAATACTATTTATATATGTAGGTACCTCTGAAAGAGAAATGTTTCCATTTGGTCCAGTGAGATAAGCTGTTAAATATGGTTCTAGTGGCCGTATTTCTACTAGAAACATAAAAATGGCAACTACATATGTAATTTTTTTCCAACTTTCCATTACTGTAACACATAAATACAAACATTATTATAAGCCAATAATTAATTTCATAATCATTAATTATACAAATATTTATAATTTATACATACCTAGATACTTAAATCTATATTCAAGCCCTAAGAGTAGTAGTGAAGAATATGTATATAATTAATGCCTACTAAATCACCACTATTAAATCTTAAGTACTGAACTCTTGTACATTATTTTTAGTTTGGTAGTTTTCTTGAATTTTCTAATTGTTCTTATTATCTTAATTGTGAGTCTACATACAATTTTAAATTACTAAAAACACTAAGTTATTATCAACTATGAGTTTAATTAGGTATTTAAATTTGTACAAAAAAAAAAAAAAATAGAATGAAGTAGTAGTCTGATTTCCACCATGCATTCATATAAAACTAACTTATGCATAATAATTACATTTTTAACAGACAAAAAAGACAAAAATAAATAAAACACTTTATCTACTACTAATTAAAATTGTAAAAATCTAACTATGATCTACATATTGTTTATTTTAATTAACTCGGTAGGCATTAATTAGGTACTAATTATTAACATTCTGTTATATTAATCAGGGACCTACCTGTCCGTACTACTACCTATTACTGAGTATTGAGTAACGCCCAATACCTATCCATCTAGATATAAGTGATGGTTGGTTGTTAAGGACGTAAAGCCATAATAAAGGTAATATAATATTATTATTATTATTACATAACTACATAAACATTACACAACGATAATGTTCATAAGTTCCTGTACTCAAATTACACTCTATAATTTTGTATGTTTTCATTAACCGTATTACAGGTACATAACAAAAAAAAATAAACACTGCCCAATGTCCACAGGTAGGTAATCTTATCAGTTATCTCCGTCTACGAAATCACGCTTAGATCATGGGCTTATCCACGGTTTGAAATCGTGGTAACGACTTTAAAGTAAGCGTAAACGTGCTTGTATATTGTAACCTCGGGTCTCGGACGTGTATTATAGTAGGCAACAGTGTTGGGCGTAATCGATTAATTTACGATTACTTTATTAAATTACATTAATCGTTAATCGTTTAATCATCTCTCAAAGTAATCAGTAATCGTGATTACATATTTGTAATCGTTAATCATTATCGCCAAATTTATCGCAAAACTGATTTTTTTTTAAATGACATTACTTAAAATAGTATGAATTTCTAAAATATCAACGATATTAAGGTCTATTAAGTCTAATTGATTTCATATACCTTACCTTATGCATGTTATAAGATATTTTTCTGTAGATATAACTTCATATGTACCTCATATCTACTTTAATTCGGTAAACGTACAATAAAATAGTATGAGTAGGTGTTCATTGCATTTCGTAATTTTTGGTTTGATCTCGTATAATACATATATTACATTGTACTCTACCTAAACTTAATAATATAATGAGTGACAGTGAAGAATATTCTGTGTCTCAGAGCTCATACTTATGACAAAGTGTCTGATTTAATTCATGAAATAAATTCAGAATTTAACTTGGACTCTACTAAGATTATAGCAACGGTTACCGATAACGGCAGCAATTTCGTTAAGGCGTTTAAAATGTTTGGAGTTAAGAGACAAAACATCAATATGGTCGTAGAGGTAAATTCAGTCGATAACTCAGAGTCTGATTTAGAATCAAATCAAAATAATACACAAAATAACGTAGGTCATACGATTGATATCGAAAATATGTTGCCCATGCATTTTAGATGTTTTGCTCATACTCTAAATTTATGTGCCACTACAGATATAAATAAAGTCATAAATAGCTGCGTTGAATTGTCTTTAATACACGACCAAGTAATAAATAAATGTAATATTCTTTGGAAATTAGCCGGACGGCCTAAATCAGCCGAAATAATACAAAATATATTAGGACATACCCTAAGTAAACCTGGAGAGACGCGATGGAATAGTTTATACGACTCACTTCGACAAATATTAAACATTAAAAATAATATTTTAAATTTAAATAGAGCTCTAGAAATAAATACCAAAAATGCTTTACGGGATCAAGACTTTAATTATATTGAAGAACGCTTAAGGTGTACAGCTCCAATTTCAGAAGCGTTAGATATAATGCAAGGGGAATTAAATACTTATTATGGTGTAGTACTACCGTGTCTATTAGAATTGAGAAGAAAAATTGAAGTATTAGAAAAACCCGACCATCATACTTGGATATATTGCAAACCTATAGTCCATGCTTTGTTAGAAAGCATTGAGAAAAGATTTGGAAATTATTTAAATTTCACACCTCCAGAATCTCTTAATGCTGTTATTGCAGCATTGTCTTATCCGCGTTTTAAAAAACGTTGGTTGACATGCGTTAAGCCTCAATTTCATTACAGGCTCATACAAATTTTCAAAAAAACAGCCGATGAAGTACTTACTGGGAAAAATACGTTCATAGAATTAAAAAATTCTCCTGAAAACCAAACAACTGACGACTTTTTTGACTTTTGATCTTCTTCTTTAACATTAACCAGTATATCAAAATCAGAATTAGAAGTTTTACATTTTTTTGCTGATGAAGAAAATGACCTTCATAGTTTAAACCAATATCCAACAATCAAAGACGTTTTTATTCAATATAATACTCCGCTCCCATCATCAGCTCCGGTAGAAAGACTCTTCTCATTTGCTACTATGACAAATCAACCAAAAAGCCATAAATTATCAGGTAATTTATTTGAAAAACGTGTTGTGTTAAAAGCAAATTTATTGTAAAAAATAAAAGTGTTTCAAATTCTACATCTTGTGATTGTCGTTGGTATTTATCATATATTATTGTTAGTTATTATATAGCATGTACCTAAATAAATCGAATTTACTATTTAAATTGTATTATTATTATCATATTATTATTTATATTTATTGATTTATATTTTCTAATAAGTTAATTAAAAGAAAGTATTTTGTTTATAAAATGCATTTTTTTTATTATGTTATCGTTAATTTTGCCTTCACGTGTTAAATTTATTCATAAGTTTATTAAATTTTTATCTATATATATACTCAATTATGTGTTAGTTGGGGAGGGGGTGATGGCGGCTTCTTTCCTCCAGACTGTTGTGCCGCCCGCATTCGAACCAGCGACTGTCCGTTTACGCACAGCCGTCTTATGCCGCTTTCGGTTTTTTTTATGATTAAATAAATATATTTTTTTAATTACTTTTTTAACTTAATTCTTTATTTAGCAATCTGTAACAAATTTAAACAATGCGCTTAATTTATATAATAATAAATAGAACAGGAATAACCGAATAACAGAGTGAAGAGACTCCCCATTGGAGGTACTTCGTCATGATAAAATAAATATAAAACTAAAATAATTATAAATTATAATTTATAACAATGTTTTTAAAAATAATTATCTCCTCAGTTGTTGACTATAATAAAATGATTAAGATGCTAATTGATTAATTTTTTCATCTTCTTGATTAATCTTCTTCTGCAAATAAGGACAATTATTAGTTCAAGATGTTCTTGATTGATAGACAACATATTGATGAATATTGAATATAATGTTCAATATTTACAAATTGATTTTCTCCAAGACTGGATAAAAACCGAGTTTAAAAAATTCCACACCAATCTCAAAACTTCTGATGGTGCACGATTTTACATCCTAAGACCAAAACCGAAAATCGAACATCAAATTCATCATTCGATATATTGACACATTAGAAGCTTCCATAAATGAAGTGCACTTAAGTTGTTTCAATCTCAATTCTCAAATAATTGTTGAAACAACCAAAATCGTAATAATACATTGTCATGCACTTTAAGTAGGTACTTTGGCTACAACTGAGTACAACTAAAAGCACTATGACTATATACTATATCTACAACCGTGACTAAAAATATAACTATAGTCAGGCACGTAAACGGGGTGGGGTTCACCCCCCTGAAATAATTTCGAGTAACGAGGTAAAAATTGTTTTATTATGTTGTGGTACAATTTGTATTGCAATATTTTGTAAACCCCCCCCCTCCAATTTTTTTTTATACGTGTCTGACTATTGTACAGTTATTTCTTACAGAGGAGCATACCTAGCTACGACGGAGGCTGACCGTGTTCATTCTACTTTCGAGCACTATTTTATATTACCATTCTATTCTCCCGGAGATTATATTAGTAAAATAAGATTGACAAGGGGTAATCAACCATACAACATCAACACTTTGGAATAGGTAGGTAATTATTTTTTTTAAATGATGATATTTGCTCATTAAATTTATTATGTCCACGAAAAAAACAGGAGACTGTTGTAATAGATATTAGTAAACTTAAATATATTTACGGATGTAAGATATTATATAAATTGAATTTGAAGTAGATTAGGCAAAACTACCAGAACAAAAAAAAAAAGCAAAATAACTAGAGAAAAAATTGGATCTCAGAAATGTATACAATGCACCATTGACCCATTGTCCATCTCCGATACAAACAGGCGCGGATCTAACCTACATTAACGGGAGGGGCGGATTATAAATATCTATACATATTTACTATTTACCTACTAGTAAATATATATATACACGCAATAGTACTTAATATAATCATTTCTTATTAATTTTAATGAATATTTTTCTGAACTGAATGTCTTTATTGAATTATAAAAATAAAAGACGAAGATTTGTGACTGAATAATTCAACACAAACATTCCTACATTCACATAGGATAACACAAAATATTAAATTAAAATAACACATTTTGATACAGCAACGGGGGGGGGGGGGGCTACTGGATCTGAGCCTGGATACAAAATTCTGTCATAGAAAAAGAGTAGGTATCACCTTTTTTAAGACAATTTTCCACATCCCAAAGATACAAAAAAGAATAAAATAATAAGACTTTAATAAATATATTATAATATATAAAAATCTATTTAAAATAAATTTGATAATATTTTGTTATTTATTCTACTATATTTTATAATTACTTATATAAAAAAAAGTAATTATGTTTTTTTAAAACTATGATAAAAAATCCAAAGTGATGTATTACTTATTATTTTTAACTTTTTCCTTATTTGTCATAATTTTTTTATCAAAATGTATATCTTAGATAAGACTACTTAGTTTTTTTTTTTTATAAAATCATTTAAAATACATTCTTTAATGTGGCACTACCATTCAAAGAACTTTCCTCTTATGTAAGTTTGTCATAAAACATAAGCTAATAAAACCTCCAATGTGGCAAAAACAACATCAATGTAGTTTTAAAATTTAAAAATTGAACTTAGTAGATCATAAGCAATTTGGTTTCTTTTAAAACATTTTTACTCTTGAAAAGTGGAAACAACTTGATTATTCTCAAGTAAAGTTTGTTATTAGTTATTACAGTTAGCATAATAGCATAATATAATTTATCAAACATTGAACTAAAATAATGGATATTCAATAATATTACATTTATATATGGGGACACAATTAAAATAATAAATTTGTAACCAATCAGTATAATAAACCAAATTTAATAAAGATTTAAGATTGATACAAAATATTATGTACACAGAATTAAAATAAATACACATAAATATAAAAAAAAAAACAAATGGATTTTAAAATCAATTTTTACAAATTACTGAAACAAGTAATGTTTAAAAATCCATACTAACACCAGCAGGTCTTAAACAATGTTCAAATCCCATTTTCATAACAAACTGCCACATAGTGTTTGAATGAAAGTTTTCTAATTCATCAGCAAATAACAACCAGTCTAAGGATGGTAAGAGATCTAACAGGCCTTTGTTATATACGAGTGTTAATGTCTTGAAGAATAAAAGATTATTTATAAACTCTAGAGGATTATCAATCTCTTGGTCATGCAGCGGATATTTTAATGTCTCTCTTAATATTGTTTCACACCACAAATAACGACTGAGTTCTTCACGTTCTTCTTTATTTTGGACAAATTGCAGAACAGACAAAGCTCGTATACATTGGGTTTCGTCCAAGGTAATATTGCTTTTGTGCAAGTATAGATTGAAAATTTCTTCAGGAGATAATACACGCATATTATTTAAATTTAAATTCAATAATTCCAGAACACACTCAGGAATATTTATTTGATGTTCAATAACTTCCAAATTTCTATCTATTATATCCAACTCTGGGTTCTTAGCTAATGGACCATTTTTTGCCAAAACTGCCATTTTATATAAATTCAATTGGTATTGTTTTCTAAGCACATTTGATTCCTCCTTGGACCAACACTGTCTTAGGGATTCACATGTTAGATTAATATTTTCAGAAAGACCTCCAGCTATCCAACCATACTTTGGATATGCTTCTAATGCTAATGCTATGTCATGTTCATATTTAGGTTTGCGACAAAAATTACGTAACATTTCCACAATTTTACCTTGTTCTAAGTACCAAGAAAACACTGTTTGACGAAAATTTTGTTCAAAAAGTTTGTCCATAAAACTATACAATAAATCAATGTTGTTAGTTTCAAAACAAACCTCTATTATAGCTCTATGATCTGCATATTTCTCAGCCAATTCAATTACTTTGTGGTGTTCTTTAAAATCCATAAGTTTTTTAAGTAGCTTATACCTAAGTTTTGTATAATTGCTGTCCATTTCAGAATATACATCAATAGAGCTAGATAATAAGACGTCCACCAAAAATGCAACTTGATCAGAAATTTCTGAACGAACTTCTTTAGTAATATTTGCCTTTTTAGCGAAATCGAGACTAATATTAATTTGTTTTATCAGCTCAGAGCATATGCCTTCACTGTTTTCACATAGAATCCAAGATATTTTTGATTGTTTTTGTTTGTCAATTGGAAAAAATTCAACATTCTGTCTTCTATAGTCCAATACAGCACAAAGCACTTTTACTAATATTTTATTGACATCGCGTAAAATTAAACATATATCTATAGCACTACGATTTGTAAAAGAAATTTCTTCACTATGCATACATAATCTCTGCAAAAGAATATGTGACATACTGACTTGCTTATAAAACTTATCAATGTGTGTAAGGCCTGGTGGTGAAGAATAACTATCGCAGTTGCTTTCGACTGCTTCTTTTATTAGCTTATCTAATAATTCACTATGTTCAATTTCGATTTTTCGAAATGTTAACGTAGCTTGTAATTTTTCACTTAAATCTTTTAAAGCACATCCAGTATAGACTTGAGTTTCATATTTACTAATTTGCCTCATACGATCCCACAATCCAAGCTCTTGTAAGAATTTAAGATACCAATGTATTGCTTGCTGTTTTTCTTCTAAATGACTTAATATTACCATTGAAGATGATCTGATAGTAGGTTCGCCGTGAACACCCAACCAACGTGGATCATTGATGGGTATATCATTAACAAGATCTTCTCCAACTTTAAATACAGTCTTATCTAGGTTAGATTCATCAGTTGAATTCAATTCCTCTGGACATGCTTGTTTCACCAGTGCTCTACAATTATCAATTTTACGGCTGACAAACTGTAAAAAAGCTGATTTCAATCTAGTTTCGTTACTACCACTTTCTACTTCAGCAGTTATAGCAATGGATTGATTTAAATCTGGAGATTGAAGAACACTTCTTGATTCATTGAAATCATACTCCGCATTAGTTATTTTAGTGACTACGGTTAAACAATGAGATTGAGTGAAAAACATACCATAATTGTTTACCACTGAACCTCCGCCAAATTTTAAATCACAGTCAATACCAATGACATCAGTTTGAAATGGTTCAAAAGTAACAACAAGGATGTAATGTTTAGATAAAATAAATGCTTGTTGTTCAGTAATTAGCAGCTGAGGAGTAGATTCATTTAAATATGAATTTTCAATATTATTAAGAACGTGTAATGAAGTAATGGGACACTTACTATCTTGAATTTGGATAGTTGCTAAGATATAGTAATTGTAAGCTTGATTTGGTTTGGTATGTATGAGAACAATAACCTCTTCACTACGATTATTAGTTGGTTTCATGTCAATAATTTCCATATCCATATCACCAGTACTGACACTATTAAACATCATAATTGAAAATTTTTCTTGCAAAGAATTTGCTAAATTTACTTCAAATAATTGTTTTTCGCTATTTGGTTTTGAAACATTCCATTTAGTTAAAGTTGTACCATTAGTTGTAACTACATATATGCGTTCAGTATAGTCAGAAGAACATTTTAATACGCAGCCACAAATGGTTTTAGGATCAGACTGTTGACCAGTTGAACCAAAAACAAGAGATGATAAATTCATAGATATATTGCCTAACCATCCAGTAGATTCAGTCAATATTTTACTACTTATTTGTGGGCGAACAGTATCCACGTTGATTGTTACCATGACCAAATCAGCAGTTGTTGTCAACAAAATATACCTTGAACTGTCAACTTGATGTAGTAACTCACATTCCTTTCCCATCAAATCAGTATTGTATTCAAAATACTCCACTTCGTCATAGACATCTCTCCAAAAACGTATCAACCCTTCAGGAGACACAGCTATACAACAAGCATGAGAAGATGACTTTCTTGTTTCAGGTTCAAAAACCCAAATCAGAGCAGCTTGATGAGCAACTTCACTTGCTGGTAATCCAAGTTCAAAACAAGGATTTGTTTTGTTTTCTTTATTATTTTCTGCATTCCATACAAGAAGTTTGCGACCATAAACAAACCATGCCCATAGACTATCAGATAAACGAGCTGACCATATTAATTTATTCTTATTAGATATACTTAGTCCTTCAAGTACAGGATTAGGGGTATATAGACCATATGATTCTAACTGATATCGGTCAGATTTGCTAACGAAACGACCATCAAAATGTAGTGTATGTTTCTTAGTAGACACACTTTTATTCAAATTTATTGGAGGTCCTCTAGAATGAAGTTCTCTTCTTAAATCAAATGAAGTCATGATTATAAGTCTAAAAATAAAAAAAATGAAATATATATAATAATGAAAAAGAAATTGTAATTCAAGTGATACTTAATAAATTATAAAGAACAATGTATTAAATATATATTTCTTAACTTTTATAAAATGTATTCATATAGTAACCATATATATTATATAATTTTGTAATTTACTAATGGAAACTTCCCACATTTTTAAGTTTAAAACATATTTGTATATTTTATTTTTAAAAGATAAATAAGTGAACACAAACTTTTACAAACGAATATAATCTTAGTTTTTATGATTAATGAGTGTTTATTTTTAAAATGGGCATTTAATAAAAGACAAAATAAAACGTTTAAAATTTATATGTAGAGTTAACTTACCTTGTTTAAAAATAGATTTAATTACAAAATTGTATTTGTAAATTGATAATTTCAGAAATGATTCATCCACAAAATTCTGAAACATATTAAGCATAAATGAAAAAAAAAGAAAGGCAATAGACATTAAATTAATTTCAAATAAGTACCTCACAAGAAATATTTATATCTAGTAATATAATTGTTATGAAAGTCCTGAAATAATTTATAATAGTATTAATAACTACTATATAAATGTATTTGCATTAAGCAATAATGACCAACATTGTTTCAAATTAATGGACAATTGTACATTTATGTCAGTCGATTATGATTTAGTTTTTGTGTATATCAAAGGCTTATCTTTAGTAAAATTGTCAATGTATTAAGGTTTCTTAGCCCATCGGCATGGTAAGCAATTTTTCGGAAAAAGAAATAAACAATACTTTATTTTACTGATGGTAATAAATAAATAAAAATAATGTACTTAATATTATGTATATTTAATTATTTTAGTTGTTATTAGATCTGTTAACTTTTAAACTAATGATTATATATCATATTTGTATTATTTGTACAGAAGTAATTATTATTTAAGGAATTCAATTTATTTTAAATACCTTGTAATTAGTGTATTAATGAATATAAAGTAAAATACAAATGTTACAAAATAATGAAGACAGTTCATGTCATAAACATTAGTAGATTAAAAACTTAAAAAAAGGTTTTTGTGTTTATTTATCTCTTATTGATCAAAGTAAAGGAAAATCTTCCTTGATTACAACCACACTGGACTATCATAACTTATAACTCATAATAAATTATTAATAACTAAAATGTATACCAATGATACTTAAATTTTTATTTATATACAATTAACGTAATTTCAAATGAACAATCATAGTATATTATTATTTATTGACAATATCAATCCACCATGAGTAAATAAAATATATTAGTATATTTTGAATTATACAAAACAATATTACAGTTATGTGCTTGAAAAGTAAATCAATTTTTTAAATTATGATTGCCTATCATATTAACAATTTAGCTCATAAAAATAAACTATTCATATAAACAAAATAGTTAACTATAATTATTGGAAATTAACTTGACTACTTATTTTAAATCTATTTAATTATTATTAACATAGGTACCTTTAAAAAAGTGTATTACATTATGTGATATAATAATATATCATGTATCCACAAATTTCTCGCTCAAATTATTGCACAGTTATATAAAAACAATATCGTAAATCCTCTTGAGTATATAATGATCTTATAGGTAAAAAAATGTATTAGAATAAAGCGATAAATAAAAAAACAAAATTATATTGTTATAAAAATATATAATAATTACCGCTCAAATTCTGTCTGTTTATTTGTTTGAATAAGTTACAACAGTTGTATGTAGCATTCCGGTATTGGGTAAACACGATTTTTGCGGTTATGGCGTTGAATGTTGATAATAAGAACATGATTAGATAACACATAATTGGTACCATGGTACGATGACTTCAAAAAATAAAAGCGATAATATCATGGAATAAAAATATTATATCTGTATACATTTGGAGCGAAAATTTAAAATTGACAGACTTATTATAATACTATTAAACTTAATATTATTATGATGTAGGTAGAATGATAACACACAGTTTGATATTTAATTACTTACAAGCACGAGCAAACGCGCCCTTAGTGACATTCGTCGTTTTCCCCACAGGACCAGTCGTGAGAATGTTGCGAAGGTGACCAGTCAGTGGCCTACAACTCGCAATATCTTGCACCAACTACGTCATATCGTATCCCCCCTCCTTATTTATTGTGCCGTCCTGTACGATGTTTTTTTTTTTCATTTTTTTCTAACATTTTTGACTACCTTAGCACCTTTTTCCCAATAAATTTTGTTTTGGCCTACAGGCTTCAACGTACATGCTATTAATTATTTTCAAATTTTTTTTTCTAAAAGCCACTGGAAAATTTTTTTCTGAGCACATTTTTTTTTCACTTATTTAATTACTCTGAAATTTAAAACGTATTTTTCTGCGTGAATCACTAAGCCACGATTTTGATTTGTTGAAAATGTTAATAAAATATTTCTGTTTATACAAAAACTTATTGTTTCTTCTTTTTTATATTATTAAGAATATAATACTCAAACTATGTTACCTACAGAAGTGGATTTATATGGGCGACGATGTGGCGATCCCCTCCCCACCACTTGGGCCTTTATTTTGTACTACAGATATTTTTGATATATGTATATAGTCATACAGATAGACATAAATATTTTTATTCGCACCCCCCTCCCATGACAAGCTTTAGATCCGCCCCTAGTTTCATAATTAACGAAATAATGACTAATAAAATCGTTAATACATAATATTTATGTATACTTAAAAGAAAATTCGTAAAAAATCGTACAGGGTACTTAAATAATCATAAAATAACATGAAATATAGACGCTTCAAATATTAGTGTTATTGTTAAGTATAAATAATGCTATTCGATATAAATGTGTTCAACGCGTTGTATTTAATTTCTTTTCCCACTTGAATCCGGGAAATTTTGTAAAATTTTCAGCCAATGTATGAACAATTCAAGTATTAATATAATTATTATTACATTGCTCAAAATGTTTGAGCTTTGTGCACAGTGCCCGGGCATTATTATTTGTTAAACAATGCCCGGATTTACTACTTTGCCCATAACATGTATATTGTATAGGACGTAAGATTAAATTGCACCTTGGGGGATATCAGTTAGAATAGGAGATAAGTTTGAGATATCCGAACTCACCTTGATAACGAAATTATTACTTTCTAAGTATGACTTGAAAAATAACAAATAAGGAAGAAGGAGAAGTTCTTTTAGCTTAAATAAGTCATAGTGCCGTACCTTGGGGAACGTTCAAGAATCTTTCAAAAGGAATATTTTCTGTGCATTGGCCGAATATATTTTTATTTTTATCTTATTTTTATTATAAGTATAAGCATTAAAAAATCTATCTATTTAATGCACAGGAAATATTCTTCTTTATAAAATGTACTATATGCGCATTTGGCCTAAATTGAACCAGACAGTCGAAATATTGGATATTCGGAAATCTTTATTCTTATATTATGTTCGAGATAGACAGAAAAACATATGATAGTGTGGTGGTCCCTCAAGGGGCCTGTTCGTATTTATTCACAGTAACATTTAGGCAATTTGTTTAGTCACCTAACCACCGCCGATCAGTACCTTTGTGTTAGTCGTAAATTAATTAATTTTTCAGTTAATTTGACTGAATAAAAATTGTTTTTCGTGAACAGTAATGTATCATTGAATTCAAATTTAATGCACCCATAATAGCGACCAACTCAATACCTAGTGTTCAGCAGAAAACGGTTCACTTGACTACTTTTTTTAAATCGAATGAACTATCAACTATTATGATTAAATTTTGTTGAGCACTTTAAAATACAAAACAATATGCTTTTCTAGCGCTACTGGCGGACAATGTACCGAACTGAATGCCGTCAGATTTACTTTTTGTGTCCACGGGGAGCGTTGCAAATTCATGATTTTTATCCAACTTACTAAGATAAGGACATCCGTAATATTTTCAATTTTGTGAAATCACTTATCAGCCAGTTTCAAGATGAAAAATACGTGATAACGTATAGAGAATTCTTGATAAATTCAAGAATAATCTCCTTTGACGTTCATTATCATTATCATTTATCTGCGAATGATGTACGTACAGTATTATTAAAAGCTTGCTAGATTGTAAACGAAATTTTCAATAATTATTTTAAACAATAATTTATTATAAAAATATTATGCTGTACATACGGCGACAGACGACCGTCGAACTAGGAAACGATGAGATATTGTCAATCGTCATCAAATAGTCATCAGTTTTGAATTATTCGTAATTTTTTTTTTTTTATCACGACAAATAACCAGCTCACAAAAAGCACTATCCGATTTCCTATATTTGGTCAAAAGAGACAACAACATAAGCCATGGATGTGGATCAACACGTGAAAAACGAATCTGGTAAACTTTATTCTAAAATTAATAAATTAACAACACTCTTTGAACCATCATTTTTAACAACTGTTAGATATTGATTGTTTTTTTGATGTGCCCAGTTATAGTCCTATTCATCTGAAACACAAACAAATAGAATGTTATTTGTTATTAAATTATGAGTTATATAATTTCTTTTCAGTGTCAACAGTGGATGACACAACAACAATAACAGAGTCAAAGACAGAAAATGACCAAACGATGTCTACCACAAAAGCAGTGGTCATATTAGTGGTTATATTCTTGGCGTCCTTACTCATTTTAGCATATTTGTATTACAATTTCCCACAGTTGACTGAGTATGTAGTAAAATATTAATTTAATTCTAAAGGTACTAAACAGCGAGCAATGTTAATTTTATTTATTTTTGTTTAAAGGGAGGAAAAAAAATACATCAAAATTCCACGGAATACCACAGACATGCAAAACTTGGGTAGGGTCTTAGAAGATTACAAGGATACATACTACACTCAAGTGTTTATGTCAATTTTCTTCTGTTATATATTGTATCCTTTTAATACATATAATTTCAATAATTGAACAAATTTTAATTTGATTATCATTAATTTACCTTAACTACTAATTAAATATTAGTTTGCAAACATTTGCAATACCTGGTTCAATTTCATTATCAATATTATGTGGATTTTTATACCCATTTATATTAGCATTAGCAATCATATGTTTTTGTTCAGCAATGGGTGCATGTTTTTGTTACTTATTGTCAATGACAATCGGAAGGAGATTAGCATACAAATATTTCCCAGATAGAATCAAATCATATGCAAAATTGGTTTGTGATTATTGAATACACTTAGTCAAAACAATTAGTAATAAATTAATACATTTTCTATTTCAGGTTAAGAAACATAATGACAATATGTTCTGTTATATAATGTTCTTGCGAATAACCCCATTTTTGCCTAATTGGTTTATAAATGTATGTGCACCATTAGTTGATGTTCCATTAATACCATTTTGGTTGGGAACTTTTTTTGGTAAATATTCTATAAATTATATTTTAGAAATATATAAGGTATTAATACTTAAGAAGAATTTAAGAGGCATATAATATAGAACTCAAATTTTATATTGTACTTAATTTTTTTGAGGTATATCATTATAAGGTTTGGAATTTTAAATGGTCATCTACGTTCTTAATTTAATTATTTAAATATTATTATTGAAAGTAAAATTTCTATTGAATATTTTTTTTCAAGTGTTTAGTGTAAATAATAAGTAGTATTAGTACATTTTCATTTTTTGTGATAAAAATAAACACTATGATCAATATGAAATTATTAAAAATGTAAATTTAATTTTTAAAAAGAAAAAAATTAAATTATTTGACTTAAATAGAATGCAAGTAAACTAAAAGCATACATTTATAAGGTCAACATCTAAGATAGTTTTTTGGACATCTCGTCATAGCTTAATTGATAAATATATGTAATTATATTTATAACCAAACTTCATAATAATAAATACATTTAATGACTATTTTTCACGATTTTATTATTTTTATTCCAGGAGTAGCAGTACCATCTGTGTTGGTTGTACAAGCAGGACAAACTTTACATCAGGTGGCATCAGAATCCACCTGGTCATGGTCTTCCGTCCTACTTTTGGCAACATTTGCTGCTCTGTCATTACTGCCTGTATTATTCAAGGCAAAATTAAGAGACAAATTTGACTGAAAAATTGTTGACTGCCATATTGAAGGACATTCCATTAGTGTAGTCTAGATTCCCTACCCATCTATGCCTCTTCCTTATGTCACAATGTCTCATAAATTATTACATTCATAATATATAAACATCTCAAAATAATTTATAACAAATTAAAATTTTTTTATTACCTTTGGATTCCAGAAAACTTTTCATATATTTTTAGTAGCCATAACGGTGTCTGAGGTCGCAAGGATTGAAGTGAAACTTCAAAATGACGCATTTCTACTTGTTCTGCCTTTATATTGTCTTCCAAAGCTTTCAATGAAGCTTCATGACAAATTGAAATCACCTTATAAAAATAAAATGTTACTTAATACTTGCAATGTATCTTATAATATAAACATATAACTTTTATACTTACTTCTGCACCAGAATAGTTTTCAGTAAGTTCAACTAATTTATTAATATCTACATTAGATGATGTTGGCATTTTTGAAAGTTTTAGTTTTAATATCTCCAAACGTGTAGTCTTATCTGGTAATGGAACATACACTTTACGATCTAATCTTCCTGGTCTCAAAAGAGCCTAAGAAAAATTATGTAATTTAATAATAAAATTATGAATAAAATTTGAAAATTTTACTAACAGAATCAATAAGATCTGGCCTATTGGTTGCAGCTAAAATAGTAACATTCCCTAATGGTTGAACACCATCTAACTCTGTTAATAATTGGGCTAAGACTCTAGAGTGAACTCCACTAGAACCACTGTCTCCCACGCCTCTTTCACCGGCTAAACCATCCAACTCGTCAAAAAATACAACACAAGGAGCTACATTCCTAGCTCGCATAAATGTTTCTCGGACAGCACGTTCAGATTCTCCAACATATTTATTAAAAAGTTCAGGTCCTTTTACTGATATAAAATTAAAATGACTCTCTGTTGCTACAGCTTTAGCAATCATTGTTTTAGAACAACCCGGAGGCCCGTATAGTAGGACACCCCGCGGGGGAGTGATACCCATACGTTTGAAAGCTTCTGGATGTTTAAGTGGCCATTCAACGACTTGTTTAAGTTTTAATTTTATGTCATCTTGGCCACCTATATCTGTCCATTTAACCTATAAGAAAAACGTAATAATTCAAAATATTGGTAAAATTATAATAAATAATATAGATTTAAGGTAAAATACTTACATTAGGCACTTGAACCATTACTTCTTTAATAGCTGATGGTTTTACTTGGGTTATAGCAGTACACATATGCTTATAAGTGGCATTTTCATTATTAATTGCTGCTTCAGTTAGTGCCCGATTAACTACTGCTAACAGATCGGCTCCCACAAATCCTTGAGCTCGATATGCTATGGAAGTTATTTCTTCTTCGCTTATTTCCTGTTGAATAGGGGATAATAGTTTTGTCAAAATATCTTTACGTTGCAATTCATTTGGTACTGGTAATTCAATCTCATAATCAAACCTAAATTTAGAAAATTATAAAAATAAGAAAAAAAATAATTTGAGTTTGTAACTTTTAAACTTTTTAATCAATATACCTTCCTGGTCTCCGTAAATTGTTATCAACAGAACTCAAATTGCAAGTAGTACCGATAATAGCTACTCCATTATGTTTGGTTGATTTTAACAAATCAAACATAGTTTGAAGTGTGTTCATAATCCTTCTTTCAAGGTCTGAAGATTCATTTGATTTGCTTAATGTTTCTAATCTATCAATTAGAATAACACTAGGAGAATTAACAATTGCTTCTTCAAAAAAAAGTTTTAATTTTGCTTCAGACTGTCCATAAATCTTGCTTAGAATTTCCCAACCTTTTATTTCAACCACATGTCTTTTCAATGAATAAGCTATAGTTTTTGCTAATAATGTTTTTCCAGTTCCAGAAATACCATGTAAAAGAAATCCGCAAACATCTAAAAAAAATCTACTTAATAAATATTTAGTGATTTGGTTTTATTACATAAGTTAACATTAGCTTACTTTGATATTTTGATTTCTGTATTACATTCATTACTTTTTCATAGATATTATCTAATCCACCAACATTTGATACTGGATACGTTATATTGTCTTTGTTAAGATGATTTATTATATTCCAAGTAGTAGATCCCGAAATATGATAAAATTGTTCATTGTTTATATTCATAGTTTGCATTTGTTCATTCAAATCAACATTAGGAAAAGTACAAATTTTAGATACTTCTAAAATGAGATTACGTCCATAAAAGTCGAAACATAAAAAATCTGAAAGTTTGATGATACGCCCTTCATATTTATTAGAAATGTGAGTTAACAGGTGTTGTATAAATTCTCCATCTGGTAATTGATTGTCATTAGATAAACGAATTTCAATGGTTTGAGCTTCACTGGGTGGAATCTTAAATCGTTCCACAGAAACATATTCCAATTGATCTAATTCGTCTGTCAACACTATAATAACAAAAAAAAATATACGTAAGTGATTAAACAAATGGCAAACAATTTAATCAAGTTGCAGTATAATCATAGGCGCAATTAGGTTGGTGAAAGAGGAAGCTTAACTACCCATCCCCAAAAAATTACAGCGACAGTCATTTATTTATTATGAAAAATGGAACCTTTTGAATTTTTTTTTCAAACAAAAAAAACTCAAATTGATTAACCATATTTTAGTTATTTGATCTGTTTATATTGTTTGATAATACAATAAATGGCTCATGTTTATTACAACCCCTTATTAAGAACTACAGAACATTAACAACCTATGCTTCATAAAAAAAAGCATAAGTTACAATACTACACTGGTTCCTATTAACCGCTATCATCTATCAGTTATTGTTTACCTGTTATTAACTTTTATTTTTTGCAGAAATTTTGAAATTTATAGTTGTTAAGCGTTAGACACATGACAATTATGACTACGAACTATGCTAATTGTACACGAAGTGTAGTTTGTTTATTGCTTAACTTGTTTTTTAACATGTAAAAACAGTGATGACAATGAGAAAAGAAAAAATTTAAACAATGTAGTGACTATGGTTGATCTTGGCAATTTTGTATTTGTTATTTATTTTAAAGATGTTAAGTATATATTAGTAGATTGTTCAAAATCAACAATGTTTAAGGTCAAAAATTGCCAACTATTAAAAATAGTTTAAAATCAATGATATTAAACAAGTCATTATTGAAGATGAATATCCAATATAAATCATAAATTGCAATAAATAGGTTTCATATTCTGTTTAGTTTAGAAAAATATGAAAGGTTGTTATTTTTTATGCGACAAATAAAAAATTGGGCAAAAACAGTAATTAAATAAAAGTAATTTTCAAATTTATCGTTGAATATATGTTGAATATCGAAAAATGCATAACCCAGTCTGAAAACTAAAGCAATTATTGATTTATGTATTGTTTTTTTCATGAGTTATGGTATAAAAATACATAATGATTTATTGTTGAGGTTATGAGAAGTGAACCATCAGGTATGTTGTATCAAAACAAATTTAACCTCCCCAAAAATGACACCCTAGTTGTGCCTATGGATATAATCATTCAACCTTCTTTGGAGAAATATACGCTTGACAGTGGCAAGTCGTCCGAAGGCCAGATGTGTTTGACAAAAGTCTTGTTACCACACCTCACGATGACCGGTTCACCAAGCACAAAGCCGCACAACTGAATCGCAGCAATTGGCACAACCACATTGTCATTGCCCACCATGTATTCGTCATCTGTAAACATTGTCACACGTTGAACATCAAATAAACTAAAAGTTCATCCAAAATTTGATATTAATAAGTAATATTATATTGCGTTGTCAAAGAACGCACATGACGTACCGTGCTGCGTACGATTAAATACACAAACGTCTCGTACCTTTCGTGTACAGCTTGGCGTACGAGTAAAGACAATGGTCGTTAACGAACGCCTGAGCCCAATTCGACGTGTTCGGCGGACAGTGATCGGTGAAATGAGTTTCCAAATCCGTGAAGTACAACGTCGACATGCAAGTGTCGCAGGTGCGGTACTTGAAGGCAGGCCCGACCGAACGCCTAGGTTTCGTCATCACGGAGACCGTCTGTGATTTGAAGCAGGTGGCTGCGGAAAAAAGACTGCAGTCGAATCACCGAACGAGTGAACGATGTCCGTCGTCTGTGTTTTGATTTTTGAATTCGAATTTTGAACTAAACCATACTCTCCTGTCCGTTTATCACCCGAACCTTGAAAACTGATCAAAACTCACGAGTGTCGCGCAGTGTGGCCCCTTGTCGTGGCTCGCATATTTTTTGCACCCTTAAAAACGGTTACACCTAAAACGCCAAAAATAGATTTGTTACATTGTTACAATATAAATATTATCTACCAACTATTTCTGAAAATCAGCCAACAATAAAAATACTACATTTCCGGAAACCTGAAATCTAAATTCCTTAAAAATAACTCCGAATCGTTTGACAAAATACAATCAGGTACTTTGGGGAAAACCTTAAAAAATACTGTTTTGGAACTTCAAATTTTAATTATATAGATAAAATATTGCTAGAAGTGTTCAAAAACCATAGAATTTATGATATAATATTAGGTATTATATACCGTTACAGTCGTTATTGGTACAATAATACTTGTAAATAATGGACATTTTCCATATTTATTAATTGCGTTTTGTAACTATAATATTTAATAAAATGCATTATAAATTTATTTATATCATTTATATTAAAATGTATTAATTGGATATATTGTATAAATAGGTGGATATCAACATTATAAAACTTGAAATATACACTTTTAAAGATATTAAAGTTAATATATTATGAGGAGAGGTAGATAGATTTTGAAAAACCTTGTAAAAAGTAAATTATAATTTTTGTACGACTTCAAAATCAAATAACAATTTTAAATACTATAAAATAAAATATGATGTGCATTCTGTTAATTATTTTGACTACCTATACATTTTTACATTCGACTTTTATTCGAGTATACTATACTCAAGTTATAATTACATATATTATTATGTAAGATACAGTCATATATAAATTGTAAGTTCATATTTGGCAGTACAATATCATAATTGTATATGTATACATAAATACATATTAATATATTATATCAAAATAATTAGGCGAATTTGAGAATCATTTTTTACTAACCATTTATGAAGTTTGCATAAACTTGAAAACACTAATGTATTAATTTTTTTTTTTTTTGTAATAAAACAATTATAATATAATGTTTTATTAAAATTATTAATGCAAAAGTACAATTTGCTATTGTTCTATAATAGTCTTTTTAATATTAACATCACAATTGTATAGTTTTTATAACTTTTTTCTGAATAATGTAGAAACTAAAGAGTATTATTTATTAAACATTTTTTTTTGTTATTTTAACAAAGTTAAACAGAAATAAAAAAATTATAAGTATTTTATAATAAACCAATTTTTACTTAGATACTATTATATATTTTTGATGATATCATTATTTATATATGCACAATAATACTAATAATAGGTATACTATCGTCTATCAATGATGATATAATAGACAGCTAGTCTATTATAAATTATATATATTATTATTATTATTTATTATTCTATAATAAATGGTAATATTGATCTAAAAATGAATTAATTGTTCTATGATACGAAAGATGAACGATGTAACTAACTTAACCTATATTTGGTACCTACCTAGTACCTACTGTTTTTAATTTTTATCATTGGATTGAGTTGGATAAGACCCAGCTGTCGTTTTACGTTTGTTCGATCATTCGATCATTTGGTTTACACTTAATAGGTATGTATTATATTATATAAATATTAAATATACCATAATAGGCTGAATAATTAAATTATTAATATTATATAAATTCAGATATTTTTATAATTTATTCTAATTAGTTACACTCAAGTACCTAATTTATAAAAGTAATATTAATATTAATTATTAATGGTTATCTATCAAATAGTTAAGTCTTAACTTTTAGGTATATCACGTTGGTGCTACAAACAAGATTATCAAAATATCTAGTAAATCCAATATTATTTGGAGTGTATATGCAGTATGTGTATTGTATTCGTAGAACCACAAACCGATTTTGCAGCGAAATGCGTATTTATGAAAAACAAACACAGTGCCAAAGCTTTGTTCACACACAACAATACAAAAAAAAAAAAATACCAATCAAAATCAAACATTTCTCGATAATGTATATGAACCCACCTATATGAACAACCTATAGAACAAAAACCCCTCACAGGAAGTTAAAAAATATAAGCATACAGACTAATCAAACTAACATTTAATAAACTATTATTAGTGGTGCTAAAAATCTCTAATACACATCAAACGGAACAAATGTATTAAAAAAATCGCAAAATTTAAAATGTCACTACTATACTTGCACGTGTCATGTTTTCGTTATAAAATCGTAACATTTGTATACACATTTTTATCATACACGGTGCTATACTTATTTCTCAGTCTGTGCAAACGAAAATGTGTAAATGCTGGTAGGTAAATCTATTTCCAAATAACAACCACATCCTTTTTCCAGACCTTAATTGTTGGTAAATGGTAATGATCGCTATAATGCTATGTCCTATGTGTTAAAAAGTTGCTTGGCACTTTTACTACCAATGTATTATTTCAATTATTTATTGATTTAGGTGTACCTTAATAATTTTGAGCAAATATGAAAAAAATTGTTCATAATAATAATATGTTCTATTATAAAATCTAATATAGTAATATGGTCAATTTATAATTATATTTTAAAATATCCAATATTATTAAATTCTGTTGGTATTAAAATATTTGGGTAGGTATACCTAACCTATATGGATATAATAATGCTATGTCAGTTATAAATTATAGACAGGAGGCGGGTCGCAATATAGTAGATTTTATATAATGTATAGTCATATTATAGGTATTAAATATAGTAGGTGGGCACGGTTAAGTACGAGAACAAAAACTACCCTGTATATAAGTGTGAGTGTATGTGTATACGTTAGTGTTTACAAATAAATCATGTTAGGTTAGTTAAATAATATATATATATATATATATAAATTTGTACATAAATATGTGTATAAGTACCTATATAGACTATAGTTATAATACGTGGGTGGTGGAAATATATTAAAACGGCACGTTTATTGAATGTGTATATGCATTTATATATATTATTATATTATATATTTCGTGATTCTTTAATAGAATATCACTCATTATTTTAAAATCTATTAACATTTTTAAAAATATTTTTTTTACAGCATTTCCAATAGAAATAAAACAATTTAAAAAAAAATATATTTTTTATTGTTATAATTGTTCAAATTTTTTTATTTTTTTGAACAGCAATATTTTAATTTCATACTCCGAAATATAATATTCTTCGGAGTATTTTGATATATAACATTTGAAATTCAAACGAGTAATTTGTGAGTTATAAGTTAAGGTGATAATGAACATTGTTTGTTATAAGAATCACCCTGTGACCTGAATATATAAAAGTATATAACCATATAAAATTATGTATAGTACACGCGGTTGGTCGGTCGATCGACTGCAAGTATATAATATTATAATGTACATGCCCGCGTATAATATGTGTACAAGTCAGTTTTATCATTACCTTTTGGCTTTTATGTATTATGTATTGTATAATGTGATATTTTATTACACGATCGTCGTTAATGTGGTTATTTCCATTGATGGGTGATGGGATATTCGCCGATATAGCGTTATACTATAAATTACACACATAAAAAAAAAAAATACTATTAATGACGATAATAAAACAATTAATTGTTTATCGAATCAATCGTTTAAACATAAAAATGTTTAGCAATAATATTGATTATTGTTATGTATAGGTACAAGCACACGTGTCAAGTCCACTTTATACAGATATGTCACCCTGGCTGCACCATGCACCTATTATAATATCAAATAGCTAATATACTGCACTCACGCGGGTTATATGAATAATAGGTACTGGAACTGCAAATTGCAATAATATATCGCTTTTAATTTTTAAGCGAGTTACGAGCATTTTAAAGTTTTAATATTTTACATAACTATAACTTAGCTACTTAAAAATTAAGATATCAATAAAAGCCTATGAGATGCCCTAGATAGTATTATTACCTTTGAGTTTGATAATAGGTAAATTGATTCTAATATTAAAACTAACAGCATAAAATTGATTCTACTGAACGTAAATTTGCTATGTTTTACGTTCGTAAGACGGAGATAACACTACGGGTTTGACGTCCTCTTAACTTAATAAAATTAGTATTGATAATATTAGTTAATATGACTTATGATAAATATAATTTTGATAATTATTTAATACTATTGTATTATTATTTTTTTTACAAAGCAAAATTTAAGTTTGACGTTTTTTTTTTATAAAGATTGATATAGATATTTATCGATGTTTTTATATCAAATAGTATAAAAAAAAATATATGTTGTAATTGTTTTTTTGAAATTTGTATAAAATTAAATTTAAATTATGTTTAATAATTAGTTTTTATAAGATAATAGCATGTATTTTGTTTTAATTTTTTATATGTTATAGAAGGTAATAAGTATATGGATATAATATAATACAATCATTATTATTATTGTTCTAGTAATTTAAAATAGTGAATACATAATAATATTAGATTATATTATAGTCTATAGTTATTATTATAAAGTAAATACTTCATAACATTTTAGATGTTAATTTAATAAAATTCATTGTTATTACATTATATTATATGAAATTTGTGTAAATTTGTTTGTCTCCATATATTTATTCTAATACATGTATTTATAAATGATATTACACTATAAATAAATGGCTATTCAATTAAGTAATTACAATTTACAGGTAAATTTTGATCGTTTGATATCTACTTTTATGTTTAACAAAATGGCAATCTAATAAATTTCATACAAAATACCAAAATTAACTATTCTAATTTTATGTTGAAATAAACATATGTTATTGGTAAAAGCGCAATTTGAAAAGACAAAACTAAAATGTTTTAGAGGACTTTGTACTGACTAAAGAGCCTCATTAGTCACTAATAGCGTTTAAATTTATGGGGCACCTAGACCAATTTGCACCGAGGCACACAAGTATCTAGCAATGTCACTGTGTGTGTATATTGTATGCATGCATGTGTGTTTGTTCAGGTACTTTATTATACTTGTTCCGCGGCGTGATGTTCGTATAACCATTGATTAAATATATTCAATGGTATAACTTTGAGTTAAGCTTATGTTGTTACTCGTGTTCTAGCTATGTTATGGTTCGGTGTGGAATGAATTTATTGTATGTGTGTGTGTGTGTATACATATATATATTTATAGCAGGTGGAGAAATAGATTGATTCATAAACATACTTAAAATATATTCTTTATGACGATGAAATGTATACACTTTTTTTTCTAAATTCTGGTGGAGTCACAGAGATACTGAAAACCTAAAATTTCATCCCAATTTATTTCACTCAGTGAAATCAATTTTACAACAAAAACCAGAAAGCAAGAACCTGCAGAAATAAAATTTTGAAGTTAAGGTATCTTTAACAATAATATGTATCAGATACCATGATCTATATATACTATGTTCAATATATCCCCGAATGATCCGGGATATATAATAAATAATATATATGTTTAACTAAACCAAACTTAAACGTCGTGGCATCGTTAGTTCATTAAATTTTTGAATTTTGTTTAAATTGAAATTATTGAATACATTATGCTGTTTTCATATTTAAGTCATTGTTGTGTTTTAATAATTGTTGTCAATTTGTTAGAATCATTTAATAATATTTGCACTTGTTTTATCCTGAAGTAAGAAAAGTTGGTATTTATATCTTTTTTTTTGTCACTAAAAAAATATAAAAGAGTTTCATTTAACTCGTATATCGATTGGAAACATGAATATAATTAATTCTTAGAATTTCAATGAGTCATCTTATTTATATTAGGGGTAATAAAATTTTCAAAGGATTTTCAAAAAAAAAAAATTCTTGAAATGTAGTACGGTAAGCTATTTTGAATAATACTTGTTAAACTTTAATTACTATAGTTTTTATTAAAATTAAAAATGTAACAATGATATAACTTATTCATTAATTCTACGTACCTACCTATTGTCAATGACCATATTATAATGTTTGATAATTCATCGTTTTGTTATTATTTATTTTTAACTTATATTAGCTATATCATAGATCACTGCTGAATATCTAAACTTCTTACTGAATATATTATTTAATTTTTAATCTAGACTCATAAGTAATAGTTTCGTAGAATATTTCCTTATCTATATGTGTATTTAATATTTATTAATAAAACGTTAGTGTTTACTATCTTTTAATGGCTTAAAAATGTTTAATGGTGTAAAAAATAAAAATTCTTTAACCCTTGTCTGGTTTAATTTGTAAAATTTGAATGTTGGGCCTCTGGATTCCAGAGTTTGGAATAGTATGGAATCTGCAATTGTAATATTATCTAGCTTGTGTAAATTAGTTTGTCGATAATAATAGTTGCGTCCAACAAGCTATTGTGTGTTATGGCATTATAATTAATTTACTGGGAATTCGGTGTTGATAAAATGAAATTCCAAAATTCTTAAAATATTAAAGTATTCTATTATATGTTTTCTTAAAATATATGTTATATAGACAGAGTGAAATTCTGTTATTGTCACTGGTCGTTCAACATTAAAGATGATCTTACGATAATAATACCTATATACACTGTTTAAATAAGTACATGATTACCTATTACAATCCACAATTATAAACTTTATAGATATTTACATTTTTTTTCTAAATGATCAATAAATTTCAGAGAATTTATTCAATCAAATATTTTTCTGATGTTGAATAGTTCAGTGTTATTTGAATTAATTCCAAAAATTAGTAAACGGAAAATCTATTTTGTATAAAAAGTACACAGTACCAGTATACTGATCATTATTCGAAAACTTTCACAGAAACAACAAATATGAATTTTTGCTCTAGGAAGAGTAAAACTAATAGTTTTACATTAAACATAATATTATAATATACTTTAAATGTGTGTGATTTAAAATGAAATATATACATTCCTTACTAAATTCGATTTATACACGGCCGAATATACCAACCAATAATAACGTTAAACATTTATCGTACCAATACTACCATTTATACCAACAAGGTTCACGTATATAAAAGTTCAATAAATTCTTATAATTAATTTTTATTATGATGGCGATGGTTGGCATATTCCACATAATATAATATCGCATACATAAGCATCATGCTTATTATATGATAATGTATATTATTATTGAACGGGAACCGACGGTTTCCAATTTTTTCTTTGGGTATACGTTACACGTATTATATTATGCCAAAAATATCGAAAAGTATAAACCCCTGTCCCTCCAACACTGAATATATATATATATATATATATATATATATATATATATATAAATGATCCACCGCATCAGGTACACCGTATACAAGCATTTATATTCATAAATCGAAAAATATTGGCTATCGGCCCGAATCTGCACCGATGCGCACGCATATATTTACACAATACACCGTATGATATTTTATTATATGCAAACATCAAACAGATCCTTTCGTTGTACATTGTTATTATTATTAGTATTATTATTATAATATATACATTTGTAGTCTACAGTCACGTGTGTGTTCCGTATTCACTATACTATAATTTTTTATTACATGGCCTGTGAACATTTCGATCATATATATGTATATTGGTATAGGTACCTGCTATACCTATATATAATGTATACGCTATTATTTCGTTTACTATATTATTGCTACTCCCTTAACAGTTTATTATCTACTCTGTCTCTCGTAGTATCGTACATGTGCATCATAAATGCAATTATATTATATTGATTACTCTTTGACACGTCTCACATCGTCAGTTAATTATATAATAATATTATCTTTGCGCGTACCTAAAGTTACCATATACGTAGATATGACATAAAAAAGTAACATGCACAATGCATCCATTTAATTCTTATATTTATCATCACTTTGGATCTATAACTTTTTCATTTCTTGTGTTTAAAAATATCATAAGTTTCTAATTTGTTATATACTTACATGTGTCGATAGCAAGCCTATTTTATTATTAACATTACATAAATTTGTTTATTTATTTGTCATAATATCATATTTAAAACACAGTAAATTAGAATTTATTAGATTACACATTAAACAAAATGGATATATTTATCGTTATTTTTATGTTATTATGTATACATGCATAAAATTTATTTATTAATAATATATATATAACGGTTATTTATTTTATCCTCCAACTCAGATATTCTGTTAAATTGGTCATTTTATAGAAGGTTTGTGTTGTGTGGGCTTCGAATGAACTGTTCTAAAATTGTGAATTATTTATTGGTTTCAAATATTCAATAGGTATATCATCAATCAGTGTAGTTAACCATGCATTTTAAAAACGTATTATTATATTTTTATCAAAATATATATCTATGCCTAAATCATAAAAAACACATAATATATTTGTTATTTTAAAGTCAACATAATATTATGTATCTACAATTAAACGTATTTGAATTACATCATGGCAAAGTGGATTGGCATGTTACAAAGTGCGTCATAATCTCACACAGACCAGCTACAAACGAAGAATACCGTGAAGTGCGCTAATCCTTTTCGGTTATACAACCACGCACATACAATACATTTTACAAAACTGACTAAACCACGGCGTTGTATATAATAGAAGAGGTAACGCGTAATAATATGTTTATAAAAACGCATTACAAAAAATGCACTGGTTAGATACTATATTATGTTATCGTATAGTATATTAGTATGTTATGTGCCCATATTTATTTATTTATTTATAATAATTATGGGCAAATGCCCAATACACAAAGGTATAGTAAAAGTATATAACAAACATATAAATTAAATAAATTACATATTATACAAAATAATTTAGAAAATAATTTACGGATTTTAATTGGCGATTCTCATCGTTCTGGAGATAGGCTCGTTTCTCAAGTAGTTGGTTAAGCATTATGGTATAAGAAAATGAGAATTATTGCAGGTGTTTCGAATTGGTACCTTTATATTTATAAGTGCAAGAAGGAATGAAAAGTCAATATAGTCAGAGTCTAGAGAGAAGTTTTCGAAGAAAATATATATTATTTCGGTGACTATTGGCTGGAAGGTGGAGACATTTAGAAAAGGGAGAACAGGAGTGTAGTCATGAAGTTTGAAATTAATATTAACAGTACATTTTACAAAGCATAGAAATCTGCACTGGACACGTCGAGTTATTTGCAAGCCTCCGCAATCTGTGGATCCCAAATAACAGAGCTATATTCAACAATAGGCCTGGCAAGTGAACCAAAAATTGCTCTAAGAAAGTTAGAAAGTTTAAATTCCCCAGCTATTCTTTTAATAAAATCTAAAACCATGAACTCTTTACATGTGATATTGTAAATATTTAAAGCTGAGGACAAAGTTAAAGTAAAATCAAGATCACACACATATTATAGTTAGGTATGATACAGCTATTAGCTATTATGTATATTTTAAAAAATAAATTGGAGTCTCGAAAGCAGTATCAAGTAAGTGTTAGCCCCAAAAATGCCACCAAAATGCATCAATTTTTAAATTTTTTTTATCATTTTATACGAAAAACTATTCTGAACAGAACTCTGTTATCTAGATGAATTGCCTGTCTAGGATAATTAGTAGGACATATTATATTATTATATTTAATAAAATAAAAATTTTTCTATATTGACGCTGGAGTTTTTTTACAGTTATTTGAAGAAAAAGTTATGGAGAACCTTGTATTTAGTGTTTTGACCTTAGATAAAAATTTACAAAAATGTTATGAATTTTCAACTTCAAAATTCTTTGCAAATTTTTGCGATTTTGGCATACTTCGTAAACATATGAACTTTAAATGCTTATAAATAAAAATTGTGACTAACAATTTTTGATTTTTTTTTACTACAATAAGAACAACTTATATGTATTAAATTTTACATTGTATTAAATTTTAAGGATTTTTTGAAAAGCCAAATTTTTTTTATCGGAATTTCAAGAAAAAAATTTTTAAAAATTCTAAAAATTTTAAAAATTTAACCGTAATTAGATAATCAGATAAATATTTTGTAAAAATTTCAAGTATTTATAATGAATTGATTTTGAGTTACAGCAAAATAAAAAAAATTGATTTCGTCAAAAACTGGTAATGCGTAAAAATTCTCGTTTTTCTGTTACTTTTTCAAGGTTTGTCTTGACAATTTTGAAAAGTACTGAAAATTTTTTACTTTTGACCTCCCAAATTACCAACTAGATTCAATTTCCTTTTCAAATAGGGGCTGAAGTCAATAATCAAAGCACTATTATTTATATTACTACTCCAAAAACGTGATGACAGATACAAAAAAGAAAAAAAAAGAAATACATACATCATTGTAAAATCAATATATTCATCACTTCGTTCAGAATCTACAACATTTTTGATTATTATAGATTATTTATTTTATGCAATATATATTATACGTACTATGTCTTACAGTACTGTCATACACTCATACTAATAAAATAAAGTTTAATGTAACTCGTGGATTCATTTTTCGTATATTTACATATATTTCAATTAATTATATAAAAGCCCGGCCTGCCCCATATACTCTTATATGAAATATGATATGTTTTATACTTTTTTTAGTCTCTTTATAACAGTATGATGTGAATTTTAAAATAAAATTCAAATTTTTATATACCTACATAAATTGTATTTACAAATGTCAAAGGTGCTTCCAAGCTCAGGACCCTGGTGCATTGCCGTGCCTTGTCATCATGTATAGTTACACCACTGACATCAACTTAATAGATATGACATCATAATAGTATATAAAATATAAAATTTATATTATTATAAATGTCTATATATTTTCGTATAATTTGATGTTTTTAGTAAGATTTATAGTTTTATATTAATATAACATCAAATATGCGATAATTCAGTAATTAAGTAATTGCATAAAAACATTAAAAACCCATTTATCCACCGGAGATGATTTAATGCTTCTCTAAAATCTATTTATTACAGGTATAATACCTATATTGGCTATATCATACGTAGCCATGTATAAAATAAAAATACCGAAATACTATAGCCTACATTCCAGACTGAATTAGTACTAAATGTTTACAGTTTCACGTAGGTGGCCGAAATATTATTTATTTTAAGAAGGAATCAATTTTATATAATATTAAATAGTATACACATTACTAAATTACCATTTAGACATAATATATGTATATATATATATGATATATATAGAGAAATCGAATTATGGTCCGCAAACGCGGTATTATAATATAGACGTACGATTTGCGTGTTTTAGAACAGGTAAACTTGACTTACAATACCTATATAGGCTATATAATTAAAGTCGATAAATGTTTCGCGGTCGTACCTATCGATTATTGTACACACTATTAAATACTCCATAAAAAATAATTGCATGCCGAATAATATAAACTATATAAGCGAGAGTAGAGGTCGATACTTGTGAGTACTATATTATGCACATAGTAGTTACTATAATATACAGTATACAAATATATATTTATATACGGGCGCAATAATAATATAATATAGACAAAATGTATAAAAATATTTACATCAAGAAAGAAGTTCCGACATATAAGTGACTACCGGCATATTTACCATTGCATTTTTTTTTTTTACAAAATTCAGTTATGTGTATGATAATTATTAATGACTTGGTGCATTACATATAAACGATAAAGATATATATATGTATACTAATTGTATAAAATTATAACGAAACGTGTATAATTTTTGTAATTTTTTTTACATGTCATGATCTACGGTGAAATATATATATAATATATATAGCTATAATATGCATTTAGTCATACCGCAAATTATGAAAAAAATCCAATGTGCAGTGTTGTATGCATAATACATGTATGTAACACGATATCTTATTATAATATACTGCAGTGGGTATAGGTATAAAGATACTATACAGTATGTGCAGCATTATCGTGCATTAAACACGAAAATTCTAAAGGTCGGGCTATCATTCGCAACGTGACCGACTAAACAATGGGGACCATTAATCCGTGTATATTGTATAATATATAATAATATATATTTAAGGTGTTCGTATATTTTAGTCTGCGACGATGCTAATTACCGGTAGTCAACAAGTCGTTTTTGCGGTGGAACAGCCGAATGACGATAATATTTTACGCGCTTGCGGTTTTGGCAACAATTGCCTTCCAAGACAATTGCCGACGATGACGATGACGACGACGACGACGACGACGACGACGACGGCGAGAAGGCAGAAATCTCGGTGGCGGCTACTCTGTAGGGCTCGCGACCCCTTTCGGTTGAGTCGGTGGCGGCAGCAGCTATAGGGTAGGTGTGTGCTGTTTATGGCATGGGGTCGAGCAACCCCAAACAGCCATTAATTCGACCCTTTTGCGAGATTGCCACTTTGACCATTTTTCAAACGCCTTTCTACCACCACCGCTGCCGAGCTGACATCTCACTCTCAATCTTATCCACAATTTTTTTCCATTTTTTTTTGTTCTCTCCTCGTTATATAGTAGTAGTAGCAGTAGCAGCAGCCGCCCTTTTCTCTCTCTCTAGCTCTATCGTTTTTGTTCTCCGATAGCCATTGACAACGACGCGTCGGCGGTAGTGGCGAGGGAAAGGGAGTGACAGACTAAAAAACGAGCGAAAAAAATATTAAATTATAATTCTCGCGACTATATTATAATGTACGTATTGCGGTAGCGAAAATCTATCTTGCGGTGGGAGTACGAAAGGAAAGAGCGAAACAGAGAGATGGAAATTGGGAGAGCCTATATAATATATATGTAGCTGCAATGCATCTATATATGATAAAAGCGAAGAAGTTTTGCGCGAGCACACGGGGAAAAAACTGCTGTGCACGCCGCACGGCTGTATATAGGAAAACCGACGACGACGACACAAAAGCGAAAAGTTCAACGAACAATATATATAAAATAGTCGTATATACATATATCGATGACACCTCCACCACCGCCTGCTTATAATATATCGTCTTCGAAAGTCGAAACAACCCGATAGATATTATTATTATTATTATTATTGTCGACAAACTACCAATACATATATGTATAATGTATACACACACAACACTTATACCTAGGTATCTATTTATGTATAGTATATATTATACTCAGAGACTGTTGTATGTATACGAGTTTCATTCTTATATATATATATGTGTGTGTGTGTGTGTGTGTGTGTGTACAGTATATATAAATATACCCGCGCACAGCCGGTGGTCACGCACTGTTGCAAACAGTCGGCTTGTGAAAAGTTAAACCGATCGACGAGGGTCGCACACGCCATGTCTGCGAATTGTTTTTTTCGGTGGTATTTTTTTTTTGCGCGCGATACTTCTTTTTGTATTGAATGTACACACGTATTACTAAATAATTATAATATCATACATGCTATAGGCACATAAGCAAATTATTTGAAAGCGCTTAATAGCCACAAAAGGTAGCACCATGCTCCCCCCTTAAAAATAAGTTAAACACATTAAGTCAATTAAAAAATTGTATTTCATAATAAAATGTACCTTAGTTGTAACAGTTCTAACTATAAGTATTATCATTTTATTGTTTCTAAATCGTAGTACGTAATCATATATATAAATATATATACATACTTATTAAATAGTATACAAAAAGTATACAACAACATTTAACATAATAATATTTTTCGATTCAGTGACTTGGGAAATATTTTCAGAAAGAAGTCAAATATTAAATACCTTCTATATGAAATTAAAAATAAAAATCTAATAGCAATACAATATTTAATCAAAAGAAAGCTTAAAACACTAAACAAATACAGTATAAATACTTGTTGACTTGTATGTTAAAATCAATGTCTTCTTTATATAGGTACTAATCCTATTGTAAATACATTTTTATAATACTGAATAATAACTAATTGTGATATAAAGTCCATAATTCGTTTTTTTCTGCAGCAAATACATATATTATATATCTATTACTTCATCAACTTAAATACTTCCATGATCACGAATATTAAATAGTGCTAAGTCGACTAACGGTTCTTTGCTTATACTTGATTTTAACCAAGTTTTTACTTTAATTTTATTTTATTTAGGTATATGGTAGTAGTATAATTAAACTTACTAAAATATTTTTAGTCAAAACCATAAGGATAAAATAGCAGATAATACTAAAGATAATTAAATTTTTTTTGTAATGAATTTGTATTCTCGTTTAAATTGGATTTGTTCAATTCAAAATATATATAGCTATTATGTATGATATAGGTAAAATATAAAAAACGAAATAAATGCGTATTTTAAAATTTAAAATTAAAAAAAGTATATAAATATTATAATAAATTGAAATAAACATACTACTTCAGACCATTTGGTAAAACAATGTATACGGTTCGTTTAGAATTTGAATATAATACATTTTTCCACATAAAGGATACCTAATACCTATTGCATATCCGTCCTATATATCACTAATTATAACTTATAAGTGTTGCTGATTATATTATATTTATATTATGTATATGAACACCGGAAGCGAAATAATAATATTATATTATACGTGCTTATAATAGCTGTTGACAGAAATCAGAATACCGGATATACGGGCGTACGACAAAAAATAGATCGATTTCGATCGACGCGGTAAAAATATTATATAAAAAGAGGGTAAAAAGGATTTTTTTCATTGCTTCCTGAAATTTTGATTGTCAAAAAAAAAAAAATAGTAAATAATTTATTAAGATTTTTAACTGTTTTTTGCTTGTAAAATACTGTACGATTTTTAATTATACTTATATAATATTAAATGCTTATATTATCGTTCACGAAATTATATACAACTCCGTCACTCATCGAAAAACTAGGTCGGGAATCATATGGTAAATGTCGTATTATCTTGACTTGCAAACTTGTAGAAAGTTTAAAATCCAATTCCATAGTAAAGTTTAAGTATTATTATTATATGTTTATAATTTATTGCATTAAGAATATATTTAATTTTTAGCAACTTTTCTGTAGCGTAAAAGAATACTCCAGTATACCTACACATATAATATGTTTAATATATATAGGTTTTAAACACGAATATACATTTTTAACGTTATTTTATCGATCAACTCGCAAAAATGTTTGTTAAAACGCAATCGTGCGGAAACAAGAACAATATCGCTTATAATACTATTATTAAGAAATATTTATTTTTATCAATAAACGGTATTACCTACGCGATTAAAGTCGATTTATACATTATCATGTATATTTATATTGTAGTGTAGTACTAACCTGATGATATCAGTAAAGATATATTTTAGTGATTGGAAAAGGGCGTTTGAAGTAATGAAGGTACTGAAAAGTCGAATCACCTTTTAATATTTTATAGGTGTGCTATAAAAAAAGTTTGTTATTCATCATATTTACGATTAATAAAATAAATATGTAGCTAAGTATTAAAATGTATTTAACAAATCACAATAATTGACATTTATCAATACAGGAAAAAACATTATGATAGTTGTCTATAAAAGTATATAATTAAAAAATATCAATAATATGGTAATAGTAAAATAACAATATTACAATAATAATAATAATTAATACAAAACACGCAATAACAATGCATATATGTTTTAATATTTATAATATAAGTACACTTATATAAATATGTATATTAATATATTGTATGTATATATAGTATATATATGTTATTAATGATCATAATTATATTATAAATAGAAGGGAACTAAATCTAAAGGTTGTAACGGTTTTATATTTCTCCGATAAAATACAAATTAATAAAAATCAATAATATTAGTTATAAGTTAAAATTAATATTTTTAGAAAATAATAACGCTTCTTTACAATTTACAGATAAAATTGTGCTTTATGATAAATATTTTGGTCATTCTATGTTACATAAATGTAATAATATTATACCGAGTGGTTTTTGTACGCACACATCTACTGAGTAGAACAAAATTTATACAGGGGCCTGACGCTAGATGATGACAAACACGTATAAATTGTATATTATTTAAATAATTTTAAGTTAGTCTTCAATTTAAATTTACATCCTAATACGAGTAACGAGATTACGAGAGCATTATGACTTATGCGATATTCAGCGGTTACGTTTCCTGGTTTACCCATCTGCCAATTTAACATTCTTTTAGATAATAAATATAATAATGTTATTACAGTAATATTATTACCATTACATAATACCATAAAATAATATACACATTACATACGTCCAAATATTTTATCGATTTGTTGATAAAGTGCAGAACAGGATAGATTTCTGTCATTTCTGAATTATGCAGTGTAGATACTGTTTAAAATGTTTAAATATAGTTCATCCACCCCAAGATTATCAGCCTATAAATTAGCTACTTGGTCTCGAATCACTATAAGTTAGACTCTAGACCAGTAGCGTATCCGCAGAATATTTTTTTGTGGGAGATTTGAATAAAAACGTAACAAATATTAAATTATCTTAAATTTTGTGTAATTTTTATTATAATTATACATTTTATTACTTTTTTACAATTTTTTTATGATTATTTATTTTTTGTTTTAATATTTTGGCAAGTTCATCTAGTTAAAATGTTGTTCTTTAATTCTTTCCTCATTTTACTGAAGGTATTAAATAAATAATAAAACGCTAATGAAAATTACAACATTACAACGCTACAACAGTCGTTCCGCAATCGGTGTAATCACTACAGACTGACTGCATCAACATTTCGACACGGATAATATTATTATAAAAAACGCTAACGAAATTCTAAAATGCACTAAGAGTCTAAAATTGGGAATTGTAAGATATCGATATATTTCGGTATTATTATATTATCTGTATCAAGTAATGAGGGTTAACGGTGGCAGTGTTGTAGTGCTGTACTCCTGTAAAAAAATATTCGGTTGTATAAACTGTACGTCATACGATATCTTACAGGAATTTAATAATTATAATTTTGACATATAATGGTGACTGCTGTGAATTTCATCTAAACGGGCTACGGGGAACAAATTTTATCTGAAAATGATTTTATCCAATATATTATTTTAGTTAACGATACACACTAGTTTAGATATTATTATAAACTAAAGTTTAGTATGGTTGTAGAAACGAGTGTTTTTTAAATATTATTTTTGTCGACATCAGTCTGATACGATAATTGAAAATCTTATTATTCCTATTTATACTAATATAAAACGCCACGAGTTCTGGTGAATACTCATTGTATACATAAATACATAATATTATATTATAATGTAAAAATAAAAATAATAATAATAATAAATAAAACTGCCGTATAAACGCGTGTACTTATTCTACCAGCTTGTTGATTAATTACGCCGCTTCCGATGTGTTGTAGAAAAACTTTGTTAATTATTATAATATCATGTGTATGCCTCGCTGTTATTTTACTGTGATTTACACATACAAATGCATGTGATCGAGCGAGCACGAGAACTCACTCTCTAACTAAAGCGCATACTTAAATATACACACATATTTAAACTCGCACACACACATATATATATATATGTGTGTGTGTGTATATTTATATTATACATAGATAGTACAAAGCTACCGTTTGACGTCACGCACGTGATTTAAATATTTCAACTATGCCGCCTACGACACACACGGACAACATCGTATATATTTTTATATATGTATTTATGTATGTATGTATGTGTGTATCTATGTGTGCGTATACCTACCTACCTATGTATGTATTTGCGTATGGGTGTGTATATGAATTCATCTGCTGTTCCAGGTCAATACGTAAATGTTTTCGCCGTCGAGAAAACGTAAATTTTACAACGTTCGCACGTTATGCACCTGGTTAATATGAACTGCACGTTACGGGGGCGTATAATATTATATATATATTTGTGTATAGCGGTTTTATCACGTCATTTGCATACATTTCGGCGGAAAAGTTTCGCTTTCTCCTCTCTTTACTCTCTCGCAAATATAATATAATATATATGTATAATATGTGTGCACCTGAGGCCCGATCGGTTTCCCGGGCTGTAATTTTTTTCTTTTTCACCCCCTCCTCCCTTCCCCCACAACATCTTACTGTCCTAATGTCCTTTCGCCGTTACCGTTTCCCTGGCGCGCGCGGTTCTCGGTCGGCCGCACATGGTGACCGCCGCCACCGGAACCCAAAGAGAAATTGGTTTCCACCGGATGATTATCCATCAGTGGGGATGGTCTATACTTATATATACATACATATTATATATGTGTGGGTACAACGCAATATATAGTGTCTTTTTTTCCTTCTTACGGTTTCCTTTTCATTTTCTTTCTTTCTGCTCACAGACTTAAAAATCGGCGTGAGAGACCGCCATTGCAGGACAAATTAATCATACGTTTAACGTTTTTTCCTTGTTTCGTGAAAAGGTTTTTGATAGAGATAGCTTAAAATGTACATATATCGGAAACGTTCTTTAAAAGAATAGCTAGATTTTTTTTTAATTTTACGGTAGAGTACAAAAACGAAATTTAATTTTACGTGGATTTTATGCACGTACGATTTTCACTCGTGATTTTGAGTTAAGTTTTTAAATTAATCAACAATGCAGTCATTCTAATCGTGTCATTTCAAAAGACAACCAATTTATAAAATATATCACTCTGTGTCTATTAACGATTATTATTTAACATTTGTATGCTACAGTGCCAATATTCAATGTAATGACATTTATTGTATAGGTAATGTACTCGTATACCTATTATAAATAGAGGGATATAATTAAAATTATAATATAGTACATGCTGTATATTATATAGTTCACGAATCATATGTGACACAATAATATATATAGTTATGGTAAACAAAAAACTAATAAGTACCTACATTGTTTTGTTAATGAGTTAGATGGTTGGCATATGGCTTTGTGGTATAATACATCTTTATGACTACATATTACATGTATAATATAAAAACGTATTTTGTATAGAACATTACTATACTTACTATCTATAGTTCCTCTACAAGATCTATTTGTTAATAATAAATGATAATAATATTTTCAAGATACTGTAATGTAATCTATTACCTATACCTTTTTATAGGTACATAGAATATAAGATGCATGAATACATTAAACACTAATTCGATTTTATGCGCATAACAATGATTTGAGATTTCCAAAATGTTATTGTACCCACAGTATTATTTTTGTCTTTAAACGACATTACTGCGCCAAAAGGTGTAGCCAGGAGAGTTCAGGGTTCAGACCCCCCCCCACAAAAAAAATATTTTTCTGGTTACGGCCTTGTCTGCGCCCATTGGACGTGTTGCTATAGACACGTGATCGTCGATTTTCACACTTTTGAATCTCTGCGCACGATTGATGTTGCGTAAACACTATATAGATTTTGACAAACTCTATATTATAATATTATATCGGTTTACATATAATATACATGAATATTATATCGTTCACATTCTAGATGGGACGTGACATCAAATCGAAAGTCATCGTGGTGCTGAATATAATATGTATAATAAATACATATTATATATATATATGTATAAATAACAACATGCATCAAATGCTGATGACCATCGCAATGCCCGTCGTCATTATGTACTGCAGCGATATTATCTTTATGTGATATTATGTGTTAGCGTTACAGTAGGCACGCGATAGGAGTGTACACTATATATTAGAGCATTTCTATTTTTTTTTAAATATATATTATATAGGTATATATTTTTAATATCCAAATCGTGTTCAAATATTACCAAATAGGATTAAAACGATCAGTTGTGTATTGATAATAATTAATTTATCAGTGATGGGTGAAATACTGTCGAGTTCTGGGCGTGGTTTAATAATATAACATAGTGTTTGTTATTTTACCTATTATACTGTAGCAGCGTGCAGGCGGTAGGCGATTGAATAACCACGGGGCTTTGCGCGTCGGCCGGGGAAAAAAATGGAAAATATTATACGCCAACGGGCGGACAGTCACGAAACGCTCGAACGTCTCCCCCGACGTCTTCACCACGACAAATTGCTACGGCGTACACACACACATACACACATTATATTTATATATAATATAACATAATAGTTGGTTTGGTATAGGTTGTGGAGGTAGTTTAGGTACTTACAAATATATATATATATATATATTATGTTCTATACATACATATATACATTCATATGTATATATATAATATATATATACATCTATTATATAGGGGAAGGCGTGTGGTGTGTGTTAGTAATTTGAGAGGCATGCGGAATATAGCCAAAAAAATTGCGGCTTGAGCGGTGTGCCTGTTGTGCGCCACTCATATACCCCAATGTAGAATAGGAGCGTAGTAGAAGGAAAACTAAATCGTTCTACAACCTCCCCTGCTACCGCCGTCACCGACGACCTTCGATTTTATCTTTGGCGATAACGCTTTTGGGTTCAAAATTACCTTTTTTGTCGAAAGTTCGTCGTTCCTGCCACCGCACACCGCACTCGCCATGCCAACATCGCTGCGCATTCTTTTCGATCGCAACATTATGAAGGCGTCGTATTTTTTCTTACACCCTCATCGACAGCTTACGGACAAAAAAAAACTAAACAAAAAAAAAACGAAAAAAATCACGTTGGTCCGTTTGCCATTCGTAGACGACTTTACACACATCAGTTAAATATATAACTAACGCACGGCGTCACACAGTACAATAATTGGTTTTGAATGTTTATTAGTTCATTATAAAAATGAATGGATTTTTACGTAAATGCATATATAGTTATTAAATTAAGCTATTTGATAATAAATGTGCACGATTTAAATAATTTTTGTTAAAATAACACCAATTATATTTTAGATGTTTTTCATATTTTTGTTTTAACCTATTATTTCCACATGCTCTATTTCCAGTTATACAAAGATTTGTTAAATTTCTGGTTTGCCAGCGTGAAATAAAGAAAACTATTTACGATACACAATTATTAAGTGAGACTCTTTTCGACCAAAAATGTACCCTTCCCTCTTCGGCCAAAACAACAATTTTAATAATACGAGTAATAATATTATATTACTTTAAATCTTTATGTTATATACATAGAAAACTATTGGAATTATAAACTGTATAAAACGTGTATAATATTTAATTTTTGTTAATAATAATAATTTTATTATATTTATTAAATAGAAAATAAAATATTGTATAATAATATATTTTCATTATAATATTATAATATTCCTGTCATTGTCTTGTTAATCAAACTCGACAACCATCGAAAACATAATCAGTGACAAATATTATTTATGTTTTAATAATTGTCGATATGTATAAGGTAGTATTAAGTAAGTATAAATTAAAGTTTTTGTATTGGTAGAAAAAGGAATCGACCTTTTTTAAATTTGATCGAAAAGTAAATCGGCTGACAAGGAAAGGGTATGTTTTGGTTTAAAATGGCCATGCCTCAATTAATAAAGCATGGATTCAATTAGGTAAAATCAGTCATTATCGGTCAGAGATAATAATACAACGAGTTATCAATGCATAGGTAGTGCATATAATGTATGTTACCTACTTATTTATATAAAAAATATGAATGTAGTTAGACCGAAATCGAATATTCAGTGTGCTACATACTTTTTGTTGTTTTACGTATAAGATGTTTTACGTACCTTAAAATATTTTTACAGATATTTATACGATTTATATGATTTTTATTGATATATATACATATAATGGGCTAAGTTTTTTTGCAGTAAAAAAATTGTAAAATATGCAATAATAATTTTTTTAAATATTAGTTTATATTATTACTTATTAGTTATTGTTATTACATGCAACATGCTATTATTTTATGTTTTTAAATTTTCTAATATGAACGACCTGCGATTAGATCGAAAAATAAATTTATATTGGCTGAAACTCCTTTCCACATCACACAATGTTATTAGAGCATATTTAAATGACACGATTTTTCCCGGATTTAAAGTAATATTAATATCCTTTTCTTTCGTTTCATGTTCACTGTTTATAATGCTTCACATTGTTAGGAGTGTTTTGAATCCCTTATTCTTCTTTAGTACTAAATCCATTGCAGTTTAGATAGGTAGTATATTTACGACAATTTAACAAATAACTCAATAATTATAGACGTTCATTAAATAAAATTAACAATATTATCAAAAATGTTTATACTCGTAAATGCAATTATATGCATTATGTTCAAAATATGCAAAAAAAATATTGTTCTATTTAATCGAGAATAAACTAAATTGTGGACATATCTGACAACCAATCAATTTGGACTTAAAGAAAAAAATAAGCAAATGTATAGAAATTCTAGCCTTGTATACAATGAATAATACAAAGAGAAGATAACGTACTGTAGTATTATATAATAGGTAGCCAGTAAGGCAGTAAGTACATTATTTAATTACATTTTCTTAAATATCCTCAAATACGAATCATAATGCGACTGCTTTACGAATGTTTTTTAAATCTACTACGTAGCAATATAGTTTATATAATGTACTCAATGTACATTTAATAAACTATAATAAATTAATATTGAAATTTAGTGGGGTAACGTTGAACACGGTGTTCTGTATCAGAGACGGAAGATTTCTTTAATTCAACAATTAAACTTTAACAAAAAATATATTATTTATTTAATAGTAATTATAAGAGGCAAGAGATAATAAAAAATAAATAATAATTATATAATATATATATATATATTATTTTACTACTTATATGTATCATTTATAAAAACTATGATATTGTAATATGATGTTTACTGTTTAATACCTATACGTATACTTAAACATTAAAATTTTGAGGCTTTTTAGTAAACTTATCAATGATTTCTTTAAAATGTAATTGCCGTGCCCACTTATTTTCAATGGAAATATAATTGACAAACTACTCAGCTGTTTCTTTGTCATCGTACTCCGTGAATTTTTTTTTATCTTTTTTTAGTTCCGAGAACGATCGCCCTACTCTTATAAATTTGTAACAGCAATGTTAAACATAAAACAGTGCATACATTAGGATATCTTGTTGTAAAATAAGTCAGAAGATTGTTTAATTAATACAATTTCTGCAATTGTACTGCAAATTCTTTTGTTGTTTTGGCTTTATTAATATTATATTTTTAAAACGTAGCCGAAAAGATAGCTTCTGATAAACAAAATATGGAGAAATATATTGGTCATATTTTTTTGTAGTTAATACTATAGAAAAAATCTTCTGCCTTGTATAATAGTTATTCGTCATCTAGTTTAATTAATGAAATCGGTTGTAAGCATTTAAAAAAGTAAGAAATATAAATAAACTTTGAAATCTACGTTTAATTTCTTTAACAACATCATTAAGTGTTTTATTATATATCTCAACATTATTATTTTCTAACTTTTGGATTTTCAACATATTATTAAGGTGACGACGACGTACCTAAATCACAATATTTTCACTAATAGAAATGAAGCCTGGATTGTCGCAGTCATTTATCTTAAACATTAGTGGCGGCACTTCAAATATTGCGTACAATCGTTCTTCTTCAGTATTCATTGTAATTTCGTCATATATGTATAAATTGCAGGAATCAAAACATATAAGACCAGAATTTATAATAATTTATTATTTACCATGTACAACTATTTATACGTCTATCTGCATTCCGAAACTGGCACAATATATTATTACACCGGGCCTGCAGCCGAACGTAATAATGTTTTGTGGTGCTGTTAACCGTATACGGCGTGAAATTCGCGTGATCGTACAAATTTAAAAAAAAGGAGGATTAAGGTTAATAATATTATATTTAAAACGATTGTGGCACAACGACCTATATACGTTTTTGCGGTACTGGTATATAAAATATATTATTACCTATACCTATACGCTATACAAGATACTTGTTTTATAAGATAATATAATATATTATACGTGATCGTCGATCGTTATGAGCAGGAGACACGATATTAATAATATCGCATTACGCACATTACTATAATAATAATAAGTAATAACAATAATAATACTCGTGTCGATGATTGACGTCTCGACGATTTGTGTGATCGAAAACTTTTTTTTCACGCACGCGATTTGCTGTTTTTATGATATTATACCATTTTGTATAGACGTGGAGACGTTCAGAACACGTATTTTTGTAGTTTGCAAATGGCTGAACGGTATAAAGTATAAACTCAAGAATAATATAGTTAGTTAGGTATACGTTATATTATATAATATTTACTCGTATATTTGAGTATATTTATATAGGCAATATAGATCATTATTTATTATACGTACGGGAGAATTATTTTCTTTAAGATTTTATTTTTACAAATTATTTTATTTCATATACAGTTTGTAAACCTGAAAATAATATTTAATATGAATATCATAATAATATATAGGGAGTGGAAATTTGTAAGATATGATTAAAATCTTAGAAAGCTGTTCGGGAGTAAGCTGATAGTTGGCGATAAACTCTTCCAATTGTATGAGAAACAATCATTTTAGACCTAGTAAATTCTCTCAAATCCCGATGGTAAACTATCTCGATTCTTGAGTCAAAATTATAAGTTTATCTATAAGAAATATATAAATAACTCTCTCAAGTTTTTTTAAATTATTGTATTGCTGCAATTTGGAATAAGTTATTCGAAAAATGACTATAATTTATCATTATAAATATTTATTACCATGTGAGCTTACATATTATATCCCTTTCGGGTAGTAGTGGCTCAAAATCAATCTTTCTCATTTCTGCCAGATACCCGTTTAGACCAAAGTCATTTTAGTCGTTTTAAAATTAAGTTGGTAATGGTTTTTAAATAATATAATACAATATATCATTATTTTTTACTAAAATATTTGTAAAAAGTCATCGCAAAATACAAATTATTATTTTTTTAAATTTACTCCCATGCTTTTTACAAACTCATACCTAATTTCGCTAGATCTATATAAAAGTATACGTTTTTTGTTGTATTATTGTCTTCCTTTTAATATTTTTTTACCTGTTGAAGCTGCAGGTCAGTGTTTAAAATATTCTCTTTATTCATCATTTTAGGATTGGATGTGTATAATGTAGTTGAGCACGTACGTTTCATCCATGCTTAAATTTTTTGAAGCAAAATTGTATTTATATTTATTAAAATCTCCATGTTTTTATCTCACTTACTTTTTATAAACTAAGTCATCGTTAAGTATTGATTTAAGCAAATATTTTAAATTTAAGCTGTTTACAACTCGTATATCACAGTATTTGCAGTTAACTGAAAATACATCATGTAAATAACTGTTATATTTTTGTAGAAACTCTTAAATAATATTGTCGACTATCGTGTCATTAATTTGATACTGAGATTAAAAGATAAGTGTATATGTTATCGGAAGATAGTAGCCAGTAGGCGATCGCGATTACTACGAGTCTGTATTATAAATATTGTGTTTCACCTACTCGTGGTTTTCTTTGAATAACGAATAACGATAAATGAAACTTAAATATTATTTAAAAATCATTGCCAAATTTATTTTAAAATGACCAAAACGGATTTAAGCGAAACGCAAAGGGTTGATTTTTAGCGAAACGAGTCCGTCAATTACAATCATCCAGGCTGATAACTCCTATAACCACCTGATAGGTTAGGTTCAAAAATACACGGGCGATTCATGAGTTCATATTATATTTATAGACATATTAAATTTAATGGAAAATGTTGAACTGTGGTATTTTGAGTTTTTGTCGCTTAGACAAATACGAATGGGAAATTCGTAAAACTACATCTCCATAAAGTAAAATATATTACCTGTATCGCTATAATGTACGTAATTTATAAACTATAAATTTTAATATTTTTTAATAGTATGCTAAAAATTCAATGTACTATGTTGACACGTTGTACCTCAAAACTACGGTCGAAACTTTAACCGCGACGTTTTAAAGTTTTACTATACAGATATTTAGATATTTGCGTTAAAAATTCTGAACCGTTCATAAATAAAAACAAATATACTTTTACACTAAGCATGTCGTTCGTGCATAATAAATTGAAATTATAATTTCAATGAAATTTTGTCTAAAAGGGTTAGAATCGATAACGAAGCTATTTTCTTACGGATTTCGTGAAGTATACTTAATACCTAAACAAGTATAAACATTACATACTACTATGTAGGTATGCGAATTCCGTATAATTTGTTTGAGCGTGTTTATGTAAACATACGTCGGAAAACACAATAATTTACTTTGGACGCCGAAGCTACCGCCGTCTTTTCAACTAGTATTCAAAGTATATGTAATCTTTGGCATTAGGTACGCCGTACACACTGGACGTTGCCGTTATCAGCGCGTAATATAATAGGTACATGTAAACATGTCATTAAACTTTCATTGTTTTATAGATACGAGCAGATTATTTTACGTACATTATATACTCTCTCATGGATAATATCACTCCTTTCCAACCACTCACCTACCCAATAACAACAAATATACGTGTGCATAACTTGTTTATTATATTTATGTACAATAATATACCATATACGTATATAAAATATACGCACGTCACAAATAGTAGGTAATTAGCCTTAAAAACGGTTACTGACCACTATATTATATACTTGATTATATTTCCAGTGGTATATACGCATGTACCAAGGTTTAATATTATGTACTGTTATACGATTATATACGCAAAACTATATGAGTAGTTTTTGAAATAAGATTTTTAATACACTTTACAGTTTACATACTGCAAGTGGCAGCCACAGTTTTTTTTTTTTTAAAAAAACCTATACATTACAGTATAATAACATTATACAAAAAGGGTGTATCTGAAGAATTTTATATTTAAATTGCTCGAACGCCCATATAATATGATATGAACCTAAACTAAAATTCGTTTATTTTTTTTTTTTTTAGGAATATCAGTTTATCACCCAATCAGAACTTTGCAGGGCCAGGCGCCTCTACAGGACATTTAATAGTATTAAATATTATCGTATATTATATTAAATCTGATTTTTCAATACTTTAAAAATATTTTTTTATTTTGTTACCACAGATATCACCTACAGTATTTAGTTTTGTACAAACATTTGAATTTGGTAACTCACAAGTTTTGAAAAACTTATTTTAAGTTGCATCGTTAAATATAATAATTTATCTATATCATGGTTATAACCGTGACCCATGTGTATAAAGTATAAGTACCCTGGGCTACCATACGAGTCCTCTCAATGGAGTTCAGTACTCATATGTATATGCAATTAAATTATATAAAAATAATTAAATAATTTACTTAAATTACTAATTTTGAAAAATATAATATAAACTAACAACAAAATAAAATACGCACGCGTTTGTAGAGCACCGAACATACAACTAATTAAAAATACTATCATGACGGATTTCCAAAGTATTAATAAATAGTACAAGAAAATGTATATAATATACAACTTTATCAAATATATAGATAAGAAATGACACCGATCAAACGCGGTATATATAGCAGATAGTATAATAATTATGATACACGTGTTCTATGTTCTGACGGTTATTTAGATCAATTCGGTTTATAATGTAACTTGTATTATTAATGAAAAACGATTTTTCAGATGAATAAAAATAAAGTAAATATGTCTATACCGTAATCTTTCGTTGTATCGCATCTCAAGGGGTACAGAAAAAAGTTCGAGGTATTGAGTTTCATATTAATGGTACTTATATTTTAATGTAATGAAAGTTTTAAGGGGCTTTTAATTTAGTTCGTTATGACGAAAAAATCAAAATGTCGAAGTCAGACATAATATAAGAATCTAGTATACTGTAGGTCTGTTTCTATATAATATGTTCCGTCTTATAGGATCAATATTTTCAAGATCGAATACACGAAATATAATATTTCACGTCGGAAATCGCTTAGGCAGTGAAAATATTATATTTCGGTCGATTATTGGAGCAAATGTAGCATCGTATTAGATGTACATAATAATATTATATAATACGCAGTGTGCGCTGAAAAATAAAAAATAAAAACTACTCGAAAGGCACACTAGGTCACTATGTATGAATATATATATATTATAATGTACCAGCTAGGTAAATAATAATAATAATAATGTAACAATATTCTCGTCTGGTCACGGCGACGCGCACGTTGCGGTACCACTGCGGCGCGGCGGCGGCGGCACAATTAAAAAGGAGAAGAGGTCTGCGCTGAAAACCACTTCGAGTGCGATGCGGTGCATGCGGGGCAGACGACTCGCGCGTATACGCATATATACATAGTTTAGAGAGGTTTATATCGGATATACCGTCTAAAGGCTAAAGCAGCTATATATATTTGTGTATATGCGCCAAGTCACGTATATTGTACGTACGTATACGTAAATATATATATATATATATTTTGCGCGGGGGGTGAAAACTACCCTTTCCCCTTGGTCCGCCATCAACGCAAATAACCGCCGGCCCGCGGCTTACCTCGCATCCCCCCACAGACGTCGTATATATCGTTCTCGTATAATATATAAAGCTGACTCTACAAGTTTTATTTTTTTTTCCCTATTGCGGCAGTTGCAGGTTTCCGCCCCGGAAAATGCACGCGAACGTTATAATATACATTGTACGCACTACGCATATATCTGTAATACGGCGGCGGTATATAATAATATGTATGAGTCTTATAACGTCGCGTTAGTGCGATCAAATTCTATTATTGTTATTATTATTATTATTGTAGCGCATAAACGCGGAGGATACACACACTTGCACATTGTATATTATAATATAATATATTACCTACTACTGCTGTGGTACGTCGTCTGTGTGTGACCTATAGCTGCGCCGCCCAACTTATATATACACATTTCGTACGCTTTTCGGTGTGATTTATAATGCGCAATAACGCGCGATCTATATGATATTATATATATTAAAAAACGATTTTTAAAACGCACGCGAAACACCTAATGATTATATAGGTATAACACGGGTATTTACTCAAAAATCCGATTGCTGCATCGCGGCGAAGAAAAACTTGTTGAAACGCCAACAAATATAATATTAAAATACCGACTGGGAACTGTCGCCGTACTGATGAGTGATGACTGCAGTTGTTGGCGTTCAGCGGTGACTTTCAAAAACCGCAAAAACCGTGATCCGGTTGTGTTCATACCGTGGTCATAACCCACAGGTAAGACCGCGGTCACTGTTGACGCTCATTCACGTTAATGATATAAGTAATATAGATTGTGATACACACAGTATTTACTGTAACATCGCCATACAAATACATGGTCTCGCGTATTAAAATATTAATTATTAATTATGGCTCAAAACCCTGCAAAAATAAATATTTCCATCGTTCGATAGGTAATAGTAGACTATACATGAGGGCGGAAAATGATTGAACACCGACTTTCTTTTTTTCAACTATTTAATAATTTTATTTATGAAAATATACAATAATAATAATAATATTATATATTGTTGAGAACGTAACGCTACGAAATAAAATATAGGTATGCGAAAAATATTCGCTGCCACTAATTTTAATATAATATAATAATAATAATATAATCACTAAACAAATAAATAAATAAACTGTTGTTTCATCTTTAAATCTATTACAATAATAATTTATAATTTTCTCCAAACAAATACGACACGGACAATCATAATATAATATATCTGTTTAAAATATTTTCGTCATACAAACTCTACACGTACGTAATAATAATAATAATAATAATAATAATAATAATAATTATTGAGCAAAACTACTGCGTTTCGATCTTGTATATAATATTATATTCGGCTAATGAATTTTATTAATTTTTTTTAAGCTTAATATATTCAACCGTGAGTTTATAACAATTTCAAAGTTTTTTAATTTATATTTTTTGTATATTCTAAGTTGGACTACCCATTTATAAAAAAAAACAAACAAATAAACGACTTATTAACGCCTACAATATAATATTATATAAATATTTTTGTTCTGTCAATTTACGACACAATCGTACGTGGTCGGATTCCTCGGTATTACAATTTTCGATCACGTCATATTATATCATAAACCCAAAAATCGCGGTCGCAATGAAAAAAAAAACATTAAAAAAAATTACTGGGTACATTATAATAACAATACATTGTGTACATATATTATTATAATAAAAATTGTCACCAGTTAAACGTTGTTAACGTAGACGAACGGAGGCACCGCTGTAATATCGTAATAACATTTAACATATTATTATATTATTGTTATTATAACTTTTCCAGTTAATCTTAGTACTCGGGAACCGTTATAATATGAAAAAAGTGATCTTTAAACTATATTTTATTGAAAAAAATATCATTTTCCCGTGGACTAAGATAGATGGAGCAATTATTTTAATTGTTTTCAATATAATATTGGTAGTTTTCGAACTGTTTTTTTCAAATCATAACACTAGTCATTAATTGGACGGGTTATACGTGTCCGAATAACGTTGATATCGTGAATGGACAGTGATAATTACATTGATATAGTACGTGTTTGTTAAAAATTTACCCTCTATGGGTGCTGGATTCTATGCCTGTTCCTGTCTCACATTAAACGTCCAAAAATGATTCTTTTTCACTCTTTATTTATAATGTATATATATATATATTTTCGGGTACGTTATCGTCGTGAAAACGAATTCTTCAAGGCCACTATGTGTGTTTTTAAACAATATTTATTTTAGATCATTGAAAAACGGCGTCCAAAAATATCATCATCATTATTATTATACCCACCTACTATAATGCGCTGCTGCAGTGTTACAATAATAATATTATAATTGCATCTACCGCCACGCGTATGTATATATTATATATACCTATATATAATATGTTGACATATAATTTTAATAATAATAATAAAAAAATGTACAAAAAAAAAATAGTTTCAATAAATTTTAAAAATTCAATTATAAACAAAATCAAGGACGCGGCGCCAGGTCGTTCTAATAATAATCACTTCCGAACAGTAATACTATATGATATTATAATAGGTACCTACTACCTCCGCCCAACTCTAAATAAAAATAATAATATAAATAAATGAATGAATACAAATGTAAAATACATAATAATACATTATGATATAATATATTGCTATAGTTTTCACAAAATTATTGCTCTACGCTCTACAAGAGGCTCCCGGAAGGCGTTAACGTTCACGCTCCCGTTTCTCCCTCTACAATTTTATTGCTTTTCGAATACGTACTTAAATGTATGAGTTTCCTTAAAAGTATATCATCGTTAAACATCTTACACGAGAGTCCAAGGTTTTTGGACGAAAAATATAAAGTTTACAAAGGTTTTTATTTATATAATATATATGTTACATACACATATATATATTTATAATAATATATACACCGAGACATTATAGAAAGAGAAGAAAACAAAAACAAAATAAATTTTATCATAGTGTTTATTAACGTGTAGAGAAAACGTACATCTAATATAAATATTTGTAATATATAGTAATAATAATATTTGAAATTCGAAAAGAAATATAATATTTTAATAATTATTTTTTCTTTTTTTTTTGTTCTTATATTTTTTCTTTTTGTTCCTAATTTTATTACATTATTGAGCAGACGAGTTGGTTACGTTATTGCTTTTTCACTATATTAAAATTTTCTTAAATCTATATTATGTAACATAATTAATATTTTAATCTACAAAAAACAATTTTTGGTGTCTCAGTTTTTGTACTCTAATCTCTTCCATCTAATTTCAAGTATTGGGCTTCGAACAAAAACGTGGGTAAATGCAATATTTACTAGGAGTTTACCCATCATCGACTATATCATATTGATATTATGACCACATAATTACCACAATTTATTTTAGTCTTTTAATTATAATTTATTTAACTATACGAAAAACTCCTTAGTGTCTATTAAGTTTATTTACAAAATACATTATTTAATTAATATAACATAATTAATTACGTTGTTTTTTTAACATTCAATATTTTTTTTTATATTTTCTTTTTTTTTTTTGAGATCGCATTCTCTTATATATTTTTAGTATAGTTCAACCACTCTCGAAGTAGCTCTACTTAATCTAAATGACTAGACCACACACTCTGACATATACGCGTGTATACATCCAATTAAAATTAAAAAGAATTAAAATTATAATACAATATAATATATATGTATAAAAAAAAAGATAAACGAAAACACACGCTTCAACGTGTTTAAATAATACACGTTGCTTATAAATAATAATATGTATAATACGCATTAATCAACCACTGGCAAATATTACTATTTACTATACACAGGGTTGTGCAAGGTTAGGAACCAACCGCACATTTGTATTTAACTTCTAGACTATTTAGAGGCTATAATAATAATGTGTGATTTCATGCAAATATAATGTCCACTTGATGAAAAAATTAAAACATAATATGATTAAAAATAAACAGATAAAATAGTAATAGTAATAATAGTAATAATATATTCAAATAAAAATTGACTTGTAACGCCGAAACAAAACAAAACACGCTATTGCACGTCCCTTTTCGCGAATGAAAAAATAAAAGCAAAGAAAAGAAATGTAAAACTTAAACCGATAGAATATTCATGTGTTGAAATGTTGTTACGGTAAATAATAATATAAAAAAAATATACATATATATAAACATATAAATACTATCTGCGGAATAGAAATTGACTAGAAACTCGTGACTAGTGTTTAAATGTGAAAGTAATAAAAAAATACCCACCTCTAATCGTTTAATAATAAAATGAACTAGATTTTAAAGATTTTCGAAAAAATTGACTATAACGTACGACCAGAATATGATAATAAGAAAGACATGAAAATATAATAATATAAAATAGTAAAAAAAAAAAAAAAAAAAATATTACAATAATGACCAGAAAATACTCGACACGCATGCGCGCCGGTTTAGGCGGTGTGTAGTACCGTTGGACGCAACAAGTTGAGGTTGGTGATTTCGGCAGTAGTCGTGTGATGGTGATGGTGTGGCTGCTGTTGGAGAAGATGCAAGTGTGCAGGCGAGTGGTGTTGGTGCGATGGCGACAGTGCAGCGGCCGAGGCCGATGACGAAGACGACGACGACGTCGACGAAGACGAAGACGTAGAAGACGCGGACGACGACGACGAAGAGAGTGACGACGACGACGACGAAAGTGACGAGGGCGATTCGGGCGCGGTGACGGCGGGCACTGTGGTGGCGACGGGCAGGCAGGCCGACTCCAGATGCTTGTTCAGGTACGACTTTAGGGCGAACGACTTGAAGCACCGCGGGCACGCAAAGTTCTTGTCGCCCGAGTGGGTCTGCATGTGGGCGCGCAGGTTGGAACGGTCGGCGAAGGCTTTGCCGCAGTGCGCGCAACCGTACGGCTTCTCGCCGGTGTGCGACCTGAGGTGGCCCTGCAGCAGCCACGGCCGGCTGAACATCTTGCCGCACACGCCGCACGCGTGCGTCAGCTTGTGCGTGAGCTGGTGCATGGCCAGCGCGGGCATGCTCACGTACGGCTTGCCGCACACGTTGCACCGCTTGGCAGACTGCGAGTCCAGGCTCCGGTGGGTCTGCTTGTGCCGGGACAGGTTCGACGACGTGGCGTACCGCTTGCCGCACTCGGAGCACGTGTACTTAGACGGGCGGCTGGCGGCCGTTGCGCCAAAGTCGGCGCCAATCACGACGGCCGCGCTCACGGACGACTTGTCGTCGACGGCGCACTCTTCGCCGGACGTCGACGAGGCCGCCGTGGCAGACGAAGAAGACGCCGACGCTGCAGCGACCGCGGCGGCCGCCGAAGACTTGCGTTTCGATCGGCCGTCGCTGACGAAGAACGCCTCGTACGTGTACGCCACCGTTTTGCTGGTGGTCGTCGTCACGGTGGTCACGGTCGACAACGGGATGGACGGCGGCGGCGGGCGCAGTTGCTGCAGTTGTTCGGACGATTCCTGTTTGACGGCCGTCGGGACGATTTGCACTAGTTGTTGCTGAGGTGTTGCAGGTGTCGGCGGTTGTTGGAGTTGAGTGGTCGGCTGCGGTTGCGGCGGCGGCGGCGGCGGCGGCGGAGGTGATTGCAGTTGTTGAGGCGCCGGTGGCGGCGGTGGCGGCCGGCAGACGACCACCGGCGTCGATGCGCTCAGGTCGAGTATGGCTTGCGCGGCGCTGATGTCTTCCTCGGGCCGCGGCCACTTTATGGGCTTGTGGTCGTCCAGCGAATAGGGCCGGTAAATATCCTTCTTCTTGGGCGGCAGCGACAGGGCCACGCCCGTGCTGGTGTACGTCCGCGGCCGCTGATACTGGAGCACGGTGAGCACCGGCGTCGCAGTGGCCGGCGTCGGCGGCGGCGGCGGCTGTTGCTGATGATGGTGTTCGCGCGCGGACGGCATGGCGGCGACCACCGACTGCGCGTCGGCGGCCGTCTGGTATTCGCTCTTAACGGTTCCCGCATACTCTGCAAGCAGAAATACAAACATTTTATAACTTACGATTATTATGTAGGGCGGTCGGAGGGCAGTGACCAAACTAATAACCACTAACCGGTACCTCACGATAAACACATTACACGATAATATTTATTACAAGTTTTATTCGGGACGTGCGCGTAGAGGTATGATTTTAATGCGACTTATTGCATCGCTGTGGTAACGTGAATCGTGATTTTGTGCAGAAGTAACATTTTTACATTTATGGAGATTTCTCAATGCGGTGATGTGATTCGAGTATTTATATCGATTGATGATAATAATGGTAAACAGTTGAACATATTACACGCCTTGAGTAGGATTGGACTTTATAATTGATAATTGCAGGAAAATCACAGCTCCGTCACAACGTTCAGAGTCTTCTTGTTGTTCGCACCAAATTAAATAATATCGTTTGGGTACAACGATTTCACTAGTTATAGTCTTAAAAATACGTAATTAAATTTAATAACCACTTGGTCATACGTGACACGTCGGAGTAGTTAAATAATGTTTTCAATTATCGGTGTACCACGGTAACGCGTAAAGCACACGGAATACACACCGTGGAATGTAGTGACGGTGGTGTACCTGAAGACAAAAATTTATTTTCTCACGCATTTTTATGTATAGTTTGAGACCTACACCCGAAGGCTACCGTGGTCTTGGGTATCATATATTATATAATATTTCATAGTTTAGAATATCACGATAACGATATGCGTCAAATGATCAATTTAATTTTTGCCTATAGTTTGACGGTGTCATGCGGAGGAAGCTGTTAAAATAAAATTGCCAAGGGGCTCGAAAAACTTGAGTACGGCATTCGACGTTTTATCGTCCGGTCCGTGTAGAAATAAAAACAAATTTTACAAACGCTCGAAATAACAACATCCGATATGCGAACAAATCTATATAAACGTTCGACGTAAATTCGTATAATTAGACTTAAAAGGAATCTTCCGCCGTCCGTGTTCATTACGCTGAAAGTAAACCCATTGTGAACTCTATCGCAAGAATACAAACGAATAATAAAGAACGCGACGCAGAACAAATAATAATAAGCGTGGGCGGGAAAAACGGCGAGACAAAAGAGCGAAGCATAAAAATGTTTAGTATAATAGTTGTTTTAAGTCGTGAATAATGAACGTCTTCAAGAGATTTCTTTTGGTGAAATAGTCTCGGGATTAAAAAACACGTTTTTGTTCACGACAATTATGTGTACTCGCTGTATTATATAATATTATTATAGTAATATATTTTGTTAAAATTTAACATCGTTAAAATGTTAAAAAATTATTTTTATTTATTAATTGATGTCTGATTAATTACTTTCGTGCAGAAATATTCGTGCAACGAACGTTGAATATTAAACAACCCCTTCAGAAATAGTTTTCAAACGCGTAACGACTAAATATGGTTTTAAATATTTAAAAATAAGTCCCGGAAAATAACCCACTTTAAACACTTCGTTGTACAATAAATTTTAATCTGTTTTGTTTCACGAAAGTGGATGAATAACGTCAATAAGATTTCATATCAACATTAAATACCCTATAAATATTGAGTATAATTTATGTTATATCGTTTATATTGTAATTGCTGTATAAAATAATAATATTAGAAAAAAAAACTTATAAATATCTACTTATAAACAACGCATCATTTTGTTCAATATGATTGATCAATATTTTTTAAAATAAATGTGTACTTAAAATAAGACTTTTAAACTGTATTTATTAGCATTATTTTTCTCGTTTCAGCTATATTATGAGTATATTAGAACTATTAGGTTCTATAATTTCTAGTTGCAGAGTAAGTTTACATTGTTTTAGTTTTAAATAATAACACTAATAATATCCCATATTATAATAAGTAACGACTCCCGCGGATTTATAGGGGTAGTTTTTACACTTATCACTACGATTAAACGTGCAGGTTTGAATGGTTTTATATTATGGGTCATATCTATTCGTCGAATCGCCGGCGTGTCGAGGACCACGTATTAATATTATTATATCATGACATTCGCGTATATACGATATAACTGCTGTAGTCGATAAAGTATATGTGCGGCTATAAAAAGTCGCGGTGGTTGGCGGGTATAATATTATGTAGGTACTACTGGAACCGATAGTTTTCCTGCGTAGACGGTAGACCGTATTTATATATATTATAGGTATTACATATTATAATATAGTAGTCGGCAGTGCCACGGTCACGGCAAATTAGCCTAATGGATGTCGTCTTGAGTGTTTTGAATTGACGTATATTATAGAGCTCACGTTTTTGAAATTATTGTGAAAAAATAATGTACCCCCATGTATAACGAGAGAATGAGTTTGGTTTTAAGGTAGGGCGGGGACGAGAGAAAGAAAGAAAAAAAGAAGACCAATGCACAAGTCATATCGATTGTTCGGCAAACAATAAAAACTTTCCGCGAACCCTTATACGATTATAGGTACACACTTGCACGCGCTTCCCTCTCTCAAACAAGTCATTCGCAATTTCTAGGCCAAAGTACATATTATATTAGTTATTAATGTCGTTTATCGAATAACTTGTGGCGCTGGCCGAGTAGTCTCAAGTAGGTGTATACAAATAATAATATATCTGTGTGCAATAGAGGGCGTCAAATAAAATCGTTTGGTTGACGATTTCAGTTTTTTTGTTGTGTATAAGTATAATTATAGTTTTGAACTATATATTGTTATATTACGTTTGCTATTAATATTGTATTATTATGGTACCCACTACTTACAGCCGCTGTAGGTACCTACAATAATCCAACGATTTCAAACTAATAATGGCTGCACTCATCAAGAGAAATATAATATAATATACAATATCATGTTTTTAATGGATTACCCTTTCATGTCTATTTGATATAGAATTCAAATATATAAAAAAACATATTATTCACATCAAAATGTATATTATATTTTTAAAAATATTTAAAAAATCGTCAATAATCAATAATAATATGATAAAATATTATATGATATATAACCGTCTGCAGTTATGTTTATTAACAAAACGCTTAAAACTCCTTTATTTATACTTTTTTTTATAAATGTTCTGTTACTATGGTTCCTTTCAGCTTACACAAAATACGAATGTTTACTAAGTTCTAATAATATTAAAATGTTATAAAACAAAAATTATGATACCCTATCCTAATCAGACAATACATTTTTCGATTAGGATTTTATGTTTGGCGTTTTCAAATGTTATATTATGTAGTTATAAATTTAATAACTGGAATGAAGCACAGAGGTATCTGGGATTTTGGAATTTTTGTATGATACGATTTATTTTTTTCTTATTTTGTTTTAGCGCTTTTGTCTACCAGCATCATTTATAATATCGGTAAAAAAAATATATTTCATTGAAAAACAAAATAATACAATATTGTTATATCTTCGCTAAACCAAAGACGGTTGTTTCTTTTCATTATTCTCATACACTGTTTTTCTTAATTTTTATAATTTAATATGTTCTGGGAAAATACAAATTAAATCAAATATTTTGTGGTGTTGAAATTTTTTTAAATATAATTTAAATTAAAACAGTTTTTGATTTAAATTTTTTATGTAAACGCGTTTAATAATAATTACTGTTCGTTAAAAATATTACAATACCGTGGTTTGTATAATTACGAAAGATAATAAAACGAACGGCAATTTATTTGGTATAAGTTATATAAAGATTTGCATAAATATCAAAATAAAATCTTAACCGAAATATTCAAAAACATTTCGAATCACGTAATTATGCCATGTGATATGTTATCACAAAGTTTAACAAATACATAATACGTTGACGTTTATTACGTTTGAAAGAAATTGGATTAAAAACTGCCTATTTTTTGTGTACATTTTATGCTATTCTGCGGAATATATAGAGTCGTCGACCTATGTAAATTTGCATATTTTCTACAAAATGTAAATAATATATTTTTATAATATATAATATAGTTACACGGGGAATCCTTTCATTTATGCACTAAATATACCACTCACCTATGTTGGTAACTCAATATTCCTACTGCACAGTTGTTCCCGGGTCTTTTGGAAAATGAGAACGATATTATTATCACCAGCCGTGCCGTGCCACGCAGTATCGTTAATCCGATTGGTAAATGTGGTGATGGTGGTGTAAAACCCCGTCGGAAAAACAATTTGCATGTAATGAATTATTTATGCAGTCGGTTTTTATTAATAACCGACACGATTATTGTACCTATTGGTGTCCGCGAGTATGTGTGTGTGTTTGTACACATTATAATATTATAGTACTTTCGGGTGTTAACAATAATAATGGACTTTTTCCCGATATAATGCGTTTTATGCGTTCCGCGAGATCGATACATTTTCAACGCGCAGAGGCTGTTAATGAAACGAGAAAATGAAGTACTACTTGATTAATTTTAATTGATTGTTTGCAGACTTGGATGTTTTCCCGTACCCTTCCTCCAGTCAGACTATAATCTCATTTTTTTATTCACAAAACCGTTCACAAGTAATAATTATTGTTGAGCGATTAAATAAATTATAATTATTCGTGAACAGAAAAATTAAATGTTATTATTATTACTATTATTATTTGTAATCGTTTTAAGCGTTCCAATTAATATATTATTTCATCAAACGCAAACGGCGGCGTTCATCGAACGATTTATAATTATTCGCCGGGACATATCTGACGATATATAATGTAGACAAGTTTTTGTTCGAGAAAGTCGTCGTATACACGGTTCGTTAGAAACTTAAACTGCGAAAGCATCGGAAAACTCGTCGGGCGACGTGAAGAAAATCACGAATATTGTATAAAATAATAATAATAATAATAATAATAATAACACGCGTAATTAATATTGTCTCATACGAGTACCTCTTTTAGTCAGTTTGAAGAAATACATAATACGGCAGAACCGGTGACGGTGTTGTAATCCTTATTCACTTGATGACTATACTGAAACTGTACTACCATCAACGAACGGACGAAAAAAATATGTTATAAAATGACGTCGACGATGTCTGAGAACAACAGTTTATGATCATTCGATCGCGATGAAAAGGGATCAGAGATTAATTATTATTTCGTTATCTATTATAAAACATCCCGGGGACTGTGTATATAAAACAGCGGCGGCAGCAGTCATCGATGGATATACCGGCGCCGCCGCCGCACGACGACTGGGTGCCGGTGTGGCGCGTGCGGGGATCGATGTCTACAGGATAAAAACATATGGCCAACAGGTGGAAGATCAACACGTGTGATACCTGTCACGTCGTTTCATTTGAATTCTAACGCGTACATGCGAATATTACTGGCGGCTGTGTCTGTAACGCGTACACCGAGTTACGATATAATGATAAATTATTATTGTCATTGTAGCCATTGAGGAGCGGACGGTGATGGGCCGGAGATTAAAAGCTAGGTATATCAATAGCAAATCGGTTTCCTCGTAGGATCGACAACATCATTTTTATACGTTGTTAGTGGGAACGGCGTGAAAAACTGCATACCACACTCGGTTTTGTGTTCGGAAGGAGACTCGTGCTGAAAACGAGTCGAGAAACTCGACTATATTTTTGTACAGTTGCATCCATCTACAGTGTCGAAACAAACCTAAAATAATTAGGCCTAAAATGTATTTATCCACCAGAACGCGTTCGTTTTGCTACCATATTATGCAAATCACCGGTTTCTGTGGATATCGTCAATGCTCAAAGCTCAATCACCTTTTACTTTTTAGCCTTTAGAAATTTAGAATCTTAGTCTGTACGTTTTGGTTGCGCGCGTGCGTCCTCCAGTCCCCTCTTTTGACCGATACGCACACGTGAAAATACGGTAATGGGGACGTGACTCGCGATAGATGACGACCGCGGCCCAGTGCGTCTTATCGGTATGATTTATTTTTAGTCCGTCGCGGTTTTGCGTGTACGATAATATTATTACGCACACGATTACATAATAGTAAACAGTAATATTGTTGTTGATGTTGTTTAGGCGATCAGATTGTAACGTATCGCTAGAATTTTTATTATCTATAAGAGTGTATAATACTACACAACTGATTAAACTGTTACAGCTGTGAAGCTCAGAAAGTGTTGAACATATTTTTCTCTATCTGTTATGTTTATCTAAGAGTGAATGTTTAGTAAAGATAAGAATATAATACCAAATAATATTTTTTACAATGCTTTTAAGTCTATCATGGACGAGACGTGTTTTTTAAATGCGATAATAAGAATGATATTGTGCAATGTGAATGGTGGAGAGAATTAATCATTTTCCAACACAGTCCGCGTGTCAATAGAATTATTGTAAAAATAATAAAATTAATTTCTCTTGCCTACCCAAACCAACATTTATTTAAACGTTGTATTTACGGTCCTGTAGACACGCAAAATATCAAATGGTAAATCAAATTTTAATTAAATACACTGTTGGAGTTCAGTTAGGACAAATGTGTGTGTGTGTGTGTATGCATGTGTATAGTCAATGCGAATTTATAATAATATTATGCCTTAAGGGACAGATGATCCAAAACGAACGGTGAGAAAAAAATGATGAACATTTTTTTTCAAGACTATTGTACTATTGTATTATATTTGATCTTTAACTTGAAGGGAACTGAAATCGGTTTCAAGTGTTGTCCGCAAGTCTGTAAGTATGCAGGCGGTGGCAGGCGTAGAAATAAAAGAAATTTAAAAGTTTTCAAAATATAATGTATACAATATCACCTCTAAGACTTTCAATTATGGCCGTTCAGGGAGTTTAGAGATAGAGAATGGGAAAAGAAAAATCGTTGTTTTTGCTTGGAGAATCGCGGGACCTATTTAAGGTATAAAATGGGTTAGGTAAGAGGAGCAAAAAATATACGGGATAGAACGAGAGAAAAAAAAACTTTATATATAAATTCCCTGAGGATAGAGTGACGGCGGCGGGAGCAAATCTTGTTTTTCTAGATTGCCCGAGAGAAAACCATCCCCTCTCGTGTCCCGCGTGTCCATGTCTCGTTTTTAAATTGCTCTAAACGCAGACAACAATTTTTCCCATTTCTTATTTTTATTTTAGCCTCTTCTCCCTCTTGCGTCCTTACCCGCCGCGCCCAACCAAGAAAAACGTTTTATAATACACGACGATGCAACCGTTCCTTTCCAAATGGCACTATAAAGCGTAAGGCCCCGTGACCTTTGGCAAACGTAAAAATGTCATAGCCAAATAATCCGGTACAAATGGCCCGTGACTTTTCCTGGAGGAGCGGCTGTGTTTACATGTCGTATTACCAACGTATACGTAGGTACACGTAAATAGGTACATATATACTGCAGCGGGTGTGGGGGAAACACATAAAGCAGATATTATTATTGTCGTTCGAAGCGTTTTTTTTTTAATACGTGCTGCAGTAATAAGTAATAACCTCCCGAAATAAACATCACTCGACAAAAATATACAAAAGCCGTGGTCGATCAATATACTGTGATCCTAATCGTTTGTTCGAATTCTCCCGGTTATATAGTAAGTGCGCAAATAAATAAAATATTATATATTTATATGCTTATATGAAGTAAACACTAAACATAATAACATAAAAATATTTATTTACTTTCACAATTGAATAAACGACCGCAATGAAAAATCCCTAAAGAGTTGGTGAAGATTGTAGGTGGCGGTGGCGGTTTTAGTGGTAGCGGTGGTGGTGTTACGCGGTGTCAATCAGTCGATTTATAAAAGGTTAAACGAACTGTGAATTGCGATGAAAAAAAGGCAAGTTGTAAAATTACGGTTGAATAAGACGCCACTGCGGAAAATAGATTCAACGTATATTATATAGAAGTAAAACGTTTTCAATATGATAAAACTTTTATTATTATTATTTTTATTCGTTAAGTCTTGCACCTACAACGTTTTCGTACATGTTCTGTGTACTCTTTTTGTCAAACACGCGTATATTTTGTGACAACTATAAAAGCATGAACGCCAGTAAAACTAATTTAATTCGTATATTTCAAACAAACTTACAACGGCGATGGTGGGTCGTTAAACGACTAAACACACAAAACATTTAATTGCAACGGAATAATTGTAATGAATCATCTACGTCTATTGCAAAATAATAATAATAATAATAATTATTATTATTATTAGGTAGGTATGTAGTATTTGAATAATATCTGAATTTGCTCAATTCGAATGAAACCAGGAAAATGTTAAGAAGATCGTTTTCTCAGGATTTGTTGAATATACATATTATTATATGTATGTTGTATGTATACGTGTAGAAAAAACTACGAATAAACACGACCGATAAACGTCGGTCGCGTCAAGTGTTTGTTTGCGAAGCGCAAAGCCTCGGGATGAAAATACGAGTATAAGACAAAAACGCTTTATATATTATATTATTTATACACATCATATTATTATTATTATTATGGTTACCGTTTGACGTGTCGTTTATGTATATTTTTTACGTTTGAGCACGATTTGATATTACGTATTACGTATCACGTATCACGTATATATATATATATATATATATATTTGTATAGGTTGGTATATGACAGGGATCACCAATTAATCATTTTGAAGAGTCTGAACTCTGAGAGTTAAGTAAGTTTTGGGCGGGGGAAGGGGGTATCAACGTTTAATGTACGTGTTTATATTATATAAAACATGCAGAAACAAAATCAAATAAGTCAAACGACAATTAATGAAAATCTCATTTTAGTTCACCATAAAAAAAATAATTTTATTAATATATTTCTTGTCTACGTGCTAGCTAAAGTTCGTACACGGGTCGCATTTGATGGTATAATAATTAATAGTGTAATACATAGACAGTTGCGAGTTAGGTAAGGTGCATGATTATTACATATTTCACATTAATATTAAAGTTTATATTCAAATATAATTATATGGTATATTTGATCGAATTCTCGAGTACACGACCTCGATAGCCATCATTTGTTGATCAGGAGGAAAGTATAATAGCGTGAATTTAACATTTGTATTTGGTAGGTGATTATATTATTCTCAAGCACTTATAAGTAAAGGAAATAATCACCCTTGACCAATAGACTCCTTATTCAAACTTTAACTACCCTTATAGCTATTTAACTTATTTTTTTCTTATTATTTTATTTTTACGTTATTGTGCCTTTATTATTTTGACTCTTCCCTCCTCCTCGCTAAAATTGTACCCTCGGACACTAGCGTATGATGGGATCGACTGGAGGCAGGGTGGTGTTTGTACAGTTGGCGTGGTCAACGGGACTTTGGGACTCTATACAGCTAATCGACGGCGCGCGGAGTATGGTGTGGTACTGTGCTGGTTTATTATATACGAACACTGTGTTTTTGCACGTGGCAACCGTAAATGCGCGTGTCCCCCCGTGAACAACTGCAGCAGCAACAGCAGCAGTAGCAGTAGTCTACACGCGTCTACTGCGACGACCGGCTAGGTTTTTGCCCACTCGCAGACGGCTATTATAATATATATAATATAATAATATATAATAACATAGCGGTGCTGCACCGGCCGGCGAGGAGTCTCGCCCTCTCTTGTTCTTCGTGGGGCGGACGACCGGTGGCAGAACGGCTCCCGTTACACCGGCACCATCACACGCACAATATATATATATATATAATATATAATACGCGAACCAGTTGTCCAGCTGCAATTGTTTAATTATATCTATATATATATATATTTATGTGTGTATTATAAATAATAACTCATAGACGTCGGGGCGCGCGCGCGCATATTGTTCCGGTGGTCGCGTGCCAGGTGCTACCGACAGGAGCCCTATATATGCACACACACACAGACTGCAGTGTATAAAACTGTTTTAGTATACACACACATATATATATATAGGTTCCTACCTCTTCGCCCCGGTACATCCCTTCGTCGGTGTGTGTTTTTTTTCTACTCTCTATACTCTACTCCGGATTCACGACCCCTCCGATAAAGTTCGCGGCCCCTATATTCGATATATATATAGGTATATATGTATTAAGGCAGCCACAGTAGGTATACATCTAACCAGTTATATGCCATGCGCGCGTGTGTACATATATATATATAATATATACACACCGATCTATGGCAGCGGCAGCAGCTATATGTGCTGAGATCGACCAGCTGTTGATCGCGCGCACGACGAGAGCTGCAGAGTGCAACAAGCGCGTAAAAGCGTTTCGACCCCCTGCAATCGCGTTCCCCTCGTGCGGGTAAAAATGCGAACCGTGACACGCGGACGATGATGACGAAAAAAAAAAACCAGTTCGAACAATACCCGCACCCCTCCTCCCCCCCGGACGCGCCGTCACGAATATTATTATGACGTATTGTTTTCGCGCGGCGAGAGCAACCCTCGCCGGTGGCCGATTTTCAATATCCCGTAGTATAACGTTATTATTGTAGGTAGAGGTATATTATGCGAGTTGCCGTACATTGTCACGTCGATGCAGACGTCGGTGACGAGGGGCTCTCAAATTGATTGTATGGCTCCGGCGGGATGATAATAATTATTATGGTTCGTACTCGTTGGAAAAAATAAAAAAGCAATCGTGAATTATCGTCTATATACCGCTGTTGCGCGATGCACTGCAGATCAGAATATCATATATCATTATTATTATCTTATAAAACTCTTTAGCAAATCGAAGAATTTTGCGAATGAAAAATATAATTATAGTATTATATTTATATATAAACGTCTGACCGATCGGTGCGATCCCTTTACAATATTATTACGATATTAGTGTTATTATGCACTTAGGTAGGTACATATGGGTATTGGGTATAATGTATAACGTAACGTCATGATTCGCGGCGTTCGGTATTCGCATAATATAATGGCGTATTGCCCACATCGCCCACACCATCTCCCTCGCCCGCTTTCCACCACCGACGCAAGTAAAGTACTGGCCTAGTGTGGGCACGTACTCCGCTGCGGCTATATTATAATAATATTATACAGCGTGCCACAGTACAGTCGCATCAATGTTATCTCTTCTGCTCGGGGAAATATTTTGCCGACGGTTCTTCCGCTCCGATTGTTCGCGACCACGGCCGCCGCGTGTGTGTACGCGGCGCAAAGAAATAATCCATTAGCTAATGCGATCAGAGCGCGCTCGTTGTTTACCCACCCCGTCATCGCCGAAACGGGTTACCGGCGATTTAGTTTTTGTTTTTTTCCCTCTCTCTCTTTCATTCGATAATTTGCCGAAACAAACGTTAAAAAACGCGAGCGCCAATAGTAAATACGCATTCGGTCCGCGATAACGAATATACGTACCCACGTTATGGGATACCCAATACCAAAAATAATTAATACTGCAATAATAAAGAGACTTCACTAGCTGTCGATAAACAATAGAAAAAAATAGTATTAGGCTGCGCACTTGCTGTCGCCGTGATCACGTGCTTAATTTCTCACGGCGCCAATTATTAAAGGTGCACCTTATATGTTATGTAATATTATAGAATCTATTATTTTTTTAAAGGGTATAGAATATGCTATAGTCTAGAGTAACTATAGATCAGCATCTCTCTGTTATGGCGTTTTACTATACATGTAACCTATGGTAACTATCACGTATCACTCTTATGTTGCAATACAGATAAATAGCATACATGCTGACTGAGAATATAATATATATATACGTATTTCTTTATCGACTCGTTTGCAATAATATATTATCAAATTAATTTTCATCCGAAATAACTATGGTTAGGTGTTTATTGTAATTTATACTATGTAAATGTGTGGTTTCAAACTATAGTTAGCGAATTGAAAGTGAAACATCGCATTATATTTATCAAATACGTATAAACGAGAGAAAAAGATTTAGTCAAAGTATAATACGCGATGAGGATTAATATTCGTATCACTATAATATATCTGTGCATCAAGTGTTTGCAATCGTTATTAAAATATCAACTGTTATATAAAACTTTTATTTTGTAATTTTGAATACTATACAAAGTTAGTTCTTACACTGTAAGGACGTTATTATGAATTTATATACATATTGACAAATGTACCGGAATACTTTTACTGTTCCATATGGCCGCGGCCCATGGGAATAATAAGATAAATATACTTTATTTTTCTTTTCAACTTAACTATAAATATTATTAAATTTACTGTCAGTGGTAACAGTTTGTGTTTTTTTTTAATTTTCGAATAAAAAGTTATAAAAAAAACTAAAAAGTATACGTGATTGGAAAAATAATATTATAAATGTATTTGTAGAAGTTTCGCCGCTGTGTTATATACAAACTGTACGATAACATAATTAACACAATATAATTAGATTTATTAGAGTGATATAAATTATCCAAATAAATGCTATTTATTTAGATGAATCATTTTAGAATAAACCTCTGTAATAGGTATACATCGACTACATCGGAATAATAATACGATCGTAATATCGTAATATCGTACTGTAATGGCGGTTTTGTCGATTTAGTCACATAAACTTCATGTAGCCGTCGGTTACATAATAGTAATAATAATAATAATAATAATAATAACTGTTATTAGAAAGCAGTGTCGTAACTTTTAAACGATATTTTTTGACATAAATATTACAAATTTATTATGATGGAGGGGTGGGCGGGATGTGAACGATGGACGAAACTTAATGGGTCAAAAGTCCACTTCAAATATATATATAAATATATATACACCACCCGTTAACGGAAAATTAAGCTATCGTGGTTTTATTTTGATCCCTTGATAATTTTAAACAACCGCGAGTTGCTGTGGTCTTTTTTGTTCGGGATAATCCACAAAAAAGTGTCATTAAACAGGATGAAAAAAATCCAAAAAGACATTATAATTACATATTATTGTTATTTCATGTTTTCTATTTTATTGGGAGAGGGATAGGTAAATAAAAAATATATCATTATCATATATTTTGCATTATGAACTATCAACGTGATCACAGGTAGCTGTTTATTATTATTATTATATATACATTATACATATTTGAAAAAAAGGTGGGAAATTCGGTGCACCGTTATTGTTACTATTATTATTTTCAAACTTCAGGAAACGGAATCACGATTTATAGGTGCAAAAACCGTTTTACGATCGGCACCCTCTTCGTCGTTCGTTCACGGATTGCCTTGCTCATATCTCATGTTATCCTCCCCAACATACTAAGCGCGGGTGGAGGGGGGAGGAAAGTTCATATCTGTATGCGTATCGCTAGGGTTTGGGATTCGGTTTATTTTCGTCGTTATATTGTTGCCAAATGGGACCCGCTGTAAACCTAAACGGTTTGTCAATAATAGATATAAAATATACGTATGATTATGTACTCTATATATACAGGCATAGTGGAGAGAAAAAAATATGGAAACATGAGATAGTGGCAAAGCTTTAAAAAAAATTGAAAATCAATTTGTCGTACATACATAGGTAATATAAACTATTATAAAGCTTCGACAAATCGTGTATCGGAAGTCTATTTAATTTAATTTATGTTAAACTTTTAATTTTTTTTTTACGAGAGAAACATTGTAAAATTACGAGGTAAAAATACACGGGATTTTACATTCATAAGCAAAATAAAATATTTTTTTATAGTATAATATATGTAGGTAAAAAAAAATGTTCTACATTTATTCGGTTTGGCCGTTTCTGTTATAATTTTATTCACAGATTAAATTCGTAAATAGATACCATCGATATATTTTTTGTAAAGAGTTGATAATAAATTTACGTAATGGAATATAATATTTTAATGGATATTAAAAAAATAACAAAAGTAATCAAATTCGATTTCCTAATCAATTTTTTCAATTCGATAATATAAAAATTGAATGGATTAAAAATTTAAAAATCATATCCCTAAATCAAAAATAAATTCTTTTACCAGCTGCATACATGAGTAATTCAAACAAATTTGACGAAATAATTAATTTATCATTATTCATAGTTTTAAATTCAAACTATAATTAATTATATACTTTTATGTAAAAAGAAAAAAATATATATATAATAAAATGAGAAGCGGCTTGTATAATTGAAAGAAAACTGAGTAAAACATTTGTTTACTTTTAGACCTTATTAACGTTATCATTTGTTTTAATTAAAATGTAACGTTCGTTTAATATCACTAGATATCAATCCGAATGAAAATATCAATTATTTATATTTTTATTTAAATTATTCATTTTTTATTTTTCATTTTGATTTATCGAGTTTATTATTTATACGTTTTCAAAACTTGATATACCTACTTTATTATGGAAATATTCATTATAAAAAATGGATAGTTTTATATTATAAATAAGGGTTTTGAATAGAAAAAATAAGTAAACTTTTTTTTATTAATGGGATAGACGATTGTTTTTGACTTCCGTTATATTAAAATATTATACATCTACATAATATACGCATAATTTATTTTTGACTACTATATCGATAAAAATATCATTATATCATACACGACGAATTATTATTGAAAAAGCAATTTAAAAAAACGTATTTGTCTTTTGGCTCTATGAATAATTGTGCACGAAAAGATATTTACTATGAGACTGTCGTAGTTAACGTATATTAGATATTTCTAAGCATGCGGATGACTTGTGCTTGGCGTGCTTGGTTTTACTTAATTAATTTTTTTTTTTAATATTTCGTGTAGATAAGATAAGGAACAACAGAATTAAACGAAATTATTGACTAATCGTATTTCGACGTCAGATATTATTATTTCGTTAATTACCTAACCACCTATCGATAATATTATACCATCAACCATAGCAATATAGTACAATATAGGGAATTATATTTTAATGATTGACGTCTATACAGTATAATATACACGACCCTAAACATATAATTTATTTTAATAACACGAAAGCTGAAAAAAATCAAGTACCTGTGAGATAGTGAAAAGCTGTGCCGGTGCAACACGGTGGCGGACTCGGCGCGGTGGCTCCAGCCGGCGGGCTAGACGGTCCCCACGCGTGATGCTGTTGATGGTGGTGGTGCTGATGGTGGTGCAAGAGCACGGTAACCGGTGGTTCCCATTGCGGACCGCTGTGTTTTGCTTGCTGTTGCAGTGGAGGTGGCGGTGGCGATGACGGCCGCTTGCTGTCGTAGTCCCACGAACACTCGTTGGCCACTGCGGTCTTCCACTTCTTGGGCATTAAGTACCGGGGCATGGCCAACCGTCATCCGAGATCCTTAGGGCCGGCGGTGTATTCGGTCACGGAGACGGTATTTTAACAATATATTTCGACGTGTTGACAACGATAAATATGTATAAATATTCGCACCGAACTGGTTTAAACTCGTACGATTAATTTTTTTTTAATGTATATATCACGGTTTATTAAACGTCGTTTGTCGCGAAAAATAATAATGTCTGACCGCACTTTAGTGTCTCGATTTAAATACGGACGAATCGCGGTGGTTCGGCGGGATCAACGGGGAAGGATAAATAATAATAATAATAATAATAAAAAAAAAAAGAATAAACAATTTTTGAATTAAGGAAAAAAAATTAGAACCTATAACGTGGATAGGAAGACAGACAGACAGACGGACAGAGATGATGTATTAGAGACAGATAGACAGGCAGAGACAGAGACAGAGATAGACAGATAGAGAGAGAAAAAAAAAGAAAAGAGATAGCGCGAAGAGGAGCACCGAAGCGACTAGACGAAGTGTTTGGTACGCGAGTGCGTTTGGAAATGTTTGGTGGCCGGCACTTATACCGCCGCCGTTGCAGACGCTGCGGTCGCCTCCACGCCCCACCACCCCGTTCACGCCACGGGGGTGTCGCCCTATCGAAGGGGGTGATTATTATTGGGTGCGCGCGCACCGCGCGCCACCACCGGCGGCGCCTGTTGCGGCCCCGCTGTTGCGCGGTGGCGGTGGTGGTGGCGGCGACGGCAGTGGCGGTGGCAGTGGCCGCGTTAGCGGGCGGGCGTACGGTCGTGCGCGCCCCTCGCACACGAGTGCGGAAGCGCGCGCACACGCACGCACGCACGTACGTATACACGTAAATAGCGCGCGCGCAACCCCTACACACAATAATGTATATATATTATACATATATAAGCTTACACGATGGGGTAGTCGTGGATTTTCGGAGGGGTGGGGAGGGTCGTCGTGTTATTGCGGGACGGGGAGGGCCACCGCCGCCGCATCGGTCGCCAACTACCCCTATTCGCACGCACGCCGCCATCCCCCTCACCGCGCCTCATCGCCGTGTATGCACATCGTCGTCGTCGTAGTCGTCGTCGTGTATATAATAATAATAATAATAATAATAATATAATACGAGCAACTACCACCAGTAGACACGGACTGTGCTCTGCTCGTCGATTGAAAGCTATTTATTTCCATAACACAACATGCAACACGCCACTGCCGCCGCTGCCGTCGCCTACTCCGCGGTGCAGGGTTCCGTCGTTTCGTCGAAATTACACACGTCCTCTCTCGCAACCCCTTTTCGTCCATGCCGCTGACAATGCGTCACACCACTTCTCCTCTGACTACACTCACACACACACACACACACACACATATATATATACCCCTGCAGCACTGTTGCGGTCCGACCCCTAACCGTTATTACGGTTGCAGTGTGTCCGTCCATCCGTACGCGGGTGTGCTTTGCTTTCGGTCGTGGGTCAGGTGGGCACGTCGTAAAAAACGACATGATTTTGTACACACAGTACCTATATGTATACACACGTTATTATTATGTCGTCGTAAGTGTCCGTGCCGCGATAAGGGTTATATGCACGAGGTTTCCGCAAGTTTCCAACGCCAATGATCATCTACATCAGAGGCTGTGGGTCCTATATATTTATAGTCTCATCCATTTCGACGGTTTCTTTTTTCTCCAAGATTCAGTTTTCTTACCATACCATCACATCGACGACGTGTTATTAATGTTATTATTGTGTTATAATATATAGGCACGCGCGTAATGCAAATGTCGTGTGTCTGGTAACTTTGACATCGTTTTTTACGGTTTTCGACATATTTTAGATTTTAGAATGTTTCCGAAGACTCGACACTGTGTATGTTATACGAGTAACAAGCAGACGCGAAAATAATATTTCTTATTCTTACGCGTGATATATTTCAAAAGCCTATATACGCTGGCGGTACAACAGCGGTGTAATATTAAAATTAAATGTCTTTACGGAAAACCACGTGCACGACGACAACGATATTTTCCTAGACATTTTTCGATGCACGTTTTCATTTTTTTTTTTTTTTTTTACTGTAGTGTTTCGTATTGCCTACATTTCACTCCTGTTATAGTGGTTCTACATTTTGATATTAATGTACATGAATACAATATTGAATACATTTTTACTACTTACTAGGCAGGTAGTCGAAAGTGCTTAAGTGTAAAAATATTTGTTATTATATATTGCTAGCGTAGGAATATCGCATGATATAAAATCCAGACTTTACACTATACACAATATAAACCTAGAATCAATAACCTAGAACAAATCTATACAGGTAGGTATTAAAATTATTGCCGTCCAACTTGGTATATTACATTTTCGAATTTACTAATAACATAAACATAAGACGTTCTTCTATCGTTTATATTAAACCAATAATACCAATATTATTCGTTAACATTTGTACAATGCTTATATATTATTTATATTATCATGTAAATGGTTTGAACAATATTTTTATAGTAGTGTTAAGTCGATTTAATTAATAAATAAATACAATTTTTGAAGTTATTGCTGAATATACTCGATCGTTATACATATTAATACGATAAAAATATAAAATATAAAGAATAAGTTACTATATATACATTTATTGTAAGGTAATATTATGAACAATTGAGTTTATGATGATTTTACAATATTATATTTTACGCTATCTATGTATATTTTTTTTTGTTATTTGTATTTTTTTTTATTATCGATTTATTTTTGAAACATCATTAAAATTAATTATACACAGCTTAATTAGTTTATTATTTTTTTAAATAAAAACGTTAGAAGTTATAAGGTTAAAAAAATGTTACTGTTTACAGAGGGATGGGTCACTTAAAAGTACATATATCTCATAGTATTTGATACGTCCATACTTTTATTTTAGTATTTCTTATTGACAATCATTATATAAATTATACCTAGACCCTTCAATTATTACATAATGAATGCATTTAAAAAAATTATATCGGTTAACTATCCCTGTATAATATTATTTGTATTTTGTGTAGGAACATTATATATTTGAATCAATCAAAGAAAAAAGCCGTATGCTTATTGTTGAAAATGTCCCTGCATTATTACTTATGCATATACTGCATGGTTGTAAATTGTAATAGATATTAATCTAATCTAATGACATTTTTTCTTATTGCATTATATAATATGGTTTTATTATATCAGGTTGGTTTATAGATTTATAACCGGATGCACTTTTACTGAAATAATAGCAAGATTAATGTAATTTTTTTTAAACTTTCCAAGTATTTTGTACCAAAGGACATGCAATAATTGCAAATTATTTTCTGAATACAATGCATTTCTCTTGTATATATATATATATATATATATATATATATATATGTATTAAAGTTGACTTGAATACTGGTAATAATTTGCTAACAATAAAAAAATAAAATCAATTAAACATGATGAATTAAAATAATATTTTTAATTGTTTGCTAAATTAATCATTGTATTCCGGTAAGAAAAAAAATAATTTAGTTTTTTATAATTGACGAAGTGTATTCCTTTCAAAGTAGAGTTTTATAAATAAAATACTTTCCGAGTATGTACATAATATTGTTATTATGCAATACGCATGTAAATATTATATTAAGTTTATATTTTTTTGTGTATAGATATTTGCATTTAATTTATTAATTGTCACACGTAAATATTGATTTACACTGTTTATGGGTTTTGTCACGCGTTAAAATAACGTAATAATGATAACTTACTGACAAATCTGTTGTATATTTATTTTCGTGAGTTTATTTATAAAAAAAAATATCGTTTAAAGAACTTAAGCGTTTTTTTTTAATAAAAACAAATCTAATTAACTTATCATAGGAAATATTTTGTTTTATTCATAGTATTATACATTTTATCTTATTATAATAACGTTTTTCCATCATTTTGTGATCAAGAATTTTCGAAGCGGGCATAATTCAGATTTTATCTTTAATTTAAAAAAAAGTATTCATCAAATACTGGAAATGATATTTATTTAAAGAACTATTTAATATGATGAAACTTCTGCCTTAATAAAATAAAAAATATAAAAAGGGATCAAAAATAAAAATAAACAAAAATTTACTGGATTAAAAATCAGTTTTTAAATATCTACTGCTAAAAATAATTGTATTTTATTGTCAAGAAAAAACTTAATCTATAAGACTGTCTAAAAAAATGTTAACGTTTAACATGATAATATTATTATATTGTTTGTATTCATGTAATCAGTTTATATTAGGTATACCTAGTTAATTAATATTTAATTTCTTTTTTTATTTATGAAACTATTATTGAATGTTTTTAGTAAATAGGATTGTATTTTATTTTTGACATAAATTGATAGAGAAATTATTTCATGGGAAATAATATCGAACTAAATATATTATGAACGTATAAATTATATATGTACAAAAAACAACCTTTAGTTAGGTTTTTTCTTTGTCATTAATTCGTCATGCGATATTTTGACAGTCCTTTTCATTAAGAGTTCGTCATAAATTTAGAATATTACCCCATAATATATTATACTTTTTATGCACTATATCCCATAGGCCTTATAGGGTTATTATCCTATGTGAACTTTAAAAGCGAATCAATCATCATCGATAACTATACAGTGATCGTAATTTAGGGGCTAGCAACATTAGCTCGTGGGATTCTGGTCGTGTACGCGAAGGGTGTAAAATACATATCCTGTACACCTGTTAAATGAACCTGTCACGAATTGCTCAACGGAATTACGAGGATGCCAACTTGCAAATGAAATATACATGCGCGTTTGTTCAGCTTTGTTTATAAAGTGTAAATGTATAATAAAAATAATACTTCGAATTCAAACCACACACATAGCGTTCTAATTCTGTAACAAGTGTAACATATAGACCGTAAATTCACATACATTTAATATTATAGTAGGTAAAATATTTTCATAGGTTATCTATGAATTTATATTATTTATTTTATTTTATATTTATTTATTACTTTGTTATGATAATATAAAACGTACCGTGGAAATAGTTTCGTGTCGGTATAATATTCTAATAGATAAAAATCTAAAATAGAGTATAATATTATATATAAGTACTATCTATACTATCTAGTATATATAATGAACTAAGTTAAAAATGTTCTTTAGATTTTGTTAGCTTTTAAAACACGTTAAGGCGATATACTGACTGTACTATTTACTTATACCTTTCCCTTGTCAGACGTCGACATTTAAGCACACTTCACAGAGCGATTTCCATATTATTTCCGACCACCCCTCTCAAAGTCAACTTTTCTGCATATCATTACAGTTTCTTATCTCCATGAAATCCCACCGAAAATAAAATAAATTGGTTCAGTGAAGTAAAAAAAGCCTTATAGTTACTATTCCGATAAAGCCCTTATAAATTACAACTCAATGACGTACCAAGTCCTTAAATCTTGTCATGATGATTATTTTTTTTGAAATTAGTCTGTAATTAAATTAAATTTATAAATTCTTGCATGACATATAATTTATGTAATTTGAAATTTTTGATATTTATTATTTTTATTGTAATATAATAATATATTAATAAAATTACAAAATTTGACAAAAAAAAAAATAAATCCAGGGAATAATATTTTGAACGGAAATTTCGATTGAGGTTTTGCGTGTATATTTTTATGCAAAGGAAACCCGTTAAATAAAAAGCTGATCTTTTATTACCATTATAAACTTTAGTTTAGCAATATAATTCTGTTTAAATGTTTACTGCGAACTAATTTCCGAAAACATATACGACGATAATTTTTTATCGGAAATTGCCGCACAATAGTTCGATACAATTTATTTTTATTACATTGCGTTTCCCTTTTCATTTTAACCATCAACATTTTATGTTCCGACCTTTACTTTTTACACCGTTACGGCGCTTTTTATATGTATAATGTACATGGACAGTTTCCAATAGTATTAAACGTACTATACTACAGCAGCAGTACAGTATTATATGTATACCGAGATGGTGGCGGTGGCAGTGGCGACGACGGTTGCGGATTCCGACCAAACGTCCGGTATTGTTTCCTCGCCCTTTCTTGCGGCGTGGGTTTGGACATCGGATACTCGCCGCCGCCGGTGCTCGCCGGAAATATAATCGGCGTCATCTGCCTCCTCGCAGGAAGCGACAAAAAAAAAAAAAAGGGTTATCTGGGTGTACATCGGACTACACAACTATCCCTACACACAAACACACACACACGCACACGCGCACATTAGACGTGTTCCGGTTTACCAATATCATCGCGGGGTAATACAATTCCGCGTGTGATATTAATATATTGTTTCACTGTGTGACAACTTGTGTGCGGTATTATTATTATCGTCATCGCGCACTGTACACGGTACACGACGATAATTACACGCAGTTTTCGGCGAGCCCGTGGGAAAATTATACATTGAATTACATAATATACAGTGCGTATACTTACATATTATACGGATACAGTGGTCGTATATCGTTCGACAGGGTAGTTTTGTGTGATGTGTATGCACGACGGGTGAGTGCTGTGGTGGGGTACGGGAGTGGGTGGCTGCGGCAATCAATCAACGGTAAACTATTTCCTACGCAGTGCGGAGGTTGTCCTGACAAATGCACACACACATATAATATTATATGCGCTCACGAACGCGGACGGGACCATGGGAATCGACACGTAATCAACCGACGGGGGGTGCCTCACGCATTAACAGGTGTAAACAAAAGTTTTGTATTTTTAACATAATATTTGTTCGGTTCATTTTTTTAAGCGTATTAGAAACTTGTACCGTACCTACCCACACAATAATGTTCCCATATATCTGCACTATGTGTCAGTATCTGATAGGTAATTAGTGCCCTACAAACTTCGAATACCAGTAGGTAATAGACGTATTATTATTATTATGCGAGTGGTCGTATAATAGAGGTGCTTATGGATAAATATTTTTTTATACTATAATTTTTATTATTACATTATATAATATTATTAAACTGAAAAATGATGTCAGTTTGGTGATTGACGTACTTGTTAAGGGGATTTAAATGCTTCGATACATTATACCGTCAAATATACCATGTACGTGAAACAACGGAAAAAGGCAAATATTATTGTATTATATTCATTTTACACTTGATATTTCGATGTATTTTTGAATGGGATTTTATTTTACACTACATTTTATTCTAAAAATAAACTGACACGGGGAATTATACTTTTATTCATAAACGGAATTTTGTAGGAAAACATGAGTGTGCAATAAATTGTCCTCCTTGGAGTGGGAAAAACGATACTATTGGACATCATAACACCAGAAAAAAGACTGCAAGCTGAAAAAAGGAAAATTAATAACGGTTCATGATTGTCAGTATAGGTTCATTTATTCCAATGTAATTCAGTTTTATTAATGTGGTTTTTTTTTTTAAATTACATTATTATTTTTAAAATATTTAATTTTTTTTTCCTATAGCATGTTTGTCAAGTACTTATGCTCCCAATGCTCCTATCATTAAACAATAATATCCAATGTGCAATTTATTTTAATAAAGATCAATTTTAAATTGGTCTATTGTTACATCACGGTCACAAAAATATATTTTTATTATTTTAGATAATTTATTGTTGGTTATAAACTATATATAGATACATGAAAATATATTTTTACAACAAATAATTATTTTAAAATAATTCTATCACCTGCAACAGTTGATAAACATATAATAAAATATTATATTAAGTTACGCTTCGTTGTTAAAATAATATTGTACATGGATATAGCCTTTAATTTAGTTCAATTCAGCAAATAACGTTATGGAATACAAATTTTGTTGTGTTACTCTTGGTCCCCCGTTGGTACTAAATAGGGATTTTCTGTCCGCAGTATTCGCAAATATAAATAAACTAGAACAATGAAACTTTAATGGCGTGTTTTTATTACCCGCAGATAACATATTCAGAAGATTACTCAAAAAACTTCTATTTCGACTGCGGCCCAATAAAACTCTTAAGGAGTTAGGAGTCTCTAGTCCGTTGTTGCGAAAGCAGTAAAACAATAATTTGGTAGGACATAGCGCAGTTAGTGGATGTCGAGAAGCCATAACAATATGGTACTATATGGGAATCGCGATATGTACGTACATATATTTTATATTTTCAGTACACCCTGCACGCTATACCTATTATACGTTTTCGAATGTATGTGCACTTTTTTTTTATGATTTTACTCAGTTGATGGTGGTCGATGGTATATATGATGGTGCCGTGTAACGAATAACGATGGTTTTCTATATATTACTCTACAGTTGGTTTTTTTGCTTGAAACCGTTTTTATTCTATGAATCTATATATTGCACGTATAATGTAGAAAAAACGTACACGCAAGTCGTTTATGTAAAACGAAAATCGAAAATAATAATAGTAATAATATTATTTCGTTGATTACAGACCGGTACGATTCAGTTTAAAAAATAAAGTACTTATTAAATTCTGTATAATATTCGTTTGATGCCGTTTTATGTAAAACGAGCTTAATTTTTAAAGAATTATATTCTTTTTTTTTAATTCGTTTATTGATGGTTAACAGAATGGTAGTACATTTTTTTATAAGGTTCGTTTTTTTTAAGAACCACAATATGTCATATTATATTATGACAAAATGGTTGTTTCTTAATGTTTTTTTTTTAAATTATATTTTGCCTTTATACGGGTCATGTATATTTAATGGATTTAATATAATTTACTATATTTTATATTGTATTTTTATAATGTACACAATGACGATAACAGTTACCTATTGTATAATACGAATTAAAGTATCAGTTTTAATTTGTAGAACACTTAAAATCTACTTTCAACGAGAATCTAAATCCATAGCTAGACGTCCGATTCGCGTGTTAGATACCATACCGTTATTTTGCACCCCACAGATTATCAGTGAAGGTGCGTGTTGAAACAAACTTAAACAAATCCGGTGTTTTTGGACAAAATAACCATATCAAAAATTAGAATACCCAATCTGTTGTACAAAATGTTGTTAATTACAAGAAAAAAATATATACATACCTAAATATTGAGAGTGTGAGTACTGCGTATAAATAAAATGTTAGTAACGTTTGTAATATTTAACACGATACCGCTCAGTCGTGTGAATCTTCCATAAAACCGCCACCGTCGTTATATTATTTTTATTACACTGAAATAATATTACTAAATCATTTTTCTCATTTCCTAATGTTTAAGATTTAAACACTGCATATTATTTTAAATGCATACAACAAACGGCTTTAATTTATTTTTTACGACACTTGTAATAAGTGTGCGAAGTTTGGATACTATAAAACTATGAACAAAATGTTTGGATTTGACGGTTGACCATTATATTTATCATTATTTTCGAGACGGTTTGAGGAAAAAAAATAGAAAAATATGCTTAGAGAATTTATTACATTCATCTACAATTTTGCGTACCTAATTATTTTGTATCGTCACATTATGAGTATTTTACATTTCATCATGAAATTGTATTTCTATCGATTATAATAGTTATTTATTAATAGCAAAATACAGTGTTACCTAACCTAACCTATATTGTTTTAAACATACTAAATATATATGTCTTTAATTAAGAGCATACATTATATTAATAAGCAAAAACTACCCAATAATATTAAATTTGAGGTAGGTAATAATATTGTGTAATTTATTCATTCAGTAAATTTAATTTAATATAATAAGTATAGATTTGCAGTATCATTTGCCATCATTGGCCATTAATTGTAAAATTCATTATTTTGTATAATGTTTATGTTTAATATTTATAAGCTAATTATGTGCCTGTGTGCTTACGCACGTCACAGAACATTTCAATACTTAGTTTAATATTCAATTGAAAAAAAAAACAACCCTATTTACTATTTAGAGGTAATAAAGTTTCGTAGGGTACCATCTGTTGTATATTATAGAAGTAAAAACTATTTGTTTTGGACTGATCGACTCCAGGTCGTTTCAGACGAGCAACGAGCAATGACTAATATCAAAAGAGGAAAGTGATCATAAAACGCATAAAATGTACATTGTATTATCCATAATAAAATATTTTTTATTAAAGAATATTTCCTATCTTTTTATTTTATCTATACTTAGAAATTATTTTTTCAAATACATATATGATAATTTATTAATTTTAATGAACAAATATGCAATTTATACAAGTTCATATCTTAATAAAAATTGTAATTTTGTTTTATTTAAAATCATTATTATGTAACACACACCTATGCATATGTATATTGATTGTTTATTAAAATGATTTTTTTTTTTGTAACTTAATCGATAAAATATAATAAATTAAAAGAGTAAAATCATCATACACGTAAATATTTTAAAATACATATTTTTTGGAGTGCTTGAAAAAATAGTTCACTTTAAGAAACACTTGGTACATAATTATTTTATTTTTTTATTCGGTTAAAAATACGACATAATTGGAAACTAAATTTATAAATAAAAAAAAAATTATCAATAAAATTGGCTGTAAAATATAAGACTACTCGATATTGTTAATGTATTCATATTATATAATTTATAAAAATGTAGTGATAGCTGTTTATTATTATAAATGGTGTAATTACGCGGTATGTATATAACATATAATATACTATACGTAGGCACATGTACTATATTATTTAAAAACAAAATGAAATTTCAAGTGATGGAAGCCCAAAAATAAATTTACAGCGTGGTATACACCTCGGGGCTCTTCCGAGTCCTAGATACCGTATTTTCAGGATATTTGCACGCACATTGAAGGGTTGTGCTTATTAGCCATATGTCGCGTGGTGTGCATATAAGTGCCGCACATGTTTTACGATGTGACAACTAATCACGCGGCGCATCTTTGTTCATATATATACATTTATATAACTAGGGCTGTTTGTGTACATAAAAACATACGGACGTGTTTAAGTGTTTACATAACGTCCCTTTGTGGAATTTTCGCGTTATTTTTTTCCTACTACGAATTTCTCACGTATAGATGAATAATAACAGAAAAAAAAATAGCATAAAGAAAACTATATAGTGACAATCCTACATAAGTACCTATGCACGCTATACGACTCAATGACGGAACGAGACTATATTAAATAAGACCCAGCTGACGAGGTGTTGAAAATAACGGGTCATGTACCTATACAATATGTATTCATGGTATTATGTAAATTTGTTCTCACGTTGCTAGCGAAATTTAATATCGGATAAGATGAAGATAAATCCGCAATATACACATTTACAAATACGTTTTATTCACAAAGCTTCTGCTCTTAGTTGTCCAAGTCAAAATACGCGTGTGTTTTGTTGATTAGAGAGACAAAGCATAACTATTACGCTCCCCTATATACGTATTTATATACATATATATGTATATAGGCCAACATAATTACATTTTACGATGATTGCACTGAATTGAAAATAACTTTTATTGTGCAAATACTAATTACTGTTTTCTCTGTATACGCTGTATACGGTGTTGGACATTTCGGTTCGCTATTTAATGAAAAATATATGTTTTGTTAATGGTCAAGGTTATTATGGGTAATAAACATGAAAGTTTTTTTTTATGTGTATACCGTAAAAGACTTCAGGCCTAATTATAAAGTCTATATGTACCTTAGCGAATACATTCGATGTTACGTAAACGAATAAAGAATTTATTGTATTCATGTTGAACGACGAAAAAATGCTTATAATAATTTCATTGGTAGTTGATTATAATAATATTATATCATTTCTACACATATATTTATAGAACAAAAAAAACTCGAAATCTTGTTACGGTATTTAAATTGTGAAAATCGATTGAAAATTTTGTAATGTCAAATAGATAAACTTTAATTCTAATATATTACTAATAAATTCTTATAATATGGTTTTGTCAACAGAAACTTTATGGAAAAGCGGGCTATCGCGTCCATTGGTGAAATCCTATGAAGTTATAAACCTGTAGAAACTATACAAGTAGGGATATTATTATCTCTGGTTACGAGTGATTTTCAATTAGTGGTTTATATTGAGATTATTGTAATGTGCTCATACGTTTCTGAATAGTTTATCGTTAAAAAATATTAAATATGATTTAATTTATTTAAATTTAAATAATTATTTTACAACATAATATAAACGTTTTTTATTTAAAAGTAAATTACTATTTAGTAAACATTTTTTTAAGTGATTTTTATGAATTTTATTAATTATTTTATCTATTTTTATAATTTAATAACTATAACTTAGAAAATGAAGAAAACTATTGTAGGTAATAAGCATAACATATGTATATATACTATGCATATAAGTAAGGATGAGAAGTTATAAGAGATAAAATTAGTAAAATATGAACAAAAAAACATGAAAATATGTCAAAAAATATGAAAAAAAATGTATATTATTAAATAATTATATAATTATATAATATAATAAAAATATAAAAAAAAGTAGATTCGTTACATTACACTATAATTTTATTTTAAGATTTTCAATATCTATAACCGATGGCGACTGTCCAACATAATATTTTTATAACGAGAAAAATGAGTAAACCGTTCTACATCAAAGAAGGTTAGGGTTAAGTTAGGTTAGAAGTTTTACACACGTATTTAAATTAAACCAAGTTATCAGCGGTCAAATCATTCCTCCATAAATATGAATTTTCTAGTTAAAATATTTGATGTATTTTTAAAATACTAAATCCAATTTTTTTTTGTAAAATATAAATTATTTTTGATTTATTGCGTCATCTTACTTCACTAATTACGTTATATAGTATAAGTTATTGAGATATTAATACAATATTCTGACTTTCAAGTTGCTTTATTTTTTATGGTAAAAAACTAAATACTAAAAATTCATAACTTTTATGTATAAAAACCAAGTTTGATAGGTTCTAAGGAATTTTCACTAAAAAGAAGAAGTTTAGCTTCTTAATAGAAACTATGGTACTCAAATCTAGTTGTTGTAATACACTGTATATTTCTTTGAAATATTTACAGTAATACGGAGCAGCACATATTCAAGTCCCCCTATGCGTAAGTATGGGTTCCGGTGGAAGTGAAATATCCGGAGCTTCGGTTCTAAATAACATTGTGCGAGATGGATCTTTTAAAAAAAACTTGTTTCACTCTTGATATTTACTTGTCTACCCCAAGAAATTTAACACAAATTACTCTTGCAATTCTGTTCATTGCATGGGTTAAACAAGTTACATGCACCATTTTCGAGTACAGCGCTTTTATTGCTCTATCAGCTTTTATCATATATGGAATGGCGTGGCTCAGAAATAAAGCACGATATTATGTTGTATACCGTCTGGCCACAAAAGAAACATAGATTTATCAAAAAGCTTTGCTACTGTTGAAAAGTTAGCCTTTTTCAGAACTATAATTTTAATAAAAATATTTCAGCTAGTCTATAAACCAACAGTATGCCAACAGTAATAACATTTGTGACGAATTTACCTTCCACGTAAGTCGTATCATCTATAGAGACTAAACATTTTTTTCCAGTGATACTTTTTTTACATACAATTGTCCACATATGTTTTTCTTAAATTAGACTTCGTTATTGGTGTATTATTAAGTGTGTTATTTTCCAGGATAGATCGAAATTTTGTATTTGCAAGTTTATAAAAGGGTATATAAGCTATAGACCTTATACTAATAGATGGTACATGGTAGTAGTTCCGGCATCTACACGTGAGAGCGCTGATGAAGGTAGTACCTACATGTACACCGCACATGAGCACAAGAACTATGGGATTGTACAATCATTGTAACCGTGCGCCTTATCAATACTCACACCGCGTACTATCACAGTTAGGAAAGACCGCACTTCCCATTCGCATACACCTCGGATGTCTCGTCTATTAGCATAAGGTATATGATATAATATATAAAATAACCTGACACAAATCTTTTGAAAATATAGACTTCTAAGAATTATTTGCTGTAAATAACTGTTATTTTTTCAAATATGAATTTTTGTTAACAGTTTACCAATTCCTCATGTCTGCTTATTTTTAAATGAGTGTAACGGTAAACCTTTTACTACCATTAATTTTGGTCGCACAAATTTTACAAAATAAAATACCGCCATTTGTAGAAAAAATAATTTTCACTCAATTCTGTAACGTATTTATTTAAATTAGGTATTTTCGTCATTTTAAATAAATTAAATACTAAACATCACGACGAAAATACGAATACATGAAATAATGAAAGTATATACATGATGGTGGGCTAAACTACATTTTATTTTTGACAGACTTGAGAAGAAAAATAATCGCGTTATACTTATATGAGATAAGAATCACCAGTATCTAGATAATTATTACTCTATTAAGTTATATTCGATAATAAATTAATAATACGATACGTTAATAAATAAAGGTTTTGCATTTTAGATTTGAACGCTGTATTATTGAAACTATACGTTTTGTGTTCCGTTTTTGTTGTATGATGTAATATATTGTATTAAAAATAAATATAAATTTACTAAAAATATATTTATATGAATAAAATAATAAAAATACTATTCTTAAAAAGACCACTAAAATATGCAAAAAAAAAAAATAAATCACAAATATAACTCATTAGGTTCACATAGCTATAAATAGAAAATATGAATTTCTATAACTTCTCATTTCTTATGTTGTTTATAAACTTAATTAATTATTACATATATTTTTATAATTAAATAATTATAATTTAGAAAATTAAGTAAACTATTGTACTTAATACGTATGTCCTATATATAATATAGTATAGTATAGTTTATATATCATATAGTATTCATGTATGGGTACTTAGTTCTAATACAATAGTTTCCTCATCGAATCCTCTTCACATTATAATCTGATGACGTCACTACATTTTGATATTATAATATACCAATATATACTGATTTTAATTATTATCTATGTGTATAATTCGTAATTTTAAACATTTTATCATTGATATTTTTAGTTTAAACTAATATTGTTTAATATAAAACGAGGTAAGAAAATGAAAACTATTTCTATTATGTACCTAAGTTTAACTGAAATAGCTACAAATAATCTTTAAGAAATAATTATTTCTGGCAAATTATTCAAGAATATTGAATACTATACAAATTAATATATAATAACTGCCACTTGAAAGATATAAATTATGTGAAACTTTTAATTGATGTACACTGTAAGCATTATTCGTTTTGTATAATATTTTTAAATTCTGAACTGAGCAATTCATCTTGTTTATAAATCCGGGATTCTTTTATTTTAATAAAACAATAAGTACAGTATCTTTTGATACATATAATATATTAATTTTTTTTTTTTTGTAAATATGTGTTCATTATTTTATTCGTTCACAAAACATTGAAACATTCTGATATTATTGTAATATTTTTGCAATTAAACTTTTCTTTAAAGTTTGAAGTATTATATTATTATAATATGATAATAATAATTAATAATAAATATAATAACAATAATTAAAACCATTTTTATTCTTTCAACTAACAAAAAGAATAAAAAAAAGAATTAGAACTTATTTTCAAAAACCGTAACGTTACTCATTTTCTCCTCGTCCCTCTACGATTATTCTGAATGTCAGCAAAATCCAAGCGGTGGCCACCTGAAACGTGCAAAAGCGACAGAAAGCAAAAAAGGGACGAAGCGCTTGTCAAGTGCCTTGGAGTAAGTACTTGAACCTGAAAGTGCGTCGAGAAAAACTACTCTCTCAAAACGCATCCCTCCGTGGTTAGTTGCTTTGAAATATCGTAATATTATACCATTGTACAAAAAAAGGGTAATTTTATAGAATGAAGAAGTTACATTTTTAAAATTAATTTATAACACCATGAACAGAAAAATAGTTAAAATATTTTTTTGTATTGTAATTATTATTTATCGCGTTTAAGCCCTACAAAGTGTACATAAATATGTATATTATATATAGGTATTTAATATTTACAAACGAATATTATCATAAAAAATATTTCTTCTACAAAAATATTCACAGATATTTCATGATATAAGTTGTTATTTAACTTATATCAATTGTTTGACTAATACGCGTAAAATATGATTCGACAACTATAAAATTAAATATTTATTTCGTTACTTTATAATAATTATTATCGTTTTTGAGATCAGTGTGAATTCTGAACATATTTTTTGTTTTTACACGTACGTATTTTCTAAATTGATTTACTATAATTGATATACTATAATTATTAAACAAACCTCTTCAGATTAAAAGTGTAAGGGTTGTCATTCTGTAGTTTGTACACCTGTCCACAACAAAATAAATGACAAAATCAATTTTTTTTTATCAAACAATTAAAATAACAAAATTAATATACTTAAACGTGTATTTAATTTTATATATGGTTCTCCTTTGAAAATGCGTTTATAATTTATTCTGTAGAAATATTGTTGAAAATATTCGGTATCATTTTCTAAGTGTATTTAACAAAGATCTGAAAAATTCTGTTTTGATTTAAGCTCTAAGGCATGTTTTAGTTTTTTTTTATTGCAAAGAATGACCGTTCATATAATAAAATGTAGCTGAACTGACGGGAATGATTACCACCACTTGTAAAAGGAAGTATAAATTTAGATAAACAGTTTTATCCGATAATAATCATAAATATGAATAATTAACAGCTGATAACCACAATATTATAATAATATTTAGTTTACAGAAGTAGTTACTGCAGTGGAGCTAAAGTTGGTTTACGTTTTAGTGATAAGTTCACAAATAAATTATTATCAATTTTAAAAATGTCATACATTATGCTTTAAGTAATAATTAATTATTATGTAATAAAAAAAACATTTTATTTGTTGCGAATATCGCGCCATCATGAGAACTTCCTAAATAGCGCTCATAAGTTGTCGAACATGGAACTTCGTTGGTTCCTGTTTACTATACACTATAATTGTTAGACGTATAATATTACGTTGTATTGTGTTTTTAGACGTATTTTATTATTATGATTACTTACAGATTAACTATTATATCTAAAATTGCATCTAAAACTAACAGTTTACATAATATTCTGTATTGAATTTATATTCGAAGCGGTACATAAAAGCGACGTGTTTCTTTTGTATTATATATAATGTAAGCACGAAACAAAGACACTTGCTCATTTTTTCACGATAAAGTGAGTAAGAGAGAGACAGAGAATGAGAGAGAGAGAGTGACAGACAAGTGGTGTTCGATAATATAATAAAATATCTGCCTCTCACGCGGCGCGGTCTGCGTACAAATCAACTCTTCTCCCTGGCCAGAACACAAACAGTAATGGAAAAGTATATTCTCCCGCGGAAACTAACGTGTTTTAAATACCGCTGCAGTATTGTGACGTATTGCACACCTGCAGAACCGACCTGATTACACATTATTATACGACGGGTTAGTTTAATAACATGGTTTTGGTCAAAAAGGGTATAGGATTTTAGATAGGAAATAGGATTTTTTAATTTGTATCGTTAGAAGGAAAATCTATCCATCTATTATTTTTATCATGCTATTTACACGTGCATTTGGCTTTTGCATACGTTATAATAATATAAAATAAATATTTTAAAAGAATAAGTTACTTAAAGTCTATAAATAAATGATTCAGAGCAATAACAACAATCACCATTTTTTATTTAATTTATTAGCTAAAACAGAAACTAGATCAATGTCTTTTAGTATATAGATAGGTAAGGTCGAGTTGGTATCTTTAGAGTTTTTATAGTCTATACTATATAGTATAGACTTTAAGCTAACTGTAGATTAAGATGTTAAATCAAAATGCATTTATTTATTTTATAAATCGTTTTTGTATTAATTTGTCATTAATAATGCGATTCCTAAATTAAGAATCTCAAGAAGTCCTTTAAGTTTTTATTTTTGTAATTGTATTAACATGTTTTTATGTATTATGTTTATGTAGCTAACTTTTATTATTATTACTTTACAATTTTGTATTAATAATTGAATAATTTATTTTTTTCGAGAATTTATATATAACTTTCTTGTACAATTATTTTATTAACATTAATAATTTACTTAAGAAGTGCTGCTAGGGTCAAATTTTATTTGTGACAAAATTGTTCCGTTTATTTATAAATGCAGTAATTTTATGAATTATAACAAATAATTGTCAGCAAGATGTTATTACTTCACAGCAAAAGCCGTTAAGTTTTTTTGTTCGCTAAAAAAAAAAATTATGAATAATTTGATTTATACTCTTTTTAGCTAAAACCGTCCGTCCCAATTAATATATAATAATTATAATAACAACGCGAATAGCAAAAAAATTAAAACTATCATCGTCATCGTAATTCCTCTTAAACGCGCGTGCGGACATAATACTTACGCCGCTGCTGCCGCCGTCGCCGCGGTGCGTCTATACATGTCTACGTGCAGTACACTTGGCTTTTCGAAAACCATACGCAGCCACTCGTAATAGCCACCCCCGTTCACGGCGCGGCTTGGAGTCGAGGGTCGATCGCGACGGGATTTTCCGCGGGTATGGTTGATGAGGGTGGAAGGGGTGGGTGGTTGGTCGCTAATTAGATGGCGGAAGCCGTGCGTGTCATAAAACGTGACGACCGGAGTGTACCTACCATCGGCGGCGGCGGAGGGGAACCGGAGACTCGGCAGCACTATACTCGCACCGTCGTTCTGTGACGGAGCCTAACCCGTCGATCGGCACGTCCGACCTCTTTGTTTTTATATCCGAATCGCTGCGAGTGCCCACACCCCACGCCATCTCGTGCCAATGCCACCTCACCGCTCGCTCCTCGCATAAACAATACGATCCACCGTCGCCGCCGTCGAAAGGGGTAAGTCCACACGGGAAATCGCGTTCACGTCCGGCTCGCGTTTATTTTTCCCGTACACGTCGCGCATATTTTTTATATACGGTCTACATCGGATTATCCGGTGTCGGGTTTGCGCTATGGGCATGTGTTTCACACACACACACACACATATATATATATATATATATATATATTTATATATGTATATACATTTACACACCGAAGTCTATCAACGTTTTCCGTTGAATTGTTGCCACCGTCGTTGGTTACACGAATGGTGCGGATCATTTTAGCTCTTACGAGTCTTACGAATTCGAAATCTCCACGATTTCGCAATATGGGATTTAGACAACTTTGCACAATACGTTCCGTCCACTTAGTGGCACGTTATTTCTCGGGATAGGTCCCTCTATACTATTATATTTGAACATTGAAATTTGGGACATGGACTAGTTGCGCTTAAACCGCAAATACTTTATATTTTAGAATAATAGTGCACCATTATTGCAATGCTTTTTATATTTTATGGTAGGTATTCAAATTGTGTTCTTTCTTTTTTATAATAATATATAGATTATATTTTTAGTTTTACCCTTAGGTATAGAATACATGTTTTTGTCTGATCTACGTAATTCCATAGATATTGAATTAACATACATTTATACATAATCTATGATATTAAAATAATTGTAAATAAAAAAAAAAAATAAAAACTTAAATTGATCTATTCATTACAGGGCTAAATATTTTTTGGTTTATAAAAAATAACACGCTTACGTTTAAAATATTAATAGTCAATTTTCTTCCAATATTCTATAAAAAACGGTTTGGTGTTAGAACAGCCTTTTCTTTTGAACTCCTTCAAAACTCACGGTCTTCCATAATAAAAATTGGTGTATAGATGTGTAAGATTTTGATTAAGGACACATTGAGGATAAATAATTCAATTTGTATTTTTAATTTTTCTCTGTATATTATTAACAAGCTCATACTTTATAGCTATACTATTTAAACTACTTAGGACAGTTGTTATAATTGATGTTTTATTTTATTTGTATTCCTTAATTTTATCTTTATGTATTCTCTTCAAAATAACTATGCACACATTGTACTGAGTAGTTAAATGTGTCCAATTGGCAACTCATATGGTAAGCAGTCCACTTTATGTCTTATCCAATAAAGTTGTTAATATAATAATATATACATTATCGGGACTTTTATGAAACATACTTTTTACCAACGCACATACACGTATGTTTTGAGTGATAATTTAACGAAATTAAGTTTACATTAACTATTTATTGACTTAATAGTTGTTCGTTGTATTGCACATTTCTGTACATCGGGTAATACTAGATGATATTTTTAGATATTTTTATACTTGTCATATTTAATTTTAATTTTAGTAAAATAAGTATTTATTATTGTATATATTTTTCTTATTAAAATAAATTAATTCGATTTTACATATTTTAAATTCTAATGGCCGAGCGCAACTACAGGTTTATCGTACTCGTACATACGATATTTTAAACGTAATTGGTAAATTCCCAAAATATGTTTTACATTACAGCCGTTATACAAGCCGCCGAATTATTTCTCTCACTTGTTATATTATTATTTAATAATTATTATAATATTTCAATTTCAAGTTTTTTATGTTCGAAATACTATGTCATTTTACTACATATTCGCTGCTCATTGGACTCATGGTTAATGGATTCATTTTTCAATATATTAGGCTCAATAAACTAGTCTCGATTTACACGTTTACTAATACATAAGGAACAATGCGTCTATTACACATATAAATATCATCACTACACTAGTAAATGGATCATTTTATACTTATAAAGGAATATTTCCACAGTTTTTAGTTCATTTTATATTGTTTTTTTTTTTTACTATCAATACAATTTCATCGACTTATATCAAAAAGTATTTAAGTTTTAGAAAATAAAATATTTTCATTTTTTTATCGTTATTTTCATATATATATTTTACAAATAATAGTATGCATTTGAAATACATATATCATTATAAATGCATAATAATGAAAAATTATTATTGCATAGTTAAATTTAATTTCTTTATTATCATTTATAATATATACTTGGGTATTAGCTATTATAGTTTTAATAGTAGCTATAAATAATAATTAAATATAATGTATTCAGATATATATTTTTTTATTCTGGAACCTTTCGCCTTATTGACTCAAATTATCGGAGATCATAGAGAAATGTTTATTTTAAATAAATGGTAATGTATAAACACTTCCATGGTTTCGCTAAAAATAATATTATGTTATTGTACATAATAATCAAATCTCGATTGTGATAAATAATATGGATTTTAATTAAATTGTCTATCATTGAAATATTATAATTACTTTTGCAATTTTGAGGCGACCCATTCAATGTACCTCTCAGATTTTTTTAGAACATCTATTCGAAATTGAAAAACAACTATAGGGACGTTGGTCGAATTGAAACACTTCTGGTCTAGGATAATAGTAATGGGAACACCATACACATTGAAGTCCGCAATATAATTAGCCTTATGAGATTAGCCATTGAATTCAAAGCATCGTCATATCAAACGATTATTATACAATAATTACATATTTAAATTATATTTTTATTTTAATAAACAACTATTTATTTTAATTTTAAATTGGGTACATTGTGTATGTCACTCTGGAATTGGAAAAGCAATCAATTACATAATATTTATATCAGAAAATTTTATAAAAACTTCTATTATTTATCATAAATTGTAATTCGTTTTGAGAATCCGAGAGTCCGTTACAACTCATTCGGTTAATGAACTCAAATAAAATGCTGTACCCTCGGCGAGTCCAATAAGCCGCCGACTACTGTATCGTTATTATCACATGAATTATAAAATTTGATCCTTACAAGCTATATTCATAAACTACAATATAGTGTATATGATATCATGATGTTATCGTGAATTAGGTGCGAGGAATCGGCGTTACAGTCAACATTTTTGTCCGACGCGGTCTGCAGCTAATCATCTGTGCGCGCTTTTCACTGGCACCCTCCTCCACCACACCGCAGAATATAATCTGTCCCCGAAGGCTCGTTAGCAAGTCAAATCGGACGTGTGCGCTGCCTCGTTGACATCGACCACGTCGACGATATGGCGACGACGACGACGACGACGAACGACTACTAACAACTATAAATTATGTACAGCGCTATATATATATATATATATACATAAGTCGTACATTATAATATTATGCGAATACCGTTTGACTCTCACACACACGCGCGCGCGCCTCAAAACCAAATGTAACTCGCTACCCACCGCCGCCGTCACGCGCCTAATTACGTATCATAATAATTATTGTGGGAACCGTGTATACGTCATATACATATATCATTGTATACGCGTAGCGCGTGCCGTCTCCTTCCCTCCACCGCCGCCGCCGCACCAACGTTCGGGCATACCCGGCTGTGTGTACAATGCACGGCACAGTCGGTAGTCGGCGGTCTGCGCTGCAGTAAATACACGTGGTCGCACAGCACCCTTTAATTTTCTCCTTTTTTTTTTTTTTTTTCCGGAGAATACGCGATTTTTTTTCCTACCCGACCTCCCGGGGCGTTTTACATCGGTACACGCGGTCTGCACCGACTGCCACTATATTGTAGTATTATGCCGTGATATATAGCGTTGTACGTGTTTACGAGTGTGAGAACTCGCGACCTATGCGGCACCATTCGCCCAATCACATTATTGTGCGGCAGTGGCCGCCGCTTGTCGGACTCGCGGTTAATTGACTCTTTCGCCCGCCAGTGTACTCGTACGTGCTGGTCTCTGTATACTTACATGCACATTATGCCAGCGCGTAGCGAAAAATTCGTCTCGCTACGCCGACTAATAGGGTCGATGCGTTCGTTTTTAAGTGTACATTTTATCCAGTGTTTTTTAACCCATTTTTCCCGATTTTTATCGCATATGTTGACGGTGAACACTTTTATCCATTGACTTTTAACATTAAAAGTATTTACGTTTTCGAAAATTTTTTGAATTTGAAGTCGTTATGAAATACAATTATAGAAAAGATAAATGTATTTTCTTGTATTTTCACCGTAATACCTATTAATTTGCATTGTTTTTATTCCTTCACAAATTACAACATATGTATTATAAAATATGCTGCATAATAATGAATATTTATAAGTACCTATATAGCCACTTTTTTTTTAGTTACAATGCAATCCTATATGTATGTATATACAGAAATATATATTTTTATTTATTCTCGTTTTTTTGCATTATCAACTCATTTTATCAATGGACTTGAATGCTCATGCTCACCATGGTCTCAAAATGTTTAAAACAAATGGTGACTAATGTTGTATATTATATTATATTATATTATATTGTTATCGTCATAATTTTGTTCACTTTTTGTTCGACTGAGAACATTGATAAACGAGCTCGAACGTATTCTAAAACGTATGCTGTTCTTGATTTTCATAAGTAATAAATTTATAAATTATGTTATATGTTTATAATACTTGATACGCGTCGATGTATAATTTTTTTAGATGTCGATGATATATCGAACAGTTGCAGTCCTAGTCCGTGTCGTTAGCGTAATTAGGTTACATAAGGAAGCCAGTTAGGTTTTGTTATACTTCTGTGTCGATATAATATACACGCCAAGACTAATTAATACCGTTCGTGATATCGAACCGGCCTGTCCGTTACAAAGTATATAACATAATATCATGCACTTTAATAATAATAATATACCCATTGTAAGCATACTATATAGCTCGTGGTCGTATAGTGTTTCATTCGTTAAGGTTTATCGTGTCCGTCGGACGTTACTCTCCTGCGTAGAACCTACAACCAGGCACGTGTATGCAGAAAACAATTTTGAGGGAAGGTTCATAAGTAAAAATAATAAATATTTTTATCGAAAATAAAAAATATATTGTTAGTTTATCACCAAAAGACGTTATCAGCGTGTTTGATGTCAACTTTTATGAAAAAAAAAATACGCGGATAATGTCTACGCATGAAACTTTTTATTTTTATAAATCACTTTGGAGGTATGGAGGGATTGAACTCTTCGTATATATGATAACTCTAGTGCAATGAATTTTATGTATATTTGCGTTTCAATGTACTATCAGTTCGGCGACAATTAAACCGTAAACAAATCACTGCCATGATTGTTTTCGCATCATAGGTAGTAGGTATATGCATAATCGGGTACTCGGGGTACTGCATAGTGCATGTACTTCAATTTATACCGTTGTCCGGCTACTCACTCACGTCCATTAATCTAGTTGCCGTGGTAGTTGTACGCGAGTACATATAATATACGAGTCACGAGGTTACACGGCGATTAAACGCATATTATTTTTCTCCCGTCCGATCCACGGTCGTTTTCAATACAATTATCGTGTGTCGATTGTTGTTTCTCATTTGCATGTGCTGTGCGCTTCGATGCATTAATATATACATAAAGGTTTTTAGATAGTAAGGTTTTAATATTATAATCGCGGAAGCTTTTCCGTACAACATAATTTTATGTATAGGTAGTGTGGGTCAATAAAATGTCGTTCGTCTTTGTAATAGTTCCCCGGCGCGTAACCTTTTGTCACCGTTCATTTTGTTTTTCCGATATCGAACTGTCTGATGCGACACCTCGAAGGAGTGACGATTAAAAAAAAAAGCAAAAAATTAGTGTACGTGACAATACACTCCATCATCGTGTATGTACGACTAAGAAAAAAACACTCTACTCAAATTCCATTATCATTAATAACGTTTCCATCAAATTTACGAGATTTTTTTAAAAAATCCAAAGGTATTCGTCCCATGCCAATACTTCCGTATAATCTGCACTGTCAGACAACAGAACCAATCTCATCGCAGCACGAGTATATTCAATATATATATATATATATACAAAATAATATTTATAATACGTATGCGTGTCTATGTGTTTATTCGCGCACGGCAGATGACGAACAGGTGATGTAGCTTTGAAGGAGTTTTATTATACTCGTGGTATATAATATACGGAAGTATGGGTTACATATTGCATGTAAAAACTCATAATAACGTTTTTTTAAAAAATTATATTCAATTGGATCTTAAGCTCTAAAAAAAAAAAAAAAAACTAACTATTTTTAATTAACAGTATTATAATTTTTAGTTAAATAATAAAATGGAAGATTGTTCATTAAATATAAAAATAAATTATTTTGATATCCTATTTTTTGTAAAATGATAGAATACCTTTGCTTATTGAAAAAAAAAAACGTCAACACATTAATGAGCATAATATTTTTTGGCATATATATATAATGTACGCAGATAAATACGATGGAACAAAAGATGGAGTACCGTTGGCTGGCATATTACAGGAGCTTCGATTAATGTACCCTTTAAAGTAGTATGTTTGTAGATTTTAGAATGTATTGAGTAGAACTCTGCAGTGGGTTTAAATTTTAATACGTGACTTATGCCAAAACTTATGCTATGCGAAAATTGAATGCATTTTGACATAGGTATTAATTTTACTTGATGCATTTCTAAAATAATATTTACGTTTCAAAGTCTAGTCAAATCTACTGAAAATACTCTCCTCAAAATACGCCCCTCGAATAATATACCTAGGTACAAGCAATATTTAATGCTCATAAATTTCATTCTTGCATAATATGTCGTAATATCACTATTCTCCATATAGGCAGTGTTTAGTCGTTATACTCGTTATAGATAGATGTTTATAACGAAACGTCAGACAATATAATATAATGTATGCTATATGTTTATTGTACATATAGCTGAAATAGTATGGAGTCTATTATAGCCATTTTTTCATTCGCCATACGTGCAGTTAAATCGATAAAAGATTGACCCCTATTTGAAGACCGACAACTACGTGGTGAGACGTATAGAATGGTTAAATGAACTATGGACGTTTATCATTTCAGGAGTACTATACCTATAATATAATCTAAATAGTACAATGGGTATTTTAATATTTTGAATTTTCAACAATAAACTGATGTGAAGTATTTAAAAAAGTAATTTTTTCCGGACGCTTTTTGCTTTGTTGGCTTGAGTTCATCATGTCACTGGTATACACGTATACTTAATCCGTTCCATGAATTATAGTCTGCTAAATAATGCTGACGGCGGGTAAATGTTAGTTAAAAAAAAAAATTCTCTGGTTTAAATTAGGTTTTCTAAAGACGAATAATATTTTTTCTAAAACTATAATAGTAGTCAGAAAATATAGTTTGATAATACTGTACTTACTTAAATTATGTGACATTTTAATGTAATGGTTTAAAAAATTAAAAATTAACTAAGCTCTTTTTTTTATTACTAGGCAACAATAAGAGATTATCAATAATTTAAACACATTTTGTTAAAAAAGTGTTAAATAACCGTTTTCCTTTTTTAGATATTTATAAATAATGCCAAAATATTATGTATATTAATTTTGAACTTAATAAATAAGAAATTAAAAATTAGGTTTCATAAAATAATAATGATAATTTTATTTTATGATAACTATTTGTTTTTATTATCAAAAATTAGGAATTATGTACTGTATAAAAATTAAAATCCGTTTTATATTCTTAGTATATAAAATACACTTAAGTATAATTAAATTAAAAATATTACTATAGATTATAATATTATAATCTTTTTTACTTACTTTTAAGCGTTTAGTTTGGGTTATAGCACACAAATAGGCTGTGAATAGTATGGAAGCATAACATGTGTTTCAAAACATTTCTCTAGTGTCTAGACATTGTATTGAACCTTCTATTAGGCGAAATAATTATATGGAAGCACTGAGGATAAATATAGAAGACACTCTCTAAAGTTTCTGAGTATTACGTTATGTTTCAAAGGCCATATATTAAATCAATTAAGGTGTAATGAAAACTATAACGTTTCTGTCTGATGTACTTTGGACAAAAGTTGTAGCTGTTCCGAGTTTAAGACCACCTTGGGGAATTTCACAACGTGGATTTGTATTCGCATTGATACATTTTTTAATCTTAAATACAATAAACGAATCAAAAGAATACAGAACAAACGAGCTTGCCGCCACCACCGCCGCATGTTGCCTTCTCCAGTCGGAAACGAGTGAAACATCTATACGGTTAGTTAAATAATTAAAGAGGTCTAATAATATGTAAGTTTATACCATTAGGTCTAAAAATAATAATATAGAAATTTGATTTATAGTGTGTACTGTGCTGTGTACACTAATATAATTATGAAACAGTATCAGAAAACAATTAATTTTTTTAATGTTTTTGATACATAATTAGTGGGATACTAAGTATTCTAGTTTTGACGAGACACTTTACTTCGTCTCTTAATTTTATATTTTATTTTATAAATTAAGTGTAAATTATGTACCTAGTGATGCAATGGCATTTTGAGAATTATATAAGTCATTGTTAACTATAATATAATATACTGAATTAATTTTATAACTAATATAGTGTTGATAAATAAAAACAGATATATGTGTTGTCATTACTTAATAAATAATAACGTCTGTATGGTTCTATATTAAGTTTATATTATTATAATGTAAGCAAATGTTGAATGCATATTGCATAGTTCCTCAACTAAACGACGACAGTGGTATGCCGGTATACCTGTTGGCTGTGGCAGACTTACAGCGCACACAGTAAAACGTAAACGCCTTATAATTAAACTCACAAGATCGCAAGTTGCTGCGTTGTCGCGCGAATCCGACATTCGCTTGATTCTGTCAATAAATAGACCTACCTATACACACACCAAATATGCACATTTCGTGAATTCGTGAGATATTCTCGTACAAAAGAGCGGTCGTCGCGTCTGTTAGTACCATTTGTACTTGTAATATAATATAAAGACTCTAAATCAGACCTCAGAAAGTTAATTTAAAATATATGACTAGTTTATAAGCAAACAAAATATATACGATTGTAATAAATTCAATAACTCGTTTATTTTCTCTAAATGAATTTGTTTCCTTCAAGCTATAAAATTAGCTTAGAAATAATTATGATTTTTTTTTTTAATAAAATAAATTGATTTTCTCTCAATTCTACGATATTTTATTGTATGTATGTTATTAAGTATGTTTCTAACACATTTTAATAATTTTAATTACAAATCATACCTTTACAATAACAAATAAATACTTAAAATTAATATTTTAATTTATGTAACTAATATGATAAATACTAAAATAACTAATTATCGTTTCATATTTTTTATTTCATATAAAAATGTTTACTCAGCAACCCTCAATAGAGGACGGGTATAATAATAAAATGTTTTTTGTTTTTACAATTTTATGGATTCGGAATTGGAATCTAAATAATCATAAAATTTGAATATATAAAGAAAGCTGGATACTACATTTAGTAAATGAAAATCATTTACTAAAATTATTATTATATTTTAGTTTCAGTTTGTAAAATTATATTTAAATTTAGTTTAAATTTTAGTAAGAATTAGTAAATTAATTTTTCCAAACATCTGTGTTATACAAATTTGTATTATAATTTTCACGATTATAATTGTATTTTTGAGAAATCATTGTATTAGATAAAACAAATAATGATTAAATAATATTATTCTATTTGAAATTATTATGCACGTATTTAGCGTAATTATTAATACTTTTATCGATATTTATAGGTTATGTATTTAGGTTTTAAGGTGCATTGGGACGTAAATTATATCTATGACCTTTTCTGAACCATTTTTATTTTGACCTGAATACCTACTGATATTAATTTCAGTAATGTAAAGTAGTTCACTGTCAAAATAAATTATTGGAAATTTGCAATTTAACATTTACTAAAATATATTATAAGTCTCAATGCATTAATACAACTTGAATATCAAATAGTCTTTATATTTCTTTTTAAAGAATTCAAAATAATATATATATATATATATATATATATTGATAATATTATAACAAAATACAATTTTTGTGATCTTTTTCTAATCCTATTTTAAAATATATGAACTTTGAAGTAAAATTAACATTCAAATCATTCAAATAAAAGTTCAAGTTCATTAAAAACGTGAAAAAGTTCAAAGTAAGTTGATTCAAACAAAATATAGGAACTTAATTTATTTTAGTTTATATGTTTTAACTTTGTATGAGTGAAGTTCTGTTGGTATAAGCTTATGATATAATATGTATATTTTAAAAATGATCTTGGGTTTATTAAACGTATGTCTCAACAATCATGTATACGGTTCTCAACTGCAGGAATGGTGAGCGCACGCTCATGAATACGATATGATATTTTATGCATTTTTCGTTATTTTACCCTCCCCGTTATTGTTCTACGATTTCTGCTCTCATTTATATTAATGCGTTCCACAAATTATTATACTTTTATTTTTCATCTCTTGTCTGTGGCGTAGAATTCCTCTCATGGTATATATATATATATATATATATATATATATATATATATATATATATATACATGTATTTATTATAGGTGCCTATTATTATCGTATAAAACAACCTGTCATGTGTACTTATACAGAGTGTTCCAGAAAAACAGGAAAGTATAGTATAACTCTGAAAGAAGTAAAAAAATGTATGTGACAATTTTTTTATTGAATACAAAAAGTAAATTATATAATATTATGATTTTTAAGATTAAAAATCTTATTTTTTGAAATTTATGTTTGTAAGACGGTGTACATATTCATTATTGAAATCAAACGCTGGCATTATTATATTTCTAGGAATCGTAGCAACTTCTCTTTGAATATAAATTTTCAACCCGTTGATTTCTGCAATAGAAAAATTATGCCTAAATTGTATACATAATTAAAGTTGATTAATGTTTATAATCGTTAGTGTCGCATGAATACTATTTAAACCCAAATTTTCGTTATTTAATTTTGAAAATTGAAAATAATACCTATTAAAAAAATATAATATAAAAATGTAATAATAATGTAATAAAATAATCTTATTATCCAAAGAGGCACATTCCACGACGATCAGCGTGTTATTAAATTAACCTTTGTATTTTAATTTCGTGTGGAAACATAACGTTCGGTTCATAGCGTTGACACTGTACAGATGCATTCGCACTGATCGCAGTGTAATATTATACGTACACACTTCCGTGGTCATTTACTCTTCAATGAATTCAATTCCGATGTGTACGACGTATATAAATATAATATTATCCTTTTCGTGTCGTGTCAACTCGACGAAACATTCACATACGTAAAATAACTAACGTACACCACGCACTGCATGATTTGTGACCGCTGTATTTTTATTTTTTTTGTTTGACATTTGCCCTTTTCCGGTAACAAAACGATAAAATATTTATTGTACTATGCTGAGAGACACTTAACCCTCCAATTATATAGCGCTCTAAGTGAATCTCCATATAACATAATGCTGTGTATCATCACAGAGATATAATATAGGCTGCTGGTATACATAATATACATCAGGCAAAGCGCTGATATAGACCCGCAGTCTCCCTGCAGCGACAACAATTATAGGATTTCGCGTAACTCACGTTTACGATATGAGGATAATCCTTACTATTAAGGCGTGCGACGACAAGGAGTGAAGCACAACAATATTATTTACGCGTTATTATTTTATATACATAAATAGTGTCTAACGAATGCATTTCATGTGTGTGTATGTGTGTTTGATGTATATATATAATATGTGTGTAGTATCCATGGAGTGGTATCTGACACGGTTTTCTCTCGCATAAATTGCTTACACTCGTTGCATCCGCCACTGTATTATGACGCTACTCCGACTATTCAGAGAGCCGTCGTTGTTGTTATTTATATATATTATACATTATACATAGGTCTGATGATATTTTCTACCAGGAAAACTATTTTCTCACTCTTTTATACCGGATTTTCATTGTATTTAATATATGAATACAATTCTTCTAATGCATTTACATCAAAGTTATTATTTTTTATTTATTTTTTAAGACGACCCTCAACAAGTATAATTACACTTGGTATAATCTATATAACACGTATACAAAAACAATAAGAACCAAAAGTAATACTTACAATGAATTAAAAATATAAATTTTCAAACTTTTATTACTGTATTAAAATGTTTAATATCAAATTTAATACTGTTGTAATTATATGTAGCAAGTTGTTTATTGGATTTTAATCTGTAAATGATATTTACTTAAAATCGGCAATAAAAAATAATAATTATGTTATGTCATATTGAAAAATATTATATTATTTTATGTCATGTAGTGGTATAGATTATAGAATAATAAATATTAAATGTACATGAGAATTGAGTGTTAAGCCTGGATATAACTAGCAAGTTACCGATCTTAACTCAATATATATATATATATATTACACATATATTTAATTACTCATCTTTATAAATAACAAACGCTCTATTTACTATACCTATCTGTATAGTAGCGTTGATTTAAAACTAATATTTAGTTATTTATATATAACATGTACATTATATTATATTCCAAAATCATGCATTTAATTAAGATTAGTGAATGAAATTATTACCGTTAGTTGTTACTAATTTCTAATCATTATGAGTTCAATATAAAATTAGTTGTAAAATATCTCTATGATCCTTCCGTTTTATTTATTTGGAAAAAATCTATTTTATGTTCGTTAGGTTGTTATTATTTCTGAGGGTTGTATGACGTACAAATAACTGTCTCGAATCATCATTTAGCTCTTCCGGATTCAAATCTGAAGTAAAGTAAGCAAAGACGCGTGTAATCCAATTGTTCCGATCAATCTCACACAGAATAATAGCTTCCGCTCTCTGATTTGTCAGTAACAAAGCAACACGTAAGAACTTTAAATCCAACTACCAATCAATGAAGAGTTTTTTTACTTTGTTAGTAAAAAAAAAGGAGATAGAGAGAAAAGAAAAAAAGTTACAACGCACACGACTTCATTAGAGTTCATTCAATCAAAATTATTCATTCTGTGTCTCATATTTTTTTCAAAATTAGAGATTTTACTATTCAAATTATTACTACCTGGATCGGAAAATACATCTGTACGTTACTTTGCAATAAATTGATTTATTCTAAATATTCTATTTTTCACATATTATTTGTATGTACAAATGATCTCAATTTCTGTATTCAAAATAATTCTGGTCCATAACACTTGATATATGGTAGGTATTATGAACGATTTCCAAAGTAAAATGTCCGTAATAATAACTATTAAAATGCATTTGAAATAATCGGATTACATAATATTTATCTCCTTATAATAATAGATACTGTAGATTTTGCAGTACATACTATTATGATGATTTGAAATATTATTATTGTAAAATGAGTTGTTATGCACGTAACGGACTGCAGTTGATCTATATTACAGTTATAACTAATAATATTTATATAAAGTAGATTGTTTTGATCACGGCTTGACTTATAACAATTTTAATCTCCACACGTATGGATTGAACGGATTATCGTTTCACAATACCGGTTTGTTATTAATGTTATTATTAATATGATTTTTATTTTATTAATTTTTTTATTCCAGAAATCTTGCTTCAGCGTTAAAAATAGGAAAACAGCGATTGAACTATAAATACTACAATATTCATTTTAATTTTATAACCCAAGTTATTAGGAGGTGTACATTTTAATTGGTTTAAAGACCATATAAACGCATATACATATTATATGCGTTGTAATAAGTACTTACTAAATCTATATTTGATTTTGCATCGTTTAGTATATATATTATTTGAACAACGTATGAGGACCGCGAGTATTATTGCCATTTCGTGAATAATACAATACAACAATATTATAATACCATATATTATTGTTGTTATCCAAATCCGATTACGATAAAATACAAAAACACCGTTATCCTAGTAACTGATTTTGTGTGATTTCACACGATGAGCCCCAAGTATTTTAATACAGTAACTGTATTGTGTTGTCGCATACCCAACGTCGTAGTACAAAATGCACAAAACAAGACCGAAACGTGAATTAAATACGCGTGAAAAGATAAAACTGCAATAAATTCTGAAATAATATTAACAATAACAATTGTTCTAAAACAGTAATATTCATATGGTTATGTTATTATATTATTATTTTAGTATAGACGGTTACGAATGTTTTGTATGAAATCTGGCATGGAACACAGCAGTGGTGAATGGTGATAGTTATCTGAAAAGGGGTTTGTTGTATCTCGCATCCCTTAGAGATTTAATTTTTAAGTTAAAAAGCTATGAAAATTAAATTATTAAAATTAGAGGCTTATATTTCTCTGTTTTTAAAATTTGTGATCATTTCAAATACATTGATATGGATAATCTATAACCCTTTAAACAAAATATCCGAACGTGGACATTGGTACTTATTGAACATATATATGTATTATAGGCCTCTTGATTTTCACTACCATTATAAAAATGAATGATTTTTAAATGTGCTATTATTGTAAATTTTAACAACGGTATTTATCACACGATAATATATTTTTATTATTAATTTATAAACATTTCAAATAATGATTACTAAGTAATAACTAATAAAATCATAGGAAATATTAATTTTTTAAAATTATCATGTTCTTTTTCGTATGTCAATTATTATTTTCATTAGCTTTTGGCATGCAAAAAGTAGGTATTGTTTTACTATGAACAATTTAACAAACATTAGAAAAAAAAGGGTATTTGACCCCTTCCATAAAGAATTTAATTCAACTGTAGTGAAGTTTAATTTAATTTGGGCTATATAAATATAGCGACGGTGGTAGTAGTAGGTTAGGTGCAGCAATCGTATAGCGGTATAGTACGACGATGATGATGATGATGACGACGACGATGATGATGATGATAATAATAATAATAGTAATAATAAATAATAATATTACATTTCGTAAAGTCTGTCGAACGCGGGTTTTATCGGATTAAAGGGAGGGAAAAAAACGAAACGAAACGAAATCGAATTAGAACGTCGCGGCTTTTGTTGTTGACCTTGTGTCGCCGACAACAACGACGTGTGTATCAGCCAGCTGCCGCTGCGACGCGTGCTGCAGAGGACAGACGCGTCGATCGTTCTGCCCGCCGTCGCGTGTTACCCTTGGTGCAAAATCAATCCGAATGGGTCTTCTTGGCGATACAGAGTACTGAATTTTTAAAAAAAAAAAAAAAAAAAAAAGAGACCCTTACTCTGTGCTAATGCACCACTACCGTCTAATCTAATCAAGATTTGATATTTTATTTTTGTGAGTATGATAAAAAATGTTATTGTAAAATATCTCAGACGCAACTAGTATAATATGAATCTCTTTCAAGTGAGCTTATTCCTTATCATTTTAAAAATGAATATATCTTATCATTCAAAAATATAGCAAGGAAAATACATGAAAATATTTCTTTAAGTTCTACAATAGATAAAATAATGTTAAAAGTCGTGAATTTCGCATTTAACATCCATTTCAAAATATGCTATTGCACTCTACAACTATTATAACATTTAAATAAGATCTGAGCTCTGTTCTGTAGTTCTGCGATTACTATAGGTATTATACGACAGTGATTTTTAACCGGTGTTAAGTTATACGTGGGTTATGGATGATCCTCAAAGAAAATGTTTATGAAATTTGAAAATTAGTGAGAAACATTTATTAGGTAAACATAAATCAGTTTTAGTTAGTTACATTGTTTCTACTTGTGCTATACAATCATATTATTTTCTATTGATTGTTATTATGTAATTTTAAATATATTATGCAGTTTAAATAGGGTATATAAGTACTGTTTTGTTTTACAGCTGTGATCTACAATAATCTCAACAAATTATAAATAATTGGTGATTCTGAAAAGGATCACTGCTATTATACGTGCATGTATTATACTACCATATGCACCGGCATCTTAAATGGTGTATTATATGGTGGAGAGGGGTAAGGAAGAGACAGTTGCCAACCATATGTTATAGCGTTTTAAATATTTTCTTAGTTTTTCGTAGTTTTTTTTTTTTTTGTAAAACTGTAATTGATGTTTTTCTGATTATATTAATATTGATAAAATGATAATAATATATGCATTATTGAATGCATATTATATATATTATTATATAATAATTACTATTTATATTATATATTATATATATTATAAATGAAATGGTTATTTTTAATAAATGTAGATTAAATTTTGTCGTCTTAATATAGTATTAAAATTATCTATTCTTATTACATAGCTTATATACCTATTTATTTTTATAAATATATTATTATGGGATATTATAATTGCATGACGCATAGAATATACGATTTTATGTTCAGAATAATCCATTTTACTATATTATTTTTAATATTTTTAAAATATAAAAAAGATTCTATAAAGCTCTAAAATAATATTCTCACTTTATTATATGCCTATTAATCAAATTATTAAAAAAAAAAATAAAGTAAAATGCATTATAGGTACTAATTGTAGAATTGGCTATGTTTTGCGTTAGTAAGATGGCGACAACATATGTAGAAATTTAGAACTATAGTATGCAAAGATTGAGTTCAAACCTTAAGTATTTTTCCCTTCCTTAACTTAAAAATGGATATAGGGATACTCCAGACCAAACGTATACTATTGTCATTACTACTCACTAGTTATACGTTACTATTGGTAAAGTGGTGTATACCTATACGTATGTATACATAATATATATAACTCTTTGCTGGACAGCATCACCCCTGCCGAGAAAACTCGTAAAAACCATAAAAAAATAGTTTTTTTCTTGTCCCTTTTACCCGAGTTTTTTTTCCCGAGTGTCGCTAATACAAATCGATAAACATTACCGGATTGCTACCAGAGTATATACGAGTATACGCCAAATCATATATAGTTATTTTCCTCCTTTTATCAACCACCACAGGCTCTCCAAATAGCTATCGGTAAATTCGACAAACGATTTACGAGTAATCACATACTAATGTCATTTAACCCACTCAGAACGAGATCGATAGCTCTCCAAATGATAATTGGTTAAAATGACCATGTTTTGCAGTGGTGATATACTGTATAGGGAATAGTAGCACATCGTGAAAATGTAGTATACCAGTAAAGAATTTCAAATGTGAGTTATTAAATTTATTATAAACTAAAGAAAAATATATATTAAGTGTGTTCCGTTTTATATAACTACTTAATATCTCAGCATATCAAATTTAGATTGCAATACGGGTTACTGCGATATCTGTGTGATACCAAAGTACATTTTATTGGAAAATTTAACATTTTAAACTCTTTCGACGCAGGTACCGTAATACCACTTTTTATTTTAAATATTATCCAATAATTTTTTTTAAGTAGGTATTTGAGTATAAAACAGTAGAATCTAACTATATTTTAACCAAGGACCATCGGACCGAGATATTCATTTGTATTTAACTATAAAACGGGTCATACTTTATGTAATTTAACAAAGTTGTAAAAAAAATTTTTTAGTAGTATCCTCATATTATAGATAAATTTTATAATAAATCTATTACAAAAATTAGACTAATATAATATTTATGGCATTACTCAAAATTAAGACGTTTTGTCGTTTTAAAATACATAGATTTAAAGGTTTTTTTATTTTTAGAAATAACGTTAGTATTATGTAGTTGAAATGCTTATGAATACGTATTGACGATATTATTTTATATGTAATTAATACCTAGTATAAGAAATTTAAATTTTATAAAAATTGCATTGTGTAATAAAATGTTTATTTTTTCAATTAGATATTTTAATATTTATAAATCGTGTAACTACATCATCCTATTATCCGTATTGTTAAATCCTGTAAATATTCTTAAATACGGTTTAAGGAGTCAAGAATGATGATAATTGGTTATGTTAATAGTTCACATCGATCATTTTAAAGTTCAGACGTATAATAAAATGAACGATGAACTTGCCAAAAAAAAAAAAAATTAAAAAGTTTAATACTTTAAAGATTATTGATATTTCGTAAAACTGCGTTTCGATGTTCTTAATAAAAACTTTTATATACTTAATACATTTTTATTTACAATATTTTAAATAAGTCATATAATAGTAGTTAGTACTTACAGTCTATATTAGTTCTTATTAATCTTATCTACCTTTCCCACAAGTGAATGGTATGTATATGCCACTGCAGAATTGCTGTAAAAATAATATTCGTCAAAAATCAAGACGTCTCTAACAGAAAAAGGATTTCAAGACAAGTTAATTGCTATAAGTGACTTATAAGTTATAACATTTAATCGGCTGGACCATTGTAAACGATACCTTAAAATCCCTCGCTGTCAATGGTTTCTTTTTTTTTCATCATAAACTTAAACTCAATAAAATTCTTACGGCGAGTGACGTCAACAAGAAGTATTCTTTCGAGTCACGTGCACAAGACTGTTTTTTTTTTATTATTTCAATTTGCATACGAAATGCTCATTGTATCATATTGTTAGTAAACACATATACAGTAAATATAATAAGTAGTCTCCATAAAAAATGTTCCAATCGTATACACCTACTGAAAATGTATATTATGTATAAGTTATTGGTTTTAAAAAGAAACAAAATATTGTTGTTTATTTATATATTTTTTGGCTAATATATAGAAGTGTATATTACAAAAGTCTACATTATTAAACACTATTGACTTTAATTATGAACTGAATTTATACAAATTTAATAATGTTTAAAAATAATTTATATTGATTCGATTCACGTGTTTGATTTATAATCCTTGAATTTAAAGTAGGTGTTTATTTATTACATTCATATTATATATATATATAAGTTTAAGAAGTAGACTAAAACCTGTGCGTTCAGTTAAGTCGTAATACAATATTTATTGGTAGAATTTTATAATGGTCACCTGATGATTATTATATTATGTACATTGTATAGTCGCGTTAAAGTTATCACATAAAATATTCAATAGAATGTTTCAAGAGTTTCTCACGTTTAAAAGTGGGGCTTCCTATAGTGTGTATATAAATATAAGAAATAAAAAAGAGTAATAAGAAGTACTTTGTACTTACATATAAGTAGGTTCACAATACGGATAAGTGTCTACGCGTATATAAATGTTATTTTTTTTCTCTATAAAAAACGTTTTTATTAACACGACTGCTATGTATACTCGTATTGTATAATATACATCCTCATATATAGTTATTAAACACATCCAACACGTATATAGAATAAACGTATATCCGGAAATTGAAAACTATACAGAGGATAAAACACAGTGAAGCCCACAAACTGTGTTTAGTGCAATTGCATTTCACTTATGTCAAATTAAAATTATCAATGGGGGACAATAATATACCACCTGGCCATCATATTATATACATTGGCCAGATGAAAATATGTAATATAATAAATATAATTTTTGAAATATTATTAAGTTCCCACATGTGATATGTAAACGTTCTGTGAATATTATATAGCTAGTTAAAAGTGTTATCCGAACTGTCAATGATGATGTTTATAGGTGTGTATGTAAATTATATACACTGTAACGTTTATTTATATTATGTATGTATGTATGTATATAAAAAAAAAAAAACGATAAAATTCAAACTGTCTTAATTAGCGTATAGTTTATATTAATGTACACGTAAATGCACTCGTTTCAGAAAGTGAATATGGGCAACGTATTTAACATACAATTCAATATAGCTTATATATATATACTATATAGCTATATGATACAAATTATATTACTTGAACAAATATTATAATTTGATTAGGAGTTAAAACTATATGGTACATCTTTGTGCATGACACGTACGTTCACAGATGATCACTGATCAGGACTATAGTATCAAATTGTTTCCGAGCACCTACCACACATGCCGAATTAGATCTGAATTCATATATTTAAAGGGGAATCAAATTGGTCAAATTGGAATCAATGTGGCTATTCTCGTGGTTGGAAATTGTGTGTAAAATATATCTAATATATCTACCTAAAGAAGAAACTATTGCGGTTGTTAATCTAATTGTTTATTATTATATAAATATAATGAATATATACACAAGTTTACGTCTCTAATATGAACTTGTGATATTTTATTTCATAGATCACTCGATGAATGATGTACACAATGACAATTTTGTTTTTTTAATTAAATAAAAACTACTGTACAAAATATGTTCCAAAATTATTGTTGTCCATCTTCACAATATTGGAAAGGTATGAATACTAAAATTATAAAATTATAATATAATACTATTAAACATTTAGATTACATACAAATTAACTACAATAATAATTAACCTATGTGCAATGACTTATTTTTTCAGTTTGGCATAATAAAATAATTTTAGAAAAACGTCGTACTTAACCCAACATTTTCTGGTTTCTATATATAATTAGTAAAATAAATTTAAATATTTTTTAAAATACATTGTCAAGTTTAATGTAATATAATGTTAAGATAAATAATGACCACTAACCAGTTAGTGATTCAAAACAATAAAATGCTACGGAAACTACAGTTGAGATATATGAATGACAAATTAATAAATAAGGTAGATTATTTATTTATTTAATATTACCTTCACTAAAAGAAAATTAAACTTGATACAAAATTCAATCACCCATAAAATATAAGCGAATCGATTTGAATATTGTTTTGATATAATATAATATGTATACTGGTTTACCGGCCATCTATCAATATGGACAATAAGTAATAAAACATTAGAAGTTTTCGTTTTAAAACCTCTAAAACAATAATAATCATGTTAGTAGTATGTGAGCTGCTACTTATTTTAGGGGAAATTGTCACTAAACACGTAAGTTATTTTAGAGACATTAAGCGTGCAAAAACCAATTTAAACGTGCACACTGATAGTTTTTAAATCTTTAAATATAATTTATTTGTTTAAATAATTTTATACGCACGCTAAAATTCCTTATTCGTGCACATTGAGTTTTAAAAATATTTAAATATGTATGCAGGATACCATATTATACTACAATACTACCATCTGCCATATTATAGTTATAATAGTCTATTCGTGTTGCTATAGATTCCAACTTCGAACGATAATACGATGGACCGAGAATATAAATATTTCTGTAGGTATAACTGATGGTATGTAAAATTATGTACCTATATTGTACATTTAACGCCGTTGTCAATAAATATTTTTTATTTTATTCTGCAGGAATAATATCATAATAAATTATTATTTCAAAGTTTGCAGTGACGACGGATTATTATATACACACACGCGTACATATTATTATTACAGTATAGGTACATGCGCGGGCATTGAGCATAACGATATATTATATTATAGTAGTATATTATGAATAATTATTGTAAACACGTTTTTCGGGCAGCACGTCGTTTATCACATAATGTACGATTATTATATTATAACATACAGAATAATAACATGTATAGTTTATATTCGCAGGGACAATATTCAAATAATTTTTCACACCTGCAGGATTTCGATATTCATACAAATTGACATAAACAATGTAAATTAGGGTGCGTATTTATTTTAACAGTTTTTATGATTACGTTCGGCTTTTTTTCAGTTTTTATTTTTTAACGCAATATATTATTATTAAGTTTATGGTAATTCGTATACTCCCCATTCATTTCAGACAAATAAATCCCCTGAAACTACCAATATATAACTACAACAAATAAAATATTATTATTATAGGTACATTTAGGTACAGCAGGACACGATACGAAAATTAACACGATACGATCTTGACGTATATAATAATAGTTATTATAGATACGGCATGATTATCATTTTTTATCAGTGTTAATAATGTGTAAAGATAATGACCATAATAATTATTAAATATAGGTCCATAGTCTAAAATTTACACTGTTAATCAACATGATAGTATGATAATATTATAAATACGACATGTCAGATCGTGTTAAAAATTCGACGAATCTACAATTATCGATTATAATTATAATATGAATGTATTATGTGTGTTAATGTACTAGCGTCATAATATTTTTCATGATATTATAATATGCAGATAGGGTATTGATTTTATTTTTGCCAACAAGTACCAAGGTTGGTTTTAAAAAGTATTGACGCCACAGGACAGGATGCAACGATTATCCAGCATTCGTATGGTTTCGCTCACCTCGGCGTAAACCAGTCTATAATAATATTATGCTATTATCTATCATACGTATTTACATTTAAATCCGAATGGAATTTTAAGAACGATTTTGGAGCAGTTATAAAATGTTATTAACGATTTTCAATATTACAGATAAGTACATACATAATATTATGTATTTATTTAACAAGCGTGATGTTCAATAGTACGATTTTAAAAATAATTATAACAGTTCACCGAAGTACAATAAATTTATTAATAAGATATCTCGATAATAATTATTTAAATTTATAATACTATATATGTTACGGGCAAAGTACAAGATTTGGGCGTTTTATACAATGCCCGGGCATTATATAAAATAGCCTTCGTATATTGGACAATATAGATAATATAATATTGAATAGTAAGATATTGTCAAAATATAATGAATAATATATATTTTATACTATATATTATAGAAATTACTGTTTGATATTGATGATATTGAAGCGATTGTCAAAAAATATATTTAATCAGTTTAATGACAACTTTACTCGTGCTAGCTAAATATCTGTCATCTTTCTGTTCGCCTATTTTCTGTATAAAAATGTACAGTAAAAAAACTTAAAGAGTTACATGTAGTTGACGGTTAGAATCCAAACACGGAAGTGCAAGTGCAAAGCAGCTGAGCATATATGTCTATATGCACATCAAAATACTACGGTATCAGTACTTGCGAAAATAAGTAATATACAAATAAAAATAAATATTATATTTTCTAATAATATAAATGTATATTATTTATTATATTTTAACAATACTTTACTATTAAGTATTATATTATCTATATTGCCGAATATATGAAGGCCATTTTATATAATGCCTGGCCATTATATAAAACACCCAAATTGTATACTTTTCCCGTATCATATACAAAGAACAAACTATTTAAAGTAAGTGGCTCATTACATATGCACGGTGTGATAAATAATAATAATAAAAAATAATTAAAACTTGTGCAGATATTCTGAAAATTAACAAATATTATAAAAAATTAAATCTAAAAAAATTATACTTCAATTAATTATTATATCGTTTATGTTTTATTATTTATACTTAAACAAGAAAAAAAGCCCACGCGATATTATTTTTAAACTTTTACATAAACTTTCATAAAGTGTATTACAATTTATAGTCATTTAATTGTACAGAATTTCAGTTGATGTAATTAATAATAAAAATCGGGAGAAAAATCTGTTTTTATTTTCAATCACACCACGTTAAAGTGACGTATCATACTATGAGTGTTTCAAATGCGCGTGTTTAATGTTAAACGTAAATAATGATTTTTTTTTTTTTTTGTTTTATTAAAATATTTACCAATTTGTTTGTTTACAATAATAACGGTGCGATTTATCAAAGTATTTAAAATTTATAACACGTCTGTGTGTGCTTATGAGCAATGGCCAATGTAATTAAAAAAAATTTAGAAAAAAAACTGTTCCTAAGGAGATTATTGTTAAAGACGTCGTTTTTCGAAACCTCGTCTTTTATACCAACCTATATCATCAATATGAAATGTGGTGTGCTTGTATAATAATAATAATATAATATAGGACGTATAGGTCTTATTGCCTACTGCTGTCGGGTTTAAAATTCAGAATATTATCCAGGTGACGTTATCTTTTATGGCAATGTCAATCACGCACATTTTTTATACTATACTTGTTGAACGTGTTTTTTCTCTCACTATTAAATTGCTCCAAGATAAATATAATATTGTATGCATAGCGGATATATGGGTACAAATCATGATAAATGATGTTGAGTGGTAATCGGATAATCGTTATAAATACCGTTGTACCTCAACATAAATGGATCAAGGAAGACCATAACAAAACGTACATATTTTACGAAAATTAAAGAAAATGAAAATCTTGGCACATACTTTATTTTACACGCAAATTATTAGTTAAATAAATATAAGAGAGGTGGACTACTGGTAGTATACTTATATTATAAGTATTTCAATAACCGCTATGTAGATAACGTTAATGACTTGGGTTTATTAGGAAAGTATTGTAAATTTTGTGACACACTCACACCTTTTATCAATTTAAACTACGCCAAAATTTATTTTTGAAAAATACATACTTGGGAATATTTAACAGTCTATCTTCTTACGTAGTTACGTCATAAACTCTATTATATTATAATACTAATCTAATACTTAGTATATTTTTATGGAAAAAAAATGGGTGTAACACTAAGTTCTACTATACAAGTATGTACCTATACACCAACATTTAATATTTAAAATGTGCACTACTATTTTATGTCTATATGTAGTATAATATATTGTGCATACGCGCACGGTTCGTCAGTGCTAGTATTTCTTGCATCTGCCATATTGTGCATAATGTGGTCCTCCGCGTTAATTTTGCATTATACATATAAACCAGCAGCGCGTACGCTTAAATAGGTACCTACCTATGTACAGTATGCCACGAAGGGTTGCGAGTTTTTATTCTCATTGTGTATAAATCTGTATCTCATTTAAATTTTTTCTATAGGTCATTGAGCCCCTCAACCAGCGTGTCCACGGGCTGTTTAGCTTTGTTTTTTTTTATATACACCCATACACCTGGTGAACACCGTTTAATCTATGCCGGGAGAAGGGTTGTGTCGCGAACGTACGCCTGTTTGTTCGTATATCATAATATAATAAAATATGTACATAACAACTGAACCAACCGGTCTCGAATTTTGGTTTCACGCTACGATGACGTGGCACGCGACCGGCGACTGCTTATTGATATTTTTTTTTTTAACGACAACCGGCTACCGCGCACTACCTATACGCATACTATAATGGTTACCGAAGTGTGCAGTTTAGAAATCAGCTAAAACCAATTTTCAAAAAATTTCAGGAACAAAAATATATGGTTGATATTTTACTCTATGATCTTATTATAATATATTAAATTAGCCTTGTTTGATATTCAATATTTATACAAGACCTGTAATATAAATAGAATCTGATTTTGAAATTACACACCTCAGTCCTATAGTATAGTTCTCCTATCAATCTACTGTTGGTATAAATGAAAAATAAAAAAAGTCAACAACGTTCCACCATAAGTTGATCCGATTTATTTATACTTATGGCGTGAAGGTAGATTCGGCCATTTTATTGTACTCTATTTAGTTAATTTAATTATAATTGAGCTCTCTAAACCCTGCAACAGTATTTTAAAATTTATAAATTCATATTTTAGGACATTGTTTCCCAAATTATTAAAACATTTTCTTCCAGAAAACCATATAATATAATATAATCGTAATATTTTGATCAGTTAACTATCGTATACCTATAACATGACATATTATTTTATTTGATACAAAAAAGACGTGATGCCACTGAATTGAGAAGACAACACGGTGACTGATATGGAAAGCTGGAGAATTGAATGTGCGATGGGATGGTCTTGATGACTGGTAAATCTCAAACAAGAAGAAGAATACTTTTTTTTGGATGTATCTATACTTATATACAAATAAATGATGCCATTATACCATGATGTCACTAAGAAACAACCAATTATTAAAAAAAAAAAAAAAAAAAAAAAAATTATTTTGAAAGTTGAACAAATAATATAGTTTCAAACTTAATCATATTTTACATTATTTACTACAAACAAATATGTTTTTTGACTAAAAATAAAAAATATGTGACTATTTATATTATAGATATTTTTTGTATTATTATTCCTAACTAGGTATACCTATTTTATTTTTCAAATAATTTTGTTAAAACAGAATTATATTAGAATTATTTTTGTACTCACTATAAGTCCAGAAACAATATTTATTTATGAAATTATGAAATTTAATATAAGAAGAAAATGTCATGAATTCTTAATTCCGACATAATTATGTATATATGTGTTGTACAATATTATTACGTTTAAAACGAACTAGTAACAAAGATTTTTCAACTGGTGTATGAAAATAAGACGATAATTTTTAATCAAATTTTACTGAATGGTGATGTGTGTGATATTTTTTTTGAATAATCAGTGAACGTCTTCAAAAGATTTTTTGTATTTATACGAGAGCTATTATAAAAGAACTGTATTTATCGCATAATTCCAAAAATAAAAAAACCATCCGTCGAACGAAACTCTCTCTGCTTACATAGAATATTATTTCTACGAGGAAAAATGACGAATAAGAAAATTCAGACCTATATGATCCAGACCTGAAGTTCTGTAGAATGTGGAATGGTGATTAAATAGGTGAGTATTATTATTATTATTATTATGATATTTAATTTGGTACGCAGAGACGTCGGGCGAAAGGGAAAATGGAAAAAAAAAGGTCAGCTTGTTTTTTTTCTAACAATTATTACAGTGTATTTCACATTATATGTTATATGTTTTATTAAATTTTTCACTGGCATGTTATTTTCGCGGTTCATCGGAGCGAAGTGTTGTCCGCTGGCCAAGAGAACGAGGGGTTGACCGGATAAATAGTGTATATACAATATATATGTGGTGCGTGTATAATAATCGCGTTTGTTGCAGTATACATTTGGTGATGTATGTATAATATCCAAATAATAAATAATATATTTTAATACGTACGCGTGTCTATTTATTATTATCATTATCATCAGACCGTGTTGCGCCCGCCGTACCTATTATATTATTATAATATATACAGCTATCGCGCCGGTCGCACGCGTGCATAGCGGCGGCGTAGGACTGCTTGACTTGGGGTATTGACTAGAATATAATACATAAAGTAGGTAACCACTAACAAGGTTTAATATGTGATATAGATCATATAGGGTATAGGTAAAACAAAAAAGACAGTACAAAGTCTCGAAGATCATCATGTTATACGTAAAATATTTGAAGCAATGCAATTATTTTCGTAAAATCTTGTAAAATAATAGATAGCTTAAAATAGTTAGTTATATTGAAATCGGAAAAGTTCTATTAATTCATAGGTTAATTCCCCAAGTATGTTCACTCCTAATTGCTTGTTAAAATTTTAATTTTGATACGACAATTTATTTTTCAGAAAAAATATCTGTTGCATGATTTTCAGCAGAAAGAGGGGGAGGGTCTTATTTAAAAACAGAATTTTGTATCTTCACACGAAACACTCTTTAAGTATTACAAATAATCTCAAGAATTTGAAAATATGATCTTTAAGTATATTCAAAAATTCCGAAAATCAGATTTTCAATAATTGCATTATTGAAGAAAAAAGGGGTAGTCGAGCATGCTAATAATGACGGAAATAGTGTTATTTGAAACAAAAATAATAAACTATTTTGTGCTATTTTTGTCTTTATTATATTAAAACAAGTATTATGTACACATTTTTATTTTTATTTTTTTGCTATTTTAGTTTAGGGCCGTGTTAAAACAACCCGATTGTATTTATTAAACATAATGTATACCTACTATGTATTTGTGTAAGTACAATATATTATTATAGCGCATAGGTCTTCCGTACTTTATAGGAATCTATATATTCTTTATAGTGGTGTAACGAAGAAAGACGGTGTTGCCTACGATAACTTATAAAGGGGTAATTATATGGTCATGTTTCGTAATAGCTTATACCTATGTAGTATGTTAAAAAGTCAAATTTGGAAAGAAATTTGATCTAAAAGTTATAAACGAATCAATCAAACGAACAATCAGAGAGTGTACCGTTCTATAAGTTTTGATCAACGTAGATGTTCACAGACCATTCATTAAAAAAAAAAATTTCAACTTGTATAAGTATTAGATATTAGGTAAATATCTAATATAAATATATATAATATATATATATATCGTATAGGTACATGTATAATTTGTTTAATACTATCGAGTTGCTTTTACATATGTTTGCACCCGTTGACCGTGACGTCATGGGTTTTGGGACAGCGTAAAAAGTAGCAGCGCCCCACGACCAGGGAGGGTACGTAATATAGTCGCGTATATACACGATACAGACGGCACGCGAGCAGCTGACGACTAGCCGCACACGACCCTATAATATTATAATATGAAAATATCGTCGCGACGGAATCGAGACAACAATAATGTTCGCGCGCGTACTATTACCCTCTCACTATATGTATAATAATAATAATATATAATATGACAATAGGTCCAGAGAATGGGGTGAGTTCGTTCACCTGGGTTGCCGCTGACACCCTATTTATATGACTATAAAATAATATATATTATATAACTGTGTAGTTTGTATACCGCTGTAGGTAGGTTCTTTGTTACTCAATGTGTTTTATAACGATAATAATAATCCAAAAAATATGTATCTAATACCCACCTACATAGACTGATAACGTATATTAATATTGGCGCGAGATTTGTTTTCTTCCCTTTTCTACTCAGCAATGACAGGCTGATCGTTGTTGCTACTATTGTCCAAAATACACTCATTGAAGTGCACTCGCGTACTTACAAAATAAATATTTACTATTTTTTAAAATATTTGTAAAATGTTGTTACACTTTTAAATCTATACCTTAAAATTAAGACTGCGGATGTTGTATTCCCTTAAAATTCTATTTTTTTTTTCATAACAAGCTGGGAAATGATTTTTAATTCTAAAAAAATCATTTGAAAAATAAGTAAATAATTTGGTAGCAGGTTGGTCAACTTCATGCACGTTTAATAATATTACGCTGTGCACTGCAACACTAATACAAGGTCTACAATATTATGTTTGAACACTATAATAGAATTTCTCGCGACAGCTATAGTTATCACTATTGTGTTATGGTGTCTATAAAACGATATATTTATTACGCTAGCTAGTGATACATGCACGTTATATTTGAAATCTAAATGCTACCATAAATCACAGTCGTGTACTAACAATATCGTATTGTATATACATATTATTTTATCATTATAATAGCACTTTACTACCCCATCGGATTGTACCGTCGTCATCCTGGGTTATGGGACCAGAAAAAGATGTTAACGCGGTATTATTATTAAATATTGTAAACGGTATGTATATTGGACACTGTGATACTATAGGCGCATTTTATACAGTTTACAGACAACATTCAATTTTCGTTTACAAATTTCTTTGCGTTCGTCCTCATAAAAGGACAAAGCCGTAATACGATAGTTTTTCAAAACATGTCGTTCCAACGTAACCCTTTAATAGCACCTATATATAATATGTTTATGCACATTTTACGACGACGAGTAGAGCACATTATTATAATTTATACACTAAATAAAATATTAAATATTGAGTATATTGATGCAAAAAAATACCACATTCACTTATTGACAAACGGTTTATAATTTGTAAATAATTTTTATGATATATTTTGTATAAAATTATACATAATTTTTTAATAATTCTTATATATGTATATTTTTTTCAGGTTAAAAGAAAACGAAATAACTCTAATTGAGTATATTGACCACTAAATATATATCATATATGTAAATATTATTTTATATTATATTATTATATCTTTTTAAAATAATTGTAATAAATTATGTTGTGTATATTTATTACAGTTTAAATAAAAATAGGGGAACTGAGTATCGGTGAACTAAATGATGGTGATTTGGAAGTCAGTAAACTGGGAAATCACTTCAAAACTACAGTTGTATAACTATTGAAAATCGCTAGAATTATAGATGAAAAGAAGGGTAAGAAGAATAGTTTTTTTGAAAAACAATATTTGTTTGACATTTAGTGTCTGAGTAAAATAATATACCTATGTAACGCGCATCAGTACGTTACCATAGTTACAGGCACGTTTTCGATTAATAATCATATTATTCGTATAGGTACAGAAGGTTAGGCTAATCTAACCTATATAATATAAATGTATAATAATATGTAATAATATAATATGCTCAATAATAATAAATGAACAATAAAATAATCTAAGAGAGCATATTATAAAAATATACATAAGTGTAAACAAAACATATTCTTGTTGAATATTTTTGATTCGAAAAATAAATTGTAATAATCTAATATGAATATAAATGAACATTATATGTACAAAGCTGAGGTTGACCCTTTTAACTGTATGCTTCATTGGTATCCTGTTAATTTTAATATTAGTGGAAATGTTATTTTTATGTAATATACAGATTGAAACACCTATTTATTTAAAAGCACTATACATTCAAAGAAAATATAGAAATTCTTATTAGGTATTATGTAGTGGTTTTTTAATACCTTTATTTTTAATTTAAATTAAAAATGAAAAACTTTTTGAAAAATTTAGATAAATGCCATTTCAGAATATATTGAACAAATAGAAAGAAAAATCATTCTTACAAAACAATTTTTTTTATAAATATTTTAGTTATACATTAATAGAAAATTAATGAAGCTTTTTAAATAAATCACTTCGTATATAAAGTAGTATTATGCAATTAAATGTAAAATAATATCATAGCAGTTTGATTATAAATGTATTTTGTTATTGTTTTTTCGAAGTTAACTTAATTTTGTTTTAAATCTGGATCATAGGCAATGTCAAAAAATTACAATAGATAAAATACAATTATATTATATCGATACTGTTAAGTTTATTCATAGTTAATTAGCAATATTCACGGCCCACGCCAATCGTTGTTTTACTAAAAAATCATATGTAACTAAATTTGTTTAAAACGCGCATTAGCGGATTACAAAATTGTATAATAAATAATTATGTTGTTGCCGATTATCCGATTATCCGATTGATGATATGTCTCCGCAGCTGAAGACATATGATGAAGTTATTAAATATCTCGATCAATTTTTTTCAGGTAAATAAATCAAGTTTAATAATAAAAATAAAACAAAAATTATTAATACTAATATAATATATATTTTAATATCATGTTTTATCATGTCGGAATATCATAATTTTTTCACACGTTGATTTCGTATTTCTGAAGTAGATGGTCGTTTGTAAGTAATAATATTATTATGTGTCGTGCGTACCCACCTATATACGTATGTATATTTTATTATTATTTATTTCGTATTATATTGAATGGAAGGTCCGAATAATAAATAAATAACAGACAATACGTCGGAAATTAGTATAGTATATATAGTATTTCTGATGCCTTAGGGCGTTGTGCGCGTATATACATAATCGAACAAACGTCATGCGATTGAGTTATTGTTACGATTTACATATTCCGCGTATATATTTATGAATAATGAATAGGTGGCTTGTAAGTTTTTTTTTGCCACGTTAAACGGACGCACATAATATATAATGCTATTATATATGTATGTATACTATTTTTTTATTATTTTACGAAATGTAGGGAAAAACCAAACTCCGTTCTATATGCAGGCACAATTATACAACGACGTATAATAATAATGTAATACATGAACTACTATATATTTTTATGATTAATAATATTTGTTTCATACCAGTTGAAATAATACTTAAATTTGAGATTCTTAACGAATTCTAAAACATTTTTCAACTTGTAATATTTTATTCTAATAACAAATTAATTGATCAAAACTATGTGTAATAATTAAAGATAAAAATATTGATTGTTTGTAAAATTGTTGCGGAATTTTTTTTTTATTATATTATTTTAAAAATAAATGTAAGTATAATGATGCACTTATCTACATATATTATTTTTATAATATTATACATATCTATAATTTTTACCTAAACGATTTTCCTCTCTCAATTACGTACCCACACGATCTCACCCGTCAATATGATATTTTATGATATCATTTAATAATCATTTAATAATTTTATTTAAACTGTCGTATATTTTATTAATACATTTATAGTGCTTCGATTTTGCCTATACGATATTCTACAGATATTTGAAAGCTTATACTATTTTTGTTTTAGTGTTTTTTTTTTCGATTTTTCTATCGAATTATATCCGTCTGGCTTGACATACTAAACGACATGACGCGTCGAGATTTTTTTAGCTCACGGCGAATACCTTGTATCATTCTGAATGGATTAATTCAATTTGAGTTTTAAATATTTTAAATCGATGACCGAACTGCAAATTGCATTAAATAAAAATACTTACATTGTTGTCGTATTATATTAGTTTAAAAAATAAAAACACATTACATTCCGATAAGAAAAAATAATATTATAATTTTAGATAACAATATTTTAATTATATTATTAAAAAATGTAAACGAGATCAAATGGTTAAATTTAAAAAATCATTTATTATTATCACATCGTTGACTAACGATGTGTAAGTCAAACTATCCGAAACAGACATTCCGTTGTAAAACGCCATGGGATCACCAGGCAATTTGTGTTCTTAAATAACCATTCGTCCAAAAAAACTAGTCCCTTATCTATGCTATACAGGTAATAATATTTATTAACATATCAAGAGTATTAATAATTTAAAACTGTATATTAAAAAGAAAAAATAATTTCCTTAACGGGGAGCTAATTATAATAATTTTCAACTGAATATGAACACTTCTACCGACTTATGTTTATATGTTTGGAATTCAAACAATAACAATATCCTTTTTCTCAGGTATATTATAATAATGTTGCTGTTGATACAAACGAAACTATTTTTTATTCTCTTAGTCTTAAGATATTTTATGGCCTAAGTCTGAATATATATCTTTATGCAAATAAGTTCGATTCAATTCAATATTTAAATATTATTTTGTTTTATACGTAGCACATAAAACTGCACGCGATATTTCACGTGATTGTATATTTGCACATGTATACTAACACGTAATATAAAAATCAATCGTTGAAATCCTGTCTCTATATAACTATAAATAATGTTCATCGATACTTACGAGTATAATCGCAAATATATATATATATATATAGTTTTATCTAAAAGTTTATGAAGGTTTTTTTCTCTATGACGACAAAACTATACGTATATAAATGATCTATAATGTTTTTACTTCAGAAATACGAGGAAAGGAACATAAATCGATCTACAACATAATACATAATTTATATACCAAAAAATCTTAACGTTTAAACTATTTAAAACAAAAATTAAATTTGATTTTTACGTGAATAAATTACAAATGATAACGTTAAAACCTAACACTTATTAAATATATTTATATTTTATACCTACTGAAATTATTAGAGTATTATATTTTGAAGAAAGAAGGAATTTAATTTATATATTATTTTTTTCTTATCTGTCATACTAGAGATAAGATAAAATTAAATACATTCCTATATAAATTGTCCATAATCACTAGTCAACATTTATTTTATTATTATTATTATTATTATTATTATTATTGTAGTAGGTATATAATTTACGCTCTTGGTGAAAGATTAGAGGTCGTATAAATAAATATATATTGTATATTATGTATATTGTGTATTTTTAACGTAATTGAAAATAAATTCAAATAGTATCAACTAATTATCAATAAGTCCATGTAGGTTAACGTACTTATTAAATTGTTTTAAATTTAATTACTGTGAAAATTAAGTGTATATATTTTATTAATGTTTAAAATGTATGAAAAAAGTTCAACATTCTTTCTATAAAAATAAAGGCCATAAAATATTAGTATTCCAGAAATTCATATTGCCTTCGAATCTGGCACATAATTACAAAGTCGACATTATTTACACAAACTTTTCAAAAGCGTTTGATAAAGTAAATCATACATTACTTATATCTAAATAAAATAAAATTGGTAATCATAATTCCTATATTTCGTTCTATATATCAAACAGAACACAAATTGTGAAGTATAAAAATTTCAATTCTGATTCATTTAATGTTCCATCTGGTGGCTCTAAGGTTTACATTGGCTTTTTTACTACTTTTACTACTTATTAATGATCTCAACTTTTTACATTCAAGGTGACTTATTTTTGTTGATTATTCGAAATTATTTAAATTTATTTAACAAGTCATCATTATTACAAACAGATTGGAATATTCTATTCGATAGGTATACATTTAACAAATTACCCTTTAATATTGAAAAGTGTAAAGTAATAACATTTTTTAGGTCTTGAAATCCACTCCTCATCTATTCTTACCATATCAATAAGTCTACATTAACATGAATTTATAATATCAGTGATCTAAGTGTTATATTTGATTCCACTCTTTCTTTCAATAAAAACTTATTACATACAACTTATAAATCTTCTATGATATTAGACTTTATTATTAAGAACTGTAAAGACTTCATTGATCCCGTTGCTTTAAAACTATATTTACTTCCCTAGTCCGAAATAAATTAGAATACAATTCTGTGATTTAGTTCCTTTAGGGCTTATATAAAAATTATATTTACTGCTTAGATAATGTTTAAAGTCGTTTCCTACGTTTTTTAGCTTTCAAATGTAAGATTACTCGTGAGTTACAATTTTCCTTACCAGCCATTATTAAATTTGTTTCACATTGATAGTTCATCAGAAAAAAGAAAAATAAATGATTTAAAATTTTAATTTAAGCTTTTAAATGATTAAATTATACAGAATTATTAAGTTTTCTTAATTTTAATGTACTTCAGTGTAGACTGTAGAGCCAGATCTATTGCTGATTTGTATGTATTTTTACATAGAAAAAAACTATACTTTATTTCCACCTTTTATTAGTGAACTAAAGAAAAATTGAATTATTTAACTTTATTTCCTTAAAATCTTATAGTAATTATTTGAATATTATTTTTCGTATTTAATATATTTATATAATATAATTGTATTATTTGTATTATTAATATAATTTATATTACTGTGGAAATTGTACTATTATTATTTTTTTTTACGTAAATTTTAATTGGATTTTATGACCCGTTAAAAATTTAAATAAATAAATAGCTATAGAATAAAATCTTTTAGCAAGTATTTGACAGGAGACTATGACTTCAACGTCAATAAATATTTAAAAATTTCTCAAAGTACCTGTTTGAGAGAAAAATATATATAAACAAAATAAGAGGAGCATTAAGTTGAAAGTTTAACAATAAGAAATAGTATAATATAACAATCTAAAACAAAAATATAAAAGTAGTAGTGCAAAAGTATAAACTAACAGTAAACATGGTTTGTTATATTATGCCTATGCAGAAATTATTAGCAGGTTATGCATATACATTTGGACCCCAAAAATTATTAATCCCCTTCCTACAAATAAAAACGGTAATAATAAAACAAATTTTTATTACGATTTATAACAATTTTATTAAATTATATCTTTTATTTTTATAAATTGGTATAATAGTAGTATATTTTAAGATTATGGCACAAGACGCCTTTTTATCAATACAAGAGTTTTTGAATTTTTCTATTACTTTTTTAATATCAACTTTGGATGCCATTTGTTGTTCAATAAATATTAATATAAGTGGATCAAAACGTTTTTGTGTTATTGTATTTTTAAGTTTAGATTTCACGATAAAAAATTTAAAAAATACACGCTGACATAAACAACTTGTCAAAGAAATTTTTATAAATAGTGACAATAGTATGTAAAAGTTAAAAAATATAGTTCTAATTTTTTAGTTAGAATTATTAAATTATTATTATCCGAACTTTATTGAAGTAAATGACCGGTTACAGATATTAAATTTAAAGTTTATTAGCTAAAATGCCTATTTATAATACTTAATAGTTATTTTTCACAGCTTGAATGGCTTTGAATTGGTGTATCCACCTTATAGTTGAAAGGATTTTTAACGATTTTAGTTTAATATCTATTTCTTTATTATATTATATATATATTATAACTATGCATGCGTAGCAAAATTAAAAAATATCATAATTACCAGCATTGTAGTAAATATTTAAGTTTATGTTAGTAAATAAATAAATAAACAAATAATAACGACGTTAGTTGTTTTATTAAGTATGTATAGTATAATATAAAATCACGATAGAGTAGAGATCGAACTACTAGTCGTTTGTCGAATTGAATTCAAGAAAAAGTGATAGAGTTCAAGAGAAGATATGGCATACACAAAAACATATTTTTTACTAAATTTAATTAAAATACAATAGTTTAATGTATAAACTATTGTAACACTGGTTTTCAGTATGTGTAAAATAACGACTTTTGTATGAAGTGAAATCAAATTCTAATTATATTATAAAGTTTAACGTGAAGCTTAGCATAGCGAAAATATGCATTTATAATAATACTCATACGTTGGCCTTATTTCTAACTCCACATTATATTTATATACAAATATTATCTATAATTAAACAGAGGTAATGTGTGTTGTTCAGTAAAACAATAAATTTAAATTAAAACAAATTTAGTGATAAATATAACTTGCATGAGGGACACGGTAATACATAGTTGTTGTGATTTTCATACGATGTCAGTTACACCACTACACATTTTCTATATCTACTAAAAGCGGCTTTGCTTATCAAGAACTTATTCACACATATATATACAGTATACACACTAATATTAAATTAATTACCTATTTGTTTCAGGCACATATTTGAAACCTCATCTTGAGAGGGGTGATTATTTTTTTTTATGAATAGTCCAAATCCTCCATAATACATTTGTGTCAGTGTAATCTTTTATACAAAGTGTTGCTCATTATATATAATTAATAATAAATATTAATAATTAGGGACGAAAAGTTATAGGACTTGCATATTTTTGTCTATGCTTTCTATTTATAGCTATAGGTGAACTATAAATCCGTTTCATAACCTAGAGAGTTCATTTTTGTTGTTTTTTTTTGCATATTTGGGTATATTTTTTAAGAATAGAATATTAAACATTTTTTTGTGCATAAAAATGCATATTTAGTTAATATTTTCGAAGATTATACTTAAATTAAATATTTTAATCAAATATTATACTAAAATAAAAATATAAAAATATCCTCTCGGACAATCGTTGTCGATTACACGTTAACAATTTAAAAAAAGTTCTAGTTGTTCAATTACAGGTATGAAAAATAAATAAAAATTAAATGCGAGTGTCACAATATTTATATTTACAGACATTGAGATAAGAAGTTGTCGATTAGATGCTGACATTTTGACGTTGTTTATAAATTGTATTTTATTATTTTATTTTATTTTTATTTTTATTTATAGTTAAAAATTTTATGCATGTTTTCGATTTTTTTGGCATATTTTCATTTTTTTTGTGCATATTTTTTGTTTTTTTTGTGCATATTTTGATAATTTTTCCTTCTATAACTTCTCATCCCTACTTATAAGTTATAAGATATGTACATACTAAGATAGACTATAATACGAGCTATGGGGGGGGGGGGGATTGCCCCTATCGCCTCTCTCAAATATGTGCTTGATTTGTTTTTAATATTTTACTTCAATTACTACCAGTGCAAATTCTGACTTCAAAGTATGACGACCATGCTTATTTATCATAATGTAATAGTATTATACATCTATTTCAATGTTAAATATAAAAAAAGGTTTTATTTCAAATTTATTAATGAATTCTATCTTATTATTTTAATTTTTAGATTCTGAACGGAGTGATGAATGTATTGATTTATTTTACAATGATGTGTGTTTTATTTTATTATTTATATTTTATTTTTGTGTCTGTCATCAAGTTTTGAAATAATAATGGTGCTTTGATTTTTGACAAAATCAATTTTTTTTTATTTTGCTGTAACACAAAAACGAATTATTGTAAATACTTGAAATTTTCATCAAATGTTTATATTAGCGTTATATATTTACGATTAAATTTTTAAAGTATTTTGATTTGTTTTAAGTTATTTATAGGCAATTGAAATTTTAATTTAATTTTTTTTTTTTTTAAATGCCGATAATACAAATTTGGCTATCCAAAAAATTTTTTTAAATTTGATTCAAGGTTTATTGTAAGTTGTGATTATAATAACAAAAAAAAAAATTATAAATCGATAGTCACAAATTTTGTTTATATGCATTTAAAGTTCAAATGTTTACAAAATATGTCAAAATCGCGTACATTTGGAAGTTGATAATTCATAAAATTTTTGTGATTTATACTTATGGTTAAAAAAACTCAACACAAAGTTTTCTATAATTTTTTCTTCAAATAACTGTAAAAAAAACTTCTATTGTCAATATAGAAAAAATTTTATGAGCGTATGAAATTTAATTTTTTATAAAATCGTGTAAAATAATGTAAAATAATATATTCTACTAATTATCCTAGACTGACAAATCACCTCGGTTCAGAATCGTTTATCGTTTGTCATTGCATTCAACTTTAACACATCCATTATAGTGACCTTCTCTCCAAATCTACTAATCAACAGTGATAAACACTTGCTAACATATTTTTTTTCATTTAAAATTGAAGATGCAGTGGAAAAGCTTTTGCATTAGATCCGGGATGCCACCATTTTTTATTGAAAGTAAACATACATTGATATTCATTGGAATTATAATTAGCGTTTACCACAATAAAAGTAGACAGGACAGGGCCTAACTCAGTCCCTTACTAATATTATACGTATTTGTTTTTAAATTTTAAATAGTAATAATATTATGATAATAACGTAATTGGAATTCATAAGTGTGAGCACTCACACTGCTCTTCTGTATGATTTAAATGTTTTTTTATATTATACAGACGTAGACACGGTTGTTCACTCTGTATATACCTGTACTACACTTATTGACCTATACGGCTATACCTACTCGTATATGCGAAACCATATTTCATGTAGAGTTATTGGTGTATAAATGTATTCCGTTACATTTCGTATTGCATGATGTAGATCAGTAAGTCGCCTATATACATAATATAGTACGTACGTAGGTATTTCTATAAGTAAAGTTTAGCAACAAATCGCGTGCACAATTCACTCGAAATACACTATTATATTATGTACGATTCGTTGTATATATGATGATGGCGGCCGCGGTGATTACCTACTCTGCATTCTGCACGTAACTACAGGCCATAAAACGATTTAAACGATGTCCGTTTAATGTTGTTAGAATATACGCCATCGGATTCATTTTCGACCAGTTACTAGATAAGTTAGGATAGATTGTACATATTATTGACATACACACAAATACTATAGAGATCGAAGTTACTCAAAATAAGAAAAAGAGAAGTGTTCAACTTCAAAGTTCAAACATACTATAAAATACATGCGTTTAATAATTTTAAATTTAATTAAACGAGATAGTTATAAACTGATTAAATTAAAATACATAGGTAATGAAAAATATCCCCAATTTGATTATAGGTACTGCTCAGGTTAGGTAAATATAACTTTACTAAAATATCAATGAAAATCAAAATATTAATACACATAATTATATGATAATATAACTATATAGTATATAATATAAATTATATTACTTTAATACCTACTTAATATAAAATTAAAAATTAATTAAAATAAACAAAGATAAATTATAAGTCATTTTAAAATTAATATTGTATTATTCATATTTAGGTTTCGGTGTAGATACTAGTCATTCAAAATATTATTCGTATAATAATAAATTAAAATAATTAATAATGATTTTCGCATAACAAAAATAGTTTATTTTAGGCTGATGTGCCCCCTTCTGAACCTTAATATTAAACTAGTTCGTGTATGTCCTGTATAGGTCATACAAATTATAATATTATATTGTACTTTAAAAGGATAGTACAATATGATTGTGTCGTCTCTGAATATCGAACAGGTTGCAGGCGTAATATTCACGATTTTATTCTTGAATAATATAAATTATAATAAATAATAATATATTATATAATATGTTATCATAAAGACCGTTGTAAGGTGCTATAATAAAGACGAAAAAGTTAAAATAAAGGTGCAAGTCGTCAGCACCGTCACTCACGGTCGCACACGCCACTTCAGTAGCACACCAAATACGCACACACACACACCGAGATAGCAAGCAACAGTGGCAGTAGGTATGAATAAACCCGTGTCTACCATCTGTTTCGATCTGTAGCGAACCGCAGCCAGACTCGTGCACACCCTGAAGATTGTAGCACATTGCACCAGGATAGGCACGCGCGAGGGGTATATAAAACGGATCTGCATCCTCTCGGTCTCGACTGCCACCGCAGCCCCATACACCTGCCCTACAGACGAAGCACCGGTGTCCCTTTCATTATGATCGTATTATTATTATTACTATGAAAGAAACATTTATTTTCGTTGTAAATACTATATAGCACGGAGTGGGCGTGGTGAGCGGGGAAAGTAAAGAAAAAATAAATAAAAAGGTTAACGGGATCACGATACGGGTTCAAGGGCACGTGCTTCTCTCTTATACTATCACGGGTACCTATTATATATTATTCCACCGAGTATATCATACACATATTAATATATAGAGGTATATAATACACTACTTTTTACCGACTACCACGACCAGATTGAGATCTCGTTTTCACGGGGTCCCGTTAACTGTACAATATCCCTCCGCTGCTGACGTAGAGTTATCGCATTATTACGCATTTTATATAGTATATTATATAGTTTCGGCTTGCATCCGGTATAGGTATACCTGCATGACTGTATATTATATATATGTATACACACTATACATAGGAGGCGTGTACCACCATCACGCGTATGATGCGTTATTTTTGGTTTTTTATTATTATTGTTTTTTTCGCATTGCTACCACGCTGTGTTTGTGTGTTTTGTTCGAAGTATTACCCGATGTTTGCTAGGAAACGAAAAGTGTTCGCGCGAGGGTGAAAGAGAAACGGACGAAAAAAATAATAATAAAAGAATAAGTCCCAACACTAGAATTTTGGACGCGCGCCTCGCAATCGAAGTAAAAATCGCGCGTGCCTGCAGTTATTTCGTCGCGCGTAACACGAGATTTCCGGTTACAACGGTACTTACGCCTCGAGCGCGTGTTATATATTATTATTATTATTATTTGCTTTTCGCGAACAAACGTCCAAACCGATATTATTGTGTGCAATATATTATGTGTGTGTATAGGTAGGTAGTAGGTATACGCGCGTTTTCATGCGCGTGGGACCAGGTCTTTTTTCAGTCAATAATAACAAGATAATCGAATTTCATGCGATTCGAAAAATACTGTAAAGCCCGGAGATTTTATCCAGAATAATAATAATTCAATCGACAAGTATTCAATGTAGACGACAAGAGTCCTTAAATTATTATTTATTCTAGATAATATTTTATACCTAGTTTTTTTATATTTTCCTCATGGCAATACAAAATCAGTGATGTCAACACTGTTAGAACACTTTTCAAATTTGTTCATCGAATTCTATCAGTTTATTTTAAAGTTTGAATTTTATTTAATTTTTTCTGATATAATTTACTCTTTTCCGTGTTTTTGTATTTTAATGCAATTAATAACATACAGGTATAGTTTTATCCAACTTGTAGTTAGATTCATTAAAAATTCTTATAATAATATTAGTGTTATCTACTGTAGTTTTGTTAGTTTATATAATATATATACATTTGTAAGCTGCAATAGTTTATTTCGTGCAAAATACGAATAGTTATTTAAAATCACAATAATTCGTTTACATAATAATATTACTACGAAAACGATTTTGTGTGAAACAAAAACATTATGTCCCCTTATACTTGTTGAATTGAGTAAATAAAACGGAATATTTGTAAAATAAACTTAACAACATCAATCTGAAATAGTTATTATACACGTTTAATTGTGTATCTGTCCATTTAATAGGTATCTAGTGTGGCTTGTGATGTGGTTTTATTGATGCTATTGTATTTATAATTTTATTCAACTGCGATGAAAATTTACTAAGCATACAACAAGTAGTTTTATTATTAGGTATATAAACAAATATTTACTTTTAAAAATATATTTAATTTTACTATACTGGATCATATCATTTGATCTAAATATTTGTTTTAAATAATTAACACCTTTGTGTACATATTACTATAGAAATTATTTTTATTTTCCTATGTATATATCGATAAATTTAATATTAAATAGTATAGATGTATTATTTATAATTAAAAATGTATTTTATTTATGTTTAAAACATTGGTATTTAATAATAGTATTATAATACAATAATACAGTGTTTCAATTAAAAATTATCATCTATTTTTTCAGTAAAAATAAGAATACTTTCTTTTTGTTTCAAAAGTCAATCCTTATTGCTAAGCTTAATAATTATTATTTTATATATTATATCATATTATTTATTATCTCATATATAATTAGTTAAATAATAAGTTTAATTAATGAAATGAAAAATATTAATATTTTTAGTATTTGATTTCTTACTATTTTTTTTTCAATTCATGGTTAAGAACACGTATGGTAATGTAATTCATAAGAATAAACATGATTCAATGTTTAATTTTATATTTAGAATATTTGAGTTTTTTTAAGAGTGCCTATATTAATAAAGGCTTAAATGTTAACATTCTTGAGAATATTTTCCATTTTTGATTATGTTTTTGAAATTTATTAAAAATTATTATTTGATAATGTTTAAGTTATTTATTAATTATAAACATATATAATAGGGACTTATATTAATTATTTAATATAAGTTATAAAATTTTCATAAATAATTAATAAATTGTAAATTGAATTTACAAATTAAAGCACAAGACTTTTAACATTTATCAACTTATCATATTTATAATATTATAATAAATTAAACATTAACAAAAAAACAGTATAAAGAATAGTTTAATAAATCAGCTAGTTTTGTTTGTAAATGAATCGTATGAAGTATAGTCAAAATGTTATCCTAAATAACCATCAGCCGTACTGATTTAAACTGTGGGATTAGTTATATGGTAGCACTGTGTAGAAATACGAGCAGCACATTATTTTACGCGTCAGTTTTTCAATTTTTCAGGATTACGTACTAATAGTTTTGAAGAAAACCAATTCTTAGTGTATATTACAGTTCTTGAACATAATATGACGTGGTTGTTAAAAATTATGGCCAAATAAGTTGTTCTTTTACAGAAATTATTACATTGTATAAATTACACGTGGAAATACTATTAGAAGGTTAATAAAAATATTATTAAGCACAAATAGAATTTTTAATAGAAAATACCATTGCATTGTATATTATATTCGGTGTTTGCATTTAAAATAAAATATCTTTATAGTTTTTGAACATTAAAAACTTGAGATGTCTAAACGAAACGTTATTACTTATTGGTTAATACATATTTTCTACTATAACATATAATATGCTTCGAAATTAAAAATATTTAATATTATTAGAAAATAAGTTGATAGAACATAAGGTTAAGCTATAAATAAGTACCTTTTCTTTTAGGACGAAACCGTAATAAAAAGTCTACATTCTGAATTAAACGGGCGGGTCCATTTTCCTCCAAAAACGAGATACCGTTTTCCTCCAATGTCCATTTTCCTCTAATAAATAAAATAATAAAATCGTCATTCATTGTCACAATGTTAAATTAAAAATAAAAGAACAAATAACATTTTTCATGTATAATTATAATATAATAATACACCGTACGCGACGAATTTTGTGGGTGGCTAAAAAGAGAATGAATATAATAAAAAAGTAGGCACGTCAACAAAAATGCATCAATCAATAAATAAAATAATAATAAAAAATTAGATAATGATGAGTTGTTAGTGATAACGCAACCAGACAATAATATGTAAAATATAAGATATAAAATATGGTAAATTCACTACAGTATTTAATATTATATTTTTTTATAATTATAGAAAATTTCACTAACAAATGAATACCTGTTTAAAGAAAATAAAAATTAGACATAATATGAATAATTATTTTACTTTTTGAAATTATATACCTATAAATTAAGCAACCAGAATTGAAGCAACAGATACGCGCAAAATGTGATCCTAGCCATACTCCATCTTTATAATACGGAATGCAACACTAGAACACTGGCTAAAATATTGGAGAAAATGGCCAGAGAGGACTCTCCCATATGCCAAATCTGTAGAACCAAGCCATCCGTCAAGCACAGCATATTAAACTGCTTAAAATATACCCAAGATCGGTTGGAATACAGGATATTCAGCTATCTCGACACCGTATTTGAACCACATCACGAACACCACCTAGATCTTGGTTGGGGTTTCTCAAAGAAACGAATATATAAACATAACTTAATTTAAAAAAAAAGGCATGTCATCAAATTGTAAATTTTAATCCATTGTAAAATATCACATAATTAATAGCCTTTGCTGCTAATGTTTATTTCAGATCAATAAAAATGAAATTAAAAAAAATAAATTCCGTCCTACCGTCTTATATAAAAGTGTAGGTTAAGTTTAATTTTGCTTATGATTATAAATAAATATTATGGATGTAATAGTATCATAAAACACGTAAATAAACACTGATTATATCACTGTAATTAATTCTATTGACTATTTAGATTGTAACATGTAATATAATTATTATTACTATTGTTTAGTGTTTCCGAAAAAGTTGATCACCTGCTGTCTTATAGAAACAACTAAATTATCAATATTTAATACTCCAAAGTAGGTTACCTTTTAAAATACGCGAATAGCTTGTGAACGTTAAAATATTAAGTTTAATGCGAACCATTGATCTTACGGAAATAAAATTGATGTCTTTTTATATTATATCGACGTCTGCTATTATTTTTATTTTTATATAGTTTTAGATCAATATAAAATCCATTCAACTAGTACACTAAAAACACCCATTAAATGGTCAAATAATAAACCTGATTATTAAAGAAGTACTTATAATTACAATAATGTGGAACAGTGTCATAGCTAGGGGGGTGAGCTTCCGAGCTCAAGCCCCCCTCCCTCCGAAATGTTAGACGACAATAATTTTATTGATTTAATTGCCTTTGTGGTGATCAAGTAATGTCGCTTTTATCATACTTAATTGATCTTGATTTGATAATACATAATAAGTATAATTATATGAATTATACTGACAGAAATACGGTGCAATTACAAGCCCGGATTAAGATAATTTTGGGCCTAACAATTTTAGGGACCCATACATGGCCGGATTGGAAAGATATCGACTTAACAAATTTTAGAATTTTTAATGTTTAATTACAGTTACAGCTACTGTACGGCTTAGATAATTCAAATCAATTATATTTTCTACCAGAAATTAATTTTTATATGCACCACTGTTGATATCTGTTGTGGGCCGGAGTCATGCCCCCCTTAATCCGGGCTAGAGTGCAAACTTAATTTGTTGTCATAATTGGCCATCAAAAATTAAGCCCCCCCCCCCCAAAAAAAAAATCCTGGCTACGGTACTGATGTGGATTATAGGTATTAGGTTTTTTGGTTTGACAATAGTTTGAAATGAATTATCCAATAACAAAGTATATATTATGTTTTAACATTATTCATATTACTTAATCTTGGTAATAAACGAATAATTAATGAAAAAACATCGCATCATAAACTGTGAAGTTCAAGTATACATCATGATATTATTACCTACGCACAAAGTCGTACATTTAAATATATTAACCGAGAAGTTATTGTTACTTGTTTGGACGAGAAATTATGTTGATCACATTTAGAAATACATTTCAATTCTAACTTGTTTCACGGATTTCATTGAAATTAATATTTATGAAGACTTAAGTAAACTTTATTATATATAGGGGTTTAAATTATCCGATTTATTTTAGTATTGCAAACGGCTTATATAATATCGCATAATGAGTCGTAAGCTAGTTTTATAACCAGAATATTTCCAAAAATCGAAGTAAATAATATTATTTTTATATTTTTAGAGTTAATATGTAAAAATAGTTATTAAACTTAAATCAGCTCTTTAAAATTGTATTTTCATATAAATATTCTTATAAACAGTATGTAATAAATAAAATTTATCGATTTGGTTATGAGAAAAATATAATATTATTTTATACCTCATATGTATAAACTATAAAGACAATATAACAATAAAATAAAATAATTTTATCTTATAAAATATACTCATATTCAATATACCTAGTATACGTGTATACGAGTATGTGATAGTAAATATTATATTATGTGCTATACTATACTGTAGTATATAGTTTCTTCATTTGTATAGTGACTATAGAAACGAAGAAAATAAGAAAAGTTGCAATCTATTCAAAATATAAAAATGTTTTAATACCTATACATATTTCATTATGGTTTAATGATGTAACCATTATTATTATAGTAAACGTACATAATCCAACATAATTAGTAAGCCACTGAAATTTAATAGTCACTTCGTTCTGCAACAATATAATACAATTATCATATACTTCTATTATAATGTCTGAATAGCTGAATGTATGTTATTTAAAATATAATATACTATACATAAATTTCATATAAACAAGACTTTAGTGTTGTATTGAATTCTATACACGAGACTACTAACAGGTAGTCTTAAAACGGCGATTCGAAATAAATACTTGTTAATATAAATTTTTATTTTATTGTCTGCGAATATTTCAACAACAATCGATTTAAGCTTACTATTATAAATATTATATCCTTGATATTATTATGATAGTATGAATAATAATACTGCACTTGTCTTGTTTTTAAAATTATAAAAACTGTTTATAGCCTGTACGTCGTTATTAAAAATAATAGTGAAATTAGAGGATAATAAGCCTCTTCGAATATTATTGTTTATACCTACATCGCATTTCATATATATTATTATAATATACTTAAAGATTAATAAACTATGAAGTTTACATTAATATAATGTATTTTAAACGTTATTTATGTATTTTGTTTATCTTTTAATTTTTTAGGATAATCTATTTGGGGTCAGTCATGATCAGGCACGTATACTTGTGTTCGGGGGTTTAACCCAAAGTGTTTAAAAATATTTTTTCTCGACAAGGCTATTTAAAATTAATTTAAAAATGTTTTTACTATCTCTCACCAATTTTTTTCATATACGTGCTTGATTATAATCATTATTGCTGAAAAAAATTTTACATTAAATATTTATACGCAGATAAACAAACCCCTATAATATAATGAATACTTTATAATATTCACGTGTATTAAAATTAAACCTATCGTGTAATGTGGTTGTGTTATGTAGCAAACCTTCTAAAATAATGTTTTAAGTTTCCATTGTTATTTTACGCTTGCATATTATTTTATTTCATTCCTTACACTCTTTCCACCAAAATCCTAAAGTTTACACTATATAATAATAATATGCTGCAGTATCTATTGCACTTGTGTTTGGTTTATACATATCTCGTCAAACGAGTCTCGATTGTGATCAACGGTATTTCTTTTATTTTCCTGGTATGTGTCTTATATCCTGAGTAAACGGTATACCACATAACTATAAGGGTACTGTAATACTGGATGCGTAGCATGCGATCGAATTTGGGCAGCTTGCCGTATATACGCGCTTCCTCATTGGTGTCGGGCAGGCAAGCGTGTGCAAATTTGTTTTACACACAGTTTCCGTACCTACATGCAACATTTGCACATACACACTATACGTCACACACATAAGCACATACACACACATATACATACATATATATATATATATATATACATAGAAATGGTCCACTCAGCTGTCTGTTTGAGATCCCACGGGACTCCGGTCCGGAATTGTTATTCGTGTCGGGTACGAGCGGCACACGTATAAAATAGTTGCCAACAGTATCAAATGTAATGACGATACGCGAACGGACGCACACACAGACATGCCGCGAAAGTCTGTTAATGATCGCGTCGACTGGATATACTTATTGCGGACGGCCAGCACGCGAGTCTGTTGCGGACAAGCGGTTTGGCGCCGAAACAAAACGCGCCCATTGGTCGCCGGACCACGACGTCTAAACGCTACCAGAAATTCGATCGTTTCTTCGTGTAAGGTCTAATCTGGTGTGGCTTAAATCGTTTACATAAACGAGGTCCCTTGTCCCTAGTGCGGTTTGGTTTTTCGTACCCGCGAGAGCGTAGAGCAGTATTATTATGATAATATATTGAAACCATTCGGATTAACGACCCTAGCGGACGCGCGCGTGCCTTGGTCCCGGATTTCCCGGGTTTCGTGTGCGTTGGAGGCTAATTATTGCACATTGTCAGAACAAATTTACAAAAAAATTGTTTTTTTTTCGGTAGACGTGCAGTATTACGGAATATGTTCCCATCGATACTGTGGAAGCAACGAAAATAATGATGGCAATCATAAAAATAGCACACGTAATTTCATAATAACATAATTATCGAGATAATTATGTAGTTGTTTTAAGTATTTTGTATTTATAGATCTAAGTATAATTTAAGAAAAGTGGTAGAAGTGTTTAGACCCCATAAGATGTTTGTAACAAATACAATATTTATGGTAATTTAAATTATTTATTATAATACCTACATGAATGTTTTCTTGTATTTTTTTACATAGAGTTAATACAACTTAAACCTAAACCTTTTATAACAACTACAACTATTGTAAACGAACCATGTTTTGTTTATCTGTAAACTATTTATATTTGTCACTATACAAATGCACAAGATTGATTAGTTTTATAACTTCTACATAATATTAATTTGTATAATATCAACTGTATTATGATTCATTGGTGCTTATTTTATTCCTATTTTAGCAAACACTATTTCACTATTTACCCCAATGTTTCATAATTGGTATTATAATTTATTTTATCATAGCTAGCAAGACAGATGTAAAGTATAGTGTCAATGTATTGATTATATTTGAAATGAAAGTCTAACAAAGATTTTAAAAACAAATTGTTTGATCTGGATGACCACATTTACTTTACTCAATTATGATTATACGCTTTGTATTAACATATTATATTAAACATCTTGATTTTCTTATTATATTGCATGTTACAAGCGGAAACCTATAGACATTGCTGGATATAAATCGTAGGCAAAGATAATGTGACGCATAATCATATTGCAAAGCGCGTCTAAACGGTCAAAAAGAACATTAAAGACCAAATAGCATCTGTCGTGCGAGCAATACAAAATATAATACATTTTCCTCCGGAAAGTCTGCAACAGTAGGTACTATTATACAGATCTGTGACAATACGGTTAGTGTCCTCTCCTTAATATATAAAAAAACGCGCAACACACAATAATAATATGATTATTACAATAATAATGCGTATGTTTTGTTTTCGTCGCCCTCGGAAACAAAAAACTATTTCTCTTACGCATACAATAGAATATAATATTATAACGATATTATATTCGGATTCGAATTCTGACCGTCATGGGTTTTCGGTTCACAGCTGTGTTGTTCGTCCCATGTATATGCGCGTATGCATGATTACTATAGATACATTTTAATATTATAATATACGACACTATTATAATAATATACAACCCTTTGCATATGTATGTATATATGAACATTTGCGTGTGTATATATAATATATGTTTATCTGTATAATGCGTGATACAATAATGCTGCAGTAGCGGTAGAGCATCAGCGCCGTATGTCGCCACACAGACCGTTTTATTATTATATAAAAGCCAAGCTTGTTTAATAATTTATGCGATGACGGGGACAACCAGGGGAATGAGTGGTGCCACCGTGTGAGCAAAAGGATGATGTCCTATCGTATAGTATTACGCTACTGTATAATGCTAGTGTAGCGGTTCCTTAAGTGTGTTCCACGGAACTTAAGAGTTTTATACACACTCTAAGACATCTTCAATAAATTATTTCATATTATGTTAATGAAAATAAAAATAAAAATATGAAATTGTGTTTTTATACCATTAAGTTTTAAGTGATATGTTAGATTGAGGATTTGCTAGTGATGGTGTTCCGTGAAATACAAAATATTTTTTAAGGGTGCAGTGGTAGTAAAGATTTGGAAACCGCTGTGTAATGCGTTGTAATTACTACCACCACAGCATATTATGCAATACAATAATAAAAACGCATAGTTACCGAAAAAATTCCAGTTAAGCAATGTTGTGTAGTAAAAGGCGCGTAGTACCATGGTGATATATAATCACAGATACAACCAGAGTGCTTATCGAACCATCAAATACAATTAATATCGTTTCATTTTTAACTAGTGATCAAACCAGTATATTGGTGTGTTTAACCTTATCTTTATCCTTTATGATTTTAAAAGATGATACCTATGTTATAAGTTATAACAAATCAAATTTTTATGAAAAATCCAATATATTTTTACGATGGATACTATTTTACGTGAAAATTTACTACTTTATTACTATAGAAAGATGTCTGTTGATATAGATACTATAGTTATGATAACGATAAAATAATAATATTTATTTTTATTTTATTTTACGGAAAATACATTGTCTAATTTATGTATAAATGTACAATACTATAGGATGAATATACGATAACAATAAGTATAAATAATAAACTTATCAGTAGTAATAGATATGTACATACAATTAAGTTACCTAAACTTAATATTTTTATATGGTATAATTTTGGACATAAATTTGTCATAAATTGCATTTCACGATTTTACCAATATTTTACTCGGAGTTTACAAAACTATACATATTAAATACAATAATACTTCATACTTTAGTATATTATTTTGTACCTATTAAAAATTGTCAAATACTTACCATTAATATTTTATTAAAGTTTATATAGATTTTAAAAATATTTATACAGACATATAAGTACCTAAGTAAAAGTAAAGATACGATGGTAGAGCAGAATAATACTTCATAATTAATATTATCTATATATAATTTGATATTATACTAAAAATTATGAGTTATATTAGTACAATATAATAGTGCATACTGCGGTCATTTTACTCAGGTTTTTTATGTATCTAATAAACATAATATATGCATATATATTGCATATATTTTAAAATATGTAAATAAAATAAACGAGGATAGAGTACCGCAATTATTACTTGCATAATATTTTAAAATAAAAATCATCATGCAAAGCGTTACGTTACTATATTACCGTGGTATAATTTAGATTTTAAAAACCTACAAAATTTATGTGAGTAGGTACAATAAATTTAAAATAGCTGTTGTATAGTGACGAGAAGTGTGAATCCTTACAAAAGATCTAGAAATATTATGATATGTAACAGTAACAGTAACAGTATGCATTTTACCTTGACGCGCAGTCCCGATACATATTCGTCTGGAAATGGCAGACCTGCGTTTCGTCGGATTAGAATTAGTGGTATTCAAAGGCGTGCTCACGGTGGGAGGGTCATGGGGTTCAACCCCCTCCATTGACCGAATTATTTTTTTTTAATAGGTACTCAAAATATAAATTTGTTTTTTAGGCTTTCAGTGTTTATTTTCTGGAACTTATTCAGAAAACTTTGATAAGCTTGTTGAATTTTACCTCGATACTGACAAGCTAACAGTTCAAGTTGAACTACATATATGGCATACCAAACTTAATAAACATGTAAAATATTCAAAAAATTGTTTAGAAGCGTTGAGACAGTATGATAAAGAAATAGTTTTCAATATATATTTTTATTAATAATTCTATGCAATTTACCTGTTTCAACAACCACCCCTGAAGAGAGAACGTTTTCTTGTCTCAAAAGATTGAAATCTTATCTACGAAACACAATGATTGAGGTATTTTCTAGATATTAAAATAAAAATGTATATCAATTTTTTTTAACATTATTTTTGGTGTTAGATTTTACTTAATAGCTTAATTATGTTAGCTGTTCATAAAGAAGTTCCACTAAACAGAAGAAGTTTTAAATGAATTGGGCAAAAAATCAAAAAAACTAGAATTTGTGCTTTAACTTTTAAATCTATATTGTATATTAGTTTACATAGTACCTATATTAACAATAAAATATTTAAATCTATAGATTGAATTTGTTGTTAATTAAAAAAAAAAAAAAATGGTCAAGTTAGGTAAAAGTCAAGCTCCTTAAATTTTATTCGGACCCCCTCCCCACATACATTTTTTGAGCACGCCCTTGGTAGTGGTGACACATGTACAAGAAAAAAAATTGTATTCAGCCACACTGTATAGTACTATAAATTCGTATTAATAACACTCGCGAACACCGACGGAAAAACGTTTCAATCTATATTCACGGTCAAAATATTGTCTCATTTCTTCTTTTGTGTTGCTTTCTAGTTGCATATACCATTCAAAATGTCTTTCCTTATAAGTAGTGGTTGTTATCGTCTTGTCTGATTGATAATACTTTACTTCACTTATATAACACACACTTGCAGACGACGACGCTTTAACAGTTCAGTCTAGAATCGGTCGACAGTGATTATAAACGAAAAATATCAGAGATACCCGCTCACAATAGCTGGGTTCAAAAATATACCATGGTCACAGGCACCCGAAAATATGTTGGTAATGGTGGTCGTAGAACTTCATTGAGAGATAACTGCTCAACAAACATAACACCAACTAAAGTCACGATTGCAGCTTTTGATGTGAGGGTACAAAATGACAGAAGCGTTGGTGCCATTTGTAGACAAGAATGGTTCAACAGGCATTTATAGCCATAAAGTCGTCGCACTGCATTTAATTTGCTTATAATACGCTTCACGGGTAGTAGCGAAAAAACGAACGATCGTGGAAAAATGACTGATCGTCAGAAAACAACGTGGTTACTCGATTTCAAACCCGATATACTGATTATACCTATATACACAAAATGGACCGTGGTTACATCGATTGAGCTTAACCGCGGTTCACGGAACGTAATGTACGTAAATTATTCGATACAGTGAATAGTTAGTTTGAAATTTCTTTGGATTTTACCAGCTACCGCTATTCTAGAATTTCAGTGTTCAACAGAGTTCAATGACAGACAGGACGGGATTGGACGTGTTGACGAGCTCGCGTACGGAGAATTGCAGCTAAATCAAGTATCTGAGCGTAATATACAACCCAAGTTAAACATAATTATAGGTACGTATAAATTATTATTGTCATAATTTGCTAGGCAAGGTAAATTATAATATAAAAGTCTTGACAGGCTAACACTATTACTTTATACCAATATCCATTATGTAACTTGCATAATACACATGTTATTATTTAATTAGTGGCTGCACTAAATGCTTAATAATTGATAAAATATAATATACAATCTTGGATAATATTATAATATATACTATACCTATACTATACGTATCTACGAGTGTAATATAATAATAATGTGTGTAAACAATAATTGTGTAGGTAAGGTGTACACGATAATAAAACCTTGGTTAGGTTAGAACCTTCGCAGAAGTAATATCCGCTAAATGCAACGCGTTATGCTATGCAAATACGAGCGAATAAGTTTTCGATAAGCTGGAACTTTTCGCACTTTCGTATTACAAGGACTAAACGTTTCTTTTTGCCGGTGACGTAGGATTTTTTTCTTTTCATTTCATTTTACCCGTTCCTGTAAACTGCGCATCGATGTCGATATTGTTTGTTATGCGATACGACCATGATATAATATTACATATAGCTTGTACATATGACTATATAGGTACGTCAATAGTCGCGTATATTGCACGCGGAAGTCGCACGTTACGCGCTGTTCGTTTATGCTGTAGGTATAATAACGTGCACTGCGCGTATCATTTATACGCTCGCGTAAAGAACGTTTTACCGGATATGTAGCAAAAGTCGAATGCAAAGAGACAGCGTCGGCGGCAGATGATGATATTTGTTTTCTTTCGTTCGTCACCCCGGTTTCAGCAGTAATATTTCAAATATTTCATACCTGCCTATACCGAATGCAGTTTATGTTGAAGTGATGGATTTTTTTCATCCTCGATAAGCGTTTACATCTGAAAATATGTTTTACCATCGACAGTCGCGCATTAAGAAAATCGACTAAACCTGATGATCCGACTTCCAAAATTATATTATATTCATTATATATCTACCAAGTATCTAATCGTTTTATGTGTAGGTAGGTATCGAGTCTGGTTTATTATTGAAACATATAAAATATTTATCATATTTTATAAAAAAAATAGTATACACTTATGAGTTCTAAATAAATTTATTTTTAAATTGTTGTCCTTGAAATATGGAACACCCAGCGTCTATTTTATTTTACACGACACACAAGGTGCGTTTTATCGATTTTTCTCTATTCCAAAGAAATAAGGGAAAACAAATATAAAAACGTAATATATAAATACACAGAGTATCCCTTGAGCATCCACTAATTTAAACATATTATACTTTATGCATATGTGTGTAAATTAGTAAACCCTTGTGGGACGTCATATAACATCGCACATTTACAAAAAAGAGGCAGCTTGGAATGACTGCCTAGAGCATCGCAATAGTCTGGATTTAGGTTGCGGGAAATCGTTTACATTTAACTTAACATTATATGTGTGTAATAAGGATCACTTAAATGAAATTCATAATAATTATATACTTAATGTTTGATTTTAAATAGGTAGGTTCTTGGTAATAATTATATCGTCATTTCAAGCTGACGAGTAACCTGAAAACTAAGATACATTATAATAATATGCATATTATAAAACTATTTATTTTAAACGCACTTTATACATTGTTTATTTACTACAATATGATGGTTTGATACATTACAAGTACACGATATAAATTTCTTTATTGATTTCAAAATACTTAAAAACTTTAAAGTATTTTTAACCAACGTGTTTTATTAATTTTTTAAATTTTATAAACTAAATCTGTGGTATTTTTTCATATTCAGACAAAATAGTGCCAATTTTTGTTTATTTTCGAATTTATTGTTATATCGTAATGCACTTATCTATTTAGTCATGTAAAGAATTTAATAATATAATAGGCATAATATATACTACATATTATGTAGTTATATTTAAATAATGTTTAATTTATTCATGGGGTTTTAGAATTACCTAACAAATTAATAGTATTCATTTTATATGTTAAAAGTGGTAAGTTACAAACTATACAGTATTATCATTAATAAAAAAAAAAAAAAAAAAATGAAAATGAACTGTTTGTTTGCAAATTCTAGTACTTGTTACGTTGAATATTTTTAAAATAGACGGTGCCACAATTACCGAAGGTGTCTATATGATATATCTAGGTCTATCATACACGTTCAATAAAAAAATATTATATAGGTACCTACAACATAAGAATATATTTAAATTATGATTATAGAAAAATTGAATAATTATTATATAAATAATAATTAATTAACAATTTAACAAATTAACAATTAATTATTAATTATTATTGATACATAGATATTATCAGGTTAGATTAGTTCTATATACATTTTATAGAATTTAGACATTTACAAGTTTATGTAACCAAACATAATAGGTATTTTATACTTTTTTTCATTTATAATTTTGTTATACCATAAAAAAAATGAGTTGATTTTTAATAATAAAAAAGTTGAATAAAAGTTATGAGAGCGCTTATATTCAATTTTTTTTCATTATAGTGATTTTTTTTCTATTTAAATGTACTTTAAAGTATTTAATTTATCGTTTTATTTTTCTATATTTTTACTAACTTTATCTACGGGCATAAATAACATAAAAATGTACAAAAAAAAAACATTAAATAATTTCTGCAAATAATATAATTTAATGTTTAAAAATATTTTGAAGACGCTTTCATAAAAAATCAATTTCGTTAAAATATTTTATGCATTATTTCGATCACAGTTACTGTAACTAAGGTATTCTAATTTCCTCGAAAATAAAATAATTTTCATCATTATCTTGATATTGATTATAATCGAATAGTTAATTTAATTGGTTTGATGCAAACAACCAAATTCCTAATTTGAAATTGAGCGTATTTCTGCAACGGTATATAATTTATATATTATGCTTAAACCCTTTATCTAAGGTCAAAACTGTTAGAGATTACGTAAGGCACGTAAAAGCATGAAAATGTACCCAATTCCATGTATAAAATAGTCAAAAGGGTTCTTATCGCCAACAAAACAGACAGCTAAGTTAGAAAACGATTTCACCTTGAATATAATAATAATAATAAGATTGCTAATATAAAAATGTAAATGTTATTAAAATAATTTTCAACTATATACAAACGGCTAGGTAGGTACCGAATGAATAAATTTAGATCAAAAAATAGTTGTTATAGTTGTTATTTGATTTATGAACCGTATTAATAATGTGATACATATTTATCTAAAACATTAATTTAAATTACTTTCTGAAATAAGAGTACAATTTAGGGTCCAAGGGTAAAACGAATAATGCGAAACTCGTGGTTTAAATATTAGTTACACGATTAATGGACTCTGAAATTTATAATTATATATTTTTAAATAATAAGTCATGTATACTATAAATATATAATTAAATATGAACTACACAAGATAATATAATATAGTATTATCGTATTATTATCATATTGTATAAATAGGTAGTATTGCATTATGATTTGTATATTGACATATAACGTTATAACGTGTAAATGGTTTGTAGTCTGTACATTTGTCCGTTTTGATGTTCATATTCGCATAGGTACTGGGTAATTCAATAGCAAAATGTAAAATTGATTTGTCTATAAAGTTGAAATTTTGTTGCAACTAATCGAGTGAATTATGTTGTTCATGTAATATTACGTTGTTAACGAAGTCATCGGAGTATAAAATAAGTTCATTAATTTGTCAGAGAGTTTGTAATAGTTTTGGTGCGAAATGCCGTGCTATTGAGAGCTACGAGAATAGAAACACTAAAGAGCAGATTTAAGATCTCAGATTCTTAAACTTATATAATATTATATAATGAGTTATGATACACACACACATATATGCACGCGCACATATATATATATAAAAGACTATTAATTGCATATTATTTTATATGATTATTACACAAGTATTGCGTATAACATCGTACAATGTTAAATAAGCTCTGAACGTGGTCGCGTGCTAGCAGCAAGAGAAAAATATCTGATGAGGCATTATTTTTTTCTTCCAATTTTACTTTATCCTCTTTTATGGGTGTCTGGAACATACACCCACCCACAGGCGCGCTGCGAGTGTATACAATACAAAGTCGACTACAGTCCTACACGATTTTCTCCGTAGGTTATAAAATATATATATATGTATGTGCAGCGTTGGTGGCGACGACGACGACGATGATGACGAAGAGTGTACAGAGTATTAGCCATAACTTAGCCTCTCCGACCCCTCGGCCGAGCAAAAGCTATATTTCAGAACGCCCGCGACACCATACCGTTGCCTTAAGTATACGCGATATTTCTCTACCATCTACCGCAGTCCTTTTTTCACTCTTTTCTCTGCTCCTCTCGCTCGCAGCCAACACATACACACATGGAGGGCTGTACTCTCTCTCTTTCTCGCACTCATATCTTTTTCGTTACCGCACACCTCTTGAGCTGAGCTCAAAAACTGGGTCAACGTGTTTAGGTCTTATATATATATGTGACTGTATATGTGTGTGTGTGTGTGTGTGTGTGTGTGTGTGTGTGTGTGTGTGTGTATACCCCCACCCATGCATTGTCACCACACGGTCTTGCTAAAACGACAGCTGGAACCATAAAACGGCTTACGCGATAAGCTCGTACCCGCGCCTCCAGATATACCTCGGCTATATCCGTTTTATTTACACCACCGACAGGGGGCGGTGGCATTGCGTGGTAGCACACACGCGCGTTTACCCCAACGAGACGAAATCCTCCGAGACGAGCTCGGTATTCAAATGAGAAAGCAAGTGAGACTGAGAGAGAATGAAGAAGGCGTGCAGGTCTGGCGCGTTATACCATTATATTATTATATAACGCGTATACATGGACCCGCAGCGAAATATACTTACTCGGGCGTATTTGCTTACTTACTTACTTACTATTCTACTGACAACGACGAAGACGATGATTCGACACCGTTAATGGAGACAACGATAAGACTCGTCGCTCGTGCAATCTTCATTAGGCATCCGCTTTGATCCTTTCCGCAATTCCGCCACGGTTAATCTATATGTATATATTTATAAACATACACACGCGCACGGGATGACGGTGATCCAAATTCGGTGAACGAATAATATACCCATATCCACCGTACCATACCCCCAATTTATATCCATCGTCGAACAACAGCGTCGGAGGGCGACGTTCGGATAGATATAATGAGGACGAGAGAGACCGTACAGAAATATAGCGAGTGAGCGAGACAGAGATTGGATGAGAGAGAGGTGGTTTCAGCGGTGTGAGATGACGATAAGCGTGGCGGGCTGGAGGGATTTCGGGAAGTCATTAGACGAACGCGTGACGGCGTATTTAAGCCCCGTGTGGTCACGATGGCGAACGCCGATAACCTCCCCGTCCCACCGCAATATGCACTGCACTACTTATCCGTTCGTGTATCTTTTCTACCCTCTTGCCCGTACACAACCCGACTTGGCACTTTTTTTTCGCCTCTATCGTTTGTGTGATAATATTATGGTTTACGTTACGTGTAAAGGTTTCGTCGAATATGACGTATAAAATAAACGCTGTAAATAATAATATATAATATATTACATACAATAAACATAATATTGTACACATATATATATATATATGGAACACGCGTGAACGCCACCGAATATAAATAGAACAACTTGAAATCTTTAAAAACATTTTTCCGTAATACAGTATTAAAATACGATCCCGGGAATCTGTCTATAGATACGTTTTCGCATTCACGCGACGGATTAATTTTATGCGGTCCGGGCCGACCGCAGTGAGTGATATCGTACGTATGCATTTTGCGGAAACACAATAATCTTGTCCGATTTCGTGGAAGCATATAATATAATAATAACCGCCTCTCACGCGTATATTATGATATTATTTTGTGTGCGCGACTGCGATTCATTTTTCATTTTGAAATTGAAACACACTGGCGCAGGCGTTTATAAAATACGACGGCGTCTTACGGGCGGTCCAGACAGACGACGGTGGTGGTGGCGCTGGAATCGTATATATATATGCATGTATACGTTATATATATATATGCGCGCGATTCACCCTACACTCGCGCGCAAAGTATAATAATATTATATATCTTCATTTCGTTAGCGTTCGGACATTATCCAGATACGATTAGTCAAGTCGTTTAATTCCGTAGACAAAAAACATTTATCAAACACATAATATGATTTCGATCTCTCTCTGTATTGTCTCTGCTTATCTCTCTCTCTCACACACATATGCGCACATACGCTTTATCCTGTTTGGCAGTTGAATTTAAAGATAATAATTCTTATCGTCGTAGGTAGTAGTACAATGAAAAAAAGCTAACGTAAAAAAAAACAAATTTTTTCCAGTGTTTTTAATTATTTACATGTTGGTATGATATATATTATTCATACTACTATTGTCTATTAACATTTATTATTTTTATTAGAGCTGAAAATGTCTATTGTAAACTATATTCCAAACCTATAACACTGAGGAATGGAGATAAATGTGTGAGGGTGAGGCTGTAAGTATCTTATACAACAGCTTATATTATTTTAACTTTAGAAACGTTCTAAATTTTCCGCGTACAATTTTTGACGTGAGATAAATGTAATTTACAATGTTTGTGATTCAAGCGCTCGTTTTCTCAATAAACTTAAAGAAGTAAACTTATGATAATTTTCGTTGGTAAGGGTTGTTGATTTCAGATTTGATGTAACCTAAAAATAAACATTAGAAGTGAGTAGAATAATTATGTGGTTCGTAGGTTCTGTGCTCATAAATGTGTGGAATACATATTCATGTGTATGACCAGGTGTCTGCTTTGTACCTATTTACTACGCAGTGTACATTTAATTAATTGTTTAGGTGCCCGTACCAGCGCCGAAGCTTGGACTATATTATAGTGTAAAACATATTTAATTAATATATACATAATATACCTATTTGTGAGTTTGTAATTTGCTACTGACTAATGCAGAAACCCGTCGCAATCAGTAAAAGTTAATTCGGATTATAAAAGCGACACGTGGCCATGGTAAATAATAATGATTATAATAAAGCGAGCGGATGTATTTATGCATTCATATTCTCCGCGAAATAATGAAATAATGACAGTGACGCACATAAAGCGTACAAGGGTTTCAGTTGACACCTTTATAAAATTAGTGATGGTGATGGTGGTGGTGGTGATCAGGACAAATATGTTTTTAGTTAATGTAATAGAGTTAGATAATTTTTATTTTTATTTTTTTCAGTAAACATAGAGTGGTTAGTACTTAGTATTATAGTATACACCTTTTAAAAATATAATTTATACACTTTCTGAAAACTAATGTGCGCTACTGCTACTAAAAGTACGGATTATTGTTCAGCAATTAGGTAATACATGATAATATTATGTTAATAAATTCTATGTGAAAAAAGCAATTTCATTCGGTAGGTAACAGTTATCTGGAATTTTTGATTTGTTCGCAATGTGTAGGTACATGGTTTTATTTACAAGCTCTCGTTTAACGTGGTGATATTATATAACATTGCACGCAACAAGTTAAATTATGACGATTGTTTACGTTTTCTATATTATTTTATTTACCCGCGTACCGATTCGTTTCTCGCTAGTAGCGTGTGTATTATATATGGTGCTTGGAGAGCAACGATAAAACAATAATAATTTTAACAATAAAATAACGTATGTACCTATATAATAAATATATGCACATTCATCGCAGTGCGTATACTTCAATAGAATAATGCGACGTTGTTAGTTTTTTTAGAAGCCGAATGGATCGAATTATATTCATACGATTTGCTAAATATATTATTATTAAATAATTGGAACGTTAGCTGGGTTTATTGAATAGGTATATTCAACTCAATTATATACGAAATGTTTAACATATACTTTGGCGTGTAGCGTGCAATTTGCATATTATATCACATATTGCACAGCGTGTACACGACTGTTGTGTTATTGATTACGTTTTTTTTCTTTGGTATATTTACTCGTATTTATGAGATGAAGTAACAATTTTCAAATTGTATTATTATTATATTTAAATTATAAAATTACATATCAGTATATGTAGTATTTAGATAAAAAAAAAAACAACTATACTCGTATTACTGTATTTATATTAAGTTAAGGGTTAATGATTATAAAAGCTGTGGCTGAAAATACCTTTTTTGATTATGAAAAATTTCAGAAAATTACTATTAGCATTAATATAATGGTATATTTTAACTTTCGGAAACAAAATATGATGACATTTTTTTTTCGATAAACCATGGTATTTGAGCTCACTATAAAAAATCTTACTAGACTTATCCTCGACTATTTTTTCTCCATCGTTAACGGACCAATAAATTTGTTCGATACACACAGCTTATATGTGGCTTGTTATTCGATGATAACACTCATGGCAGGTAGAGGTATATATCTACTACATACTTACAGGATAACGTCCTTAACGCACGTCCGTATATGGTTACTGTACAGTACAATATTGGCATAGGTCATTGAAAAATTACAATGGCTCGTTTCGGTCAACAAAAGTAGATCTTGTTAACATCTGCCGACGGGAAATCGAAGTTAAACCTGAACTCGACACGACCCACTCGTGGTCGAGGCATTGTGAAAAGGGTCTGTCTCGTATGTCGGGAAAATAAAAGAAACGCTTCCCGTCAACCCCTCCACGCGTATACAAGTTTCGATATATTATCGCGGATCCCTTATTTGGCGTAGGTATTACTCGTGCAATGTACATTCACGGAAACCCCGAAAGTCGATTACCAGTCGAAAACAAGATGTCACTTGAGGTCTTTTTTCTTTATTCGTGGTCTGGAAAACTGCAAGAGCAATAAACAACTCAATATATTATGCTGCAAAACCAACGCTAATGTTAAGAAGACGACGAACTGAGGTTCTCCGTGATATCATCATTCTTGTAATTGACAAAAACAAGGATATTATCTAAAAGGCCTTACGTATATATATTTTTTATATTTATTTTTAAAAAATGATATGGGAATTTTAAGATTGAAAATTATTCTATTATTATATTATATACAAGGAGATTCTTTAATTGAACACTCATTAAAAATCTATTAAAATCTTTTAAAATATTTATCTTATATAATTTACAGTCAAAATAAAAATATTTTAAACAATTTATCATCGATACAATTTTTTTTGAATCATAATATAAATTTTTTAATTCGTATTCTGATTTAAATACTTTGATACGTAAAAATCGAAATTTGGACAAGTAGTTTATGAGCTATAACTTATAACTATATAAGTATTTATAATTTTAATTAGCAGGAGTGGAGAGGTATGGGGATACACGCAAAATGTTGGTCTACTACTCTGCTCATCTAAACTTTAAATATTTATATTTTATAACTTAAAAATTACTCGTCTAAATTTCGGTTTTTATGTCTTGAAATGCTCTAAAAAATATTCTACTTCAGATTAAGAAATTAAAAATGTATATTGTCTTTTAAAAATGTAAAAAAATATAACAATTAAAAATCTTAAAAATTATGTTTTCATGAACGTTGATAGATTTTTAAACAATTAGTGTTATTTGATAAAAAAAATCACTATATATATATTAGACTAAACTTTAGTGATACAGAAACATTTTTTTAAAGTTAGAATTTAAATGAGGGTGGACCTGAATAACCCACTTCTCACTATTGTATATCCTATTGAGTTAGTGTACGTAAATTGATAATAAATTCTAAAATTCAAATGAGTATAATAAATTCTAATGGTTCAAAATGTCATGTATTATCATATCTTAATGTTTTTAAGGAATATTTTGTTCTATGATAGACGTAGTTGTGATCATACATTACACGAGCTACGAAATATGAGAACGTCTAATTTCCTGTACGCAATAAAATAAAAAACGCAATCGTCAATCCTCGTCGAAATTAATGAATATTGTGTCTATTTCTAAGGAAAAAATTAGTGGAGTTGCCGACTCATTTTTATCAAAAAATGAATACATTATAATAAATTATATAGTATGATACTCGACAAAGATAAGTTTTATTTTTATTCGGGAAACATATTTGTATTTGTCAATGTGTCTTCTTCGGGATTGAAAGAGGCATTTCAAAAAATGAGTTTTCAACTATATATGGTTCAGCCGTTAAAGAAAACATAAAAATCCCCTTCAACGATTTCTAGTAGATAAATTACCGACTTCGAATCATTTTTTTCCCTTAAAAAGTTTCACAGCTATACCGTCCTTTCTTTCTTTTTCTTTAAAAGAAAATTTTGGTGAAAAAAATCGTTGTAACCAATGTCCGTTTATCATCAAGTTATGACGTGAAATTGAATCATTCGTTTGGAAATAGTGTTTATATCGTGTGCAATGTTATACATCAGCTGCCATGCTAATACGCTTAAAAATATAATTTTTACTATAATATAGTTGTTACTTATGAGTCATAACCTATTTAATACATTTTTGATGACACACTTAAAAGTAAATTTTTAATAACTTATTACTTATTAGTTATTACCATATTATAAAATAATACAATTAATATTACTTATGTATAAATTCAAAAATTTCTTAACACTTTCGTAATATGCAGTTTTCGTTGAAAAGATAATATTATTTCATAATTGAATAATTGATCAACTATTTTTTATACATATAATATATTATGATTTATTTACTTACAATTATTTGGCTGTATTTGTAGTATAGGTATTTGGTTTTAATTAAACCACGAACACTTAACATATTCGATTTTGTTTTACTTTGTTTAATGTGTATACGTATTTTATTTAAAAAAGTATTATTGTTTTTATTTTATATTTTGTTTAACTTTATACTTTTTTATTTTATTATGCTTCATATGTAAAAGCTCATTAACTAATTTTAGATTCCAAGAGAAACGATGAATATATTGATTTTACAATGATGTGTGTGTGTGTTTTTTGAGTATGAACATACGATAAGTTGTTAATAAAAATATAAAATGTTTTGATTTTCAACATTGAGGGTAATTTTAGATAGAAATTTGGATCTTGCTTGTACTTCAAGAAGTTCAAATAAAAATTCCTAGTATTTTTAATAATCGAGTAAAATAAACAAAAAAATTAAGGAAAAACGGAAATTTTTACGCTAAATCAGATTTTGATTAAATTAATTTCTTTATTTTGTTATACGTCATATAATTAAAACACGAATAATTCTAGAAACTTAAAAATTTCACTAACTATTTATATTTTGATTTACTATGTATAGTATAATTTTCAAAATATTTAACTCTTTTTGAACAATTGATAAATTAACCAAATTTTATTTTTATAAATGTCAATAAAAAAAAAAAATACGCTGGGTAAAAAAATCAATATTTATAGAAAATTCCACATAACTTGTTATTAAATCTGTATAAAAATATTAAATATATATGTATAGTCAACATTTTTTTTATATGCACTTAAAGTTGAAATTTGGGCGAAATTAATTTTTAAAAAATAAAAAACCCATGTTAATTATTTGGTTATAATTTTAAAACATCCGTGGAAACTTAAAACTTTTATGTATATTATATTGTTACGAATTTTAATGTACGCAATGATATTTTTGATTTATTCAAGATAATATAAATTTATATTATGAATTTATTTTTGTTGTTTTGTGATATTTACAGGAAGACAAAAATAAATTTCAAGTTTTAAACATTTTTATAATATTGTATAAATGTATACAATTATATTAATAAAATACTATATTATCCAAGAAAAAATTATATCAAACTACTGTAATATTAAAAGTAAAATAAATAACTTTAATAACTATATATATAAATATATCACGAAGTATACTTAGTGATATTATAAGCTGACAGACCGTTTCCCGCTCAGAATTATTTTACGTATATAATAATATATCATTGAATTCAAATTTAACACAACGATTATGGTTGACCTTTCTACCTTTTCTGAGCCTACTTTTTTCATCTATTATTTTATTTTTAGTTTTAATAATAATAAGTTATGATTTATCTATCTAGTTGTAATATTAAATAGAACGAACATTTATATTAAGAAGATAGAATATATTATAATACAATAAAATATTTACGAAATTTAAACATTTCCTTCTCTAGTTCTTTTGAGTTACTTTATATAAACATAAATAATATAATTACAATAATTATACAGATGGTATAATATTGTACTTTATCACGTACATAGTAATGTGCCTATATGATATTATCTTACTATATAGCACACGACCTTAAACTGGCGTTTTACGAAGATAAAAAAAAAATCATAGAGAAATTGTAGGTACTCCATTTTACTATTGTTCAAAGAACAAAATAATAATAATACCAATTTTTTCATACTCTCTACGAGGAACCCTTGTGGTACATATTTTTTTTTGTTCATCTAGACACATACACGCATAACACATTGTTATCTGTGAGCGTTCTTAAGCACGGCCAGACTAGCTATAACGCTTGTACATGACGCCTTTTGATGTATTCTCGAGCGCGATTTCCCACTGCAGCCTTTAAAATGTGTATACTATAGTATAATATACATAACATTTTTTTTATAATTATTGTTATTTTGCTTTGATATATTTGTATGATATTGAAAAATATTCTCTCTCCTATTCGATTAAAAATATTCGGCACTACTGCAGACGATATGTCGCATAGAATCAAAGAAAATACAGTGTAGCCGTATATTATAATAAAGGCCAAACGAGAAATATTTCTTTAGGAAAGTACTTACTGAGTGCGTTTTTCTTATGATGATTATATTATTATATTTTCGTTTCACGGATGTTATATGCGTTTGGTAGGTACCCTCATGCCCTGTTTTTCGAATCGTCGAATAAATTAACAATATCGGTGGTAAAATAATGCAATCGTATACTTTCAAATGAATTATGTATGTATTCAACACGAAAAAACACATTAAATGCGAAACGCCCGGACGAAAAAATATCTAAGGGATTTCAATTGAAATCGTGAGTAAAATATAAGTTTTTTCACTTTTTTTTTGTTTACAAAACAATGGAATTAACTGTTTTTCGAAATAGATATATAAGGCGTATCACAAAACGTTTACAGAATATTATTGTATCGTTGGTTTTTTTCTCCATAATAATCATATAGAGCCATTTATTTTCAATTTATTACACAATATTTTATATAATTTATAAATGGAGAATAAATTTATTTGTTTTACGTGTAATAGTTTTTAAATCAGTATTCAATTATTTAAATCAAATTAATTTTAAAACATTGTTTAAGTTAAGATGTCTACAAAAAAATGATGTGCAATCATACATACAACTATTATATTATATTTAGTTAAAAAAAAATGTATTTATGTATTCGTATAATATATAATTGTATAAATCAAACTTAGCTTAAGATTTAATTTAATTTTTCTTATCATGTATATTGTTTAAATTGGTGCCGCTGTAATCGTGCCGTGCGAATAAATCATTTCATACTACCATCGAGCTTGATTGATTATTGAAAGTTTTAACTTACCTTAATTAATTTCTTAAGCTGAATAAGCATGTCTCTACAATTTCGTATTAGGCGCTGTGTCATAAATCACAAACTTTAAAATGTATATTATGTATGTACACATGTGCGTGTGCTTGCGTAATATATGTAATCACTCTAATTATACATTTCAATGTTATTCAATTTAGCGTTTTTTTCTGATAAAAAAATATAATTAACACTGAATCCATTTTTGATATCGAATTCACAACGCGTGTTAAATAAAATTCCATCACGTTCGCTTAATATTCTGTAGGTATTATCGGCTATCGATATTGCTTCAATTATTATATATTATAATATACTCACACAACCCTTCTACAAAATCTCTTAAAATACTAACCCTTGTAGCTGTGAGGTAAATACTCGCGTATATAATTTGTAGTAATTTTTCCATTAACAATAATTAGTCGATTTAGAATATTTTATTTTTTATGTTTGAGCATAAACAAATAAGACAGTTATTAGCTAATATTAGGTTAAACGTAAAATTAATTTTAATGTATACTCAACACCAATGATAAACATTTCCCTAGTCAGCGCTTTGATAAAATGTAGTATTCACTTTAATGATTCATAATGTTGACTGATTATAAGATTAGGATATCGTTTTAAAAGTTACTGTAGGTAATCAAATATTCTCTAACAAATCTAATGGTATAATTGTTTTTTTTTTTAGTCTGGACATTTATATTTTTCCTAAAATGACGACAGCGTGTGACTTCAATAATATTATTTGCGTTAGGGGGAGGGGCACAATGGGGCATTTTTTCAGGGTCTCGCACATTCAAGGATCTCGTACTTTTAATTACACCTATGTCCTACACCAAATAGGCTATAGTTGACTATGGTTATTGGTTAAATAAGTTTTGCACAGGGTCTTGCAAAAGGTAGGTTAGGTAACGCCGGCCCTGTTTGTGGATCACTAGTGTTGGAAAGTCAAAATACAGTCGACGGGGCGTTTTTTTAGTGCGCTGACATAAGCTCTCCGCCAATAATTGTAACGGAGGATAACGTGTAATTATGCCCCACAATACTCACATAATGTTTCTAATTATTTAAAACACAATATTCATCAGGGTTTTAAATTAGTACAATAATTATAATTTTTTTTGTATAACATCTACGTGATTAAAAGTGTTGTATATTAAATAACTAGGTAATGGATTTGATTAAGTATCAAATATGTATTATTATTTATTTTATAAAAATATTAAGATTCTTATCACTGATTTGTAAAAATAGTAACGTTGTCTAATATATTTTTACATCATACTATAATAGTGTATTTAGTGAGAACAAATATAAATAAAGTATAATATATTGTACGTTAGTACATTTGTACATGTTGCTACATTGGTTATTATTTTATCTAAAATTGTAACATAAATTATTTTATGAAATAACATCGTTAATTAACAATAACTATTATTGAATACAATTATAATTTATTTCGTTTAATCACTTTTTAAATGTATACGAATAATAGATGGAATTTTTTTTTCGAAGCGAACAGTACTTATTTAAAAATTTGTTTTCCCTCTTTAGTAGGTTAATTTTAACATATTTATAAATGCATTATATTATGGTTCATTTTTCCGTCTTCTTTGCAGTTTAAATTGTTTTAATATTTTTAGAAAAATGTTCCGTTCAAGTACATTAAACTCTGGACTAATCGAGTGTGTAAAATATTATGTTTATTTTTGCTATTCTAATAATCAGTACCCACTGAGATTTATATTATAAGACTGAAATAAAGAAAAAAGGCATTGCAAAGATAGTGAATCTAAAATTATGAGTATATTGAAGTGCAGTATTATAAATTTAAATCGAAAAACTACCCTTCAGAATGATAAAATATTATTATATTGAAATTGTTTTTATCGATATAGTCGTAGAATACAATAGCGTGTGAGTTTTAATTGTCTGCTGCCACGATCATAATGGAAAGTAGACACAAAGTCGTTGAAATATTGGTAACAATAATAAAAAAATACATCCTAAATGTTCGAAAAATATTGAAAAGACTATTCAACATTATGTGATTGTGAAAAAGAAAGACGGTTGTATATATTCTTTAAAAAATAAAATACTAATAATTTGGCAATACTCCACTTTAGACCATTTCTTAAAATAATATTTTTCAGGAGTTTAAAACTATAAAATATATCAGTGAGACTACAAACAATGGTGTCATCTAACTTTTGGCAGAAACTTTTAAGTTTAATGAAGTGAATTATTAATTAAAAACTAATTTTTATGAACACTGCATTTCAATCATTGAAGAATATTGTATAGTTATAAATTTTCGCCTATAAATATTATGATCAATTAGAAAAACGAATGGTTTTAGCGCACAGTATGCATTCTTTCGCTGGAATAAATCGGTGTTTTATAATAAAATTCATTTTATGATTTAGATGTATTTTGTCAAGTATTAAAATATGCGTAATAAAGATTTTAGACGGAAGATGTAATAGTCAATACCGATTGAATAAATTCCGTTTTGATAAGAAGATTTTATTTTAAAATTATCAATTCGGTGATTGAAATTTAAACCAGTGTGTTAATGTGAACATTATTAGAGTTACAAGCTATTGCTATTCGAAATATAATGGTAATAATATAACATTAATAATTTTTAAGAAAAAAAACGCAATAAGAGCTTTGTCAAGAAAATAAATATATCGTATCGAATAGTTAAGTAAGAAATTTTTTGGTCTGAAGTCGGTGTAAAAAATTCACCCTGGGAATTTACAGGAATATAATGAGCCATAATATTAATGATGTGGTTCAGAAGTGGCAATGTGTTTTTTTTCATTCTGGTTTAAACAAATTATTTCTTGAAACAGAATGACTGTATCACTGAATTTTGATATTGGTTTGGCAAAAACTTAATATACGCGTTTTTGCCATTAATTCCAGTGAAGTTTTAAATTCACGGTTATTCGCACATTTACTATGACCAAGGTACAAACCTTAACACCACGACCGCGTTACAGACCACAGATTTCTTTATTATTGTAGGTATAGAAATCTGTGTTGTAAACTTATAAACACAAACTAAGATATTTTCGTCCATGGTTACAAATTAACGTGTACCTAACTCATATTTGACAAATGTTCACGTTCGTCTTAAACGAACGTTTCATATTGTATATCGGTTGATATTGGTAATGCGTGTTCCGGATTAGATAGTTTTAAACTATATAATATGATAACTATAAAACTACTATCGATCCATATTTCCTTAAATAGGTACATATTTTATACGACCAATGACCATGTTCATGCAATTATTGAATTAGATTCAATAACGCGTAATGTGTTTCATCGTGTGGTAAGTACATATTTTGAACACACTACCAAATAGGTACACTAAAAGCTTATCGTGGGTGCCTAAGAATCACAGCAAAAGGTTCTTATGAACGTACACGTGAACGTGTGTAGTGAAAACTCACTTGGGTCGATCGGTAAGTGAAACATATTTAATTACCTACAGAAATATGAAATGTATATTAGGTAATTGTAATGCAAGATTGTCGCTTCACGTATTATGGTATTATTTGTATTTATATTTCATATACAATATGACTGTGTATTATACACATTTAAGTTTGTAAAATTCAAGTAATAAACTAATATGTGTTCTATGGTAGTGTTGGGGAAATATACAAAATCTCCGCGATTTATGGTCATCGTGAAAAACAAAGCGTTCGCGTGCATATAACCACGGATGGGCAAGGACTATAAAAAAAATAAAATTCTCACCTTTAAATATTATAATACATAATCAAAATACAGTTAAATTATAGTTTTCTGTTTTTAGTGTTAGTTTTATGTATTGTATTTTACAAGCCCTTATTCTATTAAAATTATATATGATTCTTACGAATATTCCTATAGTATATAATAGTATAATATAGTTTACTATTCCTATAGTTTGATAAATTATAAACAAATATCACGTATTATTATTATTATCAAACTACAATAATATTTATAGCTGTGTTTTATTTTTTATAATTGATCAAATAGTTCGTGAAAGGATTAGTAAATTATTTAATTTTTAAGATATTAACCTTACGTGTTTTTAGGAAAAAATTTTAAGTTTGCAGTAAACCAATTTAATGTCACTATGTGCAGTTTTTGGTGACGTATGTGTTTATAAAAGTTACCGAGTTAATTTTAAAAATTGATCGAATCAAAGTAATTCCAATAGTAGGATATTATAGTAGGATAGAAGAAAAAATGTGTAATAATATGTTTGCTGGGCCACTCAGCTGGCGCAACGTTCCAGTGTGACATATTGTATTATAATAATATATTATATTTTATACATGGATGAGAGTGGCGTTTCCGAATAAGATGACAATCTGTGGGTCGTGTGTGTATATAATACTATGAGTTCGAATCTCTCGTGGCAGCGGTGTCAGAGTGCTTGTGCACCGGAGGCGACCCCTTTTCTACGCGACCGCATAATAATAATAATATACACCTTTGCCCACACGTCACGACGGAGTGTTCCTCGTTCACGGTGCACATTTTTCGTTGTTTCCAAATTTAGAACAAACGACGACTTTGATTGAAGATCAAATCTCTCGCGACTCATCCAGGCCGACTATTCTACCCTTAGTTACATTAATATACACGCGGTATTAAACATTACATGCGTATACCTATATATATATTATATTTGTATATACGTATATCCAATATAATATACGGTCGTCAGGGGGTTAGTTATTTCTCTGTTTGTCTATCTGTCTCTCTCCCTCTCTCTACATCGACTTAAACGAGACACGCTGCTAAACGAGCACGTGTTTTTTTTCATTCGTGTGTTGTTTGCAAGGGGTGTGTAGCCCGCTGCAGTGGCAGTGGCATTTGGCATGACACGCGCGCACCTGGCTTTTGTGGGCGGCATTGGTGGCGTACTGAACGCGAGTATAACAAAAACAGAAGAACATACTACATAGTCACTGTATACGTATGGCATAGATGCAAAAATAGTAGTGTAGGTACTCTTACTTGTAGGTGTTTATATACAGAGTGGTTTACTAAGCAGACTCACCTTATTTTTCTATTTAATAATGAATTTATTCAAACTGTTGAGATTTTTTTTACTACTGAAGAGGTGTCTGTGGAGATACAATCTTCTAATTATTTAGAAAAACATTTTTCTTAAAAAATCAATATCTAAACGATTAGTTTTTGATATTTATAATTTTGTATAATAATAATAATTATAGGTTCATGATTATGGATTTGAAAAATATAAGAGCTATGGTGAGTCAAACATTATAGTAATTAATATTAATCTTTTATATTAAAATGTATAATATTATGTAAATATGGCCCAAATATTACATCTAATTTACATTTTTATAAAAACGATTTTTAAGGATTATTATCTTTATTATAATATACATTTTAAAATTTAGAAATTACTTGTTCGAATGGTATCGATATTTTCAGAAAAATTATCCATTAGATGATTTGCTGTAAAAGAGAGGGTCCAAATTTGAAAAAAAAAACAGAAATTTGTATCATTACATTCATTTTTTGTATCATATCATTATTTGTAACATTTCTTATGAAGTAAAACTAAATTTTAATAATAATAAAATATGGTATTTAAGTATATTTAAAAATGTAAAAAATCAGAATTTAAATAAATTCATTATTAAAGAAAAAAATGTATGTGATTATGCTTGTGAATCACTCTGTATAACACATATAGTGCACATGATATGTATGTGTATACGACGTACTATTATGGGGGACGACAAATATTTGACAATGGTTTACGGCCATCTGGGAATAAAAGTTTTAGAGCCTATTAATCGTCCAAAACAAACGTTTTTCGATTTCTTTTTTACCTTCACACTGCAGCACACTACTAGCTCGCATACCGACGGACTGTGCAATTACCCTAAATCACGCTAGACGATTCCACTATACACAAAATAAATATAGACCGACTAAGTATGAGAGTGTGTATAATGTATATAAATATATATAAATATATATATATATATATATATATATATGAATACATGTATTTGTGTGTGAGTGTGTGTTTGTCGTTGTGTTGAGGATTTATAGAGCGCGAACAACAAAACGATCGTTTTGTACAATCCGCCTCTGCCGTCACTTAAATATATAATATTATAATAAACCGTCTGTATTTTTTTGTTTGCTTTTTATTTATTTATACATTTATTGCTAGAATGAGTTACAAAAATACAGGCTATTTGAAACATACGTACCTAAATATAGGTAGTTGTTAGGTACTGTGCATATTATAATATAATGTTACAAAACTCGATTTTAACAAGACGAATATTAATTCTCACAGTATATTTTTTTACAAATCTGATACAACCTAATAATTGTGTACCTAAAACCTTTATTACGAAAAAACAAATATTATACCAAACTAGATATGAACAGAAATTTTAACCATTATTTTGAAACATTTCTTTTTTTAGAGTACGTCAAACAATAGTGCGAATGGGAGTAACCATTATTGTTTTAGAAATATATGAATGTATAGTGCTGAATTTATTTCGAGTTAATCCGAAAACAATTGATAATACCGGCCGAACCCATATTATTCTATAATATACGCTCGACACGGTGGCTGGCGCGGTAAAATATAAAGACCCGATTGATAACAATTTAAACGCGTGTTTGGGACAATGGAATAACTGCCCTTTTTGAAGTTGTATATATATGTATATAAATATAAAAACCGACAGATTATACCCACGTTATTATACTTTATACACTCGAAAACGCATTAATTCGAATCATTAAAGTGAAGTAGAGGTTATACGTTTTACAAAAAAAAAAAATCATCGTGATTTATTAATATCGCCGCATAATAACCATTGTTATTTTTCAACGCCGTCGACATTATCGAGTGTTTCGGTAAGTTTCGAAACTTTACGGCGCGAGGGTTCGGTTTTATTAACAATACAGCCGCAGATGTGTGCGTATATTATAGAAGTCGCGCGTTGTCGACTGCAAGTGTCACGCGCATTGTCTTGGCCGCGCGTTATAACAGCGTAATAATACAATATGATAACCTGGGTTTATGCGAGAATTCAACTGCAGAACAGTCTCCTGCTTTTTATGGTTTCGTTACTACAATTTGAAATACTTTAAACCGCGTAATAACTATATTATTATGATAATTATAGTATAATAACGTCATTATTATTATAATAATATCACACGGCGAGATGCACATATTATCGGATTCGTAGGACTATATAATATTATTATGACTTAATATTAAACTCTTTGTTTAAATTATTAATACATTTGATAACTGAATTTGAGTTAGTAAAACTTTTTATCTATAATGTTACTTATTTAAAAATGAAACCCTTCAAGTAACTAAGATAATTAGTTTTCGAGTTACACTAAAAAAAAAACTAATTTAGTCGACTTCTGGTTTTAAGAAAAAATTCAGGTTTTTCTTAATTTTTTACTAATTTTTTCAAAAATTATACTATTCATTTTAACTTTCTAAAATTCCAACGAGCTCTTATTAGGAACCACTATCCAAGCCAAAAATAACAGCATTTTTACTGCCTAAAAAGTTATAACAAACAGGAAAAATATATAATACATTATGTAAAATCAATACATTGGATTAATTTTAAGCTATAGCCTATCCCGCATTAAAAATAAAAAAAAAGAAATTACAATATTAGTAATACCAACATTAAATAAACTTAGTAATATATAGGTTGACTGTGTGCGTTTCAGAATCATTTTTCGTATACAATGATTAATCGTTAAATTCAAATTTAACACATCAATTAGTGACTTAATCAGTACTCATTGACGAGGTACAAATATTGCTCAACAAAGCAGTTACCTTGCTCCATTGTTTTAGAAAAAATATAAATGTTTAACCATATTAATTCATATTATGTTTCAGTATTCTTAGGATATTTATTATATAGGTATACAATTTAACAAGTTTCTAACAAATTATAGTAAATAAATAAATTTGTAATTTCTTCAAAATAAAAATTATATAAATAATAATATAATATAATATTTAATTTTCAGTTATAAGCTATGATATTATTTACTAAAATTCGTTAAGATTTGTATAAGGAAATAAAGTATTAAATAAATTTAATTTTGAATAATAGCTTGATTTTTAGTTCAGTCATTTTGTTTTTTATATCACTGCATGTATATTTCTCTCGGCTTTCTGTAAAATTATATCCTCGTGACTCGTACGAAACCTTAAATTTTAGCAGATAATTAATAAATAAATATTTTTTGCTTCATTATTTTTTTACAAGATCAATAATTACATTATTTGAACCGATTAATAATGTCTGTATGAAATCTTACATAGAGTAGAACCATCGGTCAATGAAAAGTTTAATACAACCGTTTAGAAACTTTAAATATTTATCTTTCTCTAGTTTTTATAAAAATAACATGAATAATTATTCAAAATTTAATACGTTTTTAAATCATTTTCATTGAAAATAGGATTTTCTTTTTTTAAATCTACTATTTTGAATTCTATTCAAAAAATTAAGACATAATATTAAATTAGTTTAAAAATATAAATGTATACTGTTTAAAGTTTAAATAACTACTATTTCATTAAAAAGTCATCGTATTATATATACTATATAATGGTTCTCGTACTCTCCAATATCCTCTCTCGTGGGACCCCTCCTTCCACCAATCAGGTTGTGTTTATCATGCCCGCCGCGTTCTAAGCCAGTATCCTCTAATAGGTTTTCGTTGTTGTAGATGGTCATCGGATAATCGGTCAGAGATGTGTTATACTCATTGTATCACACAACGCCAGCAGTCTGGCGACGGGCCAGTCCTGAGTTTTTGTTGCGCGTTTTCTCGTAAAGATACATACGCCACGTCGGCATTGCAGCAGCGGCAATACACACGCGGTTGTATTTCGTCTATCCAGGGCGGAGAGAATACTTGTTTGACGGTGACGGCGCACAAAGGGATTTGACCCGATGAGGACTGAAAAAAAGTGAAAAAGCATACACCGTATCGTTCAACTTCCGTTATCGGTGCGGTTTCTTGTTTCCTCGGTGCTATATTATGTATATTTATATATACGTACTGTTAATATTGAGCGAAACTGTTCGCCAAAGAGAGAAAGGTATATCTGTGTAGAGAGAACGACGGAAAGTTAAAAGAGAGTGTTAAACGGAGAAGATAGATAGATAAAAACTCAGAGAGATGATTGGCGGAGAAGAGTAAATAATGGTGATCGTGTTTCGTAAAAGCATTGCGAAGAGTTTCAAAAAAGGTCGTTTTCTATCAGTTTCTAACGCATTCGGTTTGTGGGTTATACTATTATAACATTGTATAATATGCACCAGTCATAAACTCCGTTGTTCGTTTACATCGTCTTCGTCTAACCACTTGGTACGGACCTATCACGTGTTATCCTCACTATACTTTTAGTATACATGTTTAGTCATAATGTTTTTAAATATTACTTATTAGTGTGATTCTGCGTCAATTAGTCCAATTTAACACTATTAATCATTATGATAATATTGTGATGATTCATTGATATCACTAGTTTTATATATTATTTTAATTTGCCTTTTTTTTCTCCGATTGGTGTATAAAATTGATAATAATTATTGAATTATTTATATACTCGATTAATCTATTTTTGATATTTTTTAGTTTTAAGTTTGAATTATAATTAGTTTTATAACCGATCATGATATTGTAAACGAAGCACATACTATGGATTCATTATTTTACAATTATATTAATCAATAAAATATCAACCAAGCTATAATTTGAGAAATATTTGGTTTATTTTTTTTTTTCGAAAACATTAACCGCATATTATATTATACTAATAATATTAATACTATTTTTTTCATAAATTAATGTTTAGTATGCTGAAATAGGGTGGGATGCTTTTTGTATATTTTTTTGATTATCCTCCTCTGCTCCTTATAGTGAAACCCTAAATAGTTGCCATTAATAAACCATTAGTATGATATTAGGTTTATGTGCACGTAAAATTGTACAACAAATATTATTTTCGAGTTGTTTAATTTAAAATTGCATGTTACCAATCACCATCCAAAATTCAGAAGTTAATACTGATTTAAAAATTGTTTTATTTATACAATATTAAGCTTTAAATAATATGTTATTAAAAGTGTTTAAACAAAAATGGCAATCATTTTTCGAAATAATATGAGTATTATAATTATATGAGCATATGTAAAATTATTGTGGATAATAAAAATACTAATTTTTCTTAATTCACTAATAAAAATACATTATTGAATAATTAAGTGGTCAAAAAATGGTATAAATACTACGTAATCAATTCGAAACCTATTCAAACAATAATAATCGCATATTTAGTACTTTTACCTGCAAGGCGATACCGTTAGTTGACACTTATTTGTTTTCACTTTTTGTTGAAAATGTCTGAGAAATTTTCTGTGAATAATTTTAGGCGTCATAAATCATCTCTGTCAGTCAGCCCTTATTTAAATCACTGAATAACAAAATTAAAAAAAAAAAAAAAAAAAAAAAAAAAATAAGAAAACCGGACGAACGAGATACAGTTGACGGATGTCTAGCATTAAATTTGAAAGCGATCACAGATCGCTAATTCCGGACTAAACGTTAAAATGAGACAGTGTTTCGTTATCTGCCACTTCGTTCAGGGCCTACAAAACGATTTCGCCTCGCCAAAATTGCAGGATATTAATCATTTTAGATTCACCGTCGATCGTTGTGAGTTTTTATTTAAATTTTTGTCTGTTTGTTTATTTTTTATATGTCAAATATCTCTCAATATAAAAAAAAATTAACTTTGTTATAATAATAATTTGAGAAAACATAGTTATTCAAATTTTATTAGTTTATATATAAAACAAAATATCTGTTGATGTATTGACTTACTCATACTATATTTACTGTTTGTTTTTTTTTTAAACCTAAATCATAAATTTTGAAAAGCTTTAATTATTTTTAATGTAAAAAAAAACTCAACTTCATCAAAAGAGCAGGATAATAATTGTGCAGTACGTTAGTTTAAACAACTATTGTTTCGCGTGATCAAAAAACCTGTTGCATTAGGTAGATTAAAAAATTGTGTAAATAAAGTATATAATATCCTGTTTAAAAACCGTAGACACTTTATTGGTCGAGAGTAAATTTAATCTAAGTCTTATAATCACTGTGTTTACAATTTAGTATTTAAACGATTATATTATTATTGTTGTAAACAAGTGAATTGAAGGATTTTACGATATTATTATTATAGTTAGAACAGATGCGGAAATGTCAGTTTATAGAGTTGTTTTGATTTAATGGACTGCAGCGGAGAGCCAAAAAGTGTTTAATCAACAGTATTATATTATTATATGCCAAAAGTTGTTAACAGGAGTCTGGCAGTAATTCCCATTAATTGAAAGGAAAACGTGGGAATGGTGTGGTAGGAAAATCGACGTTTGTTTTGAAATGCACAGGTGGTTATTCATTCGAAATCGTACCTCTAAAATTCTGGATTCTAGTATAATATATTATTCATTTTCAGGTTCATCATATACATTAAATAATGCATATTATTACAATAATATAACATATAATATGATTTCCTTCTGAGCAAATTTTGTTTGTGAAATGGTTAAAATGTAAATACATAGAATATTATACTTACCTATAATATTATATTACACTATTGAGCTATAAAAATGTTTTTCAAAAAACTCGTATCTACTATAGAGACACTTCAGTTGTTGTACAGCCATATAATATATTATAACAAACAATATTTATATGAATTTATTTTACTCCGTATAATATAAGATTTTAGTATTTGTATGTAACATTCGTTTAGGAGGATAAACATAAAGTCTACCGGACCAATTTAAGTAAGGTATATAGGTACCTACATTTGTATTACTTTTATTTAAATTTGTATTCTATACATCTGTATTTTATACTCGTATTACTGTTATTGGAGTAAGCAATTTATAACCAAAACTCAAATTTAAAAAAAAAATAATCATAGAAAATAAATGTATAAATTGAAATCAAAATAAAGTATATATATATTATACTGCAGATTTTATCACTATAAATTCAATAATTAAACAAACAAAATCATATAATTGTGCTGTTAGTGTTTATATATATATTCACTAATACTAGTATTTACTAATATTGTCTATTCATGTCCCGCTAACTATCATAATTAATATTTAGAATTCAATTTTCAAATTACTCCATAGTTAAATGCTAAATTTAAACTTTAAAAAACTAATTATAAGAAATACTTAGCAATTAGCACAATATAATTTGCATATTTAGCTGATTTCAAATTGTTGACAATTTATTTTTAGAAATTAATGGATATTTAAAACTATAGTTACACTCGTTGAACAGTCATCAAGTAATTTCAATCGCAAATATATATTATTACACAATACAAATGAAATGTTAAATATATTCCTTATAAAACTGTTTCTGTATAAACACATTAAAAAAAAACAGAAGAAATCGCTTTTTTGTATATTAAATTTTGAGTGAATCTCGTCATTGATATATGATTGTATACGAAAAATGATTCTGAGTAAAAGTGGTGTATCAGACATTATTTCTAAGGATATTTTAAAATATTATATTAGGTACTTATACTTAGTACTATAAGATAATCTATTTTTCTAATAGTTAAATGATAGATTCAACTTAAATTATTTTTTGCAAAACAATCGTATTTATTATTTAATTTTTCAATTATATGAATTTAATCATAATATATTGTTGTTATTAATTAATTAGAACTTGTAAGTTAATACCGAAATACAGGTATATTTATGCATTATCAATGTTTTTTAGAATAATTCATTTATAGAAGAACCTTTTATTACATATTTAAACATTAGATATATTAATCATTTAAATGTATCCAATAAAAAACAAACAGCAATTTATTTATTTGAATTTTATGAATCCGATAAAATTTTGAATTTAAACTGTTGGAGATGAAATGAAATTAATTAAATTATTTAGATATCAATTATTTCAACTAACCCGGTTAAATGTTTTATAATAATATGTTCACTTAACTGTTTTCTTTTTCAAATATGCTTTGATTTTGACTTGACAATGGAGTTGTGTTTATTTCTTTTAATTTATGTACCAGTCGAAATAAACTTATTTTTATTCAGTTTTATTCTTGTTTTGTTCACACAGCTTTATAGATTTTACTTAAGTGCCTTGTGCGTGTGTACATACATAGATGTTATAAAACATAATTCGATTAAGAAATACTTTTCGGGCACTTATTTGACCTAAGTCCACTCGATGTAGACAGTACATGAATGCCTTCACTTACGTTTATACGAACCCCCGGCTCAAACAATTCCATAGAATACATACCAATACAATAATGTTTTTCTATAACTGAAATAAAATATCATTTTTTTTTTTTTTTATTATAGTCTTTTCTGTCGTTATATTGTGTGTGCACGCGTACAGTGCAGACCCTTCTGGTTATATAGAGGAGATCCACAAAACCCACAAATAGTTGGCGTGTATTTTGTTTGTCCGTCGGTATAGCCAGCCGTACCATATCTCTGTGTTTTTTCGGACTATTTCTCGTATACATACACACAAACACATACGCACATACCAAATGTGCTTTTTGTAACATTCCTCAATAAAAATCGGCCTTGTTGAGTTATGGCTCCTAAGCTTTATATTTATTTATTTTTTCACTATTTTCTTCTACCCTCCCACCTTTCATAACTGTTTGTATGTTCTTTTTCCCAGTTTTTCATTGACAATAGACCAAGAAGTGGTGGAAGGTAGCGGTATGGGGAAATGTTTATACAATTTGTTCGTTCCACGCTGCAGTCGTCCGGAGGGTTTTTATCACATTACGGGTTCACTGGCGCCAGGCGTCAATAACGTTGAAAAATGAATTCAACACTTTTGGACCGTGTTTATGGGATCGTGTTTTTCCTTGTTGCTGTTTTTCTTTTATATATATATATATCCATACATACACGTTTTATGAAAAATGAGCTCTGCAGGACATTCAGATGTGTCTGCGAGAGAAATTCCCGTTATTAAATCGTTATTATGCCTTCGGGGGTTGTTTTTTTTTCATCCAACACGGAAACCATTAGCGGGAGTGAGGGGAATGCTAATTCGATAAAATAACACTGAAAGTTTATTTGTCAAAATTTGTCACTGGATTTGAATTGGATTAGCCAAACGTGAAACGCTGTACGATACTTGTTTTATACGCTTTATGATATACATTATATATATTATAATATGTATAATATATATAATAATGTTATATATAACATTATTATATATATATATATATACAGTATAGACTTATAGTATATTATCGTATGTATCAGCTACCTGAATACATATTAGTTAATATAACATCATATATTTGTAAACGCTGAAATTGATCCTTCGTCCTCAAAATACTGCAAGAAATATTAATATTAATTATGTTTATGTAATATATTATGACATATTTTAAGCACGGTACAAATCATGTTTTTAAATCGCACTATAAATTCAGTATAATCGATCGATTTCATATTGCTTAACTAATTTAACACATAAATTGATGGTATAACATGTCGATGGAAATCATAATAAACTTTCTTAGTTAATTGTTGTTATTATTATTATTATTTTTAATATTGAGTCCAAAGCGTAATATAATATTATAAGATCGGTACGACCCTAACCATTATATTATTTCTTTGTATATTATATAACAAGAGAAATTGTATTCTCTGCAGCATCGTAATAAAATTGTGTTGTTCAATCATCTGAGTGTATTTACTGTCTAAGAAACATATATAAAGGAAATCACATTTTCTAATAACTTTTATAGGTTTATTGTCTCGACGTTAGAAATTAAATATTTGGAAATAAAACTTATAGATATAATATAATAAAATTAACAATAAAAACAAATTCAAATAATGTAATAAATGTTTTCCGGGTTTATCGTATGTTTATCGTAGTTTGCTGCGTGCGTGTGATTTCAGTCCATTGGTATTTTAGTATTGAATCTATGTAGGACGTAGGTACAATGTGAAATTATGTTTTAATAATCATTAATTGTTAATCAAATCAAAGAGTGTGGTTAGAATTTATTTTATGCCATTACTAAGAATGATTATTGAACCATTTTAATAATTTTATTTACATATATAAATTTTAAAGCACCTTATTTTTTTGTTATTTAATTCATGATATAGGTCATTATGAGTACATTTATCGGCGACGACTGACGAACTAATGATAATAATGCAAAAAAATAGGTTCTTTGCGTAAAAGTAATACAGTTTACTTAATAATTCCAGCAGCAAAAAATTTTTAAGTGCTAAGTTAATATTATAATTAAATACACTATTATTATTATTTATTATACTACATGAATATTCATAGTATAATTAATTGTTAACTTCATTTTTATGAATTTGATTTTCCTATTAATTGTTCAATTATTTTATATTCATAATCAATATTAATTTTTAACTTATTTATAATATATTTGATTTTTATCCATTATAATAGTTTTAAAGTATAAATTAACTAAACAAATATTTCTCATTAATCATTAAAAAACACTATAAAAAATAGCCATTAGAAAAAAAATAAAAGATGATATTATCTTCATATCATGCATATATTTAATATAACTAACATTTTACATTTATAGTTTTTTTTTTTTTACAAAACTAATTGATGATACTCAATATAATATATTATATGTATATAGTAAAAACTCAGTTTACGTTTGTTATGGACCGCACTTTTGGATTAGGTTTTTGTATCACCCAAATTTATTTTCAGTTCGACTTTGCCGACAGATGTCTAAAAATGTTGTAGTTATTAGTTCCGCTCTGGTTTATATTATTTTTATATATACCTACTGTGTAGCAAGAAAACATTTCTTTTTAAACTTTATTGTGTCTTCCGTAAGTTGTCACGACATGTTTGTGGATAAATTCGCACCGGGTAGGAATTTTTGCAAAACTTTGTCGGCGCGTCCGTTTATTTAAAACCCCAAAACTTTGTTGAATTCAGGTCGACCGTATCTAATTTCCATTGGTATGTCTTTGACATACCCTCGGGTATCTTATCCTTTTGAATTCCTGTGGAACCGAACAAAATTTAATGGAATTCATAAGTCACGAATGGAGCGAAGAACAAAATAGAAAAGCAAATGTATTCGATGTATCTTTACTTTTTAGTTTATTATTATTTGTATATGCCTTGTACTATGTATTATATATTTTCATTTATTTTCCCTTGTCATAACGATATGATACGACGTGGATATATATTAGAATAGTACTGTGCGGGTATTCAAATTAATAATGCAATTTTTCACTCTCCTCTCACTATTTGTATTCGTATTGTACTGTTATTACCAGTGGGCTGTTTTATATCCGACATAATAAATAAATCGGGTAAGTTGAATGTTAAACAATTTTATTCACCTTTCCACCACACCCGACGAAGAATAAGACATGTAACTGTACAAGTTATATAAGTATAATACAGCTATACGTTTTATTGAGAAAATTGTTGTTATTCAGTCCGCTTCCGAATGAAATCGAATTACACCCTCAGGATTCATGTCAAGTTATGACAGCGTGTGTAACAAATTCGAGTTGTTCCACTTGTGTTTTCCAAATTAAGGAAAGTAGAACAAATTGCTTCGTTATAACTTTCCCGTGGGAGGAATTCGAATGCTTCGCTTCGGAAAATTAATTCCCAACTTTCATTTAATTTAAGTTCGACCGGGGTAGTGACTTAGCGCCACGTAAAACCGATAAGGTTTTTATCGAAGCCAAGGTATCTTAATTGTTCGATTAACAACGATGGAATAAATAAATTAAAAAAAAAAAGCTATAAACAAAAACAAAATGTTTACAACAAAGGGTATAGAGTATAAAATACGCTGATTTCCTTCCTTATTTTGCTACCGAAATCTACTAATTGAGTTTGGAACAAATCTAGAAGGCGTAAACTTTAAAATAATTAGCTCTGTTCTAATTGTCCACAGTTGTAGAAAATTAGTATTCAATTTCTATAGCTATGAATTGAATTCTTAACTTTTACTTATCCAGTTCAAGAGATAGATACGATATAATATAATACTATTATTCAATTCTATGAACTTTATTTAAACTAGTTTTTCTTCTAAAGGCTATCAATTAGTGTCAATAATATTAATGTTTTTTTTAGTATCTACTTGTAAATTATTATTATTAAATCAATAGATAGCCAACATTTAGTGGTTAAGTGTATGTATTATTTTTGACTGTATACTGAGTTTTATTAAATTCATTAAATTCATGAGTTGGTTCTCTCTCAACACTATAATTTCGAGTTTAAAAATACCTATTAAGTTAAGCAAATATTATCAGGGTATATAATGTAAACATTGTTTTCTTTTAATTGTTAGCTTACGTTGCATACTATTTATGTTTGTTGTTACTTAGTTAAACAATTTAAGTTGTTAATCGACCTTATCTCTACAAAAAAAAAATATATATATATATTTATAAGGAATTTTAAATTTTCTTTTGAGAACGATTTATTTAAAATGTAAAAAAATAAAAATACAAATTATATTCCAGGTGTAAATTTATAATATTGCACTATTATATCGATACCATTAAAAACTATCATATAAAAATATATTTTTTATGACGTTTCACTAACCATACAACTAGGCTTTAGAATATTTTTTTTTATCCAAAATGGGGATAGTTTCCTATTATTTTGTACTGTTATATATTCTACTCGTAAGTTCGTAACTACATATTATGGACTATTTTATTTTTTCCCTTTCAACTCGGTAAGATGTCGTTGGGGAGTTATATATTTGCCACATAATATATGCAAACCTATATACGTGTGAATGGTCGAGCGTGCACACTATACACACATTTCGTGAGCATAGCAGATATATACAGCTATATATGCAATGTGAAATTCACAAAATAGTCATCTTCAATAGACGCCTATTGCTTTTAATATCGTCGACACGTGTGCTAAAAGGTGTTGCGCAGAGACGGTGAAACTATGTCTGCATGATTTCCAGTGACATTTTTTTCGTTCTACAAATACCTACCTATACGTTTTTGTATTATGAAATTTCTCATGAAAAATAAGGAAAAAAACAAATATATATAATATATTATTTATTAATTCATTTTATATTTTAGGAAAACTAAAAGTTTGGTTTCCGTAGCAACCGAATGATTCAAGACACCTGCTTCCACAAAAGTAAATAACCGTGTTCGTTTGCCATTTAGGGTTAATAATAATATGTAGTTACACTCCCTTCAACTGTTTGTTTCATTATTATTTATTTATTCTTTTATTAAAGGAAAAAAAATAATTGCTGTTTTTTAAATCATACTGTTTTTATCTTTAGTTTTTATGTAAGTTTTTTTTTTAAACATATTATATTTGGAGCTTTGGGTTGGCTTAATGTTAACTTCGATGGCTACAAGCATTTATTAATAGGGTTTTTATATCAATATACGTCGTTCAAATAATGTACACAATACATACTATAGTAACTTAATCTTCTATTTAATCAATTCGAATTGAAAATTATAAAATATCCTAACTATAAAATTATTTTAAATTTTAAGACCCATTTTATTATTTACGATGTTTTTTCATAGGTTTTTCACAAAAGGTCATATGTATTTAAATTATATTCTGTAGTAGGATCCAAATAAAAACATTCACTAATTAAATATATATTATATACGTGATAAAATCTTAGGGTATGTGTACTGAATGTATATACTTCATGTACTTTAATTCACAATTCACAATTAATAATAAATATAAATTATCATATGTTGTAGCTTCCAAAATATAACTCACTTTACTTGGCTCAGGATTGCTCTCGATTTATCTATTTATAAATTATATGTATATGTGTATATGATGTAATATTATAATATTGTGTACACGTACACTTTTGGCTTTTTTATTTGGTTGGTACATATACATGTCAAACCGTTTTAAATTTTATCGATTTATGTTTAAACTTCGCAAGTTTTAATCAAATTGAACCAGTTTGGAAATCTTATTAATTTGGTGACTAAATCGATTCGGCTTGGAACGAAGCAGTTTATCGGTAAGATAGGTGAATACTACGAAAAGTCAGTCATGTAAAACAGACGACCGAGTAGCTGCTATAAGCATAATAAATACACACACGACCATCTTCACGTAGGTAACTTATAAGACGATGAGACGAGTCTTACTTACGTTTATTATATATATATATATATATAAATGAATCGATTCGTTTGTATGTACTTACTGCAGCAGGAAACACATTTTGTTCAGAGAAAATAAAACCAGCGAGATAATTTTATAGACAAAGACGTCGAATCCAATTAAACGTAAATGCACTCGGCTTAATCTGCTTCCCCTCGCCGCTACTATGCCAATACCGTTTTACGACGAGGAATAATAATTGTCGTCATTGGATCGAACCCCGTAAACTTCACCGAACCGAGACGTCTACCGGTAGACAACGACGACGATGATCGGTGTCCTTGAGTCTCAGTACATAATATTATTGTGTATATAAGCCACGGGAGTTGATTGGCGGTGAAGTACTAATTAATAATGTCCAAAGTAAAAAAAAAAAAAAAAAGCAGCAGAAGTGAATTAATACGACGGAACAAAATAGTAGGTGTGCCTACTTATTTATAATATATTATTAGGTTATAATAAAACTTATTATTTCTTTTATTCGCACTGCAACAAATCAGAGTAATTTTATGGAACGCTTTGCAGCAATGTCAGCTATTTTATCGTAATCATAATTTATGCACTGATAATAATATTCGAAACGAATTTTGCAGAACAATCACATATAGTATACATATTATTAAAATATTATTTAGCATATTATAATAAAATATAATTGATTTATTGCGTTTACTTCGAACACCAATTGATATATTATATTGTATAAACAAAAAAAAATGTTCATATTGTACGACCACTTTTATTGCATATAATTTTTAACAAATTCGTCAATTATATTTCGTTATTTTTTTAAAAATGTCATCGCATTAAGTATAGTGCTTTGAATTGACATTTTGAGTTCAACATAGTATATTATAATATATGTATTTACATACTTCTATATATAACCAATAAACATACAGATAAAGTATCTACACAAGTATGTTTTCGATAAGCGTTCCAAAATAGTGTATAATAATGTATGCGGTGGTTGTCGTTGCGAGGTTAGGGTTGAGTGGTAAGCAGCTTTGAAAATTATATTAATCAAAATTAATACAATTAATAAAATCTATTTATTTCGAATAGTTTTTTAGTCAATTATATCCGTCTGACCGTCTATATGAGCTTCCTTTCAAAATTCAATCGATTCCTAGTAGGAACCTCCTACACGGTGCCCAATCATCATTTTTGCATATAATATGTGACTACAATAACCTTTATAATCTTGGTGGTGGTATTTCAGTTAAAAGTTTTCGCAGAGAGTTAAATGTTTGCCTTTGGTTTTATTTTAAACACATTATAGGTACATATTACCATAAAGAAACACACTGTAATAATAATAATAGTATAAATTATAACTTAATATTATACTGTTATAGGTTTTGTTTTCGGCATATGAACGTTATCGTGTTTAATTAAACGCTGATGTTTTATGCATGTAATGTTTTAATTTTTCAACTTGTGCTGTGGCATGCAAAATAATAATATATATGAATATATATTTTTAAATTTTAAAAACATTTACACATTCAAAATGTAATTGTTCATTTAAATACTTTTTGATAGTGTTATGTGGTATGGAAATTAAAACTATTTGTGATACTAACCTTTTTGCAGCTAAACGGTTTAATAATTTGTACATATTATCCTTGACGTTTAGATTTTTGAGAGAACAAAACTAATATAAAACTAATGGTGACGAGAAAACTTCTTCAATAGAATTCGGAAAACAGAGATAGAGCTTTTTAAAAAGTTTGTTTATTTTCCCTGAATCGACTAAACAATTTTAATTATTATTAATTTTTAATCATTTAGTTATGTCAACAAAATAACTGCATTGCAGGATTGTCAGTATCTACATTATTACATTATTATTTTAATAAAAATCGTATTTAATCTACACAGAAAGAATACATTTAAATTATTATAAAATTATAAACATAATTCTTAATATTAAATACTATAATATACTTTAATACTCATACCTAGATCAACAAGACAATATTTCAATATTCAAACACACAAAAGCAATCGGATCATTAGTTCTAAGGTATTTTATTATTATTATTCCTATTCGAATAAATTACAAATTATTCGAACAATATGTAAATAAGAGGTGGCATAACTATTTTCACAAAATCATGAAATCGATGATTTGTAATAGTTTTCTTGTCAATTAGTCTTTCTTATAGCTTCTATTGTAAAAATCTTAAAAGTTATTCTATTTAAATTTAATGTAAAAATACAATAAATTCAGTTTTTAAACGGCATTCGTCCATGATTAATGTGTTGAATTGTGAAAAACACTATTCTCGACATATCATCTTTTACAATTGTTTATGTCTTAAATTTTTGAGACTTCGTGATACACAGCACTTATTTACTGCACTAATTTTATTCAGATAAGTAAACAAATATTTAAATTATCTTTAAACTATGTTTTATTTTGTTCTAAAAAATATCGAATTATTTATAATCATATTATCACATCCTCGTATAGGTACCGTATAAGTGAATAATACTATGACTTAAAATATAATAATATTAATCTAATTCTAGATCAGATAAACTAACTAGTACACAAATAATATAAAGTACTGTTGATAGAATCAAACGTAAATAATTCTCAAAAAAGTAAAAGTAGGTACATAAACATGGAACGTAACTAATTGTGGTATTAACGTTTTGTTAAGTCTATAGATTACTATAAATACTTAAACCAACAAGTAAATTTAAGTAAAGGTTTGATATATACGAGGTTGCACGTTTTTGATTTAAATATAAATTGGGTCAAGGATGTTCACTGGCTTCTTTCTGTTTAAATAGTCTTCATTCTTCTCAACAATGTTTGCCAGTTTTTTATTATATGTATGTACATTTTCTCTGCTTTAACCACTATATTATTATTTAGTCATTATTTATTACCTCAAAATACTGTAATTTCGAATACTTCCTTCTGCAGTCGGTTCAAAATTTACAAACAATAATTACTGGCAGTGTATTTAACGACTATAGCTGTATGTAGAATATTATTTAAAAGTTGTTCGATCAGGAAACAAAATTTGAAACAAAAATAACAATTAATTAACAGCAATTTTTGTATAGTAAATTATTATAACAGTAAAAGTTGTAATGTTTTTTATTTACAATACCGAGTTATCCTTAATATTGGCTTATATTTTAGTCTGTAAATTATTATTTTGATTTTGGAACTATAAAAATTGATTCACAAAATGTATTTTTCAATATGCAAAAACAATATTATTACTTTATTACCATACGAGATGAATATGTAGGTGAAACTATTAACGAGTTTTTTTTTAATAACTACATGTTAAAAATTTTATTAAATTAATAATCAAATTTAATTTAACATCATGTCCATATTTTTATTTAAATGTTATAATTAGAGAACATAATAATAACTATTAACATACATACATACTCTAAAATATATCGTTGAAATGAAAAATTAAATAATTATAATTTTTTTAAATATTAACTGTGATACTATATTACATTATAACAGTACTACCTAGTGTATGAAATAATATTAAATAATACTTATTGATGCTAATTATAACTAAAGGCTAAACAATTTTACTAAATTTATTTTTATACTTCTACTATCTAATTGGTACTATAAAAAGATATATTTTTGATTTTATAATTGATATAGTTGAGTGAATGGTTCATTGAACGTGTTATTTATATATTTTTTTGATTGAGATTTTGAGTGTATTAAAAATTATAAACTGAATTTAATAAAAATACGAAGAATAAATTCAATTATTTTTATAAAGTATATGGATATTATAAAATATACTTCTATTATAATTATTTCAAACCAAAATCAAAAACTTATAATATTTAAATTTCATAACGTTATCATATTAAAAAATAGTATCTAATAGATTACTAATTGAAATCTACCTAAATTCATTTACTACATTTTATATTATTATCATACTAGATTTCTTCAAGGCAAAGCGAAGGTGTTTAGTTATTTTATTATATTATTAAATTGTAACTTATGAATTATGACAAATATTAAGTTGAATTATGTTTAATTATTCCCGAACTGGATATAAGCAATAAACAATTATTTATAAAATATTTCCATTCTATAGTACATTATCAAAAATGAAAAATGTTACCAATAAATCTATTTTTTTATTTATTTATGTATTATTCAGTTGATGATGTAACATTATACGAGAGCAATATATTTGATTCGAGTGTGGAAAAGTATTCTGCGAGAACAATGTATACTTTTTAAAGATTTATAAATTCAAAAGTTTATAGTTGTAGAAAATTATTATTTTCACTTTGTTTAAAAGTTGAAACTATACTTTTATTTTTTTTTTAAAACGATTGATTTTTCAGTAATATTTCAACTATGTTTTGTTATTTTTTTGTAAAAGTCAATACATAAATTATGTAAATTTATTTAACAATAATTAATTTTAATGTGTACGTGTTCATTGTTCGTATTCAAAATAAATTAAATTATTATAAAAATAATCATTGAATCGATGTTAATGAATTTTTTATCATAGTATTATCAATAATACGAAACCCTTTCTATGATAAAATGATCCATAGTTAACTAATAAAATAAAATAATGTTTGTGTTACAAATGGTATTCATTGCTCCGAAATACTGTAAACAAAACAATCCCTAAAAATGTTTATTTTCTTGGATATTATATTTTGAGAGAGCACGATTATTTAAACGGTTTACTATTTAATAAAATAAAATATTATAGATTAGAACGTTGTGTTCTACTAATGTTTCTACAGATAATAATTTATTATTTTAACTAGCTACTACTAGGTATTCACCAAGTATTATATATTGAAGTTATATGCAATGTGTATTTTATTATTACATTTAAATTAGCTATACAAAATATAATTTTAATATTTTTCTGTTCGTTAAGTGTACTCGCGTTTAACGAAATATTAAATAAAATATAAAATTGCTTAAGTATATGTAATACATATTTTATATAAAAACAAGTATTTAATTAAAAAGTTTTTTTGGAACCTACAGTAAAATTCAATGTGCATGATTATGTGAAGAGAAATATTTGTATGGCGGTCTGAAAAAAAACCGAGGGAGATGAGATAACGCTGTAAAAAAAAGGAGATGTCTCGACCATTAGTTTACCGCTTAAGTAATGGTTATGCAGAAAATTTGAAGCAGGCAAAGGAAAAATTAAAAATCTAAAGCAATTATTTAAATTGTAAAATTCAAGTTACTTTTAAATTTAATTCATATAGAATTTTTAACTAGAATTTGTATTTTATTTAGTTGTTCATTATTCGTTTTAATTTATTTAGATGTTAAAATAATTTAACTATTAGCAACTAATTGATGTACGGAAAAACCTACATATTATACTATATGACTATTTGGTTTCTATGATAAATTATTGTCTCTTGTTTTGTCTTTAACTACTTTAATATAAAGCTACAATTAAATAAATTAAAACTTTTTTTCTTAATCGCTTGTTACTTAAAAATAAAAAAAGCTATTAATAGTTTGGTTAATTAAATGATAATGCTGATTAATATAATAATTTCAACATTTTAAGTTATTAATTTTCATTAAATATTTACATAGTTATAATATAAGGTTTAATATTTAATGTGTATAGAAAAGTGTAGGTATACATTACAAATAAGCTAAGCAAACTTAACGATGAAACAATCCATATATATTTGTATTTTAAATGAAATACATTATTATATTATGTACCTACTTTGCTTTGTGGACTAAAAAATAAAAAATAATCAATATTATATAATATTATGTATTAAAAAAATACATCTACAAGATTCTTTTGTTCAATTGCTATTCATTTTATCATTCAAATCATGTAATTTCTATGTCACGTATTCGATGATAACAAAATACCGTTTCCAAGTAAACATTGTCCCACAAATAAAAATGTAAAAAATTACTGTATTCTTATTTTACATAACGTGTACTCTCATTCAATTATATTTAAAACTATTGAAATTAAATTTATTGTTCTTAAATGTAACTACGAGTATTTGTTATTATAATTTGCAGTTTATTTTGCAGAATACAATTAAAACAATTTAATGTATTATAATATGTATAACTGTATTCTTATTAATTGATTTTACAATATATTAGGAGACATAATAGTTTTTTTTATGAAACATAATAATAAAAAAATTATAATTCAGTTATTTATAGAACCAGTGCTGTATTATCATATTCCTTATTTGAAAGATAATATAATACATTTCCACATAGTTAAATGATGTTAAATTGTATCTAGATAAATTGTATAGCTCGTATCTCCTCTAACCAATTACAGATCAAGATTTTCTTAAAAACAAACATACTGCATGGTATATACTCCATTTATCGACGTCTTTCATAAGACATTTATTTTTTGAACGAAATACAATTTCCATTTTAAAGCGTACCATCTGTGTTCAATCGATTGATTGAGCAACATATATAATATAGTTAATATATTTTTAATTCAAAAAAATAAATAAAAATAAAATAAAATAAAAATCAACACAGAAGTATCTTATTCTACTTAGGAACAAATACGTATTTTGTGTTTTTAAAATAAATTCAATTTTTGATAGTAAATTAATCGACAAATGATGATTAAAAAATTTTTATTGGTTTCGTAACAAAAAGTTAATACAGATCAAAATTTGAGTATGCCATCAGCACGATACCGACCGGTGTCATCGTATAATATTGTATTAATTATTTTATAATCATTTTTGTAATTCATCCACTAAAGTCATAGATTTACCAGACTTATTAGTTAGTATAAATTAACTTTTTCACACATCTATATTATTTAAAATGTTAATAACAACATTAATGCCTTATAAGTTATAAGTATAAAAACTATTATTATAGGTATATCTATACTTATTATTTTTAATATATGGCTGTACCTACCTAAATTATCCTTAATTTTTACATAATTATTTATAATTTAATAACATGGTTATTTGTAAATTTCAATTCATTGTAATTGAATATATGCATATATGTAATAAAGCAATAATTTAAGGTCATAATAGATTTTTGATTATTTTTTAATTTGTTTATAATTATTATGATATCTACTATTTATTTAGTACTTGATAAATGGTTAAAATAATTTACAATAATCATCATGCCACATGATAAAGTGTGATTTACTATAAATATTTTGCTGTTCATGTACAATGAGTAATATAAATTTTAGAAAAAAAGAGCTAATTTAAAAATATTATAATATAGCTTAAATTTAAATTAAATTAAGTATTAATGTTATAAATAAACAGTTTTTAAAATGTTTATAGTATTTTTTTTATTTTAGTTAAACAGCTCTCAAAAAATTTAAAAACCTCCTGAAATGTATAATATAGATCTATTATTAATATAATTGGATTTTTTTTTTTTTTTTAATAATATTGAAGTAATATATTATTATTTTTACCTTATTTTTCGATGACCATATTTTAGTTGCCCATTCAAAAAGCATAATACTATAAAATATAAGTTAATCCAATTTCGTGCAAAAGGTTTTCTTAGAAGGATTTAACCCTTATGTAGTAATTGTTTTATAAGAGTGTATATTGTATAGTTAAACAACTAGATTTTAACGTAACTTAACGATAATATGTGTACCTAACACTCTTGTATGAGCTCTTGAAAAACAATACAGTTTAATATTTTATTTCATCTACCTCTAATCTGTTTCTTTCATTTTCACAAAAATAAAAAGAAAAGAAAAGATTTACTTATAATTAATTGGATAAATGCCAACTTTTATAAGTTTTGTTGTGTATTTGAATTCCCTCTCTTTTTTATATATTAGGCTATTTATTTACTAAGAGCTTTCAATAGTTATCAAGGATGTAGATTCGTATATAATACATAATATTGCCTTTTGAATCCTATATTCAATATATTATCTCAAATTAATAAGGAAACATAAATTAAAATTGTATTTCATTTACTAAGTAATACGCATAACATACACAATTAATAAACATAATATGTTAAGATTTCAAAACGAATTTAAGTATATTTATGTATTTTATAATAGATCTATCCAATTGTAAGATAGCATGGGTACATGTACTGTAATCAATAAGTGTATGTGCCGTATAATTTGTATGAACGTTTCTTAACGGCATAAAGTTGCGTGAGCAGACGAAATAGTATCTAATTTTTACGTTGCCGTTTTCATATGCACGCATAAATTCATATAAGCATGGAAATTCGAAGGGGCAATGTCAAAAAAAGGTGAAAATAAAGTTATAAGATACTTTAAAATATGAAAAAATTGTTAACTTGTTTAATTTAAGTGTCAACATTCTAATATTTTAAATACATTAATTATGTATTTTAAAAGAAAATGCTGTTGTCCACATTTCCACTAATCAAATTTTCAATATTCATTAATAAGAACGAATTAACTTAAATTAAAGTACGTATTAATAAACATTTTTATAAAAATATCTTACTTTTGATTATGTAATAAAACATAAGTAGATTTTTTTTAATTTTATAAAATAATTTTTTTTTCAAAAACATAAATTTATTTAAAAAAATATGTGTGATAATATAAAAATCCACCTCGTATATTACATGATGTATAGTACACGTGCATAAATGTGTGTGCGTTTTAAAATAGCAGACGATGTTAAGCCCCTTGTTTGAATCAAAAGGACAGAGAAGGAGTTTGTGCATTTAGGATTTTGGGATTCCCTACGCGCCTAAGTCACTTGCCGGATGTCGCGCATTGACTACGGTAGCGGTGGTGGTCTGCATCATTTATTGGTCTATGACTCTCTCGTTTAACAAATTGAAGCTGTATGGAATCTTTCAAATGCAGATCGCGTACACCTAATATCAACGTTACCACCGACTTAACCCAAGCCTCGTCTGATAGTCTTGCACCCTTGCCATCATTCCGACGAGCTTTGAGTACGGACACGTCACGAGGGCGAGGGCTGTGGGTCAGTTGGCAGACATAATTCACATCATCCATCGTTTTAGTCGCAGCCATCGCTGACCGCTAGTCACGAATAATCTTCAATACACGCGTGGTGAATTGCGATGTACATCTATAATACACAACTGATACACGGTGAGTAACAAAAATGTATGTATCTCTTGGTAATTTTGTCTTCATCAATTTTATTTATTTTTTTTTATTTCAAAACATGTTGTTTTGTAATGATTTTAAATATTATTTAAAATATAAATTTTCAAAAGTATTTCTGTTTTTTGAAATAGTGAGTCTTAAATTTAATGGATCCCTTGTACACCTACATAATATATATATATTATTCTAGTTTATTACTTTTTATGTTTCAATTATTAAAATGTTATTAAAAGGAATAGGAAACTAAAAAAAATATTATATTAGTTTGCAGTACATTATAAAAACATATATTTATATATAATAATATGAAGTTGTTGATAAAAGTGTTTTAAGAAGTGAAAAGCGAAGACTTTTATAATTTAATATTATTATAAAGGGTTAAAAAAAGGGAGTAAAATAATTTTCTTTAGAAATTATTTTAATCTAATAATATAATTAATTAACGTTATTAGGGAACATTAACGTATTTGTCATTATATGAGTATTTTTTTCGCGTACACAAGAAAATGAGACGGTGTAGTGGTTATGGCGGTTGCGGCGTTAGCGATACGCGGTGTGGTAGAGGCGTAATTAATATCGAAGAGCCGCATAACTTATTATTAATGGTCCTTTCGACATTTTCTACTAAAATTATCTTTTTTTCCTTTTATATTATCCACTACGCTATTTTCATGTATATATGCTTGGTTCCGTTTATTTTTTATTTTTTTTTTTAATTTTTGTCTTTTGTGCTCTCGGCATCAGTGACGACGGTGGTGTGGTGTAAAATTAAAAAAAATTCAACGAAAGGTCTTGGTGTGCGTCGTAACTAAATAATAATAATAATAAAAAAAACGTATGGAACTTACAAAAGAAACTTCCCCCCTTCGTCCTGATTACGTTAGGCATACCCTTACGTTGAATCGAAACTATAGAGCGATGGTAATATCAATGATTGATTATTGTATGTGTTATATTTATACAATGTGTATATGTGTATGAGTGTGTGTGTGTGTGTGTGTGTGTGTGTGTGTGTGTGTGTGTGTGTGTGTGTGTGTGTGTGTGTGTGTGTGTGTGTGTGTGTGTGTGTGTGTGTGTGTGTGTGTGTGTGTGTGTGTGTGTGTGTGTGTGTGTGTGTGTGTGTGTGTGTGTGTGAGTGCGCGTAAACGGGCATACGGTACGGGCACTGTCAACTCGGGTTGGTGAACAGGTGTGACAAATGATTCAACACGGTGCTCTACTGGGCGTGGCATATCCATTATCAGTAATGAAAGAAATCATAGGACAATGCGTTGCCGCCCGGGACACCCGAAAATAAGTCAAAGTGTGATTCATATCGCGTCAATACTATCCACCGTTCCTTTCCTACAAACACGTTATACTTACACCTTATTTCTTTCAAAGTTTTCGCGTTAAAAAGATTCAAAGGACAAACTAGGATAAAATATTTTATAAGCCTTCTCAGACCGACGGACAGTTGCTAAAAATGCTCGGTGTTGCGGCACGTATATTAATACTAGCAGCTAAGACTGTATTATTATAACCATAATCATAATAGAACGCACGTTTTTAAAGCTTAAAATACCAAAGAATAAATTCAAACTATACTTATTTTAAAGCACGTGTTCGTATAAAAAAAAATGTTCTATAAACACTCATTTAAGTAAAACCAAAAAAATTCACCGGGCTTTCGCGGTGACTTATAAGACCTAAGGTCTATTGTTATGTTTGTCCTATTTAATATTATATAATATACGTTCTGATAAAATGTTGAAACTTCACCAGACATAAATATTAAAGCCGAGCCAGGCTGTTTACAAATCCACCATCTTATGGGGAAATGTATACGACGCATTTATACGAACAACCACATCATACATAACAAATCAAAATAGGAATTATTTAAAATTGATTACGTACCATTTCTATATAAAAAAAAAAAAAAATACTATACAATAATATATAGCAATCATTTTTGAAATTATAACGTAGCATTATAATAAATAAATTAAACGACATGTATTGTCTATTTGAAAATGTATGTGTGTATTTTTATAATACGAGTACTATACTTTTCTCAGTAATGATTATAAAAAAATTATTATTTTGTTTATTATCAAACATGAGTTTTGGGGGGTAGAAGGTTAATCATCTAATTAACTTTTATCTTTTAACAAAATAACATTTTCTCAATTTTGTTACTATAGATTAGATGTTAGAGATTATAATGTTTAACTAAAATATATCAATTTTAATTTGTTAAAATAGTATTTAAAATCTAAACTTAAGTTTAAGTTTACATAGTAAATATATTATTTTTCAGGTTTATGATCCAATAATATACTCACATAACCATCAATAATGTTTCAATGTTCATCTCAAGTAATTAATAAATCATAAAGATGGTTTTTATTCTGAAAAATCGCAGTAATTTATATGCATTATATTATATTTAATTTTTTAGTTTATAATATATTAATTTTCTACTACTTAAACTAATGATACTATACCTTATAATTTATAATAATTTGGAAAAAGTTAGGCAAATGGGTGTCGCTATACTATATAGTAGATATTAAACTGTCAAGTGAATCGCTGTTAATAGATGTATTTAATTCAAATTGACGATGTATTATTGAATACAAAAAACGATTTTGAATGGAGTTGGTTTATTAGTCTGATATAATATCACTAAGTACATTCCATGTGTGTTATATTTAAGTAGTTTATTTAAGTATTAGTATTATGATAGTTTGAATAAATGTTGACCAACAAATTATATTTATTATATTCTTAATATATTTAATCATTCAAGTATTATATATTTGTACCATATATTATATTATTTTTATTAACTGTCGAAACAATACCACCCAATACTACGATAGGTTCATGGCATAAATAAGTATTATTTGTAATTAACTTTTTTTTGAAAAAAAAATGCATACGCATTTCTAAGTAAAAAATAATTTAACAATTTTCAAGATCTTTCAAATATCGTTAATATTCTAACGTTTAAAATTAAAATATTGTGACTTTTGCATTTCTTTAATTGATAAATGAATAACTTATTGCGAATATTGTATTATACTCGTATTAAATTGTATTTGACCAGGCAAACTTTTTTTTATTGAATTTATATAAAAAAAAAACAGCGGATATCAAATTTCAAAATATATCAAAATATTTAAAAAAAAATAATGTATAGGAAATTCTAAAATAAATATTTGGTGAAAATGTCAAATATCCACGATCTACGTTTATTCATTTTTGAGTTACATCAAAAAGGCAAAATAATTGTTGTTAGTTTTATGTAACAATAAATTCTCTTTTTTACTTAATTAATTGTTTGTTTTTCTCAATTATTAAAAATAAATATTGAGAGATTTTAATTTTGACCTCTTTTAAGTATAAATTAAATCTGATGTTTTATTAGAATCCATTTACAAAGTTAAAAATCTAAATATTTCGTTAGTTAAAAATATTTGCGTTTAAGTCTAACTTTGTAATAGATTTAATGTTATTAACTAATAAGTAATAATTCATTACTGCCGATATCATGACTCACGATATAAGACAAAATAATATAATGAATTAACTTGAGAATGAATAGGGGCGTTAGGAACATGATTTAATTATAAACACGACGTAAAACAATTATTTGAATAATCGCGCTGTAGCTGCGTGTACACCTAGTTATATCATAATGTGTACACACGTGTAAAGTCGTCGCCGAATAAAGCTCATGTTTATATTTTATTTCCGTAAAACACGCATATGGTCAGTCAGGTGTAAAAACGAACACGTCTGTCGGTGACAAAATGTTCGTCGCAGTCGTTTGTCGACGATGAGGATATTTTATTATTATTATTATTACGTCTCTCGGTCTGCTAGTAAATTTTGCCGGTTATTCTCAACGACCCCCGGGGGTTTTGAGGGTGGTTACTCTGTGGACGAAAATTTATATATAAAAAAAAAAAAACTATAGCGTGATGCACGTGCTCCCTATTTTTCTCACAGTGTCCCGTAAATCAAAATGCGCCCGTTTCCCGCCCACGTTCAAATGCAACCGTTTAACGATGCGTGTCGCAAAATCCTAGTCATTCGTCCGAAAATAACGTTATTTTTGGTTTTTGGACCGAACGAATCTAAAATAAAACTAAAATAAATAAATAAATAAAACCCTTTACGCGCTACGTAACCTTACGATCCCACCTTTAAGTATTACACAACATGACATATGGTATTTATCTATAAGGTCCTTTATATATAATATTTATACACATTAAAAACAATAGGCTACGATGTAGGTTATGCATGGGTATACGTTTGGGCATTATAATAATATAGTTACCAAAGTCTATTATGGTCTTGACGCACATATCGCGTTGTTATTACCATTTTAGCCAGTCAGAATGTGTAAAACCAAAAACTTCTCCACTTGTACCTTGATATTATTTGTTTTAATTTAGTGAGAGATTTCCTTTTCTAGTTTTTTTCTTTTTTCATCTGCAGACTGTGTTGAAAATTTAGAATCATCATGATGGTACGAACGTATATTATTCCATCTTAAAAAACTTGAAAGTAGTTCATGGTAATATTTGTAACATTTTGATTTTATTATAGGTATTCATTAACTTATCGGAAAATTAAAATTAAACTAATATACGTATATATATATATTTACTATAAGTGCATTCTAAAATCAAAATATTTAATTATCTTTAATTTTTAAAACACGAATTTAAATTTTTAAGCATTGTCAATAGGAAGTAAATTCTACAAAAGTTTAAATTAATATATTATGTTATTCCAGGAAATTTTTTTTTATTTTTTAGATTTTGAACTACCCTATCGGTTATGATAAAAATAATTGATTATCAAAGTGGTTTTTTATCCCTCACGGATTTTAAGCTACCATGACTGGACTATTTTTTTATTGTTTTATACTCTATCTATTACTTATACAATATCAATTTTATTACCTTCTTTATTTTTAACGTTCTGTGACCAGTTTATTTTTATACTGCACCGATTTTCATCCCATAACCCTTTGGGCATTCGAACAAAAACTTCAAGTTTTCTTAATGCTGTTATACGCATAATATTGATTCAGTAAAATAATATTAATCAAAAAATATTTTTGGAACAAAATAAATAATAACATATTTTTTTGTTTTAGTTTTATTTATTAAATTAAAGTTTTACTGAGAATTTTAGAAATGTTACAAAGTTGCATTTAAATCTAACTTCGTGTAAAAATCGTTTCTAATTGATACTTTATAATATTGAACTTAATTTTTTGAATACCTTGTCCGTTAAAAACTAATGTAAAATAATAGTTATTTTGTATTTTGGTTTTTATTTTTTATTTTTAAGATTTGGATATTTAATAAATTGATTATCACATGAATTATAATAATACTAATCATGATAAATGAGAAATCATAATTTAACTAAAAAGAATTAAAATTATTAGCTACAGTACATTTTTAAGTATATTACATTTATTTATTTTTCTAATTATAAAACTCGTAATATATATATAAATTTAATTTAATATTTTTTTATAAGATTAAAATATTTAATAGTTGTAACTTTTCTGATAGAATACAATTTAAATCTTTATAAGACTTTTAAATATTATTTTAAAGACAATTTAGTTTAATAATAAATATAGTTAAGATTGGGATAAGTTAATAATCTGCAATAAGGATAATAGTCAATATATTAGCCAGTATATTCTTTATGAATAAATTGTAATATTTACAATGATTAATATACTTATGGTAATTAAAAAATATTTATTTAAAAATACAAATCCGTATTAAATCTTAATAATTAGTCATCAATAATGTGGTTTACAGATGTACCACCAGTAATTAAATATTTTGAATCCAGAGTCTTAAAAACACACCATTTTAATCCTTACTATAAAATATGTGACACTTTCGGTTGCAAAATAACATTGTGTTTCATTAGGTGATGTTCAGGGTTCTAAAGTAGGTATGATTACGCATTTGCGTGTGTAATAATTTGTGTGACTTAACGTCAAACGTATATTATAAGAAAATGTATACTTGATGGTTTATTTATATTACAATGTGTTACGTTATTGTTGTTATCGTCATTTTTGATGATTAGACCATATCCATAACAGTCCTCTGGAGAATCACCTAGTCGTTATCAACCTATACTGACATCATATCTGATAGGATGTATATAGTACCTATATTTACGTGCCATTTACGGAGGATGTTGGGTGTATACGGACGTTGTCTGCGTCTAAGATACTGAACTCTTGGGAATGTCGTTTCGACTATACTGAATCCAAATTCTTAATGGAACCTTTGGTACTAAAGTTTCCGTTCTTGTTTCATGATAATGGTAATGTTATAGCGCATAATATATACTTCTAACTCTAGTGTTATCTATTCAAATATTTGTTTTTGGATAGTAGACATTTTATACAGTCCCAACCCTCGAAGCAAACTTCATTGTAAAGAAAATCACGGTACATTTTTCACTATGAGAATTTACGTATTCGAATGAACAATATAATATTTTATCTGATTTTAAAGTTAACTGTTTGTATACCAAATATAACAATAATAACATTGATTTAATGAGTTATATATAATAAATATTATGTAAACCTATTCTATTAATAATGAACGTTACTTTTAAAGTTTAAATAAAAATAATATGGGTTGAATATTATCAAATAAATGAGCTAGTGTAATGTTATTACAATTCAAAATAATTGCTAACTTACCCATATCGTGTATCTTTATTGTTTTATTCTAGATCGAGTTTCATATAATTTCATTTTGAATTTCCTTAAGTACGTTATCCTTTCTTTATTATAGTGTGTAATGTTTATTGTGTAAAATGAACTTTCTTCAATGCTCTTAAGCCATTAAAGAAATTTTAATCGGATTTGTCCGTTTCGTCCAAGAAAAACTATAAATCAAAATCAATTTTCTCAATATGACATTCATTTAGTGTTTTGATGTAGGTAAATGATTTAGTCTTATAACAGTGCTCATTGAATTTTGTTTTAATAATTTCGCATCTCCATCAATCAGTGGTTATTCAATAATAGTATATTGTATATTAAGATGTCTTGAACACTGGTGTACCTTCATCAACGGATGCGGGTCTACTGATGTCGCTAAAATCCAGATGTACTTATATCATCACAGACAACACCTTTGTTTCACCATATCCTACTGAATAATAGTAGCTAAGTTATATATTGTGACCCGCTAACGGAAACTGTTAGAACTGTCATTATAATCCATCTAAAATAAAAAAAATAAATTTTTAACTACGTCCGGATGATAAAAATATATATGCATATAAATTATCTAAGTTCAACCTTTTCTTTTTAAAACTATTATAAGCATTTAAACTACTATAATTCCGACACTATGGGCGAATAATGATAATAATAGTAAAATATATTTTATTATATTTTATAAAACGAACACAATAATATTTTATATATTCGTAAATACGCTGTATGATTTTCAAAAATATTATTTCTGAGAGTTTTTATTACAGCTTTAAAATTATCACAGTAGTATGTAAATCATGTACGAACTTCTTGAACAATCACTATCATAAATAGTATTATATTATATCTCTGAGCATCAAAAATTAGATGAATTTTACGTTTTATCTTGTTATTTTTTTTTTGCGTAGAACAAGATTATCTTATGATAAGTGTTTTTATATACCTACATTAGTTTAGATAACATTTTTCATACAAAATATATTATATAAACCTCAAACCAAAATAATGTTTTATGTATGCATATTACGTTAGTTGATAATTATTATTTAGTTAAAATTTTTGATTATTGTATATTTTATATTTATTTATTGTATAAAAGGGAGATATTCTCATGAATCTCAAATAATTATCATTTACAGAAGGTTTAATAAATCCATTACACTATTATAAAGAAAAAAATCATATTTAAACATTTTCTTATATAATTAAGTAAAAAAATTTTTAAAATTTTTAAAAAACTATTTTTTATTGGTTATAAAATACTTAGGTCAAGAATAAATTAAAATTATAAGACCTTTACTTTATAAAACGGTTACATACTTTTAGAGAATAACTAATAAAAAAAAGATTTTAAAGACAAAATCAAAAATAATATAAAAAAAGTAATAATAAAAATATTTTTATTTATATTTATACTTATTTTTCCTTTACTTAGATTTTATTTTTTTTAAGGCATTTTATTTTATTTTATTACTGATCATTTTAAAATGTTAAATTTGGAATAAATTTGTTCTTAATAATAGTATCATATATATTATATGTATTACTTTAATAAAGTAATAAGCTTAGTTATTTTAAATTCTGATTGTGCGAAGGTATAATCGTTTTAGACTTTTTTCCCATATGACACTTTTCATAAGAGTAAAAACTCTTAAAATACAGATATCATCAATTTAGATAGGTGACCGATCAAAAATTATAATATTAATACAGATTAATTTCATAATTTCAAGAAATTTGAAAGAACTTGTATATAGCATAACAAGTATAGAATTGCAATAAGAATATGATTTGATTAAAATTATTTTTGGTGGTTTAAATTTTTAACTCCAAAAAATACGATTTTATTCTTCCTATATCTAGCAATCTCGGAACTAATTTTGAGTCAGCTGTAATTTATATCTGATTATTTTACTAAAATAAAAATTAAATAATATTTGGTATATATAATATTATTTATTATTGTATATAAATACAATATTTCTTTTTTTGATATAGTAATTTTACAGTTAGTAGCCGTCCAAAACTATAATACATCGATATGGTTTAACATACATCAGTTCATCAGTTATAGGATTTGAATATGCAATTAATTAAAAATATCCTATGACCTTTCGTTGTTTTTAGAATTTTTAATTGAGTTTCATTTTAAATATTGACAATATTTTTAAATTATAGGAAATATTATGCTATATAGATTATAAAAACATAATAAATATTTCAACATTTATTTGATGGACTTAAAAACAATTTTTTTTGAGAAAAAAACATGTTATAATATATTGTGTGTATTCGAGCCATCAATATAACATATAATATATCATATGATTACTTTGCGTATTAGTGATAACAATATTCTGACCATCCATTAACCATGGTGCACATTATAATATCGGTGGTCTGGTCGTGCGGTGTGTCAACAGGGCGCACGCGGTCGATTGCAGCAGTCTTTGCAGCAAGCGGATCTGTTGCCATTGTCGCGCAAGAAACGGTCGTCAGCAACAATTTTGCCGCCGCCATTGTCGGTGACTTTTACAAACTGTTGAACCCGACGTCACGGGCAGGCACACACCCTCTTGTACACATAACTATAGCGCACGTGCGATATTCGTATAAATATACACAATGCGCTGCAGGGCCCCTTTGGGTAAAACCGGAAGACCAAAAACTGAATACACGCGAGTTATATTACTGGTATTATTATCATCGTCATCATCATCATAATCATCATCATCATCATCATCGACATCATAACCACCGTAGTCGTCGACAGCGTAGTAGAAGATGATTCATTTTAGCCCCTCGCGTGAAAGTCGGAAGAAGTTTTGGGAGACCCTCCTTCCTCGACGACTGAAAGACCGTGTTCCGGTGGCGACAGCAGTGGTGGAGTAATACGGGTTTCCGGGATATTCGCCTTTATATTATTATTATTATTATTATAAAACGCAAGTATAGCGTGCAGTGTACGAGCGGCACGCGATCGGTCGCGCGCTCGCAATCACTACCACCGCCCCTGCTGCATGATGACGACCACCCCGCTGTACACAACTACTCCACCGCATATACTGTAGTCTCGTACCTCGGTAGTAGTATTCCTGCAGGTGTAAGAACTACTACCCGCTACTACAAGCTATTATATAACTACCATTATTACTAATACTACCCCCACTGTTTACTACGAAGAGTATACCACGACCACGATCTTGTTCCACTGTACAATATATATAATACCAGCGTTGGCGATTCCGAGCGATTTGATATACACCCGCCCTCCTGCCCACCCATTACCGGTATACTTTTGCGCGAGCGTTGCAGAGTGTATACATACGCCATTAAAAACGAAAAACTCTCCCGTCCATCCACCCTTTGGGCTTTGGCCATTACCCGCAGTAGCTATGGCAGGCGGGTGGACGCACGTCGGCATTATATTTCAGACCATCAACTCCTCGGACCGTATAGATAAATCAAACCGTGTCCGCAGGTCAAAACCATAACTAATGCGAATACTCACTCCGCCGTCGCGACCACTCCCTCAACGACGCGCGATTTTTCCCCTCTACACAGCAACTACCTCACCAGCCATAAATATACACACACACGCGAGCGCGCGCGCGCACCACACAACACATCACCACCCCCAACAACCCTGCCACGCTCTCCAACAGTCGACTACCCTTCGTCTCTTGCTGAATGTCCATCACTACCACCACTAGCCCAATTCATTCTCGCCGCACACTTTTTAGGTTCTGTTGATATTGGACACCCATCTATCTATTTATATTATATTTATATATATGTGTGTGTGTGTGTGCGCGCGTGTATACATATAATATAATATGTATATATATATATATATATATATATATATATATATATATATATATATATATATATATATATATATATATGTGTGTATCGCCTTCGCCTTAGTGTCCATCGATCGATTCCGATCGTGTGCTGCTGCTGTTGTCGTCGTCGTTTGATAAAGTCGGACCACAGCAGTTTTTTTCCATGCAATGGCAACGGATTTTTTTTATGTACTTTTTTGTGTTTTATTACGTGTTTTCTTTTGGAATCTTTATATATATATATATATATATTATAAGTATTGGTAGATTATGTATCTTTCATGTAGTCTTTGCGTTCCGCGTTGTTACACAATAATAAATATTTTATGCGTATTCACTATATTCTTTTCGTCCCAATCTACCAGAACAACATACTCGGATTGGGAGGAAAACGAAAAAAATAATAAAAATGGTACAGTTACCACCAACCATCACAATCACTAGCTAGCCAACTAAATAAAATATAAAATACATGTATCGATTGTGTTTGTTATTTTTTGTTAAATTTTTGTTTTCACAGCTTATAACATGGTGAACGTAACGAGACAACGAGTATATAAATCCGTCAGAAATGACAAATCGTTTTTTTTTATACGTGTGTGATAACATATATCCCACCGTTTGAATTACGTATTTGTTAGCGAGTATTATAAAATTGTATTATCTATTTGAACTAGGTATTTATTTTATATGATTTCATGTTGTGCTTATAGATTAAACTTACGAGATTCCGAGTTTTTAAGTCAATAAATATTATATTAGCTATTAAAATAATATAAGATAAAATTAATCATAATATTGAGTAGTTATTACGCTTAAAATAAGTTCATAAAACCAATGTTAGTACCGTTTTTGCGTGTTAATTTAACAAACGAGCATTGCTTTATTGACCAAGTATAAATATTATTATGTTATTGAGTGTTGACTACAACCATGAAATATAAAATAATTTATTTGTTGATAATATCATAATGTTTATATTATTTCATAACACTATACAATTCTTCATTGTTTTATAATAATTTGTACTGATTGTAAACATCAATAAATCATATGTTTTTAATTTTTGTGTATGTTAATGTCAGTAATTTAAGCTGATCAAATAAAATAAATTTCACCAAAGCTTACCTTTAATTAAATTACTTTATTAGTTATAATATTTTAAACATTTAACAACATAAATCAACATACTGTCCTGTTTTTGACACACGTTTTTAAGTATTTCTAAAAAAAAAATTACATGTGAGAGTGTATAATTTATGATTGTTATGTAAAAAAATATATAAAACAAAATATATATTTTATATATTACATCAGATTTTATCAAATCTATGTAACAAATGTATATGTAAATTATGTTTATAATTACCATCAGTTTTATAAATTTATATTAATAATGCTAAGATAAATTATTGGACAAATTACTTAATTCTTAAATAACTTTCATGTTCTTATAACATTTATATCTGTCATATTATGAATTACACTGAATCGTTTATAAATCATAAAAAACTCTTAAACTTCATATTTATTCATAGAATACTTTTTTATAATTTATTATAGAATGTATTTTACGAGCCAAAACAAAAACTGATCTTTCACATAAATATTTTATGGAAGTTTAATGATATTTTGTTTTAATATCAGTTTTATTTAGCATTTTCTTATATGATATTCTAATTTTTAGTTAAAAATGTTTGCGCGGACCTATAGCTAGAAAACTGATAAATAGTAGTTCATTGATCATACCCAATGAATATGATAGCATGTTATAATTGGTTCCAAAAATATTTATAGAGTTTTGAATTATTTGCTTTTATTTATTTTTTATTCTTAAATATTCCAAGAAGTTACTTAAGTTATCTTAAGTCATCTTTGAGAAACACAATATAAAATAAAAATGTTAATTTAAAATGTGTGTGTTAGTTTTAAAGTTTTTAATACAAAATACGATTCGTTTATCAGTTAATGCGTTTCGTTCAAAATCGTTTTAAAACGCGATTAAACGTCACTTTCAGACTTAACATAACAAAATATATATTATATACCACCAACAAAACTCTCACAAATGGCCCTAATCCATGTGCATTGTACATTTTGTATAAACAAATACACGTACCTTTATGAACAACAGATGGTTTGTTTTTGTAATGAGTCTATTTAGTATTTGCTTTTGAGCAAAAAATATAGTCAGTATATTGTAGATAAGTAATGGATACCTGACTGCTTTCATAAAACTATAATTCCATCTTATTTATATTCTACCACGTAAATAAATAAATTTCCAAGTACTTACCAATTTAATCCAGCTAATAAGGAATTTAGATAATGGATCTGAGATTTAAAGCTAAACGATCTAGTGAATAATAAAGTGCTATTAAACTTTATTACAGTTTATACTTTTAGTAACAATAACGTTTTATATTATATTGTTCAATCACTCGTTTCGCTTTTACTAGATTTTAATCAGAATTATTAAATTACGTGTCCACTTACAAATTTATCATACTTAATCAAGTACAATATAATGTTAATTTCAAACTGTAAGATAAAATATTCTAAATACGTATATTGTTATGAAAGTATACGCAACAAATAAAATAAAATCTATTTCATATTATTATAAAAATAATAATGAAATGTGTAAAAATATTTTTGTTTAAAGCTTTTGAAATAATTATAATTAAATGAGATTTAATAATATATATATCTAATAGGTAAAAATGTAATGTGTTTTCTTAATACAAATTAAAAATTATTTTTCTAGGTTAAAATATGAAACTAACAAATTACCCTTAAGATCAAAGTTTATCAGAATTCAGTTATCAAAATCGTAAGTTTTTCATTGTTAATTAATTCAAAAATAAAATGTTTTTTTCAGATTATATTATCTTATAGAGTAATAAGTAGTTATTACTTAAATTAGTTATTAATCAGTTAGATAAGGTTCAGAAAATAATAAACCAAATTATACTATCGTGTATAATAGAGTCATTATTAGGGTAATTATAAAACACTTGTATCAAATTGCTAATAATATTTAAATTATGAATGCAGCAATTAAAGCAAAATTATTACTATATTCCAGAAAAAAACTATGTTTTTAATAATAATATAGTTATTAATTTGGTAGTAAATGTGTTTTACTATATGATTTATAATATTATATAAATATAATATATTGGTACTTAATTATACAACTTTTATTAGGTATCTATTCTCATTTTATTTTTAGGAAAAATTAATATGATGGGTCTTTAATTTGGTAGGTTGGTTCTATTTTATATAGTAAAATGCATCAAAGGGATTAATAGTAAAAAACACAATTGCGTAAACCTTTGAGATGAAAATATCATGGGAATATATATTTTTTAAATATAAACCTATAATATGTAGGTACTTTCTTCAAAAGAAAATAAAGATAACGTTATCCAGACGAATAAGCTACTGTATAGTATATTTTCTTTAAAGAACATTATTTATTTATTTTTATTCCTATAGAGTGTATTTTTTTGTTATCGGAATATTCTGAATTTAAAAACCTTAAAATGTTTAATAATATGTTTGTATGCATATAAGTATAAAAGATATAGTTTTTTAAATCAAATATAAATATACAAATATATCAACGTTATTAATACGAAATTATCAGTGAAATTTTTATTACCTACAAATACATTTTGATATGCACATTATTTTGTTATTTGATTAACTTAAGTTGCATCATACAGATTTTAATATGTATATTAAAATGTATAATACAATTGTATTGGTCCCATTATATAACATAATTAATAACGAGGATACTCTCAAACCAATGTTAAAGTTAATAGTCATAATAGTTTAGATTGGAATGAATAATTTGGTTTAAAATTTATATTATAATAAACGTTGTCAATATGATGAGCAATAGTATTTCAGGTATAGTTTTTAAAGGCATAAAATGTTTTAATATTTCTTAAAATACTGTTATTTTATTAGAACAAGGCATAAAAATAAAAACAAACGATGATGTTTCGAAAATGTACAAATTGTACATTACTTTTCAAAAGTAATTTGGTCGCACGTTGTCAAAATCATCTGTAATTCGTTTAGCAGCGGGTGGGTAACATACACAGTACACATATAATATATATATATATATATAAAAATATACTCATTGTATAAATCGTCAATGTAACACCTTCGTATACTTTCATTTTTTTTATTTTGCAATGAAAAAAAGGACACATAGCTGAAATTGACGTTAACGTGCTGTAAAAATATACAACAGACACCAATCAAGCACTAACAAAAAAATACGTACAGTTTCCGTTAAAATAATATACACTCGTTTAAAAGGATATAATATAGACTAGCTCTTTTGACAATATAAATCTCACCGTATATGAATGCAAAGAGAAAACAATACATTATTAAATTAAAATATTCAAACACATGTAATATACTTATGTAGTCATAGAATTAAACATATTATATTTTGTATAAGACAATATAATTTCGGTTGTACATATTTGTAAATGTGTCATAATTTAATAATTTATTTTGACTTACTTAACACTTGAAATCACTTAGAACAAAACAGTTGTAATAAGCATTTTTTTTTTAAATCTTTATTATTAATAAAAAAAAAATCATAATATAATTGATATTTTAAGCTTGACGATTGAAAATAATTATATGATCAATAACGAAGGTAATTTTATAATGTTTTTTTTTCATATATATAGAACAAAATATACATTAGGCACGTTTTAATTATCATGAAATTCATTTTATATTGGAACTTTTTAGACCGGAACAGTTATCCAAGCACAACTCCCTGTTGACAACTGCCATACAATGCTCTTTTATTTGAAATCTCATTATGTGTTACCACGTAAAAAAAAGTTTGATTGAACTTAAGTTTTATTTTTTCGTTGTTATATAGCGGACCACCCCTTATTTAATGAAATAGACAATAATGCTTCCAACACTGTTATATGTTTTGGCTTTTGTGGAATTTTTTTTCTTTTCTAATTACCATATTAGACTATAAGACAGGTTGTATACACGATGTGACAGAACGAGTCCATTTTCGTAATATATACAAAATGGTAAAAAGTCAAAACCACTTTAGTTAAATGCTTGTTTGCACGATAAAATAGTAATCTAAGATATATATAATATTATATATTTATATCTAACATCAAAAATACACAAAGCTGTTGTCTGAAAGAAATCAAATTTGAACACATCCCGTTACTGTCTGCACTATGGCCTTTCTTTTATGCTCACCGCGCGTGAGCTGTTGCGCTTTTAATCCAAGTGGACGCCATTTGTTAGTATCAGCTGCAAATGTCACGAACCCGTCTCACCCGCTTGTAACTTAAAAGGTCTCCAAACACATAAAAATAATATGAAAAAAACGCTATATACGCGTATAACAAAGTATTTCAAAACTTTTGGATTTACGATCGAACACTATTTATATATATATATATATATATATAAATACACACGTTTATACCTTAATAAAACAAACTGTACAAAATACTGTTTAGACATGGAGTTTTTAAATTTAAGTTACCAAACACTGGTAATGACGATTGATAATTTGTTGTATTGGTCAATACCATATATAATCTAAAAAGTATCTGATTTTCAAAACGTAAGCAGATTTAAAGCTCTCGAAAAATGGAAAATATTTTTAAAAATAACAATATTTTATCTCAGTAATTTTCGTAATTTGATTTTTTCATTTCTTTATTTGTGTATTAAATAACTTAGTCCATTGGGGTTTTAATCTTTTTAGCAATCAATCATTAGAAGTTTCTAAAAATGTTATTATTTTTAATGAGACATTTTACACAAATCATAATATGAACTATTCAATCAAATTATTATCACACATTTTATTATATTTATTAATAATAACCATACTGATATGTAATTTAACTGGATATGAGTATGAGATTGATACGAATTCTATATTCGTGTTGAATTTTCATTTTTTGTGTGATCGAATAAACTATATTAGTTATCAAGTTGAACTTGTACAAATAAAGAAAAAATCTATCTAAAAGGTAGGCACTCATTGTTTAACACTTTTTTAAGGCTATAGTAAGTTTATTGAAACTCGTTTTTTTTAGCAGATATTGTTCCATACACATATATCATTCTTTTTACGTACATAATCGTATTTCTCTTATTTCTTAACTGCTTTTTTGTCGTTAAAACTTTGAACATAAAATGCATAATAAAATTAATTTATGAACAAGAAACTATAACTGACTTTTAAAAAATGTACTACTCAATTCATTTTTTTTTTCATTTAAATAATGAAAATATCATTTGTGATATTTGTAGTGTGTATAGCTATACTGTTAAAAATATATGGTAAGTTGTTATTAATTGTTTTCATTATAACGATAAAAAAGTGTTTAAAGTATAAATGAATAAAATAATAAAATTTGACACCAAGCAACCTTTTGATTTAGATAACAGAATAATAAAAATAAAATAAACTATTAGGTAGTAATTTTAATTTTAAAAATGTTTATACTTATAAGTATTTAACTTTATACCCGCAGTTTCAACGTGTAAATACATTATACTATATATTTTTACGGATTAACTAATTAATATACTGCATCATTATGCATATAATGCTCAATGCATAATAATTTTACATTTTTATATTAGTGTATTTGGTACCTATTGTTTATATTATGATTAAAGTTTTGATGCATTATTAATAATAATTCCTATAATATGGTAATTTATTACATATTTTAGAATCTTTATTAAAAATTAAATTGCTACAATATTCGTTGTTATACTTGGTGATTAATTTAAGTGATTATTCATTTTTTTTTTTAATTTCAACTTTCTTGGAAATGTTTTTTTTACATAATGCTTGTCATAACAGAACAACATTTTTGAAAAAAATAATTATATTTTTTTAATAAAATTTCTATAATTTTACAAGTTGTTATTAGCGTATGTTGATAGTTAATTAGTTAAATTGTTAAATGCTTAGAGATGAGCAAAAAAGCTACAGGTAAGCAAAAAATGTACGTTCATACCTAAAATTACCTAAACTTTAATTCCCATTATAAATATTAACTAAAAGTTACAAATTAAATTTTTTAATTTTTATATACCAATTGAAGACCTATTAACAATACTCTGCTTAAAACATTAAATAAATATGTACAGAATATATAGTCATTTAAAAAAGGAAGAAAAATGATAATAATTAATTACAAATTGTGAGATTTATAATCATTTTTTTTTATTCAAAAAATGTTGTTTTCTATTGCCCTTACATTTAATAAGAATGATTGAAGGCACTTAAATAAATCATGTATTATTATCACGAAATCTTAATGTTTTAATTCCTAAAGTTTAATAACTAATAATGCATCAAATCTTAAATTCTATGAATGATATGTAAGGCATCAAGAATACAATGTAAACAATGTAAATACACCGTAATAATAAAAATAATTTTTAATATTGTTGTTATTGATTTTTTTTTTAAAAAACCGACGCAAACATAAGTTTGAAAAACTTTCAAGATTTAATGAGAGTATATTGTTATATTATAATTTATAATTATGATTTTATGACCCCTCTCAATATAAGTTATTGTAGGAAAATCTCCAAAAATAAACCTAAGCTTAACGCCCTCTAGTTGCGAAATACTTGCAAATTATTTGATATTATTAATTAGTTTCATTTATTTAACCTTATTGTATTTTAAAACAGTTGTCAACATTTTTCATTCATCAATATACATAATTCTTGTCAAATTTAAAATACTTAAATAAGAATATAATAATTTACCTAACCATTTATTTTTCAACGCTATAATAATTATCTAGTTAACCCTTTGTTTTAAGAACATGCCATTTAATATTTATACGTTTATATGAGTACATTTCAATAGTACTATAAAATATAAAGTACAGTTTTTTGTTGGAGGTATGTAATTATAACGAAATTTATTATTATAACATAATACGAATATAACAAAATATTAAAATAAATTTAGTAGAAGTTTAAATTATTTCCTCTTTTGAATTATTATTATAATAATCTGATTTTCAGTTAACATTCTGAGAAAATAAACTTCGTCAAGTTTATTGTAAACTTAAATTTATAAATAAATAAGAAAAATATTACCTTGATAAATACTATTAAATATGTATTGTAATGATTTGAATTACTTCATCATTGTTTTCTATTAGGCTGTCTATGCGAATAGGTTAACATTTTTTCAGTTGAGATTTTTCATTTGTCTAACAAAAAATTAAAACTAAAAAAAATTATCTGATTTAAAAAGTCACAAAAATTTCACTCTAGTGTTGCTATATATGTTGTTTTCAAGCTCCTCACGTATCATTTGCAAAGTGGATTCTCTACTAGTATATAAATATAAAGAGTATACATATATTATATACATATGTGTGTGTTTGTTTGTGTGTGTGTGTGTGTGTGTGTGTGTGTGTGTGTGTGTGTGTGTGTGTGTGTGTGTGTGTGTGTGTGTGTGTGCGCGTGTGTGTGTGTGTGTGTGTGCGCGTGTGTGTGTGTGTTATACAAAGGAACATCTGAAACACAAAGAGGAAGTAGAAGCATTAACACATCAACGAAGTAAAATTTATGAGTTCGAAACAGCAAGCAACCGGCATTTACCACCTATGTCATAATACACTGAGACGATTTATCAACATTGAGCATACAACGAAATGACCTATAAGCACGAGCAATCTTATCGGTTATTCTTATATAGTAATGATACGTAACATAAAAAAATATTACGATATGGAGGCGTTTCACAATTATTTTTTTGTATTGTTTTATTAATCTAAATCCAAAGCGATCAAGGCATCAATAAATATCATCATATTATTATGGTATTATTTTTATAATAGCCCTACTATGAATCAAACTCAAAATAATTTGGTCGTTTTAAGAAGAGCAAATTTAGCGTTGAAATAGGTATAAAATCAGTTATTTTATGAATTAATATTACATATTACATGGAACTTGTTATAAAAATTAAAATTTCTAAACTATTGATTTCAAGAAAAAAATAATATATGCATTTATATTATAGTCGTATTATAGAGATAATGATATATACTAGATTATATTATGTTATGATAAATATATAAATCCACAATTTCAAAAATATTATTTATTTTGAAAGTTACTTCAAACTTTTGACGTCATGTGTCTCAGGTTTTATAGAAAGAAATCCGAATAAAGCTTATTTTTTTTTGTAGAGATTTAGATAAAAATCCTAAATGTAAAAGTTTCAACAAAACATTGAAAACTATATTATACACCAAATTGTCAAAGCTGTAAAGTTATTCTTCAGAGTAACAAAAAAAATGAAGTTTTTCAGAACCACAAAACCAAATGCAAAAAGTGTACTGGTGCGTTACATAAAATAACTTTCACTAATTTGATTATATGAAAGAAGATAACAAGAAGAGAGAAAAAATGGTCTGATATTTGAATACACTGTAAGAGCAAAAAGTCGCACTTGGTGAAATTAAGAGATCTACAAACAAAATATGGCTTTGGTTTTTAGAAACAAAAAAGAGCAAATAAAGGTATTTAATAGTCGTCGTCCACTTGTCACGTTTTTTTTTCACTTCATGCATTTTTCATTTAGTTAGGCGAAAGGGTAAAAAATTATTTTAAAAGTTAAACACAAAATGAATCAAACTAAAGAAAATGTTCTCGTGAAAAAATAATAATATAAAAAAAAACTTTTAAATAAATAATTGAGTTGGCAACAATATTAAAAATCGAACAATGGCAAGACTTGTGTTGTTATGCATATTAATTAGTAATACGATAAAATGAGTACGTTTTATTTATTCCTTCTAATAATATCGATAAAACCATAATATTGTTAAATGAATAGTTAAATTGACTACATAATATACATAATTGATATCATAATTAATCTAAGCTGCATACAGATGCGTATGATATAGAAAAAATCAACACAATTTAATATGTTTCATTAAAATTAAAGAATAATTTACAAGAAAATAATTGTTACATAAAGAAATTGAAAGAAATAATATATCTATTAAGACTGAAATACACGATAGACAAACGTACCTACACTATTTTTCTACACTAAAAAGTGAGAACGATACAGACAATTCTATAAAGTTTACGATGGTAGATGTAAAAAAAATACAACACTATAATAATATGTCAATAGTCGTGAAACGTGTATAAACTTTACACGGCTACTTAACATAAATTTAAAGTTCAACAAGTCAACGTACACTGTGTAGAACTGATTAAAATCAAGAAAAGTTTAGAAAAAATCCTTTAATACCAAGATTGCAAAATCGAAGGAGAAAAATCAACAGAGTTGTTGTAAGTATAAACGAGTAACGCCGTCGAAGCCCTTTTAAAGAAATAATTAAAAAAGAGAAAAAATTGAGAGCATAAAAATCTCATTAATTTTTATATATGATGATAGCAATTAAAATCTAGTAAGGGTATATAAAATTGATTACATACTAATAAGATAACAATAATGAAATATAAATGACAAAATACCGACTTGTGAATTATTATTATTATTAGAGGCTGAGATTTTATTTATCTTTTAAATATTTTACTAGATAAGTAAAAAATTACACTCGACTATGAGCTATTGAATAATATAATTGAATACATGATACATTTGGTTTTAGTTTGATTCTTTTAAAAATATTTTTCGTATCTTAAAATTAGGTAATAATTACTGATCGCGAAATTACACACGTTTTGTTGAACTTTTAATACCTGTCCTTGTATGTTCAAACAGCTAAGAATAACATTTAAACAAAAAATATAATGATATTATTGTACTTATATGCATGGAATAATTATTTATTTAAATAATCGTTGATATATTAATAAAAATAATGAAAGCCCACAAGACACATTATTTTTAAGAAATTGTTTAAAATGTTTAAACATTGATATAAATAATATTATTTATTATTAATGCTATAAAATACTATCGAACCTTTAAATCGTGATAATACTCTTTTTTAATTTTATAATTATTTATAAAATTTCAATCTAAACCTATTGAACAGTAAACGTCGTATTTTAGAATTAAATTAAAATGTCTTACTATAAGCTACTAGTTGTATCCATTGAACAAAAAATAATAATAATAAGTAATCGACATGTTCACAAGTGACTTAAATTTATATCTTTCATATCGAATCAACAAATTATTATTTCAAATAAAAAGTCGAACCCACATCGTTTTGTATATTATAATGAATATGGTTTTGCGTTTGTGGTGGTTTTCACGTAATAGCTATTTGCTTACTATCTATTAATTGTTGTTTGTTTGAAATTATATATGTTTACGATACGACGACTAAAAGCTGCAGGCGTAGGTATATAATTTTTCTTTAATGAGGCGGAAACCAAATAAACCGTTTAAATTACTAGTTTGACGTTTCTTGGTGTAATTCTCGTACGTGTTACGCAAATAATGTCGATAGAGTAGTCGTAATAAGGAATAAAACGGTTCAGAGCATATTGCATGTACCTATTGATTATCTATTTGTAGGTACCAATATTTGTTTGACTTCAGTGTTTTTTTATAAATATTCTAGGTATGTACAAATGTACACAATAATAATCTGACATTATTTGCATTGATATTATAATAGTATGTACACTAGGTGGATCTAACTAACGAAAAAATTGAGTATGTGTATTTTTTGTGTGCGCAATAACGAGGGCTGAATCACAATAGGTGTGGATAAATATTTTATTCAAAATTCATTATATTTCAACTTATATATATTATAAATATAGATGATACAGTTGTTTATTATCTATCAATTCTTTTGGGTTTATGCATTGACAAAGTATAATACTTCCTTATTGATAAAATTATAAAGTTAGCGATATATCTGTAAGTAGAAGCAATTGGTTTTTATTGTTTTTAATATGTTTTCAGTTCTAAAATGTTGTTTATTTTTTAAACGATTAATTACCACCATAGGTTTTATGCGACATTAGTTTTACACAACCATATTATTATTATATTTCATGATAATTAATTAATATCTATTTAATATTGGTTGTATCTAAAAAAAATTCTATGTATTAATTTATACAATCCTATAGAGGAAAAACATTTTCTAAAACATCAAAAACATATTTTACATGTCTCACCTCTAGACTCTAGTTTTATAAGTTCATAATAAAAAAATAAAATTTAAAAATAATTGGCCCGAAGAATTTTTAGTTATTGCGCTACTGCAAGCTATTGCAGCAGTGTGTGACGTGACTCAAACGGCATTATTATAATAATATGCACTAAGTCATTTTACTTTACCAATATTCTGTGTACCTTTTAACCACGAGATATATAAACTCCTTTAAAGTCCTCTAAATTCGTAACATAACCTAACGTACATATTGCATAGTAGGTGTTTATATACATGCGTAAATAAACGTATTATAATAGTACGGCGTCGTCTACATAGTTGATTAATCTTTTGAGTACAAACTAATTACGAAATTTTTAAAATTAATTCAAAATAATCTATACTGAAATTAGTGTTTTGGCTCAAGCACTTTTTTTTTTGTTCAATTGCTAAAACATTATTAGAAAAAAAAACAACTATATATACAATTTGTATTCTACAGCTTGTTGTATATAGGAAAAATCCAATTTTAAAATACCTACTCGAATTGTTCTGTTGGCGAGAACAGAGCCAAAAACATAGACTACGCCTGAAAAACGATGCCAAAAACTCTACTGAGCGCACACATCCTCCTCTCTTCGGAAACGGGTCAAACGCCCTTCGATACAAAGTGTCACATCCGGGTAGCGGTAAAATACGTTAAAATCGTTATATTATCATTTTACTGGTTTGTATTTTATCCAAAAATAAATAATAATTATATAAGTTCTAATAAGACGTTGTAATGTTTGGAAACATGCAGTTTATATTTAATTATATTACTCTACTAAGTTAGTTATTAAATACCAACAGGTACTAACATTGGTTAAAATCCCTGTTGTTAACATGAGATGTATTATTTAAATAATTATGAAATATAAAAGGGTTCAATTTTATATTAAAGTTTATTTTTACGTTAGTTTTTCATAAAAACAAAACAAATCATCTTAACCACCATGATCTTAATGTTTTATCTATGCGAGTTTTGAAATTTGCTATCTGACTGACGACACAATATATATTTTTTCCTTTGTATTTATACTTAAAACTTGTAAAGAAATGTATATATACATTTATACTAATATGAAATAATAACTTGTAGATTAGAATGTTATGTTTCTCAACTGTTAATGCCCAAATTGAGAAATTTCATAAATATTGCTATATTGCTATTTGCTATTGCTTTTTAATAATTATTTAAATTATAATATTGTAATACGAATTCTCAATTTCAGTTTTAAATATTAATTTAACGCTACTCAAAGTTTGTTCGAAGGCAATTTAAGATTTATATTTTATTAATCTCATAAATCTGTTTCTTTTTATACAGATAATTCAATTTTAGTTTTAGTATTTGCTTAAATCTTAATTTTAAACAAAATAACTATCTATTATTCTTACTATTTATAAAATATATTAGAAGTAACGAATAACAGTTTTTTATGGTTTAGGATTTTATTTATCCAATCATCACAACATTTTCAAAAATTAAACCGTATTTCTACGCATAATTATAGCAAATAATATAAATCGAGTATTCGACTACATTACATGTTTATGATATATGGATTACCTTTAGAACGTTGTAACCAAATAAATGTACTAAATAACTATAATATAACATAATATATAATATATACGCTATATTAGAGATTTTGCTTTGTCTTTATTTGAAGACGAAGATATTTTAAGCATAGTGTATTGTATTTTTTTAATAGATTTTTAATCATTTAATTTATGTTTTTTATTATGAATGCGGATCACGAGATTTAAAAAATAAAATAGGAGGTATACTGCTTAAAAAGGACAGACATCCTTCAGCTAGACTATTAAATCGAATTAAAGGTATATTATATGATCATTGTAAATGTTATTTTCTTAAAAAATAAATCAATCAATCGAAAGTCTAATGTTATAACAATGTATCGCCGATTCCGTTATTGTTTTTGTATTTTATTTGACATCTAATCTTACTATATAGTATATATTATGTATATATACATATATTATATAACGAACAAATAAACAATATTTTATGGTTAAATATCGCTGGATATCTTGAAAAATAATTTATTTTATTCGCTTTTAAAGTCTTATTATATCTGTATAGTGTACGGTATGTATATAATATCTTACGTATTTTTCTGGTTGATCGTTTGTTTTATTTGTGGTAATTTGAAAAAAAAATTAGAATAATAACTAATAATAAATTATATTTTTAAACCTTAAAGACAAATAGCATAAAATACTCGTTTAGACATCACACAATATTTATTTTTACCGCTATACGTATTATACATGATAATATTATATAATGTATACTTTCTTATCGCGTACACTCCATTTCTCGAACTACGATCATAAAAACAACGAGATATTATCGTCGTCATCGTTGTCATTGTTATTGCTGTAATTTGCGGTGTACTAGTGTACCTTTAATATAATATATATTTCCTATTACATACCTCAATAATATTCCCGAACATGCGCCTCTTTTAATATCAATACTCACGAATTAATCATGGTCAAAATAACAACATTAAAGAGAACTCTGAGATTAGAAAAATGAGCATGTATTGACTATATTTGACACTTATTTGATTAATAGTAACATGTATAAACTATAAGTCAACTTGTTCAGCCTATGTTTAACCTAAATTTATATATTTAGTATTAAACTGAATTTTCATCTATTGTAAAATTAACAATATTTTTTAATATCTTAAAAAGTCGTACTTTATATTACTGTAATAATTATTATTTATAAGTATTTTATTACTGTACTTCAGCTAATTATGGAATTTACATTAATAAAATAAAATAATTATTATGATAGGTATCTATATACAAAGTGGTTGTTTTGTTGTAGAATATTTCGATGTTTCTGTTTGACCTACATAACCAAACAAATTATTAGTAAGAGGGAGATGGGATTTAAATTTTTACGAAGTTAAGGAATATAAAGGTGTTTTTATAAAATAATCAGGTTATATAAAATTTTCTTATCAAGCATTATGCAATCGCACCTATCGCCTAAATTGGTATGTGGTAACCTCTGCAGCGACTCATTCTTATCGTACACTGGACATTAGGTGTCGGTATCAATCAGTGATGGGTCTACACACACACACACACACACACACACATACATAATAATAATAATACGTAAATAGAACAGTAATAATAATACAAATATAATAATAACAATAATACAATAACTGTTGAATAACGTGTAGCAATAATTCACTGACCGGTATAGGCAGTAGTGGCGCATGTACATATTATTATAACCGGTCGTGTCAGGACGGAAAAGGGGTGGATTCGCGGAATCGTTCATATAGGGGTGCGTGTGGGGATATTGTTGATATGCACAGGTTATAAATCAATTTCGCAATAAACGAGTCCACCATATATATATATCGGCGGGGGACAGTGAAATGAAGTGAACCGAAAGCTCTCGCCCGCAGAGTGCGCGTGTGTGTTGTATAAACGACTGGCACCATGGTATAGGGTAGTCACTGTATACGGAGTGATCGGTTTCGGTTGACAGTTGGCTACAATAATTTTCAGTCATTTTTTTGTTTTTGATTATACTTATTTTTGCTTAGTTTTAATAATGTTTTAATGTTTTCCCTATGTATTTAATAAAAACAAAAAACATGAATTGTTTTGATATTTTTTATTATATGTAACGCATTTTAGTCTGTAAGATTTTTAATATATTGTGGCAATACTCTTATTGATTCCATAATTCGAGATAGTATAGTTTTCTGAAATTATTGATGTATAGTTAATATAATAAATTAATGATTTTTTATTTATTTAATAAAATTATCATCTTGCGTCTTATTGAATAATGAATATTAAATAATATACATTATTAATACTCATATTAATAATGTTAATTATTAACTTAAACTCAATATTGGATATTTATGTAATACATCGATATTTTTAGAAAAGTATTCTGCTTTCATTAAGAACTTAAAAAATATCACTGATATAAAGTAATAAAAAATTCGATTTTTATATTAAAAAGAGGTGTTTTATAATAAATGCTTTAAACAATATATTTTATAAGCATAAAAATAAGCGTAGGTGATTAAGTGTCGCACTCTGTATATAACAGACATATGTGAGGCGGAGAGTGGAAATAGCGCGATTCGTAGTGTTGCGTCTGCTGCGGTGAACGTAGTAGGCGACGTGTCGGGGGCGGGTTCGGACTCTGTATGACGCAGCAGTGGCGATTTGACGGGTTGGTGGGAGGTGAGAGGCTTTTTAGAGTTATGTTTACGTCTACAAAATGTCACGATGACCACGGGACCGTTTTAACATTATTACTCACACACACACACACACACACATATATGTTTATATATATCGGATGCCCTGACATTTCGTTATTAATTCCCCATGCGCGTTAATGGACAGTCAGCTTTTATAATTTTTAATACACGTGGGATACATAATATAATATTACGCATGTTCAGCAAAGTATACGTATATAGATTATAAGTATACATATATATATGTAATATACGTATATCATAATATTATATACGCAATAACGTTTTGTCCCGGCTTGTTTCGAAATTTCGAAAAATGTCCGTACTGGGATTTAGGAGGTAATCTGTACAACTGTTCCTGAAATGTCTCGATTTTCTCGATATCTCCAAAAAATAATTATGAGTGGCGTTGGAATGACACGATTTCAGTCACACCCATTACTCTGCAATTCGAACGTTCGTTATTTTTCCCATGCCAAGATTTAAGTATACGTTGTTTAAACAAATACTAAATTAATTTGATACAAACACTCCCAAAACTTGTACGCCACGATTTAATTTTTGTAAAGTATTTGAATAATTGTACGTACTGTTTAAAGAGTTTTAAAGTAAATTAAATACTTTTTATTAATATTTGTGAACAAATACTTACTAAAAAAATCAATTATTCATGATTGTTAAATATAAATATTCAAATTCCTAAATTATGTTGGTCTTGATATTTTAGAATGAAATATTAATTAAAAAATTAAAATAGTTTAAAAGCTTATTGAAATTAATACCAAATCATTTTATTATAAATGATTTACTGATGCTATAATTAATTTGAATAAATCGTTTAATAATATTATCAATAGTTGATTAGTGTCTATTTATTATATCATAAAATCCTATTTCCTATCAATTTTATGTGTAAATAAGTAATTACATTATTTATAAATACTATTTATCAAGTATATTTGTATCGCACTAAAAATAACTTTTGAATGATTGTATCTGTATTTTTTTTTTAACTATAAATAAAAAATAAATTTGTACAATATTGAAATCTTAATCGTATAAGAGGTGTTAATTTTGAAAACTAGCAAATTTGTTCAATTTAAAAAATTTAGGTTTTTAGTTTTTATAAGTAATTTGTATGAAAACACAAGTAAAAATAAACATAAAAATTAGTCATAAATTTACTAATAAATTATTTTGGGAAAATAGTAATCAGTTTTGAAATCATCCATCTGACGAATGTATATACAAATTATTGTTATTAATTTGTATCACTTCGTAATGATTCAATATCCTCGTGCATACATTATTATAAGCTGTAATTACTATTATTATTATTTTAAACAGTCGCCAACAGTCACATTCGATAATACGGCTGGACCAGATGCCATTTACGACCTAGAAATCGAAAATCAGTCGCAGGTGTAACATGTGGAATCTATTAGCGTAAATTGCGATTCATAATAGCTGCAATTGTTCGGGTCACATGTACGCACAGCATTCGTCGAGTGTGGTATCGCATAGCAATTTTAAAAGGATTATAATATATTATATCAATTCGTATGCATCCCTTATAATATTTATAAAACCAGTATATACGTGTATTATATGTAATGCATTTGATTAACAATACGAGAGAATTGTTTTAGCGTGGATCAGTCTACATGACTTTAAAAAAATCATAATTTTTGTTCCGTTATATTTTGTTTTTTTGTAAACCATTATAACGAGTAACAATTTATATAATATATCTACCCAATGATATTAAACATTTATATTCATTTAATATAATAGTAAGTAGTAGTAATTTGGGGCTTCTGGCTCCATTTTTATAGGGAGATGAAAAAAGTTAAAGCGGAAATATCCTATGTACAGTGTATATAATCTCACTGTAAAACGTGAAGCATCTAACTTCATTCTTACAGGGATATGAAAAATGTTAAAACGGAAATGTCTTCTTTCAGTGTAACCAATCTCCCTATCATTTCAACAGTCACCATTATTAATTTAACAGATATGGTATTAAATAACGAAATTAGTAATAATTAATTGATTAATTTAAAACATTTAGTCAGTTACTAACGGTTGAACAATTAAGTCGTGTTATATGTTTTTATTTCTCTGGTAAATTAACTTATTGATTTGTTGTTTTTCAAGTATTTATTTTCAGTTTTATTGAAACCATGGATTTACATAAGGTTTCCAACGATTTTCCATCATTAGTTTATTTAGTACGAAATAATTCATATCCAGTACATTTAGATTATACCACATTTTTGTCAAGATTAAAAACATATAATTCGTTTCCATCTACTTCGTGTCAAAATAAATATTCGTTATCTGAATCTGGTTTAAAATATACAGGAGTAGGCGATATATTTGAATATTTTTTCTGTGAACTTGTCTTACAAAAATGGTCAAATGATGATATACTATAGGTTGAACACGCAAAATGGAATCCTAAATGTACATTTGTATTACTATGCAAGGGAAATGAATTTATAGAAAATGTAAAAAACGAATATGTAAAAGCTACTCATGTTTGTGATTGTAAGTCTAAATCGTATGTCACTTGTTAGTTTACTTGTATGTTTCTTATTATTTTTATAATGTGTTTACATTTCAAAATAAATATTGAATTTATCAACTTAAATGTATTAAAATTTGATTTTATATCTCGTGAACTTGTTGTTAAGTAAGATAACGCATCTAAATTTAATTAAATACACTAGATTTAAAAATTGCAGTTTTAGATTCGACGGATCAGGTAAGTAATTCTTCCTTCCACACGTTATTTGATTTGATTTCACGATCACTACAATTTTTTTATATTCATTTTAATCTAATCAGTTTAGTATATAACCACACATGTACAAATAATATACTTAGTTTTCAAATACATATATGTTGTAACGATCATATTTGCGTAAATAACATCTGTGATTCACATTTATTAAAGTCACTAGCTGAATTACCCGGCGTTGCCCGGAAAAACTCCTTTTATATTGTGTAGCTATATATTGTGTATTTTTGTAGCGCGGAGTGCAAATGAAATAAACGTGTATAGGCATCGTGGCAAGGCAATGGAGAGATAACTAATAAATAGAATTTGTATGTGTATTGGTTTATGTTTATATAATTGGTTGGAGTATAGGTGTATGCGCGATGCATGAGATTATTTTTATCGATAAACTTCTCGGAACAATTCTTATTGTTGACCTTCCGACAAAAAGGATGAGTTGCAGGTAGCTGGAAACCCGCGGGCCGCCGTGCGCCCGTGCAGCACAATACGTATTGGCGGAGAATAATTATAATTGTTAATTACTCCACTAAAACGCAACATTTTTAAAAATCCTTTCTTAGTGCTCGGTGAAAATATGAGAAGAACCTTTATTTCAAATTTCAAGTTCGTACGTTGCGTAGTTTTTGAGTTACAGCGATCAGTGACTAAGTGGTATTTGGATATTATATGTATAGGTTACATTTATTTCTATTCGTTTTTAAAAATTATCATCAGAAATCGTCTATATCAAAAAGATCACGTTGTCATATAATATGATTCCATCAATTGTTGTAGCAAAATCAACATTTAATATTAAACCTTTTAGCAAGAATAGTGGAACGGTTGGATTTTCGGTTAATAAAACGATTTCTGTTATTGTATTATTAGAATGTAATGTTACTAAAAAATGTTTAACCTTCGATTTACTTCAGTGGTGTACACTAATGTGTGATAACAATTATAGTTCAATAACTAATAATCTACATACCAATTGTAAACGTGTGAAAATAACTGATAACATATATTATTCAGTCAATTTAAATCAGTTAACTATTAAATTACATAAAATGGAGTCAGAAACCCCAAATTACTACTACTATAGTAATATTCAGTTTATCCTGTAAAAGCTTTACTTCCGTAACATTTGTTACATTTCTTTACTCATTATTATATATTATATTTTTGTTCTTTTAATTTAAACTTATACTATAATGTTATAAATATAGCGATACATTATCAAAATGTTCAAAAAATAAAATGTCCATTTACAGTTATTAGATAGATATTATAATATTCATTGGTAAAATGCCAATGGCAATTTAACCAAAAAAACTAAATATTTTAAGGAACAATTAACTAAAATGTTAATAGTTTTATTAATAATAATTTTAGGAATATTAAATTCTTTTATTGAAATGTTCAATAAAATAATTACTTGGGTATACGATACTGGGGAAAAATATTTATTTATTATCTTTTACAATATCTGTAAAAAATTTCTATTTTGTCGTGGTATTGGTTACTTATTACTTCACTTGGTCTCTCTACTGTATAACGGCTATTTTTTTTTTTGAAAAAAATATCTCCATTCATATAATGCATAGTTTTATTTATATTTTTTATTTCAAAATTATGATAATTTAAATGACCGACTAAAAAAAATTGAGGGGGGGGATATAATATTTAAAATTTCAGCCTGTTAATTGGTAGAATAATAAATTATAATACTTGATAATACTCATTATTTCCATATTTATAGTACACTAATTATCGAGTGGTCGTTGTTTTTATGATTGTACATAGTTACTCCATAACACTTTAGTGGTTAATTCACTTTTATTGAACAAAGTCATCCGTATATACTCATAATGGATGAGGTGTAAATATGAGATATACAAAATTAGTATTCGTATAGAAATTACAATATTTATAAATAAATTTAATAATATTAAAAATATTTATTAAAACCTATTTTAAAGGTATTGTAGGACGATTATTTTCGATGGTCAAACAGTTTTCGCATTAATTTTCGAATGTTTTGCAAACCACCGTTCTGTTTTGTATATAATCTATAAATACATTTTAGATATTAATTTAAATTTTTAACTTCTATATTTGTTTATTTTTTTTTTTGTTTGAGCTTTAGCATAAACAGTTATAATTTTATAAATAAGTAACTATATGATCGTAGGTGCCGACAATGCAGTAGCCGCTACTCTTAAGTGTGTAATTTTTATCATTGAAATTTGGTAAGTTATGGGTAACCACGCCAGTATAATACACATACCGCATTCGTAATATACTATGATATTTTTCGTCATCCATATTTAGGAAAACGGTTTCCGTTAGGAGGTCAGATTCTCGTTCGAAGTGTTTTTACATCGCATCCATTAATGTGTATAATAATAGTCATATTAAGCTTAGTAGCGTGCAGTGCGACGAAGATTTTCCAAAAAAACCAGATAACTTTTGCGTGCTCCCGAGATCTTAATGCCAAATTCAAAATCAGTTTTCCAAGTATCATCAACTAGGCGGGCCGTCAAGGTAAGAATCATAAGTATTAATAATATATGTATATTTATTTAAGCTGATATATTATAGTTTTGTTGTAAAATAAATAGTTTATCTATACGGTAACGATTGGTTTACACTTAATGTAGATTTAAATACATTCAAATTATTATATTGTAGGTAATAACTAATCTGTTCTCACTTTTTTACATTTAGTTACTTATGTTTAGAATAAATTGAATACAACATGACAAGATAAGTTTTGAACCCTCTTAATTTATCTTAAATCTATTTAATGAGAGCATAATAATATTACATAATGTATACTGTCAAGGTTTGTAAAGTCCAAATGTAAATAGTCATGTAACACGTTGTTGTGTATGACGATTTTTAATACCAATGTATCAATATTTCAACATTATAATATATTAGTGTGAATGACCACACAAATGTCACTTTGTATAATTCATATAATATGAATCCTATATATCCTATATAATAATAACATACATATAATAATAATATGACAAGAATCATAGATTAAATCAATAATAACAATACAAACAAAAATATTGAATAAATATAATTTGTATAAATACAGTAGTGGCACTACAGATTCTAATACCATTCAGATAATCCGAATCATATGATAGATAAAATCTGAATTATCCGAATAATATGGATATTTTAAACTTGTTGCTTAATTATTGATAATTTAAATATTTATTATTTAATATATAGGTTTTAGATTGTGCTTTATTAAGTTAGTGAGACCTAAAATTTAAAAAAAATAATTTTTTTTTTCAAAAATGTTAGTAAAGTTACATCATTTTATTATAATACTTATGCAATTATTTATTTATGAGAATATTATATTGATTTCTTAAATATACTTGAAATACGTTTTTACAATGTAAGATTAATCTTATGTATATATTAAAATATAAAATAATTCAGATTATTCGGATAATTTAGATTTTAAAATATGAATTTGAATAAATGTAATCTGAATATTCAAAAATCCAAATTTTTGGCATCACCTAGTTAATAGGTTGTCGTTGAAAACTTTTTAACCAGACAATATTGCAAGCATTATATTTATAGGGACAAATGCTAAATAATATGTCATCGATTAATGTACAATTATTTATAGACATAAATGTTGTCTTTAAAAAAACAAGTTTGGTTTTTATATTAGGTTTAACCTAACCAGCATAAACAAAAAATCGCCATTATATATATTAGTCATGTTTAAACTGTTGAAAATAAATATTATTATGTACATGTAATTAAATTATTTAAATTATAAAATCAAATCGAATACAGTTAAATTATTTTTATTTAGTAATATTATTATAAACTGTAGAAGAAGTAGAACATTTTACTTTGAAATATATTTCGCTTAGTAATTGATATAAATATGAATACAAATTATAATCAAAATTATTCTTTAATATAGTCAATAGGTATTAATTTAAAATATCAAGTATTAACGATTTTGAATTACTCCGAAGAATGTCTCTGTCATTGAGTTCCAACCAATTGATCTGACAACAGTGTCTAGAACAAAAATAATATCAAATTGAATTAAAATGACCTATTCAAAAATTATATTTATAAAAAAATTCTGTAATCTTATTTTTAATTTATTAAAGAGGTGTTTAATAATATGAAGCTGCATATTTTACTATTTTATTATTCCATGACTTTCAAATAAGAATCTCAGGCTCATAAAAGACATAACCATTTATTATTAGCATAATAAATTTAAAAAGAAATATTATGTATAGTTGAGAAAACTTGGTCTATACTATAATATATAACTACTACGAAATTTTTTATCGCGGCATTACTTACCCCATCACTTATTTAACAGTTCAAGGCCGAAAATGTTATATATTTAATACCTATCTCTATTCTAAGCCATTAACTGTAGTTTTTTCATGCAATAAAAAAAACTTTTCTTAAAAGTTACAACATTGCAAACAACAGTAGGTACTGATACGAATACAAGATATAATTTATATAAACGGTCCTTGTACTCTTCATGGTTTTTAACAATGCATATTTGGCCGAATACACTAGATATAAACTGTTAGTGATATTATAGTGTTAAAATTGAATCGGCTGTGAAACAGTTTCGCAGAGTTGTAACCCTTCACTGATTCTAATCCAAAAGTTCGTACTTTTCTCGATGGAAACAAATCTTTATTAGAAGACTTTTTGTGGATTGGTAGTAACAAATAACACATAATATAACATATATACAATGTATATTATACATTACACATATTTTAACTGGTTTGCAAGCGCCACTTTCACAAAGCTTTGTCACAGCCGTTGTTGAAAATATTCCTAACGTGTGATTTTAATTTCCAAAACATTTATTTATCAACCTTGTTGATGAAACATACAACTATATCAATACATCACATATAATTTATTTTATGTTATACCGGTTTATTCAATACAAAGAACTCATTATTTCATAAACATTAGGCTTACGTTTTTTAATAAATTTTTGTAAAATTACTTGAAGTTGTTAAAAAACAAACATTATTATAAAACAATATATTTTATTGTTGTTATTTTTATTTTTAACTACTTATCCACAATTTAATTTTGATGGATTGAAATGCGCCGAGTAATATTTTGTTTTTAAATACAAAATTAAAAATGCATACTGTCATTCGAGAGAATAAATAAAAAACTTAAAATAATTAAAACAATAAAAATAGTAAAAAATATGCCAAAAAAAATTTTTTTTTTTTAATAATTTTAAATTATAAAAAAAATATAATTGTTTTACCATAAATGATTTACTTTGTGTAATATTAAGGTGCTTAAAGTATATTATGTAGTTGCTATTTTTAACTAATGCAGTCCGGTTAGCATAATTATTATTAAATGATATGGTCGATGATTTTTTTCTGATTTTGTGTATTCGTTGCAGTTTAAATAGACCATTATTTTTGCCATTGTATGGGTTAGTGAAATATTCGACGTATAGTGTTTTGTAAGTCTTGTTGCCTGTTGAACCTTTCTGAATGTCAGAATACCCTCATGAAGGAAAATCTAAAATATCCATTGTTATACAAATGAGGCTTTAATGAACATCGTCATTTATCAAAATAGTTACCATCACCGGCAACTAAGATTTGATTAGGTCAAAGTCTAGAGATGTATAACAAAAGATCTTCCCCGTTCCTTAGATCACCTAGAAATTTAATGGACCTAATAACAATAACAACAATGTACAATACATAGTTTACTAAGAATACCATAATTTAATGTAAAAGCTCTCTTACAAAATTATTTGCATAAATATAAAATCTTTGTTTAACTTAACATTTGCTGTCATATCTGTCATTAAATTTTTCAATAAGGCCAATTATAATAAACAAAGTTTAGTAGTGAAAATATTAAAACTAAAATGACGATTTATTTATTTTTAATATCCCTATATTTGTAGTTTAATTGGTAATATTTTTTATAAATATTTGATAAACTATATAAAAATGTAATAACAACTAAAAAATAGTGCGTGAATGTGCTAATTTAAGTACATCTAACCAATGAAAAATTAGCAAATCTTTGTAAAAAAATTAAATTATACACTTAAAAGATAATTCGTCTTATAGTTTTATACTTGATTATTTGTTTTACCATAAAAATTTTCACTCGAATTTTATGACTATAAGTTTAGAATTTGATCTTGATTCATATTACAAAATGCTATAGACAGTAGCAATATAATAATTGCAATAGCCAACAAATTAATAATATTCATATAATCAGCATTCTTATAATATGGTTGTAAAAGTTGTGTATTATTTTTAGTTCATTTAAAATATATTATAATATTATAAACCATATGGGTAAATATGCAAGTTTTTTATTTTATAAAAATTAAATTTTTTTGTATTTAACAAATTTGTTATAGATATCTACTTAAATTTTGTTAAACATATATTTTTTTTTAATTTTAGAGAATGAAGTAGAAATTTACATTAATTTATAATGATTTACAAAAAAAAAAAAAAAAACTGTTATTGCTATTTTAGGCTTACAAAAATTTTGAAAACATTTTCACTTAAGTTATCAATGAATAAATGGTATAAGCTTTCTATAAACCACTAATATGCTTTTACTTATACTGCATATTAATTTCGATAAAACAAATTATACGCGATTAGTTATAATTATAATTTATATAAACTGTATTTATAATTGCATTAAATTAATTGTATACTAGCATAATCGTAATATTTATACACTATATACATATCTTACTGAAATACTTTAAAATTAATTCTGATAATAAGCGATGTGTAAAAACGAGGATAACATTTAAAAATTTTAAAAACTGAAAAAATATAAAGGTCAAAATAAATGCGTATACACGCATTTAAGTTTTGAGCGACGCTGTTGTAGTGGTCGGTAGCTGGTCGCGCGGTTGTGTAACCGACGTCTGGAATTCTGTATCCTCCACATAATATAATATATACACTCAACCGATGTAGGGGATCGTGCACACGCATTACACGGCGACCAGAGGGTCAGAGAGTATTTCGAACGCGTATGTGTGAGGAGTGTGAGAACGGGGTATTTGTAGGTATATAATATTATGTGTGTGTGTAGAAATAGGCGGTGGAATTTCGGTTTAATTAAGGACGTCCTCGTGGATAACGTTTGGAGCCGGCAGTGTCGGTGGCGGCCGGGATTACGGGGATTTGGCCGGATGCCTCTTTGGTCTAAACACTTTACAACAGCAAAATCCAATTAATGTGACGACGACGTTACAACAATAATACCGGCACAGCTACTTGGACGGTTATTAACGACCCCGGGTGGACCCGAAATTTTCGATTATATCCTAGAGTCCTTCTCCCTGAGCAAGTCTCACCCCCACAACAAGAAAGTCGCTTCCCACACGCTCTTGATCTGGGGCTTCACTGAAAGCCACCATACACTTACGCACATATGCACTCTCACACACACGTGTAAAACCGCTTAACCAAATACGACGATACAGATTTAATTTCAATTATATATAATATAATATATAAACTCGCATTGATGATGTCTCTCGGCGTGAGTTCGGTATTGTAATTAATGTCATCGAAACGCGTATCATCAGAGATGTTATTTTATACAAAAAAAGTATAATGGTATATTATCTTATAGAACCCCGATTTATCAATTATTATATTTCACTTGCGTGAGTATAATATAATAACATGCATTCAAGGTGACAACTACACAACAAACACTTTTCGTATTCATGCGCTGTATGGCCCTCAACAGGTGTCACCAGCAAGCTGATATACTAAATATAATGTGGGTTCCTATAAAAAATAATACTACGGTCTATTTTTCGCAAAATTATCACGCCAATATTCATTTTTTGTTAGAATGTTATGGGGAGACGATTGCAAGCATATATAATGTTGTTTACATCATGTTACCAATTCCTGTGATTCTTCACAGAATTTTTAAAATAAATATGTACAAATTATGGTGTTCGTTTTCAATTGCATAATGATATTATGCAAATAAAAAAAATTAAATAAATTAATAAAAATTAATAAATAATTTTTGCAAAAAATAAACAACGGACAAAAAATTAAGTGGAAGGTAGGGAAATATATGTTGTGCTTGCGATTTTCTTCAAGACGATTCGCTTAGTATTTATTAACCTAATCACCCGATTACAGTAAAAATAATATACATTTTGATGGCTTCATTAAAAATAGACTTTATTATCTGTTAATGAGAAAATTTCATTTTAAACTGTTTAATGGTCATGTCACCAATCGTACGAGCTGATAGTTATAATACTTGTACTAGTAAATAATCGATATTAGGTAGCAACGACTTGCTAGCTGCAGAATGTAATATAATGTTTTGAAATAATATGCACCTATGAAATGACGAGTTTATTCGACCACATTTATAGACAAACTCACTCATACGAATACGTTACGAATTACGATTGTGTTTATCATTGTGGAAATATAAGCTTTTTATGAGAAATAAAAATACTCTGAACAAACGAATATCGTAAATCCATTTGCGTTTTCTTCGAAAAAATAATGACACACTTTAAACTGTATGCATTGTTCTTCTATACGCACTAACATTTTGAAGAAGCATTTAAATATAATAAGAAGCACCATTCCGGTCATTATTTTCGCATTTTTTTTTTGTCTTGAAATAAGATTAAACGTTTATTGAAATAATATAATATACATATATGTATTTTATGTTTATGTGTGTGTGTTATAATACAATACGAATTAGTTTATCATTTATTATTGTATTTTTTGTTTACCCTTTGTAGGCATCAAGCCTATTAGAACCAATTTGAATGAATAATATATTTTTAATACTTCTCTTTGGTAATTAATCCCGGACAAGAATTCCCAGAGCAAATTACTCTTTTTTGAGCAACAGCCCTGACTAATGATTGTACTTAGAACGATGATAGGATCATTTATTAGGGGGAAAAAAACTCGAGAAAAAAAATGTATTATAATATTATAAGCAGAAGAGCTCGACGCCGGCGAGAGGAAACACTGCTGCAGAAGCATAAGCGCGTGTGATGCGGGTGGTGGTGGTGGCAATGGTGATGAAAAGACCACCGTGGGCCGAAATCTATTAATATTTTTTAAAAGTCTTCATTCCTCACCTCCCCGGTCGTGGCGGCGGTGGCAAAGTTTAATAAAATATTTTCATTTTTCACGAGGAGATATTACGCGCGGACGTTGTGTATACACTATTCGAAGAGTAATTTTCATAAACGTCAGAAAAAAAATGTAATTAGCGTGCGCGGCTCTGTAATGGAGGAGTCTGTCTAGGCACGGCTCCGTATAGTCGGCTCGGCTTGATCGACTGACGAGGTGGTGTTTGCGGAGCGGTGGCGGGCTTGGCGCGCGTACATATTATAGTGACGGAGACGCGCCGCGGCGGGAGTGCTGGGTCCTGCTGATGGATTAGCCGAATGTCACAAGGAAACGATCTTTTGTCGCAATTTCATTTTTCACTGGCACTCCGAATATTTTTCCCTTTTGTCCGTTTTGATTAAAAAATAAATATAAATACACGCGTATACGATATACAACCTCAACCTGCTCGAGCCTATCTATATTATTGTTATTGACACTTTGTCCGGTGCGAACAGCAGTGGTGGAGATATTGCTGATGATGACGGTAGTGGCGGCAGTTGTTACAGAAAAGGAAATCAAAAGAAAAGAAAAAAATTATAAAATGTTAGTATACCTTATTTAAGTGTATGAATCTATACAGTTATATATATTTTTTTTTAACGGGTTATCTCTGAAACCATTTAACCGACGTAATGTTTTTTTTTTAATTTATAAATCATACTACACGTATTAAAGTATAGTTTAAATTCAGTATAATTAAAAATTAAATAATGCAATTTTTAAAAAAGTAAAATTAAAAAAATTATAAGAACGAAAAGCCGAATTTTTAATGATAATATAAATTATATATATTATAGATATTTATATAAATAATACGCTGAGATTTACTTACATTTTTTATGAAGATTTAAACTCGCATTTATTCGCGACAAGATTTCAGCAACATTTGTTGGCAAACATTTTATTTGTATGTTCAACTTAACTGGCGAGGAAATTGAATTTTTCCTCAGAATTGTTCCAAATACCTCTCCAGTTCTTGACAGCCGTTCACCCCACAGCCTGCCACTTACGTCGCCTTTTTTCTATTTTATATCCGAATTCTATGCATCAATTTCGTGTTTACAGCAGATAAGTTCAAATAATTTAAGTTGTGACCAGTGAACAGCAATGCGATATCATAAAAACAAAAATGCGTACTGCAATATGCTGTATTTAATATAATCATTGGGATTTAAACTTCAACCGTTTATTATGTATCAGAAAATAAAACTCAATCCCGTATTGTAAAGTTTATAAAATATGTCTAAATATAGCTAATTAAATTAAATAGTTTATAGAAAAAAAAGAAGAAAATTATTTTTATCACTCAGATGAAGCTAATATAACCTATATACAATATATTGTATTATAGATATCGCTTAAATATAATTGTACAGATGTATTAACAATGAGGTAATGCGTGAATTGATCGAAGGTCGTATGGGGGTGAATCGAAAATGTTCTACATTTCTCAATGGAATTATAAATTCAAATTATCTCAAAAGAAAAAATATCAAACGCCTCTCATCCTACCAATAAAGTATTTTCCGGTACTTGTATAGCTATGTATTAGCTATTATATTTAAAGATTAAGAATGTGGCGTATGAAAATTGGTTATAGTTTGCGCATGTCCTCATTACGACTTATACTGAATAGCTTAAAGTGCTGAAGGAGTTTGACATTCGTTGACGTACGCCAGTTATTTTTCATGATATGATGTGCAAGGTGATTTATTCTTGATTGGAATATTGAGTTGGTAGTTATAAGAAACGATTAAAATAGAATACAGATTTTATTTACAAAAAATACTATTTACGACTATAATACATTACGTACTACTTATTATTTTTATTATCATTTTATATTGACAAAAGTGGTTTTAGGTGATCCGGAGACTCGTTCAGCCCCCAGTTCTTCCGATATAAAACTGAACAAAATAAGTACTTCTAATATTGAACCCTCGGGATCTATATCACATATCGATATCATGTATGTACACGTCTACAATGTAGGTAAACGCATTTGTTCATGTAAACGTACAGGTATCCGGGACCGATTCACGTGGTTGTGTGAGAAGTGGTGTGAGAGGGCCTCTGGGAAATCGTGCGAAATACATTCGAAAGTCCCGTAGTTTCGTCAGTTTTCGAAACGTTGCACGACGACGTCTTTATATTATGCCCTTGTATAATCGCCACCACCGGAAATGTGATCGATGTATGATACATAATATAGTCATAAGTCGACAATACGCAAGGGGTTATACTACTTAAGGAATTATCATACAACCAAAATATGTATACTATTATGTATTGATCTTTGACAGTTATTTTAATATTAAGAGTGTATAACTCAAACTGAAAAACAATATTATACTTAACTACCATGGTCTGTGCAATTATGTTGAAACTTACAATATTACCCCCAAGGATAAATTAATATTATCCGTCTAGTATCTAACTGACTGAATTATGTTTATATTATAATAACATAATGTTTGTCCCAGTCCATCCGTTGTTTTTGTAAAAGATGATCACTGTTTATATCAATAATTTTCGTAGTAAATAAATATTTTATGATATTAATTTCGTATCAAAACTTGATTTTCTACACCACATAAGATATTCATTATCGTATAGTAATAATGATAATATAATAAATTATATTTTGCAATGATTACGTTTTGGTATTCGGTCTTATAAAACGCACCGTAGGTATAATATGTAACAAATCATAATCCACATTTTTATTTACTAAAATTATGAATAACTTATTATTTATATATTATCTATACATAATATAATACATATAGATAGAAGTATGATGCAAAAATATTTTCTAAAATTATCACAGCGTGTTTGTAATAAATATTTGATTATTTTTTAGCGAGCCCGTTATTGTTGGGTAATTGCTTATATTTTGAAAATCTATATTTTAATATTACTACTCTGTATATCTTATATCGTCGTATGAAAGACGATCGAGCTGCAGGTCCCATTATCGACATAAACCACGTTTTATATTACAATGTAATTATAATTAAATCTTATAGTTTTGTTGTACATACATTTTCTATGTTTATTTATCATAATATAAATAAAATTATTAACGTATTATGCACGAGTTGTATGTATTGTGTTTGAAATGCGCCGCGTCAATATATTATAAGTACAGACGCCAACCATTGTAGCCTTGTAGTGCACCACGAAATACTCGAACAGGATATATCATTACGAAATAGCACGGAACACGTTAAATATTTACTGTTCGTAGTTAAAATTAATTGCAAGTTTACCGCATTTCCAGTTCGAACCGAAGATATATACAAAATACATAATGATATATTATATATATACCTACGCTTGTATAATATGCAAAAGACGTCTTAGAGCTAACGAACAAATCGATAAAAAGTAATATATATATAAATATTATATTTATTTAAAACAATCTCTAATGCGACGAACGGGTAATACATAGATAATATAACATTTCAAAGCGTAAACACAATTTTCACAAACCACTTTTATTTCTTCCTTTTAAAATCTAATATTAATAACTACCTACGAAACAATAATATAATAATAAATGAATATGTTAATAAAATTATAATGTTGTTCGTTAATTATGACCATGAACCAGGTTAATCTACAAAATATAATTTTTTTTATGGTTCAAAAATATAAAGCATTGAAAATTAAAAAATTGTCTAGGGATACAAACGGTGAAATTTGAATCGTTATTTTACACATTAATTATGATTTTATTTTGTATTCCCGACGTGAGATTTCTGTGTTTTATTTTTTTTAAATTGAATTTATGGTATGAGGAATATTTTTTCCTGTTATATAAAACTTTTTTTAAATTTTGTATTTTTATAATCACTCGTCGACTACTATTCACGTAATTATTTTTAGATCTATTGTGAAAATATAAACTTTTTACTTGTTTTATATTTATCTTTTTTCTTTGTTTTTTTTTTCAAAAGATAGGCAATTTTAGATATAAATTATCTATTTTTTGGTATTTTTCGGAATATTTCATTCTATGTTCAGTTAACATTCATCACTCGTTGATCAATTGATTTGCGTCATATTATTATACGTTTCTAAGTAGTGTTTAAAATGCCTAGATACTCAATGACGTTACATTTTTTTTAGGTAAAATTTTACTTCAATTTATGATCAACAAATAAAACAACTGTATTCGAAAAAGTGCAAAATAAAATGTTGTCATCTTTTGGCGTACATCCCGAAAACCACTATTCTTTTCGCAAGAGGGGGGGGGAGGGCATCGGAACACCATGAAATACACATAAAAAAAATCTGCAGATAAGTTGTAAGATTACAAACCATTAATGTATGTTAATTTGTATCTAAAATAGATCTTGCCTTAATGTCATCAACACAGTTGTATTTATTATACGTCACCCCAACACGCAGTTTAAAGAGCTTAAAAAGATTATGAAATAGATATAAAAAGCGTTAAAAATTGTTTTTAAAAATGTTTTTATCACAATATAGTACATAATATATTATATTATTATCATTATGTATGATTACCACCTAGCTCGCTGGTACGTACAATATTAAGTGCGATAGCGTTTCGTGTTCACGAAAAGTTTAGTTAAAAAAAGTTGTTAATTCGATTAAGTTTAAACACGTAAAGCACAAAAAGCTGCTTCTTACATCTAGTTAGATTATATGTACACGCTCTGCAGTTAAAGGTACTGTTGTTATGTGCGCGTGTCGGTGGCACGTACGTATATTGTTTTTATTAATAAAGGTAGTTGATTGAGTTTAATTCACAAGCTACGAGATCGCTATCAGTTATTATTTCACGTTAAAGCTTGATATGTTATTTTGCGCATGAAAATAATTACGAAATAATCATATACATTCGATGGTGTGTGTGTAACGTTTGATGGAAAAGGGACGCTGAAATCGGAGGATAATTATATAGTTTCAAGACAAAAGAAATGATATAGAATCGAAACAAATTCTTTCGATCCTTCCCTCTGTTGCCAGGTCAATGCAAGGATATGCTACGATAATATACTACCATTCAAGTAGGTATATAACAATAACTGTTATAACGATATATTTATGTGAATTCTTATAAAAATAAAACATTATTATTATTATTATTATTTTTTTAAATTTAATATCAAATAATATCCAAACACGGTACAATGAACTTAAATACAAAGTTTTCTTTGGGTTCATTATGAGACGTTGTGCAAAACTTAAAAGGATATACAAACATTACGAGATTAACTTTCAGGGAACGGCGGTGGTTGTGACTGGGTGGGTTAGGGGTAGAGATATAAGATGTATTTCTATTTGCTTGTTTTCCAAGTATGATTTACAATGCCAAGTTCTCTCGTAATACAATTTTTCTATGAAATATACGGCCACGACGAGCACGGTAACGCGATCCAATTCTAACGAGATAATCAAACTTTCAAAATTTCCGTCGAATTGTAAATTTTAACCTTGTTAAAAATACATATTTCACTAAACTATACGACCTCTGTACAAATTAGAAATTTAATAATTTAACATGATGTCAAGAAACAGCAGGACTTACAAGTAAGAGTATACGTTTATATGTGTTTCCGAATTCCGAACAATGTTATATTTTTAGTTTTTTTGTTTTGTTTTCAAAAGTAAAAAAATTATTATCAAATTATAGTAATTATAACACCAAACGTCTGTCATATTATACACAAGACAATACATTTAAGTGTTTATAACATTTTTTAATTTTTAAAAGTAAATATATTAAGTATAATATAATGTATAGTGAATATTATTATACACAAAGAGTTTTATCGCTTTTATTCAAATCACAATACTATTGATTGTTATTATTATTTTTTAAGATGCAATTTTAAAAGTCATTATACTTTCCCCAACTCTTAATTTTGATGAAATATACGTATATGTATTTATAATAAAACTTGTTAAATGTGACATAATAGAGATCTTAAATTATTTCAATTATTATAACCGTTATTTCTTAACAATTTGAGATAGCCTAAATATATACAGTTAATTTATGTAAATATTGCATAAGTATTATCACTGTAATCCCGATTAATTATTCGAATATTTGCGTACGTCTTAAAGTTTAGAAAGCAGAATGGTAGGGGAGTATGTGTTGTATGCGGTTGGGAGTAATGTCAGACCGTATTGACGATACTTACAAAGTTTATCTCCGAGTGTTGGTGGTATCCTGCATTAGTGAATTGCGTTGAGTGTATATATTTGTATAGAATTCTTCGTTCAAAAAGTCAAGGGCGAATATTGTCATTGCTATGGGTTTTGTTAATTCAACGACGACCTTCATCGCTATATCATCTCTTCCCACTCCTCAAATCGTCAACAATTGGATCGCGAAATGCCTCTTAACGACACTTCGGCAATATTAATTCTATCGGACACGACAAAAATTGGCACGTGAGTGCCTTTAAACCAAATGAGTTCAGATTTTCTTAGGTTAACAGCAGCTGATAAAACCACAAATTAGCGAACGATAAGGTCTCCTTTGTAGTTTTAAAAACGTTCTAACGGAAACGTCTAGAAAATTTTTATTTTCTCGTTCAATACCTTTTTCTGTTTTTGTCTAAAAAATACGTACGTATAATAGAACATTGCTCGCACGTCACGCTTGGGAGAGTTTAATCACAGTCATAACTCATTAATATTAATAGATAATTTCGATTTTTTTCCATTTTTTTCCATTTGTATTACAATTGTTTATATTATTGTATAGAATATTATAATATGTCCATGTAGAATTTTTGATTTGTAAATTTAGATAGAGTGTGCAATCAGTAAATATATGTCATTTGTTTTTCCTTATGAGTTATTACGCAGTTCATACGACTCGTGCAATATTGGTGCTTTTAAGTAAGATGTATTACTATTACAGTGATAATAACAATAATAATTGTATTAAAGGAGTGTTTATTAAAACGTCCTGTTTAAAATAAAACAATTATATCACTCGATAGTGGAATATTATTTTTATTATTATTTACTACATGTATAGGTCATATTATTATTATTTTTACAAACGTCAAAGTGAGTGTATAATGTACATGTGCATAATATTACAATAATTTGACGTATCATTTAACCGACACGACATAAATTAAAACGGTGAACAGTTTGAGTAAGCACTTTCAATTTATATACAAAAAAAAAAAAAAATAATAATACAATTCAATAAATTTTCATATTTTTTCTTATTCATATTGTTATCGAAACTGTATGTATAATAATATTTTTTTTTTTTAATGCATAAAAATTATTTAAGGCATCAACTACGTAGTTATTAGATATAACATTAAGTTGTTTTTATATTTAAATTTGTGATATTTATATTTAATATTTATACATTATTTTATAAATTAAGGTATTTTTTTTAAATTATTTTATGGAGTAAAATGTTGTCGATAAAATTGATTAGTATGCCCCATGTTTAAAACCAAGGTACAAGAATCTGAGGCAATACGTTTTAAATTATTTCTCTTAAGTTCGTATTTTGTACTGACAGGATTTGAGGAGAAAATATGTTTGACTATTATGATGGGTGTGTTCTATTATTATTGTATTATACTATATTATTGCAATATAGCTATTCGATGATACGTTCATACATATTTTTTATTCGTGATAGTCGTTTTGTGTGTATGAGCCACCGCAACAACTCGTTGCGTACCTACAAGAAGTTAACAAGACCGGTCGGCGCGGATTTGCATGTAAAACGAATGTAATTTAAATTTTCCGGCGCATTTAGCAGTTTTTGTAATTAACTTTTGTTACTCGGTTTTAATCTATGAAATAAGTTATTCGCTTAATCTAATAACTTTTTATAACACTTGATAAATCGTTTAAGCTTAACTTATGGCATACCGACAAAGAATTATGCGATTGTTATAATACTAATATGCTGAACGCTTTGATTTACTCCGAGAAAAACTTACTAAATTTCAATTAAAATTTCCTTTTATTATTTTTACTATAGTTCTTTATCCAATAGTTAGGCTCTAAATATGTAATAGATAGTTACATAAAACATTGTTAGTAGTAAAATAACTGAACACGTATTAAAAACGTCCCAAATCTAAACTGTTAGCCACAAATAGTTGAAAAAAACTAATGTTTAGAAACTGATGATTCCAATTTAAAATTGTATTAATGAAATCAATTAATTCAAGTTAAAAATAAAAAATGGACATGACCAAAAGTTCTGTAGAATAAGATACATTCGGACAAAAATGTATTGACTTTAAAAAATCCATCATTGTATAGTTGAAAATAGTTTCACTTTTAGATTTTACACAATATTCAAATAAATGTATTATAATGAGATATGACATTAAAATAATTTTACTTGAATTTTGGGTAGAAACAAAAAAGAAAAAAATTCATATCATAAATCATTATGTTCGAAGACGTAACACAAAGTACACAACATTATTTTCCAATGTTCTTATTTTATGCTTGTATGAATATATTATCGTCAATCCATTGTTTAGTTTTGCCATTTCAAATATATTCCAATATGCATTGAACTTCCGATTAGGAATAATGATGTTTCGTTTCTAAAAACAGTTGGTACTACCAATTGTGCTTTCGTCCTTGAACACACAGTATTTTATCATTATAGTTATTTATTATCATAACGCCACCATTTCTATAATAACGTAATTCATTATGATATATCTAATTTAAGTTGTTGCGTATACAATTTTAATATTTTGTTTCTTTATTTTTATTTCTTACATATAATATGAAAAATATAAATAATATAAATGTAAATATAAATAAAACGCTAATGGCTAAGCTTTTGAAACGTAAATGATCAATAAGAAAAAAACACGACTATTATATAAATTATAATAATGACATGTTAAATTACACGTAGGTGTAATTTATTTTATAAATTATATTCAAACGATGTCTGTATACACTGTGACAATTTCAGTAATTTATGTATATTATGATATGGTAATATCCACTATATTGTTGTTAAATATACTTTGTGGAATAAAAAAAATGAACGTTGTTTAATTAATTATCGTGGGCACCCGTGGTTAGACTAAATTATGTTATTGTTGATATTATATATTATATTTTATTCCAATGTAATAACTTTTATGTATTTTAAGTATAAACATTTACAATTTAGGTATAACAGTACTTGGCACCAAATACAGTATAACTTTACAGAAACAGCCTTTTATAAAAAGATTATATAATATTATTGTAGTAGTGTTGTTCGTTCACCTGTAAAATAGATGAATATATATTAATAATGATATCATATTAAATATTTAGATATTTTATTAAAGAAAGATTTAATGCGATGGTAATACAGTAAACAATATATATGATGATGCGTATGTTGAAACTAAATAAAAAAAAATTAAAAAAAAAAATTAAATGATTTAAATATTCTACTAATCATTATTCTTAATTCATAGATACTTATGGTATAATTTACAGTTTACAAAAAAAAGTAATAGTAATGTACTGCTATAGAAAAAAATATTTAAAATTTTCATTGTAAAACAATTTTATTATTTTATAAAAATGTCTTATACTTTTCAAATAAATTTAATTTATTTGATTTAAATCCAATATATTATTATAATACTTGTCAAAAAATTGATTTAGTTATTAAAACATATTATACTCCTATTATACAAATATTTAAATCAACCAGACATTTTTTACAAGTTGTTTAAAACTTAATAAATAAAATAAACAATGTATTCAAATATGGTCAATTAATAATCCAAACAAGTTATAATATGAATCTAGCTAATTGTATAATTATTGCAATTCATCTAATTATTTTTTACGATTTAATGTGTAATTCTTTATTAATGGTCGAATTGGGATATTATATTGCGCATTAGTTATTTATGCGATTATCTGGATAGTCAATAAATTATTAGGTATCGCTATTAATATGATTTTTTATGAATTAACAATAAAAAAATATTTGTTCCAAAATAGCTGATTTCAATATTGCAGAATAACTCAACTAACTCCGTGTACGCAAACGGTGTACGTAATACTATATTATTATAATATTGTTATAACTAGGTGTGTACGTGTTATATTACTTATATAACAATATGTATCGCGTGTTTTATTGCGGGTGCTAAAAGTCGGACATTTCACAAGATTAAATTAAGTCGGGTGTTTAGAAATGCGCGCGCTACTAGAACCGCGTACAACTGTTATATATAATATAACGTCTACCCACCTATAGATATAATGGTTTGCACACTGCACACAATAGCGTGCCTTTTACGTATTCACGATAACGTGCGATTAAAGATTAAATCGGCACGGTGGTCATCACAATATAAATTGATTCCATTCTACATCCGGGTTAATGTTTCCCCGGAGTGGATTTAATATTCAGAACGAGCCGCCGTTACTACGCGCTACTACACTTCTCCCCGTAACAATCTGACCGTTTGGAATTAACTTTTTTTTTCACCGTCCCTTTACACACAGCCGGCTGCTCTTCACCCCCCGTATCCATTGCGTCCTGCTATAACCTCTCCGTCTCACTCTTCGGTATTCACGTTTGACCTTTTTGCTGTACATTGCGATTTTTTTTTTTTTTTGTAGCGCCTCCGACGACTAAACAGCTAGTAATAATATACTTACCGAATTTACAACGAAGTCGTACCAGGTATATTATACATAGTATGTCGGGTACGTATGATATTATTGTGTACGAGTAACATTGGTTGTATACATTATTAGTAAATGCAACTGTCGGCGTGTTACGTTTTAAAATAAGTTCTTTTCGCCACGAAAGATATTGTATGGTTTTCAATTTTAATATTACAATGAGCGACATATTATTATTATTAGTATTATGTTATTATGATTTTGAAAAAGTGTATGATCGCAAAACGAATGGCCATGATTTCACGTCGTATTTCAAATATTATTACTTAAAACTGTAAGAAACAATATTTTTATTACAGCTATGTAAACAAACCTTAAGTTATATAATATCTGTATGTATTTTATTAACACAATATGCAACACAGTTATAACGAAGTTCACATTAAGTAAGTTTTATCGAAATTGTATAATATAAGTCTGTAGTCTGTGTATAGTTTATTATTTAATAATTTAATTCTATGGAGAATTTACCACTTATACCAATCAATATAATCTATTGGCTATTTATTTTACTGCATATGATTGTACGATAATTATTAATAAACCATCTTTAATACAATATCATACTTGTATTATGAACGAATGGAGGTATATTTAATATATAAAAAAATTATAAAACACATAGGTAACATGTATAAATATTAATTAAGTATGAAAAAAATAATATTTGTTTCCACGCCAAAATTTATTCACTTAGTGTTTTGGATTTCAAACTGTTGAATGCTTTTCATAATTCGTTTACTTCGTATTTATTACACAGATATAAATAATACACAAGCCACTAAAATTTATTTTTCAATTACATTTATTATACAAGCAAATATACCTATTATAATTTTTAATATTATTACGTCGATCAATATACACGCGTTGCAAAAAAAAAAAAAAAATAAATAAATACACTATTTCCACTTATCGTCGGGATATTCCTTTCATTTCACTTAATGAAACAAGTTAGAACAAACAATAACGTTTTCAAACGTAAAGTTTTATTTATTTATTTTTTTTTTTTACATCTGCTCATTGACTCAACTTGTACAAACAAAACGGTTTGGATGGATATCTTCTGTAATGTCGAATTCCGACGAAATAAATTCACTGGAAATGCTTTTGGTGCGAATACGTGAATTTACGATAGTTTTTTTTTTTTTTAATTTTACGATTACGATTGTTATTATACCTTTGTGTGCGAGTGAAATGGACTATGTTCCGTAAAGCGCAACGGTCACCGATAAACCGCCCGGATAAGGGATGTTATTATTATTATTATTATTATTATTATTATATTATATTCGAAGTTATTCGGATCACGTGCGTCGGTACATAGAAGTTATAATAATATGTATATATAGGGTGACTGTACACCGCGGCGTTGTCGTTTCTACAATATTCTCGAAATTGTTTATTTATGGTTGACAGTACTTTAAATATAACTTTTATGAAATTGTCTTGTCGTCATAATATTTTCGCGTGGAAAACGTCCGGTATTTTTTTGTATTTGTTTTCAACTCCGACAACTGCAGTGACCTGCTTTAAAGAACAATATTTCACGTATTCTGTCACATGGCAAATGATTTATACATCTGCACGCGGATATTGTAAAACATGCGTTTTGTTCACAAAGCACATTTTACAGTGGTTACGTTATCACGCGTAATGTAGATTTGCCGTATATGTATATTAAACATAATATTTTATTTTATGTATTATACATGTCGTAGAGAACATCCCACAACCGTATGATATCAGAAACAACGGTTTTACAAACTGTAATGATGAAACTAATTAATAGTAGGAATAAAAAGTAATTGGTGAACATCGTGGCTAACTACGGCGTTAATATATTGCAATATGCGAATGATTGTTTTGTTTATCACTACGAGTCACCCTGTATATACATTGAACAGAATACTCTCCGTATCGTCCACTGCGACCGAGTTTAATTAAAACGATCTGTAAGCGAATCGGTAGCGGCCGGTCTGTATATTATATATATATACTTGGGGGGATACGTTTAGACATTAACGGAGAGAGAAAAAACTGCATCGTAGAAAAAATAATAGTAATAAATATAATAATAATAATTAAACCTTCCCGACTGGCGGCGTAAGTATCCTGTAGAATGTATAATAGAATAGAAAAACGACCGTTGTTGTTATAGTATACGTTTTACACGATGATATTTTATTATTATTATTGTTATTACTATTACCTACCGCAGTGTAATAGTAATTATAGGTGAGAAGAGTGGAAAAACACGAAAGCAGAAACTCGGCTATTAAACTTTTTGGCTGTACATAATATTGTATTGAGGTAATACAGGTGTAGGTTACCTGTGTTCATGGTTTCTGCTGGTTTAATTTTATCGTAGCCGAGTTTGACTCAAATCATAGTAATATACTTGTATATTATAATAATATGTATTGTGTGTATTGTACTAACTAAATTGTCTTTTGATTTACGTATAAAAAATACACATACAGAGCAATAAATAAATTCACCGGTACACTATAAGTACTAACTAATTTTTCTATTTTGAAATAATTTTGATACATATTAAACAATTTGTATTGCTGAACATTGGACATAAGTAAATTGTGTCGTTAAAACTAAAATCAAAGTTTTTTACTATATAAATATGATTGTATAATACCACTATATATGTTAGAGCTCTAGTTATATTTTATTATGTAAACGCTGATAATATTGTCCTTGACAACCAATATTTTACCCATATTGCATTTTAGTGAACGTTTTTAATGTGAGCTATCAATTTTTTTGTCACCACATATTATTTGATCAAATCGCATATAACAATTTACAATAATGATGTTTGTACATAATGTATAGAAAATTTCAGTTGTAAAATGTTGATTACACGGCGTCTTAGATAGGCAATTTAGCTATATACAGGTGGTGGGTATTATTTCTCGAATATTGTATGATACAATATATAAATATAATGATAAACACATTTATAAAATACACTTAGGAACATTTTAGGTGACTGAGAAATGAGAATTTTATTATTAAATTTACACTTTTTATGGCATTATATAATTATATATATATATATTAGAGAGAGAGAGAGATTTTTCGCAACAATTTCACAGTAAAATAATGTATTCAATGTACATTATTATATAATAACTATACGTACTTCTTCAATCTTTTTTTTTATCTCGATTATTATACTAATACAGTCATTTTTCAATACAGAATGATTTATCAAACATGCTCATTCGTTTTTACTCTAGTAGTGCAGTTATTAAAAATCAGATTTTCAGAATTATAACCTTGCCATATTTTTAAATTCCTAAGATTTTTTCTAATACATAAGGAATGTCCTTTGTAGAAACTAACTTTTATTTTTCTAATAAAAATATTTCTTTTTCTTCTATAAATTAATTTTTTTTCAGAAAAATTTCGTGTATCAAAATTAATATTTTAAGGAGTAGTTTTGGGGTTAATTATTTTTTTGATAATAAAAATAATATGTCCATTATAACGGTCATGAAAGAAATTAGGACCATGTTAATTTTAAAATAATAATAACTAATATTAGTCTATAAAATATATGTTTTATAAATAACTCAAATACGACTACAAGATTTTATATTTTTATCGAACTATTTTTATGGGTTGATTCAAATTCAAAAACAGTATAAATAAATATAATAAAAAAAAAATATCACAACTGTACATGGTATATAATATATTATTACGATATATGATATTATATTAATAATAGATTTTTAAAATTTATTATTGGATAATTTATAAAATTACTATGTAGCACATAGGTATAAAGTTATATTATTTTTATATTTACAATTATTTGGACGTATTTAAATTTTATTCAAAACTTGAATATACATGTTATTATATAAATTACTGTTAATTTATCAGTTTTAAATCAGTATTTTTTTTTTATTCACTTTACATGTTAGCTGTTGCTTTGGCCTATATTTACATTTTTATTTCCTACACACGTTCAACGATTGTATATAATTATTTAATTGTTTACCGTACTTGTATAAAAGACAAAAATAAAAAATAAATATTTGTAATGACTTTTTATTACTGTAATTATTTTTTCAATATTTTATAATATAAGATTTTTAGTTATCAATGCAAAATATAAATGTAACTATAATTATTTTGAATATACAATAATTGCATGATTATTTTTGTAACTACTTATAATACCAGAATTATTCATGATACATAAGAAATTTTTTTAACTATTATAATTTTCTTGGGACTACCCGGTAAAATATGTTTTACAACCAATATAATTTTCCGTTTCATTTTGTTATATTTTATAATATTTTTAAAATTGGACAATCTATAGATATTACAATAATAAATAAGAAAATAATTTGATTATGATAGCTAAAATGGAATTCAATATTTACATTTGTTTTTTTTTTAAATATGAAAACATTTTAACTTTTTTCATAGTCGTTGTTATTGTAAAAAAGTTTTCTTTCTTTGGTTTTTTTTTTTTTTGTCAATATTTTAAATGTTTATATGTACCGTGCGATAACAGATTACACGCAACACATTTTATTATTAAAACGTTGTCAGTATTTATTTTTGAGCAATATAAGGAAAAAACGTAGTGTGACATTTTTTTTCATTTTAACGACGTTAAAGAAGTTTGACGGCATAAAAGTGTCACGAAAAATATCATTATATAACATTATATTATAGCAGATAGGCGTTGTTGTTGTTGTCGTCGTACGTTGTACACATTCGTATAAGAGCTTATCGATAGTATAATTTAACATACGCAATAATCGTTTATGTTTCAGCTATTATATTAAATTGATTTTTATGTTCGAATAGAAATATTTTTTAAAACCAAATATATTGTATATTATATTATATGAAAAATTTATTTTTATTGAATTTAAATACAATAACCGTCATAATGGCTATATTATAATATTGTCTTAATATTATTGTGTTAATATTATCATTTGTATATAGTCAGTATATAAACATCGAACAAACCCAAAATGACGTTTAAAGCACGATTAAAAAAATTTTCTATTGCACAATTAATACAAAAACTACTATACATTTTACATACTTATGTTCAATATAATAGAGTACAATAGTTTTGATTATTTTTTGAAGTATTATTACACAAAATCAGTTTGTACCCTGTTTAAAAAAATAAAATATACTTACTTTTATGAATTTATTTTTCGATCTTTGTCAATGGTTCAAAATATTAAAAAAAAAATTCTATTGTTTAGTTTAAGTAAACTATCTTATATTATAAAATATAATATTATCATTCCAATACAATAATATTATAGGACCTATAATATAAGTAATGTTATAGTAAAATATAATTATCTTTAAAATAATATTAATTGCAGATAACCTCTTTATTGTTACTAATAGCGTTTTATAAACAAAATAGTACGCATAATATTATGAATGTCTTATATAGGCTTTATTATGGGTACACAATATTGTGTGTCCCTTATACTTGATTGATGTATTTTTTTTTAAGATTTATCACCATGGATCCAATTTGAGTTTGCTGAATAAATTAATGATTTTTTTTCTTTACTTAAGAATATCACTTTTAGAGTGATTGATGTGATGTTAAATCAGTTTTAAAGATTATATATTTCTGGGTTTGTTGTAAGATAGTAATTGAAATAGATAATATGTAGGCAATCTACATTATATTCGCATTACTGTGTGTTATACCATTATGTTCTATACTACAACTACCCCATATTACTGATCATTTTTATAATCATATATGTTTGTATAGTTTGTTATTATTTGTTGTGTTTTGTTTGTTATGATTTGTTATTTTGCAAAAACTATTTTTTCAACATAAATTACGTAAGTATAAGAGTTTAAGAAAATTGATCAATCGATGTCTAGAAATAACAATCCAACAAATTCAAATCTGATGTTGGGTTAAAATTCAACGTTTTAAAGTTTAACGATTGGGTAATAATACATATAATGTCATTCATCCTCTTCCTCTTCTAAGTATGATATCGGGTATAGTTAGTTAGCGAGGACAACTATAAACACACTAACATCGCTTGAGGTTATGTGAGGTTAACAATATCTCACCCTCAAAAAAAAGTATCGTATTGTGGTGTAGACCCTTTCGGTCACGGATGCTTAACGAGCGATTTGAACGGATTAGCTATGCAAATGGTGCCTATAAATTCCGCGCAGAAGATCTGAACTCATTTCGCACACGAGTAAACCATCTATACCGTGGTATATAAACAAAATATCGTCAAGTGCGTCGTCTTCGCCGATTTCTACGGTCTCGCGATCAAGTTGACTAATTCGGCAATTAGCATATACGCCTCATGTGCATATATATACATAACATCGTCGTTATACTCCCCAAATGCAGCGTGACCTATTATACATATATATTGAATATATTCTAACGAGTCTCCGGACCCGCCGTCCTTAGGAGTCGTTTAGATCTCTCCACACGGACGTGGTTGGCGTGAGCGGGTTGAGAGAGAGATAGAGAGAGAGGAAAAAGAAAAATACAGAGTAGCAGAAGATTCCACCCTGATATCTGGTATAGTATTCCACCACCGTGTATATATATATATATATATATATATATATATATAATGTACGGCTGAACGGCGCGCGTAATCCGAAAGACAAATCGCGACCGCGTCGAGGCCACTTTGGAGATGTTTGTGTTATGGATTTTCGAGTGTTTCGGGTCGGCAGCGTCATGGCAGCCCTACAAGATTTGTCGGTGGGGTATTTTTTTTTTATTACGGATCGTGTATATATATTATATAAAATACAATATCGTATAGTGTCACCGCTTTGACCATCTTTTCCTTTCCCGTGCCGCGCCCAAGTATATATACTATTATATTATTGCGACGGGCCGAAACCCGGGAAAACCGATTCCAGATGATAATGGGTCGAGGGAAAAAACCCGTGCCTTCTGGTCGTCGTTATCCGCGACAGAGGTCCGAACACGCCCGCATGGTGAAAACCGTCTGCACTTACTACGTTTTTTACGTATCTAAATGATATACGCATTATACGCTGCCCAGACCTTATATAATGAAATAAACGCCTACTACACTAGACCGTTGTTGTACATGAATAATTATTTGTATCAATTAGTATTAACTTCCGGGTGAATATTCAAACATAGTTTAATCGTTTCATAATACATTTTGTAATGTAGGTATCTATAAGTCTTAATGTTGTTTATTTTAATGTAAGTATGTTTAATGTATTATCCTGACCTCTGTAGTTTCGTTATTTTTCAACTATGTTCAATTTATAGATCTATTTATCCGTAGAAATATTGATTATTATTTATTAATAGTAAATAATATTTTGTAAATATTTTTTTTTTCTCCTTTAACAAATGTATGAACACGGGAACTATTATACATTTACACTAATGAAGAATATTGAATCAACTGGTTTTTAAAATATGTTATAATTCTTATTAATATGATAGTTATAACACGATTTCATTGGAATTCGGACTCCTCGTTTTGAACTATTTATGAATAATTTTAATTTTCTTTAGAATTTTCTTTTTTTTTTTTTTTTTGATATCGGTAAAAAATTCTTTATTAGATTAAAAATTTTTTTATATGCATCTATAGTCAACATTATGACAATTTAAAAAAATAATTTGTGAGGATTTTTGAAATTTTCAAAATACGAATTTAATATTACGTTTTAATATATTATTTTTTAAACCATCAAGATCCACTATTTTACCGTAGGAAGTATTGATTCATATGTTAAAAAAAGCTGGTATAATGTATAAATTATATATATTGTTATAATAATTACATTTTAATAATATAATAAGTGCAATGATTTTGTCAAAAATTAATTCAACCTAATGTAACATTTAAGTAAAATTAAATTATTTTCATACTGATATCAAAAAATACATCATGAAAAATATTTAGTGATATAGACTCACAGACCATCTCTAAATAGAATCGATTTTTGTATATAATGATAGATATATATTTGAATTAATTTTCAATCAAATCCATCACAGTAACTCACTTGGCACATTTTAAACTGCAGAGCGGTATCCACTTTTTTCTTTATCAGTTTTTAGAATAAAATAAAATAATATTCTTTATCATGGCGTATAATTAACTCGTAACAGTGTTCGTGTGTTTAAAAATCAATTTTTATAAGAATAAAAGTAAATTTTAGACTATTTTTGAATATATTATAGGAGTATAATATAATAATATGTATATACAGTTATAATAAACCGTCGTGAAAAATTAGCGAAATGTGTGCTTATTTTGAAATCGATGAGAGTAAAACAAGTAAAAAAAAAAAGACACTAGTGTATAATATATATTATTATATAATACGAGTCGGAACGGGAAAAAAAATTCCAAAAAGAAACTCGCGAAGAGAGAGCACTATTCACGTTTATCAGTGACATTTTAAATAAATAGGTTCTTTTATCTCTTATATTGGTCTCGTGCGAGTGGACATTTTTCAGCCAAATGTTCAATAATCGATCAACGCGTAAATTCAACAGTGGTCTTTAATCTTTTATAAATAATTTAAAAATGATTGCGTAACCGTAGTACTAAAAACTATTTTATTTCAGTATAAATTATTCATTAGATTTCGATTCTCAGTCTTAGTAAAATAATAAACTCCTGAAATATATAATTATATTATAAATCGAGCTTTCATTTGTCTTAGGACACCAGCCTACTGTGTACAAACTTAGCTTTTAATAATAAAACAATTTTTTTTAAATAATTTTCGCAATAATTTTAAAATTGTATAAAGTGATAAAAAATGGATATTAAAGTCATTTTAAAAATTTAGGAAACTTAAAATTGATTTCTATAGAAAATTTATTTATTGTCTACTGTTTAGAAAGAATAAAATAAGATGATATTTATTTAATTTTTAAAATTAATTCTTAAAATATTCAATGAAAATTAAAAATATTTAATGCATAATGCATTCAAAATTTCGAACAACCAAATTTTAAGGAATTACGTAAAAAAGTATTATTGTTATATATTTTTTTAATGACTGGTATCTAGTGGTAATTTTAAAGTATGAAAAAATTTACGGTTAATGTTAAAATGAACATTTTATGAAATTTGGAAGTTACAAAAACAACCAAGACCTTATAATATTGTATAATTAAAATTAAGCAAATCAAGCATTAAAACAAATTAAATCTACTTTATTTACATAAGATATTTACGTTTCATTATACTTAATCTTGGCTGTTTTTTTCTTATTACACATAAGAATATTCTTAAACATAAAATATATGCTATTAGAATTCATCAAGTATACTCACTACAATTTATTCCTTTAATAATGTATTTATACAAATTATAATTATTGGGATTTTTAAATATATATACTTAATATTGAAGACTATATTTTTAATTATTTCCATTATTTTATTTGTTTATACCGTTTAAAGAATGTCCTTTAGTTATACAATCTATTTTTTCTATACATTTTTAGTTGGATGACTTAAAACTATAATTTTTCAGTTGTATGAAAATACATTTTATGAAAACAGAAAACTTCTCTATGTAAAATATGATCATTGTTAACTTAAACATTTTAAAATTCAGAATTTCAATATATTTATTGCAAGTAATAGTTAAGTAAAAGTTTAAGTCAGCAAAATGTTTAGTGAATCGCTCAATAACTTAATATAATTAACGTATGATGTGTACACCTATATAGTGAAGTAGTTATAACTCTATTTATTTTTCTAACAGAAAAATTGAATGGAAAATAATTGCAGGAACATTTTTGCTATCCACAACCCATAGCTATATAATAACCTTAAAGTATTAGGGCTAGTGAAACGTTTTTGTTTTATTTCCAGATGGGATGATTGTGATAGTAGGCTATAAATTATCAGTTTTGTTACTATATATATATATATATATATTATTAGCTAATTAAAATCTCTTTCAAAGTTATTACCAAGATTACTTTTCGTTCGAAATCGGTTTCAATGTCGTAAAGACTTAAACTGTAAACCATATTATAGCAACAATTGATTACCGATGATGATGATGATAATAATAATACAATATCGAACAATTTATTTGTTGTCGTTTAAATTACTATTATAATATCAAACCTTAAAAGTATGCCTACTCGTATGACGTGCTTTAACTGTCTTAAAAACGTACAGTATTGCAAATTTTCTTTCAGTAAAACCGATGCGGTGTTGTTAATTTAAATTTTAAATTAAATTGACTTTAAAATATCGTAAAAATCCGACGAGAGATAATCGATATTGTTTTTACCTTCAAATTCAATAATATGTCACTTTGTTCTAAAATTAAAATAACAATACAACATCGGTTTTACTGAAAGTAAATTCGATGTGTTATTCGTTTGTACGACGGAGATAATATATGCGGGTATAGTATTCGTAAAATTTAAACATAATTCGTATATTAATGTTATATGCATGGTAGACGCTAAAGACAAGACAATAATAATATATAATAAATAATAATATAGCAAAATAATTGCGTATAATAATAATAATAATATAATAATAATGATAACAATAATAATATAACGATGATAATTTTCCAGGGAAATTCAACAGCGTGGCAACAACGGTCATGAAATACGATTAATATACGTATATAATATATATATAAGTATATATCATATATATATATATATATATATGAGGTATAATATACAACGACATAGTCGCGTTCGAAAACTTGCAACTTCTCTGAAAAGTTTTTACGACCTTTGCAGCGGAAGAGCATGAGCTCAGACTAGTAGAGCGATGGCGCGAGTATCGTAGTCTAACACCCCTTCAACTACCACCCACAGCCATCTGCCACGGCCGCAAACGCACATAATTCGTACGAATTTTTTCGCCTGAAAAAAAAACAGAAAACGCGCGCTCTGCGTCTGGTTCAACGGACCGAAACGGACTCGGTGGCGGTGGTTTATCTCTAGAGCGCGATAAACAAGCGGTCGCTGGTGCATGATGGCCGGCGATAATTTCGTTTCGGTCCTGGACAATTATTGCGTTGGCAATGAATCACCACCGTCACCGAGCCGACCAAAGGTTTTCTGCGTACACATACACACACACATACATACATATATATATACATACATACATATATATATACATACATACATATATATATATACATACATACATATATATATACATATTTACAGATATATATATTATGTATAGCTATATTATTATCGCTAAGTAGCTTGAGTGGTGGGTGAAGTAGAGAAAACAACACACACACATACGCGCACGTGAACGCTGCTCAATACATATATATGTATAAAATATAGTGTTTGTATATAACCACACGTAGGAAAACGTACATATACCTACGTATATATGTATATCTATGGTGTATGGGGGCCTGACCTCCGCCTTTTCCCTTCGGTTTCCGTCGACGGCGGCAGACGACGAACGAAATGGTTACGGGAACTGTGCCAAACAACTGCGACTGTTGAGCCCTGTCTGTCCGCTCTCCGCCCTACATACCACCAGCCGTTACCACTGGTACTCCGACGATTCCGCCCCCGTCGCATACCCGATATCGACGGTGGCGAAACACTACCGCGCTTCACTGATACCCCGCTAACCTAGGTATCTGTACCCCTCCCTCCACGGAGTATGATGGCGAGAGGGTCGAAGGTTGGTCGCCGTGTGACCGAGGGAGTGGTTGAGGCATGCAGCGACGTTTCGCCGGAGCACAAGGTTTTATGAGCATCCGCCGCCGACATACGACGATCGCTCGCGCCAGGGACTCGATCTGGGTGCCGTGCCAACAAAACCACCCTCTCCGTCCAACGCGACACTAATGGCGGCTTCTGCAGCGGATACTAGTCCGCCACGCCCGGCCAGAGCATCCCCTACACCACTGGCAGTAGCAGTTGCAGGGAAGGATGATTGTTCAAGATAAAATAAGTTCCAGCCGATCATTGAGCAATAACAATCTAACGATATATATATATATATATATGTATGTATGTATGTATGTATGTGTGCGTGTGTATGTGTATTCCTAACCTCCTACATGTAACGTGTATAACGTTGTTACACTACACCGTGTAAGGTACACGAAAGATGAGTGCTCGCGATTTGGCGGCGTTTCAGAATCGTGATGACGTTCTCACTGATGACTGGGCGTAGGTACACACCACGCAGACAACCGCCACACCGCGGACGAGAAAATTATTATATTATAATTATATACTAGTGATATCGTATTCTGCGCTCTGGTGTTCTGTCCCATTCGTAGAGTGGGTTTGCGAGCTCATATTGTGATATTTTCAACCGGCTGTTTTCGAATTTACTTACTCTGCAATTTAAAAAACAACATAGCTTCCCACCAGCACTGCCGATGCGGTGACATCTGCACTTTCGGCTTTGTATTTCAAACGGTTTGATTTCCGATAATCGAATATATCACACTTATTAAAAACTACTGATATACATTTCAAAGGACAATAATACGTAGTAACGATTTCATCGGACAATACTTATGGTTTTACATTTTCAAACAGGTGTGAAAACTTTACGTTATCATATTTATGTAACGGCAGCTGTTGCTCATTGTACCAATGCCGTTTTACACGATATTTAATGAGATTTTAATAAATTTCAATAAAAAACATGTGAACGAGATATTTTATTGTTAATCGACATCGAACGATGTCAATAATACTTAACGAAAACGATGTAGTATTTGTAAAATATATAATATATCGCACCGTTGTACGCAAGAAATTTCACCACGAGTGCAGCTAGGAGGTGCCTGACAACACGCATAAGTTTGAATTTACGAGAAACAATTATTGCTTTTCTATTATTCCATGTAATGGGATTTCACTATAAATTGAGACGTAAGATTTGGAGTACCATTTGTTTTGTGTTTCACTATCGGTTGCTTGACTTTCTTTTGTGTTTTAGAAAAGGGTTGACAGAAAAAACTCAGTTTATATGCTCACTTAATATAATATTAAGTGGTATATCCCTTTTTTTTTCCTTTGGTACAAACAAAAATTAATTACCAATTGCTCGTTTCAAATTAAATTTAACCGGAATTATGTAGAGACTCGTTTTTATGTTATTTTACAATTTACCACAGTATAATATGTAAATGCGTTGTTTTGGAAAGTGGCGTGTAATTTATAAGATAAATTATGAATCAAATTATTATAATTATTATTAATAAGCTTCAGCAGCTATTGTCGTTATGTGTAGGTTTTTTTGTTTTTGTATATGGTACGGAAAGTTTTTGGAATTCGTATTATCTTTTGTGGCATATGGCATTGTCGCTAACAACCCGTGCGATGATCACCTTTCTGAAAACTAGCAATGGCGGATGGCGCTTGAACGTAGGACTATTCAGCGGTTATGGCCAAATACGACGTCTACCATACCATGCTTCAATTAAATTTTGATGTCCTTGAGGTCCAAGAACTACAAAAAATAATATTAAAATAAATGTAATAATAATTGATTAAAATTGCTTTTTATAGACAATATAATATAGGCAACATTCAACTATTCCGTACATTGTATTAATACAAACATGGCATTAACATTAAACATTTTCTCCGTCGGCAATCGTTGTATAGAGTTTTTATGTGTTATGGTGGTACGCGTAATATCTGTTGAGCATTGTCGTCGTTAATAAAACAAAAGCTGGCGCCTCAAATGACAATAACGGCCAATAGATGGCGTTTTATAATTGTTTGTGAACATAAATGGTAATTATTGTGATATCACCATAATACGTTATTCTGTTTAACGAAACGTTTGCGTTAACACATATACACTTCATTATATTTTTTACGATCATATTGAGAGTTTAAATTTAAGACTATAATCATTTAGGTATGGTTGGTCTCATTAGATTCTGTCAGCATAATTCCAATAGTTGCAGTATTCACATACGTACTATGTGTACGTGTGTCAAAATTTCCAAAGCTTTACATTGAATTTCAGTTCGATTCGATGCATTTTAATAACATACTCTTTTTTATAATATTATATTTTATTGATTTAATGAATTGATATATAATATAACAATATAATATTCGTTTCTATTGTTTCACCTGCGGTGTAAATTAAATCACAACGCCGCACACTAATACAATATTTAAATTACGGTCGTAAATCGTAATATTATGATAATATTACCAATAATAATAATAATAATAATAATAATAATACCTATACGATTCCTGTAAATTGATTGGATCGTATGCGCATAGTATATTCGTATCGTTCCGGAGAAATAAATCCGAGTACGATTATCGCGGTGGTGCCGTCATGATACACTAATGCTAGCACTACGATCCTACGCTGTGTAAACCATATAGATCGTGTTATGTTATATTATTATGTATGATATACGGGTATTACGGATTATTAAACATGAACTTAATATTAAAATAATATAACGGCTATACTTTTATCGTTCACCGTTTCATCGCAACGAATTGTTTGACTCGGACTCTGTCACTGCAACGCAAATATAACTTTTATACGTAAAAAATAATGCATTATAACAATGTTATGATATGTTCGCGCAAACAATCTCTTATTATTTAATGTCATACAGCACCTACATAATAATAATAATAACACGCAGTACGCGACTTGTCTAAAAAGTTTGAAAATTCTACAAACGTATTGCAGTGGTGTTAATTCGTTTACACGTTATTAGACGCAACGATTAAAGATAACTAAATTGACTTAACCACAACTGCAGCTGTGGTGGTAAATAATTATCTACCGTTAATCAAATCAAATAGAACGTCGTGTGGTAATATCTCATACTGTTATCATAATATGGTACAACGTATGCATGGTCACCGCTGGACAAATCGATGCGGTCTTCAAACTTTGTAGGTAAATCACATTTTTTGAATATGTCAGAATGTCAGATCGGGCTAGGTACACTTAACGTCAACCAGACGTGCGTGTATAATAATTAATAATAATAAATTACAGCCATAAAGGGCAACACATTTGGTTATCTTGGGCAATTATTTTCACGGATCTACTTATCTAATTTATCTTTATTTTTTTTTTTTTTTTTTTTTAGGAAACATAATAACATAATATTTTATTATTTTAAATCTGAATATCTAGAAAATATACGAGTATACTAACATCTAATTTAAACACTTAAAGTTTAACAAAATAACTAGGTAGATGCCTATTACCTATTATTGAATTAATATTCAACATTTATACCGTCGACATTTGCATGGAAATATTTATGTCTAACAGAAATGTATGTATGTTAGATAAAAACAAATTGTAAAATTTACTTTATATAACCTATTGTTGGTTTATGTGTAAGTAAAATCTTGACGTAATAATATTATATGTATAACCGTGTGCGAAAATGATTATTAAAAATGATAAATGATTATTATTATTATTTTATTTTTAAAATTATTATTTTCCAATAGCATGTACCCACTGCATAGAATATAATGTCGATAAATTTTTATAATTATTATTTAACGAACAAAAGTGCTGTGTGTATGAATATTATACTTATACATGGGTACGTGTACAATGTTTACAACCGATCTTACGATTTCAAAAAGGAAAATAGCAATTTTTCTCTTAACATCATTCCGTCGCGTATCACAGACACGCGCAAACCTATATATATATACGTATATTGTGTATGTATAATAGCACTTCTCTCTAATGCGCAGTGTGTGTGTGTGTGTGTGTGCGTATACGCTGCACCACCATCATCGCACATTCACATACACCACGACCAGCTTTTCCCGTTCGGATAAATAATTGAAACTCCACACTATTCCCATGGTAACGTGCGCAAATTGACTTATGCCTGGAATTTCAATCATGAGGCAAGGTGTAGGCGGCGGTGGCGTCGGAAATGGTAGCGTCTGAACGGGTGGATGGAGAGGTAATTTTGTTTCGGGAAATACGGTGAGTTTTCACGCGCATATTTTCCAATTTACGACGGGATATAATATATATTATATTAGATTAAGAAGTTTTTCTTTGGTAAAAATAATTTATTAATAATAACGCGCGGAGCTATGGTGGCGAAAAGAAACGCGGCGAATGAATAATGACCATCGTCGTCGTTGTCGTCGTCGTTGTGCGGTTTGAATTAATGTAAAGGAACGCGAAATAGTGTAGAATGTTCAGGGTCAAAGACTAGACGTCGACGTTGGTTCGAAAGGGTTTGTGCGGGAAGTAGATGGAGAAAAAAACCGTGTTTACAATTAAACCTCAAACTGCATACGGTACAATACAACAATCTTTTTATCACTGGGCGTGGACTAAGGTCGACAGCGACGGTGTGATTTTTTGCACGATAGCTATCTCTCACGAGTCCTAGTATTGTACTAGTATATTGTAAAATAAACTTAAGGTTTTTGACGATATCTTGTATTATAATCATCTGTATTTAATACTGTAGGGATAAAGATAATTTCTCAAAAATCGTGAATTATTATGAGCAATAAAAATTGATTTAACAAAATATTAATTTGAATCACTTTGTTTGTATATAGATTGTGTTATGAAATCTTATTTTTATCGTAAGACAACAGTTAAATAAAAATCAAATTAAACTGTAGAAAAATAAATTATTTAAATAGTTTTTAAGTATTAAAAATACAACTATAAATAACTAATTTACCAAGATATTAATGATTATCATACATTTTATTTTATATACGTATATAATTATATTATGATGTTCTAACTACAAACACTGTTAAAATATTATATTTAAATACTCTGTGCATAATAATTTTCAAGACTCATTACATAAAATTTAAATAAAAAACTCGGAAATCATCTATTTGGTTTTTTTATTTGGCTTTTCAACAACTCCTAAAAATATCTAATACATAATTAGCATTCAATACTCATTTGAAATAAATAGAATACAGATTATTACTTACTTATTACTTACTTACTTAAATGCCATACGAAATCTAAGTAAGTATTCAAAAATATACTACAAAGTATATTATATTATAAACATAGACATTCTAAAACTATAATTTCATTATAATAATAGTGAATAGTACACTTGTGATTTGACAAAATCAAAAATAAAATTATTATTGAATCAATCAGCTAAACATAAATTTTACTTAATTTATTTGCTGTTCTATAATGCATTAAGTATAAAAAATATTTTATAAATTTAACTAATTGTTATGTTTTTGATTAGCATTGATTTTGTTATAGGAAAACGTTTGTAATTTGTAACTTAAGTTTTTTATTACGTAAAACTATTAAAAACTTTTTCGATTATGTATAGAAAATGTACTTAGATGTATATAATCATTTCGTAAAAAATTATATCCGTATTTTATATACTTAATTTATGAAAACTTAAATCGTTTAAACTTAAATTGATGCCGGTATAATTCATTCAGTTTATTATAAGCATCACAAGAGCGCATTACAAATAATAATAGTTAACTAATAATACAATGTTGCATGTTAATATTGGTAAAATATTACCTCGGTTTTTTTACTTGTAAAATGTAGTAAAATGTATAGCATGCAAAATCCGTATAACTAAAAACTAACTTTACTACGTTCACAATTTTAAAATAGCAACTCGTACTAAATAATAAATTAATGTTTTATGTGAAATTTAATACTAAAAAACCTAATTTTTTCTGTGTTGAATGGAAAATATTGAATGATATAATATGATCATTAATACTATTTATTTAATTGTTAAGGTTTGGTTTTCATTGAAATTTCACCGCAAAATATGCTACTAGAAATCGTTAAAAAAATAGTCAACATAATCATAATATAATAGTTAATCAGTATTACTGTATTAGTAATTGTAACTAACTGATGTATATAATTTTAGCTCTATTCAAAAGTTATTAAGCTGTTTTAAATGTGTGGATTATACAATCGGTATAAAAATGAATATTAACTAATCAAAAAAATATAAATTTATTAAACAAGATGATTTTCAATGTAGAGTTTATTACAAACTCATTATTACTACTTTCATTTCAATTATTATGTGTTGTGATTATTTCGTTTTTCAAGATACTAAATACTATGTTTATATTTAAATCGTCCAGTATGTAATAAACACTAATGTAGTCACACAATATGTTATCGTTTAATTTCAGCTATAATAATACATTAATAATATCTTGTACTTCAATATTCTTTGACTTAAACGCATTACTTTCAACACTTTATATAGTGTATACTATTAGATAAACTACTTTGCATTTATACCACTAAAATTTTACTCAGCATCAACAGATGACATCGCAGCTACTTCACAAGATTAATATTGTGTGTGTATATCACAATAATATTATAATTATTAATGTCAATGTTATTGAAGCAGTACGTACCATATATCCATGTAGACATGTATACATCATGTCAACAGTTTTACCGCTTTTTATAATATAGTTTTCTTCCTTTTGCAAAAGTAAATATATCGTTTAATACATATTTAATTACAAGCTTTAGCAAATTATAGTAGGCAAAAACTTAACTTGTTAATGATTATAAAAATATTGTTGAATTTATGATCGTGTATTTTTTTGGAATTCCCCTAAAAATGTGCTACCCTTTTAACACGATACTACGTCTTGTTGTTTCCGGTACGACCAGTTGAACGTGGCGGCGTGGTGGTCGATTTAGAATGTATATATTATGTCGTAAGTGTCGCATTATTTGTTTTTCATTTTAAATTTTTATTTATTTCTGCCGTAACTGTCTCTCTCCACCAAACCTTCCATCGCCCTATGTCGGTTACAACGTTGCTCATATCGTTGGGTTTGACTGGAGGGCTGATGCCCGAGGAGGGATGGCGAACGTTTAATTTTATTCGTTGACATTTTGCGCTATCCGCATTATTATTACTACTACAGGATGGAGAACACTCGAGGGGAAATAATACGAGCACATCGCCCGACGGTCATAAATTTGGCAACCAGCAGACCTTTCGGATCTTGAAAAACGCCCCCCTCCCTTCACCACAAACTCATAGCGCACTCGTATACCGCAGCGGCGTGCACGTTGAATTTATTATACGCTTGCGGTCTTCAGTTTTACGTGCTCGGTCGGCCATCACTCCACCATATTTACCTACATATATTATATGAATAAGTTAGAATAATATCAATAATAATAATAATAATAGAAAATATGTTTGTCGAAAACTCGGGGACCGTAGGATACGTAGTCGATCGAGAAATTGACAGGCCTAGACAGAATATCGTAATTTTATTAATATTATAAAGGTAACTCGTTTCGGGTAGATACGTGATTCAATATAATATGTTATCAACCGTACTTCCAATATTTTACCGCATACCTTTTTCAATTCCACGTATTATTTATCAAGCTACATAAAAAAAAAAACTATTTGAGAATTTCCATCAAAGCTGTATTGGATCATGAACATATCTTTTGAATTTCAAGGCAATGTTTAAAATTATAGCCATATATTATACAGTATACACTCGTTCATCATAGTAACGAATTTTGGTTGCCATAACAACTATATGGTCGAGTGTAACGAAATTATACAATTATATATAAAATATATGCAATCATCGTATTAAATTATTGTATTATTATAGCAACAAATGTAACAGAAAAGCATCTAACGATTTTTAAATAACGCTTATAGCCCAAAAAACATAAGATCACGCACGTCAAAAATGATTAGGATTTAAGGATTCATCAAATTTGGATTCATTTAAAATCCCCCATCCTAATAATCGTAATTATGAATATTTTGATAATATTTGAGAATCATATCGGGTTATTATATTACGCAATAAGAAAGATTACATATTTTAAATACAGATTTTTATTATAAATAATAAAGAGGTAATAATGATGGCTTAATTTTTAATAAATAATTTATTATTTTACATTAACAAATCTAAATTATAAAATATCAGTTGTTTCAAAATAAAAAATAACGTTTTATATACCACATTGAACCTTTTTTTTCTGAATTATACTTTGCTTATAAACAATTTATGAACGATTACTTGTCAATTAACTATATTCAATCCACAAACATTCTGGAAAAATATTGTATTCCATACCATGCCGTCATCAAACACAATAATAAGAAGTTTAAGATACGCGTGGTTTTTTGATGCATCCGCGAAAACTTTCACCAGTAAGTCCTTAAACGATTATTTGGCATGGCTATTAAATTATAAATCGATATCAGTGAGGCGTTGTTGTGGAATCGTTTTCACAAATACCTTTTTGTTGCCGACATGAATAAAATTCACTGGAAGATTAATACACGAGGAAGATGGGATATACCAGTACATCTGTGGCGGAAATTGACTTAACGAGGGAGTTCAAGAATTTAAATATTATACCATAACCTGTAGCGTAAACGCCGATCCGTATTTTGCAATATGTTGTCTGTATCAATTAAAATAAGTTGACTAACAGTGATTTCCATTGACCGTTGATATATTTACCACGTATACCTACATATGTTGGCCGCATTGTCACTATATCACTTGAGCAGATATCGTGGAATATATTCTGCAAATAAAAACTCAGGTTGTACCTGTATTTCTATTACGTCGGAGAAAATACAGTTTTAAAAAATAAACTAGCAATTGCCTGTCCACATTGGAGGACATTAATGAACAATAAATTCATGTTACGAAATGAAAAACGACCACTCTATCAAGATTCCCGGTCTTCATTGGCACACGATTATATACGTATTTGGATGTCAAACTATAGTTTCAGTGAGCAAACTACCAATCGGTTTATTCTATTCACAATAGTACGGCTTTATGATTCTATTGGTAAAATCGGTCCGGTAATATTTATGGCTAAATGTATTATACAAGAATTTTGGTGGATCCAACACCTCGGCCCTCACCTGAAATATGGTCAATGATCATTTTATTGCACGTAAGACTAAAGTTACTCTACTAAAGCTCTCCGATATTAACATTGTTTTCTTTCCTATTAAAATGTTGTATCAAATCTATTGCTTAACTATTTTAGTGACCAAAATTAATTTTTTATGTTTTCAATAAGTACCCAATTCAATTAGTCTTTCACTATTGAATAACAAGTATTAATTTCAAATCATAATAATATATAATACACTGATGTTTTTATTATTTGTTATATCCTATTCCATATTACAATACAACATGAATACACTTGCAGGAATTTACGAACACATATTTACGCAATCACTATTTTGATTCACAGTATAGTACGTAAAATCGTATTTTTTTTAGCTCGATATTACGTAATATAATATATTATATTTATCGTTTTTATGGTAGAAAACAATTTTGACAAATAAATTATAAGTTTTATAGTTTATGTATTATATTTTGTTTCAGTTATACTGTTATATCTTGTATGGATTCGATGAACACATAATATTATGGATAACACAGTTTCATAACAATGTCAAAAGATTATTTTCTATGAATTTAACGAGAAGTGAGAAATAACTGCTCAAAAAACATGAATTGAATTATTTATTTTATTATTGGATTATTAATTTAGTAATCGAGTAATAACTTTAATTTTGTAAGTATACAACGTATTCGTAAACTATTAAATAACCTATACAGTAATCCGATAAGCTTAAATGATTTTCACTAAATCTAAATCCAATCATTCCCAGCAAGAGAGTAAATTTCTCAAACTTTAAAGATTTAATTTCTTAGCGTTTACTGTTATGAACAATGTAATGTTTATATCATGCGTGTTTGTTTGGAAAGATGATTTTCATAATATGAAATAAACAGTTTGGTTTGATCAAAATTATTACACTCATATTATCAGTTACTAAAAAGCATAAAATACATTGTTCAATATTATCAGATAGGCCATAGTTTTTGTGAATGGTATACATTTTAAATAAATCAATAGACAATTCGTTGAAATAATTGCGAACCGCGCCTGAGCCGACGATAAAGTTTTTAGTTGCAAAAAGTGAACAATTTTAAAACTATTAAAAATATTGGTTTTCGAAGTTCTTATGAATCGTCGGATTGTATAATAACATAATATTATACGAAACGGTTTTCCCTGATCGATTATATCCGATCTTTATGGTAGTCGTATAAAGTGTGACGCATTATATAATAGGCGTAACAATCACCCGAAAAACAATATCAATTGCGAAATCGCCGTTATCTATTCTTTCTTTTCTTCTTATTATTATTATCATCGTCACTAATCGTTTTTGTTTGACTGTCGAATGGATCTTAGAAAAATACATTTGAACGACAATACTACCGTCGAGCGTTAGACTAAATTTTGTGGTTGGGTAGTAGCTGGTATGCACAAGAGGCGTATTCCGGGCGCTTGTTTAACGAGAAACGGCCGCCGCCGTTGTGTAAATATAATAGGAAAACGCAATCGCTAAGCAAATATTATATCGAACTAAATCGTCGTAGCGGCATTGGCTGCAATCGTCAGTAATTAAAAATTATATTATGTATATAGAGTCATCGTTCGGTTAACGCCGTTTTATCGACTCTGCTAGCGGGTGGGCGTGCGACGAGCTTAATCGACGTCAAAAAAGGAGTTACTGTGATATCTCCTAGTTTGACGGGGGGGGGGGGAAGGACGCGATGTGCAGAGGATGGAATACTCTCGGTGTATAAGTATAATAATATAAATCGTTATTTTGACTCTCGCGCATTCCCGATAATCATCTTAGACCCGATTTATTTATATATATATATTTAGAGAGCAGGCTGGCCATAAATATTTTCGTTTACCTCCCTTTACCACTAGCACCGTGGTCAAGTCGAGTTCGCAAATTTTCGTTCTAGCACAATATATAACATAGCGCGTTATGTGTTTCGGAGTATTGTTGGGTTTCGAACATAATATAATATATTATATCGCTGCAACAGTAATATATTATGTATATACTATATATTTTATACTACATTTTCGGTGTTCGCAACGTGAGTCCAAGCTGAAAATTATGATTTTTTTTATCCATCTCTTTCTGAGCGACAACGAATCATTTTTACTTTATAAATCGTACAATATATACGTTTCTCGCGTTCGGATCTGGAAAAGATCAAAAGCCTCCGGATTCAATGGTAATGTATGCTAGTTGAACCTGTAATGCACAACAGTATAGCCTAATGGAATATGTGTAATAAACGATAGATCGATAAATCGTATTGTAACATGGTCAGGGGAACGACCAGTTAAGTACTAGATATACAGGGAGAGTCGTAGGACTCTTGACACGGCAACGGCGGTACGGGTAGACTGGTATTTCACGGTACGCAGGTCGAAGTATCGTAGATATAACTATTGTAACAGAGAGCAGTATAAGAATCTAAAATGATTTAAACTAATTAGGACTCAATAACAGGTATTATTAGTTGAATTGCCTACTGAATACTTATGTTAATTACAATGTTTACAAAATATGTAACCTAAGTTGTATAGTAGTAGGTGGGTAGTCGGACGGAGTATGATAGTCTGTAGTGCGTTGTGGTTTAATGTGTACAGCGAACTGCCGTTCTTTAGTGAAGTGTATTGGAAATAGGCTTTACAGTTAATTGGTGTGTGAATATGTTATTGTATAGATCAACAGTTTGTTGTATACTCGTATCGTGTCACACGACATAATTGTTACAGTGTGACGAGTGTTTCTGAAATGGTTTTCAGTTTCACTACCAATAGATATTCGATCGTAGAAATTCGGAACTGATACAGTTAAACATTCACGTTTATCCGCGCTTTTAAACCCGCACATCGCTCTTATTATTTCGTTGTACAGAATCATCACTCATTGTACTATGTTCATTATCTATATTATTATTACATAAGTGCTATCAAATTTTGAGACTTTTTTTTAAAACAGAAATACTTTATTTGAAAATGTTAGCTGTTTCGTGATTCCCAATATACTAGTACCACCTTCTAAATATATGTGTATTTTCAATTCATTGAATAAGATTCTAACATTTTTACGATCCCATCAACTACCTGGGCCCATGCAGCGTCGTCTGAACAAACCAGCGAAGGACTGCAGTAGTCGACTTTTTTTTTGTTGGGAGTCTGCGACATAGACGTATTACGACACGAAGGGTCGTTGCTCGGCTGCTCGTGCGTGACACGCGAAACCGTTCAATCATCGTATAATACGGACGACCACGCGCTGTACCAGCAACGAGGAGGAAATAGTTATAGTGACGACATTTCAACCGAGCAGAATATTATTGTCCCCGAGGGTGAAATTTTGATAATAATAATAGTAATATATAATAATAAAAAAAAAAGGAAGTGAGTGTTATGCTAACTCCTTTTTATAGACTATGAGGCCTAAACAACCAGGACCGATTAACTTATTTTCTAGAAAACTTGTATAAGTTATTCAAATTACATTTGCTTTGCAACGGATCAGCTACTCTTTTTCTTGTCATATCAGATGACCTGTATGTAAATTTATTGTGTTATATCATTCATTGTAACGTTCTTCGTGAAAATTAGTACTGCATTTTTTTTTTATACTCGACAAAATAATAATAATTGTATCCCCGATAATGACGATAACCCTATCATAGACTACTTTCCAAATTATCAATAACCAATAAAGAAATCGAATTAAAATTTCTTGTATAATCTACTAGCTGTATAATCAATTTTTTTTTCGTATAACTTATTTTATATCGACAACAAAGTTTAAATTGTAAACGTTTAAGCAAGGTGTATATATTATATAAACTTTAAAACTCAAATTGAGAACCACGTGTCTTAAATATTAAACTTTAATATTTTAACTATACTATCCTGAGATCCCAATGGCGATAAGAGGTATGTAGTAACTGACTATTCAGTGGTTGGTAAAAAGTTCTATTTATTTTTTCATTTTTCAAAATAGGTCCCGTATTTCACGCGTACTTTATACGTATAAAGAGGTGGGGTTACATGTTCGAAGGAGGCGAATCGTTAAATATTCTAGATACACTCTATATACACATCATCGAATAAGCACGAGACAGTGTGAATTGTGAATAATAATATTTATTTGCTCGGATGATATATAATAATAATATTATAATGCACCACGCGAACCACCATGTTTTTTTTTCATTTTTTTATTTTGTTTGCCACGACGTGTTTGCGTCTTCGTTTATACGACAACACAACTGTCGCACTTACGGTTAGTTTACTCTATCTCCATCCATAAATTGTATTTTATATTTTATATTTACAGAATATATTTTGTTTGTACATTAGTATCCAAGATTTTTATCGAACATTGAACCATCTAGCCTTCTGAAACTTACAATTTTTAATATACGTTTTATATTGTTATAATATGCGTTTAAAAATGTATTGACACACTAGAACAATGTCTAAAATTTAAATGCTTGCCAGTAGAATAAAAATAAAGTTTTTACAATGTGATTTAAAATGTACACAGGATCAGAAAAATGTTTAGTTTTCTACAATTATGAATTAATAATTATATAGGTCGTATATAAAAAATGTTTATATTTTTGCTAAAATGCATATAAATACTAGTTACACGGTTTAATCAATGTATGATAAATTTTTAAATTGAATATTATTTATTATAGGTTTTAAGTTGCTTGTAGGGTGGAGGTATTATATATACAAACAGTGCGTAATATATTATATAATTTATTTATCTATCTACCTATATTATTAACACCACGATTGTTCCGACGTAAACACTACGCTCATGGTGGACGGTGGTACATAATAATAATAATATTATTATTATACTGCAACTGATACAGCAGTAAGGATTTAAGATACGTAACACCATAAACATTTCATTTTCGAACCCGTTTCCGCTACCTTTTGTCTTCTAAAACGTCATAAACTTTTGATTTTCTAATTACAGCCCGTGTATTTTTACTTTTCAAAAAGAGATAAGGGTGCCGAGTGACGGAGACATGCGTAGGAAGGTAGTCACGCGGCTCGTTTCCCTGTCAAAACTTTAAACTTTAATAATTACACGATTACACGGTTGATGTGAAATATTACATGATACACCGATATACTTTTTAAAATATATTATCGTGCAGAAATTATTTAAACTAAAAAATAATGGATTCCAATTTGGTAACATTTAAATGTAATTATTATTTTTAAAATATTATGTAATTACATACTTCTATTCATTATAATATTATTATTAATCATTATATACAAGGCAATCATTTTATCACGAATTTATTAATACATAAAAAAACGTAGATAATTTTTAAATTATATATACTTTTTGAAACATTTGAGCATATATTATATTATTTTGCATTTTTTTTATAAAGTTGTTTTTACTATTTAATTTGTTTATATAATTGTATAATATGATGAAGTATAGTACAAGATAAAATTGTTTTAGATTTGAGTGTTACCAAAAACATAACAAAAATATATTACAACCATAATGTAAATACTAGCTATAGAGTAACCGAAAATGTAAGAAATATACATGTTTTTAAATATGGTATAAATCCATGTCAGTTTAACATAAATACCTGAAATTAATTTTTATTGACTTCCGGAGAAATAGTTTTTAACAAAACGTGTCAAACGTCTTCGTCAACGTCAATATTCAATCACTTAAATCCTAATGTTATTCTTTAAAAATGCAATAATATTGAATATATTATTGTTATTACCAAGTCTGTTGTATCGTTGCATAAGATATATGTTATATAAGATAATTCACCAAGCATGCTACTTAGTTTCTTATAGTTGTAAAATATATTTAAAAATCATATTTTCAAATTCTGAAAACTTACTGCTTCTGGAGAGCTTTTTTGTGATACGTAACTTTTGTTTTTAAAATTGCAACTTTTTATTTTTTCATTGCAAATTACTTGATAGATAATTTTTTTTAAATTTCGTTGTGTCTAATCAAAAATTGGGAAGGGTAGTTTCTCAGTTATTAAAATGTTTAAACTAAGGGTAATAATCGTCAAAAGTAGTTTTACAAAAATTCAAAATAAATATAATATTTAATCTAGTATTTATTATACTTGAAACATTTGTACAAATTATAAAATGTTGAGAGATCAATTTTTAATTACTAACATTTTCAAATCGACATGCCCTTCATATCACCTAATTCCGTTATCAAGGATCTATTATCTTTAGTAAACATAAATAACTCAACAACTACTTGTTTGAAATTTCAAAAATATTAGTATATATATACTATGGGATATTAGAAAGCAGTATAAATAACTAATATAAATAATTACTAATATTAACAATGGATGTAAAGTTTTAGAATATAATATGTTGTTATACCACCTACCTACATATTATGAATGAAATATTAAATTTTTAATCAAGTTAGTCAAATTTATTTTTATATATTATGATTATTATTATTATTACTAATAATAATAATACCTATATTATTACGAGTTTATGATATCGTAATGAGCAGAACGACTTTCAAATAATCTTGATGTACGTATGAGTACGACGCGCAGATTTAATATTTAGTTATTAGCAAGAATCGTTATGAACATCTAAGCCTCGTGTATGTCTGCATTTCATTGTACTATAGAAAAAAAAAGCACTACTACCCATGTTCCCATAAACACGCAGATTACTTCCAAGTCGTCTAGACACTACAGCGGGAAAGGGTTGAGTAGTGGTGTGTCCGGGAGTAGCGTATAAGTGCATATTTTACGTACGAATCGCTAGTAAGTCGTGTTACATTTTCCTCCCTCCCACCGACCACAATAATAACTTTTCCGTAAACGATTATTGTTATTATTATTTTTTTTATTGTTATTATTATTATTATTATACGTTGTCCCTCGTCGTCCTAACGATAATAATAACGATCTTACCGTTTCGAGCGTTGCGTCTAAATATATGCACATTTGACAACGTGGTTATATTTGTTTTGTTATATAGTAAATTTGAATCGGGAATCTATTAGTCCAACAACTTGTAATATTAATTTTAATAAAATAATGATTTAATGTTATCTGTAAACATATAATATCTTCTACTTATAAGCCGTAAGTTTGTGTGAAATCTATTTTAGTTTATTTCATATCACACCCAACATAGTTATTAATAATACTCACATACCTACCTGTTATTGAGTCACTGAAATCTTACGGTTTGTATCAAATATTTATATCCTTGATTTTCCAATAAGTATATATAATTTTAAACTACCGGGATAAAACTTGGACTTGGATTTAGTTACAAATTATTATTATAACAGCGATGTGCACTACATATTATGTTATCTTAAATAATAATTATAAATATTATACTCACTATTCAATAATTATTGTAGCTGCTAAAAACTCACAGCTGCATTCATTAAATTACGTACAAACTATCAGTAGTTTGTACACTCTCCCTTGCTTTACGCCAAATATTTATCGCCGATTGAAAAGAGAGGAAAATTTACAATGTCATAACTACCTCAAATAATTTCCAAGTTCTCTCAAAGAAATTTACATTTCCGCGTTTTATTATTATCAATACATCACAGTAAATTATTAAAATAATTAATAATTATAATTTTATTTATAATCCATTTTTGGAGTCAATACTACTTATATTTTATTTCTAACCGACCCGTCTCGCTTTGTGAATAAAAATATTTAATTTTATAAAAAAATAAAATGCAATACAAATTAAAATGTTTAACACATTTTGATTTTTTGCTTACAAAAAAATATTATTTTAAACATAAATAATAATTAAAACTGGGTTATCGCAACAAAATTAAAAATATTTAAATAATGCGAAATCGTAATTTGGAGATGGGATTATTTATTTTTATTTTTAGGGATGCATGGACCAAAAAAGTTTGGGAACCATTATTATATTTGATCACTAGCAAGACCAGTCCTGCATATCTACGCACGTTAACAACATGTAAAAGTAATAATAATAATTAACAACAAGAAATAGATGTATGTACCTAATAATCTATGTTTGTTTAATATGTTATAATATTATGTATAATAGCTTGTACGCTTTAACGTGCCCATGTATTCATCAACACAACTTTGCGCGAGTTTTTGCGTTATTTACCAAACTTTAGGACGAACGACGCCACGTCCTGTTATAATATTGATACACCGTTTTCTGCGGGTCGAAAGTTGTGAAAATTAATTATTAACGTTTTGGATATTTTACGCAGTTTTGTGTCACGTAATCTGCGCATATTATGATATATTATACTATATTATACGGGCGCATACGCTTTCTTTGATATGCATACCCAAAAAAATGTTACTTTATATTATACTGGGTAACTACCGATTTATAATATTATTATTAATAATGATCGCTTTTGATATTTTGCATTATTGTTCAAATAACTTTTTTGCATTCGATCGATCGAATTAACACCGTTTCGCTGAAGATATATGTACATATATAATATACTTATATATATTTTAATATAATAATCATACACATTTTTATTGCTTATTTTTAAAATCGAAGACTATATCTGTGGTGAAAATGAAATTTCACCCATTTTTAATTAATTATTTGACTTTTTCAATGTAATATAATTTTAGTAACCTATGTGTAATTAATGACAAAAAGTAATAATAATTTTTTTTTTCAAATTCGGATCATCCTTTTTACTGCAAATGCTTATCACGCAGGTTATTATTTTTTTTATTTGATAAATAATAATTAAATAAATAAAATCTATTTTGACAAATAGTTTATAAGTTATACAATCATATTTTCTGTTAAATGACAAATGGTTCATTTCAATTTTTCGATAAATCATCTGTTTAATATTATACGGTAAAAATGGAATCTTCTTGTTTGAATAAAAATAAATACTGCTAAATAAAAACATCTAAGTGTAGAAAAATATAATATCGCCTATAAGTAAACTTAGAAATATTTAAAAATTCACTAAAAATCCATTATACTTATAATAATTATAGAATTATCCTGTTTACCGACGAAGTAGGTACCTACGCGAACACGTCTCGTAAATAGCAATGCGCATGGTGTAAATCGCTTACATTGTACCATTTAAAATTTATTTTACTCTTTTGCAGTACGAAAAAAAGTAATACAATACTGTATGTTTTTAGATATAATGCGCATACGAGGTTACTGACAAATATTTATATATATATATATATATATGTATGTATAATGATATAAATGATATAATATTATATACGCGTATGTAACACCGTCGCCGTTGCCGTATAAATAATGTCTTAAGCTAATGAGCCGTATAATGCGAGTGCGGGAAAACGTACATATACACACTGTAGCTGAAAATGGAGATAAAAGAAATTCCGTTTGGATTTGCGCCAAGTTATGATGGTATAGCCGGTACGCGTAACTTGGCATAAATACGCGGGTTATGGTACCTACTATATTATTATATAGTATGGAAAAAAGTTGCATATGGTCTTTATAGATATTACTTTAATATATATTTTAAATAAATAAAAAGACTCACCACATGTGATACGGTGATTGTATAGGTATAATAAAATAAATAAATGTTATTACGATACGAGAAAATTAAAAGTATTATTTTTTTAAAATCCGAAACGTTATAGTTTTATAGGTTTATTATGGTTGTAAATAATAATTTTAGGCATTTAACGATAATATTTTTGCTTTAAAGGGAGAATTATAAACATTTTTGTGTGTGATGTAATAATATTAAAACGTGTTTCGAGAAAATTATTACATAGGATTTTTGAAAGAATTTAAATAGCAATTTAAAAAAATAAACATTTTTCGAAAGATTTCTTAAGTCTTTTTTTTTCTTGTTGTTATATTTATATACAATAATTTCTCGTGGTTTAAAACGAAAAAATAATCGGATATTCTTATATTTCCCAGAGTAATACAATTGTAGCGGTGGAAAAAGAATTATACGAGTGTACCTATTTCTGTTGTAAGCATAATTTAATATATATTTTTTTTATAATTTTAAGTAATAACTAATAATAGTTCAGAAAAATGTTTAAAAAATACTTTTGGAAAACAAATTATCACAGAATTAAAACCGTAAACTAAAAAAAATAATATGTTATGGTATTAAACAGTTTCCGTGTTGCTTTTAGTTTTACTTATCTTATAATATCACAATTACTCCGGGAATTCCCACCAACAACGATCATTAATTAGTATAAACTAGTCTTATCCATTTGTATCAACTTACGTAAGCTCAACGAATTATGTAAAAATATGTAAGACTAAACTTACACCAGTGCAACTAGTAAAAACACATAATGCGTGAGCGCGACCGTGAAAACATTCAAATAAAAATAAAAATAATATAATAATGACTTATTGTTTGTTCTAGGATGATTTGACATGATCCAACAAATCGTGATGTTTGTTCTATGATATTTTTATAAGTCAAACAACGATATTTTCCAGAAAACGGAAATATATACACGCGATAATATTATAATAATACATTACCTTGTATGGGACCAATTAATTAGTTTGCACACTGACAGTTCAGATATTATAATGACAGTTGAACTTATCGAAGGTATATTCATGATTTTTTTTAACCAATCCTAATGTTTAACTGGAATAAATAATTATTTTTATTTTTCTGTTTTGTATAGGCATTTTATATATTTCTAGGACATTTAAACATAAAGATGGTCAACAATGCATGCAAGTTTTGGCTAAAATCAGTAAGTTTCTATTTATTTTCGTATAATAATATGATATCTGATAATTTTCGTTACCCTAATTTGACGTTAATTCAGCGTTTCCCAAAACCATCGATTACATAATATTACCGGTGATTAATATTATGTGCTTGCAGGGTTAAGTATAACAATACAAAACGACGCGTGAAATGATTAATATTATAACAGTTAAATGGCTACAAAAAATATTAAAAAAGTTATATAAAATGTATACATAACTTCGTTTTGAATATTAAATCAGAGATTCTCCGAAAACGCACCAGTAGAGCATACTTCTTTATTTATAATAAATAATTATATTATTTTAAACTTCAAGAAATATGGTTTTAAAATAATTATTTAATGGGCGTACGGATATAAGTTGAGTTACCTATGGCCATGATGTCCCATGTTTTATGTACAAATGTTTGTTTTACTGACATGATTATAAAATCATTAAAATCGTTAAGTTGCTATATAGTATGGTCCAAAATCTGGGGATCCCGGTCTTAAAAAGGTATACGCTTTTCATAATTCTTTATAATACCTGTATGTCTTTAAAGCATTTATTACGTTCAGAAAAAGTCGTGATTTTTCTATGATTTTTAGAATTTATTGACTTATTGTTCTATTTAATATTTGATACAGTTGATGCATTATGCATAGAACAAAATTATTTGATCATAAAGATTATTCTGAGCGACACAATGACAAAATAATTGTTTCGTGAATCTTACGGTAAAGTCAAAGAATGCAAACACGTGAATGTTTTCGCTGTTGCGATATTATCACTATAATCATTCATACATGAGTTGACTGAGGTAATATTTTGAACGATCGATCATGACCGTTGCAAGTTGTTGTTATCAATTTTAAATTAAACTCGACGGATTTTATTGGGGTCCTGTTTTATTTTTTTCTTTCCCAAAGTTATGTAAATAATAATTTCCAGTGACTAACAAGATACCATTCCACCCATAAATATAACTATTGTTACTGTTGTTACGACTATATTTGAATATTAACTGTTATTGTACGCATTGAATTAAAATGCAAAATAAACCTTGCAGAATTTTCCAGGAAATACTACGCACAATTTTCAAGGTCAGCCACTATCGCAGGAGGACGATGTATATTATTATTACAACTCGAATAATGACGACGATGAATGAATGCAATAATAATTCAATCATAGTATTATATTTCAATACAAAATATAATATAATAACTTAAGTGTAATAATAAACCTTCAAAATATCACGTGGCGTTCCAGATGGGTGGTAGTGGTTAGTATAAGCCAAATTAAACTGACTCAATTTTTTATGTGTGTCGCGAATCACGTTTACGGGAAAACAAATTGTCTCTGAGCAGGGATGACAAAAAATAAAATAATAAATTTAAAAAAATAGTCAATCGGAAAAAACCAACTTCGCGTGTGAAAATAATCTTTCGGCGAAAAAGATTTTTGGCTTACGCGCGCCCGTCAGGGTGAACGTACCCCGCGCGAAACGCGAGTATGTGCAATAATACACCAGTGATAGAGGTTGCGGTGGCGGCGACGGAGCGATGAGGGAAACGACCCTATCCCTTTGCCGGCGGCGAACGTCCGACAGGGGTTGAACGCGATCGATACTACTCTCCCCGTACCCCTTCCACCTCCATCCTCACCACCACCGACACCGTTTCCTATACCTCCACACTCGTCACCCTACCACCCCACCACGGCCGTCGCCTACCACTACCACCACAGTCGTGGGTGAGAGGGATGGCGCGGTAACAGGTGTCGGCGTCGCGGGCGCGAGGCAGCAGCGGCGGACAGCGCGTGATACGCACGGCGGTGGTGCGCCGCGCATTGATCCTGCGGGGACGCGCACGCGCCGCCAACGACTTCAGCCGACCGCCACCACCACCGGCGGCGCGCGACGACGACGGCGACGACCACGACGCCGCGTCCCTACGCCGGAGCGTCGGTGCCGAGCGACTCCCGGCGTCCGCTCAACAAGTGTCTTCTGTATTGTTGTGCCCGCTAAACCGAACACAACGACCGTTGCTCGGCGCCGATCGCGGGTGCGCTCTCTTTTTTTTTCATTTCCATTTACCTCTTTTTCTCTCGTCGTTTTCTCCCCCACCCCCTCCACCGTCCCTTGCGTTTCGCTCCTCGTCCCCCTGACCTTCCCCGACGACGGTCTCCGTCCATTCACGCGCTCTCACGCTCGTAATCTCTCCGCCTCTGTCCACATCGCTATTTCTCGTAACTCGTTCTATCCGCGTCTGTCCTACACCTTCCCCGTTTCCGAATCGGCCCGGAAGGAGACGTCACGATCAAGAGGAAGTGGACACCGTTACACCGTGCAGGAACGTTACGCAATCGCGGCTTGGGCGTATAGCTACGGTCACGGACGGCGGCGGTGGCGGCGGCGGCGGCGGTGGCGACGACGACGCCGACGACTTTGGACAACGCAGGTAAAAGGGTGCGCCATTGCGATGCGGAATTTTGTGGCGGCAGTGTTGGTGGAGGTTTAGATGGCCGTGTGCGTAGGCGTGCGCGGTGGAGGCGAAATGGCAACAGCAGACAGTGGGTGGTAGCGCATTGCGGTGAGCACCCACAAACAAGTGGTCGTCACGCCGACGCCGCTGCCGCCACCGCCGCCGTTGCAGCGAGTACGCGCGCGATACACGCACGGTTTCGTATACGCACGCCAAATAGCGCACACGCACCCATATTAGTTTGCGCGTTTGCGCTCGCGCGGCGCGCGGCACGCACACGCGAGCACGCCCACGCGCGCGCTTCGTCGGCCGGCAGCATTGATTTTGACGCGCGCACGCACCCGCGCACGCCGGCCACGGCTACACGAGTCTCGTCCGCAGCGCGTGTTCTCCCCCGTAGGTATACACATCTCCAACGTTGTTGTGGTTTTTATTTATGTTTTTGTTTTTGTTGTTGTTGATACGAGTACCGCGGTACGCCTAATGGTGATATTTATAGTTGATACCCGAATAATGTATTACGTTATTATTTCTAAACATGAATCTCGACACCGCGACGGCAGACAGGCCTGTGGTCTCTCGTATGCGACTGTCGGACCTGACGGAAAGTCGAATCATTCTCCTTATTATTACAAGAATATTATTAAATACGTTTACATTGTACGAAGCTTTACCGTCAGACTGATGACATGATATATGTATATACACGAAAGTCCGTTTTCGGTGCGTTTCCGCAACCCCGTGAGGGCGGCTCCGGATGTCCTATCGCGCGTACACATTTATATGTATATAATACTATATATATATATATATATGTGTGTGTGTATATATATAATGCAAGTGTACTCTCACCCTTAACGCGCTTTCACCCCACAGGACAATACGACGATCACCACCACTGACACCACCTACTCTGCAACCACCACACGATCCCTCGTCCCGGCGATGACGCATATAATATTATCGTCGCACCCAGGTACGTCTCGACGACGACGAGGCGAATATTATTATATCGTATAAACCATTATATTATTCTTTAAACATGTATTTTTTTACTATATTGTAATATGTTATGTGTAAATGTGCGTGCTTGTGTTTATGTGTGTGTGTAAGTACTTAAAGAATCACGCGAAGTATTACAATTTTTTTTTCCGTATAAATTAGGTAGGTGATAATGATATTATTATTATATACATATAATATGCGTTATTATTACCATCGCGCGCGTGCACATACGTGATGGACTAGGGATTTGATTTTTGAATGGAATATCGATCATATTATTATATACGGTTATTACACATATTACTATGGTATAAAAATAAATAGTCTGGCTGATAAAAATGTATAGGTTTATTTTAAAAGGCTGAATTACATATATGGTAGGCGGAAATATGATTACTACTTCGTTTAAGTTACCCTTGTGTAGAAACTGATTCATTTTTACAGACTTCATTTTTAAATAAAAAGTACCAAAAGTGGTATACATCAAAAGCCACAGTTGTTCACAAACAAATACCAGTTGTTGTTAATAATAAAACATAATCAAATATTTGATTGATATCCGTTGACTAATAGATTAATATATTTTAAAGTATTCAATTTTTGATTATAAAATTTTTAAATGATCATTAAAAAAAGCATTTTAAATATTTTCATATCATAAAAATTAACTTAAACAATAAATGAAACCAGGTAAATAATGAATCGTACAGTAGATAGAATATGTATTTATTTATTATATTATTTAAAATTATTTATCTTATTCTGACAAGAGTGGAATGCCAAATGTCGTGCAATCGGAAACGAACAGTAGAATATTGTCCAGCGATGGCTTTTTTTTTTTGGTCGCCGATTCACATTTCCGGGATTTTCTGAATTTTTTTCTGTCAACCTCGTTTCCACTAGCAACGTGACTTTTCGAGGTCAGCCGCTACCGTAGCCGCCATTGCCGCACAAATCTTAACATTTTTGCCATGTCTACATATATAACTCTAGCTATGATGGCAACAGCTGTATTTTATTAAATTCGTGGACATACTCGTGCGCACAAATGTATTTAGACATTTTACTGGTCATATAGATAATATGATATTTATGCAATTTATGCAATTTATCGTCTACATAATTTAGGGACTATAATAAATTATTGTATATAATACAACCATAGTAACCGTCGTGACTGCCTTATTTTAATTTATAATATTATAATATGGAGGTAAATCAATCGATAGATGGAACATCATTTTTAAACTTTCTTCAAATCGAGAATGTATTAATCAGGATTTCAACAAATCTTTTGATTTTTGTAGATTTATTTAGTTTTATATACCATATTTTTTATAAACATTTTTACGATGTACATTGTTTTCAGACATAAACAAATTACGATTTTGCAAATAATCGTGTTCCAACGATTTTCGACCCGTTTAAATTGACTTGAATCCTTATTATAATGATATTTCACTAAGCCTTACTCAAATTATAATAATTTTTTATCAGGATAAAACGAAAGAATTACTATAGGATAGGTTTTAGATTCTAAGATAGGCAAGAGATTACAATGTTTTATTATTTTTTTCTGTGATTAATTTTTCAACTAAATAACCTTAAATTGACATAGGTATCCATCATATTATTGTCTATTGGAAAATACTATATACCTAGTTGGTAATTTTGAGGGATCATTTTATTTATTTTTGATATCTTACAATAAATACATGTAATGAAAAATTACCAAAATTAGAAAATTTCTGTAAAACACAATTTTTCCAAATAAAATTCTGTTATTTCACCGTTATTCATATAAATAAAATTAATAAACGTAAATAAATATATTTTTAATTTTAATGATTATTAAATTCTGAAATTTACACTGAATGTGTTATTTAGTACTTCATATTGAGTATTTTGACTTCAATAAAATGTTCAATATTATATATTTAAATGTGTATAATATAATATTATATATAGTACTATGACACTGTGACTCTTCTCAGAGTCGCTTTATTGAATGCAAAGATTAATCGTTAATTTCAAATCAGTATTAAATATAATATGATAGAATACGTCTTAATAACGTTGCGAACTTGAAACATTAATATAATATATCTGACCAATCTCTCGAGTTTTTAAATGTTAAGAGCGAATACTGATGATCATAGGTAAATTAAAATAATACATTCGTTTAAACAGTTGAAAATAAAATAATAACTTAGGTATTTATTGATATATTGCCTGGTACGTGTGATCTCGTTAGAATTTTATCGTTGTAATATAATACAATTATTGAAAGTATTTAAAGTACACTGACGAAATCTACAAAATATCTAAACCTCCTGACTAATTGACGATTGACCATATTAAATATTCTATATACTTAGGACCATTATAACTATATAAAGTGTTTATCACTATTTTGTTTATATCGAAGTGTCGCCAAGACATGCAACTGGTTAACCTAAACCACTAGAATTTGCGAATTTTCCAGTTAATTCTTCTTCTTTTCATGTACATATTAACAATAATAATTATTATTTCGACATAAGTTTTATCGTTTTACCAACGTGTATACTCAGGATAGATTAACAGTCGTACAACCGTTTTTGAATACAGATATTTAATAATATTATATAATCCAAAGAGTACACAAAGATATATATTTTTTTTTTGAAAAATATACTATTAAAGTCTATTATCAATTCTCCTTCTTTTAGATTCTAAACTTAGAGATGATTGTATTGATTTTACAATTATGTGTGTGTGTGTTTTATTTATTTATTCTAGTATAAAAAATGCTCCGATCATCAACATTGATAGAGGTTTTTGGTAGAAAATTAAATCTAGTTTGAACTTTATTGATTCAAAAGTAGAAACTTCTCAGTACTTTTTGAAATAATATAGAAAAATAAAAATATTTTTTTAAGTATTATTATTAAAATCATTTTTCGATAGCGATGGTTATCAAAAAATTGGATTATATTTGCTCAGAATTGGTTGTTGTAAACGATTATAATATATCGTTGACGTCAAAACATCCATAACAGTGAATTATCAATGACGTGGTACACAAAATGTATAACACTACTGCCTTACTTTTTTTTTTCTTTAGTTAACAGGTTCATTTTTTTTATTTTTTTTATTAATACTTCATTGTCGCTATGCACATACGGTATAATCATTATTATTTATACATTATATTATTTTAGTGTAATGATAAAGTTTTATTTCATTTTCTATCAAAATCGTTCGATTGGTTGTTGTGTGAATTAATACGTATACAAACGTTAATCTGATGATCAGAGATAATAATAATTCATGTATTATAATATACATATATTTGAAAAAAATATTGTAATTCAATCGTATGGAATACAGATCTGCAGCGTTAAACGCTCTGAAAGCGGTTGTAGAAGTGGTATCAATGGAGGTATATGTGGTGGAGGTGGTTCGACTAGATTGGGGAATATATTATTATCAAGAATTTTAAGGAAACACGCGTTCGATTTGACTATATATACGTCTACTGCCACAGTCTTCAGACCCTTTTCCCCCCTAAAAACGTTTCGCCAAAGGGTCGTTCGCACAGAGGTTGCAACAATATAATACAGCGCGCGAATCACACTACCGTCGAACGGTGAGACTAAAATAAAAATACTGAATATATAATATTGTCATTTTAAACGCGATTTAATTCAAATATGAACATTGTTATTATTTTATTTTTTTTCAAGAAACTATTAACGACATATATTTACTTAACTAGAATGTACGTTATATTTGGTATTCAAATTCGATTTTAAATATTAAAAAAAAAAAAAAAAAATTTTCGATTTAAATTTGTTTCTTTTTACATACGCGCATACAACTGTGTAAATCATTATTACATTAAATAGTAAGCAATGCACGAAAAAAATAAAATATTTTTGTAGATCTTTGTTATATGTATATATATAGGATTAATTGTATAATAAATAATACTACAGATTTTTGGAATTTTTACGTACAATTTAAATTTATAAATATAAGTATACTTTTTAAATACTAAATCTAAGTAACTAACAGGTGGTCCAGTGTTTATTGTTACGAACATATAAAGGCGAAAATTTATGTTGACGCAATTTGGCTATAACTATAACTTATATGAATTTTATTTTAAATATACTCATAATAAAATAAAACGACAAAAACACTGTTGAAAGCATCTTATTTTGGTTTAACTCTATAATAAGTAAATCTTATGATATTTAATTTTCTAAATTTCCATTTTTCCCTTCATTTAAATCGTTCCATAATAAAACATAATATTTCAATTATAGTTGTTATAGTTTTTGTTTTTAAGATAAATGTCGTAACTTTGTGATATAACTCTTTAATGTGTTCCGATCTGTTTCGGACTAAAGTTCTTTGAAATAATGTTATTTACAAAAGTGGGAGGTTTTTTCAATGTATCTATTCTCTCTTGAATCTATTTTATCGTAATAATTCGCTGTTATTATGTTTTTAGATCTACGGAGCAGATCACGTTATTTATACATAATACATTACGTTGGAGACTTAAATGTCACCAGGACGAATGAAATATTCATGCAAACTTGCGATACACCGTGTAGCGTAGGTACATGAAATAACATATTATTATTGCGATGTTCCGTTACGACGCGGTATACCCATCGTTACTATACTACGAGGGACGAAATTTAAAACAAAGTCAGCGGCGATTTCACATGTTGTATATATAATAATATTACAAGCGCATTTTTATTTTTTATACGTTTCTCGGAAAATTCGCCTGTTTCGGAGAAAACGATTCGCACGTCAACCATGTACAGCCCGACTGTACCTAATATTATTATATTATTAAAGTATTTTTTCGAGTTTGTCGTTGTTTAATTTTTTTAATTTTATAAAACATGTATTATTACACTCCGATGACACTAACTAAACATTGAAAAAAATACCGGCTGTACTAATACGCGTTTGTCGCATATCACCGCACATAATTTTGCTTACACATATTTTCTTCGTATTTTATACAAGGAGGTAAACTTTCCATCAAATAATACCCTTAATTTTTGTATATTTTTGAGAAATTTAACTTGATACAGGTCACGCACGTTTTGTTGTATAATTTAATACAATCATATTTACAATATACAGCCGGTCGAAAGCGGTCATATATGATATTATTTTATTCGTCAAAAGTTAAGTAAGATATAGTCAAAGTGATCAAAAATTACTATAAGAGTATGTTTGGTCACTTCAACATTTTTTACAATACATAACATAAAGTTTAAACAAAATTAATGACTAAAAATCTGGTAATAAAAATATTAATCTAAAATAGACTATAAAACAATATATATAATGTATTTATATCGTAAGAAAAAATGTAAATTAATGGATTGATTAAAAATTAAAAATTAAAATAATAAATTAATATTAGAAATAGATTATGACTGTGGTTTTTAGTTATTCTTCCCTTCAACATACGATTTAATTTTGGGTTGAGTATAAGTATCTGGGACGTTTGCTAGTAGAATATTTTTAAGGCTTTTTTTTTCGCGTAAACATTGTTTGAATGAAATCAAACCTTGTGAAGATCATTTTTGTCGTGAAAATATTTTAACTTCTATTATAACAAATAGCCTTTATAATTATTTATAGGATAAACTATTTTATTTATTTACTGTTTATATATTTTAATTAATACATTACCATATGATTTGAAGATGATTGTATAATCAACGTTTTAGAGTAGGTATATTGGTGTTGTTAATAATAAAATCTAATTAATAGGCTATAGTGAGTCATTCTGGTAATAATATATAATAATAATTTGGATGGATCTAAAAAAATGTTAAGTGTATATTTTATGTTGATCAATATTCTTCAGTATATATTTTTTAGATTGTCTAATTCGTATACTACCTATTATAGAATTTAGCTACTAATATTGCACGGTGACTATTATATTTTTTAAAATATTGTTTTCGTAAAAAATTAAAAATTAAAATGCAAAATATTTAATATTACTATAATATAGTTTATGGTTAAAACTATTATAATGTGACTAATTCGTTTTTTTAGAAAAAATTATTGTAGTGATATTAAATGTTAACCTAAAAATTGATTAGTATGGCTAATATATCCGTCCTCTGCTTTGACAGCTAAGTCGATAATTATCTAGTAACAATATCGTCAGTGGCGTATATAGAACTTAATTTCAGGGGGGGGGGGGTTTAAAAAAATTGTAATCTTAAATTCCAATTAGTTTTGCAATCAAAATATGCCCGTACCGACCATACATTTCAGGTGGGTTTGAACCCCTAAAACCCCTCCCTATATACACCACTGGATATCGTAACAAATATTTGGAACTCAAATATTTTATTTATCTACTAACTCGAACTGTAGAATATTATAGTTAACTATAATATTAACTAAATTATCGTATTAGTTATCCGTTAGATATTACATATTTCGTCTTTATGCATTTTATTAGGACTTTTCCTAATAACGTTTTGTAAATACTGAGATATTAAATAACGAGTTGGATATGTTTGTCTTATTCCGATATTAATACTATTTAAACTATCGAACCTCTATAATATTTTTCGTTTATATAGATATTTAAAAAATATATAATATTTTAGTAAAGCACTTCAGCCATCACTGCTATATTATTAATTGTTTTATAATGTCCATTAATAATAAATATTAATAAATTAAGAATTTATACAAAAATACTGACAGAAAATAAAGTATTTCATGAATAATAAAATATTATATGGAATCGTCTACTAGTATTAATAAGTTATTTTAAGTTTTTCTTTATACGATTGACCGTCAAATTAATTAAGTCCTATATAATATTTGATATATAAATAATCTTGATGTACATATTATAATTTTGATTAATACTTAAAACCTCGGTATTCGATATGTATAAAAATAATTTAGTCTTTAACATAATTTACTGATAAATATAATTAGCTAACTACCTATGTAACAAATTATATTAATAAAATAATTTAATTTATGCTAAAAAACAAAAAAGTTAAAAAATATTAAATATAACTAAATTATTTATAGTATATAGTCTGTTCAACCCATAATTTGTAAGTTATTTCTGTGTATTGTATATGTTTACATATTAGGTTATCGGTTAATACTATAAAGTCCAGATATTTAACTGAACCTTATAAGCACTTATTTTATGTCATCTTGCTGTGCGATTTCAAAATGTTTTTTAATAACATACGATCTCAATTAACAAGTCTTTATTTCATATCTATTGTTTTATTTGTTTCAAATTAACTTTTAAGAGCATACCTATATAAGTTAGGAAAACATAATTAACAGTAATTAATATGTATATTTATTTTATATTATTTAAATGCCCTATGCACTTATAGTTGTTGAAATGTATTCGCATGATGAAAACCCTCAAACATAGTTTTTTTAGTGGGTGGATGACGAGTGGTAGACGAAAAATGAAGTAATAACGTATAAATGCTGAAAAAAAATTTTAAAATATTCGGCATACAGGTATTTTACATAATATATGTAACAAAAAAACAGCCAATTGCTAAAACTACAACACGCGTGGTCTACCGATTATTACACGCATCACGAACGTTCTCGTCTGCGGAGCCGTTTAAAAATTATTCGTTTTTAACACGACGAAGATGATAAAATAAAAATTATAACAGTCACCACGACGGTGTCAGGTAGGTAGTGTAATAATGCTATTAATACAATAACCTTTCATGCGATCGCGAATTGCGGTGTCGACGGAGTCTGCCGCATAACAATTATTATAATAATAGTATTATGCACGTGCGCGTTTGAGCAATGAGCACCAATTAACATAATATAATATTGTAATATTATTACAATAATATTAACGCGGTCCGGCGGGTGTATAACGTACACGCGTTACACCATCTACATTAAAATATACAAAGTGGGTCGCAGCGTTTCGCCGTCATACCGAGTTACCTTTAACGTGTTGGCACACCCTGGCACCCCGTTTACTCGCCGCAATTGGGTTATGTGACGCTTAATGTCCGGAGTTATATGCTATATGTTATGCCAGCGTTACAGCTAACCGACTGTCACGAGTACATCCTAAACGAAATACGTTGAAAAAATCGTTAGATTTGAATCGGTTATCCTGATACTTGTAATTTAAATTTAATTTTTGTAAAAATAACTTTAAAATTATACTTAAATACAGATACAAATACATTCATTTGAAAATGATTTTAAATGATTTTAAGAAAAAGTATTCAAGGAAAAATAAAAATACTCAGCATTATACAAGTAGGTAAGAAAATTAATTTTGTAATAAGGAATTATTACTAATTTAACGTTGGAATATAACATTTAAGTATCATTTGAATTTAGTAGTACCTACTTCATATTTTACTAAATACAAAATAAAAATGTTCAATATTTTATTTTAACTACTCGTATAAACAAAATATTATTACAATGCTTAGTAAAAAAAAACAATCTTAAAAGTAAAGAATAATTATTTTGAATTTTGAAAAAAAATTACATAAAAGTATTTTATTTTCAAGTACAAATATGTCTAAGAAAGCATTTAAAATATTTTTGAAATACTGTTAAATTATTTAATGTATTGTTCGAACTCTCATATCATATAGACCGATTTATAATACTTGATAGCAACAAAATTTAAATCTGTGACGGAATAAATATTGTATTACTCAGGACATGGGTCGTAACTTTCAAAAAATAAAATTGAAAAATGGGATAATTTTTATTCTCAAGAAGTTTTTTGTCTCAATTCTTTTGACAGATGAAGCATTTCATAGTTTAATATATGTGAAAAAAATACATGAATTGCATACCTGAAATCCACAATTGTTCGAATAAAATTATGTAAAGATTTGAAAAACATATTTTATAAGATCGCTGCAATAGTATAACTGATATAATAAACGTCAAAACGTGTACATATCAACAAAAAAAAATACACGTTTCAAATTTATTGTAGCTACAGGTCCTGCGAGTATATCGAGATATAATAATTTTACTCTGCGATTCGTCCGAACGAAATTAAACTTTTTTTCGAGGAACCAGCTACAATCGCAACCGCTGTAAAACTTTCGACACAGATTGATATAATATATAGTATCAAGCTCATTTATTGTATTGTATACGTATATGTGGATGAAAGAAAACGGTACAACATGTGAAAAACAACAAAAAGTTAAAACGAGCGGTATCCTTCCCCACGAAAAAACATTTTAAACACGCTACTTTTATCAGAATATAAAAATTGATTTGAGAAAGAATATTGTATTTTATTTTCTCGGTTTGATAACGTTGGATATGTGGTATGTTTAAATTGAGTACCTATCTGGTAATATTATAAACAATGCGATAAGGCGATCACAGTGTTATTGAACTGTTTGTCGAACAAATTATTTGATAATTTTTTTTATAAACAAAAAAAAAGCTAATTATGTTTATCCCCAATAAAACAATAGTGCTCATAAACTACGTAAAAAATAAAGTCAAAGTTGCATATATTTTGTGCAATTCATTTTATATCTTATATTTTTTAAGTGCACTTGTATTATTATCTAGTATTGTATGTACGAGTAAAATATATAAACAAATATAATTTTATACGATCATCTGAGATCATAATTATGATACGTGAACCGTGCTGATATCATACAATTTGCGCTTTGTGTTTCAGGTTTAACAACTTCGTGGTTGTGCAACCGGTGGACGAGACAGTGTATTTGTCATCAAAGTTTACTCCTCACGTCGTCCGCCGAACAAGTGAAAACAGACATGGTTGGCGAATAAAAGTCGTCCGCCGCGAGGAGACTTTTGTTGCAGTCTGAACAACAAGCTCAATCTGAGCGATAAGCAATATTTACTTGTGTAGGTAATCGTTTGTCGGCTTCCGGACGAAAACTACCCCATCGGACGGATCTGAAAAAGCGCCGAACACTTACACACAAAAACGCGACTACTGTATCCATTACGGCAATAATAATGATAATTAGCAATATTATAGTGATAACGGAATATTAGGATTGAATTTTTTTTCCCAAACGAACGAAAAGCAATATTATATGTATTAGGTATAGGTAATCTATTATAGTGTACGGTATACATTAATATTATAATCAGTACAGACAGTATCTGCAGAGCGATAATCGATTAGTGCTCAATTCAGTCTAGATCTGTTTTTTTTTTATATATTTATATTATATAAGACGAGAATTTTTTTCTCATTATACTCCGACGACGATTCTACTTCGTTACCATGCCCCGATACTACGCGGTGAAGAAATTGGGACCAAAACTGATGTTTCACCAACAACAGCAGCATCAACAGCAACAACAGCAACAGCAACAACAAATATTATTTATACACCAGCAACAAAACCAGACGGTCAAGGACGAGCTGGAGGACGATGAGTACAGCAGTTCCAGATCTGGTACCGAATCCCCGCCACCGTTCACCGATCCCACGTCGGTGAAACTCTACAAGCCTCTGGAGTCTGTCACCATGTCTAAACATAAAGGTAAGAATTGTTCGTAAAATATTTTGTTAGGAAAAATATTTTCCCTCCCCTCTGCCACCATAATATTCTTTAGTAATATGATTATAATATGAGTTCTATAAGGGAAAAAAATATTAAAATGAATAAGTTTCCATAACAAATTGGATAATGTTAATATTAAGTCACGGGTTGAAATATACTGCTGCAATATGAAATACTGTTGCACTATATGATATTCTTAAGCATGCCTAAAATATTTACATTGCTCATTGTCTGTCGAAGCTATAATCTGTCTTTTATTGATAGATATTCACTTAACTATAGCGACGATACAGAATGGTCCAGATAGAGAAAGATCCAAACTGAAATATCGTATATGTTTATGTCTAATTGAAATAAATTCCTCGACCCGCGCGATAATTTACAATAGAAAACGAGTGCTCACAGCGATATTTACATTTGGACGTTGGCGTTCGTTGACCGGCATAGAAAAATCGCGTCTATATACACACGTGGTATATTTGCCAGTTTTTGTTTAGTCTCTCGGTTGGATTACCGGCTGCCGCTTGAAATGGTTTCGGCGAACGGTTGTTGAAACCTTTATATGTTTGTCGGTAGTTATTATAGTTTGGCGTGTTTGTCAAGTTGTTCATGGGTTCGCAATCCTTTATTAGGTTTAGGGACTTATATTTTCTGAAATATCACGGCGCTTCGGCCAATGTGTATTAAAAATATATGTTAACAACAACTCTGGTGCGGTGTACTTATTATTGTACTAAAAATATTTAAAATATGCAATTAAATTTGCCAAGTAATGCTATAAAATATGCAGCTAATTTTTTTTTTATAAACAAATAATTATTATAGGGTTCAGAACATTTTTGAAATATGCATGAGAATATGCAATTAGAATAACTAAAAATACTTTAAAATATATAATTAAAACTATAAGGGGAGAAAATGGCATATATATATATGCCTTAATATGGTATAATAATAATTGTTAAAAGTTCTTAAAATCGTCTAATCTCCTCTTTTTATATACAGGAAATAAAATATAAAAACAAGTGTAAACTCAAACGTTTTATTTTAATTAATTGTTTCACAAAAAAAAAATTATTTATTTATAACTCAAGACTATTCTACAAAAATATGCTAGTGCAAGATGTTAATAAGTACATAATATTAAAAATATTGATATTATATTATGAATCAAACGATAAAGATTTCTTTGAAAACAAAATTTTAAGTGACTATTGATGCATAGTACATGAGTATATAGTACCTACTATCTATTACCTAAACTATATCTTTAGTAATATATTAGTAATATCTGTGTTCAGTAAATGTTATAGTTAAAATTAAAATTTCGTGAATAGTGTAGTTGTAAAATAAATATATATTTGGTCATGTTTATAACTAAGTTAAAAATAATAATTTAAGAATAGGTAGAACATTTAAATTTATATATTTAATAGCAATTTTTAAAAGGAAAGACATGATAATTATTATATTGTACATTATTTGAGTATTTTAAAAATACATTACACTATTACTCGTAAAAACTAACCTAAACCAATTTGCTGAATTGTATGCAAAATTGACAAATTATAAACTAGTAAATTCAATAGAGGCAGTACTGTTATAAAAGTTTGACTAATAAAACAACAATATTAAATTTAAATCGAAATCATAGGCCAGGTTAGTCATTGAAGAGAAAAGCTTAACGTCATATATCGTGAAGGCTGATGTAACAAAATTGCATACTCTGAGTGCCGTAAATAAGCGATACCGAAAAGCGTGTAAACTAAGTATAGTTTTTGTGACTATAATTTTTGATTTTTAACGGTTCTTACAGGTATTTAAAACTTGTATTTAATAGTCAAACATCAAAATAAATATCGAAAATGAAATAAACATAGAAACAAATCAATATCAGTAATCGAATAAAAAATTGAAATCACTTAAAATCAATAGCAATGTTTAAAAATAAAATAAAAATAGAAAATATTTTTGGTTTCAATTACTGAAATATATTGATATAATTATATTCTCGAATGTAGATATATTCCAAAATATTACTACAGAGTTATGTGTCATAGTAATTCGGTTTCTACGGTAACCACGAGTTGACGATCTTCTTGTAATCAAAACGCTTTTAAAAAGAGATGCACTGTATGATTATAAGATTAATATAATATATATTATTAATTATTATTATATATGTACTTTAAGATATTTAATATTTACCTCACACGTTTATAAAATACAAAATTATTTTTATGTAAATTTCTCGGATAATTGTGTATCGTTACGAGGCCTTATATTTTGAGCGTAATAAATAACTACAAACAATACACATTAGTACATCGCACATCGTCTGCAGTAACAACCACTAGTATACAGTTATTGTATAGACTTGACAATAAATATGGTGTATACGCACAGCAATGATGACGCTATTGAATTCGGCAATGATATTTTATTAGGTATTTATACTAAAAATGTTAACACGATTAAACGCGCCGCGATTACGACTAGACTAACAAAATTTGTTAATATTTAATATTCGAGCGCGTTATAAAGTATTTTCGTTTTTGCATGTCCGAGGTGATAATGATATTATACTATAATACTTGTTACAGCATATAAAAAAAATTCAAAATGTAAATATCGTTACAACCAATAGGTAATTTGGTTATCGTTGCATCCGGTTGTGGCTATAACACTGTTCTAAATGATGTTGTACGTCTTGTTCTATCCGTCGAATACGGATAATAGAATGTGATTGATATAGGAACGATGTCGCTCGATTATTACATTATCAATTGCTACTCAATGATCGATTAACACGGATTGTTAATAGTTATTTTTTTTTTTTTTGATTTCAAGTTTTAATTGCAAACGTCGTTTGTGATTAATTTACACTTTTTATTCTCGTGCCTTGAGCATAGATAGTAATTATTTTTTTTTCTATCCAACATATTATTTATTAATTGCCCTTGGATTTAGACCCCTGTTTTTTGCTAATATCACGGCTTTTGATATTGGTTTATTTATACCTATTAATTTTATGTTCATCTGTACATCTTAATTATTATATCAGTTTTTAGGATGTTGTAGTTGTGTTTCTCGATTGACTTGTTCATCGCCCCTCTCACTTTTACATTCCAGTTATCATGTCCAGGGAAAATAGGTTACAACTGTTGTCTTAATAATGATATTGTAACGTTTATTCCCTCTCCATAGAATATTATTGTACGGTTTTGTATAACAATATAGTGTACGTCGACGAGAGTCGTTAAAACTACGTTTTGCACAATCCTTTAATACGGTATACGTGACTACTCAAGGTACGAATCAACACCGCACCCTGCCAACGCCAGACTGATTGAAGTCATTCGAGTGAAAATATTTAACCTGATGACACGTATACAGGTTGCGTTAATTCGTAAAAAGTTACAGCGCTTCCCACTATCGTTACGCCGCACCAGTGACGGACACCCAATAATATTTTAATAACATCGATTCGTGACGTTTGCATAGCTTTTGAGGTCACATGCTCGGGAATTAAACAATAGCCGTGTCTACACACAATTCATTATTCTATAAAATATAAAAATCGTATTTATAGTCGTAGGTATTTATTTTGTCGTGTGAACTATAATATTATGACTCCGTGTAATAGTGATAAATTTAAGACAAAGAATGAATAAAATACATACGACACGCTGAGTATAATAGCAAGCCCATTAAATGCACGCAGGACCGAAAAATTGACAATGTTAGTGTGTACACTCACACTAGATGATAAGCTTACAAGCTAAGTAGGCTCATTCGTATTTCCTTTCGCACTCGGACACGGCAACTTGCATGCCAACTAAATGTACACATATAATCGCTATTTACCTTCTGCATGTACGCACACGGTGATCAACTAACGCCCGGAATGACAATACTGTCTCAATTACCAAATGGTGATGGACAGCGATATGATTATCGCTTCCTAGTATTACCTTTTTTTTGTTGTTGAAAAGTCTCGTTTTCAGTTATCTTTCGACTTTGAAAGCAAGAAAGAAAGTGACAAAGTCGCCGTAAAAAAGTGTCCATAATATGAAACCCTAAAATATGTTTCTATTTATTATTAAATGATAAAATAATAATAGTATGTGTGTTTATTCATTTTATCAATAGTTATTAAGAGCATATCAGCTCCTACAGTCAATTCCAAACAAGCCATTATTTATTGTATTTAAGATCAAATATAAAAAACAAATCAAATTTTAATTTAAATAGGTAAAAATGATAATTATAGATATGAACTAATAATACATTAGAATATTTGTGTAATAGCTGCCCATATCATATACGTTACTGTACATGTATCAATTATTATCGTGTACGTTTATTCCACCAAAGACCGTGAAAACGCTAAATTCTCTTCACACTACACTACACGGCGGACGTCTAGGAACAAAGGTAAAAAATATTACACTTTTCTAAAAAAAAAAAAAAATGTCCGTATAAAATAAGCGTATATCGTATTTGTATATATTATAGAGTTTCATAAAAACATATAAATTCAGTGCTTAACGATAGTCTGACTGCCACAGTGAATTTATTGGTTTTCCCTCGGGGGAATTTGTATTATGTATTATGTCATTATTATTGTTGTCGTCATATGATTTCGACAATATTTCCATTGATTTTAACTGCAGTCAAATATTTATGTAATACTATTATTATCACGTACTTATGTTGAAGTATGGTGTACGAATAACGTTTGTGAACCATTCATGAAATGTTAAACACTCATTTGAATCATTGAAATTTAATCAAAAGGTGGTAATCGATTTACTTACAACGTATCTTGTTAAAATTATTTTTCTATTCCCCTTAATTAAATAGGTTTATATATTTTTCACATCTAAATTTTTCGATAAATTATTTGATGTAATAATGTCTCTTCTCTTTCCTGTTCCATTATATTACGATATACCATTACACAAATTCGTAATTTTAATCATTTATGTAATTGTTAAAAAAATACGACGATATACGGAAGACACACATTTTTAGTACGAAGTTTTCATGCATTATATTGTTAAGCATATGATACCCTTTTATTGCTTTTTATGTACCTAATATTATGACTTTCAAACCAAAGAGCATATTTTTAAACTAATATTTCGATATCGTTACGATTTAATATTAACCGATTATATAGCAGCTGCTAAGGCTATTTATTATTACGATAATTATTTTTCACTACAAACAAAGCTTAAAACAAGTTATTTACTTTTTCCGTTATTTTTGCATGTGTGGCAGACGTTTCCGAGAACTGCATAATAGCATTATACGATAATTATTATATATTCTGGACACTGTCACATAACGATATCATTGTGTATTTATATATATTTTACATAGACAGTTTTTGTCCGGTAGGAGAGTCTGTGCCTTGGAGATATCGTTGTAATCCTTGCAGAATAATCGCTTTTTTTCATTGTGCTTAACACGAAAGTACAGCTATAATTGCCATTTTTATTATAGAACGAGGAAAAGAGCCACACCACTCGTTTTAAGTATAATCTTTGAATCGTTTATTATTATATCAAACTGAGAGAAAAAATACATCCCTCTTCGACTCTCTCTCTCTCTCTACCATTCTGGCTCGACTATTATTACATTAATTAATATAATGGTGTTTTTACCTATTACTAACTGAACGGAGTGATTATTTCAGTAGCCATCGATTGCGTTATAGAATATTGTAATAAAAATATTTTGTTTTTATTTTTATGTATTTATGGTAACAGTCAAAAGAATAATTTGAATAATTATTTAAATCGATATCGGCTTAAAAGAATATATTAGTTTCAACTTATAATTTATAATTTTATAAAATAAATGGTATATCGTGTTTTAATATATATTTTTTGGTGAACTGTCACATTTTTTTCAATACTAACAATCGTATTCGTGCAGTATGAATTTACACTCATTTTTATCTACTACAGTGATAAGTACTTCATAACTATATACTTTGAATTATAAAATTATTTTAATAATTAATACGATTGTAGTTTTTCTTTAAAAATTATGATAAATTGTTGTATAAGTATAGTAAAATATTTGATAATTTTACGTATAATACGTTTACGTTTAAATTTTTATATTATGCACACTATTTATATATTATATTATAAAATCGTAATTTATTGCGTGTGAAGTTGACATTCTAAAACATTAGATGCTAGAATTATTATTCGACGTTTTCAGTATAAAGTAATTATAGTAACGGTATATACTTAGTAGCCATAAAATCAGATCAATATTGTTGATAAAAAAAAAAAATAATAATAATAATAGTAATAACAATAATAAAATATAAATTGTATAATAGACGTGTTTAAATATTATTATAATATTTACTGCGATCCCGGAAACAAAAAACACTTTATTGGACCTACCTGTTAGTTGTTGACTATACGGTAGCTCACTGATAATGGTTTCCCATGGTATTTAAGTATGCTATGATTGTTTCTCTTGGAGATACATCAGAGCTGGAACGAGTGCACTACGTCTCTGGTGGTTATACCACCATAAAATCCTTATTATTATTACATGATATTATATTGTTGTATACCGCAGTTGAGGTTCTTCTATTGTGCTTTGCGGTGGTATATATTATCTCAGTACGAAATATTGTTTCAAACTTCAATCTAAACAGGAAACGGTAACGATAAAAACACGCCATGCCCACATGCGCGCCGTTTTCGTCGAACGAACATGTACGATATAATATAATAATAGCAAATTCGATTTAATAAGAACCGATTTTGCGTCGTTAGATTTAATAATATTAGAATAATGAATAATAACATCAAACTATAAGTTGACGGCACGAAATTTATTTTGCCGAACGCATATATGCAATGTATAAGCAGACACGGACAACACGCTACTTCCTCTTAACGGTAGATCGTTGTCGTTTTCTGGGTCGATTGTTGTTCGAAACAATTCTCGCATAACTTAAACTTTTATAGGCACTACTCGAACCGGCGACAGTGCATACTGCATACTGCATAATGTATTATTCGCCGTGGGCGATACTAGACGAGTGCAGTGTCAATAACAAAACCTACGTACGCATCACTGCTAAAATGCATTACCGCATAATACGTTACGTATACACTTCTCTCGTTCCATTAATAATTTTCGATCTTGATTTACACGTTTAGAACAAGAACGATAAAAAAAATCTAATGATGAAATCAAAAAATACATTTTGAGCAAAGTACTGTAATATAATACGAGTACCTACACGAAATTTTCCGTGGAAAATTAAATGCTCGTATATATTTACCTATTCTTAAACCCAGTAAAATTAAATTTAATAACTCCAAAGATGTTTCAGTTATTTGGGTTGTTTTTACTGTAAATAAACCAAAGGTTCAAAATTATATCCAACTATAATACTTAGCTATTTTGTCTTCTTTAACCAACAGTAACTCTATACAAACAAAATATAATAATTGTTTTACGCACATACTCTGTGTGCAAAATTTCAGAACTATAAGTGCAATAGACTCGTCTATAGATTTTTTACACAAATATAAACATTGCTTTTTATTGATATTGAATATAACAGAAAAAAGAGACTCCATTTATTTCACTGAGCGATTATTTATATATTATATACATAAATATATTGACGTTATTTAAATTATATTATTGTGTGAATCTAAATTACAATAATAATTATTATATCCATATACGCTGTTGTTTGAATAACAAATTTTTCAATACATCTAAGTTCGATACGATGCATGGCCGTGCAAATATTATTATTTTCGCACATAACGGATTGGGGTTTACTCTTGACGATATATCATGGTGGTGAGAGGGGTGCAAAAAATTACGAATAATATTTGACAGCACCGTAAAATTATAAGGAATAACAATATGCATTATACCAATTCAATTTTGTTGTTTGCGGTGTCTTTGGAGGTTAACGGTGAGATATAAAGCGCGTATAAAATATTTAAGAGTATAAGATATTTTTAATAAAGATTTCTCTTGCGGGACAGCGACCACAGCGACGCGTCCCGCTGACAGCCGAGACAGTTATCGAATAACAAATTTTTCAAAAGAATAAAAATCGTTAATCATACGGGTTGTATTGTCGTAAATAAAACGTTGTATATTATTATTATTATTATTATGCACAATATAGGTAACTGAGGATTTTAAATTATTTCGTAGACGAATAAAAAATAAATGTTTTTCTACGTGAAATATGTAGAGCGGGCGTGGCGTAATACTCAAAATTATATTTAATATAATTTATCTGTTTATGAAATATTAATTATGTACTATAGCTGTACTCAATACTTTTTACGCAATTATAGTATACTAGTATTATGATTGAAATAGCTATGATATATATACACTGCGATTCGGGTACGAGTATTTTATCAACATACTCGACGGAACTACATTAATATTTGAACAAAAAAGCCTTAAAGTTATACTACGTTCATTTTATTTTATCAATATTTTGTCAAACCTCAAAAATATGAGAATATTTGAATATTATTGTACGTACTTAGGTTTGTAATACGGATGACCGTTTTTTTCTTATGTCTTTTGTAGAAAAAAAAGAAAAAGCAAATGTTGAATATTTTAATATTATAATATATGGAGCACATGAAACAAACAAAAAACATAGAATAATATATTTCACAACCAAAAACACTAAAAAATATCAGCTACAATATAATAATATGGTTGCAAATAATATTTTATTTTGGCACGCAGTCAATATATTCAACAATCGATTTCAGTACCGGAGTAACGCACAAATAAATATAAAAGTCGTCAAAATAACAGTTTCGTGGATAAAGTTCGAGTGCTAAACAGATATTCAGGTTGTATAGAAGTGACGGTATTAATAACGATGATCACGACTATAATAATTACTACGAAATATTATGAATTGTACATATAATTTCGTTTGTTCACTGCACGACGTTCAAATCGTATGGACGCTGTCAGTTAATACATTGAATATTACGATTTTAACGATATTACCATCGTGACTTACAGTTATTATTAAATATAATAATGTATCGATTAATCGACAATACACGGAACACGCCAATATCGACAATTATTGTTATTATTATTGCTTTGAAATTAAACTGGTGCCAGTATATTAAAGGTTATTGTGCCCTTTTTTTATATTTACGATGTATAGATAACAAGGTTATTACCTTTTATGTGCCAAGTAAAAAGTATAGCAACACTAAAAACAATAACTATAACGTAAATGCACGATTGGAATTATGCGATACATATTATTGGTGTCCACACCAAACATTTCTGAGGAAGAGGGGAAGCTGTCAAAATAAATACAAACGCTCATAATGTAATTAATATATTATACAGTATGTATAACGCAATTTGATAAGAAGGTAATGTAAAAATAATATGTAGACAAATTTATTATTCAGAGTGTCTGTAGCCGCATTAAAACTAAATTTCTATTTATAAATTATATATTAAGCAAGCAAATATTTTTGGTCTAATTTGAGCATTGTGTCGGCACGAAAAGATAGTAACACAAGGTTAAATATTATTATTATTGTTGTTGTTGTGAATATGTTACTGATAGCGAATAATGTTATATTATATTATAATATATATTATCATATAATATTATGCGATATCCGATGAACCCGTGTAAAGTGTGTTCTTAATTCAATACTCACCAAATAAAACCCATTTGCTCGTGTAATTACTAATTATAACATTTCGTACGTTATAATATACACATTTTACATTCGTTTTGGGGCTTGGTTATGATGCGTTCAGTGAACAATATTCATTAACGGTGTCCGTTAGTGCATCGATTACTGATAAAAAATATCGTCATTAGTGTTTACGTAGGTTGATACTGATACAAAAATCGCTTTTGACTTTACGATATTATAATAATGGTATAAAACTCCGATTTATTGTCAGTTCTCGTTAAACGTAATTTTCCGGTAGTAGCTGATATTTTGGAGACCTCGTGGTTACCACCTGTTACCAGTGCAGTTGTAGATTGTATGTGTTCTAAAAAAATAATTATTTGATATTCTCGAGTTGTTTCAATGACGTACGGCGTTATTGAAAGACCACCAGAAACCGCAAAAAATATTTCCAGCAATATTTTACGATACGCACGTTTTTTATAAAATCTTTTTTTTTCGTGGTTTTTATAAAAGATTAAAGCAATATTGACATTAGAGACTCAGCAGATGCCTTTCTTGTAATATTGTTATTTATTATGTTGCTTAGAGTTTTGCTCAAAAAGTTTTTTATTTTGTTTTTGTTGCTATTGGGTGTATGGGGGAAAATGGTCGTTGAGAAATGTAGTGGACCGTCGCAGCATGGCAAACAGAACCCAAAACCTGGTATGTAGTATCCGATGTTCGGGTCTGCGTCGTAACAATGATCGCATTATGATAGTGCGAATAATAATATACACGTTTAATGCCGCGGACCAATTGTCCTGTGGTCGGGAAACAAATTACACACGTTATTGTAATATAATATAAAAACGACCCGTTATCGTCGCACACCATAATTATTATGATAAACGCACGCCTAACGCAGATATAGGATACAATAATAAACGAGAGAGAATAACTGGCAGAGATAGAGAGAGAAAGATAGTGTGGGAGAGAGACCTGCTGCAACACAGAGGCGTCTCGCACAAACGACACACAATGGTTTGAAAAAATAAAAGCCGAAACTCGTTTTTCGCACCTCCTTGCGAAATTTACATTGTACTACTCAGCCACTCTGACCCCGCCGATCCTATTTCGCTTGTAATTTATATGCGGCAGCGTCGGTTATCTGCTGCAACACTGTGTAGGTCGAGCGCGCGCGCACACATACACTGGTGCGTGAGTTTCGCAAACACAATAATATTCTAAATTTAATATAAATAACGCGCGAGTTGGCTTTCAAAATGCAAAGGGAACGCGTGTGTAAATTCAGCTCGTATAACAATAATGTCGTGTATTGTATTGTTGTTGTTGCTGTTGTTATTATCGTCGGAGTCGGATTCACCGCCGGTGGCGTGTATATACACACGATTAAATTGTCGTCGTCGACCCGGGACGGACAAAAGCCTTTCAGTGCTTTCGGGAGGATAGGTTTCCTCGTCTACTTGTGTTTATTATTCTTTTTTATACATTTTAGCGCCGGCAGTAAACGGCAAAATATTTTTTTTTAACGCTCTCCGCTGCCTTCGAGTGTGCTTTAAATTATAATCCATTATATGTATATTTATATAATTATATTATAATAACCGATACGATTTATTATAATACAAATATACAATTGCGTCGAGTTTGGACCGCATTTTAACGTTTTAACAACAGTATCCACTACCCAAGCTAGCGTTTTATAATAATTTATAATATACGCGACGGTATTTACGGGGTGAATAATCACCCAATGACCATCGCTGCGAATTTTGCTTATTTTTATTACCAAGATCGGGGAATATGGTCTAACTAAAACCGCTTGTGGAAACCGACATAGTCGAATTGATTCTAATTATTTATTTTTTAGAATTATAATTAAATTGATAATAATAATAATAATAATAATAATAAAAATGAAAAAACGTTTTATTTCTGTAGTATTTTCTAGCTTGATCGACCTTACTACGAAAAACAATAATTCGATTAACTGATAAAATATCTATACCCATTTTCAGGGGCGTTTTTTGAAACTCGTCAAATACAATCGAATTTTCTCAGAAAAAATCACACGTGCCTTGATTTGGTAACCGATTTGTGTACCTAATCACTGGTATTCAGTTTTAGTAAATCAAACGAATCTAGACCGATAAAAGTTCTGTTATTTATGTATACATTTATCTAGATATCTACCTATCATTATATTTTGCATTTTAAATTCACTAATTTTGTTAAATCATCTACAGTACCCACACTGTACGCTGGAACGTATCAAAAACAATATTACGTGAATTTTCTGCATCTCACACACATTGCGTTAGCATAATGATTGTCTTAAAAAATAAATACTAAAAGTTTAGCTTCAAACGAAAATTATACTTTTTACACGTAAGTTTTCACTTTGTCTAATTTTTTTTTCGTCGTATACAGTTTATAATAATATTTGTATAAAATAGTGTAACCATTTGTATTACTCCAAATTAAAGTAAATATATAACATAAAAACACATTTAAAATAATTAACAATAACATGATGTTTTACACTTGTCAAGTTGTACTCTATTTCGAACAAATCATCCGTTATGTTTTTATTATAAAAATATTTCATGTAGCATTGGTGATTTTATTAATAAAAGACACTATAATTGTGTATTAAGAAGTATGACGACGATAATATTTTAGTACTTTAAAAATTATGAATTTATAACTGTTTATTTCGTATCGTCATTTCGTGGTAATCGCCGTTTTTAATTTTGATAGTTCGAAATAAAAACGTTTTCCGTCTTCCGTGTAAGATATTTCTATCGACGACGACCCAGCGCGTCATGGTGTTATTATTGTATAAGTTTATATCGTCAAATTGCTATTATAAATGCTCAACGTCTAGACGGACAGACGAAATGTAATCGGTTTGGTAAAATTTTGCGAGTTATTAGTGAGGGGGAGAGGGGTACTCTGGATGAGTGTCTGTAAAAATTTTATTTTGGTACCAATAAATCTGATTTTACGACCGTCTCTCACTTAAATCTTTTGGGAGTACACGGCAAATATTTGGAGTATATTTTGCGTAAAAACAATAAATCACCAAAAAATATAGAACACAGTGTTTCCGTCGAATGTCTTTTTTTTTTTTTTAATTGAAATATTTTATATTTTAAATTATATTTTGAAAATGTATTTCTTGTTAATTGGAAATGATTTACACGACTAATTCTTTTATAGTTTGTGATATTTTTGTTCTGTTTGTACGAACTAGAAATAAAAAAAACTAATACGTAAATCTTAAAAGTTATATAGTTTATAGTATAGTCCCAATAAATAGGTAGATTTAATGTATTAGAAAACGAATTATATGTTTTCATTAAGTAATATTGAGATAATTATTTGCAATTTAACGTAATTTCCAGTCAAAATTAAGCTTTAATAATATGTTTTTAAAATTAATCATACATTGTATATATTATTATTTATACTATAAATATCACGATTTCACCAATCCCCAAATAATATTATTAAAAATAGCGTGTTTAATTTATTATTTAATATTGTTATCAGATTTTTATTCATATGTACTTGACGTGGTATTATTACACTTAACTACGCTGAAAACTTACGTAATGGATACTTCAGAAAGTCGTTGTACTATATACGTGTGATTTAAGTAAACTCGATTAAAAAATTTTAATAATAAAACGCACACCGACATTAAATAAAGAGATCCTTGACTCGCGCTGAATTACCTTCGGCTTTAATAATAATAATAATAATAATAATAATAATAATAACAATCGTGAAACAGCCGAGGGAAAACTTTTTTAAATCTCTGCAGTAGAATATTTCTATTTTTTTGGAATGGTGCTTGCTGTATAAAAAGTAAAATATAATATCTCTATATTTAGTGTTCGAATATTGTAATAGTAAATTATATAAAGTAAGACAAAAATATCATAAACATTACAAATTTGATAACGTTTTGCGTACATTTTTGTAAAAAAACAAATAAACTATAAACACTGTCTTGTATGTATCATCAATAGCTTTTTTATTTTAATATTATAATTTTTATGAACGTTAGTTGAGATTTTTTTCTTAAATGAGTGTTTAGAAGAAGAAAAACCATATTATACGTCTTGCAACCTGGTTGAAATATTCTGAGAAAATTTAAGTGACATAAAATACAAGTATTTAACGAGTAGCCCAAGTAGCTCTCGAGGGGACATTATTTTATACTGCTGGCTGTACCGAAATCTTTTAGGAAGTTTTCGAACTTTTATTTTAAAGTAATAATATTATGTCCGTTCGTTACGGACATGTAAACGCGATAGAACCGTCGTTCGTGGTAAGTTAGGTATACGACTAGATCCGGTTGATCAACTAAATGTGTTGGACGAAAAAACTTTTATGACTACTTTTAGCCAATGGTGGTTATATATAACCAAACACTGGATTTTTAATCAGAAAGAAGATGAAAAACGTGAAATTAAAATGCCAAAATTTGAACAATTGCATTGTTTGTGTAGGTATGCTACCTAGGTATAGGAATGATCAGAGAACAACAATATTTTCAATGTAGGTATGTTAAATATTATGTGAATATTACTATTTATTTTTGATTGTTATATTTGTGTATGTTTATTATAGTATATATTATACTGGTTTCGATTTGATTTTCATCATTGTATTTAAGTTTACTGGAGTGGACATTTCTACGTTATTCCCTCTACAACTAACCTAACCTTCCCACCACGGTTTATGAATTTCACCATAATAATCACAGTGTACTGATCATAATATTATATTTAGTGCATTTTTGGTAACTTCATTGTATTGTATTTTGTTAAACGATAAGTGTAATAACATTTATACAATAATTAAAACAATATTTATACATACTGCCTACAATGTTTAAAGGTATGCAATGGTTGTAATAAAACGAACAAGTGAATTCGGATGACGTACAATTTTAAAATATATGCATTTCCGTGGAAAAACTACAAAATGTTCAGTAATTTAGTGCAAAATAAAACTTTGGTTGAATTAATACTACTTCACTTGATACGGATTTATAACTTGTTTCCGTAGGATTTGGAACAGGCAGTAAAAAGTTGCGATTTACACGATAATCCGGTGTTTAGCCTTAATACCGTTATTCGGTAGATACGCACGTGGACGCATGCCACGTGATACACGATCTTATGTACATTTATTTCTTGTCTGTCTTGTGAATTATTTCTAAGACGATTATCTTTTTCTTCTGTCGATGTTCACCCCACGATGTGCACACTGGCTTACTTGCGTTTATTATATTATTATCTATTTTCAATCCCGGTGGTTCACCGGTGCGATTCGGTGGACGCGTAAAAATATATTATAATAGTCCCGACGAAACGTAAGATATTATAATAAATATGCGCAAGAAGACATTATGGCCGCGGGAGTGGTAGGCGGTAGTGTATAACGTCACATTTAATACATAATAATAATAATAATAATAATAATGATAGGCATTATAGACTCGTTTACAATATTATATTCGTTGGTTGGTGCCCGCGGTATATGCAAAATCAATGTCGTTTTCTGACGACGAGCAAACAATATATTTAACCTCCACACAGCCCTTATCGTTGGTTTGGCCATTTATTTGACTTAAAGCGGTCGACAATGATAACACTATACAGTGTATATAGGATGTTTCGGGTTCAATCGAGGTGAGCCTTTGAGGTCTGGGCGTCGTCATTATAACACAGGATGATTCACTTTCATTTTTTTTTAAACTGTTTTTAAATTTTTTTAATGATTTTAAGAATTTGCTATATTATTTAAGAAATGTCCTGTAGTGGTACTCAAATCTGTACTACTTCTTTTTACTTTAAATTATTAGGTAGATGATTTTTTTTTTTAATTTTGATACATCTGATTCGAAATTTAATGAATAGTTTCTAAGCTACAAGTAAAATATTTATAAAATATCATATTTTATCAAAGATGATAGTCCTTAAAAATATGAAACAGGCGTTAAATTGGATATAGTATTATTTATTACACTAAGATATTTTCTCGAAATATCATAAAGCATCGTTAAGGCAATATCGATTATTCAAGATTTCAAATCATTATAGCACCATATTTCTTATACCTACCCATTATCATGGACTTATATTATTGTTTATGCACAAAATAAAATAACTTGAAGACCATTCGATTGAAATTCGATTTATATACATCAAGATTTTCAAAAAAGTCTTTTGATTAAGAGTTCATAGTGAAAAATGAAAGATTCTCTTTTTGGGAATAAAGAGTTTTCATCACCTTAGAAGAGTATAAAAACTGAATAATTGTAAATATGGTCTTTAAATATACTTAAAAGATCAAAAATCATAATTTTATATCAAGCGTACTTGGTGAACACTATGTATACCTATGTATTATTTCCATGAAAAATTGTAGTAGTTTTGTTTCTCTAGAGCTCAAATGTCTTGATAGCATAGTATTTAGGAGTTTTCCAATCCTGACGTATTTCATTTTAAATATTTTTATCGTGTAAAAATACAAAACGATCGATAATTAGTTATTAAAATATTTAAAATATATTTTCAATAATATATTAACTAACATATTATATTATAATGAGAATAATATCCATATAACTTGACTTGTTGGTTAAGATCTTTTTCAAATTCAAATGTTATTAAATATTATACATTTTTAGTTTTTGTTTTTTTACGACATGGATTTGATTTTGATACTAAGCACTTTAGTTTTATTCATATAAATATTTTAATTTAGATGCCCATCATATTTTTATATTAGCAGTGGCAAAGTACTTTATGCACTTTTAAATAATAATAATAATTTAATATAAACAAACCACGTATTGCGTTTTTTCTCTAACCCTCCGAACGTACACAGCTCTTACTCTCTCCTCCATATATACAGCTATGCTCCCTCCCATACCTCCACTACCACTAGACACGGTAACCCCTATACCTCCACGACCGTAAACTTTTTAACACGGTTCGTTTAAGTCGACGGCGGCACCACTCAATCAAGACCACTTTTATTCGCGTACGCTCCGTCGCGGTAACGAGCCCGCTTGTCGAGCGAGATTTCCATTCTCTCTCTTTCCGTTTCTGCCTACCGCTCTCTTTCACCATCCTACTCACCAGTGCCGTGTCAATCGGTTTTCGCTTGAACAGACTACACTATAAATGTACATATATATCAATACATATATACATATATAAGGTATATATATATATTCGATTCATCGTGTTTAGAGGTCGTTGTTGTAGTCGTGTAGCGAGTGCAACGTGTTAAAACGAAAATCGTGTACGCGAGTGGCGGGAAAAAAGTAGCATATCCAATGTCGACAATCCACCTCTATGATATAGCTAGTGGTTTTTCTCAAACTATTGTACTCACGGGATGTTTTAACCGCAGCTTTTCAGACAGTAGTGGGAAAATCGAATAACCCTCAGAGACGTATCTAGAGGTAGGAGTAGTCACTGCACCATGTTGAAAAAAGAATAATAAGTTTGTATTAAATAATATGTACATATCATATAAACAATATGGTAATTAATATGAAATAAAATTCAAGTAATAAAATAATATTTTGATTCAATTGTTAATATGCAAATAAAACTAAAATAATATTATAATTTATAAAATGATAGTTATACTATTATTTATTTAAATTAAATCTAAATTTAAACATTAAAATAATATTGTTTATGACAAATACTAAAACAATATGAATAATAATAAAATTTATAATTAGTATATTTAATATGTTTTATAAACAGTAGGCAATAATAACAATATAGGTAAATATTTTACTATAATAATTTTAAATATATAGGTATATTATACAGTAGTATGAAAATATTGTATATTTTACATTATAGTATTTACATGTAAGTTTTTAGTTGATTTAAGTTTCAAAAAATAATACTAATATTAACATAATTGCGATTACGTCAAATTTATATCAGATTTCAGTTATAATATAACTTAAGGGTTTATTTGTGTATACATAATGGGCGGATACTTTTAAAATCACCCCTGTTGGTTCTTATTAATTATGTAAAAACAAGGACTTGTTTGTTTATTATAACATATTTTATACTATAGTATAGGTATATATTTGTATGTATTCTCCCACATTAGAAACGTTCATGTATGTTGCTGCATATATTTTTGAAGCCAGATTTCTTACATTTTTATATCATTATATAATTTATATCATCAATGCAATATTTGTAATTTCACTATCTAGCTCTGGTTATTTCATTATTATAATTTTAAATTATTATACATATATTATATCAATGCAAATACTCAATGTTGGATATAAAATAACTTTTATAAAATTATTGCAATTAAATAATTGTTAAAAAGCGTTTATTTATCTTGTTGTCTCCGTTGAATTAATTATTTTAATATGAGATTGTGTATCGTTTCATAAGTGTGTATTATGTATAAGTGTATAACATCAAAACGATAAAATTTATGTTTTAAGTGAGTAAGAGGGTTATATCAGAGGGCCACCATAAAAATAAACATTCAGTTCTCAAATACTTAACACATGTGTATGTACAGGACAATATTACATCGCGTAAACATATTTCAATCAAAAGGAATAGAATAAATTATATAATTTTAGATTTGAATATGAGTACATAATTTAGTGAATATGTAAATTTGGACTTATGTCAATAATTAAACTATATGAAACGATGTTATACTAATAATATATAATATATAATGTGCACGCTTAGTTATATTTTATTATTTTGATAGATAATTTTGATACATATATTAGAGAATTGTGTACAAAACTATAAACTATCTTATTAGAAATGTAAGTTATCAATACAATTCCGATGTACTACCCGTATAATATGTTTTGATAACACAATACTGTATATGATATGTCACCCGTCACCCAACGTTACGTTTATGTATTAAATTATTTATTATGTATCATACATTATGTATTTTATATTATAATAATATCATGTAATAATGCTCGGAGTCGTTAATAGGCAATATAGCGATATCACCGTCGTGGGTCAGTATTTTTTTTTATTAAATTATATTAATATATTATTTTAGTATAGTGTATAATAATTTATTTTGGTCAAACGTTGATTGATAAATTATGTTAAAACTATTTTTTCTTTATATTAGGTAATAGTATAATACAATCTTAAAGGTTATTTTAAATTTTTACTTAAAACAGTTAAAACCGTTAAAACCGTTAATATAGTATTATTATACCAATGAATAGTAAATCATCTGTCACTCAGCAGTCGTTTCCAAAGATTTCTTTACGAAAAATGATGACGATAATGATAATGATTATGATGATCTCTAACACTGGTAAACGAAACGAACACGGTTTTGAACATCTATAAATAACATTTCGTTTAGACTTTAGACCGTGTAGCAGCACCGCAGTGGTGTGTCGAAATACGGCTTTTGCTTGTGACAAACGAGCCGGCTGCAGTAGTGGCATTTTAATTTTGACGCAGAAAACGCACCCGCACACACCAACTGTGCGAATGTGATGTTCTTCGTCGTTTAACCTCTCAACGATATTTTAAAGTTTCACATTTGTCTTGGGTTGTGGCGTGGCAGTGTTGGCTCGACGAAATTGGTTTTCCCCAAACACCCAATCGTTTGTTCGGCGTTTAGTTGCGTGCATGTGTGTGTAATGGTTGGCAGGGGGAGAGGATGGATGTAGTTTTCTCGTCGGGCATGATATCACGCACTTGGAAATATATGAACGAAACGCGTTCTTGGAAATCTCATTAGAAACGTAACGTAATTTTACTTCTAAAAGCTTTGGATATTAAATCGTTATACGCGGTGACAACAGGTGGATACTGAGCTTAATGATTTTAGCGCAGGTCACGTTAATATATCATTATAAAATCCATTTGAATGACCTAGACAAATTTGACACGGCGCGTTCCATGACAATGACCGAATGTACGTTTTTATATTATTATTATTATTATGATTACTATTATTATCACAACGAAAAGGTATATAGTATACAGATAGTACAAATAACTTCATCACATAGATTTTATATTAATGAAGATTTTTAGCGAAGTTTAATAACTATTTATTTTTTTCGGCAGTGGTGGATTTACTGTTATTGAATTCAACATTATAATAACGCATAGTAATTGTTATACTGCTAATATCGCAGTGTATTTTGTGAGCTGCACAAATAACATGTTATTAATATTATAATATAAAACCGAAACCGTGTACCTGTCGGCCTCAACGGCTCTGCCAAAAGCAACCTGTACGCGGGGTCGCTACAGGTTGTCACTGAATCAACATGCGAATTCGTCACGTCCGTAAGTCCGTTTGGCAGCGTTGTCGGCAACAGTGGTGCAGTGGCGGTGATGGTGGAGTTTGAAGTAGATTCTGTGCCATTCCCTCGTTCGACAGAATGATGCAATACCTGCACACACATACACACATTTTGTACACAGCTTGTCCGAAAAACAAATTAGAAGAAGTATTAGAAAACAATTTTAAAAATAACTTATTTAATCGTAACACGTGTTTTTGTAAAATCAAACTCCTCTTTTTTATTTCGGTAATAAAATCATGAAGATTAAAAATTGTATCGTAAATTAACTGAACTGGAGGTAATGCGTTAAAATCTCGTTTTTTGTTTTATTAAAAACACTAAAAAATCAGTATTTCATTCTTGGAGATCACCTTGTGGAATTAGTTCACAATGTCAAGGATCTTGGGATCATATTTTAGCTTAATCTAATCTCCTGTTTTTTTTCTTATAATGAGCATAATTGCTCAAAACTAAATCTTGGTTTTAATATTAGGAACACATATAAGTCCAAAGATGAGCGCTATCTCTAAAAATTGTATCATTCTTTTATTAAGGCCAATACTTAAAATGTTTTTAATTATATAATATGGAACCTTTCGCAAATAGGTCTTATTAAGTCGGTCAAGCATGTTCAAAGACGACTTATATACTAAATTTACTATAAAATATAAAAAAACTTTGTTGAAATTAAGACTTCTTTAATTTAACCAACTACTAAATAATATTATACATTTGGAATATTTTGATTATAGGCGTAAACTTAAAAATATTTATTTCATGTCTAAACAATTAAATTAAATAATAACTTGTCCTGAATTAATGAAACTAATATAATATTTGCCAGTCCCTCGACACCAGGTTCGTTCGTTTTTGTCCTACTTCATTTTCAGTAAAAAAAAAGCCCATAGTACTTCATAAATCCATGGATTGTATCTCCTGAGAATGTAAAAAATTACCGTCATCCTTTTAAAATATTTTAACATTTCTCTATGCTCATATTACCTATATTACTTCACGTTGAAATTTTATTTTTATTTTTAGCTGTTAATATATTTAACTAAAGCTTCTTTTTAACTTGTACTTACTATATATCTAGTATAATAAATATGTATTATTATGTGTAATAATAAGTATAAGAACCTGTACTCATTAGTCATTACTCATTTATATATTTTTGTATATTATATACTTAAATATTACTTACTGCTCTTGAACTCATATGGCATACGGCAAGTTTAATAAATAAATAAACACATGTATTTGTATGAATATTATGACTAGCATCTCATTAACATTCGAAAAATAAAATTTTTATAAAAAAATATATATATATTATTTCTGTTGTTATCTTGGGGGGGGGGGGGGTTATCGTTTAAAATAACACATTATAATACAGCCATACAATAATAATAGTCTTGGCGTAGCCTATAGCCATGTGTCACGAGACGTGCCATGAACGTTTTCATTTTCAAAGAAACTAAACGAAAACACTTGGGAAATATTAGATGAAGTTTTCAAATACGAAAAAATATAATTTACGATTATTACCTCATCTGAGGTAAAGTCAGAAAGTCGTCGTTATAGTGTTTGGCGCAACAGCTTTTGCCTATGGACATACTTCAGTATATTATAATATTATATGAGGTAATTTACATTATATTATACGCGGTAGTGGATGTTTATTTTTATTTACTTTAAGCCCCATTATTATTTATTAAAACGAGTTCTCATCCCCTTGAACGCACAAGTAAAGCTGCTTTACAAAATATACCTAACGATGAACCAGTGGTTAGGGGATAGGGTGGACTGGTCGTGACCGTAACACTATAAACTCGTTCTTCTCCGTTTCAATTAATGTGCGTGCATTCCACGTACACATATTAATTGATATATTCACGTTGTTTCCGCGTTTCGTGTGTGTATAATAGTAATTTTTTTTATTTTATTTTGCAGATTATTTGAAGTATTGTTATGAGCTGGATCAAAAGCAAAACTTATTCAAGGAGCGAAGCAAAGAAGAAACTGAAGCCGCTCACGACTTGCTCGAACTTTCCAGGTAAGAACCTCCTCTTTTAATATAACCCTAATAAATATATTATTTATGAATAAAAAAAACAAAATTAGGGTTACAACCTCGAGTATTAAAATATAAAAATTAAAATGGTAACTACTAATTTCAGTCGTTGATTGTCATTAGTTTACATCTAAAATCAATAATTAGTAAGTTAAAATATATTTTAAAACATTATTATTCAGATAAGTGAATAATTAATAAATAATTAGATATACAAATTAAAATAAACAAAAAAATTAAATAATCAATAATATATTATTATTATGGACATAAACGTTAAATTGAACGTTTTATTATAATTAAATAATTATTATAAAAAATGTAAATTTTTCTATTTAAAAATTAATTAACGTAGTACCTATTAATCCAAACATTATTTATTACTAAATACATTATAATTGTAAATTGCAAATACAACATTATAATTGATCTCATTAAAGTACCTACTTCATAATATTATATTATAAAAACTGATATGACTTATAAAATTTAATTAAATTTAGTAATTATTGAAGTTAATAATTTCAAATAATCGTATTCTTCTAATATTTTACCGGATTAAAAAAAACCTCAATACCTATTTAACTTACGATTAATCTATATAAGTATTATATAGTAATGGATTAAGTTTTATTAGGGCTTAGGAGCCAAATCTGATCGTTGGTAAGCTGTGCGGTTTTTTTTTTCCATTGATGTAAATCGTATTATTGAAAAATATATATATATCATCCGCACAAATACGCTTTATGTGCGTGCGCATCAAAACTATGGTGTCGATTACACTATTAGCCTTTTTCTGTATTTTTCCCATTGACTTTATCTTTGTACAATATTGGACAGTAAATATAATAAACAATAATGTATAGGTACATATAACACGCGTATTATGAAATATATTATCGATAACCGTTAAACCGCAATCGTTAGGTGATCGTGAAAATTTGCGGCGCTTAATTATAATATATTATATTGTTATTGCTTTGGGGGACGCAATAACCGCATGTGATACTCGTCAACAAAGTTTTCCCGTTGAAAAAAAAAAAAACACTGACACACCCACAAGGAATATCCGACGAACGATAATTTATTGACACGTTTCAAATCAATACGATGTTTTAATATTAACATAAAAACGTTGTAATGAAGATTTTTGATCGTTTGGTCATAATAACTTTCCGGAAAATAAATATAATAATACGTTAAAAATAATCTTTTTAAAAAAACGCATAGAATTTACTCTGCAGTAGACTAGTAACTTTTGAAATTAAAACAATTCTTTGAAATTATTATTATTGTGCTAGCGAGAATTTTACGAGGCGCGACGAGTGGCTTCTTTGAAATCGAAATAACTCAGTTAAAAAGTTTCGTTTCGACACGAATTTCACCATACCCACGAAAATTTGTGACAATAATACCCTTTTTAGTGCAGTCGGTTTCATATTCTTTCGTGTTCAACTTACTCCCCATTGTGGTAACTTTGAAACTTTTGCTAAGACAGATGTGGGTTTTTTTTTTTTTTTTTTTTTTTTTTTAATCGCCCCGAAGCGATAATGGAATAAAAATAGTGTCCGTTGTTGAACGAAAACTAACCGCAAAAGTATTAAAATAAAGAAAGAATGCACGGGGATTAGGTAAAACGCGTACGGCGTGGATATAAGAACGTCTGTGTGGGGGTTGCGCACAATAACATTCACATAATATTTTTTTCTTCTTTAGTCTGTGAATCTCTCTTACCTTTAAAGCGTGTTATACGTGATGTATATCTACATACTATGTAATTGTTATGGAACGGACTTGAAAGCAAATAATGTCCAAAAACATTGCTTTTCAAGCATAGAGGAATTATAAAATGTAACTTTTATATCGCTTTTTTACATTTTTAAGATTTTATTAATTTTTAGAGAATTTTTTTTTACATTTTTATGTTTTGAAGTCATTTTTATAAAAGAATGGATACAATTTTTTTAAATTTTTGTCAAAATTCATTCTAAAAGAATACAATTAAATATTATTTATTTGCTTTGTCGTTCTTCTATTTTTATTATTTGTTATATTTTTACCAATCTGATAAATATGGACGCCTTCACCACTATTATAATACGGTTTGTCAGACGAAATAATTGTTAATACGTGTCGACATTTAATTTATAAATACATGCAATTATACGAATAATTAATAATAATAAGAATATTTTCAATACTAAAAATATTTTTTTTTTTTTTAAAGAATTCTGTTATAAGTATATTAAATAATATTTTTCTTGTTCTTTAGAGAATTTAAATCCGTTCCCTAATTATTATTAACAATATAATATAATGATAATTAAATTTAAAAATAAATGATACCTAATTATAAAAGTTATTAATTGTTAATAAAATATTATTTATGTTATATGATTAATATTGTTGTCTATGTTAGACGTTAGTCTTAATCATTTATTATTTATAATTCAATTTAGCTTTAAAACTAATATGTTATATAAATACAGACGTGTTCTTAGATATATGTAAATAATAATATTTAAAAATATATTTAATAAAATTCGTTAATTTGCTATTTTAATGTTATGATGATTAAGAATAATAAAAAATAAAAGAACTTGGTAGGTTTATATATGCACCGACTGACTGACTGACATGTAGTAATAATATATTATTTGTTTTATAAAATAGCATAATAATATAAACGTTGTAATGATCCATGCGGAAAAAACATCTGTGATGCTTCTTAGAAAAATTGTTGGAGAAAATAATATATACCATTATGAAACGGCTGGAATTGCGTTTTGAATAAACTAAAGGGATTTATTTCAGTAAATATAATGATATCAAAAATACGGTGTAACGAATTTCCTCGAATTTGAAAACGACTGGAAAAATAAAAATAAAATTAAAGCTTAATCTTGAATATCTAACGCAAAATTATATAGTACAATAATAATAAAATAATCGCTCGTGTAATCCGAATAATTTAGATTTTTTCATTATAATACGGATAAGAGATCGTTGAATAGATACATTCTTGCTGAATCTACAGTATTAGGTGAGATTTTGGGTTATTTTTTTTGTGATTAACACAACTTAAAAGTGACAAGTTATAAGATTTAGCGTATTGTATTAGATACAGCTTATATAATTAGTTCCACTAATAATGAATTAAATTTGATTGTTTATTAAATTTTTAAATCAAAAATTCACGAAAGTTTCCCTGGTCTCGGAAGTTTATACAATTACACGAATACTCAGAATACTAACATATTTCTAAACTGATAAGTTAAAACAACTTTATCAGTTACTTTGTTTTAATTCTACTAATAGCTAATTTCACACCTGATATTATGCAGCTAGAGTGAGTTTTTAAATAATTCAAATACCTTTTTGATATTATTCATATGATGCAGTCACCACATATGTCAATATATAAATATTAGGCGTCCACATGCATAGTTTGTACTGAATATTTAAGACACCCCCCCCCCATCCGACAAAAAAATCATACTTCTGTCTGGGGTGGGTAACACATAAAAAATTTGTGAAAGTACCCCTGTAGCATGTGCCATATTTGTGTTTATAATATATCTTATTGAATGTACACATTTTCAAAATCATTTCATTCTTAGTGGAAACTTTTCTTTCGTAATAAACGAAAAATGCATTCGACTGATGGTGTATTATAATCTTGAAAAATACTAAAGTTCGTTATCTAGATTCATCATATTAATTTGAAGTTCTTTTAAAAAGTTAATATACTTATAAAAATATATTACTTCCGAAATTCGTATATCATCCTTCTTCTACATAGAAATCCATAAATAACTCTGTATCAAAATGTACCGTAAACATAATTTTACAATGATATGGTCCAAAGTGTATCTTACTTTAACGTATTTGTGCTTTACAATTACTATTCTATACTACGATGCAAATTATTTCAAAACATTTCATATGACATATTTCAGTATTTTATCACTTCAATATTGAGGTCACTTACCTATTGCTTATATTTATATATAATATACATACATTCACACACACACACACACACACACACACACACACACACACACACACACACACACACACACACACACACACACACACACACACACACACACACACACAAATCGTTAAACGTTTTGGTTGTTTGTCTATTCGCACAGATCGTTGCCGCCATTGCCGCCGCCGAGTACTGTGACCATCGCCGCACTCACACCACCCGAGACACCTCTGAGCTCGAGTGTGGGCGACGGGTGCCCAGCGTCGCCGCAATTCGTGTACGTGTCCGCCGCTGTATCGGCCGCGCCGCTTACACCGCCCGCTTCAGAGTATTCGTCGGATGCTGAAAATATACCAGCGGACACGGGAAGTGGGACTTCGAACGCCTCGGCCGTCGTGGTGGCCACGGCCACGGCTACCACCACCGTCTATAGCCTGATCGACTATGTCATCGAGAGGAGCGACGGCGGTACGTACGATCCGTTGCTGTCCAGAGACTTGAACGTCAAGACCGGCAAGACGACGACCGCAGAACACCGTCGGTCGACCTCCACCACCACCACCACCACAACCACCCAGGTCGTGGTCGGATGCAACTCCGGCAACAAAGGTCAGTATATAATAATATTGTCGAAGTCGAAACTCGAATGGATTTAGGATTTAGGTATTATAATTTATAGTATGAATAAATAGCACGGCATTATGTTGAAATATGTTTACAACTGAAATAACCCGAACTCCTAACCGTTCCAAAGCTCCGAAAAAATCCAATAAACAATAAACGATGATCATTTGTATTAAATAGGTTAGACGAAAATATGTTCAACACGTCGAGTGAGCTAGTAGATCATTTTGATGATCTAAAAATATTTCTGGTGGTATATAAGTATTTACACCTATCTGATTACTCTTATTATTATTATATTTTTTTCTTGTTTTAGCCTAACTATTAAACACTGGTATTAATCCGTATTAACCCGGATAATAACAGTTATAAACACCTGATCCGTTTCCGGGCCTAAAGCCCTGACTTTATGATTATTTTATAATACTTTAATTTGACTATAATAATATATATATGAAACCTACATAAACAGAAATGTCCCGTTTATATGCCATCATTTACGTAATATACTCATATCTATAATTTAAATAGTCAATTAATTCGTGTACAAATCAAAAGTCATTTCCAAATAATTAATATTATAATTTGACGCGGAAAATTAACACTGAAATACAATATTTTATACTTGCTTATGTATTATACATACAATATAAAATACTAATTAATTATTGTATATTTTTATTTAGTATTATGTATGGGTACACGATCATCCGAATTTATGTATCATCAATTGTATTGATATATCCGAATTTATTGCGTGTACCCGATAAAGATTAAAAATCATAATAACCAAATCACGTGTGCGGTTTTTTCCTGTTTTTTGTCTGAGTTTCAATAATTGATATAATATCACGAGCTTTTATATTTTATTTAATGTATTAAATATTTTGATGAAATCATTTAATACAAATATATTGTTATGTATCAATAAATAAAATGATGCTAGTTAATTGATAAAAAGAATTCTATAAAAACCATAATGAGTATAATAAACAAATATAATGATTTGAATTCGTAGAATACCTAAATAATTTTATATAAAACGTGACTTAAATATATTTATTTTAGTAAACAATTAATGGCCTTTTTTTTTTAATTAAACATTTACAATAATGTATACCGTTATTGTTAAATTGATTGACTTAATATTTTTCAAAATTGAGAAGAATCAAATTTGAGTAAAAGTCTTGTATAGTATACTCGTTCTTAGCCAATTTATGGCTAGTTTTCATATCGAAAAAAATATATTATTCTACGACTCTGATGATTTATTTACGTTAAAAACAATTTTGAACTATTTAATGCAAATCCTTGTGCAATCGAGTATAAATTACTGATTTCTAGTGTTAAAATAAATATTAAATATTATTATTCGATTTCCACGAATTTCGAAAAATTCTAGCATCAATCGCTCAATATCTGGCAAAAACAAGACCTCTAGTTTAGTTCCAATGTTCTGTGGAAATTCGCGGACTTAACTAAAAATCGCGTTTGCTCAATATTTCATCGTCGTCTTAGTTATAATAACAATAACAATCTATTATATATTCGCCACCGCGTAGTAACGATGATTAATATAGTAATGATATTCACGTGAAATGTGACGTTATACATTATTTCGTACAATACTTGTTGAACTGCCGACTCGAATACATCACATTTGTATTAGGTATTATTACCGCACACGGTATATAACAGTCGTAACCGGTGTAGGCGTGTGTGCGCTGTTTCAGTTATTTCATTATTAATCAAAGCATTCGAAATTCGTTGGCGCCGTGCATGAATAATTCGCGTTCTTCGTCGGCAGCACCCGAGTGCGTTATAATATTATATGTATATATATCATAATATATACGATAGCTCGTGTTATATGCTCGCGATATAATTAATTGAACCGCCTGCTACCGTCGCCGCGTTTCATGTATATTAAATTGACCTGTCTCGGCAAAATTTCAATAATTCAGCGCACCGGTATGAGCCGGCGGCCCCTTCGTGCCGTCGCTTATAGAGTTGTACTCATATTATTATTATATTATATAAGTATAACGTCAACAAATACGATATATTTTATGAAGGAAAAAACCGTTCATCATCAGTGTTTCGGTGGGATTCGCGTACACACAGAGTATACCGCTAAGAAATAATAATTTCTGGAATGATATTCGATTGTAATATTTTATTAATATAATAATATACGATCGGTGACTGACGAAGAGTCACTCGGCGGACGGCGTTAAATGTCGGAATGTCACAACGAATTTTTTAATTAATTCCGCGGTGCGAGCTAAAATGCAAGAATGCCAATTTGATTTCAAAGAATATTGCATAAATTACAATAGAACGAGGATCGATTAAAAAAAAAATAAAATAAAAACCAAAATATCTCCTTATTATATCAGAGATCTCGGTCAAACGTATGAACTATCAGAGATGAATTATTTTGCATTTTTATTTTAAAAATATTTTTGTGGATCGCAATTTATTATTACTTGTATGTACATGCCTAGGACCTATACCTACTTAATATAAGGCGATACTCCTTAAATTATACTAACGTATATTTTATTATCTAAAGGTGAAAAATCCAATCTTGAAAACTAATTTGAGATAGTTTAGCAAAGTTACGGGTAAAAACTTTAAGGCCTAAATTAAAAGTTAAGAAATAATGTATTTAAGTTAATATATTGTAGAAAACAATTAAATCAACTCGGTTAAAAATAAATAATAATATGATTTTTTTAAACTATCATCTACCAGGACGTCACATGAATATAGTGATTGAGGAACATACAATTTTTGTAAATAATATTTAAACAATTTATTACAAATATATCACATTATTAATGTTTATTACATTCTAAAGTATGATTTAGAACCGTCGTAAGCTTAAGAAATTATGCGTTTGTATTAACTCATATACTAAAGCATGAAATATATTTTATTTGTTCATTTTTACTTAAAACCATCATGTATAGTGTGATAGAACATAAAAAACCAACTCATTAATTATTTTAACTACAGTTCTTATATACGTAGATAGTATATGAATGTATGGCGTATATAGACGATTTTAACTCAACATGTTATTTTTCGAATTTACGGGGGAAAACCAAGTCATGTAAAATGGATGCTTAAATGTTCAAGTTATTAAGCACATTATTACAAAATCGACTAACTAGCTAAGTTAAAAAGTTGAAATGATTAACTTTTGACTCGGCTTTGAATTTTTCACTAGTTCTAGTTGATGCCCGCGTTTTTGGACTATTATCGGAAACACCGTGAGACTTAATACTAAGTAATATAAAATGTATTACCTATTTCCATTTCCGTGTCGAAAACAAGCTATTACGCGTTTCGGGACGGTATTCGCATTTCGCGAGCGATTAAAAGTTTCTCAATAAAAAAAAAAAAACACCAGTTTGTTTTCGTTTGCTGTTAACGAACTTTGCGACCTTACCCTCGCGTATTATACCGTTAATATCGTTTTCCAGTATAAATATATACGCCGTGGCAGCCGGGTGCGGCCCCGAGACGTTTTTAGCGCGCAACACCTCCGTAGTCGACGCGATGTCCGTTGTATTACCGCAGCGGACTATCGATTTTTTTTTTGTCCGCATATCATTATGCGCACAGCGCATATGATATGCATGTTATGCGTATAATATATTATATATTATATATATATATTGTATATATAATAATAATAATTATAATATTATAATATAATGTATAATACGTATATAAGGGCATGCACGCTTCTCGTTCGACACGAATTTCGAGAGACTGTTGTGTGGTAATCAGTCGGTAGGGGATGGGATCACCCGATTACAGTAGCCAATTGTGACCACTTTTCATTTTTCATATCCCGATCATTGCGCCCACGTAGGTACACAGTATAGAAAGGAAATATTGTGTTTTCAGTCGTTATTGTTATAACCGAATATATATTATATCTAAAATGCATCTTACGTGTTTTACATAAAAAAAATCATAAACTCTGACCTATTGATTTCGGAATTAAATTATTTATATTTTATTTTGATGCCTATACGATATTTATGCATTTTAATTATTTTTCTAGGCTTGTTTTTTAACAATAATATACTATCTGAATTCGGTTTTGTCCGTCACAGTTTCGAATAAAATGCAATTATTTACATAATATTATAATAAAATTTTCATAATTTAACGACTTTGTGAAAAAAAATCGTAAAATTATTCAAACATCTCACCGAAAAATCGTAACATTTAAACACAATATAACCCCTACCTTCTGAGAAAAAATTAAAAAATGAGCAACGTGAGGACACTTGAAGCAGTATTTAACACAACTCAGCGGTATTCGACATTTATGAGTTGGAAATTGAAAAATAAGTACTTAATAAAAAGTTACTTATCATAAATTTACGACTCTACAGACTGTGCTGAATATATTGATATACATTTTATGAAAAATCTTTCAAAAACTACAGATTTGAATAAGATTCATCTGTAGTCGATATAGTTTTATGATTAATTGTCACGGCATTGTCCGTGACAAATAAATTATGTCAACCTAAAACTGTTTTAAATTTAAGCTGCACATATGTTTAACACAATTATTTAAGCTATTTTGATTAAATATGAAATACATACTTATATATTCAATCATGATAATTACTTTACTTATCAAATAATTCAATACATGTAAAAACCTTATTCAGATTGGTTTATCCATTTCAACAGAAAACTAAATATATCTGTGTATGTTAAATCCAAAATTACATTTATAAATCGTTCATTTGCAATACGCAGGAAAGATAAAAAAAAAACAAAAAATAATAAATAATAATAATAATCGCTTTTCAATATCTAAAAAGTCACTTTCGAAAGCACACAGCTTTACCAGTAACTATAATTACTACATATTCTGTAACTACAGCAAACCTTCTATTGATACAAAATATCTTAAATTTCTATAAGAAAATTCTCGTGTAAGCTAATATTTAAAATGCAAATATTTTTAAATCCTTTCTTATCTTCTTATTACATCCATATACTATTACAAATATTTATAACCAAAATGCCAAGTATCTAGATACAGCAATTTAACTGAATTTGATCTGAGCATTGATGAATAAGTGAGTTTCGGACATCTTCTTAGAATAGATTATTATTTTATTCCACCAACATGCATTTTTTATCTCAAAAGTTATCGAATTTCAAAGAATTATTATTATTATTACATTATTATGAAGTTAGAGTTGACTTTATTAATATTACTATCATGTTTATTTGTAATTTTCTAGAACATATTAATATTTAATAGCTAACATTTTGTGAAATTATAATTAAAATAAATTAAATAATTATAAATATAATTTTGTGAACCCAGGTGTATTAGGAAACAATCGGGATACATTTATTTGCAGGAAATTAAATATGTCTATTTGTATTCGGGTCACAAATGAGTATCTCTGATCCAACAACCGACCGTCGATCGTTAAATATCAAAATAAACCAATGGCTTTTTACCATTTGAGTCAATGGAAAGGCACATCGTTGTCTAAAGAAGTAGAGAGAAAGAAAGAGAGAGAGAGAGAGAGAGAGAGAGAGAGAGAGAGAGTATTAAAATATTCAACTGACTAGCAAAGACTAACTGTTCGCCATTTTGATTCCTGTAATTGAAAACATAGTATTCCGTGTATTTAATACAGTAATTTTATTTAAATTCGATGATCGAATTGATGAATTCCCATTTTAGTTTTTGGTTCAAACTGTATAATATTATGAATACAGAGTGATTCTTTAAATTTCAATCTGTCTCATGGGGTAAATAATCATTTATTATATTTTATGGATTTAAATTTATATGGATCAACCAGAACTTGTTTAATTTAATCATTAAACAAGTAAACACAAACCACACTCCAAAGATAGTATTAAGTACATTTATTTTGAAAATATTTACATGGTTGAGTATAGTTATTGATTATGTTTAATATAACTATTATATACATTGTTTTAAATTCTGAACGGAGTGATGAATTTATTGATTTTACAATGAGGTGTGTATTTTTTTTTAAATTTTTTTTTGTGTATCTGTCATTACGTTTTGGAGTAGAAATAATGATTTGATTTTTGACCCCAGTCCCTCTTTGAAAGGAAAATTAATTTAATTGGTACTTTGAGGGAGGGGGGGATTGAAAGTAAAAATGTTCAGTAATTTTTAAAAGCTTTATGAAAAACCCTAAAAAAGTAACAGAAAAATGCGAAATTCTTACGCATAATCAATTTACAATGAAATTGATTTTTTTTTTGTTGTAATTCAAAAACGAATCATTGTAAATACTTGAAATTTTCACTAAAGGTATTTTGATTTTTTTAAATTGAAATTTTCGATTTTTCTAAGTTTTTTCTGTGAAATGCCTACATAAAAAATTTGGCAATCCAAAAAATCTTTAAAATATAATACAAGTTTTATTTATAAGTCGTACTTATTGTAGTAAAAAAAAATCAAAAACCGTTAGCTACAATTTTTTTTTATATAGCTTTATAAGCATTTAAAGCTCAAATTTTTACAAAATATGTCAAAATCGCGAAAATTTTCAAGGAATTTTGAAGCTGAAAATTCATAACATTTTTGTGAACTATAGTTAAGGTTGTAAAATCTAATACTAGGTTCTCCAATAACTTTTTCTTCAAATAACTGTAAAAAAAATTCAAGTATCTATATAGAAAAACATTTATGAGCATATGAAATTTAATTTTTTACAAAATTGCGTAAAATAACGATATATTACAATTTAAATGTAGGTAATAATATAATATAATATCCTAGACTAACAAATCTCCGTTCAGAATCATTTTTCGTATACAATGGTACCTGTAATTGCATTCAAATTTAACACATCCATTATAGTTACCAACTCTTCATCTCTACTATACAGCAAAGCAATACCCACTTGCCCACCCTTTATATATATATAAGCATTTAAAAACCATAATTTTATATTAAAATAGCTAAATTTAATAATTAAAATAAAATATTTGCAAAAATACAATTCCTATATAGGTTTTGAAATTTTAAAGTTTAAATTTTTACCCTGCGTAATTAATAGAAGTTAAAAATGGGATGAGTATGGTTGAAGAGAAATCATACTACACATACTATTATATGATTTTACTTTTCAAACTACATTTTTATCAAAATCGTATTAATTTTTTTAGATTAATGATTTATTTGGTGTTAAATTAAAGTTTGCTTTGTCGACAGACTCTAACGCAATCGGTGCTGTGTACCTATGAATAGACCGTCGCGGTGATGTTTAAATATTTGTTAAAAATATAACCACATAATTAAAAATTATTAATTTTTATTAATTAATCAAAATTGATCACTCCAAAGATGAAGTAGATAAAAATCATTTGACATCGATTCATCTAATCTATTTTTACTCTTTCTGCCAATTAAGAACTCCAATTTTTTTTTTTTTTTTTAATATTCTAATAATACGTAATTATATTACACAAAAAGAACAGCAAGAATTATTATTTGTCATTATACCATTAGAAATAATAATAATAATAATTATTATTATTATCATCATCAAAATATTTTCATAGTATGTATGAGTTGAGAAAAACGATGATCGTTGGACGCGCATGGAACGGCCACGAACATTTTGGAAATTCGATAATTTCATATCCGATCATGGGATATATATGTAATATAATAATATTAATAGTATTGAGTTTTTAACTCGTCGTTTTTGGTGTGGTTATTTCCCTTGGCCACTGTACGAACGTCCCTCGTAATCGATTGCATCTCCAATCAGACACGTCACCTTATTTCGTGGTATTATTATTTTAAATTTAAAATGGCTGAAAATAAACATAGAATTGTAAAGCCGTAAAAATGATTTAAAAATTTCAAAACATTTTTCCAGATAATATATTTCTTATATATTTGAAAACAAATAAAAAAAAAAAAAGTATTTAAATTAATCAATTTTCGACTTGCCTTGGAAAATTAATAAATGTATTCAAAACGTAGGTTCAGTGGTTTTCATTACAACGATTAAGATAATATGATCTAAGCTCAAAATAAAATAAGATGATAATTTATAAATATTGTATCAGCATCGTTACATCTGGGTGGTACACAAATTGTACCTCGCTATAGCTGCTATGAGTGTGTGCTAATGGAACAACATAAAATTATTGTTTTTACAAGTTGTTATTACAAATTTAAAATGTTTCGGGTGGGGGCGAACGGATAAAATGAGAAACGTTTCGGTTCATGAACGTTTTGTAATAATAATAATCGTTCTACCTATAGTGTATTATAGACGGTTGGACTATAATTATAATAATAAATATTGGGCGTATAACACGCACACCATTCGTGGTCGTCGATTTTACCGCGAGCCATATCGAAATAATAATAAATGATAAATCGTTTAAACTACAATCGTTATTTTTGTAAGTGGAACTTTATACTTCCGATTCGACTCGGTGTCGAATCTGCTACCACCGTCGGGCCACGAAGTTCTTTAATCACATTTGCTTTAAATTATACCTAGGGCGTTAAGATTTATAACAGGGTTACCCGTATTTCTTTTGATATCGAACTCTTTGAGGGCTTTTTTACTCGTCATTTCGCACCATATTATATGTATTATTATATTTTATGTAAAGATCCACGCCGTATCAATTGTTTTTTTTTCACCCGGTTTCCAATCTGTCTTGCTACACCGAGTCACGAGCTATCTTTCTCTCTTTCACTCTCAACCTCTCGTCGACCGTAGCGCACATAATATAATATATTATTATGTTAATAATTTTCCCTGCGACTATTTTTATTTTTATTTTTCCACCACATTAATTTTCTCTGGTAGTATACAATATTCTCCATGGTTTTAAAAATGTTTACTCTCATTATTATTTATGTGAAAAAATATCATCCGATTACGAGGTCTGTGTCTGTTATACGCTGCAAGCGACGGTGGGTGCGAGACGCCTGATTCGAGCGTAAGGTATTATTTATAGTTAAATTTTGCATTTGCATGAATCAGTAGACCTAAGTCCATTTTTTAAAAAAGAAAAAACCAAAGAAAAAATTGGTTTATTTTACAACCGAGTTATGAGCATATTTAAATCATAATAGTTTTCTTCACACTTGTAATAAAACGTTTTTAAATTATAACGCCTTATCGTCCTTAACCAAACTGAGATAGATATTCCATATACTGACAATGCGTCCGATTTTTGGATTCATTATGGAAAATTAACAATAATTTTAGCAAATTATATTAACTCATCAATATTTATAATATATAAAAATGGTCCAAGTATAAGAAATATCTTATCCGTTATTACACATATTTTACTTTTTTTAAATTGTTTTTAATGACTTCATCCTTAATATAAATATTTTAATAACTGGAAAACAACTCGTTAAAATGTCGAATTAGGGAATTTCCGTTTTTCATTGAAAAATAGGAGTCTGTATCGTGCACTACTTTAGAAATACAAAAAGTGGTCACAATTTGAAAACATAATCACTATATTCAGAATTTGAATAAACGTATTGTTGAACGAAAAAATTGGGGTGAGCGTGCCCGGCGAATCGTCTCGTATTATCTCATATCAGCTGTGTTATGACAAAATATTATGAAATAACTAACTGGTATGTGTTTCTCTGTCCTTATCTATGTCCGACACCACAGCCCGTTATACGTGCACGGATTGCGGCAAGCACTACGCGACATCGTCGAACCTGTCGCGGCACAAGCAGACACACCGGAGCCTGGACTCGCAGTCGGCAAAGCGGTGCAACGCGTGCGGCAAGGCGTACGTCAGCATGCCCGCGCTCGCCATGCACCTGCTCACTCACAAGCTGTCGCACGCGTGCGGCGTGTGCGGCAAGATGTTCAGCCGGCCGTGGCTGTTGCAGGGCCACCTGAGGTCGCACACCGGCGAAAAGCCGTACGCGTGCGCGCAGTGCGGCAAAGCGTTCGCGGACCGGTCCAACCTGCGCGCGCACATGATGACCCACTCGGGCGACAAGAACTTCGCGTGCCACTGGTGCCGAAAGTCGTTCGCGCTCAAGTCGTACCTGAACAAGCACCTGGAGGCGGGCTGTGCCCCGGCGGCCGCGGTGGCAACCGCTTCGTCGCCGTCGTCACCGTCGTCGCCGCAACAGCCGCAGCAGCAGGACGACCGGGACACGGCCACCCGGGACGGATAACGTCGTCGAGCGGCGCCGCAGCAGCAGACGCCCCGGCGGACGTCGGTCATACGGTTCGCCGCCGCCGCAGTCGCCGACGCCGCCGACGCCGCCCAATTGTTGTCGGACTAATGAAGCCGACGACGACGATCGACAAACTCCGAAGTAAAACACGTTTAAATAACGAAAACGATTTTGACGGTTTTTTTAATTTTTTTTATTATTATTTTCTATCACCCCCCGAAAGACACGGAACAGACAACTGTGACACCAAATATAAAATAATTATATTATTATTTTTTATTAATATTGTAATGGTAGCGGTACGACTACGATATTATTGTGTATTTAGTTTTTAACGTACCGACATAACGGTACTTAATATTATTATTAAGGACAAATAGGTATGTGTATGAGGATAGGTTTCACGTATTTTTTATTATTATATTATATTATAGCTGATAGCAGTATTATCGCCTAGTTTATAAGATAAAACGCAATATTATTATCATCATCATCATCATCATCATCATCATCACCACAGCCTGTGCCTAGCAGTACCTCCGAGCGCGCGCAATTTATTTACCGGTTCGCCTATATCATTATAATAATATTATAAAATATAATATAGGTAGTGTGTGTTTTGAAACGAGCAATAATATTAATGTCGTATAAACATTGAACAGCGTTAGGCTGATATTGTATTTTTAGAAATATTGTTTTTTCCATATCGTCGTATTGATTTTATATCATATGCCGATTCCCGCCGTGGTATGTATATGTTTATTATACGGTTTTTTTTTTTACGACAATTTTTACGGTTTGACGACGGCGGCGACTTTAATAATATTATATTATCAAATCGATATGAATTATTATGTCCGTTCGACAGCGATCGCGCTCGACCAATAATACAACGATATGATTAGACTTTTTTTTTTTTTTTAATAATATTACTATGCTTTTCGAGCCGTTTTTGGTTTTTGACTATTGGGCGAATGTCGTGTAACAATTCAATAATATTGTTATATGATATTCAGGAAAATATTTGCTCAAATATTGCAAGGTGAACATACGTAATAAAAATATATCATGTTTTTTTTCGTTTTACTTTTTATACAAACCTTTACATAATATTATACGCGCGATGAATGCTTAAAAACCGTTTGTGTAATAATATATTTTGTGTATTGCTCGATAGTTGAAAATTGAAATCTAACGGAGAAGTTTTTTAAAATTATGTTCACGCACGTGGTAAAAGTATATTTAGTAAGTCGTAGTATTTCGATAAAAGTTCTATATATTATTATAAAAATATATGATTATTGTCATCATCATTATAATACCACTCGGTGGACATTAATTCCACTAAAAAACTAACCAAAATTATGTTCAAATATTTAATTATTACATATTATATTATTTGAACACAACAAAATAGGATTGAATAATACATTAGCAGGCTGTGATTTTGGATTATACAAGTATTTTGAAATTTTAACTGATGATTTGAACGATTTTCGTACTATATCGAAAGCGGTTTTAATTTGATTTTTACACTTAAGTTTCAAAAAAAAAAAAAAAAAAAAAGAAAAACGAAAAACGCGTTCATTTAGCAAAATTTTTATTACTTATAAACTTTTACGATAGTGTATTTTAGAGTGATTATACATAATATTATAAATTTTACCATTTTTAAATTTAATTAAAGGCTGAGTACAAAAATAATATGTTTAGATTATAGTGAATAATAGTTAGGTTGGTAGGTCCGTCCTTTCCCGCTGTTGAGATGATTATCTGAAAATTGTAGGTGGCCGTCACGGGAGCAATCAGATTTATTCCTACACGCGGTTGCGTATTCTTATTAATGAAAGTAGTATTTTACACCACGAAATGAATTTTTGAAAATCTGTAAAAAACGGCTTTTTTAACGATATCATTTTGAGCCCGTCTTTTTTCTAAGTGTGGCGTTCAGGGAAATCACACGACGGGAGACGAGGGACGTCGTTAAAAAGACGTTTACGTAATGCACGACTTTGGCCGACGATTTAGACTAATTGTTATTATGCTCCGTGGTTCAGTATCAGCGTCTCATCCGAATTAATGATCCGATCGTTAATCGCACACCTAAATATTCGTTATCGAATATGGCTAATAAAGGTCGAAAACCTGCAACCGCCGCAACGTTATTGTTTCAAGAGACAATATTCTATTATCATAATAATAATAATAATTATTATTATTACTATTATTATTATTATTATTATTATTTCAGTCTAGAAATTGAATTCCCGTCAGCGGCGTTCGCAGCGTCACCCAGCACTACGTTGTACGATGTTCGTGGTACAAAGACCGCAATAAAAACTACTTTTTGTTTCAAATTATTTTTTTCCGAATACTTTTACCTGAAAATCCAAACACATAGATACACATTTTGCATTTTTATTGCGTCAAATTGTATTTTATTGTTTTTATTATTATTTTTTTTTTTTATAGCGTTTAACTTCGTACAATAGTAAGCAACTAATTTAATACCATTACATTCCTTGTAATCGCATAATATATTTTAACAGATTTTAAGTCTTAAATCAGATTCCATATGTTGATAGTGCCTCGGGTCGGTGACAGATGATTTCTCTCCGATGCCGAGCTTATACGCTACTGCACCTAATATCATCACTCCATAACATTGCAATAATATTATGTTCATCACGAAATTTCAGAAAATCTTTTCCGACGACCATCCGTACCACGACGACCGACAGTATCGTAAAACTTTTATATATCATTAGACATTTTTATATATTATATGATAAAATATTAGGTATTCTAAGTTACCGCGTTATCATTATATTTTGTATTTAGGATTAAACGCGCGCAATAGTATACACACGAAGCTTCCAATATTTTTTAGTTACGGCACGGTGTGCTCGCCACGCGTTGGCGTATATAGAGAGACTTATAATAATAATAATATAAATTATATATTATTATTATAACTTTGGCAATATTATCATAATGTTATTATTAATGTAAAATGTAGAGAGAGAGAGATGAATCGTATTTTTTAGTATTTTATTCTTGGTAGTTTAATTTATATATAATAATATTATTATCGTACTAAACGTATTAATATATCGATTCACATATTACACATATATACGTATACACAAATAATACATGTTATATTATGTGTATACGTTATATTTGCTTTACCGTTTATCATTGTACTCTGTATATAAATATAGTATTGTAATAATAATAAAATAATCACTACGCATCTATGTAAGAAAATTTAGATTTAGGCACGACGCGTATTTACCATTTTGACATTGCGCAGTGTATGTGGTAATAACTTATTATTATCATCGTCATCATTATCATCATTATTGATTATATTATTTAACGTTTAACTAATAGATAGGGTTTCGGAACATGATCTATGAGACTATAATATTATAAACCATTTATATAACCACGATTTGTAATGCTCAATAAAATTTTAAATGTTTAGTTTTATATAACGCAACGATATAATATTATTACTATTATTATTATTCTTATGAGATAATATATCGTACTGATTTGTGAACGAGAACAAAATACGTTCATATCCGTTTTAGCTGTAATGTTTATCATATTATTGTATCGTGAGTAATCGCGTCGTATTATGACCAGGCTCATTACGATGCTTATTGTCACGCCGCCATCGCCATCATTAACATTAATATTATTATAATTAGACGTTTTTAAGAATTTTTTTTAACGTAATTTTTTTGTAGCGGGTTTTTGCCGATTTATTTATTTTTTATTTGAATATACATTAGTTTTTAAGTCACGCTTTAGTTGTATAGGTATTTGTAATTCGCATTACATATACTTGCGACGATAGCGCCGCTGATCGCGGTCGTAGGGTTTATATTATTAAGATAGTCTTTAGCGACTAAATAACTTATTATTTTGTACAAATACGAACGTTTCCTTCCACTCCTGCGCGCGAATTTGACCCATCGACAAACGAAGAGACGACGATAAAACAATTTTTAAATAGAACAAACCTAATCGCGAAACAGCGCGATCGTAAAATACTATAATAACAATAATAATTACAATTCGCCAAAGACAGTTGGATTTTGCGCGCGCGGAATTACAATATTATTATTTTATTAGTTTTCTTTTTTAGATCTCAAGGGACGCGCGCACACCGAACGACAATAATTTGGCGTACACTGTAGGTACCTCTGTATAATTACATAATGTACGCCCGGAGGAGGGACCTATGTCGAGTGCGGAATTACCATCAAAACTTGCTGCTTTTACGGGGCTGTCATTTTTGCCGAAATAACGTCCGTCCGACTGGGACGTCCGATCGTCTAAATGTTTCCCACTGAATAACTTATGAATCACACAAGACTTCTCGGCGAAGTAAAAACATAGTTAGATAAGGAAATATAATGAATATAAAAATAAATTATTTATTCGTATCGAACGCTGTAATATCATGTACTACATACTATTTTATTGATCCCCTCGATTTCATGAGCATTAGACGAATAATAGAAATTCTTGATGCAAAAATCTAACACGTCCACTAATTATTTCGAAATGCGCTTTATTTGCGGTATAAAAAACAAAAAAGAAATACTCAACAGGTTGGTGCAGCAACCAGATTAATCCGTTATACGTACAAATATAGTTTTCTCGGTAAATATACTTATCTAGTTTACTTGTTATTACTGCAAATAATTATACATTTTAACACAATTAGCAAATATAAGCCGTATACGTACATACGACTGAGTATTAGTTTAAAATATAGTTTTGTTTCATTTAAAATTATCTGAATAATTTTTCATTAAAAAAAATATGAAAACGGTGGGGAAAGTTCTTCAAATAAGAACATGATGACAGTTTAAGTTCATTACGTGTTTATAAAATATTTATAGAAAATAGTTGAAATCAACAGGTTCTATACAATATGTCCATTATCTTTCATCGAATTAATAATCGTAAAAGTGTTTTTAATTATTCGAAAAAGTTTCTGGATTTATCTGATTTTAGCGCAAGCCTTTCAATTGTCTATAGACTCATAGCTTAAAAATGTATTTCCGTTATAACCAGACACCTTGGGTGATGGCAATATTTTAAATGACAGCCTTCGGTACCGCTTGTAAAAAAAGTTAAATAATTATTCGTAATATTATTTTGTAAAACATTCAATCGTCACAACCTCTAATACAGCTTCGAAATTTCTAAAAATTATTGTTAGTACAATAACATATTCGCTCAGGCTTTTTAGCTTGTTGCATTTATAATATAATAATATAAAATCTGTTACGGCCTTTTTTTTTTTGAAATACATACATTTATTTATTATTTATAAACACAAAACTAAAAGTATTAGATAAATAATAGAACAAATTTACCTGACACCTTTAAGCAAAGCTTGTGGTGGTGTAGGGAGTTATTAGTCTTACTCTAACGACATTTCTCGCGCGTCTTAAAAAATTAGTCGTTTACATCTAGTCATTTACTCGTCTAGTCATTAACATCTAGTATTTTATTCATCTAGTCCTTTAAATCCAATAATCTTTAAATTTATCGGCGTGCGTGTACCATAGTAAAATAATAAATATGAGCACAACGCACGCACGCCACGTGTAATTATATTACGACTTTATAATATTGTTAGATATTATACAACTTCCATTCTTATTTTACGTTTGTTTGAAGTGTTTTTTTCTCTACCTCTTATTTTTTACGTGTTTATTCTTGTCATTTATTATTATCATAGGTTTTCAATTTTTTTTTATTTTTTATATAAATTGTATATTATTATATCGCTTGTATTTAAAAAAATAAATTATAATAATAAAATTATATTATATTATATAATACGTATACATACTCGCTTCAGAATTATAAGCCATATCGATTGATTAATAGCTCATTTCTTAGTCGGCTAGAGATTTTAAATAAAAAAAAAAATGTTTACGCTAAAATTGTGAAAAAAATGAACGCATGGTAACATTGATAAAAGGTCGTACTTATAACAGGTTTTTTTATATATGTTAAGATTATTGGGAAATCTATGAAACTTTGAATTCGGTTGTAATAGTAAAACAACGGCTTATGTTACTGATAAAAATTATTCTGTTAATTTCACTACTGAAAATTATATTTAATAACAAATATATCGCGATAGTAATCGATGAGTATATTCGTATAGTGTTTGAATAGCGCCATTGTACGCAGCAAAGCACAGCGTATTATTGTATGGGGTACAGCTCAGAAAAATAATGTTTTTTAAAATAAAAAAGATCCGACTCTTTAACAAAAAAAAAAAAAAAAAATAATTATTATTATTATAATCATCAGTCACGTGTTTCGGTCTGTATAAAGTGTGTATGTATACAAAAACAATATGGTGTTTGTAAGTTTTGAGCTGACGCTATGCGCTTACTATCATAATATAACACATGTATACGTATTATATAATATTATTTTATTGTAAAACGATAATTTAAAAAAAATAACTCCTTAAGTATATCCGTAACATTGTTATTATATTATATTTACATGCCACAGTTGCAGTGTCGTTTACAGAAAATGATCGCTATAGAATTATATAATAAATCTTTTGTAATATTGTATCACGACGTGTACGATAGATAATAATATTATTATATTGTATGACAGTCTAATATGTATATTGTAATAACGATAATAACAATGACATAATATTATGTTCTCTTGGCAATAATAATGAGCAATATCATGTGAACTTTTTTTTTTTTACATTGTTTCATCAATAAACGATTCTAGTTAATAAAAAAAAAAACCAAAAAAAATGAAAACAAAAGTGTTTGTGTATCACAGTTATATTATTATTTTCACGCCTTAGCATTTTATTTTTCAGCTATAAAAGTCAACTGAAAAACATCATTGCGACAGTGGTACGTATACAAATGATATTGTATAGGCTAACCATTCGCTGATAATAACATTTCCTACCTATTATATCGGTCGTCGTATATTTAAGAGTCAGCTATCATTATGGACATCATCATCATCATCATCATCATCATTATTCTTTTTTACGCATATTTTAAATTTCGCATCGGTTTTCACTTTTCAGTCGTCTGCAACCGATGGTCGTGCAGGTGGTGCACCATATTATTATTATTATTATTCGTTTTACGAATTACAACCATTATCCGTTGTACGTGTGAACCAACTAATACATTAGTTTAGAAGTTCTATGCGTAAATGGTTAGAGAGAGGCCAGTAATTGTGGGCAAGACTTGAAATATTTATACAAAGGCCTGAATCTCTAACGATGAGGGATGCGCGCGAAAGATGTGTTCTGCATTTGTCAACGACTTAGACAATAAGTCAGAAACAGACAAAGACGACGCAGGTAAGTCATTTTAATTTTACTTCGTCGATGAATATAAGAAATGCAATGCAATAATAATAATAATAATAATAACAATACACATAGCTGACGACGAGCAAGTATAATAATATAAAGAATTGTCGCTTTAACCCGTGATGGGTGATAATCTATTCAGACAATTATTCTATACATGAACGTATACTATACCATTTGTAAAGCCATTACAATCCTTTAAAAACTGTATGGAAAATTAAAATTAAATTTATTATTAATATTAAAGTACTTGACGCCGATAGGATAGTTTTAACAAACGACCAGTGACTATAAGTAATTATAGATATGGCATTAACCCTCTATCCGACTATTATATGGGTTGCTGAAATTTACAAAAAACATAACACTTCAGAGGAGTGTTTTCAGGTAGGTACCTATAACATGGTCATTCATATTAATACATACGAGTATGCATATATTTGCGACATGTAATATATGCACCAATTGGGAGGAATAATTAGGGACTTAGTCGCCATAAATATTAACAACCCTTCTCAAAAAAATACATTCTAAAACCATCCTTAGGTTAAAAAGCCTAAAGCTTACCCTTTCACCTCCTCCTAAAGAATTTTGAATATTTGCGCCTTTTCACGGTAGTTAAAAAATAAAAACAGTTTTTAATTATAATTTAAAAAATATGCACAAGTGGGTCTGCTATACTGTATATAATTGTAATGAATATTTTAAATCCGAATTGAATGATATTATCATATATTCGTACTTCGTACATAAAAAAAAATTCTAAGAAGATACATCTATCAGTCAATATCATTAAGTATATTTTATAATAACTATACAATTTTATTATGTGTAATCATAAATAAATAATTTAATATTTTGTAAAATTCTTAGTATCTGCAGATATATTTTTCTTAAATGACAACAAACACCGTTTGACGAGAAATAGTTATTAGTTTATTATACAGGTCAATATCTAATGTTGTCTTAATAACTTTAAATAGTCATAAATATTAATACGATTTTCCGCTAAACTTTTTATTTTTGTTTTAAGTAGGAAACAAATGTGTAGCAATCTATTATTAAATTTTAAAATTCTAGATATATATAAAAAGTTTTATTAATTTCTATTTAAAAATTATAATAATTTGTAAATTTAACTAGATCAAAAAGATCCAAAATATTTTGAAAATGTTGTCATGTAGTTCAGGTAATGATAATATAAACTCTGAACATTTCAAATACTTGGATTTATATTTGTATTTGATTTGCATTACAAAAAAAAAACCAAACCGAATTTGTCAAATACTGATTTTACATAATATTTTCACTTTTTATTATTTAGTACTTTGTTTTTCACGATTAAAAATACTAAGAAATTTACTTTTATCCGCTAAAATACTAACAAAATCTCATTTACCACCAGAAACAACCAACAAAGTTAAAAATTAAAGCATTTTTACTGTCCAAAGGTGACGATAGTCAATACATATATTATTGTAAAATCAATACATCTATCACATCGCTAAAATGCTTAAAAGTAAAAAATCATTTTAAATAATCACAACAAAATTTATTTTATCATTATAATATATATATTGTAATTTGTACATTGTAATCAAATAGATAATGCTATTTTCTACGAGTAACTCTTTGAAAAAATATCTTAAACGTAAACTTGTATAAAAGCATAGACATTTATTTCCGTATTAAATATGGTATTATAATGACTGTTCAATAACAATCACAAAGTCCGTCAATAATAATATGTTATTATAAACAGTGAACAATATTTATATATTATATAATACATCGCATCATCCACATCCTATACACTTGTATATTATTATATACTTTATTTTAATTCATTAAAATATAAAAATATTCCTTTTTTCAACTTAAATAATATTATTTTATGTATTCGTGTCCATGCAATAATATTAGTCAACAAAAATATGCTCTTGGACGAAATTTACATTTTCAACAATTCTATACAACAGTTTTTGGCTGAAAATTATTTTTGTTTTTAAACACGGTGAGCTAACCGTTCATAACTCCTAGCCTCAGAACATGGCTTAGCGGACGAATGCGCCAAATAGCGATGGCGACGGTGTCATAATAATAATATATCCATAACAATGGCGAACGTTCGAGAGCCGGACTTGTGTAAGTGTGGTTGGGGGGAAGTCGACTATAATGTCGTTATTATATACATGTTAAATAAATAGTGTGTACCACCGCCGCCGGTCCGCTTAATCTCTGCGAAATTTCTCGTGGTTTATGGCCTGGGATCAAAATGTATATCGTCGTCGTCGTCGTCGTCGTTGTACGCTGTATACATAAACTAGCCGCGGTTTTACGTCTTCTGAAAATATATGAATTTCCATGCGATTATTGTATTATGTTATTTATGTTATGCGCGCACGACGACGACCATTGTAATTATTATAAATTATAATAATAATAATAAATGTAATCATATTATTAATACTACTATTATTATTAAACATTCGATGAACCGCGTTATTCGCTTGCCGCCCGCAGACCTAATATCACGCTACCGCGACTGATGCGATTCTAAAATTCTCTGAAAAACCCGTTCGTATAAATTATAAACGATAAACGTATAATAATTAGGGCGTGAATTTTAAGTAAATACATAATTTATTATATTGAATGTAGATTTCTCTGATATAATAAAAAAAAATGAGCAAGTTTCCTAACACCTTATGTGTACATATTTCGGATTTTAAATTCTGAGAGGAACGATTAATATATTGATTTTATAACGATTTATATTGATTATTAATTATATTTTATAAAATGTGTTTTTTGCGTATATGTGTGTGTATATGAGTGTGTGTTATATGCAATATAACAATAGTTATATGTTCTTTACAATAGCAAAGAAAATGTCTCATTGTTTCACTTTAGTAGTTTTTCTGAGAAAAAATTGAATCTAGTTAATAGATTTGATAGGTCATATAGTTGGAAATTATCATTATTTTTAAAAAAAATATATAGGAAAACAAAATAAAAATTGTGAAAAACAAAAATTATTTTACTTAAAACCCGTTTTTAACAAAATACATTTTGTCATTTTGGTGTAGATAACTCAAAAACTATTTTAAAAAATGATTCGACTCTTTGGAATCTGTTTAAAAATATTTGAAATGTTCAATATTTTTATTTCAATAAATTTCGATAAAAATTTTCACTCAGAAAATAATTTTGAAAATTTAATTCAAGGTCCCTCATAAGTTTTTTTAATTTAAAAATATCATTAGTGGTTATTTGAAACTTTTAAACGTATAGGTATTGATATATTTTATACACATATTAGTATTTACAAATGGAATGTAATCGGTAAAAATTAATTCAACCTATTCTATTATAAATTACAAAATAAATTGCTGTGATAGAAACATTAATATAATATCACAAAATATACTCAATACAACAAAGTGGTAACCTACTTTCGTCCTTTTTATACTAACTTGTTATATACAGACATATTATTGATAATAAGTAATAATAATTATGTTAATTGTCGGAATAGTTCTAACAATATCTTATCCAAAAATCTTATATTTATCTTGTGTAGCACATTAGCACACGGATTTCATCGTTTAACCAAAACAATTAAAGCACAGTTAATTACAATAGAGTAAAATTTGAGTTTAAACCCAAATTTGTGGCTTCCCACAGAGCCAATATCTACTCGGTAGAAACTTAGAAGCAGCTGAATATTAAAAATTTTGCAAAATTTAAATACGTTATTTTTTTATCTAAATTAAGATACTGTTATTGCTTTTTATAAAATCTACTAAAATCACTATACAAAATTACGAGTTAAAATAGAATTTAACATTTTTTTCGGAAATTTATTTATTCTGTTTGTTTTTATATACAAATTAAAAACAAAAAATTTAACAGTAGTTGATGGTCTTGCGATAGTAAAAAAACAGAGCAAACTAATTAAATAAAATTTAAGGAAAATCTGGAATAATAATAAAAAAATACATTAGATTAAGTTTTCACTAAGAGTTTTTATTTAAAAAACATAAAAACAATTAGATATATTCTTCTTAATAAAAATGAAAACACATCATATGGTTTTGAATTTATATCCAATAAATTATATTGTATTCTATATGCAATATTATGACCTATTAATTTTGGTCGACATCGAATGTTCCATCGGTGGAGCATCACTTTGTAAACCAAACTAGTGACGTATATTTGAGTTTGAGTAATCAAAATTACGTTGTTTTAATTGTTTTTCAAAGAAGAAAATAATGAAAATGATCGACAATTTAATTTTAATATCTATTTAAAATTTATCAAAAATGTTGGTGCTTTTTTTTTATAAATACGTTTCTTGTTAAACAGTTCATGTTCTTTATTTTATGTTTTTTCAAAAACAACAACATAAATATTTACATATTTGAATTTTTCATTGCTTAAAAAGTTAAAAATCATGCTGAAGTAATAATAGTACATAAGGTAATTCATTTAGAAGTAATAAGCATTTATTTTCTCGAAAAATATATTATTAAAGATTTCCAAAATATGTGTTTTTCTTACGATTTTTTATATCAAACAATATTTACCTTCTTTATTTTTTTAAGTTTTTAATTTTTTTCAATGATTGAATGAATGCATTTTAAATTACATATACTTAAAACAGAAATATTTTCTGATAATTTAAATGGATGAAAAACGAATAATTAAATAATGTTAGTAACAAGTTTTTAAAGTATAGATAAGTGGAATATTGGACAAATAATTGATGAAATTTCCTACAGTGCTAATGTTCTAACGCACTCCGTTCATATTATTATCTTTCAATATATATAAGATATAATTACTACAGTGCTCGTTATAGTGTTTAAAACTGAATGTTAAGAAAAATCAAACCAGAATACCTAATTATAATTTAAAATGTGTACTGAACTTAATGAATAACGATGAAATATAAAATACGAATATTAATCTGACGAATATAATTTAATATTTGTTTTTTTTTTTTTTTGTAACTAGTAATTATTTTATTTTCGTATTTTTATTTTTTTAAGTTAGTTTGAATTAAAAAAAAAAAATCTATTAGTGTTTATTATACATTTATGAATATACAGAATACATAGTTCAATTCATTATCAAAAACAATTGGCTATAGTCTATGACGTTGCTATAAAATATTATATAAGAGAATAATTGATTTATGATTAATATGTGTTTTTTTTTAACAAAGAATTCCTGGGAGGAACATCAGCTGTTGGACAGATGACGAAAACGAACGTTCTAGATCTACTTCTTTGGGCGATATCAAATTGCTCATCGCCTTAATGACCATTGTTAGCGAAAAAAAAACAAATTTAATTTATCAAATCCCGTTGATCCGCCGACCACTTCCGTAAGCTTTCCGGGTATCGTACGACCAGGCGTATGCATATATCCGGGTCAGATAAGTGAGTGGATTTTCCCAAGTCTGAGGGATTAACCCTCTTTTTGTCCACGCCGCCGTGGATTAAATATACGTGCGGCTCGGCTTATTTACCATTTGAGAACGGTGCGGTGGTCACCGACCGCCGCTATATACATTATAATAATATCATATACATTAAAACATAAGCTGCGTTCCGCGACGCTGTTTAAATCACTCGTTAAACGTATTAAAATATTACCTTTCCTGGTGCTGTATTTTTAAATATTTTTTTTTTTTTACAATTACTATTGTGCCTGGACAGTAATAAATTATTGTTTCGGCAGAAGATGACAATAAACTTACAACTACAAGTAATGAGACGGAGTAGGTACTTCCTAAGTGTGTTATTTGTTCGAATAGATTTTATAGTATTTATTCAACTCGGATAGTTTAGATACATAATGAAAATATACCACCAGGTGAGAAACGTAAACTTTGATGCCTAATCTTATATATTATTATTATCGTATACTTAAACATTTCGACTGTAAAATTACAAGTAATAATAATAGTTAATTTCAGTACACGATTTTTTTTTTTTTTTAGTTTTTTCGTTCCTAGTCCTACCATATTGTTTAATAATAAATTGTATACCAATGTTATTACCGAACCGTAAAGTATCTGCTATGTTTTTCTTCCTAAATAATCTAATATCCCTTGATAGGTGATGGCGGCAGGTTGGTTTTAGGCTAATCGGTATCCGCATTTGAATCGGTTACAGTGTGGTTTGTAATGGTATTTTCGGTTTTTGATTCAGTTGTTGTTGAGAGAAGCTTGGTTTTAGTTTAGATTAGACCAGTATGAATTTAGAGTCCCTTTAAGGTGAATTAGATAAGACGGCATTTGACGAGCTCTGTATGTTACTTCTTTATGTGTTAATTTTGAACTATTTTTTAAATGATAATTGCGTTGCGTTTTAATATTGGTTTCATTTTTAGTTGGTTTTATCGAATCAAGCATTATGCGCTATCGGAACGCGAAATAAAATTTAATATAAAGCAGCTACCATCTGCAGTGTATACTGGTGGCTGATCAATGAATTGTACGTATTATATAATATCAATATTATAATTACTAGTTTTCTATGAACTTTTTCCGAATTCAACAATATGGAAAATATGAAATTCGGATAATGGTGAGCAGAGGAACAAATGTAAATGTTTTAAAACCTAAGACATAGCGTGTGTAGCGAACGACAAACCAAACATGATAGCGTAATATATTTTACAAATAAGATTATTTTAACGTCTATAAATGATTAAATAGGATATGATTAAAGTCGACTGAGAATGGTTATAAATGTATAACATATAATATCATAGCTAGTTATGATTTTTATTTTTGATGATGAAATTGCAATAATTTGACTTAAAATAATCATATTAATATTACTATAAGCACGAATTGTATTTAAAAATATTTATTGTTTATTTAGTATTAGTCACAGTCACACCGCGCCTTATATTTTATTCGCTGTACATTACGGTGCATACTCGTTAACTACAACGTGTGAGTATAATTACCCGAAAATCAGTTACGTAATAGTTTTACAATCTTTGTTTTTGTTTCTATTGGCGTTGGCCGATTAATTCTTCGTGCTATCCTAATAATAACAGCCATAATGACGAGTTAACCGCCCTCCTAAGCTGCTGCTCAAAAACACGTAGCGTTGTTTACTTGTTTCAATTTAACCGCACTTGCGTAGACTATTTCATATTGTTATTTTATCACCTGCGATATCGTTAAAATCTGTATTAACTATGTGGATTCCGTACATAATAATATGTCCACTGTATGCACGGGGATGTTCGTATATTAATACAAAACAAGCGCCGCGCTTTCATGGATGATATTCCCCGGAGGGTGTTTCGAGTTCCGTTGAATTTAAATAATATCGTGAAAATACTCTGCGGACACGTAAACACGACGCATGGTACACGTTGTAATTGAACTCGCGCAGACTGTGTAATGTGCAACAGGCGCGGATAGAAATATTGTTTACCATATTTTTAATTTCGTCCGACAGCGAAGGAACGACATTGAAATTTACATAATATTATGTTTTTGTTAATTAAAATTTCATTGCGAATTTAATTAAAACTCGTAAATATTCACATATTAAACAACCACGTGATAGATGTATGTAGTTGCAGGTGCCTACTCTTTACTCGTAAACATTTTGTATGTTATAATCTAAGTTTGAATCTAATTGTGTACACGTGAAACGCGGCGTATAGGTATATATATTTCGCGGTCGCTAAAGTAATATTATCATATCCGAACGGGTGTGCATAATAATTATTATGTGTCGCACCTAATATTATAATAACGTATGATACTCAACAGTGTAATTTTTACTGTATCCTTTAGGTATACGTCGGGCTCAAAACAAAATTGTAAATTAAACAGTTGCTGTGGCTGATTCGTTGTCCATATCAATAGATATACATATTTTCATCTCAACATTTTATCTTTTTACGAAACGTATAAACGTTTGTAAATAATTACATTAAATATTAATGACAGTTAAAAGTTGAAATTACCGAATTACGTATGAGAGGTTATTATTTTATCGGCACCGTCCATTTTCTCTCGGGATATTTCTATAATCTTTCGTGCGCAAACATTTGGCTTTGTCAAAAGTTAACACTTTAAAAGTAAAGAAGGGAGCATTGCAATAAACTTGATGGTTTAGTATTGAAATACGAATTGCTAGTTTCAAGTACCTATATGAAATAATGAGTGTTAAAAAGTATAAATACGCCCGCTAAAGGAAAAAATCCATTTGGCCAAAACGAAAATTAAATTAATATTCATTATTTGTTTTTACTATCGTTAATAATATTATACATACAGCTCGAGTGATCGATGGTATATTTCATGTAAACAATCATTTTTAAATATCCCAGTACTCTCTGGTAATATAATAATCTGTCTTATATTATATTATTAAGTGTGCTTATGAAAATTTAGATATTTTGACTACTGAGTTTCTGTGATATTTAAATTTACAGTCGATAACGTATCTTCGTTGAATATGCCTATGTTATATTTTTTAAATTATTCACCCCAATTTATTTTCCGTATCATGTGAAGTTACAATCGTCTTTATTTGGGCGTGGTTGTATCATATTATTGTTTTTATCATATTTTTCGTTTATGTGTGAATTTTCCAGAAAAAACAACTTTAACTTCTAATAGGTAGTATTTTATAATATTTGAGCATCGGTATTAGAATACTTTTTCTAGTATTAAATATATATATTAGATTAAACTATTTATCAATAAGTTTTTAGTATATTTTAAACACTACTTTAGAGTATATTGTATATTATTACTTAAATTTCCTGAATAATTTCCTAATAACAATAGAATTTGAAATATTTGTAATTGAAAGAATAATTTATCATTTGATTAATTCGTATCAAGTGAAGTTTTAATCATTTTCGTTCGGTTTCGGATTTGGCTGAGTCACAATATTTTTTTACCACAACTTTTATTAACATGTGAAATTTTTAGAAAATAATAATAAAATACAAACGTCTGCGCGTTATAGGTATATTTACGAAATCGGGTAGTTTTTGATAGTTTTCAGTGGACAATGTGGTGTTTTTGAGATCTTACTCCGTTTTATTGAATTTCTGCAAAAACCTTATTTATAGTCCTTCGAACGATATTATGTTATATTTATTATACGTTCAAAGGAATAATAAAAACCATGATTTTCGACAAACGATTTCGGACAGCGTCTATAATATACGAAAATACATACTACGTTGTAAACTGGCTTTTTGGTTTTGTGTTTATATGTTCTCCGCGACATTGATAATACATCATATTATATTATATAGGTACGATAACCGCTAAACACGTGTTACCACTAAAATTGAGAGATGGCCATATTGCGTTATTATATGAAAAGATACTATAAAGAAATTTAGCGAACCGAAACCCATATAAAGTTTATAGTGCATGGGATCTTTATAATAATAATTTTCCTGAGTAGTTTCAAAATATTATATGATCCATTTTGCCATCGATCGTCATTATATTATATATTATTTAACGGCCGGGATCGTCTGCACGCATCTGGTGAAGTTTTGGTGGTTAAATTCGCTTTTCGTCTTATACAGGGCGATTCAGTTATCGGAGAACACTCGAGCATAGAAATAATAAGATTAGATTTAATGGAAAACGAATATTCTGAGATTAAACTATCAGCGGCTGCAGTTTATATTCTGCAGCACGAATCATATAAAAGAACGTGACCACGGTATTGTCATCGGGGACAAGGAAGGCAAACAAAATATTCCTATATAATATTGTAAAGTCGTGATCGACATGACTAGACTTTTCAATATTAAGCATTTTATTTAAATTTATGTTTTACTAAACAATAAATAGTGTAGTTAATAAAAATGCAAGTTCTATACGATATATGTCAAGTTAGTTGTAGGTGGATCAAGATACTTGCCACTGAACACACTTGGGCTTGAGTAGGTTTGCTTATTCAGTTTTAAGTTTTTTGAGCTCCTTACAGAATCATCAGGAAGTTTACGTGCTATTGGTTCAGTTGAAAGAGGTTTTCTATGGTTTTGTTAATGAGAACTTTTATAATAAGTGTAATGCAATTTTTTGGACGAGCAGAACAGAAATATCATAACGAATCGAATGTTTAGTGCTATAGATATTTAATGACTAGACGGAAAAATTTGGATTGGAAGATCTGGATATGTTTTATGTTTGGGATGGGGGGAAGGTTGACCGAGCTCTTGAGGTGGATTCCGTAGTCCCATATGGGTTTTGTGCATTAGCATTTTTTACAATAATAATATAATATTAAAATATTAAGTATACTCGTATACTTTATCATATCGACGATAATTTTCATTCGGTGGTTATCACATCTAATAACACGTGACTGCAGCCGCTGAATAACCAATAATATTTTGGAACTTCGTCGGAACGTTATAATGACGGGCGACTTTCATTTCCGGTTTATAGATCGTGATACGATACGTCCATTAACGCTAACAGTCTCCTCCTCGGTCTAATGTATGCATATATACAGAAATAGTCATCGCTTTTGCCGAGTTTCTCGATCTTCTACAACTCCCCGCCCCCCAACCAGACCTCGAAAGTGTCGGTGGCGATGATCGATAACTAAAGCCGCCAGTGGCGGCCGAAGGCCGACGAGCGAGAAACTTTACATATTATATTATCGTTGTATGAGGTTATAATAATATTATGTTATATATTATATACTAAGACTGCGCGCCAGACATCTGTCTGCGCGTTTCCAAGGAAGCCAGTCTGCAGTTTATATATCGTTATGTTCGTCTAGTGCTATGATGGACGCACTGCGTTTATGTATAATTATACAGTATAATATTGTATGGTATAAGTGTTTTCGGGGAGCGATCATAGTTTTAATTTTCACGCCGTCGTGTGTCGTCGTGCACACAGACCGGCGCGAACCGAATAAACAAAACGAAAAGAAAAAAAAAGGGAAAAAAGTTCAAAGTTTTCGAGGGGGTGCGCGCATTGTAGTGGCGGGGAAATCGAACTCGTCGGGCATATAAATAGCAGAGGGGGGGGGGAGGGGAAACCCATACACACCAAGTATTTCTACTGTACGGAATATATATATATATATATATATATATACCTAAATATAAGGAAAGAATATAAACGCACGCACACACACACACACACAGATATATATTATTCTCTTCGGATTGTGTGTGTATATATATATATATAATGGCGAGTTGTTTATTTGAATAAAAGAAAAACGCCAGTTGTGCGTGGCTTTTAAAAGTACACACACACACACTACACATTATATATATATGTATGGCATCGGCTTTCTTTTTTTCCTCCGTCGCCGACGACTAAACTACGCGACGTCTCGCCCAGTTTCTTCGGCGATTATATATATATATATATATATATTGTATATATCTACGCGTATATAAGTTTTATATTTTTTTCTCTCTCCGTGTGCACACACACACACACACACATACATATATATATATATATACACACTTATACACACGACGTATATGCGGACGGGAGACGCGAAAAAGGAGGAAAAAAAATATATAAAACTCGCTGCAGTCACGACGGTGTGGCGGTGTGGCAGCGACGGTGGGCGGTGGTTGTTTTTCCCGTCTCGCGCCCGCACACACATTTGTTATGTCGGGCTGGCGCCGTTCCATCGCGTATTATATTATACGTCGTCGGTGGCTGTTGCTGTCTCTTTGATCTCTCTTTCTCTCACTCACTCACTCACTCTCTCGCGCGCGCGTCCACGCGAATTATCGCGTTTCCGATACGGACGAATATTATGCGACGCGACCGCGTGGTGGACCGCGTGTTTTCCAGAGTGGTTTAGGGCGGCGAGCTTTGCGGGGTGGACACTGCCGAGTAGTTTCCGAGTGCGTTACCCCGCCCAAATCGAGTTTTTTCAATTTATTTACGACCATATCCGTTCGTATTATAAAACCAAAACTTCCGTCTGTGTGTCAGGCCACGACCGAAATACTACCGTTCATCGTTTGTTCTATTGTGATACGATGATTATCGATCTCGATATTCACAGACCACAATCGACGTTCTGCTCTTACAAACCCATTGAAAAACGATCGAGGATGGGTTCAACATCAGCGTTGGAAAAAATTGATTCGTTTAATGAGCATAAAATTCCTAAAGAAATTGAAGTTCTCTCCTAGAAAAATATAAGTATTCCTTAATTGCGATAACCTATGTATAGTGTTATTTCTAGTCTACTTGGTCATCGTTGTAAAATTTAAAAACGAATTCACCGACGATTCCTTTAAATAATGGGCATTTATTATTTATTATTTTTAATTTTTTTTTAAATATTTAGTTATAGGTATAATTCGATATTATTAGATAACAATATACAATTTTAATTTCATACACTGAAGTAGAATATATTATTATTATTTTTTTTTTTTTGACTAAATACATCCAAAATGATGTGTATTGGCCAAATTGTTGGTGTGTAAATATTATATTTGATTAGTATCAGCCAATATGTGTGTATACAGTGCAAATACATGTGTACCTATTAAAGTACTTGTTTTGATATGCATATAATATCATACGCATGAATAAGTTAATATACATTTAATTACATGATGATCTATTCAAAATTTAAACTCATTATTTCAAAAAGTATAAGCAATATTTTCAATATTTTATTTTATATAATTTGATTTAATTAAAAAACAAAATATTTAAATTAAAATAAATATTGTTTTTGCTATTTTATCAATATTTTTAACTCAGGAGTACAGAATATATTATATACTTGAATAATTTCTATATATTTTTATTACTTTATTCATTTATAAAATATTCATCTATATAAACTATATTACAGTATACACATAGTGAAAGCTCATTAGTATTTATCTCTTCAAGTTTGCAATATAAATTATAATATACAAAATATTAAAAATATAATTTACATGCAACAAATTATTGTAAAGCTTGTTGGCCAATACACAAAAAGTAATATATGAATAGTAAGTTTTCTACAGTCACTGAAACTGAAATCAAATTAAAACAAGACTTCCGAAAGTTGTGATACAACTTTTCGATATAATATTACAATTTATAATAGATATTAAAACCATCTTGTGATTTTTGACGTGTTTTATGACTATTACTGTCGGTGTCTTAATTATAGGCGATGTAACGTAAATTAAATCGAGTTAGATATCCTTTTTATATTTTTTATATAAATTTATAAAAGTGTAGTGTAAAATGGTAACACTGTTTAGTATATATTACTACCTATTTCATAATATTACATTATCACGTGTTTTTTGAGTAAGCACCTGTGTACATACCTACTTGTTGTATGCTTGGGGTTTTACTTTTGGACTAGCCGCGACCAGTCACGATGGTACTCCCACAAGTTTCAGCCATCATATACAATAATAATTTATTATATTAGCGACGATAAACGATATAATATATTATTAATTAATACTCAAATTCAATAATAACACACTGAAACCTCTAAATAACAGACACTCTCGGTCACTGTAGTCGTGTCCGTTATTCAGAGAGTTAAATTTGTAGAATGTTTCTCGTTTGTTTCCAAAAACTCGTTAACTATTCTAGTTTATTATAGTTCTAATATACTATAAGATATTCGTTAGGGGAGGTTTCACTTTTATTATTGTTTCGACTTTGAGTTCCGTTCAAACCAGTATTTCAACATACGTGAAGGTTTTCAAACTCTTAAAATATATAAATATATTATGTTTTATTTTTGCAAATAAATGCTGAACGCGGATATATAAAATGATGAAACATTAATGTATATTGATATTTTCAAACTAGGTAAATATAAAAAATAGTTACATTTTTAGCATTTACTACAGGTACTTGAAATAATATAGATAAAATATAATATAATGTATATATGTATCTATAATATCCAATTAAAATTAGAATTTTTTTCGTGAATTCATATACAGTTATAGTATATAGTATATACATTTAAAATTTTATTTTTTAAATTATGAAAATCCACTTAATTATGAAAAAAACTAGCAGACTTAACTATAATCATTAGATTTTGATTGTTCAAATTACAACCTAGTGTAATACTACAGAAACAGATCGGTTTATACGTAATAAAGTATCTATTGATTTAGCAATCATGTTGATTTTATCAAAAGTTTCGTTTTAACTTCTGAATTAGTACACTGGTAGGTGTGCACTTTTGTATTTTGGACACCAAGTACAAACCTTAGTATTATTATACGTTGCTACGAAGGTATCATTTATGACATAGAAGATACTAATATAACAATAAGGTTATTTTACTTATTATCGATTAGAATTCGAAACGCTTAACGAAAAACGGAAACCAGGTCGACAAACTATTGAAATTATTTTATTTGAATTATAATAAAGGAATATTTCGAATATTATTGTTGTACATGATTTTAGCCCTAAGTTACAAAAATAATTTATTACAGGTCAATGGAAATATAATAAAACAGACTATGGATGTACCAATGATAATATACTTTTCAAAATTATTAATCGTTCAAATTAAACTTCAAATCTACTAGCTACAGTTATTGAGGTATAAAAGTTGATAAAGTTTATATGGAAAGTTTGCTTTCAAACAGTGCTGAACAATAATATTATACCGTTTATACCTATGCTAAATCTAAATATTGATGCGCGGATGTAAATTTATCTTGTTACGAACGTTTTATAGTTATCACACAGGTCTGGGTACTATCCTTCTGTCCTCTTATATTATATATTTTAAGGATATTATTATAAACATTTAGTTAGGTTTGGGTACATTTATGTATATAAAAAAATAAGTAAATAATTGTTGTCCTTGTACGAGATAATTTTTTTTTACGCAAACACTTCTTTCTTATAATATTTATATATTATAGAGGAAAAATAAGCCATACAATTGTTTAGGTGCTTTTTTATCGTTGTGATTGTTTACTTTTTGTACCCCACTCAAGTATAGCGATTCGTATTCTACAGCAAAATATTTTTCCAGACATTTTTACCTATTGCATATTGATTCAATACTTCATTAACTATATTTATTTGAGCGTATAAAGTGTTGAAGAACGTTGCGAGTACATAGAGAAGCAACCTATATTTTTTTTTCTCGTATAATATTTTACTCGTTTAAAACTTATAAGTTATAATTGATTTGTATCTAGCATATCGTGATTCTACAAAACCGTTTAATTTTTTTAGAAAACACGAACTATTAATGAGATAACCACGGTGTAAAAAAATATTGTTGAGTTTGCGATATCATTATAATATTGGTTATACATTATACATGATACACGTGAATAGGGTACGTGAGTAAATATTGATATATATTTTTATGTATTCATAATGAAAAAAAAGGAAAAAAAAACATTTTTACGCATATATTATTAGCTATTATTATTATTATCATCGTCATCGTTATAGCTATATTGAATATATTCATGTGTATATATAAAGTCACGTAACGAGGTCATGACGAATGCTTGAGTACGTGACCCGCCGAAGAAAACCATGACAGACTTTGGTGTCGTCTGAACAGGGGACCGATAGAACCTTATCAATAATTGGATTAAATTTTTTTCCACCTCGCCGTTATTATTATTATTATTTTATACATAACGATAAAAAGGAACATACTTGTCTGAATGATAATAGTTAAAGTCCTATTGAAAACGGTTGTAAAACCAATAGTAGAATGCAGGTCTAAAGTATATTTACTGTACAATTTTTATTAATATTATTTTTTTCATCCATTCGTCACAAAGAAAAAAAACGATAAAAACTCGTTATGTTTTATTTATTTATATGTAGGTATTATAAATTTAAAAATATTAAAGAATACATATCTCGATTTTTTTGTAGGTTTTCACACCATGAACTTTTACTGGTTTATTCACTTAATGTTAACTGTTTCAATTAATTTCATAGGTACTTCATACCATAATGGGCTCTGGTGCTTATGAATCTTAATAACGATAGTTATTATTAACAACAACAAAGTGTGTTTAATAATATGTAGGTATATATTTTTAAATTATCACACGGAATAAAAATGTATGTTATTTATCCCAAACTTGGATCGGATTTAATCTGAATCTGTAACGATACAGTATTTTAGAACTCAAATTGTATTTTCGATAAATTAATAAAAAAAATATTTAATATTTTTCAACAAAAAATGTAAATGTACCAATAGGATTGGACGAATCGAGCCGTTTGTTTATCCGCCTTTACCGGAAAATTATATTTAGATGGTTGAGCTGTCCAAATATAATGATATTATAATAAATCACAACGGCAAATACTCTTGTAAAATACAAATCTCGAATATTACGTCGTTATACGTTATTATTTTTATGTAGTAAATGCGTTTTTCGGTTCGACGATAATAACTCGAACGCAGACGACTGCCGTTTAACCGATACCAGTTTTATAACATTATGTTATTACACGCAACAATAATTCGTAATACACATAATATTACATATTGACATGGTCGCGTGTAATTATTACGTATAATAGTTCACCACATAGCTCACGTGGTTAGTATAGTTGTGGGGGAGGGATGAATGTATGCATTATCCATCTCTACTGCGCACCCCCACGACCATTCCAACGTGGTTTCGGAGAAATGCGCTGAATTCCGAGAACGTATTATCCCTATTAAGTTTAATAGGTATACCTACTCTTTATGTTTAAGTTTTTTCTCGGGATGGGCAGTGAACAATAATGATATGTACGGAACGAAAACGACGACCATGAATGTAATAATTAATAAAAATCTATTAATCATTATAATTTTATTATTATAGTCTGCTCTGTCGGTTTGAAAATTGGACTAATTATAAAAAAATAATGCATTGCCGTTTTTCAATTAATACGTATTCACTTTTTTTGCTCAGTAAAACGTACTAATTTGTTATTGGACTTTTTACTCGAAGAAAAGCGTATATATTTGACTGAATATTGATGACAGTGGCGTACTTTTTGTGTGGGGGAGGGGTTATAGTATCATTTACCGCCCCCGCCTAGTGACCCGTTTATTACGTTTTTAAACTATGAATCATTCGCAGGATAACGAAGAAAATGTGCATTTATAATTTTTTTAAATTATTTTCTAGCGTTATAAATAATGGCGATTGCATTGTAATTTATGATAATATTAATAACTTTTGAAAACCATGACATTAACTTTTGAAAGTTACTAAATTAAAATATTGCTTCTGAGTATTTCGATGTTTCGTTTTTAATTTGTGATTTAGCTGTTCTCCGTATAGCCAGTTAAAATACAAATATTTCGCATTTTTTTTTTTACAAACACCCAATATTGCATTTTTATCAATTTTAGTTTACTGTTTAATTGTATTTATGCATACGTATATTTTGTATATTGATAACATAGTTGCACTTGACTCAACCCGAGCATAGGCCAATATTAACCCTTATTTGTGAATAATTAGCCCTATTGCTTATTAATTAGGAAAGGACAGTAAATGGTATTAAGAGATTCGCAAAAACTATCTAGTGAAAATTAAATATCGTATTAAACGTAATTTTTATACGACATTAAATAATTAGGCGTTAGATGTTACTTGATAATTATAGTAAAATAAATATCTGTGATGTATTTACTTTTAGATTTTAATATAAAATAAATGTCATAATACCTACATAATAACATATAAAACTTAGGTCATTCATATAATTTATGTAATGTGCATTATTGTGTGGGAGTGATTGAATGGTAGATATGTCTACGAACATTTACCACTGATTAACGATAGTTATTGAGTTACTCTTTTATTAAAATGTATATTGACATCGTAAACGTTTGGATTTTCAATTGGACTTTCAGGAAACTGAAAAGTAAACTTTTTATACTCTTTGTAAAAGAAAAACAGAGCTTAAGTTGAAAACATACACCGATTTCACGTAGAAGTTAGACGTTGTGGAATTAAAATACACAAAATACGATCAAATTTAAAATCGTAAAATGTTCTAGTTAAAGTGTAATATAGCGCATGTTGGCAAAGAAGCAATTCCTCGTAAGTAACACCAATTTATCAGAAGGCATATAAATGTAAAAATAGGAAAAATGTTATTACAAATTTATGCTAATCAAAATAATTATCAATATAGAACTACATGATATTTCAGTGAAAATATTGATAACTTATTAAAATGGAATTAGTTTTAAATTTATACCTATTTTATTTGGAAAAAATTTACTTTACGTAAAACTATTATTAAAATATTCTATTTTTTCTCTAAAACTATATTATATATATATAATATACCCACATATAAATATCAGTTTCTATTTTGAAGCCTTGCATGTATTAATGAATATTCACGGATCCACAGACAGTATATTATTATAGAACTTTTTAAGCAAAATTTTTTAATTTATTTAAAAAAAAAGATCAATGATTCCAAAAAGTGAATTAATATGATATATATTATTATATAAATATATAATATCAGCTACCGAGAAATTATCTAGATGCGTGTGCAATGTGCATAATTTATTACTTTTTAATATATTAATTTAGTCTCTTTCCATTACATATTTTATAGGATAGGAATAAAAGGGTACATTGCGATCATCAGGTAACCATACACGTCCTTGTAAACATTCAACGACTACTCGCATTCCACGCGTCCGTTTAAATAATTGAATACGATTTTGATTTCCAAGTCAAAGTTTTTACAAATATGTAATCCGCGAACAAATAAATGATTTCGTGCTAAAGTTGTGGTACGATACTCACAATAATTTTAAAAATCACTTGTTAAATCGGCTAGCACTTGACAAGTATTCGCTAACCCCATAACATATATTATATGAATAATCTTTTTTTTTTGTGGGGGTAGGGGAGGGTAAATAACCGATATTTATTTATTTATATTATATTATTATGTCGTTAAAAGTGTTTGTAAACCTATACAAGATATTTCGTATTACAATCGGTCCAGATTTAGCCAACGAACGCGTCTCAATTCTTTTCAACTGCATTAAGCGTTATTCAGTAGATTATATTATAGTAATATACAAACACCAAAGGTACCTACATCCAACCGATAAAGCATTCTAATTGAAGTCTATTTTATATATATCCATAGTTTATGATGCCAGAAAAATAAAGAGACAATTTTATTTTTTGTCGAGAGGAAGGGGAAATAATAAACATAGAATTTGAAATTGTAGACTTAATTGAACAGAACTAAACTAAAAAATATAGGAAAAAATATTTTGATAAATCATATAATAATGAATCTAAATCTGAAGCCAAATATCGAGATTACACTGCAGACAAACTAATGCTCTTCATCGTCCTCCTGAAGTTCGTTTATGACCCTTTTATAATTTTTTGTGGGCCTACCTTTTCCAACGTATATGATAAGTTTGAATTCGCATCCACAGTCACAGTGTAGCGAGCCTTTCGTTCTCCATTAATTATCCTTATGAGTGTTACATATTAGGTATAGTCTCATAATACACTCAGTAACGAAATGTTGGCGCTGGTTGACGCCATAATTCATTCGGTTGGTGAGTTCACTATTCTTTATACCGAATTTAAACTCTATTAATATAATAATATGTACGTATACACTACACGGTCATAAACGCGTGTACAATAATAATATTGTAAAATAGCATTTTAAAATACGACGCGCATAGTGTACGAGTAGTATATCGAACCACCCCTAGTTTGAACTTTTCTTTTCAGAATATACAATGGGTTATTTATTTTTATTTTTATTATTACCAGTCATTGTTAATTCATATTAAACCAAAACAGGTGGCGTGTCGTGACAAACACGAGATTATTTATAATATGTATAATATTATACGACCATATTACTCTTTCGAAACAATAAGGGTTGGGGAATTTCTAATTTAAATACACACGCGTGTGTGCCTGATACGCCTATACAAGTAGCAAGACCCGAAAAGTTACGCACTCGTAAACACGTGTACACGAGTATAGTGTGCAGGGTAGGTATTTCACCCTGTCCATCCATGTCGATTACTTTTTATATTTTATATTTTTGAAATATCGTACATATTCAGGAACCATGAGAAATTATCACTGTAATTTGTGATGAATCCACAAAAGTCGTTAAAATTCGTGATGTTTTACGATTTTCCCGAACCCCGCCGAGTCGTATTACTAATATTTTATTTCAAACGAACACGATGGAAACAGTTATTAGTACGTGCGTTTAAAATCTGCGCAAAAGTATCGGTGTTTACTACACGAGAACAAATTAAGGCGCAGGACACATTGTATAATATATTAACATAATAGTAGCAGTGCACCGCAGTGGCGTATTTGTTTTTAGTTTTTTTATTATTTTTTTTTTTTTTTTGCGAACAATGAATATAATATAGTGTGTACGCGTGTTTTATGATTAATTGAAGTAGAAGTTTTGATTAAACCGTATTCCGAAATTAATTTTCGTTCCGGCCTAGTGAACTAAACAGTTCGGGGGAAGGTGTAGGAGTGGTTGAGAAAGAGGTACGCTACAGACGTGACCCGTGACAGTCGGAGAGACGGTTCGTCACGGCTATATTATACACTGTGCGTATCGTAATATAATTATAATTATAGTCGTTGTTGTTTTGTCGTCGTTACGACATGATTATTGTTGTTGCTATTGCTGTGTTGCTGTGATGTGTGTATGGGTGTATGTTTATGTTTAACGATTAAAATATTAGTATATTACGTATATAATAATGTGTAGACTATTATAGCCCTGAGAGTAAGGAAGGCGAAAAATCTTATCTAAAAACCAGCTGTTGTCAATCGTTTAATTGTTATTTTATTATACAACGACCGCCGGACTTATTTGAATTTATAGCGTTGACAAAAAAAAAAAAAAAAATATACATAGGTGGTGGGACAAAACAAAACAAGAATGGTCTGCACAAAAAATATAAACATTGTAATGTCGTATCACATTGATCGAAGGCGTTATAGGAATCCGAATATTTAGTCGTTTAAGAAGATGTGGAGCATCTAATAACCTCATTTAATAATCTCCAAGTATAGCGTGTTCCAAAACTCTTTCGTGTTTCTTCTGAGAATTTGCAGGGCGAATCCATATAGTCATATCGATCATTTCCGTATCGTTAAATAAAATTTTATTTCGTGTGTAAAACGCCGTGAGTCAGTTGGTTAACCAACGGTACTACAACTACCGAAATCCGGGGAAGTGTGGTTTCGAGTACCCACAGTTAGCGCCATCAAGTCGTACGCTCAATCGATTTTTCATTTTAAATAAAAAGTATTACTATGATTTAATATTCTGACGTTTGTGTACCCTTGTACAGACTCAACTGTGTGTTTGATAATTACCAAAATTAAATAATTTAAAAATTATTTACGATTTATCATTTCATTTCGTTTGATTCAAACTGGTTTTCGTTTATTGTAATCTGGCCAACTACTGTACAATATTATCATAAATAATATGACGTAAACTGTGATGCATATTATAAATATACAACTATCACCGAGAAGTGTTTTATTTCGCATATTATTAAAATATGGACTTTATATATTTTTGGTTGCCACTTTAAAACGTTGCTGTGCTATACAATGTTAATACAATTGAATTTTCGCATTTTTTTTCGTACACTGCCGTGCCGGAAAAAGGCGTCGGATCTTGTTTCGTCGTCGAAACACTATGCGTCTTTTAAATCCAACCATTGTTTGCCCGCCGAATAATACAACGAAAACGATTTAAGGCTGACGTCTTCTTGGCGGTTGGCGAGTGGAGTGCGTGTGTTAGCGGTCTTCAGCTGGAAATAGAGTGGCGCACTCTATTCGACGCCCGTGCACGTGCATTAGAAATGTATATTTGTAAGAAAAAAAAAACTATATTTACTAGATATTCGATATTTTTATAAATCGAAAAGCTCTACGTTACGAAACATTTAGTTAAGAAATAAGAATTGGGTTGATAAGATTTTTTTTTAGAGTTTTTGCATGTGTATACGTATATATACCAAATCGATATCCAACTATGTTGTATAGCAAATATATATTTTTATATTTTTTCAATGACGTTAAAAACGAACGATCGATGTTATAAATTATGTAAATCAGCTATAACAGTGACTTCTAACAATTTTATACCGATTTTTAACTAACTGGACCTCGAAGCCAGAGGACATAATATTGTTATATTGTATAGTTTAGTATACTATAATAATATAATATTAGCCAATAACAGCAGATTGTTTTGTCTGTGAATTATGTTTCGACGAACTAATCGATCAATACATAAGACTCGATAAAATCATTAAATATTAAAATATTATTTCATCGAATCCTATTTAACCTAAATTCATAAAATAACCATTAAATCATAAAACACTCAAAACCCACGTGTGTGTATATATATATATAGGTAAACCGAATGATTGTTTTTTCCAAAACGTCCATCCAAATTAACCAAAACCTGAACAAAACCTAAATACATTTTATTTTATAAATTTGAATAATAATTATTATTAACAAGAATACATTTATTAAATAATATGCATGAATTATTAAAATATAGTCTATAAGTGTTTATGTAATATATAATTGATTCTAGGACAGTTGCTAATTATTTATAGTTATAAATAAGCATTTTGCAATTCTTATTAAAAATGTTGATGTTATTATAATATATTTTAAAATGATACGGTTACTCTATTGATTTATTATTATTGTATTGTATTTTACACAAAACGATGTCACACTATATACGGACTACGAACAAGTAAAATATACTTACCTTCTTAGTATATAATTATCAGTTTTTTCGCCATTTTCTGGTTCAGTGTTTTAAATTATTTTTTCAATATGACATTATATAAATTGTATAAAAAATAAAAACTATTTTGATGCATGAACCAAAGAAACAAAAATAAATAAAAACATTTGGTTGTGTATAGAAATTTTAAAATGGAAACCTAAACCATGAGAATATATTAAAAATGACAAGTTTATATTATACGACATATATTGAAAACAGAAAAGAACACTGCCATCGTCTAGATATCGACATTTGTAGCGTATAAATTGAACTTAAAAACTCAATGATTGAATTCTAAGAGTTGGAAAAAACTTGAAATGTCTGTAAAATAAATTGTACTTACATTATAATTTTTGGATTTGATGGTTTTTGTATAAGCTACTTATGAGGAAGTATGTATTATACTTTTAAGCCTATTAACTATATTACTATTAATAACCTTCAACTGTAAAACGATTTGAAAATTTTCGTAATTTTGAGGAATATTATCAACATTTTAATTCGGATTTTAACTTCAAATGCTTATAAAAATAAATTGTGTCTTAACGTATTTTAAATCTTTGTGGTTGAAAAAAAACAATTACTAAATGTTATCAAAAATATAAAATTAATTTATTACTATTTTTAAATTATGTTAAAGAAATTTAGACTTAAAAATTTAACCGTAATCTTGAATTAAAAATAATCCAAGATTATTTATTTAAATTTGGAATTGTATTGATATAACTCCAAATAAATTACCTAAATCAAATAATGTGGTTGAAGGCTGACACAATACATTTAATACACTTTTAAATTCTATTCGCCTGAATGATTGACATTTCATTAAAAATGCCATCGATTGTAAATGTTTCAAATTACAACTGGTGCAGAACCTTGTCATAACAAAACAAAAATAATTCTAATAATATTTTAACAATTTTATTCTAGTACAATGTACTTATATTATGTATACAATATGTGACTAGGTTATTATAATACTAATTTTTTTCTATGATGATATCTGTGAAATGTCTCTCTTATGATACAATTATACCTCATGTATCTGATGAATTTTAATTTTTCTTATGCATTGACCTAATTACTAAACATTCAATATCAACTCATACTAACTGGAAATATAATATTGTTATTAACGAACGCTTAATTAATTTGTTTTATTGTGGTGTTTGAACATTCAAAACAAACCGGCACTCAAAAAAACCTGAATAAATGATTCAAGCTCAAAACCTTGATATTTTTTTACCATTTGGGTCTGCTCTGCGGTTTTCCATTTTTATGTAGGTATCTCTCATATATTATACACGTACCTATTACCTATATACACAGAGGCATATGGAATCGGCTTGTTCGCTATTGCGCTGTGTTATTATTATTTCTACGGTGTAGGAATCAATTCCTATAAGTAAATTAAATTTCTCAGTCCACGTCGCGGTCGTGGCGTGTCAATCAAAAAGTCAACTCCGATAATGGTTTTCCGCCTTATTCGTCGGCGTTGTTGTCGTCGTCGCGTTCGTGTGCGCGGGATTAATGGCATGCACATCGTATCGCCGAATGCCTCGCCCAAAAGGCAATTTTTCTACGCCGCTCGGTTAATTGATTGCGCCCCCTTCCCCTGCATATTCAATACTCTCGCGTGAGTATACACACACCCGTGCACACCCTTTAACGACCGCAACGCAAAAAGAAAGACCAGCCAATCAATCGACTTTTCTAAGTATAGAATACATGTCTGTGTGTGTCAACAACCTTCGTAGGTACTGTCACCACTGCCGAAACAGCAAGACAAACATACCACATAAACACTTAGTTGAAGTGTCTCCGATTTGCAGCAGATGACTGTCGAATTTGTACTCTTGCCGCACGTGATTAACTGAAATTATTCAACGGCTCAAAAACTACAACCGCCTTTCAGACAGTTACTGAAAACAATAACATAATAATATATTTTACTGTCACACTTGTCATAAATTGGGAACTCTCGGTGTTCTCAATTTTATTTTTTTCCACCCCAGCGTTGAACTTATGTTACCTCAACATTTTCGAAAGTATAGCCATTTAATCTATACCATATAGGATATTTAATTTAACACTACCTCATTCGATTCGTTCTGTATATTATATAGTGTATGGATTTATGAGCATAAAGTGGTTTTTTATTAACATAGATTGACTTATCACCAATTTTCATAAGTTTATTCATTAGGCCATAAAAATAAAATATTTCCATAAAATCAGTATTTGGTTATTGTATGATATTTTAAATCTATTCAAATGTTGTTTTCGTGTAAGGGGTACCGTAACATAATGACTTTGATAAGTAATGCTGAATTTAAAAATAGAATATTAGCATATTACGTCATAATAAAATAGTATTTTTAATAACATCAATTAAAATTATTTAAGTAGGTACTACAATATTATACTAAAGTTGAATGAAATATCATTTTTTTTATTTTTATTTTTTAAAAATATTCTGCATCAAAAACTTTTATAGAACACCTTCACACAAACCTTAATGTCGACGTATTTCTCAATTACTTGAATTTAAATATTGGAACTACGAAAGCTCTTTTTCGTCTAATATTTTCTGAGTGAGATAATACGTCCTCGTCATAATAGCGTATCAACATAAATTTAGACGTATACGTGTTTGAAATATTTTTAAAAATTCAAGAAAAAACGGTAGGTATTGAACATATTCAATAAATGAACTTTATACGTGGTAACCCGTTTCTCGGAATTTTGATCGTTTTGAAATCGAAATACCATACGATAATATTTGTTTGAAACCCCTTTTTTTTATTTCACTGGTATCGTGACTTGTCGTAGATCAAAATGTTTTCACTCGACATTCGAAAGATATAACTTTATCTGCGTTTTGTAATGAGATTTTGTTGTTTAGTGTGTGTTGCATCCCGTATAATTTATGTCGTAAAAAGCGAAATAATCACATTTTCAATTGTGAGTATACAAAAAAAAAAAAAATGTATACATTTAAGTGAGATAAAAAAGTCACCGACACAACACTGTAGATAGAGATCGTCTCTTTGTGTATAACAGAATAAAAAATAAAATTATTGTTCTATCGCCATTTTGCTGTAGAGAATACACGAGGAAACATGTTTTGACAGCTCGTTTTAGCTTACTGTACATTACGTCGTAATAAATTCTCTCTTAGCCTGACCATCGCTGTATATAATATATCTATGTACATGAATATATTGTATTATATCGAGTTCAACAGAGACCAAAAGATTAGCTTTTTGTTTTAAAATTTTGTTAGTTAGTATCTGTTATTTAAATTACAAAAAAAAGATTTTAAATAATAAAAAATAATATCACATAATATTTGAAAAAAAGCGACTGATAATTTTAATATATATATATATATATATATGATTGTAATTAAAATAAATTTTTCCCACTCTTTTAAAATTTGAGCAGGACCGTTACCAGACGAAATCGTTAGAAAAAAAAACAAATTTAGGTTTTCAGGCTCAAACGCCCAGAGTCGGTAAATATCGTCCCGCAAAAAAGGTCATAGTTATAAACTGTGTAAATTGCGGCCCTAGTATATTTTATACATACGTAAGTTGCGGCCCGGGTATATTCCAATGTCCGGTCAGCTGATTAGGTTATCTTTGATATTGATCGATAAGGATAATAATATGCTCACTTATATAATATTGCTAGCAGCCAGTGTGCATTTGAAAATCTTTGTATGAGTTTTTACATTGGTCTACAGTATTTACAGTATTTGTAATTTAGTATTTGTATTTTTTTTAATTTAATAACAATGAAAGTTATGAAAAGCGAAAAAAAATAAAACGTTGAAAATAGTTGATGGTTTCAAATTTTGTTTTCAAAAAATTCTGAACAATGATATTTAACATTGGTGTTGTACAATCAAAACTTATAAGTGTTTTTTTAAATTTAATAATAATAGTATATGTATAGATAACTTTAAACATCATAACCATCCTCAACTTTCGGAACAAATTATAAATCGTCAGAAACTTAATAACAATTTAAAAAGAAAAGCCGTTGATGATATTTTTACCAGACCATCTAAAATTAGTCATTCTGAGTTTAAAAATGCTGATGTTGAATCTTTAACTACTCAAGACGTAAAATTGATTAAACGAAATTTACACAACGCTCGAGTCTCTATACTACCAAAATTACCAGCTACTTTGGAATCACATAATATTTTTGACAACATGGAGTTTAAAACAAATAAAAATGAAAATGTTTTGTTAGTTAATAGTAAAGAAACAAATATTGTAGGTTTCTCTATATTTATAAGCAATTTAAAAGTGCTATGCAATTCGGATACTATATTTGTAGATAGTACATTCAAAAGTTGTCCAAAATTATATCTAGGTAGGCAAATATATAAAAATATACCCGGGCCGCAATTTACGTATGTATAAAATATACCGGGCCGCAATTTACATAAAAAATTTGAAACGGGACGCAATTTACAGCGACCCCAAACGCCAATAAAGCCGGTTATGTTTCATCGATTATCTTTGTGTATTTTCAAGTTGGGTTAAGTAGAACAATTTCGATTCACAAACTGCTGAGCTATATTTCAAATATAGCTTTAAATGCTTTATACTTTGTAGTGTACAACAATAAAATACCTACAAAACATCTCATAAATAAAAAAATGCTTCTACTGCCAATAAAATTATCAAGTAATAAAATGTATACCTAGAACCAACTTAACCATAGCATACCACTACATATGCACATTTAATACTTGTTGAGAGATCAATCCACTGCCCATACCCGTGGCTACGGGCCTGAATTTAAGTAACATACATAAACCTGTTACTAAACAAGATACTCTCACATAAAAACGTGTAAAAACGTAGTAAATTCGTAGAAGAAAGAAATAATTTTAACAAATCGAATTTCAATAACTATAGTACGAGTATTTTTGCAGTTTATATGATTTGATTCTCGTACGATTCTGAGAGAACACTTTTTAGTTATCATAATTATTAACTGTTTTACTGGTAAACTCAATTATTTAATTATGGCGACTGAATGTTATAAAAAATATTATAATTTAATATAAATTATAATAATAGTATATAATTATAGTATGATAATGTCATTTAATAACGGTCGTGCTTACAGTACATGTTATTCGGTTCAAATATTTCTATAAATAATACCACAAGATATAATATTTTAATATTGTGTTAAATTTGTGGATTTGATGCGTAAAATACGAAAGTAAAATCTTATAATATCTTATCATTGGATAGGAAATTTTCAATACATTCAAAACAAAAAAATGTAACGTTTGTATAAAGATATAAAAATGAAATATTGTAACAACTGCAGTACATTGCAACGGGAGAGTCACCAAACAAAAATGTGTTTAACGTTCTCTTTGGCGTAGGTGTACATCATCGTTGTAAAAACAATGTGGAAAAGAAAAAAATATATAAAACAAAGGTTTTAATATTATAATATATTAACAACAATAGTGACGAGTATAATGGTTACAACATTAAAATGTAATAATTTCCGCTGTATACCAAAAAACGAATTATTTTTACATTATCGTATTCGACTAAACTCATTGCATTGACATGTTATGAGCACAATATTCTCTGTTATATTTTTTTTTATTCTATAATAATATCATAATTTTGATGCGTGAAAAATCGAAATCGTGAAGTGTCACATGCAACTGCTTATGTACAGTACATATTATATATTTATTTCGAATACGTCTAGATTGATCGAATTTAAGATTTTTTTAATTTACTGAACGTGAGTGTAATTAATATAATATTATTTAATAAATTATATCCTATTTGATTACGTTTCACACTGCGATCTTAATATTCAAAGATAGACGTTAACAAGTTAAAAATTAAAATCAAGTTTCAAACGTCAAATTAATTTAAACTAAGTTATCAACTCGTAAATTATTTTTGGAATAAACTTTTAATTTAATAAGTTAATTTTTAATGCATATAATGTGTTAACTTCAAGTTGATTTAAACTCTAAAATCTAAGTATTTATAACTCATAAACTACTCATACAAAATGTGTATATACTCCTGGAAATATTCTGATTCAGAATAATAAATTGAAAATAATATTGTCGTCATACGAAAAATTATGAAAAATGTAAAAAAATATAACTATTAAAATAAGTAGTGTTATTCTTTTATTTTTCAAAAAAATTATATTGTTACGACTTAAAAATATTAAATAAATATATATTTTTAATAGCTTTTATTGTACCAAATGATGAATGTTCCTTGTCTCATTGATACATGAATCACCCGGTAAAAAATAGGTTTTAAAATAATATAGATTATACTACTTATATCTATATATATTTTTAAATACCTACCAATAATACATCTAACATCAATACAATTTTATTTGGTTCAAAAATTACTAATTGGTTTAATTATAAATTATCCTTATTTAGTACATCACTTCCATAACCATATCTGTTTCATTATTACATAAAAAAATGGTTATTACGCCTATAATACGTCATAATAGCAGGGCAACTCCGTAGTTGAAAAACACGTTTCGTCGAATATCCTTAGCTTCAACAAAATAAACCTTCAAAAATATTTTAATTATTTTTATATTTTCAGTATAATATATTAAAGATGACAGTCCGTGTTAAACACGATAGATGTGTTTTAGGAAAAAGCAATTGACGGTCGTACAGATTCATAAAATTATGCTGTGTGATACGTAATACATGCCTCGTGGTATAATATTGTTCGTTGTCATCCGACATTCGTTTCACTATAATCTGTTTTCCGTAACTCTGTTATTGATATAAACAGATTTTTTTTAACAAATATTTTATTATCATACGAATATGGTGAAATTAATACAGGGCTTTCTTCTAAAACCGGCATAAAAGTTTTTCCATACCAAATCAATCGTGATAATTGGACATAATACTCAAAAAATGGACATTCCCGTTTTGAACAGCTCCTATTTTAAAAATATATTAAAATCTATTTATTATTATTTTTGTTACTACTAGAATTGTAAATTTTTACTTACAATTAATTTATAAGTACATTTTTTACCCGTTATTATTTAACTAGACGGAGTTAATGAATTATACCTATTGACTTGACTTATTTTTTCCTTAAATGTACTGTTTAACTCAGTGAAATTTTATAATCGATAATTAAAGAAAAGTTTTTTGTTTTTGTTCAAATATTCTATTAAGTAGGAAAAATAATAACTGATATTTAAAAAAAAAACAATATTTACTTACTATTATTCGAAATCTCTTGGACATTAGCTTGCATTTTATGTAATTACGTATCTTTTTTGAAAAATAAAAATACATCGTGCATATCTTTTTGTTTGTTCATTTAATTTTTTAATTCGCTTACTGCAAATTACGCAGTTATATTAAATAATATAGGAATTAAGTGATGAACAGAGGTGAACTGGCATAGAAGGTGATACGGACATTTTTGATTATGGTGGTTTATATATTGAGGCAAAACGTATTCAAAACTATTTATTAAGCCAATGAATTTTCAGTTTGTAAAATAACACCAGTGTGGTCCATACACACGGCAATGGTAAATCAACCAATTCATTTAAAATAATTGTTTTTTTTTTTACTTACACTGATATATAAATATTCAGTATAATTTCAACTCTTGAAATGGTATTTTATTTATGGCAAGACTTGCGAACAACAACACGAATTTCATTAATTGGTAGTCGATAGTCCAATACGTAGACTGGTATGAACTTATGTAAAAATGTACGCTGCACAATTATTAATATTACGAATAGATCGATGGAAATAGATACCCAAATATACAATATTCTATTTAGACGAAAATTTAAATATAACGGGGTCACAGGTCGTATTCTACTCAGTGATCAACCTGTTCAATGATTCTAATCCAGTTAGAAACTAAAATATACTACGAGAAACTACGAGAAGCATTGGTAAACGTATCGAAGTCCCGTAGGTTTAAGTATAAGTTAGAGAAAAGATAATAATTGTGAAAAAAAGTGGAATGCGTCAATCGTGCAATACTCTATCGATAATTTAACTTTACTGGTACAATTATTGTGTATTTTAAGAGTATGGAATTCATATGAAAATATATGACATAACAATAATCATAAAACTATAAACCATTCTGAAAAATGTTGTTAACCTAGAAATGGGCTCAAATAAACAATAAATAAATGAAGCGGTATTGTTACCAAAGTACTTGATTGAACTATGGTGCACATAAAAAATTCATAACAATAATGATTTATTTTCACATTTTTCTAATTATATTAAAATGTCAACTGCGAATAAACGCTGCAATTATTTTTAATTATACATCGACATACAAAAATGTATTATAAACTTAAATAATAAAATTGCAATATATTATTATTCTGTATTCATTATTTGTAGGCTGTGATAATTAATGACTTAGTAGGTCAAACTGGCAATGCATGACATATTACATATTTAAAGATTATGCAAATAATATAATTTTGAAGTAAATATTATTAATACAACTGTATGCTACGCTAGTGTTATACATAGAAAAAATAAATAACATATTATAGTATCTTATAAATACTTGCATAGATATATATTGCACCTGTCATTAATATGTAAAAAAAAATTAGATTATTTCGGAATTATCATAGTTACCTGTTGCTTCTGAAGTTATTATTTTACAAAGGCGCCATTTATGAAATACAATATTTTATTATGATATGTTGAACACGAATAAAACGTTAAAGGAAACGGACTTTATATCATTGTGTTTATTCATACAATTATTATGATTAAAGAACCCTCATAAAGTTTGAAACACAATCGTCATCCCAAATATTAAACTTTTAAATCTGTCCAAAAAATTTGTTTCTAGGTTTTTAAACAATGTGGAGTATTCCCAAATTGTATTAGATTCTATTTTTGCGCTTGGAAACTTTATGCACAGAATAAAACTTTTTGATACGTATCGAATTTCATTGTTTATAAAAAAAAAATTTAAGACCTGTCTTGTTGGACATTGTTAAAATATTGTTTACATTATTCGGGATTTACCATTTCGATGTACACTTAAACTCATCCATAATTTCTCTTTTAATGTCCGTTTTGTCTAACAAAAATGTATTTATCTATAATAACTATAAAATTAAAATATTTGTCGAGTATATAAATGAGGTTAGATGGTAGTAACTATATACTGTTATGTGACGTTACAGCTCACAATAATATTAATAATAATTAATGTTGGATACCTAATTTAATACAGGTAAGATTATTTGAATTTAATTTTTATGAATTAGCAGATATGATGGATATGAGTTTGTAATATATTATTATCATTGTTAATTATAATATAATACGATATTTTAAATCCATATAACAATTGATAGTTGTTGATATTATATTACGTACGTGAGAGTGTTTAGTTAATGTTAAGTCAACACGTATGACGTAAATTATATCCGTGGTTGACATGGGTGACAAACCAAGACGATAAGATAACAAATAGAATTTTATAAAAACTATTCAAGTAACAACATCCTAGGTACCTGAATCTTTCATTCCTGATATTTCATTTAGATGAATTGTACACTGTCACTAATTTCTTGTAAACTATGGTTATAAAAACCAGGGATGGAAAACATTATTATTAAAAATAAAAAAATAAAATAAAAAACGATAACAAAAATAAATTATACCATCAAAAAATAATATAAGAATTATATTTCTGTTATAAGTAAACAAAATAAAAATTTTTGCGTTTACAAAATGCACGGTGAACATTAAGTTATAAGTTATGAGAAAATGTATTTTTTGATTATAACTTAATGTTATTAAATACTAATATTATATTAAATTATTATTATTAATTAAATAAAAAATAACTTGTTTTAGTTTATTTTTATTTTTTATCAGCGTTTATCTTAATTTTATCTTTACTATTTACTACTTAGTATATTTTTTGTTTCAATGCATAAGAGCAAATTTCAATTTTGATGTTTAGATGTATTTTATACCTACAACTGTATGTAAAACTTCATGATTATTTTTATTATTTAATAAATAATAATATTCTTGTTTATAAACGTTAAGCAATAAATATATTTTTAAATCAATAAACAGTGACGAAAACAGAAAAATTAAAACGTTTTCCATCCCTGTAAAAAACGTTATGAATTATACAGATCGATATTCATGAAAGTTAAATTAAAAATTATAATATAATATTTTTTACAGAAATTCACGTTATGTAATGTATGTTTTCGTATAGCTAAAAAACATGTTCATTCGAAACTTAACTCTAAAATAAATTTGGTAAACATACTAAATTCCAAAATATTGTTCAGCGTAAATATTTATGTTTGTCAAATTTATTGAAGGGAAATTTAATAATAATTATGTTTCTGACTTCATTAAGTAATAAATAATAATATATAAAAATACATTTTCGATTTATTGTCTTTCTTATACACATTTTATGTATGTAAAATTTAATTTTAACTAATTTTTTTTTAATTCAAATCATTAGGTACCGATAAAATTGGATCAGTATAACAGTGAATTATTGCGTTTATATTACACATATATTTAAAATTATGTAAAATATATTATTGTAGTGATTTTATAAACTCAAATAATTTTAAGCATTTATTTTATTGTCATGGTATCTCCAGTGACCTCTACCGGTATTATAATAAACTTTGGGTGTATCAAAACGATAAAACACGCAACACCATAATTACATTAGTAACTTCTACTAATAAAATATATACATAACACCTATATGGAAATATCATCTTATAGATACAAATACTACACTTAAAAAATCAAATCTTAAGGCAGTAAATTGTTTTTAGTAATAACTATATTGTTATATTATTACAAAATGCAAATAGTGCAACATATATATTAAATAATATTTAAATTCAAAAGTAGATTTTTGTCATGTTATATAATTTAAATAATTTAAATTATTGTATTTTTCACAATATTACATAATATTATTTATATTAAATATCATTGACCGGGATAAAAAAAAAACGAAACTATTTAATTAATATTTCTTACTGATTTTTATAGTATAATTCAAACTTTTAAAATGGAAAAAATTAGTAATAACTAGAGCGCAGATTTGTATGCGTTTATATATTTATTCTGGTTGATTATATGATATGCGAAGTGAGCACACAATTTGTTTCATAATATAGCGATTTTATAAAAATAAACTTTTTTAAAGCACATTTTTGAAATTTTTCTAATTTAAGAGCTTATTTTACAATTTTAATTGCATATTTCATATTTTAGTGCATATTTTTTTTTTTTTTTTTTTTTGTTATTTTTGAAATACGTACTATGTCTATTATAATATAAGAAAAAATATTATATCTTATAGTTTCGATTAATATCAAAATAAATTAATAGGTATACTTATTGTAAGTAATAAATTAATAATCCAATTAATAATCGGAGAAATAAAATAAGTATCTATACCAAGATAAATTGTAAATAATTTAATATTTTTTTTAAATATATTTTATAAATTAAATGTTCAAAAAATGAATTTTTTATACATATTTAAGCGCATATTTCATTGGGATTTAATGCATGTAAATCCGCGCTCTATTAATATTTACTAATAACTAATTTATTAGTAACCACATTGTGTTACTATAATGTACATATTGAATTGATGAATTCGTCAACTCTCAAACCACCTAAGTAGTAACTAGATCGGATTTTTTATCATAACGACACCCAACGTATAAAATGAAAACATTATAAAAAATTAATATTATTATAGATTAAATACATTTAACGATCTATTAAGAATTTAAATTATTTATAAACATTAAATACATAATTTAATTATAATATATAATATATGATAGCGATAATGTATGTATGTAATACGTTATTTTATTAAATAATTAGTTATTCTATAAAATTCCTAAATATGCTTGTTAATATATAAATTACATGGTTTTAGTAGTTAATTAATTATAGAATACCAGTTAGGTTTGTATACAATGTATACAATGTATACAATTTATAATCATCGTTAGGTAGATAACCGGGCTGAAGTAGATAACATCAATGACGTCCTAGATAAAGATAAAGGTATTTAGTCTTTGAAAAGCATCCGAATCCCAATCATTAGGTAATGGTCAGGGATTTTTCGAATGCACGTGTAAACAAAAGTACCCCACTAAACAATAAATATATATATATATATATATATGCTTAAAAAAGGTACTTTGTAACATTAAATGCTACCCAACAAGTTTGTGTACCAATAAATAAATTGTAACTTGTACAAAAAATAATAATTTAAAATTTTAATAAATTTATATAAAAAAAAATATGATTATTTCTATTTTATATAATAATTTAGGGCGTGTTTGACTTAATATTAACATTTGTTTTTTTTGTAATATGTTTAACATTTTAATAATTCTAATAAATTGACGTTGTACAAATCATAATTGACTATTGCAAATTGAATATTTATATTTTATGTATAGATTCAAAAATAGTTTTAAATACATTAACTAAACCGTTATTGTTAGCTTATAAAATATCTAGTTAGGAATAATACGTTAAAATACTATTTTTGGAACTCAAAGCGCAATAATATTAAAGCTGTTCTTTTGTTATGTATTTATTATATTAATTTGGCATACTTATACCATATATATACCTACAATATATATATATATATGTGTGTTTTTATTTAATTTCAGTAATTTAAAATATATTTTAAAATATATTTTAAATTCAACCCAAAAATATAGAGAGATGAAAATTTAATAGAAACAGATAGACCTCTATTGTATTGTATCGTAACACTGTAAACGTATTTATATTTTGTTACGTACCAATTCAATTTTTAAAATTTTAATCATTAAATTAATAATATCCGCCTATTATTCGATATCTATGTAACAATAAATAATACTGAATACTGGTGTATAATATGTAATAGGAAAAATAAATTCAATATATTTACATTATTTAGACTATTTATAATTTATAATAAATTAATATATAGTATTATATTGGAAAAAACAGAAATTACAATAAAAATATAATAATAATTTTCTATTATTACTTTAAAAGTGATATGTTGTACCTAGTAACTATATAATTCGGTTTTATAAGTCGTAAATTATAGTATCTCAAAGGCACCAGGAAAAGCAAAAAAGAATAACCATGAAAAATTTTATTTTTTTTATATTTCTACAACAGATATTCACAATTTATACGGAATCTGCCAAGTCTAACCGTGTAAAAATATATTTGACTTCTCCAATTGTAAGTGAAATGTCAAAATAAGTTTATATAAAAAGTAACACAATTGAATAAATATGCACGTTTTGTTATAAAAAAACACTTGGGCCAATGGTATCAAAAATTAATTATTATATAAAATTAGAGAAATTATGAGAAACTTCATATTTTTATGGCTAAGATATTCAAATGAAAAAGTGTATAGATTTTATACATAAATAATATTAAAATGTTCGTGTTTTTTCTCTTTCTAATTTTTTTATATTCATACTATGTATTTTTAAATTGTTTAAAGATAAAATGTACTATATTATCAAGATTTTATAAACACTTCGGAAAAATATTGAGATTTCATAATTTTTTTTATTTATTCTAAGGTATATCAAAGGTGTACATTTCACATCTGTTGTTCTGTATTTAGCACGAAAGGAACTGACCAATCACTAATATAATATATCTGAGTATATAAAAACGAAACCCCTTACTCCTTTGTCGAATAGTATATCTAACTAGTGGACACCTTCTAGTCGAAGTATTTTTATCGAACTAACAACAAATTTAAATTTTGGAAACCTATTAAAAATTTTGTATAAAAGCTATGATTCAGCTATTGAGATTTTCTTGTATTTAAAGGTTTCACAGTTTACTTATACATTAATAAGGCGAAAAAAATGATAAATTACTAAACACTAGTTAATATTTCTTTTTAGGGTCCATATAAGTTGCTAATCAAACAGATTCATAGTTTAAAATCTATGAAGAATTATATCCAGCATAACTTGTATTTAAGTCAGAAGGACAATAAAACAGTGGTTTTGGGAAATACGACTAATGTTATTCCATTTGACGACACTTTATTTGTAAGTGGATATAATTAAATCAATTTCATAAAGTTTAAAAATGATAATATATAATTATTTATTATTGTATAATACTATTTATTTCATCAAGAAAGCATTTTTTTATTAAAATAAAAAAAATGTAATCTTAATACTATTTTATTTTATAACTGCCAAATAGCTGTATTCATATTTTAATATTTTACCAATTATGGCCAGATTTGATTTGAATATTACAACAGTTCAAGAGAACATCCTTTTATTTATTTGAAACTCTAATCTTATATATTTTTTAGAGTAATGTATGAATCGTATACTTAAATTGTGGAACATAATATTTATACGAAATTATAATTTCTTTTACAATATACATTAGTGTTCAGTTTTTCAGATAAAAACTAGAGATATTATATTAACCCGTAAAATGTTTTTGTAGTTAGAAATTAGAATGGCATTCAAAGATTCAACCGGAAGATGGAACGAAAATTCGTTTATGCAAAAATTGACAAACGCATGCTCTACTATAAAAAAACTTGCCGGAAACGCATGGACTGCACTTAAATATGGCTTAGGAATAAATAATACCAATTACCCTATACTTCCGGTAAAAATTTAAGTTCTTAACGTTATTTTATTTTATTATTTTACTTATTTATTTATTATAATTATGAATAAGCAAATTCGTTTGGCTTTGAAAGTATTATAATATTTTGGTTAAAATATATACTTAATTATTGAACACTATACAAATATGTATTTATTTATATTATATTTTTTATAATGTAACATGCCACAGTCTATAGTACAGTCAAATGTACCTACAATAATATATATATATATATTTATATTTATTTACTAGGAAATAATGGACGATTTTAGTTAAAAGTATTTTATCTATGTTTTACGTAGGTCTGAGAAAGAAAATAAATAATGCACTTACATCATCTTAAGTGAGATATGATATATAATTAACAAAGTAATAATGGATTTAATCAGACTAATAACTGACATAAATATTTAAAGTTAGATAATCATATTTGTTTACTGATAGTATGTTATATGTTCAATAAGAAAATATTTAATTTATAATTTAAATTGCATTTAAAAAAAAAAAATATTATAAAATAAGAAGATGCGGAAAAAAGTCTAGAAAATAGATGAATATAGATAAAATAGAGAATACCACTAATATATAGTTAGTGTGGGTAATGACGAAAGAGAGTTAGAAACCTATAGAAGTGTAGACTTAATGTAAACAACTCCATAAATTGGCTATCAAAAGACGGATTTTATGAAAAAGAAGAATTTATATTAATTAACAAACTATAAATGATTATAATGACAGCAATTTGTTTATAAACTCTTATACTTGTTTTTATAATTGCAGGGTTTTTACATAGCTCCGGGTGTAGATATTTCAATAATCAGGAATTCAAATCTACCACGAACATTTTTGTATGGGACATACAAATTCAATACTTGTTATTAACGACAAAATGAAATATTGGGCGGTCAAGTTTACTTTATAGAATTAAAGCGCCTTTGAAATCTATTACACATGAACTTTGTTTATAATGGATTATTAAATATCTGTGATAATATTTAAAAAAAATATGTATTTGTTCGTTTATTCCGAAGAAATATAGAATTGTAGAATGATTTATTAGTTAAAAGTATTCTGAATCGTAGTCCCTAATCTTAATGACCACAATCATCAGTGATTAATACGTTGATGGTTTTATTAGATTAAATAAAAAATGTATTCAGATATACATTCTAAAGGAAGAAAACAATAATTAAACTCTATACTGTTTTGAAAATATTAGTAATTATAATATTTATTTATTCCATTTATCTATGTTTTCACGAACTCAATTATAAATACAGTCGAATCGCGATTACTCGAAAAACTTTACAACTCGAATTCCTTTAAAATAAATACAAATTGGAGTTAGCTATCTCGAAGCGAATTTTGATCTCCCTTCAACTTTGAGTTATCGCGACTCGACTGTTATATATTTAAAAAGAAATAATAAAATGATAAATCTTTTCGAAAATCGATAACTATGTGGTATTACAATTTTAATCTATTATGTAAGCTTCATGATTGATCAAAAATATGTTATAACAATATTAGTAAACAAAAATTGAATATATATATATATAAATATAATAATTATATACGTCATATTGAAATTGATTTTAATTAAACTATGACTAGTAATATGATTACTAAAAAACTGTCCTCATTTTCGATACAATTCGTCTTCGACAAGTAAAATAGTTAGAGCTAAGGACAGTAATAATAGAAATGTATGTCATAATTAACCACCACATATTTTTCGAATATAAGGATTTAAATATTATAATATATGGTTCCTTTTATAAATTGTTAAATGTAATAATAGTTTACTGTATTATTTTAATAATTAATGTACGTCAAATTTATATAAATTATTAATAATTGTGTGGTTCTTCAATGGTGATATACTTGTAATCAAAAACGAGTATTAAATAATTAATTTTATACACTTGTATATTATTTAATGAATTATTGTATCTACAATGTTAAACTATAGTAAAGCTTTTTTCTGTCCTTTTATAGTTTATAGTAATAATCTGAGAATTTATTATTTAATAAAATAACTGTATATTCTGCAAAGTAGATAAATTTATCCTATACATAATTATCGAGGAAACCGTTTGTACATATATTTTATGTTATATCGCTCACAGTACAGTAGTATTTTTACCCAAATAAAATTAATGAATAATATTATTTTTATAGAACACCTGTTATACTAGATTGAATACAGTGATATAGCTGTCATTTAAGTATTTAGTTTTATAATCTTAACTCTAATTAATATATATTGAATTTGAATTATTCATGTACACACAAAATAATATAATATATTATTTATAATTATTTTAATAAATTATGTCAATGATCACAATATTATAGTGAAGGTCTTCAGCTTAAATACGAAATGGAAAATAAACAATGAACAGCTTTGGGTATTACAATTTGTATCATAAAATTACAATTTATAAAAATATTACATATTTAAAAAAATTTAATTATGTCTATATATTAATATTTTATTTAGATTTTTGACTTATTAGATTTTTTCAAATAATTTAAACTGAGTTTTATAATAATATATAAAATATAAATTAAACAAAGAAGAAACAATTAGATACTATTAAATCGTCCAATATTATGCTGAAATATAGTAACAGCAACAATGTAAATAAATTAAGCAACTAAATATTTTATTTTTATTTTCATGAAAGTATATATTTTTATGTTTTTTTTTTCTAAAAAAAGTTTAAAAGTTTGAATATATGAACGCTATTAAAACGAGTCCGCTCAGCAATTCTACTAAACTTAATTACCTACTATAATAATTTCGACAGTTATACAAATATATCGATATTTTACTATATGTAATAAATAAATAATGAAAATAATATATATTAAACATTATTTAAATAAACATTTTGCCAACAGCAATAATATGGACAGTGGTCATGTATATTGCAGTTGAGGAATAATGTATAAACATTGAATAAAGGCATATATAAAAAATCAGAAAAAATACATCGCATTAACGATAGCATAAATTAAAATAATATTTCTTGATATAAAGTTAAGTTAAAGACTTCTCAAACGATGGCTCTTATACCCAATGAATTTAAGAATTTTAAGGACAATTAAGTGTAAGGATGATTATTTTTAAAGAATTTTGGTTCTATCACCACGAAATCAAAGGTTTTTGGGATGTCTATGTATCTTGTAATGATTTTAATGGGGTTACATGGAAGTACTTGGACTTTCAAGGTTTATTAAGGATTATTTAGGTATTCTTTTCAAAAAATATTGTGTAAAACACCTGTTTATTCATGGATATATGAGAATATTAAGTGCTAAAAAAATTAATTTCAAATATATATAGCTCTAGCATCATGTTTTAGAATTTTTGGGGTCTTAAAGATCCAAGACTAAAATTTTTAAAGAATTTCTGCTTTTTCTCCACGAAATAAAAGGAAATTTGTAATGTCCAAGTATCTTGTTATATTTTTCATAAAGACTCATAGGCATTTATAAGATTTCATGGTATTTAAATGAATCTTATGGGATTTTAAGGATTTTCAAGAACATTTTGATTATTCTTGTAAGGAATTTACTGTAAAAATCCAGTTTATTCCTGGATTTATAGGAATATCAAGTGAAAGGGACAATATTTTCAAATATATATTGCTCTCACATCATGTTTTATCAGAATATTTCGGATTATTACGGTCTCAAACCATTATTAATTAAAGAATCACAGCTTTTTCTGAGGGAATCAAAGGTTATTTTAGATGTCTCAGTATCATAAGTTCAATAACGACTATGGTATTGATTTTCAGGAATTTCAGAATAAACATGCTTATTCCAGTAATTATGGGAATATTAATTGTTAAGAGAAGTTTCTTCAAACGTGTTGGTCGCTTACATAATGTTGAATAAGAATTTTTGGGATCATTTTGCTCAAAGACTATTATTGTAGAAGAATTTTGCATTTTTCTCTACGAAATCAGAGGTTCTTTTGATTTCCAAGTGTGTTGTTAAGTATTTCATGGGATTCCATAGGATTTCAATGGATTTTAATGTATTTCATGGGATATCATAAGATTTCATGAATTTTTAAGGTTTTTTGAGGATATTTTTTGGTTATTCTTCATAAGATATGTTGTGTAATTTACTCATTCATTCATGGATAGATGGGAATATTAAGTGATAGGGCCATAGTTTTCAAATAATTATGGCTCTTCTATAATGATTTTTCAGAATTTTCGGGATTATGAAGATCTCAAACCAATATTTTTAATGAATTTCTCATTTTCCTCCTCGGAATCAAATGATTTTTGTGATGTTTAATTTCTTTTTATATATTTCATAGGATTAGATGGGATTTCATAGAATTTCAATGGATTTTATGGGTTTCGTGGGATATCATAAGATTAATTTTTAAGGTTTTTTGAGGATTATTTGTTTATTCTTCTTAAGAAATGTTGAACAAATCACCTGATTATTTATGGATAGAAGGGAATATTAAAATTATCATTTTTCAAATAATAATTCTTTTTACATCATTTTTTATCATAATTTATCGAATTATAAATATCTTAGACCAACATTTTTAATGAATTACGGCTTTTTCTCCACGTAATCAAAGGTTTATTGGGATTTCAAAGGATTTAATGCGATTTTAAGCGATTTCATGGAATTTCATTGGATATCAATGGATTTTAAGTGATTTCATAATATTTTATGGGGTTTCTAGCGATTTCGTGGAATTATATGAAATGTTAAGGATTTTTAAAACCAATTTGGGTATTCTTTTTTAGTTAATTTATAAAAATATGTTTATATTATATATATTAGACAAATTTCTATATCACTAGATATGTTTTGTATACATTTTAGAACAATGGAATCACTAAAAGCCCTAGTTATAAATATATAAATTATAGGTTAATAATAATTTATAAAATTAAATATATTATTGTTTTGTATTTATTATATCATATAGCTCGTGACTATCTATAAATCCAACTCATCTTTCACGTACCATTTCCCTATTGTAGAATACTATTACTTTCTTCGTTTAATATTTGTTTGGCTCGGACTATCTAATTTCTTGAATAGTTAATATAGTTAGTTCGTATTTGACAAGTTTAGATACTACTGTTCTTATGTTTCCAAGATTGTATAATAAGCACACTTTAATGTTTCGGTCCTTAAGTCTTGTATGTCCATGTTTTTCTGAGGCTATGATTTTAGTTGTTTCTTAAGGAGAATTTTTTATGTGAGGACGCGTTGTTAGTTCATCGCTCAACAACCATCTTCTGGAGGGACAATTTCAACTAACTGGTTAAAGTAAAGTGGAGCTATAGTAATAGGTTAGCACTGAATAGATGGAACATCACTATCTTTATACCGTCTACTTTAAATCGCTTTTTACAATAATTAGAAATATAGTATATCTTATTCTGTTACCTTGGTCTACAAGGATTCTTCTAAGAAGATAATCATAAATAAACAATTAATTTTAAAAAATTGATACCAGACTTAAAATAATACTATACAATTAAATCATAAAATACTGTGTTAATCTTATAGTAATAATCGAAATAAAAATAAACAATAGTTATATTATACATATTATGTATTTTTAGTTTAACAAAAAAATACAATAGAGAGATAAATATATGGTAGTAATAAATTACGTAGTTACCTATTGTATGGTATTCTGTACATTATATGCTTATTATTATTTCTTGTCAATCTATTAAAATAAAATAAATGAATAATTATATTATTAATATCCGTCTATTATTTAATAACAGTATAATAATGAATAATAATAGAAAAATTAAATTCAATACATTAATATTATCGTATTTATAATGAATAATACATTGATGTATTATATTATAATCCAATTAATTGACATATCAATACAAATTGAACAACGGATTTGTATTATTATTTTAAAAATAATATTAAATTACTAGTATTTTTATGATTTAGTTTTATACATCAAATATTTTACTCAACGAGACCAGCAAATCAAAAAATAGTAACTATGAAAAATTGTATTTTTTTTATGTTTATACAACTTATATTCACTGTTAATTTGGATTCTGCCAAGTCTCCCGATGTAAAAATATATTCGACTTCTCCAATTGTAAGTGAAATCTTTCTTGAATTTTTTGTAAGAAAAATTTACTAAATTTGTAAGAGATTTTGTATTTTTATATTTAAGTATTCAAATTGCAAATTGTTTAATTTTTTAACTCAAAAATAATACTCGAATTGTTATTATTATTTTACGAGTTTTGTGAACATTTTAATTTTATGAAAATTTAAAAATTTTCTGATTTATCTAATATTTTATATACCTATTTTAAAATTATTAAAAAGTAAACATCACATATTAAGCATTCAAGTTTTTATTATCATTCCAAATGTATTCGAGAATTAAAGACATTTTTATCAAATTTATATCTAGTGTAAGATATATCAATTCTATAATCAGCAAGAAATTAACTGAAAATTATAACACCCAAATATATAAAAATGAAATAAATAACTTCTTTCTCGAAAAGTATATCCAACTATTAGAAAAATCGTAGTCTTTTAATCTAACTAAACAACAAACTTAAACATGGAAAACTTTCTTTAAAGTGGGCACATTTGAATACTGGATATGTTTCAGCTATTAAGAGTTTCTAGTATTTAGAAGTTTCATTGTACCTATACATTATAATACAAAACTATGATACAATATTAAACACTAGTCAATATTTCTTTTAAGGGTCCATACAAATTGGTCTTCAAACAGACTTATAATGCCAATTCTGCGAAGAATAATAAATTGCAGTATAACATGAAATTTACTCACAAGGACAACACAACATTTCTTATTGGAAATATAACTATGAATATTCCAATGGATGACACTTTATTTGTAAGTGGGTATAATTGGATCAATGTACCTGAAATTCAACAATAATAATCAATAATTATATTCACTATTGTAAATTATTCTTTAGTGAACAAAACATTTTTTATTAATTTAAAAGTATTTAAATCTCATTATTTTATTTTTAACTACTTCATCGATATTTATATTTATATCAATTATCGTTAGGTATGAATTTTACAAGGATTCAAGTTCATCCTTTAATCTATCTGAATCATTGAGTCTCTCTTTTTTTTTTAAATAAATGTGTGAACCATACACGTGATTGCGGAACATTATTTCAATAAAAAATATAGTTTTTTTTACAATACGCGTTAGCGTTGAGTTTTTTAGATATATACTAAAGATATATTAACCACTAATATGTTTTTGTAGTTGGGAGTTAAAATCGCTCTCAAAGATTCATCTGGAAGGTGGAAAGAAAATTCGTTAATGCAAAAATGGCCAAATGCATGCTCTACTTTAAAACAATTTGCCGGAAACATGTGGGCTACGACTCTATATGAATTAGGCTTTAATAATACCAATTGCCCTCTGCCTACGGTAAAATTTTAAAGTTATTTAATTTAATTTAATTTGCGTATTTGTTATGATTAATATGCTACTTGATTGGTTATTCCAAGTACTATACGAGTTTAATTGAAATAGACAATACATTAAATTAAAACTTTACAAATATATATTTATATTTTTTACATAACGTGGCAGGGCCCAAACTACAGACAAATGTACTTACAATAATATAATATATAAATATACATTTATTAGACAAAAGTACGGGTCTTTATTACATTTTATTTTTATTTTTAATGCACTTTGTCTTCAATATTAGTTGATTAAATGAATAATTGGCAATGGAATGGAATGTAAAAATAAAAGGCAATAGGGATTGAGACTTAAAGTATGCCATTTTGAAATTTAATATTTTCCGAAACATTGTTATAGTACTTAAAGCTGAGTAAAGTAACATCAGTAGTTATGACATATATCCTTTAACATCATTTTGATGTATATTTATAATTTCCTTTAGAAAATAATAAAATATTATAAATAACTAGATATCATTATGTTCAGGATTTCGTGTAATTTAATAAATACCATAAGCATTTCTTTCTTTGAATTCTGAATAGACTAAATCTTTAAAAACTTAAGCTCTTAAGTCAGATGTGAAATACAATTAACTAAATAACAATGGATTTAACCAAACCAATAAATGACATCAATATTTTAAGTTAGATAATCATATTTATTTGCTCATAGTATAGTGTATGTTCAATATTTAATCATCGTCGTACATTTATTAAAAATAAAAATAAAAATAATTATTAAATAAGAAAGTGGGTAAAGAAGTCTGAAAAATAGATGGATATAAATAGAATATAGAATGCCACTAATATAATATAGTTAGTGTAAGTAATGACGAGAAGGAAGATAGAGACATATGGAAGTGTAGAACGGGTGTAAACAACTCCTTAAATTGACCTGCAAGACATTGATTTTATAAAAAAAAAGAATTTAAATTAATTAAATCAATTTGCAATTTATAAATGATTACAATGATAATAATTGGTTTGTATAATCTTATACTTGTTTCTGTGCTTGCAGGGTTTTTATATAACTCGGGGGTTGGACATTTCAATATTAAAGAACTCCAATATACCAAAAACATTTATGTATGGTACATACAAATTTTACATTTATGCAACGCAACAAAATGAAATAGTTGGTGGTCAAGTTTTCATTATAGAAATAAAGCGTCCTTGATATCTGTTGTATACTAATTATGTTTATAAATGTTAATAATTAAATTTATGCGATAATATTTAAAAAAAAAAAGGTAATTGTTCGTGTACCTATTTCAAATGAAAAAAGAAATGTTGAATCACTTACCTGTTAAACGTATTCTAGATTGTATTTCATAATTGTAATAATCACATAACAAAAATAAATAAATTATAGTATTATACCTACATAAATTTAGTTTAATCGAAATGATATTAACTAAATTGATTATTGTCACTATTTTACCAATATTACATTAATATATTTGTTGACCTATTTGAATATTTAGTTTCATAAACTTGATTGTAACCAATATTTTATATTATATTTGAGTTATTTACGTACATTTAGGTTAATATTATTAAAATTATTAATATTTTAATTTAAATTTTATATAGAGACAAAAAAACTATGTGTTATGAAATATAATAGGGATAGGGACTTAATGACCTTAAAAATCTTAAATATGCATTTATTTATGTCCTAAAAAATCACTAAATATTACTTTAAAATATTCAATATATAACAAAAAGAGTGGGAAAGTGGATATCGCTCTGCTGTATAGTAGAGATGCGGAGTAGGTCACTATAACGGATGTGTTGAATTTGAATGCAATGACAGGTATCATTGTATACAAAAACGATTCTGAACTGAGATGATTTTGTCAGTCTAAAATAATTAGTAGGATATATTATATTATTATATTATATACTTAAATTGTAATATATCGTTAGGTATTTTATACGATTTCGTAAAAAATTAAATTTAACACGCTCATACATTTTTTTTTTAATTGACGCTTGAATTTTTTTACAGTGATTTGAAGAAAAAATTATCGAGAACCTTGTATTGGGTTTTTTTATACTTTAGGTATAAATCACAAAAATTTTATGAATTTTCAACTTCAAAATTCCATACCAATTTTCGCGATTTTGACATATTTCGTAAACATTTGAACTTTAAATGCTTATAAAGTTAGAAACAAAATTGTGGCTAACGGTTTTTGATTTTTTTTTTTTACTACGTTAAGTATAACTTATAATAAGCCATGTATTAAATTTTAAAGATTTTTTGGATTGCCAAATTTTTTTACAGGCATTAAAAAAAAAAAACTTAGAAAAATCGGGAAATTTCAATTGTCTATAAATAGCTTTAAAAAAGTCAATATATTTGGAGTTTTGTGTAAGAGAAATTTACTAAAATTGTAAGAAATTTTTTTATTTTAATGTCTATGATATTAAAATTGGAAATTGTAAACACATATAAAATTAATACAAATAATTCTTATCGGGTCGACCCAGTCTAATGTAATATAATATTATATTTATCTTAAATATTAATACATTTGTGATTTAATAACATAATAATAAATATACATAACAAAATATATAAATGTGTCTGACCCGATCAGCGACAGGAAAGGACAACCGAAAGCGCTTCACATTGGATCACCGTTGAGCCATATCACATCATATATTATATTATAATAATGTTCAAAAGTCGTGTACTACACTCGGCGTGTAATAATATAATAATCGAACCGAATATAAAATATCAGCCGACTCGCGTTGACACTATGTAATTTTAATTTATAGTACACACCGTGTCTACTATTCAAATAAAATACGAACAACAACAAAAATTTACACCGCGTACAATAACAATAATAATAAAAAAGTGTCGGAACGACAACAACGACGACGACGCATCGATACCACAGATGACCGGCCCTGTGCGTTGTAATAATATTGCTCAGGCGGCCGGTGGAAGCACCATCAGTCCATCAAGTCATCGATGCCACGGTTACATTACAATCAATTTATAACGACTTCTGGTAACATCAAATCGTACCAAACAATGATATATTCAATTCCATTTTATACAGACTTAATAAGACTGTATAGAATTATTATGGATATATAAAATATTTCGTACTTCAAACACTATATAGAATACCTAGGTATAGTTAAAAGTGTTGCTCAGTATAATCTACTCATAATATACGTCACTTACGTATTATTGGCCAATAATAACATTTTTCCTAACATCAATAATTATAATTAAGTGAAACTAAATAATTACCACTAGATGCAGCTAGATATAAAATTATATTTATAAACTTTCCCAGACATCTTAAAACCTAATAAAAAGTAATACGATTATTGATTTGTACATATTTTGTAACAGTTGTATACTAATAAGTAATTTTATTTGGGAAAAATAGAAACATACTTAAAAGTGGACACATTCAAATCCTGGAAACGTTTCGGCTATTGAGAGTTTTTCTTACTTAGACATTTCACTATACCTGCACATTATAATACAAAACTACGATAAAATATTAAACACTAGTCAATATTTCTTTTAAGGGTCCACACCGGTTGTTCGTCAAACAGACTTATAGTGCTAATTCTGCAAAGAATAATAAATTGCAGTATTTATTTTATTTTTGGAAATACAACCACAGACAAATTTACCTACAATAATATATATAAATATGTATTTATTAGACAAAAGTGGACGGGTCTTTATTACATTTTTTTTTTTGATTTTTAATGCATTTCGTCTTAAATATTAGTTGATTATAATCTGAATAATTGGCAGTGCAATGTCATTTGAAAAAAATGCAAAAATGATCGAGATTGATAGAAACATAATATGGAAGTGTATAACGAGTGTAAACAACTTCATAAATTGGATCAAAAATGGATTTTATGAAAAAGAAGAATTTTTTAAATTTATTAAAAATATTAAAAAAAAAATTAAAAATCAAAATTAACAAACTATAAATGATTTTAACGACAAATATTTGTTTGTACGCATATTTTGTTTCTGTACATGCAGGGTTTTTATATAGCTTATGGTATTATGGATACTTCAAAACTAAAGAATTACAATCTTCCAAAAACATTTATGTATGGTACATTTATATAACGCAACAAAATGAAATAGTCGGTGGTCAATTTTTCATTATAGAATTAAAGCGTCCTTGATATCTGTTGTATACTATGTTTATAAATGTTAATAATTAAATTTATGCGATAATATTTAAAAAAAAATTTAATTGTTCTTGTATTTCAAATAAATAAATAACTGTTGGATCACTTGTTAAACGTATTCTAGACTATACTTTATAATTGCTATACATAACCAAAATAAATAAATTATACCTACATTAATAAAATTCAGATTAATCGAAATAATAGTATATTAACGAAATTGAGAAATGTCACTATTTTACTAATATTACATTAATGTAGCTGTTCATCTGTTTGAATATTTAGTTTTATAAACTTGATTATATTATAGTATTTATATTCGAGTTATTCACGTACACTCAGGAATAATATTATTAAAAACCGAAAAAAAAAACAATTTTTTGTATGCAATTTAAAACGAGACAATCACAGGTTCGAGAAATAAATTACTTGCGATTATCCTACAGAATGGCATTTTTGCATTTTTGATCTTTGTAATCTATTTTCAATATAATTTCAATTTTTTTGTTTCACAATAGAATATTTTCAGTCTACAGCCACAGCCAAAAAATTAAAAAAAAAAGCAGTACAGGAACATTGAAATTGATACACAGCTTTGATTTTTACTGTTTTGTATCATATAACTCAAAACAGATGCATTAGAATTTTACTAAAATCTATGAAGAACATGATTGGCTTTGTGATTAATTAATTTTTTAACAATTTTTACTGTGTTTAATAGCAATATAATAAATATTATACAAAGAAGAAACAATTGAATAGTATAAAATCGTCCAATACAGTGCTGAAATATAATGACAGCGACAACGTAAACAAATTGAACCACGAAGTACCTGCTTTAATTTATATTTTCGGGGAATTACGTATTTCTAATACATAATTTAATTTCATTTTAATTATTTACAATGTGACGTGTAAAATATGTTTGATGGTTTAAGAGGCTTGACTTTGAATTCGGTTTATCAAAAATATATCACAACACAACAATACGATCACTAGATAAACCCGTACCGATAATGATATCATGTACGCTGTATCCATTTATTATGTTTTTGTATTCATTTATTGAAACATAACAAATAACTCATTACATTATATTTTTTACCTAAATATTACACAATTTAGTATTGTGTGACATTGATGTTTGATAACAGGAAAAACAAATTCAATAAATATAAGTGTATGATATTATAATACTAACAAAGGTTATTTAAAAATCGGAAATTTTTTTATATTATTATTATTTATATTATCTATTTGGAAATCAACATTTGTACTACTCGTTTTCCACGTTAAACAGTCTATTTATATAGTCATTGGCACCAGCAAAAAAATAAAAATCAGAGAAACTATGAATCATTTTATTTATTTTATGTTTTTACTACTGTTATTCATAGTTATTATTAATTCGGGATTGACTGCGGATAAAAAAAATATTCCAACTTCTCCATTCGTAAGTGAACTGCTAATACAATTATATTAAATTAGGCAAATAGTGTTTAATACTATAATATTCTATAATATATTAATCATGAGCAATATTGAATATTAAGTATCCTGTCCAAATGACCGTAACTTATATAAATACCAAAAAAAAAAAACGTAAAACAGAATCACTAAACGTGCTTGTTAACTGTATAATTGTTTATAATTGTTTACCATAATACATTTGATCACAATAATTATTTTTCAGTGATGATTACTTATTTTAATATCCCAACTACTAGACTTTGAATTTCATATAACGTTGTATATATTTTATATAATTTTATCCGATATTAATAATTATTTGAATGTAACAACAATGTTTAATAACATTAACAAAATGAGTCATTTTCATATACATAAATTCATAATAATGAGTTATCAATTTATATACCAGCTATATGTTAATAAGCTTGTAAACTTTTCATTACTATTTACTGTATGTATATTTTAATACCTGTTTGTTTTAAATGCTTTGATTTCAACTTTGAGGCTAATTTTAGAAATATGATTTGAAAATGATCAACAATATTTTTTATAACTATTAAAATCAAAATTTTAACTCTTAGTCAGTTTTTGACTTGATTAATTATTTTATTTTGTTATAATTCAAAAACGAATAACCGTAGAAATTTGAAATTTTCAACAAGTGTTTATATAGTTTTTTCTATATAATTATGTTTATATATATATTATAATTTTGAAAATAGTTTTAAGATTTTTTAAGTTTTTTTTTTTTATAAATGATAAGAATGTTTAAATCGGTTAAAAAAACATTTTTTTGCATCTTTAAAACTTTTTTGCTTTTTAGAGCGTTTTTCGATATTTTTATATTTTCAAGTCATTTTTATATTGAAATAGATAAAATATGATAAAAATTTAGTTAACATTCATTCTAAAAGATAATAATTAAATATTATTTATCATATAATATTTCGTACTTTTAACTGTATTCTTTACTATGTTTTACCAATCAGATTTTTTAACTTTCAGTAAAAATAAGATAGGATAAATATAAGATAATGAAAATTATACGAATAATTAATACCAAAGAATAAGAATTTATATAATTAAACCAATTTTTTCAATGTTAAGAATAATTATAAAAGATCTTTTCAGTATATTTTAAAAATAAAAATTCTGTTATGAATACAAATCGTATATTTTTAAGTCATTTTTATTGTTTTTTAGAGCATTCCTTAACTATTATATTAGTTGAATACTAAAAATTAGATAAATTAAATATTCTCAGATAAAGTTATAGCAACTATATTAAAGTAAAATAAATACTTTTAATATAGCTATATCGAAAAAAACATATTATCACAAAAGGAACTTAGTAGAGAAAAATAGATTACTTGTTTACAATATTTCATGGTCTTAATATCTAAGTCGGTAAAAATAATAAAATAGAAATTAAAATTCAATAAACAATTGATTTATTAAAATCTAATGACGATATAAATTAAAAAATTAAATTAGTAAATAACTTAGGTGTTACTATATACCTAAAACAGCCAATGAATCGTTGTTTAAGGTATTAAACAGAACAACAAGATCCAGTTTAACGATTATATTAATCACAGCAGAAATTCAACATGGCTCCTTGGAAATCATACTTTTAAAGTACCTCTTGATAATACTCTATTCGTAAGTACCTGAAATTGAATCATTGCATTGGTTATATTTTTTTATATATGTGTTATATAGTTACCGACTCTATTATATTATATCATATTTTACGTACATCTTAACATAATGATACATAATACAATAATATTATATAATATATATTAGTTAAAAAATGTATAAGTATACATATAACAGTTTGAGGTTATAACTTCAGTGAGCTAACCCTATTCTTTGTGTAATATATTCAAACGAAGTAGTACGGATTTAAGTGTTAGAGACTTTCGATAAAATGTGAGTTGTCAAGAAATTATTTAGGAGGTTCGTTAATGTTCTGCTGTAGTTTATTCTCATATTTCTGGAGAGATCTTTTTATTTCATAACGGATTTAGGATATCTTCAGATAATAATGAATGATATTATTTCTGTTTAACTAATATGCTACACGCATTTGTCTACCAGGTTTAGTGTGGAATGTCTTCCATTGACTCAGATCAAATTGCTAGTCTTATCTCAAAATATTAGTTGTTTTTCTTAACGCATTAGTGTAGCATTTTCTAACACCATACCAATAATTTATTTAACGGTAACAATATTTTGTAGTTGGAAATGAGACTGGCTCTTAAAGATTCATTGGGAAGATGGAAAGAAAATCTATTCGTGTATAAGTCACCAAACGCATGCTCGACGTTAAAACAATTAATGGGAAATGCATGGACTGCATTCAAACTTGGTTTTGGATTACCAAATACAGATTGTCCTATATGTCCGGTAAAATAATAATTTATTAAACATTATAATAATTTATTTAGTTATTAAAAGTGGTTAAAATTGACATACATATAATATTGGTTTTGAAATAATAATACTAATTTTATTAAAATAAACATGATTAAGAATAGTATAACATATAAATTATATAATATTATGTTGGGTATTAACAAATTAACAATTTGATTAGCTTTGCTAATAATTTACATAAGAAAAGCCATTACATTTAAGTACTTAAAATAAACTCACCATTCGGTTGTCACCATCATGATTAGTATTAAATTTATTGTTTAATATAATTAGCAAATTGAATTCGATCTGATATGATATACATTTGTTACATTTGTAGTATAATTAGCTTATATATGTTTTTTTCTATAAAAAGTAGTGCTCTATACGAAGCTGCTGTAATCTTGAGTCTGTTCAACGACTCCGATAAACTTAAATACCAACTATAATTATTTCAAACATTGGATAAATATACTTATTACTTATTATATTTATCCAATGTTTGAAATAACGACAATGATGCATATTAAAATTGTATAAAAACACTTAATTAATTTTCAATGTACAAAACAATAATGATAATTTAATAAACACTACACATCAATTGACAGACGTCACCATGATGAATATTAAATTTTTAATTTAAATTGAATAAAATCAGTATACCATTAATTAGTAATTACAATGACCAATAATAATATTTATTTATTTGTATTAAATAAAATTTGATATACTTTCAGGGAACTTACACAGCTCCAGGTTTTGATCCATCAATTCTTAAAGACTCAAACGTGCCAAAAGCATTTGTTTATGGAACATACAAATTTCATATGTATTTTACAAAACAAAATGAAGTATTTGGCTGTCAAATCTACATTATGGAATTTAAACGGCCTTGAAGTTTAATACATATAATTTATATTTATAAAAAAGTGATTGGTGCTTTTAAATAATTATATAGTATTTAAAGCACAACTAATTATAGATATAATATTTATTATCTGAAAAAAAATAGGATCAAATCACTTATGTCAAGAATCATAAGAAAGTGGAAAAGTCCAATAAAGGATCAACACAACTGTTATATCAAACAAATATTTATATCGTATGCAAACTACTCGTTCCACATAATACACGATTGAGTAAATTATAAGTATTTAAATATAAATTTGCCATTGACACAAATATATTATTATTTAAATGAATAAAATTATTAAAACAAAAGATAGTGAAAAAAAAAATATTTCATATTTTTTTGTATTTGTTATATTGTATAGGTAATGACAGTTAATGTTACTAAAACATACATTATACTTAAATACTGTATTTACATCACTTCACAACCAAATACATTAAAAATGTCAACAGTCGAGAGACTCCATTATTTCAATAACTAAAATAGTATAGTTCTACTAGCTGAGTATAGACTTGATTTTTCGTCTCTTCTGTTTGGAAATATAAGTTAATAAGTATAGTATTGAAACATTTAGCTAGAGTATTCAATAAGCAAAATCTATCGTTAATTGATACAAATCGTATTATATTTATAAGATCCTGTCATTACCTATAAATCCAACTCATCTTTCATGTACCATTTCCCTATTGTAGAATACTATTACTTTCTTCGTTTAATATTTGTTTGGCTCGGACTATCTAATTTCTTGAATAATTAATATAGTAAGTCCGTATTTGACAAGTTTAGATACTACTGTTCTTATGTTTCCAAGATTGTATAATAAGCACACTTTAATGTTTCGGTCCTTAAGTCTTGTATGTCCATGTTTTTCTGAGGCTATGATTTTAGTTGTTTCTTAAGGAGAAATTTTTATGTGAGGACGCGTTGTTAGTTCATCGCTCAACACCCATCTTCTGGAGGGACAATTTCAACTAACTGGTTAAAGTAAAGTGGAGCTATAGTAATAGGTTAGCACTGAATAGATGGAACACCACTATCTTTACACTGTTTCCATAAAATAGCCTTTTACGATAATTATGAAAATTTGGTCCTTTTCTTACCCTGAACTACAGGGATTCCTATAAGAAGATAAACATAAATAAATAATTAATTTTAAAATTAAATGTAAGTTAATTAATTAACTATAAAATTGATACGAGAATTAAAAAAAATTATATACAATTCAATCGTAAAATATATTGTGAAAATTATATAATAATAATCAAAATGAAAATAAATCATAATAATTTTATAGATACTATGTATTTCTTAAGTTTTTATTATAACATAAAAATACAATAGATAGAGGAATACTTGATAGAAATAAATTTCGCAGTAACCTATTTTATGGTATCATGCACAATGTACGGTTAGTTATATTTGGAAATTAATTTATAAAAAATACATAAATAAGTCATTAAATTAATAATATCTGTTTATCATTCAATATCAATATAACAATGTGTAATACTAATGTATAATAATATGAAAAAAAAATGTAATGTATTATTAAATACATAAATATCGTATTTATAATTTGATTTTTTTTTTTATTTATATTTTATATTACAATTCAAACAATAGATAATATGTTAATACAAATTCAACAACGAATTTCTATTATTATTATTTTAAAAGTATTATGAAATATCTAGTATTTTTACGATTCAGTTTTATACGTTGCATATTATACTCATCAGTACCAGTAAAAGAAAAGAAGAAACTATGAAAAATTATATTATTTTTATATTTATACAAAATGTATTCATAGTTAATTTGGAATCTGCAAAGTTTATCGGTGAAAAAATATTTCCGACTTCTCCAGTTGTAAGTCAAAGCTTAAAATAAGTGTATATAAAAGTAACACGATTTAATAAATAGACATTGAAATCACATTATATTATTATTAATATAATTGTTTTGTATTGATTATATCTTGTTTATCCATGCTTTTCTGAGGCTTTAGTTTTGGTTGTCTGTTAACAATATTTTTGAGAAGACGAGTTCCTTAACCTCACTACTATAGGGCTAGACCCACCCAAACAGTTGAGGTAGAGTGTGAGCTTTTCCGGGAAATTGTAAAATATCCTGAGTCTACTTCAGTACTATTAATTTAATTTTAAAAATATCATCGTGACTATTGTCAAAATAATACGAAAAATAAAATAAAATAAATCAAATATATAGTTAAATTGCATTAAAAAAAAATCAATTATATAATAATAATATAAAATATAAATAAATGCATTTTTGCTGCTATTTGCTATACTATTATAGTCATTAAATAAATACAAAATATATTATAAAATAAAATCATTTATATATAATTTTTATGATAATATGAACAGACTACAGATTTCAAAAAACTTAAGGTATCTATTTTTTGGTTTTTATAGTTTATTGTTTTTTTGTAATATGAGTTTTCTTTACTTTTGATATGACTATTTTACTTATTGTATTTTATTAATAACAACTTTGGATTTCTATGTATACTTTAGTTTGAAAATCTTGTTCACTGACTCGTAGTGTAGCAATAACATTTACAACTCGGTAGAGTTTACACGTTTCCTACAGGTAACCATAATATTAACCCAGGAGAGTTTACACATTTCCTTCGGGTTAACATGATGTTGACCCAAGAGAGTTTACCATAAAAACGAGAGAATTTACCACCATCGCATATGCAGTATTTATACATTGTACCCTGAGTGGTGGGAATTCCACTATCCCAACTGAACTTTTTTTTTAGTCACTTTTTACAATAAACAGTAGTTACTGTGGTCCTATTCTTACCATAAACTACAGGAGTTCATCTGAGAAGATAAATATAAACTAATAATTAATGATAAACCTAAACTTAATTTAATAAACTAACTATAAAATTGACATAAAACTTAAAACAATGCTATACAATTCAATCATAAAATACTGTGCTAATTATATAATAATAATCGAAATGAAAAGAAACCATAGTAATATTATACATATTACGTAGGTATAACTTAAGTTTTTAATATAACACAAAAGTACAATAACGGGATGAATGTGTGATAGAAATAAATTACCTAGTAACCTATTATATGGTATCCTGTACATTGTACGCTTATTTATATTTTTAAGTCAATTTATTAAAATTAATCAAATAAGTCATAAATTTAATAATATCCGTCTATTGTTCAATATTAGTATTATAATGTATAATACTGATGAATAATAATAGTTAATAAAATTATTTTGATACATTAATAATAGTGTATTTATAATTTGATTTTTTTTTCGTTGATATTTTATATTACAATGCAAACAATAGATAATATGTTAATACAAATTCAACAATGAATTTCTATTATTATTATTTTAAAAGTATTATGAAATATCTAGTATTTTTACGATTCAGTTTTATACGTTGCATATTATACTCATCAGTACCAGTAAAAGAAAAGAAGAAACTATGAAAAATTATATTATTTTTATATTTATACAAAATGTATTCATAGTTAATTTGGAATCTGCAAAGTCTATCGGTGAAAAAATATTTTCGACTTCTCCAGTTGTAAGTCAAAGCTTAAAATAAGTGTGTATAAAAGTAACACGATTTAATAAATAGACATTGAAATCACATTATATTATTAAAACCATTTGGACCAATAGTCTCAAAAATTATTTGTTATAATAAATTGACTACTTATTAGACTTTGAGTTTTTTGAAGAGAAAATTATGAGTGATTTTGTATTTTTATGCCTAAGTTATTTAAAAGAAAAATTGTATAATTTTTTAACTCAAAAATAGAATTTACATTTTCGCGTTTTTTCCAATTTTGTGAACATTTTAATCTCAAGTAAATATAAAAAATAATTGTTGTTTTATTTTTTTACCATATCGTAGTCTTTGTATTGAATTAAAAACAAATTTAAACATAATAAAGCTTCTGAATAGTGTACACACTTGAATAGTGGAAATACTTCACTTATGATGATTTATGGTATTAAAACATGTTAAGACTGCACGTTGAAATGTTAAAATATAATAATATATTAAACATTGGTTAATATTACTGTTTAGGGTCCATACGATTTAATCTTCAAACGTGTTTATGGTTGCAATCCTACACAGGATAATAAAATTCAGCATAATTATTATTTAAGCCACGTGGGAAACAAAACAATGATTTTAGGAAATACGACCAATAGCATTCCATTTGACGACACTTTATCTGTAAGTAATTATAATTGAATCAATTTATCTATAATCAGTTTCCAAAATACTGTAGATATTTACTCTCTGAAATGAATTATTCAACAATGATAATATTATCTGTTATTTAAAATGTGTTTTTCTATCATGTTATTAAAAAAAAAAAAATACTTTATTTATTAATTGCTCAATAGTCTCATACAAACTGTCATCACTTATAGCCACAAATTAATACTACAAGGGCTTAAAATATCATCCCCTTGTCTATCTTGGAGGTCTTTGCATCGTGTTTTATATTCTTCGCTATTTCCGCATCAACCAGACTCGAAAGCCTATCTTGTATTATTGTTATATAGTTTGATCACCGTGCGCCGAACGTACACTTTTTGATTTGTACCACGAATCGTCGCAACTCGTATTTTATTATTGAGTACCTCGTTACCTATACCTTTTTGATCCTTAAGGACTTAATTCATATTTTCTATTTGTATCATTGTATTTCTTTATACACCTATTTTTTAGCACTTGTCCAGTTGGTCAATCAGTGCTCCGTTATTTGAGAAATATTTTTTATTATTTTTTATTATTTGTTGAGTTTTGCTATACAGTTCGCTATTAATTATTTATTTAGCAAACCTTCGTGTTGATGTGAGCTGTAGAATTATTTTTATTATTATCACTTATTTCCATAACCAACGACACAATTATAATGGCAATATTATTATTATTATTATTATTATTATATATATAATACACATACGTGTGCATATACATTGTTTGCATAACTTATGCAGTCCATGTAAAATTAACTTGATCTTTTTGAGCCAGGAGAGTTGTATTATACTTGCAATTATTAAACTAAATAGGAATATAGGACATACTTTTGACACAATATCAAGTAAAATAATCTAGTTTTATAATATTTCATTACATGGCAATACTTAGCTAATTTAGTTTTGTGTACCTCGTTTACAAATAATTTTTTAAGAACATACATTTACCTATATAACTATATAAATCACGATACATTCAACTATTCCTACACCATTCTAGGAGCTAAAATTTATTAGTGTAATGGAAGTAATTTTGGTATCCGGGCACGCGTATTACTACTATAGAGTATAGACCAGAGGCGGATAAACTTTCTTCGGCCACAATCTACTAAAAATTTACTTCACTTTTGATGATCGACTTTCTTAGAAAATTTAACCACCACGAATAATTTTCGTGCGCGTGGCCTAAAAATAAATTCTAACATGATCGACTCTGAAATCGTCCACGATCGACTGTTTGGCCGCTCCTGGTATAAACTATAGTCATATACGCGTCCAACATATTTAACATAATATTATAATAAAAATAATTAAACATAGACTTACTCAAGCCCTTAAATTTAATGGGAAGCTTTAATAAGTTCAACCCAAAAATTGCTTAAGTTTATTCGTTGTTATTTTAATGACTAAAAGTACATGAGTTAATATATTTATACTGAGCTATAATAAATTGATAAAAGTTTTATATATTGTAATGCTAATTATTATCATAATTATGATTTTTTCTACTACACCTCACTCTAATAATACATTGAAGTATATTTAAACCAAATTTATATTATAGTAGTTGAAAATAAAATTACGCTATGAGTATAACTAACTGTCGTAGAAATTAAACACATGAAACTGTAGATGTATGTTTTTAAGTTATAATATTAAGTATAGTTTATTTTCCAATACACGTTAATATTGAGCTTTTCAGATCCATAAGAGAGATTTATTAACTACTAAAATGTTTTTGTAGCTGGAAATTAAAATGGCTCTAAAAGATTCATTCGGAAGATGGAAAGAAAATACGTTTGTACAAAAATGGCCAAATGCATGCTCTACTTTCAAATATATGATAGGAAAAGCGTGGCTTTCATTTTCAACAGGTTTAGGACTTACTAATACCAATTGTCCTATATCTCCGGTAAAAATCTATATTTTTAACATTATTTTATTTATTTATTAGTTATTAATTTATTAATAATTAATTTCGATTAGCTGTTGAAGTATTATACTTGAGATTAAAATACATGATTGACTGTATCAATGGTTCCCAATCTCTTCTACTCTATGTCTCCTTTGTAGATTTTCAAAAATCTCATGCCTCCTCCTACAAATTGAAGAAAATTGATCACCGGTTTTTGTGTACTATAAAAATAAACTATACAATATTCGGAATTACTTTTTTATTGATGATAATAATTATAAAATATAAATAACAGTAAATAATAAATTATTATTGTATTTCGTAATAACTGCTTGCGTCTGCCTATCAATGTTTACACGCCCCCCCCCCCCTTAGGAAGGCGCGCCCCAAGTTTGGAACCAGTGAATTATAGTAACATAAATATATACAATTATGTATTTATTCATATTATATATTTTATAATACAACGTTCCGTGACTCAGGTGACCCTAAGTGTAAAAAAATTTACTTACAATAATATATAAATTATTAATTATTTAATCACATTTTTTATCATAATTTTTTAGTAATTCTTTTAAAATAATAACAATGACAATACACGCTATACACAGCTATATACTATAATTATAAAATAATAATAAATTATAAAATACGTACATACATTTTCAAAACTTTTTAAGTTAAAATTTTTACTTAAACTCTTGATAGTTCGAAAATCTTAATAAGTTAAAAATCTCGATAAGTCGAATAAATTACATTTTCCTTGAATTTCGACTTATTAAAGTTCCACAGGTTCCACTGTATGTATATATGAATTTATTAGGTAAAAGTGAACCGTTCTTCAATGACAATGCGTATTACCCTTACATTAGTTAATTTTAAGAATAATTAGTGATGCAAAATTATGAAAAAAAGACAAAACTAATCGATACTTAAAGCATGGAATTTTGAAATTGTATATTTTTCAAAATGTTTTTAAAGCAAGTAAAAGATAAGTAAAGCAATTTCAGTAGTGTTAGTAAATGTTATGTGGTATATTTATATTTTGCTTGAGTGCTTGAGGAGGAAAAAACTATGTAATTGCTTTTGAGTTTTGAGTAATTATAAAGTAATTATTTCTTTGAGTACTAAATAAATGAAATCTTTAGAACATCAAGCTTTAAAGTTAGATATGAAATATCATTAACAAATAAACATTTGATTTAACTGGGCATCAATATTTGAAATAAGATAATCAAATGCATTTACTAATAATATATTATACGTTAACTTTCAATAGCAGAATAAGAAGACTGGAGAATAAATAATCACATGAATATAACTGGTGTGAATTATGACGGATTTGGGGTAAAGACCTACGAGAGAGTTGCCTGTTTCCACTAAAAGTGTACCTTTCCCTAAGTATAAGAGAGTATAGAACAAGCCTGAATGGTTTCATAAAATTAGTAAAAAAAGAGATAATAAAAAGGAAGAATTTAAATAGACTAAATCAATTCACAAACTATAAATAATATTATGACAACAATTTGCTTACATACTCTTATACTTATTTTTATACTTGCAGGGTATTTATATAAATCTGGGAGCGGATGTCTCATTACTCAAGGACTCCAATATACCAAAACAACTTTTGTATGGGACATACAAATTTAACATGTATTATTCACGACAAAATGAAATATTCGGCTGTCAAACTTACATTATAGAATTGAAACGGCCTTTAAATCCATTATAAATTAACTTTATTTATAATGATTTATTACAATATCTGCTTTAATATTCTACAAAAAATGTAATTGTTTGTTTTATCTAAAGAAATATAAAATACGTGTTCTGGATCATAGTCCGTATAGTGGAAGTTACTTTTTGGATTTCATAATCCCAATAACTAACAAACTATATGATATATACTCTCCCCCACACAAACTATTGAAATTCAACCGACGTAAAGATAAGGCAATCAAATGGCAAGAATTGAACACGCCTTCCATTATTCCATATTCCGTCAACAAAGATCTCCCACCAAGCTTCAATACCTCCTTTAGGTATTAAAAATATTATCGAAAAATACCCATAATATCAAATAACACATTCAAATCTAAATTTACTTCTCCCACTAAATAACAAAAAAGTCCTTGAAAGGGATTTCTTTCTGGAGGTACACAATATTTTTGTGCATTAAAACTAAACCAAAACCTCTTGAAAGGTTGAAAAGTGTTCTTTTGATTTGTTAAAACATTATTAGAATAATAACAATAGCAACAAGTACTATATAGTGAGTATTGCAGTATTTGATATGAAAAAACACAAAGATAATAAAATTTGGTTAAATATTATAATAAGATTTTAATTACATTTTTTTATATTTAACTTGTATTATAATACAATTTTCTATTATTCTATACTCATGAGTCATGTATAACATTAAATTTTCGCTTGACAAAGTTGCCAAAACGAAATCAGAAATAAGTAAATATTTTTTATCGTACAAAAACGTCAATCACACGATTGTAATCAACAAGTATATTACAAGCAAAATATTTATGGTTTTATGTTATACAACCACCTTAGAAAATGCACTTTTCCATAAATTCACAGCCCTAGTGAAAACTCATACTTAAACTACTCTAACTGGAAGAATTTCAAGTACAATTATTATTGTATATTTTGTTCTATTTCATTGTATGCGATAATAATTTGAGTGTTACAATATTGTTCTATGATAATAATTATAATATGAACATTTTCGTATATATATATATATATATATATTAAATTCATAACAATAATAATGACATAAATCGTTCATAAAAATGTATATTTTGGTTTTTCACCCAATTATTTTCTTTTCAAATTTATTTCAGTCATAAAATTTATGAAGAACATCATTTTCAATAATGAGACTTTTATAAGTTATGTGAATTATTAATGTTATAAAATTATATCCCAAAACTGAGTTAAAATATAGAAATAATAATTCTGTATATAAAAAAAAAACAAATATTTATTTTAATTAGGTACATTTTTGATTTCACCGAAAATGTACCATAACGCGATAATACAATCACGAGATAAAACCTTGATCATTAATAAAACTATTAAATACCCATATCGATTATATACAATTATATTTCCTGTAGCTACTAGTATTAATTTTTTGGTAATAATTTATTGAAATATAACAAATAAGTATTGTCTATCTATTGTTTGTGACACTTGGTTTTACATGTTGAACAGAAGCTGTTTGTATAATTATCAAAACCACAACAATAAAGGAACCATAATAAAATGTTATTTTTTTTCTTATGTTTATACAACTGCTACTCACAACTATTATTTCGGTATTGGCTGTGGATAAAAAAATTCTTCCAACTTCAATCGTAATAGTGATATAATATGATATAATAACTAAGGAAATAATTATATTAAATTAACATCATTTGAATAAACAATAATCAGATATTTTGTACTGAAACAATTCTATTAAATATAAGTAACGAGCAATAATAATTAATATCAGAACCTATCTAGTTATAATGAACAATGGATAATATGAAAACATTTTCGTGAAGCGTGAAAACTAAATGTTTATTTTTTAATTATTTATCCAAATTGTTTTTCCATGGTGATAACTCATACTTTGATACTCTAACTACAAGAGTTTGAAGTACACATATTATTGTACATTTTATATTCTGTTTCACACTACACTTTCAAAAGGTTTAGAACTTAATCATACCAATTGTTCTATACCTTCGGTGAAAATCTATATTTTTAATATTATTTTTCTTATTATTATTTATAAGATATTATAATTAATAAGTAATTTCGACTGGCTTTTGAAGTATTATATTTAAGATTAGAATACATAATTGATTATAGTAAAATAAATATGTACAAATATGTATTTATTCATATTATTTATTTTATAACATAATGTTCCACAGCCTTAAGTACAGACAACTATACCTACAATAATACATATATATAATATATATATGTATTTATTAGATAAAAGTGGATGGATCTTCAATGTCAATGCTCATCGTCCTTAAAATTTGTTTATTTTAGGAAAAACTGGTGATGAAAAAAAGACAAACAGACCGAGATTAAAAGCATAGTATTTGAAATTAAATATTTTCCAAAATGTTATTAAAGCAGGTAAAGCTGAGTAAATCAGCTTCAGTAGTTTTAATAAACGTTTTGCAGTACATTTCTATTTTGCTCGGCAAAAAAATAAACTATATTAATCTTTTTAAATTCGGTGTAATATCAAAAAATAAAAATAAAAAGTTTTTCTTTCTTTGAATACTAAACAAAATAAACCTATAAAAACCAATCTCTTAAATTACATGTAAAATATCATTGGAAAAAAAATTGATTTAACTGAACATCAATATTTAAAATCAAATAAGCTAGCGTGAGTTATGATGGATTCGGAGTAAAGACATAGGTGAATGTATAAAACAAGTGTGAATGATCCTATAAAATAAGCGGCAAAAGGCGGAGATAATAAAAAGGAATAATTGAAATGGATTAAATCAATTTACAAATTATGAATGATATTATATTTATAACAACTTTTTAATATACTCGTTTACCTACTTTTATACTTTCAGGGTTTTTACACAGCTTTGGGGGTTTATTCAATATTTAAGAGCTCCAATCTATCAAAAACATTTTTGTATAGAACATACAAATTTTACATTTATTTTTCACAAAAAAAATGAAATATTCGGCTTTTAAGTTTTCATTTTGGAACTTAAACGGCTTTAAAATGTATTACATTTTAACTTTGTTTATAATGATGTTTTATTAAATATCTATGATAATATTTTTATTGTTAGTTTTTTCTAAAAACAACTATAGAATTACTAAATAACTTATCTTTTAAACGTATTAATGATCGTAGACCATAACTGAAGTGACTTTTTGGATTCAATAATCCCAATAATAAAAAAAATAAAATAATCAAATTATGATTTACTCTCTCCCACACAAACTTTTGGAATTCAACTGATTTAAAGATATCGCAATCACAATAACAAAAATTGAACACGCATTCCATATCAATTATTCCATACTCCATCAACAAAGACCCCCCTCCATCAAGCTTCAATACCTCCTCTACCTGTTAAACATACTATCAAAAATATATCCAAAATATCATATGACATATTAAAATCTAAATTTACTCCTCACATTAAATAACAAAAAAGTCGTCAATATATATATAGATTTCTTTTTGGGGATATACGATTTTTTTGTGCATTAGAACTGAACAATTACGTCATGAATGGTATTCTTTTGATTTATCAAAGCCTCATTAGAATAACAACTATAGCAAAATATTACTAGTTAACATAACAGTAATAAATAATATAAAAAAAACACATCGACATTAAAGTTCGGTTATATATATACTATAATTTAATTTAAATTTATCAAAAGCGATTTTTTTAACTATGTTTACATTTTCAGTGAAATTAAAAATGTGCTATAACATGACAATACAATCACAAGATGAAACCGCGATCAATAATAAAGCTATTAAATACACGTACCTATTATATGAAATCATGGAGCGTGTAACCAATCAGCAATTATATATATATTTTGGTACCTAATAATTTGTTGATTTATAACAAATAAGTAGTAGGTATCTAGTATTTGTGGCACTTGGTTGTACATGTTGAACAGTAGCTATATACTCATTAGAACCAACGAAAAAGAAACCATGAAACATCATATTTTTCTTATGTTTACACAACTGCTACTCACAATTATTAATATATCGATATTGACTGCACAAAAAACAATTATTCCAACTCCTCCACTTGTAAGTTATATTAATATATTATAAAATATAATATTTAAGTTAATAGGTACATAATTATACTAAACTAACACAATAATTATAATAAACAATAAGCAGATACCGTTTAAGACATTATGTGGTTACTGATTAATGATTAATATTTTTGTTTAGGGACCTTTCCAATTGGTTTTCAAACAGGTTTATAACTGCAATCCTACGAAAAAAAATAAAATCCAACATAACGTGTATATTGGTCACAAGGGCAATACATCATTACTCCTTGGAAATTCTACTCTCGAAATACCTCTTGACGACAGTTTCTTTGTAAGTGGTTGTAATTCATCAGATGTATTACCTTTTTTTGAATCAACTATATTCATAATTTATGAGTTGGAAGATAAAAAGTAAGTAATACAAGTATTCTGAGACTTTACGGATCTTTATGAATCTATTAACGAACATTTTATGAAAACCAGGCAAAAAATTTTGATCTGCATAAGGATCATCAATTAAAATCCTTAGATCAAATTTAAAATGCAGGTTTCTAATTATATCCAATTATAATAACTATTATATTTTATTTTAATAGAATGCAACCATAGCCAGTGGGGCGTATCCACTAGACCAGTGGCCATGCCCCCCCTCGTTATCTTTATTTACCATTTTCTATTTTAAAAATTTATATTTATTCGTATACATGAACGTATACAACAATATGTCACAAAAAAGCACCATCAAAATTGTAACTCGCAGATTGATTAAAATAATTTTATACAATTGTAACTGTTGTTTTTATACACATAATATTGATTGGAAACCCGTTCTCATTATTAAATTACTATTTATTATTATCTACATTAACTTAATGACTGACTAAAAATATAAATAAATTATTTGCATTAAAAACATTAAATATTTGATTTATTTTGTTTTTTTTGTTTTTGGTAGTAGGTAGTGTATATGGTAAAATTGTAGACAATGTTTCCCTGCCTAAACAAAATTCTGGATACGCCACTATACAATAGCAAACAAAAGTGTACTCGATTTCTGTTTATCGAAAAAAAATCGCCATGTATTTTTATTTTTCAAATTATTTTATTTTTACAATCCTTTTTCAATACACATCTAAATCATTAGGGGAACTATTGTTTTAAATTCAAATTTTATATAATTTATGATGTGTTATGTTTTTGAGAAGTAATAATCAATAAATAAGTGAAAACTGGCTTGTATAATACGTAGTAATAACTACAAACACTACATAATAGTAATAATTCTAATAATTTTTAATAGTTAATACAATAATCCATTTAAATTTGGGAGGAGGGGTTGGAATATAAAACAGCAGTTACGAAATTTTCAAGCTGGTCATGAAACCATACACAAAATCGTATGTGTGGTACGTTGATTAACTTTAAAATATTGTTTTGTTTTTAAAACGCGCTATTGTTGTATATTGTAACATAGTGCCAAATATTTATTTAATCTTTAAGATTTTTTTATAGTTGGAAATGAAAATGGCTCTAAAAGATGCATTTGGAAATTGGAGAGAAAATGCGTTTACACATAAGACCTCAAAGGCTTGTTCATCGTTTAAGAATGTAATGGGAAAGAATTGGCCAACATTCATACATGGTATTGGATTTAAAAATATCGATTGTCCTATACTTCCAGTAAAAATCTAATTCGTTAAAATTATTAGATTTTATATACTTATTAGTATTCATAGCACATAAATATTACAAATTTGATTGACTTAGAAATATTATACTAGTTTAATTAAAATAAACACGATTAAATATTTTCTTATAAATGTGATACATTTAAACTGTCTTGTTTTTATACTTTCAGGGTACATATATAGCTCCGGGTTTTGATTTGTCACTTTTTATGGATACGAATTTCCCGAAAGTATTTATTTATGGGACATACAAATTGCATATGTTTTATTCACGTAGAAATGAGATTTTTGGCTGTATAGTTTGCATTATGGAATTTAAGCGTCCTTAAAATGTAATCTATATGTTAACTACGTTTTTAATAACTAATTAAGCAATTGAATATTGATTCAGAAAAAAATTGAATTGTTCTTTTTTTTCAAGAATTATATCATTTTTAAATTATTTATCTGCAAAACGATAGTTAATTTTATGGATTTTAGTTAAAAATTGTAGTGATCATTAAAATAAATTAAATAAATTATATCTATATTTATACATAATCTTACCTAAGTCGCATTGTAACGAAAATATATATAGAGAGAAATTACAGTTTTACGTGTTACAACTGTTTTATCAAATAAACAAATATGTACCTAAATCCCAAAAACCCAAACCCAAGAATATAATCATTGTGTGAAATACGATTTTGAACAGAATTTTTAGTTACACGATTGAGAACGTTCAATTTTTTTGATATTTTTTTTCCAGTTTTGCAAAATGTCATAATTATTCTTAAACGATAATATGACCAAGATAATGTGTTGATATTTATCTAACTTACATCGAATTAACCGGATGTATTGGTGACTTAGATATCAGATACGATATAATATACCGTAACTCATTCATCATTACATATTTATTACATTTTTATACATTTATATTAAATAATTCACATTAGTGTATGCATAATATATAATACATATTTTTAAAAGGTTATAATTATTATTAGATATAATCATGGAGATACTGTTCCAAATATTTTTATTTATTAAATGACAGGAACCTATATTTTTTCATAAGATTATTATAATTATTAATTTATGACTTTTTTCAAGAATATTTATTTTATATTTGTATTACTGAATCTTTTAATAACCAAATAAAATATAATATAGCGACGTTGCACGTAAATTCGTTCTTAATGGTATTATTTTTGGCGATTGTTTTGGATCAGCGGTAAGTTCTTTGTTAATTTTAAGTGTTCTCAATCGTTCAGTCACAAAGGTATAATGTACTTAATCACTCGACAGCCTAATCATCAAACATCAATCCATCCTAAAAATCCATTTCTACACACACCCCTCCTCAACCCTAATAAATTTATATTTTATTCTATCCTCTTTTGTCACTTCGTACATTTATATTATCATTCCCCGTATCTTCTACACTCACCCTCTTTTCTATCCTAAGATCCAATGACCTACATTTTTATCCATATAACACGACTAAAATCACAACTGTTTTAATAAAAATAATATCATAATAAAATAAAAATGTATTATTATTTTGTAATCACCGCGTGATGTTAATGGTATATAATGATTCATCGCGTATATAAAGATTGCCCCAAATTACCTTTTGAGGTTAAATTATTATTCAGAAGTAAAATTTATTAATTTACGACATATTATAAAATCTACATATTACACAACAACATACATAACATACTGTTATCATATAATTATTGCATCCCAAATTCTCAATAGTTTTTTAACACTGATTTATTAACTTAGCATTTGGTATTTTCCAAAACACTATTTATAAAGATTGCATTAAAATCGTCAAAGTAATAGTAAATGTAATCGAATTCAATAGGTACGTACTAAAATTGTATTATCGATTGTCATTTGTTTATATTGTTAAAATGTAAGTGAAATTTTCTGATATTGTAATTCTTATAAGAATGAGATGTACCAAATTCTATGTATGCTTATAGAACATTAAATCAAAACGTTATTGATTAAAAATGACTCTAAAAAAATAATAACTAGCTGATAATGTGTATTTTGTTATGCAGTAAGGTAAAGATAGATAGTAAATGCTTGGATGGTATATAAAATCACTATAAATATTAATTTTTGATTTATTTAATTTCCTTTTGTTATTACCAAATTGAAAATTATATTCTATATACTTAATTCGTATAAATCTATTGATGAATTATTTCTTATTGTGTGAAGTAGTTTGGTTAATGTTAGGTCAACTCAAGTAATGAATACATTACCCATATACAACAATAATGGTGGTTGATGTGAGTTCAAAAATAAAATAATGCGGAAATAAATAGTTGAACATTTACAAATTTCCGGGTATTTAGTTGTTTCATTTCAAATATCACATTTGGATCTATATTGTTAAAAAAATCACCTACCATAAAATTTTAATAATCAAAAAAAGTTGTAGACGTTTTTTATATTATTTTTTGTTAACATTGAATCAAATTTAACCTCATATTTATTTTTCATTTTGTATAGTACTTAGTTATAAATTAAATAAAACGATGTATGTACCAGGTACTTATATATTGACACATTGAAATATAGATGATTTAATAATACTAATTTTAAAATATTATGCTTACTATTTATTCTGTCAATAATTTAATAATATACTAGGTAACATTCGTATTGGTTTTCTTGAATTAAATAAAAAAAAATAATAACTAATTAAAACTTATATATATATAATTAAAATAAAGACAATTTTACAAATTATAAAATAATCTTACGAGAGCGTCATTTTAACAATCAAGGGCAATTAACGAGTCGATAACCGTTTGTTAGAATTGTCTCTTATATGAGTATTAAACCAGTATCATCTCGAAAAAATCTCAGTGACTGATATCATCAATAGTTGTATGTATTTTTATGGATCCTTAAATAAATAATATATTTTGTTCAGTTAATGATCATCATAAAACAACGCCCTTATGCGGTATAATTATGCCCAACAAACCAATAAGACTTATAAATACCAATATTTAATCATGACAAAAACTTGAATTCGTCTAGGTATCACTCAAATATTCATAGTTTTGTACATAATTTATAGTAAGATAATATACCAACGATTCACAAAAATCCTGATGCATTTATAGAATGATGACTACACATCGGCTATGTTATTTATTTATTTAAAATAATATTAATGTTTTGGTGAACAAAAAATATTTAACTAGTCGCTCAACAGTCAATTGATAAATATCTACCAATATTTACTTGTAAGTTAAGAGCGCTGTAGTAATCGATGTACATACCATAAAATATAAATTGAAATCGGTACACTAATAATACAATTTAATATATAAACATTGTTTTTGACGCAACTGATCCATGTTCATTGAGTAAACATAGATAATGTCTACCTTACACGAAACAATATTAAAATCACAACGATAGCATATATTTCAAAAATAAATATCATAACTTCCATGTTAATTATTAAATCTCACATGAAATTGAAGATTATAGTACAAACATTAAACAAGTGTTGACTTAGGCATGTCAAAAATACAATGAAAATATGAATTTACTTAAGAGAAAGCCACGCTCTATTATTTTGTGTAACTAAAACATTTTGACAAACACATAACATTCCAAAATAAAGTTCGATACTTAATCATCTCTGCTATATAATAATATTTGTATAATTTAACATACTATCAACGGTGTGTTTATTATCTATTTATTTTAGTTATTTCATAAATTATCTAATGTAATATATAATATTATAGGCTATATGTACATTAATTTATTTTACAGGTAAAACAACCAAAAACATGACGACGGTGGACCACAACTTTATTTAAAGAGATATAATGAGATAAAAATGTATACTAAATATACTAATATATCCTAAATGGTTTTATATACATTTTTTAGATACAGTGGTAACAAATTAATGAATGACTTATCATACGAGTGTTCTGGAAAATTTAAAGATTTTTATCAAATGACTTCGGTAGATTTTGATTAATTGGTCTACCTATTTATAAACAAGACACACACTTAAGAAAATCTATACCTGCTCGAGAGCGATTAGCTGTAACTTTACGGTTTTTGGCAAGTGGAGATAGTTATCAAAGTTTAAGCTATTTGTTCAAAATATCACCTCAAGTTATTTCATTAATTATAATTGAAACTTGCGAAGCATTGAAAATAAAACCTGAATGAAAATTCTGTATTTATTTTGATAAAATAAAAGATAAGAGAAAATTTATCGAGATATAAGCTCAACACTGTTTATAAAGTGTGCTGCGTGTATACGTATTTTTTACTTTATATTACAATTTATTAAAATAATTTAACAAATAAAATATACTTTGTAGATATACTTCTCGGTGCTAGCAATAAAAGTAACAAAGAGAACCGATGGAGCTTAATATTTTTTTCATTTTTATTCAAGTGATATTCACAATTAATTCAGGATCGTCTGCTAATTTTAAACTATTTTCGAGTTCTCCAATCGTAAGTGAAGTACTAAGTTAATTTTATTATAAATAAAAAAATTAAATAATCTTGTGTTAAAGTAAAATATATTCCATACTATAGAAATTAAATTAAAATATATTAAGTAATTAGGTAATGAAACTACCATTATTTATTTTTAAAACAATAAATTCGCAAAACGAAAATATACTGTTTGTAGACTAGATATATGATTTATGATTATATATTATAAAATATTGCATGGTTTGTGTTTTTTTATTTTCTTTTTTTTCTTTTTGTTGAATACAATATAGTACCTTTATTTATACAAATATACAATTGTTTTCTTAATATCTATCGAAGCTTAAATTTGAAGAACAACATTAAACACTGCTGATATTTTGTTATATTTTCTCTATTATATTTCATAAGTTTTACATTCAATTTTTCATGCAATGTGCATAATAATATAAAGAAATATACCTATGTTTTAATGCAAATTATAATAATATAATATTAAGGGTCTTTATTGTTGATTAATGTTTGTGTTTAGAGCCCTTACCATATGGTCTTCAAACAATTTTATACTTGCAATCCTACACATCACTATAAGATCCAGATGAACTGGCATTTAAGTCACGAGGATAATACAACAATGCTTCTAGGAAATACGACTCTTGAAGTACCTTTTGATGACAGTTTATCCGTAAGTGATTATAATTTAATTTATGTATTATAAATATTTTTCAATATACCTAAGTATTATAATATAAATGTAATTGGCTCCTTGAAATAAATTCACGAATGATAATATAATTTGATATTTACTATTATGATTTAATTATTGAATATTCAAAAGTAAAACATTATTTATTAATTAAAAAACAATTAATTTGATTAATATTTAGTATTTGTTTACTCATTTGCATAATAGTAGTTTAGGAACACATTTTGACCAAACTTATGATCAGATAATACAACCAAAGGAATGTGGTAATTGCATGGAGTTTTTTTTTAGATAAAATTTTATGATTAATAATTTTAAATACCGAAATAAAGAAACAATTAGCTCAGTGGTGGTCAAATTATTTTGCCATGAGGAGGGGGGTATGTGGCGTAAAAAATAAAACAAAATTTAATACATTAACACTATAGTACAATATACATAAATTTAATTGTTATAAATATTAAAGAAAACAAGTTATGTGGGGGATCTATCCTCCCTCATCACCCCCTCCCACCCTTTCGTTTGACCGTCACTGAATTAGCTGATTATTATATGTGACTATTGTGATTATCAAAAGATCTCTGCCTCGCATATGTATATACTTTAACTAATCTTACTAATCTTTATTCACAAAATGTGGAGAGTGTGTGAGTATAATATAATAAGTATAGAAATTTACTTTATACGAAACATTTACCATATATTTTACTACAATAGTATAACAATACTCTAAAACTTAGCCAACTTAAATTATACGTGAAAATAAAACACAATAAATGCAAATAAAAGTATGTCACGAGTTAAAATTTTATAAAATTTTTATAACAGTATTATAATATATGTGTGATCAATAAGTAAAATTACTTTTATTATACATTTCTAATGTCCATAAACTCTATATGCATATTTGTACCATAAACCCAACGATCTATGTATAATGTACTCGAATATACTGAAATATATATATATACAAATATAAAAATATATAAAATCATTATTAGGTACTCTATGAACATAAGTATATCTAAGACTTTGAATTTAATGGGATGGAGTAAGATTTAAAATCATTTTTTTTTTTCATACACAAAGTATATTTATTCACGGAATCTTAATGGTAGATACATTAAAATATTTATTTTTTTCTACATGAATAAAATTTGTTATAATAATCTTTTACACATCTATATAAAATATATGTACCTATGCGTCACTACTTATGTTTTGAATTATATCGGTCTAAATTATAAAACGAATTTGTCTGTTACACAAAATTCTGCATTGTACTTTTTAATACAAAAAAGTTTATTTTGGAAAACACATTTGCGCTTCTAATCTACACCAGTAATTTAGTAACTGGTGATTTTTTTTCCAGTTAGAGATGGAAATGGTTTACAAAGATTCGTTCAGAAATTGGAGAGAAAATGCATTTATGCATACCGCACTAAATGCTTGCACATCGGTTAAATTATTATTAGGAAACATTTGGATTACATTCGTAAATAGTTTTAGAAATCAAAATACTAATTGTCCAATACTTCCGGTAAAAAAGATAAGTTTTTAACATAATAACTTAATTAGTTATTATTATTAGTATACAGAATCGATTGGGCTTAGAAGTATTATTATGATTTTATTAAAATATTCAGGATCCAGTAGGTACCAATTGTATTTTTAATATTATGATTAATAAATTAATAATGGATTTGAATTGGCTTATAATTTAAATATAAATTTAACATTGAAATTTAATAAAATTTATAATTTAAATAAGTAATTTTATTTACTTGAAATATACATATCATTCAATTCTCCTCATCATAATTAATATTTAATTTACAATTTACATTGTTCAAACCGTTATATACAGTCTATGAACGATTGATGATAAAATTTGTTTCTTTACTATACTTAATTTTATCCTTTCGGGGTGTTTATATAACACCAGGAGTGAATTCGTTAATTTGTTTGAAGGGCAATTTCGCAAAAGAATTAATTTACGGAACATATAAAATACATATTATATTGAATTCGCATAAAAATGAGATTTTTGGATTTATAGTTTTCATTGTAGAAATTAAGCGTCTATGAAATATTTTGAATAACAACAACGTTTTTAATAGTTTATTTAATAAATAAATTTTCAATTGAAATAAAATTGAATCGTTCATTGTTTTCTTGAATTATATAATATTATCCGCAGTCTGGCTTTATTTGTTAATTTTCTTTGCAATAATATTTTTAATATTATTTCTATGAGTCAATTATTAAATATATAAAAAATTGAATTTACTTGTATATTGATATTTATAATGAATTTAGTAACTTTGAATATACCACTTTGACTCGAATAGCTTTCTAATTTTTGGTTAAAAATTATAACCTAAAGTGAAAAATTAAGGCATTGAAATTATGCTGAGTTGCTGTATGTTGAATCTGCAATTTATTGATGTTTATAAATATTATACGTTATGTTTGAATTAATTACAAGTTATAAAATAGGTTGAGTAAGTATTAATATTAGAAAAAAAAAATTGTTTTTTTAAAGATAAAACAAAAGACACTGAAATATATGTTAAAATTGTTAAATAATGTATATGACATCAAGTATATTACCACATAATTATTGATTTAGTTGTTTTTCTATTAATAAGTATACATGTATAATACGTGGTTATTACAATAAATTATGTTGATTCATAAAATCTCCATGAATATAAAAGTAAAAGTTAAATATAAAATAAAAGTTAGTTTATTTTATTAAATAAATCGGTAAGAGATAGGTTAACTATAAATAATCTATAGGTGATGTATCAAAAAAAAAAAAAAAGAAAAAAGAAAGTTCAAACTATAATATAATTATTTTTTATTCTATTATAATTAAGTGTTATTATATTACTTAGTATATTATTAATAAATAATAAAATCTTTTTTTTAAATAATAAAAATAAACAAATTAATTTAAAAACAAACAAAACATTCTTAATATCTTTTTCATCACCTCTTTCTAATTTGTACTATTTTCTTTTTTTTAGAAGGGAAGTTTACCTTTTAATGGTTTTCTTATAATATTTTTTGTAAATGCTTTAAAAGCCTTCTTTTCTCATATTGATAATTTATATTACCACAAAAGGCGTATGTTTCTGACAGATGACTGACCGCATAAATACTTTTAAGAACTACTAATCAAATCAAATATCTCGTGGTATTTTTGAATAGTATAGTTTTTGAAAATAATGAATAACTTTGACTGATTGATGTATTTTATGAAATTCAAAATTAAGTGTATAATAAATATTGCTAATGACTTCAAACTGAATCCAACAAAGTTTGCGTTTATTGTGGGTGTCACAAAAACAGTTTCATGGTCTTATTGATTTGTACATACTCATCGTAACTATTGTTTCATCCATAGACTATATTCTTTGAATTTAGCATTCAAATAAAATCATAAAAGTTTTTAACGAAATTGTATAGAATTTTTTTTTAGCAGTTATCATATAAGTAATACACTGACTAGGAAAATATACATCAGTATTTGCATATAATTGCGTTAAACCATACTAGGACTACTGTCACTGATTAATCCACCAAAGTGTGACTATTTCCAAAATTTTTTGAACTACCTATATTGATTAAAAAAAGTATTCATCCACAAAATAAAAGCACAACAATAACACGTCATGAGAAAATCAATGCATATATCGCTCCGCTCAGAATCTAAAACTGTATTTATTTATTTAAAAATACTCTTAAATTTATATTTTAAATATCAATATATATATTTACAATAAATGGATAAGCAGGTGAAATATTAAATTTCTATCGTTGGTGATCCACACGAAGACAACATTTTACTCTGTTACATACAGACATTACTACAATACAATTACGGATAACAAATTACAACTTATAGCTATTTCACTTTTCGTATACACTACACGCAACACATAGAATATTAAACTATTTATACTGATTGGACGTGTGGAAATCGGCAGTTCGAAAACATTTTATTCTTAAGCAATGACGACAACTACGATGATAATAAAAGTCGATTACACATCGGATGGCTTTATTTCGGTTCCAATAATGTAGGACGTAGGTATACACAGGTTTTCTCGTTTTCCCTCGTTCAGCTTTTTATTCAGCAAAATTGTTTCCCTTCGATATTCGTTTATGGAATACTGGAATACCCGATACTAGACAATACGCGTGCCCGTAACGGACGCAAAAAGAAAAACGTGTTGCTCCACGTGCACTGTATTATTTCGTTTTGTTTCCAAGACCACGTCGAATAAACGAAAAAAAAAACAAAGGAGTAAATATAATGGCTGTTATTCCGCGTATAAAACAAAAGACTCTTACACGACCCCTGTTGATGTTTTTAACATGTACATTATTATATTTGGATGTAGTTTGTGATTACCGGCGTTTCCAAAAAGTAGTGATGATGATATTAGGACACTTGTGTCCGAGCAATCTACCTTAACTTTTCTAAATATTCATAGAGACATTGAAAGTAAAGGACCCAGAAATTGTAAACCGATTTTTAAATTAAAAAATATACCTATCTATGATAAATAATTTCAAAAAAATTTAATTTTCTGTATTTTTTTTTTTTTTTTAATATTTTACTTATCATTAAAATATAAATTAATTATTAAAAGATAATCGTTGAAAAAAATTTACTGTCAACTTTTTTGTGAGGTAGGGGGAACTTTTACTTTAGTTTGTGGTGAATTCAAATTTTGACGGCTTATCCATAATCTAACCTTAAATATGACACTATACTAGTATACGCTGCAGTATAGGACACCTGATAAAAATGTAAAGTACAAGATACGCTACATCGTACAATTTAAGAACCAAGATGATATTTTTTTAATGCTCAATAATCTAAATTACCATGCCTCTTGATTAGAGTATTTATCAAAATAGTTAAAGATATATGGAACAATTTCTGTGATTTGTGAATAAAACGCACCGTGGTTGGTTTATTTCGTTTATACTTTAGTATAATATGAAAAGACCTAAACTATGTGTATATAATAGGGAAGAGTGGAAGAACTTAGTAATGAAAGCAAAGAGCCTAGATGGTCTTAAAAGTAAAAAAAAATATGTATAGGTATATGAAAGAAAACCAATCAGATTTTCAAAATTTTAAATAATTACTACTTTTTTGTTCATATTTTACGACAATCTTTATATTTAACTTGTAGTTTTAGTTTAAGACTTGACGGTTTTTTGAAATTTGCAGGTCACTCAAATTAACATTTTACTTTTATCAATATTCTAAATCAAATATGATTGTTTAAGTGATGTACAAATAACACAAATAATAGTTATATATCAGTGTACATAGTAAATTAATTTTTTTTTTTGTCGATACAATAATACATTTCCGGTAGCTTGTTCGAATTTCGTAATTTCCGAATCAGAACATTCCTAACATCCGGTTTACGCGTCCTGTCTATAATAACTCATAATTTTTTTTTTACATTTTCGTTTTCAATCAGAGCACACGCGTGCCCCGAAGACAATATAATCTGCCTTTGAGGGGATATTATATTATTAGGTGTAATCGTCGATACATATAGCAAAGTAGTTCTTATGTTTCAATGTGAGTACGGTTTTGGTTCATTTTCTCCATCTCTTTTTTCTTGAATTGTTTCGATATAACATAATAATATGATGTTATATATTATTATCATATATATATATATATATATATATATATATATATATATATGTGTGTGTGTGTGTGTGTGTGTGTGTGTGTGTGTGTGTGTGTGTGTGTGTGTGTGTGTGCGTGAGAGCAGAAGAAAGAGAGACATATACGCGAGACCATAACATTATTTACGTCATCGGCGGCGGCAGAAAACTTTTTTGTCTCTTCAGCGATTACGCCTGGGGTTGCTGAAGCAGCCGGTGGATGATTCTTAGTAACCCGATGAAATAAGATTTGCAGATATCGAATACATAGCATATATATATTTATATTATATGCGGGTAAAAAGCACGCGTATTTATAATATTATATATTGTGTACATGTCTCGAAGCGAATGAATAGTTCCGCCACTGTCTCTACGAAAAACACTTTAGGACGACTTGTCGTTTCAGCCCACGGTCCACTCATCCAGTACCACTTCAACCCGCGGACGAGATAGCGAGAGATAGCTAGAGCGGGGGGGGAGAGATTGTTTCCGCGCGCGTACACACGCACAAGTTAGTTCCTGAGCGTGCAATAAATGCGAATTAAAAGTTTCTATGTCTTACTTCCTTTTCTCTCCCATTTCTCGTGTTGTATTTTTTTCTTTTTGTCGTGATCCACGGTCGCCGCACCGGATATGATATATAACTATTTCATATATATATATATATACATATATACACGAGAAAAATCCAATGAAGCCCGCGGACGAGTGTCGCCGACGGGAGGACAAAGTGCGTGATCCGCAGCGTGTTTCGGGGAGATACGATCTCGTTTCGTTTATTTATATTATTATTTTTTCGTACATATGCGTTGTAATGGCCGTAATGCGAAAAGTTGCTCTCGTACTACAAAACGTGACTACGCGATTAATCTGAGAAATTAAACAGAATCGCCACCTGCAGCAGTGCGCATAATATAATAATATTTTTTGTTGCATATATATTTTATAAGCATTTGCAAGCCATAAATATCTCGAAACTTTTCTATCTTTCAGTTTAACGCTAGTCTATGTATATATATATATATTTAATTATATACTCATGCTCGCGTGATTCGCGTCTCCCTATCTCCGCGTCCGTTTAATCGCGTCAGCTACTGAAAATTCAATATTATCGCTATACCGAACACCGACCGTTGAAAAAATTGTAAAACAATATTCACTTCTACACTTTTTATATCCCAGCAATACTAAACTATACTTACATATAATTGCTATAATTATAGCGTATAAACTAATTTACAAATGAACGCTAATACCTAAAAATAGTATGTATACTACAAAACTCATGAGTTGCATTTACTCATTAATGCAGTAAATTGTGTACGGTCGTAGTTTACACACATCATATCGATGGAATTTAAGTGGTCGTCGATATTATAACAATAATACGATATAAATCTTAGGCATGAGGTAATATATAATAATATAATATAATATGGGACGTTACAACGTTACGAGGTGCATGTTTTCTGGTATTCATGCGCTAACAAAAAAAAAAAAGAAATAGATAAATCGAATCGGTACTGTAATTATAATATTGATCACCTGTTTGCTATTTCGCATAATATTGTCTATCTGGACTGCCAAATCTATCACTATCAAATACTACAAAATCGTATGTCACCCTTAACTGTACAAAAAAGGATCTAAAATATTTCAAATAGGTTTTTACACTTTCCGCATACGCTCGTACGCCAAATTATCTATAATATTATACTATTTCGAATATTTCGATGCTTTTATAGTGAGACAAACCATAATGTACATTGTTAATCGTACGACATTTTTTTTCTTTTATAATTACATTTTTACAATATTTATATTATTTTCTCTATCGCGTTTTACGGTTATGTATTATAAATATTATTATAATAAGATATGGTTTATAGGTTTGGGATTAAACATGGACAATATTTTTTTCCGTTAGTTTTTCTTCGATCTAAACAAATCACACTATGATGCGATTTTTTTTCTCATTAATATTTACTAGATTACTAGAATATGGATTTTATTATTTTATGTTGTTGTATATTTTTATTAGAGATGACGTTCATATTCATGTATGCCCATTATATACAAGAACCTCCCGGAGATAATACATTTTATATATTTCATGTCAATCTGATTATTATACTGAAATTGTATTTTGCATATAAATGCATACTTAGAGGATTAAAGAATATTTTTCGACGATAAAAACATATTTCGAGCGAATATAATATTATATATACTCGCGTTTACGCGAAAACCCAAATTTGATTTATACGATATCCGAACAAGTGCGTTACCCGAGCAGAATTGCCAAGTAGCTGTCGCATTATATATTTTATTCCTCTGCAGCAGAAGCTGCCGGTTTAGTATAGCTATTTTAGGTGTATATTCTATATTTCTATGTAAAATTTAAATTGTTAATTCCTAATAAACGATTAATAATTTCACGAAGTATTATATTTTGAAATAGACTTTTTGAATAAAAAATAATTTAGTTGTTTTATTTTTTTTTTCAAATTAAAATAACACGTACACATACGAGAGGATAGTCGCCATTAATATCATTACACCATTACAACTGAACCTTACAGCCAAACGTTATAGTCATATGATCAATTTTTTTCAAGTCCCTGCGAAATAATTTTCACTTCAAAAAACAAAAAGCATAAATACTTTTGTATAATTTCCATTAATATGAGCATTCTCCAACTGTCTTAAAAATATCAACAGATTTAAAATTTTAATTTCAAATGTACACTTTATTACAGGCACAAGCTATTTTATGGATTTTTCTTTATCGTCCACAATTACAAGAAGTCTGATACTTTGAAATGTCTGTTTGAACAACGATGACAGTTTAAGATTTTGATATACGGTAATTTATAATAGAGTAATGAAAACATTGGGAATTCAGAACATTGCAAACCTTTTAATATAATAATATAACTCTAATCTACACTAATATTATAAAGAAGAAAGATTTTATTGTTTGTTTGTATTGAATAGGCTCCGAAACTACTGAACCGATTTAAATGAAATTTGGTACAGATAATTTAGACACTGAGAAAAGACATGGACTACTTTTTAATACTAAAAAAGAGCTGTAAGGGGTTGAAATAGGGGATGATTTATATTATAACACAGTACCCGCACGGCATTGCCATCAACGTCGGTGTTGGCGGTGACATAGAAGGAGAAGTTTGGGCGGCCAGATATGGGCCGCTGCCGTACCACGAAAATATAGATAGATATATATATATACACACCGCCACAATGTCGATAACAGTCGTACAATCTTAGTATAATATATATTATAAACAATCGATTGTATGACTGTTATCAGCGTCGTGGTTATTAATATAATATAAAAAAAATCTCGATTTTCACCTGAAGTGACTTTTGCCCGGGCAACGCCGGGTGGGACAGCTAGTTCTTTGATAACTTCATTATTAATAATTCAATTTATCTGTGTGTTGAATCAGTTTTTTAAAAATATTTTTCTTTATAAATTGCCAAGAAAAGGTTTATTTTAAAAAAACAAAATGAATTTACATGGTTATTGTATAGCAAACTCTCTGAAAAAATCGAACTGTTAGACTTTATTGCCCTTTATAATGTCGAATGAACAAACATATTATTTGTATAATATTATAATATAATGATTATAAGTTAAAATTATGGTTTTCTATGCATCGTCATTCGATTCATTGTTATATTATTGTGCAAGACAGAGTTAAGACAGTATCACACAGGTACTTATAGTAATTATTATTATTTAATGAGCTAATATACATAATATTAATATTATTATGCTGTTTTTTGTATACATTAACGAACGAAAAAAATGCTATTTTATATCATATACACATAAAGCAAAAAAATATTAGAAAGCATACAAGTATACAGTTTATCGGTATACATATGTTAATAAACCATAAGATATAGCAACTATTATTCAACCCGACGGCAACGCTTTCTTGCGTGGTCGAGACCAGCTCTGGTACTGCTGTTTCTACCTGCCATAATGTTGGACTAGGCGTTCGATCATTATTTATGTTGACGATTACCTGTAAAATGAAATGGCATATTATCAATATAATAAAACATGCGCAATGTGTAGGTGTATAGTTGTGAAAACTATTTTATTAATAGGATTAATAATATGATGTTTAACATGTAATCTGGGGACCAAAGTCGTTTAAGTTATGATCGCAATGGAAAAAAAACGGTAATTTTGATTGTTCTTTTATAAGTATAACAATATCATAATATATTATGATTTATGACTCCGTTCTAGTTATCATAGGTAACAAATAACTGCAATTCTACAAATACCTATAGCTACAATATTATAACGATACACAGCTTGCAGTCGTTCAATCGAAGAATTCTAAATTGTGCGTAATGCTTTGTAAATTTAAAAATAACTATGTTGATTTCCAGTTAAGTTTAAATATTAATTATTTGCCCGATTATCAATTAACATACAATTATTACGTTGTCTTGTGTAAATCGTGATCTATTAACTTTCCTATTAGTTTATCATTATTGATTTAATATAAACTGTCATAAACTCATATTAACGATACACGCGATTATCTCAATTTAAAAAATAAAAACTATATTACAACAATATTTTAATTGCTTACAGACAACTGTATTTACTAATTTATATAATATATTATAAATACACGTAAATAAAATAGCGACATTTTAGCCGATTCGTTTGAGATTTTCTAATTTAATTATTTAACTATTTATCAATTTAACTCGTTGCAATTTACATTGCAGGCGACCTTTGTACACGCCAAGTATATTTCAATAACAAATATAGTTCTGTTTTGATGATATCCTAGGATGGGACATATTGTTTTGAAAACAATCATTCAAAAGCTCGGGGTGACTTCTCAATTGTATAGAAAGATTAATTGAATTGCGAACTTAACCGAAAGGACATCTACAATCTCTCCGAAAATGTTTGCATAGAACTTAGCTCCACCCACTGACCAGTTTGGCCGATCTACAAAAAAATTAATACTGAAAACGACGGCACTATCTAACCTTATTGTCCACGATAAACTCTTTGCGCCTGTTGCCGTTTCTCGTGTTCTGCTGCATGTTTTGTTTGTTATAATTAATACCATGACGACCATCGCCATTTCGATTTATAGCACAGTGTTGTTCGTGGTGGCTTCTGCCAAGAGGCTTATCGCACTGCTTCTTACTACAGTGCTTCTGATGTCGGTTTTGACCGCAGTGCTTGTCGTAACGGTCCTTACCGCATTCATTTTTCACACGTTGATTTTTACTACATTTCTGCTCATCACTATAACCCTCACCGTCCTGGTTTTTGCCAAGATTTATGCCGTGGCAAGACAATCCACGACAAGTACCGTGACGGGGAGAAGATTTCATCACTGTCCGTGCAAATTTATTGCGATTAGAATAAGCCGCTGAAATGGAGCTTCACCACTTTTGTAAAGGTTCGAACTGTGTTGAAATTCGTCCTTGACGGGTAGTGGTGATTGCAGGTGACCGTGTAATGGGTGCGACCACCGCCATCCATTCGTCGTCCGAGTTCAATGGTGCGGCGATCACAGCTACGGTGGATAATTCAAGTAGCACCAGCAGTATGATCACCAATGTCTTGAAGGGGGATAGATAAAGGTTCTTTACTCTGCTAGGGAAGGGACCAGCCTGAGTGATTGATGAAGAATTCTTCAGTTTAGCTGACGTCATTTTCATCATGGTTATTTCGGAATTATACAATACGAATATAAATTTATAAATATCAATAGTTTTTATTTAATAATAATGTATATAGTTCCGGTACAGTATCCTTTTTTATTCCGACCACTGATTATACTGCGCTGTTCTGATTTACGACGAGGTAATACACGACTTTGTCAAAAAAATATTACAATATTATGATTACTGTACTGTAAACATCGAGATACAGTTTTGTTTAGTCAAACATTATTGAAGTTATTATATTATATTGTAGCTAGGTTACATTATAACAAAATGTTTTCAAATGCTACAATTATTATTGCACTTATTTAGCGAACTGTTTTTTCCATTTCAACGTTCCTTGACGTTAATTCTTAGAAATAGTATTTCGCATACATAATATTTTTATAATATAGTGTCAATACTATACTATAATACGATATTTTTATCAGATTCCAATCATAAAGTTAGTATATAAATGTAATAATATTACATTTTGTGATAAACTGTTGCTATTGAATTTCTTGTGAACCATGATGTTTACTAATATTAATTACTTACTATATTCTTAATAATTAAAAATATTCGATTGCTTCACAATGTAGTTAGTCATTTTTAACCCTATATCGTATCATATAATATATTGTATTAGACCTCAAGATAAATTTTTTCATATTATTTACAATAAAATATTAACCTCCGTGTACATAATATGTAACATATTTTAGAAATTAAGTTATAGTGTTTAATCCACCTATAAAAAATGTTATTATTAAAATTATTATTTTAATTTGTTGTATTTTAAATTAACTACATATTGTGACAACCATAGAGCACCTGAACTTAAATAATATTTTTTTTTCTGAAAATGTATTATTATAATGTTATTATAACTTGTTAGATAATAAAATAATATTTAAAATTGAAATACAATGCATAAAGTCAAAATCATCGCAATGTCACTCATACTCTTTCTTAGATTAAATTGAAATAAAATTATTGTTATTATTATAATCCAAACTAAAGATATGTGTTTCGTGCGCTTTTTAATGATTTTAAGTTTTGTAAGTAAGAAATGTCAAATGTATAGTGATTGATGTATTTGTATTTCTAATTAGAAACTCATTAGTCTACATAAACATGTTCAGTGAAATAAATTGCCATATTTTGTGTTTCATCATCACCAGGGCTCGGGACTTAAAGCATTTTCTTATTTTTATGGATTGACTTAAAATGTAGCAGAGTGCTATGGAAGTGTATGTCATGTTACAACACATTTAATTATGAAATTTGAAAGTGCTTTTTTTTGCTTTTTTCAACGATTTTTCAAAAAGATGCTTATATCCAGTTTTTCTGATTATTTTTGCTTTTTTGACGAGTTTTTCTATTTATTATGGGTGTTCTTGTAATGTTGTTTATGAATTTATGAAAGATTTTAAATTAAAAATAATTCTTATTTTATCTATGTTATCGCTTAGTCCGTCATCTTCCGCGGCATTATTGTAGGGTTAACAAAAATATTCCAACGCTCAAAATAGAACTGGATTTTGGGGAATTAATAATTGAGTTCATGTTTATTAGTTTATAAAAATAATATTATTTGACCGTCTGGGGTTACAATCGTGATAAATATAGTAATTAAATACAAATAATGTTTTGATATCCGAATTTAGTTATTTAGTAGTCGGTTATCGTTCACGTTCGTCGCGTTGTTTTCGTTGCCGTATTTCTTTCGTCGTTGTATGTGTCCTAATACTTCGACATTCACCGTATTTTTTCGTCGTCGTTTGTGTTCGAGTTTTAAAATTAATATGGGAAAAGAAAAATTATCAACTAGTGCTTCTCTAAAAAGATACATTACTGAATTTGGATCTGACATTTTTTCCACAGACGGGCATGTCTTATATTGTAAAATGTGTGAAATAAAAATTAAATTTGAAAAAAAATATAATATATCCCAACATTTGAAAACTGAGAAACATCAAAAGAGTGTCAAACGTCAGAATGATCAAAAACAGAGAAATTACAGCAACTACTAACTAACCAAAATTCAGCAAAATCCGATTTTAACATGGATTTATGTCAAGCAATGGTATCTGCTAATATTCCCTTAAACAAGCTTTCTAACAATACATTTCGAGCATTTTTAGAGAAATATACTGGTAAAAATATTCCTATGGAAGCAACATTACGTAAAGGTTATATTGATGCTATTTTTAATGCTAATATGGATAAAATTAAAATGGAAATAAGAGAAAATAAAATTTGGGTGTCGATTGACGAAACATGTGACGTAGAAGGCCGGTTTATTGCCAACGTTATAGTTGGAATTCTAAGACCCGATGGTCCAGGACGTATGTTTTTACTGCATTCAGAAGAACTAGAAAAAGCAAATCATTCAACCATCTGCAAGCTGTTTGAAAAAGCTATGGGCATTATATGGCCAGGTGATATAAAGTATAATAATGTGTTGTTATTTTTATCTAACGCCGCTCCCTATATGGTAAAGGCAGGTACCGTTTTAAAAAATATTTATACGAAAATGATACACGTAACTTGTTGTGCTCATGGACTTCATAGAATCGCTGAAGAAATTCGTGGACAATTTGTTACAGTAGACGAACTAATATCTAATATGAAAAAAATATTTCGAAAATCTCCTTATCGTGTTGAAATCTTTAAATCTGAAGCTCCTGGTATAAAATTACCCCCTGAACCAGTTATTACCCGTTGGGGCTCTTGGATAGAGGCTGCAATTTACTATTGCGAACATTTTAGAACAATTCGTCATGTAGTAAGTTGTCTAGATGAAAACGACGCAGACAGCATTAAAAAAGTAAAATTGTGCATTGTAAAATCGGGTTTAGAAGCAGATTTGGCTTATATTAAAAGTAATTTTGAAGTTCTTACTAAAGCTATTAAAGAACTACAAACAAAAAATGTTACGTTGTCTTGTTCACTTGCTGTGGTTGAAAATGTGAAACAGAAATTTTATTTACTAAAAGGAAGTCGTGGAAAACCAGTTCAAACTAAACTGCAAAAAGTTTTTGAAAAAAATAATGGCTTAAAGATTTTAGAAAAAATATCAAAAATACTTGACGGTGAAAATGACAGTAATTTAGATGACTTCAGTGAATTTCCAGATGACTACTCCAGCGATGATATTGTGTACTTTAAATATGCGCCTATTACATCAGTAGATGTCGAGCGGTCATTTTCCGCGTATAAAACAATATTATCGAACAACAGAAGGTCATTTGTATTTGAAAACCTCAAAAAACATTTGATAATTCAATGCAATAATGACGGTAAGATTAAATTAATTACTTTTTTTTCAACTATTTATAATATTAATATTGTTTATATTTTATTTTTCAGAAAATCTTTTGGAAAATCTTTAAGCAATAAGGAAAAATGTCTCCTATAATAAAATTTGATTTTTTTTTCATTAAATATTTTGCTCAAATTCAAGTTTTTTAAATGCTTATTTCAGTGCTTATAATGATGTTTTTAAGAGCTTTTTTAAGCGCTTATTTTAATGATTTTAAGTGCTATAAGTCCCGAGCCCTGATCATCACCTATCATACAACTTCAGTCTTTCGACTGGGCATGACAAATAAAATTATTATAGTATATTGTAATAATATTTCGTAACATAATTATTATAATGCATTAAAATATATATTTTTTACATTATTAAATTTAAAAAAAAAATGCTGAAAAACATTTATGTTTTCTACTTTATTACACTTTAAAACGTTATACTCGTTAGTAATACAACGGTAATAATTCATCTGAATTACATATATTACTTCTACTCCATGGCTTTTATGAATGTTTGTATCGTATCATAAAATAAAAAAAGTTTGTTATAGTTACTCTTAGTATGATAGATTTTCTTTAGTATACGTCATTAATTTAGACATAACGTAACGCACTATTTTGTAAATTTATAATACACTATTTTGATACTTATCATGTGAGTATATTTATGATTCTGCAATCAAATATTAGCAATGGACATTGTGAATACAATTTAAATATTTATGAGTAATAAACTCGATGACAAACACAATGGTAAATATAATAACTGCAATTTTCAAACATGATTCCTCCAATCAAGATAATTATATAAAAAAAACGTATAGGTATGTCAGAATAAAATAGGTACGATCAATTGCATTCATTATTTGTGTTCACTGAAACAAGCTAGAAAATAAATTTTTGTGCTTTATATATTATTTTATATATAATTCTTTATATCGTAGTGTTGATGAAAACCTAAATTTATACTCGTCATAATGAATCTTTTTTTAATTAATTCACTAATAGTGTTATTATTTTCGTGCATTGAATCGAGTGCTCTAAATATTTTTTCAAAATTACCTATCGTAAGTGAATACTTCTTAATATTGCATTATCATTTCGATAAAATAATGTTAGGGTGACAGAGCGAAATGTGCAATATTGGTGATATATTTTTTACGAGAGATCATTTTCTTTTGTACATTAAATTATTGATATATATCTACCTAAATGTCAAAAACTTATTAAAAGTAACTAAAAAAAAAAATCAGTATCACTTTAAATTCAAATTCATATAAAAACAAGGTAAATAAAATAGTAAACAGAAACCGAGCTCATCAAACTCGAGTGGCAGCAATCTATTGTTGACTATTTTATCCATGTCTACAATATTTATATTTAATATTTAATAAAATAGTTTATCTTAATTTTATCGAAAGTTAAAATATGACATAATCTATTTTAGGTAAGCATATACGCTGTTAATATTATATTATAGTATACCGTATACCATACTATCAATATTAATATTTTTAACTGATAAACCTATATATTTTATATTTTTAAATATGGTGTACATAATCAATAATTTCCTGTTTAGGGTCCATATAAATTGGTTTTCAAATACATTGGCAGATGCGACTCTTCACAAGACCATAAAATACAACATCATTTTTACCTGAGTCTTAATCCCAAATCCAATGTGACTGAAATCAAAGGATACACTAACAGTAGCGTTCCATTTGACGACACTTTATTTGTAAGTATATTTATATTTATAAAATATGTATTATTTTTAAATTTACAATTATACTCCAACAGTCTGACACAACAAATAAAAAAAAATAAAATAAACAAAAATTACTTTATAGTTCAAACATAATATAATACACCTTACTGGATTATTACCGAATTGGAATGTCTTGAATTGTATACACGCAAACATTCATGCATTTTTTTATTTCTTGTTACATTTAAAATATAATATTATGTTATTCTTTAATAGTAGTATATATATTAAGCAATCAGTGTTTTTTTCCCCAGTTGGAAGCAGCTTTTTCTTTCAAAGATGCAGATGGAAAATGGAAAGACAATACATTATATCACAAATCGCCAAAAGGTTGCTCGTCATTCAAAAATTTATTGGGAGCATCGTGGACCGCTATAATGGACGGATTGGGAATGAAGAACGTCACATGTCCTATACCTCCGGTATAATAATAATATATACAATTACACAATATCATTTTAAAATATATTTTTATCAAGTTATTATCAAAGCAATTTGAATCAAATTTAAGTTAGTTGATATTATGTATTTATGCGCTATAAAGCATCGTCGATATTGAATTAACTTTTTTTATTTGATTATAACATCAATTGAATATTATTGTAGAACATTACTTATTGTTCACAATATAAATTGATTATAAAATAATACTATTTTAATTATTAATACTATTAAATAATAAAATAATTGTATATTTTAAATCTTTTAGGGCAATTATACGGCTACAGGCATGGATACATCATTATTATTAAATGCAAATATACCAAAAACATTTGTTTACGGGACATACAAAATTCGACATTATTATACACTTAAAAAAGAAGTTTATAGCTGTAATATTATTATTGTAGAATTTAAGCCTGTTTAACGTACAATTTATAAATATTTATGCAATATTATATACTAATAAAAATAATTCATTGGTATTAATCAGTTCATAATACAAGATGATGATGTAGTTAAATAATAAAAAAAATAAAGAAGAAAAATTATTATGAAATACTGATATTACTATATTATTATACGTACGTTTATTAAATAATATTAAGACCAAAATATATTTGTAATTTATGTTTAACAAAAATAAACATCAATATTTCAATTAGAATAAGAATATTTTGTTGTAGTTCGATTGTTTCTATAATTTTTACTTATATTTATCTCCAGATAATTGTACTTAATTTCACCTATTTAGATAAATAAAAAGATTTTTATACTCATCACGTACAATTTCATTATTTTATTTCAACAAATATGTATACAGTAGTCGCTGCTATTAATATAACCAGAACCGGATATAGATACAGTATTTAAAAGCTAATTGAGAACACTCAATATTTTTGCGTAGAGCCCTGCAATTTAAATTCTATTTTTTAATTGTTTGTTATATGACTATGACATAAAAATACACATTTTTATAGCCTTTGAATTATTTAAATTTAATTATAGGGACGCATAGGCAGTACAGCTTTTTTTAAATGGCAACCACCTACTTTAACCACTAATTTTTTAATGAATTTTGGTAGTTTCCTAATAGTCCAAAACTGACTAATTTACAGCAATTAAACAAAATAATTGCAACATGCTCGCGATTTTTAATTTTTTGGGCTGTAACTTTGAAAATAATTTTTCTAAGTTTTTTTAGGCTTGACATTTTCATCCTTATTTATAAAGGTGATATTTTCACCGTTATTATAATTTTAACTATGTACTGTATAATTTTTCCTTAAATCGTTTATATGAATATATTATACACAGAATAAACATAAATAAGTAAATTGTTTATTTCATTAAATTTTATGGATCTACTGAAATTTATTAATAATTAATCACTTATTTAATTCTTATTTAAGTTATAAGTTTATTTAGTGTTATTAATTAATTTAACATATAAATTGTTCAAATTATCAACTCTAGGGGCATCGCATGCCTCTGAAAAGCCCGTACTCGAAATTGTGTAATATAAGAAGCAATATTCATTATTTTATCATTTTATCATTATTTAATTTTTGTTACGTACGTAAAGCTTTTAGTATTTTTTTGTGAAAACCAAAATTAAATCATAAAGCCTTCCTTATTAAGTAGTATTAATATTTTTATTCGAATCTATGTTTAGTAAATATTTAATTTATCCCGTATTTTATTTTTTCAAAATCAACATCAAGTATTTGAGTATTCATTATTATTGATGAAAATATTTAAATGATTACGACAAGTATTTTCTGCACTATATCCATAAACAAATATTCTCTCGAAAATTTAAAAAAAATTCAGTGTATAATAAATATATTACTACACTAACCTAATAATATTAGATATTTCATAAATAATTTAATACATAAATTTACGTTAAAAAATCATGTATTTTGAATAAAGTACATTATATAAATCATTAGATTATTGCAATTAATAAAAATTACTCATCATGCAGCAATTTACAAACGAGTACAAAATAGAAAACAAATTTAGGTGAAAATTATGTTTTTAATAATACAAATTAAGAATCTATAATAACTTTAATAATAAACAAAACATAAGTATTATAAAAAATTGCTTTCAATTGTAAAGTAACTATATGTGAGATTATATTATAAAAAAAATATATATCTTTATAGTACAAAGAGAAAAAAAATTTACATATGCTATAATTATTAACAATAATTATATCGTATACCTGTGGATTAATATATTTTGATAGCTAAAATTTAAAAAGCATTTATCAAACAAATTAACTTCTAATTTTGTAAAATATTTTATAATATTGAAAAAGAATTAAAAAAAAAAAAAATGAATTAAATTATTTTATCTATACAATAATATAATCATATTCCAAACAACTAAATATAATGTGACTCCGTTACTCAAGTAAAACACGAAAACTCAAAGTCGCTTAATTTCGAAAACATAAGTATCACAGGAAAGTATTTCATTATTACGATTATAAGAATAACGTAGTTTGTAAGTTCCATAAATAAATTGTCGAGAAATATTAGTGCCCTTAAATATTGACGTATCTATACCATTCCCTATATAAACGCCTATAAATATTATACAAATTTTTTTAGGCAGTTTACAATCGTAAAATAAAGTAAAAATATAAATATTGTATTATTTATAATAAAGATATTATTAGCCTAAGCTGTAATATATCATATACAAGTATAATCTAACAAAAATGTAAGAAAATATTCTTACTGGAGATATAGGACAAGCGTGATTTTTTATTCCAAAACCATCCAAAAAATTATTTTAATAATTCCCAAAAATCAGTTTGACCGCCGAACAAGCTTTAGGTGATATTTTTGAACTAAAGTATTATCTTTCCATTTTCCGGATAAATCTCTCATAGCCAAATTAAATTCCATCTATAATTTTAACGACTAAATATTTAAACAAATTTTGTATGAATTAAATAATTTATTATAGGTGCATAATATTATATTATGCATCACTCAATTTTAAATAAATTGAAATGTTTTTTTGTAAACTATATCAATTTTGTATATAATTTTATAATCGGTAAATACATACTGACATAGTGTTATCAAACGGGGTTAATAATTTAATATTACCTTTGAATAACGTTGCATTTGTAGTATGAACTATGTAGAAGTTATTTTTTATTTTATGTTCTTGTGAGGGATTACACTTAACAACTTGATTGAAGATTATTTTATATTCACCCAAGAAATAAAATATTTTACTATGTCGTAATTGAAACATTTGAAAATAATCATTAAATCATATCCATACTATTATTCAATAATATCGTAATATAATTTTTCTTAGTTGGACACGTGTAGGTATACTATACAAAATGTTGAATATGAAATAAATTTATAAACAATTAGCAAGTAGGTAACTTCTCTGTTGTAAAGTAAGAGTCAAGGGTATTTTGTCATTGAATAAGTTACTCTAAAAGATGTATTAAATTCGAATTCAATGAAAAATTATGTAAATCATAAGAAAAATGGTTCTGAATGTAGCCATTTTGTTAACCTTGTAGCCTACATATAATTAATTATATGTTATCATATATATTTATATTTCTTGGAGATAGTAATTTATTTTACTATCAGTTATATGGTATTTATTATAAATAAGCAATAATAGCTTAAAATTAATTTATATGTTATTTTGAAAATGTCATTAATAATATGGAAGTAAAATATATAACAGACGTTTTCAAATTTCCACAACTTACAAATATTTCACATTAAAATACGAGTAGTTAAACTCACCATTTTAACAAATTAATACAAAATTTGTCAAAATTTAAACTTAAATTACTTATAACCTATAAAGCTAAAATAATAGCTTATATTATAATATGGATATTGTATTACATTTTCATAGTTTTCAAATTAAAAATATAAAAATTAAAAATATTTTTGTAAATGTCTCAAAAATAAATAAACTTTTCTATTATTTTAAAATTATTCATGTCTAGCAAATGCTAAAACTAATATTCAGTAAAAAAAATCTATTTTCTTTAGTTATTCGTTTCTAAATCACAACAAAGAAACAAAGTTGTTTAATGAAAACTGATTTTGGATAACATTAATTTTATATTTTTTTTTCGAAGGTATTTACTATTCATTTCTACAATAGTTCATAGTTGGATATAAGTGTTATACATATATACATTTATTATTGATACATTGTCAAACAATATTTATGTATTATTTAAGATTTAATGACCAATAATAATATTTTTTGTAAGAACCTTTCCATACCCTAATTTTTTTAATTTCCGGCAACAGTTTGGACTATACAATATAATATAATAACAACTCCAAACCACTAATATTATATTTTTAATAAAATTGTATTATTATTATTATTATTATTGTTATTATTGTATACCTACCTAAATATTATGATACAATAAAATGTAATATTTACATACAATTGGTAAAGTAGAAATCAGCTTCTTATCACTAGTGCATTGTCTTGGATTATATAAAAATACAATTACTATTATCCAAACCATTAATAAATCCTTAGTGTATTTCATGATGTCCTCAATTGATATTAGGTAGAAAGTTAAGTTAACCATATACCTAATACATTTTTGAATTAATAAATAATTACTCACTTATATGTAAAACAATAATTACCTATGAATATTGTACTTTAAATGATCACAGACATTTTATTTTAGATTTATATACTCATTGTACTTGTTTCATGGTTATTGAATCATTTGTTATTGTATTTTTATATTTATTATTATATGACATTATACAAGTACACAAACATTTTTTTAATCATACTTTATCCCCCTCAATCTGGATATTTATTATACATATATAAGTATAGTATGTTATTGTTACTATTTAAATATGTTCCAATGACAATATATTCAATGTAATGGGTATGAATATAATTTTTAGAAAATAGCACAAGAATAATATAGAATGAACTTAACACCAATATTTTAAATAAATTCTTTACTATATTATTTGCAGATTTTTTAAATTCAAAAACCTTATATTGATAGTAAATCTTAGTTGGATGTACCAAATTGTTTGCTATTATTATGATATCATCATACTATACCATACAATGTAATATCGTGTTGAATATCTGAATTATTTTACATCAAGAACATCAAGAAATAGTGATTTTTTAATTTAATTTAAATTTATTTTTAATACGAATTGATTGGGTATGATTTGATTTTATAAAATATTTTGTAATAAATAGAGAGTATTGTCCCAGCAAATGCCACCCATCAATAACATGTAACATAAAATAATAACTAAAAATTAACAATAATTTATACTTAGTAATTACTTATATTTATTTATAATTTAAGTTTTAAAACAATAATATCGAAATACACGAATTTAAAAATATTTCATTTACCTACGTATTTTAAATATTAATAAATAATACATAAATATTTTTTATACGTGTAATAGAAAAAAATAATTTATAAGCAAATATAGTTAAAATTTTAAAATTATACAAAATGTTATATTTTTATGATTTGCCTGACTTAAAATAGGCATTTAGTTAAATATCTAAGTGAATAGTACATAATTGAATAAAATATAAATTCTTTGACTATTTGCTAGGAATTTAATAAAATGCCTGATTTAACTATATGCCTATGACATTATGTGAAAATAGAAATCTTCGTCACGCATATTCTTTGAAACTATATTCATCCAATCATCTTGATTTTTTTTCTTTTTAATAAAATAATACATAGTGGAGCAAGTTTTAAGTTCATTTTTAATTGATGAAAAATCGATAGTTGTTTATCTTTTAAATGATCGGAAAATACGCACATAAAAATAATTTTTATTTTATCTGTGTTATCAATTATTAGTTATTATTATAAGTAAATATTTTAGTAAATAGTTGACATAGTATAACACTACAAAACTTTTCATTATTTTTGATTCACACTATTTAACCTTTATTAATTAAAAAAAAAAAAATCAAATTTGGGTTATTAAAAAAAAAATTAATAAAAATGCTGCTGTTAAATGGACAATATAATATGTCGGAAATATCATTTATACATCAAATCAGAAAATCAAAAATATTATTTATCCACATTCCACGCGCGTTACGCATTAGGCGACCAAATTTAACATTGATGTATTTGAACGAGCAACGAAGTGCAAGATCAGTCCGTTTTTCCCGGAATCGATTGACAAATATTATAAATCACAATAAAATATAGCCTATGTCACTCAGGAATAATGTAACTTTCTACTGATGAATGAATTTTCCAAATCGGTTCAGTAGTTCCAGAGATTACTTCCTACAAGCAAACTCACAAACTTACAAATAACACATCGATATAAAATACATATTGGTAGAAATCAGAGTATTCCTATCTCCATTTAAAAAGAATTGATAAATCTTTATAAATATAATCTATAGAAAAGAACTTTGAAGATTTTCTTGGTAAAAGAGTCAAATATGTTATTTGATTATTTATTTTATCCCATGAAATATTCTGATATGAGATACAATCTATCACGATTAAACAAAATAATTTTGTTATATTATATATTTTAACGAAACTAAAACAGTGTTATTTCTTTCGTGACGATAAAATACTTTTAATCTACAAATAGGTATTTTAAAACTATAATCTCAATTTAATTAGTATACTATATTTCATCTATACAAATGTTTTCTTTCTAATTTTGACATTTATAAACTTCTAAACTAATCGTTATTTATGTATTATTCTTCACCCATAATATACCAATAAATATGCAACCGGTCTTTACTATACGCAATTATATTAAAAATAATTTAATAAACACGGATTATGGATAAATTTGGCGTAACAATAATAAATAGTAATTAATTTTGTTTTAGTTTAAAAATAAAGAGTAATTACATCCTTTTATAAAATAAAATATTGTAATATATTGATTAATGCCTAAATTATCGTATTTTTTTTCCACATACTCATAATACAATTGTTGAACAGCGTTTTATAGTTGATAGAATAAACCAAATGTTTATCAACAATAGGTATAAGCTATAATATATATCTTAGGTATACTTTTCTGTATAATTATTCATTATTTTTCATTCCCATTAGAATAAACTTTGGGTGCTATTCAAAAAAAAAAAAAAATAATAATAATTTTTTATAAATTAAAATTAATTTAATACACTGATGAATGGTAATAAATAATTATTATAGTTTATATTATACTCTGATGATGCAGCTTTTACTAAAATTATTCCATCGTAAGACAGCTTATTGATACCTAGTTAAAAAAATATATATATATATATATCGTTAAAATTAAATGAAGAATAGTTCTCTATTTTGTCTACTTAATTTTTCATATTATAGAATATTATTAGGTATTATTATTATAAACTATCGTTGGATATTTATACGGCCATTGAGTGTTATTTCCTGATGATAAAACTGATAAACAAGTTATATACTTGCACTAGTACAATATCCACTTAAAATATTACAATTATTTTGTCACCAGTTTTGTCAATATTATATAGAATCAGTATATGTGCTATATATTTATTCGATAATAATTTATTAGAGCTGCTAAAAGTATTTCATAATAATATTATTATCAACAGTACGTTATTAACAGTATTATTTACGTTGTTATAAGAATTGTCGAATAAAGTATATTTTTAAATTAGTTCAAGTTTACTACTATTGCTTTCATTAATGTACATACACACAAACTCACACACATATTTATACATATATAAATATATATATTATACAGATGGTGCAAAAAAAACCGACATCATATTTACCAGACATGAAAGTCGAATTTTCTTTAGACTTATTTCGGAAATTGTACTCACGCGATGAGACAACTGCACAATTTCTGTATAAATACTAAATTCGTGACAACTTTCGATATTAGGTAATGTTTTATATGATAGTAAACTATATCACTCCAAAAAAATTTCAACTAACATTTTCAACAGAGTTTTATTTTAATCATTTAGCAGGACTGTAAATTTTTAGCAATTGTTTTTTTGTTTATTATGAGTATATTTTTTTTGTACTATCATAAACCATTGTATCATTAATCATCATACTATATCATTTTGAAACTTTAATTTTTCTTTTTAAAAGAAGTTTGTCTTAAACTCCATATAATAATAATATAAACTTTGTGCATCACACACATCACATAAAAATGAAAAAATTGCTGAAGTAAAGTTATTATATAAATATATATAATATCTATATATGTGTATATGTGAATTATCTATGAAATACAATTACTATTTTATTTTTATTTTCAATGCATTTTATAAGGTTTTATAGTTAAAATTTAAAGATCAAAATCAATAAACATTCAAATATAAATATTAAAATAATATAATATTATGTAGGCAGGTAGGTATTGTTATTTATTATATGGTAACAGCGTATGTCATGAATTTATGCTTTCAAGTTTCACTTGAAAGGGTATACATTTTTATTGTTATTTTTTCTTTCTAATGACACTGCTCGTATGACGTTGTATAACAACCTTTTCAATGTTTTCAGTTTTCATATACACACGCCAATTAATAAAACATTATTAAAATTCGATAATATACGGTGACATGGTGTCATGCCAAGTTTTCGTCGGCGATAGTAATAACATTAACTATTTAATAATAAAAGTAATAATACATGATACGAAGATGACGACACGACCGATCAACTGTAAACAATATTTTCGATATCTGTACGTAAACAGTATGGACTATAAATTATATTAATATGTAGTATATAAAATATGATGGGTGCCGATCGTCGTTTACTCGAAGTTAAAATTGCTTTCAGTGCTGCAATATCATCATATTGTTATCGTTATAATAATATAATATTTAACGTACACATTACATATACAATGCAAAAGTAGGTATATATATATTTAGATATTGTGTAAAATAATCGCACCAGATATTTTTCAATCTAAACACAAGGGCATACGTAAACTACGTGCAAACAACTTTTTTTTTTTTTGTAAAATACACCTGCATTTTACCTATGTCTAAAATATGTAGTGTTAATGGTGTCCGGCAATCCTACGGTATATACCTACAATTTCTAAGCCCAGAAAGTATATCTGAGTATTTTGTAAATTATTTAATGAAATTAAAGCCTGACAACGAAAGAGTGACACGATTTGTGGATTATTTAGTAGATGTAAATATAAGTGAAAAAGTTCAGTATTCACTTGAAATATGGGCTCAGGCATCTGTAGAGCTAACTTTAACCACTAATGCGTGCTATAGTATAATTTCATTCTCATTCTCATTTTAATTCTAACTTTTATACAACTGATCCGAATATTTTTATGTTCATAGAAAAGTTAAAAGAAATTAAAATAGCAATATATTATATTAAATTAAGCAGTATAAATGAACCCCTTTTAATGCTATAACCAAAAAAAATCGTCAAAAGTTTTAAAGTTTAATTAATAAGTATAGGTAATAGTGGTGGAACTTCAATTGATAAATATGTATCAACTATATGTTATTATTTATCCTAATACTGTACTTTTTAAATCATTAATATTAAGTATAAATTAGAGATTGTAATTTTGTAATTTTGTTTGATTCTACAAAAATATATCTATTGGTTTTTAAAATATTACCCGAGCACAGTTTACAATCGTCGAAACACGATGACTTATCATCAGCGTTACGTCCATAGTATAGAGCAAAATAGGTAATTGCTTAAAATTTAATCAACATATCTATTTTGAAAATGTCAAAGCGTGTGTTAAAATCCAAAATATATTTAAAAATGTTAAATCCCCGCAAATAATGTTTTTGAATTCTAACAACATCGTATTCATTGTTTAAATGTGTAATTTTGTCCATTTTTGAGCTTTAAATGTTTTTTATAAAAAAAAATATAGTGCTTATATTTTATATTTTGACCAGTATGTTCTCTTATCGCGTACACATATTTTTTTCTACCTACCTTTGATGAACTTCTTCTCGAGCAGTTAATGGTCGTTCAATAAATTTGACACTTTACCGGATTACCTATAGAAGCCCGGTCATTTCAGGCAGCTATTATTCTAACATTTAGGTATGTTATTAAATGTGACATTAAAAGCAGCGTACAAAGACAACGGCGATCGTTAATTAATGTAACCCATAACTCACGTGATAGAAGAGAGCTTATTCCATGGCGAGTATAATACCCGTATATCCCTCCACCCACCAAGCACTTGAAACGTGCAGGATCTAGCTGGATTTGTGCAAGGTCGTATATAATTTAACGGGATTTAACGGGTTGACTTGACGGCGGCGCCCGACCGCAGAAGTTAGGAGTATCTATATATATATTCGATTGTTTTTTTCTCGCATATCTTCTATATATCAACGAAATTACCGTGATGAGTTATATCCTATACAGATAATGTGTTTTATTATTATTGTGCGCAGTTAGCACGACACAAACAATTATTACAATATTTATATCTACAACTAATACTGCGCAGCAGGAGATAATTACATATATCGTTTAGGATTTTATTTTGGATATAATGGGACGTATTATAAAGGCGATTATCTGATTTAGATCAAAGGTTGTTCACCAAAAACTGAATTCTTAATTGAAAATTTTATTTTTAAAAACAAAAACGAAAAATTCGAATTACGTAGGAAAATCGAATTATATCTAATATTCACGAAATATACGAATTGATGACAACTTTTTTACATTGTTTAAAAAGAAAATTCTGGGGATCAGAGAAAAAATTCAAAGTATCGAGTGTCAAAAATGTCGAATCAACCAAGTTCGACTGTAAAAATATAATATTTTACAAACGATAATGAGTTTAAGTATTGTATTATTATTTCCATGTCCATTTTGGACATTTATTTAAATTAAATACGATTCAAATAATCGATCATAATATGATGATTAAATCATAATATTATATTATATTGCAGCACTTTTGAGGTCAAACATCATACTTGATATATTTGGGCTAAATTCTTATATTATAGTAAGAATGTTGTAGTAGAAAATTATTCACTGGTCGTATAAGTATATTTAGTTTATAAACTATTTATAGACTAATGTTGTCACTTGTTGGTTAAATCTATTAATGTAATCCATTTACACAATTTAGTAATAACTTATTTGTATTTAATTTCTGACTTGTACGTAAAAAGTGATCAATATTTGAGTAGTTTAAATTTAAAACAAATGTATTTTTATCCTTTAAATTTTGTGTTGTATACATCTCTGCATAAATCCTAGCATTCCTTGCCATACTATTAAATATTAATTAATATAATAACTATATAAAAACAAATAATCCTAACTTACATTTCCTGTAATCAAAACAAAATAAACTTATCAATCATCGTAATCCGGTTGGTCAAAACTTGAAATCGGAAATTGGAATTAAATTAAAAATCGTATACTACAGCGTTATCTAACGTCTAAAATAAGAGTTAGTCTTGGTATAAGTTTTTTGCACGTGCGTTTTCCAACGTTTTTAAAATGATAACTAAAGTGGAAGTTGACCATACATTTTTTTGTATGTCACCACTTACCGATATGAGTATAGCGGATTGTATACTACTAGTATTGTAATTGAAATATTATTTATTTCATAAATTGTAATGTTAGACTTTATAAATTCTTTATGATTGAACATTTAAACTTATTTAATGGCCTTTCTTTATTCTTTGTAATATTTTTAATAATATTCCTGTAGTTGTATTTTTAAATAGGTACATTAATTATATATATTATATAATTTATGTATAGTATTTTTTATTTACTTTCAAACATCTGTTTTATTTTTTCTGAAGCTGAGTAAAAAAGTATTCATAAATCGTCAATAGTAATCATAATTCATAGCCCATAATAGGTAATACATAATATTATATACTGTTGTCGTTACATAGGTACTTACATGATGTTATGGTTTGATTTCACAGCCTTATTTTTATCTTTGTAATACACATCTTGCTGATCACCAAAGTTATAAAGTGCTTTTATAAATATAGTTTTCTACTCAACAATTCTTTATAGGATTTAATTTTATGATTATATAATAATTTACGCTTTTTGTCCCATAAACATGTTAAGTTTTGTTTAAGCTTCAGACCTGTACATACAAAATATAACAATACAGAGTTGATAGGTTGGACGTCATTCATCATTAACAACAATGATTAAATAATATAATAATAACTAATAAGTAAGTTAATAACAATATCTTATTAGAAATCTAGCTTCCTCCTACTGTCTTCGCCTCTAAACGTAAATAAATTACATTTAAATTTACATATAGACAAATAAATTATAATCTAATAAGGATTTAAGGACCTATTTTTACAATAATTTTGAATCAAAATGTCGTATTTAAAATTTTAATTTAAATTAGTTTATGTTGATATACAATGTATCACTTGGTGATTTAAAACATCGTGTGCATTTTCCGTGATTAATTTAACGAGTTTTGTCGTTCAATGTTCATTAATTTTCGTTAATCACACAACAGCATAATAATGTATATTATACGCGTGGATGATATTGAAAACGCCCGGGAAGTACAAGTTCTTTAACTGAAGAAAGCACGGTTGGCAGCACTGCTTGTTATCACAACCATCGTACTGCTCAACAACAGTTGTTACTACACTGCTGCAAAGCAGATTACGAAGACCGCTAATGGCAGGGTTAATTTTTGTCATCTGAATAACTGATAACATTCGTTTTCTGACTTTCTGTCGTCTGTGTATAATGAGGAGAAAAACAGAAAATGTTATTTAGAATTTATTCGTCTTTATATTTATTCTACTTTATTATTTGAACGTTGGTCGTTGTATGTATTTAAATTGTATTAATAGGTATCTAGTTATTTTGTAGATATGTCGCAAAGATTATTTACCATATCGAAAAAGGTTGAGAGATTGTTGATGAACGGTATCCGTACGGGCCGATTAGACAATTTCGCAGTGAGTGGTCGAAATCATAATAGTTCAAAGTTTTAAATGACATAACAGTTCTGAAAATAAAGCATGAAAGGAATTCATTAATTTTTCGTTTGTTTGTTTTATAGTTAAACCGTCAATTGAGTCTCCTGAGCAGGCGTCAAGTGTTACCAAGTTTGAACACAGTGCTCAAACAGTGGACAAATCTTTGTGAAAAACCACCCACTGGTTTTGAAAAGTATTTTGACAAAGACAAAAAAAGCAAACAAAATGACCAAAAGTCTGACAACCCTGCTAGCAAACCAACCTCTTTCGACAATGCATTTAAAAAGAAGATTAATCGAATGTCACAAGGGTTAGTATTTTTTATTGTTATATCATATAACTTAAGAGAATACTTATCATCCTTAAAGTTAAAATAAAAAATGTTCATAATTTATAAATTATTAGATTACTTTTTTAATTGTGTAAGGATTTATTGTTTTTAAAAATACCTATTCTAAATAGTGATTACTGATTATATTTTAATGTTTTTTTTTTTTTTATTAAATACTCATTAATTAATTTTTTTTTTATCAACCTGATTAATAACTTGATTTTTTTCTTGTTCGATTGTACAACATTGCCGACATGAATTATAGCTTATAAACTTTATACCTACAATTGACTTTTAATAGGGGTATAATAATCCATAAGATAGATCTTATCAATAAAATTATAATGTATTAACCAAATTAATATAAAATATTATAGTTTTTCATATTATGTTATACCTTATTGGTAGAAATAATAATTTAATTGGTTTGTTTAGATTTTGCAATATGGTGCAATTTCCAATTTTTATTTTACTGAAATGGTAAAATGCCAACAAACATAGCAAAATAACTTTTATCTTTAAATCTTGTAACATAAATATTAATGTTTGTTTAACATTTAATTTAAACAAATATTGTATTTATATGTTAATTAAGTATACATAGGATTTTTTTTTTTAAATCCTTAGTTACTAGATTTTTTTAATACAACAGTCACATTCAGTTTTAACTAAACATATCATATAGATAATAATATATAGATATTACTTAAAAAAAGAATATTATATTTAGATATTAGACTAGTTCTAAGTATGAGTATAAACATAATTTTTTATTTAAATAAATTAGTTACAGCAATTATCTATTTTTTAGTTTAATTTATGTATTTTGATTAAAGTTTTAAAAAATTACAATCAATAAAATATGTAATACTAAAAACATGCTGCTGAAGTATTGTTAAAATTTATTATATTGTAAATTACTATATTAATAGTAGGTAAATTTATACTGAATTTATAATTTTTATATAACTGATTTGTATGTCTGATTTTCATATGAAAACTTAGTATACAGTGTCACTTTGTTGATGGTACACTTAAATCAACATTTTAATGTTTTTAATATTTTAAAATAAAATGTATTCCTTAATTTTTAGAAATATCATCTAAATTACTGTCATAAAACTACCAATAAATATTGAAATGTTTCATGGTATATATTTGTAATTTTTATCTATAATTTTTCTTTTACAGATCTAGTTCTTCAGGTGATTCTGATAAAGAAAAATGGATACTTTATGGTGTAGCTGGTGCAATAGGTCTAATCAGTCTTCTTGCATTTTATAATATGAGTTATAAAGAAATCACGTGGAAAGATTTTGTCAATAAGTAAGTACTTAATTAGTACTTTTAGTTTTAAACTAAAATGATTATTTATTTTTATTTTACATCACAAGCATAAGTAATTTTAAAAATGTCTTGTATCTACATTAAACATATTTTTAATTTTTTGATTTCAGTTATTTAAATCGACATGTAGTTGAAAAATTAGAAGTTGTTAATAAGAAATGGGTTAGAATAAATCTACAGCCAGGATCTTCTATTGACGGAAATGTAAGATAACATTATTTAATGGTAATAATTAATGAATTCTGTAATTCTTCACTTTATGTGTATTACTATTTTTACAGGCAACTCTGTGGTTTAACATTGGTAGTGTAGATTCTTTTGAGAGAAGTTTGGAAAATGCACAACTAGAACTAAATCTTGAGCCAGCTAATTTTATACCAGTAGTGTATAAAACTGAATTGGAAGCGAGCAGTTTCTCTGGGTTCCTTCCGACTATATTATTCATAGGATTTTTATTGTTTATGATGAGAAGATCAGCTGAAATGATGACTGGCCGTGGTAGGCGTGGAGGTGGATTATTTGGAGGGGTAATGGAATCTACAGCCAAACTTGTAGATCCAAAAGACATTGACGTCCGTTTCAAGTAAATCAATTTAAATTATTATTAAATTAAGTTAATACTTCATTAATTTAACAATTCAATTTAGGGATGTTGCTGGTTGCGAAGAAGCTAAAATAGAAATCATGGAGTTTGTTAACTTTTTGAAAAATCCACAACAATATTTGGATCTTGGAGCCAAAATTCCTAAAGGAGCTATGCTTACAGGTAAAATATTTCTTTATCTGGCTTATTTTAGCAAAACCACCATTTGAATTTTTCATAAAATCAAAAAAATATATAATATGATTTATTTTTGTGTACATAGGACCTCCGGGTACTGGCAAAACATTACTCGCAAAAGCAACTGCTGGTGAAGCAGATGTTCCATTTTTATCTGTTTCTGGTTCAGAATTTTTGGAAATGTTTGTTGGTGTTGGACCATCAAGAGTCAGAGATATGTTTACTATGGCTCGTAAACATGCTCCATGTATATTGTTTATTGATGAAATTGATGCTGTTGGTAAAAAAAGAGGAGGTCGTAATGTAGGTGGTCACTCTGAACAAGAAAACACTTTAAATCAACTGCTTGTAGAGATGGATGGTATATAATGATTATATAATAATGCTTTAATATAATTGTACATACTAATAATATTTATACATTTTAGGATTCAATACAACTACTAATGTAGTGGTCTTAGCTGCTACCAATAGAGTAGATGTTTTGGATCAAGCATTATTGCGGCCTGGTCGTTTTGACCGACAGATATATGTTCCAGCACCTGATATTAAAGGTCGTGCATCCATTTTTGGTGTGCACTTAAAACCATTAAAAACTAATTTGAATATTTTAGAGACTGCTAGAAAACTAGCAGCTCGTACGCCCGGTTTTACAGGTATTATAAATTTTTTTATTTTTAAGTTGACTTTTATAGTTAGTTGTTAGTTTTTCATAAATATTACTATATTATTCTGTATGCTACATAATTACAAACTACATAATATGAAATGAAAAATCTAATCATTACTTGTAGGAATATTTAATGGCCATTTTACATTTTCACCTTATGTTAAGTCATTAATTTTGTTTTATAAATTCCTAAATTATTACCAGTAGTTCTTAAATTATAAATGAAATATGATGAACAATAGTCTTAATTTTTATTGTTTTCCAGGGGCTGATATTGCTAATGTATGCAATGAAGCAGCTTTAATAGCAGCCAGAGAATTGGCTGCGAGTATTTCAATACAACATTTTGAACAGGCTATTGAAAGAGTAGTAGCTGGTATGGAAAAGAAAAGTAGAGTTTTACAAGCAGATGAAAAAAAAATTGTTGCCTATCATGAAGCTGGTCATGCAGTTTGTGGCTGGTTCTTACAATATGCAGATCCATTATTAAAAGTATTGTAAAAGGTTTATATATATATTTCTAGGCGTGCTTCTCAGAATGTTATTATCTTTGTCTTTCACCTACTTAAAATATAAAATTATTATATTATGTACAGTTAAAAAAAAACATTTTTAAATATATACCAAATTGTTTATTCATTATAAATGTTGAAGAAATTAAAATTTTCATTGATTATTCCAACATACTTTTTTTTTATATTCTTATGTGAACACAACTCAATAAGTTGTTGTTTAATAAATAATCAACTACTTAACGACCAAACATTTAAAATCGCTAGAAAATCACAGAAAATGTTTTCCCTTTATAATTTTCTCTTTGAAATGTTGTTATATAAATATGTAATATTATTTTGTAACCTATTTTAGTTTTAGTTTTTCAATATATATATATTGGCTACAGTTAATTTAGAAAGACAAAGATATTAAAGTTTAATCTGATGTCATGCCAAGTATCATATTTTGTAAGTCTGTTTGATTTAAAAATATTTATATTTGTATTAGGTTTCAATTATACCAAGAGGTAAAGGATTAGGTTATGCTCAATATTTACCCAAAGAACAATATCTATATTCAAAACGTCAGTTATTTGATAGAATGTGCATGACTCTTGGTGGTCGAGTATCAGAACAAGTGTTTTTTAATGAAATTACAACAGGTGCTCAGGACGATTTAAAAAAAGTCACTGAAAACGCATATGCACAGGTACTGGGATCATTGTGTATAACACAGGAATTTAAGAAATTCAAACTACAATAAAGACCTACTTATTTGAATAAAAATATTTTAGGTTGCACATTTTGGAATGAATGAAAAAGTGGGTAATGTTAGTTTTGATTTGCCTCAACCTGGAGAAATGACATTTGAAAAACCGTATTCTGAAACTACAGCCCATTTGATAGATTCAGAAGTAAAAATATTGGTTTCTAAAGCATATGATGATACTATGGAATTAGTTAAAAAACACAAGGACGACATTATAAAGGTAGTATTAGATTAATATAATATGTTTGGCAAATTAACTTTCAAAAATCATTTTATTATTTTAAGGTGCATAACAAATTTAATTGTCTTTATATTATAGCTTATGTAAAATTATAAAATTAATTACTATAGTATAAACAATTTAACACTTAATGTATATGGTAAAGTTAAAAATATATAAATGTTAATATGTTTTAATTCATTTTTATATTAGTTTTTTGTATAAGCTTTATACTCTTATTACTAAATAGTAAATGATATCATCATTTATTGAATCAATTATAATATTCTCATTAATGGTTAACTTAACTTGCACTCGTGTTTACTGTTTTCTTAATCACGAATTGCATCACTTAATGATTTTTCACTCATGTCAATTTTAATATTAATAATATTATGGAGAACAAAGATAATTCTAAAATAATTATATTTGTTGTACTTACATAAATTCCTTGGTCCATAACTTTTTCTTGTAACTGTATCATTTATCACAAACCTGTTATTTGATGGAATGCCCCATTAAGCAAAATATTTTCTTAAAACATTAAATGGTTTAACGTTTAGTTAAATAAATTATAAATTATAAATCAACTAATTTAGAATGAAATGTTAAATAAATATCTAAAAATAATTTTCTTATCATTCATTAGGTTGCCGAAAGATTGTTAAAACAAGAAGTGCTCAGCAGAGAAGATATGATTGAACTTTTGGGACCCAGGCCGTTCCAGGAAAAATCGACATATGAAGAGTTTGTTGAAGGAACAGGTTCAATGGACGAAGACACTACATTGCCGAAAGGACTCAAAGATTGGAATAAAAACAGCGAAAATAAAGAAGACGCAAAGAAGAAGAAGTAGATTATCATTTCAGTTGAATTTTAAATTGTTACAATGCTAGTATGTAGTCTCAATAAATATGATTAAGAATAAGTTATACACATTGTTTTGAATAACAATTATTCCTTTCTCATATTTTATGTATGTTGCATTTGCTTGTAATCTATAACAGCATTTTGTTTGTATGGATTTCACGTCATATTTGGTAATGTCAAATTCACATTAATGAAACTTGTATATTAGTTGGTTTATACCATATCATATTCAATGTATGTATTACAGAAAATATATTGGTATCCTAGACTTGGTTTTATTGTTTGATGTTCTACGAACAAATGTTAACATTTATTTAAATATATATTTATAAATCTATAAATATTTATTGTGTAAAATGTTTACAGTTTTCTGAATAAATTTTTTTAAGTGGTTTTAAAGTAATTAATTTGACTATCAAATTAGTAATGCTTGTTGAAATGATAAATAATACAGTCTTTGAGATTGTTTATATCATTACAGTGATAAATCTAAGGGTTATGAGAGGTGTGTTGTGTGATATTAATAGTAATTCTTTTAATCACTAATCATCTCAAATGTTTTTAACATTTTTAAAAATTATTTTTCACAATTTAAAATAATTTAAAATAATATAAATTTTTTTTTCATTTATAAAATTAAAATTTTGTAAAATATAGTTACAAGTGATGACTATAGTCAATTGTACAAAGAAACTACTATCTACACGTCAAATAATTATTTACACAATATAATTAAACGCATGCTCCAAATAATATAAGTACAGGTTATACCTGTGATAAACGATACAACTACACTTATACCTCTATAGTCTCTCTCTCTCTCTCTCTATATATATATATATATATATTTTAATATTTCTGCTGTGACTTAACGAGTTAATTTTTAAGTGGACTTTTCATGAAATACACTTTATTATTTACTCATCTATAAGTTAGAAGAATAATTAATGAGTACATATACAGTAAAAAATAATTACACGTTCCATATATTTTTTTCAGTAAATTATTTAACGATGAATAAATAATTTTTATTCCACTAATATTCAATTTATCCACATTATGCTCGTTTTTGACTATTCCAAATTGTTATAATCGTGTAAAATAAATAACTGTATCATAATTTGATTTTTTTTTCTAGGCAAAAGCTAATAGTCTTCTTTCGGTTTCAACCCTTCTTGAAGACAAAATCGAAAAAATGATTTTCTCATCTGTCTATTTTCAATTTCTTACGTTACAAATATTAAATAATATTCTCGTCAGTTCTAATTTATTCCCAATAGCTACAAAAAAAAAAAATACGGCCGGTTTAGAAAAAATTAAATATATCTATATGCGTTATTTGGACCAGCATTTTTACTAAGAAGCCCGTCGCCCATCCTACTAAGCCTGCAGGTTATAAACATGCGCAGCTAAGGTTAAAATTCTTGAGACGTGGAGTACAGCCCAGTGCCCTGCACAGTCACAGCAAAAACTGTTAACTTCGAATAACCCGCGGTGCTCATCTCCATGTCATAACCACACTTACCATTAGACATTTTAAATTTTGAACATACCAAAGAATGTTCCTGTTTTGGTTTTACGATATTTTTCACGTGAAAAACTACACACTATATATGCTACTTTCTCCTCACCACTAGTTGCGCCATTGACACTTATGAATTCGGATTTGATCGCTGTTGAAGATTACGGAAAATAATTTGTCTTTTCTCAGTTCTTTTGAGAAAATCGATGAGTACTCGTGTATAATGACATGAAACATGAGTTAAGTCGCGTGTGTAATTCGCAACGAATAACAAAAAATATAGATTGAGTACCTATTTAAAATGGGACTGGCTGTATTTAAAATTTTGATACCGGTATCCAGTATTTGTATACTACCGGACGTATCTACGGTAATGCCGGTAATTACCGAAAATACCGTACCTGGGTAATTAACGGATCTCGGTGAATTTATAAGTGTTTCCAAGTTTTCAGTGTAGGAAAATTTAATTTTTAACATCTATTTAAAAAATCATGTTTGTTATTATTCATTATTGTTTTAAATAAATTTAGGTATCCATACGGTGTTTTCGGTGATTACTAATTACACGTATCACAGTAACCGGTATTCTGAAATACCGAAAATATAGGATACCGGTATTTTTAAAATATCGACAAATACCGTGGTGTATACCGAAAATACCACCATCCCCAATTTAAAATATAATAATTATTACGAAAATGATAACTGACGTATAGAAAGGTCAATCCTTGAAATATTAATACAGAGTGTCAAAGACGGCTTTTTCTTCTACAATGTTATATTGTTATAACGAAATAATTTAACCTTTGTGCAGTTGAGTAAACTTTACACCTATAATATGTTTTATTGTTGTATGTTTTCACCTAGTATATGCATATTTTTAAAGGTTTTAAATTTAAATTTTCCTAAAATATTTTCGTAAAGAGTTCTTCTTTATAGCCATATAAATAGCGAAGAACTTTGTTCCGAAGTTTTTCGAGTTCAACACTATATCTATATGTCCAGTGCTGCTGCAGCAGCTTTGCTAGATTAAGGAGCATGTTTTCAAGTGGAGATTCGACGAGTGAGGTATAAACATATTTGAAGGGGAGTAGATACAGTAAAAACTCTTTAAAATGAAACTCGTTACAACGTAAAATATATCACATTATAATAATGGTTGGTTTGATTTATCATTCCAAATATAACTAAAGCTTAATTTTTATATCTAATAACTATATACGTATAATATATGTGAGAGTTAAACTATAGTTTGAGCTGTGCCTAATATACTATAAACATAAATAAATTATTAAAGAGGAACCTATTAAGTTTATATTTGATTGTTTGATACCTAAATAAAATTAAAGTGTAGATACCTACACTTGGCTATATATACATTATACATATTATTATGATCAAAATTATTATCCAATAATAAACTTAAAAAACAATCATTTTCATATGTTATAATTATAAACAACACTGGTTCAGACGGTTACCTATTATTATAATAATAAACTACTATATCTAAAATGTATAAACTAATTGAAATTTCCAAAAACCTAACCTAACTGTGTGGTCTCCAACACTTGGCTTACCCCTTGAAAAAAATCTACAAAAGCTTAACATTTTATTATTCACGAATTTAGGAAATATTTCGCATCTAATATGAACCACTATAATAATATGCACCTATAGCTTAAACAAGTATTAAATCAGATAGTAGGTATTTAGACTCTAGAGTGCATGCAAACTCCATCACAAATACCATTTTTTTTAGTGTAAGCACTGCCAAAAAAAAAAAAATTAGGTAAAATTAATCGAGATTGACAAATTGGGTCCCAAATAACCTTATATCGGTAAATTGGGTTCTGGATAAAAATGAGTATTATATAAGTTGAGTAACGGAAAAAAATGTATAAATTAGAATATATAAGATTTTTATAATATCATGTTCTAAATAAATAATATGTGGTTTAAATAATTAAAAATTGAGTCCTGGAAAAAAATGTTAGTACGTATAAATATCACGTTTTAGGTAAAAACTTAAATGATAAACATTTATCAAATTATTTATAATCGAGTTATTATATTATTAGTAGGTAAATATTTCATCATTTATTCTTTTTAAGTGTTTTTCTTTACCGAGCGTAATTTTCTTTTTTTGTATTGTATTTCGTAATTTAATATGTGTCTCAGACTGTACTTGTGATAGTTTGTCCACAAAACATAATTTATTATTCAAAAATATTTATACAATTTATAAATACAAAATATTAAAGTTTTTAATATTTTAAACCCAGTCAGGCTAATGGTTTATAGCCGAGTTCCAACTTCACTACTACCTTTTTATATTCGGCACTCAACTTACCGCTTTCAAAATGAACACAAATTATAGCGGACCCAATTTACCTATCCCTAAATTAATAACCAATATATTATTATTCAAAAAAAATTTATAATTTTTATAATAATAATTTTTCACATTAAATAATAAATAGGTATGCGTAATATGCCAAAAAATATACAAAATTTAAAGTTATTAATAATAATTATCTAAACGATATTCAATGACACATATTAATATATTATTATAATATACGTATTACGTAAAATAATTTGAATAATCAAAATAAATAATCGTAGTAATCATAAGATATGTAGGTATAACGTTATGTTATATTAAATATTAAACAAATATTAATTTTATCAACTTTGACGTATGTCATTACAATAACGGATGTCAACGTATTTAGTGTAAGGTCTTAATACAGGCAGAATTCGCATGTACCTATCACATGAAAGAAAATAAAACTTGCGAAGTTTACATTAGACTTTTTCATTACCTTTTTATTTAACCAACTAGTATTCTTTTTTCTTTGTGTTATTGCCTCATGTGGGTGAACAGTTTGTACAATACTCATTTAACCAGTACTCTGGAAAAGTTTTACAATTGCCCAGGAACCTTTAATGGGCGTTTTAATAATTTAATAGATAGGTAGGTATTAAATAAAACGATTGACGACTCCAGCGTCATCGTCGTTATAAAAACACACACACAAATAATTTTTAGTTATTAATAAAAACACTTTTATTCAAACGAACATTTGCATTTACAAAAAAAAAAAATCAAAACAATTTTTAGCATTATATATTTAATGTTTTTTTTTTTTTAATTTTTTTAGTTTTTTTTTCAAATTTTTATTATTATGTAACAATAACATGCTGATTTCTTTTTCAATCAATATACAACGATCATTTTACAAATAATTGTTTGATATAGGTACTAAATTAAATTTATTACATCCACTATATAGATATAGATATATTTATATATATTTATATATATTGTACATACACATATAACATATTATATATATATATATGTATGTGTATATATAAATATATAAGTAATTATATAATATCTACTAAATAATACATATTAATATAATACGATCATTGGATTACAATAAAAAAAAACAAATCGAAACAAAAACAAATTTCATATAAACGATTTAATTATTTATTTACAGAACAAATCTAGGAATGTATGTATATATGCAAATATATATATGTATATATAAATGTATATATATAATATGTTTAATAATAATAATAATAATAATAATTATGTATATTATATTTACCTATATAATATATAATATAAATAAATAATAATCTCGTCGATATTAGTTTTTATATTTTATTATTGATTTTTCGTTGTTATATTATTAGGTACTATAATCTCATTAATTTGGATATTGTGAACGTTTTCATTATTAATTATTATTATTATCATTGTTATTATTATCGTCATCGTCATTATATTATTATTCCGTTCTTTTCATAATATTCGACGTGCAGATGAGATGCATTTTAAATATTTCAACAACGATCTATCCGTCGAAAACTGCAAGTATCCTTCAGTATTCACACGTATATATCCACAGTATAATAGATAATTTAATAATAATATAATATATAATATTATGTAATAGTTAAAGAGAAAAATAATCTCGGACGATTGGCGAACGCCCCCAAAAATGTCAGATAACAACAGTTGTATTAGTAATAAAAATAATAATAATAATAATAATAATAATAATAAATAACTACAATAACAGTAATAAAGATGATAGGACAAAAATAATAATAGTTATTGTATAAGTATTTAACGTATAGTGATATAATAATATTCTATAGAAATAGGAAGAACGCAATGAATGAAACGAGTAAAACGCACGTGCGTTTCGCGTTTATGTTATTGGTTTGGATGGATGTTTACAGGAAATAGTAGCAATATCAAATTAATAATTATAGTGATTTTTTCCCTTCGACAACTTATTAAGATGCGACTATGATATTAAAATCTACCATAATATTCGTTTTTCGATCAAATACACGTAAGCAATAATATTAGAATTAATAAAAATGTAATTAAATAAGAACACGCGGTCACGCGAAGGAATTCGTTTCCAGACTTCCGACTGCGCTGTAATGACGATGCTGTATAATAGCGGGTAGGTAGCTGTCATAAAAATTATTATTATTATTATATGCGTACAACGCGTGTGGACTTACGGTTTAAGAACACAGATTTGGGGACAGATATTATTATAATATAATATAGTCTAAAAAAACTTCTTAAAAGTAAAAAATCAAAAAAAAAATTGAATAAATAGATTGAAAAAAAAGTTGTAGTAACTATTATTGCTTTTTCCCACGCAAAACAATTAATATAGTATTCGTTTATCAATGAAATGTGATGTGTTATAACAATATCATATTATATTATATATTATATAAATTATAAGGTTTTTAAATTGAAATATTTTTAATATTAAAACCCGCGAAGCGTACCTATACGCGCGCATCATATTATGTATGACGACTGCACGACTCGCGTTTTGCACCGATTAATCGTTTCAAAATACATATAAAGATTGTCGATAATAATTATTATGAAAATTTGTTTGGAAAATCAATTTTTTTTTTAATTTTTTTAAATAGTATTATATTTAAATTGTATTTTAGTATTACGTATTTATTTAATTTTTTTTTACAACGTGTGAGGGTGTACGCGTATAGACGTGTTTAACATTAATATTATTACATATTTTTTGCATATTATATATATTTCTTACTCCCTTAGAATATAATATTAAGACAACTATTCAAAACAACGATAAAGAAGTGCAGTAAAAAAAGCTTTTATTTTCGCACGAAAATAATTCAGCATAAATCCGCATTGCGCGCGATAGTCGAATGATACGAGTGTACACATAGTTATAGATTTATCGAAAAAGAACAAAAAACGCGTTCTCGGCTGTGGTTCACGATTAAAAAAAAAAAAAACGACCAACCGTTTTTGAGAAAAAAGTTTTTTTTATCTTATTCTCATTTTTTAAATAATAATAATAATTATATTAAAAAAAAAAAACAAAAATTATTCTAATTTCTATTATATAATATTATGTTAACAATAATATTAATTGTGCAGCCTTTTTTTTCCAATCCGTTGCAATTGACAAGTATATTAAATAATAACATGCTCTGGTTGATTGTAATAAGAAAGTTAAATATTATTATTATTATTATTATCATTGTACATACATATTATATAATAATAAATAGAAATTGCACACGTGTTTTTTTTCAAATAATTTAACGTATAGGTTGAATTAAACAATAACAATAATAATAATAGTTATTTATTCGTCCAACGATATTAGTAATAATAATAATAATATTTTAACAATAATAATATAATTTTAATAATAATTTATTAATGAATACATCGGTAAAGAAAACGTTAATACCTATTATACAAATACCAGTACAAAAATTTTAAGTGTTACTCAGTATCATTATTATTATCATTATTTATATAGGTTTATACAAAAAGCTTAAATCATTCATATCATATATGCAACCTATGTAAGTATATAATAATAAACCGTTCGCGTGGAGGCGTACCTGTATGTCTTAATTTTTTCTCTGTTGAGTACCGTTCGAACAACATAGAATTAACAGTTAATCGCTTAACAAAAACAATCATAAACTATAAGAAGAGATGCTATCATGAAGTTGAATTAAGTGCGTTTTATATGTAATACTAATACAGGGTACACATACGGTAGATGTATAATAAATACTGCAGGGCGTTTTCACAGATATAGTGTTGTTTTTTTGGTGAGGGAGGGGCTCTAGAAAAATGTATTCTAAGTTTCAAAAACTTCCTGTATCAAATATTTCAAAATTAAACTATTATTTTCCTTTTTTTGCATTTTAAGATAGCTTAATTTTTAATCGGTATATTTATTTATTTTTTGAATTACAGTGTTTTTAGTGAATCAAAATATTATTATCTTGAAAAATTTTGTTAAATTTTGTTAAATTTTTAAATGTTGTTTACAATTTCACATCTATATAAAATAGTAGACATTTAACATAGTATTAGCTTTATATCTTTGTATGTTAAAGGATGAATAATATACAACTCCGAAATTATGTTGATCGCCGATATAAAAAAAATAACCGTCGCCAATGTGTTTTTAATCATAGAATTATTAGTTAACTTATTCAAGTATTTGAATTATTACAGCAATTATTTAACTGATTTTTTTAATGAACAAATTTGAGGTCACTATTGCGGTCAAAAAACTTTTTTTGGTATTTTTAAAAGATTTCTTTGGATATCTATATCCTATTATATATTTATCATTTACATCGAAATATGATATATATTGTTGGTACTAACCCGGCTATTGCCTAAATTTCAAGACCAACATATAAACAAATCATATCAACTATTTCGAGTGGGTATTTAATGAAAATTAGTAGGTAATTCAAATTTAAAAATATTTACATAAATTGGTAAATTGGTTAATTGGTAGAGTCTAATAATTATTATTGATATTAAATAATGTAAAATTACAATTTTTTTTTAGTTATAGAATTTAACTTTATACATTTTTAGTCATGTATTTCTAATATAATAGGTGATAATTTTTCAAAACCATTAATTCAAATTTATCTAATTAAGATAGAAACAAGTAATATATACTGGGAAAAATACTGCGGTTCATACAGCCGCAATGACGACCATCAATATCAATACCATCTTTACAATTATATTATTATCGCGTTGAAACATTTGTATGAAAATTCGTTGTCGGAACACAAAAATAAACCGTCGTGGCGTTGTTATATCGTTTCGGTATGCGCATAGGTAATGCCGTGAACTGCGCATTTACACTTCCATTCTATCGTCGTTTGATTAGACGTTTAAAGTTTGTTTTTAAACTAATTAATTACTGTTTTATTAATCTGACGCCAACCTACAAATCAATAACAATACAAAAGGAGTTAATGAAAAATTTTAATAACAGCGATCGGCACAAAGACTGTTGTGAGAAATTATAATATTACGTAATCATAATAATTACGATCATCTATTTTAATCTTGACTCGATAACTATGTCTTCATAACTATCAATACATTACATGCGAATGTGAATGTAAGTATGCCGATTATAAGGCCATATCGGATAAATGGGATTAGGGCTTAGATTTAGTATTATGGGTGTAGTGTTGCATAATGTGCAGGTATATATTATTTATTATTATCATTATTACTATGACGATGATAATGATTGATTGTGAATCCTTTTGACCGATACGAGGAAAAAAAATAAATGCAATAACGTTCGGCGTGGTATTTAATACCATTAATGTTTCCGACGGACTGTATCGAATTACCCTGTAATCCATTTTTTTCTCAGACGAAATGCACCGAAAAAAACTCTGTTGACGGTGGAGTGATGATCATACAGAATTAAAAGTTTTAACAACGAAAAAAATCCACAGCACGATTAATATAATTACATCATTAAAAACGTATATAATAGGCGCTAAAATTGTAGAATTATATACAATACCGGTTAAAGACGTGTTATTATAATATTATAGTATTGTAATTATAAATATTATTATCATCAAAAAAAAAATAAAAAATAAAGACGAACGAACGATGATATAAAATCAGTTTAAAAGATAGTCATTTCGGCGGCCTAAATCGATGTGCGTTTTCGTAAAATATAATATTATTTTATTATTGTTGTAACAACGTTTATGTATTGTATGTTTTTAAATTAAATTATTTTGACGTTTTGTTGCTGAACGTTTTTGACAGGTGAAATGTTATGTACGCAATTGCATGGTAAACGTGGTAAAAGAATACCACTTACCTACGTGCTATGTTGTACTAACGGAGAATAATTTATTATATTATTATTATTATTATTTATTGACTTAAAGTTATCGATTGTGAAATACGCGTTCATCGAAAAAGGTGGTCAACCCTCCCTCTGAGTTGTATATATAATATAGTATTATTTCTTAAATAATAATTATCTACCATCAAAACGATAATAATAATAAAAATATTAATATTAATAATTATTATATTATTCATCCTCAAATTTATCCATAAGTCCATAGTCCTATTGATTTTGGTCAACATAGCGCGTATAATATATGTTCACTGTAAAGGTGTAAATCGATAAAAAAAAAAAAATATATAACAATATTACTATATGCACTTGTCACATTCGGTACAAATTTCACATTATGGGCGTAAACAATTTTGATTCACCAAAATCTGTATTATTTTATGGATTCATTATTATTCGTGTTATTGTAGTAGTGTCTACTATGGTAAAAATATTGACGTAGTAATTAAAATATCAATACAAAATCGAAAAGAGTTATAATAAATATAATAATATGGCATCGTTATTATTATTATTATTATTATTATTAATATTTTTATTATTATTGTTATTATTCTAACGCGGAAGACTCGCGACTAATAATTTATTATATAGATATCTAATAGATACTACAGGCGATCAAAAATATCATAATAAGACTGTGGCGAGAATTTATAATTGGTACAGATTTTACATTATAAAAAAAGGAAAAAAATTGTATTAAAAAAATTGTAATAGCTCTCGCATCTCCAACGCGTTATGTTTTCATATAGTTTTCGTATCTGTATCGGTGGCTTATAAGATAAAAAATAAATAAATAAAATACGTATTAGAAATATTGTTTTTTTTAATCCAGTCAAATAAGGCTTATCGGTATATAGGTATAGTATATATATATATATATATATATATATAATATATAGTATTAAAACCCGTATAATTTTAAATAAAACAATTTGAGACGATCCGTTTACTATATTTTTTTTCCTCACGGTTCTGGATAATAATAATTGTGGTATTATGCATTATATATAATTATATTGGCTCAATATATTATTAGAAAATTATCCCCTCAAAAGAGTGAGATTCTGAGTACAATTTTTATTATCGTTATTAATATTCGCTTAAAAAAATATTATAAATAAACTTGTCGGAGGTAACTTAACGAAGGAAACATCTTAGCTATCACAGCACAGCACCTTATAGGCGTTTGGAGACCTGGACGGCCGCCGGATTGCAATTTGAATACTAGAATTATAAATAATACATCAGTATAAGTTAAATTATCATAATTATACAATATTTGTTGTTAGTAAACAAATACAAATATTCATTATTACGAAACTATATATAAGTACCTATCGATATAGTTATATATAAAATATTTTTTTTATTTTGACATATAGTTGAGAATTTATAGTTAAATAGTATGATGAGCATGTTAGTATGCTTAGATGCTCTTTTAATCAAAGTGAAAAAAATATATTAGTAAATCATCATAAAATCATTAAAATTCCTGCACAATTTACTTTGTCCTTTAAATTTAAATAAGAAAACGAAAAAACTAATTATTTTATGTAGCTATAAGTACTTTGTTTAAATGATTACACGCGTAAGACGACATTTTGTTATAAACACTATTGTTCCCTATTTATAGTCTAATGTTTAATTATGTATTTAATTTGGAGTACTTTGAACAGTTTGAACACGATACACGTGTTATTATTTATAAAGTACGAATAATTACAAGCAACAGAAAATAGTACATTTTACACGCGATCACAACTGTAGCTGGTATTTGAAAAAGTACGAATTTTCCAGACTAAAATGTTTTGAAACATTTCTGAGGCTTTTCCAATTTATGTTTTTATTTTCTGGCGTGTAAAAACTAATGAAAATATATTTATTAATTTAAATTATACCTATAAATTTCCAGTGATGCAAAAGTTTTAATTGGTTTCTAAAACAAAAGTTACCAAGTCGTTGGATACAACTTTTCGATATGGCTGGTACCGATACGGAAATTACTCGATTGGCGTGTTTCACGATAGCTGTTCATAGAAATATAATATAGAATACCTATTGTGGTAATAAAATGTAGAGTATTATAATATTACAACAATAAAGGCGTTGTAGGGTGTATTTGATAAAAATAAACGGATTTCTGAATGGCTCTAAATGGTTTAACAATAGGAGGTTCCTTAATAAATAATATTATTATTATTAAATGCTACAAATCGTGATTTACAAACATTTGGAATTTCAATGTTTAACGAGTTTATAATAAGTATAATACGTTTTTATATAGGTTATATTATATAAACACACATATTAGTTTACATCGTAGGTGTTGCGAATTGGTATGGATAGATATATCCTGGCTAGGTTTTCCAAAAATCGGTCGGAATTGATAGTGATTTCAATAATATGAGATATTTTAAAATTTATAAAACATAATAAATGTCATACGGTACAGTGCTATTAAAGATTACACTGCTAATACCACACCTGCTAGTCAGACGTCAGTTTCGACACTGAACCTCTTGATGCTGTTGTTGTTGAGCCTGACCACGGTGGCACAGCTGTTGAACTTTTTGGGTTGCTGCGGCGGCGGCAACGACAAAGGCGGTTCGTCTAGCTCCGCGTCCAGCAGACAATTATCCGCCGACTCCAAGTCCATCAGGTCCGACGTCGAGTCGCCACCCGACGGATATTTCACCATATGTTGACCTGCGGTGGACGCGAAATGGAAACGTTATACACAAGAGGAATAACAACAATGACAACAAATAGTTACGAAAACTCTGGTACACATGATATTTGCATATAATATTATAGTAAATTATAAGAGAAGCATATTTTATTATCAAGTTTTTTTTTTAATCGCCTTTGTCTGCGAAGATTTTTAACTTAGATAAAATATGTGTGAAGTTTCAATGATTTTCTGCAGCTTCGATTTGTTATATATATGCACTGCAGACTAGGGTGACCCGTATTTGTCCGATTTCGCGAACATTTCAACTTTTAATTCGTTTTCAATTCGTTACGAGAAAAGTTTTTTGGTATTTTCTAAAGTGAACGTTGTAGTCACTAGGGTATAAAATATCATGAAATCTATATAATATGTATAACTAATCTTAAAAATAGTATTCTGAAATAATAATTAAAAATTTTAAAAGTTATATTATTACATAATAACGAAAGTTGGTACAATAAATTCGTTTTTTCTATTTTTGTTTTTAATTTAGACAGAAGAAAATTATTTAGCAATATATTATACTTTATACAATGGTTTATTATTCAGGTCACCCTACTCTAGACTAATAATATACACAAATAATATACTAAAATAGCTAAATAATTACTATATTAAAATACCGATTCGATATTCAATTGACTTGCGTTTTAAATCAAAATGATACGACTTAAAACAAAAAATCACTACGATAAAATAAAAAAATAATTGATATTTATTGAAAAAACGTAATATTACAATTATTATCATAGAACTTCAAAAATTCCAATGTACCCAAGTACCTATATATATATATATATATATATATATATATATATATATAAACACAAATGAAAAATAACAAAAAACAAAAATTGATCGAGAAACTTTACATAGTATATGGGTACACGGTGTGTTAAACAGTCTGCTATAACAATAACAACATCAACGATAATAACAATAGTAATAATAATAAAGATAATATAGTAAGTAATAAATAATAAGTGAACATAGTGTGTGTGAATGTAATATGTATATATATTATTTATATACACAATACACACCAGTAGCTTTCAACCATTTTTTGACTCGCGACTAATTTGGTTTATAATAATTTGTCTTCGACCAATGTTCGGAAGTACTTGTATATACTATAGTACTATATTATAAACTGGTATATAAATTATAAATCATATTTACCCATCTCTACTGAATTAGTTTCAGTTTTTATTTTTTTAATTATTTTTAAACGATAATTAATGTTGTTGCATTGAATAATATATAAGTATTGTGTTGAAGTTCTAAAATATATTTTAGCTTAAATTTAAAGTTTTAAATTTATACGACTAGGGTAACCAAACATGGCACCTAACAATGACACAGTGTATTTTAATTAATAATAATATTTAATATGTATATCATTCCTACTAAAATGAAATTATAAAATTTTGATTTACTGTTAAAATCGTTATATTTTTCTGTATTATTTTTCGGTAAAACCAGATAAAATTTGTATTTTATACTATAAACAAAAGAATATATTATACAGCTGTAGAAATGAAAAGATTAAATGGTATACAAAATCTAAGTATTTGAAAATACATTATTTATAAGTTAACTTAAATATTTCGAAAGTTAGATTTTTGATAATTTTGTATTAATGTTAAAAATGGGGGTGAGCATTTATAAGTGTATTTTTACTAATTATTGTAATAAAAATTAGATTGATAAAAATTATAGATTAGAATACAATAAAATAAATAAAAAAAATCATATTGTTAAACCATAATTTTCGTGTCGTTTTATTTAATTTATTTGTTTTTTAAGCTACGCAATTTTTGCATACTAATATGATGTTTGTATTTTTAAATTTGTTTTAATTCAATCGTGAGTCACTGGTTGAAGACTATCACTGTACGTTTTGTACTACTAAAAAAAAACGTGGACCGTGTTTAATAATATGTATGTATAGAATCAGTGGATATATGAGCGCGTATAATATTATATCGTTCGCGAACGTCGAGCGCGCCGTGACTCGGGCGGAAGTGACGGCGCGTCGATTGACAGCTCTCGCCTCGGATACCCACCTAAAGTACCGGGAAGATAAGGGCAGCTGGTGACATGGTTGAAGTTCTGCGATTGCATGTCTTCTTGGTCAGTCTCTCTGTGATAGAAATAGTTGAAGTTGGACACGATGACGGGCACGGGCAGTGCGATTGTGAGCACGCCGGCAATCGCGCACAGTGAACCGACAATTTTCCCCCACACGCCCACTGGTCTGAAACACATTCGAATATGTCACATGTCGACGTGTTCCGGCGAGTGTATAACAATATAATAATATTACAATGTATATGGTATAATGACTAGCGGAGGATTGCGTGGCGGTAGTATTTTTTTTTATGGTTGTTTTTTGTACAATCAATTTTATCATTTCTATTAATAATAAAATATGTAAATTAGAAAAAAATAACGAACAAAAATGTTTAAAAACACACGTGTAAACACTAAAACAAATTTCCAAAATATCTAAATCATATGTATATTATATATATAATATACATGCGAATTAACATGCTTTTTATTAAACACACGTATAATATAAGATATAATATTGTGTAATATTCGTCTGTATAATTTACTGAACAGTATGCGTATACGCATAAACACGTGAACACGTGGGGTAGTTCATTTTACTGGTGGACAGTGGACACGCTTGAATGAATGGATTGAATTGGCAAGGGGCATCTATTCCATGAAAGCATTTATTCACAATACGTCGATCGTCAATCTGCGTCAATGCTCATCATTAATAATAATAAAAACTAAAAATGTTTGATATTAATACATTAATAAATTACAAATAAATAAAATGTTTAAAAAAGTATACAGTTACTTTTTTTTTTATGAAATAAAAACGACAGGTTGTTGTTAAAAAATATATACTTTTTTAAAACGTTTCAGTTGAAATTAATATTTTTTTCATTGGAATAATACAAAAACTACTGATGAATAAGAGTAGTGTTGCTAGTCGAAAGTCTATATCTGAAGTTTCTAGTTTGACGAGTGATCGATATACATAATAAAATATAATGATGGTATTATGATATCCATCACGATATCTCACCAATTTCTGGATCACCTGATAAATGTGTATAATATATGTGTATGCGTATACACACTGATCAAGGAAATTTTTTGTTTTTGTTTGGAATACACGATTATATTAATGCACTCAAAAGGTTGTAAAGTATGTTATATTCATATGGCAAATGACAATGTAAAATCAAAACAACAAAAAGTCATCACAATGATGCACACGCGTCGTTGAATTTATTATTTATTTTTCAAACATTATATAATACAGGACGATTCTATGATTACAGAATACTCCAGGACGTTCTTTGATCAGGTAACTTAACCTAACTCTTTGGACTGGATTGGGTTCAAATATGTAATTTCAGTTATTTTAATTGTTGGAAGTGATTTTTAATTTATCTAGGTGGTTGATAAATACAAACCACAAACAATTATTTTAAAAGAAAAATATAATAAGTGAAATATCACAGTGATTTTTTTTTATCAAACAACAATTATTATTTTAAAATCTATTAATGTTTTTGAAAAATAGTATTTTACATAATTTTTAGTTGAAATAAAACCACATTTTTAAAACAAAAATGATGTATTTTATCGTTATGTTAAAAGATTTTACTTTTTTGAATGACTATATACATTTTAAATTTCATATTCTGAAACAGAATATTTTTATTTCTATACATAATAATCAAAATTTGGACTAGTAACTCATAGGTATAAATATTTAAAGTTTGGGCGAGTGGTAGTAAAACAACAGTATGCGGAGTATCTTCGTACGTGTTCACTCTGCTCACAAAAATTTTAAATATTTATACTTAAAAAAGATCGTCAACATTTCAATCATTATGTATCAAAATTATTCAAAAAAATATTCTGCTACAGAATATGATAATAAAAATTATGTTGTTATTAAAAAACATAAGAAACTTTAAACATAACGATAAAAATAACTAAAAATATGATTTTTTTAAATAATGTTGTTTTATTTCGACTGGAAATTATGTAAGCAAAATGTTTTTAACATTCACAGGTTTCGAAATAATGAGTGTTATTCGATAATATAATCGCTCTGTATATTTTTATAATTATTAATGTTAATTTAAAATTAGATTTATATGTTAATTTGTCTATTTATATAAACCGTTTTGACTTTTAAATTTTATTTTCTAAAAGAAGGCATTTTACAATAAATAGGTATGATTCATTACCCTTAAACCATTTCACCTACTACTCCAAATTATGCAACTAGTTATATTGGGCTATTAAGAAATATTGAGTGATCTGCAATAATAATATAATCGGCCTGTAATATATTATAAATATAAGCACACCATGGGAATAATATTATGTGCCGTATAATAATTCACCACGTGAGAAGCGTTTGCACAATCGATACGAGAAAGCCAAAAACATAAACGGGTGTCCGAGCTCAGGAAAATGTGGGTAAGTATCATATCGTGTTCCAGGACTTGTCACGATAAAAAGATGGATTGTCAAAAACAAACAAAAAAAACACATACACACACACGCACACACCACTATATTTGAATCCCTCGTGAGATTTTTATAAAACGATTTCAAAAGCAAAATCGTCTTATTAATCACATAGTTAACATATGCATATATATAAATATTATATATGTATATAGACTATGCAAACACGATGATCGTATAATTTACACTTATCGTTTTACTGTTATGGTTAATAATATATTCATTATAATAGAATGCTACCGTTTATAATAACATGCAATTACACTAAATATAATGTAAACGACTACACTACAGTATGTTAACAATACGAAGTTCTAAAGTAAAACATGCATACAAAAACTACTACGAAAAAATGAAAATATTTAGGCTAACAGATTATTATTGTTAGTAGGTAAGTGTAATATATATCATGTGAGTAATGAGTTTTGTTAAAACTGCAATATGCAACTACAACACTGCACTTCGTGCTGCTAAAACTATGTTATGTATAACTTCGTATAAGTAGTTATTGAAAATTGACTTAAAGTCAAGTAATGATTTATATATATATATATATATATAGTTCTGTCAAGGCTATTATATGTTTATATGGTAACTATATGTGTTAGTGAACTGCTGCTGTTATATACTGTCTATAAGTCTACCTATAACAGGTGATACCTCTAATTGATGGAAAAAAAATATAATAAAAATAGTAAAATGTAATATTGTATACTAAGTATATATAACATGGTAAATAAAACTGTCTAAACACTCTCTAAACGAACGTTTAAATGTATCATAATATTAAGTAATTATTTTTAAGGAGCAAAAAACAATGGCAAAAACACAAAACAAAAAATAAAAAAATAGTATATAGATGTATAAAAAAACAGACATTATTATGTTTTAATTAATTAATTATTAATAGTAGTTGGTATTAATATTATCAAACAAATAATAATATTTTTTCCGATCTAACTAAACTGAAATCCTCTATCAATATAATATGATTCATCTAAAACGTTCTAATCACGATGGGAAAACTGCAATCGAAACTATATTGTGGCATAATATTATAAAATGTCTTTTTATATTTCACATAATATGATGTGCACGCGGATGATGATGATGATGATGATGATGATGATGATGATGATGATGACATTATTATACAGATTTGGGAACTTTGGCAACCCTAATGGAGCGTACAGTGACAAGACGACTATAATTTGTAATAACAATATTGTTTAAGACGAACATATTAGAATTTTATTATTCTAACATATTCAGTATTTGATGAAATCGTCAAATAAAACAAATAATAATAATAATAATAAAGATCTCGAGGAAACTAAGTATTAGTAAGTTTTTCTAATAAGCTATACATCAAACAATCAACGCATGTAATGTACAAATTATAATAATATATATTATGTATTCATGTACTTTATACATAGGGTACTTGGAAAATTTTTAAAATATGTTTTGTACGTATATACGGATAACTGCAGATTATGTAAAATATTCTCGAATATTTTAGATGCCTCGTTTATTACCTTACATACGTGATCATAAAAAAAAATGTAAATGATAAATAAACACAATAATGTGATGAATTTAAGTCTAAAATATGACATGTGTTTGCTGGTTTAAGAACATTATATATAATATTATTATAGTCATAACTAATGATCTACGGCAGTTCGAAATTAGTGACAGCTTACACGATAATAATAATAATAATAATATGTTAATGACAAGCTAACGATTTTAAAAAATAAAAATAAATAATAATTAGTAAAAGAACGAATAAAAATACGTTTACGAAAAACACAATGTAATAAAAATATGTCTAATGCGATTTTTGTTGCTCTATTATTATTGTTATTATTATTATTTTTTTTCTCTGGTAATAAATCGCACTAAAATGTTAAAGAAAAAATAAAATGCAAATAACTATTAGTGAATAAAATTAAAAATATGGAAAAAAATAAATTTCAATAACTGTCTAATTTTGTCTTAATGAAATTGAGTACATCATACGTCATGTCACCATAGCCCACAGTCGTCATGGTAACAACAGCCCACCAGAATGCGTCCGGGATGGACTTGAAGAAGGAATTCTCTGAGCCGGCTTCGGCGAAGTACACCGCGCTCGAGAATAGCACCACACCTGAAATTCATTAGGACTGTGACTTATAAAAAAAAATAAAAAATGATAATAATAATAAATAAATAAATAATAATAATAATAGTAATAATGACGACGATGAAAACGATAAAATAATAATAATAACCATATATTAAACAAAATAAATATAAACAAAAAATGAATAAATCGCGATTCCGATCGGCGGCGTGGACAACGATGACGATCTTAATATATGAAATTCCCCCATCACAATAACGAAACATTTTTCGCACACATATATTTATAAAACATTGTACATAATACATGACATATCATTTTATAATATTATATATATATATATATATATTATATGTAGGACCCCGTGATCACGATGATATATTATATATATATTCGTGAGTATTATATATAAAGTTAACTCTATATTCGAGAGATATAGTGTTTGAAACTTTTACTCGATCGTATTACTTATATCTTTCTCATCGCCCTTTTCTGGTTCAAAAAAAATCGTTTTTCTCTCGTCTTTCTTCTCACTCTCTTTCATGTTAGGGGTTTTTCTCTATCAGCCTGTCTTCTACAGAATAGTAGTTCACCGTTATAGTTTTATTTGAGTGTTGTTGAGTACGTGCGTGTGTTTTTAGTAAGTCATGTATCGATGTTTATACAATATAGGTCCATGAAGATGCGTCATAAAGTCGTAATTGTCGATCGTGATAGTAGTGTATACATATATTATTGGTATGCGTATATATTAGTCGTGATGGTATATGGTTGGCGGGTGTCGTATTCCTGGCTGCTCGCAATTATAAGTTACCTCATATCACCGTATCCGACTGTCGTCATGGTGACCACGGCCCACCAGAACGCGTCCGGGATGGACTTGAAAAACGACTGATCGGAACCCGCCTCGGCGAAGTACACGGTGCTCGAGAACAGCACCACTCCTGGAAAACAATACGCTCAGAGACAAATGGTCGGCGGCCCCCCCTTTTTTCAACACCACAATAATAATAATAATAATAATAAAAAAACAAAAAATAAATAAAGAAAAACACCGAAACGAGATATAAGTAGTATATTAGATACACGATGATTGCGCCACGAGAGTCCAGCGACTTAAATCGCGCCGCGCCGCGACATCAACTTACCCAGCCAGCACTGCAGCAGAGTTTGGTGCTTTCTTTATCATAAATTAGGTTTTTTTTTCGTTCTAAATTCTTAATTTCTGTTTATTTCCATACCGAAATCAACTCGAATGGTGTACTGAAGCGAAAGGGTGAACGGCCGGATCTCCCGAGAATCGAGACCTAATAATACTTAACAATACGACGCGACTTTCTCTCTTTGCAAGCCCGGCTGTTTAACATCAATGACATTCCCTTTTCAACCCACTTCAGTTTAATTAATTATTTTATAAGAACTCGAAACATAATGCCATTCCCTAAGTTTATCCGACAAGTTCGGTGATTTCTATTCTGATCGTATTGTTCGGCTGCACAATTTTTGATTTTGCCGAACTCGTTGGATTTACACAAGACACTGTGTTAATATTTGAATGTTAGTCAAAACAATTCAAAGATTAATTTGTTTTTAAATTGTTAAATATAAAATTGGAAGTGTAGTTGTTTCCGTGTTAGGGAATAATAATATATATATGTATACAAAAAAAATATTAATACAATATACGCATAAATGAAAATATAGTAAAGAATCGAGAATATATAATATATGTACAATCTAATTTTTTTTATCAGAATTTAATATCTTGCTATTTTTTTACTTATAATTTGACAATCCAAACCACTAATTTTTAAAAATTATACTTTTTTAATATTTCAAATATTCAATTTCAAAGCAGAATAAATCTTTAATAATTTAACGTTATTAATGTTAAGTATATAATATCTTAAATTTACCCAAGTAGATACATTTGGAAATATATTTAATAGCGTTTTTATCAGCTAATTTTACTTCATAATATTATTTTTATGCCAAAGGTATATTTATTTTGTTATACCTAACAATTGTAAATCTTGTGTTTTACACGAATATTAAAAAAAAAATTCAAGCAGAGGAAAATATTTTCCATTTATCCGCCGTTTAGTCTCCGACTATCGCAGATAAATCTGTATATCAATAATACCCAAGTTACACAACTGGTGTAGATTTTTTGTGAATTGTGAATTTTAACTTTTCACAATATTAAATAAAGGTAACGTAAGCGCAAAATATAAATTTTATAAAATTTACCGTATACTCGAAATCACAAAGTGCGCAGCCCAGGGAGTTGTATCGCCGCAATACTACGAATAAATGTAGAGTATTGTAATAGACGAATATGTTATTAAGTACGATATAATATTGTAATATAACAACTTCATCAATCGATTTTGAAAATCACTACGTCGGGTGCGGTGTTTAGAAGGCACTGTAGGAGTTTGTTTATATATTCGGAATTTTTTCCACCTACCTAGGTAAACTCAAATATATTACGTGTACCTATATATATAAATATATATGGCTACTGCTGCTGACGAAGAATCTGTGTGTGTGTGCAGAGAAAAGTAGGCCGTTTTTCTTCAATGAGGTTATTCACAAAAACCCCGGATGGATGACGTCATTCGATCGCTATAGTCGGAGGCGGCGCGCGCAGTATCCATGACGACGGGGCCGGTCCGGGCGCGTGCGGCACCGACCCACTATAAACATATATTTATAATATTATATACATGGGTGAGCCCCGACCACCTGGTTAGAAAATGTTACGATAAAATAGTTTGAATGAAAATATTTTAATGTTATCGCGGAAATTGATAAATATGATACACGGACGATATGCGTAAGTGTGTATGTTACGCAGATCACCGTAGTTAGATGAAATTGAACGGTACTTGTATCGAATCCTTTGAAACACTACTAAAATATTACATTGATTTAAATAAACTGCGGAGTGTTTGTGTTCCTTGAACGTGCAGAATCCAAATTTTTTTTGTGGAGAACCGAACGACAGTGGTATCCAATATATTAATCCTAAATGGAATTGCTATTGGTTTTTGGAGAAATAAATATGGTTCTAATAGTTTTGAGTGAAACGGATAGGATTTCACATGTATTTTAAAAATATACATTAATTTATTTTATACATTTTAAATTTATAACATTATGTGTTATAAATTAAAAATACACGCATAAAACGATTGGTCGGGAAGAGCGCTGATCACGATAACTTGGTGAATAAAAACTCTATAAATTGATGACATTTAATGAATATGAACAATTTACTGTAAACATTGACTAATAAAAGACAACTATAAAAATATGACGGATAAAATTCAATTAAAAACTTAATATTTTAAAAATAAATTAAAACGAACCGCATTTAAATTTTTTAAATGTTAACATGTATAAGTAACATAAAATTATGTTAATGTGTATGTAAACTATTATGTTCATACTGAAAATGTGCGAATACATTTTTCAAAACATTTTTATATTTTTACGAAACTATACGAGTAGTAATAGGTATCAAATATAAATTACAATTAACGTTCTTCTGGTTTTTTTAAATGTATATTGCAGGATTTGTAAATAGTTAGGATTAAAACTAGGCTTTAAAAAGCATATAGGGAACGAAATTATCTGCAGTTTATAATTTTAAGTAGTATTTACAAGTCTAAGCTGTAGATCTTGAATAAATCTAAAAGATTCTCCAAATAAATTTAGTTAGAAACAATAGAAAAATCCGAAAACATTACAACAAAATAATAACATATAAATGTATTGAGTTAAATGGTTACAATAGCATGAATAATTTTAAAAATCCATTAAGAGGACGTTATACCCAAAGTGAAATGTATACAACGGCTAAGAGGATACGCTGTTAAACCGGCTCAATAAAAATTACTAAAACCCAAAATTATTGACGTCTAGTAATCGAAAACTACAATTTAAGTTTACAATATTACATCATCGTAATATTATTCGAAAAAGATTATTATCCGATTTAAATAGGGTTTTTGACGACAATCATTTTTGTGAACACTTTACGTTCCATCCAAATTGTGCCTACTGACAAATGACTCATCACCAATCACGCATTATGACCAAATATGATATATTACAGTACAATAATCACATACACATTTTCGCCACAAGTGCGGTATAGAAGATCGGATATGGCGATAATAATAAACGGCTGTGAGTTCCGCTCCACCGATTCCGATCGGCAAAATTGATCGACCGTCCGTGTGGTAAATCGTGTATAAAGTTTTGTCTTTGGTCGGTCCAACGGAAAATGCGAGCGAGAAGGTCTGTCAAAATGGTTTTCCGTCGATTTGTCACGATAAATCCCACCACAATCATTTAACAATTGTAGTTTAATTATTAATTTATCATATAAATATACTATATTCATTTCTAATATATAAAACAATAAATATGTTCGTTTCACAAAAATGTTTGAACAGTAATTACTGATTGAGTTTTTAAATTTATTATTGTTACTTAACTTAACCTAACTAAAGTAAATTATATTAGAATAAAAACTTTATTAATTATAAAAACATATTTTTATTGTGTGATTCAGATTGAAGATTATATGCAAATTTTTTTTTTTTAAATATTTTATCAAGAAATTACTGCTTTACATAAAAAAAACAACTTGTGTGTAAATATATAATTATACACATAATATATCATATATATTTATCTATATTATATTTAATTTTTGAGAATCTTACGCAGCAATATCATCATTGTTGGGCGATGACGATGACTACGTACGAGTGTGTGTTTGAGTTTAAGTGTATATGATCGTCTATGTGTATTTGCGTGAGTTTATTTTTATCGTTGCACGTAGAAAAAGTTAAAATCAATAGTAGCGGACTCAGAATGTAGCGGGCGCGGTGAACGACGACCACAATATACAGTCGCGAGCGATATGTTGAAGCTTTTGTGCGACGATCTAATTGGTTGGTTGTTTCTAACGGATCAACGGATATCGTGAGAATTTAAATACAAATTTTGTGAGTCAAACATTTTTATTCACTCTAAATTGGATACCAGCACTCAACGCCCTCTGTTTAAAAAACAACGTGACCGACTAGCCTTTTAACTTAAGATTATGACTTATGAGGACCAAAGCAATCACATCACAACATGAACTTTGTATATGCATAAAAAACCATTTTAAGGCGTGTTTTTGTGTTAAAGCAGGTCCCCACAACCAAATGGCAAAAATCTAAGACATTTTGGTTTTCATTATCATGCGGTGACTGTTTAGGGCCATAAAAATTAATTTGGGAACATTGACCTTGTGTTTTCTCTTGCTCGATTTTTCAAACAAATAATGTAATCTTCCTTTCGAATGAAAATCATCGGAGTATTAAATTGCTACAAGTACAAAAGTTGATAATAAAAAGTAGTTATCAATCAAATGACCATAATCTATACTGGCTTTTAGTATAATCAATCTCCCATAAAACGGGTTTACCGTGATCGGAAAACAAAAAAAAAATCTACAACGAACAACAGACATATGAAGTCTACTAAAATAAGGTCTACATAGAAATTTGATCATCTAGGTAAGAACATCAAAGGTTATGTTTTTCTAGATCTATACATTATTTTAATACTATTCATTTTAAAAATCTAATTCATTTATTCATTACCACTGCAATGACGAAAATATATACCAAATGGGGGGGGGGGGAGAATAAAGTCTTTGTTAACTTTCACCTTGAGAACTGCGTTTATTAAACGAACAAAGATATTATTACATTATATTATAAAAAAGTATAGACTTTAAATATTGTGATGGTATATTTTGGCTTGTATTTACGAATAATAAATAACCACATATATATTATGTCGTACTATGTGAGAATGTATAGAGAAAAATAACAAAAAAAAATAGAAACGTATTAGAAAAACCACTATTATTATTACTAGTGTTTAAAAATCTTGGATATCCTATAAAATATAATATAATAATATCATGACGAGGCAACCATATAGTTTTCATGCGTAGGTCATTGTAAAAAATATCATGGTAAGTAGGTAATCACCCTACGCGCATATTTCTTATAATATAATTTTATACTAAACAAATAGCTACCTACAACACATAAATGCATAAATAATATAGATATGCAGGGTACGATTATTTTATTGTAAACTAGATAGTATTATTGAATGACATGTTTACAAAGTTTGGTAATATTTAACGTTTTTTTATGATTATTATTGGTATTGGTATTGGTTCTTACAATCAGTATTTTAAAATATTCAAAGATATTACCTGATTTACGATAAAATAATCAATGCCCCTTTCATAATATTTGTTGGAATATTACAACGTAATTTGCGTTCTATATACCTACTTATTATGTATATTATATTATATAATATGATACATATAATGTTTGGTAAGTACTTAGTATATAGTAAAATTAGTTACTCGTGTAGTCACTTAGCCACTAGTCACCTTACATCATCGTTTCTCAACCTTTTTAGTGTCGCGACCCCCCTCCATCTAGGTTAGGTAAAAATTTAAACAGTAAAAATATCCTATCATTAACTAAACGAAATATAACATTTTAAATACCATATTTAGTAACTTAAGCTTATCAAGTTTGAACGTTATGTATCGGGTCGTTAGGATTTCCATTAGTGGAGTAGTGCCCGTTTTATTGATGAGATATCTAAATTTAATCGACTGCTTATTATTGTTATTTTTAATATTATTTTTGACAGTCACGCTTTGCTCGTGTTGTTAAACTCATGTGATATTGTGTTTATTAAGTTGGTTTTTAGTGCGTCTTTTTAATTTTGTGTAATTTGAATTAATGATTATGGATAAATATTTTTTTCAATAAAAAGTCTTAAATATTTAAATAAAAAAGGTGCATTTTGTAAATCAGCGTTTTATTATTTTTGACCTGCGCGACCCCCTGGTTGAGAAACGCTGCCTTACATCATACGATTATAATTTGAAAAAAGTAACTCGTTTCAAACTATAAATTACACATGTATATAATATGATACAGTAATTTCGTTACACAAAATATCCCGTCGCACAAATTAGAATATAATGTAATATACCAATAAATAAGCTCCAATAAATTCTAAATTCTTACTTTCTTTAAATATAATTGAAATTTTTAATAAAATTTAATATTTTATAAAATTCTAAAAGTAGTTATTGGGTTATCGAATGTACAAAATTTAAAATTTAATATTATATATTACATTAATCAATTCGACTTTAGCCTCATTACAGAAATCATTTTAAAGATCATAATAATATTGTACGACGATCTAAACATTATTACACGGATTTAGCAAAAAATAATATTATATTTAGATGTAATATTATATAAAGTCGTAAAAAAAAGATACTTTATAAGTTATATTTAACATGATATTTATTGCTATTTATATATGCTTATTTTGTGCACAACTTATAAAATGATGATTTGATTAATATTTCATTTTGTAATGAGTAACGAGTATTGAAATGTTAAAATCAACACTATAAGTATCTATTTAATAATTTAAATAAATAAAAATATTACTAAAAATAAGATTATACTTGCGTATTTATACGCCATTTTTTTTTATTAATTGTTATTTGACAGAAAAGTATGATTATTTAGCATGCTATCTGTTTAGACTCAAACAAATTGTACTTTCGGTTATGTACATTCTACTAATCGTTTTAGTAGACTAGAAATCCAAAAATTGAGAAAATAACTGAAACATTTTGAACATATACAAACGGACGATTTATCCCTTCCTCGCCACTCAGAGCACAGGAAAACGTTTACTGACTCGATTGTGCTCTGGTCACGATTTATTTTCGTGGTGTACCTATTTTTAATTACATGTTGATCGTATTAAAAAACGTCGAACTTAATTTCTTTTAATTTAACGCATACGCCCCAATTATTCAGTGTCGTCTAATCCTCGATTCGATTATCGTGGTCGGTCTACTGGATATCGGAAAGACGCAAAAAATTGAATATCGCTGGTTTGAATAGTAAGCGGTTCATAAAACGGCGATGACATCGGTAGACAATACGGCATACAATAAAATATAATGAGCAGCGCTACCAAATAATGCAGGGGATAATAATTTCGAATCTCAATCGCGTTGGAATAAATAATAACGAGTAATGATCTAACAAGAATTCTGCCGAAATTCTCTCAATATACTATTGTATCTTTTGCTTTATCTACGGTGATTGAGGTAGGGAGGAGGGACATGCAAAGAATTTACTGGTGGATACTATACCCATAAAAAACGGATGGATTTATGTTTAAATTTTTCTAAACGCTATATCGACAAATCGTATTGAGAAAAGTAATAATCAATCATTACAATATGCGGTATCAATAAAAAGCGCAATTTACCGGAAAGTAGTGATTTAATGAAAACTGTCGATTTATAAAAAGTTATACCTGTCATAAGGGAGAGTGTTATAGAATTAGAATGGTGACCATAAAAATATTTATAAACAGAAGTCAAAAATAATATAAATCACAGTGGACATTTTGTAAATTCAAATACTTGGAAAATTACATACAAACAACACAGAAAAACTGATATACTCGTACAATATTGTAAGAATTAACGAGATATTTCTTTGTTCCGAGAAAGATAAGTACTATAATGCAATTGCAGAAATATTGGTGGCATCTGAAGAGTATAAAATATAATTTTTCAGAAACAGAAATATTCGATAAGACGAGCAAGTTCAATGGTAAATTACGCCGCAAAATTCGACCAATAAACATTATAATATAACAATATATTAAATACTTGCCTGTGTCTTAAAAAAATTACTATAAAATAATAATGTATAACAATCGTTAAAAGTTATTAAAAGTATTATATTATATTGTGCAGGGTAGTGAGGTGTCATCGCGCATTAACAAAACGACCGGGTACAAGAGAGAGAAAGAAAATAACGTCACGTGAAAAATTCATTGCTCTTGTCGGACTAGTGGTGAGGCGCTTGATTGTCAGTGTGAGAGTTGCCCGGGGTCGCAAAATCTAATCGAAACCGGACTCAGTAACAGACGGAGAGTTCAGTGGTGGTTGCGATACAGTGGTGTGTGTATATATAGGTTAATACGAAAGAACGGAAAGGAGGTCGCACACAAACACAGATCGAGTGAGTGAGAGAGAACAAAAAAGGTTTAACCAGGTAGACGGATGTATGCAGCCCGCCGAGAGGCGGTCTCTTTCTCTTTCTCTCACACTCTCTCTCACTATATATATATATATATATATATATATATATAAATATATAAATACAGTTTTTCTACAACCACAGAGGGAGTTCGGGTCGGCGTCAATCGATAAAATGACACGTCGAAATGTTACGATTATTTTTGTTTTGCCCCGTCGTCGACGTTATTTATATATATATACGTAAACAAACACTTTAACCGCTGCCACCGCTAACAGAATTTGTTTGCGCGCGACTACTCTAATTCTCAGTATTATAAATAGCATTTCTCAATCACAGATTTTTGTGTGCAACCACCACAATAATACGAGAGCGGGGAAGGATAGACGCATAAATCAAATACTCTGCGGCGAATCTATCTCTCCGACATAAATTACTAATGGTCTGTATATTGTATACGATATTTTGTCAACTATAAGAGATGATCAAGGATAGGATTAGATCCAATCCATCACTGTGGAAGACCAGTGATACGTGATGACTTCTGTACGTCATGTTATTAATCTATATAATTATCGTTCTTGTTGGTACCGTGAAATATTTCGGAAGGTAATACTTAGGACCAGAGTATTTACTATGAAAACTTGGTTTTATATACGCCGCGGTACGACGGAATTGAACACAAAGATCCCCAAAGTCAACCACGCGGGGTATTAGTACACAATAACAAAAGCAACAATAAGATGCGCGGTATAGGCGGACGCGGACGCGGTTCGTCGTCGAAAAATCTTACCAATAAACAAGAAAAATATGAGCAGTCCCAGTTCTCGCATAGAGGCTTTTAGGGTGCGCCCAAGAATTTGCAATCCCTTGGAATGTCGGGACAATTTGAATATCCTGAAAACCCTCACGAGCCGGATGACCCTGAGTATGGCCAACGACATAGCCTGGTTGGTGCTCTTGTCTTGCGGATTCTGCGGCGCTTTGGGAAGGTTCATCGTGGGGTCTTCCTCCTCAGCAATCACTGTAGCCAACGTGATGAAGTACGGTATTATAGCGATTATATCGATCGTGTTCATCACGTCTTTGAAGAAGTGCAACTTATTAGGGCAGGCGAGAAAGCGGACGGACAGCTCGAATGTGAACCACACGATACATATGGTCTCAATCAAAAAGAACGGATCGGTGATATCAGGCACCTCGTCCTCCTCAATCTTCGTACCGTTGGTCGTCGTGTTGAACACTTTGTAGTGTTTAAACTCTGGCAATGTTTCCAGACAGAATATCACGATGGATAGCAATATAACGAACACGGATATGATGGCCACCACCCGAGCGGCTTGGGAGCTCTCCGGGTACTCGAACAGTAGCCAAACCTTCCGCTGGAACTCGGGTTTTGGCAGTGGTTTCTCTTCTTCTTTTATAAAACCCTCTTCTTCCCTGAAAATGAAAATAGGTAAAGCAAAAACCGGCAGTAAACATCACATAGTATTAAAATGTAATATAATAATAATAATAATAATAATAATAACTAATTATAATAAAATTAATCTCACATATCATTTTATAGATCAATAAACAATACAAGTGCGAAATTGTTAAATTATAAAAAAATAAACCTATTGTGTCCGCTTTGACATGTTGATTAGAGATGTTTTATATGTTTTCAAAGTATAAAATAAAGATTAAATAAATAAATGCTATCGAAACGCATAAAAAACAAAATATTCATTACTAAATAGTAATATTAATCAAAAATCATATACTTTTGTTTTAAAAAAATGAACTAAAATAGTTTTTTTTATATTGTAAGAATTTTTAATAATATAAATAATGTACACATGATATTATCTTATAATCTTATAGTAAAATAGCAATGTAGTATTACATATATTTCAATAGGAAAAATTAAATTGTATAGATTCTTACACATCAAAAAGTTTAAAAAATAAAATATTTGATCTGTATGACGTAAATGTAATTATTTTTTACTCGAAAATATTTTTATTTTTTTGTCGTAAAAATGTAAAAACTATATTATATTAATAATACATATTTATGAATAATTGAAAAATCAATACATTGTTATCCCATACAGAAATTGAATAAAAAATGTCCCATTATATTACATAATTGTCGTTGTTATTATTGATTTATGACAAAAGAAGTAAAAAAATATTTTAGATACGTATTCGAATAAAATAAATGAACACGTTAATGCACATATATCTAGGAAGTCATACGACAACTGTTTCAATTCCATTTCAAATAAGATTTTTCATTGGCGAACAGATGATTTGTGTTTATTATATAATATTATATATATGATATTATATGCGGTACTTTGCTTAAAGTACTTTATTATATAGCTTCAAAAAAGGACATTGCGTCAAATAGTATTGGCTTAATGCATGTTTCATGAGTAAACTTAAATAATTTATGGTTATTTATATTCGAGAATAATAACGCACCATACGATATATTGTGATCAGAGTATTATACTTATGAACTTCAATTATATGCGGTAGGTCGAAATATTTATAATACTACAGCATATATTCTTTTTAAAAAAATACAGTAATACTAAGTAAATTAAATAAGAAGTATATAAAATATTGCAAATGAATATAAAATATTTTTGCTTTTATTTCTTCATAAAAAATTTAAAAAAAATTTAAAAAAATTAAAATATTAAAAACTTAATAAATCTATGTGGACATTGGTAAAATTGTTTGAACATAATGTATTATATAATAATATAAACAGGTCTTTTAAGACACGAGGTGTCAAATGACATTATTTTTCTTTTATTTAAAATATTAATTATTTTTGCGTTCATCGCGTGAGTGCTGGCCAATAGAAAATATTTTATTTGGTCATCTGATTTTCCAATCAACTATTACAATGACGTGTCGAAATCAATATATTTTGTTCTCAAACGATCGCTGTACACATGTCTCAAAACTTAAAAGCGTATTCTGCGTATGATACGTCACTGTCGCATGTCAAAAAAAAATAATACGCCTTATTTAAACATTTCTAAGCCTCTAAGGTCATTTTTTCTGGACTAATCGATACAAAACTGGTATGAGGAGGTGACAGTACTAACAAACAAACGTGCGTATAATATTAAAAAAATTATCGATAGTCAATCACTTTCTCCACGATGTGCCTAAAAAAACAGGATATACTCATACACGAATTGTGTATAAACACTCGTTAGGTTATTGACGTATGATAGAAAATATTGAAAAAGTCATATTCTAAGAATTAATTATAAAATCAGAAAGGATATGGACGAATAAAAAATAGCGTTGAAAAAGGTTTTTTTTAACAAAGTACTTTTAAATTAAAGTAATTGTCAACAATATAATGAGAATGCAGAGCAAATATAAAATTACTCAAGAATCATTTTATATTATTCTTATCATTTTTCAATCATAAGCTTTCAACTTCGATGTATATTATAATAGTTAAAAGAATAAGTTGGTTGGTTTGGTAAGAGACAGATACGGAATAAACTATTATTATTATTATTAGGCTACACCACTAGGCTAGTAAGTCATTATAAAATGATACTTGTGCATTATATTATTTATTACGCAGTACTACATTTAATTTTGGCGGCAACAACACGAAACACGAGTACAGTACACTGTAATAATAATATTATTGTACCGTTTGCCTCCAACATAAACGGACCGTGTAGCTGTTTTGCCTATCTATTTCGCCGGCGAACAACTATATATTTAAATATTGATACATTACAATAACATTGATATCCGCAATGAATAAGTCTGGTTTTGAATTCCGTTGTGTATTTCTATTAAATTAAACAATTTTGTGAAAAAAAATTTTTCCGGGACTCTCAACAATGTTTTATCGGAAGTATATGAACAGTAACTCACGTTTATAAATAATAACATAATATTTAAACGATGACAAGGATGATGCGAATGGATTTTGAGGTAATGCAAGTCTATTTTTAGAAAAGGGAATATATATATTGTAACTACAGCGAATTTCAGGTCGTATTGATCGTCCCCCGTTCAACCACCGGCTGGCTAGATATATAGGCTCATCCTCTGCTGTGTGCGCTGCACCCACGTAAGCCATTTACATTGTTGCCGTTTTAACTCGTTTGCAGCCCAAAGCAAAATCCCGACCGGTGGCATCCCCTTCACCAATCATCACTATAAGCCTTTCCCACCACCAACCCTTGGAGACTATTACTATGTACATATTATTTACACGAGTACTGCTTATAATACTACAATATATTATAATACAACTTGATACTAATATACTGATATATCGGTATAATCGGATGGTTCTTGAAAGAATTCATTTTTTTCATTTTAACTCTGTTTTTTATATAGCACACGAAGTGTATATCGATTGACAGCAATGGAAGCACTTGACCAATAATAACACACGCATATACACACACACACACACACACACACACACACACATATATATATATATATATATAATGTAATATGCACTACTAATGGTGTCTTGAGTTATCACTTCAGTCGACGGCGCGAGACTTTGGAAAATTACTACTATACGGAAGTCGTTATACTAGAACGAAAAACGAAAGTATTTGAGCACGTATGCCAAAGAGTAAAATTTTTCCATTTTTGACCCCCTCCTCCCCATCAGAGATGAGGTGCTAAATATGTTCTCCGATTAACAATTGATGTTCCTTGTCACCCATGACACAGATTAATATTATTAAACGTAGAAAATACCAATAAATTACACGTATACGTATAACAGGAATTTTAAAATGAAAAAAGTTATCAATCTGACTACCAGTTACTGCAGTTAATAAACCTATTTTGATATTTTCAGATAATTAAATAAAAATTTGAAAATGTCTCATCTATTTTCTGACGTCATACTTTTTCACTGTCCTCTAAGGAGACTTTTTAATTTATAGAATTATTTTTTACATTCAACACTAGATCTATGCGTTTAATATACAAATATTATACAGTTGGTTGAACATAGAATTCATTTACAAAAAAACGTTTATTTGTATGGATATACATTTTTAAAATTAATTGAAAATTGCATATACGAAATACATTTTGTTATAATACAGCAGTAGGTGTTAAAAACATACAAAAAAAATAATAATAATGACTTTCAATAGATACCTATATCACTACAATTGGTTTTGGGAGTTTAATCTATAATGCTACTATGCACATTATATGACTACAAGCTTTATTTAGTATTATGTATAAAAATTGCTATTTCTTAGTTTGCATTATAATATATTAATATACTGTTATATACCAATTTATGTTTTCTATTCCCAAAACGGGATTGGTCGATTTTTGAAATTACAATCGTGCATTTGACATAAAGTGATAATTTATAGTTCCAATAATAGTAGCACAACAATGCGTATGTGATACGTTTATATAAATATATATATATAGTACATTAATGTAGAATAACAATGCGCGTATTTAGTTGGTAAAGTGAAGTAAGTCGTCAGTATGCAAGTAATTGATGTCACGTATGAGATCCGAAATGGAAACGTGTTCGGAAAATATATACATAGGTAGTACGTGGGAGAGAAATATTTTTAGGACGATACGCTGGTGGAGGAAAAGCGAGAGACTCGATCCTAGTTAAGTCTTCGAATTACAATCTTACGTGACCCATTTGCCACAACAGTAGTGCAGAACCTATTCCATACTCACTCGTCTGTTCCAATGTAGTATTCCACCTTACCACTACCCTCCCACGAACCATTCGTTGAATTTCGGGCAAACAGAGCATATTAGGCGTGGTAGGGTAGAAAAACACACGCATGCGCGACGACGAACACATATCTATATTCTCTACCACCAGTACTATCACCTAGCCCGCGAAAACCCTTGAGGGTAATTGTTTCAAGCGACAGCATCATCTCCACGATGCATGCACACCACCTAAGTACGATATACATATAAATTTATTATATGCATATGTATAGGCATGTATGAAGTGCCTATGACTAGCGGAAATTGTGATGAGGAAGTTTTGCGAATGATGGAATGCGTGTGAGTATATAGGGTGATTCCGGTATAAATATACTACTTAATAGAACTAAAATTTAATTTTTGGACTGATCTGAGTTCGTATGCACTTAGAGAAAGAAAACATCCAGATCGAATTTTGGGTAAAGAGAAAATTTTAATATTCGTAGTTTAAAATAAAAACAAAGAAAAATTTTAGCAAAATATATATTATATTTTATAAAAAAATAAAATAAAATAATTGTTAAACTTTATTTTGAACATTGTATGATCAACATTAGTCCGACACATAACATAATACTATCTGATAATCGATATGACAATCTTGGAACTTAGAAGTCTTACCTAAATTTATTGGTGGCCAGTTCGCCGAGTTCGTAGAATTTGATCTCTTCAGAGAACACGTCCAACGGCACCGTAGTCGGCCTCCTCAGTCGGCCACCGCTCTGGTAATAGTAGAGAATGGCGTCGAACGTCGGCCGGTTCCTGTCGAAGAAGTACTCGTTGCGCAACGGGTCGAAGTACCGCATCCGCCGACACGGGTCGCCCAGCAGCGTGTCCGGAAACTGGTTCAATGTCCGCAGCTGCGTTTCGAACCTCATACCGCTCACCTGAAACGGATCAGATAAATAAATATATAAATTGCAAAGTTTAAGATAAATGTATAATTATAAGTATATTATGTATGTATATTGAATATATTATATAATAAAAAATACTCAATAATAACAAGTATATTATCAATAGTAGTTTAACCCGTCTATACAGGATTGATAATTCCAGTGAAGTAAATGTGATAATAATATAAATATCATTCTATAACTGGCTGATTTTTTTTTTCATAAAATTTAAAAACATTTATTGTTGTGATTCTAATAGGAATATAAAAATAGAAATAATTGTTCATATATTATTAGATTAAAGGAAATTTTTTTTCCTAGGGAGTGGTAACTAAAGGAAACAAAATTATGGGTTGTTAGCATAACAATATGTGTGTGCATCGTGATTGTAGTAAAAGAAGAAGTTTGATGATTCGATTATTGAACCAAAATAGCTAAGGGTTTCCTCAAAACTTTCATATTATTATACTTTTATCCTCACAAAAAAGAAAGAAAAAACACTGCAAAAGGTAACAAAAACTTTTGTTGTAACTCCACGTACGATCTGAAAATGGTGATAGTTCACGTACAAAAAAAATGATTTTGTCATAACTCAAAGTTTAATAATATATTATCTTTATTAGTATTACTAAGTTGATTTTTTTTTATGCGCTTAACTATTATAATCGCCCAAAAAAGTATAATGTTGCGCATAATTAATTTGACGTATAGACATGGATCGGTGCATTGATGAAATAGCCTTTAAAGGTTATAACTTGTAACGATTATAAAACTATTAATAGTTATTACCTAGTAATATAATATCAATTATATAAATATGTTTTCGACCTAACAGTCAATCCAAATTTTATACGGACATATTTTTTATCATCGGTACAAAATCTTTTAATATATGATACATTTAATTTAATAAATAATTTTTAACCTAAAGTCATCTATTTCTTGAAGAAAAACATTGAATATTTTCCAACGTATACAAACATGATTAGAGCGGAAAAAAATAGAAATCGTAATATGTATATACGTGCGAAATATAGAGGGTTATTATTTTTCGCAAAAAACTACAGTGAGTGGACCACTCTAAATTTATTTACATAGGACAACTATAAGAATTTATTAAATTATGACAGTATTTTTTGTTATTAAATTTATTTTCTTGTAAACTATAAATTAATTTCATAACTTTAAAAATTAAATATAAAAAAAAAAATAATACTATAATGTATATCAAGAGGTTTATTAATTTTAAAGGCATATTTCATTGTTTTAAAATCTTATATAGTGAGAGTTATGATTCAAAACTTTATAAAATTTGATATTTATTCTTGTGGTTATGACATAAATTCAAGGTCAATGTTTCACTTTAGAATCAGTATAGTAATATATTTTATAGAAAAACGTATATCTATTGAATTTTTATTTTAAAACATATCTCATGTAAATAGTAAGAAATTCTATAAAGATTTAATTTAAATTTAAATTTAAAAAAAAATTTCTGCTACATTCCTCAATGTAAACATCTATAAATATGATAACAATAAAACAATATAATAAATACATAAACGCAAAATGTACATTTGTGTACATTTTAAAACTTTAAAAAGTTGAAAGCCCTATCCTTATAATTTAATATCCTACAATATATACATAAATAGGAACTCTAATACTGAAGCATATGAACAACTGATATTGTGGTATTAAATAAAATATTATAATATCGTATACAAAAGGATAAAGTAGGAACGTTTGTTAATTGGTTTTAAAAATATATTATTTCACTGTATCGTCCCACGTAAGAACTTTATTGTGCAAACATATTATGATAGGTACCTAGTAGTGGTGGTAAAACTGCTGTAGTAGGTAAGTAGGTAGATTTAGGTATAGTGTTTTAAACATGAAATAAAAGTATTTTATTATCATGCACAACCATTTGATTAATTTCGAAAACGACTGCCATTTCGCCGGCGAATATCGTAAAATCGAAGAAACACACACTTATCAAGATAATATATTATAATAGCGTTTATTTCGGGTCAAGTTTGATAACCACTAACTACGTGGAACATTATGTGCACATTATATACGTTCTGGAATCCTATACATATATGATAATATATTATTATAGTATCGTAACGTAAACCAATCAAACTTTGTATACTTTACGTGCGTGCTTCGTTGTTGTCGGGAACAATAATATATTATGTTAGTGATAATAATCATCGATAAAAACTAGAGCATAGTGATGTAACAACTAAATTATTATCATTAATATTACTATTATTTTGGTTTTGTCTAAGATTATTTCGTGCATGTTATTACAGGTCGATATCAAATATGTGTGATGTTCAAGAAATAATAAACTGATTTTAGTTTTAAAATTTAAAACTAGCCAACATCTAGTTTATAGTTTTCCCTTACTATTGTTACTTAGGTTTACAGTTATGCATGTGATTAAGCATATAATGTGACTATGTATTCAAATTGTATTGCATATATCGTATAGTTATGGTTATAATTTATTTCAGCTACAATTACCGTTAAAATATGATAAATAAAACAAAAACATTCCATGCCCATAAAAAAGACGTTTTTATTTTTATCATACCATTATAGAGAATATATTTATCACTATACGTTCCAAGAAACTTATGAGTAATAGCAAAACAGAAAATTACACTCCAGGGACACATTTTAATAACACTGTGGAGAGGAACTTACCCAGCAAGATATTGTTTGCATATATAATTGAAAATAAATTAAACTTCTTATATTAAATCCTAAACTTATAAAAAGATTGAGGATGATTATTATTCTTTGTAGCTGTTTTTCTTCTTTTACTTTATTATTAAGCTTATTATGGGTTCAGGGAAAATATACCATATTATTATATTATTATTATAAACACATTACAATGATCATAAATAAAATAAATGGTTGTAGCATTTGTATACATCATAAATTTGTCCATTTATTAATTACAATTATAATATTTTAAATATGTTTCATGGTTATACACCATCGTACTATGCCAAATATAATTTTAAAGGATTGTTTTAATGATTAAGTGAGGAAAATTGTAGAGAAAAGTTAAATATTTGTTTACTAACAATATATATATTGATATATTTTATAATATAAATATAATTGTTAAGTTGTTAATATAATATAAATTATGTATATATAAACTTTAATTACGCAATGATAGTTTTTAACAACTTTTTAATTATTAATCTTATTATTACAAAAATTGAATTATTTTTCATTGGATATTAGAAAAATTAGAATAATATCCAAAATACTATTTATATTTTAAGTACTTAGGTCAATCATATTTTTTTAATGACATAAAAATATGACAAAGACTACAACTACAACAACAAATATATGTATATAAAAAAAAATTAAGGATTATTTTATAATCTGCAAAATATCCTTTCTGTACCTTTAATTGCCAATGCCGATTCTTCCTAACTTACCTTAGATATCTAATATATATGTTAACCTAATTCATCATTACTTTTTCTTTGTACACGTATACATTATCATTATATTTAAAAAAAATATGTAATAATCAGGGGTTCTTAACAATTTATACATAATTTATACGTTGTTTCTAAAATAAATACTATTTCTTTGTTATCGCTATAAGGTTGCTTATATATATTTACTTTTTTTAAACGGCGAAGTTCCGTAAAATAAATCAAATATATCTACCTATTATTTAAAATTAATAATTAACATATTAACGTATACTTAATATTTACAATTATAATCTATTGTATCGCATATAATATACAATTATTTATATTTTATTTATTCTACTACTCGTGTCAGTATTGTATTATATTGATAGTTAATAAAGTCATAACTGCTGATATTTTAATAGCTAATAATAGAATATAATGATTAAAGATTATACAGTATGATAATATAATAATATTATTCTAATAATTTAATATTAAAAATATACTAAGTAGCGTTTAATTGAATTTTTGGTTCAATTTTGTTTATTCTTTAAGAAATTAAATATACAATTTAATTGTTATAAAATCGAAAATTAATGTTACACAAAACATTAAATAAATTATGCATATTATAATAATCTAATATAATAAAATTATCAATCTGAACCGATATTATTAAATAAATACAATATACATATATATATATCTATAGGTATAACTAGACATTAAGGTTAAAGGGCTCTTCAGTCCTAATACTTTAAACATAATTAAAAAAATGAGAGTCTTTGTTATTCCAACTTATGTCATATAAATCGTTAAAAATATATAATGTTATTTTATTATAGTGTGTGAAATTTTTTTGTTATTAAATGATTAAAATATTATTATTTAGATATAAATTCATGTTTAATTATCTTAAAATATAAGTAAAATATAAAAGATAACATTATAATAAATACACTAGTCATTACAGTTTAAGCCTCCGTTCAGAAATTGAAAATGTATTAAAAATATCTTTTTTATTTAGAAAATTTAATAAATCTTTTTCAATAACTACGATAAACAAGTAGACAACTTAGAGAAACGATTTAGTAACATAGTTGATCTTATGTAAGTATTTATGTGACGCATTGCTGAAAATCATCTTTCACCAGATTCGGAACTTGTTTGGATGAAAAATGTTAAATATAGCATTTTATTTAAATTTTGAAATTTAAAAAAATAAAACGATATTTTAAATTTAAATTTAAATCTTTGGTAGGAATTATGGCGGGTGGAAGGGTGTAAATAAAAATGGAACTTAGCCCCCTAATCCCCTCCCCCTAGTTATATCTATGAATATATCAAGTCCTAGTATCGGTTAATCCGATTCAACTGGTTATATTTACAGCTTTCAAAACCGGTACTCAACAGAATACGCGCTCATATTATACTCCCAACGTTAATTAATAAGCGTGTTATACAATATGGAGTAATTATGCGAACGTTATACGCGAGGGTGGATATTTCGTCACACGAAAGGATGACGCACATTATAAACCATTAGAGAATCATTAATTTGGCTCCACCGTAGCCGTCTAAAATAATAAATAACGTACAGGACTCTATGTATACGTCACCCGGTGCTCTATACAGAGTGTCATCTTCTGCACTTCCCTCAACCCCCTTTCCCGCTAAAAAAATCTTTATTCCTCTCACCCGTCATTTTCTTTCATTGAGATTACTTTGCTAAAGGACTTTATATAATATATTACGATAATGTCATAGAGAAAATAGTCGACATCGGCATTGTAGAAAACGTAAGCAGGAGGTGCAGATCGTTACTGTTTGTTCGCACCATGCACATTACAAGGTTAAGTTAGGTTTTCGTTATATTTCAATATATTTTATGTTTTTTTATTAAGTTATTTATTTTAAATACCCATGAAAACGTGTTTTATATTTGTGTATATGCTATATGTGAAAATAAATAAAAACGCATAAATAATAGAAAACGTTTGAGGGCAATACGATACTTATATCTATTCTATTATATCATACATAATAATAAATCTTAATAATACCATAAAAAATGTAATTTTTTGTTGGAAAAAAACTGTAATAGCACTTATGAAACTTAAAAAAATCATTTGATAACACAGCATCACTGTAGTGGTGTTTAAAAATGTAACTTATTCTATACAATTTTATTATTAAGTTCTTAATGATTTGACGAATATTTTAAATCACTGTTAAAACTATTTCTTGACCAGCCCTAAAATACCTATGCATTTACAAGGAAGCTTTATTTATATAAACATACAAATGGTGTAGGCTATAGGGGAGCTAAATACTAAGATGTGGTGGGACAAGCTAAGTCTGTATAATATGCTCTTTTGTCATTCCAAATTTAGAGTTTGCCATTCGAAAAGACACGAAACGCAGTCGTTAATATCCAAATAATATAATAGTGAGTAAATTTTATACGTAAATAAACTAACAACACAATGGTTTTCAATCATTTATGCAAACGATTTACTTTATGATTGATTATATGCAGGTCGTTTCTAATAAAACACAAAAGTTATGAAATTTGGCGAATTTAAGATGTAAGATATGTATAAAGTTAAAATCAAATACTAGTTTTGGGGTTATTTAAACAAAACATATTTTTATTTTGATATATTTGCTGCCTGCTGCTTTGTTAAAAAGATAATATTTGGGTTTTCCTATAAATAAATATATTTAAATATTTACAATTGTTGTTTCATGGCACAACAAGTAAATTTTACATAAAATACAATTATGTTTGTTATATATTTTTTTTAAATTTTAGTTTAACTTATAGATGAGTCTAGGGTAACAATTATTTTTGTTAATATTCATAAATAATATATTAAATTATCAAACCAAACATAAAAAAAAATCACCGAAACGAAAAAATTAAAATTAAATTTCGGTTGGAAACGGAGTAACGGCAAAGGTTTTGTGTCTACAGCATAACCATAAACTTATTCCTAGAATTAAACAACCACTACAAAATATATATAAGAAACCAACTTTACCCGGTGATAGAAATAGTTTTAAGAGAATTTTAACAGAAAACATTTATGTTTTTAAGAGAAAAAAAAGATATTGAATCACAAATCATAAAATATAAGAAATACTATATCATATGATCTATATTATTATGAAAATAAATACATATTATACGCGCTACTAAAACATAGATACTGGTAGAATGAAATTCCAATTTGTGATTCTTGTCAGTTGTATAATGAATACTAATTGTGTGGCTATAAGACAATTTATTCACATTTCACTTACAGTAATAGTCAAGTATTAATCTGATGATCAATCCCTCTTCCCGAAATTTTTAAAATGTATTAATTTATTTATTATGAAAAAACTAAAATGTATGATACTTGTAATTAATTGTATTGTACTTAGGTATAACAAATTATCTATCATAATAAAATAAACAGCTTGCATTTTAAAATATTTTTTTTTTTATAAAAACAGCCCCCCAAAATTTAGGTTTAAGTACGCCACTGATTCGATCGCGTATGTATTGTCGTCGTATAGGTTAGGTAAAGTAGCTTTTTTTCCTCTCAGAGTGCATTTACGAAATATAGCGGTCCATATGAGTTTTCCAAAGATCAACACGTAAAACCGATACGCATATTATATTATAATACGCATTTTAAGTGACTGTACGACCATAATATTATATCTATAGGTGCATTTGTGCATTTATCATTACATGATCGTAACTATTAGGAATCGCAGTTAAAGCAATTTTTAATAATATTTTACATGGCATTAATGAAATTGAAACAAAATGAAATAATTAATTTCAAAAAATTAAAATTAAATATTTAATCTAATTTTATATTAATATATATAATAATACATTCATAGCTAAACAACCTCTCCTTTTTTTATTCAATTTAATAGGCACAGTAGCACACACGCCATTACAATTTTTAAAATATTTATAATTACGAAGATTATGATAAAGAATTTGCCTGTTACTCAAGAACTATAAAGCTTTTAGGCATATTCTCAAAAATTTGTTTTAAAGAATTTTGTTTTTGTTAAGTATGGTTGTTGAAGAGACTTTTGCCCATATCGGGCAGGAATAAATGATTAGTGGTCGATTATTGAGGTAAAGTAAGATGGATGATTTTATTCGGAGGGTCAATTTATAGTTAACTAAGGGATAAAGTGTATTCATTCTTGTATATACTTGAATGAACTTTTTATTTAAATTAATTTTCCATGTCAGTTTTTCATCTAAGCAGAATATAGTTGTATAATATGTTTTGAAAAAAAAGCGTTTTTTAAAACGGTTTCTGAGCCGATGAAATTAAAAAAAAGTAAGTAGGGAAATCAACATACAATATCCTTGTGTTTCACCCCTATACTTCAATTAACACATACCTGACGCTGCAGAACTTTTTGCATATGTTTATTTCTATTATATTCTATAATAATATCGACTTAAATTAATAATATAATAGTACCTATTCATAACATTGCTATAATATATTATAAATATTTTATCGATTGTATACATATATCACAAATAACTGTTCTTTATTTATCTATAAATCACGTATACATATTACATAATATACAAGTTAATCCATTTAACGCATAGGTTCTCAAACTTTTTTCATCCACCGTCCACTTTGAGAATAAAAAATTTTCCAGCGCCCCCTAAAAATATTTAAGCTTACCATCTGTAGTGTATTTTAAAAACAATGGTTTTCATGCCGGCTACGACAGACGTAAAATCAATTATGAGGACATGTAGTAAAAATTTAATTTTAGTTTGAAGTTTACATAATAATACATAATAATTTTTAATCAGTATTGTCCCTCTAGCCTGCTTCAACGCCCCCAACATTTCTTCGGGTCTTATACCACCCCCCTGAAGACTATCAACGCCCAATGGGGGCGCTATCGCCCACTTTTAGAATGATTGATTTAACGTAAGATACTCATTATTATTTCAGAAAACACTAACGGTTTTTTTTTCAATATTTCTGCTATGTAATTTTAGTTATTTTTGGGAAAAAAATATTTTTTATTTTTATTGTTATTAGTTTTTGAAGTTTTTATTCTTGTGAATGATATTACATTTTTAATTTTATATTTCAAAGGAGAATATTTATTATTCGAAGTATTCTATCAATCTACAAAAATAAAATTTTAGACAAATAATTTATTAATTAAAGTCCATAAATATTTAAGGATTAGATAAGCGGATTTTAGTGGGTAATCTTTTTAGTTATTCACAGAGCACCCCACTCGTACTATTCCACTCTGCGCATTTAACCTTTAAGTATTAATAAGCCATAAGTAATTGGTTCAAAATTCTATTTTTATTCATCGAAATACTTAAAATAACTAAAATACAAACAAAAAATATAATTTTTTTTAAAGTGTCATTTTTAACGATTGAAGATAACGAATAAAAAATATTTTTAAAAAAATAATAGTTTTTAAAATATTGAGAATCTTACATTGAATAGATCAACCGATATAGTTATACAAAATATGATTAACGATGGGACTTTATATATGCGCGCCGTGAATTCTGCTCTCGAAACTTTTACCCGATTTTAGAGACTAATGAATGCGTACGAGGGCTCTTCACGTTCGTCGAGAACGGCGGCGGCGTGGAAATCACCCTCGATTTAGGACGCCGTCTTATCCGCACTTTCCCCTCATGGCCATACTATGTCTTCCATTGTACAACGAGCGTTATATTACATAAGAGTTAAGTGCCCGTATACCTATATTTTGTATGATATATATTATATAAAATATATATCGTACAACGTCCTCTTGAACTCTGTCTGCGTTTATCGTAAAACGACTGTGTGTGGCAGTTCATCGCCGCTCGACCATTTTGGGCTTAACAACAGAGAAATAATATAATAATTTTACGAGTATATATTTTTGTACCACTGTATATACGATTCAATACCCGTCACACTCTTCTCGAAATTTTTTTTTCACGCCGATTGACTGTGACGATTTTACAATTTTATTACTTACGTTATTTTCAACCCCAATGATAACTGATAAGTATATGGTACGTGGCTGTTGAAACAATTACATTTTTAATTCAACACTCCTACTTTTTATACTTTTTACTATAATTTATGGTTTGATCATATTTTGTATTTATTCAAAGATATTGTACCATAAAGATAGATTTTAAATATAATGTTCCTAGTACTTATTTACAATATCTATAATATAATAATGTAAGGACTAAACACTTATTTTTTTTATATATGCCTTGGAGCTTTATCATTTAAACGACCAAAGGTCTTTATAAATTTAATATGTTTAACAATTATATATATTTTACATACTATATATAAATTATATATAATTTACACGGTTATGGAGTCACTTCCAACGAGGTGAATGCTGCATTAATTCTAAATCTTAAACTAAGTAGTATGGTTTTAGACGCTTAATACGTCTGATGTCATTGGAGTTATTTAATAATTAGATGGTCAATGGATTGACATGGTGATCCAGCCTTTTCTCGTGTTTTCAAGAAAATTTTTAGATTTTTTCTACTATTGTAGATATATCACAGTGAATTTCGTTGTTTCTTTCGAACCGGTAGGCTGCAGTGATGGTCTGAAGTGCGATGTTTTGACAGCGTTGTATTACGTCGATGTTAGACTTACTGGCAAAACTCATAGTTGAATGCCGTAAATCTTGATCGGTCTTATATAATAGCTACATACAGTAGGCTTTTGTTTTTGATGGTTATCTCGGAATGGGGTCGACTAACCAATAAAGATTTCGCATTTTTTTCTTAATCTGAATTTTTTTCTGATGGACGTGGTGTTTCCAGTTTAGACGATAGTCAGGATACAATCCAAGATATTTAGCTGAATCTTTTTGCTTTTTTACACTTATTATAGTTAATGAACTCTATATTCAATAGAATACAAAGAACATTTATTCAATTTATCATAACCTAAAATGTTGAGCTATTGTATTATCTAAATAAAGTATATTATTATACAGGATATGAAATCTATAATGTCTATTATTGTACAATAGGTATAATTTATCAATAAAATGGAATTTAAATAAAAAAGAAGAAATACTTAATTCTTTATTTTTCTATAACAATATCAAATGCTTTAAGCACAAAGTAGTACCAATCAACAACATTTTTTTTTTTAATTTACAATTAATAAATTAATAAATAAAAATAATGAAATAAACAATTAATATACTAATATATTATACATTATAAATATAATTATAAATTATACATTATATATACTACGTAACAATGAGATTGCATTTTTTTTCTAGTTTAGTAATCAAGACAATGTCTCACCAATACACTTTTCTTAAACTCAATGGGTACTTATAAAACATAAAAATCCTCCACGATAATGCAAACTCAGTTACCGCAACTCTGCCAGTGCTATGTAATTTTACGCGATGAACGCTCGTTTCGAGTGTTCTCTAAACGATATCTATTGATCGCTATTATTATATTATGTTTCACAGAGACGTGTGAATAAAAGAATAATTATGATAAAAGAAAATTATTTAAAAAGTCTAATATCCGGTCTAGACGTAGGAACTGCGTGTATAGCATGAGAAACAGGCGTTTCATCAGCTACAAAATATCAAAACTCCCTTAAGTGCTGCTGTGTCAATAAATATTACACAAGTTTCGAATTAATTTGACGAGTAATTAATTTCTCTCACTATCCCCTTTGGAACTCACTCTAGATCATTACGTGTGCTATATACAATATATGTGTGTGTGTGTGTGTGTGTATCATAAGGATAGACGGTTTTCGCTAAAGCCCTCTTGTAATTTCGTCATGTTGACAATATTCAGTGGCCAATATCTTCGTAATCCAGCCGACTATTTCTTATTCCCTTCAAAGTTGTGTACCCTTAATCCAACCCTCCAACGTTCATTCAATGTAATTTCAATGTAAATTGTTTAAATAGCTATAATATATATAGTATATACAAACTTATATATAAGCATTGTATCTCAATGACTACGCGGCGCTCATCAATCTCGGACCGTTTCGTAAAGTCAACAGTGGCAATAACATATGTTAAGTTTTTGTTACTAATTTTCACGTAAAAATTATATATACATATCTAATACCTTATCAATAAAATAACATATTATTATCGAGAGATGTACTACTTACGTTGATTGTTACTCTTTCGCAGAAGTCGTGATCGTGCGGTATTGGTTCGAATGTCGCGCTCCCCGAACAGTGTTGAGGATGACCGTGTGTGAGGCCTGTTCCAAGACTTGCCCCTGGACCACAGCCGTCTTCGTCTTGGGTACTGAGTTTCGGCAGTGACCTAAACAAAGGGTACCAAAAATTAATTAATGATGAAATTGCGCAGTTTTTTACTTTTTATCAATGTTATAGAGATTCAATCGTTATACTAAAATTATACACGAATATATTTTATTAGGTTTATATTTTTACTTGTAAGTATTTATTATGATGTAGTGTTTTTCACATTGTATTTAAAAAAAAAAGGTAGAAATTTCGTTAAATAGGTATTTATTTTATACAGTGTCTACTGCTTACACATTAAAACGGCTGATAGTTTATTAAAGTTTCTACTAATATTATAATATTAATAATCTCGAATCAACCAAAAACATAAAAACATTTCAAGAAACGTTAATAACATCATAAAAAAACGTCAATAAACAATTTTTATCAATGATATATACAGTGCGTAAATATTAAAATATTTCTATCTGCACAGATTATGTTATGGGTAGATTATAGATTATAGAGATTCGTTAATATCGTGTCTTATAATCAATATATTTGGTGTCTTGCAACTAATATTCTTAATATTATTACAACTTCATATTATTGTTAAATAATGAATATAATGAGTATATAGACATAATATGGTTACGCACATTTAAATGCAACAAGCATAGTACAGAATTCACACTGTTTGATCTATCTGAATTTTAAATCACTTTTAACCGGCGGAGTTTATAATATATAATTTTACATATTAAATACATTAAAACATGCAAACCTAATTATCATATAGATTAGCGGGATTTATTCAGTACAAAACTGCTTTAAAAAATGGGTAAAAACCATACAACCGTTTATTTCGATTGCGTGAAAAACGTTTTCGGTGTTACCCCCCCCCCCCACCATATAATTACTATGCATTATACTATAATGCATGATATTAAAGTATATGTATATATATAACTGTTTTTACTGCGCGTTAGTTATAAATTTATAAAATACACGGTATAGTTATACAATATACATCGCAGCAGCTCGTCTGGTCGTGAAGTGAAATATAACGAAAAAACGGAAAATATTAGGTATATCCAACGAGCTGTTAGTTGTGGCGTGTTTTTGTCAGCCCAATTACTGCACATAATAAAATAATAGTAATAATAATAACGATATGCGGAAATCCGTTAAAAATTTGCGAAATCGACTGCGATCACCATTTTAAAGCTATCGCCACGTATGAATAGGTAACTACAGTTTATGACATGCGCGTATATTTAGAATGAAATAATATACGGTACGTATTTTGTCACGCGCTTGTGTTTTGTATGTCCTCATCAATCAGGACTTTTGACGAGAATGCGCAAAAATGGATCAAGTGGGGTGGTAGGAGATTACGACTGTGAAAAAAAGAAAAAATAATAATATTGTTTATATATTGGTATAGGTTATATTGTTATTTGCATGTGGTGAATGTATATGGGTGGATAGGAAATGAAAAATAAAACAATTTACCGAGTGCGACTGCAGTAACGATACGCTTACCCCTAATGTCTCTATCACGAGTAGTATATATAATATATATGAGATCATAAATCATGTAATATACACTGTTTGAGTAATAATGTGTCTGTTATATAAATTTACGTGGCAATTGTTTTGGTAACCACTGCAGAACGTGAGAGTCGAGGGCACGACTGCCGGTAACCGTGGTTACCGCTACAGACCAGACAGCACGGCGACCAAACCCATAAACCACCACTACCACCACCACTACACAGTCTCTACCCGACTGATTATTGAGACTATGTTCTGAGTTGTGTGTGTGTGTGTGTGTGTGTGTGTGTGTGTATGTGTGTATGTATTGCTGCATAACCGAAATAATAATAAAAAACCACTCTTCTTTTATTTACAATGAAAATAACGATAAAGACGGTAGAAGGTAGAGAGAAGATGTTGGCAAAAAAACTCTGAAATTTGAGCAGAATAGTATACAGTTCCGGTAGCAGACGAACCAATACATATATGTATATGAGACATATTTATATAATTTTTAGTTTTTTGTTAAAAATTATGATTCTATTATTATATCGTGCTTGAGTTGACGCATTTGTAAAACAAAAATAAACTTGTACCGAGCGATTATGTCAATATTATTGCGTTTAAATTTAGGATACTATAATAATAGATCGTAGTTACTATGTTAATTTACCAGTAAATTATAAAAAATAAAATAATAAAATATGTTAGATAATCATATTTTTATATCTAATATATTATGTTGTATATAGTCGAAACATTTTACACGAAGCAATATTATTATTAATATCATAATGTCATAATCTATCGATTATTTTAGTACAGTGGTTTTAAGCGCAATTATTACTGTTTGATATCATATTATAGTAGTAGTGAAGCGTATTTGAAGTAAAATCTAAGTAGTTGGGTGCACAAAAATAAATAAATTATATTTCTTTAATATTGCACATAAATGAGATGGCCAATCATGTAACCAAAATAGATTTAATTTCGATATAAATTTCATATCAAGTGTAAGTAATATTAAAACATCTATTCAAAAAGAAATCGTTTAATTATAGAAAAACTAATAAATAATAAAAAAGATTCACACTTCCTGAAACACAAGCAATGTTTTTGAATAACTAAAGAATAACTCATTAGAAAAAATGCGATTCCACTCTTACAATAAATTGCACAATAGAATTATGTTTGAAATATTTCACAACACTTAAAAAAAAAGCACATGGTGCAATGTAATAGAAGCACTCGTCAAAGAAAAAGTCATTCCAATGATGATGAAGTTTTTATCCTCGAGTTATATATTAAATAAACTGTAAATTGTCTTTAAGTACTTTTTTTGCAACAACAAATTTAAATTTAAAAAAAATGTATATTATAGGCTGATTGCCCATGCTGTTGAAACCTTAATTATATTTATATAAAAATAACAATATATATAAATATGTACATAATTTTATTTTAGATAGAACATGTAAGTGGCTTAAAATTGTAAGAAATATATACCTTCCAATTGTATTCTTAAATTCCGAGCTAAGAATCTTGATTTTAGAATAAAAACTTTTTATTCGTATATTTCAACACTTTTTAGAACATTAAAAATTCTTTAATTTTTAACTTTGAATGTGGTTTTTAATATAAAATTAGATTATTATTGTAACTGGAATATTTCAGAGAGTCAAAAGTAAAAACACAGCAAATTTTAAAACAATCCAGGTAAACGACAAAAAATTATGCAAACATGAATATTTTTGGAAAAAAATCTAGTTTTTTCGCAATTGATTTGTTTTTGTTTTACTGTAATAAAAAGCTAAAAAAATATAATTAATATATAGATTTTATTATTTTACTGAATATTATACATATATTAGACATGATATAATTTTAAAAATAATTTGGTTTTATGAGCTATTTATAAATATTTGAAATTTTATACTTTTTACTCTTATTTCGATTTGTTGATGATAAAATTTTTATTTTTTGGTGAAAAAGGTCTTCAAGGGTTCAAAAAAAAATTTTTATACCTCAATTAAAAAAAATTAAAAAAAGATGGTCACAATTTTTATTTAAGCGATTAAAGTTTATTTTTTTACTAAATTAATCAAAAACATGAAAATTTGTAAACTTTTTTGTAGGTTAACATTTTTAATTTTAACACATCAAAAATTCCTTTTAGGTCTTAAAATCTAATAACAATTTCCACATAAGTTATATTGCAGGAAATTAAAAAAAAAGTATCACGTTAAGTCTCATAACATTGTTTATAGTTAGTTGAAGTTAAATAGTACATACCAATTGGTTTTTCAAACGTATAATAATGATTTAACCTTAAACAACCTTTGTTATTTTGTTATTATTCAAAAAATATTAGTAATAAGAAATAAGAACTAGAAACATTCTACTATGACACAGATTATCTTTTTATATATACATATTTTTAAAATAATTTTACGTTATTTATAAGGATTTGAAATTTTTAATTTTTTTAGTTCTTAAAATATTAATTAAAATTTTTAAGACCGATCACAAAGCTTAAAAGTTGAATAGAAGATCACATATACATTTTTCTTTGAGTAGTTTAAAAGTGCGTATGCAAAATATATTTTTATAAACGTTTAAACTAAAAATTTTAAAAAAAAATTCTTTTTTTATTAATGATACCTATTTTTATACCTAAGACAATAGGTACGTATAGTACCTAAATAAAATCAAATAGGTAGATAAGTTATACCCTTGTTATATATGGTTATACGATTTTTCATGAGTAACTTTCACTTAATAATAAATATACACAATTATTTTGTTTAGACATTTGAAGTTAATTTTTTTACAAGATTAGATAAATAAAGAAGAATAATGATTTTAGTTATTTTATTATAATTGAAAAACAATATTCATATGGACTTACAACTTTTATGTATATAATTATACTTTGTACATCAATAAAATTTTCAAAATATTTATATTGATTTTATGTTATTGCATATTAATAATACGAATCTATTCTATCGTCTTACGGTAAGTCGGTATTTACTCAAAATTTAATAACAATGATATTATATGACTTAATAATATAACATTATATATGTGATGCTTTTTGATAAAAACTTATTCGACCAACTATATTACTAATAAAAAAAAATTTAAAAATTGTAATATAAGTATATTTTAATAAAATGTATTTATTAATCTATGCCCATAGAAGGTAATGATTTTTCATAAACAACGATTTATCATTGAATTCAAATTTAAATCATTCATTATTATAGTATCATACATATCACATTATTTAGATATTTATACTTAGTTTTAAGGTACACCGTACAGTAGACGGAGTTCCTTATTCTATAATAATAACATGATTTAAAATAAAAATAAGCGTAGTATAACATTACTACACTTTTGAAGTATTTTAAACCATAATAATTAATATAGTAAATAGAAAAATATAAATTTTGATTTTGTTAAATCTTATTCAGTTTTTATTTCGATATACAATATTAAAATACTCTACCCCGCGTCCCATTTAAACTTTTAACTTATACATTACATTGTGCAAACTTAACGGATATTGATATGGATATTATATTATATTATAATATCCTTAATAGATATTATAATAAATTTTTAAATTTTAAGTTAAGTTAAACCAATAAGTACCTATATCTAATATAAATAATTATAATGATTGAGAATCTTTACAAAAAAAAATGGTAAATAATTATATTTCTTAAAGGAGAAAAACATGTATTTGAAAAAAAATATTGACAGAGACAAACGCTGTTGTACAAATGGTATCTGTACATCAACGTCGTAAAATAAATGTACAATGTATTATTGTATGCGTTCATCAAATTCGCAAGTAAAATATTCGATTTAAAATGTTACGTATACATACATGTACCTACAGTATTATATATTTGAATCTAATACAACGCTTCTATGTAGTTACGTAATACGATATACATTTTATCACCCATCCATAATATTATGTATGACACTCAAATATGCGCGTATAATATTATAATATATATATATTATAAACGTATCTTCTGAATGATGATTTAACCCATATAACAATATACAACTTTTCCACTGTGAGATCTCTGAACGAAACACACATTAGTGTGTCTGGATAGTTACAAGATAATGGATTTTTTAAATATATATTAATATATATTATACGTATGTGTAGTCACACAAAAATCAGCTACTGTAGCCCGAACGAACCGAATGTAAAATGATACAACGGGTACAAATCAAATAATATAATTAGGAATATTTCACGCCTATATATAAAATTGATATTCGTGAAATACGTCATTTGCGTTTAGTCACAATAATCAGTTTTGAATCTACAAACACGCTACTACGTAATTATTACATGTAAGTATACGTATTATATATAGTGTGATAATTCAATATTATCGAGTGGCGACTTAACATCGTTGTATAATAATATGATAATATAATGTTAAACTGTTTAATACTAATGATAATATGTAACGGTCGTTTCGCTATGATAATTAAAATATTTATAATTTATGATAAGCACATTTTCGAATTTTACCAAGTTTAAATAAACTAATTCATGTACAAATGTACAATCGATGTCGATCCTCAAAATGTATGTATCTGTAGTATATTATAATAACAGTTATAAAAATATTGTATTTTTTATATCAGACAGGTTGATGGACTACATTATACCTAATTTAGATTAATAATTATATAGCTTGAAAATTAATTTGTTTAATATAATATATTGAGATGTTCCGCAGGAGACATTTATAAGCGAGGCTGGGAGAAATCCAAGTGTGGTAACTATGTAGTATACGAAATATGGGAAAAGGAAATTCGACTATATACTAAATGATGCATAAAAATAATAAAAAGTGTATGGTTAAAGATCAGAGATAGAAGTTACATTTGAAATACAAGTCATTTCTAACGTAAAACATTGTTAAGTTGTAAGTTTTCCCGTTATTTTGGATAAACAGAAATTTCCAACACATGTATATAATACATACAATAACACTTAGAGTGCCAAAAAAAAAAAAGAAAAAAAATTAAAAACCTATACCATGCCATAACGTTTCAGTAGTTTACCCTAATGGAACATTTCGCTGTTCGAATCGGTTGGAATTTGTACAGGGGGCTTGACGATAAATTGTTATCCCAGTTCCTTCAATATATAATATACACTCGACATTTCAGACTGAACGTTTGCCAAGACCCTGAAACCACTTCCGATTTTCAGATTTATCATTTATATTTCTTGCTGGGCGACTGGCGTGAAAAAACAACGCGATAAATTAATAACGTGACGTCACAAAATACATAAAACTCACTTACATACACACAAACACATTCACACACTCACACTGCACCAGAACCTACTAAAATGACCGTTCGAGTTATCGTCAGTTAAAATAATATTGTCCTTCGTAGAGTCTACTATTAACATTTGAATAGATTGTGAAAAATTAAAAAAATATTTTTTGTTCATCTGAAAATACAGTCCAACCATTGTAATAGTATATTAATTGTTATAAGTGTTATAACTATTTAGTAAAATATGTAAGATATTTATCTCATCATTATTAAAATGTTTATTGATATTTACTTTAACTATTTTATGATCATTTTTGTGGTGAATTTAAAACGTGATATAAAATATATTATACATTGTATAAAATATAGATGATATTATTGTTAAGCAACCAAATAACTTAAAACCATAATTTAATATTATGCTGAAAACAATTTATTTATTTAATGATTTATTGGTTTAATTATAAATCAATTATAATTTGTAATCGACCTATCATGGCCTATGGGCCTTAAATTTTATATTTAAGGAACCATCAAACGATCCGGCTATAGTATATTACTAGTACTATTGCTAAATTTGTTTATTTAGAAATATTATAATATTATCGAATAAAACCAAGATAAACATTATAAACTATAATCAACCTAAAATTAGTAATGGAGATAAAATGTGGGTTTGTATAAATCTCTTTTCAAAGACTGATTTATACCTATACTATTATTGAGTATGGTCTACGGAGCACGGGATCTTTTCATTACTGTGTCGTGAGAAAAAAAAATTATTATAAAAATAGATGGGCGTTAAACATAATAATATTATATATTATATAGTGTCTTATCGGTTGGGTCAGATTGGTATTCGACAGTTAAGGCACTATGTTCGCCATCGTCAATTGGTGTATTTCGCAGAGTTATCGTATTATCGTAATAGTATTGTAGCAGCTGCAACCGAAAAAAAAGACAGCGGGCCCGGTTGATTAACGGCGGCAAATGAATACGTAATGTTTATATGCGTATATACATGTTTTTTTTGTTGCTTCACCCGACAACGACGAGGAAATGATAAAATACGACATTTAATTAACCGCGAAAAAAGGGACTGTAAGGAGCTAACCAGTCGGAAAGACAATTTAGTATAATATATTGCTAAGGAAAAAGACCCACGAGAATTTATTTATTTTTATTGCGGGTCGGCCGTCATTAGAATCAAGTGAACGCAGCTTGCATAAGGTTATCGTGTGCAAATAAATATTGTATTTCGCCCTATTTAAAGACGCGTACAGCGTAGGTATTACCCAGTACCTAGTCGTATATAGCCGTATAATTATTACAATTGAATTAAGACACGCGCGAATACTTCACTTAATAATATAATAAATTATAAATTTAAGGATTGGTTATCGAACTTATTGAACACCCGAACATCAAGAAATCCAAACCATTCATTCGACATTCAATAGAAATTATACAAGAAATCGGAGATTTAAAACTAGAGCATTTCAAAAAGTTTGAGATAAACGAAATTTAATGTTGATAATATTATAGACAATATAGTTTTTATTATATAAAATATGAATATACCTGTACCCCAGAAAACAATGTTTATTTTTCGTACTTTATAAGAGTTAAAATTTATTTCTAATTAAAATGCGTTATTAAATACATTTAAAATTTTAAAGTTTAAAATAATCAAAATTTTCGACCTGACAGATCGAGTAAATAATGGATTCGAGTTTATTGTAACAATTGAAGTTTGACGAAACCCTAAACTTATAACAATATGATGATACATATTTAAATAAACGACGAAGATATAAAATTATGTTTATAATAATATCGGCTTAAATTTTCTTGTGTACCTACGCGATTACCTTACCGTATGTGACACATACGAATTACAAAAACATTTTTTATAGATTCTCGCGTGTCTACGGCTCCAGTATTCCATGATCACATGGACATCATGACTGGATGGCCAACGCGAAATACACAACGATAACAACATAAGAATAATTATAATGATAATATATGTTTAATATTATTATATAACCGGAATCAAAACGTACTTTCCGGCATCGTCACCGTCTACCAAGCTAGCACCCCGGGGGCGTGGGTCCTGTCTCGGTTTGAGGACAGGGGTCAGCCCCCATTTCTCAACGAACTCGATCCGGGAAATGTTGGTCCCGTTGGGATGTTCGGCCCGTCAGCAGCATCAGACGCGGCAGTGACCGGTGGTGCACGCGGTCGCGAGCGGCTGCGGCGGCGTTGGCCGTCCGCTCGCTGTACGCGCCGTCGGGTCAGCTCACGACGGCCGGCCACCGGGCTCAGCAGACCAGCGGCCGTCGCGGTCATCACCGCCGACGCGTCCGGCCGGCATCGTCGCGGTCGTGATCGCAGCGGCGGCGGCGGGGGCTGCGGAGGCGGCGGCTGCTGCGCCCGCCGCCGCTGCGGCACCGATCTGGGCGGCGGCACGCACCGGTCGCCGGCGGCGGCGGCGGTCACCGCCCGCGCACCACCGCTATGACGGCGTGATACGACGGCACGACGGACGAGTACAGTAGAATCGCGAATATTATTACCAGAGAACTATTGTCGCCCCGTCATGTCCGGCCACGGCGCGCGTAACGTACGCGCAACGAGAGTCAAACGTGCAACGTCACCGCAATTACGACGTTTAAGAGATTGGAACGAAGAACCGCCGCGTGAGTCGTACACGACGATCTGTCGTGATCTCTATTTCCGGCGGCACCGTGCGAAACTTCGTCGCGAGCACGACACGCCGTGGCGCGTCCGCATGATCGGTAGACGCGTACGATCGCGATCTATGCGATTTTCGTTTGCCACACTACTTAATAATCCGCTACCGTCGTTATATTTATTATTATTATTTATTGTGTTATATGATTTCTATTATAGATGTCGTCGGTCGGTCGTCGTCTTCGCGATGACTCCTCGCCGTACGCGCGCGTGTGCAACACTACTCACCACCGGCGGTACGGTCGCTCGTATACGACACACTAATACGACGCACACGCGCGCGCGCCCGTTTGGCTCGCGAGCGCACACACACACAGACAAGCGCTACACAAACATGGGTGGTCGGCGAGTGGGAGAGGGGTGCGACGCACAAACACCGCGGCTGGATGAGCGCACCATACCGAACGGCGACACGGCGTGTGGCGCGCTGGATCCGCCACCACACCCACCCATCCATATACCCCTCCACCCAGCGACAACGACTGTGAGTTCACCCCCGAGCATGCGTCCTATCTACCCTCTTTAGATATACAGCCATTATCGGGATTTTCTACGGACCTCGAAATGATTACCTCATCGCTTCTCTCTTTTTTTTTTCATTTTCTTCCTCTTCCGCGCTCCTTTTACCATATACTTTTTTTCACCCCCAACCGCTTCAACGCACGCCACACGCGTGTGTAAAGTATAATAATATGCATAAGTATAATATCATTTATGCATAGTAATAATACATGTGCATGCACTCTGCCGCCGCAAATTAACAACAATAACTGATGATATGCTGTACTTGCACGTATGCATGCATGTCCTATTACTTATATATTTGTATAAACAGAGAACACGTTTACATTTCTTTAAAAAAATAACCAAAAATAATAATGTATATTGTTACATAGATACCTATAGTTACTTTTGCTACGTTCAATATTATGTGGTTTGTCCGATTGGGATTTGAGATCTAGTCTTTGACGACTATCGTAAGGTGAAGAATTACATTTTTGTTTAGGTATAGTGAGGCGGTAAAAGGCTACTATGTTTTTTTTTATTTCATTATTATTATTATTATTATTATTATTTCTACAGACGAGTCGACTCGGGCGCGTTCGCATTTGAATTTCACCCACGGCGGCGGCGGCAATCGATCTGTGGCGGCGGCCGTGGCCGTGGGGCCAGTGTTTCGCAATTTTTTTTTCCATCGCGGCGGTCAAATACACACAAACTTTCTGTTTTAACACCTATACCACGGTGTTTTTGAATCAAATTTCCTACAGTTATTAAAAATTATGTTAATAATATCGTTTTGTAACGATTTCAGTGTATTTTCGACATATTATATTAAATATAAGTGCAGACCGCTTAAACATGGTTTAATTAATGTTAGTATATATATTTTTGCCATTCAACGAGCGTACGACGATTAAAAAACGGTTATAATAATAACGCGCTCGGGACTCATCGTGTCACATTATATTTATACTATAATATACACCTGTACGGGGCTGGCTTCGCCCCAAGTTCGTGAAACTTGTTGCGTTTTTCGTATATTAAATCGTGCGTCTATAGAAGGGTCCGTCAAGACTGTTTTGTATAGCTGATATATATTATATTGTATAAAGAAGGCTGTATAAAGAGTGAGAGAGAAAGTTATTCGTAGTATAACTGCAGAGATGTGGTGAGAACACCGATTTGTATTTTGTCTTTTTGATATTGAATTTTTATAAACGTTTTGATATAATCATATATCTGTCTTGCAAAATGTTAGTCAATTTGAACTTTGGTAGTTTCATACACCAGCTCTCTCATTAAAAATTATATTTATTATTTTATATAAAAAATATAACTTTTGAAATTATGTATAATTTATAAACATAATGTGATGATTAAAAGATATATTTAACCCGAATCATTAATAAATAATTTCGTTGTATTGAATACTTGTAATACATTTATTTGTTATAGGTACTCAAATAAAAAACATACAAGTATGATATAACCAGTAAAATTACAACTAATGAACTTATTTAGGAGCTATCGAATTACTACATAAACATAAAATATATTATATCCCTATTATTTTTAAAATATGGAATTTTACAAACCATGGTCATAATACGTTTATGAATTTAATTTTTAACCTAAAAAAATAATTCGACATAAATTATTTGTTTTTAATATTTAAGTAAATATAGGTATATATAACATACTGTCATCGCTATTGTGGGCATGGAATATGTACCTACCTATCTAATTTGTTATACAAAATTAATTTATATTGATATTTTCTAGAAATGAGTTCAATATACTACAAACTTTATAACATAAACGGTACACATGAAGGTTTTTTTTTACATGAGGCAATAGTTTTCATATAATTTTGTGTTGAAATATTAATATATAGTCAAAGCTTTGTTAACTGTATTAGAATAAATATTTGATAAAATAAAATACAAAATTCAATATAAAAAACAATTTTTCATTTTTATAATAATTTTATTAAGTTAAAGTAGTTGGAAAAGAGGAAAATCCTCTCAAATTTTAATGCACTACTCCACATAACTTTTTTAGTTTTTTTTTTTTTTTTTTTAAGACAATTAATCCATCTACTATCTTAAGGACAATAATACTCAACAAAAATCAAAACATCAATTATTGCAATCATAAACACCTCTAAGAGTAGTTATTAAAAATATTCATTGTTCCAATCCGCTACGAGACGTTTTCTTGGCTAATCGAGAAAATGAGTAATTTGGTTAGAAATGTAACTAACATAATAAACTATCATACAACAATTTACTACCCATTTACTTTGTCCAGAAAGAAGCGATAGCCATATTTTATCTATTACTTCAATATTCTATACTAAAGTCGAAAAAATCCACAAAAAACAACGAATATCAATGTTCATATTATCAACCCTATATGCACACACAAAACTACTGGCTTACCACTTAAAATGTGTGAAGTTCGGTGACAATCACTTATTTGTGTCTGGCAAAAAATATTCAGAACTCCATGAAAAATGTGAAGAAGCCCATTCAACAAATTATAAAGACTATACTATTTATAAATAACTTATCAAAAATTCCTTAACTCCTCAAGCAAAAACCGTAACTTGTAAAACTTAGTAAATTACACAGCTTCCCGAACAAAAACACTCATAATATTGAACCATCTAACGTGATCAACACTCCAAAAGACTACAATCAACTACCGAAAACCTCTCAAAAATCAAAATACTTATGCAAATGTAATCGAGGGTCACCACTCACTAACTCAAATTCTATAACTATAAATAATAATAATAGTCGAGTCACATTTTCAAATTCTTTGAAGAATTTAAATCAATGATAAGTAAATCATCTCTAATTTTTTCTCACTAATCTTCTTTAAAAGCTTTTAGGTACAAAAATTTAATTTAATAATAATACAACGAACATTCTTCTCATTCAAACCGGAACCTCTATATTGACTTAATAAACGCATATATCATGAAGTTATATAGGTAGATTGATTCATCATGCAAGTTAAAATAATCACTTAAAACTTATAGATTATATGAAATACAAAAATAAAATAAAAATATTATTTAAATATTAGCAACTATGCTTTTTTTTTATGATTTATATTGTCTATATCTACAATGTTATATTATATACTAAAAATGATATTATATATATATATATATATATATGTATATATAAAGTCTATGATTAATATAATTAGATAGTAAAATTAAAAATTAATTAATGATACTAAATTAACATTGTTTAAATACTTATATAAATAATAAATAAGGTAATAAATTATTGATCCTTTGTCAATATTTCACTCAAATAATTTTCAAAACATATTCTATAGCGAAATACAAAATAAACAAAAGTGGCCTATCTAAAAAATTACTAAAAATAATTTCAATTGAATCTTAATTGGACGCGTATTCATAAAATGATACCAAGGAAATATATAAATAATAAAATAAATAAAAACTACAATCGAATAAAAAAAAATCTAAAATATATTAACATATACATTTAATGAAAATTTAATTTTTTTCATATATCTTCTATGATAAATCTAACCAATATAATATGTTATTATATTATAATTAAGTATGATACTATAATATGTACGCATATCGATCAGTAAACACGATAATATACAAATATATAAACGTAAAACCACACCTAATGATATATACTGCGTCATCGGAGTTAAACGCTTACGAGTTAGAACAAACGGCTATAATTAATGACATAAATCGTGGTGTTCGTATTATATAATATTGTATAATTTTATACGCATGTATACGGATGGAAGTTCAATACGGTGTAACACGCTCGAATCCGACAGAGAGGAAAAAATCTGTTCTGTGTACACGCGTGTACCCTAAAACAATAAAATCACATGTAATAATTCAATGCTTTTATTGAACATTGTTATATGCCATTTTTTAATAATAGTTTTTTTTTAATTTTACCACCCATAGTATATAATAAAATAAATTGATATTTAACTGTCGTTTACACATGACAGGTGATATTTACATCATTAGTATTGTGATTATCATTGTTATTAAATGTTGCGTGTATATGCATATTATAATATTAAGTATTTTTGAGTTATGAACCTGTTTGTCAATCAATCATGAGATGGCCGGACGACCGGAGTCTCCCTTTTAAAATACATATTTAATCTTTGATGTACAATATCTACCCATGTTTATAAATATAAACATACATTATACATATTTTATCCGTCAAACTCTTGAAGTACTTATAGTTTATACCATCGATTTGAACTTTATATTATAGCAATAATCGGCAGGAATTAAGATGACCGTAATTTATGAATAAACTATACAATGAATAAGCAATAAAATATAAGTTCAACAGAATATCTATTCTTTAAAAATATAATATTTTTCTTTCGCTTAGAACTTTATCTCATCTGGTATGTGTATACACAGATTTATAATAAATATCTGTATACACACACACACTTTGATAATACTAAATACATCTCAAACATACATGTATTACAGCTACTATTCAACTGTAGTATATAAATATATAATATTATATATTATAGATGATTGTGCTTCCTGTTTTAACGCTGAATAAATTGGATCAACTGATTATTTATATAAATTATATCATACACACAAACACATATATATAATTTATAAAAACGGTAAAATTAAAAAACGATCCGTTAAATTTACATACCGGTAATGGTTATGAACTTTGACCGGAGATAAAAACTAATATACTTATATATACTCTTATACAGTACTATGGTGTGTTATATTATATTAGTTGAAAAAAACCCATTTTAATTTGGAGAGGTAATATACTTGCGTGCCACCTCAAGCAAGCCACTTGGATTCGATTTAAAGAGTGTACGTATTAAATGTAAATGTAAGGGATTTAGAAGCGTTTAAGTTTGTGCGTATATACGAAACGTGAATACAAGATAGTATGTCAAAAGACGTTACGAAAACGGTTTTTAATCGTTCTTTGAACAAATTACATTTTTACGTTCGTTATATTATCATTATATTATATACCTACACTTCGCAAATCACAGTTGGCAAGATCTAACTTTTTCGACAGCTGTTGGCGTATACCCAATGTCGCATCTTTTTAAACCCCGCATACTACATATAATTATAAATATTTACCTACCATGATAATATCTGCAGACATAACAAAACTAGAGGAGGGAATCTCTCAAGGGTATTTAATTCCCTATAGATTTCAAAGAAGTATCCGCTATCCGTAATATTTCTCAAGTCCGTGTAGTTAATGTCACGATTATATGTGTATATTTTATTTTTCCTCGAAATTCCATTGCAATTGTACAATGATGATTCAAGAGAACGGAAACATCGAATCTGAAGAAAATATCAGTTATCACATTCTTATTTCTTTTATAACTATAATCTTATGAGGTCACTAAAAGTCCAACTGTAACCTAATTTATGGTTTATAGTAAGAAAATACGGCTAGTTTAAATCTATGCAAGTACAGGCTAAAAAACAATCACGCAAACACAAATTTACGAGACTATATAATGTACAGAAATTATATTATAATGTATAATTACTCTTTATGTCTACTTTTACTATTTTTGATTTGTCTCTTCAATTTTGTTAATTGAAATTAAGTTCGTGGTTATATGCAGAGCGAATTGTTAACGAGTCATTAAAAAAAAATTACTCAAACACCTGCAGCAGCACGCACAAGCTGTATGCCCGTGTAAAACGATTATTGTTAGTAGCTGGTAGGTACGCGTATTACACAGTACACTTACAGCTTTATATAATAATATACTTAATAGTTACGATAATAAACACAGCCATAATAATAATATAATAATAACCCTTGTTTTGGAGCCGGTAATGACGAAACGATCGTTCGTGTAGAACCCAAGTATCGATTTCGATAATATTCACCCAAGTGCGGTATTGGAGGAGTAGTACGAAAATGAGGGTTTGCATAGAGTACATCCTAATGCGCGTGTTCGGAACGCGTAAACGGTATACAACGTGAACGGAAAAGGGTATATTATAATATAATTTATATTATCATTATTATACCTATGTATATTATATACTTAACGGCCGTAAAGGGCATTTTCACGGACGAAACTATTTTAATGCTACTGTGACGATATCAATGGAAATAGTTCGATAACTATATTACAAAGTACGAGTATATACTGCTATGTTACTTAAAATATATGTGTATATAAATACATTATACTGTGTACTATTTAGTTGTTGTAGTTGTACCGTGGAGCTGCTGCAGTTTCGGAATTTAATTACGAGTTATTTTTTTATTTTTTATATTTGGCCTTTATTTTTGTCTGCCAGTCAGTAAACCATTTTAATATATATATATATATATAAATATACGACAAAAGAACAAAAACTCTCGAGCCACGAAGGGTGTATATCCATTTTTTTTTCATTTTTCTGAACGGAATTCCGTATAATACACACGTATATAATATTTTAATCAGCGGGTTTTGTTTCCGTTTGTCTGAAAAGAAAACATGAGAATTATTATATCATTATTACGTTGCGTCGTCGACTCCCCTCCTAACACTAGTGTCGTGGAATATAATGTAGCGTGGGTACACGCTCGCGTGTGTTACATAATACTCCCTATATTGTAATAATTATATTATACTATAACTCGTTCTTTCGCACACTAAGAAGTTTTCACACACGTTTATATCATAATGTATAAACCTAGAGTAGAAGGTAAATTTTTAATACACAGACAAACACGTATATACACTTCTACACCAATGCGCTAGCTAAATAATTTCTACCACTGTTGACTTGACCCACTTTGATGTTCAGCTTCAAAAACCAGCGCAAAATAATAAAACGTTTGTCTGCTATAAAAATCAAAAATAAATACCTAATTAACTGCATGGGCAATAGTTTTTATAGGTTTCGTAAAAAATTAAACAGACAATTACTATACTTAAGATTAAGTAAAACAAATATATATATAAAGTATAATATAATATGTCGTGTTATATACATTATACGTTTGGTAAGAAGGTGATTTTAACGACTTTTAACGATAGTTAAGTAATGTTTATATGTAATATATACTATAATAACAAAATGATACGCTTTTATAGGATAAATACACGTTGAATATATCTCCTACTCTGTAATTATTCGAAAGTTCATAGTATTATACAAATTTGGATATATTATGATATACCCCTCCATAAATTAGTGCTAAGACCAAATCATTAAAAGATAAAGGCACGGTAATTCTATCTAAACATTCTAAACAATAGAAAAGCTAACAAAAATCTTAATCAACAGTTTAAATGAATAAGGTTACCTAAATCATAACTTTATACTAATGTATTTAGGGGTAGCATTAGATCGATCGCTAAAATTTAAAAGCCATACCGAAAGATTACAAAAAAAAAACTAAGAACTTATAAGTATATTGAAACAAGCAAGAACTGGATGGCAAGCAAGTATTACTGCCCTAAGACGGATTTTCACATTTCGTCCCCACGAATATCGCTCAAAAAATGTCCGCTATCAAAATGTTATAATATATTAAGCGCGTCGATAATCGTAACCACACTTATGACTGGCTATGACTGTAGTACGTGTCGTAAACTCGTATTTAATGCTCCGAGAGTTTAAATAAGATTAAATCTTATAGTTTGTCTATCTCGCACTTTTCCGGACGTCCGTCTATCAGTCCACCGTCGTGAGTGCAAACACGCACGCACATAAGCTCCGGACCCGGTCGCTCGAGTGTTGCCTGTACACGGCGGCGTCGAGGTGAACTGTTCAGCAGCGGCGGTGGTGGTGCGCCCGATCGATAGGGCACGCGAGAGGGGGGAACCGTGGTCGCTGTTCTCCCACCCACTTAATACGCCACCGCCGCCGCCGTTTCTCGGGGCCTCCTCAGCCGCGGTCCGGACCGTTTCCGCCTAACGCCACCGATGCCACCAACCGCCCACTCACGCGTCTCCCCCACCGGCGTTGTCGTGTATACCGCGTGCACGCGGCGCAACCCTCGACGGTGCTTTCATTCATACACACGCGATCGCCACTCAATGAACTCTGCGCGCAACGCATATACACTATCACCGCCACCACCGCCTGTTCGTCATTATTATTATAATTATTATCACTTGTTATCGTTTTTGTCGCCATCAATAACGTTATTAAAAATATAATAACATTACGACTGTCGTGACTATAATATTACTCTGCATAAGGTATTGATACGCGCACAGTATGTCACGTATAAGACGTATCCGCGAGACCGATTTGACGGCACGTGACCTTTAGTAGATTTTTGCCTATCTCAAGGGTTTTTTTTCCACTCCTTGTCGACGTACCTACACATGCATCATTTTCGTTACGTATACCGGTATACCTACGTATCATGATGTATAATATTACAAACGTATAATATATTATTGTAATAATCTCCCGTATACGCAAATAATATTCGAATTTCTTGGCCATGGAGAGGGAATGAGAGAAGAAGAGAAACGAAAATAAGACAAGATAACGAGGATGGATAAACTTGAGCGTATATTATATATAAATGTAGTTACGTGGGCCAGATCGAAAAACGAAAGTATTATATTCTCGACGAGATTCGAAAAAAGCAATATAATCTCCGAACGGTGTGTGCCGCTAGCAATATCGACGTACGTATACACACACAAATATACACTCAAAAACACGACGGCTCACACCACGGAACTACACACATATATATATATATATTATATTATGTAGTGAGCGAATGAACGCACAGCTTGAGCAGCAGTCGTATTTACGTATATAGACATATTATATTTATATGCACATCCTGCAGGACTACAGCCACGCCCATCAAATCGTATTAAATTATAATACATTATTATGTTTGTAGAAATGGAAATTCACGGAAAAACGTCTATTTTTAGCAGCATTTTGCGATACTCATCACTCGTTCGTGTGTGCGTTTATGTGTATAGTGATATTATATTACATTTTATTATATTATACTGTGGGTGTACAATTATATAAGCCACCATTTTTGCATATAATAAAGTGACATTCTTTTCAAACAGGAGCTTTAACCGAACAACTGTAGATTATTATCCAAAACGTTATCTCCATTAAAACGGCACGATTTCCAGAACTATATATATAAATATATATTATGTATTGTTCGTATAAAAAAAAAATGTATTCTTAAGTATCAAGTAGTATGCGTAGTAGGAAGCGCCAACGATTAAATTCTATTTTAGCTCTTATAAACTTTTGAATAAATGCAATTTTGATTTTAAATAAGAAACCTATGGAAATTATGTATTGTATAAGTTTAACATGATCTGTTAAATTATCAAGTTAAATGTTTAAGTTTAAATGGAAAAATCTTTAAGTCTATTACAGAAAATGATATTTGTCATAATGCACGCTTTGCAATAACCTAGAAAATGGTTACCGCAGATTTTGGTGTACATACTCGAGTTATATTCTATTCAGTGTGAGCATACGCCGATTCTGCGCATCTCGACGTAATACTGTGACACTAAGACCGGTTCTGCTTTGCAAAGGTATCATGAGGAAATACATAGAAGAATCAACTTTCGTTAGGCCGTGGGATATTCTCTCACTATAGAGTACTTATAGAAAAACTTTTAACACCGTTATAAAATACGATTAATTTGCGCATTTCGATGAGATTTTTCAGAAAACAGGAACTTGTTGTTTAGAAGAAGTGCATGGTGACGACATGCCAATAATAATAATAATATTTTTGCGCGATCAAAATTCATAGAATATACGATATTGTAGACTACGAGTTTACAGTACAATACAGTATATACTATGTATTAGTACAAATAAATAAAAATACATTTTAATTTATCAGAAAAAAAATATGTTCTCAATGTTTTCACGTGTCTTATATATACATATTTATATATTACGGGGAATGATGTAAACGTGATAAATTATGTAATTTATCTAAAAATTGGTGTATGTCATAAAGTAATCTTAATTTCACCAATATATTGTATAAATATATCTATTTTATTAATTTCAAATCACCTAACTTTTTATTAAATTTATGCTATATTTGAGATTTATTATTATTGACCACTAATATTGGTAAATGACGTCAATGGCCGGAGAAAAATGTACATTAGAGTTTAAAATGTGTTTTTTACAACATCTACCTGTGTGGTTAAATCATTTTAACGTCATTGACCGGGGAATGTTGTAATTTACCAATTTTCGCAATCCACCATAAAATATAAATAATAGTACCTATATTGTAATATTTAGGATACATACTGTAAATAATGTTGTATGTATAATTAGAAGACAAACTATTTTAATCAATAAATCTTAATTCTTAGTAAATCATATATGAGATAGATTCTGAACCATATAATATAGTAATATATAGTCGAACATTGAAACTTTGGTGCACATAGAATCCGCGTTTGTCATCTAATCGTAAATACATTCCAAGGTTAGATACAGATGAAATAATAATAATAATAATAATAAATAGTTAAGTATACGTTGCCGTCGTGAAATATCAAATAATAAATATTGTTGTTTAACTAACACGTTCAAAAAATAATAATACAAGTTAATTCTGCAGCCAGTACTCGGTTGTGACTACAATAATGATGGTCCGTGGTAAACGTTACGCTACAGGGTTTCTTTGTCAGAAACGAATAAAATAACATTCTGATATTGTCATGATACGCTTACAATAATATTTTTACTATACCACAATGTTGTCGTGAGCTATAATGTTCATGATTGACGGACAGTATACTTGTTTATATAATATGCATAATACTATCAAAAAAAAAAAAAAAAATGATCTGTAAACGAACCAAACACGATAATCAAACATAAAAACACATCCACCTAATAAAAGACAATATTATTATTATTAGGCAAGTCAAAAATAAAGACACGAAAACTACAATAACGTGAGGTAAATTATAGTTTCTAAAATAATCCCTTCATCATACCTACATAATGAAATAACATAATCATTATAATCTATATTGGCGTATTAATGTATTAAGGAATTATATGAAATCAAGCGAGTTCTTTAAATGTATTGATTATTATCTATTTAAAGTATTTTAATAATAAGAACATTTTGGCATATAATCCAAAATACAACAATAGCAGTTTATAACAAACCGGTGGTAATAGTGTGTCAAAGTTTTAAATCACTACATTTTTATAAGATATTACTATTATTATAGTACTATAACATAGAGAGATTAGACATAATAATAAAGCAACAGAAGACAATACACTCAACAGTATACATATATCTCTTTATATGCATATAAAATGAACAATTAATTTAATTAAATTCATCTTTAATTGGTGTGTACTGTGTTTTAAAAGGTGATCTCAAAACCGGGGTTGAAAAACTCTGTCTAGACGTTATGAACAACCATGTCTATGATATATATTTATATTGTCATTGAAAGTAATAATAGCATAAAACGAGGTGAATAAGAACATTTTTCAGAAATAACGAATATAAACATCTTAGGTATTATTTCATCAATGGTAATCCGATATCTATATTTGAAAGCTAAAAAATAAAGAACATAAGTATTTATATTATTAAATTTTATTTCTAAACCAGAATTGAGAATCTGATATTATAAAATCCAATAAATTATACGTTACCTATCTACATATTTTATACAGTGAAACCACGATAACTCGAATCAATCCGGCGCAAAAAAAAAATATGAGTTATCAAAAATTCGACTTATAAAGATTCGAGTTATTGTGGTTCCACTGTACAGAAATAGGAAAATTTTATAATTTAATGAAATTTGTTTATAATTGTTTATAAATTTAATATCGGGATACATCAGTATTTTGGTAAGATAAATGATATAATACGAATGTATTCATTGAATCGTAATAAAAAATATCAAAAAATAAAATAATATTAGAAAAATAAATGTACAGTAGTACTGTTTTCTGTATCCAAATTGACTATCAACTATGTCACGTATCATGTTGTTGTAGTAGTATAATAGTAATATAATTATATTATTATATTATTACTACTAAAAAATATTAAACTTTTGAGATTCCGAGCAAATATCAATATCTTCTTAAACATTATTATGCATTATATTATATTGCAATCATTAAATATGGTGAATAAACGATAATAATATTGTATATTCTGATAATTAAGTATTTAACAAAAAATATTTGTTATTATTTTTTTTAATTGGTTGTTAATTATACTTTTACCAATTACGAGAGAAAATATAAATACTGTAACTAGGTTGTAAATTTAATTTATTTTATACAATAACTTGAAATTAAAAAATGTTAAAATACATTAAAATCAATTGTTGTTTACTTGTTAATTATAAAATATTTTCTAACTAATTGAGTTATTTTTTAAATATATAAGCTCATTTACTTATGGAAAACGTAATAAATACATAATAACACACATATCGTTTATAATTTTGAAATAAATATTGTTAAGGTATTCACCGGGCCCGATCTGTCTAAAATAATTTTTATGTAGTATTATTTATTCATTGCTTTTAAACATATGTATAAAACTATAGCAATTTAATTTAAACAGCACCGGCTTGTACAGTGATTAAAGTAATGATTGAAGTGAATCTATTTATACAGCCCCATAAGTTTTTCTTTTGAATAGCAAAAATTTTGTTATTTGTAAATAACGTATCGTTTAAAAAAAAATATTTTTCTTAAAAAGTTTATTAAAATATTAATTTCAAATAAAAAAACAAAGTTTTGTTCTATTTATGTAAAGAACACGGTTAAATTAATACTCTATACTGTACTTCTAAAATAACTTAATTCCATAGTTGTATAATATTATATTATATTATCATTGATTATGCATAAATGCTATTGGGTATAATACGACAACTAATAACGTCCACGTTTTATGGCTTTTCGTGTATTCGTTACAATTCCGTTATCGTTTATATCACAAGTTATTGTTATTGTCCAATGTCGACGTTTAATACACTCAAATTGCGTTATACACATTATTAAACTTAAACACGTATACCTATCTAACTGTGTAATTTAATATGCCGCACTGCAGACCTTGCAATCGCGTGCAGTTACAAATTTATTGTATATACTTCAATTTATGAAATTATAACAATGATATCATAATATCATATTTTAGTCTCAAAATTAAATGAGAATCACTACAATGATTTTTTTTTTTTTATTGTGATTGTATTAGACTTATATTTTGTATTAGATCTCGAATTAAATAATACCTACGTTGAAAAAGTGAATGTAAATTGCATTTATTTGCATTTTATTAATATTATTATTTCAACTTGTTATTTTTTAAATACGACTTGGTCGTAACGTGGTGGATTTAAATCAATAATATGACGTTGAAATATGAAATAACACATTGTTTCGCTTAAAAAAAAATATTTATTTTAAAAAGTATACACGACGTTGTATAAAAAACGAGTGGGTTTCAGGGTACTCGTCACGCTTCGGTCACCTCAACATAGAATTTAATATATTATGCATAGTACAGCGTGTAAGTGTGTTGTTATTTTATACTTGAATGCAATGATAAATGTTCGTATTAGAAAAATAGTTTTGAGCTGAGATCGGTCAAACTCTCGTTCGTTGACATTTTTCAGCTTAGGTCGATAATATACTATATATTATTTCTTTACTCTCGGAGAAACTATCGATATAAACTGAAAAAGGACCCCTTCGAAGTATACCATTCAAACTACATTTCTAATATGTATTTATATACATATATATATATATATATATATATATATAGTATACGTATGTATAAATCTGCGTATTACAATGTTATATGTGTATTGTATATGCACTCTTTCTACCACTAAAAACATTTACCAAAAAATATACTTACAAACATAAAGAAAAAACATCGTTGTAGAACCAATTCTTTCCAATTGCTTAACTATCTGCTGCAGAATGTGAACATTATTCGTTTATTAAATATTTTTTCTATATATTACGCACTGATTTCATCCTAACACAGATGACATTTAGATAACCATTGTACACGCTCACTGTTAATAAATAACTTGTATCATATTTTATACAAAAATGTAAGATATACATATTATATTTAACCGAATTAGTAAATAAAAAGAAAATAGGTAAATTGAAATAACGCGTGTATAGTATATGAAGTTATTAGATCATTTTATCGTGCGATGTATGATGTGCAACGAGTTGGTATAATATAATCCTATATTATAACTTATAACGTTATTATTCGTATATATATATATATAAGCCCGGAAGTTTTTAACAAGCTAAAAATATGGTATTAAGGGGTTAGGAAAACTCATCATAACTGAATTCACGTTGAATTGGTTTTTCAAACTTAATGTACATACTTTGAAGTTTTAAGATGATGAAAAAATAACTTTATCGTATTCATTATGCATATTATTATAATATCGTACTAAAGTTTTTCCCTATATGTATAATATTTATATGAAAATAAAACCATACGTGATCAGAAACTTCCGATGAACGTTTTTGTTTAATAGATTTGGATTGTATAAAATCCGTATACGAGTATTGAGTATGTTATAATGGGTAGAATGGTTATATATAATTATATTATGCAATTATAACGGTTTAAAGTATATTGTTTTCAGTTAATAATGATATTGTATTATTGTATGAAAAGAAGCTTATAAATAATATTATTATAAATCTCAGGCGTGCTATTAGAACTAGATTTAATTTAATGCGTTTCTTATGGTATATGTTATATTATGGTCTTACTATTACTTAGATTTTATTTTATATAATTAGGTATATATTTACCAAATGGCGGGCGGAACATCCACCTTATGTCAATATACTAAGGTTAGAAAATTATAAAACGTACGTTTATAAATATATTTTCGTTGATACATAGCCTGCAGTAGCCATATAGGTACATATTGTATGCTAAATATATATTCTTTATTGTATGGTAATAATAACAATAATAATAATACCGGCGACAAAGGTCATGTTTAAAATGTTATCGCGTGACATTTGGACCCGGGTATAATCGTTAAAAGGCGTAACCTGTGAGGTACGGTATCAACGCGTATAATATTATATTACGAAGGTATAGATACGTATATACTTACATAGAAGTATTTTTTCACCGCTATAATATATGTATATAATATACAAAATGGACGTGGCAAACTCGTCTTTCTATTACACTCACACTCTCAACTACATTACTTCAGACGAGTACATTAAGTTTTGCATCATTTAATAATATAATTATAATTTTTATTATGAGTATAAATATATAAGCGTATATATATGCAATCGTTGACTACCTAAACCCAGTGTTAGGCGTATAACCTTATATACACAATATGTATGAAATCATGTTCGCACGACTGGAAAGAAGAGCGTCTCTATTATGACGTATATTATTTACTAAAAAAGTAAAAAAATTGGTATAATATACGTAGTAAATTAATGTATGCGAACCGCGTTCATATATACTAAAGTTACATAATACTAATTTGGTATGGAGGGCGGGTGATTTATACGTATTATAATCCATTAGGAACTTTTCAACTTAACACCTTCACATTTTTGTCAAAAATGATTTGAAACATCGCTTATATACGAAAAATATTCGAATAGGCGTATAATATTATTTATATATAATAATAATATTTATAGACTCATGCACATATCGATGATAAATTATGTCTTAATATGACATAATATCATACACAATACTTATATGCAATTTTAACAAAGCTAAAGGTTTCATATTTTATATGGGCAATGGGTACCTATTTAATAGTACAGATCGATTTTCATTCCGAAACGATAATACAAAACTACACAATCATTGATAAACGGTATATTTACCCATTTATAATAATAACTTATTAACTTATTATAATATAATTTGTAATTTTGTGAAACCAAGATTACCTTATGATTTATAACCCGTAAGCAACCAATGTCGTCATTTGAGGATACATACACATTTTCTTCTATTTTGTTTTTCATTGTGTGAATCATTACAGTTTTTTTTTTAATTTATAATAAAATATAAATATTATATCTATTTTTTTATAGAAATTTATATGCCTACAGAACATTGAATTATACTTAAAGATTATGTTTTAAATTATTTAAATTTTTACAATTTAAATAGAATAAAACGTAAAAAAACATATTTTCTTTTTAAATAAGAACTAGAATAACTTATAAGAAAGAATATTACAATAAACTATATAGTAAAGATGAGTTTTTGGAAAATTTCGTTGTGTAAAATATTATAATATATATAGTTACATAATAGGTATTATTATATTATTATAACGTATAGAATGTATACGATTAATGTTACCCTACCTTACCTAAATTATAGAAAATACTCTAGGATACACCACAATAAAAATATGATCATCTAACTATATAAATAAAAAAATACATAATTCATAAAAAAGGAAGCGTTCACGTATATTATATGATACGTAAATACCACTTATACGTAATATTAGAACACCTAGTGAAAGTGGAGTGGATAAAAAAGCACACTCAAAACAGTTTAAAAGCAAAACTTCACGGCGATATAACGTAAAAGTGGCATTTAAAAATTCTAACTACATGTAAATATTATATAATTTATAATTTATATTTTAAATATTTAATACTAAGAATGCGTTGTTATAAATATAATAATATAATTAATATAGTTATTATATTATCTAACCAGAGGAACTCATATTTGCGGACGATATAAATACTTAAATCAATTTAATACTTATTTAGTATCAAAACTGATAATGTTCCTTAACAATTAATTTGATTTAATAAACAAATTTAACTATGGTATTTATTTTGATGTTGTATTGTAAATTATTACTAAATAATATTATGAGTATACATAATATATATTCCTAAATTCCTTATTATTTCTGTGTAAAGCTTAGTTGAATACAACTCAAAAACTCGAAGGCAGATAAAATACAATAGCCATCCACCTATTGCACATTAGGCATTAGTAGTGCAATTTCAATGGAATAACTAGGGTTTCTGAAATACGCTATTTTTAGTTAGTCTTATGATTTTGAATTATAGAATAAACAACTTAACCCCCTTTCTCATCACAATTGAATACAAATAAAAAATAAAATATTTAATAATGATTTACATTATCTTGCTTACAAAATAAAAACTTATTAAACACAAACCAAAAGATATAGGTATATTTTAAGGAAATAATTTCTAAATTGATTTTTTATAGCTTTCGTCCAAAGTAATTGAGCCTATGGTGTACATACACTGATGTTGTAATTTCTAATCGTGTTAGATGTAATGATATTTTGTATGTATTAGATTAGAGGTATTGCTAAGCCGACTATATTATAATATTATATAGACGAAATTTTGACGTAAGTTTTTCAGTGCTATTGAATTCATGCCCTACTAACATAATTATACCATCCTTAGTTATAATAACACTACAACAGATATATTATTATTATAATATACTCGATATTAATTAAAGGAATTTTATTATGAATAGTATATATAAAGCGATAATAACTAATGTGCCTATAAAAATGTTATACATCGAATTCAAATCGTTAGTCTGTGTATAGGTATCTAACTCAAACCATTTCATTAATATTTTATTTTGTATTTACAAACTTATGGTATAATAATCACAAATTTGTATGCGTTCAATATGTACAATATGCATGTTATATAAAATAAAATACGTTTGGGTACATAATTGTTATAATTTCTTACCTTTAACTCTGATAATATGTTGATTTACTCTAATATTAAAGCTAAAATCACAAAATTGGTTCCACTAAATTTTTACACAGCATGGTGTAGGGAATAATAAAATATTATATAGAGAATTCCATAACATGGTACAGACGGCGGTCGAATCTATATGTATCGGAGCTTATACCACGGTCAATGAGGTTACCTGATATATATACCGAATTACAAGCCTGTGCTGTGAACTTGACCGCGGTATATTTTATGACCGTTTATCAAACTGGTTTCGTATTACCACCAAGGAGCGCTTATAATATATTATATTGCAGATGCACTACAATGCGATAAATACACGAGTCTTGTCTCATCACTTCCAATAATCAGATGACGAAGTTGTAGCGCGCGCAGACCTTTCACAGAAACGGACGCTTACGAGGCCGTTATTTAAAATTAATCATTGTGCACACAAACACATTTAACCATTTTCTAATATTTTGGTTCCAATAATAAAGCAATACAAGACCACAGTTGTATAATAATAAAATTAATAACGGCTATTATGATATGTATATATTATATTATATTATTTATTTTTAATAGTCAAATTTCATAATGTTCTAAGCAAACTTAGTACTTATTATAAATAACGTTTATTTATGATTACTAACAGTCAATAATCTATATTAAATTATATATATTTACCTAGTTTCATTAAAAACGCATTACGAGCTTAAATTATTTTATTTAGTTACTACATAAAATAAAAAATGTTTGTGCGTGAATACATTGATTATATAATAATACTATACATTAACGCTAAAATTCGTACCAGTGTATTATAAATATCTTAGTCGGGTGCTCAGGTAATAGCAGTATAATAAAATAAAATCGACATAGGTAATACAATACCTATATTATTATTATTATTGTATTATGTCGAAGTCTTAAAATAATAATAACGATAGAATAATATTATTATACTATTATCCTACACCGACATTGGTTATTAAGCACCCTTAAGGCGACGATAGGTCTAAAGAATTATAATGTATTGTCGTCACGGATAATCACAAAAGTCCCGACGACAAGTCATGTGTGTGTCTACGATTACAATAATTGCAGTTTGCATGAAATAACAATATAATAATTTGTAATACACCGGAGGTAATTGAGTTACAAAAGTATCGTATCGCATAATGTGAGAAATCCAATCACATTATTATACTATTATGTCGTGTCATATATTTAATGCTTAATGCCTATAATAATATTATTATGTAAGACTGCGGCTTAACGGCGGACAAATTAATAAATAGGTAATAATAATAATAATAATATTACTTATAAATAATTATGATTGTTATTATTATCATCATCGCCGTCGAGCGTCGACAGTCGTCCAGGAGTGCCAACCGTCCGCGGTCTGGGCCGACGACGAGTGCTCGGTGCGCAAAGGCCGGGCGCTGCGGCGCATCGGTCTGCAATGCGCCACACGCGCCGCGCGTGGTTTGCACACACTCGGCCGGAAACAGTTGGAATATGATAAACTGTGTGTATGTACAGGGCGATTCTTTTAACTCCGTCCGGTCGATATCCGGCAAAATAATCGCAATCGCCCAATCTTAACCGACGTTACCGAAATCGTTTGTATTTTTTGTAACCGCTGTTTTATCATAGTAAAAATACGTTTATTATTATTACAATACGATATTAAGTACGTATTTCTTTTTTATTTGTCCCCGATAATCATAATAGCATAATATAGTGTACAATATGCCCATATAATATGTGGATCGCATCTATTATTTACGGCCAAACAGTATGGATGAGTTTCGTTGTTATAATTATTTTTTTTTTCAATTCTATTTAGTCCTATATACTTTTAATAATATTTTTTTCAAATAATATTCGAAATATTATATTTACCTATATTGTAATACAATATTATTATACTGGATAACACAGCACATTATTATAATCGCTATCACACTACTGAATCTATATATCATTCTTGGTTCTTAAATAATTGTACTGTAATCTCTACAGCCAAGGCGTTGTAACTTATAATAGTTATTATATTATAGTCATCAATGTACGCTAGTTGTATTTATAATGTCATGATATATTTTAATAAGTAAAACCGGGGAAGCATTCTCTGAAAATTCGAGCCAAGAATATTGTAATTAACCGGGCACAGAATATGGGACAATATCTGCGACAGAGCTCGCGAACTGTTATGATTGCATAATATTATTTAATTACTATATCATTAAAAGTCTGTGATATATTGTACAGATATCTAAATCAAATTCCATTCGCTGCTCGTGAGTTGTACTGCGACGTGCCTTGTGGAAGGATGGGTAAGGGTTTCATGAGGGTACGTGAAATCATGAATGACGCCTACAAATGTAGGTCGTTTATATTTGTATATACAAATCTGATGTTATACAGAGTGGTCGTTTTGCCAATTTATATACAACGTACCACCCTTGTACGGTATAATATCTGCATAATGATTTGTTTTCGTGCGCTACGTATATATATATATATATGTTTATAAACAATGGCGTTTGCATGCATATAATATACGTAGAAATCCATCGAAAAAAATTACGTATAACGTGTAACACGATTATTATATAACGATGTATATTGTACGTGCGTTTAAACGCTAGTCGACATTGATGAAAAACAAAAATGACTAATAGTGCATGCATAATATATTATAAATATATGATATTATGTTTCGATTTATACGTACGTCACTAAACGTTTACGTTTAATAGATAAATAATTAAATCTAAACTGAATACATGTAAATAACTTAAAATATACCTCAATATGGAATTTTATTTTTACTTAAATATAACGCATTACGATATCAATAATCAACATAATAAAAAATCCAGTACGATTTTTTAACATAATTTGTAACACGATGCATCGCTTAAACAAAATAGGTACAATATTTGAAATAGTTGAAAAAAGGGTTACATAAGGCGATTACGTTTGTTTTTTTTTTTGCTTAAACATTTCATTGATGTAATTTTTTCCTCCAAAATAAGATTATATTCCGCCGTTAACAAATTGAATTTCAAATTATATTAACATGGTCTACATTAGCATAGAAATTTGACAGTATATAGTATAATATAATTAAAGTTACTACTTTATTATTATTACACCGATTCACTACTCTAATTGTACTGAACAAAATATATACACTTAAAAATATATTTTTTAAATGTGAGAATAAAAACACATATAAAGTTTGAATATCTTCCCATAACTTATTTTTGAGCACTACCTACAATTAATAGTTATAATTTTTATTTGAGTTCAAATAATATTTATAGTAAAAAATAAAAATGCATCAATCTAAAGAAGCAAACAATTTCTAAAAATAAATAATATATTTAAGAAGAAAATAATTATAATTCATAACCATTATTGTTTTAATATTGTGCGTTTAATTAAATAATTTGATTAATAACGTCGCTTTTATCTCATCAATTTAAGTGAAAAGTAATCAAACTTTCTTGTATAGTTTCAACTGAAAGATAATCATAAATTAAATTTTTTAATTTTAAACCATCGACGTCACGTTTAAATAAAGCGAATAATATAAGTGTATATACACTTTTTTTCTATCGTAAATATTATTATTATTTTTATACCTCAATGAATAAAGAAGGGGTTAAAATATAGTGTGAAAAAAATTTAATTATTTTAAAATATATACATTTTATTTGTATAGGGCTATAAACATGTTAATAAGCGCTGAGTCGTGTTCGTTAAAAAAAAAACAATCTGAACCTTTTAATTTCAGTCGTTTCCTCTTTATATTTTTCCATGTTTGCGCAAATATCGATTATCGAAATCAATTAATGATCACTTATGTTCCCTCTCCACGAACTACGCTCGTGATAGTTGGTTCATTACGGACAGATGCGAAAGTACATGCAATGGACGGAAATATGACGCAAAGAACAAATAATTATATTTTATACATCATACTAATGATGGTGCAATACTTTTCGATTGGACTATGTACACCAAACCGGTCGCTAAACGTTATTATTCTTGTTGAAGACTACAAAAAAAAACATTACCATTTCTCGCAGATCGTAACGTAATTGCACGACGATATCCTGGTTTCGAACTTCAGAAAGACCCAACAGCGAATGGATAACCGGTAAATCCGTTTTTTCAACACCGAACAGACGAACGAAACGGCCGCAATAATTATGTGAAGATAATGCTCGCTTTTCTTGCTGCAATATTGTGGAGTCTCGATGACGATAATAACGAAAAAATAACGATAACATTAACGGTAATACATTCGAAACAAACGAACTTGACAAGAAAAATGCACCACACCTTCACAACTATATTAAAACAATGATTTTATAATAATTTACAGCTCGGAAACGTGTGTGTCGTATATTATAACGCACCGATGAAACTGCAGTGCTATGATTGCGTCGTCGCCGATATAATAATATAATGCCTCATCTGGTCCGTAGACTTGCTCAGAAAACAGTACTACACAATAATACTACAAATCATACGGCACAAAGTATATATATATGTAGGTTCTATATCCACCGATCCAAACACGGATAAAGAAGGAGAGAGAGATAGAGAAAGAGAGATCTGACCGGATCTCTATCGGTGCGTGCGCCGGTTAAGGGTTGAATACAATTATCGTGCTCACTCGTACGACAAACAAATATAATACATTTTATATACATTGTACAGGATGACACACCATGTTTTACAGTTTTGTCGTTATACTATAACGCACGGAAACGAAATGATATAATATGTCACCCTGTATATTTGCCATATATAATATATATATATGTCTATCGAGTGTAAGACGTAACTCCCGCAGTATGTGGTGCAAACGCATCGTCAGCAACGATTTTTTTTTTTAACTTGCTATATTATTACATAAAAGCATGTCGATAGATATTCTGGCAGTAGTGGATTTAAAAAAAAATACCCTGACTGCAAACATTACGAAAAGATCAATAAAATAATTACGCAGTTTTTTTTACAAATATTTTGTGTGGAATTACCCAAATTATAATTAAATTATATAACCATTTTTTTTAAATTAATTAATTTTATTCTATAAAATTCAGCATCATAATTGTAACTAAATAGCTTTGTTCTTTACAAATTATCCATTTTTTAAAAGAATTTATAGAAAACAATATGCAAAAATTAAAAAAAAATATTAATTTAATACCACTCTTGTTTGTAAAAAGCTTCTCTTTTTTTCGATTCTAGTAGTATTATTACTACTTCAAAACAAAACTAAGTGAAATTAAACAGAAAAATAATTCTTAAATATAATATATTATACATGTATGTATAATCATTAGACGTGATTGTTTTATAGTAGAAAATATTCGCTTAACATGTATTATAATATTAGATACATAGATCATACAAAATATATTATTATAATACCTAGTATATGCCCACGAAAAAATCAAGTCGAATTAGCAAATAAAAATTCGCATAAAACCATACAATTATTATTATTATTATTAACGTTGATATTTAAATTCCATTTGGTATAAATTAAAAATCAAAACAATAAGACCATATTTAGGGATACTATTATTATTATTTTTTCCTCCGTCCTAAGCGGGACAACGGTCGTATTATTATTATGTTCAGATTTAATTAAAATTTTAATTTGACATATTATTATTCATATTGTTTCGAGAACTTCTTCATTAAACAGGCGTGTCAAGTAAAAAAAATACCTATCCCTTTCACAAAAGCAGAACCGGAAATAGTTATATTCAAAGTGATTAAAGACAAATGACATTATTATATCATTAAAAATCTCTCAAATATCTTAGAAAGCGTCGATTACACTTAAACACTATATAAGCCTTTAATGAGGAAATCAATTTTTGAATCACGTCCCTTGAATTGTTTTATAATTCATTGCACAAACATTAAAAATATTACATTATTTTTAGGATATAAATGATATAATTATAAATTATTAGATATATTAATGTAAAACTTATTACTTACTCATTTAACCTTAATTAAATCACATTTTTATTTAAAAATATTGTTTAATCATAATATATTATAATAGACAATAGTATTTGAAATATTTTCTTCCATTTCGTCAATTGAAAATCGTATTAAATGAATCATTCTGAACATATCAATAATATAATAATGTAATATAATTTCCTTTTAATTTAGCGATTTATCACTATCGTGTTTGTAAAAATATTTTATATCAATGGGGTGAATATATTTTTGAACGTTTAATTATAGTATACAAATTTTAATTTTATTGTTGAGTAAAATTTAAGTTCAAACATTCATAAATAAAAATCACATGGTGTAATACTGTTACGTAAATTTACCAAAATAACAAATCTCTAGTATCTTACTCTGTAGTGTAAATCATATAATTTCATAAAATATAATGTTTCGAAAGTTCCTTAAAATAATATTAACGTTGTAAACTATTCTAGAAACGATCAGAAAAACATTTATTGAACAATACTATTATATAACTTTATAACTTACATAAATATATATTATACTTATTTGAAAAATGTATAAAAATTATAGTAGTTTAATCTTAAATTTGCAAGGTAGGTATCTTAAAATATTAACATAAATAAATTACTATTATAAATCGCAACCAAGTTTGATGATTACCTAATTATTATTCTAATTGTATTACTATAAGAAACGTGAAAAAAAATACTATTTTAATCTCTTTGTTCTGAGTTCAGATAAACTAAAAAGTTATTTTAAATTTTAAATGGTATACCTCACTAATAAAATAATTTTTCCAAATTTTAATCCAAAAATATTAAACAGAAAAAAGAAGTTGTCGACGACCGGGGCAAATGCAACGAAATATCCTGTACAAATATATCTGTCGCATCCACGTAGTAAAATCACTCATTTCATAAACTGGAATCCAGAATTTTCGTTGCAAGAAATTATTAAAAAAATTTCAGAAGTGCCAGGATTTTTGTCTTGTTTGTGTAAGGCAAAATCTCCTAGTAAGTGATTTCACTATGTGGATGCGACATATCTATATTGTCTGTATATATTTTTTATATCTGTATTAACAATGAAACTATAACTATTCCAACTACATATGCGTGTAGTGTTATAATATTACGCTATTACATTATAATACTTTCAGTCCTTACAGCCAACTAACTTGTATGCGCAATATTATATGCGTTTGTTTAAATCGCTTATAGTTTATTGTTATAATTATACTTATTACTATCATTAAAAAAAGTTAGTACCAGTTGTATTTTTAATAGTATATCGCATGTTATATTTTATAAGGAATATTAAAAATATAAAATAAAACCAATTAATTATTAGTCAAGATATTCCATAAGTGAAGCCATTTGCCAATCGAATATTTAAGACTAATCATTGTTTGAAAATAATATTAACCAACATACATTCCTGATAAATTAGTAGCACCTCAAATATTATATATTATATACCATAAAAATAAATATGTTTTAAAAACTATTCAAATGTTTAATATGATAAAAAAATAAATCTATTTAAAAATATCAAAAAAAATATGACAGCAATGTTATACTTAAAAACAATAACAACAATAATTGTAATATTATGTAAAACCCTCTACGTTTTTTACTAGTTTAACTAACAATTATTTTTATTCTATTAAACAATAATCAATTAATTAAAATATATTATACTCAAAATGTGTTAATTTAAAATTATATAAATATAATATATTTCAATAGAATATAACGGACCAATCATTGGCCGCTAAATCATATTTAGATGTCTTGCAATAATTTTCAAACCTCAGACTATAGAAAACTTATACATAACGAATAGAAGGTTATCTAATATCAAAGTTAGTCACCCCCCATGGTTGACCGAATTACGCCATAAACAATAACAATAATATATTTTACGATGTACAATATACACGCTGGCGGGGCGTTTACAAAATCAGAAATCAGTATGATGCGTTTATATTTAAAACATCAAATGAAAATAATATTATATTTTATATACGTATACATTACGTATTATTATAATTTTTATATAGTATTCTAACTAAAAATATATAATTACTCACGTGATACTATAAAGTATATCACAAGCACGCACAGAAACCAATCACTAGACCACATAAAAATAACTTATTAGGTAATGTACTATTATAAGTGAGTACTTAAATTACTTATACCTAATATAATGTAGGTGGCTTTCGTTATCTGTTATAATATTTACGGTCAACGTATTATTATGTGTGCATACGTTTTATTAAAAATATTAGGTCTTTTAAATTTCTTCCTTCGAATATAAATAACTTTGGATGTACAATACAATAAAAAAAAGTACATTTTGGATTGATGAAAATCGAAAGTCTCGTAAATTCAGTATACTATATATATATGTATTTACAATTAGGTATTGAGTATACATTATAAATTGTATGTTTAATAATATTATCATGTTATCACGTGTTTTTATAATATTATACGATCTAACACGATAATGGATAAGCGGTCTTAGTGTGGATCTAATTCATGATCGGTATTTTCGTTTTATCCCCTCAAGATGTTGAAAATAACGCGGTGTTTTGATTTATTCATTGCGTATTTTTTTTTTATATATAAACCCTAGGAGAATCTCAATAGTCTGTTTCTCAAAATCATGTTTTTTCTAAGCTAAACTCTACTGTAAATATCACTTATACTTATCGTATTTAATTTTTATGAATGTTATGATCCAAATAAATACTTAAAAACAGTAAAAAATCAAGGTTATAAGTAATGTGTATACATTATTTATTTATTTGTGTAGATAACCAACATAAAAATTACAAACTGAATTTGGAAGTAATAAGTTTAATAGATAGGTATAGACTTAAAAATGTGAATTAAATAAAATACAAATAGAAAAATAGAGTCTCATAATCACAATATTGTATTTGATTTATTAAAATAAAAATTGAATTAATTATTTATCAAACCTTAATACATATATTTTTTTTGAATCTCGCTACAAAATTCCGTAACTATGAAACAATAAATAACACGATTCAACAAAATAATAAATATTATTTTTATTTTTGTTCATTACCATTTGTGACTGTCAATCGGCATTTATGCTTTCGCTTAATTTAGCCAAAAGTTTTTGATTTTCAAATATTTAGTAGCTATGTTGCGTCAAGATTCAGAAGTTTCGGACCCGGACCAACAGATGATTTCCAATGTGAGTACGGAGGCACCACAACCGGCGATCACGTCAGCAAGGATACGGCAGCTGCCAATATCCCAACTGCGTAGAGACCCGGCACTGTGGGCCGCGTACTCGCGTGGCTGGGAAGACCGAGCGGCAGCTTTCAAAAGGAACCCAAACAGTGACCCGGTGGCAGGAACGAACAACATAAACTCTGCGACGGTCAGTAGTTCCCGCAGCCCAACACACAATGGGCAGTCGACAACCCGACCACCACCCTGTCCATTAATGTCAATCTTAATTACACGTCCCGAAACAATCCAATCATCACCCCGTTCATTAATGTCATCCATTATTACACGTCCCATAACAATCCAACCACCACCCCGTTCACTAATGGCTAACAAGATACCACGTCCCGAAACAATTCAACCACCACCACGTCCGCTGATGGATAACACGGAGTGGACCATACCACCCCCAACAAGAAGAAAGAAAGGATTAAAAACGCCAACGGTAAGTCAAGGACGACCGCTTGTTTCGAGTTGTTCGCTGTCACCGACACCACAGACGCCGCCTGCGGAAACAGCCGACGCAGCACCATCAAAAAAGTCGAATGAACTCAGTTACATTCAACAAAAAAATATTCAAAAAATAAAAGAATGCGAGGAAAACGTGAAACAGCAATTAACAAAACAAAACCCCCCTGAACCCATAGACCCCACATCCGCCAGTTCTGAGCCATGCGCACAGCAGCGAGGCCACAATATCATACACTTCCTGTGCCCTTGGATTTTAAGGGGTATAAACTATTTAAAATCATTGATAATATTTTGTTGAAGATGGATTTAAGCCTCCGTGTTAGGTTGTAAGGTTAGGTTATGTTGTTTTTTGTTTGATTAACAACATAATTTTAAAAAATCTGTGGATAATTTTGACATATTTAAGTAAATCATTTCTGGTAAATGTTATTTTGTAGATTTGGGGCGAGTTTAAAATAAACCAGTGCCATACTACACACACATCTTTATTACTTAATAGACATAACCACTACTTTTTTTGGAAATTAAATATTTATTCTGCTTAATTTAAATTTATTGACAAATACTTTAATAAAGTATCACACAATGTCCACCAATATTCACGTAAGTACATCACCCCAGCCCCACCCCAGTCTCACCCCATCACGAAATTTCAGTGTTTTCGTTTTTTTTCCTATGTCAAACTTTAATACCCAATTTGTATAAATTACAAGACTGAGTAAACTAATACTTTCACTTTTATTGTAATCATTAAAACAATTTAAAATATTTACGGTAATAATTAGTACCTTTATAACATTCATATAATCAATTATATTATATACATTTTATTACTTATGACTTCTTATTTCATATACAATGAAAATACGTGTAATAAATAATTTATATATTTGATAATAAAAAATATATTTTCATTTAATATATTGTATTAAAAATTTTGTATATTACCAATGAACTATTTAAATTATATTTATTATAATACATAATATAATAGTTGTTACAAGTGTTACAAGATGTTTTTAATAGGTTTTGTATTATTTCTTGGTTAGATAAATTCATTCATACATAATTGTTTTTTTTATGTTCATATATTTTTTTATGAAGATAATTAGTTATTTATAGCATAGATAAAGAAAAAAGTCAACTACCACTGTATATAGTAATTGAGTTAATTGGCAAATTTTTTTATTTTATAATAGTAGGTATTTTAACTAATATATTAACTGGATTATTATTAAGATTAATTATATGAATTTGAATTCACAATCATTATTGTAGTTATTTATAAAATAATTGAAAGAATAACATTTTTTTGGCATTGGTTCTTTTTGCAACAAGTTAAAGACTTTTTTTCATGTGTTATATTTGTTACTATATACATTTTTAATGTTTTATTTATTAGAATTTAATTAACAATCCATAAACGAAATTGTGGATTTATTTTATTTTAAGAGTTTACGTTTTATAATTTCAGAAATTTCAAAATGTTTAGTGCTTAAATTGATAAATGCTTGTACCTATCTATTTATCTATATTTTCATGACAATATTTTAGTGTATTCAATTCAGAACCCTGATAATGTTACGTTGTATGCTCAAGTTTTTTTTAACTGAAAAAAAAACCATTACACTAACGTTTATTTATTTATTTTTCCAATCTGAAAATTGTAAAAATACCTTTAATGTAAAAAATGGTATAATAATAAGGATGACGACGTATTTATATATAATATATAAGTACAAAGCAGTTCAATTCCTATTCGATATAACTGCACACTCGGTTCGGGCACTTAACTATAATATACTGTACTGCGCATTCTCGTATTATAGTAAAATATACAATATTTTCACACACCTCCCACCATCCCCGACGGGATACATTACGACGCGCCGATATAAGTGCGGACGCGCCGAGGCGACACGTCGTGATTGACGACGGCGTGGCAAATATTATCCAAATCGCGCACAACTCGTATAGTATACAATATACTATACGCATTACGTTTATAATATTATATTATAAATGTGTATGCGGTCCGACAGAGACGATACATATTTCTCTATGCGTTGCCGGACGAGACCGCGTCCCACGTGTTGTGATACGAAAATATATTTTTTACTCATTTTATATTCTTAAATTCTTCTCGACAATCTACCCACCCATGTTCTGTACGATAAAATAAATTCAACGCCACCGTATGACAAAATGCTGTTCCGATTTCGAATCGGTATACGGTTTTTATGCGATCGAAATTATAAAAAACTTCAGTCCTTTTTTCGCCCTCGTGTATCATATTATATTATTAAATAAGTAAGACTATAATTATTGTTATTGTTTGATGCACCGGATATTCTTATATTATACGCCGAGCTAAGATGCATGTAAAGTGACAAAATATAATTTAATTGTAATTGTGTACCAAAACTCTTTCGTTTTGTATACCATTGCACACAGATAATAGTTAATTGTTTTAAATAGTTTATTTAGAGTTCGTCTACAGTCGACGATTACGACTATGACAACGACAAAAATAAACCACAAATCATTATCGTTTTCCATTCATACTGCGCTATCTACGAACCTGTGACAACCATAATAATATCGTAATTTATGTATAGACGTCCAAGTTTGGATTCGCCAGCGCTATCTAGCACGAACAATACAACGACCGTGTCACGAACTCTGGTTCAAAAGTATTCCGACATGTGGCGCTGGGTATTTCGAAGCTCAATCCCATAGGTTTGGATAATTGTAATCGAAAACCGTTTTAAAATGTCGGACATCGCACAAATTACATCAAATAACATATAGGTGTAGTAACATACACGAGTTAAATACAACAGGTACACATAATATAATATTATATTATATTTCATTAACGATTTAAAATATATTATACATTATAGGTACCTATACACGCGCGGATGAATATTTAAAATACATTTCAAATAAAAAAGTGACTTGTGTTAATTTGGTACCAATAATGACGTTATAATATTTAAATCTTTTAATAAAACTACTAGGAATAATATTAAGTTAATACTATCCTGTCTAAAAATGAATGATAAAATAACTATACGCGGTAAAATGAGTTATCCGTGATACGAAGTTTATAGTTTCAATTCTTTTGATTGAAAATATAATTTGAGATATCTATAATATTATGGTTAACATTTAAAAGTATTTAAATACACTATATTTATAACATACGTATTCGTCTTATAAAAATACAATCGGTATCACAAAAATTAATTACATGCCTATCATACTAAATAATAGTTAAATTTAAATATTTTAAAAGAAAATTCGTGATATTTTGATTTCTGGAATACAAAATATTTTTATTAGTAATCAAAATAATTGCTTGCTATTTAAAACTGATAGCATTTGAACATTAATCATTATAAAAACTAAAAAAAATAAGTGGTCTCAAAAGCAAAACTATTTCAAAAAACGATGCCTAAATAAATAATGAGTAATTAAAAGTGCCTTACGTTTCATTATAATAATAGACCTTATGAGACATGATTACCAAAAATCGTATACTTACTTGTTTAATAGACACGCTTTATGCTACCTCGTGTACAGTCAAATATATTTAGATACGAATTTATTTAGCTTAACACGCTTTTAAAATATTCATATTATGTACTTTTAAATTATTCTCATATTGCAATAAAAATAGGGGTTGGTAGATTTACTGAAATGTTGTGTATAACCTATTTCTTAACTGTAAGTATGGTATTCATGTAAACGCGTCAATTACAATTTGTAGTTCGTCCGTAAATGTGTTATTTCGTATTTCATCAAGTCATACCTAATAATAAAAGATGTTTTTATTCTCAACGACATATTTCTATTTATGGGCTACTTATAACTAATATAATTTTGTTTCATGGTTATAACTGCAGTTGCGTTTGGAAAATAAAAATTGAAACTAAATTCAATACAATATAGTCTTGAAACGTTTTCAATTCAGATACCTTAACGAATAAATGTATCCAACGAATAGCGCGTACGGATTAAATTAAAATTATTATCTACGTTATCCTTTTAAGAGAACGAAAAAATAACGATTGTTCTACAGCTCACTGCAGTGTACCTATTATAATTACATTATATACTACCTAATACCTATAAATATAAAATGAAACGCGTTTTGACAAGTAATTTTATATTTGTTAAAATGTGCCTTCACATTGCAGTCTTTTAATCAAATATTTTACATTATATAATAATAATAATAATTTTATTTGACACGTACACGTGTCATTCATTGTATACAATTATCAAGCCGTCAGAAAAATGTATCCAACGAAAATGGACATAACTTAAAACTATAATAGGTACACTGTATTGACTTTTTAGATTGAATGGGATTTTTTTTTTTATAGCAAAGTCTTATAACTTGGTTCTATTCATCAATCATGCTTGTTGCTTGCTCCTCTTTTTTTCAATAACGCAGTTATTTAGAATTAGATTTTCTAAATTCCCAAGTATACTTAAAAGACCATATTTTCAAATGTTTGAGATATTTTTGTACTACTTAAAAAGTGTTCTGTTTACATATTTTTGTTTTTAAAATGAGAACCGTTTTTTTCAACTGTAAGTTGCCTAGCTTAAAATGTGGACCAAATCACGCATATAACCTATAACGGACGGCGCACATTTAACTAGAGCAATATTTTTATTAATTTACTCACAATATGATTTTATATGTATGATAATAATAAGAGAACGACGTGCAACATCAATGAATTTACGAATGGTGCAATGAATGTCAAAACTCGATCGAACATCAGTGTAATGTTTTTGTAAACATGTATATATGTATACTAATATCAGTGACGACAAACCCTGTTGAGCAGTTCCCCCGAACATCGTAAAGTTTCGAAGTACATAAATGTCCGAATGATTAATCAATAATTGTCTTAACTGTTTCGTTGTTCGTATAAATTCGAATAAAAACAATAATATTGTATGCTATAAATTTTATATCTTAGGGCTTGTTGTAGAAGGGAGCTCGAGTGGATCAAATAGCGCTCTATCTATCTATACCAGAGCTTATTCTCAGCCCGTGGTACGTGCAGAAAATGTCCCTTTATAAAAAAAATTGGAATGAATCATTATTAACATTAAATATTATTTAGTTTATTTGGTGGTGTGGAGATCATTTTTAATTGTAATAATAAAGAATAATAATAATTGTACATATTTAATTTAATTTAATTTCTTTTTGTGCATTAAATACTTAATTGCCATCATTTTGTAATTCCTAATAAAATAAAACTCCATAGATATAATATAACGTATACATTATTAATAACCAAAAAAAAAAAAAAAGGTCAGGCGGTACGTAAAAATTTTCAAACTGTGTAGGTGGTACGAAAATATAAAAAGGTTGAGAACAACTTTACTGATTTATACAATTCAATGAAATTTTTGAAACCAAGCCCAATTTAATATATTCATACATATTACATCGTGTAACAATTGCCCTAACTACTTTAATAATATTACCCAGAAACGTGATTTTATAAAATATAAAATATGTTCTAAAATATTCTTACTTCTCAACATTTTTAAAAAATAACTTCTATATGGTAACACATTTTAACGGTTTTAAGGATTTTACTCCAGTTATCATCATCATCATAAGCAGAAGATATAAATATACATTAAATATCAGCACTCCTTCACCTCATAAATCGTTTCGAATTTTCACCTATCGCGGCAGTGACATATTTCATCTCACATGTCAGCCCTACCTCAATTTTTATATTTCAGTGCCACTAAATTACGAAAAACGAAAGCTCACATCATAGACATATAAATATATAATATTTATATATTTTATATAGGTACTTGATGTTACTATGGTATGAATTAATATTAAATGTCATCAGATTTAATTTAAATTTATCATTATAAACATTTTAATGGTTGAGATATTACGTTTCTCCAAATGCGCGGCTTATCGATCCTCACCAACTTATACAGTTCACCGCCACCGATATCGACATCACAGAGTAAATCATATTATCTATAGTTAACATTATACGGTGCTTATGATTTGTTTACATAACCATATTCCCAAAATCACGACCTATATCACGATGCAACGTAATTGATGTTCGGAAAATGGAAGTTTGCGTTAGTAATATCATGCTATTAACAGAGTTTTGATATATTTGTGTACAAATCAAGAGATTAAAAACATCGACTTTAATTAAATGATAAATCATTATATACGATGGACATACGTAGAATGCTTTGTCGATATAATTTATTCATATATTTGTTTAGTTATTCATACACATAACTACGCGTAGTTTAAAGATGCGGAATCACTGGTGTACTGATGTTTAATATATAATATATTTTATATACATGTAGTATGCAAATATTTCTGTTGAATTTATTTGCAATAAGTTATTTAGCACTTAAAAAACATATTTTAAAAAGTTAAATAAGAACAATATAATTATATGTATAATGTATATAGTGCAAGAAGTAAGTACCGTTAATAGTAATTGTAGAAAAAAAAATGTTTATGGAAGTAAATAAGAAAATATTTAATATATAGGTATGTAATTGGTCTTGTTTATTATATATTACTCTATAAGTTTATATACATACTAAGTAATTATATTTCAAAACACGACACTGTTCGAGTTTGTAAATTTGATTTGAATGTGTAATTTTATGGTTTCAACAAGAAAAATTGTAAACTTATGTTTATATATATATATATATATATTATACAAGATTGCAAGCTATTATAATATAAACCATTTAAAACTCGTTTATAAAACTAAAAAAAGGTTTTTTTTTCATATTTGTTATGCTAATTTAACGAAAACAATACAATTGAACGACGACAAAATATTATGTTCGTGGTTTTCTTTTACGACGTGGCAGAGGTAACGTTTGTAACCATTATGGCTTATTAAGAAAGATGATACAAGAGAAACAAAAACAAAATCTTATTTAATATAACAACAAATTAAAAATGTATAAAATAGAATAACAAGTAGCTGATAATTGTTGTAATATTCAGTTTATTTTATTGGTCAACTTTTTTATCATATTGAATCGCGAACAAAAATTAAATCTATTCAATTTAAACTGTCCCTTTTTATTTACTTTGGTGCCATTATTATACCAGTTTAATTTCCATCGGAAATTAGATTTCCAAACACAACCGTAAAAATTAATGTGAATTATGTGTATGTATTTAGAGAATTCGTATATAAGTATGAAGCTGCGTCGTTGGAAAATAATCATTTATTGTGCACATTCAATAATGGTTCGTTGAAATTAAAAACAAACTTTATTATAATTTATAATTGTTTGTTTACATTGAAAATTTAAATAAATTTTTATTTTTTTTTAATGAAAACTGCATTTAATAATTATATATATTATATACGATCGTGCCGAATAAACGATATATTCAATTTTTATATAATATTACTCGGTAAAAAATATTAAAAATTAAATTTACAATACCGTAATACATATTTTATTTTTGTAACTGCTGTTCGCTAGACGAATAAACGTTATACCATTGTATATTTTTTAATTCGATAAAGCTAATGAAAAAATATTTTATTATTTTTCATCGTATATTTTGTACAACATATGAGAAATGTATCCGCAATAAACGAAAGTTATAGTAATAATATATTACTCCGTACATTATTGTATATAATATTATGTTATAATATAATTTAAAATGGGTGGAGTGAAAACGCTTCCTCCCATATATGTTTGAGCCCGCGGAGAGTTTTGATATTAGATGCCCTCGGAATGGTAACATTTTGTACACATTTTATTCGTGCTTCTTCAGTGCGTGTGGTTCGATGTATTAAATATAGTAAATATAGTAAATATTATATTAGATATAACAAGTACATCTGTTCAACAATTAGTCTACTGATTTCACATCCTTCTTTCGTTGTAAATGTATTTGTCTTTAAACCTCTCATTTGTCTATTTTTTTTTCAATATTTTCACATTTATAACTATCTCTAGTACCAGCTTTCTTAAAAATTCCTCTAATAATATAAACGTCAACAATAATCTTTTCACATAAATAGATACACAAGTTCTAATTATTTTTGTATAGATATCCATTGTAATGTTGTAATGTTATTTTATTTATTGTTATTTGATTATTAAGATAACATAATTTTTATTAGTAGATGGCTAATAATAGTAATAATAATAATAATAAATACATAGGTACTTATTGTTTTTAACAATTATTTTTTTTAATTGGCATTTTTACAATACCAAAAAATACAGATTTAATCATGCAACTATAATAATATTTAATTGGATAATTACTAATTAGTTATTAGTTTTGATTATTGTATTGTAATTTGTATTAAGTACGTATTCCTACAACATTTTAAAGCTGATAATGAAGTTCTCCATTATTTTTGTTTCTATGTATTGTTGTTATGGTTCACTCGTCCTTTTGAAAATACCATGCAACTTTTATTATTTTAAATATTTCGTAGTAGACTCTTAATCTCAACTTTAATACATTTTAATTACTTTTTTTTTAGGTACAAAACAGATTAAATATATTATAAAAGCATTAAAAAAAATATAGCATATATTGTTATACATGACGATGATTGAAATGGATACTATCAACAAAACTTTTATTTGAATCGCAATAATTAAAATAACTATTAATAATCGTAAGAACTCCAGTGATGAATTATGAATTACAATTTTACTTTAGGGTGTAATAAATTAAAGAAATTAACATTAAAATTTACATAATATTTATTTTCCCGAGAATAAAAATGAAAACATTTTGAACATTTTGCAGAGTATACCGCGATTAATTAAGTATTAAGATGTACATTTTTGATAGACTAATTATAACCAATTGGATTCAATATTAATTATTATTATAATATAATTATTTTAATTACGATATTTAAAATGTTTATTCAGACCTTAAACTTTGTATAGGTTATACTTTTGATTGAGTTAATGTATTAACCGTATTATCTTTAGAAAACGCGATCTGTGTAAGTTACCTACAAAGTAAGTTAAATAAGTTCAACCTTAGTTCGGGTTCTGACGAATTATTTGAAAAGAAATAAGGCGTGCAAAGCGTAAGGAATTAGTGTGAGTATAATATTCGAGTGGCTATAGTATTATAAAATACTTAAACCCAAATGCGTTCCAGAAAAATTGGAACTTTTTGTTTGCGAATACCTCACCTAAATTCCTACCACCCGACAATAGGAATAGAATAATGCGTATTGTAACAAGATATTCATATAATAATTATTATAACGACAACACCAGCGAAACAGCGTCGAATGCGATCCGCTTGTCGGACGATCTCGTAGAACTGGTACACTTTGTGTATAATATTATCAATACTCTTACTAGCGTATTATAAATATTTGTACTTGTTTGGGCGATAATTATATGTTGGTACACAATACACTACACATAAAAATATGTACACAAATGTGTATGAGGCGTGTGTATAGTGTATACATGTATCGCGGGCATATCGTTTAATAAATATTAACGCTCGTGAAATAAATTTACCAGTTCGGAAGTGCATTATTGGCTTAACATCAAATATCCCTGAGATTATACACAGTTCGACGATCAGAATTTATATAATAATGCTTACTTATTTTCTATATGCATGTGCGAACGCGAGTGTGTGTAGTTTTGTAAGTCTTCTTGTGTATGTGGATAAAAAAAGTATGCCACAACTGATTGCTGTTATTTGTCAATTATTTGTTAATCTTTTGTAAGCGGAGGCGCTCAAATTTCCCTAAATAATTTTGATAAATACTGCGAGCGACTATACAAGTATTATACTGAGTGTGCCAATGTGGTTCACTAAACGTGCACGCGATAATTGTTTTTCTTTTAATAATGAATTTACTCAAATTCTTGCTTTTGGAACTATTAAATAATATACTTGAGGGACATTTTTCAAATACCTACTTATATTTTTTATGACATTTAAAAAGAGTGCCGTATCTGGCTGTAGTGCTGTACTGATACCAATTTCTTTTTTAACGAGAATCACCATTTGTCTTAAAGATGATATAACCTGATGATATTTCCAAAAATGTTGTTATATTTAAATTCAAATTTTAACGAGTGGTTTTCGAGTCAAATAACTTTGTATATTAAGAATAATGGGTTTAAAAGATATATGGCAATAATAATTTGAAAATGTTAGTAACTAATATTAATATGTAAACATTTATAATTTTTAAAAATTGACGAGTATAATAAATACAAGATACAATACTATATAATGTATTTTATATTTATGTAAAACCATTTTTTAAAACTTTTATCTATGTATATACATTTTAATAACACATAACTGCTAGTTAAAATTTTAATTTAAATACATCAAAGCTTAAAAAAATAACATCAGCTTGATAATATTCAATTAGGAAAAGTAAATTTTATATCATTAAAAAAAGCTTCTATCATTACAGGACACTTTTTAAATGGCATAAAAAAAATCGTAGTAATTTAAAATATGGTCCTTAAGACAAGTCTAATAATTAATAATAATTGTATGTTAATTATTTAAAATTCTAATAACATAATTTGGATAAATTATTTATTATTGAATAAATGGAGGAAAACATACTTGGTGAATGATTCTATATATAATTTGGTAATATGCATAATATGTAAAAGTTGTGATATAAAAAAAAAAAATATTACAATGATAAATTTCCATCATTAAACCAGATTAAATAACTTTCGAATAATTAGCTATACATTGAAGTTTTGAACGACACAACATAAAACAAATATAATAATATATTTTATTATGTATAAACGAAACTTCATACGACTGTTTTAATTCTGCTTAAAAGTACATACAAATTCCATGGATTGTTTAATAATGATTTTCAAGTTAACCAATTATTGACTGATTTTTTAAGCATTGTGAGCATTTGTTATTTAACTTTTTCTCTTTCTTTATTTATTTCTTTTACAGCAATATTAAGTAAAAAATAATTTTAATTAGTTTATTTTATATAATTAATTATACAATTTACAACAAATATCGAATAATTGGTATAGGTACATATTATTATGGCTTGATCAATGCGTGTCAAGTTAATGTATCAATCTTATTTTATATGTTTTTGAATAAATGTATAATACGTTTTCAATAGTCATAGATCAAATCGTTTTCAAGTATATTATCTTGATAGCGAACATTTTATTTAGATTTTTCGTGGTTTAAATGGTGTAACATGACCTATTATTATGTCCCTCGGCAATAATCTGCAAGTTTCAAGTGTCCTGCTCACATTAATGGTTAGCTTCTTATTTCAAACCATTTGTATCTCAAATGCACAACCTTCATAATAATAATATACTTATATGTACTTATGTGAATTGTATGCTTATAATTATGTATATAGATTGTACATTTCAAATAATATAAAAATGGTTTTATATTTGTACATTTTTTTATTCCCGACATTTCGATGTCAGCCATTTTCAAATAATTTGTTTTTATTCATAGGGTTATTAAATAATTTTAGTGATATTTCGAATTTCTTAATTTTCATAATATATATTATATAAAAATACAAATAATAAACGATTATTACGTCACTATTTTAACTGATATGGCTCATTTCAAATGTATATTTCTAAAACGTATCATAAATATGTAATAATAGCACCTACATTATGACGCAGCATAAACGTTGTCATCGACTACCAATATGTAGTTCACTGTTTACAATCATTTAGGTAATGTGCAGGTACGACCTTCAAGAGGATTTTGGAGTGCGAAGAAGTAATTGTTACCCCGCGAATGTTTGTACAGTTGAACCATTGTGGAATATGCTCGTCGAAATATTCAATACTTATCGATGTATAATAATAAACTCGTTTACGGGATGTATCTGGAGTAATGTTAAGTTAAATATTATATAATACTATAAATGTGTAAAATCGTTCATAAAAAATCCGGAGAAACGTTCGGTAAAGTATCCTAACTATATTATACTCTTCAAAATTGGAATATCGAAATAGCTGTGTTAGGCGGACGACCGTTTTCGTGGGGTTTTAAATAACTACGATGAATAACAATTATGATAATAATTAAATGAATTATGTAGTATTTATAGTATTGCAGTTCAATGCTTTCGATATGAATTCGCTGGCCGAGAACACATTTTATGGCACCGCCCTGATAGTTGGCTCCAGACAATTAATATTCCTGTATAAAATAGGTCAAAATATTATTTCAAACACAATACAATTAATAAAGTTTGAAATTGTATACATTTTTTTTTCAGGAACCTTATTGCGTACCTATATGTCCTCTGTTTTCTAATAAGTATGTGAGGCTTATGGAAGTATTATTAAATATAATTTGGCCACGACCGTTCCCTTTTTTAACGCCCCAGTACACGAGTTAAGCCATTAGGTGTATAGTCACAGCGAATGCACTGACAATCATTGTATATTTTACTAATAAATTATGGAACAAGTTTTGTTTTATTACTATTTAAAAAAATTATAATTGCCTCTGGTGCACAACGCCGGTGATTGGTATTCCGAATGATAATCGACGATTGCTTCGGAATAGGGCTCGTTGTATTCGAGTCGAAGTAAAAAATCTCATACAGTTTTTAATTTGTAAGTTACGCCACTCGTATTACCAGCTGTGTTGTTATATTTACGGGAGTTGGAAAAAAAACAGTATCGTTTTTATAGATTGTGCGTATACGCACAATAAAATATATATCATATAATATTATTACCATGTACAGCAATAACCCGGAAAATCGTGAGCGAAAGAGAAACGTATGAAAAAACGACACAATCGTATAGCGTATCGTATAGGTACTCGGAAGTGCAATAATCGTCATAATCTGCGATACACTGTACATTACGCTCGTAGTATAAAATATTTAAGTATATATGTATATATATATATATAATAATATTTACATTATTGTTGTTATTACTATAGACGTCGAAACCACCATTAAAGCAATTTTTATATCATTTTTTTTCCGATTCTGTTTTCCGCACGTTGGATCATGTCGAATTCGTGCGGTGTATTCAAATAATTTCCATAATATACGTACATTATTTATGCTCGGTATTTTTTTTTTCGTTTTATTTCGTACCTACTAACACAATATATCATTAGAACACACATCCATATTACATTAGTACCTAACACTCTGTACGTACATATGTATATTATATAACATACACCATGTGCGTAGGTATAGTACATCATGTACGTTATCTCTATTATAATAATAATATATAGGTACAGCGAATTATATTTTGTGACCTATTCCCACCCATCACGACATCGAATACCGGGCAACCGCATGTCTCCGGTATTCGTACCTATATAATTTTGACACACGAATATCATATACGAGTACATTGTGTGTAATGTGTACGTACAAAACTCGTATAATATAGTATTATAATATTGCCGCATATTGTACGCGTAAACACGATACCACCCGTCACAGGCGTCACGAAGAGCTTTTTGCATTATTTATAATATTGTAATGGCCTCGTCGTCAGACCCGACGTTTGATTCGATTCGAATTTATTTTTATTTTTTTATTATTATTTTTTTTTTTGCGCTTCACCCGATTCTCGTGGCATGCGACATGCGCACGCACAAACGCCACAACGATCAACGCGTATATACTATACCGATGGTGCATTACATTATTATATTATACACATTAATAGGACGTGTCCAAGTATCGGTGTACTGTATTACAGTGTCGTAACATTGTTTGTTTATTATTCAAGCGAAAATAATAATAATTATCAAACGCGAATTTTATTCCAGCCGGTGGTTTAATTTTCGATTTGACAAAATATTTCATTTTTGTGTGTCCTGTCATCATTGCGAACAATACATAATATTATACATATATTCTGATGTTATTCATTTGTCGATTCGTGCGGAGCCATAGAGGGGGTATTTATTGGCGGCTTTCCGACGATTTACGTAGTGTGTGGACTTTTTATTCGAGACCGATAGTCACACCCGTTTTTATTATTGTGAAATAAATACAATTTTCACAAACAGAGAAGGGGTGACGGACAAATAAAATATAATAGTGCTTGCTATGTGGAAATAATTTTAAAAAACGAAATAAAGAGTCGCCTGCATGTATATTATCTTTGAGTGAAATTTCAGATTGTGATTTCATATTTTATAAGATTAGTTTAAATTTTTGATGAGCTAGCTTATAATATATCTACATACATATTATTATGCTGTTTGCACATCGATTATAGTGAATAAAGTTATTACAGTTCTCGCGGATGCTACCGATAGAGCTAATAACAAATAACAATATACGTCATAGATATAAATAACAAGCAGAGTTTTCGACAGATATCGACAAACACCTATGTGTATTATTATTTTTTACTTTCCGAACCTTGTACCGACGAGTGAGCTCCAAACACTCGAATAACAAAGGCTTGAAGATTAAAGGGTTGTTTTTTTTGTTTTGTCTTTGGTCCTGAGATGTTGTTTAGAGTTTGCGCATTTGTATTGGGGTTTGGGTCACTACTTTTTTCCATCGCTCGAGGTGGTGTTCTTGTGACCGCAAATATAAAAGTTATATAACATAATAATATACCTAATACCTATGTTTTTCCTATCTTCAAAATAATAAATTGATTTATAAAAAATCGAAAACTATATAGGTACATATTGTAATATATCTGTTGTGGAACAAATAATATTCTGTTATTGAGAAGTTTTCCAGAGCAATCGGTATAGAGTTAAAAAAACGGTCAACCGACACTCTGGATTTGAGAGGCGATTCGACTTATCTCCTCATCCTCCGTCCCTGTTGCCGCCCGTCAGAGGCCAAGTTTTTTGCTTCGTATAATAAAGACTATTAACCCGATAAACTGCCGATATCTGCGGCAACTGCTGTTTTATACGGCTGCTGCAGCAGTCAATCATCGATAAATACTATTAATATATACTTATATACCCTCACGAGTGGTATATTATACATGTATACATATACTTTGTATAATACCTATGTGTATGTGTACATAATATAAATAGGCCTTAAAGTGATATAACACAAGAAAGGGTACTGTATTCTCTATATACTTTATTTCAAAGTTTTGTGAGTGTAAATTTAATTCTTAAAACTTAAAAATGTAAATGTTATTACGTTGTCAAGACTGACGTGATGGCACGGCAGCATCCTTTTGTTCATTAGTACCTAAGTTTAACCTAACCTACATTAAATCTTTTAATTATAAATCCATATATTATTATAAATTTAATTATTTACATTGTATTTTTTTATTTTTTTATAAATATTTTTTTAATTCAAATATAGCACCCACTTTTCGAAAATTTAAACCATTTAATGATTATATTATAATAAAAAATAAGTTTTTGCAATACCATAATACAAATATAATAGAAAATGAATCACCTATATTTTATTTAAAACACACTTACACATATAAATTTTTCTTAAACCTATACATAAAATATACCTTCTAAAAATGTAATTAGGTATTTAGTAAAATAAAATAATACGTATTAATATTATGTTTAATATAATAAATTATATGTAGTTAAATATATGATAAAAAGATTAACTATTTGTATAACTATATTTACATGGAACTAAAAAATATTTAATAAAATAACCCCATAAAACTAAAATGATAACATTTCAAAAATAAATAATTATTTTTTAACGAAGAAAATTATTTTAATTAAATTTAAAAGCTTGAGCGTACCAGTGCATCTCTAGAAGAAAATGTTAAAGGGGCACTTTTTAATCGTGTTTAGAAGTAAGGGGGCTGAATCTACTTCCTTTGCGTTGAACCCTATACCCATCTACCTCACCACTTAAACATATTATAATAGTACTGAAAAGTTTAATAAGAAATCTTATTATTTTTATTTCTACACTTGGGAAGTAGATACGTAGGTATTTTCTGCACATTACAACAATTATCAGACACTATAATAGAGACTATTGCAATTGTTTTTCCGTACGACATTTTGTTTACAAAACGAGTACCGGCTCCGTGAGTTATATTATTATTTATTATGATAAATTATCTTGTTAAAATGCATACATTTCTTCCGGATAAATCGGTCGTAATAATATTTGTCTTATTAAAACGAAGTATAACATATTATAACATTATTTTATTGTTGAGTTCTGAATAACAATAAAATAATGATTAATAATGTAACTATTTTTAATAATATATATAAATATATATATGTATATATTATATTTTACGCGTGCAGATGAAATCATTTAAAAATACACAAAAACGAGCGGTAATATTATTTATAATAAAAGGTCACAGTTTCGCTGTTTATATTAATGTTGCACTGTACGATACATAAATACTAAATAAATTTAAAACTATTATTACCACTACTATTCCTAAAACTATACCTATAGTGTTAAGTAATAAAATAATTTTTTTCATAATAAATTAAAGAAATTTAAAACCTCCTTGTACATTAGCAGAGTGAAATAACATTAACATTTATTTTGATTTAAAAACCAACATCATTTAATCTTTTGGCAAATGGTATCACGGTATTTTTAAATCTATTTCAATAGGGCGAATACGTTTTCTTTAAACACTGCTCGTGAACTGCTCTCGAATAAATTGTTACTATTATAATTAATATCACAGTACATTTGATTAATTATTAACCATAAAATCTGTAGTAAGTAGTAATTAATTTTAATAATCACAATTTTTAATTTGTTAAAAGCTCAAAAGTAAAATATACAGTTAAACATATTTTTATACAGTTAAACGAAAATGATAATAATATTTAAAAAAATCGTTAAAAGTATACACGTTTTATTAGGTTTGCTATGAAGAGAAAAACGATTATGAATACTGGGAAAAGCGTAGGTACTGCAACTACGTACAATCAAAACAAATCATTTATTATTATTCCACAAAGTTAGTTTTGTTTTTGAACATATAAATATATGTGTGTGTGTGAGTGTGTGTGTGTGTGTTTGTTTATGTGTATGTACTGTGTACTGCGTACTGTGTATGTGTCCATTATTATGTTATTCATATTTATAAATAAATAACAATAATATGTACATCTCGTCCAACAGACATTGCAGCCAAAGGCTATTTCAAATAATAATAATAATAAAACAATGCCATTTCAATTATTACGTATACGAAAAAATCATAGCATAAGTTTGACAACGCAGTATATAAAGTTGTACATCAATAATATAATTTTATCTGTTATATTTACCGACATCGTATTAAAATATTCTTGTAAAAAGCATGTACAAGTATAACGTTTTACCTATACTGTTCACAAGCTATTATGTATTGAGGTTACCTTTACTGCGCAGTACAGGCTGTAGGTACGCGGTTGTCGACTCAGACTTGGGTCAATGTCTCTTTTGCCAAAACGTAATATAAGTTTTGTCGTAAAAAACGAAATATTAGCTGACATTCGCTACGTGCGTATTTTAGAGAATTAGAAAACAGTCGATTAAATAACTCTGGAAAATTGTACATGACATTATTATACATCGAAACAAATTATATTATTATTATTAAGCATAGTGATATGGTACTCATCGACGACGGTGACGTACGTTTCGTGTACTTGGCAGCACGGTAAATAACATTTCAAATTACTGCAATGTTAAGGAACAGAGTATAATATAATAAAGGTACACACAATACTCAACAAACTTAGTTGTGTACAATAACGATTTGCGCTGGAATTGGGTGGTATCAAGACGCACTTTGTGACGACCGAGTATTATAATATTATGGTATAATAAGGATCTACGGAATTGTAATGTAGGATGAGCAACTATATACTAATGTGTCGATATAGTCAAATTATAATTGGTATTACAATATTAATAATAATGTAATGATTATAAATACGTTTATATAAAACAATAAGACGAGTGTTTCATGTATAGCTGTGGTGTATGCATTGCTATAATACTCGATGACATTACATTAGCGACGCAATACCGTAAATGTTCGTAATAAGAGGGTGCCTACTGCCTTTACATTGTTGTTCGTAAAGTTGTATTTAACATAAGCAATACATATTTGGGTTGCATAATATAAAGATATGTTGCAGACCACAGCCATATAAATACAATCATTTACTATGATCAATAGTGTGCTATGAACATTTTTATATCATATTATTATAATACGCGATCGTCATCAATAAACGTTATTTGTAAAGTCGACGTAAAAATATAAATAATAAAACATTATGATGACATAACAGGTAAACCATTGTAATAAATCGGTGTTCATTAAACTATACTGTGATTTTGTAAGCTTGAAATGCTCATTTTTCTCCGACTTAAAATTTGTTTTTATATAATTTAAAGTACACGCTATTATAGCACTAAGCTTTGTCAATTTTTTTACGACAATGATCATATTATTTTTTAATATTCTACTTTATTTAATAGGTAATCTTGTATAATATATGTTTTACATATATTAAAACAAAATATTTTCTTGAAAATGTTTATGTATAGCCGCATATAGTTATTGAATATCGTACTTATATTTATTTATAACGCGTTTAAAGTTTAGAATAGCAGAGTAGAGCACTCAAATTCCCCTGACGCCCCATTCCATCTCTTATATATCTTATGGCAAAACTTTAAATGTTAATAAATAATAAATTATTGGCTCGATATTCGATGTACATTATATATTATGTTATTATTACACCACCGTATTCTGAAAAATGAACAAAAAATGAAATCAAAACTATAATAATAACAAAATGGTTTAAAACCATTAAATGAATAAAAAATTTGAAGAAATCAAATTTCAAAAAAATATTTATATATTTTTATATTTAGGATGATTCTCCAATCTTGCTCACTCTCAATTCTTTTTTAATAATGTATTTATTAAAATTTTTAAATAATTGAGTATGTACTAAAGAATCACATTTTAAAATTCTTGAGATAGCTTTTAATACTTCAACAGTGTCTTATGGAAATAAAACTTCAGTTTTTCAAATGATCTCCCCCTTTTTAAAATAAATTATTTAATGAATATATATTGTTTTTTTTTTTAATGTCAATGTACGATGTACCTAATTTTAAATTTTAACGTATAAATAAGTTATCAAAATGTTTATACTAAGGGTAATAACCTTTAAAAATGGTTTGAAAGTATCTGATATCTATTATTTATTATACTTATGGGATTTTTATAAATTTTAAAATGTTTATAAATTAAGATTAATCGCTAAGTAACCATGATCTTAATATAGTAAAATCCTCTATAATGATTAATGAATTACTTTTCTATAAAAGGAGGATTCTAATTTGAAGTTAGTTCAGTAAATCTCAAGAATTAAAAAAAATATTTGGACTTCAACTATTTATATAAATTTAAAAACAACATAGATTTTAAATAATTTCATTGTTGAATTAAAAAGTGAGTGAATAAGTTCTGCGAATCACCTATCAGTGATTATCCTGTATAATGTATTTATACATATAATCATACAGGGTATAATTTATAAATTGTTCAAACATAGTATTATAATACCTAATTATAGTTTTAGCCTTTCAAGCAATGATACCATAACATAATAATACGATATATACTATTCCCAAAGTGTAAAATCATAATTGCGTTTTACTTTAACGTATTCCGGAAATTTAAGAGGATCCCCGAGTCGACTATAGATGACTGAGCTGTACGCGGGTGTGTGAAAGTATAAGTATGTGGCGTTCAGCGTACATAATATGGTTGTGAAAAATTACCAAGCTTTTGTAATGAATAATAGATTTAATCCATCCACGGAAAAACATTTTTTTTTTTTTTGAACATTGCACAAGGTAACACTAATATAACAGCCTAATCAATATAGCGTGTATATATACTATATGTGTGTGTATGCGCGCGCGTGACCGGGGACTAAAACGAACATTTTGACAATCCTTTTACTAGGGTCACATTTTTTAATTATATTATCGTTTCTCCATTAGGCCAGCGCAAAATCTTACGAGTAATATTATTATTATTCATGTGTTGTGTTAAAAATAAAACCGTCGATAGTTGCGATTTTCACGTTAGTCCATATAGTTTGCATAAAATGTATTATTTCATTACTACGGTACCTAATAGTTTAATAAGTACTTTAATACAATATTATCGATTTCGTGTGCATAATACCTAATATATGTTAATTGTCTTGATAACTTTAAAATATTTCACCTACACTAAGCGATGGTCGTGCGATAGTAAATCGATTGTTAATCGATTGATACCTTTTCATAATATAGGTACGCACTGCTGCAGGTGGACGTGACGGACGAACGTTTTAGTCGATTTATTATTTATGAGCACGCAGAAAGTTATATTATTTTTCCGTTCCATTAAAATTTTTTATTATATATATATTTTAATCCTGCATATAAAAGTATAAAACGAAATACAAATCGTAGAGTTAAAATCATAAAAAAAAAATATTAGAAGTATTGAAAGTTAAATTATTCATTTGGTCAACACTCATATATTGATTGTTAGTATACAATATATTTTCATAGTCAGTAAAAATCTATATATTTAAAATCTTGTTAAAATAAACAACAAATTATTTAGCTAGTAAGCTAGTCGTTAAACTGTGCGTACAAATTATTTGAAATATGTAAAAGGTTTTTCGTGATTTATAGTAGAGTTTATTATATACATAAAAATTAATTAACTCTGGAAATTAATTATTCAAACAATTATAAAACAAAGCCCAAATAATTAAGTTTAACTTTTGTATTGTGTAGTATGACCAATAAAATGTCACGTGTTACGCAAGTTCAAAAACTGAGTGTGATGTAAAATGAGGCACAATATACATTATAGGCGTTATTTATTTATTTTCAATAGTAAAGTATAAATTACATCATGATTATAATAGTTTTTTTTAACCTATAATAAGTTACACGCGATTGGTATAAGACGCTTTGGAACTTTTATTGGATGTCTTTAATATACAATTTTATAAAATATCGTGTACCTACAAAATAACTTAAATGTTAGGAATTATTATAATTAAATATTGATTTTTGTTTTTTATTAAAATTACTAAAGTTTATATTTTATTCACTTCAGAACGGAATAATTTCCATTATAGTTTGAAGTAAATACAATAATGAAATATTATCTAGAAAATAATATATTAGTAATAAAAAATAGTAATAAATATTAGTTAATAATATTAGTATTTAAACTAACCATAGTTTAAAACAATATTTCAATATTTATGAATGCGTTTAAATGTTTAAGAAATAATATACGTTGTCCATCTTATTTCATCAAATCTAATTAACCACATTTACGCTTTTATCAAACTAAGTGATGTTTTCAAAAGTTTTAATACTTAATTTTCAATGAAACATGGTTTCACATATTTAAATAATTTTAAAACTATTTTCAAACTTTATTTAAGATGTTCTTTACTATCAACTACAAATACAAATTGATTAGACTTCTCAGTATAAAGCTGAACAAAATTAATTACATTTTACCATATGTTTTAAAATGTATATAATAATATGTGAACTTGGAAAAACATACCTTTTATGCGTTTTTTTAACTATGCACAGCTATGGAAATCTATAGAACTGAATATTTCGTGAATGTTTATAATTTTAATATCATTATTATCTAAGAAGAATAGTTAAACATAACATAGGTATATGACATACGTATATATTATTTATAAATTATAATAAATATTTTTTAGAAAAAATAATATGTAGAAGGTATGCCAGTGATATTTTATAGTCTAGGAATAAATAAATAACGACTCGTATTAATGACATAAGTTTCTCCGGGGGTAATGCTTCTATTTATTTATTTATCTGCTTAATTATTTAATTATTTATAATTTAGTTAACAAAGAAATGTTATAGTTTTGAAGATTAAAAATATAATGTATATTATTGCCATTAAAGGACTCGTGCTGCTCCAAAACCAACTAACTTGTAAACTATCAAATTCATATGCGTTTATCAAACTAAAAACAATTTAATATTATGTTTGAATAAATAATTCTCTTAGTAGTGAAAGTTTAATACTATGTAGTGTTTCTCAAGGGACTACTAGTTACCTCTCTTATACTCACATATGCGCGAGTTAAAAAATCAATGACTATGTACGGTACACATACTAGTTTATTATGCAAATTATATTATGTTTTTATTATCAAAGATTACTCGTGATATTATATAAGTATAACTGTTTATATATATAAAAAATTATTCAAGACACATGAACATTAGGCCGAGTTAATAATATTCAAAATAATCGTTAACGATTTTGATTAAATACATTCGTATGTACGACCATCACATCATAGTATTGTTAATACTGATTATCCTCCAATTATTACAAGTGTAAGCTTACAAGATAATAAATGCAGTTAAATATCGAATTGTATTGTAATTACAGTTGAATTAAAATTTAAAAAAGAAGCTTAGACGTATTTATATACTTAAATGAATGATTAACCTATACCAAACCTTAAAATAATATACATAGTAAAGTTTCATATGTTTTAATGGAATATAATATAGATTTTTTTTTTATTTAAAATTAAGTTATGGACATAATACAATGTATTATAGTTGTAATACAATTAGTTGTAATGCATTTAGCTAGTGGCGTAACTAAAAGGAATCAGAGGGTGCGGGTGCACCACAGGCCGGTTCTTTTAGGGAGCTCAAAGTAATACAATGTTTTTCTTTTATAACAAACTATTAAACTATAATTATTATTTTTTTTTTTAATAATTTAAAAACTATACAATTTTGAGTTAATAAAACATAAAATAATATTTTCTGAAAATATATATAATAGTTTTACTAAGATAAATGCACGCTTCTTCCCTCAGAGATCACTTAATAATGGTTGGATGAGGTGAGGCCATAGAAAATTCAACTCCGGGCACACATTTTAAAATTGCACCACTGCATTTAGCTCGTAAATTTTTTGAATACAACTGAATGTAGATTAAATAATTGACTGTTGTCTGATAATAAAATATTTGTGGGATCTGAAATTATTAACTACGGTATTTTTGCATGAACCATGGCTTACAAACAATGAAACAACTATAAAACAATTTTTTTTAAAATTTTTTTTTTAATAAAAACGTTGATGACACATAACGCGATAAAATTCATAATAATTTAATATGTATTATAATTTGTAAACACTTCATGTCCTAGAGAGCATTATTTGTAAAAAGAGAAAGAAAAAAAATGTCCTGTAATCGAACTACAAAATTGCAGTAATGAATTCGATAATGTTATCTAATTTAAATGTTTGTGTGTTTCACTTACACAAGACGTTATTCTATGTAGGTAGGTGCGTTAGTTAAACCCGATATATGCAAATTATTACTGGAAATTTATTATCGAGAATTTGAGCGAAATAAACTATATTAATATATATTTTATGACGGAAATGCGCGTTGAACTAAATGTTTAAAACAACCTCCATAGAGGTGTTCGTGGCCTAAATCCGGTGAAGTATGATCAACACCAATATATTATAATACTCATGTGTATACATCTATATATAAACGCCATTACAAAATGGTTGTATCGTTGGACCGGATGGTTACATATTTTACGTCCCAACGACTAGAGCTGGTATTACTGCTATAGAAATGTGTAACTCGGGCAATCGGGAACACATCATTAGAGTCACGTCGCTGCAAATCTGCAGACAACAATGTCAGGAGATTGGTCAGACCATTATTCGGAAGCATAAGCCTATGTGTATGGACACACTCGCGCACAGATTATATAGATACGACTCTATTATTACATATATCGATTTAAATAACGTACGATACACAATAACATACCTATATACGGTATATATTATGCACACAATAGCAAAGTATAAACATACATAAATATAAATATATATTGTACGAGCCGTATATACATTTCAGTTATATTTATTATGAAGTACTACAGTGAAAAAAAACAACAATAAATTAGATAAAATAAAAAATACTTTTACGAAGATGCTACGGTGGTTTATTATTAGTTAAACTGTACATACAGTATACCTATATACATCAAGGAATCGTATAAATTGGAAAATTAAAAAAGAAAATTTCTAAAACTAAAAAACTTCCTTAATAACATCATACAGAAAACTTTTGCCTTTGGTTTTCAATCATATCATATCCACTGCGCATGACAGTCTGTGCATTTAATGGAATACCCAAGTCGATTTACGTAGGTAGAACTAAACCAATGAAATTTGGAATAAAAATAAATGAAAAAATTTCCTAAGTGCATTCGTTTTATTTATTGTGTGTGTTTATGCTTATATATATGTATGTGTGTGTGCGAGCACGATGCGAAAAATCAAACTTGCATTGGTCACACAATCGTAGACTTCGAAACAGCTCTAATTGGCACCCGCCCAAATTACTTTGACCCGACTATTGGTGAAAATAAAATAAAAAAAACAGGGACCGGACGGCTGGCAAATTGTATGAGAAACCTGAATTTTTCATGCCGTAAAATAATTACTATAACATAATATTATGACGCCATTACAGTGATTTCCGCGTGGCATTAGATAATAATAAATAAGTACATATTATAGTATTATAAAATATTATATTGAGTATAATTTTGCATATCTGTCGATAATAGAACAAAAGGTCAAAACAGCATTAATATCTGAAAATACACTGAAATTCAATTACAATTATGACAGTATTATAATACGTAATTTGTTAAAGATATTAATATTGCATTACATATCTAAATTGAGAAATCCTTTTGTCAATCTGGACCATATTTTGTAATCACTTATTTCTATATAGAACATAAAAGGCGTATTCATGATTAAATTAATTTTAAAAAAATTTAAAAAAAAAACTTATTTCTCTGGATTTAAATAATATATAAACATATTTATCATAGATTTGTGGTAATTGATTTTTAATAATATTGATTATATAATATATTAATTATAATTAATTCAATATTTTTCAACATTGTAAAATAATAAATTATTTGTATGTTATATTCTTGATATTTGTATTTAATATTGTACTAGCATGAATTCTTACTTCCAGTATACCCTTTGAGTTTTTAGACGATTCAACAATATTTTTTTAATTGTAATATACCTAGTAAATATTGCTTGTTGGAGAATTAATAAATAATAATAATAATTATTATTATTTATTAATTAAAAAAAAAATAATTATGGGTATAAAATATTCATAACAATTGTTACATGACCCAAACAAATGGTAAACACGTCATAACTCGTTTGTAGATTCTACGATACAGCAAAATATTTCTGACAATTATAAAGTAATTTTTTCAACTCACCACTATTCCTATACAACTATTTGTATACCTAATCTTGCTTAGACATTAAAAAGTTATAAAAATTTAACTCTCGATTCTTGGTCATATAAGTGGTCTACTATACCAAACACAATTTAAATGTCAATCATTCTATGGCCTAACTATACCTACAACGAACTTTTCAGAAGACAATAAACAATAATCAATTAATAGGACCCATAACATTGACCAATCCGTTAGGTCAAATGAGGATCCCTATACTGTTACGAAAAAATTACTTTAGTACGCAAACATTTCTTATCTATATCACAAAATATAAAATTTAATGTATAGGGAAAGGATTTAAATGCAAACTGCATTTTTTTTCTGAATGTTCTAAAACATTGCTTTCCAAGCACAAAGTTAATTTTATACATTAAGGAATTATAAAATGTAAATTTTATTTTGCATTTTTTTGACATTTTTAGAGCATTTATTTATGTTTTTTAAGTCATTTTATATAGGAATTGATAAAATTCGATAAAAACCTAACCTGATTATACAATGCTATTATAAAACACAAGGTAAAATAAATGTATTAATTTTAATTGTATATTTATTTTTTAGAAGTAATTTTCAAAGTAAAAAGATGATAGGAGAACTAGAAGATGATGAAAATGATACGAATAAAAAAATGTATATAACGAAACAAATGTTTTGAATATTAAAAATAATTTTAAGAGAATTTTTTTAGTTCATTTTAAAAAAAATTGTGTTATGAATGCATTAAATCATATTTTTCTTGTTTTATAGAGCATTTTAATCCATTCCCTTGTAATGTAATTCACTTTATGATTCGTCTAATTTAACATTGTATTTTAAATCTCCAATGATCATAGCCAGACGTATAGTTACCGTACATACATTAATACAAAAAAAAAATATTGAGTTCAATAAAGCTTCTGCTTGTGTATCCAAAATTGGATAAACAATATATAAGTACGTTCAATATATTACGAGAAGAATACTGTCATCGCTCATCAGCATTGTTTGTGGATAAAAAATATTTACTAGTATAAATTATATTCTAATAAGTAATATTATACGATGTATGTTGAAATAAAATACTACGAGTGCAAATGTGATTGAATATTGTTGAATTTGAGTTTCGTGAAAAATTAATTGACCAACGTATTATAAGTATACGTAATACAATATAATGCATTTAGGTACATGAGCGAGTACAACTTTTTATCAAAATTCTCGATTTTAGGATGCAAATAATATATGTATACACTACGATATTATAATATAATGTTATTATTTTATCATTTACTAGTGGTTTTTTGGTAAATGTATGTCATTTTTTTAATTTAATTTTAAGTCATAAAAACGTAGTATTTTTCATTTTTATAACTGTTTATATTCCTTACTACTTTAAATAACAATATATAATATATTTCTTCAGTATTTTTCTAAAGGCTTTCTTTTATATTTAAATCAAATTTCGAACCAATAGTTAATTAGTTATAAGTACTTTAAGTTTGGACTCCGTGGATCATTTAAAATTTAAATGTTTACAAAGTTATAATTAATTATAACCATTGGTATACAATTTGATTTTTTTGGCACAGTTTTTCAATTATGAAGTTATTTAGTAGACAACCGTCTATCAAATATAATTATTTAGGAAATAATCTCCCAAATAAAATATTTCGTATTTTTCAGTGTGATTTTATTTCTTAGATAGCTTAGGGAAAAAAATTATTTGTAATTAATAAATGATAAGAATAATAGATTATAGGATAATTTACAAACATTTATTAGATTTTAATTTTTAATACAAATATTGATAAGATGATGTTTATTTTATATTATAAATGTTTCAGTTATGAATAATATATTATAGTAGTTACTTTGAGGTCCATTCATCGAATAAACCTACTTAATCTGACGTTGAAAAACCAAAAGTTTTTGATGTTTCCCCATTTGTCGAAAAACGTCGAAACCATCAGAAAGTTCAATAAGAATATGATTGTTTGGTGATAGAAGAATTACGATGTATAACAAATGTATAGCCGTACAGTCTTTCGTACGTAAAACATATTATAATAATATTGTGTACATACAATTTAATCGCGTGGTAATTTAAGATAATTTTTTTTTATGCGTTTTGAATTAAAAATCAATAAACTCGAGAAAATTAATGACCTAAAACTCTTTCAGGTCCTTGGTTCGCGGAGGTATTCAGCTATTATACAACATATTATTATTATTATTATTATTATTATTATCTATCGTATACCTCTATTGTTTGAAGAAAAAAAAAAATAATGATTTCCCGTATAGTATAACGCATCTTTCTACATTGTATGTACATTACTGTATAGTAGTAAGTTTATCGCGCGTGGTTGATTAAGTATCATCGTATCCTCTTCTTTTCATCTTTCTATCGCCACCTGAAGACTAATTTATCCGGTAGGTTAAGTCTAAAAACGGACCTCACTCATTAATAACGGTAAATTTGTTACTCCACGGACTGCACGAACGTACACGTTTGTGTGTGTGTGCAATGTTCACCATCGCAAAAGGTATCATATTATTAAATAATTAGGCAAAAATATATATAATTTAGACACGTAAAGGAAGCAAATAAACGCAAAGTGAAAAAAAAGGGAAAATTCCCCACCTCTCTGACATATTTATTATTATATTATTGACCATTTCCGGTCATAATCTATTTTCGTCGTCGTCGTCGTCGTTGTCGTCGTTGTCGATGCGCTTGCTATATTATACAACTTATATGCATTATATTTATATTGTGTATATAAGTATGCTATGTTCTATATATATATATATATATATATATATATATATATTGACACGATTTTGGCCGGTGCGCAACGTTTGGATATATGGAAAGACGACTCGGCGGCGGACTGTGAGGGCAGGCGGAAAGTGAGTTGGGTAATACAACATCCGTGGTTATACAAAAGGACCGAGAGTCAGCGCGGGTGCAGGAGCGCCGCGGGACTCGCATGCCTGGGGGTACAACCTCCCCGTGGTAAACGATTGGCCCGGTATCAACCGCGCCCGGTATATCAATTTGTTCGGAGGTTATAAATAGCCTATTTATGATGCCGTACGCCCACGTCAACCGCGACGACAGCACTCACACGCGCGCTTGTACACGTTACATTATTATACGCATTGTACATGTATATTCACATATTCATGCCGGCGGATTTTCGAACGTACATCGCAAGACATATTATAAACTTTTACGCGCTCGCCACCCCGCCGCCGGCGCGTCCTTCCCGTCAACGGCAGAGGATCCACTATACACGCGTCGCGGCGACGACGGTTTTACGATCTGTCCTCCAGCCCCCGCGCACACGCCACTTTCGACTCGGTTTTTCACTTAAGGCACGCGGATATATTATTATATTATGCAGTTAATCGGATACTTTGATAATAAAAAAACGACCATAAATAAATAATATATAATACAATATATACGAGAAGCGACGGCAATGAACGGTCAATATATTATTTTATATATTAATTATAGTATGAGTTGCACACGGTTTCACTCGTTCCCGAGAGAGTGAGTGAGAGAGAAATATTTTAATAATAATAAAATTATTTTATTATTAATTACAATTTATACAATATTAATTTAATGCTATACCGTTAGACTTTGCAATTATTTACCTTTTTTTTTTTTTAATATTGATGGTATCAACCCATAAATCGTATTTACGACGTCATTGTTGAACCATTATTATTGGTCTTTGGATGGCAAAATATTATCGTTCACACATTGTGCGCAACACTAATGGTGGTATATAGTGAAACAAAGTTAATATACCGTTCGATTAGGTTAGGGTGTGTTAGAATTTATGTAAATTGGTCGTAATAAATATTTGTCATATACGAGTGCAATAAGATTAAACAAATTGTAGGCCTTTTCATCCTGATAATTAGATTAAAAGTGACGTGTTTCAATGTATAATGACTGTTATTATATACATATTGCGATATAATTTAATTCAAGATAATTTGATGAATAGATTTTGTCAGGATAGCTTATAATTTATAGATATTATTTTTTAATTTATTTTTTTTCGTAATTTATAATAACTTTAAAACATGACATATTACATCATAATATTTGTTGTAATTAATATTTGTTCGTTTTAAATAATTAATATGAATACCTAATAAATTCTATTATTTTTATTTTTATTTGACGACCGATGGTGACTGAACCCCGGGATGTTCATTTTTACTAGGGAGACTGAGTTTAGGGAAATTCTAATATAAGCATTTATGATAGGTAATCGTACATAGCACTATAACAGTCAGGGAGGTATAATATATATATATGTGTGTGTGTGTGTTCGTGTTCGTGTGTGTGGATGGTATACATAAGACTCGTGGCGCGCCCGGCATCCCTGACCTATAGAATTGGGTATGAGAGGGTGAAGGCGAAAAAGAGAAAGACTGAAGCCGTTTTGTAAAAAAAATACGAATATTCTTTTAAATTGTAATATTACTACTAAAATAATCGTTTGGTAGCCAAGGTTACCAAAAGTTTAGTTTTTTCATCGTATACAACAATTTATCATTGAATTCAAATATAACACACCCATTCAGCGCCTACTCAATGACGAGATAAACTTGACTTCTACTGTACGGTTACCTCATTTTTATTTATTATTCTAGTATAATTTAAGATTTTACTTTTTAAATTGTTATGTTGATTTCATGCGAATTATAAAATATTTTCATGTAGTACATGCATGTGGTTGAAAAACAATAGCCAAAACTAAATGCTGACCCTGGGTCAGCACGTTCCTAAATCTCGAAACATAGAACTCGAGGATTGTGTGTGACAGTGACACAGTGTGAGGGTGAAAAGAATAAGATCTGAGTTGTGTGGTGTATTACGGTAAAAAAATAAACCTCAGATAAGAACTGTAGACTTCATTATTGTTACCAGTATATAGTGGTACTCGGGCGCAAATGTATAGACGGTGGCGGCGCCGGTAATTTACTACGCGTGTACTATATACAAAACTAACGAAAAAAACCCACGAAAAATCGATGGTCGCGTGAAAACAAACATGGCTTTTGTGTGCACATAATATAATTACAATATATTTTAAAATATGATTTTTCCGTTCCCAGAACGGACACACGAATCGTCTTCTGACACGCCGACCTGCGGTCATCGGGCCCAAAGCGCATTTACATAATAATATTCGATATAATAATCGTGCGCAAACCACGCAACAGCTCACCGCATTGCATAACACAACTTATTTATTATTAAATAATATATTACCGAATTTAATTATCATAACGTTTCTATTAACTTTTAAAAATACCCATCACAATCACCACTGTATTAACTATAGCAAAGCTCCGATTAACTCGCCAGACCCTATCGCCGCTAACCGACCGTATCGTCTAAACCTATCTCCTACTGTAAACCCAAACGAAGGACGAACAGACACTCGTGATTTGCTTATCTCAAAACAAAATGTCGAACACTATAATAATATTATAAGCTAAATCCATTTAATGTTTATATTTATAATTGATAATTTATTCATGACCAAATACCTCCTCCATCGAGAGGGGTCCCTGATAAATGCGTTAAATATCATACGTAAATTCATTATATCAATATCGAATCACTGATGATCGGCTCTATAACAGATGAGAATACTTATAAAGAATTAAATCTAAAAATATTATCATCATCTCCATAATATTATATGTGTATATGTGTGTGTGGGGGGGGGGGGGTGAGTGAGTGAGTGAGTGAGTGAGTGAACGGTGACACGGTGATGGACGTACGTGTCTGTGGGTGAATCCCTGTTGGCCAACCGCTGTCTCTCCACGAACCGGGCGGCCACAGTCCTGGAATCGTCGCCGAACCCGTAAAGTCCGGCCACCGCAGCCATGCGGCACTGCGTTCGGCGGCGCCCGCTCCGCCGCCACTATATAGCCGATCGTGAGTTTTTTAATTTTTTTTCCGCTTTTTCCGCCGCTTGACGCTACAACATTTATTACATCTCGCCGCCGTCAATCGTCCGGCACTCGCGTCGCTCGCACAACTACCGGCGGCAATGATTGCGATCGAGATGACGTCACGTGCCCGTGCGATACACGATCACGGCGATACAAATATTATCCTATACGATGACGGAGACGATAGTATGACGACGGTGAAGACGAAAACGCGAGGCGACCACGACCACGACCGGTGTTATACCACGGTGACCGAGGTTACCACTGGCCATCGCCGTCAATCAAATGTCGAAATACAATGACGATGATGATGATAATAATAGTAATAATGTGTTCTATGGGATCGCGACGACTACCGGACTGACGACGACGACGACGACGACAACGACGGTCGCGCGGACGGCAAGCAACAAGCTCGTTGAATCCCGCCAAAACGGACAATGCCACCGCCGCCGCCGCCGAGACGTGTTCGCGCGCGCAGCTGTCGCGGTGTCAGTCTCGCCCCTCCCCTCGCCGTTGCGGACTCTCTCGCTCCCCCTCCGACCACTAACGCCACCGCGCGACCAACCCCTTAAAACCTACCCTTTCGCACACTCTTCCCTCTCTACCAAACGCGGGTACACACACGCGCACCACCACGCTGGAATACCACCCCTCACTCCAAAGTCTACCTGCCGCCCCCGCAGCGCGATCGTCGTGTATATACATACGCCATGTCAAACGTGGTGCCTTCGCCGACGACCACAAATCACTGCATGATGGCTGTTCGCTGCAAATATTAGCCATATATATACATATATTATGTGTGTAATGGGTATGGTATTCGTGAGCACACGTATTAATTAGTAGACAACAATTACTGTTTTATATTTATATATATAATGTACAGATGTAAGATAAATAGTACGATGTACAAGTTTGGTGAGTGCTTCGTGTATTCGGGTGAAAAATCGAAAAAATTAAGCGTTCTGGTTAAATATTTTGCTATATTATGTTATACATCATAAAAATGACAGACAAATCGTAACGTGTGAGTGACTTTATGGATTTTAAATGTATGGGTTTTGCAAGATTCTTGAACCCAAAACTCTTGAAATGTAGGTATACTGGAATAAAATAAATCCTAAGAGCATTTTTAATCAAGATTTTTTTTTATTACTTATAGTATGTGTACAGAAACATATGTCTATAGTTGTTACGAAATTATAAATGATTTGGTTGCAATTTTATAGTGATAAAAGTCAAATCTAACCCTTTTTAAAAACTATATTAAAATATGTCCACATAAAATTTGTTTATATTTTTTTGTACTCTCTAAACTAAAATCACTTTATTGAAAATATTTCCATTCTTTATCTACTACACTGTAAAATAAAGTGTTTACGTGATAGCGTGTCTAGTTATCAGGCGTTTAGTGCTTATTACGTAGATAAAGTATTTATGTGTCCCGTAAATATAAAATTTGAATAATTGCTCAAGTCCAGAATTGTATAATTTTCTGCAGTATAATAATATAAGGTACCTGTATTATATGTAATGCAAAGCACAATATTTATATAGCAAAATATGGGTTATGTTATAATTTAAATGTTAGTGCACTATATTAAATAATGTCCACTACATATGAGTAGTCTTTTGTTTTGTTTGTAAAATTTGATAGGTATATAGAGAATAATATGTTGTCAAGGGTCAAATTTTTTAATAGACATTTTTGGTTACTTTTTTTTTTAATATAAACCTTATTAATGGATTTATACGTATTTAGGACGACTAAAAATAAGTTAAGAGATGTCAACAAACTATTTGCATATGCGGCTCGTAAAAAATTTAAAATCATAAATTCATATGTGATAGGGTTAGATACGACGATGTATGTGCGTATATTGTAAAAAATACCATACCAATTACTATACATAGTAGGTATACAGCATAATATTGAACCATAATAACATACTGAATTCAAAAGAGTTTCGGTACGTTCACTTTGCTTAACATGTCTTGTCTAGACATAATAAAACACGGAATGCGACCGATAATTATTATTATCGCACTAATGACACGATCGTAATGCCTTGTCAGTCACCATCGTCCAATAAATATAAATTTCAATCCATTCAAAACGTCTTCACATCCCATACATCCCGAGTCATGAATTAATACACAGTCAATAAATTATAATTGTAGAGCGTGTGAACATTCGCGCAAACAATTCCCGAGCTCAAAATATTGACACTTCGAATGAGTAAAACATTATATTTTAATATATTAACGCATCTTATTACACGTATAACACTATAACAGTTAAGTATTAAGAAAGTATATAACACAGGGTGTTCAAAATAAGAGGATAATGGCATCCATCTTCTGTTTTTAAGAGCATATTTCATTATAGTATATTAAATTTTTATAAAATAATATCTTATTTTCAATAATACAGTTCAAAAATCTAAAAATAAATATAAATAAAATAAAAAAGAGTATTGATTAAGACAAACGCAGTGGGACATTTTGTTTATGCCTAAGTGCTACATATAACTATAACTAATATTTAAATTTGTATTTACATACTTAAACATATATTCCAAATAAATTGATATCAAATGAAATGACAACTATTATGTGCATATTTAGTAAATAATGCGTAATAATTATTGATTGTTAATCGATAAACTACATATTAAAAGTTTATAAAATACCCCTTTTCGAACTTGGTTATAAATAAAAAAAAACATAATAACACAATGGCAAAATAACCTAATAATATAGTTCATTGCATGGTTATAAGCGTAGATGTAAATATTTAAAAAAAAATGACATTTCTGAAACGTTTTATTTATTTTGTAATTCTACCATACTATTTAAATACATAATATAGTCTGCGATAGTACGAATTTATTGCGTTTAAAATTAAACATCCAAGTCGATGTGTATATGTAGTTTTTACTGCGACTGCTTATATCAATTGAAGGATAATCTAAATCGAATAAGAAAAATAAATTAACATCGATAATAATGATGGAATGTGGAAGTGTGATTGCCCATAATACGCGAGTTTGTACTAGAAATAAAACAACAACCTTTACTCATATAAGATGAATGATTTCAAACGGGTACAATTTCTTATTCTTCCCTAGTGTTTGTTTTCTAAACGTTTGACAGTTTTCATCGTTGGAAAATTGGATTATCAAACTTTGAAACAAAGTCGAGTGAATACGGTACACTTCAAAATAAATGGTTTAACGCCAACTATACACAAGATGGTCTCACTATGACTGGATGAATGATGTGTAGTACGGCCCGCTGGATACTAGTATGTATTTAGTACCTAATTCATTGAATCTTAAATTCTTGAATATTAATAAGAATGGATAATAACTTTGCGTTTAATTACTTTATTATTATTATTAGTTCTTACATATATATTCTATAGGAATATATAATACAGCCCACATTGTTATTGTTCTCTGGTATGTGTTTGCATATGGGTATGTGAAATTTTTAAACGACTACTCACGTTTTAAGTACACAATTTATAATTTACGCTACATGTGTTTGATATAACGTTATGAAGATTAAAGAATAAGAGAATCCTACAAAACCTACGACTAAACAAGGTGATATCTGTTAACGTAATATTTACTGTCAGATTTAAATTTTATTGAAGTTTCTACTTGAAAGCATAACACGTCTAAAATTATTTTTTTTAAATATTTTAATGAACACGATGATACTACTACAGACGATGATTTAGATGATAAAACATTTCAAACCGTATACAGACAAAATAATACATGTGAATCATAATTTTTTTTACTACCTAATATATCAAATGAATAGAACCTAATTAGATCATCACTTATAATTTTTTGTTAAATTTATTTTTACACTAGTTACACGAATAACACTTGTCTTGTAACTAAATAAAATGTAAATTGAGTAAACTTAAAATAAAAATAAAATAATTATAATTAATTAGCATTTGTGTGGTTGGGAGTTTCTATAAATGATTTATTAAGCCAAGGTCTAACTATGTTATAGTAAAATAATTATTCATCATTAATTATGTTCATTTGGTTCATTATTGTTCATTTACAATTTATAACCACTAAATGCTTGTAGTATTTGGTATTACCATTTTCAATATAACATATTGAACGTATTCATCTATACGCTAAAATATTGATTATTACCTATGAAAAAATACAATTATTTATTTAAATTACATTTTTAAAAATATATGTTAAATAATCAATATATGTAGTATTATTATGATACAACTGATGTTTACACTTATAATACTTATTAAATTAATGTAGGTTTAATCCACAATAATTCTTTATTTTTTATTTTATTTTAAAAACTCAACATAAGTCATTATTTTTAACGATTACTGTACATGAATTCTAAATGAATACAGACTTTTAGATTTAGAAAAATGTAAATATTTTGTATATGATGTAATAACCTCAAAATAGTTTTTTTTTAAATAAACTTATAAAACTTTAGCTTACTGAATATGGCATAACAGTTTCGTATGTCTAAATTTTAAAAATATTTACATTTAACTTTAGGTCTAAATGTAAATAATGATCTATAACTATAACTTATATCAATTATGTCTTAATGTATTTTAAATTGGAATTTTTGTATATTATTATTAAGCTCAAGAATGAAAATATAAATTTTTTAAATAGCTACCTATACATTACAAAGTTGAACGTTTGCTAAATATTTTTCTTTGCATTTAATATAGAATTTCCATGCCTACCTACTGTATCTTTTGTACTTTTGGCTCGTCCCGTGGTTTGAATAATAAGTAAGTAGATGAATACAAAAATGTTGATAATATTAATGGGTATTACTTTAACTTTAACTCTAATCTATACGGTGTCATTAAATCTGGAAATAATAAAAGCTAAATATCTTAGCGAATAAATCAAATCTTTTGAAAACGATGATTTTTTTTCCACGATAATCGGACTGCAGATTATTTTCATATATTTAATTTATTTAGTTTTTAAACTATACAATGACTAAAATTAAATCACAAAAACAGTAAAATACAAAAATTAATTGACAAAAAAAATTTAGTAAGTAAAAGAAAATTAATTAGCAAATGATGATATATTTAAAATCTTTATTTACAATTTACCAGCCTTTTTGTTTTTTAGTTAAGAAATTCATTAGGTTTTGGCAATGACAATAATGCGAGATACTTTTTCATTTATAATTTTCCGTATTCAACTTATTGAAAACTAAATAAAACTCAAAACAAATTCTTATATTATAAAATGTAGAAATTATCTGACATTTTTTCATACCAAGACTGGTTAGGCTACATATATTAGGTTTACGTGAGTACGCTTTAACCAATAAACCAGTAAAACCAAACTTATTCTAATCAGATGTTAGTTGGTATTACAGCTATAATAATATATTTACAATTAGTAAAACACTGAATATGTCTACTACCAATAGAAGTGAATTAAACGAATAGACTATTTACGAAGATCACAATACGAGTTTGTTTATAATATAAATAATGAAATAAGCAAAATCAATCCAAATCGCAATCGTATAACACGTAGACACAATGCATAATAGCACACTGCAGATACAAATTTTAGGTTTATCTCTGTTGAAACAGGCTCGTCGGTGCATTTATATAGACCTTTGCATATAATTTATCTTAGAAGAATCGTTTAAAATACGGCATAGTCAGTCGCAACGTTACCGGGTATATTTTTCCTGTTATGTTCAGGGTTAATAACGAGCTTATCTATTTAACCGGAATTTTAAATGTCTACCTCTGTATATAAAAGAGCCTGTTTACATTCGAAAAAGCCAGTGACAAGAATTCCGAATAATGAATGGATCGAGTCCGCAATTGTATAGTTAAGGGAGGGCGAATATTAAGAAATGCAAATTCTCGCTGACGAATCTCGTTGTGTTTTCATATTAAATTCTCAAGAAGCTATTATTTAAAAAAAAAATCATTTTCGCGTTATTACAATCCAATTTCCCAGTATGTCAGTCTTGAAAAAGAAATCAATTAAACACATGCCTTGAACTGATAAATAAAATAATACGACTTCTATTTTCATTGTACTAAATAAGATCAAAATAAAACGCCATGTATAGTAAGATAAGAAACTTATCTCTCTTCAATGGTTCAATGTTATCCTAAAACAAACTGTTATAGTATATATGAATCAATTTGATTTTGAAATCAAAAATAATACTGATAAAAAATTTAATTTTTAAAAATTTATCTTAAGAATAATTACTTAATAAAAATAACAAAAAGTATTATAAATGTCTTGTAATAAAGTAAAATGTAATGAATGTTAACTTGTTTTTTATATATAATTATCAATTCGACTATAGATATAATATCACATAACATTTTAGTTAAATTTTTCTAAATGGTTCTTATTATATGAAATTGCTAATAACGCAATAGGTATGTTTAAAAACTACTAACATTTTTAAATGTTTATTTTTTATCATTAACTATAATCATAAGTTTAGTATAATAAAATATTAAATACATCTTTTGATGTACCTAACGTAAAAAATTAACGCGACACGCGACGCAGTTATTGATTATTTATTGTAGTATTGAAATATCGAATTTATCGTACCAGCTATACAACAATAATATGCGCATTGTGTATAAAGTGTTATCAAAATTACAACTGCTGTTACAATACAGAAACAGAAATAGATATTCTAAAATATGTTCATCCATCTAAGTGTATTTATTGTACCATTATCGAGAGTAAACTTTATACTATATTGTTTGCGTTTTAGGCGTGTAGAATTATTTTCCAAAGGTTGCCGATGTTCATTATTATATAACTATAATGTACGATATTCTATTATAGGTACATTGTATAAAGTTTACGATGCGATTGCCATTGTACATACAATATTAGGTAGATATATTATATAAAGTTTGCCGAATACTATTATTATATTACATTTTATAGACGACTGACTGTGACCTACACACACACGCATACACACAACAGGGGCGCTCTATCACTCGTCTCAGCCAGTTACCCCGCGGACGGATCCCGCGCAAGTAATTAAATCTGACCTTTATGTTTAAGTTGTTTGTCTAATTTTTTTTCGCGTTCCCCGACAACCTCCCCCCCCCCCCCCGTCATTGTATTATTGCCTCTGCGACAGTCCGTTGTCGTCGGGCTGCCATTAATCATCACCGGTCGTCGTCATCCATCCCGCACGATTTAAACTCCGACAATAAATACACGTCATATATATCAATTCTCCGAAAACATAGACACAATGGCATGCCGAAAAAAAAAAAAACAACAAACGAGTACGGATCGCGTGACGTTAAATACACCTGCACCGACCGCGACACCGCAAGAATATAGGTACGCGCGTTGACGAGCTGTCTTATGGCCGTAAGAAAACATAAATTAAATTTTCCCGTCCATTAATCTATCTGATTCAGTGGCGTATGACGGTCTTAAGTGCAGGTCGACCGACGTATATAGGTAGAGCGCACGCATAAATCGAAATCGACTGTATAGCTACGAGTACTATTATATAACAATAATATATAAGTGGTTAATGCACCTATAAATACAGTGAAGATATTGAACAGTTCAAACGACTGTGCAATATCCAAAGTAAGTCTACCTCTTTTGTTTTTGTTTTTGTAATTTTATTGGTATTAGATCAAGTTATATCGGTATATTTCATAAGACAGCAGTAATAAGTACGCACTTCGATCGATTCGTGCAATCGATACTTTCCATCTATGTTTACGATGTTTATTATTTTTATTTCTATTGACACTGGAATAGAGCATTGCTCTTTTAGACGCACGTATATAGTATAATACATGTTTTATTCCCATTGATAATAGATATTATTAAAGTAATTTGAAACCACTATTAAATTCGTCTTGAAAACAATAGTCGCAAACTGTTTATATATATGCGTAAAAAAAAATTTAAGTTCAGAATTTTATTTTAAAATTAAAAAATACTATATTTCATTCAAGAATATAAATATAATAATTGTTTTCAACTGTTTATGTGAATTTTATTAAAATAGTAAAAATAATTATACAAATTTAAACGGATTAGAATACTCCATATTTTTAAAGTAGTCGAAATGCACATGTATTTATAATCTGTAGCATAAACAAATTGTTTTGCGTTGTTTCTATATGAACAATTGTTTAAAAAAAAAAATCAATGTAATTTAAATCAAACCCACAGTAATTAACATTAACAACTTTGGCAAGAGACATATAAGCTTTTGTTACTTCCATTGAGTACGAAGCATTTAAAAATACATTTAAATCTATTAATGACATATTCAATGATTTATATTTCACATTTGTTTTATAATAATATATAATGTTTACGAAACTTAATACGATAAGAAAATTAGTAAGAAGAATTAAAAATGTTATATAGTTTTTTTTTCCATTAAAGCACGTACAATTAGAATAAATAGCAACTAACTTTAATATATTATACAATATCAATTATTTTCTAGCTCCGTAAAAAATACAATCAACTAAAGTTTAATCATAAAGTTTATTTAAATAGCTATAAATACGTACATAAAAAAATATAGTTATTGTAGTTCTTTCATTTATAACTGTATCTATCACAGTATTACACGATGGTGAAATTTCGGTTTTTAGTTATATAAAATAGTAAGTTGTACAATATTGAAAAGTTTATCAATCCACTATAAGTCTTTCAAAAGGCTATTGACCCCGTGCGTTGTGAATATTTAAACGCTTACTTAGAATTAAATAAAATAAGCTATACGAAGTTTTAATTAATTATTATCATATTCTTTCCAATAACCAAATTATTTTGTTTTTATCACTTAGGTATCTAAATGTATAACGTGCTACGAAAAATCATCTTTTATACTGGTTTAAATAATACAATTATTGTATGAAATTATAACAAATAATTTAATATAGAATTACTACATAATGTAATAAAATATATTATGTGAACAAATCGGTGATAAGATTTCTCATCTCGAAAGATCCAACTCATATTATTTTATTTCTTCATCAATAAACCGGATGACGCGGAATACAATTGAAAATATTAAGTGATTAAGTAAATTAAATCACTATTAATTATTAAATTTATAATAACGTATTAGTGGAAGATTTCCATTAGATCAGTGGCATGGTGAACTTGAAATTTTTTAGAGTCCATACAAAATCAAATATATAATATATTCCATTCTACCAGTATTCTAAAACTTACAAGTTTATAACAAATAAATCACTTCATTGTCTAAATAATATTTATCAAATAATTTACATTCATATTTTTTGCTCTATTGCATATCAAACATCAACAATAATATTATTATAAGCAATATATTTAGACCCTGATATTTGATGATCTTTTTGGACCCTACAAGTCCTAAATACAATCCCGTGTTCTATTAATCATTAAATTTACATTTATTTATAGGGTATACAATACTATAGGTGTAATCCGGGGTGATAGTTAATTAAGGTAACATTGAGGGTTGTTTATGATATCAAATCTTTATTTAGTAGGTATTTTAGGTGTTAAAAAAAGAAATTCCCAGAATCTTAATTATTAAGAACATAATAAATAAAGAACCAACAAAACAACAATATGAAAACAAAAACACTAGCAGTTTTCGACAAAATTGATTTTTTTTTAGCAATTCAGAGATTAATGACCGTAGAGACTTGAAATGTTTACCAAATATTTATATTAGCATTTACTAGACATAATATAATTAATTATATATAAATATAATTATTTGAACAATTTTTATATCGTAACACCATTATAATAATTTAAAACTATTATTGTAAATTGTACCTCGTTTAAGATATTTCAGTAAGTATATTTAATGTACAGCTATTAGGATTCACAACCAAAAACGTTCAGAACTACGCGTAACAAAACACGTGTCTAACTAATTTCTTTATCCGATATCATAATGATCTAGGTTGGACCGTATTTGTGGTTACCACAGGGTCCAAATAAACTACCGGCATCGACCAATCTACATCAGTCAAACTTTTTGAATAAGTTGGAAAATTTAGAACTGTCGAGACGGTTAGACTTTCGACTTGAGGAATAAGTATTCAAAATCAAAGTCTAGAGTTACGCCAGTAAAAACTTTTCCCCCGACTTTAAGCCACTGCTCGAAAAGGAAACGACTGAGCATTACTTCCCCCTATATAGTATTGTTTATTTAAATAAATAAATAATACACAATTTAGATGTCTTTAAGGACTTACATGTTTTATAACCATGGTAAGGGAGGAGTAGGTGAAACAGTTCGTTAGTGGAGAGGCGGCGAAATAGGTAGCACGAGCGTATTTTAACGGTATAAATTATGAATGTTATAATAATATAGGTACATTTTATTTCTTTACGATATTGTATAGTTTAAACATTTGCTTATACATTTTTAAATACTTTTATAATATTTATGAAAACAATTAATAATAATAAATGTACGTAAGAATAAATCTTATTTTAAAAAAAAAAAAAAAAGAACAACACATTTTTATTAAAATATTGGAATATTTGAAATTAACAATAAATAATATCAAAAAATCACAGTTTTATATTTTATAAAATTTCCACACACTATAGTAGTGTTACATAATAATTATTGTGAGACGGAAAACGAATGATATTTTAACACTAGCTTACCATTTCCACGGAAAGAACATTTTTATAGCTATACTGTGTCAGGAATACTTTTAAATTCACATTTTACAAACTATAGTAAACTGTGCCAAGGAATGAAATATAGGTTGATTATATATATATAATATAGATTGTAGATATATTACGTAGGAAGCCATTAGGTAATTTTAGATTTTAAAAATTGTTATAAAATTGAATATTCGTACCTATATGTAATAAGACTATGTAAATAATACAGTATGATTGTTTCAAAAATAATAACCGTTTAATTTATAATGTTTTATTTATAGCTTATTTGTATCACTAATATGTAGTCATTCAAGTACTCTCTTATTGGCCCTTAACTCAATCTGCTTTACCTCAAATTGTAATACGAGTACTATAAAATTTATTAATAGTAAAATAAATAGTATCACTACTGATATAACAGTCAAATAGACAAAATTCAACATTATAACCATACAATTATCTTGTAAAATAAAAGTTTAAACTGCCATTTAAAAATAAAATATTATATTATATTTTAATTAACTATGTTTTACGCAAAGAGTAATTTTCCTAGAACAAAGCAATAGTCAATCAACAGTTACAATCATAAATTAAGTGGCATTATTTAAACAAATACATGAATCAAAAGTTTATAAAATTAATTATACAATGGAATCGAAATAAATATAAATAATAAAAACATTAAAAATGAAAATGAGTTCATTGTGCATTCGATATCGAACTCGTGAATTAAAAATGAACAAACCAAATGTATTTACGAGTATATGACTAAAATAACAAAATAAATATGCTAAAATGCTACATCCATCATATTCATAATTATGACTTTTGATTATATATTAAAACGTGATTTTATGCATTTAAAAATATAATAGATGCTTGTTTTGTTAACTAGTTAGTAATAGAAAAAGTAATACGATAATAAGTGACTAAAAACATTTTTTGTTTTAGTATAATGATTATATTATGAGGAAAATTGTACATAAAATTTAATTTTATGATAATATTCAATTTAAATAAAACATCTAATAATACATTGCATTACAATTTTTCTGAATTAAAAAAAAAAATCATTTATTTGTCTTACCACATATTTTCCATTATATTTATTTTTTAAAGTTAAACAAGTTGTTAGAAATAAAATATACAACAAATACTTTTTGTAAGCACCTAATTATTGTATACACTATAATATATTATGATTTTACAAGTATCAATTACTAATAATTAAGTATCGAATGTTAGATTGTGTATAGAGCTGCTATTAATAAATATACAATATGGAGCGAGTCTAAAAATATTCAACCCTATTTTTCTTTTGATAACTCAAAAAGAAAACTATTTTTTACTCAAATACTTAGAAACATCAATATTTTCATAAAATATATGTACTTAATTGTTTAAAATAACAAGTTTTAAAACATGAAGATAGGTAGCTGTAACTCAACCTTCACAGTAATCTTTATACAGATAGTTTAAAAAGTTTGGAAATGATCATTAGACTGATTGGGTTAGACAAACCATAATATTATGATATAATTAATGAGGTTATTCAATATTTTACATAATAAATTTGCAAGAGTACTATCTATTATTACTCTTTGTAGGTATTAAAATATAAATTCAGTAACGATAAAGAGCTTCCAAACTTACTTAATTCGAGTACATGGTATAATATAAAAAACTTAGTATTAAAAATATAACCTTTAAGTGCATTTAAAAATTCCTAAAATCAGTATTTGGATAAATGGATTAATAAGCTCTGTATTTATGCTTTTAGTTTACTAAATTGTCATGATAAAATGTATCCATGTCCAATAATAAATTATAAATTTAAAACCTTTACTGAAAATGTAAAAAAGAAGCTAATAAATATGATGAATAAATAAATCACAAATAATTATAGTATATTCTAATTCACTACAAATTTGAAATTACTAACAATTATTTTTTTCTATATTTGTTAACTCAAAAAGTAATACCAAAAATTACCATTTTGAAAGTAGAGTTTCTGACCAACAGAGAGGTTTTTTATAGAAAATATTAGCTATAAAAAACAATTAATACAGTAATATCGAGTATACTATTATATCTATTAAATGTATGTATCATGTGGAAACAAATAATATATTAATTCATTTTTATTGTATTGCACCATTATTATTATTATTATTATTATTATTAATAAGGTAACTAATCCACAAAAACAATTGTGAATAATTGTTAAATTTATTTAAAAAAATTTAATAATTAACTTAAAATTACATCTATGTACCTACATACTACATTGTACATAAATAATAGAAATACATTTCTGTGAAGAAACTTTACAATGTCTTCAAGCATTGATTAATAGAACGCTATCTAGTGAACAACCAGTGCGGGGAAGTTTTAAAAATTGTTACAAGTTTTGCCACCATGCAAATATATTTACCACAAAGAAAGATCTGAAAATACATCATGACAAATAATCAGAATAATATTATAAATTTATAATCAATATTATTATTTTTTATTAATAAATAAGTACTAAAGTATATAAATTTTTATTGTGAAATCAATAGGTATGCAATAAATGTAGCATAATTAATAATTAAAAGAATATTAATTATTCTATATTGTTTTTTTAGTTTCATTAAATGGACAATTGAGAAATCCAAATTTTCATAAATATAAAAAAATTAATATAATATTATGTCGTATTATATTTTTTTAAATAAGGTAATATACTAGTATACTGTTAAATACAATTATATTATAACAGTTTTTTGTTGACAAAAACGTCAAAAACTAACATCAAAATTCAAAGATTATACCTTTAGAAATAGATCTAGTGTAATGAAACAAAATTAGCTTAATATTATTTTTTAACACGATGTGTATTACGTTTAAGTAAAAATAAGAAAACATTTTTTTTTGGCCAAGCTATAAGGTTAATGTGAATTGGTATATTTAAATGCTATAATTTATTTTTATAAGATCCTTCTGCAGTGATCATAATTTTAAACTGTAATAGTTTTTTTATGGTGTGGTATGTAAATGGTTTTAAATTTAAGGAGGGTCCACAATACGGTGGTTCCGATGCTTTTGAGCTGATTATCATAATAAAATTACCATACAAATATTTAAAATCCTTCCCTTAACTAGATATTGTTAATTGTAGTTCATATACATGTATATATATATATATATAGAGATTTAAATACAATTAAAAAAATGTTTTTACAATAATCTAATAAAAATATTCCAATAAAGTGTATAATAATTATAATATTTGTTTTTATAATATTCATCGTGCTACTAATATTCAAATCAACGATAAGCAACAATTAAAAGCAAAAATGTACAAAATAATGTACGCGCAAAATTAATTGTCTGAATATTGCTTTTCCATGTACATAAATATTAATAACTATCTGTGAAAATGCGTAATTAATGTATTATATTATAATAAAAAACACTAATATAATATATTATAAATAGTTAACAAATTATATATATAATTATATATTATAAAGTACAAATATCAAAGTTTAAATTTAAAAATAATATATAATCATATTTATTTCAGTGCAATAAACCATTAAATAAACTATTACTTAAATAAATTAATAGTAAATTAAATTTAACAATTTTGCAGGTTTATATTAATGGTATGGTATTAACTGAAGTTTTATTATAAATATAACAGGTAATCATTATAACACAGTACGTAGGTTACTGAAGGTCTATCCAATTATCTTATTGGACAAGACTTAAATAGTTTATTTTTAGTAAATAAATAAATTCAATATGACTAGATACGATAATAATAGATTATTTGTACCACATTATTTACTACTTTTAGATTTTGAGCGGAGCTATTAAGCTATGTATTGATTTTACAATGATGTGTTTTGTTCGTGTTTGTATACACAAAAAGTAGTCGAACAAATGGTTCGTCTTTCAACTTTAAAAGTGGTTTTGGATAGCAAATCGGATGTAGTTTGTACCTTAGAGAAGCCAAAATTAAAATTACTAGTTTTTTTTTAAATTACCAAAAAAGCAATTTTTTCATATACAATTTTATTCAAGTTAAATATATCTTTTAATTTCATGATAATTTATCAACAACTTGGATTTTAAATGAGTATGCGCATTGTGCAATAAGTTTAAGAAATTTTTAAACGAGCCTAATTCAGCACACATACACATATACATATGTATTATATATTAATATTATACTAAATACTATAATAATATGGTGTTTTACTATTACTGCAGTAATGCACAATTTTTATTTCAAATTGCACATAATGTGCCCTATTTTATAAAATTTAGTTATTAAATATATATTTTTTCAATGATTCATTGTTAATTTTTTTTTTTTAAATATAATTATCTTTAATATGTTATAAGTACACATAACTTCGACATATAGTTAACAGAACCGAAAAATTATACAAACATAAATATCTATACACGCAATATATTATTAGTTATTGCATAATACTGGATACAAAAACATCAAAAATAATTAAACATTAAGTTTTATTTAGAAAAATCCAAAGATTACCATAATAATATAAAATATTTGTATACTATGTATATATATAAAATAAAAAGATATATTTCCACATGTTCAGTAGGCTTGTTTAATATGTTATTAACTTAAAATTTTAACAGTTCATAAGATCCAAATACAATATACATGAATAATTTAAATTGTATATAAATTATTAATAATACAAATAAAACATTAATATTGTACATTAAATATAAAACATTATATTCACATAATTACTACAATTTCCAAGGGAGTAAAGTTAAATAATTCAATTATTGTTTCGTTAACTAATGAAATCATTCTATTGACAGGTGAAGCTAAAGCATTGTTCTTTGTGAAAATACCTAAACAATAGAAGTAGACCTGGTTCTACACTCAAGGAAATTAAAATTAAGAAAACTTAATAGTTCTAGGAAATTAATATAACTGTTTACAAGTTACTGTTAAATAAAAATTGTGCTTAATTCATTTATTTTTGTCTTTATAATAAACCAGATAAACTAATAATGTGGAACAAATTTAATAATGGCTGGTTAGGAAGATTTCTACCAACAATCTTACATTTTAAAGCTAAAAAACCTAGGGAAAGATTTTGAACACTATCTCAGCAGTAGGCTGTATATAATAAGTGTTTATTGAAAAAATGAGTGGAATCACATAGTACATTTAAATTACTGATTTCATAAATCTGTATATTGATGAAGGCTTATGGTAATAATAGTGAAGTGGAACCCATTAATAATGATGCATAGTTAGAAATTTACTAATCGAAATAATTTCAAATCATCAGCAATATAAAGTTTCCTTGAATGCAAAAAGTTGAAATTATTAATAAATAATGAAAAACAGTAAAGGAGCTAAATGTAAACTTTTGGGCACATTAGACCGAACATTAAATGGATCAAAATTGATATTTTTATACTTTATGATTTTTGTTCTGTTTGATATGTGAGATAAAATTTAAGATCATAAAGGACCACAAACCCATAAATTCAAATTTTATTATATATAAATTTCCAGAATTAAAAAAGTTTTGAAAAATCTGTGATATAATGTTGACTCCAGATAGAAAGACATCTGATATGAATTTTTAGTAATTGGTTTGTAGTCGTTATTTTGCTACTTATAAAACCATGGTGGTCGATAGATACTGGTGAAGAAACCAGCAGTGTTGTTTTTCCAGATATAATTAATTTTAAAATGTTGATACTATAGAAAGTAAACATATGGGTTGATAATTTGATATACTAGTTACGTCATGACCTTTGAACTAGGTATAATATAACTTAACACCCAGAGAATTGGAAACAAACCCGAGAATAAAGATAGATTAAATAAATATAACAATAGAACATCGAATACAAATTTATAGTTTATAAAGAAAATACTCAGTATCGTGTCTAGGAATGGACTAGATTTATGAGCAATCATATCGAATTCATTTAGAACGTCAGTAGCATTCAAGACCAAATAAGATAAATTTAACTGCTAAAATTGGAGCAATTGTAGTAGCCAGTAGGATTATGTGAGGCTGAAGCTGTTACTGACTCATCATAAATACTTGAAAAATATTGTGAAAAACTATGAACTATAACTTAACCGCTACTTATAAATTTATTTTTATGTCATTGAAATTGGAATATAGTTTGGACGTTAACTTTTCATAAACTAACAATATTTTTTATAATTTTATTGTAATACAATTTTTATATCTATGATTTAATGTTTACTCTAATTAAAACTTTGCTCGAGATTTGGAAAATATTATATTTAGTCTATGTATAAGAGATAATTTGTATAATTTACGAACTATTTTCTTTTGAAAACTATGTCCTTTAATTCAGAGCAAAACCAAAATGGATCTTTATTATTTACTAACATACACTTATTGTTTTTTTTTCGTTTATTTATTAGTGCCACTAATTTTAAATATAATTCAAAAAAAATGTTAACAAAATATTTTATTTATTCATTTTTGAAATACAACAGGTCAATCTATGCTGATTATTATTGACTTAATAATTGTATGAATAATACACTAAGAATCATTTATAAATTCATTATATTATAGTGTCTGATAATTTAAAATAATAAAATACGTAACAATTAAAGTTGTATGACAAAGATAATCAATTAGTAATAAAGTGACCGTCTCACACAAAACTACAGTACTAGTTGAATTTTATAAAATTAAATCAAGTATAGAATTTATACGATTTTTTATTACATTGAAATGCTGTAGGTTAAGATCCGAAAAATTTGCTAAAATAACATGAATACAATAATTGTAATTATTATAATATTGATAACTAACCAATATAATCCAAAAAGGTTAAAATCACCTAGTGTAATCATTTTAGAATTTAAATATTTAGTTAATAAATTATTCACAGTATCTGTATGAAAATTATAAGCATTAATTTCGAAAAGCGATGGCATATGAACAGCACCAATTAATAAATTAAATGAACCTATCGATAGTTTAACAAATAATTGTTTAAGATCATTATTTTGTAATAGTATACAATAATAATTAATGTGACTTTTGACCGCAGTTAAAATTCCGTTAACTTTGATGTTTGAATTAGTTCTGACGATACATTTATACTGCCTCTATCAAAGTGAAAGATTGAATAAGTTTAAAGTAGACCAAGTTCATTACTACTAATCCCATTACATAACCCAGTTTCGGATTAAACGATTACATCGTAATCAACCAAAGCGACATTACGCATTTATTATAACAATAAAACATTCGATTTTCTGGTTTATGACATTATTTACAACGTTTTTTGAGACGACAAGTACAATATTAACATACTTAATACATTAATCATTTTCTCCAGCAGAGTTTTTTAAATTTAGCTTGTCCAGTATTGTCATATCGATTTAAGATGTTTACGTTGAAGTAGTATAAAATCCGTAGAAAAACTAACACGTTCAAAGTTATCAGATTGTTGTAATTTTATTTTATTTTTCAACAAATTGATTTGGTAACGTAATCCGCGAATTGGTGGTCATTGATTTGAGACCTTGCCCAAACGGAGTAAGTTTACAGGAATAACATCAGTATTGATTCGACGAAATACTTCAAGAATAGATTGCATAGGCATTATCCGTATTACTCGTATTAGTATTATAAGGCAACACGAGTACATTAAATAAAACAAAATTACTACGACTTCTTGGTTGTCACTCAAATATTTTATAAAAAAGATATCTTCCGGAGTAGACTCGAGAATATTAGAAGGTTTAGTTTCTAAGACCAACATTTTAGAATCAAATTTCTCTATTTTATTTTTCGATAATTCATTTTTATTAAAAAAATAATCAACACGATGTAGGGTTCTATTGTCTCATCGGCAGTAATGCTTGAGACATTGAGACAAGCAAACCAAACGATCGTTGAAAAATAGCCGACTACGTGGATCGCCGTCTCAACTCGTAGCTGTCACATATTTGTACACCTGCAACCCGTCGCAGATCGCGCATTACCTGCCAACTATTAGTTGTCATTGATTGGCAATGGGAGTTGGCGACCAAAATTCTCATATCCAATATAATATCTTCATTGTCCAAGAAACGACATAATAATCTGTCAATTTTTCGACGAACGTCGCCGCGGTCGTCGTAACGGGCATTGTACGAGCCACACGATTCACGATCCGCACGGATCCGTCACGACGATTTCAGCAGAACACACTTTGATCGTTTTGCACTTTAATAAATGCCAAATGCATCTGAATAATATAATGAATCTTGTGTTCAATATAATATTTAAATGATTTTTAACGAAAGAAACAAATATTAATAACGGAGACAACGTGTCGGGCCAAGAGATAAATCGATAATGCGCAAAAAAAGGAATACGTGTTTTGTTCAGAAACAATTTTTTATACGTTAAAGTTTCTATAGTGCTAAAACGATTTGAAAACAAATACAAACCTGAATATTATTGTAATTAAAACTAAATAACTGTAACTTATGTATACAATACATCGATATAAATACGTATATACAAATGGATGCTATAAAATATTATAGTATCAACTGTCAAGTGACGAGGTTTTTTTTTAACCTAGGCAAAATAGGTAGTTAGTTACAAACCTGATTATATGCATATTTTTTAACATACGTATTTTCAAATTACTTTTTTTTATCATTATTTTATTACCTTAATTGTAATAGATCGGCACATAAAATATATATTATATTAATATAATTATAAATCTAAAGTGAAATATTTACATTTTATGCTACAATAAATAGGATTTTTTTATTGTATACACGATTATACTAGAGTTAATAATAATAATCGTACAACGATTGATCATATTTATATAATAAGAAATGATTATTAAATTGATAATATTAAGTCTATTATATTTTAAATATGTATTACAAACCATAATAGTATTTTGTTAATATTGTTAATACGAATAGATAAAAATAATAATAAAATTATTAATATTAAATAAAAATATAAAAAATCAATAGCTTAGTATTTTTTTCACCAAATGTTTATTCTATAATTTTTTTGCATGGTATAATTTTCAAAATATATCAACTATTTATGAGGTATCTACTTTTTTTTTTTGGCTTAGTATAGAGCATTTAGGTTTTCCACGCAACCATAAATTCTCTCCATCTGTCTCTGTCTGCGCTTCACTGTTCAGGATTCCCAGCATATCCAGGTCTTTATGCACTCCGTCTTTTGAACTATCCATAGGCATAATAAATATTTGTTTTTTTTTTCTATAAATGGCTATAATTTGATTTATGGTAATAAATATATATTATTATAATAACTAAATACAAATAATATAATTAATTCAATATATTCGAAAAAATTTAATCAACCTACCATAATACAAAAATTAAAATTAATAATATTAATAGATACATCAAAAACCATATCATGAAATATATTTAGTAATATTGGCTGACATTCTGACAGCCTGCATTAGCTCAGATTAGTTTTTTGTATACAATGATATATCATTTAATTCAAATTTAACATTCCTGTAACATTGACCCATTCAACACTTAATATACAGCAAAGCGGTACCAATTTGTCTACCCATTTTTAAAAAGAACTTTAATTTTTTTTTTTAAATAAAACTAATAAACCATATCAGTATAACAAAATAATTTTTACTTTGGATAATAAAACATGCAAATATTTATATTATTTGTCAATTTTGTAGATTCTTAGATATCTAATTAAGTAATAAATCTAAAATATTGGTATAGGTACAGTACTTATTAATAAACAGTTTCAGGTAATTTAATTTCATGGATAACCAATGACTTTTTATTTTTAGTTATATTTATAACGTTTATTATTATACATTAAAAATAAATTATGAATATCTTTATTTGAATTAATTTCTTCACAAACAATCGGTTCCAAACCGTATGATACGAAAATTATATTTCTGGTCAATTTTATAATTTATCACCTTTATTATTTTCTCTATTTATAAATGATATTAATAAAACTTTAAAACACTGACATTGACTCTTTCGGATGATACCAAAGCTTACAAAATTGTTAAATGCCAAGATGATGCAATGAAACTTCGATGTGTCTTAAACAGCCTCTATAAATGGTTTAATAAGAATGATATATTTTTGAATATTAAAAAATGTGCTGTTATTTCATTTTCTTTAAAAAAATTAATTACTTTTTAATTACATAGAAAACAATTCAAATTTGACACGTATTAATGTAATTAAAGATCAGTGCGTTTTTATTGACTTTAAACTTTCTTTCAATTTTAAAGTTATTTATAAAATAAATAAATTATATAACAAACTAAGCTTGTTAAAACGTATGTTGTAAAGGTTTTTGCGACGATTCATCCCTTAAAAGTTCTGTATTTCCTACTAGTTCAATCTCACTTTGGCTATGTTTCTTTAATTCGGCACAATAACCATATCATCCAAAATCATAGACTAGCTACTGTTCAGAATAACTTTTTACGATTATCATATAAACTCCACTATAAAAGAGTTTTACATTCTAGGTACTTTTCATATAACTTGTGACCTCTTCAAAATAATGCCCTTAAATAGAATATTTAATTTAATATCATGAACGACTTAAACCGTACATTTTTGTTTCAACTATTACATAATAATAGTATCGATTGTCTAGAGATTAAATTTTAGAGTAAACTTATCTAATTCTAAAAATAATTCAATATTTTATTTTATTTCTAGTTCTTCAAATTATATGGTATGTTTTCCTGCAAATATGCTTATGTCTACAAGTAATTCGACTAAAGATTTAGATTTATTTAATACGACCCTATTCAATTTATCAAATATTTTATCTAATTAACTTTCATTTTTATTTTATTTTTTATCGTATTATTTCGTTTCTCTTTCCCCAACCTATGTGTATTATTCTGTCTCTATTGTACTCATAATTAATAATTAAATTATTCGTATCGTATCATATTATTTATTTTTAAGTTTACATAGTTATTTAAATGTATATATTTTTTTTATATATTCCTCATAAATACAATGTTACTTATTAGATATATATAAATATATATTATATTCGTTATACTGTTATTATATTGTATTTTATGTAATTGTAATTTATATCTGTAAATAATGAAACCACTATTGTTATTATTATTATTGATTTAATGAACATATTTTAATAGCAATTACATGGTTTTAGTTTTGCTAATATGAATTAGACACAGGTTAAACATAATGTATAATACAACCTTTCATTAGACTTTTTCGTTAATTTGTATGCATATTACTTTAGGTAATTCATCATTAGCGTTGCAGATAAGTGCATTGAGTAATGAGTATAGTGAAACCTGAATATCAGTTATAAGTTATAACTATAAAATACCTATTTACAGACTATTATTGAAGACATTAAAAATTGTACCAAAGACAATACGTACGTATATATTTATTTAATAGAATCTCGATTACGGTAGAACTCATGTAATTGTATACACAGTTACGTGACACGATAAAACTCGTTTTATTTCAACTAATTAATTAAATTGTATTTCTGTATTCTATATTATATTGATTTCGCGTGCAAAGTCGATCTGACCGATTGAGTGATGATCAGACTACTCGACGTCTAGACCAAACCCTATAATATTATACTCTTGAAAGTAGGTACATGAACAGTTTCTTACAACAAACAAAATAAATGCTAACTCGGAACGGAGTACGTGTGATTTACAGTATAATATACACTGTTATTATATCTATTATCTAGACAACAACTTACTGTTCGTATGCTCTCGTGAATTGAATGGCCCTAGTGCGCCATAAAGGCGACATTACGGCGCCGCGCCGCCGGGATTTTCAGGCGGATTTGTCAAATATGTGTTTTCAGATTTTATTTCTCGGCAACTTTGGAACTTAACACAATTACAACTATTGTTATTTCATGTATATATGTATATAGTTTAAAATTCTGTTTCTAATAACCGTCACAGAACACAACATTTATTTATTGTTTATTTTTTTTATTAAGCAATCACGGACCAAACGGTATACATTATTTGTAAAACATAAAAATAAAAAAATCTCTGTAGGGAGGCGTGGTGATATATCACCGCCTGGTCACCCTCGGTGTATCTGATAAAGATAAGTGCCTGTTTTAGTGCATAACTAACAATGTACACCAGGGACCGGACGTCATAGCGCGACAACAGAAATCGTTTCGCTTGACACTACAGCCGGCCGGAGTTTTTTTTATGTATGTATGTACGGCGTTTGCAGCGGTGTGGACAGTGTTTTGCGAAAGACACACACATCGACCACAAAGGTCGGAAACTTAATTCAATTACATTTACACCAGATTTTAGTATCAGCGTGGCACTTAAGCGCATTAAATTCAACTATTTATGAAATAAACAACTATACTCAAAGGACACGCGTCATAATAATATACAAGTACTGAACCACGTTTACAGTTTTTCATAAGTAATAAAAAGAAAGATTTAAATTGTATTAATTGTAATTAATTATATTACGATGAAAATTATTTAATTTTTATTGCTATACGTACTTATTGTTTATATAGTATAGGTACTACACTTTTTATACATTAAGTATAACAAGACAATCATCGTATTCCAGACTGAAAACAACATTTTAATAAAATTTTGATTTTTTGCAACTATTGATTAGACGCAGATTCAATATAATAATATTTCTTCGATTAATTTAATACGATCATAAGTAATAACGAGCTTAATTTATACATTTTAAATTTTATTAAATAAGATATCAATTTATGGTTTATTATATATTTTTTATGTGTCCATAGCATGTTTTCATTTTTCACTGCGTTTATCATTTCATGCCAACGGACTATGCTTCGTTCAACAATATTTTTATTTTACCGTTTACACATTACAGGGAAATCACATAGTCTTTGACTGGTAATTTGTCACTCAGAAAAAAAATATTTACCGTGTACACATTATCACGTGAGCTATTTCTGACTGAAAATTCCTTCCCACTCGAGTCAAACATACTATTTTTTGTCACACCTCTGACGCTTCCGTAATCGCTTCTATATCGATATTCATAATCTATTAGGGACCTTTGCCATTTTCAGTGCTCTCCCATTGAACACTATAAGCAATAGTATTTTATACATTACACAAAACTTATCGATATTTTCACATGTATATTAATTATAACAATTATAATAATTTATCCGTTTGAATAAAACGGGCAGAATCCCAATTTTTAAAAACATATTATGATATGCTTAAATTAAATGTAACAGGTTAATAAACAAAAAAAAAATAAAGTAGATATAAAAGATAAATATGTATAGCGCGTGAAAAAGCGTATTAAAACTTTGAATGACGCTCAGTTATCACATTTAGTTACCAAGATTTTCTTCAAAGAAGAAACCAAAGACGGGATAATTATTGCAGAGCGATATGGCTCTAGATAAGGATGAGTTTTTGCAAAATTAGTATTATGAAATGGGATGTAGAAAACCGAGGGAGACCTTTGATGATGTAAAAGGACTTTACTTGGTTATTATATACAATTATTATAATACGGAGAGTTAACGAGGCTATCGATAAGATATATTAATCTAATTTGAACAGTAAGATTTCCACGTGGTAGTCAGAAAAAACAGCATTCACTGTATGCTTCGACCGGCATTAAAAATTAAACTTCCGTCTGTGTGATTGCCCTGTAAAGTGTTTATGTTTTAAAATAAAAATGTTTGGCAGTGGAGCACTGGGAATTAACCATGGTGTGATTACTGCGGTGAAAAATTAAATAATTATGCTGTGAACATACAAGTATTAATAAATATAAACTATTAGGGACGCATTAAACGATTATATTATATATTCCGTTAGGTACCAAGATAATAAATAGGTTATTATACAACTATATGTCTATATATTTGGTATACTATTTAATACATATTACATGTATTAAAATTTGATTAAGATTAAGGTTAAATACCTAACTGAAATCATCACTTTTAATTTCTGTAGGTACACAATATGTATAAAAACGATAACAATGCAGTTTTATGTTATATTAGTTTAAAATAAAGCTATTATGTTAGATACCATACTTCTCGTTGTAATGTCTGTCCACTACTCTACTACAATTTTTTAATTTAAACGAAAAGTGTACAGTAAAAAATTGTATTCTCACTTGGTCGCAAAATACGTGTTTTACTACAAACATAACCTATTATTTTGGTAGCGATGATATGCTTTATAATATTATATATAAATACAATATGAATGACATCATACATTGATAATTTCATATTCAGTCGCGTAGTGCGTTAAATTATTCTGTTTCGATAGAACTTTCCCGCCACTTTCATCCGTCGGGAAAACGCGTGTTGTAGCTTCGACAAGATACAGTGGCAAAAAAAAAATACCTTGTAATAATGTCATCACATTTTTATTGAACATACACCATTTTTATATATATATAATATAATATTTTATTATGTCGTACACGTACTACGTATAGGTTTATACCGAAAATATACACAAACGACAAACCACTGCAGTATAGTTGAATTGCGCCGTTATTACGATATATATATATATATTATATATATGTGTGTGTGTGTGTATTATGTATTTATATAAACATTATTTTACAAATTTAAGTTAGCCCACTCTATAGCAGATATTTTGTGTTAACTTGAATACAATTCCACTGAGATTACTAAGTTTTTTTTACTTTTATTTATTCTGAGTGGAACTCAGAATATGGTTTTATAATATTTTTATCTTCTTTTTTTTCCATTTGTTCTTATTGGAATAGAATAAAAAAAAAAAAACTGCCAACTGTTTCAAAAATAAAATTCTACAGTACAACAACTGACCACAAAGACACTTCGGATTGTTTTTCGTGTATCTAAGTACTTTATACTCTGTTTTAGAGAAAAACAGTAAAATATTATTATCACTGAAGAACAGCAATAAGTCTTTCGTTTTTCTTTTTTTTAGCCAACTTCTGACCTCTTTTTCGATATGATGGTTAAGGACACTCACCCTCTAAAGTTATATTTTACCAAATGATATATAAAAATTACGTTTATAGAAATCTTACTCGTATAATTTATATACGATATAATATTTTTTATAGCAGTATTGACTGAAATATTATGCATAACATTATATATTCGTACCTATATATATATGTGTGTGTGTGTGTGTGTGTGTGTGTGTGTGTGTGTGTGTGTGTGTGTGAGTATATATATGTATATATAATATGTAAGTGCATCGATAAATATATGTGTATATAGATGAGCACGATAATAATATAGTCGTTCTGGAACGCGAAGTATTTGAATTTCAAATTAGAATTTATCGCAGAAAATATGTAATTACCGTTCTGAAAACTTTATCGATTTACATTATTATGATTAGACCTTTTAATAAAATATTAATACCAGTGAAAACGCCGTAGTCGAGATAAATTATCATAGGTATACTATAATATTATGTTTACTATATTTTAGCTGAAAATAAAATTATTCAAATGGCATGTACAACTCTTCGAAACCTTCGTACACGGAATAATGTACGCCTACTTTTTTCAAACGGAAAATACAATATGATTTCTAACAATATTGAATAATATGATGCCTATCTAACAAAATTCGATGAAATGTCCCCTAAAATAAATAAAAATATTTTTTTTAGGGTGATCAATTATTTATTATCAAGAACCCAAATATGGCGACAGAATAACAATAACGATTATATACTGACCCAAAATATAGTGAATATATTTATACATGTAGTGTTCAAATTTAAAAGTAATAAAGTAATAAAAATATTATGTATATATAGCAGTTGTCACTTGTCGTATTAAAATAGTAATTTTCTGATATTTCGACAAATATATATTTTTAAATTCTACCTATTTGAAATTATAAAGCAAAAAAAATAAAGTTTCCACCTTTTTTTATCGCAATAATTTTTTTAATTTTAATTTTTAATTTCATATTTCCAAGCATTTATGATATTTTTAACATCAGAAACAGTATTGTTATTATTAATAAATTATTGTTATTTATTTGTATAGTATACATACATTATAGGAACAGAATATTCCTCAACAATCGTTAGACATAGAATTATATAAATTACTGTTCCGAAAAAAACAACCCAAATTATATTATACTCATAAGCTATATACTATAATAAATTATATATTTATGCGAGACTAACCTATTTAGACATATATGGGGATAATAACACAATTATATATAAATATATGTCCATGACTTGTTATGTATTCTATAAAAATAAAAGGTGTACAAACTATAATGCACATGAGCATTATGTATTATTTTATTTTTAATAATATTATAAAACAAAGCGTATTATGATTGTACAAGTACGGATATATTATTATAATATAGACGTTTTGACAAAAGCGTAAAATATTTTCATATTTTTTCATTGCAGATGGACGAGTAGTATTGTTGAGAAGCTTTTTTTGTATCTGGTGAAAGAGAAAAACAAAAACATATCCGTGCGTGCGTGCGTGGTGTGTGTATGCGCGTGTGTGTACGTGTGTGTATGTGTGTATTTGTGTGCAAAGGTGCGTATTAAGTAAAATACATGTATATAATAGACATACAATAATATAACAAATAACATATTAAAGAGTACCTACTGAGTGATAAATTTAGTTTATACTGTACAGTTTTTTCCAAATTATCTATAAAATGACATAAAAATAAATAATTAAAAAAGATGTACTAAAAAAAACCTTATCATATTCATATACATATTAAGTGCTATGAATGTATGCCAAATATTTTTTTTTATTATTTTTATATCTTATTAAGTTTTAAACATAATTTGTGATTAATGTAAAAACTATTTACAGAGTATAAAAATATTTTTATTACATATTTATTAAAAATGATTTAGAATCTATACAGATAAAGTATTATATTTATTTTAGTAAATTTGATCATTAGTAGTAATAGGTAAATTATAGTAAATTAGCACTTAGTAGTTAGTAGTGTTATCCGATCTGTACACATTCTAAATAAATAAAATAATTAAATTAAATCGTTGTCTTATAACATAACACTATTGCATTTTCCGATATTTTTTTTCAAATTTTTAGATTTTTAGGATATTTGTTGAATTCTTATATGTATTTTTTAGCATTCGATTATGTACTCAATAAATTGTTACGTTTATAGGTTCATTTACTTTATGCTGTCCAATACAACTTTTTTTTTTTAATAATAAAATAAATAATTATTCTTGTACGTTTATTGTAAAATAGTTTGAAATATTGATCATTATATAATATAATATCCGTATTAAAATTTTTGTTTTTAACCAAATTTTTCAAACTAATTATTTTATAAAAGATTTTAAAATAATGGGTATACCTGTGTACTGTAACTCTTACTCAATATAAACGCGATGTAAAATTGAATCACTGTACAATGAAAATTTGAAAAATTGACTCAGTATGCTCTTACCCATAATATTAAAATGTTATACTAAAGAATGCTCTCGACCATAGGCGTAAATATGAATAAAAAAAAACTATAAATTATAACAATTAACACTTATTAACATATTTTATTATACTAGACGAGGAGGTTTCAGTAGTTAATTTTCTTTGGGGGAGGGCGAGCTAAGCCTCCCCCAATTTACGCCTATGCCCTCGATATTGTGTAGCGTATAATAGTTTGCAGCAGCGTTGCGACCAAAATGCACAATATAATATTATAAAACGATCGATTTATAATTCGTGTATAAGTGCGTACAAATTAAATACATAAATGTATGCGGCTGACGAGCGATGATCGCGTGTTGCTGGTGGTGCTGAGAGCGAGGATATAAGATATAATATGTATAATGTGTATTATAGTACGAGAGCGATAGAGAGAGAGAGAGAGAGAGAGAGAGAGAGAGAGAGCGAGGCGAGCTAGTAGCGTGTCCGCCGCCGAAGCCGGACGTGTCCGTTGCCGCTTGATGATGCTGCTGCTGCTTACCTCTGGTTGCGTTTCCGACGCGGTTTCCGGTCCGAACACAGGCCAGTGCCGCCGCGGCTACTCATCTATATCTATACACTGCGCTCCCCGCCGTGCCGCGTTCTCGCGCGCACGGCGTAACGATATATTATAACGATATTTGTACTGTGGACGCGGCCACCGCCGCGGCACTGTAACCGGCCACGCCGTCCAAGGCCGCCGAGACGGCCATCGCTGCAGTCACCGCCACCGCCGTCACCCACGCCGCAGCCGCCGATGATGCATCTGACCACAATCCTTGCGACGGCCTTCCTCGGTGGCGCCTTATGGTCCACATTCCCATCAGCCGGTGACGACAGATCCGGAGTGGCCGTACGCGGTGACAATATTATCGTCGTCGATTGTTATGATACACGATTTTGTGTGAGCATTTCGTGTACATCCGGTTTCTTCCGCACGTGTTGTAATATACCGCAGTGTCGTATTTTATGATATTTTCGCATTAATTACACTCTCGATGTCATAAAAATATGCCATCATACAAATAATTATTCACTGCCGTTTTCAAAGCTATCTGTCTATTGTTACACTGAAGAAACGTTCGCGTTGCACAAGACGCAAATATTATAATATAATAATATAATTAATAATAATTGTTATTACTATTATTACTATATTTACTATAATAACATCGCGTGCGCACGTCGTCACGGTTGTATTTCGTTTACCGCACCACCACCGGCATTGCGGACGGTTTTAACGGTCGCGCGCCCTGGGACGTCGTCGGCGGTACACCTTCGTCCGTTCGCCGTGTGCCGCCCCGCCCGACACCGACGCCGAGGCGGACTCTGTTCGCCGCCGGCTGGCCGATGATCGATTAACGAGCACAAGCGCCGCGCCCTCTGCTGCTCCGGGTCTGGACCACCGCCGGCGGTGCGGCTGTGAGCAGAGAGCGCCGTCGTACGACTTACGCGGATCCGACAGAGCTCGAGGTCCACACTTCGAGTCTCCTGATTAAGTGATGGTCGGATGCATAATATAGTGATTAGTAATTATAATACGTGAGTTATATTAAAACAGGGAGGGGGGGCAGTGCCCGATGTAAGTCTCGGATCGCAACTAATAATATTGGAGGTCCTAATAATAATTATATTGATGCAAATGAGAAAAAATTTCAACTAGGTAGGTCTCATACACCTCATCATGACTCGTTATGTGTTCCTTTAAATAGAGTCATTCTCTACAAAATTCCAATATTCCAAAATCAGTGGTCGACGACCCGATAAATTAAAAGATTTATATATTACAGAGAATGGGGTGGTAAGCATCTTTGGAGCTTGTCATACAATTATGCAAAACGTTTATTATATTTTAAAAATATTTTTTTAACCCTCAATTTTAAATTTTTACATTGAAAAGAAATAAAACCTGATGAATATTGTTGATATCACAATATTTCCAACTCATGTTGAACATAAACATTCCCAAACATAATATACACAGTACACACATATATCATATGCCTAATACGTTTATATTTTAAAACTGTTATAGTTAAATGTTTAAAAGTCCTAATGAGATTAAAATTTGAGTTTGAGTTCAAGCTTGGATGCTAGTTCAAAAAATTTAAGGTGAATCCATCCCTACTATTATTCATAAACCATAAAATAATTACATTTTACAGATCACTAGAAAGTATAAAATACCTAGTAATTTGTTACAAAATAGATTTTTATTAGAAAGATATATACCTATATACATGTATATAGTGGTATTGTAAATAGATACATTTAAATTGTATTTAAACCGATATTTAAACACATTAACTTAAATTATTTCAAATACTTTTCTCAAACCGTTTAATAGTTCATACAAATGTATTATTTAAAGGTACTTATATATAATTTTTTAATTATTTATTAGAATAAACGTAACATGTTATTATATACAGTGAAACATCGATTATCCATACTACTTAGGACCGGTGGGGTGTGGATAATCTAAAAATGATAACAAATTTACAATTATACAATGAATATTAATTTAAATGATTTATATAATTAAAAATTAAACTAATGTACTGTATGTATATTGAATAACATAAATTCAATACGATTAAATAAACATAATTATATATTATAATATATATATATATAGGTATATATATTATATATGTATTGTTGAAAGTACGTAATATAATTAAATTTCAATTTTAAAATAAAAAGACTATTTATTTATTTTAACAATTTTGAAGTGCTGATAATTAATGTGTGGATAATCGACGCTCCACTGTACAATATATACACACGTAACATACACAAAAGTAGGTACAAGACTAATACGTGATATCCAACGATAACAACGTTGTAAAGTTTTCAATTCAGATGACAATGTACTGTGTATTTATTGAGTTTATTTCGACAAAAATAAATCAACAATGGTTTTTCTAGTTTATTTTTGGATGCCACTCGTATATAAAAATACGCAAAATTACAAAATTTCAATGGTTTTATTTATGAATTGAAAAAATAATAATACGGATATGCAAAACAAAGACGATAATGCATTTAAATATAAAAGTACTCGGATTTATAATACAAACACCAACGTATAAAACAATATTTAAAATAGGTACAGTGATTTAAAAAATGTAACATTCTAAACACAATAATAATATAGTACCTATAAAATATAATATAATACCTATTTAAATACTTTATAACTTTACAAGATCGCCTTATTGTATATATTATAATCTTCGTATTATAAATCAGACGTGATGACTACATAATGTTTTGGTTGCTCAATGTTTATTCGGTGCGTGTACCGCTGCATAGAGTAAAATCATATATTTCAATATTTATATACTTGTGGCGCGTGCCCGAGGCTTATTTTGCATGGGACTTATGCAAACGTCGTTTATATAGTGCGGCCGGCCGGAAGGAAGAATAAGTTCGGAGGTTAAAGGGTTTCCCGTTTAACCGGAGATTCGGCTATGTAAATATTACTGCGTCGCGCGCAATATATAATATTATATACATAAAATAATAATAGTAATAAACTTATAAGTAATAACCTTATACACTGCAGTCATTATTCGCCATTCAGTACGATGACGTCGCACTTTAATGTTCCGGCGTTTTGGTAGCTACCCATTTGTTTTTTATTCCGTTTCGGTGGAACGGTCCTATATAAATACATAATAAATAATATTTCTGACAATAAATTATATGTAATGAATACTATATAGTAGGTATAATATTTTATTATATGCGTTTAGGCTGTTTATAAGTAGGTACCTATAATTAATAATATTTTACATTACTATTAATACTATTATATTATTATAATAGGTACGCGAGACAACACGTAACGAATGACCTTCAATAAATAACTCCGGGCAGAGATTTATCGAGGGACCCAGATGCTCGGATACGAAATCGTTGTGAACCAACGTTATTTTTTTTTATTTTATTTTTTTTTAATCGCATCATGCATAATTATTGTAATAATTATTAATCTGAGGGTTTCGTAGAAGTAAACAATAAGGTTTTCGTAAACACACATTTAAAAGGTACTCGATCCAGTGTATAATATCCAGGTATATTGACTACAGAAGGTGTGCAAACTTAGAAATGTGTATCTATATACATTTTCGCAGCTTACGCTAACCCCTTACATAGTTACAATCATCATCATAATTTATTATTCTTTCTGTTATCGTAAGTTTTACCCACAATCTGACAGAAACAAATTTTCAAAAGAAACCAATCCTTATTATTTATTATCTTTAAGATCATATTTGAAAATACTTTTCTTTTTTTTTTGACATAGAAATGCAATATTAATAACGGTTAAAAATAAGTGAATTAATTTGTAATTGAATATTGAATGATTAAAATATATTAAAGTACTGATATTAAAAAAAATTCTGATTCTTCAGAAATATATTTATGTTTTTAATAGGTACGTTTACGATAATGGAGCTTCTTAAAAATTTTTACCATGATATATTTAATTCAGTAGGTACACAATTATATAATATTTATAAAATATAGAAACTTAATTTTAAATACAATTTATATAGAACTTTCATATAATTTCTATCTTTTGTAGAACACTAACACAATACAAATATAATATAATACGCAGTAGTGTACAATCGTATTGTTTTATAGTTATGACATTACATTTTTAATTAAGATTTTGAATACCTAAAAGTCAATGATGCTTACATCAAATGAGCGAATATGTATTATAATCAAACAAAAGTTTTATTTTTATTTTTAGTTGTACCGTACGAAAATCAATAATTAAATTTGACCATATTATATAATGAATTCTTTTGTTACTGGAAAAAAATTAGTTTATGGTATAACCCGAATATTAATTTGCTAAAACTCTGCAAAAATTAAATAATAAAGTCAGACCTGCAGGAAACCCTAATAGCGGTAGACCGGCATAGCATAGGTCAAAAGTTTACTCACACTATTTTATCGGGTTAAAGTGTGAATTGTTCAAAGGTTTATTAAAGTTTGCACACTAAAATTAAAAAAAAAAAAGAATTTAGAAATCATTATACAATAAACATAAGAATAGTCAATAATAGACAATACAGAAACTTTACGAGTAACAACGACCGACGGTGAAGTCGAAATATCCTCTAATATATTCCCTACATTCTAATTATGTTCTGAAAAAATCTATCAATTTAAATTAATTACAAAATGATTTATATTTACAAGTAAAATTTTTATATTAAATAAGTATATTATTACGTATTATCAAACATTGTAAGTAATATTTATTTTACTCAGAAAATTTAAAAACTTCTAAATTCATTTATATGTGTTTATCCGCGTATAGAGGTGAAATAACAAATAGAAAAGACTGTAAAATAATTGTAATTTATCAATTACAAGTTAAGAAAACCTTTGAAATTAAACGAAAATATATTTTCTGTTTAACAAACTTATTTAAGTTCTAAGATAATATTAAATTGTACTTTTTTCATTATATTGTTTTTATTGAGATTTGTTTAAAGAAAAGTATTACATTTCTATTCTTTTAAAATAGGTTTTTATGGATTGGCTCGGAAATATGATACTTAAAAAGGGTCAAGTCTTGAAAGGTCTGTAATCAACTGTTTAACCACAAAAAAAAACTGTCAATCTACTAGATGAGTGTCAAATGAGAAATTATATAACATTTTACTATTGTAGTAAAACATTTATCAGTTTACATAATAAATTATAGTAACGTTGACAATACATTACAAAAACCTTAACAATTAAAAAAAAAATTTGATTGTAATAAATAATAATGAGCCTAGGCGAATAATAAAATGATTTATTGGTAAAACTCAGATTATAAGCTAATAATGATAATTATAATACATTTATAGGCATCCAGTTGAGAACAGTAAAGTTATAGTTTTCATACTACCGCCGATCTTTATCTTACATATTATTATTATCATATAAAGAAACAAACGCACAGTTATATTATATATCGCGGCAATATTATATTAAACAGTATATTGTAAGAAGGCAATTTGGTTTATAATTCGTATAGTATAAACCTTTATGTCATCTTTAATAGGTAGTAGAATTTTAAAATGTACACAATATTAAGTTACTTTTTATTATACAGATTACGCCAAGACTCATTCAGGTTTCCGAGTCATAATTCCACATAATTCACCGATACGTAATCTTTGACGATAAATTATACACCATTTATAATGATTAACAGTAAAATTAAATTCCAAATTTTAATTAAGTCGTACCTACTACAGTACCACCAACTTAATAAAGTATATTATTTAACGATAAAAAAGTACCAAATATAGGTTCATTTTAATATCGAGTAAAACAATTTGTAGCGAAATTATCGCTGTAATATTTTCTCAAATGATAAATATTTAAAAATAAAAGACTAGATATTGTAGTTTATACCAATCCAGACTTATAAATCCGACCATAGTCACCTGTGGGAGTACAGGCAACTTTTTTTTAAACTTTTATCCTGCAGTATCGGAAACCATAACATTAAAAATAAATAAATATTAATTATGATAATAAACGCTACCTAAAGACTAAAAATGGCCGTAAAATGTGCAACATTAATAACTGTAAAATCAATATAAAAAATAAGCACTGTATTTTATGCAGTTGAATGAAAATAATACTAATTATCAACTATCAAATTATAGCAATTAATTAGAAACTTTTCGATTGTACTGTAATAGCAGACTAAGACTACAGATTACAAATGTATATATGTACACGGAAATTAATTTTACACAACTTCTACGCAAAGGTATAAACTTCACATACAGGCTCATCGTAAGTATAAGCAGTAGTAGTACAAAAATAATATATGACTATAACACTATGTAATAAACTAATAACATAGAGACCGGGGAAACCGTCGTTTTGAATTTCAATTATTTCCGTGAACATAGGCCACAGACAGTTCGCAGCCGTCACGTGGCGTTAAAACAAATTACCTAGAATATTGGAGACGGAGAAGTTATATTCTAAGCAGTCTGTGAAGCGTTCCGACCTAACCAAATCGTTCTTCTGCGGTATCGCGTATATCGTCACTGCTTAAGTTATCATAACACCGTTTTGGTATTAATACGCATAGTATGACATCATTTTCTCGCTTTTGAAGTATGCCTGCGTTGGTGATTTTCGGACGAACGTTTTGAGTGTAATAAACTAATAAATAAAGTTTTTATTTTTTTTGATGATGATGTATTAATGCCCTTTTTAATACGTATTTAATGACGTTCGAATAAGCTCTCGTCAGTAATAACTAATGATTCGATAATATAATACGTGTAGATGTAGTAAAAACAGCAAAGATCGCGTGCCAAAAATATACATGCGACCAACGCCAATACAGTGTCCGTATTCCGTACTACAGATAATATTATAATATTATTATGTGTATGTCATTCGAGTGGTGGATGTTGCCGATCCTACAACGCGTTTTTGTGAACGACGGTTGTTGTATGTTTGAGGTGGGAGGGGAGGGGTTGAGTAGAGATACATAAATCGTCGCCCGCCGTGTCAATAAGACGAGACCTTAAACAGACGTATACCACGGTATGTTTCGATGATAAACCGTCGGGAAACATAAAACGATTAATAAATAAATGGCCGCCGTGAACGAGATATTCGGTCTTCTGCCGTTTTCTATACATGTGTGATTAATCGTACGATGCATATTTTGGGACCACGTGGTATAGACATTACCACGTATATTTATTATTATCGTATACTTAGTAATTACTTATATTATGCATTTTCGAGTGCTGTAAAGCTGTTCCCGTCTTCCGAAATCCTTTTGTGGAATTCGAAGTCATCGAATCGTCTAAGTATATTTTCGTACCTACATCATATTACAGTGAAACCTTTAAATATTGGACACTCTCGGTAAGTGAAATGTCATCAGCTGTTTGGAGGTGTCCGTTTGGGAAAGTTTTACTGTATGTATAATATTCATACTGCGATATTATCATATCTACTAAACACTAATAAAAAAAATTAAAAAAAATAAAAAAATAAATAAAAATAAAAGTAAATATATATATATATATATATTTATTAGTAAATAATAGTCGGTCGTCCACGTATATTTATTTAAACAACATGTCACGCACACGATACAAGTTGTCGTGACGATGTTTTCGGGTTCAAAGGTCACCGACACTAAGCCACCGAAATAGTTAAATAAACATTTGCAAAAACGATAATAATTAGTTCACTTTATTAATAATGATTGCCAATACGGACGATGCGGTATTTATACAATAAAAACAAAATAAAAACTTTTTTGTTTATTTTTAATTTGGTATACGTCTCGACGTTGACATGATATTATTTATTATCATACAAAATATTTTAACGGCATTTTATACCATTGCTATAGTTGCTATACTGGTTCGTACACATATATTTCTGCGTATAGCGTATACCTATCTGTCCATTTTCCGAGATTAATAGCCACTCGTATTATTTAGAATACCTAGTATCGTCATGGTCTTTACCATCAGCTATCGAAGAATTCAGCACTATAAGAATCCACGCGACAAACACCATACGCTGATATTGAAATTTGGCCAAAAACGTCGTCGCCGACACGAATTATAATAATAATAATAATTATACGTCTTCACACACGCTGCATACTGTACAAGATAATATCAGTGGCGTGATATTAATACAATATTATTATTTTATAAATTATTATTATATATAAATCAAAGGTATCGATGTTAGTATTTGAACGGTAAAAAACCCAATCATTATTTTTTTTCAATAAAACCACATAAAACTGCACAACTATACTATACTATAGTGTATTATTTGCATTAAATTGTTAATAACAATTAATTAAAATATAGTGACTGTGACATAATATATGATATAATATAATATAATATAAGTGTGTAGCTATTTTGGTGATAGCCGTGATCAGCTGGTGTTGATTAAGGCCAAAGGAAAGAAGCTACAGCTAACAATTTACTAATCAGTCATAAATTTACTAGCTTGTTTTTTTCCTTTAAGCTGCCCACAAAAACTGACTATTTATACTTTAACTATTCATTAAAAGTGATTTATGTTATTTGATTTATCCAAATAAACTAATAATTCATGACTATTGTCTTAAACATTATCATCTGATTCAACTGACCCGGTTAAGAGTCAAAGGCAGTGTGCTCACTACATGCTTTTACTGTGTATTAAATAAACAAGTCGCTACTATACATTCACGACGTTAAAGAGGGTTCATTCCCCTACGTCACCATGTCTACGAACTTGGATAACTTAATACGCATACCGACAACTGCATAGTTTTTGCAATTATCATTGTGTGAACAACTTAGTTAATATAACGTAAATGCTGCTTACCGTCAAAGACGTAAATTAAAGAATTAACATTAATGGTCAATCAAAAACGAATTTCTAATCAAATTAGACTGTATAGGATATGGGTTAGAAAAAAAACGTTTATATACCTTATCCTTCAGTTGATAATAATATATTTAGAAATATTTCCTAGGTATTGACGGTCATTTTGGATTTTTTTAGCCAAAACTTATAAATAAATGCAAATCTATTATAGTTAAAAGTATACAGATTTAAATAAAATGGGTTTGTGTTGTAGAATCGATTTTCAATAATAACATATTTACGGTCCTGTAAATATGTTGACAATTTTGCAGTATTAAATAATAGATAACCATCTATCGAATACACCTACACACAGTAGGTACACAATTTGAATCGCGATAATGGACAACTCATTTGTTTGTACACACGCTCACGTATTTGCATATAGTATAATATAATAACGTATAGATACAACCTATTCAGTATCGTATAATGATTGAACGATTTTTTTTTTGGGTTATTTTAAATGTATAATCAACTTTAAATAATTTTTTTAATAAAATAATTATCGACATTGTCTATCAGTAGTGGACATTTTTAGTGTATAATTTCCTAATAAATTATAAATGTAAATGTATTTACAAAGTGTCTGATTTTTGTAACATTGGCCTTGTGTTGTCTGTTTATTAGGTTGCTTATTTCGGGCATCGATGATGTCGTTTACTTATTTTAGGCATTAATGATATTGATTATTGACCAGGCATTTATGTTATTACCTAAGTTACATCATTGACGGTAATATGTACGCACATAATATATATTGTCGTCGAATCTGATCGTATTGAACATTTGAGCTGGTTCACGGCGTATAAGACACATTTGTCTCACGTAGGTACCTATTTAGTATTTATACACTATTATATCATATCATATCATACACATATCGATTGATATTATGTCATGTCACCCGTATTATATTATATACCTTCTCGTTGCTGTGTACGTAGACGACAAGTACGAATATGACATGGCAATACGGTCAATGCATTATCGGGGCCCCGGCGTATTCCGGGCCGCCGCACACTTTGCGCACACGCGCCCTTATGATGCTACGCGCCGCGTACACCGTTGTCGAGCGGTGCAAACGGTCGTGTGCCTCACGAATTTTTTTCGAATTTTTTCGCCTGCCCCCCCTACCGCGGCGGCGGTTTACCCCTGCACAGTGGTCGATCGATGGGCGTAAATCGATAATGATAATAATAATAATATTAAAATTATAATATGATAACACGGCGGTCGATATTATAATATTTTTGATATAATAATAATAATAACAATACGATAAACCGGCAAAAACGCGACGGCGGCGGTGAAAACGACTATGACGGACGGTTACCGCGCGGCGGTCGTACTGGCAGCGGCACATGACATGATATTCGCGAAAAACGCTAGTGCGCGAGGCAGCAGCCGATAGTCACAGATGATGACGATGACGACGATGACGACGACGAAGAAGGAAGAGAGTGAGCATAAAAAAAAAAAAAAAAACACAATATTTTCATACACACGACGACGCGCGAGACCGCGTTTATAGCCCGCGCGGACCGCACAGATGCTACGACAAACTCGCGATCTCGTGCGTAGGCTCGCGTAAAAATGCGTTCGTGTGCGTGCGCTAGAGTGTGTATAACGTTGTGTGCGCGTGTCGGTGCGGCGGCAAGACCGACACCCGTTAAATTTAGCTTCGCGCGTCCGAGCCAAATTTCCGATCTTCTATACTTACGCGCGTCTCGCGTATTCTACATTACATTTTCTACACGCGTATTATATACCTACGTACGACAAACGTATATTGTGTATACATACATGCAATATGCATAATATGCATGATATGTATATGTACGATTTAAGGTGACCGTCCAGCTTGAAACGGTATTGCCTTTCTCTTTGAGCACCGTGATAGTTAGGCCTCTTCCGAAGTCATAAAAGTCGACAGTTTTTGGACGAACTCCGACGTCCCGGGATTTCACCCCGAACGAAATGGCTCTTGAACTTTGGTCGGATATTAAAATATGCATAGATGATGATGGTTCGCGAAATGTTTAATAATGCCCAAACGTCGCACCTGACAAGACGGATCGCGGTGTTAATTATTAATTGTTGTGATTTTAAATTGTAAGTTTATTTTTACGATTAAAAATGAATGTATAACCGTGCAGGTACTTGTAGCTGTAGTAAAACTACTCGACTGATTTTTGCAAATATTTCAGAGATTGTTTGGAAAGTATATCAAATGCTATATCCATCCCGGCATCCCGCGACAGTCGGTTGTTCGTATCGATAAAATTAATTCACAAAGCCGCGAGGTACACTGCTGCCGATTTATCCGTGAATCGAGACACACTAAAATTGTGTTACACTTAGCTAGCATTGTATTTTATACTTGTTCAATTTTTTTCCCTTGGACGAAGTGGAGTTTTACACCTATTATTATATTTAGTTTATAGTTTACTGTACACTTAATTTTTGATATAATATTCATAAATTAATTAATTTACGTGATAATAATTAAATAAAGTTTATAAATCGCCACTTAATTTTACACGGGATCTCATATACTCGTATAAGAGGCAAATCGTGTATAATTATGAATTACTTACCTGATCATCGAATGAAACTAGTCCATATTAAACTTTTTATTTAGGTATATTAAAGATGGGAAGCAATTCATATATTTTGGGAATCAACATGCACTGCTTGTCTTTTATAGGCGTATTACATATTATTATAATATTATGAATCAATGATTAGGAGTGATAATTTTTCTTTTTACTACCTTAAATTGATTTAAAGTGGAGTTTATCTCTAAACTATAGCGAAGGGGTTCAACGAAGTGAAAAAGTTTTCTACTAGAAATATAAAAAAAACAGTATAATATAATGATGGGTGAGACCCTTTTCGATCAAAATCATACCCTTCACTTTTCGGCTAAACCAAAAAGTTAATATTTACTTTATGTTGTATATTATATAGAAAAGTATTAAAAATACAAATTGGATAAAAACAAAAATATACAAGTAATGTAATAATAATAATGATAATAATAATAATAATAATAATAATAATAGTAATAATAATAATAATATAATTGTATATAATTTCTATACATTATTTGTTCTGTAGTTGTCGAGTTTAGTGAAGGAAACTAAGTTTATATTATTATAGCGGAGATAAACAAATTTTTATATTTTAATTTAGTACCTACTGTTGTAGTGACTGATCAAATAACTAATGACAAGAATTATACATTATTATATTTAGGTATTATAATATTTTTATACAACTTACGTATTTAATACTTTTCTGTATGCATAACGTAAAATAAAAATTAAACTTTTTTAGTTTGACCAAAAAGAAAAGGTAAGAATTTGGTAAAAAATGGTTATGCCCATTATTCACGAAGTCGCCAACTGACTTCTTTCTTGTTTGACTGCAGTACTAACAGTAATGCATATAAAACGCATGCATTATTACCTGTTTGTTAATAAGTATAAAATACGTGTAATTAAAGCGATTTGATTTGGAAAATTTTTAAAATCTCATAGAAGCAACAGTCAGGGCAAGTGTTATATTTAATAATATACAATTGTAATATTCTAACTTGTCGAATATAACAAGACCTATATATATGTCAAAATCAGTAAATTATAGTAGTATGCCAAATTAAACAATATATTTTTTTCATTCAATAAAGAAAATATCTTTTCCGTTTTTAGTTCATAAAATTTGTAATAAATTAAAAAAAAGAAATTGCATAAGAAGTGTTTACTATCAGCTTTAAAAGTGCTTATTCTCCTTAACAAACAACCGTATTACCTACTTTATGTATATTATGAAATGTCTTTGGCTTGTAAAAACAGTTATTAGGTGAATGAGAGTGTCAGGAAAAAGTCACCTATGGTACCTAACATAATGACACGTGTTTTACTAATGTGCTGAGTAACGCAAATTTATTGTGTCATCAGAGTACCTCTTTCATGTTATATATTTTTTTTTAAGTCAAGTACTGATTACTACAATATACAATGTATTAATAATATATTAAAAATATTTTTGAGATCGTTTGAATTTAGTGGTTTTTATGTGTCAACTTAATATAACTAGTATATATATATATGTATTATTGTATTATGTATAGTGTGTATTCGTTGATTATATTATTATTATTTTTATGGTCGCATTAGAATATTAGATAATGATAACACCATTGGCCACAGAAAATAGTATATGTTTCTAGAGAGTGTTAGACTGCTTGTACTAATATTATTTAATTGCGTCGTCGAGGACGTTAAACCACGACATTTATTACGGCATTTTATCGCTGCCACCGTATATATACTTATTGTTTATGCGACACGCTCTTAAAATAAAAACGAAAAAAAAAAAATCCTCAACCTTGACCAATGCGTGTTAATGTCCACATAATCACTTTCCGGCATGTTTGATTTTATTAAGGCTTGACCTCTGGAAAACGATCGAGAAAAATTTCGATATAGATCTTATTTGTCTTATTGTAATTCCTGTACCTTATATATAATAATTACAATAAATACACAACTATATAACTCATATAATTGAAATATAATGATTAATCGTTTTTAAAACTGTTCACAAACCTCATCCTCCGCCTTTCCACCAAGATATAGTGATAAAATAATTTCAATTTTTGAAAATACTAATTAATTTTATTAATTTTATTGAATATATAAAATGTAAGTACCGATACAAATATTAAATATAGAAAAATAAACAGACTTTAAGATTTTATATTTTTATTTTATGAAATGAGATTATCAAGGCGTGTCTGTGGACGTAGTACTTTTTTGTTCGTCGTTACATGGTCGGTGAATGTAAATAACGAAATAAATAAAAAATAAGCTTTTGAACTTGATTTTACAATGTTTATTATACAAAAACTATAAAACACATTTAATATACTCATATAAAAAAAATAAAAAAAAAATAAAATGTGCGACTTAATGGGATCAGCCAGATGATTTACCAGAGGAAAAATGATCAAAAACCCCGTGTTATGATACACATTATATTTTTACTAGATTATTATTATATCAATATATAATGGTATAATATATTATAACCATATAGATTATAGTTTGAAACTAAGTTAGGTTTATAAGTTGTCTTGCGTTAGAATAATATTCAATTAATAGGATATAGCTTAATAATATTTAATAATAATGCCACGTTATTTGGATCAAACGATCTTATTATAATATTCCTCTTTCGGATCCGTTGTGTTTGGAAAATCAATTAGGCCATATTATGGGCGTATATTATTCTCGTATTGTTTAGTGATAGTGAGCATTGAGTAGGTATAGTGTTTGTTTCTGATTAGTGATTAATTACCTGAGCACAATAATTTACAAATCTCCTCAGAATCTAAAACTTATTAATTTTTGTTAGTATTCCCTGAAAAGCTATACTTTTTTTTTAGTATGTATAAATTATAATTTAAATTTAATATTATTTGTAATAGGTAGTTTATATGTCACCAGTTTCATAAAAAATTACCTTTCCCGTTTCGACCTAATATTTTTAATATATGATTCCTGTTTCACCTAGACTAGTTTAGATGGTAGATTTAAAATTAAGTTATCAGTGATTGTTATAATACAATTATTTAATTTTAAATTTTTGGTACAGACAATAAAATATGTAGTACGTAAATTATTTATAGTTATAGTAGTTACATACTTGTAAATTTTGTCTTATATATTTATGTCTCAATTTCCGGATACACTTTAAAAATATAGATTTAATTTGTGGCCCAATCTCCGGATAGTAAAAGATAAGCTAATATTTTATATGAAGCAAGTAGATAAATTGTGGCCCAAGTACCAACCACCCTATGGACGTATTAGAGTATCCTATAGTGTTATCGAGAGAACACCATGAAGTGGGTGATACCTTTGTTATTCAAACTTTTTTTTTTAAAGCTTAGATTTAGCTTACGTAAATAAACTGATTAACATTTTTAATATATAAAAATGGTACATTTAACAAAATTCAAATTTAGTCCACAGTATTTATAAAAAACATTCATAGCGTTCATTAAATATTCTTAAAATTAAAAATATTATTTTACATAGATAAGGATAACGTATTCAATTATTTGACCAGTCATTGCTAATTTAATTTTAAATTGAAACTAAACTAATCTGAGTGAAGCGGAAATTATATATTAACAATATTTGAGAAAAAGGAAAGACTTATAGAAATACATAAAATATATATAATAATATTTATATATTATAATAAATCGTTCATTTAATTATCGGTATAAATTAAATAATATTATATTATAATACACAATAAACCCTCTTATAAAAAAATATTGGCAGTTCCTAAAATAAAATAGAACATGCATTTGGTGGATAGTAAAAACGTAGAATATATAAACTAGGTTACGTTAAGCTATAAGTAAATTCTTGATCCAAGTTGAGTGTTAACACGTAGTAAATTAGTAAATTGACACATTATGTAAAATATAATTTCGTATACCTATATGTATTTACTCATTGGCCGTGGTAGTCATAAAATGACATTAGTTATAAACTAAATATTATATAAAATTAATAATTAAAATACCTTTATTGAGTTTTTTTTTTACTACTAGAAATTTTATATAAAAACAATATTGAAGTATAGTAGAGTGGGTATTTGGAATTATAATACACGAGAAGATTATGCTTTATAAAATAATAAGTGTCCTCTGGAAAATTACAATACTTATTATATAGTCTGACTAATATTAGAAACGAGTTCTTGTACGAAATAATGTGTTTTATTCAACAGCGTGTGTATTATGCATAAAAAACTGAAGTTGTCGGTGACAATATTAACTATAGAGCTTACTGAGTTTATACTGTTTTCCTGACGAGCAAGGTGGTGGAACCCTTTTTAGAACTCAACTAAAACTAGATAAGAGCGAAAAACGTCATGGTCTACTGCCCTCTCGGTGCACATATTATACATTGATAACCATCACTGGCATCATTTCTATTGTAAATGCATGCTTGCGTGCGTACATATGAATTTGTGTATGTATGTGTGTGTGTTTTAATAAATGCTGACGTGTATGCTATTTTGGACGAGTCGGATAGTTTTATTCATTACCTTTGTTGTGAGTAAACCTTGGTGACATTGTTTTTACACAAGACATTTGTAACGTGAAAAATGTAAATTAAACTAAAAAAACCGTTAGTGGCAACGAAAAACATCTCTCGTGGGATGTTTCAGAGCTAAAGTTCGCAAACCTAGAAGCAAAGGAATTCGGAACGAGACGAAATATGCCATTGTAAAAGGTACTGGCTGTGTAAGGGATGGGATGGGAGACGTGGGAATGTACAAAATGCAACGCGAAACTCCCAATAAATGTTAAGCTTTTGTTTCCAACCGTAGTTATGCTGTATACTTATATACGTCCCGTTTTCAGGGTATTTCCCCAGCGTATTTAATTATTACTTAAAAAGTAAACGCTTTTAATGAATTATTATTGTAAAAAAATAAAAATGCGTTCACTTAATATAATATTGTCGGAGAATGAATACTTGGACACGTGTTAACCAGTGCATATGAACTCACGAAATAGATCATTGGTTCAAATAATCTTAATAGTATAAATATATAATGTTATGATGTAATTTGTTTTCGATAAATTTAATTATAATCATGTTTATTTTGTGGAATAATAAATATGAAAACCAATATATTATTATAAACGTTGTTTGAGTGAAAAATAAATAATTTAGGCATTTAATTTTTTTTAAATATCACAGTTTTTGAATAATATAATAAATTTATCTTGACAAAAATAAAAAGTCATATTTTTAACTTTGAACTGAATATCTTACAAATAAATTAACAGACTTAAATTATATTATTTAAACTCAATAAGAATTTATTTTTGGCATAGAAAAGCAAATTTTTGGTTTGACGTCCGGTTTTTAAAATGGGTCATTATTATTTACGGAATGTCAAAAAACAAAACATTCAACATATTTTATAATTAATGTACGACGACTTTTCACTATCGTCTATCATTCTTACTATAATTGAGTCGTTTAATGTAAGTTTCGTGTTTTTCTAATTATGTTGGTGTATTTTAATATATTATCTGGAGAACTATCATTAGTTGTGTGATAACTACTTTCAATACATCTTTTAAAACGTTTATCGCAGTAGGCGAATATAAATTACGAATATTAATTATAAAATCTAAGTTCACGTGATTTTAGCGCTATAATAAGTATATATGATTAAATTAGCACGTAAAGTGCTTTTTTCGCTTTTCGAGATGTCTCGAGATAATATTATAATTGATAATAGTTACTTTATCTTTCGCAGTTGCAAATTACGGTATAACAATTACAGCCGACTGTCGACTATATAGACTAGAGTGTCTAGTCTACACGGTGAAGCGACGTGCGTGTAATCCAAAACCATTTAACGTTTGTCGGTGTGGCTGCCGGTTACACACGCGCGTATATTATTATGTATACTATTATAATAACAACGTATAAAACGCCATTATATACGTACTATATTGTAATAGACACAACACGCATTACGTCAAGAGTCTCGTGTAGTTCCGGCGATTAAACCTATCTCAAGAAAACGACGTCGGTTTTAATAACTTTAAATTTAATAGAAGTAAGACGTGTCTGTACCGTTGCCGGCAGGTTGGTGTATATAAAATATTGTATAGGGTCAAAACGGGGCGCCTTATATAATATAAGCTCATTTGTCATATCACGCACTCAGGCACTACATAAAGCTGCTGTCACGTAGTAGCGTCGACGGTGGCGGTGGGTAAAAGTATAAGCCGATCGTTCACTCCACTGATTAAATAAACCTTTTTAATGAGTGGCGGAAAAAAAAAACAAAACCTCGAGCTTTTTATTTTTACCCCCATACACATAAGTGTGATGAATAATATTATGATATAAAGTCGCTGTCACGTAAATTATATAATATTATTTACAAGTGTATAAGTGTTGTAATGTCAGTCGGATTGACGTAGGTACCTACGTGTCGAGTAATTTTATTTAAAACGCTTGTCGAGTACAGTGAATATTGAAATAATGCAATTCCATTGTATTGTTTAAAAAACCACAAAAAATGTCGATTAATTTGTGATTACATACTTTTGTATGTTTAATACTTTTTTTTCACACTATATATTGAAAAAATGCTTGTTAGTTTTATAAAAAAGGTTGGTATATTTTTTTTAAAAATTTTAAATTCCATACAATTAATCATATGATTTTTTAAACTTTTAAGGTAATCATAAAAAACAAAACCTAATAAAATTATATCATAAAAAGTTCATCATCTGAATATTCTCACACGACTAAAATATGTGTCTAATTTTTTTTAAGGTATACATATTTTACTGCATAATACAATATATATTATATTATATTATATTTATATGTTATAATCTTATACAAAACACTATATTATTATTTATTGAAAAAATTAATTTTTTAATTTCAGTAAAAAATAATAATAATAATAATAATAAATATAATACTATCTGTACCTATACTAATTATATAATATATGTATATTAAATACAAATAAAGTTAAACTTCATAAACTGATCAGTTCGAATATAATTTTTATTTGTACATTAAATTTTAGGACAATGTTTAGTGTTTTGTACTATTATAGATATCACTTAATTAGTATTAAGCGTATTATTTAATATGATAAAATATTGTATTTACATTTAATCTACCGATAAGAAATTTTTAACTGTATTTAAAATTAAAATATATTAATATATTAAAATCATATAACTATGTAAATTGTCGTTTTAGATTATTATTATTATTTAGTATAAATTGAAATTAATTTACAGCTTAAGTATACAGCTTTTTATTAAATAAAATAACTAGTTTAAGCTTAAAAACTTAATTATAAAATTACTGATAAATAATATAAAGCTGGATAATATAAAATACTTATAAGTTGTACTGATTATAAGCTTGTTACATTTAAGTTAAAAAGGAGATACCTTATCAAATTATTTTTCTGTATTTAGATTTATTTCTAAAAATGTATACTTAATTTCAAATGTTTGTACTACACAAATAAATAGTGACTTATACAAAACATCATGTTCACTAAATCTATTTTTGTTCGTTCAATACCATATTTTTTCATATATTATGTGTTATAGTACTTTTTGTATATTATATGCATTTATAACTTTTTACAATTTAAAAAAGTTTCCAATTACCTATAATGTTATAATGTTATGGAAAAAAATATGTTACGTTTAAATGACACTGGAACGTCGAAAGTTCCAATTTCTAAATCAGAAAATAGTAACTATACTATAATTAAAACTTACACGTCAGTGTAATAAAAATATAAAATTAATTCAGCATTGGTTGTTTGGATGTCATCATAAAGTAATTGATTGAATTGAACTTGGAAGTGTTATAAATAATGCACGAGCTAAGATAAATAGTCTGTCGTTTTCGGCTTCGATTTAGCCTTTTAAATATAACACAATTTTTCAATCGCCTCGGCACGAAAAACTACGTATAACCCAGTGACTGAATTGGATTCGAATCCACTTTTTGACAGTTGGCTATTTGTCAACGCGTTCCAATCTGTATACCGACAAATGTGACGAGTCCGTGGTGCTTTACGTCATAGTATTTCGTTCGAAGAGACACAATAACGACGTTTGTCTCATAACAATAATACAGTACAATATAACATCCAGAAAGCGCACTTGATTTGGGGATGAAAAAGATACAAAAAACAGGAAATAAACTTTGGTAAACACTGACCTACGTGATAAGGGCACGACTCGTTTCATTTTCCCTCATTGTTATTTTGCTTTATCAATAGTACGTGTGCTCAATATTATACCAATATAAGACGAACGATCCCATAAAGAAGGTGCTTTTCACGGAAGACACCCAAGGATAATATTTACTCATTAATCAGTCAATAGCATACTGCAATATATTTTGTTCGACATGTTTTATGCGATGTACATACCATCACGTACGCGCGCAACGATTTGTCTTATAACCCGTCAATATTATGGTGCATACGTTTGTGGAACGCCGTTATAGTGCACTTCTGCGGCTTCAATTAGATATGAATATACCTACATCGATTGGTGGTCCTTATTCGATCAGACGTACTGATTTGGCGCGTACAACTGCTATCAGTGTTGTTGTTGTTGTTGTTGTTATCATTATTATCATCACTCAAAAATAATCTGACCAAATTCGCAATGACCACGATAGTGCGCACGCGACGCATCGCGCGTGTGTAACAAGTATGTGCCACCGTATAACGGCGGCGTCAGGAGGCGAAAATAGAACACATTGAGTTAATCTTGGAATCACCTCCTGTCTATTTCTAGGTTAAGTGGCGTATATATAAAAAAAAGACAACGATATAGCTACGGCGGCGTCGGTATAACAGTTGCTGAGATGTACGGGCGATGCCAAGCGGTTTTTTTGAATTCGTTATGATATTGTGTAATGTACTTATATATGTACAGGGTGATTCACCATACATGTCCTTATACTTTAATTAAACGTATATTTTGTTCTGATTTATGATTTATGATTTTCAGTATACTTTTAATTTCATTTCAAAATACTTAGATTTTTTACAACGTGATATTCTTGCCCTTTCTTTATTTTATATTTGAAAAAAAATGTTTGTATCATTATAGAACGTAAAGAATCTAAATATTAATCTGTTTTATATAAATATGTAGAAAAATTCAAAAAAATATAGTTTGTAGACATATAAAGCATTATCAGTACTACCATGTAAATGCATATTATATATATTATATGTACAACGAAAAACGAAAAATATGCATTACAGTCTATAGACGAGTATATACATATTCGTACGAGTATAATATTATAATATGTATATTATAAACGACGATCAGATAGAGAGAGAGAGAGAGAGAGAAAAGGATCATAAGAAAGAAACGAAATCTTCAGGTGTCTGTTAGTGTACGCCTACGGGTGGCCGCCACCGTTTGCTACATCGGCGATAACCTTTCAACAGATATGCTAATGGACGGTAAACGCCAAGAACCGACAGCGACGCGGTCGTTGCCAAAGTCTCTGGTGGGACGTGACTGTGTATTATTATTGTATATAATAATATACACTACACTATCGCTGCGATAATAATAATAATAATTATTATTATATTATATTTTATAGAACGATGATAATTATTTTCACCCACAATGCGTGTATTCGAGTTTTGACATCGTATTTATTACGCTCGAAAATTGTATTTATAATATTAAATTAATTACGCCGCGCGAATTATAATTAATTTCATCACGATAATAATATTGTAAGTGGTGTACAAAATTATATACATTTTAGCATGTCACGGGACTTAGCCTTTCGTCGTAGAACAACGCGAAGTTCTATTATATTGTCTCAACATGTGCTACGCACCTAAGCAATTAAGTTGAGATATCCAGTAGCCAACTTTCTTAAAATATTTTTTTTTTCACCAATTAAATGTTTGATATTCGGACACGTGTAGCAAGTAGTAGCTTAGCGGGGGAGGCAGCGGTAGTCGTATTATAGTAGAGAGATTTTAGCGCATTGCGTCTGTACGCGCACGGCTGGCCAGCTGACACCGAATCGCCGAAAATCCCGGGCGGAACGCTCTTTTCGAGTCCACGCGCGCGCGAATCCCGCTCCAGTCGTCTCCGCCAACCCCACCACCGACCCGCTGTCGTATTGATCACCCATTCTCACCCAAACCTATCTCGCACCCACCCCAAATTCTCCCATGCACATACTACTGCTACTATTATCCGCGTATTATGTATACATTATATATTAAGGTGTACTTACACACTATAGTCTATGCTGAATTAAATCATACGCAAAACGTATTATAATAGATACAGGATAACTCGTTCCTGTCGAGGTTTTCCAGAGTTTAAGCAAACGAAAAATGGAAAACATTTTTACTCAATAATCGGTGCCGATAATCTGTATTGACGGCTTTACACGCAGCTCCTCCAATGACGAGACGTCAGGATTATTAACCTAACCGTTTATGTACGTGTTTCCGATATTATAAGTGCATAATTATAATACTGTTTATTATTTAAAAAAATGAATAGTATATATTTATTATTTTTTTTTTTTTTGTAGTATAAAAACAATTTTTTTTTTTAATTTATTGACTGTTTTTATGTACAAATTCAGTAACTCTGCAGACTGCAACAAATGTTAAGAGGGTAAAAATAAGCTCGGTGGCTCAAAAATAATATGTTCATCTTTTTGTTTTTATTATTCAATTGAATCTTTTCAATGTAAATAATTATTACCTATTAATATCTGTCATTTGTTAATATTCAATGATACGAATTTTAGGGATGATTGTAAGTATAATATGTCCAATTCGTGATACTCTTTTGATAATTACAGCACTGGCCACCAAATATAAATAGTAATCGGAATATTCGAAAATATGAATATAGTGATATTTTAATAATATTACTGTCGACGCTTGAATGATTGACTTTTCGTACTAAGTATTATACTTACGGTACGTTTAAAAATCACTTAGTTAAAATAATTTTGGATTTTTATTTTTCTTCGCAGAATTATATTTTTTATTTTTTTTGTACAATCGCTATTAATATTAATTTCGTAGCCATTTCAATTAAATTTTTGCTTTTAACTGCATTATTTACCATTGAGTATCAAGTGCCAAATGTATTTTTTTTTTCATGGGCAATACTATAAAAATATCATTCGTAAACACTAGACTTCATACCTGAAAATAAATTATTTTTATGGCTTGTATGAATATGTGAAATATATGTTAAATTCAATGTTAATAATTAATATTCTTAGTTATTTTTATATTAATTATTACATTATTAATACAAACACTATTTCTTAAATTGTATACTATATTATGTCATAATTAATAACTTATTATTATAAACAGAATAACTTTTTGGATATATTCATTATATACCTTTATATTAAATATTTGTTTGGAATTTATTGTATTTTGAACTTAAATTTTTGTAACCTAATCTATGAATTTATTTCTAATGAATTTTGCAGTGAATTATATGCAAAAAATTTTCAGACACAAATAGTATTAAGTAATTGATTCTACTTTGAGAAAGTATAAGAACTCAAGTAACGTTCGTTTTCTTGGGTAGCATCCAAATTATACTTTTTATCTTCGATATTTACAAAAACCGTACAATGATATATCTAGTAGGTAATTAGTGAATGTTAATGTTTAGTCAATAATCGACAATAATGTATTTAAGTTATAAATGGATTATTATTTGTGTTTAATAATGATTATTGATTAAAATAAACAAACAGTAGTTAATGAGTTCAAAATAATATATCTTGGTGAGAAATTGTGATCAACCTAAGTACCTAGTAAAGTGCATTTGAAACATCAAAAGTATAACCTTAAGATATTGTCTGAAATTTAATTATTGTTATTACTCGGATTAAAAAGAATGTGTATACGCTTATTTATTATTAATTAAGTCTTTTTATTATATTTTATATTTATTTTTACTTTTTTGTGTAATAAGTTATATACATTTATTAACAATTGATAAAATAATTATGTAATATGACTAATGTTAACAAATATTTATATATTTCGTGTTATTATTTTAAATTTTTATTGACATTTTGTAATATATTTTAATTCAATTATATATATTACACTTAAGGTTTTACTAATATTTTAGATCAAACGTTTTAACTCGTATATTATTCGTATTAGAATCGACTGACAGTTGTCCCTGACTCATTAAATAATAAACATGTATTATAAAATTATATTTATTATAATATTAATATATCTATTTTAAATTCTTATTTAAAAAATTATGAATTATGATAATAAGATATACGATATTAATTATATTATTTAAAAATATTTTCTTATGTCAATTTACTTGTAAAATAAAATATTATTACATAAGATACATTTTCTTCTCCAACACTTAATATTTTTAGTCATATAGTTTTGAATCTGATCCTGAAATTATTATAATAGACAAATTATAAAGGAAAAGCCAATAAATTATAAGGGCATAAGGTTGACTTATTGTTCGTATAAGTTTCTAATTTTGTTAGGTCTCAAGACTTTATATTATGTTTCTTGTGAAGATTAAACCTATGTATTATAGTCATGTAGAATACTATAATATTTTTAATAACAATAGGTGCTTAGACGTCTTGCATAATATGAGTTAAATACGTTTAAAGCAAGAAAATTAATGATAGCATATTGTATATTTACATTAATGGTTTAGATTTAGGGGAAATTATCATATGGAAATAATAATCACAATGTATTAAATATTCTATTTTATCAACTATGATAAATAGTATGAAATTTAGCGAATCTGTGAATTTAACATGACGTATTGGTTTTACATTTTACATTGTTCTTTTTTTTTTTTTAAATATTTTTTATGTTTATCATTAAGTTTTTAATGTGAACAATTATTCTATTTTCTATTCTCTTCTTGAGGATAGATTGTGGTAGCAAATATGGGTATATTTGAAAGCCAAAAGTTGAATATGTCCAGTACTTTTAAAAACAATTTGTAAAACTAACGAAAACCCGCGTAAAAGGAAATATTTACATAATACCAGCTTTAACAAAGTTTATTAATATTTTTTTTTCTTGTTATTCAACAAAAATACACATTTATATTATAATTTTCTAAACATATCTTAATTATATAACAACTTTTTGACACTGTAAAGGTATTTATAAGTATTTGAAATTTTCAAAACCTACGGAAATTTAATATAAAAATTTCAAAAATGCAATCACATTTTTTGATAATCATTTAAAATTCATATTTAAACGTATAATAACAATTGTATGATATTTTATTTTATTTATTAAATTTCCTAAATTAAAACTATAAAGTTAGAGTTATTTAAAAAAGTTGAAAAATATTGTTGTCTAATTTATTTTTATAGACATACCTCCTATGTTTAAATTTTTGTAAAATTGAATATTTTTATTGTAAATGAAAAATAATGAAAATTCTTCAATTTTTTATATATATTATTATTTCCTAAATACACCATGCAATTTTTAAAACATTTAGAGTAATTGTATGTTATTTATATCAAGATCTATGAATAAGGTTATACAAATTAAAATGGTATTGACTTAGTATAATCACTTTTTACATGTATATTAATTGAATTCAACTGTAATATTGTATCAAAATAAAATATGTTTGATATTATATTTCGTATGAATGAAGTTTTTAGTTTTATGTTTTAATTACCTAACATAATAATAGAAACCTCATTTATGTCTAATTATGAAAAAAAAAGACTTTACCCTTATATAAACATAATACAGACGTATAGTATATTATAATATTTCCTGAAGATTCCAGCTTAAAATAAATTGATACCAACCAAACGATTAAAACATAAAAATTAAATAATAGCAAAAGGTAATGTCAGTCTATTAGTGTTGTCATCATTGAGTGGCTTCCTTTATTAAGCGATTTATTTATTATTTATATTACTTAGCACAAATTCGTATAATGCATTAAGGTATAAATTGAATATATCTTCTAAAAAATAATGTTTTATTATAACAGTATTAAATTATGAATGGGAAATTGTTATGAACTTTCATTTCAGGTTTTTGAATTTACTCTGAGTTTAATATTTATACATCATGTATTTTTGATCTTACAGTTTATTATCATCAGTTAGTTTTTGTCAGGGGTTCTTTTATTATAATGACTACACGATGACTACGTCGCATTATACTTGTTTATCCATTAATATTATTTCATGGGCTGTTATATTGCTGTTGTTTTGATTTTGTTTTATTATATAGGTACTTACTTAATTAAAAAAACAAAAGAATTGCATTTCATTCTAATAACTCTATAAACTATGAACTATATTATGCCTTACGCTTTAAAATCACAAATAATGAGTAATGGCACTCAAAAATATCCTAACCACTTGTATACTTACATATCATAATCTGTAAAACATTCACTTAAGTAAAATATAATAGCTTAACATAATATAGATACAGTTAACAGAGAAAAATATTATTTAAATTTTGTGAACAACATTGTATGATTTTATATCAAAAATATATCGAGGTATGAAATTAATTTTTAATATCCCTGATGAACAATTACACAAATCGTTTTAGATTTCATTCGATTACTCATAATTATTGTTATACCCGTTATATCCCCGCGAGATACATAAATACTTTTCGTTTATTCGGTTAAGGTTTCATTTATAAATAATACTCGTCGATTAAATATTTTCATAAATGCAGAATAATCACTGCAGATAGCTTAGAAAGTAATTAAATAGTTATTACCATCAAGAGTAACTTATTCGATTTATAGCTTTTCATTTTCTAAAATAGTGAATTTAAAAATAATGAAGTAGAATTTTTAATAATCTGTGTTAGTTTTTATTTTTAAGAATCTAAAATAAAATTAAAAATTAATAAGAAGGTTAATAAAAAATATCCATAGAAAATTTAAATATAAAATTGATGATTAGACGATATATAACAATAATATTTTAATTTTAAGTGGTCAGTTATAAATTAAAAATGTGTATACAACAATAAAAAACAAATACAACAATTTGTAAAAAGTATTAAACATAAAGTAATTTAATTACAATTGAACTAAGAAAACGTGCCATGCTACAAGATGAATGTAAATATAAGTGCTATACAGGAATAATTATATTCATATACATGTACATATGTTTACTGAATTTATCTTAGAGACAAAAAAGAGGAATTAGTGAATTATAATAAAAAGAAACGTAACGTTAACACCAGTTGTCACTATAAATTACCTAAGCTAACGTTTATACCACCGTTTCAAAGAGTACTTCTTACAAATTATTATATTCACCTAAAATAAAATATAGCGGTTTTTATTTTTTTGAACATATTTAATTAACAGTAACTGTATCATTTGAATGATCAAAATTCAAATATTTTTATTTATTCACACTAAAAAAGATTAGAGAAGTCAAACATATTTTTTTTTTGTAGAAACTTGAGAACAAATAATTAAAATCGCACATATTGTAAATGTTTAGGATTATTTAAATATTTTCAAATTATTACATTTTATCAACAATAAAATTCGATATTAAAAATGCAATGTGATGAATTTATTAATTTACACTGTTGTTACCTTCGTGGAATATAAGCAGGATATATTAAATATGAGTAAACCATATACTGATTAAAAAAAAATCATTAATATAAGAATATTATTTTCACCTATTATATGACATTTCTACTGTAAGAAATATTAACTGTATATTCAGTTATAACTGAAAGCAATGAAAATAGCAAAAATTGAGAAAAACAAATAAATTAATATAGTTGTATTTATATTAAAAAAATTTTATATTATTTAAAGTTTTGAATAATTATTTACCCAAACTATAAATATATTTATTCTCAGTAACTAAGTTAAATTTATTTATAGATACAGTCGTTATAGTTTATTAAACTCAATTAATTTTATAACGAAGTTTCAGCAATTATGTTTTCTGAACTTACACAGATGTTATTTTAAAACATAGCTGAGAAAATAATATGAAAAAACGTATTCTGCTGTTGCAGGGTTAAGGTTTTACGTGTATGTTAAAAGTTTTTTTGCAGGCGTGTAAAATATTGTGTAAATACAGTTCACAATCGATGGTTCATTTTTTATATTACTTTTTTTGTTAAAACTTTTAAAACGCATAACACATTTATTGAAAACTTTTAAAATTCCATATCGTAATAACGCTATATAATATTAAGTGTATTTAAATATTTTTATCGTTTAATTCACTTAAGACTATACCTATTATTGGCTTAATGCATTGTTATCTTATCCGCCATATGACCTAAGAGAGAGATAGAGATAGAAAAAGAATATATCTACATTTTATGTATAGTAAGTTTATGTAAAGAAGGGTAGTATGTATGTGTGTGTGAAAGGAAGTGAAATAGAGAAAGAGAGAGAGATAGAGAGAGAGTGACTGAGTAAGACTGAAGAGGGGAGTAGAGATTAGGTCCGTTTATTTGATGTGATACTATTATCGTCATAGCGTACCTGTCGATGGGAGCCAATAATGCTGTAGCGGCGTCCTGTACATGCCGTTGCGCCGATCTCCGGTCCCTGTGTACCATGCCCATCAGCTTCATCCAGCCACCGCCGTGGCTGCCCATGCCACCCGAGTGCCACATGATCGCAGCCAGCCCTAAAGCCAAACACCATACGATCCTAAAATCAAACAATGACAATATGATTAACGAGAAAATTGAAAAAGTAAATATTATTTGGCCACCATTTGTTTACTATTTACTATTATAATAGTACAATAACGGTTATTACGTGGTATCAATAGTTTTGCAAAAGACAAATCATCGTTTACAACTATTAAAAGTCTGAATCAATTTATAATAAGAAAATATCAAAAAATAATAAAAATATCAAACATTTTTATGAAATAGATATTTTTTTATTTTTGAAATTCTTTTATTATACCAAAAAACTTTTTTTATATAGTAATTTTACTTATTTACGAAAAGTTCCATAGTGAATACAAATATTATATTATGTATTATACACGGTGAATACAAAAAAGTCTGTGAATACAATTTTTCGAATTCGTAAATATTATATTATGATTTATATCCTAGGTGTATAGAAATTCCACAATAGACGATGATTCCTTGAACAACTATGCACAATGAAGAAATTTTTTTTTCTAGATTAGAATTGAAAAAAATCATAAGTTGTCTTATGATTTATTTAAAATATAAAACAATATCAACTTAGTGACCTTACCAATATACAAGTTCTTATGAGCAATTGCGTTTTTATGGACTTAACTTATGACATAAAGATAAAAAATAACTAATAAAAGAATAAAAATAAAATAGTAAAAGATACAAATTATGTATATATATATGTGTGTGTGTGTATAATACATTTAACTGTTATGTATATTTAATATACAACAATAGTCATTATAACACGCCTGATAACAAAATATATACACCTACTGGAATATTATACTTAAATATTTATAAAATATATAGAAGAGATCAAGAATTAACTCTATGAACTAAAATAATAATAGTTATAAATATTTAAGGTAAAACTGGATTTATTTTACTTATAGAAATGTTCTTATAATTGCATACAATGTACAATAACATATTTAAAATATCACGTATTAAAAAAAATAATATTTTACGCTCATATAATCATTATACCATTCCTTAAATTTATAATGCAACGTATGATTTTATATATTTTTTTTTTTTTAAGTTTAATATGTATCACAACTTTTAATATTTTTTTAGAAATATTATGACAACCTTTTTGAGTAGTAACTTTTATAAAAATGTCTTTAAATGTAATATAATGTAAACATACTATATTGCTATCTTTCTATTTTCGTTACAAGTTTAATAGTTATTGTAGAATTAAATTATCAGACATCTGTGAACACAAACCCAATTCAACTATCCAAAACAATATTTTCGTTTTACTTTATTTTTTTTATTTATATTGTATATTTCTTTAACAAATATATTATTATAATGGTAATTTTTTTTTGTGCAGTATTAATAAGATAATATACAAAAATATAAATCATAGGAATGCGGTCAATGTAAAATAATAAAACTATATGAAAACTTTTTTTCTTGATGCTATAACCGAATATTTATGCTGTTATTATGTTAATAAATAAATTTAACAATATATTAATAGTAAAATTATTGGTTTTCATTAAAAAATTATTTTTGTAAGTTCTTTATATAAATAAGTTTAATGAAATACATTACATATTATTATAGATTATGAACATTTAAAATTAAAACTGTAACATGACGAATTTAATATTGTATAATATGTATAGTTTTAAATACTTATATCATTTAAGGTAATTGATTCACACTCGAAAATAATTGATAATATTTAATAATGATTATCACTGTTAAATAATATGCCAATAGCTTTTGGTACAAGTGACGATATACTTAGTTGGGTTAAGATTTTAGTCAGTTTTAAAAACTTCTTGGGAATTTCGAATTGACCCATCACCAATCACATTCAATTAACGCATATTGTAAATTGTTATTATACTTTAAAAATTATAATATGTGCATTGTAGTATTGTACACTATATACAGATCCCGAATCAGCGTGAGTAGTTATTTACACGGTAAAGTCCATTATAGTTTCTATATAATATCGTAAACAATGTTTTGGAACAATGTTGCGGGAGATTGAAAAATATTACGGCGTCATATATAAATGAAAAATAATATGATATCTTCTTCCGCCCACCTCCCCACTATGTCCTGTCACATAACCGTCGAGCTTCGTAAGCGCGTTGCAGAAAATTGTGTTTTTTGACAACAACACTGCACAGTTAGAGTTTTTTTCTCCTTCGTTTTATTTTTTTTTTCTTACATCGTCCAACTGACGGAAAAAAGATGACTTTATTTCGGAGGCGTGTTTAACAACAATCATATTTTATTCTTAGCGGAAGCTCGTATAGGTATAAGGACTTGAGTGTCAGCGAGGGCGCTGCAACTCGTATGGCGCGCACGGAAACTAAGGTAAATGTAAGCGGACTTTGGCCGAATAATATATTGTACTACTTCTATTCACTGTAAATTTATATATAGGATGATTCACCGAACGTGTTCACATTATTTTTTCTTTTTTATAATGTATGTATTTAAATTTAAATTTTTTAAATTTTAAAATGTACTTAAAATTTTTTTTTTTTAATTTATGACATTTGTTTAAAAAGCGTCTTATGAGTTATGACTATACAAAATTCTTTTATTTGTATACCTCAAAATGTTAAAAAAAATGTATCCGTTAAATAATTGACTGTAAAAAAGGGTTGATGTAATTGGAAAAACACAAGTTTTTATCTTCAAAGAACACTCTTAAAGTAGGAAAAAATATCTCAAGATTTTAAAATACAAGCAGATTTTGTATAACTGCATTATTGAAGACGATAAATGGCGAGAGAATGGTTGATTAATCACTTTGTATACTTATTATTGTTATATTTTATATCAGATACACTTTTTGTATTTAAAATAGCTTATTCGACAAAGGTTTAAATGTTCAATTACAATGTACATCTAATTAAAGATATGCCTTTTTCTGTATACTTGTTATATCATTTTTACACACGTTATTGATACCTGTCGTAAGCAAACAAATCACGTCAGCTCCACCACATCTGTCAATGGAATTTTATAACATTTCTCAGTACACTGTAAACAGTGTATCAACTAAATTGATAAGAATATTTATATTTTCAATACTCATTTTAATAAATATTCACTTAGTTTTTATTTTATAATTTTTTATATAATTTTTAATAAACTAATTGGTGTTCCAGTTAAACAAAATCTCGATCAAAAAAATAAAATATAATATTATCAGAGCTTGTATCTCTTAGTGACTAAAAAAGAAATAGTTTAATTTATTGGTATGGTTATTTTAATTGTATTTTATTTTTATATAATTTAAAAAAATAAATCAATGACCATATTTTCTAAGCAGCATTTCTTTATATTAATTTTAATCAAAAATATTAAACTAACAAATTATATGATCGTTAATTAACGTTTTGAATATATTTTTGCCAATTTACTTCAAATAAATATTTTATAGTAATCAAAATATACTGTTTGGAATGATATTATATTATATTTTGTGTTTTTAAGAATTTATTTTTTCCGTTTGCTCTATCTGGACAGATTATGCTGGACAATTGGCAAGACAACAAAAACATATTAAAATAAATATTACAAAACACTATATTGTCTTGAATAATCATCATTTAAAAACAAATATAAAAACAAACTGTTATCGCCAATACTGCGGTAGTAGTAACATGTAGTTGTTTATATTACCCTAAACGCACGTTTCCACACGTCAACTACGCTATTATATAATATATTCTGTGCACGAAAGTTTTTTGAGATTCTATAATGACCGAGAGAGCTATAGAGTGGCTTACAAAATATGGTGTGTGATATTTTCTTCGTTGTTTTGTTCGAAAAACTTTGGAAAACACTTTCATGATAAAAAAAATAGATAAACTAAGACAAAAAATAGACAAACGATGTTATCTTAAATTGAATACTACTTTTAAACTTAGATTAAACAGATTACATTTTCAAAATCTCCTGCATTAGTTTTTGGTATAAAATCTCGAAAGACAGTCTATAAATGGTGGCAAATAAATGTATATAATCGAGTCCGTTTTCCACAGAATCGCAACGAAACGATTTATCTCCGCTATTATTCAGATAAAAAGACCAGCAGCGACGGCACGCCCGAATGCCCAAAAACTGAGCTTTTTTTCGCTTGAAAAAAAATAATACTTCGTCACGTCCTCTGCGATTAAGTTGACGTTGTGGTATATTATATATAAAACAGATATACACAAACAGTAATCTGTCTGCGTGAGTGGTCGCGTGCATAATTCGCCATAAATTTGAGGGTCGAGATTAGGGCACAGCGCTTGATCCGCGGAACGGAATGGGCCATTTGTGTCTGTCCACCGGCCGTAAATCATCCGCTGGTCGAGCTCCGATTGGTGCGCAACTCTTCCGGGCCTACAACTCACAACGTATTTTATCATGACAACAGTAATATTATGATACGCGGGATTTTCCACCGGGTGAATGCGTATATTAAATATTTTTATTCGTCCACATAAATGCTTGCCACCACGGACGCGGGAAAATTTTTTTTACTTTAACCGTTATTATGATAACCCAACATTATTTAGTTGTTGATAAAATGTACTTCGCCGTTGTATCGTACAGTCGCGAGTATGCCGGCGCGTCGAGTAGGCAATTTAAACTCACTACACCCATGCGATGGTTCACGGAACGCGAAGGGGTGGTCTATAAATTCGTTCGCACGACGCTGTGCTGCTCGTCCGCACCTCAATTACCATTTTGATTACAGGGTCAATATTAAATAAGCCGGCTGATTATATACTACACTTGATACGATCTCCGCCCCATCATGGTACGTTTTTGCTCGTTATTATTTTTGCTGCTCATTATATAGGTACTTAAATTTACAGCAGAGTTGCAACCATATGAAAATGTTTGTATCCTCTGTCCGCGATAAGACGCAATCTTGTGTGTGCCGTTGCTGGTAATGAGTAGTTAAATGTGCCTCTTTACTACCTTTTAAAATATTGTATGATCAATAAATATTACTAACGAAGAATTAACGTTTCCGTTCAAACGTGATATTGTGTGTTTTATAGTTCTATACTAATATGGATATTCTACTTAATCGGTTTTCAACGAGATTTATTCACCGTATACTTTCGCTTAAAAAGTTGAATTCTAATACAAGATAATATGAAATATTACATATTATAATATTTCCCTCCGGGATAACTAAGAAAACTATGAGAAGAATATCATTTTTTTGTATCTTCCAATTTAAAAAAAAATAATAAATAATAAAAATATACATCGCGATGGTAAACAATAAATATTATACATCTCTATATAAACCAAAAACTGTTTAAATAAGTTTTTGGGTTCTGTGGATAGAAAACAGTTCAGATGGATATCAAAAGTTCAAAGTAATAAAATACGTTTGATAACTGATAATAATTTTGTGCACAGTAAGAAAGGGTTCGAGTTGTTGGAATTCCGATGTATCAAAATCAAATGTATTATATTGTACATTATTTCTGCAAATATCTATATAGTAAAAATAGTAAAATAGAAAGTAATATATTATATCATAATGTGAATATGTGTACAGCTATACGGACCCCGACTTCCGAGATAAGGAAAGAACAATCAAAACTTGCTTTGCACGTATCATATATATTATGTGTAAAATAAAAATAAAAAACGGTTACTGAAAATTTGGTATAATATTTAATAATATAATACCATGTAGTATATGTGATATAATAGAATTTTAATTCAACTATCAGAATTCCTTACTTCCGAATTTCTCAATATTGATGTACGCATAATATCTTATAACACGCCTTACTTATATTATCGTTCAATTTTTATTAAATCAATATCAAATTACAAGAAATATTATTTACATTGTGCACGAAAGATGATTGACAACATCGACAGCAGAGTTTTATTGACCAAACGGATTTATAAACGTACAAAACCATTTAATAAAAATTATAAGCAGTACGTACACGATATTATAATAATAAGGTAATAGTATAATCGTTGAGTTGATTTATTAATAGTTATGCATATCTGCTTAGTCAAAAAATTCTTTTGATTTAAATTTATTTTAGTGCATACGGTTACACGAGTAGCATACGTACAATGATTCACAAACATAATTGTTTACAGTCGGATAAATCGAAATAATTTCAAACACAATTGAATACACGATTTGACGACGTGATATATTATTGTTGTAGGTATAGACGAACAATGGCAGAGGGTTAAATTAAATGTTTTTATTTTTTTATAGTATTATACGGGTTACCATATTATATCTGTTGTATTAGTGTGCATACACTAAGTGCCTAACACAAACAATAATTGATTTCATTAACCAACGAGTATTTCCACGCGTACATTATATTATTTTAGCCATCACGTAGTTAAAAAACATAACATTCTTTTGTGCGTGTAATAATGTATAATATGTTGTACTAAACATTAATTCTTCACCATCGGTGTACTATATAGTATATAATATTACCTGCATAATCACTAGAACTCATATGCTGCTTACATTTCGAAATAATTGGAGTTCGCGTAATATTGTGATATGAAACACAAACGGATATATCCGTGAAAATAAGTATATCGAAATATAATTATTAGTAAGTGTAAATAATTGCGAAGTATAAAGTCCATTATTGATTTGTGTAAAAAAATAAACATCTGAGTATGATATAAGTAAAAAAAAACAATCCGATTTTCATACGAAGGCTGTATTTTTAAATTACCAGGCCAATTTTAAGGTATATTTTTTCTGAAAATCAAAAATCAATATTTTTAACAGTTCTTGTTGAGTCTCAAGGCACTGTCTCAAAAAATATTTTATTTTTCTGCTATTTATTTGTAATCACAACTATAACATGCATGTCTGAATCTATTTTTAGTCGTTATCACGGATCAGTAATCAAATGCAACAATAATAAATTGTAAATTGAACGTTGTACCAGGACAGCGTGCTAGACGGGCGCACGTGTATTGATAGTTTACACATAATAGATTTTAGACCGTGTACACCTCGCACAACAGGAAAGTTTCGACTATTTCGGATCGTAACCAAAATGTTATTATGATATATTGTTGTGAGTACATAGGTAATTGGATTACTTAGAGGAACAATTGAAACAAAGCTGGTCACGACGTCCGCGAAGACTAAACTTATTATTTGGGCAAACAACATTAAATATTATTGCATGCTAATTCGCCATGTTATAGAATAATATTACAATCATAAGGTCATAAATGTGAGAATAAACCGTTTTACTATAATATTCTATACAATAGTGTTTAACAATATTGCAATCATTACTGCAGTTAAACACTATAGTTTACTAATAAAATACGGGTATAATATAAAATAAGTATCATTATATTTTGTTAAATATTTTATATTTTATTTTAAACCGACATGTAGTGTGCGATCATTATTAATACTAATCATAAAGCGCTCGGGAAAAAAATCGTTTTTCTCTTTCACGATGATTATTTGCCGGAGAATTCTTATTTTTTAACAATTGCAGACGAAATAGTAAATGTTTTATTTTTTATACTCCAATAAAACACCCACAACGCTAGTGTAATATATCATGTACATTTCCTTCGAAGAGAACGTTGTTCGTGTTGTGACAATTACAAATTTCACAAATCGAAATAATTTATTGCTCTGTCACAAACGACATTACGTTTGCCGTAATCGCGCGATTTTCACAAAAATAATCGTACCGACGTGAATATCCGCACCGGCCAAGGCTTACCTTACGCGAAAATACCACCCGACCGCAAAACCCAAACGATCTCGCGTCGGTGTCGGACGAGCGTTCCGGTGGCCGGACCGCTGCCGCCGCAGGTGCCTGTGCTGCAGGTAATGCCGCTGCCTATGGCTGCACCGTTGCCCGCGTCGCCGGTACCGCTGTTGTCAGCACGCGCACTGCTAGCAACGCGACCGGTACCGGTACGGCAGACCGTACCGCCGCCGGTACGACCGAAACCGCGGTTAGCGACCGTTACCGGTACGCAGCCATTCAGTTGGCGGCGGCGGCGGTGGTCCATTGCGAGTCGCGTACGCGGGCGCTGCGGCTGTGCGACGTGACCGCCGCCGTCGGAAAGCCGTTAACCAGGAACGTTTTCGTCGCGACGTCACGTCTCCGATGGGTGGTGGTTAATGGGTGTAGGTTAGAGGGTGGTGGTGGTAGTGGTGATGATACCGAGGAGACGTGTTACTTCCGAGGTTATCACAAACGCCAGGTACTAAAATGCGCGTACGTGACGACCGTTCTCGATGCGGAAAAACACCGTCGTCCGTATCGCTGCCGTGACGGTCTTCAGCAAGTCTGTGGCGGTTGGCAGGGGGGAGGGTGGGGAGTGGAGCGCGAACCGACGCGGCCGCGGTGGTGGTACGCGCGACCGCCGCCCGCGTGACGGACCGCCGGAAGTGCGTCGGTATGCCCGATTAATATTAGTCGTGATCCGGGACGAACCGGAGTTCGGACGGTGAGAAATAACGACGGTTCCGGGGGTATTACAGGTATAACGCGCGACGTGAACTCGCGATGACGGAAGTACCTACCGAGCGCGTAGTGCAGCGACGACGACGCGAGACGTCTCTGCGACGGGGCCCGTCGATTGCGTTCCGCGTACGAAAACCGACTGAATTTGATCGCGTTGCCATCCGGCGGTCCGGCGCGTTGAGAATTCGAGATGTACGTCCGCCGCCTCCTGCGCCGTCGCCGCCACCGATGACTCCGCCGCCTCGTCATCGTCATCCTGCTGCTTCTCCTCCTGCGCATCCCGCGGGCCGACGCATCCTGCGCCACTCGATCCTCCGACTAGCGCGCCGTCGCCCGCCCCGCGATAACGCCTATACATATATATATATATATGCGCGTATATAATATTATAAACGTACCCACACCACCCATTTATATGCGATCCGTCGTCGCAGTCGCAGTCGTCGACGCGGCAGTGGCACACCTGTAGAACGGGATCGGCGCGGAACTTTTCACTCTCGTTCGTACTCTCGCTCTCTCGTATTATTTATATTGCAGCTTTCGCCCCTCCACCACCGTCCACGGTAGTTCGTGTCGGACCGGACGTGAAAACTTTTTTTTCCTTCCGGCATAAAGGTCTCGCGGATTGCGGCTGCAGACGTCTGGACGCCAAAACCGCCATTCATAAAAAAATAATAAAAAACTTGTTTGTATGTACTCGACGGTTTTGGCACGCGTCCGAAATCGCGATTACGAAGAGTGTTTCCCACAAACGCGATATAAGTATACTATATATTAGCATATTATTTGCATAGGTGAAATCAGGACCAAGTTTTTGTAGGGACTGTGGCCCTCATATTTTCACCTTATTAATCTGTGTCAAAATTTCCCCTATACACCCTTTTACATATTTGCTTATGGCTCGTAATAAATAATATAAATTAACATCATCAATATTTACCAGTACGATCGTACAGAAAGTAAGCATTTCCCCATTTTAATGTATTTATTCAAATATTTTAATTCATGAAATTTTTAAATATAGTTTCTTAAAGAATATATTTTCAATGGTTTTAATTTTTAAGTACAAAATCAGCTTAATAATTTACAATTAAAAACATTAGTTTTAATTTGAAAAAAAATGTTGATAATAATATAAAAAATCTAAACATTTTCTAAATTTAAGAAACAGTCTTGCAGTAGGTGTACTCATAATAAGTATCCAATTGTATGCCACATTGAAGAAAATATCTTCCGTGGCTTATTATACAATGTACATTTCGAGGGGCTAATCTCCCCAACTTCCCACCAAGTAGCGACTATGATTATTAATTTCCTCTCGAGCAAGAAATGGTGTACCTAGCACTACAATACTGCAAAATCACAATTTACAATAATATTAATAAAAAAATATCTATTAGGTATAAAGATTTCGTGAGGGAAATATTATACTGCATTCTGTTAGTTATATATTTGTATAGTATTTGCCTCGCTTACATCAATATATTGACGTAATGTATACGGAATATAACTCATAGATAGTAGGTATAAAGCGTTTTAGATTTTGAACGGCAGATGTTGGTTTTACGACAACGCAATGGGTATTTTCTTTAGATAATACTTTTTGACGCAATAAAAGTGCGTTTCACGTTCATTCGATTGGAAATCGAACGTTGCAGACGGTTTACGATGTAGTATCGAAATAGTTGGTTTTATATATTCCATACAGTACACTTTTGAAAACGCAGTCAAAAAGTAAAAGCCAGAAAAGGTCAAAATTTACCGCACACTGACTTTTAACAGCCCCAGTTTTGTAATAGATGCATTCTTCCCTGCTACCTCATGTATTTAGTATATTATTTTATGTTACTACGATATTTCCATATAAATTATATATTATTACAAGAGTACATGTTTTATTTCGTAGAAGCTGTGTTATTTTTTCGGTTCGAAGAATTGCTGTTACTTTTCAATATATTTCACCCAAATACTATTGTACCTACTCTCTATTTTCTTTTAGTAAAGGGGGTGGAAGAGGTTTATAAGTTTCAGACCATTTATTAAAAAAAGTCTTCTCGGCCTCTCTTTAACTTTTAGATTCATGTATACACCTTCTAAACATAATATTTTTTTATAAAATCCTTCAAATATAAACAAAGTCTTCCTTTTGATATTTTTCCAATTGAATCCACTTTAATTACCATGTTCCATGTTTTTACCATGCATTTCTGACCCAAATTTATCTTCTCTTAGTAATTTCCTCGGTACTAAATCATCGTTGAAACAAATTTTAGAGTTTCCATTGTATCATATCTCCATTCATCCCTTTAATGGTATCTGTACTGACTATATCCTTCTAATGACGTATGTTTAATATAATAGAACATTTTTTTTTTGTATCTTAACTAAAGATCAAATATGACCTATAAAACCTTAAATTAAGTTTGATACAATATTTATTTTAAAATTTAGATTTTTGGACACGGCTTTGTACCGTAAAAGAGTTCCGACCCTTAATTAATATGTATTATTATATCCTTTATATAAGACCTCTGTTTTTTATTCAATGTCTTAGGTAATGAATTATGATTTAAGGTTATACCTATTTTTGGTCTTAAGTATTTAATATATTTCATTAATTGATACTTACTACTTGACTTTTTCTCCTTGATGGATATCCGTATCACCTCGTCCCAGTTTTCTGCATTTAATATTTTAATCGTTAATTAATAGAAATCAGATTACAAACTTTTTCATTTAGAATAACTCAAAATAACATCGGAAAGTAATACGCACATATATAAATTTTACGATACATTATTGTATCAGTAAAATGAGGTTTGCATCATTGGCATGACGATTCGGTTTTATTTATTACATTACTCTAAATGATTAATATTATAAAACGAGTAGTTTTTCCAATGCTCTATTTTTTATGACCATAATAAATTTACTAACACATTTTTGTTTTACCGAAATTTCATTTAAAATCAATATCGCATAAATGTGTGCGTGTATGTTATGATCGCTGCTGGAGTTTCACGACCAATCATATTCACCAATTTACAATTTTTTTTTACCACTGTTATGTGTATTACATACTCATATGTATATAATATAATACACAAGGTATTTGAAACTCTCTCTCTCATCGTACTCGTTTTCCATTGATGGTTTTTGATGGTTTTTTTCCCACCACTGCAGCGTATTAATAATAATATATATACCTGCACAATACACGCATACAAAATTAACATAATACATACTCGTCAGTCGACCGAATAATAATATATACCGTATAATAATAATATAATAATATTATGTACATAATATAATATATAAACACCGCAGGTCGGAGCTCTGCGAACAAAAATCAATCGGCTGTATTGATCGAAAAACTGCTATAAATAGCTAAATATAACACACTGTATACACAGGGAGACGAATTCGATTTTCACTCTTTTCCTCTCTCTCTCTTTCTCTCTGTATCCATCGTCCAAAGTCCCTGTACTGATACACCTGTGTCATCTACCGTCGCCACAAAATCGTATTTGATCCGTACCTGAGCGTACATACCATTATTTTACCTACGAATCGAGACCACGGACAATGCATTATTAAAAGGTACCTACCCACGGAAATTTCTTGAAACCATTGCAATGATATATTTTATCACCTCCTTTGTTACCGATTTTTGCCCATCATAAATGCATCGTCGACTGGCGGCGGCGATGGTGTGAAATGTTTTATTATTTTGTATTCTAAGGTTACGTTTTAGCGAGCAACAGTCAACAAGTGCCGTCACCGTCACTGAGTTGTTCTGTAATAAAAGTTTTTTGACAAATGTATTTTTCATTTTTTTACTTGTATTAATACATTATAATATATTGTGGAATACGAATTTTAGATAGTGTTCTATTATCTGCGTCAGATACATAATAATAATATAGTCATATAGTTTACATACATTTTAGTCTACCCCAAACCTCTGTACGTTATTAGTTTTATTTCAATACATAACATTAAAAAAATAATTCGATTATAGACCAACAAATAAAGAGAGATAGAAAAAGGAGAATATCATGTGATTAAGTATTCTAACAAGACATTGTATTTATTCATGCTTCGGTGTTCCCATCGCACGAGTATGAAGGCAAATATTTGTATGATAATATGTTAAGGAGTACAGAGTAGTTGATAGCCGTTTGCGTCATGTATTTAAATCGTATTTTCTTGGACTAGAACTTCGTTTGTAGGTCAACAGCTGTGTGGTAGGTACAAGAAAAAAACAATCAAATAAAATAATACACATATTTTACAGAAATATACTGCAAGATATAAAACAAGTTATTATTCGCTTTAAATAACAAATTGAAATATTTAATAACATATAGCGTCTTTGATGTAACTGGTTGTCTTACTTACATAACCTTCTTAAAAAAAAAGATTATAAATCAACATTTTTATGTTTATTGAATAAAAAAAATATGAAAAAATATCTTTGACTTGGAAACTATCGTGTAAATAGATAGAATGACGAAAAACAAAAATAAAAAATATTCAAAAAGAAATTATTGTTAAATAAAAATAAATATCCTCCAGTGACAAAAAAATAACATATACGTTTTAACAAATGCTAATATTCAACATAAGTATACCTTGTTCACAATTACGTTTAATAAATTAACATACTATATTAAAATAATATTTATTCTAAATTATTCAATGTATGATAATACGACGTCGTTACATCTGACATAGCATTTTTACGCCTTACAACTTTTATGTATCATAACTTATTATTGGTTATAAATTTCGTTATTATTTCAATAATATTGCGTTGTACACGTCATACACGTGACAAAATAAGAATACAATATAGTAATTTTATTCATATGGTGTAAATGTTACTCAACCAAAACCAATTTTATTATTCAATGAATATTAAGTCAGCATATTTACTATAATATATTAATGTTATACGAACAGTCATAAAATCGTTATTTGTTAGACGGTGGACGTCTGACCGAAATCGTATTGGTTTCAGCTTATTTGAATAGTACAACTGACAAACTCCTAATTTAATGGTTCAATAGATAAAAATAAGTGCAATCACCAATCACGATATGCAAATCAAGTCGATAAATATAGGAAATAAAAAAAAAACTCCATGAATATTAAATTCAGTCACCAGACCGCTTGTAATACGTGTAATACGATGTTATACTGAAAAATTCAGTAGCCGATATTATTTTTTCACGTATATATTCAAATTTTAAAGTACGCGTATATATATATGTATAATTAAGTTATATCACTAGTTGAGCGATTGTATGCAATAATTTTAATATTTGTATTTCTATAATGTGATGTAATATTCTCTGTAGTTATATGTATACGACCGTCAACCTTAAAGATATTATACTCTTAGTTAATTTTTGTATTTTTGTATTCAAAATCAGAATTAATTGGCGTTTGTATTGCATACAAATGTAATACTTTTTTTGAATAAGTTTTGTTTCAGCAGTCGGTTCATTATCATTGCATAATATATATATATATATCATATTAAAATAAAAAATAAGTAATACAAAACTAAAAAAATACAACAGATACATATTTACAATAGTATTAGTTTGGTAGGTGAAATAATAATATTAATTATACAATTAGATAATAATTTATTGATATTTATAGTTTATCCAGTATTTGTATTTACTCGAAAGATCTAATTGGTATCCATTTGATTCTTCGGGTCTAGACATAAACTGTTAAACAAGCAATAATATGGCTTATTTAAAGTTTCTCTCAGCAGCGTTGTTCAAATTGTCTGCATTCGTTAAATATCTGTTAGTTTCGTCACACGATTGACATTCAAGAGGGTCGCTGTTAAATTAATTATAATATTATACTTAAGTATGCCATTGTAAGTGTATATACTTATGATTTTTCGTTAATAAGTATAATTATTATACAATAATATTACCCTCTATTTATCGTGGAATGCAATAAATATATTAAACAATGGTTAAATACTTACCTATACAATGTATATGTAAATATCAAATCACCTAACATGACTTTTAATTGTAGGTAGGTACTCGTGAAATAACAATTATGTTGCCAGGTCTTCCTTATATCTACATATTCTTGGCAAGCTTAAACGATTATGGCTTTTAACCAATATATAATCACAATGTGCTCAACTATCATACAAATATTTCAATTAAGGAAAGTGTTTTATAGGTAGGTATCTAATACTTGTGTAAACAGTAGTAAACATGATAACTCGCATATATATATATATATATATATATTCATCACTAGTAACATTACAATGAAAAATCGGTTCATATTTCAAACCAATATTGTATTGTGTATCATTATCATTATATTTCCGTTTGTATTGTATGGTTTATAAATACACCATCATTATTATGACGTATACATCTTATCTAAATCTAAACAGGTTAATAAATCCAAACTGATAAACTATTAATTTTGTAATGATAAATAATAGTTTAATAAAATTAATATACCAAAACAAAAATTATTGCTCGCTGTGAAGGGGATACTATCGATTAAGTCTTGTAATACTACATAACGGTATATCAGCACGTACAGCTTAAATGGACTTAAATAACTCGTCTCGTTGAGATCTATAATAATTGTTAAATGACAATACGGACTGGATAAAGAAAAACGTAGTATTGAGAGATATACGCCTACTATTCTATCGCGAAATCGAAAGCCCGTGAAACACAATATTATCCACTACCCTCCGTAGAAATTGGACCTCGAACTTACTTCTGTAAAGTCTGCGTTTGTGTGAGTTGTACGCTCGGTAAACACTCGTAAACTGGGGTCTTTTGTATAAATAACGATAAGCATTATAAAGGGATTTGTTTCACTCGTGGCGTGTATTCTTCTTGCGATCTATCTCTCGGATTTGTACAAGTATAACAACAATATAATTTTGGCATTTCGATTGAAACAATTATTAAATTAAACAATTTTGTCTTAACCGAATTATACATCTATTATATATTACCAGTTTGTGAATTCTGGGTTTTATACCCACTTATGTCTGAACGTCATAAAATTATTAATTTTGATTTAATCGTCTTGATAAAATGAAAATAAAACGTAAAGTTTTGCATAACGTTTTCGCCGAAACAAATAACATAATATTAATATTTTGTTTTGGCAATAATCTTATATTTTCTATACGAATTCGTCGTTTATTATTTCTGTACTTTCAACTTTCCAAACGCGTAAATTACATTTTAACAAAGTAAATATTTTAATCGCGTTATCATTCCGTAGTTTTTCGTATAAATAAAAATGGACATTAAGATAATGAAAATAAACAATAACGTTTTCAATTTCAAACAATCCAAACGGTTATAGGTTAACCACAAACATTTCCCTTTCGTGACTCTCAGGGAGTAAACTAAAACATGTTCACTTATAAAAACGTCATCATTCTCGTGTCAGTAGCAGCAGTCGACTGAACTATATCCCGCCGTTGACTGTTCCGCAATATAATAATATAGCCAACGATAATATTGTATTGTATTATATCTATACCTATATATTTATAAGTATAGGTACTCGAGAATGTAAACATGATTTTATAATAATAAAAACCTGTTATTCGATATGTTTGGTTAGCTTAAAAATAAACAAACGTTTATTGAACGTTTTAATACTGTGGAGTATTAATGACTATTAAATATGACGTAAAAAATGTATTCAATTCAAAAAATATTTTTTTTAATATGATAATTTTTTTAAATGTATTTTATTTTCGAAATTGTTTCTGAGGTTTTTACGTACAAATATCGATGGTGAATGAATAGTTTTTAATTAATAAGTATTTTAAAGTTTATTCGACTGAAATAGTAGAGTTACCATTGAGTAATGAATCACAACTTTCGTCATACTGCACCACTGCACCAGTCATCTAAACTTTAAACATCAAATTTTTACACCAATATTTTTCGAAAATATAATTCACATTATAAAATTTAAAGTATAAAATGTTTTCATTGAAAAAACTAAGGACCCTACAACAAATTATATTTTTTGTAACGTATTATTTACATTATAAAATATAGATTATTTTTATTTTTACAAAATATAATAAAGGTATACTTAAACAATATTATTAGAGTATAGTACTGTATTGTATGTAATTCATATTTTATAATAAAATTCATTTTTTTTTTTGAATAAAATGTTAGTAATCGAATTCGCGTTTAGAGTATAAACTTTAGACCGTTTAATATAGGTACTTCATATACGTTGTGTATCGATAACATAATATTATTATAATTACACTACATCATTGTCTATCGTACTAAATTACTTTTTAAACATGTCACTGAGGTACGATAATATTTCATATACTCTCGTTATAAATATAGTATGAAAGAAATATGTTATAGCGTACCTATGTTATAATATTCGGTGTTTGGTAACATTTAATACAAAGTTTTCAATTTCAGTACCATATTATTATAATATAGTTCACATTTAGTTTATTATTAAACTTTATACGCAAGTATAACGTGCTGCACTGTACATCGGGATTACATTTTGTGCCGTAAATTGTGGTTTATTAGGGAATTGTTATTTTATAGAGTGATATAATATAGTTGAGCACAATATCCACAAAGCATTTTTACACACATTTCACGATTATCTAAGCGACCAGCCGTAAAAAATTTACCAGAGTCGGACTATTCATATAATATACTGCTGTGCAGACCTTAAACTATATTATACTGTATATAGATATTATACAGCCACAGAAGTCTTCTTCTACTACCTAGCTTACGAACAAAATAATAACGAATGATAAATGAGATTAGCGTCATGGACATTATTAGTTCGGGGCCGATGCAATAACAGTTCATCGGTACGGAGTGAGTCTAGAGCGTTTGTTTAAAAAAAATTAACGTAATTTGTAAAACGAAATATTATAATATCTCATCAGTCTGTAATATATAAAGTATGTCACCCATCACATCGTTTGAAATAAAAATTCACCATCAGCTGGTTGAACGAAATTAATCATTGAAATCATCATTACCTCCTGCCTTACCGTATACGACACACAATGTATTACGAAAGTATTCCACAAACCGGTGTGATTTATTTCAGACCACGTTACGAGACGTAAAATAATGTCTCATCGTTCACATAATACGCATACACGCGTATAATATACCACTCAAGATATGCGCAAAAACAGGTTGAATGATATTATGGTTATTATACTTATTAGTTATTTCAATTATGTTATTATATACTCGTATGTATATATTATAACACGGTGCACACACACGGAATAATTATTTTACCTAGCTGTCGACACTAAAATTATCACATTTTTTCTAAACAATATTCTCAGAAATTAAAAAAAAAATTAAAACACAACAAGTGGTTTTACATTGTTGTAATTTTCCTTATAGATTAATAAATTGTTTATTGGTTTTTAAATTGTGACTTCTATTATAATTAAAAATTTATAAAAATGTTTATTTATGCCAATTACAGTATATCTGTTGCGGAATGAATATCTTTTTTTTTTGTTAATACTCATGTTCAAAATTCAAGGTTCGTACACCAATATTTTTTATAAAATACTCTTTTTTTTGGTTTATGAAATTAAAACTAATATAAACATTTCACATAAAAACAAAAAAGTTTCATGATACATAGTGGTTTCGTCAAAAAAAATAAAAGCAATATAAAGTGTCAAAATTGCACTGATACTTATTTCATTAAAAAAACCTACCCAACCTGACAATTTTATAAAAATAAAACTATAACTTTTAGAGTTATAATGAGTTTAAAACAATAATATTTTATAATCTGCGTATTATATACGTACGCGTAAAAACGATGGGAAATGTTCTTTATACATTATAATTGATCACAATAACACGTTGGTCTAGTCGTTTCTCAGGTGAGTTATTTGTTATTTATTTTATTTCTGTATTATTATTTTTTTAGCATAATTATACATGATGTATAGTGAAAACAATATTGATATTCATGTACGCTGCACATAATCACAAAAGTACATCGCCCAAAATGTCATCGAGAACACTGACTTGGCACGACGTTGATGAATGCACGTACATATTCGGTTCGCGGCCAAACGACAACGTTAAAAAACCCGACGATCGAAGATCGGCGACTAAAACGAATTCAATGGCAAAGACGGCGACGACTAAGACAACATCGATCGCTAAGACGAAACCAAAAAGAGAGGTGACGTTATTGACGAAAACGAAACCGACGGCAAAGACGACATCGACGAGCGAATTGAACAGCAACGACGAACGGATGCTTCAGATGCTACACGATGCCATCTTCTGAGTCAGAAGACTCAAACCAGTTGACCCCGAGTTGTCCTCTCGAAATTCCGCGGCAATCGGCCGACCTCCGAGCCACCTCCGTAAAACGCGAATGCGAAATGTGCTGTTTCACGTCGACATTCTTAAAATATATTTCGTAACGCTATCGCCATATCGACAAAAAATTAAATCGATTTTATCCATACACTACAAACAAAACAGTAACGATTAAATTTAATACCAAATTTGATATTTGATATTTAATTGTTTGTTTGTGTTGTAACGCCGACAGCTAAAATATAAATTTTTAACATATTATCGCTTGACTCTTACGATATTAAGAATTTATCACAGGCATGTCACTATCCTATAAGCGCAACTTTATGATAAATCGATTATACTATAAAAATTATTACGATGCTTATACAATTTTTATCTAACAAACTACTGTACAAACGTTTAAATTGTCATACTGTAATAATCACCCATATATAAATTCTAGTAGATTATTTCCGGTAATTTAAACATATTATTAGGTTTAACCAGTATTGATATAATTACGTGTTGATGATAGTGCAGTAAATGTAAAAATATAATACAAAACAATCCCTCTATTGCATTTTTATGTTTATACTAATAATTGTTTTTTTTTTCCATTTTACCATTAGTTGTATAGCATAATATTATGTAACATTAATGTGTACAATAAAGTAATTATGTTTGTATAAATGTTATTTATAAATATAAAAATAATAACAGAAAAACCATTTTCACAGTATGGTTAGCTAGAAGATAGGCCATATCATAGTAACGCGATAAATTTGAACAACACATCGTTATTTATCAAACGTGCAATTTTTATTTTTTAAATATAAAGGTTAGATTGAGATATAAGACAGAAAACTGCTTTCTCTTTCAGACGTAATTCTATTAGTTAACAATAACGGCAGTCACTCATTGACGGCGTCCCGCAATACAATGTTTACCAGTTATTCCATATTACGGATTTAGAAGTATGAAAATTAATTTCGAAATAAATAGATATTTAACATTTTAACTGTCTATTGCCTGTACACATCATGACATTTACAGATTTCTTTTAGTAATATTTGCTAAATGATACTTGATTGCATACTTTATTAGTCGTTACTTATATTATATAAAAAAAAAACGATGACGATCTAAGACAACAGTTAAATAATAATTGTGATAATAATAATTATTGTGATCCACGTGGCGTCATAAAATGCTATTATACAATTATTATACGCATTACAAATGTACAACACTACTGATCATTATTCATAATTCTATTAAATGCATATTTTGTTACAAATATAATTGATAATTATTATTATTATTGATTTAAAATCTAAATACATAAATGACGAGTTTTATAAGTTTTATAATGTTACAGCTTTACGGTAAGTTCAGTGATTTTTCTTCAAGTGTACGAAAACTACCGAGAAATATTTTTAAAAAACTACCTATTATAAAAAAATTTTCGTTTAACCATTGCAAAAACAACGATTTTACGATTTTAAACATTAAATACGCCCAACATTATTACAAGCAAAACTATCAAGTTTTATTGTTTAAATCACTTATGTAGGCACATAGACATTCAATAGAAATAACACGAATCGATTTTTACTTCGCATTCGAATTTCTATCCAAAGGAAACACGAAATGTATCAAATATATTATAAGCCCGGGACAAAGAAAATAAATTCCTCTATTGGTTATAACTTATTAAGAGACACCAACATGACTTTACTGGTTTACTAGCATCATCTTGAAACGATAAAATGTAACGATACCGTTTGCCCCTCAAAATAAAAATGAACGATTTTTTTCGTTTCCTTTATTTCGTGTAGAATAATATATTACATTTTATCTTAAGTATTTTGTAATGTATTTTGTTCATAAATATTCACTCGAATTGGGGTATATTTGCATTCAACGTGTTTGTTTAATTTAAATCAAATTAATAGAATTTGACATATAAATAATCAATTGAACAAGTATATATTGTTTATTATTAGTATGATAGTAAATTAAACAATTATTTTTAGTTCCATAAAATACTTAGTAACAGATTCATATAATATATACTTTTTTAAACTTAATGAATAACTAGTTCCAAAAACTGATATTTTACCAGAGAGAATTTTTTTTATGGTAATGAATATAATTTATAATTATAACGAATTATTTTATAAATTCATTTCTATCGTATTATCTATTGATTTCTCGTTGTTTATAGTTTCTATACTATTACTTAATAAATTATTTACAAAATACAGTTAATCAACAATAATCCCAATTCGTTTCCATTAGTAACGGTGCGCAAATAACTTACCAAGTATTTAGTAAATATCAATAAATTCGTATTGATTTATTAGGAATTAATTTAATATTAAATAAACTGAAATAAAAAATAAAAGTTAGCTATGAAAATACATTTATTTTAAATACGGACAGAATAAATAATAAATATATGATTTTACTTTAAACAATACTTCAGGTAAACTATACTTAAAAAATAATGTTTTGTGTAAAACTCACAACTACAGTTTTTAATATTTTAGGGAATGTGTAATATTTTTTTAAAAAGATATATAAAATATATAAATATGTAAGTACAGTTATTTAAAGATAGTAATTTAATTTTTTCTTAAGTTAATTTGTGTATTAAAAATGTTTTTTTTTCTCAAATTATCTATGGTCGATTGGGAGCACCTATAAACATAAATTTGCAAAAAAATTTAATTTAATTTAATCACCGAATACAATTTTTTTTAAATTTTAATCTCATAATTTCATTAAAATAAATTCAGTCTACTCTAAATTAATCCTATTTTTCTATAGGTTAAACACCAGAAGACACGATATTACTAAAAACTATTATATTTATATTATACCAAATTACTGTATTTTTGATTTTTAAATCTTATTTAATATTTCCATTGTATACCCAACTACCTTAGTAATTCTGTTATATCGTTACAAAGTTTCAAAAGTTTTTCATCTCATCTCTGAGACGATTACAGGGGTCAGTGGTTCTCATATCTTAGTTCGGGTGGTTCTAAGGAGTAGTTTCTAAAAATGTATATAAACAAATTTCATAATAAAATAAAATTTATTCAGTAACAAACAATATTATTATAATATTAGATGAGATAAAAAACGCAATAAATAATAGCCTCTACTTTTGAGACCCACGTCGTAAATTATATTGTTTTGGTAATATTTAACTTTATATATTTTTGAAAATATATATTTTGTGTTGAAAATAATTTTGGCTACATTTTTTAGGTACTTCGATTTAATTTTATAGGTATGATACAAAAGGTTTAAAATTCTACAGGACTACTAGAGAAATAATGTATACTTTAAAATATTTTCGATAATAGCCCTAAATAAAAGTTAATGTTTCGATTTACTATGTCTTAGTTTATAGTCATCAATGCCTAATTAAACAATTGACAAGATAAGCATTTAAACTACCCTGAAAATATGGTAGTTTATTTTAAATTGTATGTATTTTTTACAAATATAAACGATATTAACTGATTTTAGTCGAAGTCAACACTCTCGTCTACCCTTAAAAAATATACGTTTCTCGAAACTTATAAATTCTATATCTAAAATTCGCATTTTCAGTATATTTTTTATTGTGATCCAATACAATAAAAATATGTATCATGTGATAGTGTTAATATTATTATTAATAAAAAATTTATAATCTAAAAAATTTTTACGTATTTAAACATAATCTTTACATAATTTGAAGTAATAACAAAACAACATTTTTGTAAAAAGGTTTATATTTCTTATTACTTTAAATATTTATAACTAATACATTAATTATAAGTACTAGATAAAAATTAAATGTATACGATTTACATATTAATATTCAACTTTAATATTATATTTTAAAAGCTGCTAACAAAAATAGTAAAACTAAAATATGTACCTAACTATAAATTAATGGTTAAGTGATAAACGATGAAAAAATATAAATATTTTCGAAAATATGTTGTGATGATGTTAGAGGTTGATGGCTGTTGAAAAATCGATCTTTACAGTATAATAAAATGTAAATTATTATTTTTCCACATTATATTATATACATATAGAGTTACACAGACTGCGCTGCAAGTCGTTGAGTGTGGCCTGTCTGTTTCATGCACAAGTATAAGTACGTGAGTTACGTACGAAGTGGAAAAAAATTCGATTTATATATAATATTATTATATTACATTATTTGTCATTGATTGTTACGCGCTTAAAGCACTATCTGGTTCTTGGCATCCGCCATCATGGTGATATAGTAGGCACGTACCTACCAAATACCTATACATCGAAGACAACCAATATTAATATAATATATATATGTGTGTGTGTGTGTGAATTATAAGTAAGTAAAGTAAGTATTTTAAGTACCTGTGCTCTTTAGGTATCCAAGTAAAATAATAAAATACAATATTATGGTTTATGGGAAAACAAATAATACATTATATTTTAACTTAACCACGACCGTTAGTGGGATTTAATATTTTGGGTTATATTGGAATGTCACGCTCACGAGAGGTTAGGTTATTTTTTATTTTTATTATTATTATTATTTTTTTTAATCTAAAATCGATTTTCTCACTGCTCTATTCTTGGAAAATAAACGCGAGTAGCAGGTCCGGCCTCTTTAGAATTTCAAAAACGCATTCATCGTACTGCAGCGCATCTGCATTAATGTCGGTATTTTTTCCCGTTTATATTATTAAAGCTTTATCGTCGTATCTTTTTCACTTCAGAAGAAAAATAATAAATAGGTAGGTAGCTTCAGTAGTACGATTTTATAAAATAAATATTTTATTCAAGCTGAGAATGTGTGTGTTGGTTTCATATTAAAGTGCTACAATAATTTCGTTCTTTTATTTGTTGCAAAATACTTTTCGATGAAGCAAGAAAAAAAATATCTCTATAAATCGTACGGCATCGTCGACACCAACACAGATGATACTTTATATATATATATAGTTTTCAGATTTAGAGAGAAAAGCAACCAAAAAAATATGTACCACACCCACGATGTCAGTACACGAACATTTTTTTCTTTACTTAAGCTGACCAAGAAACTACATGACCGATGTTGAACAATATTCTCAGTATAGAGTAGCTGTATATTTGATGTTATGTTTTGATATTACATTTGAAACTAAAAATAAATCAAAGCCTTAAAAATAAAAATAAAATTTAAAAAAATAAAAAAATGACCCTAAGCGGATAGGTTAGATTGTCGCGAAGCATCCAGACGTGATTTCTGAAAACTTTTTACACTTTGAAAAAGTAACTGCAACATGCCAACATATATTTAAATTTTTAATTAATATTTATTAATATAATTATAAATTAAAAACAACATCCATCACCAATTATTGATATATAATTAAGTAATTACCCAAAACATTAACTGAAACATAAAATTTTCATTATAAGGTTTCAGCCGATTAAATAATTTTACATAGAATATATAAATTGTGTACCTGTGGAAATATTTGATAATTTCACTTCACACTAAAATGTCATTTAAATATATCTTATCTTCTAGATACATTTTTTGACAAAACTAAAATAAAATATGAAACATTAATATAATTATTTTTATATTCTAATTAAAATATAACAATATTCTTAGTACAATAGTGCTAAAATTATTCTACATTAAAATTTTTAAAAAATAGGGAGAGGTTGGATCCTTATATTTTAAATTGTATTAAATGATGACATAAATTATTTGATTTGTATTCTCATGTAAAATAATTTTTATTACTCCTGATATAAATATCTAAGTAAAATAATGATAATTAATACAATAATAAAATTATATTTTGTATATTATGTTTTCATTTTCAGATATTATATTTTTAATGTTTTTTTATTTTAAAAAGGGAATATTTTATCTAGAGTTTTATCATTATGATATTTAATTCATACTTAATATATGTTCCTTTAATCCTTACGTATAAATTAATAGAACAATATTTTTGGCAGAAAATAATAGTTACGTATTCAAATTATTAGGAGGAAGGCAGTTTATTGTTATGATAATGAACGAAAATGGCTTTGGTATATAATATATTCGATTTCACGTCTGTTATTATATTCAACAGTATAGGTACGTCCCAAAATTCTTGTATCAACCAAATATATTATGTCTACGAAGTTATGATATAATAATCAAACAATCTATTTACATACGGTTACCACAACGGTAATCTGTAAGAAAATTCCAATTTAATGGTGTGTATATTATCTCTATTTTGGACAACTGTTGTAAACCCGCATTTAGATAAATCAATTTTTCACAGAAATAATATTAGGTATTAGGGCTATATTACGGAACTTTAGGGCACACTGACTACTGTTGTATTTTAACATCATACTATAACATTAAGTATATATTGTACACACATTTGCCGTGTACCGTACACGCGTCGACACTCGATACTGTATTATACGCGTCCATTAGGTAATTGTGCGCGCTGGTCGGAAGGAAGACCTTTACGCGAAATTACATGAACATCGGCCGGAATATACTACGCGTATTTATACCTATGTTATAAGTAAGTTCGTATAATCGCTGATCGACCGATTTTCCGCACGCCCCGGTAATGACGTCGTTTGAGCGGATATAAAAACGCATTTCAAACACACACGTGCTTTTTTTTTTTGTCTTCCACTTTTAGGTGGCGTCCAATCGGCTGGCTCGATAAAGCGCTTCATCCGCTAACCTATTAAGTATATTATTATTATTATGATCATCATCATCATTACGATTATTATTACTATGCTGTAAGAGTTTAAATCCATTTAACATCGAATGCTGACCGTATACTATATTATTATTATTACGAACCCGCGGTGATCTGACCTAGTTTTGAACACGTATATTATTATAATTAATTGATTTTATTTTTGATCTGGTAAAACGTCCCGACCATTATAATATGTTTTGATTTCGGTAAAAAAATTTAATATTTTGTACCCGACGCTCGTACAAGGACATATTGTATCCTGCGAAATGATCTCACAATACATTTCGTTTAAACTACTGAATGTTTATGCTTGTGACGGTTAAAAATCAATAAGACTTCGTGATATCGTTAATATAATAAAATAATGTCCACTGTATACATATAATATAGGAAATCAAAAGAAAAAAGAATTTTAAACATTAGGTAGATAATGTTTTTAACATTCCAAACAAAACATAGTCTGTCCAGGTGTTTTCATATTTTTTTTTAAATAATATGATTTAACTAAGCACATACGTAGTGGCGTGAAGACCAAAATTATATCAAAAGAAAATAAGTCGTATTGTATAAAATTACAAAATACCTGGTACCTGTATATTTCATTACATATATTTCATTACCTATACCTACATATCAAATATATAACTGAATGGATCAAAAGTTTTGGCACTCGACAAACTAAATGTGCAATCAATAAAGTTAACGTTTGATGATGAAAGCATTTTAGAAATTATTAGATTTATGCTATTCATGTTACATTTTTAACACCATTTATATCTAAGAAATATAAACCGAAATGAAGATCAATTTTATAAAATCATTTTGTGAATTTTATTTAATAAATAATAAAAATTAGATTTTTACAAAAAATGACAAGTTTATTGTATTATATAATATATTATACGCTATTCGAGTGTACGACAAAAAAAAAATATTCTGTTAAAATAAAAATAGGTAAATCCACAAAGTAATTCGTACTTAAGGTGAAATAAAAAGATTGGTATTTTATTTATTAATTATCAAGTACATCATACCACTTTATACCTTGTATTGTACGTGTATTTAACCGTAAAACCATATTATACAATGGATTATAAACATTTTATACAGTACCTATTTATTACATAGTATGAACAATCAAAATTAATTGTTTTAAAAATAACAGAAGTTATGCACATATACATGGCTTGTACTGATAGCAAATTAATAAAATTTAAAAATGATTAAAATACAAAAAGACCCAGAGTTTCGTATTTAGTTAATAATTAGAAAGATAGGTATAGTAACTTCAAATCAACAAAAAATTATAAAATTAGCGGCCATGATTATAATTTACCGAATTAAAAATAGTCATCAATAAGTTAAAACCAATGACTATAATGATCTAATAAGTAATAAGCATTTTTGTTTTTGTATTAAAAAAAAAATTATTGTTTCAAATTGATACTCTTAACATATTCAACCAATTTATGAATAAATAAAAATTCCAATTCCTTTAAGCAATTGCTTGTGAATTCTTGTGATTTCTGTTTATAAATACAAAAATAAATATTAAACCATTATATAAAATAATATTTTATACAGCGATATATAGTATCATTGGATACGACGTGTTATAAAAATTCAAATCACTATTGAAAAGCATTTAAACGTTGTAGACTTGTAGTAATTATAATGGTCGTGTCGCACGAGTCATATGTTGTATGATACAATCGATTTTAAAATATGATTTAAGATATTATTACCTGCAAACCATCAAATAAGTTGTAAGTACTGAGTTATGCGCTGTTAGACATATTGCCATGGTTTCGGATAACATCAGAAAATATAATCAAGTTGGACGTAAATCATTTCCTCTGATAATGATAATTAAGTCTATTAATCAAGTTAGTAATCTAACTATTTTGTTATTTAAAATTTTTAACTGATAGACATGAAACGTTTTGTTCCGTAAATGCAGAAAGTAAAATAATTTTTCTGATAACTGAATATAATATAATATTTACGCTACAACAGCTCTATAACAGTTGTTGATGGTACATTTTACGTATGCACAAAAATTATTCCGCTTATTTTTTTTTCTTTTTATCAAGTTTTAACTATAGTTGTTATTGTCCCGAAATTAAAATAAAAGTACCTAAACGTCATAATATGCACAACGATTGATAGTGACTGAGAAAGAAACTAAATAAGACTAAAACTATGATTTTTATATGAATATAAAAGCCAAAATACCTATTATGTGCACAAAATTGAAATTACTTACATTCTTTTTTCAATTTTACATTTTTTAGTTGTCGATAACTTTTATCGACGTTTTTAATTGTTCAAATATTTTAAACTAAAAATGTGTTGAACGATTTTACATATTAAAATGTCCGATCAAATAAATCTTAGATAATAATATATAATGACTAATATATCCAAATAATCATTTTCAAACATGCGTAAGTATAAATATTTATATAATACAATGTAGATTCTTATTATATCGAATATTAATATTTCGAATTTTTTGTTAAATTTTAAACCCCGTAGAATTACAACTATAATAAAAACTCACCATCTCAAATTTTTCAATAAATTCAACTTTTTTCTTTTTCTTTTCAGACCAACATAACGAATAAAGTTAACATTATTTTTTATAAGTAGAATAATTTTATAATTTTTGGGATAATAACACTATATATTATACAGTTATTTTTGTTTTTACTGCGGCGCAATTATCTATTTGACTACAGAGGTGGTAATATATAATATAGATCAATGAAGATCTTTTTTCTTAAACTATTTACGATATTTATTGATTATTAATTTTCTTTCGGCGAACGGAAACTTTGTGTTTCTTTTATTTAATGTTTGGCATCGACTCTGTGCGATGTGGTACATTACTCGAAAACTTTAATGATATCGAAAAATTTGAAAAATCGTCGAACGTTTTACACGGCGTACGATTTCGTAAAAGTAACTTTTTAAATTATTTATAAAACCATATTTACAACATAATATATCCAGTATGCGACATTTAAATGTCACATGTTTACAACACACGAACGACTAACGATCACAGTAATACATATTGTACGTTGGGGCAAAAACGTTATTCAGAAATAAATTTACATATATTTTGTTGGCAATAATCTTATATTAATTTACGGTAACGTAAAAATATATACGAACAAACATTCAGTTACTGATGTAAAAAAATATTGTGTAAAAATTCGCAATCGTCGGTGTCTATATTAAGATAATGTATTACTTATGTATTTTATGCATTTAGACTTTCGAATAATCCACACCGACACTGTGTCAAAGTCCAAATTATAACTAGTCTGTATAATACGTATATGCGCGAGTTATTATAAAATGATCCAACAGTTTACCTACATAGCTGAATTACGTGATCCGAGGACGACGACAACCGCGGATGCGATAATAATAATATTCCAGATTTTGTCATTCGCGACGAGCAACTTGTATATAATATTTATACACGCGCATAATATTACTATAGATTCTCGTTGCCGTGTAATACATAGGTAATATTATTATATAGAATATGTGACACAATAAACCAGTACGGGTTCGACTGACTGGATTCATCAATTTGTACACAAATAACGTGGTGGGGAGGATGGTACACATGTCTGCAAACTTGTATATATAGTCCACCAACCGTGTCCAATAATCATCATTCAACGGGATCACTTCCAATAATCAACACTAAACATGAAATTCGTAAGTACAACGCTTAAAATTTGTGATGACGATTAACTAATAATATTATTCTCTAATAATTTTGAATGTGATTTTAAACGTTTGCGACTTGTGATGTTTACAGGCAACAGCTCTAGTCACCTTGGCGGTCGTAGCCCTCGTCCGGGCCGATGCGTCCAGTAACGAAAAGAAATCGGCGAAACACGATAAGAGAAGTTTGGGAGAACTTGGATTAGGACTTTCCGGTCTTGGCTATAGCTCTGGCCTCAGCTATGGATCTGGTTTGGGCTACGGATCTGGTTTAGGCTACAGCTCCGGTTTGAAATACGGTTCCGGACTAGGCTATAGCTCCGGTCTTGGCTACGGCTCTGGTCTCAGCTACGGATCTGGTTTGGGCTACAGCTCCGGTTTAAAATACGGTTCCGGACTAGGCTATAGCTCTGGTCTTGGCTACGGCTCTGGTCTCAGCTACGGATCTGGTTTGGGCTACGGTTCTGGTCTGGGCTACGGTTCCAGCTTAGGATATTCCGCTGCCGCTCCATTACCAACAACTGGCCCCATCGTTCCAATCTCCAAGGAAGTGCACATCATCAACAAACACGCACAACCGGTATCCGCCCCATACCCAGTACCAGTAACCCACGACGTCCCGGTCCCCGTACCACATGCAGTGCCATACCCGGTCGACAAACCATACCCAGTCCATGTGCCAGCCCCATATCCAGTCCCAGTCGAAAGGCCCGTTCCGTACGCAGTCGACAGGCCCGTTCCTCACCCAGTGCCATCACCTTACCCAGTCCCAGTAGTCCGTGACGTTCCAGTTCCCGTGTCCAAGCCGTACGCAGTTCCAGTAGTTAAACGTATTCCCGTACCAGTAGCTACTCCAGTCGTCGTGCCTGCCGTCCACCACGCAGCACCATTAGTCGCTTCCAGCTATAGCACCGGACTTGCATCTTCCGCAATTGGTTACGGTTCCGGTTATGGAATCGGCCACATCAGCCCATCAATCGGTTATGGACATGGATCTTCTGCCATCGGTTACGGTGCAGGTAGCCTGTACAGCGGTTCTTTGGGATACAGTAGCCTAGGTCATTCATCATATGGACATGGTGCCCACGGTTTCGATTACAAGAAATAAAACACTTGAATTATTCGCCTACCCTGCAGCACTACACTGCACTAACGACGGATATGCTTAGATTTATATTTTACCGTGTATATTGTGTATACACATATTTTTATGTTCTTAGATAATTATTTCAATTTTGTTTTTATATTTTCAATATTGTTAATAACTGATAGTTATTGACTGACATTAAATACATAATAAATGTTTTTAATATATTATATTATCGTATATGTGTTCATATTTTCAAAAAAAAAAAAAAATTCCAATCATAACACACTTTGGAACAATTTAATATATATTCATTTAATTCCAAAAGAATATTTGCAGAAATTATGTATATCACAGTATCTACACAACTTTAACTCGTAAAATTTAATTAATTGTCTATTAACAAATATTTGAAATTTATTTCTGATAATATTTTGTTAACCATAGTAATACAAATAATATTGCATGAATCATAGCAATAAATAATAAAAACGTTGTGAAAAAATCAAATTTAAATATTTTAAAACTAAAAAATAAAAATAAAATAAAATCAATAATTTAAATATAACATCATCGGAAGAAATTAAAAAAAAACTTTACCAAAATTATCCAAACCTATGTTTATAATAATCTGATAATATATTGTAAGTCATATATCAAAATTTAATATACTATTTTAAAATAAATGGCTTAACTTATAAATTATCATAACAATTATAATATTAATTATATTTGTATGTTTTGCATATTATATCTTATATATTTTTTACTATAATTTCAAAAATACTCGTATTCTACAACGTCTCAACTAAAAATTAGATAAAACACAAGACATTATCGCAGGAGTACAGACTTGAAATTAAATTATTAATATTATAAATTTACGTTATTATCGAAATTATTATTCTAAAGACGTTTTAAAATTATGGATACAATATGGAACTTTATTTCGAATATGAAAATACGTATGTTACAAGTGCGTACTACGCATTATATATTTTATATTTTATATAAATTATTTTACAAATTGATATTGTTTTAAGCGACTTAACATACGAAAGTATTTTTAACAATATGAATTACTAAAATAACATTTTGAAAATAATACCGATTAATATAAACCGTATAATTAACGTGCAATAGATATTCTCATGAAAATAAATCAGATTATATATAGTTAATTATATGTAAATAATATATATATATAATTATTAATTTTTATAATTTACCAGATGTAATAAGCACTGTTTATAACTTTAATAGGTCACTAAATTTTCCTTTACATTACACATTATGTTTGTGCATTTTGTGTCACACTACTAATATTATAGTGCGCTTTAAAATTATTATAATGTCTTATTTCTTCGTACAGTTTTTTTTCTAGTTCGATTTCCTGAAATAAAACAATCAATAATTATTATTCATAAGATTTAATCTATTTTTTTTTCAAAACAATAATACGGTTTATATTACCATTTAATCGAGCAGTAATTATTATTATTATTATTATAATTGTATAACAAAAATATTCAATAATTATTCATTATAATTATTATATAGATAATTATCAGCAACCGTAAGCCTAGCATTATAAATAACAATAATTGTAATATAATTAAAATTACAAGGTTACAAAATGTGCGGTAAAGTATTATATTATAACGTTAAATATTCTTATAAATGAACTTAACGATTCAAATAGTATGTAGGAAATCTTTTCTTTTGCGTATATAAGTTTGGCATTCAGTTTGCTTAACGGTATGGTGTGAAAACATTGCAACTGAAGTAGCTTCTTCATTAGCATAAATAGGGAGAAGTGCAAAATGACGAAATTCCTTTTAATTCAAAATGTAATATTAAGTACTAAGCATAAGTTATTTTTAGAAAATGTTAAACCCGAAATTGTCAAAAAACGTCATTATTCTTTATTGTGGTTATCTATCGAAGTAAGTCGAACGTGAAAAGAATAATATTACAATAGGTAAAAAAATAAATAAAATAACAAGAAACTCTAAAATTAAGAAAGTCAATGATATATTTTACCTGACTTTTAGTTGATATAAAAAAATTAGAAATTTCAATGTTTGTAATTTACTTTTTTTTAACTCAGTAATATAATATATTATATAAACAGACGATAAACATACTGACTTGTTTTAAGTATTTTTTTTTTTAATATTAAGTACCTAGCCAACAGATTGTTTAAAATAAATTATGGTTATTAAAAATATATTATTTTTATTAAAGAATTCTAGCTAGTTGAAACAAGAAGTAAATTTAAGAATTACATATTTGATTTCCTATTGTGTACTATGAATGGAAAAAATAATTTTATTATATTAATTATTGTTTAATTATTTATAAATAAATATAACTTAGATTTTATTGGATTAAACTCGTTATATTGATTAAGTAAACATTATAAAAAAAAATTAAATTAAAAGTTGATAAAAATGTTTAATAAAAAATAAACGCAACAATGTTAATCTACTGCTTACCTTAATCATAACTTTTAAACTATTGAGTCACAAACAACCAATTTATCGTACAAAAATATTGTAATATTTATGTCTTACCGATTTGCCCACGTGCAGTTCAGTGACACGACTTTTGATCATTGTGATCAACGCAATTAAGTACGCGTGCCTGACTGCCATGGCATCGGCTGACTGCGATATGACGGGTGACAACTCCACGCCGTCGACATTACCGGTTGTCGCGACGATATAGTTTTCGTTCCAGACCTCTCCGACTTTCAACGAATAATAGTGATAAATGTGCGCAATGGTGGCTTTGTCATGGAAACCGGACACCAGACCGCAAGCCCGAATCGTGCTTTCCTCGATATCGTTGTCGAGCTCATCCAGGAACTTTTCATTCAGCCGAGCATTTGCCAACCCGGCAAACTCGACCATCTGCACGAGCAAATAAATCTTTGGCTGTGCGCACAGGAACATAGACTCCACCGTCGGACTGCAAAGGCTGGCTAAGTTTGTCACCGTGGTTGCGTCCCGTTGCTCCTGGAATATGAACTCATCGTCTGCAACAACGGTCGTGATAACGCTATTGATCTTTTAGTTGATTTTACGATTTTTAATGTATTTTGTGTGAATTGTATAACTGTATAAAGTATGGGAGTAGAAAATAATCAATAATAATTAAACTTTTTTAGAAACAAGAATATCTGGTGCATTAACGTTTTAATGGTTGTAAAGCCAGATTCGCAGTTATACATAGTCTGTCTTGTCTTGTCGTGTCGTGTCCAAAATTTTAGCTGGAGCCAGCTCTGCAAATTTTCTGGTATATCATGATTACCTAATGAATGATATCACAATTGCAAATGGAATACGATAAAAGACGTACGACACGACAGACGAAATCACGACATCAGCGAACCCGGCCGTAACTGTTTTCCGATGACAACAAAATATGGAAAAATAAAAAAGTTATCGGTGATGAAGGTCGAAAGTGATGAGTGATATTATTAATGTGATTGTTCTATGTATTAATGAAAGTAAAAATAAAATTGTATTTATTAATATCGTTTCCTAATATAATTTTCGTGTAAGAATGAACATTATTATACAATCTACATGATCATATAATGTATACTTAGCCTCAACCTATAAAGTTAAACCGGACTAATTCTCGTCGCCAAATCTCGCATACTAATTCCAAATAACCTTTTCCCGTCTCGGTGGATTTCCACTTCTTAATATGGAATTTGGCTGATTTGAATACAACCAAATCCACAAGTGTCGACAGCATCACTAGCTGTATAGGATATTTTGAAATCTAAAAAACAAGCAAGCACTGTACATTAATTTTGTCATTTTGAGCATTTGAGTATAATGAGACTTTACCCCTTTTGTAAATAAAAATTAAAACATTACTCTTTTTCTGCATATAACATATATATTATTAACAAAACTGTTTATGTATTTCTATTTAATTTCTAATTATTTTTAACATTAAAACAAAAACCCATCCATCTTGTTAAGTAAATAATAATATAAATATATGCCTGACAATTTCTAGAAAGATCAACAGTTGCCTCCCCTCCACTCCACTTTAAACACGACGTTTCAATTCTGATATATACATTTAATATATTATATGATATAGACAAAAATTCATAACGACACAGTATGACTCACGATTAAGGCGTTCAATATGTGTTCTATTCCTCTAGCTTTGATAAACAGTTCAACTTGGTCATTATAAGGAATTATAGTGTTTTTAATGAAATGTAACAGATCCAACAAAATACTGTAAATAACGTTTCATGTCATGCGTGACTCAGTCGGTTTATAATATTGCACACATACAATAAACCAAATATTAAATAAATACAACGAAAATCGTACTTTTGATTAATGTTTCTGTCGACATCCCCTTCAAAGTATATTTTGAGCATATTCGATATCATATTAAAAACCATCGGTTGAGCTTCGGGATTTTGCTGATTTTCTCGGAAAAACACGTTCAATGTGTTTAATCCGTACAAGCTAATGTCTTGAAAATTAAAATCTTCAGTTTTCAACGTATCCAATATTATAGCTGCAAGAATAAAACAACATGATTAATTTAATGTCTCTATATACTTATACATGCACAAAACCACTACGATTACAATTGATCAATAAGTCAGCTTTGAGACCCTTAAACTTCCTGAGTATATCGAAATCGTCATTTGAAATGATTCCTATGCAAATTATAGCATTGACCATCGGGCAGGAAAAATTTTTTTCATACTTCAATGCCTTAATCAAAGCTAGTAATCTGAATTTAATGAAAATAATATTTTCATTGTAATATTTTCATGGCTAACTATTATTCGTATAACAGTAAACACTAATAAATATCTCAAAAAATATTAGAAAAATTGTTTGAAAATAAACTATACTTTTATTATTATATGTTTATATTAATTTTTAAGTTTTTAAGAAAAATGTTCTCCTTTTGGAATATAATATATAATTGTTTAATAAATTAAGTATAAAAACTTAAAAAAATTGTAACAATAAAAAAGGTAAAATACATTTATTTTTCAGATTTATATTTGTTTTTAGAAATACTTAAAGACTTCAAAGATATCAAATATTATAATTGTTGTCAAATTAATGAGTATTACTATAATATAACGTATTAATAGGATCACTGAGTAATATTATTATACAATATAAATACTTAACTCAGTGCAGCATTCAGTTTTTATCAAACTATCGACAGAGTTCAATAATAAATATGGTAAATTTAATAACGATCGATTTAAAATGGTATGTAAATTATCTCCGTAAATATCTTTTGAATACTTAAAATTCACGAGCGTTATAAATTCTTTTATCAAAAACGTGTTGAGTTGTTGAAACTAAAATATGGATTCCAAATCACAAAATAAAACACATAACCATACGATTATTATAATATTTATAAATAATTATAATATTTCTAAATTATATAATGATTATAACTCACCTTGATTTTTGAAGATAAATTCATAAACATTTTGTTTATGATATCTAACATGATATTTTTAAGTATAAAATTTTCATTGACTGGATAAAATTCTACATCTTCTAACCAATGTGAAATGTGTATGATTTCTGGCCAAACGCATAACATGACTATATCTTTAAAAGTTTAAAACCAAATTTATTTCAAACTGTTCAATTGTTATAACCCAAAACTTAGGTATTAGTTTTGTATATTATAGTATGCATGAGTACCCGTAACAATATCAACGGTATATTCGTCTTCATCGATAGAACAATTATCTACAATCTCGCCGAGTATATAGCAAAAATCATTTCTTAATTTCATACTATTCTCGTCGTTTCTCTCAGTTTCGATTTTTATATTGCAAAGTACGGTTCTGTATGGAATTCAAACGGTATATAAGCTATGAACAATATCCTTGTGGCCGTCAAGGAGTCGAATAAAAAATAAAAAAAAAACCCACTTCAGTGTGTTGCGAGTAACCAGTGCCGGTTGAATGTAATTACTACTTGCACTCGATTGCAAGCTCCAGACAGCAAACATCCGATTCAACAGCATAATCACAAATTCGCATACAGTAAAACGTTCGAATGACACCAATGGCATCCAGAGAAAATTTGGTTTTAACGTATCGATCAGTATCCGTACACCGTCGGATTGTATCATGTGTAGCGCTAGATGAAAAAAACCATCGAATTTAATAATGTTAAACTGAATAAAATTGCTATATAAACGATATGAACCTTTGAATTTAGATAAATTTAAATATTAATCTTTGATGAAGTGGTTTTGTTTACAATACTTACTCTTTTTTTAAGAGGATATCAGTGCACTATTTGCAGAGAAAATATTTGACCCACGCGCAACATAAACAAAACACATTCACACCGAATATTTGTTTTTGTGTATTTGAGTAATCAGCTATTATTAATATCTACAGTTATAGAGAATAATATTTTTTAATATATGAAATATCGATTTGTATCAAAATTGTCTTAAAACAATTTAATGTTTATTTATAAATTTAAGAAATTGTGTTTTTATTTTTTAAGTCAAATAATAATAATATACAATACCGATATGTCAAACCCACAAAAATATTATCATCTGTAGTTTTCGATATAAAAATATATCTAGAGTTATAAATAAAACGATTGTATATTAGTGTGTTTAATGTATGAATGGGTCTGAGAAGGAAAACAAATATTGTACTAAAATACTCTTAACAATATAGAAAAACCTTAAAATGATATAATCATGACTAATTTGTAAAAATAACTAAAATTTAAAAATTAATACAAAGGTATATTTGAATTTCTAAATTTTTAAAATTGTATTCGAGGTTTTTTATATCTAAATAAATTGTGTTTACTGAATTTATTTAAAATATTTATTATAATTATTGTAAACTATTTATAAACTAGCGATATGAATATATTCACATTATTGCATAGACTACGTTATAAATTAAAACAATATACTGAATTAAAAAATTAATAATAAAAATATAAATCTAATGAAGTATAAAGTGTCCTGTGATGATATCGAGAGTACTCTTGAAACGCGATTTTTGGAAAAACTGTGTATTTCTGTCTTTATCTAATAGCAGCAAATTATTTATCGTCCCAAGTAAAAGTACGATCCCATTTTTTATAAATTATAATATTTCTTTTTTCTGTAAACAATCCACCGCAGTTCAATAATATCCAAAATAAATGTATAAAATATAGCTTAAAATATGTATATACAGTAGTCTCGGAAAAGTTATTAGTTTTTCGATCGATGACTATAATATTGTACTCGCTATTTACCAGATTGATCGGACAGAATCGCGATGTTATATGAAAGTTTCAATAAATCGTCAAGAAATGTATAGCTCGTGACATTTCCGATGAGTTCCATCAATGTTTTCGGTAAATCACTCATTCCTACGGCTTCGTGACAGCAACGCAAGCCAACAGAGTTTTCCGGCACGATTTGACGCCTGAGTACAGACGATTGGATTACGCCGAACAAAAGAATATTGAGTTCGTCATGCGCGTGGACCAGCCAAATACATTTGGCTTCGGTTTAATACCCAACAGAATCATAATTTTTATTATTTTTTTTATGAAATTTATTTATTTCATATTAGGTATACATAGAACTTAAAAGTATATGCATGGGCGCACATCAGGCTTAAAGTTAACCAATGCTAAAATATTTGACATTTCCCATGCAAACAATTCACCTATAGTAATTTGATTAGACATACGGATTTAAAAACTAAAATAAATACATATAAATAACTAAAAAATAATATATAAAAATAAAATAAAAACTAAATTTATTTTTATTTATTAATCAATAAAAATCGTCATAATAATACAATATCACGAATACATAAATTATAGAAAAAATTTAGTTGAAATTGTAAAATTGTTTTATAAATATGTATATTTTAAAAGAAAGTCAATATGAATATAGAAAAAAATTGAATAACAATTTTAAATGCATACTAAGAATGATTATTTATTTGAAAATAAATTTAGTTGGGTGCTTTAATCATCTTTAATTATACCCCTACCCTAATGTACACCTATGAATATAATACATCACGTTAGGTCTCCGCACATATATCCGATGCGAAAACGTATTTTTAATTTTAGTTGAGGTCGATAATATTTTTATATCAACTTCAAAAACAAAAAACAATTATATAGTTATATTATATTTTATCACCCATTACGTTGTAGAACCGTATTAATATTGATAAGTTATTCGAACTTTCCGTCACAAAGTTCCGAGTCGGCGGCATCAAGCATAATGTCAACATCCATTTGAGATAATGCGTATATTTCGGTTCGGTTGAAAAGTTTTCGGCCAAATACTCGATTATGTCGTTTGCATAAAATAAATGGTCGAGCGACTTCACATATAATAATAGATATACACAAAATAAAATTATAGACATAACGCTATATTATAATATATTAGTGCTTAATTTTTAAAAAAATATTATTACGACCAGTACCGTAGCCAAGGGAGTCTCGGGCTCAAGCCCTCCCCCCCCCCCCCCCGAAATGTCAGACGACAATAATTTTATTAATTTAATTACCGCTTCTGGTGATAAAGTAACGCCGTTCTCATTACACTTACTTGATTTAATAATATGTATAATATGTATAAATATATGAATTATATTATCAAAAATACAGTGCAAACTTAATTTATTGTCATAATTGGCTTTCAAAAATTAAGCTCCCCACCCGAAAAAAAACCTGGCTACGACACTGATTACGACTAACAAACTTTAATATTAAATACGCTCATGTGGTCGTGCGTGTGTGTGTGCATGTGGTTACGATACCTATTATACTGGTCTTAATTTCTAAAAAAAAAAACTTCGTACAGTAATAGAAGTAGGTAGTTAGACACATAATATTTTCATTCCAGATACGGTATACAGTCGTTAGTCAGGTATTAAAACTTTCTATGAATTAATCGTCTCGTGAATAATGCAGCACAGCATTGGTTGTCTTATGCAATATTAACACACGAAAACAATCGATCTATAACCGTAAACTAACAATAATATTATTTTTATTAGTATTCTTTCGCTTTACCCGTCGTCGATCATTGCACACAGCCTGAAAACTCGCGGCATCGGCTTTCCGTTGATTAGGGTTATGTACCTATACACTGTAGGTTGGAGGACTTAACATAATTTATCGGTTCTATAATAACTTGTAATTTTATTGCCTTATATACTACCATATCTGACAGCCGTAATAACTTATTGTGACTAGGGTTTGATCGAGTATAAGCCATACAATTTCATTTTTATAATATAGTAGATAAACATTGATATTTATAGGTACAAATAATTATTGAAACTCAATTTTAGATATAATATATTGAGATGTTTTATGCACGTATATAGTTCGTTTCCAAAGCAAAGGTATTACATATTTACATGTCATTAGAAAGTACATTATTTAACATTACTGTGAATAAGTAAATATTTAAATAGAACTAAATAAAAATCAATTGGTTGCAGATACATGGCTCAAATTGTGTATAATTTATTTAAATCGGACAGGATTTTAAAATTTAATTGCCTGGTGAAACTAGTTAATAAAGTATTTTTTTAATGTATGTGGTCCCTTACATATAAAACCGTGGTTAAGTCAAATATTTACATCATTAGCTATTCGTTTTAAAAGTGTTGAAGTTGTGTATTCATTTCACGCAAATGTTTTATATTGTATTTTATTGATTTTAAAATATGGTTTTAAACTATGCACTAAATAGTTACGATGACAAATTCTTATACCATATTTGGGTACAATATGCACAACTTTATGATAATATTTAACTAACGGAAACACAACTTACTAAACTGCAGTGGGTGGATAGTTGTATTATCTGTTCAATGTACTTGCACAGTCTATCGCAATCGTGGTAAGCGTTTTTTACGCACTGTAAACATTTTGGAAACAAATAATCGAGATTAAAGATATTTACTATCGGGAAAGAATCAATACAGATATCCATTTTATTGAGTTTTATTTATCTTTTAATGCAATAAAATCGTTGTTATTTTAAGAGAATATAGAAAAGAAATAATTATTATTTACATAGAAACAAATATAATAAACACGCGTTACTAAATGTCTATAATAATATTTGTTCAAATTAGAAATACTATAAATTTAAAAATATATATATAATGACAAGACAATAAAACAAAATTTTTATCGTAATTTTTTAAGTTTTTTATTTTTTTGAATGATTGCATGTTTTTTAATTTAATATTCTGAAGCAGAATGTTTGTCGGAGTATTTCAATACATAAAAACTGAAATTCCAACGTGTATAGTTAATAGATTTTATTGATTTTAATATATTCTGCTTCAAAATATAAAATTAAAAATGCATGTTCAATAAGGTTAAATACTTAAAGATGTTGAAATAATGAGTGTTTGATAAAATAATCACCCAATATATTATTATTTGTTTTTTCTAGTATATATTATGTTTCCTTACTTTATTCATTTTTATACCCTTCAAAATAGTATACTTTCACTATTTTAATAACAAAGCATTGCATTAATCATTGTAGGTACTTGTTGATTGTGATCTAAAATATTTATTGAGTGTTTTTAATTCCTAATGATTATTATTTTAAGACACTGTACATAGATAACACGAATAGATCGGGAGATATTTTCTGCTATTTCGTATTTAACTAATATAATATTGATGTATTGTGCATCTGATTGATATTTAATATTTCAATTAATGGATAACTATAATCATAGTGTAAATAAAAAAAAAATATTAAACGAATGATTAACGGAAGAGTCTGTTTTATTTAGCAATGTCAATACATATGATTTATCAATTACACGTATTGTTTGGATTATGGCATTTTTGAGTTTGTGATGGATGAACTACATTAATTAACAGATCTGAAACAAAAAAAATTTAAACAGTTAGTTAATTAATTTTCATTGTTCTTAATACAATTGTTGGTTATAACTAAATATTTAACAATTATAAATTAAAACATTATACAATTTGTTTTACTAACTTTTATATGATTTTAAAAATAAATAAAATATAATAGTTAAAATCATTTATAATGATTAATGAGTAATGGGTATACATATAAATTCGGTTTTAGTACTTTATTCATTTATTTTAGTATATGTACTGTTGGGGATTAGATAATTAATCTAAGGCTACTCATATCGATTATTTGTAATATTTATAACTATTTTTCATTTTATTATTTTAAAACACAACATCATAATGTAAATTGTATATGTCACTTATCAAACTCCTCAATAGCCTTCCTACTGAGAATGTATTAATAAATAAAATATTATATACATAATATACGTATATCAAGTTCTGAGTACATTAAATTTTGGATTTATTAATTAAAGGATTATGAATTTAATTAGAATACTATGCTAAATTATTCAATAGACGACGTTTGTAACTAATTTTACTAAGTCGTTTACACATTTTCTTTATTAAAAAGTGTTTAAAAATTAATATATTTTTCAGTTTAAATCCCCTCAGAAGTTGGTATTTTTTATGTCAAAACACCTATCCGACTATAATTAATATTATAATGATTTAAGCTTGAAAGTAGACTTACGTTATTAAAAAAACTTTTACTTTGTAGTGACTATAGTCTATAGCTAACAGACTAAAAGAACCGTACTTTTTTTTTTAAAACTTACTAAATAAATATAATTATAAGTGAGAATATTTCTCTAAAACATTTGATAAAATAAATCTATTATTGATTATTTTTATCGAAGTAATTTTAATCTTATCTTGATAGTGGAACTCAACTATAATAGGTGGGTAGTAGATATTGATTTTTATGTTTTATTTATACATGCTTCAATAAGAAAAATATTCGATGATATTATTTGTCATATTTAATTATACATTCTATCTTTAATTATTGAATCTTTATTTAAGATTTAACGTCCTTGCGTGAATATATAGTTAAAATATGAATTAAGTGTATGACTGATAGAATTATTAAAATCAATATACAAATCACTGCTTCAATCATTAAAAACAAAATTGATCGTAGATAGGTAGCTCGTATAATTAAGTAAGTACTCACCGTCGATTGGCTGGTGGCTGGGGTGGCCTTAGCGACGATTTTGACGGCCTTGGCAGATTGGACTTGTCCGACGACAACGATGTTCATGGATACTTTTTCAGCGCCCATTTTTGGTTTTGGTTGGTTTTTCGTGAAGAAAAATAGAGTGAAGACTGTAATAAAAAAATAAAAATTAATGGTCATTCGAACGATTTGATTAAAACCATTATTATTCATAAATCGCATTATACTCACCAAAGAATAGATTTGCACAAAAAATGCGTTATGCCGAAATCGAAATCTCGAGCGCCTTTTTATACGCTAATCTCGCGAGGATTGATAGAAGTGGGACGGACGTGGCGTGATTATAGTATTATGAGTCGGACGTGGCGTGATTTAGATATTATTGTTGTGGACTGATATTTTATACCTTACACAAATAAAATTATTTATAAAATACATTTTAAAAGAATACAAACCAATTAGTAAAATAAAATTACGCAGTTTATGAAAATAATTTTACCAAAAATTTTCTTTCATTTTACTTATTTCATATAATAATTAATTTTTAATATGCGTTCAAAACACAATATTATTAATATTATATCAAAAGTAATAAATTACGAATAATAAAAAAATTAGCAAATAATGTTAAATTCATAATATATAACTTTATAATAATTAATAAGCAATTGTCATGAACCATTTAAATAAAATATTTTTTCTAATTGTTAATAGTGAAATACCTATATTATAAAATGATGTTTTTTAGATTTTAATAATTCGTTTATTTTTTTGTACTATGTTCATTCAAAATATGTCTGGCATAGTAAATTGAGTTTTATTTAATTATCAAACATTAAAGTGTTTACATTTTGAAGATTTTAGTATCTATAAACGTTTGTAGTATAACATACTCCGAGTTTTTTTTCAAAATAACAATTTTTTTTTAAATTTTTAATCATAACAACGCAAACATTTATATTTTTGGTGAATGGCTATTTCAATAGTAATAACTAAATTGATTTTGTTGTAAACTCATAAATACTATTTACAACGAATACAATTATACAGTAAAAATATATATTGTTATTTAACACTAACCCATACCCAAAATAATACAATTATCTATGCAAAAAATTTAATATTGACAAAGTTCTGTGTATTCCCAAAAAAAATTTTCATTATTATCTGTTTATGAAGAAAAAAATGCTCTTTCATATTATTAGATTATTACTTAGAGCTTACTTTGAAAATTTTTAATATAACAGATTTCTAAAGCGTTGTATAAATCATTTTAGTAATTTAGATTTAATAAAATTGTGTACACTATTAACATTTATCTTATTATCGTATTTATAAACATATAAATAAACTTCTGTAAATAATAGCATATTTATGGTATAGAATAGACAGATATTGAATTATTTTTAAGACCTTTTTCTGTTTTTCTTTCGTCCGTTTTAAACCTCATTGACTTAATATTTCTTACATTGCAGCGCAATTCAGATTAAGCAACTGCCAACAAAATTTATTTATTTATGATACTTGTTAAGTATTTATACGATATGTTATGTATTAAATTTAAAATGTACTCAATTAATTATTAAACAATAATTATATAATTTATAGTAATAAAACCAAAACCAAAAAGAAAAATACATTATAAAAAAAAATCATGCACAAAATGTATTTTAAGTATTTTTAAATTGCTTAAAGCACAACCTATGTAGGATCTAGTATTACATTTTCAAGCTTTTTTACCTAGTCTATAAGTAGCATAAATTAAGTCTGCGAATTCTGAAATTGTAATTTAATTTATTTTCAAATAAATTTAAATAATATTGAAATGTTTCAAGTTTCTAAGATAAATACTTTTCGAATTAAGAAACGAAAACTAAAAATATATGATGAGAATAATATGTTATTTTACATATATATATTTATCCAATATCATAAAAATTTAAACTCAGATACACATACAAAATGTTTATCGAGCTTAACTTTATTCTAAAATCGTTTTAAGTAAAATGTATATAGAATTTTTTTTGAGCTGTTTTTTATTATCACATAATTCATAATATTACCATTTGTCTTAATTTTAAGAAAATACATAAAACGGTCAGGATAAAATTAATACACAATGTCTTGTTTTCTTCTTAAAAATTATACAATTAGAATTCTGAAAACAGATTCGAATTCACCATGAATTCAACCCTTCAATTAATCACTTCATCGACATTCAATTATTTTAAATACCTATCTCTGACTTTATTCCAAAAACTCTTAAAACATATTTAAAAATTATTTAGTTAATTATAATTTTGCGCCCCCACACAAACATGTTTAGTGGGCTCTATTATCTTCTTGGAGAATAAATAAAAATAAAAAATAAATTAATAATAAAAGTATATCTATATAATAGCATATTAACTTAGGTGAAAATTAGGGAGGTTGCAATTTCTTTAGCACCCTTTAAATCCATGCTGTTTTTGATTAATTAGTTACTATTTTATTTTAATAAGTGTGTACTTATGTATTAAGCCATTTTAAATATGTGAAATATTAAATGAAAAGTTGTGAGAATAAAGTTTTTTTTATCGTGATCATACGATTAACTGGAAAAATAGCGAGCTTCGATAGCTCTAATATTTCGTGCGATTCTATAGTAAACAAATGACGTATAATTTAATCACATACGAAACTGCATATCAGATAGCTGCGCGTGTCAACTTGAGCGCTCATATATTATATACATTTCATAATTCGCACAACGCCGAGTAGGTACGTCTTTCACAGATACTATTCTTATAGAAGACACGCGCATTTGTCTCAATAGACAGTAAACACCATTCGTTTGAAAATTACCATTTCCGATCCATTATTATAACGTCGACCTTATCCGACTCGTGCTTGACAATATATATGTTTTATAAAAGATATCTCTTATATGGATACCGATCAAATTATTCTATATAATATAAGCTTTAAATCAATGTCAGTACACTTGTGTGATTTCAATATCGTATAGAAATACAAAGTAAACGCTATTTGGATATCTCATAATAAAATCGTCCATCTCCTATTCCGATATGTTTCGGTAATCGTATTTTGTTTTAACGACCAAAGTCCAACAAATATACGTTAATTATTAATGATTAACAACACAATATTATATTTATTATTCATTTCATCATCGGATCACTTTTCGACTGAAAACAAAAACCTCATTTTATTTGTAGTTTGTAGTATTTAATTGTCAAGATTGTTAGTAGATAAACATTAATATTGATAAGTGAAAAAATGTTTTTTTAAAATTGATTGGTTTTAATTTTTTTTTTTTTTTTTAATTAAAAAAAATATTATATTCATTACTTAAATACATACCTTTTTGAATTATAGCTAGTTACAGAAATATGTCTTACTTAATTTTACATTATAAGAATATTATTATATTTACTACCTACTATCATCCAATGGAGGCTACATAATAAATTAGTAAAATGAAACAAAATAAATCCAATTATGACGTGAACTCAATAATACACATTACACAAAATGTAAACAAGTATTATAAATTATAATTGAGTGTTTACAAGGGTTGAATGAATAAAGCCATATACCAAGTATCTATAGTGTTAATGTGAGTAAGACGCCGTATTTAGTTAGAATAATTTTTACATGATATATTAACATCATTAATTATAATATTTGTTTGATATTTATGGTTCATGTAATTGCCCATCACAAAATATGTTTTGACAAGACATATCAATAATCGATTATTGATTATTTATATTTTATAATAAACCAGCATTAGTATATTTATACTACATCAAAAATAAATGAATAAATTTAAATACTTATATCTATGTACTAGCTAACGCTGTAATTGCCCGTAAGAATACTTTCATATGTTTGTTGAACTAAAAAAATTATTCTTTTTTTGTCATGACTAAATAAAACAGATATTAATATGAGCACCAATCGAATCGTATATATAAATATGACTTCTATAGTTTGTTTGTTTTCATAACTATAGCACCTACTAATAACAAATACACAATCATCATTTCTGTTTGAAACTCGGTTAACTGAATGATTCATTCGCCGAATCCTACCCTCTTACGGGTTGTCCGAGATTGTGATTTCATTGAATCTTAAAATTTTAATTAAAAAAATGATTGTATGAAGTGTGTTGAATTAATGAAAGTTACTATAGAAATTGTAATTATGACAACTTCTTATAATTATTTTTTTTTATATGGAAGATATAAAATATATAGTTACATAACTTTTTTGTATAATAGATAATTATATATATAGTATATTATACTATAAGAAAAGTATAATACTGAATACAGTATAATATTATTACTATATGAAAAGCGTATATTATAATATGACCGTATTTATATACACATAATAATAAATAAATAATACTAGTTAGTTATTAAGTTAATTTAAAAATTAAAATTAAATATTAGTTATTTTTGCTCTGGGGTTAATTAATAAATAGAACATGATTGATTTTGGATAAAACTATTTGGAGCAAAACCACACCATACTTAATCAGGTGATCATTTTAATCTTTTAAAATAAATTTAAAATACATAAAATTATAAAATCTATTGAAATAATTAAATCATATTTGTAGGTATATAATTATAATAATTAAATATTTTCAAATTAAAAAAAAAAAAAATCAACTACTTTTTCTTATTAGATTTCAGATGACTAGAAAACATGGATAATGGTTCAAAGATGAATTTCGAAGCACTGCTTGCGCCAGATTACACCTCACAAGCTGTACTCGCAATAATTACACACTATCATTATGATTATACATTATCTTCTTATCAGTATTAAGATTATCGATACTTTATATGAAGAATATACAATATATCATTGTTACTCTTAGATCAAATACATTTGTATATAATAATTATTTATACTTTTATTACTAGTTTGTATACAAATTGTATTCAAATTGTATTGTGTTAGTTACTGTATACCATAGTTATAACATTATCATGATAATAAACTATAAAAGACATTTTTTAATGTTTTCTAATAATAGTATTCAATTACGCTACATATTTTCTCTTAAAATTAAATATAATGAGGTAACAAAAAAATAACAGTATATATTACGGAAATTATTGATTTATTTTGTAATGTCAATACATTATATTGGTTAAATAAAAGTATTGTTTGGGCTATGGCATTTTTGGATTTGCGATGGATGAATTACATGTTGAATTAACAGTTCTGAAACAAAATAAATAAGTATAGTTTAAAATATGTGAATAGACACAACATTTATAATTAAAAGTGTAGATATAGTTATAGATTATAAGTTTATATTTTTTTGGTATATATCATAGTAATCATATAAATAAAAATCAATAATCAAATAGAATAATGTGAAAATTAGATGTAGGAATAATAATAATATTAATAAAATTAGAAAAAATTGTTTAAATTAATTATTAAATTGTTATGTTTCTTCATATGCATTCATCGTTTACAATAATAACTACCTATTGTAATATTATTATATGCAAATAAAAATAATAAAAATTAATTACTATAAAGGATATTTTGTGATTTTATAATTAATTTTAATTAATTTTAGGATCCAGACACTCATCAAATTTACGAGTCTAAACAATTTTTTAAGTTACATATAGGCAATTATTGAACCATTCAAAAGTTGAATGAACATTATAAATCGATCTATACGTAGAACAGATACTCACCATCAATTGGCTGGTGGCTGGGGCGGCCTTGGCGACGATTTTGACGGCCTTGGAAGATTGGACTTGTCCGACGACAACGATGTTCATGGATACTTTTTCAGCGCCCATTTTTAGTTTTGGTTGGTTTTCGTGGAGAAAAATAGAGTAAAGACTATAATAGAAACAAAAACAAAACAAACGAATAAGTTGAAAAACGTATATTATGTATATGAATAATGATTATTGTTATGTATGTATTACTGTACTCACCAAAGAATATATTTGCACAAAAAATGTGTTATGTCGAAATCGAGAAGCCGGACGACTATTTATACCTCCGATAACCGTTGGGCGGCATGGCGTGATCGTACAACACTGTACGTCCGTTGGTCATCGCCAAAGTGGTGCCACGTACTCGCGCGACGTTGTATTGTTATTGTTATTATGTTTACGCCGTTGTTGATATTAATATTTCAATACTTCAATACGTTCAAATAACAATACGCTTGCACCATATAATATTATTATAACTCAACGACCAATGTATACATCATAATATTCAATTACCTACAACAACCTAATACGGCGATTTGTTTAGGAAATTGATAAATAATAATTTATTACGGGCATATTTAGGTTACAGTCCATAGGATAATGTTTTTTCGAAACAGTTGACAATAATATTATGTATAGTTTGTTATTATGTGACAGTATTTATTGGACATTTTAAACGAAATTGTATATACTAATATAGAATAATCGAAAGAATTGATAGGTGTATTAGCCATAAGGTACTTATAGGCTATAGATATATAATGAATTGTTAACTTTGCTTAAAGGCGTATTGATGCGCAATACTACGGATATGGTATATTTTTACCGGGTAAAAATCAAATAATATTTTCAAAACGCAGCTTTAGCAACCTCGTTTGGACGTGACAATAGATGTTCCAGACAAAAGCAAAGACAGATGAAGGAATTAAGATTGAAGTTGGCCAAAAGAAAACTAATCAACTACATTTATTTTTGATAACATAAAATTGTTCGTGATTTTTAAAATAGATATGTATTATCTAATAGGTACCTAATATAATAATATATTATAATGTACAAAAATGTAACCCCCACAATCAAAATTAAAAATTTCTCGATTAGCATCAGTTACAATGCGAGGATTAACTTAGTTTAATGAAGGATAACAGAAGGACAACGGTAAACAATAGTATTATGATTTGCATTATTTTAAATCATGTTTCCGTTCCTTAATTTTTACTATTATTATTAAATATTTTAACATAGAGTTCCTTTTAAAAAATAATTCAACTGCAATGCTAAGTAGTGCATAATACAAATTTGTTTTTTATTGATATATTCTAATGTTCTTAAATCGTGTAATTGAACAACTGAAAATTATTATTATAGATAAATAATCATTATATATGAACAATTATTATTAAATGATCATGCTCAATATATTTTATAATTCTATTATTATATTATTTATATTTTATAGTAATAAGTATTTATATTAAATAAGTATCTAAACCGTGTTCGTGTGTAAATTTAATTAATAATATTATCTAAACAAAATTAAATAAAAAAATTTATTCTTCGGACAAAACAAATATTTTCAAAATAAATTTGTAAATTAATACTTAACTCACAAAAAAGACTTAAAGATAGTTGAATAAAATCGACCCATGGAAAATTATATTATAATTTATAAATTGTAGAGTGTAAAATATTTCATTTTAGATAATTATATATTTTACAAGTTTAACGTAAATTATTAATATTATTATTTAAAAATTACATATTGCATTCAATTTACTGTTTTGAGTACACTATATTAATCAGGTACTAAATATGTAGTGAAATTATGTGAATTAACCCAGAATAATGAGCTTTAAAATTGGCTAAATAGTCTTGTTTATCACATATTACCAAATTTCGATAAGTTGAAGTTACCAACGTTTATTTATAAGCAAATAAATAACAAACAATATGTCTTGTAAATTTAATATAGAGAAAAATACAAACTAAATTTTATTTAATAAATGTTGATCTTAAGTTTCTATGCTGGGCCATACATACATATTTATGCAACTTACAATTTTTTCGAACTATTTTTCTTTTTTGAATCATCATTTCTATAATCCTAGTATTTTACCACGTTATATAGGTATGTAGCGTCATTTTCTCATTTACACGAGAAAGCGCTAATTCAAATAAGCGTTCTCGATTCATTCTCGAACTCAATCACATTTTATATCTATAAAAGGGTTAAATAAACTGGAGTGATGTGTGGGTTAGACCTTCTCCCTAATTTCCAATATTTTAATGAAATTGTATAAAATAATTTATTTTATAAAAAGCTTATAATATAATTGTTAACACAATTTAAAAATGATGTGCTTATTATACCATAATATCTATTTCACTTCTTGTAAACTATAAAGTGTACAATATAATAGATATAGATATAGACATTAACTATTTCATGAAATAGTCTAGATTATGTATTTTTGTCAAAATTTACAGTCTAAATGAATATTTCACTACTTAGAGATTCGATATCCATTTCATGAAAATATTGAATTCAAAAAGTGGATGTTACATTATTATACACATAAATACTGATATGTATGTATATTAATTTAATATAGTTTAACTTATTACAACTTACAATATCATACCTACAACTTTACTATAATCTATATAGGTAGTATCTATAATATATTTTATAGACAATAAGTCTAATTTTCGACCTTAAACTACCATCACTTGACTCCATACGTTAATACTATACATATAGTATATTTTATAACTAATTATAAAATAATACAAAATACTAATAACAAAATTAACTTTATTATTTAATCATTTCAGTGACAATTTCGTAATAATGTGTATTCAATGTGCATAGATTTTATTTTAACCTATATTTAGATGTGATTATGGAATTTTAATTAAAATTAATTTTCATGTACTAATTACTTCATTTTAGAACATTTTTTAATCCCCGTATCAGCTTGTACTCCGTTACGCTAGTTTCTGTATTACATATAGTTATATTTTTTATTGTCAGACTTAAAGTTATAATATTATAAGGATACAATAATATATAATAAATTGTCGTATTTTACACTCGTCATTATTCACGATTCACATAATTTAAACTTTTTCAATTTATCAGTTTTGTTTAAATTATAAGTGTACAATTAATACAATCACGTGTATTATCTTACCACAATAATAATATTAATATCACGCCACTATGCCCCACCTCCATCGCGCGTCTAGAATATTTGTATAAAAAGACGGACGTCTCCTCGATTCCGGCATAACACATTTTTTGTGCAAATCTATTCTTTGGTGAGTATGAAACAGTAATACCTAACATTAATCATTATTTATATACATAATATACGTTTTTTAACTATATATGTCAAAACTTATTTATTTGTTTTATTTTTGTTTCTATCATAGTCTTTACTCTATTTTTCTTCACGAAAACCAACCAAAACCAAAAATGGGCGCTGAAAAAGTATCCATGAACATCGTTGTCGTCGGACAAGTCCAATCTGCCAAGGCCGTCAAAATCGTCGCCAAGGCCGCCCCAGCCACCAACCAATTGGTGAGTATCTAAGCATTTAGCATACCCATTTTTAAACGAATAATGTAATATTTGATACATTTTTGGTAGTTATATAATTATTATAAAGTATTATTCTTAAATTCATTCTAAATTTTTTTCAATATAATATATAATTATAAGCTTTTTTCCGTTGAATTTTTTTTTTTTTACAATCTAGTTTGTAATTTAATATCTAACAATTATTTTATTCAATTATTCCAGTAAATATGTATATTGGTATAGATAAATACAATATTTAAGTTAATTATCTAGTTTTTGATATTATTATACGCTTATAACCCGTAAAAATTTATTTTTAATCTCAACTATACATGTACAAATTAATAATCAGTTAAATTAATATGAACCAAAAAATCATGAAATATTTTTTTCTCTCAGCTCTGCGTGTAAAAAAAATATTTGATTAGTCGACAATAACCAATTACCAAAATAAACAATTATTTTTAATTGAGATATTGTAAGAACCTGTAAAAGATTATAAAGATGTTTAAGAATGATATTATATAGTAATATTAAAGTATATGCGGTGGAAGTCTTGAAATGTGTATTCCCTAATTAATGTTTACTTCTTATTATAAGTTAAAAATTAATATTTATTACATTACTTTTGTTTATTTTTTTCAGAACTGTTAATTCATCATGTAGTTCACATAACTACTTTTCAAACTCAAAAATGCCATAGCCCAAATATTACAATAATATGTAATTATACTAACATGTATGTAAATTAATATATACATTGCAAAATAAATCCATCTTTTCCGCTATTTGACTTTTTTTCTTTGTGCTTATTATGATATTTTATGATAATCCTCTTTTCATAAAATAAAATCTATAATACGTTATAGTTAATAACATACATTATTAGGTACATATTTTTATTTTAAATCGTATGCAAAGTAATATGACGTGTGGTAACTAATATATACTAACTTTACAGACTATAAAATAATGTCTAATCAAAATAACATAGTATCAAATTATTTATCCAAATCATAATATTGATTATGGACGTAAACTTTAACTTGAGTTTATAAAAAGTATTATAAATCATTACATGATTATCAGAGTGTATAATTTCATAAAATATTTTTATTTATAAAAAAAATATATAGAAATACAGCAATAATAGTCTAATAAATAGGTGCTACGTAAATTATTAAATAATAATTGACATTTCTAAAATGAGTAAAATGCGTATTTTTGTTTATTTGCCGAAAATCTGCATACAATTTTAATATACAGTGCCAATATATAAAATGTGTTTTGTTTAGTAAGAAAAATAATATAATATAAATAATAATAATATTATTCATTATTGTTGCAAATCAACTATAATTGATAACATATTTATAAAATATTAATAGGGATATAACATTTCCTCAAAAGTCTATGAGACTATGGCTATGCTTCAGAAGAGAGTATCTAATTAGAATAAATAAAATAGGTAATTAGTTTTACTGCAAAATGATAGCTTATACCCATATTATAAATACATAATAAAAAAATAATTTTAATAAAATCTGTGTAAAAAGAATTGTAGCAAAACCTAAATAATATATTTTTCAAACATTTTTAAATTATTTAAATTATTAGTATTCATTTTATATTTAATGCAAAATTGAATGAACTAATATTTAAGGCTTTGTTACCCAAATCTTGTATTAACTTTAGGGATGACGACATTAGTGTAAAAATTAAGACAAGTATTGTAGTTATAAATGGAATATCAAAAATTATTTTCATATTACATAATACTAAACAAATATTTTTCACATATAATAATTTAAAATCGAATACCACTAGTTCATTGTATAAATAAACTGTAAGAAAGGAAATCGGCTTATTGAAATTTATTTGAATAGCGAGTTTAAAGTGATTTAAACTTCCAAGATTCTGATATTGAATAGATGTGCTCCACCCTAAAGAAAAATTCTATAAGAAAAAATAGATTGAATTAGTACAATAAGTAAATTACTTTTTATAGTTGATAATTTGAAATATATTTAAGAAATTTATAAATATAATTCATTTTTTATTTTTGTATGATATTTACAATAGGTAATAGATGTTTATTATTTATTTTACAATTATTACATTGTTTTAAATGTTTAATTCACATTACAGACTGTCTTTATTATTGCAATAGTAGTGTTATCCTCTTACAATAAATGGATAGAACAGTATTATATTTTGTTATTATACCAACCGCAACATTCTCTTTGAACAAATATTAATAGTAGATTTTTTATAAATTAATGTTGCTTATTATAATAAGAGCGTTTGTAATTAAATAAATTCTTGTTTATTACAATCGTAGAAACGAAAATAATTTAAATCAATTATATTTTATACATATAAAATATCCGAGTCAACCTATTAACTAGTTAATGATCTACGGGTCAATAAAATTATGTAAGTAATATATTTATTATTGTTGATTTTTTTTACTGTTATTTTGTTATATTATTATTATTTTTTTATTATTATAGATAATAACTGCCTCGGCCACTGAGGCCGTTGGCTACAAGAAATTGAATTTATATATTACATTTTTATATTAGCTCGAGATAAGTTATCATTTTTTTTCTAGTGAACGTTGAATGAACTTTATGATAATTAGTTGACCTTGAGTTCCAATTCAAATATTTTTTTTCAATTGCTATAAACTTATATTTGTCATCAATATATTACTTTTCTATAAATAAAAAGTAATAAACAACAATAGGTGCGTTATTTATTATTTTAAAACAACTATAATTATTACATAACAAACGTAATCTTAACAAAGATTTATTTAAATATTTGAAATTTATTTTTATTAGGCATATTTTATTCTAAAACTACATATTTATTCTTAGTATATTGAAATGAACTCTGGCAGTAATAACAATAGTGACGAGTAAAAGGCAATAAAATAATATGTATAAATGAAGTATACATAATAGGCAATTTTATATGATTTATATATTTTTTTAAATCTTGATAGACGATAAAAGATAGTATTTCTATTTAGGTAGTCAAATTAATTTCGATCGAGATGCAAAAATGCAATACGTCAAATATACAGTTAGTAAAAAAATATTAAAAATGTAAAAATAAATTGAATTGTTTTAATCTAAATGTTTAAAATGAGCAGGCTGCAGGCACAACCGTTTCAAAAACCAAATTTAAGTCAATACTAATTTCCTCGAGCAAAGTTTCCTGTAAATATTTAACAACAAACAATATACATGCGATCGTAAATTATATACACGCACACCGATCGATCACTATAATATAAATATACAAACATTTTTCCAATTCAAGTATAGCGAATTACTACGCATTATAATATTTTTTGACGGAAATTCACAAGTTGATACAGTATTATAGATATGTTACCTATACAGTACAGTGTGGACATCACATATAGGTACGCCCCCACATCACTATAATATAATACCTATACAAAAGCTTTCGGAAAAATTATCACCTAACAATTTCGGTGGTTCAATAGCTTAAAAAAAAACATCATTATGGTCAATTCATTTGCCGGTGGCACGAAATGGTATACCTCTACAGAATCGTGTCGGCGTCTGACCGACCATAATTTATTTATAACACATTGCTGCTGTAGCGATTGTTGCAGTGATCTTCGGAACATGTAATCGGGCTGCAGACCGTATACTCCCTTAATAACATAATATTATTATCGTCGACCCGTTTGAGTTTTTTTCGGACGTAAAATGAAAATCGATAAGCGCACTGACGATGCCAACGACGACGGCTGTTACGGGTACATGCGTCTGACACACACATTGGCAGTATGCTGTGGACTACCCATCACTCGCAGACGAACCGGCGGCATCGGCGAACGCTGCGATAAAAACTCGGATGAAGTACGAGGTATAAAATATGACGTACAGCAGAAATTATTAACCAATTGGTTTTAGTATTTTTATGACATTTAAGAATATACAATCGCTGCACGATCAAGATCGACGAGCGGGGTCGCAATTCACGACTTCACGGTTCCCGAATTATACGGTAGATAAGATTATCAGGGGTGGTCAAGAAAATTAAAATCGCTAAACTAGATACTATTTATACTTTTCTTTGCAGGAGTAGGTACCGCATATTGTAAATTATTTGTTATACTATAGATTAGTATAGTTTTCAACCGTTGTATCGCAAGCTTTTAAAAGTTTTTTTATAATAAATACAATTAATAAAAATATAATAAAACATTAATTAATTATTATGAGTTAATAAAGTACATTTTTTTTTACCTAATTTTTTATAAACAATTAAGTTTAAAAAAAAAATTTTTTCGTTGAAGCAAAAATTGAAGCTGAGGCATGTGACATGAATATTTTTTTTAAAACACAGTGTGTTGTGTTTAATTCAATGTTAAAAATCATCTAGTTAAATAATATAAATAATACTCAACAGTTGATACATACAAATATTAATTTTTTATGTTAATTTTAACAATTAAATGAATTTCATTATACATGTATATTATATATCTAATATACTCTATATATTTGAAATATGTGAAATAATATTGTATTGATAAGAAAAATTGGTTTATAATAAAAATAATTCAAGTAGGTATAATAAGGCATCCGTTTGGATCCGTTTAATGTTTATTAAAACCTATAAATCACTAGTAAGTAGTAAGTAATAATAAAACGATAAAAAATATTTTATTTTATTTTATTATTTTCACAAATATAATTAAATAATATGTTATTATATAAATATAATAATAATAGTCAGTGGATTTTTAAATTTTAAAATACGTTCCAATAAAAATTAATATAATAAACCAACTATTTTGTATTTCAGATGTGTTGTAAACAGGTATTGCACATTTTCGTTATACACTATAACATAAAAATAAGAACTGAGACACCATATCATATGTCCTAATCTTGCGTGTGTGTCCATATGTGTGAAAAGTACGGGTTGGGTAATAAATCTTTCTATATATTGTATGTCCAGTAAAGCACAACGATTGACGTTTCATTCAAAAAACGTATTGTGGGACATACTTAAGATATTAAAACTATTCACTTAAACAATGTAATGAAGATAAAACTATGTCTAAACTAAATATAAATACATCATATATATTAATAATAATAATAAGGATTGTTAATTTTTAGAGAAAAAAATAAATATTTCGAAGTATTTTTCGAGATACTTGGATTAAAAATATACTACAATACAAAATACTCGATGTTCTTCATAACTGTATCGAAATACTACAAGATACGATATTATTTTTAAGAAATGTATTTAAGTTATTTGTAAAATAGATACTACCCAACCTGACAACTCTGATAATATTATACCGATTTCCATGGTTTTCTTCTTTTTTTTAATAATAATTTTGATATATATATATATTTCGGAATCAACACCACCGCTTACGAGCCAGTCGACTGTTCTCACCATACTTGCTAATATAATATAGGATTGACGGTTTCCCAGGATTCTATTATTCTCAATAATTTTTACTTCCCTTGGTAAATATATCCTAGATTATAGTCACGAGAGCAAATATATAGTGGGATATTTTGACGTCCCCCGGGAAGTAAATATATCCTAGTGTATATTCACCCAGCGGGTAAAAATATCACGGTATATTTACACTTTCCCGAAACGACATTTTTACTGGAAGGGTAAATACTCGTATACCTCGGTATATCTTTACCAGCTAAAAATATCTTAGAATACAATTACCCCCAGTAGATGTCAAAATATCCTAGTAAATATTCACCCCCATTTAACTATAAACTAAGATATATTACAGGGGTTGATATCGTCTGTACAACTGCCGATCAATTGATTCGGGATAGATTCCTATAGCTTGAAAACATTATAATATTTTTTTATTTGTGTCCAATTTTATTTTATTAAAGCATTTTACGAAATACGATAGATATTATTTCACATCCCTTTACGTACAAACTATATAAACATATCACTATATAATATACATGTTTAACGAAGAATAATAAACTGTTTAAACGTAACAGAGTTATTATATTCAAAAAATGAAAAGAAAAAATTAATGCTAGTTGGAAAAAAATGGTTAAAAACTTAAAACTGCCCCGACCCAGCGCGTACTTACCAAATGGCAATGTAAAAAAAAATATAAAATGTTTAATCTTCATCTAAACGAAGACAGGTGTGCACGAATTGCGACCCGTGTCAGATAAATGTATCATTTTAGATGAATTGCATCTCAGACGTAACTTGTGTAATTTTTTTCACATGCAGGATAATTGTAAGTAATTTTAGATAATTAATATTATTTGTTAGTATTTGAATATGTAAGTAAAAAGTTTAATTAACTACGTATTTTCAAGCAAATTATTAACTACGACTCATAATAATATTATTATTAATATTGAAGTGTGTCTTATTTTATATTAATTTACGATATAAAGTTAAAAATAATTAAATTTGAAATTATTTTTTGCACATAAAAACTTTCTTAATAAAAAACTGGGATACAATTTATTGAAATTATTAACTTTAACATAACGGCCATAAATAATTTACGAGCATTACACTGAATGAAAATAATCCAAATTCAATTAAAAAAAACTACAATAAGCACTTCGACAGGGATCAGAACGAAAACAATAAACCATAACAGTATAGTGGTAGTATAATTTATGTAAAGCACACGCAACGAGTAGTAATAAATAAGGTACGCGAACTTCGCGGAATTCGTAAAATATGCATTGCGTTTAGCACAATGACACATAAACGATTCGAAAACGTGAACTACTTGTCGGGAATCGTTGGACACTTGTTGAAAACTGTTGGAGCCCTATTTTGTGTTTTTTGCTTTGAATATTTTCTTATGATTTATGTTCAAGTCTACCGATGGTATTAGCATATCGTTACAGCTAAGCCGGGACTCGGGCCAATATCAAAGCTGTCCAATATTGTGAAGACTAACGTTACTGGTTAATAATTTATCATTGTCGTTTTTCGAACCCGCAGGACACAAGTACGCGTTCGACTGGCGCATCGTGCCCTTGTGGTTGGCGTTCGCGGCGCTGGACGCGTCCATCATATATTACAACTACTTGGAAGCTTCCAGTTACGTTGGCGCGTCGTTCCGGAAGTGTTTCGAGGACTCGTACTGCTTCGCCGTCATCGAGCTGGCCAACCGGAACCTGGGCCCGTTCTCGGCGTTGGTCTGCTCCATGTTCTACGGGCGCCGGCACAAAGCGGCCGCGCTCGCCGGCACGGAGCGCGTGCTGGCATTCATCCGGGACACGGATCGGGACGCAGACCGGGACAAGGCTGTGCCGCTATCGCGGGCCCCCAAGTACTACTCGGCCGTCATGATGTTCGCGTACACGGTGCTCATATGGATGTACACGGCGGCCGTACCGGCGGTCGTCATATTATTTTACAGCATAAATGCGGTGGGCCAGACAGCCATCTACAACCTGGCCACGTTCCAGTATCACGTGCTGGGCTGCGGTTACGCGCGCATCGATCACCTGCTGGAGGTGGACTCGTTGCGCGGTCGCGCGCGCCGGTCGCTGGCCGGACGCGCGGCCCGCCTGGCCCGGGTGGCCGACGACTTTGGCCGACAGGTGAGCCACCTCAATCGGGCGTACACGATGATCCTGTTTTTCAAGTGGCCGTACAGCGTGGTCCGCATCATCATGGTCGTGTTCCGCATCATCGAGCTGTCGGCCGCCGTGCAAGGCAACAGTCCGTTCGCCCGCATAGCCGTCGTACTCATCGTCGAACACGTGGGCGAGATATTCCTGTTCCTCGTGCAACTGTCGTATTTCTGCTACACGGGCGCCCGTTTGTCCAGTCAGGCACGTGTTTGTACGCCCGACGTTGACAATAATATTTATTATACATTTATCGTTGTTCGTTATTATGACATGACCTCGTGATGATTTCGGAGCTTTACAATGGAGGGAAACACTATCGGCCAGATCGTACGTTGTTTTACGCGCAATAGTTTTGAGGAGATCGATACGTTTTTTAGATATCAATACCGTTTGAAATGGATGTCTATACGCGGTAGACGGTCAACTGATCGCATACGTCGGGCCGCGATATAGTGGAATTAAAGTTATAAAACAAAGACCAACGTTAACTAAGTAATATTTTGTACACTTATAAGTGATACAACTTATGCTGCGACACTTATAAAAAATTTCATATTTTTTTTTTTTTTCTAATTATGCCTTAACTGTCATTTTCGATAATATACTATACGACGTTTCACGTCTTAAACCGCGGATAAGAGATCTTCTTATAAGAAGCTATAGCATCTAATAATCGGTCTTCGCTTAATTTGTGTCATAAATCATAATAATACTATTATCTATATGCCATTAAGTTATTTTAAAAATTATAAAAGAAATTATATTTTGCTGCATGTAGGTTATGCGTCTTATCATTTTGAAAAAAAATCAAATAAAACAATTTAGAAATGCAAAAAAAATTTTAAATCAAACTGTAAAGTACAATTTTACAGTACATTTCTAGTAACACCTACTATTATAAATACAAAAACACTCATGACCAGCTATTTTGACTATTTGACTTATATCTATATACCTGATTTAAATTAGTGTTCAATATATTAAAAATAATACGAAATTAAATAAGCGTATAATGAATGAAACCAATTTATGCAAAAACGTATTTCAACAAATTCATAGAAGATAGGTAAAAAAAACGTGAGAATACATTAGTTAATTTAATAGCAGTCATATGGGGTATTGTTATGTTTAAAATAATTTTTTTTTTAATAATATTCAACAATGTATCGTGCTAGTTAGTTTAATATAATAATACTAATTATATAATTGTATTATCGTCTACAGGCCAACAGGACTGCAGCGAGCTTACAAAAATTTAAACTCCACTATGGATCCCACCTGGACTTGGATGTTAAAAAAACGGTAAAATGTTTAAATTATTTTTTTTAAATACAGAATACAGAAGTAATAATAATTGTAACTTTAGATCAATATTTTTTGGATTAAATTGAATGCTAGAAAAATAAATTCAACAGTTGGAGGATTTGTTTTTGTTAATATGGACCTAATGAAAGCTGTAAGCCTGTGAAAATACTTTAAATTGAACGTTAATAGTTACATATTAATAACTAGTGTAAATAGTCATGTATTAAAGAATTACATTTATTTTATAGATATGTGGTGTCATTGCAACATATTTCCTAGTACTAATTCAATTCAAAAGTCAAAAAGGCAAATCCAAACCTTTGTACTACATTTGGAATTAGGTTTTAATAAAAACCGCTAAAAACAAAAACAATATCAAAACCGAAATTTAAATAAGAAAATCAATACCTGTATTCAAAATTGAAAAAAATGAAAACCAGATATAAAACCGAAATCGAAAAAAATATTTTCAGTTTCAAATTCAGCTCTATGTTAATTTTATGTATTACAATAATTATGTATAACAACTAAATATTATTAGTCTAAATCTGTTAGTCATATATGACATGCTTAAATGTATATTTATACATTTTTTTTTACAAGAAAATTAACATTATATTAAACTTAGAATTATTGAAATATACATACATATTTTACATAGAACTATAAAAATAAACATGTACAATATTAATAATAATTTAATAAGTTTTCAGATGTATTTAACATTGAGTGAATCAATCAAAAACATATTTTAATAAATCGCATTTGTTATTATTACTACTTTATTTATTATTTTAACGGAATTCATATTTTGTTAATTGATTTGTTTATTTTGTTTAGCTATAACAAACAACAAAAATTTCTTTTAAAAATGTTCAGGGAATTAAATTCTTTCAATCCTCAACTTCGGTTAATCCATGATAGTTTATCAAAATTTCACTTTTTTGTTAGTCTTATTTAATATTATAACAAATATTAATATTAATATTTATTAATTTTCTATTCATAAAATGAAACGAAAAAGTTATTAATTCCTACTGTAACTTTTCCATAGAGTCAAAACGATATTTAGAGCGTCTACAGATATGCATAATATCAATATTGTCGAACTACTTTCGATAATAAAATATATTGAATAGCGACAATACCGAAACCCATAATACACCAATCAATTAGACGTATAACTATAGCTTTCCAAACTAAATATAACACATTTATCGAATTTTTGTCCCTGCGCATTTACCTACCATAGAGTATAGTAGATTTAGAGTGGAAGACAACAATGCAGTAGATACGTCACTGTATATATAGGTTGTTTGACTTCACACTTGTAAGTATCTTACGTTGACATTGACTTAAAATTGATTACTCGAATACTCGAGTACAAAAGCGGTCGTGAAATGCAATGCAGTAGTGATTGTTACGGATACCTGCGTTTGACCCACGTATTGGCCGTATGTTGGGGCATGCCTATAACTCGAAGACGAACAGCCGACAACGTCAAACGTGGCAGAGACTCAACTGATGTACACAATGGTAATGTGCCATAGAGCTAATTGATTATATTATAATATCAAATACTTGAATTAACTTGGGGGAAAAAATGTAATAATCGTTTAGTTGTACTTGTCACTCTTAAACTTTAACTAGTGTTAGAGCAAACCTAAGGTTCAAAACCTCAGGTGTTAATAATATAATATTATTAAAATTCTTCTTATACCAACCGTAATCTAAGAATAAAAATTTAAAGAATTTTATTTTTTACAGTTTTGTCTAATGCGTAGATACGTAAAAAAATCAATTTATTATTGTTTATTTATTTTAGGATCATAATTTAAATGTTTGTCAAAAATCAAGCACATTGGTGAAAACGACGTTGACAATTATTATTTAATTAAACTTGAAATTTGTCATAAAGACGATGCCGCACGAATAGAGACTAATTTTTATCGGAATGGTCAAATCATTAATTACATCTAATTTTGTTTAATATATAGTACGAGACAATGGTGCAATAATTCTTTAGTTGTAGTTTTTTTTGCTTAGCACAGAATATTTAAAATATTTTAATGCAAATAATTAGGTATAATACATATTATTTTCAAATGCATAAACGTTGGTGATTTTTTAGTGCACTAAATTATTTAAGGCATTGCTCTACTTATCATACTTATTTCGCAATAGAACGCGAAATGCATCGATACTGTGCTGGGAAATCATTAAAATTTAACTATGAGACGTATTTGCCATATTTTTGTGCCACGCAGGGTACAGGTACTCGTTCGACCAGCGCATAGTGCCGGTGTGGTTAGCGTACGTGGCGCTGGACGCGTTCATCGTATATTTCAACTACAAAAAAGCGTCCGAATACGTGGGCGAATCGTTCCGGAAGTGTTTCGAGGACTCGTACTGCTTCGCCGTCATCGAGCTGGCCAACCGGAACCTGGGACCGTTCTCGGCGTTGATCTGCACCATGTTCTACGGGCGCCGGCACAAGGCGGCCGCGCTCGCCGGCACCGAGCGTACGTTGGCGTTCATCCGGGACACGGCGCGCGGCAGTACGGTACGGCCGCCTGACTCGCAGTACTACTCGGCCGCCGTGATAGCCGCGTACACGGTTTGCCTATGGCTATACGTGTCTGCCGAACCCACGACCGTCCTACTGGCGATCTGGTTGAACGCCCTCGGCCAGACCACCGTGTACAGCCTGGTCACGTTTCAGTATCACGTGCTGGGCCGCGGTTACGCGCGCGTTAACCGGCTGCTTGAGGAGGCCGCGGACGCGGTGAGCTACCGCGGCCATCCGTCACCAGATTTCCGGTCACTGGCCGCCCTCGTGGACCGGCTGGCCGACACGTGCGACGATTTCGGCCGGCAGGTTGGCCACCTCAACCTGGCGTACACCCCGGGCCTGTTGCTCAGGTGGCCGTACAGTATGGTCCGGATAACGATGGTCGTGTTCCGCATCAGTGAGATGTCGGTCGCCGCGCAAGATGGCCAGCAGTACGCGCACGTGGCAACTATGCTCATCTTGGAACACGTGGGCGAGATACTCCTGTTCCTGGTGCAGCTGTCCAGTTTCTGTTACGCGGGCGCCTGTTTGGCTTACCAGGCACGTGCATGGCTACCACGATATCACCCAAACTAACCTAATAGTATTATGTGATGAATAATAAATTATTAATATAATGTGACGAATGATTTTGAATTGCAGTTGGGACAGAGGAGGGTGATTTTAAAATTTTTAAAACGCACTATAGTTCTAATCGTTACGTAATACCTATCTACTAACGAATATCAGTCGACTGTTTGGAAAATAATTTGTATTTTTAATATCTAGTCGATCGTTTACACCTTAATGATTACTAAAGTGCAGTTACATTTCAATATAATATAATAATATTTATTTAAGTTTATTTCTCAACTGATTACGTCAAGTAATACATTTTAATAATGTTAAAATTTTAAAAAATATTCGTATTTGATTGTTTTTCTCGGTTATTTAAAAAATGTCTTATGGTTATAACCTTCCTTTTGTATAATATTATTGTAATAGGTATCAACTAGATCAAATTTTCAATCAGAGACCTCCCTCGAATTTGATGATCAGATCATTTATCTACCTAAAAAAGCATCTTTGGAGTTCAAACACAAAAATAAAAAAATAAAACAAACGTCATTGTAAAATCAATACATTCTTCGATCCAGTCAGAATCTAAAATAAAGTTATAGTGAACAAAACACACACAAATTTAAAGATAGAATTGCAGTTTATTTATGTAATTATAATATTAAACAACTGTTTAGAGAGATTTTGGTAGTTTTAATTTATTACTGATAAGATAATTGGTATATGAACAACGAATATGATATTTTTACTACGTTATATTATCATAAAATTATAACGATCCTATATGTATCTATCCAATTTTTAAAATTGTATGTTTAATTTTTATCGCCAATTTAAGACATTAATACTAGAATATCCTCGTTTTGCCAAATGAACCCATTCTATTCGACATTCTCCTATATTTATAAAAGTCAAAACTATATAACCTACATTCCTAATAAATTTATAATATAATAACACAATATACCTATAGTAATAAATATTATTTCGATTAACCAATATCATATTATTGTATTATAATTATATGTCAAGCATACTAAAAAGTTGCACAATACAATTATTTGAAATTGATAACTAATTAGTAATTTGTATTATCCAGGCCCAAAACACTACGGCAAGCTTGCAAAAGTTAAAACTTTTTCGGGGACAAAGCCTTTATCTAAACTCGGATGTGAAAAAGAAGGTAAATTTGGTTATAGATTATTATAACTTTCCAGAGTAAACCATTTTATAACGATTTCAGGTCAATATTTTTTTGATACAACTGAATGCTCGAAAAATAAACGCGACAATTGGAGGTTTTGTCATTATTAATATGAACCTAATAAAAGCAGTAAGTTTTACCATAACGTGGTCGGTGGTATTTTAACTACCTATTGATGTATTTTTATTAGATGAGTACTGATGTAAGCTGGTCAGAGTAAATTATTATATTACTGTGTGTCTTTAAATATTTAATAAATATTTGTATTAGGTAAATGTATTCTTGTATGATTATACATAGATACAATATTTCTTATCACTATATTCAAAATTCACATTTTAAAATAAATTAAATTTCGTTACATAATATTTTTTTTTTAAATAAATATCTTAAAATTACTTATTAATAGATAGCATTATAATATTGAAATTGAATTAAAAATTATAATAATATCTCGAAAATTAAAATGTAAAAGTGTTAAAAATACTTCGCTGTTGTTTGAGATGCAAAATGAAACAATATATTAAGGGTAAGTATTTTATAGATATTCAAATAATTTAAAACGAAAATATGTTTAAATTAAAATATTTGCATTCAACTAGTTTTAATACCATATTATATTAAAATTATTACAAATCAGCCCCTATCATTTTCATGTAATAAAAATAAAAATTCAAATTCAATTAAACTGTCTAAAGTAATACAACTATCAAATTTTCTACTTCTTATTTTCACTAAAACCTGTTTTAAAATTTCACTTCATTTTTATAAATACAAAAATGTAAATTTCAAAGGTATTTTAAATTTTCTTCAAATATAGGTATTATTTAAGTCACAACAATTTTTTTGTAACAATAATATTTTTCTAAGTACGATAAAATGATAGTTTATATATATGATTTGCCGGTATTAATTAAATTGTTGAATGGTTAATTATCTAGACACAAATAACAAAGTAGTAGTCTTACAAATGGACTGAATCGACTTAACGTCAGTAGAAGTCGTGGATGACTTGAGTATCCTCTATTATCCTAAATAGTAGTTATAAACTTGAATACGATTAATATTATTTTTTAAACTCTAAATATTAATCATGGAACTTAACAACAAATTTAAATTATACTTTTATGTTAACGCTGTGTACATACAATTTGTGTTTGACGCTAATGTTTTATTTTTCAATATTTTAATAATTAAGATTGTTCGGTTTATAGAAAACCTACACAGATTTAAATTTTAATCAATTCAAATTTTTAAATTTCAATATTTGTAAACTAATATGAAATCATATTTGTTTTAGATTTGTGGTATCATCGTAACATATTTCCTTGTATTAATCCAATTCAAAATTCAAAAAGAAAAATCCAATTCTTCATAGAATTTTTGGAATTAAGTTATTTTTACCATACTATGTATTAATTTCAAGCACCTGTAAGATTGTTATATTACTAAATTACTAAAAGATGACTTAAATTCATTATTTTTTATTTAATAATGAATATATTTATTATATGTATTATTATTACATAATATTTTGTTTTATTATTGTTCAAGAATTTTTACACAAAATAAAATAATTTAGAAAGTAATTGAGTTGACGATATTCCAATATTTATTTTTAATTACAAACGGCCAATATTGGAATCTTTATATAAATATTAAATTGCATCGTCTTTCGATAATGAAGTTATCTTTAATGAAAATCCTATCCTAGATCCTGGCTAGATAAAAAATACTTCCATATAATATTTATCTACACCTATATATATACTCGTATATAAAATATAATTTATAGATAAATGATCAATTCGTAAAAAAAATATACAATATTTAAAAATATAATTTTTATGACCTAATTCATTTAAATTTTTACAAGAATTGTACACCGTCCTGCAATATTAATTATACATCATATTATTAGGTAAATAGACCACTTCTTTATTGATAATATACTAGGTATACATACTAGACTTAAATTATATAGCAAAAACCCATATTGAAGCCCATATCGATTATCATACCCATTACTATAATAACACATTTAACGAAATTATATTGACCATTCGTATAAACTATATTATATCGAACCATAAGACACTTAAAGAATTACTTGACTTTTCTTCAATATAGTACCAACCTACAATACTGTTTACTAATACACATCAGCGTCGGTATATTATACCATATCTATATGTATTCGAGTAAGAAAAATGAAAATTAAAACCGTTGACGATTGTTATGGGTACATGCGACTTACACATTTAATATCTATGTGCTGGGGGCTTCCAATCACTCGGAAGAAAACTAATAATGGCTTCAAACACAACGGTGACACGGACGCACAAGGTAACGTTATGAATGTATACTATGTACCCATAATTAATAAAATAATTAATATACAAATTATTTGTATATACATTTTAATTAAATCAACTCCTAAATTGGTTTTGAAATCTATCTTATGCTATTTCTAATCTTATGTATAAAATAATATAATATTTTATATATTAAATCGTTATATTCAGTGTAATCTGTAATCAGAATAAATCTACAAATATCTAAAACGTATTATGTTTGATAAAAATATATGATGCTCTTGGACGTCCCCTAGCTGGTTTTCGTGCAGTCGATTTATAAACTTCTATTACCCTATAAATTAATTCGTTTTCGTGTCTAACTAAGTGTCCAATTATGTTTTATCATCTCCTTCAGATTGAGTGAGATAAATAGTGATGAATTGGTAAATAAAAACAATTAAATAATAGATGCATTAACTAAGTAGTAACTAAATTATCTTTAGTACGATTATGTCACGTTTAAATCATTTAGATTTTATGTAAAAATGTACACCTGCTGATAGATTTTTACAAATCGGTTTTGCACAATTTACATACTAAAAATAATGTTGATGGCATTTTAGTGTAATCTCGTACATTTTTTTTCTAGTCTATTGTGTCTTTGTACATCATATGAATACCAGTATAATATATTATAATTTTCTACGCTTGGCCATATCTTGGTGAGCAGTATAATAAAATTTAGTATACATTTTAATTCTTAATACATGTAGAATGTATATATTATGAAATCAGTACTCATAAGAGACTACCTATAGATATTATGATTATTAAATCACCAACGGAACTGCGGTCACGCCGTACCCAACGTGTTGTATACAGTGCGATAGACTCGCAGACTCCGGTCGGCACTCGAACACTGCCAGGAAGAAACGCTAAAATAATAATCGCAGTAAATAAAATTGTGAATGGGGTAAGGCGGAACCTGTCGCATTTCACCCCCATTGTGGCCCATTGCCAATTGTTAATAATGTGCGTGTATTATTCGATTATTGATTTCGTAAAAATAAGTAAAACGAAAAATTTGTGGTTTCAAAACAAATTCAAAATATTCGCTTCGTATCACAAACAGGCCACCGATATTCGTTTGACTTGCGCGTCACGCCCATCTGGCTGGCGTACGCGGCCCTGGACGCGTACGTGCTGTACTACAACTACGTGATTGCGTCCGGTTACGTGGGCGAGTCGTTCAAAAAATGTTTCGAAGAGTCGTACTGCTTCGCGGTCATCGAGCTGGTCAACAGGAACCTGGGCCCGTTCACGGCGCTGCTCTGCACCATGTTCTACGGCCGCCGGTACAAGGTGGCCGCGCTAGCCGGCACGGAGCGCGTGCTGGCCTTCATCCGGGAAACGGATCAGGACGGGGCCGCACTGTTGTCGCCGGCCGCCAAGTACTACTCGGCCGCGGTGATCGTCACGTACTGCGGGTGCCTATGGATGTACACGGTCGTCCAGCCGGCCTTGGTGATGGCCATGTTCTGCGTCAACGCCCTGGGTCAGACAGCCCTGTACAACCTGGCCATGTTCCAATACTACGTGCTGGGTTGCGGTTACGCTCGCGTCAACCGGCTGCTCGAGGCGTCCGCGGCCCGTCCGCTGGCCGACCGCGTGGCCCAGTTGGCCAACACTTTCAACGAACTCGGCCGGCAGGTGGACAACGTGAACCGGGCGTACGCGCTGGGCCTGCTGCTCAGATTGCCGTACAGCATTGTTCGGCTCGTCATGCTCGTGTTCCGCATCATCGAGTACGCAGCGGTCGCTCGCAGAAATCGCGGCCACCCGATGTTCCGCATAGCTATCACGCTGATAGTCGAGCACATGGGCGAGATACTCATGTTCCTGCAGCAGCTCGTCATATTCTGCATCACTGGAACCCGCCTGTCCAACGAGGTATGTTACGTGGGTCTAGAGATGGGTTTCGTGCATATGCAATTATAAAATTGGAAAAACTTTTCCAAACTATCATCGAGTACAAGAAAAGTATTTTATAATTTTAAAACAAATTAAGTAAAATGTCGATTCGTATATGAATAATCTAAAATATTTTAAAAAGTCTTACACTTTTAAATCGTCCATAGTATTTTTGATGCATTTTTACGTTTTTTTCGTATGGGGAGAAATACGGATTTAGAGAAACTAGGCTTATCTACATTATGTAGCGCACACATATTATTGTTTATTTATACTCGCACACATTGACATGACCCGGATGTACCTACCACATAATTTTCCTAATTCTTACTCCTTAGAAAATTACCGAATAGAACCCCATTGTACTGCATATTAGCTTCAGTATTGTATTAATAGAATACAATTTTATAATAACAATTTATTATACTAGACGCATAATAAATAATTAATAAAAATTATAACTTATAACTTTTTATAATATAATATTTAATATGTACAAATATTTTTTAACAACTAGGCCAACAAGACTCTAGCAAGTTTACAAAAATTAAAACTCTATCATGGATCCCAACAGGACTTGAACATAAAAAAAAATGTAATAATTCTACAGTATTTATTATATAGACATTTTATATTTGTAACTCATATAATTTATACGTTTTTAGATCAATATTTTTTGGATACAAGCGTGTGCAAAAAAAGTAAACGCAACAATAGGAGGATTTGTTTTCATTAACATGGACTTAATGAAATCCGTAAGTTGTATTTTAAAGATTGATGTTATTTGATATAAACATAATAGATATGTATAAAATACTGTATCGGACGATGATAAAAACTATAAGGACTTCAATGTACTAAGTGTTTGCTATCATAGTTGTAGAAACACTCGGAACTATAAATATTTCATGACTTTAACAAAAGTATCTCAAATAGTCAAATTTAAATCTCAGCAGTCAACAGAAATATTATGTATGTATAGTTATTACTTATAATAAATACTAAAAACAAACTATAGTTTTAATCAAGTTTATAGAAATGCATACATAATTAGTGTAAATGATGGATTTAATCTAAATCGTTTTTCTTAAACGATAATTTATCAATCTATTCAGATAATATTATAAAAACGATTTCTTAATCTAATATAACCCCATATATGGCTGCATTTAATAGATTGTATTTATTATTTTTGATAAATACTGTACACGCTAAATAACTTATCAATATAATATTCATTTAATTCGTAAATTATTTACGCACCTAACTTTTTTAGATAAAGTTTGTTATTTCACATTTAAGAAAAAATGAGAATTAAATTATATATCATGTGTTTTTAACTACCTATACTATATAAATGATTCAATAAAAATATTTACTAATATTAACAGTTGCGTTAAATTGAATTCTCTGTCAAAATATAGTCGACAAAATATATAATCATTTAATATAAATTACCTATAATAATAAATTATTGTGATCAAAAAATTAATAATTATTTAAAAGTTTATAACCTTTAATCGGTAGAATACTTGCATTAATTATGTCATGCGTGGTATGGTAAATAAGTACAATTTTATTTATTGAAAAAAAGTAAGAACATCATACTTTATCTAAAATTTATCTTAATTAATTATTTATAATGTCTTTTATATTAATAATTGAAATATAAATTATATTATGTAATAATATATTTTAATTCTAAACGCTGTTTATATGTGAAAGAGTTATCATTTTTGTTATTATGTTGTTGTGTATAAAAATAATAATATATATTTTGTTTTAGATTTGTGGTGTCATTGCAACCTATTTTTTAGTGCTTATACAGTTTAAATCTCAAAAAGGTACCTCCAAGCCATTACATATGTCCGATTAACTTAATTGTATTTCTTTTCATATGAATAAATTTATCTAACAACTAATAAAAAGTCCGTTCAATTATTACTTTAGCTATGTTATATTTAATTATTCACAAAGAAACAAAATATGTGTAGGTAAACTTATATTTTATAGAATTTGCTTTAAGAGTGAAATATAATAATTGCCATAGGTACCTATACAATATATACTATGAATATTGATAAACTGAATGATGTTATAAAAAATATTATGAAATCCAAAAAAAATTCTGTACACCTAAAGATTTTATTATATTTTTTACCTACTTGTACCTACCTAAAATAAAAATATCAGGATGAATAAATTCTATTTAGTCGTATAAAACGAACTAATTTACAAAATAAGCTAATTTTATTTAAATATTAAAAATATAAATTATTATTATGTTGATTTTATGAGCTAATTTTCAAGAACTTTCAACTATAAAAAAAAATAATATTACTATATTATTAAAATATGAGTAAAGCAAAAATATTAATTACAAAAACATTATATACTTACAACACTGTTTTAGGACATTAAAATAATTAATTAATGTTCTTTTCAAATGTTTAGTACTTATAAAACTATAATAATTTATATATTGTATTAGCTGTATTAGTGGAGTAATTAGGAATTTTCTTTAGGGGGGGGGGATTAATTTTTTTTTAATTTTAGATAATTGTAAACTGTATATTTCTTATATATAAAAAAAAAAAGAAAACCTTAAGCTATAAAAAACACAATTATTTATAAAATTATAGTTGGATTATTATTAAATTATAAGTATTGAAAAATATTAGTAAAATAAGGCTTTGGGGGATCTATTTCTCTCATTACCCCTTAATTAAGTGCCTGGTGGTATATCAAATATAATATCATTTAATCATGATTTATAATAAATATCACTTTATACTAATGAACAATTACAAATTCTAGTTGGTATATAGATAAATATGATAATCTGTTCAAAAAACAAGCAATAATTATTAAAAAGTTTTATTTTTTTAAAGAAAAAATATGTCTGTAGAGAAACTAAATGAAGTATAATATTATACTAAAAAATACCTTCTAAAAGTTTAAAACGGGTACAATATTAATTGGAATATTTGAAATCTTCGTTAAATTATTATGATACTACTAAATAATATAATATATCAATAATAATGACAAAATAAATGGGCCTCCGAAATAAATTTTTCTGAAATTTAATAGGTATATATTTTTCTGCGTGAGTCAGAAATAAGCCACGTTTTTTTATGTATTAAAAATGTTAATACAATTTTTCTATTAATACAAAAAATTCTTGTTTTTTCTTTTTTATATTGTCAAGGATATAACACAAAAATAACGTTACTTACTACTAACGAAATAATGATCAATAATATCGTTAGTATATAATATTTATGTATACTTAATAGAAGATTAATTTATACAATTTACACGAACATGCTTATGATCAATGCATCAACCTGCATACGCTATAAATAGTAAATAGTAAATATATTTTATAGAAAAGAAAATATATATATTTTGTTTCAAGAAATAGTGGAAACATCGTGGTGAATTGTAAAAATGTAAATACAACAATACGTATCGACGGATACTGCAAGGATAAAGGATAGATAATATATAAACTAGATATAACGGTATAAGGATTATAAATATATTTAGGTATTATGTGAAACATGAATTTCATTATTCAGATCTTAGCGATCTTACACAATATAATTGGATTTTACATAGTTATATCTAAAAATATATACTTTTTGAAAACATTTAGGAGGAGGCTTAACCATCAAATCCCCTGTAGGTATTACGTATACGTGTCTATACTGATACCACATTATTTTCTAAAATCGTCTTCAGCTATATTTTAATCTAAACAAATTGTATAACAAGCACTGTGCTTGGGAATCATTTTTTGCTGAGATGCGAATTTCAACAGTATTACGATTGCAATAAATGTATGTAGCGTATTACATAAATAGTGTCTACGGACTTCAACGTAGATATGAGTCAAGAATATAATTATATGCGTAAGTATAATACAACTTTTAAACTATACTTAATAAATTATAAATAACTTGAAATATTTACTCTTTGAGCGGTATCTTCCATGCACACTGTGAAAATATATGAAAATTTTCAATTGTTGTTATAAAAGTCTATGTAAATTAAATCAATGTCAGCCATAAGTAAAACAAATAGTTTGATTTCCACACGAAGTAAATCATAATAGGTATTTTAGTACTAATAATCGAACGATATCAAAGTGAGGTTTTATCATCGATTTTAATCAAACACATTTTTAATATAGATAGGTAAATATTTTTTTTTAATTTATCCAACAACAAAAAAATATTTTTGATAAACCAATACATTAAAAAATAACTTATTATTTCTTATTGATTGAACACGCAATGTGAAATAATGAAAAAACAATAAATTCGAATAAAAATATTATAGTATTCAATAAAATATTGCGAACAAAATTATTACGACTGTCCGGAATAAGTTGTGACTATATATTATATAAGGTATATTAATATTATACTATCACCCGTTATCTATAGAACCAAGGGAAATTGTATATATGTTATATTATATTAGTATATATTACTATGCATTTTACTATACACATTACACAATTATATTTTTAATTGATTTTAAGATATTATCTATTTTTACTATGAATTTATTTTTACTTCTGTATGTTGTTTAGAGAATGCCATTAAATTTGAGTTATATAATAAATTAATATAAATATAATATTATAATATCAATATGGCATATAAATAAATAATAGTAATATACTAATATAATATTATTATAATATTTATAATACTTATGTATGTTATGGGCAAAAGTCGAAATCCGGCAAAATGCCCCGGCAAAACGCGAACTGCCCACAATCCTTGGGCAAAATGTCATATTTCGGCTTTTGACTAGGCAAACTTAGTTATGACCAACCTCATTTGGACAAAACCGTATACTGACTTTTATCGTAAGGTAAAACTGTAGTGTCTTAAGTACGTAAACAACAAAATATTTTGTGTAGTTCTAAATGCCACGGGTCTAATATGTGTAGCAACAAATAAACAAAAATATTATTTTTTATTATTATTTATGTGTATTCAATTATATTTGTATTTAATATTAGCGAACGTATTTTAAGACACTACGGTTTTGCCCTTACGATAAAGTCAGTATATGGTTTTGCCCAAATGAGGTTGGTCATAATTGGTTTGCCGGATTTCGACTTTTGCCCATAACATATCTAATACACATTATGTATATTAGATATAAAATTATGACGGTTTTTAGAATAACGAAAAATGGTCAAAAGGGGAAGCTAAAGCCCCTTAGTCCCTCTGGGCACAACAGTTTGTCCCCTCTATGTAAAAGATCTTGACACGCCTATGGTTAGAACAATCAAAATCGTAAAAATAAAAATATAATTTGTGATATTCCAAAAAATTGGTGTTTTGCGTATACTATAATATAATATAATCTTTATAAGTAAATAACCTCGGCTACTGTATTCAAAAATAACGATAACATAACTTATTGATCAGTGATCACTGTACCTATACATGTGAATAAATAAACATTATAAACTTATACGTCCATTGCAGTTTTGATTTATATTCGTAATCAGCGATTTGCATTTAATCTATAGACCTTTAAGGCACAAAGGATTAGTATTATTCTTATAAATCCTTCAAGAGAGAAAAAACAAACTAAACTCATATGCCTATAATATCAGATAATAAAAAATTAAATGTGTATATTATATAATTATCTGCATAATCAATTATAACGACTTATAAAAAAAAAAATAGAAATGAATCCCAGTTTGATGAGATTATAGATACAGGAACAAAAAGTTTAAATAAAATAAAGGGGTTTCAAATCTTATCACAGAAATTTTGATATGATTAAAACAAATTCTAAAGTTTCTAGTGCTTTTTAATAACTCTTTTTTACTACACCCAAATATATCTCAAATACACGGTTTATAATATTATTCAACCTAAAATATACTTTATTTGATTATTACTTAAAATTTTGAACATTTTTATGATTTATAATGTACGTATAGGTAATATAAAATGCATATATTATATTAACCTACTACCGACGTACTAAAAATATAACCATATACGAGAATTTAAAATGTTTAAAAAAACCAATAAATTGTTATTTAGAGTCTATACGTATGACAGCTGTAGCTCCACTTATAATAATGTATACCTGTTAGTGTATTAATATATTAATATACTATAATGCGATTTGTTCAATATCTACTCGTTATATTGTGTATTACCTACTTAATACCTAATTAAGTTGAGTAAAATTTATTATTTATAATAAAACATTTTTGAACACAATTCTCTGTTATTGTATGAAAATCCAATGATTAGTAATCGCTACGTCATCATTATATTAATTTGGGTTCATTTTTCAGTGTTTTATAAAAATTACAATTATAATGTATTGATATTTAATAATAATACAATTATAAAAATAGTACCTTTTTTTTTAAATTAAAAAATGTAATTACAATCTATACACAAATTTGTAAGTAATATTATAAACTAATAAATAATTAAATCAATTAAATCAACGAATGTTAATTTTACATTAGTGACTGTGCGAGTACTGAGTAGTACCTTCCTAATGTAATACCATTTTGTTTATGATTAATTTATAAAGGTTTAAATCAATGAAATACTTAGATACTTACAGGGTTAAATTGTTATATTTTTTGAAAAAAAGCTTTATAATTTTATTATACAATTTATATCATATTTTTTAAATAATAATATAAAAATTTATATAATATGAAATAATATGTTAATCAAACCCTAAAAATACATATTATATTATTAAAACAAACTAAACACAAATACGCTATTAATAATCATATAAAAATAATCGAATTAAATGAAATGGGTAAAACCTATAATATTATAATAAACAGATTTTATTTGAATGAAATCAATGTCTGTTTTATTTTATTATTTTTTTGTCACAACTATAGTAGTCTTGTCGCAATATAATAATACGCTTAAAAAAATTACTTTGTACATATAATAAAATAGACTACTTATGTCTTTACGGCACATTTAATCGGTATAAATGACAAAACGTTCATGTTCCATGATTATATATTATATACTGCGAGTATAAGACTATAGGTACAACATACACATCATATCTACTTATTCGACTTATTGCAGAAGCACTACAACAATATTATTGTAACATAATTTAAAATATATCGTTTTTCCCTAATATGATTTTTTATTATTATTTTCATTAAATCTCAACGTCGAAAATGAAAATTAATAACTACGACAGTTACAAATACTTACGGTCGACCCATGTGACCGCCATATGTTTCGGACTTCCATACAGTCTCCAGGAAAATAAAAGAAGGTTTCGACTTTGGCGGAAACATTGGACATTTAGATGGTAATCGATAGCATTAATCATATTAACTATGTATTAATGTTTTATTGTGAATTAGTTATCTTCGGTACGATTATACACCAGTAACTGATAGACAGATACACTGTAACTATATAATAACGCTGCTAATACTGGAATAGAACAAACGATAATAAAAAAAAATAACAAGGAAGGTAGCTCGAGCTTAAAAAACTCTAGATCAGCTGAAACAAAGCGTTATAATTTTCAAACTATATTATTCAATATCGATTTGGTAGGTACCAAATTTAGTATAGGTGTATACTATTGTTTATAATATGATATCCGTATAGTTATAATTTGATATAGTTTATATGATTAATTCGCGGTATTAGCGAGAGCGATATCTATAGCTCACAGCCGGCAACAAATTAATAATAAAAATGTTTTACTGTAAAACGTACAGTTTTAGTCATCCAAGTACATTATTCACAAAATTACACGCCTAATATACTGTATGCGGTTGTCGTGTGCAGGCGGATACCGATATTCCGAACGCGTACGTGGTGCACTACTACTATACGTGGAGGGGGTGCGGTGCGTGGCCGGCTAGTTCCGGACGTGCTTTGAGGAGTCGTACTGTTTCGCGCTGATCGAGCTGCTCAACCGGACCGTGGGCCCGTCGTCGAACGTGATGTGCTCCATGTTCTACGGGCGGTGGCACAAGATCGCCGGGTTGGCGGACGCCGAGCGGACGCTCCGGTTCCTGGACGACACGCGGGACGCGCCGCCGGCCGACCACCAGTGCCTGTCCCGGGCGGTCTGGTACGCCGCGCCCGCGTCTCTGGCAGCGTACGCCTCGCCATCGCAGTTCTACATGTATACGGTGCCGCCGGCCGTAGTGACCGCGTACTGGTTCAACGGCATGGGCCAGATGGTCGTCTACGTGCTGGTGTTCGTGCAGTACTACGTGCTGGCCCGCGACCAGTCGTCCGCTGGCCCGGTTGGCCGACGTCAACGACGAGCTGTGCACCCTTGCCGGCCACGTGAACAGGGCCTACGCGCCCGAGATGCTCTTGCAGTGGGCCTACAACATCGTCCGCGTCATCGCGGTCATGTTCCGGCTGCTGGAGATCGCGTCCTCGCCGGACGGCCCGATGGCCTCGATCACGCCCTACCTGATGGTCCAGCACTTCGACGAGCTGTTCATGTTCGCGGTGTGCACGGTCGACGACCACCTGTCCGGCGAGGCAGGTAACTACATTATATTATAATACGCAAATACATTATTGTATCATAAGCATGTCACGCTGGCACACTGTCGTCCGGGCCCATTCGCGTAATTTTGTTTACATTATTGGTGTTGCTCATCTTTTCATGTCACAGTGAACATTAAATCCCCCTCTTCTGTTCTTCAAATGTATCTAATACGAAGTGTCACCAAAATTTTAAAATAAATTGTATCGAAAAAATATTATTAAACTAAAACCTAAGACTAATTATTCTGAACTAAATATAAAACATAACATTAAACGGGTTTACTTACCTATCATCAATGAATTTATAACAAAATAAATAAACAATATTTATAACCTATACCTATAACAATATAATATGTAGGTAATGTAAAATGTTGCTATTGACAGTCCTAAATCTGTATTAAATGAAAAGGAAAATAATGTATTTACATCGGACGCAATTCGTTTGTTGCGAACATATTAGCTAATACCTACTCCGCTAATCCGCTATACTTCTGATCTTCAAACATTCTCCTAGAGAACAAGGATGATACCTACTCCACTACTCCAGTGATACTCTGATAAACGATAGTGTGTCTGTTGTATAATTTTATTATTGTTTAGACTTGAATACAGGTATTTATGTATGCACTTACGTATGTTATTGCATCGTATTAGATTGTGTTAGTTTTGAACTCAAGCCATACAAATTTTTAATCAGTTAAATATAGCTACCTAATTTTATTTATATTAGTCCAACAATATATTCTTCATTACTTGAACACTTATACGTCTGACATTTGAAGCGAACCATTTTTTGGTATGTTTTTTTAATATGTTCAAATTTAAATATTATATTTTTCTTAAAACATAATTGCTACCTATTAAAATTATTCAATAAACTTAAACACTTAAAGTCCGCCGGAAATTCCACTAAACGTGTTTTCAGGTTTCAGCAAACTAAAATTATAAATTTGAATAATTGATAATTTAATCAAAATATTATAATTTAACAATTTAAAACTGAATATCAAAAAAGTAAAATAATTGTTATTATTTGTTTTTGTCTAAAAGAGTACTGGCAAGTCTGGAAAAACTAAAGCTTCGTAATAGATATAACAATAACATAGAAATCAAAAAAGCGGTTAGTTCTTTTAATTTATTTATTATATAATGTTACGTGCCTTATTCTATGCCTATAAACCTACTGATTACCTGTATATAAAACTATACATTTTTATCTAATTAGGTAAATATTTCTTTATGTCCGAGCAAATGCTAGAAATGTCTACGTGTCAATTGGAGGTTTTATTATATTCAACATGAGTCTCATTAGATGTGTAAGTTTAATAAATATATTATATTAATAAATTACATATTAAATGTAATTGTCATCAATACCTAAGCATAAGTTTACATTTGCATGTATTTAATAAAAATATTTTAATTTTTTTATAGGTCGGTTCTGTTTTAGCTACATATGTATTATAGTAATAATATAATTTAGAGATCAAAAAGGAAATTCAAAGCCTTTATATTACAATTGGAATTAATACAATACAATAAAAGAATACCTATTTAATGTCAAAATTTTCTATTAAGCTAACAATCTATAGCTTGATTATGATATTGAATTACATATTATGTTAATTAAGTAAAATTAACTCTGCAATTGGAAGATGAAATAGTATTATATATTTATTTTTTTTTAATTTTTATCTAGTTATGAAAATATCATAATTATAGGTAGTTATTATAATTATGCTAATCAAAACTTCAATATCTAATATTACATTCTTTCTTGAGTTATTTTAATTTTTTAAGAAAATGCCATACCCACAAATAATGACTTCTAATGAATTTTATTAAATAGTCTCTAACTATCACTTATAACTTATAAGATATAACACAGAACAATTTATAGTATTCATTATTATATTTTTATTTGTAATAACTTCTGAAATAATTAACAGAATAAATATTGAAAAATATTGTTATTTATTATAAAATTTAATTTACCATTCACCATACCCTTTGATATCATTTATATTACTACCAAAGAATAACACATCCCCGTGATTAGCAATAAACATAGATTTTTCATTTACATATTTTGCCAATTGTTGACGTTTAGCTATAGTCTCAAGAGTTTTGGATTTCTGTTCTTCAAAGTCTTTAATAAAATTTTCGGCATCTGGATTCAAAGTTATTGGATTAAGAGTCGTTTCTTTTTTTGATGATTTTAGTTCAGTAGAACCAACTGTAGTTGAGCATTGATGTGCAACACTATCAGCAAACTCTTTCATTCTTTTTTGGAACAAAGGATTTGGTGAATCTTTACAAAATTTAGTACCAGCAGAACTGCTTTCTACTAAGAGATCGACTAAATTTTGGTATTTATGTGTTAAAACCAATTCTGAGTCTTGTTTAGCAACATCATTTTTTACTAATGTTTTTTTGTCATCTTCTTTTGATATTTCATCTAAATTCTCGTTGATGGATAATTTATTTTTCTTAATTTTTTTTTTTGACACTTCGATGTCATCATTTTTTTCACAGATAAGTTCTTTCTCTTTTTTTTTCTTTTTCTTTAACTGACTTTCATCTGCATTTGGAGGTATAAGTTCAGTATCTTTTGGCTGTTTGGCACTGCGTTTATTTTTTTTTAGTAGCATAGTATTTACTTCTTGTTCTTCAGTTTGAAAATCTGATTCTTCTTTAATAGAAATTCCTTCTTCCATATTATTATTATCTTCATTACTTGATGATGTATCATGTTTATCTATTTGTAATTTTTTACGTTCTCTTTTAGATTTAAAATATTCTTTCATATTTAAACCATTTAAACTTTCATCATTATCTTTAACACCTTTTCCTAATATGCATGCCAATTCTTCTTTTTTATATTGTGTTAAATCTTTTCCCTTAGTGAATTTGTGGTAACTGAAAAACATAATCAATAAATTAATAATATTTTTCACACAAAAATATCAATATGAATATAAAACTTAATATTAATTAGAATAAATATATACAAACTCCCCTATAAGCAAAAATGTTTATGATGGGAAAGAAAAGTTAGAGATCATTACAGTCAAAGTTTTTACAAAATATACCTAAATACAACCTAGAAAGTATACATTATAAAATGAAACAAAAAAAAAAGCATTCCTTAAGAATAAATTATATAATTAAAATTTCCAATTAAAAAAGTCATAATTTTGTAAATATTAATTTTAAGTAATCTACATATTTGAAAAGCAACCATAATCAACATTTGATTTCAATTTGATCTTTAAAATTGTTGGCAAATAAATTATTTTTTTCTTATAATGTACATTATTTGAATGTGAATGAGTTACCTTGGCAATATTATGTCTGAATTTGAATAAGCTAAATTAAATATTACTAAAATATAATTTATAATTTGGTACATTAAGTTCAAAATATGCAGGATAATTTAAGGTGCTAGTGTATTAACCAGATAAGTCTAGATTTTTCAAAAACTCTGTATTAATTGGTGCAACAATCAGATAAGTCCAATCATTATTATAAGAGATATTGTATGTAATTAAACCCCAATTTTAATTTTTTTTGTCAATACTTACTGAACTCTTGATCTTGAATTTAATGAATTTTGAACAAGTGATTTTTTAGAAGTTATATCATTATTTGATTCTGATAGTGCTTGATATTGATCAAACTTTTCTGTTAATTGTGATAATAAGCGCGAATAGTCTTCACCTGCTTTGAACCAATCGTCTGCATTATTTGCTATAAATCCTAGTCCTATAAAAATATAGTCATCAATAAAAATATTTTACATATACATATAACTGAAATATAAAGATAGAATATTTTCTAATATACTTATTTTTTAAATTTAGTGAAATATTTTTGCAATTTGCTAGTACAATTTAATAAATTAATAAATATTAGGTACACGTTTACCATATTTTTAGAAAAAAAAATACCTATTATTACTTTTTTTTATGTATCGTACTATATTATGGACTGGTAATTTAAATTAAGTAATGAAATATTTCAGTATTTAGTAGGATATGTTAAATTAGTACCTAATTTAGTTCTTTATTTAAAATCATTATTTAGAAAACATACAATCTGTAACTTGATGCACAATAGGCATAATATTATTATGTAATGATATACATATAACATTTTTTTGGAAGGATTAGTACAAAAAATACTTAAACGATATACACAAAAAAAAGTCATTAGTGTACACAAAAAATATTTCTTCATTTTTCAAAAAGGTAAACACAATCTAAAATTGTTGGCGCATTAAGTGTATGTGATGATAGAATAAAATGTATTCATGCATTATTTGAGTAAGAAGTCATTCATTAATAACATAATTAACAAAATTAATTGCATTTTATGCAATTATGTATTTTATATATTTTTTATCTTATAACAAGCCATGACACCAGTTATTTTTTAAGTAACTTCTGGAGTTGCCAGGCATAATTTGGATGGAAAGGTTTTGTATGAAAGTGTATGAAGACATTAGACAGTTGTGAAAACTTTAATTAATTACCAGTAGGGTGCACTTTGTGTTCAACTCTTATGTTTTCTGATATCCCTTGCTTATTTTTCCCAAGACCAGATCCTTTAGACCAACCAAATTTTTCAAGCATCCGCTGTCCAAACTTTGAATCATCTGATTAAAAAAACACACACATCTAATTATATAAGTAATAAAAATGCAAAGGTTCAGACAATCTTAGAATAAAGACAATGGAAAAATATAATATTATATAAGGTTTGTAATAATCGCATTGAAAAAGGAAAGTGTTTAACAACAATTACCATTTGTCCAGTGATTTGGGGCCGACAAATTAATATTTTGTACAGCGTTTTTTCGTCGTTTCCTGGGTTCTGCTAGAGACATGACGAATGAAAGAAAAGTATTAAATAATTATACTTAATTTTTTTGAGAAACCAGGACGTAATATGCACAGTACCCGACGAACTATGTACTAACTCCTAAAACATATCAAGTATCAATTAATAAATCAGATTGACGAATTACGATGTGCAGTGAGCACGAGCGCACGGCACACGAAGCAACTATCAAGAAATTGGAATCGAGATAAAGAATACTTATCTGTTATCTGTTAAATTTATTCTTTATCTCTATGCAGCATGTAAAGCACTACAACTATCTAAATCATCTTTGGTTATTACTAATCTATTGGCGATACTGCGGACATGATGTATCTATTCACAGTGTTGCCAACACGGTGTCGTCGCGATATCGCCTCGTCGCCGTGTTTCGTCGCCGTCTTCCCGACCGCTCTCTTTCGTTTGGAATTATTGTTTAGCTCGTCCGCGTTCCGACGTCCCGGATTCGGAAAATTTTCAATTTGATCAGCAAAGAAAACACAAGTAAGAAATTTTTTATAAATACGTCTCAGTAAACAATATTGATGTCGGCTCTGCCGGTCTGCTAAATTTTCTATTGAATTGGTGACTACGAAAAAAGTTAAGTCTACTATAATTACACATGGCTAACCTCAAAACTCGACTTAAGTTATAAATCTGTTGAATCTAAACTTACCTATTGTGGCTTTGGTTAAAATCGTGTGCCTTGGTATTCGTGAATCTGTTCCACCAATTTTTAAACTGTCCCTAGGAGGTAACCTGTTTTATTTTTCACTCTACGTCTACTAGTAGTACCCTTCCCCCAAATTTTCATAAACGTTAGTTGATTTAATAATTTTGTTTATGCTTAATTATCCATGTCCAGTTGAGTGTTTGAACTTTTTAATTCTATTAAGATTTCTGTTCCAAAAGTTATTTTATTGATCATTATTTAGTATCTTCTCAGAGATAAATATATAGCCTGTGACTATCATTTCGTTTGTTTAATTTTTCTCAACTTAATTTACACCTACTTTCATAAACACAACGGGATTTTGTTTGGCAGTTTTTCATTTAATCTTTTTAACTTACTAAATTGTTTTTAATTTTAGAATCATCATGGCTGACGAAGACTGGGGAGATGTTGGAGTAACAAATGTAGATTCAGCCCCTGTTCAAATTGCAGCTGAATTACCAGAAGTGAAGTTATTCGGCAGATGGAGTTGTGATGATGTTGAAGTTTCTGATATGTCTTTACAAGTATGATAAAATGATAAAATTTAATTTTACCACCTATCTACTTAATTTTAATGTATTGTAATTTGTTATTATTAGTATGGATATATTTTACATTAAAGTTATTATTAAGTAGACATTAGTAATTAGAACATTTAAATTTTATAGGATTACATTGCCGTCAAAGAAAAATATGCCAAATATGTTCCTCACTCTGCTGGTCGTTATGCTGCTAAACGTTTTCGTAAGGCTCAATGCCCCATCGTTGAACGTTTGACTAACTCTTTAATGATGCACGGACGTAACAACGGAAAGAAACTGATGGCTGTACGCATTGTTAAACACGCTTTTGAAATCATCTATCTGTTATCTGGTGAAAATCCATTACAAGTTCTTGTCAAAGCCATCATTAACAGTGGGCCAAGAGAAGATTCCACACGTATTGGTAGGGCTGGTACAGTCAGGCGTCAAGCTGTTGACGTTTCCCCATTGAGACGTGTTAACCAAGCCATTTGGTTGTTGTGTACGGGATCCCGAGAAGCTGCATTTAGAAATATCAAGACAATTGCTGAATGTTTAGCTGACGAATTGATCAATGCTGCTAAGGTTAGTTTAAATTATACCTTATTGAATTTGATGGTTTGAACAATGAATTAATTATTTTTGTTTTTACAGGGATCTTCAAATTCTTATGCTATCAAGAAAAAAGATGAACTCGAGCGTGTGGCCAAGTCTAATCGTTAATTTCCATCTATTATTTCATTTATTTTAAATATACATTGTATATTTGAACTAAAACAAAATAAGTTTTTAATTTTTTTATTAAAAAATGTTGTTTATTATGCATTTCCTTAAATCCTTAAACAATACTTTTACAATTGTATCAGATATCTCATTGATGTTGTGATGCATTTTTTTGTGGTTGTAAGTATTTCGTTACTTGAAAAAAAATGAACAATTTCCTAGTACTGTCTTGAAGTATTCTTGAGGATATTAATAAATGTCGGCTGAATTATAAACTATATGTGAGTTGCAAATTCAGATACGTCAAATGAGTAGATTTGTGTCTTCTACTCCCTTCTAATATTTTAAATTAACTTGTTATTTTGGGAAGTTACATTCTTAAAATGCAATATTGATTTAATACTAAAACAACTGAACATTGAAAATTATTTTCATATAAAAAAAAAAAATCAAAACTTATAAGTATAAAGAATTATATTATATTATCTTATTTTAAAACATATTTTTTCCAAAAATGTTGAATAATTAGGGTGCACCAGTTTGCACGAGCACAACTGTACTTTTTCAAAAATTATAGAGGATTTATATGTAATATAAATTAAGGTTTTGGATAGAACATTGTTATCCATTTAGCTAAATCTCATTTTCCCAGCTTTCTATTTTCTTTATTTTTGCATAAATTTAATAAAACGTGCACACATTGAGACAATATTAATATAGATTTCAATAATTAATTGTGCAAACATTAAATCACTTTCAATAAGATAGTTAAAATTTGTTTATAACCTTTTTATAAAAAAACCCTAAATAATTTTATCATTTAATACTTGATTGTAATTTCTACTTATTACTAATCATTTTATAGTTCAGCACTTCAATGTTCAATTAACTATATATATTATGCTGTCATTTAGATTAATAAATTATCTAAGTCAAATTTATCATCACCTAACTGCTGAATCTATGAGTGAAATTAAATCAGTGTTTTATGATAGACCCTCTAAGAATTTTTAAAATTCATCCCCTGATTATTTTTTGATACTTAACATACATACTCTGTAATAGTCATTAATCATTATGTTTGTATATAATATTAAGACAGTAAATCCACAGGCATTATTAATTTTCACAAATAATTTCATATCGATCAACGAATTTATAATATAAAAACAAAAGTGTAATTCCCAACATTTTAGATCGTTTTCATAGATTATAGTAGAAATAGAATGTATAACATTTTGAATGTTACTGAATATGTGAGTATGACATGTATAACAATGTCGTATCAATTATACATTAAATATATTAGGCTGATTTATACTTGATAAATATATTAAATTAATTAAATATAGTAATAGCTGGTAGTATTCGGAGCATTAGTTAATATTATTTTGATGAAACTATGCTTAAAATGATGTCTTATAAGGTATAAAACTAAGTTTCGTTATAAATAAAATTAGTATTTTATGTTTTCACAAATGACGGTATATTTTTCAACTTTGAAAAAATAACAATCTTGAACACATAAAAAATAAATATATATATATATTCATAATAATATATAACTATGTATAATTTTGTTCTAGACTAAAATAAAATCAGAACAATTTCTTAAGTAGTAACAAATGGTAACGCTTTGTTAAATATTTTAAGTTATAACAAATTGGTATCACGGAAGACAATTATACTGCTGTGTCTTCTGTCACCTTTTGATTCCGAGGCTGATCTGTTGTAGGAATATCAGTAGATTTTGTTTGAATTTGTTTTTCGTGAAATTCCTGAATGATAAAATAAACAAATTATATTATTACAAATAGTAGATTTTGTTTTAAAAAACTTAACAGTGATGAGATTATATAATATTAAAAACAAATAATACAAAGAAATCATTAGAGAAAGACAGATATATTACTTATTAAATAATAAATTATGAGTAATGACAATCAATAAGTATAATTTAACAATTATATATTTAATTTATTCAAAAATTAAGTAATTAACAGATGATGATTGTATCATATTTAATTAAATAATCACCTGAAAACAAGGAACCAGACAAAGATTTATATTGCATTCAGGGCAGTGATATTTAGTTTTACGTCTCAAGAACCTTCCACGGGTGTCTATCGTGTTCCAACAGAAACTGCATCCAAGTGCTGGTCCAGAACGCAACAATGGACAATGGTCAGATCGAGTTGATCCATTATAAGAATCATTTGTGTTTACCTATAATGCAGTTTAATATTGGCCAATAACTGTCATAGCATTCACAAAATTATGCTAATACGTTTTACAAATAATATTAATACACAATGTATAGATTACCTGAGAGACACTAGTAGGCAGTTCATCATTGTAGAAAGTTCTAGCTGTTGAACTGGGTTCAGATGGCTGAGAAATTTGTTTGACTATGATTGGTTTAGGAACAGCTAGTGTGTTGGTCGATGATGGATTTGGCTCTGAACACTGCCTCTCGAGCACCCGGATAATAGGTTCAGACTCATCACTTGTTTCGCTTTTAACCATAGATGTATCTGTACTCATGTCACTATCATTGATTTTTATATGGGGTTGACGTACTAGAGTCCTAATTCGTTTATTAACTGGAAAATTAAAATATCCATTTTTAATATTTGCTGTTAGCACTTTAAATTTTTTTTTAATTTATTATTATTATCATTGATTATTAAATGCAAGGTAAATAAACACAACAAAAATACAAAATACAATAGTTATATTTCGATATACATTACATTTAAAAATAGTTTTGTTATACAAATCAAATTAAACCTAATAATATATTATAATCGTAATTTCTATACAAATAAATAATATAAGATTAACACCAGATTGCACAATCATCTGTTTCAAAGAGCTTTAACGAGTCATTAAATACTTAACAATCCCTTAAACATAAAAAAAATGAACTGTGATGGATGTGTCATTAAATATTAATGAATCGTTAAATTATTAATATTATAAACTATTTGTGCAAACCAGCATAAGTGAAATTATTAACTAAAATAAAAGGAAACAAAATAAAAATATGATTTGTTAATAAATAAATCCATAATTTAAGTATGGTTGTCTGTTGAAAATATTGAAGGTGCAGGTGAAGAATAATAACATGGATTAATCACTGTCAGAGGCTGAGAATACATTTGTGAAACATAAGCAGGATGATCAACTGCCGAAGTTTGAGATGTTGAAGGTTCATATAGTGGCGCTTGATACACTTGCTCGGATGATTGACCATTAATTGATGATGCTGGCGAGGGGACTGGAATAGATGAGGAAGACTGACCTTTTCGATGAACGGGATAACCTTTTTTTTTGTACTCGAGCCACAATGTACGGTTATTTATCCCATACTCTTGAGCAGCACGACAAAATCCCATACGGCCCACACGTACAGCTTCAAGAGCTTCTTTAAAACGATCACTCTCCCGTATACCAGGTTCTCGTTTTTTGCGTACTTTATTTTCTGGTTTGGATACTGCTTTGGCTTTGGGTATGGCGTAGACACTGTGAGGCGGGCAATCAGAGAGCTGCTCCAAAAACGACCAACCTGTTAGCAAATGTTGTAATTTGTAATAAAAATTTCTGGTAAATAAGATGTTTAAAATGGAAAGAAAAGAAGACACAAAAATTAAATTTTCAAGAAGAAATACATTTAAAGACATATTAAATTATGCAATTAAGCAACTCTTTAAAGTGAGCATTTACAGGTTGAACGTTTTTGAAACTATTCACTCATCTAAATAGTTACTCATATTTTGGATTTGCTTAGCAAAAATAATCATTATCCTACAAAACTGTATAATAAATGAAAAAGAACATGCTTTTTTATGTACATTAATTTTAAAGATATAAGTAATGCTTTCATTAAAATGTTGAACTAAATACAAAACAGAATCAAAACTTACAAAAATAAATTGCGTATTAAACTTAAACTAATCAATAAACAGTAAATAAGTACTAAACTACAAAAGTATTGTTATAAATTATGATTAACCGTACCTTCAGGTTTGTGGTGAACTATTGTTGTATGGTTATCTGTAGATGATTGTTTGCTTACACTAATAGGTTTTGATGTTTCTTGTCCTTGTGATGTAGGTTGAGATCTCTATAAAAAATAATACATAAAAATATATGTTAATAAAATTCATTAATTTGTATATTAATAAATTCATACAGTTGACATATTATCTTGTTCGGTTACTGAAATATCTTCGATAGAACTATTGTGTTCAGATTTATCACTGGATGTTTTCATGAGATGCATTTTTTTTCGTTTTGCAGAAGGCGACAATAAACTATATTCAGTTTCTGCGTGTCGTGTTGTAGCAAAAGGAAACATAGTTTTCTCAGTCAACCCTTTTATTTGTAAGCTTTCCGCTGCCTTAAAACATTTAAATAATTAATATTTAATTTATACAATAGAATAGAATAAAATAAAATTTACTTTTAAAATAATTGGGAGTTGATCTTGAGAAATGTTAACTTCGCCATAATACATAAACTCTATTAATGTTTTCAAATGATTATATGACATATCTTTGATGATGATTATTGGATGTTGACAAGGTGTTTCATTGAAAAGCATCTATAACAGTAAATACACATTTAATTTAAAAATATAATGAAATTATTTTTATAACAAATTCAGATAAAACTGATAGCTTATGTTTAAAATGAAAGACATAGTTAAAGACAAAGTTCTATATAGGTAATATTTAGAATAAATTTTTATTTCATTAAAACAATTGATCCAATGATGCAATTTTAATACTGAAAACTGTTTTAACTCTTATGTTTTTTAGATCCCACGAACAACTTTATTAATAATTTACTTATCCAAAGAAGTAAATCACTGCTAAATATTTATAAACTTTTATATTTTGATGTCTAAGTATAAGTTCAAGTATGTTATAAGTTATTAGAAGGATATAAAAAATACGAGACTAAGATTTTAATCTGTTTAGGAATCTTTATTATTCAATTAGACCGGTCAAAATGTTGGAATGAAAATAAGTTCTTTTAGCAGGTAGTCATAATTTCAAACCTCTTTAAAATTGTCATACTTATTATAGCAAAATACTTTGCATTTTTCTTTTTGTAGACAAAGTGCTCAAATTAAGAAAGCATAACTTTTTACAATATTGATTAAGTGTTAATCTACTACCTTACATATATCTTTCTAATATTTTCTTATATGCAACTTTTTTTTTAACATACCAAGAAACAGATTATATTACAATAAAAATTAATTTTTTTTTTATTAAATTCAAAACAAAAATAATAATACATTTTCATGTTTTATGATTTCAGGCCATGAATTTCATCCAATTCGTTGAATCATTGATCTTATGATTGCATTTATTTAGCGACTCATAATTTAAGAGGAACAAATTACTAGGCTCAGAACTAACAATTTACCAACAATTACATTAGATACATTTCCATTGTTTTAAATGTTTTAATTAGAAATTTTTTAAACATTCAGCCATCTTTTAATTCATAAAGTACCTAAATTTTTAACTTGGGTATTTCTGTAAAAAAAAAAAAAAAAAATAATTATATTTATTTTTACATTTTTGATATACAAAAAAAAAAAGAACTGACATTGAGTCAAATAAAAACAAACTTAAAATATCAGAAAAAATTTATTTTTAAAAATATGAATCACATATATTAATATGTGTAAGTATTTAAAATTGTAAAAAAACGAAAAAATAAATTAGTGCTAATTTAATCAGAAATTTGAGAATAGGTATAATTATAAATCTTTTAATCAGATATAAAATATTATTACTAGGTAAACATAGTAAAAATACGTAATTTCTGTTCATTTTAGTATGGATTCCCTACTTACAATAAGTTAATTCAAATAGTTTCTTTAATATTTTTACCAAAAACTTTATGTGCTTTCCCCAGGATAACTATACATTAATACCTTAATAAATGTTGTTATGAGTAATGTTCACATACTTTGAGTAATTTGGCTACAAATTGAGAAAAGTGACAAACAGTTAGAATATAAGGTATTTTGGTATGACATATTTGTCAGAGATAAAAAAATGTCATGCAGATATCCATGTCATTCAAGAGAATCCATAATTAATAAATACGTAACATCTCAGAATATAGATAAATAAATATTTAGATAATCTTAATACACTATCAAATAATAATAAAAATTAATTATCGTTGAAAAAAAATAACAATATCAAAAAACAAATACATGTAGGTACTATAATGTAGAATATTGAATATAAATTCAATAGAATTTCTTATCAGCTATGTTTTTTTACTTTAAAAATTTATCTTTTAAAGATAATATGTCTTATTTGTTTTGTTTGTAGGTACTAGATAATCATATATTTAATTATCAAAATAACTGAATATGATCAATAATAAAAATAATTCATAATATAATTATTAAATCATATTTTAACGAAATATAATACCAAGACATTTATATAAGCATATCTGCTAATGTAGCAGTTACTAACGCATGGTTATAATAGTGATATTATTGTATCAAAGATTAATTGCAGTATGAAAGCTTAAAAATATACGCAACTATTTATCTTATTGCAGTGCGTCGGTAATTAATTAATTAATCATTAGTAGAGATTCTTATATATTTTTGTTACTATCAATTTAGAATAATAATAAATTATGTTATTTACCAACGATTTAATTCAACTATAATAGTGATTGAGCTGCACAGTAGTAAATACCAAACACTCGTATAATATAGTATTGGTTTGTTTGACCTGAAGAAGTACCAATAATGTATATATTATTAATAAACGCGTTTATTCAACATAGAAGACGACATACGAGGGGCCAATCAACGTGACAGAAATGTCGGTCATTAACAACACATATTTCACGTTGAATCTAAACACTGGTGATCGAAAACAGACCACCAGGAACGACAACATCCAGTCATTGGTTTAGATGTAATCATTTAGTGAAAAGATGGAAATAACTTTAAAAAATTCGCCCACTACCGATGGTTAGGATTTGAATTTGAGGGTTTTAGGTCTTACTTGAAAATAGCTGCTGCACGCAGACAACACGACTTTGTGCACTTGTATTTTCCGGCCCTCGGCAGCGATAGTGGCGTCCACGAACATCTCACTGTTCAACAGGCCCGTCATGACGTTCACCAGATTTGGCTGGTGGTTGTTCCACCGCAAACAGAACCTCTGATCAGCCATTATTTGAACCTGCAGATCCGCCAGACACGAAACGGATCGACCGCCAAACAAACAAAACAAACGCACGCGATAATCAACATGCAGTATGCTATATGGTAGTCTATGTTAAACACTAGTGGGGGACTACTGTAGTCAGGTGGCTGGTAAACTACAACGGGAATATCACGTTTATGGTACTTGATATACATGAATAACATCATAGTGTGTTGCACCGAAACGGCGAGTTTACGAGCGACGACGAGCTGTATCATAATATAATAATATATACAATCCTTACTCGCACTCACCTTAGGGCTTTAGGAGCACTTGCGTGTCACGATTTCACAAACGAAAACGTTTAAACGACCGCACCGGCCAGTAGGTACGTGAGTGACTCTCCGAGTAGTCGTCGTTTGGTTCGGCGTGGTGAGGAAGACTCGGGACGGTGAAGACGATGTCGGAATCGGAGACGGACAGGCCGGTAAAGACACGGCGTAACAAGAGAACAGCAGCGCGCGCGCGAAAAACGAGGAACGGAAAAAGGAATTAGAAAACACCGCCGTTCGTCGTACCCGCGAGAAGGTAATTTCTCTCCTCCTGGCTCGTTTCAATGTTTTCAACTTTTTTTTCTCTCTTTTCTCTCTTATGCTAATAAATAACTTTTATTTATAAATAAACAATTCATTATTATGATAAAATCGCGACCCATGACGTCAATCGCCGCGCAAAATCGCGTTGGTCACACCGGGCCCGCGGCCCGCCGACCGCGGGACGCACTGCCAACCGATCGACCCGCCCCGCCCCGCCGGTCCGTTCGACGACCACCCGCCGAAAAGGGATCGCGTTACCGTGCCGTAATAATGCGACGTACATTATTATAATAGTCATAATATAAATAATAATAATAAATATATAAATAAATTACAATATACACTATAACTGCTGTACAGTGTTGAGTATGCACCGTGTTTAGTCGCGTTCACCCGTTTACCGGCTGTTAACATTATTATTATTATTATTATTATTATTTATTACTATTACTATCCGAACGCGTTCAATGCCGTAATTTTGCCGTCCGCACACCGCACCGCGGCCATCGCAGTTGAGTTGTTTTGGTACGCATTACGCCATTACGAGTACACGCTACAGTACAGTGACGCCAGTGAGTGCACTGTTGTATTGTCATGACGCGTACTTACGATAAAATTATTGTTGTCGTAATCGAACGATAATGTTTTAATGTCATGATTTTATAGTTTGTACGTTGTCGTATAATGACAATTGCCAATAGATGAAACAACCTCCTCGTCTCACGACGTGCACGCGAATTTTATTTCATTTCTCTTCATTTGATTTAATTTCTCTTTCTGATTTTATATTAACTTAATTTTCATCTCGCCACTCGTCCGCAGAGACGTTATTATTTTTTGATTTTAATTTTTTCAAATTTTTCTATTACGCGCCGCGGCTGCGCTTATTCCAACTCAGTGGTAAGTATAATGTTATTATTATCGTCTACCTACTATTTAGATTCATTTATTGTGTTTCTAATACTCTGCCTACGATTAATGTGGATCATCGTACGCATTACGTATACAATTTCGCGCACACGTGTGATAAATTATGTCGACGCGACTTTGCTTGACTGTTTGTATTCGATAAATATTAGTTCGTGTTATTTTGTTCAACGCTTCTGCGCATTTCCCGAATAAGCTCAAGGTCAATTAAAATAACTACCTAATAGAATGCGATTTATTCATTTTTTTTTATTTTAACTTTTCCCACCTATAAACGTAATATTAATATATTATTACATTACGTCTATACACCAGTCTAACAACAGTTTAAATTATTTTTTATGTTTATTTTTTTTTTTGGTGTTTCAGTTTGTTTAGTATTTGTTGGTCTCTGATTTATCATTTCGTATCGAGTAAAAGTTATTACGGAAACACATGCATTGAATGTATTTCTTGCCGTTATATACGCAGCATCACGATCAACAGATACCCGCTACTACTGCTACTACTAAGATTACCGCTACAATACTACTACTACAACACTTCTGCAGTCTGTGAGAAAGCAATCAATAAGAAATCCTATTTAAATTATTTTGGACATACACATTTGCCAATTGAGCATTAATCATTGCCATTTATTGCTCAGGATACACAACGCTTGTTAAGACGACTTAGATAATAAATTATATCAATTAAGAAAAATAAGGTAATTAACAACACTATAATATCATCTACATTCATAATATGATACAATGGTTTTAAGCTTCCTCCAATTATATACTTATTAATTATAATACAACCTCCCTATTCTATTTTAATTTTTTCTTAAAATGCCATTGCATTTATTTTAATCAAGAAATTAAGTATTTAGTTTATTAGGAGGTATATTCTCAACTAAGAAAATAATGTTTGGTAAACATTTACTTTTTAGTTTGTATTAAAATTATTCCTTATTACTAATAGTTCATTGATCAATTTATAATTTAACTGTATTCAAAGCTAAATGTTTCATAAACCACATTAATACCTATCGAATAACTATAAATTATACGATTATCGCTATAAAGATTATATAGTTATGTGTATTATTAACCAATAATTATTATTATTTTAAAAATGACTTAAGTTTTATCATGATCTAATATTTTTGATCATTGAAACCATATTTGGTGCATATCAGTAACCAAATTTACTATTCTACAACCAGTGTATAGAAACTAATATCAAAATATGGATAAAAATTATTATTAACTATTTACAAAAATGTGTCTATTCAACATATCCAAACTACTATCTCTACAATATTTAAGTAATTAAAAATAAAGATTGCCATTCGAATAAATGTATAGGTAGTTAATGCCTGATATAAATGTAAACAAAATGGGGAACTATGTAATCTTAGAATAATAAACTACTTTGTATACCTTTATCATTATTTAGGTTTTGTATGAATTAAAATAGAATTAAAAGTTAATTTTTATACAACAATACTAAATTATTTTATTTAGTATTTGAAATTAAAATGTAATAGCAGTCTATACAATTTTATTTTTAAGAAATTAATATAATAATTTAAATTTCTTCTATAGAGTAAAAATGTTATAGTTTATTTTTAACTTTAAAAATGTGATTGGAAAATCTACTTGGGTTAAATAAAAAAATATACTAATACATATTTATTTTATTAATTAAAAACATTTTCAACTGAAGAATTATTCATTCATTTCCATTATGCTATTAAATTAATTACATTTTTAACATACATTCTTGAGATCCTATTAATTTTTTATACATTTATTATACTCTTATATATTTTCTACATATTTCAAATACATAAATACTAGATTTTAACTCATGCTAATTCAATTCTTGGGTACTTAAATTATTGAAATTACAATAATATAAAATCAATAATAAAGAATAATAATATGTATCTATTAGATTTTTTTGTATATATTCATATACATAACTTAAATTGATTCAACTTGAAATTTTAATGCACCTAAATTATTATGACACTCGCTTTGGAGTTGGCCAGCATTACAGGCATCGAGTTCTGCAGCAGTCCGAGTAATCAATAGAAGACTAAACCATCAAACACGCTTTCATTTTGTAGTTAGTAGAAATTGGTGGCTTTTCCGTAATACATTTTGAATTTAATTATGTCGATTATAAAGTAGGAAGTGCGAACTTTGCTCTGAAGAATATTGACATGTATTTAATACTGACTTGCCCATCCAATAATTTAAATAGTTCGATAATGTGGTAATCGGCGTACCGTCTAAGCTATGACACCCAACACCACTTGTTTCTAGTAGGGTTTCAGTTAAGAATTAAAACAGCAGGCGTCGCATCCGCCATATGAGAGATATACACGATATATTTTAACTTACCTAACCTAATTTAAGTATTTAAATCTAATATGATAATATTGTTAAAAATTAACCAATACCTACTACATACATTTCCTGAAAATTCTTCAATTTGTAGCTACTATTTGTATATTTATAGACAGATTATTAGGTACTATTTATCATTACACATTTTTGTATTTATTTATTTTTTATTTTTTTTATTTATATTTTTGAATAGGTTAGGTCTAGGTACATGAAATTAATATAACACGAGTAGTTATTGCCTCAATTATTTAAATAAGATTCTCAAATACTGAGTTTTATATTAATGTAGCATCATTATAAATGCTATATACTTTAATAATATAGTTGATAATGTCTTTTTAACGAAAAATCGAACAAGAAATGTGTTCGTTATGTGTAAAAATAAAAGTCTTGCTGATAAATTTAACTCTAAAATGATAACTATTACAGCTGTACAACGTATTAAAACAGCTATTATAATTACAGGTAATATTATTAATAATTTTGATATAACTAAAATTTATTTTATTAATAAATATCACAGTTTGAAATATTTTTACCATAATCCTATCTGAAAATGACGTATATTGTTTTTTTGAACGAACAATATTATTTAACTTCTGTATTTACCTATTAATTAATTATAATATGTTTTTATGGGAGTTTTATTTATTATTTATGTTACTTTGATACTGGACACAGTATATCGATTATATTATAATAGTATATGACGATAGAGAAAAAACACGAATACGTGATAAACTTTTTTGTACATTATAGTCTTAGATCATATAGTATGGATATAGTCACAGTGTATTATTTTTGGTTAATATTAGCGACGAGTCGCTGAATTAGGTGTTTGATATACGCATATGTGTTGCAATTTCTCGCATAATTATTAGATACAATAGGTATGATCAATTATGTGTAGTTAAATATGCAAGAAGTTACATCCTAATTTTGAGGACTCATCGCTGATATTGGAAACATTTTTTTTTATTTTGATTTATACGCTTTAATTACATCCATAGTATATGATTTAAGATTGTGATATACTGACACGTGAAATATTCGATCAATAAATGTTCAACTAATATTAGTTATAATAATTATTTCAGCGGCTGTCTTGTATAAAAGACTACTTTAGTTAAGATTATTTATATGTTACCATTTTATAAGGTAATACGCATATAATTATGAATTATGTTAAACTAATGATGGCTAAAAAAAAGCCGACCATTGATGACAGCTGAAATCTAACTATTTTTTTGACTGAGATCAGAGAGCTTGTACCAAAATAAAATCGAAATGTCCTTATTTAGTGATTTGTCTCACAATTATTCACAAAACAAGCTACTAAAAACAGTTAGTTATGATTTTTAGAATAGCGTCAAATAATAAAATAGCTAGTTTAATTTGTGTACAGTTAAACATCTTAACTCAAAGCTGCTCTCTGTTCTGGTCATTTTGTATATTTTCTAAAGTAATTTCGTGTTATCCATCTCCTTAATGATTCTTTGAAATAATCATTTGATTTTATAGATTTATCATTTCTATATTTAGGTACTTTCTATTAATTTTATTGACAACTAATGGATTTGAAAGTCAGGTTACTATAGTTAACTACATTATATACAGATACTCAACTCAACTATGTTATTTGGTATTAAGTATAATTAATAACATACATGAATGCGACACAATTTGTTAAAATTAGGGAAGTACTTATACACCTATTGCGCACCTATAATAAAAAAAAGGTTTTATTTATCATTTAAAATTGTTAACGAATATATTGAGTTTTAACTAGACTCAGCACTACATTAATATTACAATAGTAATATTTCTCTTTACAGCTACACCAAATAAATCCTCAATACAATTGTTGAAATAAACACCTATATTTGAATACCAAATATAATAATGGTGCTTGATCATTATATACGATAATAATAATGTGCTGTATCTCAAACAATAAAAAATAATGTATTTCTTTTCGCTGTTGAAACGATTCTTTCAATATTACTAATTTAACCCAAAAATATACATAGTGAATTAAATAATTAAAATGTGCTATCTTATTCCACTTTTTGTAGAATATTTATGTTATTTATCTTTTAAAAACGTATCCGCGAACATAAAAGAAAATGGAAAAACATTTTAAAACCTCGTTCCTATCAGACATAAAAATCTAAAGTATATAACATAATATTTATATTGATTAGATTATTAATTAAAATAAAATATAGAGTATATTTAGTAACATATTGAATGATTTTAAACTTGAGACAAAATTAAAAGTTAAGAAACAATTTATCCAAAATACGAATTCTCTTGTCCTAAACATAATTTTTCTTTAAACATCAGACTAACCCATTTTAGGTAATTAAACTTGAATTAATTGTTTTTATTGATAATAAAACCTTAGTGCTCCAATACGTATTTCTTTACATTATTTTACGCAGTACCTATGAATTGATATAAGTTGGAAGCTCTGTATTTTAAACATATTAAATAAAACGTTTATAATGTAATAATATAATATATTGCTATTTATTTTAAAACACGATATACCCAAATACCTATTATATTAATATACCTAATCAGAAATCAATCATGAATGTATAAATTAAAACTAACTGCAGATATTCAGTTCAACGAGCATATGCCATCTTTTGAAAATATTACTTATTGTATTGTTTATCTATCTATCTATGAATAAAAATCTTAGTCACGCATATTCTTTGAAACTACTTCGCAGATTATTTTGATTTTTTTTTTTTATGATAGTGTACATTGCGTTTCAGATTTTAAGCCTATTCCTGATTCTATTAGTTAATGGAAAATTGAGTTATCATTTTTTTAAATACCTAATTGGTAAATACGTACATAAAAATATATTTCTTTTCGTGAATGAATAGTTGATGTACGATAACAATATATAACTTAATGAGTTTTGGTCCAGAATGAAAAAGAAATCAAATTTGGGTCGTTCAACAAAAAAAAAGCTGCTATTTAAACCTAACCTTTGCAGACCCCACTCATTTTACATGAAGACTTGTTATTTATCCATATTATAATATGGAAACTATGAATACTTAAAAAAAAAATAATGAAAAACACTTAAATAATATATTCAAATATCTGGGCTTATTAAAATTGTCTTAATTTTACAAATAAAATTCATCAATAAGTTACAGGTAATTAAATTTTATAATTATAAGTACATTAGGTACCTAATTTAAAAATATATGATAGTAACACTTATTAATCAAATAAATTGACATCGTCTAATAACTTAATATTTTAAATAAAAAAAATTCATGTTTGTTCCAAATTGTGTTCATAAGTTACGATGTTTAAACTTCAATAAAATTTCATTTCATTTCCTTTACCTTGAACTACATATACTTCCTTCAAAATAATAAAGATGATTTAATGACTAAATTATGAAGTTTTTGTGAAGCACAGTATTTGAATAATAAATAACTCGAAAACGATTTTTCGTTGTTATCGTTTGTTTTTGGTGATGATCTTATAACATTAAGTCGACGGATAGACTTGTATAATTAATGATAAAAAAAAGTTAATAACTCAGTTGACACATTTGACAATATCTATTATAGAGAGATCGTTTTCTTACTAATAATTATGCACATTAAGCGTAGGTCGTGTGCATGTCTACAGTCATCAGCCAAGTATAATATTATAATATATATATTATAAAACAAAATATTAGTAATGTATACATCATGTCTTTTGTTACACATACAAAACAATGAACGTATACATTTTTTTTTTTTTGCAACTATTGATTTTTTTCATTGTTTTGTCCCAATTATAAAATATGTTTTTACCGTGTGTTAAGTTTTTGTACGGAATACAATTGCGTAATACTCTCCACTGCCATTCATAATAATATAAGAACTGAACGAAAGAACACACGTCGTGATTATACATATCACGGCAATACGTTTAAAAAAAAATCATTTACCTACGATTTATAGGGTATATCTTGGATCATGTACCTATGGAATAATCATCTTGCTCATGTAAACAATTCTAACGCACAAAATATTATAAAAGGAGTCTGAATGAGACGCGCCATCAACGCATGCACGAGTATACTCGTCAAGTATTTACACTTAAAACATGACGACTTACATTCCGCATACGCAGATTATACGTCTTATCAAGAGGGCTCGTCGCTAATAAATGCTTCAAGTTCAAATTATCGGGATATGAGTCCATCCATAGCCTATGATCTAAAGGGTATATACATGCACCCTTACACAGATATTAGGTATATCTACCAGAAAGAAGTAGTGGAATCAAATGTAAGCATTGTTGTAATTCATCACTTATGAATGACATGCTGCTAGTCCGTCCCAGTATTCGTTAATTTAAAGAGATATTCGTTTCCTGTCCTGGATTTAAAATTATAGTAATAAACATTGTCTTCAGTCGGGTTTAGGTATATATATTATTAAAGATATATAATAAAAACTTAAACTAGAATATTAATTTTGAATTGTCTGTGGTATCTCAAATTGTGTTTATACACTTCTAACTGCACTTTAACTACTTGACGAACAATTGATTCATTTTTAGTCTTTTCAAAATAAGATCAGCCACGAGGTGGCGTGCAGATGAAACTGTCCCACCAAGTCAATCACCGGTTGATTTACCCGTTGTGTCCTTCGAAACAAAGTCACGCCCATGCGCATAAATTGGCCGCCTGTACTGATCTGATTTTGAATAGACAAGGGTATTTGTTTGATAATTAAATTTTATCTTGATCAACATCTCAGTTTCTATTATATAGATTATTTTTTACACACTGTACCTACTTAATGCACCGAATCTTTTCGATCAAATTTAAATGGAATCTTTTTTCAATATTACCCAAATTTATCCATATTCATTTACTTGTATAAAACTAAGAGATACGGTGTCTGCCGCGAAGAAAACAAATATTACTTAATAAAATCCTTTTTATTTGTTTACATTTTATATCTACCTTTTTCTTCTTTTTTATTTTATTAATTATAATAATCACTTAAATCGGATTTTTTTTATATATATACAATCTAAATAAATATTTATTCGATGAAAATCGTGTATATGATTAAAATATTTTATTGTAATCGCCTACGTATTATACGTAAGTATGCGATTAATATTAATATTTTATTTTTATTAAATGCGGACTCAATTAATAATATTCACCATTCTTTGGACGAAATTGGTATTTCAAAATGATAGTAAAATAGAACTGAGTGATACAGATCAATTCAACCTATATCGTATTTGGTTTCGAATTTCGATAAATCGGTACATAATTGTTGATCACACTAGTCACTAAGATAAGGTTATTTTCAAGTAAAGCGCAGTCGGCGATACTATAATAATTACACGTTACATACATATATATATTACGGTATTTTAGTAAATAGTAATTTATTTTCTACATAATATAGCATAAAGATATTTTATATGTATATATTATAATTTAAATACGACCTAGACCCATTTTTATACCGATACAATATTGTGCAAGCAATTGTGCTACACCGCTCGCTTGGACCAGCAATTTTTCCCTGTTTTTTACAGGCTCCAAACTGGCAACAGTTCTGCACGTCTTATACACGCGAATTATTTATTTTAAAAAAACTAGACAATGTTTTTTTGCAGCATCTTGTCATCTAGACATACTTCTATGTATTGTGAAGTAAACGTCGTGAAAGTAAGTATATCAAATATGTGATAGGGTAAAAAAAAATCTATATTTCTTTTGTTATCACGTGCAATATAATACTCATCATCGTAATGATTTGGATCTGAATGAAGTTAAATTTTCGTATAAACTATATCTAAACTGGGGTAACACAACGAATTCATGGTTTGAGGAGGGGAGTAATGAATAAATAATATGTTATTTTAACACGCAGAATACTCTTACTATATATTAAAATACAATCATCATCGATAATTATTTAGTGATAATATATGTGCTTTATTGTTCGTCATATTTTATGGCGTATATATTTAAACAACTATTTTAGTACAAAATTTAAAATAATATAATATAAAAGTCATTATTACTTAAGATATAGAAACATTTTAATTGTTAACCTCTATTTTTTTTTTTTTATTACAAGTATATTATTATAAATTTGACACTCGTGAGTAATTTCAATGGAGTACACATTTTATTTCATTGGATTTTTATTATATTTTTATTTTTAAGTGAGTTCTGACTAAGTAAAATATTAACATTTAATGTCATAATTCATTCAAAAACCAAAATATCGTAAAAAACCAACTAAAGAACACTAATAATATTCTTAACTATAATTTTAGTAATAAATCAATTCATATTAATATTTAAGTAAACAGTACAAAACTGAAACTGCTGAATGTATATTTTGGTATGATAGATATGCAATAATGTACAACATTTTCTTAAAATATAATATAATAAAAAATTGGTGTAGTATTTATTTAATTGAATTGTTATTCGTTTATGAATATATATAGGTAATGTAAATTGATTTTCTTATTAATAACAATTTATGAGAGACTGTATATTCAAATTGTATTATTTTAATGAAGGAGCTACATTTGTTTCCTGGTTTATTTTTCTTGGGTTTATATATAATTTCAAGTATATAAGTACTTTTCATGTTGATAAATGTTTCACGTCGTATATTTAATAAAATATTTATAAACTGATAAATATTAAGATGGCTATAAAAACAGTATTAAATTTGTAGTGCGATGATAGAACAATTGTTAGAAGTTCTTGTCAATGCATTTTTAAATTAAACTCACATTTCAGAAATTTAACGACTTATGTAAGCTTTTAGATATGTAATTTTCTAAAATATAATTAGTAAATCGTGGTAAAACATTCTACTGAAATAATCCTAACACTTAATAAGTAAATTTTTCAATTCTTAATCGTGTACTAAAATGGTTTAGTTTTCAGTTATAGCCGGGGCTCAATTAGTATTGTTTTTCCGTTCAGTTATGGAGACAAAAATAATGTATTTACCAATAATGGCTTAATTTATATTTTTTAAATTAAAAAACCATTAACCGTAGGAACTTGAATCTTTTTTACCATTACGTATACTATTATTTTATAATTATTTTTATACACATGATGCCATTTTGAATGTATTTATAAGTACTAATTTTAAGCTATTTATATCACAAAATTATTTGCACCGTTGTTTTCACCATGATAAATATTTCGTACGTTGATATTTATTTATATAATTTTCTGAATATACTCAGTACCTATACCAGGTCTGTAAAGCATTCTAATAAAATAATAATATGTTTGTTTTATTGTTGATTTTTCAATTATAGTATTAAATTCATATCACTATTTAGAAAACGATTTGCTTCAAGGTAGATTTTATATTATACTTGAAATAATATTTTTCAATTTCCAATCGCGGACTCCATTAGTATACACCTCTAAAAATAATAAAATACGGAATTATCTACCCATTGCCTACCAGTCTTTGACTAAATTTATCTTTTTGTTTTATTGTAATTCAAAAATGAATAATCACTTATATTTTTCTAGTCAACAATTCAATTTTTAAACTATTTTGTATTAGTTTTAGATTTTTTTCGTGATATAATATCCTACCTATTATAAATAATATTATTTTACATTTTTTTTTCTAATTGAATAATCTTGAAAATGTGTTACATTAGTCTTTCTTCTGTAATTAAAAAAGTTTAATATTGATTTATGCTAAATTGTATTTATTTATTTTATTTAATGTTTTACGCTATACAGCAATTGAAAATACAAAATAATAATACATCATTTGCGTTATAATAAATATTATAAAATATGTAAATAGAGATATTGATTAAAAAAAAAAGTAATAGCAGCTAATAATATTGTATTATGACAATATTTGCGATTTATGTTTGGTAAAAATGAGTAACGGTGTATTACTACATGGTATGTGCTATAATAGTTAATTACAATGATTTACAATATAATATTATAGTAATTATTATATATATGATATACTTACCAACAATTAGTTCAACCTATTTCGTTTTTTAAGTAATTTATAATAAATATTAGTATATATTAGTTGAAGAATAAATTATAAAATATCTTTAAAGTTCACCTTCACCTCCGTCTCATTTCAGAATAATCATTTTATGTTTGCAATAAGTTATCGTTGTATTCAAATTTAACATATTCACAGTATTGATGTAAGCTTAGTGGTGTCACGATTTCTCGAACATATTTTTTAGGGTGTAAACATTTTTATTATTATTGTGTAAGTAATGGGTTGATTTTAATTCAGTGTGATAAATTATTATTATAGGTTTTACTCTAGAAATCTTGTATGTTTTTGATAAAAGTAGGTAACTACTCTTAGTTTTATAAAAATTTTTCCCTTTAAACGCTAAAAAATGTCTTCTCTCGTAGGTATTTAAAGAAAATGAAAAATTTTTCCAATATATTATCCATATTCAGATATGAATTGTACGTATTAGTGTTAGTGTTATAAAATATTTGTGTAAAAGTTAATTAAGTATTGAGTACTTTTGGGTTTTTTCCAAAATTTATAGTTGGAAAAATATTTTTTCCCACTGATAGTTGTATTTAGTGAGGGCGTAGTGATCATCACAAAAAAGGAACCAACTCGACGGACGTTATAACTTAAATATGTGTCTGAAATGCAATGAACAATTATTTAACAAATAAATATAATAAATTACTATCTACTATATTATAATAGTATGTTAATTTAATCACAAACTTACAGGATAATTACTAAACGTATTTGAAAAGTAGTTAAAATACTTTTTCAAGATAGACATTTGAGTACCTATGTAGTATTTTAAATACTCGAAGAAAAAGTCTGCTGTCTTATTTATAATATATAATATACTTCACGCTGGGCAATTCTTTTAACAAACAACATTCATTATTTCAAAATCTTTTAACATTCTTGAAAATATTATTTTTTTTCATAATTTCCATAATCTGAGTAAAAGACCAACATTTAATGGGGTATAACCATACTACTCCACTTTCGCATAACTTTAAATACTTATAAGTTATAAATCTTAAATTACTCGTTTGATTTTTATGTATCAAAGTACTCCAAAAAATATTAGATTATAAAATTGAAAATAAATGTTTTCTATTCTAAAAAGTAAAACAAAAAATGAATTGATTTACGAATTATGATTTATGACCGATGCATCAACTTTCTAGTTTCTTATCTTGACTAACGGCAGAAAGGGTAGTCTATTCTCCGTTGTTTTAACAATACAATATTAAACTAAAGAGATTATTTTTTTATGTCAGTTTAAAATATTTACAGACATATTATAATCGTAAAAGTTTATAAAATAATCTAAGTACATATGTATTATTAATGTTGGGTTAGGTCAGATTACAGTACATAGGTGATAAAATAAATTATAATCTAATCGTTGTACTAAATGCGTGTATATCTTATCTACATGATATTGAGGTAAATACCGCTTGTTATGTAGGTACCTATATATATAAATTTATAAATTTATTTATATATAAATTAAAATCATGTCAAATTAACAAAAAAGTGAAAGGCATCCAGGAAATTTTGTACTCCCTTTTTTGGTAGTATAGCGACTTTAATATGGTTATACGTGCATTTATTAGTTTAGTTGAAAAATTGCCGAGTTCATACAGGCAAGATCTAATAAATATTTAGCTTATTTAAAACACTGCAGTAGTGACTTCTGAAAATGTATAGCGACGTAGTATGGATATAAAATATATAATAGGTCATCACTGCCAGGTGTAACTAGAGCGACTGTGCGAGCTTCAGACACCCTAGAATTTCTTAAAGCCCTATAATTTTCTTTATTAAAATAAAAAGTTACGATTTATGTTTAAAAATATGACATTGAAGAAGTATACCGTATACTGTTTACATACAGTTTTTGATGTTGAATATTATTAATTATTATATTTAGTATAATTATATCTTTTATATTTTTATGGAATTCAGGTAAAACAAAGAATTTTTATGCATTATTCATTAATCTAAATTTTGTAATTTTTCTATATAATTCAAATAAATTAAAATAACTATTTGCTGCGGGGGCAATTATGTGCCCGTAGATACCTTATTTTGCTATAAAACGTTTTTAGAACTCTATAACCCCCCCCCCCCTTAACTTAAAGTAATAGTTATGCCTATGACCTTTAGATGTCCCGATTTTCAAAAATTCGTTAATTTTTATTAACCATATAGATTTATAAATTATAAATATTGATCTACATATGTACTAATTTTAATTAGTTTTTTCTTTGTACCTATCATTATAAAATAAGATTATATTTTTTTTGTGGGTTATAAGCTAACCTAGATTTCTGTTGTAACAAAATAATAATAATACAAGATTGATTAACCCCCAGGCTCAGCGATAACCTTTAAAATGTTAGTTCTGCTTTAAAATGAATTTTATTTTGTCACTTTAGAGCAACGCGAATGTTGTTTGAGCGGCACATATAAATTCTAAAATCTTAAAATATATATTTTCTTTATTGGCAACTGTTTTAAAAATAATTAATTTTTGTAATATATCTAAATTTTATTAAGAATAAAAAATTAGTATGAAGTATATTTCTACCTAATAAATTGACTTATGAAATATACATTATAAACGTAGATAAAAAAGTCTGCTTTAGTGTCTCGGATTTAAGAGTTAATTGATATGAATATTTTTCCCATACAATCTGACTGAGTACATAATACCGAAACATGTACGATTGTACGTGTGCCACGCTTAAGATAAAGCATATCATGCACCCTGACGCATATATTAGTTATACTTTTATACGTGCCATTAATTAAATAAATATTATTCACAATTTATTTCAAGTATTATCCTATTGAGTTTTAATTTACCTACTACGGAGATTTTATACATCAAATTTACATAATTATGGTATTTTTTTACTGGTCATAAACATATTAAATTATACTTAGTTTTTAAAAAAGTTTTTACTTTTTACTTAATGTTCGAGTTTCAATCCTTTTTTGAAAAAATATAAATATAATTTTTAGGCTTCCCCCATACCCTGGATCTTTACCTCTAAATGTTTCGTATTTTTACGATACTTAAAATGTATTATTAACCAGATGGTGGTAATTAGATAGTTTAAATGTAAAAAATAAAATAAATAATATTTCAAATGTATAGTAAACAATATATTTAGGTATCTATTTAAATACATGGTGATTAAATTTGTATTAAATGTAAATCTACGGCTTTGTTTCTAAGTTATTTGCTAAGATAAATAACCAACTAATAATATTTATTCATGGTATTTAATTGTTAAAAATAAACTTAATTATTTTGAATTAAATCTTTATAAATAAAATTAATTTTACAATAACTTAATTTTTGATGGAGTGTACATTGTGTTAACTTCAAAATTCATTGTGAACGACATTTTGTCGATTCACCATCGAAGTATTATAGGTATAATATTAAGGTAAAAGAAATAATATTAAAATATAATATTAAAAAAATAAAATATAAATATTTAGGTACCAAATGTATAGTTTTTTAGTGTATTTCAAAAGTAAAAGCAATATTTAATTTTATTGAACCAGGGAACAAAATGTTTTTTTCTAAATAATATTGATTTAACAATGTATCTGAGTATGAACTATTAAATTTACAAAATAAACTTGATATTAAAATGTACGAACTGTTGTTTGCAATTTTCAGGTCATTTAATATTTTGATAGTATTTTAAATGACACATAGAATCGCAATTTCAGTTTTTCATAATTTACCTTGTTATAGGTATGTCAGGTCCTGAAGTACATTTGTACTGTGTATTATATAATAACTAAGGAAATTCATAGAAATATGTTAAATAAAAATTCGTTAAAATTTTTTCAGATACCATCATGAGTGTAATAATTAGATTGCAAAATCTACCTTGGGCGGCCAACGCCGCGGATATTAGACAGTACTTCCAAGGGTTATCGATACCCGAAGGTGGAGTTCATATCGTCGGCGGTGAAAAAGGCGATGTCTTCATCTCTTTCAGGTAAATTCGCGTAATAGTAAAATTAATTCTTATCAATGAATCATTATTAGTGGTGAACGAGTCTCATCGCAGCGTTGATATCTTTTGTCTATTCTTATTATTGTCATTTTTACAATTCTGTAGCACTGACGAAGACGCTAGACAAGCTATGCTTTCGGACGGCGGATGCATCAAAGACGTGCAGATCAGACTTCTGTTGAGCTCGCGTAATGAGATGCAAAAAGTAATTGATGCAGCGCGACAACAAACCTTGTATAACGCATACATGCAGCAAAATTTGATGCAACAGCCTCAGATCCCCATAGTCGGGTCATTACAGCCACCGTTGACTGCTAAGGTATACACGCAGAATAATTGTATATATTTGCGTCCAAATGAAGTCGATCCTGTTGTATGACAATAAATCAATTTCTCCTTTTAAAAAGCAACAAATAATGTCAATTTTTTTTCGCATAGGTCTTACCGCAACCACAACAACAAGTGAGGCCCGACCGACTCGGTGCGCAGATGTTGCGCAGGCAACCCTTAATGGACAACCTGTCAGTACTTATGCCCCAAGACAAACAACAACAAATGCAGCAACAGCTTTTGTCTCCAAAGTCATTGGAAAACAGAGATCGTGACGATAAGAATCACAAACGTAGTGACCGGTCTCGGTCAAAATCCCGAGAACGGCGGTCCAAGTCGTCACGGAGTAGTAGTAATAGACGGGAAAGGTCAAGGTCTAGAGACCGGCGACGCCGGGACCGAAGCCGAGGGAGAGACAGGTCTAGGGACAGGTATCGCGGCGCAGATGGCAGGAGCTCGTCCAGCCGAGGAAGTGGAGGTAAATCTCAAAGGTCACGGTCACCGGTCGCCAACAAAGGGGTAGACGGTAAGTTGATCGGCGATCAACAGGCTCAAATCAATCCTTGGTCTTGTCAATATGACAATATGCAACAACAGCAGGCGGCGATGGCTGGAGTAGAAAATCATCAGCCAGCCACGATGATGAACAACGCAATACCTGGCGGCATTGGTGGATTCCCGCAATTCAGGTCGCCACCACAGCCACCCATCATTCCCGTCATACTTCCTCAGAATTCTTTTCATCAAACACAACAACAACAACAACAGTTACAACAACAACAACAACAACAGCCACAGCAACAACCGCCGCCGCTAATGAATCGATGGCCATCGAGTGGCGGAAACCGTCCACATCAGCAGCAGCAACCGTACGTTCCCGATAACGATTTCCGCGCTAACGTTTATGGAGGCGGTGGTAGTGATGACGAAGACGATCGACAAACCGAATTCGACAACAACTTTCACGGGAGGTATAACGATAACTCCGCACCGGGTATGAGGAGAGGACCGCCTGGACAAGATTTCCGCGAGCAACGAGGTTTCGGCCCGAACCGGGGAGGTCCTAGATTTCACAAACCGCAACAGGCCGTGCCGCCCGTTGTAGGACAGCACAACCGCGGTGGCGGGGCAGGTCAGCGGCCATTCGACGAGTTCGGTAATGGCGGTGGACCCAGGTTTAACCATCAGCAGCATCAACAGCCACCAAGGTATGGTGGCCACAACATCCAAGAAGGTGGTGGCAGAGGTAGACCATCTAGGTTCAGCTCAATCAACGAAAATAGTAAGCCTTATTCTAGATTTAATCAAGCACCACAGCAGCAGTCACATCGTGACAATGACGAAGGGCCCGTCGACTTTGACGAGTCCAAGAAAATACCACCCCGGTACAACGACCGGTACAGGTACGACGTTCGAAACGCGCAGGTCCCTCACTCCGAAGGCTTGTGTGTGGAGGTAAACAACATGTCCAATCCGTTCTCGTACGGGGACATCCGAAAACTGTTCGAGGGCATACACATTGATGGGTCGGCGATCAAGATCCAAAAACACCGCCAGGGCGTGGCGTTCGTCCGGTTTGACAACAACCACAACAAGAACTTGGCTATGAAAGTCAACGGTACCGCGTACAAGGGTAACCACGTGGTGGTCAAACACCTGGACGACGAGGCATACGAGCGGGATAACACGGACGACCGGCCGTATCCGTCTACGCCGGTGGCAGTCGCCCCGAACATAGTTGATCACGTGGACTTGGTGGACGATGACGACGACGAAGAAGGCGCAACTGATCAGCTAGCGGTATCGTCTGACAAAAAGAAATCGAACAGGTCCAAGACCGAAGACGAAGGAAGTGACGACGATGACGACGACGACAACAACGACCTAGTAGTGTGTGAAAAAAGTTCGAACAAGGATGTGATGTCCACGGAAGACGGTGGCGACGAACAACGGAAAGATCCGCCGACCAAATATCTGAAACTCAAACAGCTGCCGGTCACGGTGACCGAGGAAGACGTGATGAACGAGTTCGACGGCGGCAGCGACGTGCGCCGCGTGACTTTCTACCCGGATGGCGAGTTTATGGGCGCCGCGCTCGAATTTATTAACACGGAAGCTGCCGAATCGGCGCTCAAGCGGTACGACTGCGTCTTGTTGGGCTCAACGCCGGTGCCCGTACTGCGGTGCTCCTACAAAGAGTATACGCAGATTAAGCGCAAATCCGGCGGCGGAGGCAGACGCTTTTCCAGCGAAAACAGCGGCGGCGGCCGTCACCACCATCACAATCATCACCACCACCACGGCAACAACAACCATCACCAACAGGCGCCGTCTTCTTCGCCCGTGCCGGTGGCGCCGCCGCCTCCGAACGTGTCGGGCGGTGCGCCGGTCGTCCGGTCCAACTGCCTGTACGTGTACGGCCTGCCGACGACCGTCACCAACACAGACATCACCCAGTTCTTCTCCGACACGACTGTGTTGCCGGACAAAATACACATCATGCTCAGCAAGTTCGGCCGTCCCACCGGCGAGTCGTACTGCGAGTTCGGTACCGCGCAACAGGCGAGCGCGGCCATGGTCAAAAACCAAACGTACATGGGGCCGAACCTCGTGTGCGTCGAGCCCATCAACAGGTCGCTCATGATCCAGGCCATTACCAAACCGATGCAGCAGCACTGCAACAACCATCACCAGGACATGTCCTGGGGCGGCGGCGGAGGGCCGCCTTCCCGGCAACAGCACCACCACCAGAGGCCCCCGCAGTCGCAGCAGTACGGAGGCCACAACAACGGCGGACCTCCGTACGGCGGCGGTGGCGGTCGGCCGCAGCAGCAACAGTTCAACATGAACAACGGCGGGGGCCGCGGCGGCGGCGGTTACACGCCCAGGATACGCGGTCCGGGACCCGGGCCGAACGCCGGTCCCGAAGGGTTCGGACAGCCCGGGTGCGTGATCGCGCTGGACAACGTGCCGTACAGGGCCGACGTGCAGCAGATCGTGGATTTCTTCGAAGGTTTCGAACTGAACAGTCAGAACGTGATCCGGCGGTTCAACGATTTCGGCAAGCCGACCGGCGAGGCGCGCGTCAACCTCAGGAACCCGCAGGAGGCGGCGCGGGCCGTCCGGGCGCTGCAGAACAAGTCGATATTCAACAGGCCGGTGAGACTGACGCTCCTGTAAATCTCGAAACCGTCGACGACCGACTATTGCTGTTTTTTTGTTGTTGTTGTGGTCACGACAGAGTCGTCGGTATAATAATAATGTGCGCTCGGGTGCAACAATGTATTGAAATAATAATAATAATAATAATATGTATTCTATGTAATATTCGTGTCAACCGTTTACCCGCAATTTTGACTAGATATATATTTTTTAAACGTCAAACAGATTTACCGTGTTGTATCGATTTTATTGTTTTGATTTCGATTGCAGCTCTGATTGCACGCGTTGTGTTATAAACGTATTATAACGACTATATTATTCTTCGAGCGACTTACGATTTAATTTAAACCTGAATACCTGATATATAATTTTTATCTATTTTAATATTATTATGATATTGTCAATGTATGCTTATATAAATACAATGAAATAAATATGTACCAAATATCTATATTAAAATGTATTTTTATTGTGAATATATAAATATTAACTATTATAAAAAATATTTTAATATAATTTTTAAAGACTAACATAATACTTTTCATACCTATTAGGAATTTTGTTAATCAACCTGTGTGGGTCAACTATGTTATTGTAAACATTTTCGTAATAGAAATGTTATTTGAAACTTTGTCTCCGATAATTTTTTCCGTCAAAATGGGCGATAGTCGTTAGTGCGATGATAATGACCAAAAAAATAATAGTCTATTTGAGGGAGTGAAATTATTTTTGCCTATGTGCCAGGTAAAAACCTGGCGACAGATACGGATGATATTATTGCTAATCACTATTAATCACTATTATCGAGTATTTAAACAATTAATTGTTGAATGTATGTTATGAGCATTTTAATACAAAGCCAATAGATTACTTTAAAATGTACTAATTATATTATATATAATTTCATTTATAATTTTTTGACTAGATTATTACCACTGACCTATATAATAATATTATTAATATCTATACTAATATTTTTTTTTTTTTTTAATATAACTTATTATTAATTAATTGTTGAGTATATATTATAAGCATTTTCATACCGCCTAAACGGTCTACACCCGTTAAAATAACGTTAATCTGACTCAATCTGCAGGCAACAAAACATGAATCTTATCATATCTCCGCATTTTTCACTGACCACCCGTATTATTGAGCGGTCCCCAAATTAAATATAATAATATTACTTATTAGAAATTTTAGTTGTACATGCTCATATAAACGTAGGTTTTTTTGTTGGCTAGCAAGTTGGGAAAAATTAGGCCCCGCCACTGCCGGACCGGTCAGTCGTTATGCGCGAAAAATAATTATACTCTTTTGAGATAGCGTATTATAGGAAAGTACCTGTCAAGACCTTTAACATATTTTGGTTATTGTTTTAAAAGTTTAAAAAAAATTGCAATCGTCCATTGTGCATGAAATAATAATAAATTATTTTATATAACAATAATACTATACTATTAATACCTACCTACTACTTATACTTGTGTTTATAATTAAATGCGTTATGCACGACAAGTGTCATTCGTATTATAAATGATAAATTAAACATTAATGTATATAATATGTATAATGTGATATTATTTGTATGGATATATTATTTTATATTGTAAATTTATAAATACATTATTTAAAAAAATTTGATTACATTATAATCGCAATGTCTATTATATTATTTACTTGACTAGTGTCCAGTAGTGCATTGACGCATTGTTGGTGTGCTGTATTTTATATGTACTACCTAATACCTATGTCATCTGTATGACTGTATATTATATAATTATTTTTTATATTTATACCTAACACTGTGAATATAATTATATAAGTAATTAAAGCAATACATAGATAATTACAATAGTAAATAATATTTATTTAACACCAAATTACAAATAAAGATATTATCAATAACAATGAAACTTTGGTTCTTTTTTTTTTTAAATTTAAGTTTGTGCTGATAGAGTTTATTTTATAACAAAAATATGTTAAAAAGAAATAACGTTATCAATTACTTCACACTCAAAGAACAGGTGTAAAAAAAAAAGTAATTAGCTCATAATATTATCTCTTATTTTCGTAGGTCTAAAATATCATTTTTGCGTGACCTGACCTTTTTTTATCGGCTACCTATTATGATTTATGACTATTATATTGTCCTAAGTAAAAAAATAATACTGACGCCACTATTAGATAGGTAATTAGGTACCTATCTGGCTATCTACTAATTCTATATATGTATCTATATAGTCTAGATATATTATAAAATATACTAAATTGACTATAAAGGTTTACTATTACGAGCACCTCGCTAGTTACGTCATCACACCACAACTCGCAAACTATAAAGACAAACTAACTAAACTGTTATTAGTTTATTATATAATACTACAGTTAGGTTTGGGTATAGAAGCGTATAGTACACAATCCAGTGGTAAATTAGGAAAACAGTGGCATATTGGGGTACAACTCTGCAGTTTACTTGCGTCCCACAACTCGCCTATACCACATTAAAAATAATGATATATAAGAATATTTAGACCAAAGATAAATTATAAGAAAGCGATTACGAAATACGGTCAAACAGACAACTTATTGATCTGTTCGACAATACTAATACAATGGCCTTTCTCGAGCGTCAAAGATTGATGTAAACTGGACATGTTTAGAGTGCAGAGACCAGAGGGCCAGAGTTTTCGCTTAATTCATACACGGACTGTTACGAAATGGAAACCTAATAAAAGCCGGTGGTGAGGAAGGCAAAGACAACGGTGGAAAGAAACCCTTAAGTTAATGAAAGTACAGAATGGAGAAGAACTGCGAACACATAGAAAAACGCGGAGAGAGATTGTAGAAGCGACAGAGGACCTAAATGCTTAGAATAACCTAAATAGGTATATATGTATATTTTATATGCCTACAAATTATAATATCGACAAATCTGTATTAGGAAACGTTTGTTTTTCGTAAACTCAACATTATCATTATTATACATATTATAACATATCAGTTATTACATAATCAACAATAGGTATTATTTAATAGGTACCTACCAATAATTAATCTAATGATACTAATATTTAGTGAAAACTGAAAGTTGGAGTTAATATTTTTAAACGAAAGACATTTTAAACGCTCAACTCGTTTATATTTGATTATTTACAGATTCGATTATAACGTCATCAAATTATTCAAATCAAACATTTTTGAAAGGTCATGAGAAGTCATCCTTGTTTTAATGTTCTATTAAATGTCTTTAAACAGCAATGTTAAATGATTTATAATTGTTAAAAATAAAAACGTTTAGACCTTTAGAAGTTTGGACCCAATTTACAAATATTTAGGTACAGGACATAGGTATATCGTACATATTAATTATTTATTAAAATCATCGAGGTCCAGTTTACACATCAACATTTTTACTACTGATCTATTCACGTATCATATGTAGCGTCAACAAGCACAACGTGTTTTATCAAATCCGAAGAGTGAAGAATCATTTTGATTGAAAACCGAAAGGGTAATTTGAAATTAGTTTCCGGGTCAAATAAACTATACGAATTGGTTCCCGAAAAAATTACTTTCCAGTATACAACTGTTACAAGATATGTACAAATCGATAATCTTGTATTATTTTAATAGGTTTTACGATGTCTGGGAAAGTTTATAAATATAATTTTATATCTAGTAAATTGATTATGTTATAGTTACTCGTCTGTTTTGTGACAACTAACCTAGTGACACATATATATTTATTGTAATATACTAGTATTATAAGTTATACGTGCGTTAAAATGAAAGTACTAATATGGAAGTAAAGTTAAGTGAGAAAATAAAATACTCTTATTAATATTAATACCCTATACTAGCTAATACTAATACTCTTACAAATACTCTGATTTTAAATACGGATTCCAAAAAGAACTATCGGGAAATATCGAACGGTGGATTTGTACAAAAATGAAATTCAAATAATTTTTAACCATACCTAGGTAGGTTGGTATCATAGGTGTGCGCACGGGAGGTTCCGAGTGTGCCTGAGCACCCCCCGACATGTAATCGGGGCCCTACAATTTAAGTCCTATAGAATATATATCATATATGGGTCCGTATTTTAACTAATGTAACTAGAATAAAAATGATATTTTTTCTAAAATATGTGGTATAAAAAAATTATGTTTCGGGATAAAAAAAAAAATAATACAACGTAAAATATTTTAAATTTGCATGGTAGTATTTATGATTATAACAGCTAGATTTTATTGACTACAAAAGTAAAAATAATAATAATAAATATTGCGATTATCTTGAAAATACCACTGATTAATATGTGATATAATGTAAGTAATGTTTATTCTTGCATTATAATTTATTAAAATATGTATATGTCTTGTTAAGAGAGGGCCCAAAAAAATTGTAGACACCCCACGAAATTCAGTTCTGCGCACGCCTATGGTTGGTATTCTAGATAGTGTTTGAAGTATGAAATATTTGATACATCTATAATAATTCTAGACAGTCCTAAGTCTGTGTAAAATGGAAAGGAAATTATTGCTGATTGAATATATCATAATTTGAAAAGCTAATCTAACAAGACTGTATTATCATGAAATTTGCAGGAACCAACTCATAGCCGTCCGAATGTCCGATTGAAACTATTTCGACAAAAATAAAAAAAGTTGGGTACCGTTCTACGCCTCTACTGTACATTGGATGTTGAGTTTGTCACTATTATGGTTTGTTAAATATGAATTCAACGATATATCATTGCATACGAAAAACGATTCTGAGCGGAGACAGTCCCTTGTTCTATTTTAAAGATTAAAATATTTTTTTGTTAATTGTTTAATAGTATAAACTTTTTAGTGTTACGTTTATTGTATCGCGTATAAATGTACAACTAAGCAAAAGTTAATTTAAAACTTGAGGCAAAAAAATTCATTAAGAATACATGATATTATAACTTTTTATACATTTTGTGTAGGTAACTATTGTCTGATATTAGTTTTCGGTTTAGGATAAAACATCTGAGTAATGGTTTCCTACATGGTTATATATTTATACAATTATACTTTAAACATTTATTGTACTATTTAAATTCTCAAATCTCAAGCCAGTTTCCCATTTAACATTTGTACATGTACGGTGTACCGGTAGCTAGTAAGCAATAACATTTGTGTAAACTTACCTATTTTATCGTGTTAAATACAACCAAACAATTTTTCTCGCTGCACTTTAAGTTTCCAATCTATACTTATATAAAGAAGTAGAGGGGTCGTTCCGCTTGTTATAATATACATTCGGTGTCACATTGCACTATTTGAAAGCAAAACGGTATACGCAGTTTTAAATTTAAACCACTGCAGATAAAAACCAAGATCTCGCATTGCTAAACAATGTATTTACTAACTCTATAGCCCATAAGCATGCAAAAAAGTGGGTATGATTTAGTTAAAAATTAAATATTTTTTTAATTTACTGATTAAAGTACTTATCCATCGTAATATCATCTTGGCGTTGTCCAGTTAATTTCAAAATTAATGTTTTACTTTAAGAGGACCCTACACTCGCATATGTTGCCTCAGTTTTACTAATGTAAAACATGGCAAAAACTGTTTTGTGCGGGTTAGGACCACTCTGCAAGCTTTTATGATGATAATTAAGACACCAAATTAATATACACTATAGTTGAAAACATTACCTGTGAAATATCGTAATTATTTTTTTTTATATAACACTTATAAACGAAAAAAGTTCTTATTGTTTCAAAATCTATTATTTTGTGTTTTTCATACTTAAATATTTTTTTTTGTAGTTCTGATATCGAAAAAATAAAAACGACATGCCACAGCTAAAGATCTCATCCTTTCCGTGGTGAAAATTTTTTTTTTTAGTTATGACTAGATTTCTAGGTCTTTCTCGCACAAAACAGTTCTTGTTATATTTTACATTTATTTGTAAAACGGAGACAACTCGTGTGTATGTACTGAGTATAGTATCCTGTTATACATAATACATATGTATTATATCAATGGAATGAAGGACATATTTGTAATCTAAAATTACACAATTGCACTGATTTTTAAATTTAAATTAATTATTAAAATTACTAATCTGTAAATTAAATTTTGTGCGAGATTGTACAAAATTGGATGACTTAATGGAAGGCACATCTAGTGAAACTACTATTAAATTTAATCATACAGTAGATCTAAGGCTTATTAAAACCAAGAGTCCCTAGACTATAGAATATAGATGAGAATAGTAATTTATCCCATAATTATTAAAATAGCTAATTTAATATTTTTTCCCCTATATTTCTTTATACTTAAATACAAATATTTGTTTAAATTTGTGTTTTATAGTTTTAATATTTACAGTCATTCTTTAACAAAACTAATTTATTACTTTATAGTTCATTTACATCTAATCTATTTCACTATTTGGTAGAGCACTCAAAGCAGCACAAACAAATAATATATATAATATTAATATACATTATTTGTGTATTAATGTATTTTGGTTCTCAATAAAAGAGAAAAAAAACATATTGTGACCTAAAATAAAACAAAAATAAACAATTCACTATTTATGAATTGTGTTTCTATTTTTAACTAACTACTAGAATTGTTATTTACATGAACTATAGGTAAATAATTATTTCTAAAAAAAATTAGTAGTATTAGCGTTTTGAAGTTTGGCATTTTGTTTATTACTTGTACTTAACATAAATAATATTTACTTTGTATTTAACCATAACATTATATACACATAATCTTAATGTCTATAAATTAATAAGAACAATATTTGTATAAATAACATTAATTAAAAATACCAGTTCACCAATGACGATTTTGTCATATTTTTGAAAAACTTTTATGATATCTTAAATTTACATTTGTTATAAATACAGCAGGTTAAAAAAAAATAAATAAAACTGATTCAACTTGAATCTTAAAATCATAAAGAAAACTTAGTTTTTTTTAAGTTGGCAGAATATCACTTGAAGTGTTCATAACCAGTTTTATATATGGACATAATTTGTAAATCAAACAATCGTACAAATTGTATCATGATGATACATCTTCAATTCCCAAAGATTGTTTTAATAATTGAGCCATAGTTTTCTTATCAGGCTCTTCATCATCTATGAAAAAAAGGATAAAATAATTTTTCTATACAAATAAAATACATAATTAAATTATGAAATAATAAACCATACCATTTCCTCCACCTGTCACTTGTTGTTCAAGATTTAATTTATCTTGTGCTACTTTAAACATGGATTCTTCTACGGAATCTTTGCTAATAAATTTGATCACTTTGACAGGCCTGAAAAAGATAAATATAATAACTGTTTATTCAATAATGCATTTAACACCAGGATAAGTAGACTGAATGACTGAAGCCTAAAGTAATGAATATTTTTGGGAGAGGAAATACATTTTTTTTTTCATTGAAATTGTTAATAATAATATTACATATTGAACTGTAAAATGTAATAAATAAATATATTACATAATTAAACTTGTTATGTACATATAAGACAAATTAAATATTGTAAATTAATAGTTATTATAGTTAATTATTTAATATTTTTACTGTGCTTTGCTAAATTAATTATACATTTTTATGATGCCAAATATCATTCAACTTTCATTGTTATAATTTTTTTTCTAAAAATCAGATATTTATCAATGACTTAACGTAAGAGTAAGCAAATATAAAGTGTAAATGCTGTAAACATACATTGCTAGTTTATTTTCCAAATTTAGGAAAAGTATTTCATTTACCTTGTTTCAATAATATCAATAGTGATTATAATACACTAGAATTGTTAAGTTATGATGAATCAAAAAATGTAATAGCATATTTAACATTTTAACTAAAACAAAAGTTAAAATTATTATAAGCAAAGTATTTTAAGTATAATTGATAGAGAATGTATTATATGTGATTATATGTGTATCATATAGATACACAAGTCATATCACAAATAAATAATGAAATAACTAATAAGTTACTGGTGTGATATTCTACATAGAGTAATAGAAATAGCATTCATTCATTATCATCATGTAACTTAGAATAGATATTCAGATATTTTAAAATATGACCAAAATATTAGTAAAAATTACCATGTTAACTTTTGAATAGTTGTAATTAATAATTATAAGATACTAATTAATTATTAAATGAATAAATAAAGTTAGATCTATTTATGTTTCAACATATTGTAAAACAGAAATAAGAGTAATTAATCAACTCTATCTTTTAGGGGAACTTAAATAATATACAGCTGAAAAAGTAAAATCTAAAATTTAAATTTAAATAAAAAATAATATATTTCTATAGTGTTTAAGAGGACATTGTACCAGCAGCATGTGTTATTTCCATCTTACATACGTACAACATAGACAAAACGCGTTTACGCAGTATTACTGAACTCGCTCAATTTTAGTTTTAGAGTAAATATCTATACCGATTATAAAATTCAAATATGATAATATTTTGAAGGGTAAAGCAATGGGGTTTTTTTTATTATTCCCAATATAACGTTCATTATATCATTTAGAAATAGTAAATATTTCAAATTTTTTAAATAACCTTTAATTTTTTTAAAAAAGTTCATCATCTTGCCCTCCAAAATATTGTCATATTTTAATTTTATAATCGGTATATTTACTCTAGAACCAGAATTCAACAAAGTCTATTTAAACTGCATAAATGCATTTTGTCTATGTCATACATGTGTAAGACGGAGACAACACATGTGGATGCGCTGTCCTCTTAATTCTAAGTCATATTTATCTCACATTGATGAGTTATATTATATTGTTAACTATATTTATTAAGGTAATTCAATGTAATAAGTTATACTAATAACTTTAGCTTTTTTTAAGTTGTGATTATACGTGAAACAACTTTGTGAAGTTGCTTGTATATAAAAAAATATCTAAAAATTTTACATTAAAATCTGCATTGTTAACCTCGTGATAATATCAGAAACATGTCTGAAGAAAATGCTGGGTTACAAACAAGAATAAAACAAATAAACTCTCTCGTGATGTACGCTCATTAAACTTAGGCATAGTTCACAAAGTAGAATATTGTCCTAAAGCTATTTAAGCAGTTTATTTTTGTAATATATATATATCATTGATCTTATAGGTACATTCTGCTTCGACCCATAAATATGATTTGTAATAACTCATACAAATTATAAATCACAAACTATTAAACTAATAAACACATACAATGGTATTCAAAAGATTAAACTTATCTAAGAATTTTGGTGATGAATATTAAAATCACTATGAAGAATCGAAAAGAGGTTGATTCACAAGAAATTCAATGTTAATCAGGAGAATAATGTCAACAGATTGAATACTTAGAAACCAATATATGTGGAATTTACTAAGTAGATTATATACTGTTAACAAAAACCACAAAATATTTAAATGATTGCATTCATTATTTTGGAGTTATATAACTCATTAATGTAATTAATAACTAAGCGACTAGACAAATTTGATAACTTTGAGAAACAAGTAATACATACCAGTACTCCATGATATAAAACTAGCTTATCAAGGGATAAAAAGAGAACAATCTTATACAATAAAAATAAAATCTATTGTGAAGTTTAGGATACCACATATAAAACATTTTGAGAATTTCTATTCTAAAAAAATTAAAAAATTAACCTGGAGTGGTACTAAATATTCTAAATTCAAAACTTTTTCGAAAACTCACTTAGTCTGTCCAACTCTATGGCATCGATCTTCTGCTTGTTTATCATTATATGGATTGTAGTCAATATCATGTATGATAACAGTGTCAGCAGCTGTCAAGTTAATTCCTAGTCCACCAGCTTTAGTCGACAACAAAAACGCAAATAAGCTTTCATCCATGTTATACAAGTCAATCATTAGCTGTCTATTTTCAAACATACAAGACATTAACATCAGATATTAATAGATATACCATACATAACTCCACTTTGAAAATTTGTTTCTCATTACCTTTCTTGGACTTGAGTAGAACCATCTAGCCTTAGGTAAGAATGACCACAATGTGACATGTATATTTCTAATAAATCTAAAATTTGTAGGAACTGACTGAATATGAGCACACGGTGACCCCTGTCTTTGAGATCAGGCAAAATATCATTTAATAATTGGAATTTGCCCGAATCCAAAAACATTTGAATTGGAAGGTCATATCCTAATTTGTTCAGACACTATAAAAGACATTAAAGAATAACTATTTAACAAAGATTAATCATAAAATTAAATACCCTATATTCGGTACACATTTTGTGCAAATCAAAATCAGACATAAATGATAAATCCTCTGCAATGTACTGTTCATTTTTTTGTTTATATGTCGGGTCTAAAGCCAATAATTTGGCCATTTTATATAATTTGTCATCCTGAAATTAATTATAAATAAGATTGATCTTTTGTAAATAGTGAAATGACATATTAAGCAACTTACGACTCACCTCAAAATGATATCTTAATAAAAGTGGATGATTTGTCAACTTTCTCAACATCATTAACCACATCATATGACTGTTATCTGTTACCTCTTTTCCTATAGATGCTTCTTTAATCTCATCAACCAACGTGTTGTAGCGAGTCTTCTGGTGTTCAGTCATAACAACATTATTGATAACCAAAGTTTTTACAGGCAGAGATTTCAATACATCTGCTTTCAAACGTCTCAACATGAATGGTTCAATAATTCGTTTTGCTTGTTCAATACGATGCATTTCATATTTTGAACCAGTACCTTTCTATATTTAATTTATATTTGTATATCATGACATAAGATTAAAACTGTTTTTATAGCAAATACTTACTGTTCCTTTAGAAAATAAAAATTTTATGTTATCTACTTTCCCTCTGAATAATGTTGGCATAAGAAATATTAGCAATGACATCAACTCCAATAAATTATTTTGCAGTGGTGTACCAGTTAACAATATCTTATAGTTTCCCTACAAAAAAAAATTAATAATTTTAAAGATAAATTTTTAAAAAAACATTTAAGCTAGTTGATGTTCTACATTGAAACTAGAGAAAACTTCAAAAGTTTGTGATGTCATATTCTTCAGCTTATGTGCTTCATCATATACAATGTAATGGAATTCTTTGGTTTTAAAAAATTTTTTTTCCTCTGGTGAATTTGCAGCACAACTGTAACTATAAATATAGAATAACATCAACTATTTATATAAATTCATGTTTAAATACATAATAATTATTAAACATACGTAGTCAATACCACATCAACATCACCAAATCCATTTCTAATCCATTTTGTTCGTAAGTATCTTCTTTCGTCCATTGAACCATGATATTTTTCAACAGCCATTGTAGGACACCACCTTTTAAATTCTTGGTACCAGTTGTCTAAAAATAGAGGTAAATTCAAAATAAAGTATACTTAATAGAAATTCTAATTAATATATAAACAAAAGTACCTAATGTTGAAGCAGGTACAACAATCAACTGGGGCATATCAGGATGTGTGCGACCAGACTCTTTGAGATAGGCTAAGAATGCAATTACTTGCACAGTCTTTCCTAAGCCCATTTCATCAGCTAACATCATATTGAGCTTTTGTGAATTCATCAACATGAGCCAGTTGAGTCCTATCATCTGATACCCAGCAAGCTGTAACCTATTTTTTGTGTTAGCCAAACAAAATAACTATAAAAAAAAAATTATTATCATACTCTTTATTTAAACTGTCTGGTTGTGATTTTATAAGCATGTTAGTGGTAGTAATAGAATGACCATTTTTCAATGCTAATATCTCACATTTCTTCATTAATTGAGCAACAATTTCTTGGCAAGAGACCATATGCATCACATTTTGTAAAGTTTGCTCACCAATTAAGCGTGAATTTTTTGCTTTACATGTCTATTTCAAGAAATTATTTATTATTATAATTAATTTGTAACAATTTACAGCATTTTATGATGATTTCTACTTACAGCATCATACCAAGTAGAAAATGGCCGAAGAGCAACAATAGCATCAAATTTTTTAATGGTCATTCCTTTCACTGCTCTCAATTCTATTTCAGTGGATGTGTTTAACAACTCCAAAGCTTTTTGTCGCATTTCTGAGGTGCTATCTTTTACAAAATTCTTTTCACTAAAAACAAGAACAATACATATTATTGTTGTATAAGTGTAAAAATTATATTTAAAAATGAACATACTCTGTATATTCATCATCAACTTCAGCATCAGAATCACTGTCACCATCAGAAGTTTTTATGCGTTTTCTTTCTAAAAATATAAAAACCGAATTATTAACTGATTAAAAATAATACATTTGCAAATGGCATATTACAACATGTATTTTATTAGAAAAAACAAATAAATTGTATTTTTAAATAAATGGTTAAATTAAGTAAACTAATAGAAAATTTAAAACTATTAATTAACAAAATATCAAAGATTTATGTCATACAGCACTTATTATTACTATTATTATTATATTATAAAATACAAATTATATGTATATAGGTATAGTTTATGTTACCAATAAAGCCTCATCACTATATTCATATTTTGATAATATAATTTTACTTGATCTTTTTCTACAATTGTTTTGTAAAAACACGACAATAAAAGATGATTGATCCACAATAGAAAATTTATAAAATTTTTTACTAAAAATTAAAAATTAAAGACTAAGCTATATATTAAATTATACATTAACTGTATATTAACAAGTATTTGAATTTGAAACACACAATTCTTAGATATACTATGTAGTAATAGGTACTAAATTTATACAATTTTTGCAATTAAATAATATTTATTTTTTTCATAAATAATATAAATATCAGTAATTATTAATTTGTTTCAGTATATAACTTATTCTTTTTATTTTGATAATTACTTCAATCAATCAGCTTTAATTAGTATGATTGGTAACTCCTAGTGTTAAATTAAAAGATTAAAAACCTAAATTTACCTAGTCATTAAGTTCTATTGGTGTCGTTTACACTTTATCTCATAGTATTTTTGCCAGCACATAGGTCCAAATAATAATTAGTATAGCAATTAAGTAGTCAGGTGTTCCTCACACAACCACGTTATTGAGCAAAATATATGGCCGGATCATAGCTCAGATAACAAAATACACACACACACACACACACACACACACACACACACACACACACACACACACACACACACACACACACAATATTATTAAATTTTAATACTTAATGTTTATAACAAAATGATAAACATCAATAAATAAAAATAAAGGAATTTAAATTAATGTTTAAAAATGTAAAAATGTATTAATGATCAAAAATTTACAATAAATTACTACATTACTGTATGCAAATCTTCTCCTCTCAAAAAATTATAAAAAAATATCATCATTATATTTTATAATTAATAAATATTAGAGTATCGTGTTTAAATTTACTTTTGGTTTGTGGTTGTAAACGTTTTCTAGCAGGCATTGCAACAGGTGGTGGTGGAGTAGCATTTAGTTTATCGTTAAAATGTCCAGCTTTGGTTACTTTCATGAATACTCCATTACTTGTACTTTGACCAAAATTATCAAAAGATTTGATTGAACCATTAACATTATTTGGTGCATGATTACTGTCATCACTAGATATATCATGAGCTCCGGCAGTGTCTTCATATTCAAGCTAAAAAAAAAAAAATTAATAATATAAAATGATAACCCTATAAAAGATAATAGTGATTTTAAAGTTACTTCTTCGATGAGATGAGATCCATCTCCATTCAAGAAAGGGTTAGTGTTATCTTTATCTTCTTCGTCAGATGACAGAATAATTGTTTGAAGCTTTTTCTGCCTGACGAATACTAAAACATTGAATATAAAATACAATTCTATCTAAACAATGAGAAACATAACATTAAAAAAACTACTTAATTATCAGATCAATAAATAATGTTAATTTCTTTCATTATAAACAATGTTCTTATTTTATAAAATGTGAAATAATTAGATTAAATATCTATAAATCATTTTACAAACAAAGACTATAATAAAAAAAAAAACCTATGAATTATAAATAATTACCTGGGCTTTTTTCAATGACTAGTGATGATCCAGACGCGACAGCTTCATGACTGAAGCTGGGCTTCTTGGAGAATCTAAACGAACGCAAGTCACCGAGAGCATTTGGACTGGGGCTGTCACTGTCCCTGTCCACTGGGGAACTCATCTAAAAAACGTCCAAGTACTGTAATTCGTCGGCGAAACATAGTAAATATCGGCAAGTGCGATCGTAAGTGCGTTTCAACATACTAAACTATAAAAAATCGTTAAATAAATTATAGTCAACTAACCTTAGTGTTCAGTAGCGTGCGTCAATAATCGCAGACGACTAACGGTGTCCGTCGGAAGCCGAGATCTATCAGTTGTATTCAGACGTGCCGTTTGCGGGCAGTTCGAAATTCAAACTTCGATTAGATAGTGTCGTTGAACAAATCACACGCAAACGGTTACAGATGCAACGATGCACAACTGCACAAGAACAACGGCGAAAATAAAATAGAAACCCTATATAGTGAATAATAATAATAAAAAATCGGATTGATATTGCTTATCAGACAGTTATGGAGGAATAAATGACGTGTCGTCGTTGTTATCGTCACGGTCAACCGTGAATTGTGATTGTACTATCTGCTGATAATATCGGTGCCGCCGAAAAGTGCCTACTAAATTTAGATCGTTAAACAGCCCGTTTCAGAAACAACGTAAACCAATAAAAGGTGATTCGAATAAAACCATAAAAACTATTATTACGCTGTCTGTTATTGTATGACGGATAAACCGAGTGGTTTAATATTCTAATGGAGAACTCGGTGAGATACACGATTTCAAAAGACAATAAAAAATAAAAAAATACGTTTCGGCGGGGGGGGGGGAGAGGTGCATATAAAGTTCCTGGACTTACGTCGTTTCTACAATATACGATTTCCGTGGCGTAAATGTGCGGCTGAATAACTACAGGTTCATATATTGGATTTATGTTTATTCTCAAATAGTCGTAATCAGCCCCAATTACGCCAATAAAATAATGTTATTAAAATATAATTTTATTTTTTTTTAATGATAGGAAAAAAGAAGTAGTAGATTACTGCAATAAACTAACTTTATTGATTATTTGGTCCCACCACCTTAAAATAAAATATATCTTTTGAAATATACGCATTATTTTTATTTTCAATATTTTGTGACTTGCGCCATTTTACAAATTGCTGGTTCGGTTGGAACCAGTTTCTATTGCCTTTTGGTTTGAAAACAGGTCACAGCTTACAAGACTACAGAATATAACAGTGTTGGCTTTTCATTGGTCCAGTGATAAACATCAGATCCGTGTTAGGAGTGGGGTGTCGGGAGGAGGTTAGCTGACTCATTTTAGATTCTGGTGGTAGCGATAAATTACGCGTATTTGTACGTGCGATTGGCTTTATAATGTGTGTTGAAGTTTTTCGTTTTGTGTTTAACGCTACATTTAAAGGCAGTAAAAATGCGCATATTATAAGCTGAAGGTGTTTATGAGTATCAGATTAGTATGATTAGATCTAGTTGATGCTCTTGTACATTTTTTGTACAATGATTGAAAAGTCCAGATTTGGTTCAATTCTACGCCATAAATTATTTATAACTAATCCATATAATCATAACATTGTTATTAAATTATTACTTTTATAGGGTACGTGACGTACCACACAAATTTTGACGGTGAAGGTTCTCATCAAGAATTAGGAACTCTAAATAAAGTACCTTTTATTTTTTTTATACAATTATAAAAGTGAACAACCTTACCCCCAATAAAAAAAAATATTATTTTGTGTACACACCTGGACTACACGTATGAGCCAAAAATATATTTGTATATATTTGTATATATACGTAAGTATGTAATATAGTTTTTAAATCATGTTTAATATATCATAAATATTAACTGAAATGTTTGAAAATTCGCACTTGTTGTTATGAAAGACGAAAGTCTATGTAAATTAAATCAATAAAACAAAGTTTAATTTCCACACAAAATAAATCGTAATAGGCATTTTTGTATTAATAAACAAACGATATTAAAATAAAGTTAAATTATTGAATTTAATCAAACATTTAATATAGGTGATTTTTTTGAATTAATTCAAAAACAAAAAATATTTTTCCGCAACAATCCTCCGCTCAGAATAGTTTTTCTTATACAATGATTAATGGAATCAGGGCCGTCTTAAGCTTTGCAGGGGCCCATGGGCCTACCTATACAAGTTGAAAATATCAAAAGTCAAAAAATTGTAATTTCGATTATTCGGGAACTCCATTTGGCTGGGGCCCTGGGCACGTGCCCCACGTGCCCATAAGATAAAGACAGAACTGTTAATGATATAATATAGTATTGAATTTAAATTTTACAAATTTTTACATATTACAGTGAGTCATTTACTCCGTGACAAATGTCAATATAGTATCTTTAATATTCATTTATTTATTTTAATAGAATAATTATTGATCGCACTTGGCATGCTTGTACAGAGGACCTCAAATAAAACTTATTTAACAAATGTTTTTCTTAATATAAATTTGATATTTACATAGATCTTAGTAAGGAAAGATTAAAAACTATACTCTATTATTTATCTGTTAAATTGTTTTTAAGTCAATCTTAAACTTTATTATTTTATAATATTGTAGTTACCAGTTGGATTAATATTAAATTATAAATATTGCAAAATATTAGTAAAATAAAGCTCTGGAGAGGATCTATCCCCCTCATTACACCTTAATAAATTATGTTTTTGCTATGAAATGGAATCAAATGTCAAACTGTGTGTTATACTATGAGTATACCTAAACTATATTAAGTTAATAATAATAAGTCGTTAATTCTTTAAATTTCCGCTCCAGATGTATAGATCAATCATAGGGCCGGATTCATTCATAGGTTTTATTTCTTGTGCAGAATAGTAATAATATGCGATTATCAGAAATACACGTCTTACTTAAATAAATAACAATGAATTGGATAGTTGGAGATACACCACAATTACATCTATTTTTAGCACTGTTAATTTATTGTCAAGTTTGGTATTTTGTTTTTGTAATCTAAAGGAAAGTTGGATTCTTAGTACACAAAATGTTGATATTGTTGTGTTGAAAAGCCATTTTTGGTTATATATTTTTTAAACAGTTTTGATAGTTTTTAGGGCTATATAAATTCAAATTTTACTTGTGCATAATAACTAGGTAGTACAATCACGATTCTTAATGTAATATTATTAGTGTGTTATTATATTATTTTAAAGCTATTAATATATTTTATTTAGTGGATTATTTGTTGTTGGCAGTAGTTGACCGCAATAATCGTCTTGACTTATTGATCGTCGACGGTCGGTGTCCGATGTCGGGATATATAATATTATAGTCATAAAGCTTATCTTTAATCATAATATTATTACAAAAAATAATGTAAAGTTGAAATGTTTAATTGTTTAAAATATCCAGTAGTTTTTTTTTTTTTTGTTTATTATGTTTGTATAAGACTTTAATAAAAACATTAAATATTATTTATTGTATAAAAATGAAAAAATATTTTTATTTAAGACTTAAGTACCTATTATAATCATTATTAATAAGCATAAACTATATTAAAAAAAGAAAAGAAAACAGCAGTCTTAAATCGTATGTATCAACGCTATCTAATGACAAAATAAATGACGTCCCACGAGCATCGAGTAGCACGAATAGAATTATACCAGTAGAGGGCACTTCCGTTATGATTTGAATACACTTCAATAACTAAATCGAATACATTACACTCGTATTTCGTAGTAAATGATTTGAAATAAAAATATAAAAACCCAATCTAAGTAACTAAGTAATACTAAAACCAATAACCAATAAAATGAATTTATTGCGTTTGCATATAATATTATACTGAATAAACAATAAACATTATAGACCTGCAGGGGTCCGGCCATTGACGGCCTGCAGGTTAAATCCGGCCAGTGGAAGGGAAATAACTAGAGCCAAAAATATTTTTTTTAATGCTGGTTTTCCGCAAATATTAGATATTTGATCTATTTTTGTCATGTATTTCGAGATAGCTGTGGGATTTATCGATGTTTACAATAATAGTCACTACAATAACACTGCAATTAATAACCATAAACGAAAATATAATATCTTACTAATATAGTAATATTTTAGTTTTTCTAGCCCTCGAAAATTGTTTTTTGTTTGTAAAGATAGTCAATATAACACAATAAATGTATAGATAGATCAATGTACAGTCTTAATGAAGTGTCGAGAAAATTTAAAAATTGAAATGTCAATATTTTTAAAAACGGATTTAAAATGCGGCCATTACTTTTGTTGCTTGATTACGAGTTATAATAAGATTGCGTGAAAAATAATAGATAACCAGCCAGTCAGCTAGTATTGTCATGACTCATGTAGAGACATCAAATTTTTCTTAATACAGAAAACGATTTCACTGTGTAATAATATTTTTTTTTATAATTATACGGCTAATATATAAGTTTGAAAAACATTCAAATAATGTATTTTAAAATAATCATAACTTTTTTTTATTAATTGTCTACAATGACAAAAACTATATTATAACACCACAACATTGAAATTATATGCTATCGTGTATATAAATGGGGTGTTTCTTATTCACGATAAGACTAAGTAATTTTCTTTTACGTGAAACTGTTTTTATACATACAATCTGCTTTGAAATAATCAAAATACTACTTAATATTATGTTTCACGTAATTTAGGGGGAAAATCCGGAAAACAGACACCTATGTAATGGAATAGAGTCTATTCAATAGACCGTATACCGTTTATGCGACATATTTATACTTTACATCTAAACCTCTCTATTCCCGACCACCAACACTGCAGCGTTTTAGTACAATAATAGTGTATCCGTGAGATTTAAGAAGACACTATGCTCCCGCATGGTTAAAAGTGTAGTAATCGTTTTACAAACGTATAAAAAATGTATAACATTAGTGTTTTAATTTGCGATCAGTAGAACCATTTTTATTTTGTTAGCTTTAATATCACAATAATTTTGTAAAATTTAGAAAGTCCTTGAAACGAATAAAAATTAACAATAAAGCAAGTAAAAGTTTTTGGTGTAGGTACTTCTAGTGGCATATCTAAAACTATGTACGATAACAGCGGTACGATCAAAATTTACAGAAAAATATAATAGATAATAATTAATAATAAGTTGCTGGAAAACATCCCGAAGTTTGCATCAAAATTTATAAACATTTTCAAGCAGATGATAATAAAATAATCAATATTATTACGCGTAACAATGTGTTTACACTGAGTAGATCTGTATTTTATATACATATTATATTCATGTATAATAATAATAATATTATATTCTTTTATTTGTCTGTTGTGATCGTGTAACTTTTGAACGAATTGACGTTTTCAATAAAATTTATATTAATAAATAATAGATTCGCGGAGACTCAAAAAGTATTTGTAGTTTATCATTTTAACTCTTGTAGGTTTCTATTGAGTGGCTAATACATAAATTAAGTTTTAGTACTTACATGAAATTCGAATACTTTTTTTTATTTATTTAAACGGATGTCATTGATTACAGATTATATTACTAATAGTGTATAAACAATTTTAAAAATATATTTAAAAATAAATCTAAAAGAACTCATGAAAACAATTACAATGTTTACTTTTAATTCCATCCTTAAATAAAAATAAATAGAGTTTTGTATTTTTCAAAAAATATATAATATATATAATATTATACAAGTAGGTAAATAAAGGGATTCGTCAGATAAACGAAACATTTTTTTAACGTTGTCGTTAATAATTAAAATAATAATCCACTCAAAAATAATATTTAGTATTTATTAAACCGGCTATTATGTTGGTGCATAAATATAATATGCTAAAACCGAATTAAATATATTTATCTGTATAATACTGTTGAAATAGTGGGTAAACGGTATCTGGTATGTTATATTTTTCAACACAGCTCATTGTTATCCCTATCAATTGGTTTTATATTTACAATATTTGTAAAAAAAAATTAAATTTTTTGCAAAATTAAATTGTTATGAGTACACGTGTGTTTTATATATTGGTCTACTTCAAATGATAAAAAAATATTTATATTCAATATCATAAATTTTGACTGGAACGAATAATGCGTGTTTTGTTTTAAAATAATCAACCAGTTAGACTAGCAAAGTACATAATATAAATTAATATTCAAGTTGTATTTGACTTTCTTTACATTATTATCCTTGTATGAATCAAAACATGTACTCTTATATAATTACATTATAATGTCCAATGATATTTTAATTATCTTCTGTTTATATTTATACTAATGTTTTACCAAGTGTGCGAGTATGGTAGAGGCAGACGATCTTCTTTTCATGCAAAATTTTCTGCCCACAAGATCTTCCGTCAAATTATTAAATAATTTTTTAAAAAATATTTTAGATTTGAATTATGCTAATAAAACACTATTATTTATATTTTTATATTTTTTAATGATTAGACAGTTTCCGAATCTGTTATTTGTATAAATTCTATAAAAATAATGACTATGCAACAGTCACAAGTAGGGATATACCTACCGTAACCTCAAACCTTATAATGCAATTTAAATGTCAGAAAATTGTTTTTACTATATTTTATTATTTTTAAAAGAACACATTAAAAACTGATGCGATGTTTTCGTGTTTAAAAATCTTTAACCGTATAATATGATATATTATGAGAATGATGGGTAACTTTATGATTTTGTTTTTGTGTGAAAAAATTTAAATTCAAAGTTCATTGTTTCACTTCAATGTCATATAGTTGGAATATTACTTGATATTTTTCATTTCACGGAAAATATATGAATCATATATATGTTTTTGAGTTTTTTTCGTCATTATTTTGCAATTTATGTAGGTATCTTATTAAGTTTAGTTTGGTACCTAACATCCGAAGTTAAACCAAAAATATAATATATCGTTGTTTAATATGAAATATTATTATATTAACTGTAAAGTAACATAATAATAGTGATATTTACCGTTACCCAAAATTGATAAGAGTCAGAAAATCAAAATATCTGTATTTAGATATTATAATATAATACTTAAATATTATCAAATAATATTGTGCTAACTTTATTAAAGCATTTTAATACTATAAGTTCTGCACTATAGTATATTATTTGATAATAGTAATTTAAATATTATTAATTGTATTATGGCTAACAGACATCAATCATTGGTCAACGTCGAATTGGTCGTATCTGTCGATCCGCGACGACGGTGGCACGTAGTAAATTACCCGAGTGGTGCTGACATGCTGCGGTGCATCCGGTGGTAAGTTGCTACAAGCCGACAAATCGAACGGTATTATAGTGGGGCTGCAACCCTTAATCGAGTACGTGACGATTGTTTCCGGTAGCAGGGACGCGTCGTTCCGAACTGTAGCCATCTTCGTCGACAAAACCTGGTCTTTTTTCTCAAGATTCCGTTTCAGTTCACTGATGAAACGCCACCACCAGCCTAAAGGACGACTACTACTTCCCGCTGTTGACTTCCGGTTGTCCCGAATTCCATCAAACCAGTTATCCAGGTACGGCGTTCGCATCGTGGACCTGAAAACGATAAACGGTGTACATACCGATCGTATTATTGTTTGACTATCGTAACAACGCGATTTTAATTTTTAATAACCATTTATATTCACATACACAATTCCACGTGGTTTTAAAAAATGCAAAGTATAATAATTGCCACCATACCGAAAAATATGTTAAAGCAAGTATAATATTAAAGTAACGTCTGCATAGACAATTTTTTATATTTTTAAAACAAAAATATTATATTTTAATTTACACTTTAAACTTTGTTTTGACTTGAATTTAAAATTTATTTTGTTATGAGATATGACTATAAATATATCTTGGAATTATAATAGATTTTTTAGGAAATTTCATAAGCTTTAATTTAGTATTAAAAAATCGTGTTTTTTCTGTTATAACGGCAGCATTATCGTTTTTTAAAAGTTTGTAATTTTAATTTTGCAGATAAAATATGAAATAAAAGTTTATTATAATTACTATTATTATTTTAATTTATAATAACGATTAACGATAGCACTCAAACGTAAACGTTATGGCAACGTTGCATAAAACATAATTTTGTACCTATGTATAAAAATAGTTTATAAAATCTTCAAGGTTTCGCAAATTTGAGGAATCGTTTTTTCCCAGTGACAACTACCCAGAGATCATTTTCATAAACAAACGTGATATTAGATAGTATGTATATTTTTTTTTGGTAGGTACTTGAATCATTTCAAAATTTTAAAACTAAAAAGTTTTTTTGTTATCACAATATGTTTTTATTTAAAAAAGTTTAAAGCATAATAATAATATATAGATATAGGCGATATAGCAAACTAAAAGTTATTCTTTCCGGCTACCTATACGGTTACACGTATGTGTGTTTATTTTAAAATTGTTATTTTGTACGTAAAAGTCGAACGATGTCTGTATATTCAAACTTGAAAGTTTTCACATCAAAATATACAATATGTGTATATATAAGGAGTATTAATGTATCATAACTAGATCTATATTATATAATATATATATATATATAAGTACATCGAATATCAGCATTAATGCATTCGGCGATTGTAAACTGCGCCCAAAATACAGGTAAAATACTTAATTTATTACAGCCATATAATATGAATAATTAAAAAAAAACATAATTTTAAAAAGCAAAACAAATACAAATATTACAAATAATAACGTCATATTGTTATAACATATTTTCAAGTATTTTTCGCGCTGCGACATGAATTGTTCAGCCATCGTGACTTTACTGATTAAAATGAATACGATAGGTACTAGCAGAAATATGCCGGAAGTAGTGATAACCATCAGTTGTATTACTGCAATATAGATATTCGATAACATGTAGGTATTTCTTGACGAAAATAAAATGTCTGTGTTATACTTGAAAAAGTACACAATTGTCAAACATAGAGACTTTAATAAGTCAAAATTTATAGTTAATAAGGCGGGCACACTCAGTGTCATGTCTAACGGAGGGCAAAGGGGGCAATTGCCCCCGGCGTCATAATTTTCATATATTAAGAACGACGTCATCTATGTTAAGTGCCAATAACCTATTATTTGAAAAATTTATTTTGCCCCCGGCGTCTTTAACTCTTAATGCGGCAGTGTTTACCCTATACCTTTTTAACATAGATAAAATTTCGGGCGCAGTTTACGTATGCACAATGCATTACATAGGTTGTGGTATCATAATATAATTATTTTAACATATTAATAAATTATACCTGCACCTAAATATATATTATATATTATGTGTAATATTGTCGATGTTCACGCATTGACATAAATGTATCATATATAATATAATTTTATAATTATAATACATGGATATTATAATATATTATGTCATAGTTTGATATAGGTAAACACACACACATATTATTAATAATTATTATACACATCATATATTAGACACACACTATACTTATAATACTATTTGTATTATATATTATTACATCGATCGTGAGCTAACTCGAGTTAATTCGGATTCACAGCTATGCCGTTTGTTGTGTGGTTTTTATCGTATACCGATTGACTATCATTATAATTATAGTAGCATTCAGTAACCATCATGGTGATCTACCAGAAAATTTCCAAAGTTAAGCCAATCTTAGATTTTAAACACGACACGATTGGTGATGTAGGCGATATAGCTTTTAAATACACTCAGACAATTGTAATTTAAAAAAAAATGTACGGACGATAATAACTAATAAGCATGACCAAAAGATCATTTAATTTAAACTGTAAACTTGCAGCTTATGAAAATAATCGTTAGCCTTAACGGGATCTTGGCACACTGGAACGCCTTCTTCGATTACGGCACAAGAACTAGTAAAACCTTCTGAAGTCGATTCCACGCGGCTGCTGTCTATTGAGGGCGTAGCAGCTTTCCACCTACAGTTGACTTTTGCCACTATTAATAGTATTATGCACATCAACACAGACATTGAAAGTCTAAAAACAAAAGTATTTTTTAAATTTCAAAAAAAAAAATAAAGTCAATTCATTTCTATAAATATAATATATTGATTAATTAGTATTTAAAATAAAATAAAATTTATAATTTATATTTTATTATTACTTGTAAGCAATAATATAATATAGCACTATACAGTTAGATTTAGGTACATCGTGTTTGATAATAAATTAACATTGTATATGTAGTATATATTATGGTTGTGTTAAGTAAATCCGTGTATAATTTTTTAACGTGAATAAGAATAGTTTTGTAAAAAGGTATATAATAATAAATTATTATGTTAAACTCATTTTTTAGACAGTACATAGTTCTCATAAATGTAATTTTATATTTAGCTTTTCAGCCAAAAACTACTTTTGTAAACGTTTTAATTGTTTCAAGTGTCAATTTTATTAAGCTTGTTTACTATGAAACCAATGGAAGAAGTAGAACCGTAAAGGTATTACCTTTGAACAAAGCAGGATATTTCTACATCCTAGACGATTCCTATGAGCTTTAAATAGAATTAGAATACAGTATAGTACTTACCTAAGTAATACCTTCCTACTATATTGAAGTACCTATTCCTTGTTTCTCAATATTTTATATTAAATTATATATTATGAAATAAACTAGTCAGTTCATTAGTTACAATTTCGAACTTATTATTAATAACAATAATATGTAATAGCTATAATAGCATACTAATGGTTAAGTATAATATTATTGGTATAAATTATAATCTCTTCGTACTAATTATTATATTATCAGGTACCTAGGTACTATATGTTTATTTTATATTCATTAAAAATGTTGAACCAGCTAAAAACTATTGGCATGCATTTTAAATTCTAATTTTAATCATGACAACTTCTAATTTAGATAAATACAGTAATATAATATTACCTTTAATATTAATAAACATTAGTTATGAAGGAATAATTTATAGTATTTGTACATTTATAATGTATAGCTTAAACAAATGTAAATATTATAGGTTATAATTTCATCATATAATCATTTAAAATAATTGTTTTGTCATATTTTTATGCTCTTAAAATTAATTTATATTATATCAAAGTAAAATAAATGTAGAGACACAAAACTGTACAACTTATTTTCATTGATTGACAGACAAGATATAACGTTATCTCGCTATAACTAAACATGAATAATCAAATAAATTATTTTTATAAAAAATGAAAAATTCTAAAGAATAGATTATTAAAGTATTCAAAAGATATAAAACTATAACATTATGAGAAGTCAATTTTGTATGTCATTTATAATACTTTAAACTTTAAAAGTTTTTTTACAAATAAAAAAATTAAATATAATTTATGCGGTTTTATGGTAGTTAGAAAGATGAAAACCAAATCTAGTTGAATTCACAAGTTTTATAATTCTGTATGTAAATTATACCCAAATCATACCAAAAAATCTAAAAATGTTCTAAAGTTTTCATAGAAATTTTCACGAAATAATATAAAATGTTCAGTTCACATTTATTTTAAAGTTTTAACAATCATTAATTACAAACTATGATCATAATAAAAATACACAATATATATACCAATAAATTACAAATTATAATAAATACTGTAACTATAATTCTGTATAATAACATAGTACGCATTAGATAAAGGCGATCATAGTGGAAAGTAGTATTAGCTTTTTAATAATTTTATTGTAAAATACAATTCAATTACATACTAATGATTAAATGAAAATAAGATAAAAAAACGTATATATATTTGATAAAAATTGTCCAACAAAACAACGAGAAAAATGTATAATATATCTTTTTTTATTTTTTCTTTATTCATTATTAATTATTAAATATTAGTATGAATAATATAATCATTACAGATTAATCCTTAAATTTATATTTTACACATTCCTACCCAATTAATTTAAAATATGTATTTGATTAATTAAAAATATTAAATACCTACATATTAAACTAATTTTACTGCGAGTATTGAAGCAAATTATTTAAAAGTTTTAATCTATTAAAAAGGTGGAATCTACTTACTTCGACATTATGCAACTTAATCCAATTAATGTTAAGAAATCTCGAAAAGGAGCATGTCTACCTACAATGGTAGATGTTATGATAGACACGACATAAAAGTTAAAACTGTAGTAAATAATATACGTAGGTACTTCACTAAACTGAAAACATTTAAGATAAAGATAATTGTATTTTAAATAATCACGACTTGGTTTTTAGATAATAATTATAAATTAAATTCCATTTCTTCGCATTGTTTATTCGATTAAAAAAATACATATTCTTGTTTCATTTTTGCAGTCATATTTTTGTCACGGACTTATAATGTACACTATTAGTTTTTTAATTATTACTATGTACAGTTGAATTTACCAAGCATATTGATTATAATTATTTGATTATAAATAATTATTTAATTAATACACTATACCTATAATAATAATATGACGAGAACTATTTGTATTTATGTATTTATATATATATATATATCAAAAAGGGGAAATTTTATTCTTACAATTTAAATTTTAAAATTATTATTATTTATGCTTCTTTCAACAATATCTGGAAATATACATTTTAACAGTGATTAAAATTGACTTTTAACATTATATTTTATTACTTTGAAAATAGTTGTTATTATTATTATTAAAATTTTATAAAGTACCAAAAGTTATATAAAGCGGGCTTTATCTGTATGTCGTCGTATATCGTTATAAATTATAACATAAACTATATATTTATGGAAAAATAACATAACTGCAGTTTGAACTAACTATAATGTTATAGTCGTGTTTATGTATGTACGTATAAATATAACCTTAATAAAATTTTAATCCTAGAGATATGAAATAATAATATATTATAGGGACAGGACAAGGGACTGGGAATAAATAATTATAGATATAGATGTGCGTGTATATCTATAAAAAAATAATGAACTAATACCTATTATAACACTATATTTAACACCATTAGGCATATTATCGTGCGTTCAGTGTTAATAGCCGAAAATAATCGGCCGATAGGTATTAGAAAATGAAAAAACTTTTAATGATTTATCGTAACGCGCACTGAACAAATCTGAAAGTAGGATTTCTGCATCGGGATTAATGCTACCGCCGCCACGACCACCGCACTGAACGACGACGACAAAAAGTCTACACAGTTTAGCGACGGAGGGGAAAGTTAAAAACGTTTAATTTTTTTTTTCTCGAAAGTTAATAAATTATTTATGCGCGACTGCAGCCGTGGACGATCTGTTCGGTAATGTATTTCAGGCTATATACGAACAGTAAAAAACGGTTTTCTAGGACTGCATTTTAAATTCGAGTATATATACATAATATATATATATATATATATAGATCACGGTTAATAGGGCTCGGCGACGTCGAGTAAAATAGCTGGTATAGGTATACTTATAATATATTATTATAATTATACATCAGCTCTGCAGTCGTCGGGTTCAGACGATTTAGGGGTGCGCATGGTTTACTAGCCCGCGGGGAGGCGTGTGACAAGAGGCGACAAGCTGTATACGTACGACCGGACGTCCGTTCGGACTGTGCGACTGGGTAACGTTCCGGGCGGAGAGGAGTAGGGGGTTCAATCTGTCGCTGTAAAACAAAACCATCCTGGCGGAATACATATATACATATAGTATATAGGTACCTATGTACATTATAGTGTAGGTTTACGCGAAACTCGTGCGTGGGGGTGATATCGCCCATGCAGACTTGGTGCAGTGAAGGTGGCGGCGGATTGTCACGAGAACTTTGGGCGAGTATTAGTAACAGGGTGCAGTGATGGTCAAACCGTAGAGGGGTGAAGAGTTAGCGGTACGTACATATATATACAATATCATTTATATATATATATTATATGCTTATATGTGTATACACGCGGTACTCGCCGGTATATTAATAAACTCCGGACTGCCGCCTCTTCGCCCGTTCCGCGCGCCGACCGTAGTGTCCGACGTGTATATAAGAGCTTTTTAATTGATCGGACCGTCCACCAACCCTATATCTCGTTCGCGTCACGGACGAATCCACCCCACAGTATTATTTTGTGTACAACTATGTTAGGTCTCTGTTTATAGCGTCCGGCCTTCGTTGTCTGTCGCTCTACCCCGAAACCGCGACTGTGTCGTTGTCACTCACTATCACATAATACGTATACATATACAGGTATATACTCATACATAACGTGTCCGTTTTCTCGAAGACAACGCAACGAACTGTGTGTAGCATTATATGCCCGACGAGTATAAATTGTATAATAAGAGTAGCGATATTATAATATAGAAGGTATACCATCACGGTAGTTGTTAATAGCATAATTTGTAATCATCGAAGTATATATAGTACGATATTATTGCCAGTTACGTAAACAAATTTTTACTATATGCGGCTGATCATCGAATTTAGGTAAACACTAAATCGATATAATAGTACTTATCGTTATATCATCAAAATGTTATTGTCATAGTTTGCACAATTCACATCGCAAGAAGCACAGAGTGCTAGTTGAGAGGCGCAGAGAATTATGGCTGATGTCTTCAGTATAATCTGAAGTCTAATCGATCGCATGTTATTTATGGACCACAAGCATCGGTCTCGTTTTTATTCCCGATTCGGAGACTGTATCATTTGACTAGATACGAACACGCTCCTTTCACGACTCCTTTAGTCAGACCGCATGTCATCCTTGTTACTTTCTGTTTCTAGTTACGATCAATCTTTAGGCTCTAGTTTTTACAGTCCATCAGCAGACCGGGCTAACGTCTACATATGCAGAATAGTGTGCCTTTGATAAATCCAGTCACTATATGCAATAATTTAAAACCGGAAATACACATGTCGTCAATGTTATGCAAAAAAAAATATAAAGGCTTGGTCGAGCACTGTGGGTATAATATTGTCTCTAAAAATCCAAAAAGGCAGACAAATATGTTCGAACATTGATGGTTCATTGGATTGTGAACATGGCCGAAGACAACTCGGAGAGAATGGGTATATGAGTATAATATATATATATATGTATTCACGTTCACGGTTCATTAACCTTATACCCTCGCGAGAGTGTGTGTGTGTGTGTGTGTGTGTGTATGTGCACGCGCACATATGTCAAAACTCATGTCCTCGACAAGTGAGGTTAAAAAGGGTTGACTCTCAACTGGCCGGCAAAACTTTTCTAATTCGTATTACCTATTGTAAACTTTTTGACCAGTTCAATCGCATGCATGTACAATTGCAATATATAATTTAACCATAAATTAGAAATTAGTTGCTAGTTTATAATATTATGTAGATATATAATTTATACGAATATATATATATTATGATATGATAAAAAATGCGATTTTATATAATAAATACTAATATAGTTATAAATACGTTTATTAACGTAATTCAATAGTAGAAGAAGATAATACAATAAAATCATATTTTCGAGATTCGAAGTACAATTGTGTACAATATTGGAATGGCTGTCTAATAATTGTAGATAATAATGTATTTTATTTAAATTAATAGTATTTTTGAAACATAAGTTCTACTAGTTACACTATGTAGCTGGTAAAAGTTTTACTGTATTAATATTTTAAATGAATAATATTTATGAAAACGGTTATTTATACCTGTCATAGGATAGCTATTATAATTTACGTAAGTATAGTTGTTTGTATTTCAACAGTATGCTACAATATTCTTATAAGACACGTGTACTTACAAACTCTACATACACTTTTCAAATTCAAATTAAATGTAGGGATAGATGTGTTTATAAAAACACAGAACTCTTGTTTCATTTGATTGAAAATTATAATTTACTGCTCTATTTGGTGAAATTTATACTGAAAGTAGAAATGAACCACTGAAGTATCATTGCAAAATATTGAATAAATTATTCATGTCTATGGTATCTGCAATAAAATAAACATAACATATTGTCGTATGTAGTTTATTATTTAATTGTGTCTTGCATCTAGAATGCACCAGGTAACTGTATAAATTATTTCGGAGAAACAATTTAAATTAGTACGTTCCTAGAGTTCTAGCTTATAACTAGTTTCCTTACTAATACATTTTGTTATTACGATTAAATTTAGAAACTGTATTGGATAAAATAAATTAGAATCCTGGAATCAGAAAATTGATGGTTAATAACTAAGCGATAAATATTTGAAAAAAAAAATAAAATATACCTACCTAAACGTTTTATTATAAATTGGCGAATAAATCTTACGCGAATATCGAAAAAAGAATATTGCAATAATAATCAATTGTTTTAAATTTTAAAATAAACTGTTAAATCCAAAACCATTACCGTTATCTACTATTGAAATACCTAGTTAAATATTTCTCCCCGGACAGGTTTCGGATAAAACGAAGTGCAGCTATAATCCTAAACATTTTCAGCGATTCGTAATTTCGTTTCGAAAGGTATTCCCATGAGCAAGTTTTCAGCCGAATCACGCGATGCGTCTACCACGACCGAGGTATACCATTGTTGAGCTCAATGGATATTATTTACCTTTATCTATTCTGCCTAGAGGGCAATTCTGCGGAATGTAACGATATTTATGGGGTTTCCAGGCAAGAGTTTAATATAATACGCCCCTCTACCAAGTATTCTGACACAAATGACCTATGAGCTTGGATATTTTTCTGGATAACATTATCTCATATCCATTGTGTTGGTACCCGCGTACCATCACTGAACTGTATAATATATTTTATTCGTTTTTATAACATGTAAAACTGACAGAATGACAAACTTAGACGGAATGACAGTCCAAAAGGTAGTTATTACTCTAATTACACACGAGAGGTTGCCATTAGAAGTAACGGGTAATTCGTGTTATATATATATATTATATACCTATTATACCTAAACGTTTAAAGAAGGGTGTCGAAAGAAACCTACGTTATATAAAATCCAATTAATAGCAACAATGAAAGTATAAAAATAATTACCGAATTTTGAAGTAAATGAAAATTGACTATCATATTATAACTTTTATTGTTGTAATTGTCTTAAATTTTTTGTAACTTTTTAGTATTTCCATAAATCCCTCCTCTAACCGTTATAATATTTTAGAAGTGATAAAATAGAAATTACTAAACAGATTAAAAGAATTATTAATCGATTAGTAAGAATAAGAATTAAATCTTATGGTCCAGGCTAACTTATATGCTTATGTGTTTGTGATATGCGAACTCGTTAAAACGAATTACGTGAACACGATTTTAATTTAAAAAAAAACCAAAATTATTATTTTGAATTCGCTATATGATAAAGTTGATGATATCTTACTATTGAATATATTGTTTGCGATTAATATGAAAATAATCAAGAAACATACTTAAAATAAATATGTATTTATTATATATTAGGTATGTATGTTTTATTCTACGTTCCATTTAAAATAACATAGCAAGAAAAGTTATAGGTTAAATTTAAATTTAATGATAAATCATTATAGGTATACGATGAAAAAAGGTTCTGATTTAAAAAAAATATTTTATTACATATTTGTTTTTGCTACGGGCAATGATATAAAAATACCGTATTTTATATTTTATTTATACAGTATTTTACAAAAATTGTATGGTGTTTACACAATTGTTAAATATAACAACTTAATTATAGTGAGTTAAAAAATATTGAAGTTTATTGACGAATAATGATACATTTTAAATATTAAAGTATTTAAATGGTTGTTAGGTAATAATAAAAACATAAAAGATTATTTAGTTTTGAACATTAGGTTTCAATATTTACAGCCGTTTGAATAATTAATATATATATAATTACCCACATTTAATTTGTTAACGTTTACTGTGGCTATTTAACTAATAAGTCTGGAAATATTATAGTTTTAATTAATACATAAATCGATGTACATCACTGATTTCATCTATATTTAATTTTTTTATTTATGATGTATAATACACTATTGTATTTTACAATTTACATCATTAACTATGAGTAATTAATTTTTATATCAGTCATATAGTTATAAAGTAGATTGAATTATTTTTCACCAAAAATAAACCATCATGTTTTATAATAATTTTTTCATTACTAAAATATTATATCATATAATATTACTTTAGCTATTTATATAATTCAATATTCTGCGTCACTTCGCTCAGAATCTAAAATATACGATAATGTTACAATAATGCGTATAAAAAGTTAGTATAACATTATGTATTAAAAATAGAATAAGGACAAAAATCAAAAAACCATTACAAATAAAAGATATTTGCTACAAATTTAAATAAAACATCAGACTAATAACAGTAATAAACATTCTCCGACCAATTTACATAATACATACACATCAAAAAACCTCTTTTGACAGATATAACTAATGGGATGTAATCAGATTATACGACGTGAAAATTGAATATTTAAATAATAAAATAACTATGATTAATATAGACAGATGGCAATTTGTTTACATTTATGTAAATTAAGTTCAAATGTTATATTATCATTATTATATATTTTAAATAAAATTATTTTTTGGGAGAAGTTTACTGCGTAATTTAAATGTACATTATATTTTATGTACGATTCCATTAAATTTTTAATATGAATTGAATTACTTTATTTAGTAATTAAAAAAAAAAAAACCTAAAATAGAATTAAATCAATCATGTTGTTTAGAAAGCAAAAAATATTGTAAACAAATAATTAAGCAACTATATTTTTTTGTTTTACCATAATAATATAATATATAAATTGTGTAAATCATTATATAGTATTTTACTAGTAGTTTTATTTTTATATTAATTATTTGTGACGATTCAAATTTAAAATTATGAACAGATAAAAGCTGGTGTAGTTTAAAAAATTATTATCCAATTATAGCTGACATCTAGAAGTTACGTTTCAATGATTTTCAATTTTTGTTGGGTATAATACTGATACTTAAATTATTTTATTTGTCGATAAAACTGCAATGTCTAATAGATCCAAAGCTGCATTAACGCAATTGTAATACAAACGAACCTTATATCAGGGGCGTCCTTTAGGGGGGCCTGATAACCCACATTGTTCCAATCGCTTTCCTTGAGAGGGTGGACTGACTTGCATAGTAATTGGTTAATTTTATAATATTTATATTAAATTATTACTTTATATATTTTTTTTTTTAATGGTGTCCGGATATCTTGTTATCATAAATACGTCATAGATTTATATTTGTCTTGTAATTTGAATTTGTATAAGTGAAACTTAATATAAAAAAGGCGGAAAATAGGCACCAATTTGCTAGATCTAGTGTATAGTAGGTATTAATTGAACTTCGTCATTATAGAGTATGCGTTAAATTTAAATTCAGTGATAAATCGTTGTATACAAAAAACGATTTATAGAGCAAAGACGGACGGTCAATCCATATTACGATTTCTATAAGTATATTTTATAATATATTATTTATATTGCCATTAAAGTAATTTATTTTATTAATTAAAATTAAACATTTTATACATTTTAACTGCAAAATAATTTACAATTATTCTTGATTTTGACAGATTTTTTTCAAAATTTGAAATTAAAATGCTTATAACTAAAAATTTTGCTTAATATGCTGTATTTTTAATATTTATAAAAGCTATAGTAAAAACTTATGATTGAAACTTCTTGTATTCTCAAGCTTATTGATCCTGTAAAAACATTGTTGTTGATATTTATAGAAAAGAAAACAAAAAATATTTTTAATTTTAAATGGCTATAAAATGAGTAAAAATATTTTTAAAATTATATCATAGATGTATAGAACATTTTAATATAAGTATAAGTTTTTCTAAAAAAATGTTTGAAATTTTCACTTCTAACTCTCTTCCCCAAAACTTTCAATTATATTAAATTTGCTACAAGAAATCGCTCTGAATGTTTAAAATTGAAGCATTTTTACTGTTTGAAATAAGAGATGACAAATACTTAGACAAAAACAATAAATAAATAAAATAACACTTATCATTCTAAAATCAATATATTCATTGTTCCACTTAGAATCTAAGAAAGATAGTTTAAATAATTTTAACGAAGAACTAAAAAGTTCTGCAAATAAAGACTTTGGATTGTAATATATTTTTACTTAGAACTTTTTTGTTCTAAACTAAATGTCTTTTTCTTGGAAAACAAAATTTAATTAAACAAAAGATACGACATGGTTTTATAATCAAAATAATATGATGGTATTATTTTTTATAGAATTTTTTATTTTTTAATATTTATCATGATAATAATTATAATAATAGTACACAAACTAATAATATTGTACTTTAATAATAATTATTATTCTATGCACCTATAGTTGATACTTAAAATAATGAATCAAGATTTTGTTTGGAAATATAATTGATACACATCAATAATGTTTAATATCAAACTGGTACGTATCGATATAAATGCTGCAGTTATGTCTTCATTGAAAATATTGAATGTGAGTTAATATTGACTATTTTAGTAATGGGACAACTTTTTGATATTAACTCTCAGTACATTTTCTCACATAGCTAAACTTCAATAACAATTTCCAACAGATTAGATTGTACACACACAATTTCTTATGCATTGAATACTATACGAATGAGTTAGTGCTAAATTTAAAGTATGTGTTCTAGAATGTTATATAGCAGGGATGGCCAACTTTGGCTTGTGAGCCTTATGTGTCTCTCGCCGTTGTCAGATACGGCTTGCGTCTTATTTATAAAATTAAAATTTAAAATTGACTTATTATAGTATCATATCATGATCATTATTTTAAATTTAAATTTTTTTGGTGTAAATTTATAAAAAATGTATCTATAAACATTTTAGCTCTTGGCATCATTGTATTTATACACGTGGCCTGCGAAAACATTCACGTTGGACACTCCTGCTTTATATAGGAAAGTGCAGCTGTGTAAGTTTCTTTAGTATATTGTGTAAGTGGTTGAACACCCAAGATCCCTCTCAATTTGAGGTTTGAATAAAACCGTTGACGAGACTACAGACATTAAAAATAGTAATACAAATATGAATTAAGTAATTGTTTAAACTGTTTATAAGTTATATAGTTAATCAAAATTATTTAAACAATGTCTTGTTTTCGTCGTTGCAGTTATTTTTTCGTACAAATGTACAATATTATACTATTTATTTACATCTTACATCGAGGAGGAGTGTTGTTTTAAGTTATTGTAGGTATGTATGAAAAATGTACCTACGTGTAAAAATAGTTGTATAATAACGTTTGTGCTCAAGCCGAAAAGCAGACGCCATTTTATACGCTCGTGAGAGTTGTCGACGACATAAATATAATACGTTGGGCGGGATTACGGTAAAACAGTACAGCTCGTTTTGGTTGGCCGACCACGGAGTAGTATGTTACGGTCTGACGGTGGCTAATATCATATACAATATAATATTTATGCATAATATAGACGATATAGTATTATTTTATGTTGTACCTACTATACTCACGTAGTATCACGTGTAGCCATTTTACTTTTTTTCGCTTCGAGTAATCGAAATTCAAAAATATTGAAAACTACGCGCGCATAACAATACTAAATTATACCTACCTATCTATATGTTTATATGTATGCCGCACTGGCTATTATACGTTACTTTTATGTGTGGGAATGGGGTGGTTAGATGAAATTCATATATGAAAAAACGGCATTTTAATGTTTAGTTATTTATGATACTTTTAAAAAAACAAAAAAGTTATTATAATAATAATATAGTCTAAAAAAAAAATAGTTTTAGTTATGAAATCCAAACCTCCCAAATTCTATGACTTAATTATGCTCATAATAATTGATAGTTATATAATATTGTCATGTATTAATAATAGTCACGTGATATATATGATTTCAACTATTACGGATTTTACTAGTAACTAAAATTGTATGGCTCCCGGCTTAATAAGTGATAGTGAGATCGGTGACTCTAGGTGTAAATATTTATTAGATATTGTAAATATAAATATTAACGAACGGGTGAATAGGGTGATTCTTTTATTTAAGAACACTCATTATTTCAAAATCTATTACCGTTTTTATTTTTCTTACGTAATTTCCAGTCGAAATAAAACAACATTTCTTAAAATATTTTTTGTCGTTATAACATTTATAATAATAGGTAGTTACATATATAATTTTTTTTAATTATTATAAATTAAAATATCTGTAAAAATGTATGCTAAAATTTTTCAAACGAATTCAAGCCATGTTGTTTTGGTTATTTTTGCATATTTATCCATCATTATGATACCTGTGAAATTTCTTTGTCCATTACTTTTCGTTGTTTTTTTTATAAATGTCAATGGTATAGCTAATGCTCGTACTAAACAATTATTCAGGTGCTATCTAGACACACCAAAACAAAACATTGTATATACAATTCGATTGTTATGGTATTTTAATCTTTATCTGCCGCACGCAATTCGCAGATGCATCGATTCAGTATAGCGCGTAAATCGGTGGTCAGGCTTACCGTATAATAAAATGCAATAATATCTAATAATAATTTAGATAAACGTTTTAACCTGACAAAAACTACATTTTTTATTTACATGCATTATAATATAGGTATAATAATTAAATACGATGTTGGTGCACACTGTTATATTATGAATTTATGTTATACTGCGTGTTATACTATAGACTTCTGTGGTAACAGAAATAGAATAGACACGATTTTTTTTCTAGTGTATTACGACTGGCTTAAGTTGTTATTGAAGTAATTATTTTTAAGCTTTCGTACAGTTAAAATATGCCATTTTAAAATTATTAAAATTATAATAACTGTTTGTTATTTTTTTTACAAAACCGTTTTATTTATAATAAGATTAAATACAACGTTTTACATAACAATACAGTAACACTGTACAGCGTTTCATAACCATCATAATATACATTCGTGCAACTATATAAGTAATAATATTTATGATCATTTTAACTGATAAACAGCATCGTTTTGCATTACAACGCGGCCACAATGACAACATGAATTCCAATTTTTCGTCGGGGTGTTATCGATTCCGCTGTTTCAATATCAATAGGTAATAACCATGCTGTTGATGCTGTAACAAAAACGAAAATAAATTTAAAAAATATCAATTCCGCTATCAATTTCGCCTGATATTTGTTTATATTAATTCCACTGACTGTTTATTAACCAATATATCATATTACACAGTATTTTTTCAACAGTATACAGTATAGGTACAAGGTACACCCAGTTTACCATAATTTTTTTTATTTAGATATAAACATTTCAAAAATTGTTGTTCACAACGGAAAATATAACACAATATTATTACACATATACTACGACAAAAAAGCAATTAAATGCAAAGTAAAATTTGTTAAAATAGTAAAATACTATAATTCAAATATTTAGTGATTGGTTTTTATGCAAAATATTTTTACAGTTTATTTATATAACGCCAAACGCACAAAAATAGTACAGTAAAAATAATAATTAATAATTACAATTTTTAGGTTAAGTTGATTAATAATTATCAGATTGATAACCGGCGAAATCAATGTATAAAAAAGTTCAGCGAAGTCGATTGCTAGCGGAATCTATAGATTTCTTACAGATAAAAAGGTCATTCGGCGTTTATAATATAAACCCAATAATTAATTAAATAAAATCATGTCTGAATCGTAATTTTCTTTTCAATAATAATAGTACATTTCGCCAGCACTGCTACTTTCGAATTTTAATATCAAATCTCGACAGTATTATTTAGATACTTCTTTTTGTACAAAATAGTTCGAAAGTGGCAGTACTGTCGAAACATACCTTTTAATAGTTATTAATATTGATTAGCAACGATATCATCCGTATCTGTCACCAGATTTTTATCTTACATAGGTAAAAATAATTTCACTCGCACAAACGGTACAAATGATAATCACCCAAACGGACTACTATTATTTTTTTGGTCAAAATTATTACCTTCGCTCAAATGACCATCGACCATCGATATACGTCATCGTCGCCTCCGTTTCCGCAGCAGGTAGATCGACCGGTATATCGATACATACATCGTTCCTTTGATCAGGCGCCACCGCTCCGTGGTCTAAGCCAAACGGTACGCCCGCAGCAGCTGAAACCATCGCTTCTCCTCTTTTAACTACGTCCCCGTACGACGAACTCAAAGGAATACGATAAGTCAACGGCCAATCGTCGACTTGCTCGGACGACTGTTTGCAGAGTTCCGACGACGGACGGTTGAAAGTATTACGATAATCGCCATTACCGGACGGCCGCCCCCGAAACTCTGGACAGAGGACACTGGACGGGCCGTTACCAATTTGATCGAAATTAATTATCGTTTGCGAGTCCGTCGCCCGTTCAGTATTTTCAGTCCTGCGGCGTCGAAATCCGTCGCCGATATTTGGTTCATAGATTAGCGTGTAGAAATCTATGTACCAATAAATAAGAGCCAACGAAAAGAGAGCCAACGAAACTCCTACGGCTAACTTTTCCAGTGCAAGCCAGACTAAATCCTCTTGACCGGCAAGCTCGTGTATGAAGTATGAATATGGCATGATTATACTTATGTCCTGTTGTGCGATTGTAATATATTATTAATGAAGCAGAAAAATTAATTTAACGAGATGTCTAAATTATTTACAATAATGGCAATACCAAATAACATAATATTTTAATACACATAGAAAAAACCTTGGTAACACGCATACGTAAATAATAATAATATTAACAATGACCACATATTAATAAATATTATGAATAAATTGTCCATATGACTTATTCGTATTAAAAAAAAAAAAAAAAGGTAAAAGGATTTTATTAACATTTATTACAGTCATATAGCTATAAAAATCATAATTAAATATTATTTATAATAGAAAAATATAAATTTATTGACCTAATTGTTATAATATTTATGAATTATTATATTTTCAATATTAGTACTGCACAAATGATTACAAGCGGCGCTTACTTATATTTATATAAAATAAATTAATAATGAGAACATATTCAATTTAAAATATTACCTATAGGCTATAGATAATATTTTACCTGCCTGTAGACGCGTAGTACTATAGTAGTGTTAGTCGTTAAGACGTTAATGTATTATTAAAAAAAATATTGTATCTACTTATGAAAAAAGTTACATACACAAAATATACCTTGTTATGTACAAACTTTTTTGTATTAGGTTTCTAAAATAGTAAGGTATAGTATGTTAATTTAACAATATTAAACATCATAATATTTTATATTTACCTACCTATAATAAGTTTTATGTTTTTGAATCATTTTTGATATTATCTTAACTTGTTACTTGTTTGGTTATTGCTATAGAATAAAATATGTACGGAATTAAATGTAATTGTATTTAAATAAAATATAATATTATTAAATAAATTGCTGATTCTTACTTTACATGTTTTAAAAAAAAAGTTGCATATACCTACGTGCCTGATATAAATACGTATATTATATACGATCAGCGAAAAGCACTATTTCTATATCATAATTTTAAAATGTTTTGTGACATTTAAAGAGTAATATATATAGTGTCCTGATGTCTTTTTTCTAGTTCTATTCGTTACTGAAGTACCGCAAAATATTGTTAACGAAATATTTTAAAACTGTTTTGAAAATTGAATAATGCATTTTTTTAAAAAAAGATTAAATGGAGCTAAATGGATTAGCCATGTTAACAATCAATTGGAAGTATCGCATTGAAAGTAATCAAGTATTGCCAGTATTGAATAAAACAATAAAAAAGACGGCCATTTAATATTGCGAGATTAAGGTTTTTAAATTTAAATATTTTTTTTAAATACATCTTTAATAATATACGAGAGCTTGTACACCTACAAAATGAATTAAACTGATATGAGAAATTACACAATAAATTTAATTGTTAAGTTAGTTTTAATATAGTCAGTCGAATTGTTTATCCTTTATTCCTATTATAATTATAATCAACAATTTAAATAGCAATCCTTAGACTTTTTTACAAGAAAATTACCACTTACAAAGTGTTTTAAAGTAAGGTATCAATCAAGATGAAACTATGATAATATTTGTGGAGAAAAAGTATTGACAGGAGTCAGGACACCTTCCCGCTCTAAAAAAAAAACCAAAATACGTCACTGTAATATAGTACTGGGGTACTGATGTCTTTTGGCAGTTTTAAAACGTAATTTTACTGTTTCACATCATGCGGATGGTGGTTCAAAGAGAATACATAAACACGACCGCGTCGCGTCTAGTAACGTATCATTATTATAATATCATCATTATTATTACGATATGAAAAGGTTAAAAACCGTTCTTGTTTTTTTCATTCCTTCGTTAAAATATTTTTTTCAATGAATTCGGATAGGAAAAGCGGGTACGATATCACGCGTGCAAAAATAAAATGACAACGGAAATAAAAATAATTCCACTGTGACTTTATTATTATGCACAAATTGCACAATAATAATATACCGGTTACTATACGAGTATCTACATAATCTTGTATTATGATCATTGATGTTATAATTTATAATATAATACTTAGGTTTTGGGTAGCGGGTGCTGAAAAGCATTGACAAACGTCGATATTGATACATTGTCCGTTTACATAAGTTAGATATCCGTCAGGTTTAGGTGTAACTCAATGCAATATTTGTAAAACCGTTTTTTATTTCCAAATAGAAAAGTAACTCAAATAATGAAATATTTATTGATAACGCTATTATAATGCACTATTATTAAAATTAATTAATTCAAAATTGTTCAAAATGTATAGGTATGTGTTTGTAATTTGAATAATTTTTATTATTATTTCTTTTAATTTCTTTTATCTATTCCCGATAGCTAATCAACCGGAAGTACGAGTATCTATATTATAATAAATCAATAAACGAATAGGAGCTGTAGATGAACACTCGATGACGTGGGTTTTTTGAAATCACATTTTAGGAAACGAGAAGATCAAACAAAGTAAAATAAATAGCAAACAAAACCACGTTAATTAATTTACCATCTCATCAAGTATGATCGCTATAATTATAACAATTTGATTATCTATATATTATAATACATGCCTACATGACCAATCCGGATGGAGCAGATTACATAATTATTATTCGTTCCGGTACAATATAGTGCCTTATTAATATAGTTACACATTTCACATTTGATATTATTACATAATATACATTACGAGTATACACCATTATAGATACACACCGGTGCAAAAATAATACAAACTAAATATTGTATTAATGTATTATTTAACCAGTGTGTAATAATAATAATAAAAGAGTGCGGTGACGTCTGGTTTGTATCCGTTCGAACTCATATAATATTATAGGCACAACATAATAACGTCAAACGTATTAATACGCCTATTATAGATATATACAGGATGATTGACGGAGTGAAAAGTGAAAAGTTTAAAAAATTAAAATGTTGAATTAATATAGAAAAAATTGGGATTGAGTATATTTTATAGATCATTCTGTTTATGCATTGGTTTAATTTTATTTAAAAAACGACAAGCAGATATAATATGTGTGTGTGTGTATGTACGTGGGGGGAGGTGCGTCAAAATGTTTAATTATTAATATGTAAAATTGTAATATATTATATTATGTCGTAATTTACGATATAAATAATTGCCACGGCTGAATTTGCAGCGAGATGACATTTTCGACGTCGTTTGGTTAAAAAAGTCAATTCCATTCTGATTTAATTTCATTCGTTGGAGACAGAATTCAAACAGATATTTTAAACAACACTCCATACACCAAAATATTGTATGTAATATTATGTAAAAGTATAATATGGTATGTAGTATTTATAGTTACTAGAAATAAACTAGATACTTCATACAAATACTAGAATATTAATTGTATGTAATTCGTCAAGTTATTATGATTTATCAAATTAAAAAAAAAATTATTCATTTTACTCGATTTCAATATTATTTTCATTTTGAGTTTTCACACGACACACGTTTAATTTTAGTTTATACTCTACGTAGTTGTAAAAATATAATATTGTGTATTTATTACTGCGTAATATGAATGTCTGCATATCATCCTTTGTCCGACATTCGTACATCACAATAGCAACAATAACAACAATAACAGCAACAACACAAATGATAATGATTGGAAGCACCTTTTAGTTTCAAGACCCAAAACAAGCTCACAATAAAAAAGAAAAATCATACTCATGTGTAAATGTCAAAAATAAATCCCATGTTCTCGTCAAAGGCCGTGTGTGCGGGAGCAGCAGAGTAGGTACAGCGACGATGGAAAGTCTGTCAATTATTATTTCAGTATTATACTTACGCGTGTCGCACCTTATATTATTATTATACACGCCGAGAAAAATAACGAGACGACAGTCACCCGCTTGCTCGCACTCGCTACAGTCGGGTCGTCCCGCGAGTATATATACGACCAACGATCCTGCAGAGATCAAACGAGCACGTCACACTATATAATATAATATTATGTGTAATAATAAAAAACCTACCCTCCTCGTCCACACCTGCCCACCCTACCTGCTTGTCTTTCGTCTTCCTCCTTTTATTTACCCTTAAGGGTTGTATTTTATAATATATACGCGTCGCGCGTTCACCGGAAACAAAAGCTCCGGCGGCGCGCGCGTACGACTACATTACAATACTGCAGCCAGTCGATTACCAAAATTCATTTGTTGGATTCGTCGACTCGTCGTTTCCGATTCTGGTCTCAAATTTCTATAATATAGACAATATAGTACAAGAAACGTGCACATCATTATAATATGTTGTAGGTATCTCTCCGAGAAGACAATCGTACAACCGTTTTCAGGTCGTAGGGAGAAATTAAACCCGTGCTACAATACCTACAAATAGAATATTAGAATATTTAAATGTGCTGCAGAGTAATTTACTACACAAGGATGATATTATGTTAGCAATACTTTGATCATTGATCTGTTACTACATCACGAAATTATTATGATTTCTAAGAGCTAATTTTCATGAACCCTAATATTATTATACAATAGTAAGACATTATAAAACACCTTTATAATCTCGATGTGGTGTTTTTTAAATTTAAATTATCATTTATAAAAATTATTTTAAAATATATTTAATTTATTACGGTCAAGTTGTATTCAGTAAATAATAATCGATTGATGACTAATAAAAATAATAATAATGCTTATAAAAAACAATTAATATCGCTAGTAAAAAATTCGATATCGGAAAAACGGAATTTGTTAAAGACAACGCGACGACGACTTAATTATATATATATATATAAGAGGGAATTTCAGTTTCGAAAGCTAATCCGTGGATGATAGGATTTGAAATTCGAACTATTGTGCATAATATATTTTATGCAAAACAATTGCCTCCAGAAATGGCGTTTAGCCATTTGCAGAAATTGCCAGTTACACCGATATTGATCGCGAACGGTTTAAAATAATTGTTCTTGAAAATTATACCTAATACGACTATATTATTTTAGGATATTTTACGCTTATTACATAGATCGTCCAGTATATATAATATTATGAATTTATAACAATGTATGTGAAATGTGCATGTATGTAAATAATATCAAATGTTTAACTCCTTTTTTGCATCAAATCACATAATACTTGAGACATATTATATACAGGTCATTATTTTATGAAATAAAAACAACGTAGTTATAACACTTTAGTAACTGCAAGGTCTGACATAAAATATCATACCCAAAGACGTGCAGTGGAACTGAATGAAACGTTAAAGTATTATTGGTGTAGAACAAAAATTACTCATATTTGAGTAAAAATTATTTATTTTAGTGTGCAGCACATAGAATATTCCTCATCGATTTTCCAATGAATGGCGCCGATTTTCGTCCGGTTTGTAATTAAAGGAACGCGCGTGGCTTTGACGTTTGGATTTCGGACAACAATATAATTTAATTATTAATATTTTCATTGATTTAAAATGTGCCGTATACTATACATCATTACTAACGGTGAATTTATTATTGTAGTCACGTCGATTAACATTTGAAAAGAAAGTAATTAAATTTATTTTAGTATACTTACCAATTAATATAATAAGAATAGGTATGTAGTCACGACCAAGCAATTTTCTCGTTGTAGTAATGATAGCATTCTAGTGTATTCCATGTTGGTACCGCACATTTTACACAATTGCAAGGCGTAATATAATTATTAAATTGTAATATCATCGAGCTCATAAATAAATATTACAGTCATATTTTAAATTTTGTACATATTATAATAAAACTATACTACGATAATAATATAGTGTGACATGATGATGAGTAGAATGATTTAAATTCTTTAAAAGAAATATACATATTAGATTATAATAAATCATTATTAATCATAATAAAATACAGAGCAGAATACGCAAACAATTTAAATACAATGTTATAACGATTATATTATAGACGTTTTTCTTGGTGTACACGGTTGTTTAATGTTTTTTTTTTTTATATTTAAAAAAATAAAATAATGATTCATCTAACAATTGATAATAGTAATAAATAGATACAATAATGGTCGAGTTTGAATCAGTCTTAACGGGGTTAATATTTATTTTAATATTTATAAGAAACCGTTTGAATTTCTCATACAAACGCACAAAGTTCTTAACCGTGCAGTAGTTTGGAACGCTCAAAATTGTTTATTAGCTTATTAAATATTATTATGGTCCCCCGGAGACTCTCTCTCGTCCTTTTTTGTCACTATATCTTATAGATTAAATTTCACACGCACGGTTCTGAATACATTTGGTTTTTAGAATATAATTAAAATAATAGTATACTTATACATGATTTTCACAACATTATTAAATTATTATGTATTTATATAAGATATCTACACATATAGTGCACACTATTATGTAATATTGATAAATGTTTATAAGATATATAGTTAGGGATAGTATGTTGGGTCAGAGAAAGTTTGGAAACGTATTTCAGTATTTACACGCATAGTTTTAAATTTTAATGTGTAGTTTTCCAAACTTTCTAGATACAATGGATTGTTTGTGTATTTATGTGTATTATATTTGTGCGCGATTGACGAACAGAGCATATTTAACGATAGGCTATATAAAATATAATATAAAACCCTTTTGTGTTTATTTTAAGAATTTATCGAATAAGATGTTATTGTTATAAAAATATAACCATGTAGGTAGACAATAATTCAAAAATGTTCGTATTAAAAAGAAATTTTAAATTATAGTTCTTAAATAATTTATAACATTTTTTTAACTAAATCGCACTATAAAAAAATATTACATAGTTAAACACCTACAATTATTCTAATTTGTATAATATACATATATTATAGGTACTTAAAAAATTATTCGAAAAAATCAGTTCAAATATTTTTCGTAGTTTTGAATAGTAACGCAATAGTAAATTTTTAGGTATAATAGGAACACAATATCGTTATTATATTAATAATCTATAGTTTATTGTTATTAAGATTTTCAACCAATAAATCAACCGATTCTAATTAGTTATAAAATAAGGAACCATTATAAAACTATTCTATTTGAATTTAATTAAGCAAATAATTATTGTACGAATTATGTGCATATAGTTGTTTCAGATAACAAAGTTATTTCTACCTCAATCTGGTTTTATAAAATCATGTTACACGAAAAAATTACCGACTAGGTGACAAAAATTCTGTCAATTTATTAATAACCAATTTTTTCCACCGCTCAAAACTCAAAATATATTTACTAAAAACAATAGATAGGCAATTAAAATGAGTAGTATGTGCTGTATAACCTAACTATCTACATATTATAGTTTCAAAAGTGAGTTGTTGAAATGGAACGTACCGTTATCTTATGGCTTATATAGATTTTAAAAGCGTATATATTGCAACGAAACACTTTATTACATGATTTACTTTACGACTATTACCGTACAAAAGACATAGGCATCTAATTATCACTTAGGTCATGTAGGTATAATACCATATTAGAGGCAATTATATGATCTTATAAATTACAAATGGTTTTCAATTATAATGCACTTATTATTATATCATGTACGTTTTTCCTATACCTTGTTAATTATTATCTTTTAGGTATACTCACTATTATTGAACATACTTATAGTACACCTCAGTCCAACGGCGATTTCAATACAGTCTGCATACTGCTATAAGTCAGTTAAATGATAGTGAACATGTTATCGGTACTATTGCGATCCGTAATATCCCTGTTTACAGCGCTCGCGGTCATCTGCACAGCTATTGCCAGTCGAAGCTATAATCGGGACGTGAGTTCTTTTGATTCGCTTCACTTGTACCCACGACCGGCGTATTTACCGATTATGCCTTACTACGAGGTTGATATTCCACAACAGGAAGGAAAATTTTTTGGCGTCATGGCAGCCACTCGATACGAAACCGTGAGTATACCGTTTAACACACAAATGGTCCGGTTGACCGTGGCGATGTTATGTTGGACGCAGATATTTCATAGCACGCAGTTCGAACAATATTGATATAGGCTGATGATACAACGAAATATTTTGCCCATCATCGAGCTGGTAGTAAAACTGAAGTTTAAAATATTAACTGTTTCATTCTGATGATGTGAAATTGTTTGTATATTTTTATTGAATTTTTCGAGTTTACGCAAATAAATATTATAATATAATAGTAACATTCATTGAACATACGTTTGTCGTTTATTTACAGACGTATTGGCTATAATATAGTTTTTAAATGTTTTTAAACAATTTCGTATTTGTCTCTGTCTTGGGAATAATGTTATATAATATTACCGATGACAGTGTAATATTATGTAAAAATAATGTATTATATACCGAGCAATCTATTTTATGGAAGACACTCATTATTTTAAAAAGTTATTAACGTTTTGAAATAATTTTAAAAATCAATATTTCATTAAAAAAAAAATGTATTGACATGTTTTTAATTCATTTTTACATAAAATTGTTTTTTCAATACATTGATTTGTGAAAATCGAATTTTGGGCGGGTAGATTATGATTTATGAATATTTACAATTTAGACGAGCGGAATGGAGTGATATAACGGGAAACCCAATAAAATGTAAAACTTTAAAATTTAAATAACTATAACTAATAAACTTCTTTATTTATTTATTATTGAAAAATCAACGTAAGTTCAGTGTACAAAAAGGAATAATACAAGTTTTTTAAATGTTATTTTTTAAAGACTTAAAATTAAGTAAAAAATAAAATATTTTCAAAAACGTTAGTATTATTAGAAATAATGAGTATTACAATGAAAGGATCATCCGATATCGTGTATGTTCTATAAAGCTCCAATCGCGTTTTGAAAACAAATTTGAAAACAACATATCGTTACTTTATTATGATTATTACATATTTAATAACACTATACGGTTCCTGTCCGATTAGTCGCGGCGAGGGGCGCGAGATGATTTCACTTTCGTGTCCAAGGATCAAGGCCGATCCGGTGGTGACCCACCGAAAATCAATAATCAAAAACGTGATCCGATCCGGTCACGGATCTTTAAAGTGGCCGTTACATAACCGCTTAATTCGTTTGTTGACACAACGATAAAAATAATAATAACAATAATAATGGGCATTTCAGATTACCGTCAGAGAAACCGTGCGTCCGGTGTGTTTGTACGTGGACGGGAACGTGCCGTCTTGTGATCACGTGATCCACAGCAATCACAACAACCGCCCACAGAAAGTTCCTGGACCAGCTAATTCTCGACGTCCACCGGCCGTCGATTATGAAACGTATTTTATTGAACCTAGCAAACCGAACGCAAAAATTGAGTAAGTCCACGACGGAACGTCATCAATATGACGATAAATTATATAATATAGGGTGCTCCTTAAAGAATATGTCTGAGTTTCAAAATGATAAATTGGTAATTTAATAAAGTAAAATAGTAAATATTATTACACTTAAAAAATTGTATCAGGTACCAACCGATATTGTGGATTATCATTTATTACTTATTAATACGATTTTATAAGACATTTTTTTTCACAAATGTTCACTTATCCTAAACAAACTACTGGCATAGATGGACTGCAAACTGTAAAGAATCACCTGGTTCATTTGACAACTAATGGATCAGGCTACAACCAAAATATATAATGAGTTTTTGAAACTCGACATCTTTATCGAATACACTGTATTAATATGTTAATAAAGTATAAGGAATAAGTACTCATTGCATAAAATGACGATTATTAATTTGAACATATCGTTTCGTTTGTTCTCGTATAATTTTGGTCTATGTTGTCGAAACGAAAAATATTAAATTGTAATAATTGTATCATAATATAAAATAAAATAAATCCTGGTTCTGCAGGACTACTCACAGCGCGCGTGGGCATATTATTATCGATTCGAGTTACGCAGTATTATAGTTATAAGAATGAACCGACAAAAAAGCGAAGACTATTTATGGAATTCCGGCTATAGGTGCTCTGTATATCCGATTTCTTAGTGGAATTCAGCACATCCAATCTCGTAATTTACCGAAATAGCTGCTCGTATGATACCAATAATGAGGCTATAATCGAGCTATATAATCTGTCATATAGGCACGCTTTCACTTGTTATTACATTAAAAATTCCGTACAAGGACATGTTCAAACGTGATTTCATCAGAATTGTGAAGACGTAAATTGTCTTAAACTTATGAATAAAAAAAGTGAACCTCATTCTTTACGATATATCAGTTTCTCTGTTCATATACCAAGATTCTAAATTTCGACAGGGTTTTCATATATTATTATAATCTTATGAATTCTAAAATGGTTATTATAAAAAATCATTATGGTATATAATGGATAGCTAGGAAACGTTTTGTGTCTTTGAACTGTCCAAAGGATACTAGTAACTATAAGCCAGTTAAAGAAGTTTTTGAAAAAGTACCTTACAACTTATTGTTTAGTTTTAAAAAAAACTTACTAACTTTCAATGTATTTCGGACATAAATGTTAGATAATATTATAATTACTAATAATTATATTAGCGAAAATAATAGAATAAATAATTATCACTAATAAAAGTCAATCCTCTTATCATGTTTGCTCTTTACCCGATATTAGTATGAGTATGATATAGCAATAATTGCAATACCACATTATAATATTATGAATCATGCATAATGATAGGTTTTTTTTTACTTTCAAGCTTGAAATCCTATATTATCTGTACTGTGTCCGCGCCCGTATTAAAATCGTCCAGTGTTCACACTCAGGTTTCTGTCCCACGTCCAGCAACAAAACTATAATATGCTCATATAAATCTACGCTAGTATCTACATTATTGTGATTATTGTATTTGGTGTGTTCACATGTTTATATAATACATTATATTATATGGTATCATACTATCATATGTATTATTTACCAGAACGTATCGTCCTATACCGCCATCGAGGTCGTATACGTGACGTTAACTTTTAATCAAAAAGTTAAAAACGAATTAATGTGGGTACAACGATAAAACTACATTATTACTACACACACGCACATATTATATAATGTATGGACCGGAGGCACAGCTTGTGGGCGGACGTGATGTGCGCGAGTAAATTATTATCATTCACCATTTGTAGTACGTATGCGGCAGATGAAGGGATGATGCCCTTATTTCCAATATTATACGAGCGCGAAAAGCCGATAACGTCCATAGCTATAACAGCGTTATCGTTATTTTAAAATAATATAACGTTCAGAGTAATACGATACAGCTGGTCTTTGTCGATACGTCATTATTATTATTATAGATTATACTGTTGTCCATCAATCGCGTGAGTCACAGTCGACATTTTTCTTACGACCAGAGCTCAACAATTTTAAGAGAAAAAAAGTATATAGATTTGACCAATCGCTGTTCCATACACATCGATAGAGTGTACGAAATATACGTAGTAACATTATAATTATTTGCAAACGTTTTTGAATAACTGTTATACATTTTTGCGATTTACATACAATTTTACATATACAAGGGTCAAACGAGGCCACCGTCGAGTCACCCACCCTTTGATATACATCGTGTATTGTATGTTATATAATGTGTATATCATTTTAATTTGTATTACGATGAAAAATCGTTTGAAACGAACAAATAAAACAAATTATAATGCGTATATGATTGGTGTGGATGTACTAAAATAATTTAATGTTTGTAGAAATAATTTTGAATATCTGCCATTTGTATTGGGTGAGATCAATTTAGACGGAAATGATTGTCAATTATTCGCATAAGTTGTGTGATTATTGTATCATACGATTTTTCTATTGATTTAAAGGTAAAATGCTAGTGCACGTTTTATTATTAAATAATACATGAAATACCAACATTTTCAAAAAATTGTTCATTTATTTTTCTTTTACTTTAGTTTTGGATGTGGTTATTATGCTGGCCCTAGGTCGACAAAAAAATATGTTCTATAGTTTACCTTTACATATTTTTGTAGTATGATAGTAACCCAATGGCTCGATAATTCAGTTTTTTGTTTATCTATAGTAGGGATTGATTGATGTAGATCATGCATAACTAGTAAATAGATTTGTTAGGTAATTATTATGCGATCATCCATTGTTTTAATTTGTAGTGAATTGAGTGAATTTATTTTTTTTCTGATTCGTGTTTACCAGTTTTCGCAAAGATAGATGTTGTTTTGAATTTTTCTTTTAAATTTTGAGCAACACAATTGTACTTATCTGTATAATCTAATGGTGAATGGAAAATATTATTTGACACACTATGTACAAGACTCGTATATTTACGTAGAGAGTTCTTTTGATTTCGAGTTGATGGTGTGTGGACATATGTCATATTACGGATAATGCGGGTTTTTATAAAATTTTAAAGAGCAGTTAAGTTATGTCGTCCGATCGACGATTGCCGTCTTTTACCTTAAGTTATTATTATTATTTCCATTCTTTTTTTTTATCTGCACGCATAATATTTCATTCCGTCGTCAACAGTATTTAACATTTCAAATACGTATATAACAACAAAAAATGTTACATCACATGTCTTCAATAAAATTCATTTCTGAATCGATACATTTTTAAAAATAAATATAATGCTCTGTAAGTATAGTTACACAACTACTCACTACACTACTCGTAAGTGCTCAAGTATGGTTTTGTTGGTATATCGTACGTGTATAAGCTACATAGTATATTGTACTATATTATATAAGACATTTAGGTACTCAGTGCCACTTTATAATACAATGAAACCTACCCTGACGGAAACCTCTAAATAGTGGACATAATTTCAGCGACCGCGAGTGATCGATAATATTTAGAGGTTTCACGGTAATATATTATTATATTTTTTAAAATCGACGACACCAACGTTTACAGGATAACCGAAATACCGTACAGGGGCGCGTTCCTGTTGACGGACGCGACAGTCGAGGCGGACGGCCAACTCCAAGCAGCCGAAGAGGATGCATCTACGGTGGTCAGCCAAGAGACGCCAGCGTTGCAGCAAGCCGTCCGACCAGTCGTGGAGGACGTGCGGGAGCGGCGCGCCGCTACTGCAAGTGTGGCCCAACGGCAGCTTCTGCAGAACGCGTTCGGAGCAGCCAGCGCGGCCGTTGCGGCGGGCGTGGCCAACGTGGGCGGCGTGGTCGGCATGGCCGGTGCGATGGCCAACGCGGCCGTTGGCCGGCAGCAGGTCACCGTGTACGTGACGCGCGTGGACCGCGTGGTCGACGATCGGCTCACGGCCACTCTGGTGCCTAAGAACTGCATGCCCGCCCGAGTAGACGCGTTGAGGAGGTGCAACGGCGCAATTGACCCGTACTCGGCCGCATTGCCGGAGCCTCCCTACATACTGCCGCAGCCGGCATACATGCAGAAGCAGCCCGCAGTGGCCGTGGACATCGTATCAAAGGTTGGCGGCCTTGTCCGGGACTTTGTCGACGCTCAGTCGGCTGCCGCGGGTAACGATCGCCTGCGCCGTTACCGGCGTACTCTCGAAACCGACGTCGTTGCTCAACCACTGTAATAGTGGTGCTGCTGTAGAGATTACCGACTTGTATAACTATTATTTGTAAACGTTAAATTAATAATATTTTAAATGAGTTATCACGACTTGAAAATTAATATGACACTGAATTATTAATATCTCTAGTATCATATACAAGTATTGTAATGTTATTTTATACTAGTAAAAATAAACAAAATACGATTACTAAAAAGCATTATAATTATTATTGTCTTATAGATTGTGTGTATAGTATACTAAGTGATTCATCATACGGGTGCTCACCACCTTTTTTTCTTTAATAATGCGTCAATATAAAAACCAATTTTCAGATTTTTTAAATACCTATTGGTATGTAATTAAAATCATATTTTCTAGAAACAGTAATTTATATGAACCAGTTAAAGAGTAACCTGTGGCAGCACTAATTTTCATAGTTCAAAATAACCTTTTTAACTTTAAATTATTCAGCAAAAGATCTAAAAAAGTATAAACTATGTAGGTATATGAATTAAAAAAATCGGATTTTCAATAATAACTGTATTAAAGAAAAAGTGATGAACCATTTGATGAGCCATTTTGTTATTATATATTATAATAAATAAAACACTATCCGTAGGTGGAAGATTTTGTACGTCCGTACAATGCCTCTTGCATTTCACAGACTCAATAATAATTCCAGCATCACCACAACTCGGCATTGATGCGCACCGCGGGCCGATAGATTCGTGGTATATCAAAATATTGGATTATTATCCGGTTTCAGTGTCGATGTCACCGCTGTGGTCGTCATAAAGTTTTCGTCCGCTAGAAAAAAAAAATAAAAAACAAAAATAAAACCGAAATTCTCGGAAAGGGTTAGTAGAATTCCGTATTGTGTACAACGGCGATAAAGGACAGGCTTCAGTATATGCAACTCTGTAGCAATAATATACGGCAGGTAGTACATCTGTCGTATCCGATCGTTATATTATACATATAACTATATACACTCAGTCACAGTAGCTCATTACATATTCACTCGGGCAAATACGACCCAGGCAACGAAAACTTTGTAAAATATACCCTCCAATGTAAACGGGTAGGTTGTCTGGGTGAGGGGAGTGGTCGTGGTTGTGGGAACAAAAAACAAATAATAATAATACCCGAAATTTCGATATACTATATGGATAACTGAATGTCGAATTCGAAAACTCTCACGCGGTTTCTGGGTACGCCTATATATATATATATATATATATATATAATATTCTTGCATATGTTGTGTGCACGGACCTCTAAATCCTAGTAAAAATATTTCGTTGTAATGAATTACTATTGCAGGGGTGGCCAAATCAAACGATCGATTACGATTTCCTGCGTTCGATATTACAGTATAATATTATGTTGAAAACTGAATTTTTTGAAAACCCAAGTAGATATTTGTATAAGTATTTTTTGTTTTACATCAATACCTAATTTTCCAACGAGGAATGTAATAAATACAGAGAGTAAATATTGTTCGACGAAGAAGATATTTTTTTTTCTGAAATGTTATTTTTTGTACTCTTCAAACAAAATATATTTTTACTATAATAAAGATAATATGATGTCTGATCTTGGCTTGTTTTTGACGGAAAATAAACGGAGGTTGAACAAAAATATATGAAGAAGTCACTTATAGACAAAAAATAATATTATTAATTTCTACGAAAACAGATTGAAATTTTAATATTTGTTCAACATTTTCCGGATATATTAAATATAGTATATACATAAAATAAATTAATACAGTTGCTGATTTCGAGTTATTATATTTCTTATACAAGATAGTCAAAAGCGCGCAATAGCTTCAAAAGTCGGTACTTACTGGTCATGCTGAAAGCCTGTGTTAATTTTTATTGTTAATATAATTTTTTTTTTATATCAATGCGTTTTTTCATTTTAAATACTAATTTTTAGAAGTAGCAGATGATCATTATTTTTTATTGTAAAAAACACCCTAACATTTTTTGTAGGCTATATAAACTACAGCCTTCATTTCGGTGTTTGAGAAAGATTTCCAAGACAAACCTAGCGTACATTATTGTTTTCTATTTTCACATTGTCTCATACAATAGTATATAGTACGGCAATATTAGTACCTAATAAATACCATCACACTGTGACAATACCATCTTTATCGGCATACTATTAAGAGTACAGAGTACAATCGTATGTGAATACACGATACACAAAACTGTTTTTCAAAAGTTACTCTATAGTAAACAATGATACTTTCTGATACAGTATAAATATATAGAAGCAATACACTTTGTAGTGTCGAAATGATAGACGATCGTGAAACACATTTCACAGAGAATAGATTAATTTTAAAATTTAACTGCGGTCGTGTTTCAGTATAATCACAGTATATACACAACTATGTAGTGGGCTAAAGGGTCTTAAGCACTCCCAATATTTTATATACATATATTAAATACTAAATATTGTGTTTTCCGATTTTTCAATTTATATTTAGCATTTATATTTATTTATTTAGAATAATAGTTGAATCACTTGATAATAATAATAATTACTATGGTTAGTACTTAGTATTATCAGTGATTGAAAAACCACATACAAAAAGACGCTTTTCTGACATTTATAAATAATTTCAAACTAGGTTGTAACTGAAAACAAATTTTGCTGTGAGGTCCAACATTTTTCTAATACAAATTCTTTAAAATTAAAACTTATAAATAATTTTATCATATTTAAATTAAAATTATACTTGAATATAATAAAATATTTTATAAACTCTGCAATAGTAGTGAATTGAATATTTGATTTTGAATGATGAGGACTAACTTTTGTATCTGAAGTTGAATTGTCATGCAAACGAAAACCAAATATGGATAACCAAATCCACGTATTGTTAATGAAATCACAGCAGATAAAATATAACTTAACATTATACTTAGAATATTAATACAAATTGTATCTAAAGCATAAAAAATATATTATCATGCATTTGATAGGTACATTTCAAAAGGTTATTCCTGTGCAACTTATAATAATAAAACGAATCATGTTATAGTTTATTACAAGAATTCAATTAAAATTTTAACCATGTATTATTATGTCCGTTATAATTATACTTATTACTTCTATAACTATATAGCCATAGGTTATATAGTGTATATTATTATAGTATAAAATAGTATAAAATATAATCTGATCGGTTTTCTCTCTCAAAGTCATCTTATTAGCATGTATATTATTATCTCGTAGATTTTACTTATTGCATTATACATACCTATATAAAACAATTGTGTTATAAATAGATATTTATTTTAGATATTGATTTAGCTATAGTATGGTGAATCATAAAAATATAATAAACAATATCAATAAAAATGAAAACTTTTTAAATTGTAACTTTTATTTGAAACAGTAAGAAAGAATTAAATAAATAAAATAAAACTTTTCTTAATGTTTTTAGAAAAATAATCCAAGACAATAATTATTATATATTTATACAAGCCATAAAATATATTTATATATATACATAATGAACAATTTTAGTGTACATTCATTATTTTCTACTGACAATCTACCAATACAATTAAACTGTGCTTTCAAATGAGCTTTCAAATAAATAATAATGAAAGTAATTTATGATTTTTTTACAAAATAATAAACGTTATTTTATAATATTTGTTTTAAACATTTTACCGTATTATATTATGTTTATGAACAACGCTCGTTTTGCAAACGATCGTTTTTATCAATATGATGTCGGATGCTGTATCACTATCGCCGTCATTACACAATTAATAAACATTCATTTCAAACAAACTCAATACTTGCAATGTTGTTATATTACTTATGCTGCTATAGTGACTTAATTAAAAAAAGTAGGAAAAAATATTTCTAGAATTAAGAATATATATATATATTTATATTTTGCTTGTGTAAAATTTTTAGTTAAGTTATTATTACATTTTCTTCAATAGTTGAGTCCGAAGAAGGATTTAATTAAAACTGACTCGCGGTTTCATGCATTCTAAATAATCTAAGCGACCCTCGTTATGATTCTAATAAAATAATTTTTGTTCGTTTAATTTTATTATGATATTATACGCCTAATATAATTTGACTGATTTATAAAATAGTAGTTTTAAAGTTAATAATTTTTAAAATCTTCTAAAATCTAGAATATACTATAGATTTGAAAATAAGAAATAAAATTAAGTGTTATAACATTTAAATATAAAATCTTGAACGAATTTAGGGTCTTAACATTAAGGTACCAACATTGTTTCTCTAGTAACTACGTCTATAATAGTAAATAGCCAAATTCTAAATATATATTAGATTGTTACATAGATAACAGATGTAAACAGTGATTTTTTTTAAATACTATTAAAAAATATGATTACTTTCTAAAATTCTAAAAAAATATTTTATTTTTATTTTTTAATAATATTAATAATAGATAAAAATAATATTAATATAATTGTTTAATAATATGATGGTTAATTTATCGTATCGTATGGAAAATTAAATTTATAATTCGATTAATTAATAGTTAATTAATATTTTATCACAAAATTCACGTAAGCCTACCAAATCAGGATCTTTTTAAAGCAAAGTCGCTTACAGTTCTCGGTGACCTGTTTTTAATTGTAATAGGTATGTAGGAATAACCAATATCATATAATATATATGTACGTACAAATGTTAACCTTAATCGAATGACGAGTGATAGAAATAATTATCGTAATCAATCAAATTGACAGACATATTAGCGCACCATATATGTATATATATATATATATATATAATATAAAATATAATATATCGTATATGGTATAGGAAGTGGTCACATTTGCGCAAATGTACTTACTATAAATTATGGTCGAACATAATGTACTGCAGTTGTAGCGGTAAACGGGACGATAGGGTTAGAAAATGATTTACAAGTTTCATACATCGTTATACTAACTTACAGGTCTGTCGTTACATAATATTACATGTAATACCTAGAGCATTGAATTTGTTGTATAATTTGCAACTTGTTTTCTATTTACCCAGATTTAGTATGGTCTAAATTAATCATAAATATAATATTTGTTTCAGTTAACTGGTAATTACAATAATACAAGTATTTTTTTTATTGTTACAATTTTGTTGAATGCATAAATTAAATAAATATAAAATAATTAAGCCATAAACGAATAAAATAGGTTTTAGAATTTAAATACTACTATGCAGCAGCTAGTGCACGTTCACTGTATTATCATCTCTATTTATACACGTAAGCAAATAACATTTTAGTACGTGTGTACGGTAGCAGACAAATGGATTTTCACTAAATTACACGCAGCGCATTATTGTTATTATGAAATCGATATTGGAACCAAATCGTAATATTTGTACTGTTTTTACTTTAGTTTTCCAAATTACCAATAAATATAGCGCAGAATGGCGGTAATGATACACAGTATTCCAATTTCGTCTAAGTGTGGTATTACAAAAATTACCTACAGTGGTTGTATAATAAACACTGTACTTTTATATTATTTTAAAAAGTATCAATTTTTCATAGTGTTTTTTGTAATAGAAAACGTAAGATATATTAAAATTTTCATTCTATTTATATTTTTGAAATTTAAAAATAGTTTGTATTTATGATGATTAAAAAATTTTGCAAAAACAACTTGTTCACGAAAAAAAAAATTAATGTTATCAATTATTACACTATCAAAGAATATATTGTTTTGTATCCAAAATTGTTTTGGCCATGAAATTATTCACTATTTTATATTAAAAATCACTATTTACGTGCATATAAATTAATTTTTTTCTTTAAGACTTAACTGATAAATATAAAATAGGTATAATTAATCCATTTTTAAATTTCACGTATCTTTTGTGGTAGCAAAACGATACTTTGTTACCTCCAAAAAATGTATAGATAGTAAAAGTACCTCTTGGTATCCCTTAATAATACATAAGTTATATGTTATGTCCTTCAATAAAGCGATCATCTAATCATGTTAATATTAATGGAAAAATGTTACATTTTCAATTTTTTAATATGAAGCACAATATTTTTATAATTATTTTAACAAAAATGTATTTCACAACTGATATGGTGTTATTGTTATTAAGCGTTTCAATTTTATATAAAATTATATTTTGTGGTATGAGTGCTGTATGATCCCAGTATCTGACACTTCTATAAACATTAAAAGGGTATATGAATAAAATATTTTATTATAATTTAACTATTACGTAGTATAAAACATTTATTGAGATAACAATTGAAAAGCACAAAATCATATGATACTAGCTATTAAAAAAATGTAATATGATCGATAACATTATAAATACAAGAATAAAATTATATTTTAAAAAAAGAAAAAATATAAAATTTTTTTATATTTCATAAAATATTAGCGATTTTGAAAAAACATAATTATAAATTAGGGATATAAGTTTTTCAGAAATTATAAAAAAATATCTAAATTTTATAACTTATTTTCTTGTCATTATTTATGACTTATCATCATAATATAAAATATAAAGTTCACTCCATTGCATACATACATATCTTACAAAATTAAATACTACACATCAATATTAACACAACGATATATATAATGATATGACACGTAACTTGCTAGATAGGTAACTATAATAATTTTATACTAGATGCTGATAAAAAAACTAGTCTAAAATTCTTTGAAATATTTTTTCTAATATACGAGTGTTGTTATACACAAAAGCATTCGAAACATAATTTTTATAAACTTGAATCTATCATCAAGATCATTTGTGATATCGATGAGTAATTTAATATCTTTCAAAAATCAGCAATATTATAATATTATTAAAAACTTAGTGTTCAAATATGCAAAACACACCAAAAGCAACCCAAGGGTATTATAATAATATTAATATAATCTATAATATTTTAAAAAACTGTCAATTCTTATAATAACGGGTATCGATCGTTTTTATAAGATATTCCGTTCAGATGAGAAAAAAATCAATGACATTCTTTATAGTCGACGATTTTGCGTGTTCCGAAAGTTTGCGCAAGAATAACCACGAGTCAAAGGTTTAGACGGAAATCATTGTTCTCACGTGATTGTATAATACACCACAGTGTAGTAATAGTACAGCACAGTCAGTAACAGTACCTTTGACGATTATTTCCTTCCGGCCCATATCTCTCCACTTTAAAGCGGGGATAGAAGGTCGGAACAAAAAGAAAAAAAAAACCACACAAAAAATTCGAAAAACTTTAGACGTGCATCTCCGACAACAACGTTTTATGATCACGGAATACGTGTTTTTTGCGTTCGTGTACGAGTGGGCAGATGCGATGGGTAGGCGGAATGGAGGTGCGCGAAAGCGGCCAAAAGAAGCCTAAGCGCATTAATATTCTGTCGGTGGAGGCAGCGGCGGGTGGCAAAAACTTTCCACCCATACACACACACACAGAGGAACGCGCTTTTGCAGTGAGGCGATGGTGGTCCAGATGGCGATGATAATGCGAACCGATTTGCTCGACGAAATTGTTGTATGCAGTGTAGCTATATCGAGTATGCATTATAGGACAGACGAAGAGAAACGAGGACGGTTCTAGAAAAAAAATAAAATAAAAAAATGAAAAATATAACAATAATAGAACCAACCAGATCCTGTGAATATAATAATATATATATATATATATATATATATATATATATATTAATAATAATAGTATCATAGTATTGTACATTATTTTTTTTATACTTGACGTCGTCGAGCAACGGCGACAGCCTATATAAAATATTGTATTATTATCCGTTACCCGTTCTGCATTCATCAACGACAGAATAAAAACCTTCGTCATTACGTCGATATAGCATACTTGCGTATTATATATAAATATCAACGGGATCAATAATAATAATATTATCAGAATATCCAATATAATATTATACCACGTGTGTCGATTCTTGCCAAACGATATCATACTCACGTACGGCAATTTCCCGCATCCACCAACTTATATCGTATCACATTACCGGAAGTCCAAACAGACTAGCACAACACAAAATTAGTCCCTTTTGAGTTACACGAGTCTTCTGATATCTATACATAATTTTACAACATATGTTATTGTGTTATTTTTAGTCTTGAATTTATTCTGTATTCAATATGTTTAAGTACCTATGGAATAGTAATTTTCTATGTAATACTGCAAGCATATTTTTTATGTGGTAGTATACTACTATATCTATCAAAAATGTATATTAAATTAAATATATTTTTTTATATACTGTTGATATAACTGGAGCATTGGAACAAATCAAATGGAACAATTACAGCAGTTAATGGCGTTCTTCCAAAAAGACATTTTTATATAGATAACCATTCAAATCAAAATATTCAGAAATTAAAGTGTAATACAAAACGTAATCGTAATGTACTATTTGTACAAAATATAGTCAATTTGGCGTTTAAATTTTTGAAGTATACGTTTTAAGAGTGTTTGGTGTAAAACTAAATACAATATGGTTATATTGTGATAAATATTAATTTTTATCTAAACTATGAGTTATGCATGTTCTAACCACTTTGTTTTAAATGTATCAAATAATATATAGTAATAATTATCTGTATATATATAATAACCTTGTATTCACATAACATATTAATACGACAATGATGGTGATTTTAGTCGGTGTTTTCTTCGCATACGCTCATTTCATTTAATGTACGAGTCGAGAAATGTAGCAAAAGGGTTATGTGGAAAATGTATGCAGTCTTAATGTGATTTTCCAATCGGTAATTATGCAAGGACCTGCGCCAACCCTTCCGATTACTGTACTGTATAGTACAAAGGCAGCCTATGTTAATTTTCTGTGTAGGACGAAAACCACGCATCTCCGTCGATTCCTGTTCCGAATACCTATATATAGGATACTAGTATTCTCCGTGTTTGGTTGTTTTTTCACTTCGTTTCACCCTCATGATTTTTTACGATCGTATCGGCGATTATCGCCTCCTCGTTTTACTATCGTTCCACAGTAGTTTTTTGCCACAAAAGACGCGTATCCACCCGGGAAAAACGAAAAAGTTTTATTCTTGCGGACGATCTATATAATATAGTTATATACAACGACCTTATATACATATAAAGTACATAAAGCTGACCGAGTCCTCCGTCGTTATGTATATAGGTGTAATCGTACCCGGAGGAGCGAGATGTTATAATATATGCACACGGCAGGGCTTAAAAACGTGTTTTATGAGAGGACGAGATTCGATCGTTCGGTTTGTGATCGGAACGACTGCGTACTTTTATAAAGTTGTAGTCAAAGATGAAAAAGGTCGTCATAACATTAAACTGCTGCAACGACTTTGAATTATACTGTATTCAGTCGATGGTCAACGCGTACTGTGCATCGTTTGAAGTAAAAAAAAAAAAAAAAACGATTCCCTCGGGTTGGAACGAAATCGAAAAACATGTCTGTATAAAACATCGGTGGAATTAAAAAAAAATAGTAACTAGTAGGTATATACTATAAAGTATATAATGAAATAAAAATGTAATAATAAATACAATTTTTACAATATTCCGAAATAAATGTTTAAATTTTATCAGGAACAGTAAGGTAAAACAAATGGCTCGTACTTAGTTGAAATATTTTTTAATACAATAAATAAAGTATTTATCATCTCTAACTTTAGTACTGTATTATTTTTGAACGATTTTCGGTAGTATTACAGGTTATAATATTTAAACGTTTACATAATCTATTAAATGCAATATTAAAACGTAAGAGTAATATCGTATATAATTATTAATATAAATAAAATCATTACTATAAGTCTAAAAACATCTATTGCGCATCCATGACGTACTAGGGGTTAAGTTCGGAGTTGAAAATACAACCTCTCCGAACTCCGGTGTGCTAACTAACATTTATGATTTATTGGGCTATTGTTATGCATCATTTTCCTACCACAACAACAAATACAAATACATCATTTTTTTCATATTTTAGATTTGTTTATAAAAATAATATAATATGTTAATGAATTTTCTATTATTATATTTTGAGGATGGCTAAATTGCAAGTCCTGATATTGAAAAAATATAAAATATACGTACATTTATTAATACATCAACAGTTTGAGACTGTATTTTAATTTGTATTTATTTTTTCGTTTGTGAGAACGTATATTATAATATATATATACATAAACATAATATGTTTTCACCGAAACATCGATAAACATTATTTATATATTATAATATTTAGTTATAACTTACAACTGAGATATGTACATTATTTTGCGAACACTGTTTAGTGGTCGGCGGGGCGTGTAATAATAATAATATACTACACAAGGAATGAAATCTTAAATTTTCATGTTTGTCGTCACAAAAATGTGAAAAGAGAACTAGAGCAACGATTTCTATTCGAATTATGATATTATAATATAATACTTTTATTTATTATTATAGATAGGTTATTATGATCTCCCATCAATTGATCATCGCGATAGTTAACCACGATATCGATAAAGTGGATATACTAGCGGTGTATATTTCATTTTAGAGGTAGGGGTAGTTTTTTAACGTGGCCGAGAAAAATGAAAATCCGTTTGCTTCGGGGGGTTAACGATAAAACAACGGTGCTTCGCGTTTACAGTATATAATAATAATATATACGCACATATATAAACCGTCGCGGAAAAGAGGCAAAATAATAAATATTTCCGAGCACGTAAAACCGGATTTTCGGTTCCCGCGGCGACAATTCACCCCTTCCCTATACCCCCACCATATCTCCATCACAGTAAAGCCACCGTCACATCCGGGGCATTTTATTTTATTTTTTTAAATATCCCGCCGCACTCGTCCCACATAAACGACCATACATAAACCGAATGGCCCTCCATATCCCGGGCAGGCGAGCCGCTGCGATCACGCGCCCCCCCGCCAACTGCTGCAGGTTGTTTTTCTTCTTCAACCCCTCGGACAGGAATATGCGGAGTATTTGAGACGAGCAAACATTTATGGGACTTGTACGGGAGTGTGTGCAGCGTGTATTTCTTTTTCGCGTTTCACGCCCGGCGGCAATCGCGCGCGCGCCGGAAGCAACTATATATATTCCGGAACGTAGTGTGTACAAATAAAACGTTACATTTCCACCCGGAACCGTTTTATTATTGTTATTAGTTTTAGTGGCGGCGAAGGGACGAGACATCATCCCCGCTCCTCATTCCTTCTCACCCATATACCCACCATCGCCGAGGACCTAATGTCTCGGAACGCGCATCTCGTAAGGAGGTGACGCGTACGTGTATACATAATATAGTATATATAAATTATATATATATATATGTATATAATATAAAATATATACTTGCATACAAGCATACATACCTACTATATAACTGTATACATATACTTTCGTACACGTCGGTGAAGAGTGAATCTTATGTGGAAAAAAACTGCACCGGAGTAAAGTATGTTCATACGAAGAAATAAAAAAAAATATTTTTCTGTTGATAAATTGAACGGGCAACATTTTTTATGTTTTTTTTTGCTCTCAACACATCTATATTATAATAGATATCGTATGGGGTGCGTTTGCGTCAAAGGCTTACACCGGAAGTATTTAGCGAATAAAGTCGACGAATCCGGAAACAGGCCGGAGGTGGATGCTAAATTGTGTTAGTGGCGTAAGAAGTGTATACGCTACGTAATGCGCACGATTCCGCGTCGACGTGAAAACTTTGTAAGCACCCCAGGGTAACGCATTAAATACGCGTACTGTATAAACACACATACCCCATATCTATATCTATATATGTTATATATCCGTATTTAGTACATACTTTGTTTTACACGGCCCGGATTCCTGCATGTCACTACTGCTATTATCGCACACGAATTATACATATAAAGGTATTATTTATAAATAAACTATAAAGATTTTTGAAATCGAATAAACAACGACGTGCGTGTGGATATGTGCGATTTTCTGTACGCGTTGTATATTATAAAGTACTGTGGTGGACTTACCGTTATTAAATATTAAACTTTTATAAATTATAATATACGAGATGTACATAGATATGTGTGTATGAATAAATTGATTACGTCTTATGATTTAATTCTTTAATACTTTATGTTATAAAAGAAAAAAAACCTTGCTATGTTAAATTTATATTATAACACATAAGATAATGGACTATAGAGCAGCGATAAATTTCTAAACAACATATACGCTGCCGCCACATGTTCGTATCTATAGTAGCCTAACATATTCGAAGGGTAATCATTTAAATTTATAAGAGTTAATTTGCGGAAAAGCAATTTTTCTCATGGCCAACTTTATATTGCTTTATCTTGAGTTGATAAAAAAAAAATTCATAATTCATTCTACTTCTATCCAAAAAAAAAATAACAAAAAATGTCCTGTGTTCAGAGCGTTTATTATGATCTGTATGAATTAAACTAAAGAAAAATTATTATATTTATTTATTTAATTTTATTTTTAATGATTTTCTATGGTCTATACAGTATTATTTAAATATAAATAAATATGTGTTATATGTATAAATAAATCTTTTATTAATCAATATTTATGATTTATTTAAATTTCTTTTAAAAATCAATTTTGTATAAGCACTGTATCACTCTAGAAGTAAACAATGGCACTAAGAGAATAAAATAAAAATTCAGTTCAATCAATGTATGCATATAAATATGAAAATGAGAATCTATGATATCAATAAGATCGGAACCATTCATTCGATTGGCACAACTTTTTTTTTTTAAAACGAAAGAGTACATCACAAAGATAGTTTTTAATATAATTTAATTTCTTTAAATTAATAAACAATTGAGTACATAATTAATAACAAAGTCGCTTTTAGATGATAAAAAAATGGCAAGGGCCATGCTGGGCAGGACAAATATTTTAATATACAGGTATTAATACTAATATATGAAACAAAGATGTATCGTATAATAAATTGCTTCTATAGTTATATATTTTTTAGTAAACTTCAACCAGTTACATTACCGATATATTCCAATTTTTATAACAATATAATTATTAATTATTACTATTACTTGCAAATTAAATTCAACTAAAATTTGCATTTGTGTTAAAACAAATAACACACCATGAATATTTATATTTTATATAAAATCCAATATTATCGTGTAAAAATATATCTACACAGTCACAATACGACAAAATATATAAATGATGTAGAGTCGATAATACATGTATTATAAACATTGTGAACCATGCATGTTAAAATAAATAAAAAATTATAATTGTAAATTACAATCAAAATTGTTTAAAATACTTACTTTACGCTAAAATTTACAAAACTAGATAAAAGGCAAAAGTCTATAACATAGGTAATGATATAATGTAGCTTGTAGGTATACTTCAAAATATTTCAAAATCAAAATATTCTCGCAAAAGCATACCATGGCAAAATTTAATATAGTTAGAAAAATAAAAATTATTTTCATACAAATATTAAAAATGCTATATACTACAGTATTTAAAAACAAAATTATAAATAAATGTTCAACTATATTTTTTGCCAATTTTAAAATTAAATACCAAATTATGTTCAATAGGTTTAATATTTTGTTTTTTTTTAGTTTCATCTTAACCTTTTACAACTTAATTTAATTATTCATCAACATTTTTAGATTTTCACTTTTTTTTATAGTTGAAGACTTCCGCCGTCTGTTGTTTAAATTCACAATCCTGCAGACATTATTCTTGTTGTACCATGTCGATAAACTTTTATATTGTTACGTCTTACTTAGCCGCCAGCGCAGAACCAAATAATCTGTACTATTCATTTACTGAATTATTTGGCCTGGGATAGCATTGCATCATAGTATTAAATATAATATATCAGATGATACTTTTATGATGAACCACTCATTATTAAAAAAAATAATAATTAACGTTTTGAAAGTATCTCTTTTATTTAATTATTATAAGTAATAAAAAGACAAAAATGTATTAAAAATATTATATTTTTAAGTTTCTTACTACTTATTTACACAACAAAATACATTTTTATTTTCATACTCTTAAGTATAAAATTGTTCGAAGTATTTACATCACATTTTAAACAAGTAGTTTATGAGTTACATGTATTTAAAGTTTATATGAACAGGACAGAGAAGAGTACCCAGAAAATATTGATCCACTACTCCACTCATATAAACTATATTACCTATATAAAGACACACATTTTTCATTAATGATTTAAAAATATTTTTTTCATAAAAATGTTATTTTAAATTTTTTTGTATTAACTTATTAAGTCACTAAGAAAAATTAACACCTTCTTAAATCTCTCATATTACGAGCTTTGTAATTGATAAATAAATTGTATAGTATATACAGGCGCTCAAATCAGTTTTATAATTTAAATTATAATAAATTAATGCATGAACTTGCATAGATTCAATATATAGTTTAATTTTTTTTTGTTTGAATAACATGTATAACGAAGCAATTAAATTTGGCCATAAAATGGTTAATATACCTATATATTTAATTACACGTACAACTATGTAAATGACAATTTTCTTATGAGAACATATATTTTTCAAAGAGTTACAAATCCACATCTATACTATTATATTATTAGGCACAAATTTATGACCCTAAAAATGGAATTTTTTTTTTGTTTATACCGAATAATGAATTTAAACATTATTAAATAACTATCAGTCAATAATAATCCTTTACCATTACACATTATTTTTAAACAGTAATGACATTACGTATTTTGGGACCCTGAGTAATATTTTTGATGGGGGTCTTGATGATTATGGAAATAGATGGTAAATACTAAATAATAATCATAAAATAAGTAGACATAAGGCTCTCCTGACCACGAGGCTCCGGGCATTTGCACGGAGTGCCCCCCCTCTCCTAGCTTCGTCATTGTTTTTCAATAGTACCTTATTTTGTGCTAGAATACGTAAAGATTAGAGACAATATGTATCAATCATTCTGATAAAAAATATATTATATTCGTTATTATTATATTAAGTACTTGTTTCACTTAATGTAACATACAAATGTAACGAATTATTGTAATCCCCATTAGTAAATAATATTATAAATTGAAGTGGATTATCATGAACTATTAAAAAATCATTTACTGTCCTACTACCATTATTTTGAATAAAATAGCTTTTATGTTAAAATTATTTATAAAAAAAATAAAGCATATAATTATACAATTAAAAACAAATAAACAATATAAATATTATGTTTATACTATATAGTATATAGTTCATATTAAAATTTAATCTATTTTTTCATTTATTTCAAGAAACTTAAAGTCAATAAAACGCTATTAAAGAATTAAATTATTTAAAATAATTGAACTAAAAAATCAACTAATATTGATATTTATACGTAATTGCGATTTAAAGATATTAGTGACATTAATATTTGTATTACATAAAAATTCAAAGATATAAATAGAATTTGTTTTACTTATAGCCGATAAGTGTACTTATTAGTATAATTAATTTAATTAAAACACTATCCAACTGACTATCATGTACAGTTGTTACAAGTAGATTAAATTATTTTATAGGTTAAAGAAAGTAGGTTTCTTACAAATGTCATATACATATACAAGTCAACAAGATAGTAATTGGTTAAATTTAATATATGTTTAACGTTTTAATATCCTTGCAGACATTTAATATACTAATTTATTTTTATTTATTCTTCCTTTTAAATTAACCTAATTTAATTGAGTATAACTGGGTTTTATTGTTGAAATAATCTTGTTTAGATTAGATAATATAACCTATAAAGAATTTACAAAAATATGTTTCTCGTAATTGAGTATTATATTACATGATGTAAAAAAACATTTTGGAAGACAATAATTCTTTAAATTCTTTAATATTTATATCAAATATAACACTAATCTTAATATAAAAAACTATAGTAAAATATTAAATGAATGAAAAACTTTGTTGTATAATTATAATATACTAGATGAAAAATATTTAAAATAAATTATGTCGTTGTACAGATTTGTCTGTGTTTAAACAAAGATTACACTGTACACTTTCCCTTACACCTAAAAAACTAATTATTATTATTAAAATAAAATAATTTAACAGTGCCAACAAAAAGTTTAGTTGAATTTAAACTTCAAATAATTTATAAAAATAAAAAAATAAAAATAATTTGATGGTAATATTTGTGATCGGAGAAATATATAAAAAAAAATGTATTCTTAGAAATCATTGTATTACCTACTAATATCGACAGATTTCTATTATAAATGTTTTTATTTTATAATAAATTCTAGAAAAATTTTATTAGATATACTATCTAGCTAAATGTATAGAAAAGTAAGAAAAAATGTTAGGTAATAGATACTATACAAAAAATACGATGTACGAGTATCTACTCGTATTATTAAAATCCATTTTTTAAAAATGAATCAAGTGCATCATTATTTTAGTATACATAAAATACAAAATATATTAAATGTATTTGGTTGTCATAAAAATAAACTAATAAACTTCATATTGCCTTGAGTAAAATTCGATTGAATATTTTTTTTTATAATATTTCAATTTTTAGATTCTTAAAAGGGATAGAAAATGTTTATTAAACAAAATAGTTGGGAAATTGTTCGTATAGGCATTCGTTGGCGATTCTAGTTTCGATATTTTTTACTGCGAATCAAAATATTCTACAGTTCAAGAATTTAATAAAAGTTTAAATGAACTCATATACTACCAAAATCGGGTTTTGAACTGAATAATTATTTTACTTCTATTGACATTTCTATATATTAAATATTATTATCGAACACTATTTTGCTTAATTACAATTATTTTAAGATATCATTATTATGGCACATAATAATTATACGACTATATTAGTTATTAATATTTTATTAGGGAAATAATTTTCCTGGGAACTGCTACAATGTTATAAATATCCCCATAATACCCTATCGTTTGTCCTGGACTCAAGCATAACTATTGTTCAAGCCATTCGAGATGACCGCCATTCTCAGTGCAAATGTCCAGTCATCTAAATTAATAACAGTACCTATAGGTATCCATCGCCAACGCGCTAATTGGACAACGACGTTGTCCTGGGAGACCCACAGGATCATTACTCACACTCATGTTTTATGCCCATCGGTAAGTCATGGTCAGCACAGTGTATTGTCAGGATTATATTATTATTAATAATGAGGATAAGAAACTCGGTGCGCAGGTATACGACGTCAACGACGGTCGACTTAATACTTGGCCCGCGTGACGATTGTGGTGCGATGGCGGAAAAGGAAAACGTGTCCACTGGGAATTGTTTTTCGTTTCTTTTCTTACCCAATGGACGCATTGAAATGTTTTTTGGATTTTTTTATTCTTGTAAATTGTGTAACCATTTTATACACTTGCGTTCTTTGTATAAATCGAAAAAAATAACCGAACAAAGTTCTTGTTATAGTTTTCGAATGGTTATCGTGTGTAACAGTTAGAAGTTGTGATCTATTGTTCTATATGTACATCTGTAGTTATTTATTGTTCAACACTGCAGCAGATTGATCGCAGTCACTGTCCAATTAAAATCTTATTCGATTTAATTCTTAAAAAAGTTTAAGATGAAATTTAAATTTTCAAGTTAAATACAGTTTCATCAAACACTGTATTGCTGGCTAATAAACGTCAAAGCCAACGAGAAATTCAAAAATCTATAGTACGAATAATTCCTAAATTTGATTAACAAAAGGATAAAAAAGACAAAAAATATTTGTATTGATTTTGATTATGTAACACAATATCATAAGTCACTCTTGTATGGTCCACAATAATTTGTTACGTTACATTATACCGTGTCGATATAATCAAACAACACAATTAGAGCTGTAGCAAGCGACCTATATGCTTCTGAAGATTTGAAACTTTTAATTGACATATACGTGTATACGATACATAGATACATAAGTATGTAAATATTTATCAATATATAGGATCTTATACTGATTTATAAAACTATACGTTCACGAAAGGAATTACAAAAATGGTACATACCAACTACTATTATAGTACAAGTGTTGTTAAACTTAATATAAATTGCGAGTCAAATACACAGTAGATATGTACTTACTGACTACGTGGCGTGGTATATATATGTACGTATATATATATGTGATTATATAGTATTTGATATTGTTGGCCGATGACAATAGAACGAAACGAGAGAGTGAGAGCTTCAGGAATAATAGATGAAGACTACGTGAGCGAGTCCGTAAAACTTGTTAATCCCGAGATACAGCTAAGGAATAGGAGGCTTATATTTGCTCGTCAAGTACATCGAAGTCTGTTCTTTCCACTGCTGCAATCATCCATCCCCTTCTCCATATCAACGTGCATGTTGCAAATCGCATCGCGAGAATTCGTTATTGTCAGCATTATCGCATGCTACTGTAAATCCGACGTCAATTCATTCTGACGTTTCCGTCATGTATAGTTTTACACGGTGATGACACTTCCAACAGATTCGTGTGCGATTATTCCCCGTGGTTATCACTGTAAAAAAACCTACAAACAAATCGACTTCGTGATATATAATAATGTCAATTTATTGTGGGGGTTACACGTATTATACGCACCTATATATTATACAAAGATACTTATAAAAATACAGATACTGACTTTAATATATTTTATAGTCGGAGTACCAATGATAAGAATGGATTTGAAGTTTATGTGTCTACAAGTTAAAACCATTGATTCGTTTATACTGTATATATAACCTACCAATACCTATCTAATAACACATTGTTATTTGATATATTTTGTAAATGTTTAGGTAGAGCGCGGCAATCACGATGTCATATGACAAACGACGACGAAATGTTTTGAAAAATATTCGATTGAATAGTTTTTCCTATCTGAAATTCCGTGAACATACCATTTTTAATTCTAAGCGGGTTGATAAATTTATTATTTTGCAATGATGTGTTCTTTATGTTGTATCTGGCATCGCCTTTTTGAGTAGTAATAATGATTCGATTTTCAACTTATTCAGCATCTTTTTTGGTAAGTAAGTGAATCTAGTTCTGGTACTCTGAGGAGTTAAAAAATTCTTAGTATTTTCAAAAGTTCCAGGAAAAATAAATAAAGGAAAAATGGGGATTTTCACGGAAAATCAAGATAAGAATTCAACATGATATTTTCTTGATACACGTCATTGTATTGTAAAGCATGGAGAAAAATGTAGTATGTTATTTACTATATTATTATGTTTATAACAATATTTGTGTTATATTATGATACATACAAAATCTATTTCTTCGTATAATTTTATTAATTATTATTATTTATTTTTATGGTTTGAATATTTATTGAGCGATAAACTTTTTTCAAAGATAATTATAAAAAAAAAATTGTAATAAATGAGTTATGTGCTTATTGAAAATATATACACGGTTTATTACAGTTTTAGCGTATATATTTTCAATGGATTGTTCAAACCAATTATCTGATACATAAAATACATTTTTAATATTTTACAGTATTTTTTATTTTATCATACTAAGGGGCTTATAATAACTATTGAAGTATACTTGAAAATTAGTAATGCAATATAATATAAATAATATTGTATCTTTCCCCATTTTGGAATTTAATATCAAATTTAATTTAGTGCCTTATTCATTCAAACAAAAAAATATTTGTACACATAGTTTTAAATTTTGTATAGTTATAGTAAACAAACTTAATATTTTGTAATGATTTTATTAACATAAATAAATATAAATTATGAATATTACCATATTCTTAAAATAAAATAAATATGTAACTACTTGTCACTTTTAAATATTAAATAAACAACTTTTTTTATGTTGAAATACTTAAATTTGTAATAAACTACATCTTTAGGTTTCTTTAAAACTTCATTTCATATTGATTTTGATGAAAGTTGAAGTATAAAAATGTAATCATCTATGTACATATTTTTTCATTTTGTCAAGAAAGTTTTCATAAAAATATGGTTGGATAGTATTAATTTTAGTAATTTAGAATTTGAATATATAATTGCAAAAAATATCTTATGTACAAAGAATATGCATATGTATATTAATAATTACTATACAGACAGTAGACATTAAATGTCAAAATTTGGTTGTAAAAATATTTTTAGCCACAAGTATTTACAGGTTAATCAATGTTTTCTTAATGTAATTTTCGAATCTGCGAGTTTTTTTCCCTTGAGTTCAAGCAGCTGTCGGATCGAAAAGGGCGCTTATATGATTTTATCTGACAGTGTAACCCCTTATTTTTCGCTCTTTAGTACCATGCTTGAGGCTAACAAAAAGGTACTCGTCAGAACGAGATGGTATAAAAAGACGAGGAATAAAAATGAAAAAAGTTGGCATTTTGGCGTTTCCATTTTTTGTTCGCTGCTTTGAATAATTCATAAAAGGTTTTTTTAATTTTTTTATTGTAATCAATTATTACCGGTATGCATGTTAATAAACCCAAGTAATTTCAGCTTTTTTATGTTATTGGCGTCATTTTGCAGACATTTTCTAATAAATTACGAGTTGAGGTTCGATGAAACCGCGGTCAAGCGAACCCGGAAGTCCGGTTTATCGTATAAGTTATTGCCGTGTCAGAAATTTACGCTCCAGATCACGAGAATTTTAATTTTCACGTTCATAATATTTTCATAATTTTTGCACGGGAAATTAAAACAGTATGTATGTATTTTGGAATTATTATATATGTATTTTATATTTCTAAGAATTGATCAAAGCCTAAAGCTTCGACAATATACAACTAAAAATAAATGTGTTATAACTCATAACTCATAAGTAATTTATACTAAAATTAATTCATAGTAAAGTATTTATTAACTGCTGCATACTATTGTATGTTCTAAAATTAGTTTGTTTAAATTAACACAAAAAAAGTACTAAGAATTTTTAGTTGAAATGTTCAAATTAACAACTTAATTTCTCTAACAATCAATAATAATAAATTTTATGTTTACACGATGTTTAAGTTTATTTTTTATGAATAATTGTGTTCGACAAGTGTAGATGTTTATCCTTTCAAGAAACCTTAATATTTTTAATAATAACAATACATGTATTATCATTAATATATTATATAATATACGCATATATGTTTATTTATACATATATTGAGCGAAAAATGTACAGTAATTTCATCTGTGATCAGAAAAAAGGATCACGGAGCGTAGAGTTTTTCCTTTCAATTGACTCCTTTAAATTGATTTATTCGTGCGCAATTGTTGACGGAAACTCTTGAATTCAATACAAAATATATAAACATAATCTATAGTCACGAAGACATCGATTTTATACCCTAGTAAACATGTATACACGCATTCCAATTTATAACGCGCAACGTGTACAGCTTGTGCTTGGTTGGAGGTGAGGGGGATATCGTAATTCGTTTAAATTCGGATGGACATTTGAGGAGAGCACCACATTCAGCACTCACACAAACATATAATATATATATAATTAAGGGTAGTCGAAGTGGGGGAGAAGGTGTTATTGAAATCGTGGTCTGAATCACGTTCGCGTTAGTCGGTCATGTTTATTCATTACGACTGCAGCCTCATGTAAAGACATAATAATGTGGTCAGTTTATACGCATTGTGTATACGTACGTATTACATAGGGCTACGTGATCGAAAAAAAAGATATACCTATAATAAATAAATAAAACAGTATCCCGTAGTATGCTAGAGAAACGGTTATGGTGAAGGCGGAGAACTAAAGGTGGGAGAACGAGTATACCTAATATAATAATAAAATATTATCAAATCACGCTACCGCCGCATTATCCGTCCGTTCGGTTGTTAGTAAATGTTGTAGTTGTTGTTTATTTGTTGTTTATTGTATACACATTGTCAACTCACTCGACTTGACTGATTAATATATATACGGGTATATTATATATATATTAAAAATTCTCGAGAAAACAATTATTATATTTTACCCTTTGACGATTGGTGTGCGGTTATCGGCAGTGGTTAACTTCTCAATTCCCCATTCGTTCAAAATGGGCAGCGGTTTGTGTAGAAAGACAGGCGAAAGACCAAAGGCTGTACAGGAGTTTGACGGATTATACCGGAAGATCGTTTTCAATTACGCCAAACAGGTAAAAACTGATTTTTTGCATTATTATATTAATATGTTGATACTCATAAGTTTGTATGTGTTTCTAAAATAAATTTAATTAAAAATTTCATTATATTATATAAATTAAAATCGCATTTAATATTTAATTGTTAACAGGTCAATTTTAGTGATATAATATAGTTGAATTTATTAGAAAAAATTAATACTTAATATCATGTAGTCGTTAATTTTAAAATATAACTATAAATTGCTGTTATTCATTATATTATAAAATCACTATATATGAATAATATAATTAATTATAAAACAACCTTAAAATGTTTAATTTATTTTGCATATACATAATTGTATAGCTATATATTAACCTATTATGTTGTATTTTATATAGTTTAAAATGTCGATTAGATAATAATGACAACATCAATGTAGCAAATCATTTAATACAATTTTAAGATATTCAAGTGATTAAAAAGCTGAATTCATCTATAATATAATAGATAAAATGTATTTGAATTTTCAATAATATTTATCCATTATACTGAATATACTCATATTTTGTGATGTATTCGTTTTATATGTATTTCATTTTAATACTAGACTCAATTGTAGACTTAATACAATAATGATCTATATTTTTATACAAGTTTAAAGCTACTTATTAATGTAACAAATAAATGGGAATACAATTTATAATTTGTATCAATTAGGTACATATTTTATAAGATAAAAGTACGAATAATAATACCTACTTTGATAAATCTCAGAATATTAAATTAAAAACGTTTATGCAGTGTATAGATAAACCATAACGAATATTATTGCTCGCGCTTTTACAGAAGCATAATAATAATTTAAACAAAATAGGTATATGGTATCGACAATTTGAATAACAATTTTTCAATGATATTTTTAATAGTTTTAAAGATATTATCATAATAAATATGTTACGACCATGATAATGAGTTTAAAATAATTATAAATCAATAAATAAATGTATTTATTTTAATAATCGATTTATATATTTTTATTTATTTTTTTTTGGAAAAAAATAGAGTTAAGTGTTGCTAAGCATCATTCAGATTTTAATCTCAATTCTTCGCTAGAAAAATGTGGATTTGGACTTCATAAATTGTATCTAAAACTTTTTTTTAGGAATTAAGTATAGTATTTTTTTTATTATAATAATGATACTAATGTTATTAATAAATTATGAAATATTTAAGCTATAAGTTTATTCTTAAATTTTTCTACATTTCTAATAAAAAAAGTTTTGAATAGTAAAATTATTTATTTATTACCTATAGTTTAATGTAATGAGAAATGACTAATGATTTATAATTAAAAATTCTTATAGTATGGATAATTGTATTTAATAAAAATATAAACAAGACCTTTATCTATATAATTATACATAATACAAATTTGAATCAGTTAATAAATAATAACATGACTATACATTTAACAATTAACAAGTGATATTTGTATAATAAAATAATACATTAATAGGTAATAGTACATTTTATGTGTTCATTAAAATATGTATAGGTATAATAAGATTTTTCATTATTATTCATTTTAACGTAATAATTATATAAATTTTATTTCATTTTTAAAAAAATGATAAAAGAAGAGTATTATATATTTTTTTAAATTAATTCGACACCTGTATTAACATTTTTATTATTATCTGTTCACAAATTATTTACGTCATGTTAAATTATTTAAATTGGTTACGCTTGTATGAAATTTTATAAAAATATAAAAAATTAGTTTTACTGATTTTTCGTGATGAATAGTTAGGAAAAAACCTTGAATCTCTTTAGATATAGACAGTCTCTTACATGTGAATTTCTATTAAAAGAAACTCTTTCAAAGTTACGTATTTAAAATATTCGCGTATTCACAATATATGTTAATGACATGTACGATATTTTAGTAAACCCCTTGGTGCGATTATTTAATGTGTAACATCTGCCAAATTATAATTAATCCCCTGCTTAGATTTCTAATAACGCATAATCCAAGGTCAACTGGTCAAGTGATATTAATGCATTCATGTAATAATGTAATATATAATTATGACATTATGCATATTACATTATATATATATTAGAATATAATGATAATAACATCTTATCAAAATAATATTATATAGTACTAAGCTACCTACCGTATTTTAATCATATATAACTACAATATATAGTATTGTGACTTATGGTGTTCGGTGTTCGATGTGACATATTATTCAGATATTTTTGTACAGGACCTGTATATATAATACCCGTTATTGTAATTAATATGCATTGCTCATTAATACGCATTAAAAATTATACATTATACGATAGTATGAGCTAAATATAAAATTCCGCGTAAAAATTATATTTATTAAGTAATAATAATAAATTAATTAACTGAAGAATATAATTTATAAATTATTATATTCCAAATAAACATTAAATAAATTATTGTTTAACGAAAAATGGGACTCTCGTAGTATTAGTCGTGTATTTTCAATGTTATAAACTTATAATAGTATTATTAAACATATTTTTCAGTGGACGCGATATTCAGACAAACGTAAGAAAAATGAAAAAAAAAATACAAAACAAAATAAGTAAGTCAAACACTATTACATGTATTTTAATAATAATAAAGATAATATAAGTTTAATTTTATTGAATTATCGATTCGTATAGTTTTGTTGAAAAACGGACAGAATTTATAAATGGAATTATGTAGAATTATATTGGAAAATTTGATGCTATTTTGAGATTTATCAATGAATATGTTTATTATAGTAACGTCAACAAATATCCTGAATTTATTTATATAATCTGATAATCAAGATACCTTACCTATAGCTACTAGGTGACTATTAGGTATTAAGACAAGCGTCTACTCTAATTATATGAGATAGTTCATTTTTATTTTTAAAATATTCTTATTGCACAATATTATATAATTTAAAAACAACATTTTAAATGTTAAAAATTAAAAATTAAATAATAGGTGTAAACATTTCACAATTATATGAATTATTACCTTTTATAATTGTGTGAGTATTCTGATATTAGAACTACTTTTGTCTTGATTACAGTTCATAGGCAGTGTTGAATTATGTAACTTTTTACATGCATTTTCATGCAACGATATGTTCTCTAGAGTACTTGGAAAACAAAGCATTATTAACAGAAAATCATACTATAATAATATTAATTGAATAATTTTAAAATTATTAGTATTTAAGTAAATTTTAATTGTTTCTTTCCACTCAGAATTTAAAACTGTGATAAATAATTAAATTAATATTTTTTTTAGAAATATGGAACTATTTAATATAACAAACATTTAAATTTCCATCAATTTTATTTTTTTGTAGTTACGCCATTAGTTAAATATTAATTTATTTGTTATAACTCATGAGAATGTGTTAAAATGTGTATATAGGCAATACAGGGTGTCAAGAAAGTTTTGGAACGTTCTAAAAAAACTTTTTTTAAGAGTAATTTAGTTCGGTAAAGTTTTAAGAGTACCTACTTCTTGTCGTCTCCCATAACGTGATAGTGAACATACTGAAAAAAAGAATAAAAAACGTAGTACGTACACATTGTAATCACCAAATAGATTTTGAGTGCTGCTCAGAATCTAAAATTGAACACGTACAAAGTTAAATGTAATCATAAAATCCATATTTTTGAAGTAACAAAATTCAACAAAAAATCACTATATTTACAATTATACAAAACTAAAAATTTAAGGTATATAAAATTTAAGTAGGATTAATTGTTTATGTCAATATAGAAAAATAATAATTCGAATATAATATTATTTTGTTATTCTCAAAAATGTATTCACATAAAATGTTATTAAAATGGTAAACTTTAAAGAGATAAAATATAAAAAAGCTTACGATATTTGATGATAATGATTTATGTTTAGGCGGCCATTTAAAAAAATTAATTCAAATTATATGATCAAAAGTCTTGTTTGAGATAATGATACACATTACACATTGATTAATTAACAACTACTGCGTAATATACGTCATAAAAAGAAATGTATTTATAAACCAATAACTAGCAATCTTCATGGTGTTATAAACTTATAACTCATATTACCGATAAAAAATAAATAAAATTACTTTAAAATCAATAAAGTAAACAGATAAAAAAAAACTAGAACATTACAGCTCTAGAGGTAAGTATCTAATGAATAAGCAAGGTATTATTTTGCGGAATACATCCAATTAAATAGTAAAAATACAAGAGTGATATTTCGTTATTTTGAACATGGATTGTTGTCGAGTATATAGATCACTTTGAACAGGCGAAACAGTAGTAAATATGTCCATTGTCCATAGAACGCAATGCTATAGGTGTCGTGCAAAAACGACAAAATGAAATTCATAAAACAACGCACGACACCATTAAATATATATATATGATAAGAAACGCTGTAGTCAATAAACTCCGAATCTTTCTGTGAAACTTTTGTCTACGGGTTTTATTAGACGATCGTTTCGAAAACTTTATACAGGTATCTTAGGCTGTTTATTGGGGAATTAAAAAAAATAAAATAAAATAAACGTAAAACCACGCACGGACCATGTATATGTGTTTTTGGAGCTGTTAAAATGTATTAAAATGTTACAAAGGTATAACCTCGGCAAAGTATCACTGACGCGATAATAAATTTCATCACTATTATATGCTTTATATTCTGTCGGTCATTCGTATTATGAAATAGAATACTTAGTGGGACATGGGTATAATATACAGGTTAATACAGACAGTTAAAATTTGAAAATATCATGTTGTACTATGTACGTGAATATTAAATTTCACGACGGAAGACAGAAATATATTAGAGATGAACTCATAATGTTGAATTAATACAAATAGGAATATTTGCAAATGATAAATACTAAAGTATTGTCTGTGTTAATTTTTAACGTATCATAAAATCTTATTTAACTTATTTAACATAATAACATATTTTATGATAACAGTTATTATTTAATATGTATAAATACTAAAGTATTATGATGTACAAACTCGATGACATTGACGAGGAACATTTGAAACCTAAAATACAGGTGTAACTTTACAACAGAGCCATTTTTTTAGTTTTTAAACTTTGATTAGTATGATTTAAATCTAATATAATATTTATTAACATTGGAAAAATATAAAAGAACACTACTAAATATTTAATGATAACCCTAATGACTGTACAATAGGTACTATTTTCTGCATATTGAATAGAATAGTTTACTGATATAATTTACTATAGATGTATGCATATTGAATTCAAATGATGAAAGCGTGGTGACTGTTGTAAAAATATCATAAAATGGGAATTCAGTACAACAAATGATTTATTTCAGAACGTAAAAAATGTATGTTCCCGATCGTAACTTTACTATAAATAGTTTCAAGTTTCAAGTTTCAATTATTTGTTCCGTTTCTGATCTTTACACCACAATAACTTCAATTAATTGAAAATCCAGAGTATACTGCGTTTAACTAACCTAATACAATACTTATTATATCGTCAAACAATTATTTAATATCATATCGATAGTTCGGTTCCGAATTTCTATGCTTTATAATATAAACACTTGACGTAGACGGACATACTATTATTATATAATTAATATTATATACGTTGTTCATGTTTTCTTAAACCACGTATGTTTGATTTTATCATATTTAGGAGCAGGAGGAAAAAACCGATTATCAGCGGACCGTTTCCGGCAGATCCGGACCGGCTGCACGGCGACAAGTGGCAGTATGTGATACTGACGCGGTTAGATACAGAACCGCCACCCGAACGACCGCCGCGAACCAAACGATGCAACCGGCAAGAGAATATGGTGAGCAGTGGTGTCTGCAGCGGCATCGTCCGTTGGGGATCCGAGCGGCGGCAGTCATTCGGTCGCAGACGACAACTGAAGCAGCAGATGTCCGCTGACGAACCAACGGAATTTATGCTGTCCCGAAGAGTCGTTGGCAATGGCGGGGGAACTGGCAAAAGTGCGGCAGCAGTGGCAACGGCTGCTGTGAACAAAAAAGGATCACCGGCTTTCGATATGTCCGTCGATAAGTCATCGCTGTGGGTCGTTTTGTGGTCGGGCGCCGTCGTCGCTGGTCGGACGTACGCTGCCCGACGAAACGGTTTACTGAAATCCATCGCCCGAACCAATGCGATGGCCGACGATTTGTTGTCGTAACATTAATAATATTATCAGAAACTATGGTATAACCGACTGTCTTAAAATAATATTTTTATACTAATAACAATACTATTAATATTTCATGACCACCCACACGCGTCATGTATAATTACAATAATAAGTATATGTAACCTACGGCATACCTATTTATTTAATGAATTTTTACAAAATTCAATTTTGTTTTATCAATCATCAAAATATTGTTTTTATTGACAAATCGTGATATTTTTTACCAAAATCAATAGTGATTGTACAAAAGTCGTTAGTTATGCTATTCCGATTGCTAGCTATAAAATGTTTTACATTGCATATTAAATGAGTATTTAAAAATACATCCGATGTTAATTTGATTGTTTGTAGATAATCAGATCTAACCACGGGTTATGTAGAAAGCGTTGTATTACTGATAGTAGTTATGTATAGGTAAAAACATAGGTAAAAATAAGGAAATGCATTATGCCTATATACCTAATTATATCATTATATTTTGGTTTCCAAACTCAAATTAGGTTTGACATTTGAAAAAATATCTAATATAATATATTATGAATTGCGATAATAATAAAAGGAAAACTATATAACTCTACTGTCACATTACAAAATCTCATCTTGCCTAACGTGCCGATTTTATACTCGTATTATCCAAATACACGTCGAAGAAGACATCTTACTATCGAGTTCAATTTAAGAGTACACTCGGCGCATTTGAACGCCATAAAAACTGAACGCAAAACAGTTCAACGATTTATCCAGTAATAACATAGCGATGAAAATATATATAAATAAAGTGGTAATGTAATGCCGAAAATCCTCCTAGCCCAGTGTTTATGACTTCCGCGGCTCGACGGATGATACTTCCGGTGTGTTAAAGCCAAGTCGCCTTGTCATCATTTCAGAAACAGGTCGTTCTATTTGAGCGGAAAGGCAAGAGAAGAGGGTGAAAATAAATATATTTAAAGGTTTGACGCTATGTAATGGCTCCATTCGATATGCGTATATAGTATATATAAATAACTTATAATATATTATATGGATCGTATACTTTCGTTTCCCAATTTTATTCACCATTATATGTGTCCCATTATTGTTACGACATCGATAAAAAATGGGTTCATACAATAATAATTAAAAGTATATACGGTTTTTCAGGATTTTCTATGGGTATATATTTAAAAATAATTCTTTTCATACATTAAAAATGATTTTTATAGACAATTTCATGTAGAACTGTAAGTTTTTATAAATGAACACCCAGTTAGTCAAAACTTAAGAATACTTATGGAAATTTTAATTTATTGTTTTTATTGTACAAAAATAAGTTATTTTATTCCTTCAATAAAATTGTATTTTTTTGTGTTTTGTCTGTAATTTGTAAATTACGTATTTTTTGACAATTTTTACTAGATATAAGATCAAATGGTTTTAACTAGTACAAGAAAGTGTCCCATAAAATATAAAATACTGTTACAAAAATGATAAAAATTAAACATTATTGTAAAATAAAATTTTAAATCAATTTTTTTTAATAAATAACTAATGATTTGTATTATATCTCTATATTATTAAAAAAAAACAATTTTTAAATTCAAATGGTATATTTATTTTATATTATATAAAATTTTAAATGTATTTCCCTTTGAACATAGGCGGATATCGGGCGGACTTAGGAAAATATTTCAATAGACCTCCAAAAATTGAATGTAATATGTTATATTTGTGTATAGAAAAGGGGTGCGGGGTCATTAACATTGGATTATTATAGCCCCTCCTAAAGAGTCAACTAAATTTCCGCCTATGCCTTTGAATATTTTATATTACACAAAATTAGTCTTATTCTATTCATTAATGCGTATATTTTAGAATTTATTTTGTATTGAAGACTGTACATACATGCAACAGTGTGCTAGCTAAATCCATATATAATTATTAACTATAATTAAATATTATTTTATTTTATTAAAATGTAATAATTAGTCTTAACTACTGAGTCAATAACTATGGTGTTAAAATTACTATTACGTTTAAATACTAGTATAGAGAATAGATTATTGGATATTTCATAACATCGTGTTCAATGACATTTACAGAAGTATTCAAATTAAAAATATATACTTGCTTGGTAGAAATTCTTGAAAATTTAATATAAGATGCCACAAAATATATTATTATATATGTATAAAAATATTAAAATTATATAGGTATAATTTATTTTAAACGCATTTGAAATAAGTATTTTTTTTAAATCGTAAAATGATACAAACTATTTTGTAGTTAAAATTCATAAAAATTTCTTTTTTTGTATCTTAAGTTTTGAAAATTTAATGCAAGATTCCTCATCATTTAGTTCATATTTGAAGTATAAAATCTAAAAAATATATAAAGATAATTATTTTTTATAGTCATTTTAAGTTCCAATTTCAATGAAATTACTTATTTAAACAATAAATAAAGATATGTTAATTATTTTGTTACAATTTAAAAATGTTATTCGTAGGAACTTAAACTTATATGTGTCTTATATTATTACGAATTTTATTGTACGGAATAACATTTTTGATTTATTTTAAAATATTTTTTATTTTTACTGTTTATTTACAGAAAGATGTTTTTAAATATTGTGTTATATAAGTATACTATATGGTATAAATATATATATTACTGTATTAATTAAATACAAATTATATAAAAAATTACAAAGAATAATACTAATTTAGTTTAATAAAAAACAATACCACTTGAATTCAAGTTTAACACGTCTATTACAGTGATCTCTCTCGACATCGTAGCATCGTGATATTAGTGTATTACATTTGAAACTTATTGTACAGTAAAACGATAGATCTTCAGATTTTTTATTGGGAATACAAAATTTCAACTCAAAAAATAAAAAATATAAGTACTTGCAATACCAATGACAAATGATTAAACGAAAAAGTATTTTTTTGTGTACACAAAATATATAATTTATACTATATTATAAATTATAATACATATGTTATAATATAATATAACTAAAGTGATTTTCGTTACAATAAGCAACTAAGTATTAAATATTAATTAACCAAAAATAATAATAAAAATACTTAGAAACTACTGATAGACTATATGAAGGTTGTATTCACGTTAACACAACCGGTCCCAGATGGCCGGTTCAATGATGGACACAGGGTTGAGGACACACGACGACCGTGATCGATGATGGTGAAGACGCGACTACGACAAAGTTTGTTAGCGACCCGTGCGATGCCATGCACTTGGATGGTAACAATGGCGGAGGACGATTATTGACCGAACGGATTCAGTGGCAAAAATTTGGTGAATCAGTACGGTGGTTTCGATACGTCGTTTACGTCACGATGTCCCGTTGGTCGATTTTGAATTACCGGCCGCAGGATGCTGTACACAAATACGCCCGAAAACGCTACGGTCGGATGCAAATATGTCTTGGAACCGGTCGCAATGTCAACTACGCTGCGCTACACAGTATCGCGAACATCCGTTCAACTACCACTTACTTGAATCTGTGCAACTGTTGCGACCACTGTCACTGCTATCTGGGAGTACCGATGAACAGTTCTGATGCCCAACATCCGGAATCCTTGATGTTGTGCGATCTCCACGTACATAACGCGAAGATTGAAGCCGATCAGCCATTCCAACGGTTAAGATATAAATATCATCCTGCACTGCAAAGAATGTTCGTCACAATACCTCTATCTAAAAAATACGACCACCGTTGGTATTAATAACATGCTGCCTTATACACGATTGTGTATTCTTGTCTCTTTCTCTTTTTTTATATTCACCTATCCTAATGTCGATCAAGCTCGATTTCTCTTTGGCTTCTTCTTTAACCCCAAGATCTCAGTAGCACGGCGTCGCACAACCATAGAATTGGTCTTGAAAAAAAAGAGCTGCCAATTCAAAATTGGCTGCAGAAGCTTCAGGGACATTGAAAGTTATGTCGTACATAGAAATCCTGTATTCTCGAAAAAATATCCGTCATCGTAGCTCTATGGAAGGCTTGGGCGTTAATATTCGCTTCTTTAGGAAATCTAATGAGTGCAATGGTTTACATTTTTTTAAGAAATAGAAAAGAAAAAGTAATAACTCTTTTGATAGTTCGTTCATTACAGAGCAAGAAAAAATAAATGATAAATTAAAAATTGTCTCCATGATATTGATATACTTATTATAAGGACCTTTGAAACAATAAGAAATAAAAATTATTTTTTTAACATATTTTAAACTCAAGTTTGGATGAAATAACTTATGTAAACGATAAATAGAAGTTTGACGTTTAAACGACAATGTGGTGGGCCTGCGTAAATTTATCTTTACTAATTTGGATATATAAATTTCAGTGAAAATATTAAATTGTTTTATGCTATTTATGAAAAGTTGCAAATTAGTTGTATGATGGACCTAACTATACGCTCGTCATATTTACCTTCTTGGCTACTTATAAATTATGTATATAATAAGATTTGAATTAAAGTTTAAGTAGTAAAAATATAGATAACAGTAGGAATCATTTTATAAGTTTTATACTACTATTTGTAACGTCATATTATTATAAATTATACTCAATAAAACTAATGAGTAATAGTTAAGAAAATATTTCATTTATTTCGTATAACCGTAGTAGTATGTTGTACTATGAAGACCTCAAAAATAGACAGGCATCATTTATACTAGATGGATACTAGTATTATCTATACAGTACTTCTTACTATGTTTTACTAACTTTATTTATGCAGATGTTTGCAAATAATGTAATATTATTATTATATATAGCTATTAGTGTTGTGTGAACGTACTTGTTTGTATATAATTATATTATGCTGAAGAGTAATGAGAATTGGAGCATTATAATAATGGTGGAATAAAAAAAGAGATCAACCGACAAATAAGTCAGCAAAAATAAACAAATTACGTATTGGATCGCGATTAGCATGTGCCACCACCGCCGTTTTTAGATATGTGTTGCGCACGTGGAATTGTAAGCATACGTGCTACGAATGTATTCGTGGATGTTATATGTATATATTCGTGCAATGATAATAAACTAAAGAGAATGAAGGCATTTCGTTTTTTCTCAAAAAGGTTAGTGGTGTTTGAGTACAATGACATGGCAAGATGAGTAGTGACGAATGAGACGAGTTTTGTTGTCGTATATAAAAACCAATATCATTTTTTTCCGTATCTGTGCAAGACCATGTATGACACGAAAACGTTTTATGGTGCCCTTTGCTGCAACGTTTTTATAGTCTGAAAACTTTGTCACCGCGAGAATCACCGCGTACGGGTTTTACGCACCCAAAAGAACCGTTAAAATGTGTTTAACGTTCGCATAATACGGCGTACCTATGAGATGATGTTTTCAGTGAGAAACTTGACGTTGCATTTTTATGTCTATCGTCGGCTTTAAAAAAGAAATACATAATCTACACAATTTCAAAGTAAATATTATATATAATTTTCACAGAATCAAATTTCTTTGTACGTTTCACAGTAATGTTTAATCAGTGATGGGATGGTGTCGTAGGGAAAGACATTTTAATATAAATTCATATTTTTCATTTCATGTTAGTTAAATAAAAAGTCACTAAGATAAAAATAGTAAAATATATTATAGTTGTTTTAAAAAAAATAAAAATATTTAAATATTTAATATTATATTGCTTAAAATTAAGTGTTAGGTAGAAAATTGAATATATATATATATATTAAGTATTGTGGTTAAAAAAAAAATCACCCGTTTATGTGGTATCGAAGTCTAAAATGATTACGAAGCTAGTCTGATGGCATTTTCTTTGGCCTACTCGACAATATAATACAGTGCCAGTTGCAGCAACACTATAGGGAACGACAGAAACCGATATCCTAATAATAATATATAGGAGGTAGAAAGACAATCAGCGGGTCGCGCAGAACTATCGCCTGTCGCCGCGGGTAATTAGTACTGATGGCGGAATCCATTTGGTGACTTTATAATAATTGGCAGTGTAATGGCAGGACTATGAGAGACGTAAATTTCAGGGGTTAAACGAGCCGGCAAATTGAATTTATATCCCTATCATTCGCCCATATACGAGAAGATATAATTTAACGTATATAATATAGTGTATATGCATTGTGGTTGTTTATGTATATTATATTTATATATATATTGTAATAAATATATTCTGCGCGTTGACTTTAATCATCATGCTACATAATGGCATCTTAATAATATAAGATTTGTACTGTATGATAATATTATCTACTCCATCGACTATGTTCGATGACTTATTTTATATTGGGATAAACGTTCGGAACCGATTAGGAAAATATTTCCCAACTATTCTACCCATACAATAGTGAAGGCGTTATATTTGTATCGAAATGGTTTTCAGTGCTTAAATTTAGATATCAAAAATAAAGTTCTCTAACTAATACCATTATTTATGTAACCAATGGTAATACTTAGAGAGAACTACTTATATACTTACTAATTATTTAACTGTGTGTTTTTAATGCTTAAGAATATGTTTTACACGTATTATATACTACTGATATTATATTTTATTTATACAAAGTTGGAAAATTATAAAATACCTACACTGTGTAATGTAAAACTTATAATGTATAATATAATAAAACTTAATAAGAGAATTTATCGAATAATGACTTAAATAACTTATGTATTAAATAGGTATTTATGTACTTATAAGTTATATAATATTGACTTAAATTAATTTTCAAAACTACAATTTTATGGTTACCTTATTTCATTATTATTTACCTATTTTTTTTATTTTTTATTATTTTTTTTTACTTATTATTATTATTATTATTATTAACCTAAAATGTTCTAAAATTTAGATAGTATTTATTTGATATTTTTAGCGCACTGTAAATTATAAATATAGACCTATATAGTTCATACTTGATTTAATGTTACAAATAACAAAAGACTATTGTTCTATTAACAAAAACTGACTTTTATATAAGTTAATTTTGAAAAATAATAAAATTTGCTGTACCTTATAGAATTTGTTATAAGTATTTTTGAAGATATTCTCGCATGTTTGTCCATGTATTGAACAATAGAACATCAAAGAAATAACTGTAGTACTTTTTGAAGAGCTCTTCTATGTAAGTGTTAAATTAGGTTTACAAATTACCAGTCGTCAAGTTTCAAAGCATTTTATATTTTATATAAAAAGTATATTCATCCATCCATATAAATTCTTATAGCAAGCAATTATGGAGTCTACTAAAGATAACACTTTATTCCTGTACTAAAAAATATTCTTATAATTACCTATGTAATTTTAAAGTTAAAATAAATTTATAGTTTATGTACCTTTATTTCCCCTTAAAATATGTCAATAAATAGAAAATTGCTTAAAGAAAGCAATAACTTAAAAATGCTCAAAAAAAAAAAAAAAAAAATAATAATACTTTCCTTTTGCTTTAATAATATTTAAAAACATGATTTTAAAAACAAATGATAAAATAATGGTTTTTAATAACATAATATATATAATATCGTATCTTTTACATATTATAATATAAAATTTAGTAAATGTATGGTCACAAATCGCATTTTATTATTTGAACAACATATTATAAGGAATTGTATATTTTATTCTTAATGATTTTTTTACGCAGAAACAAAAGTTTATTATACGTAAATCAAAAATAACTTAAAAAGTTAAAAATTTCAAATATATTATAATAAATATCATAAAAAACAATAAAATATTTTGATGATTATATCATATTTATAAAATGCTAATATAAAATATATTCGGTGAAAATTTCAAGTTGTAATAAATACAATTATTTATTTTTGGATAAAAATTCCTGTTTATTTATATTTTTTTCTGAATTGTCTTAATAAGATTTTTATTTTAGACTAGTTTCACCTAAGTACCAATTTTTATTAAAAACCACTCTTAGAGTTGAAAATTGAAACATTTTTACTGCTTCTATTATTGACGTCAGAAAAAAAATACACATCATTGTTAACCCAATTTAATGAAATATTTATAATTCAATTCAAAATCTAAAACGAAAAAATAAACTAGGAAATAAAGTAGGCAAATACAATATATTATAAGTACCTAAACACGTCAATGAATTGTAAATTCCGAGTTTATCAAAGGATTTACTGCGACAGTTGGTCTTACTAAAGGCTTTTAAAGATAAAAACTCTGTTTTTTAGTGATTATAGTCAGTTGGAATCAAGTATTAAGATATTTCGAATAATTGTAAAAATCAGAAACAATGATATTTAATTTAGCAGATAAGGATTTCCATCATATAATTCTATAATATTAATTATTCCCAAATAGGATCATTTTTTTATCCTATTATTTATCTTATCTAGAGAACCTCAACATAAAATTATAATAATTCCTTTTGTAATTTAATTATGCATTACTCTAATAATAATTACAATTATATTAACTCATAAATAAAAGAAATACCAAAAATATATATATCTTTTTACTTTTATTAATTTATTAGAGGAAATTTACTAATTATTTTAATTTACTTGTTTTTTTTTCAATCAATACATTTTGTTTTATCGAATATGTAGTTGATTAAATCATTTTCTACAAATGTTGATAAAATATGTATGATTGTCATCATATCAAAATTTGAATAATATTCAAAATGTGGAACATTGCATTTTGCATACTATATTATTTTTGGTTAAAGTATTATTTTAAACGATGTACAACCGTTTTATTTAAAATTATTATTATTGATGTTTTTTATTTTCATCTTTCTTTTAAAAAGATTCCATAATCTCAGTAAACGTATCCAAATATTTAGACAAATCTAAATTCGACAAATGCAATTTCACTGTGATGCGACGTGTGTTGTTAGACCTCCCATGACATTACTTTTCATACACCACAACCACAGTAAGCTATTCCATTCTGAAAATACAGACAAAATCGTTTATCCGACCATTGTAAAAAGTGTTTGTCTACATTGAGTTTTTTTTTATTTTATTGTACACTTTATTCTTATCACTTAAATATATTCAAGACATTGTCATAACTCCTATGAGATCATCCGTTGATAATATTATTATGTTCAGTTTGTACTTTCCTGTGGTCTTAGCGGTTTGCTGTACATTTATCCATTAGAAAGCTCTAAAGGGCTGATGATCTTAACGTTATTAAAGTCTAGCAATATAAATGATACAGCGCTATGACTGGGAGTGAGAAAACGAAGAGGGACCACGTTGGCAGATACCGGATAATGATGATTGATACGGACAGATATTATTTGTCTCATGGTTCCAACGATACCATTTCGTCATAAAATCGCGGATTAGACGGCCGTAAGAGTTTTGAAAAGAAGGCGGTCTTTGAATGGAGAAAATGTTATTTATATAAAGATGTTTTGAAGCGGAATCTAACCTTAAAAATAATGGTGGAGGCGTTTTTTTTCATTCAACCAAATGTCTTGAAATTGTTTTATTAATTATTGTTTATTTATCATTGTTTTTTTCATTTCATTGGTTAAATTAAATTAAATTATTAAATTAAACGTATATTTTTATTTTTAGGGTAAAAAATATATCAGAATATTTTAATGTTGATTGAAAATTTAAAATATACATCTACCTACAAGACAGTTAATTTTGTTGTTTCTAAAATATTATATTATATTTATATATATTCATGCGCAATTCGTAATAGTTATTTTTATTATTAAACATTACAAAATAAAACGATTTTTAAGATATTGTAGTAATTTAAATAAAATATAGAATATAGATAAATATTTATTAACAAACTCATATAACTAAAATAAAATTTAAATCTAAACAATTTCATGGTATTATATCCATTTTTATTTTTATGAAATTATAACTACTATATTATGGTTTTAAATAAGTATTAAATTAAAAGCTATAAAAGAAAATTAATTTATTAAATAGAGGGAGATTATTAAAATTTGTAAATAACTTTTTATTTGTATTTTATATAGCTTATACTGGATTAAGACATTACACTGTTAATTAACCAAAAATTGATAACATTTTAAAACGAACTTTTTTGTTACTCAGAAAAAAATCATACTGATATATAAACCTAATGACCTTTATAAGTCTAAAACTTTTTAAATTTTATACAAACTATACTATCAAAATATTTTAAGAAATTATTATGGATAATATAATGTTATAACTTTTACAATACAAAAAGTTTTTAAGACATGCGCATGTAATTATTACATAAAAATTACAATTAACTACTTGAAATGATTCAATTTTATCACTGAATATATTGTAGTCAGATCATAATATATATGTGTAAAAAAAGTTTATTGAACTGGATTTTATTTTATATTTGTACATAAGTATACTTTAAATAATTTAATTGTTATTTCATTAAAAAATATTATATTTTTTAGCCGATAAGGCCTATCTTATTGTGTCTATTATATGCATATGATTATAATGGAATATTGTATGTTACATGAATTATCTCCCAATAATGGTGATGATATTCCTTGTATCATAAATATAATTAATGGAGTTTAATTTCATATAATTTCTATAGGGAAGTTAAGATTGTACATACATTTAAACCTCTAAATATATAGAGGCAAATATAATTTGGGATCCAGAATAAAAGTCCAGGGTTTAAATTTGGTAATCCGTACCATTTAATAATTTAATTTAAGTTTATTTAATATTATAGCAAATATCTAATAATTAATATATTACTCGACAATATTATAAAGAAAAAAATGTATGGTTAAGTTCAATTTTGTATTACAATTTACAATTAATAATATTATACGTTAGTTGAATAATTATGATAACAAAGATCTGGAACATACATCATACAATATATAAATATATACAATCGGTTGAATTATCGAAGAAAAAATGGTTAACAATTTTGGATATTTTTATTTTTATATAGGTACCCTATAATTAGTAGAGATATTATTATGGATACTTTAATGTTATATTATATTATTTATTAAGTAATAGATACATTGATAAACGAAAATCATCGTATTACCTTAGATCAATTATTATTAACAGTACCAAATATAGGCACAAATAGAAGGGAGCTGGGATGCTTAGCCCCCCTTAGAGTTGCTATAGCCCAAAAACTAATTTTGTTTTGTGATAATTTAAAACTTTAAAGGCGTTATAAATATTACCAATATAAACCTGATCTACAGCCATTACCCTTTACATTTCAAACACTATTTGCGCCTATGGTACCAAGTTATTTTCTATAAGATTTTTATAATTGATTCTTAAAATTATTCAAAATTGGGAAATTTGTTTATCTAATAACCATATAAGCATATAGCTTGTAAGATCTAACGAGTAATATCGATGATAATAATAATATATTTTATAATAGTGTACCTTTTATAACACCATTGGCGGTATATTAGTATTCGCGGTATTTACTATCTCAACAATAAAAATACCTATACAAATAATATGATGCGAATAAAAATTTTTTCATCACGGCGCATTAACGTGACAATTTTAACAAGGATTTATTTGGATTTTACAAACTTACATGTAAGTGCAAAGAGTCTAATACCATAATGGTATTATGCTTTTAAGAACTCGTGGAAGAAAAAGTATGCTTATATTTTATACAATTATACAGTATTACAGTGTTTATTGTTTATAGTTAATTAAATTTTGAATATCATAACGAAATTATCGATTTACAAAACATGTTTAGTTAATAAACATATTTTTTTTACTCATTATTAAATTACGATAAACATGAATGTCCTAAATGACCTAAATGTATAATTAAATTATAAGTATTGTTAAAAGCTGACGGTTTATTGTACGTTTTTATTTTTCCCTTAAAATATACTGCAACTGCATACTAGACACTTAAAAATAGTAATAAATAAATAAAAAATCGTTTTCGTAGAAGTGGTAAAAACTCGTTTTATTTTTGAAACAAATATATATGAGTCGCGAAAAAAATATGACATGTTATTCCTTTGTCTTTCATGTGTATAATATAAATTACCTAAAAAAAATGTGAGTTCCAACTTTCAAGATAATAACAAACGTAATGTTTTACATTACAAAGCCTATGATCTACGACTTACAAGACTACTACCAACCAAGTACCAACGAATTCTGTTACACTATAATTATAACACGTAGGTATAGAAAACAGCTGATTTTTTTATTCTAATTTCCAGGTAATATTTTTCCTAGATAATTTCTCATAAAACTAAAATTAGTCAGTCACACAATTATCAGATTAATTCGAAATGATTGAACTGTATTTTTCGGCGAAAATAGTAGTACAAAGAAACAATGCTATATTCTCGGTACTAACCTATTTTGGGGTAACCATGTGGTATTAACCGACCTTATGTTACGGATTGAATGACCGACGGCCGGATCACGATTGGCTCGGCCCTTGATCGGTCCGTCGGTTGTACGGTCATTAAATTGCGGTTGTCTTCTCTTCGCTAACGCTACAGTTTGATTCCGATTTCCATCGCCGCCGTGTAAGTTTACAGATAGTAGTTAGATTCGCGTTCCACCGGCGTCAGCCGACTGTGTGCGCACGCGTTCGCCCGCCACCGGGTTGGCATGACTGAGCCGGCGCGCCGCACCGCCGCGAATCCGTAACGGTCCGCTAGGTCGTGATGCTGTCGCTTCCATCAGTCCGCCTGCAATCCACCGACCGGCAACTCGTGATGCACCGGCGGCCGCGGCGTCGCCCAACACACGCGCCGCGCGCCGCTCACGACCACGTCGACACAAAGGCAAGTACTTAAATATTATTATAGTAGAATTTATTTTTGTTATTAAATAAGAAAATAATATTAATACCATTTATCGAGTAGGGTGGCTTATATCTGATATTTTGAATCGGATTATATCCGTTCTAAGGTGCCTACAGATTTTTTTTCCGTCGCTTTAATAATTACATTATAATCGAATTAGATATAAACCAATTATTACCTTATTAGATAGGTACTTATAATAATATTACCAGAGTAGGATTTTACGTAGTGCATTAATGCCAAATTCTCCAGGCCCAGATTTTTCGAGGAGGTTTTCAAAGTAACCTTAGGTTTTTTTTTACAAAATATAGATTTCAAAAATTATCAAATCTATTTTAATTTTTTTATGATCGTGACGTGATAGAAAGAAAACCACTTATTTTATTTATTTGTAATTAATAATCAATGTTAAGATATGATTTTTTTAAATGTTTTTTTATAGTATAAAGGCAATTTGAAGAAATAAGGTAGGAATCCAGGGATTCACAATATGTTCGCCCTGGGTCCTACAAATTAGTACTCTGGATTTTAGAATAATAATATAGGTAGGCTGTGAGTATATTGTATTTTATAGCTAATACATTTTTTTCTAATACAATAATTTATGATAGTTATGTAGCTAAGTGAAAAATATAATAATGTGTATCAATTGTGTGAATGGAAGGTTGAGATAAAAAATTGTATTTTGAAGTAACGATTTTCATAATTTATTTAATTTTTATTAATAATTGGTTTTAGTAAAAATTGTACGTGTAAATTAATTAGAAAACATATAACCCTTTATAGGAAACCGAATTAGGCAACTAATACATATATCTTGTCAAAATGTTTATAAACAAAATATGACATGCTTTGAATTATAGAATAATAATTATAATATATTTTACTTAAGTCTTAGGTAGCCAGGTAGGTACAAATTTTTATTACTCATAAGTAATCTGTAGATGATAAGCGTTTATCTAATTTTTTGTTGTGATGAATTTTACTACATTAAGTACTGTTATTTTTCAATTCTATTACTCAAAAATAAAATAGATTAATGGTATATTGTACTCTTTGGAATTGTAATTAATTGTTAGATAAATTATTAAGCTTTGCGTTGCTACGGAACTGCGTAATTGTCATGTCGTTTTGCAGCAAACTGAGTGCTTAAGACCAAACACAATTCAATTTCCCGAGGCAAAAAACTTGTTTGGCATAATTTACATGCATAATTAATTCGTTTAGCGCGTGCTAATATTTTCTTCCCGCATATCGGACGTACGAAAGCAACGGGCGATGTGCGTTTTATTTTGGACTTTTAGCCGATAGCGTGAAAAAAATTTCAAAATGTTTTTAAGAGGGGAAGCAAAATACAAATGTGACGACTATAGATCACATTATCATATTATAGTAGTACATTATTATATTGACGTTAGGGTTGGTCAAATACCTAATGCATGTTTTATAATTACCGGCATTGCAGTAATTTCAGTCAGTTTTGGTTAAAATTTTACTAATTTTGGTAATATTCTTAAAGAAATATTAGAGAAAATAATCTATCACACGCATTTATCCTGTTCTTATAATTTATTAGTGTGGCGCAGATTGTGTATTTTAGATGGTGGTTTGATGCAATATTTTTAACTATCTTATGTTATATATGTAGGTAAAGTTGGGTAAAAATAATTTATCATGTAAAATTAATTACTGAACAATAGATATTTATATGAATAGCTAATAGATAAATTATATCGATATCACTACTAAGAATTTTGTTAGGAAATAATAATATTGAATTAATCTAATACTAGATAGTAAATAAGTTGACAAAGTTTCAACTTAGGGATCTATAATGACTAATATAATATCATATTATACTTATACACATTGATATTTATTATTAAATAAATCATATCTAATTAAACATTAATCAACTACATATTTTAACTAAACTCAACGCTACGTTGTCCTTATATCATACATTATTATTAGAATTCATATAAACTTAACAAGATAGGAATGTATTTTGGTAAATATTATAAATACCGAATTTATACTATAAATGCCAGTATTTTAATTTCAAATACCACCAGATTTCAACATTATAGCTGTAGAGAAAACATCAGCATCCGGGTGTATGTTGTTTGCTTCGGAGAATCGTTTGAAAATTTAACTGGAGAAAACATGTCGTATCATTTCAGCGATAAGAGAACTCTGTCGCAGCCGTCACCCGAGTACATACATATTATAATATATATAAAAGTATTATAATATTAAATATACGCGTGACATATTATAAGCTATGTGTAATCCCGTCTGCTGGGTGGTTTGGGTGAAATCCTTTCTTTTTGAGTTTTTATTTATCTTTTTATTTACTTTTTTTCGCACGCTGTTGAAATTTATCTCTGCGAAATGGCGGCGGCGACGGAAGTAAAGTGCTGATACAGTAAAAAGAACAAATACGTATATATACAGCATATTACAAAAAATCCCTTCGTTTTATTTTCGGGACTCTCGCTCATGTATGGCCGTATAAAATTACGACCGTTTGTTGTATATAAAATAAATACTTGAGTCTGCGCTCTTAGAATCATATCGAGCTAATATTATGTATTATTATATATATGATATCTAGGCGACGGTCTGTATCGAATTGGCGATTTTTGGGATGAGATGAGTATTATTCATATTTATTTTACTGGCTATAGTAAAAATATACAGTCGTAGGGTGGTGAATCTTTTTGATGAACCAAGATGTAAATGTGTAAGAGACGTCTGAGAGCGCTACATAATAATATTATGTATGGAAACTACAAAATATATTGGATAAATCCTGCTCTGATATTTATCCATTTTTGTTTAATGCTTTAGTTTATGACTGGAATAGATTGGATTATGTGAGATATATTTAAATAATATGGAGATAGGTATCTATATTAAAACTTAAAACACGTTTACTTATAGTTTTCCACGATATCGTGTCGTCGTCCATTAATGGATAAAATTCAATGAGTACGAAACTGGGGAACACTGAATATTTTTAAGAAATTGATAAAGAGGAGGAGAACAATATACTTGTCGACTCACTCTGTTTATTAATAATAATAATAATATACTCGATCACTTTATTAATAAAAACCGGCCAATTCGAACCGAAGCATGTGGTTTTTACACATATATAATATTATACTATTTTACTGTTGGATATACACACACCCACACATATACACAAACATGATATATTATATTATAGTATGTGTTTATACGTTGTGGTCGGTTAAGGGTGGGCGAAAAGAGGGGCGCCACGCAGCGGCGGCGTCTGGGCGATCTGCTGCGACGACCGGTGCGGTGGGCGGGCGGTATATTGATTAAGAGTCGGTGGCGGCGGCAGTGGCGACGTCTTTTAAACACACCGCCGCCGGATTCGGCCGATCGTTGGCCTTCGCCTCAACCACGCGGTTCTATAGTTCTATAAAAACGCATCTCGCGGGACTTTTGTCGCATACACCGCACACACTGTTTGCGTCGATTACCGATGCTGCACTATGGCAGTAAGCGACGGCCACAGTTAGGAGGGTGTAGTGACAGACGCGCAAAGGTCCACTATCGTTACACTCGACGCAAAGTCCGCAACGTTATTATTTAACGTGTATACTTTTATACAATATCATATAAATATATATATGGAACGATGTACTTGGCTGTGTCGCAGTCGGTGACGAAATCGATAAGGAGAGGGTGCATATGAGTGTGTGTGTCAAATAAGAGTTCCGCATTGTAACGAAGGGGGTATTAAGAGAGGGTTTACAAGGGTAAGGCGTGAACGATATGTTCGCGGTTACGGGAGTTCCAACTTTCATATTATTATAGGTACACTTTGTTGAATTCAGAAATTTTTCTGGTGGAGGGGGTCACTTTTATTTACATTAATCATGTACATTTTAGTACCCTATTATGAATTATATTATTGTAATACATCACAATTCATTTTGTATAATTGGCTTTTGTTACACAACATAATATTATTATATGAATAATTAATTAAAAAATATTATTTATTTTTTATATCAATCTATTGGACGAGTTAGTTGTTTTTTTGATGAACTCCCGAGATGTTTCCTTGCTTATTTAAAAAGTACATTTTTATAGTTGTCTTTATCGAAGGGGGAAGCAGGAAGCAAATACAATTTTAGTGGCCCAGTATAATATCTGGATTCATGACTTAGATTCCACTTTTGTTATACATACATTGATTGTTTCTAACTATATAATTATAATAAAACTGTTCACGTACAATTGTTTGGTTAAATGTGTCACCGTGTATAACAACTGTTATAAAAAAATGTATCGATATAGTAATTAATTTATAATAATTAATAATATTATATTTAAACTCAGGAATATTACGGAAAAAATAACTTAGGTAAATAAATATCAAATTACAAGATCTTATAATCTATTTGAGTTGAATGTTAAAAATCCACTTAGACTGAGAACGATTATGTTTAATACTGCAATAATAAGACAATTTCAATCATTAAATACTATAATACAATATTCAAATAATATTGTTCCATAATATGTATTATGTGATGGTTTAAAATTTAGTCATTAATCATAATAATAATATTTTACGTATAAGTAGTATATGCTATAGACAAGAGTTGGTACTTACATTAATAATATAGGTATTATACAATCTAGAAGTATACAACTAAAATTGAAAGGAATATAATATTGAAAAAAAATAGGTACTTAATATTATTAATTTTTTTTTCTTTTATGTCAATTATAACTGATAGAATATATTAATATCGTCGCTTATATTGCAACAGTGCATATATCAGTGTTTTTGTTTTTCAGGATCATAAAAAAATATAGTTTAAATGATTTAATTTTTATAAATTCAGCACATCACATAAATTAATATATTTTTTGATAATAATGCATTTTAAGTACATAAATATTATATTTTGTTTAGATAATGGATTTTAAATGAGAGTTAAAATAAGTTAAAAATCAATAATGAGATAGGTAGTATTCTAAAATATGAGATAGGTATGAGATAGGTATACGGAGTTATAAAATAATAACGTTGAGGTGTTTAAATAGGATGTATGGTTTTCAAAATGTACTGTGGTTTTTTAAAATAATTGAAGAAGGTTTCTTATAGGTCTTATAAAATATAAAAAAATAAAATATATAGTATAAATATGTACCTAGACAGTTCTTTTTAGTATAGGTATAAAATAATGATAATAATATCATAGGTTAGGTTCGTCATAATTCATAATATAGACATTCTCAAACATTATTATTAAAATAGGTAGGCAAGTGGGCACTATTCTGCTGTGCATTCGGTGTGAAGTGAGTCACTATTATGAATGTGTTAAATTTGAATCTAATAATATAACATTGTTTCGAAAAATGGTTCTGAGTTGTAACAGTCTGCCAGCTTAATCACTAAGTATATTTTACGATATGTTTTTTCTATGTAGTTATTTAAGTCATTAGTAATATGTAATTTAAGAATAAATTTATTAAACTATTCTCAAATTGTATCCGCTTATGGCAAAACTCCTTTTAGGGAAGTTAATAATTTTAATCGTCTACTAGTAGATAAATATTTTACTTAACCCCATTGGCATGATGTTCGAAATTCGATGCATACGGAACGTGGTGGAAGTGGTGAAGGCAGATTTTCATACGGGTTGGGGTATCCATGACTCCTCGCTGTAATGGCACTGTTTTAATAGTTTCCTATTTGCATAACGTCGCCAAAAGAGCTCTAGATATCGTTAACAACTTAAGCCGTAATATGTATATTGTATAGCCTATGCGCGTAAGAGCTGCTGAACCATTTTTTTTAGTTCTCTTCCTTTTTCACAGTATTTCTCTCTTCTAACTCTTCGCTGCGTATTAATAAAAGATAATACTGTGAATATATATATTATGCACAACCTATCCAAGACAAAATGTATGACAAAAGAAACATGTTAATCATTTTTTAACTATTAATAGTGCATCAGAATTTTATTGAAAAAAAAAAGTGTTGTCAGCGAGTAAAATTTATGTATGATAAAAAATAATAATATTTTCGACTAATAGATGTAGAATGTAGATAGTTTTAATATAGTACTTATATGATCAATTATTTTTTACATTAAAGATAATATATTACATTTTAATTAAACATGCATATTGTAGATATTATATGTAATGTAGTATAGCCAGTATAGGAAAATGTTATAGAATGATTTAAATTGCATAAATACAATATCAACATATTATTCATGTAAATCATTTTATTTCATATTTATTTCATCAGATAAATGTTATGAATTTAAATGTGTTCATTTTTTATAAATCAAGACAGTGTATATTTAGTAGTTATTTTCCGAATACACGAGTCTATAATTTTACAGTTTTAAACATTTTGGGGTCTCAATTGATGTTGGTATAATAATTTCAATAAAAATATCTCTTTTGTTCTGGTTTTTGGATGCCAGAAGATACAAAAAAAACTAAATAAATATATTTAAAGTAAAAAAATGTAATTTTCTTATTTTTGTATTTTTACGATGTAAATATGAATAACAATATAATTATAATATGATTTTTTTCTTATTTCTTGAAGTTAGTTATATATATATATATATATAGAATTTATATTAATTTAAAAATATAATTTATAGATATTTTTAATGTTATTTATTTATCCATTTCTGTAATTAATAATAATATATATTATTATTTATTTAATTATCAAAGTCGTGACATAGTTTTCATAAACAATAAAAAAAAATTAAATACAACTTTAAGTTTGTTTACTGCAATATCAGTGTTGGCAAAATTATACGAGTACTTATTTATCTATATGCTTCGGGAAAGGTATGCTATAATATTTATCTAATAATAATATTTTATGTTTATGATCTAATTTTATATTATTAATACTTGAAGTGCATTTGTGTTTTATGAAGCTTGTTTTAATAAAATAATATACCATATTTATACGTATCGTACATAGTTCTTTAAATTTAATATTGTTTATAATGAGACTAATTGTTATTTTAGTATTATAATATTATATTTCTTTAAATGTATTTATATTTAGCAGATTTCAGATCAGCACAGTTTAACAGTAAGCGTTATAAATTGTTAATTGGAAAAAATCTGATTTGATTATTCCAGTAACATAAACCTAATATGTATTAAATTTAACAATACAATTGTTATCAAATTTTAACGGTAAAAAAGACACTCTATTCGAGGGAGTAACTTGAGGATGGGATATGCGAAAAATGTGCGTGCTAGTAGAATGTTTTGGAAACCACCGAAACGTACGTAACCGTATTTGACAGAACTAAATTAAAGTTAATTTTGGTGGTAGTGGTGGTGGATCCTTTGGCTTGGAAAATTCTGTAGTCATTGTCACATACATTCACATATAACATATACAGGGGAGTTTGAACATGTACTCATTGGACAGCTTCAGAGTTACCATACCTAGAGAAATCATTGGTATTTTGTATAGTTAATTGTAAATTGTGGTTAAAAATTATTTTTCTTCATCCCCTTTCTTTATATTATTTTGTGGACAAGAAAGGTTGTTTAATTATGCAGTGAATCGATATAAATTACCTCAGTCGGTGTGCAAATACCGATAGTTTTAACCGAATTGACAATACACAAGCGTATAATCTAATTTGCCAGTTAATTTCAAATTCAAATCTACAGGTTTGTTAGTTGTCGAGAATGTTTATACCAGATTTAACTGTAGGTATTCACGTGTTCATGAAATTATAGATTCCTCATTTATAGTCCTAAACATTATTCATGTGTTCAATAATAAAATTACTAGGGTTAATTTAAAAACTAATTTTGTAAAAAAATACGTGTAATAATTGTAAAAAAAGTCTTAATATAATTTTTTTATATTAATAAATAATATATTTAATAAATGTATATATTATTATAATGTAATATAAAATTGTAATTAAATATATTTAATAAAACTTTATTTTCAATATAATTCAAACTTTATTGTTTTTTAAACATAATTATTTAATATAACAAATAAGTTACGCATGTATACATATATTATATTAATTAAATATAATAAATTTTTCTTTTAAACAATTAAAACTGATATAAGTAACAATTAACAGTAATCATTATTTAGCCTACAGGTATGAAATAATATTAACATTTTTATAATACTTGGTTAGTATATTATATTAATTTTTAAAACTAAGTTTTATAATAGACCAACTATTAATGTTATGGATATAAATAATTTAGGTAGGTTGGTAATAATATAATAATCAAGGAAATGTATCACTCATAGTTAATTAATCGACTTAATTAACATAAAGATAGATGGTCAAGTGTAATAATAGCTTAAGTCTTTAAGATCTTGAAATAAATATGACTTTTTAATTAATTTTCAAATTGATGAAATAGCAAAAATAGGAAACGTGTTGTAGGAGACGCTATGTTTATATAGACTTTAATGTTTTAAAGGATATGACCGTACTTTTCATGTATGCCAAGACTAGGAGAGTTAAGATGCGGAAGGCATTAGCTGGTAACATCTGCGCTAGTGTAAAAAAGTTTATATGGCCAAAAGAGAGAACGCATTTACAACGGGTGAACTCAATAAAATGGAGTATTCACTAGTTTCCTTTTTATAATGGCTTTTATTTTTCGGAATTCTTATTTAGTCTTTCTATCGTGCGTAGAATATATTATTATGTTTAGATTTTAATTTTATATTCGATTATTTTATTATTTACAATACCTTGATATTGTAATTTTAGTGTACATAAACTGTACAAGAAAATATTTAGTACAATGAATAATATAAATGTGTGTCAATAATGTATTACAAACTTTGTAGGTGACTAAATTATTTTATATTAGAAGAAGAATTTAAGACTAAACTCAAAGAAAAAACATTTTAATCTATAAACATTTCAACTTATTATTATTAAAATTTTAAAAATAAAACAAACTTGTTGACAATCTTAAATAATTATGTAAAAATAAAATAAGAAATTAATTTACATTTTAGTTTTATTTTTATTTAAATATTGGAAAATGTTTTACAACACACAATAGTTAGTTTATGTCATATGAGTTATTATTCAAATAGTCCCAAAAATATACATTTTTGAAACCCATCAAAAAATTATTCATCCGTTTACCAAAAGCACAAATCCAAAAGAAACCTTAGATAAAACTTTATTGTCTCCACAATTATTTGTTGGAATGATATCCGGGGTCAGGAATTAAATTAAAAAGACGATAGGGATAAACAATATTTTTACGACTCACATAAATTATACAAGCACGTTTTACGAGATAAGACCTTCTAGCATTTTTTTCTAGAATGAATTTCTGTCTCCCCCAGTAAAGGTGTACGCGTGAAACTACATCGAAACTATGGCCGGGAATGGAGATGCTTAAGGCTCACGTCACGAGCAACTTGCGCGTTGTATAAAATGGTATTTCAGTGATAGAAAGGGTGGACTAAACAAAAAAAAAATTGTACGCGGGGGTTCAGATTGTCTGTTGAGCAATTAAGTCTTAGGTCGTATATATCCTGGCTGGGGTGTGCAATGACTGCTGAATGTTTAAGTATAAAGAAAAAGGAATTAATTAAGACGGTTCATACTAATTACTTCAACCAAAGTAAGAATGAAAGAAAGACCAAGGGAGAGACGATCATTGCACTTGAAACGACCGCTCTGAGAAAATTATCGTTGTCTGAGTTGAATGTTTTTCGAGGTAGTGATGATAAAAACAAGGAAAAAATGAAAAAAAAATGTATAAATTTATGACATCAAACAACATAACTCGTGATGCTACCACAAACGACTTATGTAAAAGAGGTTCCTGTATTTAAGTAATGTTAAGTATCATTACATATCTGAGAGGATATTAACCCATCGTCTAATGGTTACCTAATTGCAAATATATAAGTACTTACATAAATTAGAACAGGGAAAAGATAATTACTGGGTTATTCTTGTAGTTTGTACTTATTTTTAAGTTGGTTTTTAGGTATTGTATTTAGAAAATTACAAATGGTTCATTTTAAAAGATATTTTATAATTAATTTTCAGTAATTTAGTTAAATAAAATATTACCAATTAAGAAAAATTTTCATTACTTAACTATTTAATTTAAATTTTGCGTACATACATAAATATAATAATAATATTTGTATGTATTTTAATAATATTGCATGTATAATTTGACGAATTATACTTATTTTTAAATTTAACTTTATATTACATAATATTCTATGTAAACAATATTTGAATTGGTTTCGTTTATTCTTGTTTTAAATACATGATTATATTGTTTTCTTAACTAAGTAAATATATTTAATAATTTTTGATTTTATGAACTAAATTCATATTTTACCTAATATACACGTTTATATATAAAAAGATACTATTATAATAATGTAATAGGGAAATATATAATATATTTTAAGTTTAAAATAATGGTAGTATAAACAATATACTATATTAATGCGAATGTAATATAATCTATCCTTATGTGTCCATAACCGTTTAGTTTAGGGTGCCAATTTCGGATTACCGATTAGAAACTACAAAGTTAGATTAGCCACTACCGAATAAGATAGGCATGGCTCGGGAATAGGGAAGGAAAACTCATGTTTAAACGGCTATACAATGTTTTCAAGTGTTAACGCAAACATTTGACTTCAGTGGTTATCCCCTTCTCCCTTAAAATACATTTTGATTTATTCTGGAGACTAATGGAGAATGCAAGACGGTACGAATAAACCACTGCACAAGCTGCCCAAGTGTGTAGATAAATTATTAATGAAACCCCAACTACGAGTTCAAATACGCCAAACTGTTAACTTGACAAACATCTAGAGTAGAGGTGGTTAGAAAATAGAGGGTGGAGATTATATATGATAGAACGACGACACGAAAATAAAGCCAAAAGAATAATGTGAAATCATCGAAGTATAAACTGTTTTCTCTACTTGTTTTTGTACAACAATTTATCTTATTGTTTTACAAAATATGTTCCCTACCATTTTTTGCTACACGATTTTTAATCAGTCCGATTCGACAAGGAAGTAAAACAGGTTCTATGATCTATGGTTTTGTATAATATTCAAGGTAATTATACATTTATTTGGAACACAATTTTTTTATCTGTTTGAAAAAACAAACGGAATCAAAAAAAAAAAAAAAATATTAAATATAATATTAATTTAACAATTTAAATTCTTCTTTATTAATAATGACGTGGTAGTTATTATTATTTTTTTTTTTTATAAATGATTGGTTTGATCTAATTATTTCAATTTATTTATATATGTATGAATATAAATATTTAAGTTATATATTTTTTTTTATATTATTAATATTTTATGAATTATATTAGTAGATTAAAATAACTTATACCTAAAAATATCGAGTATCACTTATAAGTTATAAATTAATACCGACGTTTGGTAGAATGATATAAATATATACGTAGTTTTTACTATAATTAGCTTAAAATTAGTTTGAATATTTTAAAAATTATTTTTTATTTATTTAATTTAAATTTTTAGTAGGTATAGAAAATAATAATATAACCAATAATCAATATTTTTAGTGTCTACAGTTATTCCCTTTTGAATAGTAAAAAAAAAAAAAATAAAACAATTTTGTCAATATTGTTTTGTGAATAGAATGTGTTAATTTATCACAGTAACTTAATCCACTCGATACCTATTATACACCAGAGCTGTACATATTTGTGTATATATTTTTTTAATTATTCTTAATTTTTATTATTAGGAATAAATTGTATTACAGATTTGCACCTATGTTTAAAATATTAAAGATTTTTAACAAAAATTACCTTTAATGATGAGGTGAGGCTATTAAGATTGATGCAAATATTTTGTTCAAAACTATCCAATAGACCCTAAACATTTAATAAATAAATTAAATACTAAAAAAAAAATATTGTAAAACTATTTCATTCTTTATTCAACTTAGAATATAAATAAATATATTTTCTAACTAAAAGTAATTTTAAATTATTAAAGATTATCTTTAAACCAATAACGATGACTATTGAATTATTCTTGTCTTAAATACAAATTGTATTTTTGTATGTTAATCATTATTTTTATAAATTTACTTTTACGTTAAAAATTAATAGTAAATTTTTGTAATTAAGTAATGTGAGAAATTCATAAATCTTAAGCATGTAAAAATCAACTGTGACAATAAAACACTTAGAATCCTGCAGTTAAGAATCTTGTCATTCGTTTTGGGCTATCAACTCAGATCATAGGATTGTCTATGTTTTCTAACAATAAATTGTTACTGTTCTAAGACCATAAGTTTGTTATTTTCAAAATATTTTAAGACACAATCTCAAAAAATAGGATACAAAAAAAGGTATTACAATGGTACAGACATGGGCACAAGGGGCACATAAGAACGTGTATAGTAAGTGGTGCTGTGGGGCTTATAAATAAAACCTCCGGGGGTATATATTTTTGGTACTACAGCGATTGCCGCCACCTTCGGGCTGTGTGACATAATCTCCGTCTAATCTCGTTTATAGCGACGGTTTCCCTCGATTTCATCCTTTCCAAGGCTACATACTCATCCAATGAATTTCGGTTGGTTCTCCAGTTTAAACTGATTGCTAACAAGAATAAAAAAAATAAAGAAATACTCTTAGAAATTCAAACAATAAAAAAAATCACATATTCCCTTTTTATTCCAAAAAAGCTTTCCAGACTGTTTTTCTGACATTACTGTAATATTTCCTACGAATCCGACAGCCACTATACTTATCGTAAATTGCAATGATATATTTTCAGAAACGTTTCCACAAAATGAATTTTCATGATAAATAGTACATAATAATATACACTTCACTAGTTGACCATACTATATGTAATTAATAATATCATGTGTGATACGTAAACATTTTAATAATATTAAAAATGTTCTTTAGTTTAAACAATATCATAAAAATAATTTAAATATAATATACTCGTAACTATCATCTATGTTTACTATTATTAATTTATTGGATTAACGTTTATAATAATTTATGTATGAAGTTGGTAAAATAAAAAATATTAATAAGTATTTTTTACTATAGTAAAACTGAAAATAATATATATATATTTTTTAAATAGTTTATCTCTAAATGTATTTATACTCAGTATGGTAATATATAATTAAAACTGCAGTAACCAAATTACTGGATAAAGCCAAATTAAAATAAAATAAGATAATAATGAATAGTAATAGTATACCAGTTAACATTGTGATGTTAAGTGATAACAATTTTATTAGTTTAAAATGTGTGCTATAGTATAAATGTATATCAGTGAATTTTTCTATAACGACAATAAAGAAAAACCAGAAGTCGTGGTAGTTCACGTAATTTTGTTTTTATAACCGATTTTAATATTTTACATTATATAAATACCAATGTATTAATAATTTATTTATAAAATTATTATTTTATTTTATTAGCCTATCTAAAATATACGTCATTATATTTTTGGGTTCATACATCTTTTTAGAATTTTATATTATAAAGTTATTTTTTGTTATTATATTTTAAACATTAATGGAACAATTTTGTGTATTGTATATAAATGTATTTAAATTGTATATTTTAATTAGTGTTAAGCTCAGTACTATGTTTTTTAGAATATTTTATTAAAATAAATAACTATTTGTTCGCTAGTGTGTTTTTATTTAAAGTTTTAAATTTTTATTTTCATTTTTCATTTTAAATTATGCTATTCTCGGTGTTAAATTTTGTTAGCCCATATAAACACATTACTTTAAAACTATATATATGTATTTTAAATGTTCAATACAAATTTAAATACATTTAAAATTAAATATTTAGTTGGTTATTTTCTCTAAGAAAACATTTAGTTTATTATTATGATGAATGATTTTACTTATTTGTATATGCAAATGTTACGCACATATTTTTTAAAATATTTACTGTATCTTATAAGAAATAATCCTTATAAGGTAAAACGCAGGAATTCTAAAACTAACGAAAATGAGGTAAAATATATATATATCTATATATATATAGAACTCAGTTTGTGTAGAAAAATATGTCATAAGTCTTAGATATAATATTGGTTATATTTAAATAGCTAAAACGCCATAAAGTCGTCGAAAAACTAGTAATTACTCAAGATGAATTCACCGCAAAAACACTAGGATAAGAAAAATGTTTAAATATTGTTGAACACATTGCATTTTATCTTAGTCTGTATTCTACAAATTAAATTTGTGGCATTTTATTTTAGTTATCCTCTAATGTGGTCAGTATTTTCTAAAATAACTTATAAATTTGATTTTTCAGTTGATAATTTATTGATAAATTATAAAAAGCCATTTTTCTTAAAAAATATTCTCTGTTGAACTTTAACTTATCGTGGTAATATATAAGATAAGTGCTCTGTGACATATATAATAATAAACAAAAAGAACTTTATATTTTCTTAATTATAATCAAATATGATTGTAGTAGTTTACACGTACTTAAAGCGTTCGCATGAAATTTTGCTGCAATTCACAAATATTTAAATTTACTGAAATGTATCCATTATCGGTGTAGGAAGTGAGTAGGGGTAGTCTATATAAGAATAGGAATAGTATATACTCGTATAATTCGTTTGGCAAACCTTCCACCATTGTTGTTTATAAAGGACTCGAATGTCTCTTCACTCCTCCATATAGCAACGTCCTGTTAGCATTGCGTGTGGCAAAAAAGTTTGCAACACAATCGCCGCCGCCACCACCGAGAGAAGGGTCGAGACAATAATTAGCCGTGCAACGTCTAGATTTTATTGCAATGCCGGGTAAAACTTTGTCACCGATTGTGTAATTTTATACGTGCGACCACAGTACGTCCCGTGACATTAGAGATGGCGGTAGTGATACAGTATTGTAGTGGTAGCTGTAGCGGTATGGCAGTAGTATAGTAAAAGTTTGTCAGGACTCTTGTTTTTCGACGACGAAAAACTCTAGTTCTCTGGACTTTCTACATAAATGGTATATATATATATATGTGCATGTGTATGAGGGTGTGTATGTATGCATATACGCATAACTTCTCCGTTCCGTTAGGTTGGTTGGCAGTGTCGACGACCAGTTGTTGGAATTCGTTTGCGCTCTAGCGAATTCTTCGCTCCCTTTCGCACGGTATATATAAAACACGCTATATAATGGCGCACTACAACACTCACATTGATGACGGCCTCGGAATTTCCTGAACTTTTTCAATTATTACTTTTATCCGTGCCTGTAATAAAGGAAGAGTGCGAAAAAAACCAATTGATTACATATGTGCGCTTCGATACGAATACGAATTCACAACAGACGGCATTGTGTAGGGTATAGACACTGCAGGGTGATATTGCAAACAAGTGCAGCGGCAGCTTCCTATTTCCTATATATAGTATGAAGTAAGCGTACAAACTTGTGTGTCAAACGATAATACGAAAAGTTTAGCAATGCTTTCTGGTATAGGGAATGTGATTGTCAAATTATATTTAACTTTAGAATCTTATCTAGTTGTTTAGAAAATAGCGAACAACGTAATACAGACTTATTTTATTTAAAATACAAATTCAAAATATAATAAAAATAATAGTGTGGAATTTATAATAAATATGGTATTACACTGTAGATATGAAATGTAAAGTAAATTACATACCCAACTAAGTGATAGGTAAATTAAATTTATAGATGGTAATTAGAAAATATGCAACAATAAATGTGATGTTATGTCCTTTTTGTTTTAGTTTTAAATAAATAAATAAATAATAAAAAAAAGTTCGAAAATATTAAGTTTTTAAAATTTTAAATATATAAGAGGAACCCTGCTTTTTATATCATATAAGAAGCTTATTGCGTTTCCGGTTGTTGTTATATTTTGGATATTTCATTTTGTGTTCAACTTTTTTTTCAAAAGGCAAACGAACTGACAACAATATCATTGCTAAAAAAATTTATATTCTGAAATTTTTCCATCCACCTTTGTATACAATTCATATTATTATTATTTTTTATGATAACTTTTCTTTTTCAAACAATATATACTTTTAAGGAGCCCCACAGAGAATAAAAATAAAAGCCTAACTTCCGGTTAAATATTTCTCTAGAGACCTTTTTTAACATAGTATATTCCATGCACGATGGATAAATTGGTTTCAAGTCCCTTAAAGAAAATTAGTCAAGTCATTTTGTTATATAACTAACTTCGTATTGTTTAATCGAGTTAAGTATTGGTTTTTAATAATAGACTATAAATTGTATTAAAAATTAAATTTGTTTCTTATAATATATAAAAATAATAATAGGTAATTTATTGTATATGTATACAATAAATATAATTAGTTTATTGCCGATACCTACAATAATCAAGCTAAAATTGAGTCTTCAATGATACCATTACACTATTATACGTATAAGTAAGTTCGAAGTTGTATATTTTATAAACAATAAATAAAAAACAACTTATTAATTTTTTTTGACTAGCGTGAATACACTGCAGTATAAAGAACAATATAAAAGTATATTTATTATTATGTAATGGTGTTATTTATAATGTAGTAAAAGTTTGCAAACAACGATTAAGAAATATTTTAACTAATTTATTTTTAATATAAAATAAATAAATATATTTTTATTTAAAACTCATTAGTTTTCTTATACCTAATATTAAGTTGGAAAAATTTTCTGTTTCTACACTTTTAAAATTATCTTCCAAGATGTCTATTTTATGATGTACATATAATATGCTGAATCCAATATTAAAATAGTTCAATAACATATTTTATCATTTTTCATGCTATATTCATTTATATATACAGGAAATTAAGTTGAAATTATAATCGTTAATTTATATTATTATATCAAATTTAGTTTATGTTTATATTTTTTGTAGGTTATAGTTATTTATATACCTACACAATATGCACACCATAACAGCATGATGTAGATGAGTACATTTTATTATAATATCAAGTTACAATGCTGTTTGTTTCAAAAATAGCAATCCTATTAATTGTAATAGTATCGGATACTCTGTAAAAGCTGAAAAACTGATGAAACACTATTTAAATTAAGTTTAAAGTAGGGCGAAATTAAAACGTTTTATTATCTTGTTAATCAGGTTAATTATTATTATTATTATTAATAATTAATATAAACTAAATATTATAAAATATTCAGTGTCGTGTCTATACTTTTTTTTAGTGAATATTTGTCTCATGAATATAATAACTAATTTATTTTACCTCAAATTGTAGTTGTATGAACAAACGAGTTTTTATGTGTAAATCTTATTTAATCGAATGATAATATTTTAATTATATATATATATATTTTTAATTACAACACGAAAATACTAAAATGTATATAAATCTATGAATGATAAAAAATAAAACTTTGCATAATAATTTTCTAAATTTAAAAACTTCTTAAATATAAAATTACTAAAGGAATAATGTGTTTATTGTGTGAAATTCTGATTTTATACATGTGATCGTCCAATAGAAGTTCTACACAATATGGGATGAACTGGACATCCAAGATGAATTGGTTATCAGTTTAATTAACCACGTATTCGACACGTGAAATTGCTTTGTACTCCCATAGGATAATAAGAGAAAAATTCCCCTCATGATATAAATTACTTGAGACAAAATGGGATTTTCTACGTGAGTTATCGGTTATTCGACTTTCATATACACACAGCAACTACTATAATTCATAATCGTTTCTTCTCCGATAATATTTAAATACAATAGAATATGTTAAACACACTCATTCGAATAATTTATGATAAAAATTTAGTATATTTTTTGGATTTAGCAAAAATTAAAGTATTCATTCATTCAAACGGAGAAAAATTATTTTATTTTATTAAATATATAAATATTTTTTTTTTGTAATAATATAAGCCACCACTATGTTATATTATTAAATTTAATCTGACTACGTTTATTGAAATTTGTTTTATCTTTAACGTCATTAACTTCAAATAGACTTTGTATGTTAGCTATATTATTTTGAATGCATTGATCATTGTTAGTTAATATATGATTAACGTCTGTAGTCTAAAATATAATTATTCCGAATTTTCACTATTCTATCATTCAATATGAATATATTAATATCTATTCATTCGATTTTTCTCTCAATAATTGATTTTATAAATTTTTAGTTCAATTAAAATACGATTCAAGTCTAAAATAAAGCTAATTACTGATAGTCAAAAAACTAAAATAATAATTAATACAAATGATAAAAAGATAAATTTAAAAAAACCTTTATATAGTTTTTCTCGAATAAAAGTTACATTATGTACTTGTAAATTAAATAGTTATAAATAATAATATTTATTAAATGTTTATTGAAAAGAGTTCATATTATTTAGTAAATTATTTATCTGAGCAAAAACCCATGTTAATATACGAGTAGATATATAGAATTGACAATTTTCTTCGCGATTAATTTTTTTATTAAACAATAACATCGTTATAGCTTAATTAGTCATCTGTTTAAACGAAAAATATCATTTATGTATTATTTTAAATTACAAGTTAATATTTTGGTTTATAATTTTGTTTTGTTCTAATACATTCTTATGAATATATTAAACGAACCAGAATATTATATAAAATAGAAGATAGAATAGAAGATAAAAAGATATATAGTTACATTTGTTTAGTGCATATTATAATAATGAATATGTTTTATAAAATATGTTGTCTATGCGTGATAACTATTTGTTCTACGAACGTAATAAATGATGTTTTATTAGTTAGCGACTTATTATTTTATAATCAAATACTGGTATTTTCATATCACGAAAATGAGAGAAAGAGTACAGATATGTTAGAGTTAATTGAGAAATTAATTGCACAGTGGAACAATAGTAACATAATCAACAGAAAAAAAATTGTAAATGAACAGTGAACACATCCTAAATTCCAAAATACTTGATTACTAAGTAATTATAATATGTAAAATTAGCTGTTTTATGTTTTTTCACCTTTATAATCATATTAATAAGTTTTACGTTTAATATTAATCAAAAGATAAAATATATAATTAGTAGAAAAAATAAATCAGACAGTAAATTATATTATAATGAATCTAAATAAGGTTCAAATTCAAAAGTATTTAAACAATCGAAACGCAATCGACTCTGCCTTTTCCGACCAATCTGTAGATAATCTCTGTTGAATATTAGAGTTACCGCTAAACGGATCATCACTCGGTACACCTGTTGCTTTGATCATACTGCTGGTTCACGTTGCATTAAGCAGCTTGTTGGACCCACCAAACGGTCGCGACCTAATATATATTACCGAGCCTTGAAATAGGAACCCGACAGTCTCCAGGTTTTAGGTCCAGAATCTCTGTTTAAGGTCCTATAGTATAAATAATTCAAATGTGCGAAGAACAGTCTCAAAGGGGCTCGTGCCTGAGATTATTTGCCGAAATTACAAGACTTTGAATATTTACTAAAATTCACATGAGAAAGCGATCATTCTATACTAGGTGTAGTATCGTCGATCCCTTATAAAACCCAAGGGGTTTGTACGCGGAGCCTATTAGAGTGGGCGTAAACGTTTTGACTAATTTTAAATGAAACTTGTGAAATTAACGCGGGTAAACGGTATAATAAACACAGAAAGTTCATACTACGAAACTATTGGGACGAAGGACATTGCACGTGGCGCCTTGAAAAAAATAGTGTTTCGTGGGTGTATTGATTCTAAAAAAAAAATTTGGTAAAATTTAGTAAAATCACTACCATGAGAGTCCGAAACTAACCTCATAGTCTCATAAAGGTGTTTTGACAGATACTGTGCTTCTCTCGTACTAGTTATAAGTAAAAACATCATGTGCGTATGGCTGCTTCCTTGATCAGTTCAAAATTATCATATTATATATATATTATGGGTTCGGTAATTATTATGGTGGCTATAATCGTAGCTGTAATGATTTGATCAGCTTCGAGCGACCACGAACTGGACTGCGCGATTACTTAAACTGGGCGTAAGCTATTTGACTTCCGGAGATTTAAAAGAACATTTGGGGAAATATACAGTTTTTGAATAACTTTAGAGTAAGAGTAATCGGCTTATAAACAGGCGAGTTGTCTCAGGACTTAGCCACTTCAATATGCTATGCGTGAATACTATACCTATATATAATTTTATGTTTATAAATTAATATATTGTATGAACTTTTAAAGATTTTAAAGTAAATGTTTACAAGTAATTATTAATTAATTAAATTTTTTATATACATTTAAAAATAAATTACAATATTGACAGTATGAGAATATCAATTATTAATTTTAAAATGCCTTAATTATTAGTCAGAATTTTATAGCTAGTATATCATTAACATAGATACTAATTTTATGAAATTAAAAACGTATTTGTATATTATTAGGATAATAATTATTTAATTATTTGATTATTGGGATACATTGCTCCAAAGGTAGAAATATAATATTATTTTTATTAGTATTAATTTTTAGTCTTATTATAACTTTTATATTATATATTATAGAGTATGTGACATATATTTAACGTTTTTTAAGATAAAACATTGTTTGATTTAAACTACAATGCAGTAAATAATTTTAGTTATCTCTGAAATAATTTCATGTTTTATATTTTGAACTATTATAAAAAAAAATGTAATATATCAACGAATTACGTTGTTGGATTTAAACTGGCTGTTTATTAAAAAGTGTAAAAATCGTAAAATTTTAAATTTACTGTATTTTTGAAATTGTGAATTTATCTAATTCATTCAAAACTCAAGTGATATAAAAATTGTATTTATTAAATATTACAAATACGTAAATTATAAAATATTAAAAATATATATATACGCAATTAGTGTATAAGTTATTAAATTTGTATTGAGTTTTAATTCCTCATAGACAATTTGAGGTAGCATTATAAAATTGAAATAATGAAGATAATATCTTTGTAACAAATAATAACGATACCAATATTTACGAGCTACTATGACTCAAATACCGTTTGTGGTACATAATTCCGGTTTATATATTTGAGTTTATATTGCAATTATGTTTTGCTAGTACATCGACAATCGGCATCCTCTGATAATAGTGTGTAATAATTTTAGGGAGATCGGCAACTCGTATAATATAATATATTTGTGTTGATGTAGCGCCGTTGCTGTGTTGAGGGACAAACGGGTCATTTGTTATGCGAACAATTAAATTGCACGCACGACTACGATCAAAAAGGATTAATGGGCTTTTGCTGACTGTCGGATTGATTGATGGCCCTTTTCGTCGCAAATTCCCCATCCTTAACCCTTTCGTCAAAACAGGGACACTTGTAAATCATCACTCTTTAGTGATCGACACCCTCTTCTCTCATCCGCTAACCCTAAAATGCTACCTCTCCTCATGATCTCTTTCTCTACCTCTATGTATATATGTATATTATCTCAATCGCTATACCCTGCCTCAGAAATGCCCTACGGGGTTGAATTGTTAAAGTAATTCATATTCAAATCGGTTTTGCCACATTCGGAAATGACCCGTGAAAAACCGTGACAAAATGACGACGTTATGTCCATACATACACTGTATATATCATTACTATCATTGTAAACTCATAATACAATATTATACACAACTTTATTATAATGTTATGTAAAACGCTATATATGTACATAAAATTGTAAAGCATACATAATAAATACGAGTATATTATATATTTTATGTAACCCTTCTAAAGCTGAAAATAGATATACTAAGTTTGTATTGTATACGTACTAATATATGTAATATTTTTAATGAATAGTGTTGATTTAAAAAAAATTATTACTATAGATGAGATAAAATATTTATTATTTTAATATTTTGTATTAGCATTAAAATAAAAAGTACTAACCAATTTATCTTATAAGCTTTTGAATATAATTTATATGTATTATTTTAATTTGTTTACCGATTATTTTTATTCAATATTCATGAAAGTTTATGTTCGTTAGAAATTGTTTTACATGTGTTACTTAATATTTTCATAATCGTTTTAAAGAGATATTTTTATTTTTTTATTCATATTTAAAAATATTATGATAATAATTAATAAAAGTAACTTCGGTTTTATCCATGGGATTTATACCATTTATAACTGGCTAGTCTCATTTATATTTATACAAGCACTGTCGAACAATTAGAACTGTAACAACTTATCAAAAATTATTTTGTTTAATATTTTTTGAACCAAACAATCGGAAATAAGTGGTTAAGTAATAGGAAAAAGCCCGCTATGGGTTTTTATATTTTATTCCCAAGCTTATAAAATATGGTTAAATTTCACCGAAAAACATTTAAAAAAAAAAAAAACTGTCATGTTTCAAACATTTCAAAGTGAATAAAATCAAAACTTGTTTAAAATTAACAACACAAGTATAACTTAAAGCTTCAGTATCATAATGGTCAATTATAGTTATTTTGTTCTAAATGTAACATTACCAAAATAAACAATATTATTATTATTTTTAATATTAGCACAGTTTTAAAATTTAGAACTCCTATATTTATATACAGATTCTATAACCGTTATGTTTTTAATATTTAAAAAGTTTTAACCAAGTACTAGTTTTAACTAAATACAAATGTAATGTGTAATCACTTATTTTATAAATATATTATTTACAACAACTTTTTTGCATTATATTATAGTATATTTGTTTCTTATTAAAATGCATTTTGATTCAATAAAAATGATAAAAAATTATAGAAATATATTTTTCAAAATAAATTTATAAATATGATCTAATATTATTCTCTCATATTCTTACTGTAACTTAACTATTATTCTAAATTGTATATTTTAAATAAAATTAATAATAACATGTGTTTAAATTTAGTGAATTTCAAAATAATATCTGATATTATATGCTATTATTTTTTTTTGTAACTTTTTTTCATCATTAAAATACAAAAAAAAAAAATTAAATAGCTGTTTATATTTTTACTATAATTTTTTTAGTCATTGTGTGTAAAGGTACAATTAAAATGTACGAATATATAAAATTAGAGCACTTAAAAATATGAGTGCATTTAAGTTAAATAATTGGATATTGCTATATTATATAAGTATACTATATATAGTACATACCAGTGATGCGTGTCATAAAAGAATGGGAGCTTTATAATTTGTTGTTTCTGTTAAAAATGTATACGTTTTTGACTAATTTTAACTAATATTTGGATTTTAATTTGAAATCGGTGTTTAAAATTCATTATTTTAAAATCCACGAAGTACATTATTATAATGTTTTATCATTATTTTATTAAAAAAAAAAGTACCTAGAGAATAATAAAACTGATATTTACGTACATCTTATATTCCTAATAAGTTAATAGGCATTATTACTATTTATATACTATTTTTCTATTTTTCGTCTCAAACAATTATTGATTAACTATTTAAATAGACAGTATAAATTAATATTAATAATATATTGTAAATATATAGGTAATTTATTCATTGTTTGTAATTTATTTTATGTGTCATAATAAATTTTTTATACCTAGTAAAAAGTTTAAAAAAAATTCTATAGCAACTAAAAAATTATCGAAAATACATATTCACAATTTTTTTTATAAGTGTTTAACATTTAAATTTACAAAATTTGTTTAAATCATGAAAATGCTCAAATTATTTTAAAGTATTAGTTTTTGGTGTTTGTGGATAAAATAAATTTAACCTGTTGTACTTGTATGACGTATACTAATATTAATATAAACATATTATAAAATATCTTTAGTATTAGAGACTAACATAGCTTCTTCTTTTCGTTGAATTAAAATTGAATACATTTATTACAGTGATATATTCTATGACAAGACCAGAGTGACTTCATTGTTTTTTTTAAGTATTTCTTTCCTAAGAATTACTAATAATTCCTAATAATTTAAAAAAAATGTGTTGTACGTTATTAAACAAAGAAATATATGATCAATAAAATATTTAGTACATATACATTAAAAAAATTAAGTTAAATGTACTTTTAACAATGTCAATATGATATATTAAGAATGAATTTATGGGATGTTGAAAAGCGACAAGTATTTTTGTATAGAGAATGAAATATCATTGTCGAGAGCGACGTGACTTGGAACCGTTTTGTACCAGACACGTATTATTATACTGAATAAGTGTTAATAGAGTTTCTACTTTATATCTAATTTATTACACTGAAACTATATTATGTACCTATACCAGTATATTGTATTTATAATATATAGGTTTATAGATAAGACTTTAAATATAAACAATAATAATGTTATATACCTATTTCATAGAGTTCTTGGAATGATTTAATTCAAAAAGTTGTACGTACATTAATAAAATGTATATATCAATTGGTAATAATTTAAAAAACAAACACTTATAAGTACCTATGTTATTTTTTCATATTGTTTATATTTACGTGGTTTCAAAAACATACTATAGTACTAAGATTATGCAAAAATAATTTTGGACACGTAGTTCATAAAATTATTTATCATATAATTTATTTGAGATAAAACTATTGAAATAAAAATTACTATAACATATATTCTTTTTGTTACAGTTGTCAAGTTATCAAATCAAGAAAATAAACAAAACAAGTTGCTATTTGAGTAAGTACCTACTGTATAACTATGTAATTATATTATTATGATAGAAAAAAAATGTTTAAATAAAACGACCGTCTATAGGAAAAAAATATCGATATCTATTCTATCATATCCTTGATTATTATTAACCCTAGTGTGCAACCCTCGTTTGGACGATAACGCAATGTACTGTGCGTTTAACGAACTGGAAAACCATGCCACCATAACCACCATTGGTGTACTAAAGTAATTTCTAGTGGTATTAGACCTGTATGCGACGTATATTTATTATCATCCTATACCATACTGTACAATAACATGGACTCTATAGTTTTGATAAAACGCGCACACACACACACACACACACACACACACATACACATACACACTGAACACCTTATACCTACCAATGTTATTATTGAAATTTCTACATTCGAGTCTCATATAACCATGGACGACTGTTTTGGTGGGATAAATAGACCCATCAAGTTAGTAATGGGATTATTTAGTGGTAATCTTACCGTGTCCCGGGAAATTAACCTAGTGGAGAGATATGCATTTAATAGATCATAGTTATTCCGTAGAAAAACACCTATAATATCTAAATAAATGATTGTTTGTAATACATTTTTTTATCAATCACAAATAATGTCCAGTTTAATTTTTAGAAATTGGAAAGAATTAAAATCTGAAACCTAATATAATATGATACAATCTATATTTTAACTTAAGTAATTATTAGTTATTAATATAAGCCAAAATAATCTCTTAATAGGTTTAAACAATTTAAATGTTCGTATTTCTATTGTTCAGTTTAAAAAAAAAGTTCACACAATAAACTGCAATTTAAATGTGTTGTGTTAAAGCCGGTAAAGGTGTAACTTCTGTCAAACCTTTTGATGTTTATAAAATGATTTGGCCGTAGGGTTTGATACAATTTATGTATTCTAATGTAAAGTTTAAGCCCACGGAACTTGATAAATAATTTATTGATATTTTTTGATGGACTAAAACAGTTAATGTAACATATTCTTAAAATGATTTTAATCAATTTTTTTTATGAATGTATATTTTTTAATAATATTTGTAATAAAACTTGAGTGGTGAAGGAATTCGACATTAAAATTTTACGCATTCTTATGATAAAAAAATATTGTTATGTTCATAAGGCTATAGTTAAATAATAGTAATAAGATATAATATATTTATCATACTATACTATTAATTATTATCTGTATCTGTATCTATAATGCATCTATAAATAGTCAAATACACGTGTTCCAAAATAGTATCGCATTAAACATTTATAGCTTTATAGTTTTTTGTAAGAAAAATAAACTCAAAGCATTTAAATCTCTTGCTCTCCCTTTAAATTCAGTATAAACTGTCTCCGAGGTGATTTTACAAATGTCCAGGTTAAATACATCACCGGATAATTCTGTATTTTTTTTTTTTTTTTTGCGTCATCTTGGTACAATAGTCTGTCGAATACAAAACTTTCTGTGAGGAAAATATAGGGGGAGAAAAAGAGTCGGGAAGTAGTATGGGCGAAATAGAAAGACGGCGAGATGAAAAAGTTTTTACCGGATAAAGTTTCACACTGGCCAATAACCAACAGCGGAAAACGTTTTAAAGAATTTACAAGTTGTACACGCGCCCGGGATTGATTTATCGTAAGCGCATACTGATCATTATTCCATCTTGTTTCTCTCGTTTCCCCCGAACATTCGGTGCACTGATAGATTCGTTTTTGGACTACTTAAGAAGCGAACACTTATCAAACTTCTTTCATACGCGTCACCACATATCCTACTTTATTTCAGACGATGGCCTGTTAACATATACGCATTGAACAACTTTGTCCAGTAAACTTTTTGCTCCAATAACTGGAATGTTTAACAGCCGGTATTGGACGCCATATGTTGAAAGCAATATTGAAAGAATATAATAATATAATGAAAAATGGTAGCAAGTTTAAAATAAAAATGAATATACGGCAACACTCTTATGTTCTATGTATCACATCCTGTATACTACTATATTGTTATATTATTTTAATGTACAGATCAAAAGTTTTAAAGATAAAACCGAGCGTACATTAACTTACTTTAACAATTATATTTATCCTGGCTTGAGTTGTTCGTGATATTAATCTGTTCTTTCAAATGCCACTAACTGACGATATTTAAAATTCTCGATTTCTTTGTAAATAAATTAAGTTTTGTATACGTATTGTTATAATATTTTTTTACTTTATATCTTAAGATATTTTTATTTTATTAAATACAAATTACTTTACACTTCAATTTTTTACCAAAATGGAAGAAATGATACTTACAAATTCTTTAACTATATATTCCAAGAAACTGTTTCATTTAAATAATTGAAATAAACTGGAAAAAAATACTCAACAAAAAAGTGTGTATGACAGGTATATTCTATCGTCTTTTGAATTTAAAGCCAATTAAAAATAACTAGAAAGGACGAGTTCGTTTAACATTATTGATATGGAGTTTAAAATGGAGGGTGCATACCGGTGTTAAAATTAAACGTACCACGGAACAATTTAAATTTAACAGTTTTTGACAAAAGGTCTTGGGATTTTTTTCAGGAGCTTTAAAATGGAATCATATAAAATATAATATAAGAGTGAGGATGAATGGAATAGAATGGAAAAAAAATAAATTAGAATCTTTTGTCATTTTCCCCTTTAAATTGTTATTTTTAGAAATAAAAAATAATGCTTCCTTTGATGTATTTAAATCAATAAAAATGTAAGATTTTTTTATATATATTTATTAATTAGAAAAAATATTTATATATATTATTTAATATTATAATATTTTATTATACATGATGACTTGTGTCTGCGCTTTTTAGTCATTACGTTTGCCGTTTATACATTTGTAGTAGTTAATTTTAAATATTGTAATCAAAAATAAATTTATTTTTTCGCGTTCTTTGGTTTCTTTGTTTCAGTTTATTTTAAAGATAAGTATTTTATTGTATTTTCTTAAGTTCTTAAATATGTTTTAGATTTAATCATAACCTACTTGCTATTGTATCATACACAGTATGCTCATTAAATTTATTTGCCTTTATAGTGTTTTTGAAATTTTTCAATAAAATTTATTTGTGATTTTCTTTAATTTTTATCTTTTTACTTGAACAATAATTTATTTTAATTTTATTGAAATTTGCTGTAGATAAAAATGAATAAGCTCTTAATCATTGTTTTTTTAGATGATTTAGTATATAAATTAATACAATTAATTTAAAAGATTTATTGATTAAACTTTACAATTCGGGTAATTTATAATTGAGTTAATATTTTTTGTAGTAATAGCATAAAGTCTATTATTTATTTGTATGAAAATAATAATTTATATTTAGATTGAAGTAAAATATAATATGACTAAACGTGTCTAATTTAATTTATATTATATTTTCATTTATTAAACAAATAATTTATTCTGGGTCTAATTCATCTATAGTCTACTTGCGACGCGTTCTTCTAATTTAGTATGTAAAGTGTTAACCTGAAATTGTCTCCCTTTTTATTAAATTACAACTGTTCGTTTTATTAGTACTATGTAATACTAAGTTAATTAATTATAAGAGACTACATGCTACATACTATAAACCGTTAGAAATGCTGGTTACATTCGAATTACATTTATGAACTTATTAATGTGACTTATCCCAAATCGAATTTGTCATAGTATATATGTACATGTGCTTAAGAAACTCATTCATTTTATAAAACTATAATAATATACCTACTTAATATAATTTTTTTTTTGTTTATTATTATTATAATAGTAGGTACAGTATTTTGGATGCGCTTATAATATTTAGCTATAATTTGTGGTGGTGGGAGGGTGGTCCGACAGGTCTAAGCAATAGTTCGTTTTGGATTACCAACATTTAATTGTTTACTAAATATTTTAAAAATAAAGTATTATTAAATTAATATTTTATGATTCCTGAAAAATGATGAGCATGTTTAAATTATTTTTACAATTTAATCAGCCGAATAAATCTATTTGTAAAAGTAACTTCTGTGCCACATATATATATTATGTAGCAGTTCAGTAGCGATTTGTCAAAAATACAAAGTATATTACTATTGTTCAAGCACTTAAGACTGAGTAGGATCTTTAAAGTTCATTGAAAAATAAATCGGAAAACGTCTCACATGAATCGAAGGGTTTGTCGGGTTGATAAATAATGGACTTCTTAGCCAGTAGTGGGGAAGAAAAAAAATCTACAGAAAATAAAATGAAGAAAGTGAAGAAAAGAAGGATGTAGGTATACAATACTTGGCTATATTGACGTTAATATATTCGGAAATGGTCAACTAATATAAATGTCTGAAATTTCTGTGCGTGCTCTAAACGACCGTTGAGTGAATATAGTGAATATGCATATAATACTAATATATATATATATTGTAGAAATAACACCTCTGCGATCCAATCATTATTAATATTCGGTAGATGATGATGCAGTTTGGTATATTTTTGCGTGCTAATATTTGGAATTTCAATATTAGAAAAAAGGACGGAAATGGAATAGAAGAAATTAATTTAATATACTCGTATTTTGATATTGTAGTCAGAATTGAAAATAAATAGATTGCATTAAGTTGAAATGGCTCGTCGTGTTTCGGCTGTCAATAAAAATGTTTAAAAATATATATTTTGATTTGTGTATGGTTTTGATGTATAATAAATAATAATTACGTTTCTCTGAAGGAAACGGATCGAACGATTCATAATAGTAAAAATAAAACTCAACGTGAAAGTAAGAGCAATGCAAAAAAAAATCGTCACAGTCATTGCACAGAAGACCTATTCAAAAGTCCATTGGGATTTTTATTTTCTCTGAAATTGAAATCAGCAAGTTTTGTACTTTTATGTACATTTTTACCAACCACCAAAGTTACTTTCATGTATCGAATTTAACTAACCAACAGTAGAACGACCCTTGAAGTTATTGGATAGATGCGTCAATTCATCTCATAAATTATCAACAGCAAATATTTGTGAGTATATTATGCTTGTGAAAGCAATAATAATGGCATTCAGAAGCATCTAAATTTACCTAAATTTCATACATTTATGTTATGCCGTTTCTTGGTATTTGTATAATAGTTATTAGTTTATCTATATAACAACTTATTAATACATATCGTAGAATACATTAAATTATAGTAGAAAACAGTTGATTTAAAAAATATCCAAAGTCTGAATATCAGATTTAGTTGAAAAACAAATTTAGCTTTATAAAGAAATATTTATTTAAGACCGTTGATTTGATCAATATAATATTGACTTAGTACTATCTACCATTAATTAAATATACAATATTGTATTATTGTATATTTAATCAATGGTACTACATAACTAGTTGAGCGGTACGGAAACGTTAATAAACTGTCGAATTTCATTGAATTATATAATTATAATAAAAATAAAAATAAAACGAAAACAATTAGGTATTCTACAGTATTTAAACATCTTGATAATAAATACTCACCAGTTACCATAAATTTTATTATAGTACATAGTATTTTACAACAATTATGTTATTTACATTTGACTTACAGTCTATTTACAGTGTAAAATGTAATAAATATTTTATCTTCATGATTATAAAATTATCACATTGTTTATTTTTTTGAAAAAATATCGATTAACTACACTAATAAATTATCCGTGTGGGTATTCATAATCGTTAATAAGTATAATGTTTTATTTTATATACCTACACAATTTTAATGAAACGTCATTCATCGATAATTAATTTAAAAAATATATTATAATATTTATTTTTAAATCTTAATGGAAAAATAAGTTCATTTCTTATGCTTTACAAATATACCACGGAATATTAATAAAAAATATTCGTTGAGTTTTTGACACTTGGGTTAATTAAATAACACAATAATCCAGGTATAGATAAAAGAGATACCATTTTGCTTGTAATATTATAGACATTTTTCTGGGTATCGCGTTACGTGAATTTTGTTTTCAATCATCTTAACTGTCAGTGTAACACATTTGTATACAGATGAATCATTATTCACAAAAGTGATCTGTAAACAAATTAACATTTTCAAGAATAAATAGGAGTCTGATTAGTAAAATAAAATTTATAAGGATCATCGTAATGGACTGTATAGGCTGGGATACTTAACCGATAAATATTATAAAATATTAAAATGCGTCTAATGTGAATAGAATAAAGAATTTGTAATGAGTAAAGTAATGGTTGTAGTGAAAATAGTTAATAAATTATTTATAATACTATTATATTTATTGAATGGTTTGTATTTATATGACATTTTTTGTTTTTAAATAGATGCAGGGAAATAACAGATTTTAGAAGCCAGTATTTTTTTTATTTTTTTTTAAGTGTCTATATAATATTGATAATTACATATATTGTGTGAATAATAATCACCAACGCGTTTTTAAAATTGTATGATACCAATAAGTACGTACAAATATAGACGTGTTGAACTATTCTAATGTGACTTTTTTATTTACGATTATGTAGTTGCATAGTTCATCAATTAATTATATTAATTATATTATATTAATTCAGAACACAGACATATCGAGGGGAATAAAAACTCTGGTAGATAAAATGACAAACATGAAATAGTGAAATATGTAATGTATAATAACCTAATCATAAATTGGCTAAATTCATAAGAAAAATAGTAGAGTTCATAAATAACTAATTTTAATATATAAAATACATAGTCAAATCCAAAATTATAATTATTATTATTATCTATTCACTATCTTGATATAGATACTTTAAGTACTGATATTTATAATTATTATAATATTAAATAAAACATGTTAACATGTAGGTAAGCATTTGTCAGTCAAGTCTGTGCTTATATAAAATAAATATATAGATATATAGATTAGATACAGATTCATTTCAGAAAACTTATGTTTATGAAAATATTTCTTTTATATAATTTTAAGTTGATAGATAACATTATTTTTCGAAAAGTTTACTTAAGTTTTCTACTCTTTTAAAACATACATTTTTAGTTTCATATTCCAAAGCAAAATATTAGGAGTATTTTAATCTATATAAAGTTGTTATGGTTCTGCTATATAATAGCTAGGTGTCGAATGAGTCACAGTAGCAGATGATGTGTTAAGTTTGAATTCAAGGAGATATCATTGTATACGAAAAACTATTTTGAGCGAAAAAGGTCTGTCAGTCTGTATCACTTACTAGTCTTACTAAATTTCATGATATTATGTTTGGTTGATAGGTCGATTTTATTTTTATGCAAAACATTGCATTTTTTATATTTTTTTAAATTAATTACTATAATAGTTTATTATAGCTATTAATTATTTATTTATTTTTTATTCAATATTGCTTTGCTGGTTCCTGATAATAATATAATATAAATAAGTAACAGTTTAAAATTAATTTAGAAATTTTGAAAATATCGTGATTGAATGTAATAAGATTCATACATTTTTTAAAAGTTATAACTCCTTATGAATAATAATAATAATATAATATATAATATATATATACATAAAAAAAATAACAAGCATAATTATTTTTCGTTTAAAAATGTAATTTCATCAAAATCTGAACTTTAAATGTCTATAAAAAAAAAAAAAATGATGCTAATAAATATTTTAAACATTTTTATTTAAATATTAAATACGTATGAGAAACCTCGCATTACATTTTTAAGTATTAATTAAAATAATTGAATATTTTATAAATTGTCGACTACTAAATAAATTGCACATTTACGTTTTATATATATTTGACGAAAAAACTATAGATACATTTTTATCTTTGAAACCGGTATTATTTGTATTTATTTTTTCGTTCTTCGATTTCCGGTATAATTTTCTACAAAGTTTCTTTACAGTATGTATATGAAGTGATAATCAAACAAAGTAAACTCTGGTATTTTTTTGTAATACGAATAGCAATTGCACGTAAAGGGGATGATGGAATTCTTATTTATTGCATTAGGTGTTAATAATAAAAGAACAAGCGAATCGTGCCTGTTTTATTAGATCACAAAAAACAGACTGCAGCTGCGGCGTTGGTCAATAATTTCCTTTGATATCTGAAAAGAAATTTGATTATTAAATGGTGCGATGTAAAGAATTATTGAGTTCAATCGATTCCATCGAACATATACCACCTGTGTACAGGTAAATAATAAATAAAGCGATGAAGTGTACAGTATATATGTTTTCTAGGGAGGAAAAGGCTGTCGGCAGGGAGACGTTTTAAGTGTAACAAATTGGATTACGTCTAGTAGACGACGCGTGAAGAGTCGAACGGTATATTAATTTTGCAGTATTGCTGTATACAATGTTTGTTGTCTAGAGAAAATAAAAAGTAAACACTATTTTATAATTGTTAAACATGCATTGGATGCACGTGGTTTTGGTGCAGCCAATGTGCGTGTTTTAAAAAGAAAATTTAAACGGCAATAAAATAATGATGAAACTGTATGTACCACGTGAGTCTCGGTAATTGCTCGTTCAACGACGATGTTTACTGTATTTATGAAGGCACCACTTTATATAATAATATGATGAGCGAGGAGAAAAATATATTTCACATCCCTATTATACATAGTTTATAGCCTTATAGGTATATAAAATATTATATAATATTTATAGTATAGCTGCTATCATATTTTTCGACTAAAGACGGGTAAAAAAACCACTAGATACTATTCACCTATAAAAAATGAATAAAATACGTGCGTACGATAAACACCTAATATTTACGTTCCAAGCACGAATGCTATTAAAGACATGTAATCGTATAATATTGCGAAATTTTCTATACCACACTCTAGCATAAAATTACAGCGACAGTGTTCGGGACAGACATGAAATCAATGGATTTTCCACTTATTTTTAACGTCCCACGTCGGTATATAAATATGTAGTGACGATTATCAGTCCAGTGGTAGAAAATGATTTAAAGTAATACATATTAAATTGTAATCACTTTAAGAAGGTCAGAAGACATAAATGCCAAAAAAAATGTTTGTGTATAATAATTATGATCATAATGTATACAAATTATTATTGCGGAAAATCACTATACTTACAGGATAATTATTTTAACACTAAATAACTTTTGGTAGTCGATGTGTTTGTGTTTTTAGTATATATAATTTTTATTGTTATTGCTAATGAAGTTTTTATTTTTAAAATGTTGACCGTCGATGTACACTTTTAATTTCATATTGAACTAGTGTTGTAAATTATTATTATATACATATATATTATTGTTTTATTTCAACGGATATTTTTATTTTTTTTTAACCACGGAATGCTATGTTAGTGTAATTATTACACATTAGTTATATTTACTTATTGTATTTTATAATACAAGTTCTAAGAAATGATTAATATTTCTATTAAAAATGTATATTATATATTATGTATACATTCCAAATCAGAATAATAATATTATGTTTCCGATGATTGTGATGTTCAAAAATATAATTTCGAATAGTTACGATAAGTTAAACGTAGTTATAATTATTATTATATCTTAGAATTTTTGATACTTTTATCTGTACTATAATTCTTAAGAAAAGACAATGTTATTGATATCATTTATTGTTGAAAACAATGTGTAATGAAAACATAAAATCATATAGTATTTTGTGAAACAAACAAAAAAAAAAAAATACGAGACGACGATTAAAAATTATTGTAATTTATAAGGCGTGTTAAATATTTTCTCCAATCGAAATTCTGGGATAAAAGATACGACTATTGTGCACTTTTATCTATAATATAGTTCACACATGGCCTTTTCCGCCGTGGTACACAAACCGTACACATACGTGCTTAAACCAACGTGACGTGTTTCGTAATGTGCATAATATTAAACTACAGTCAGGCGCAAAGAGTGACGGCGCGGCATTTGTTCGCGGTTATCATAAAATCTCGGAGCGCATTGCCAGTTGCGCGTGCATTTATACGAGTATTTTATTGATGTATATTTGTTAGCGTTAAAGTATGAAATTGTATTATTCTATGAAATATCTAGTCACTTAATCCATTTAATTTAAAATTTAACTAGATATTTTATAAATTCACCGTGATTGTTCATATAGCTTACTTAATTGTATAAATTTGTATAAATTATGATAAAGTTAAACTTCTGTAGCGTGTGATTAGTTGGTGTTATCGATAACAGGTATGACAATTAAATTGATTATTTTATTGACTAATATCAATGTAATCAGATAATACTTCAATAACAATCGATGTGAACTCTATGATACGCGTATAATATAATATTAACGTATGGATGAACTCTATTCGTGACATTCGCGTTCACTATGCAATATGTAACTATTATATTTTTTTAAGAATACTATATTTTGTAATTCAAATTGTTGCAACAGTCGATATTTTAATAATAAATAGTAGGTATGTTACTATTTCACATTTAAAATTTAGGTAAATTAAATTAATTTTTAAAATATAAAAAAATTATATACTATAGAAATTGTTGTAAGTATTTTTATATTGTTTATATTTTCACGTATTTGTGCTGAGATAAATTTTCAAATTTTGTATGCATTTTATTTTGTTCAAATTTTCATTTCGTCTTAAGTTTATGTGAAAACTACTTCAAGTATAAAATATCATATTATTCGTGAATGTGATCAATATTAATTGTTAATATTAAAACGTTTATAATTTTTCTTCTTATGCAACTAGTTATAATGTTGGTTATACTTTGACTATTCTCAATCGGGTATTGTATAAAACAACAACTACAATAATTCCTAGTATTCATTTAATCTTAATGTAAATAAATAAAACTAATGAGCAATTCGGTGAATTATAAAACAACGGTAACGTCATATTCATCGAATACCAATAATATTCTGTCAGTGTGAGGTAAATCCGCTTAATAACAATTTCTAGAACGACTCGACGGTGGCGAAAACCATCTGCCGCGGTGAAAGGGTGGCGTCAATAATATAATAATATACTCAATAATAATACCTATAGCTATATATGTATTTTACGCACGTGTCTAAGTGGGGTCCCGCTTAGTCAGGTTGCGTCGCGACATACGAACGTAGTTCGATGTACTTGTTACAGTTGTTAGTGTACAATAATTATTATTCAACCGCACGGAACGCGTTCAAATGTAGATGTAATAATATCATGTATGAAATCATGATAAAGAGCATAAAATACGTATCTAACTATAAAGGTATTATAAATTCGTAGTAGTATTTTTTTATTTTTTGTGTCTTTTCCAATGTGTTATAAAGTCCAGAATAGATCAAAGTATTTTTCACGAGTACTATAAATTGTACACGTACAATAAAAATTTGAAAAATATGTTTTTGAGTTTTGTGCCGAATTATTATCGTATTATTTAATATTTACATTCGTCATTAATTCACACGTTGGTTATTTTTGTATTCATTTCATATACATCTTGAATTTAAGTTTACTCTACCAAATCATTTTTATAATTTTTTATTTTTTTAGTTAACTCTACATATAAAAACATGAACTTTGATTTGAGAAATATATACACATTTTAATGATAAATAGTTTTTTTATTTAACTTACATTTTAAAATATACCTATTTATTAACTATACCTTAAAAAGGTTCGAACCAAAGATTTTTGTACTAATGAATATTACCTAGTATAATTAAATATTTAATTGTTAATTTTATAAAGTATTTATTTAATTCAATATGGGAATATAAAAATAAATACAAATAAAATAATCATTTGGTCGATGATAACCACGATTAAAGATATATCCAATCTATTTATCCACTTTTGGATATATCTTTAATTGTGATGATAACTGATTAATTAATAACTTTATCACATTTATTAATACTATTAGATTAAAACTGGCTTCGATTTTTTCATTTAAAATGTAAAAATGTTCGCTATTTAGTATAATATAGATATTTATGCATTTATTAAAGAAAAAGCAATAGGTCGCAAGGGCTCCCCTTCCGTGCGTACGCCTATGAACTATATCCTATAGTTGGTAAAATACCAATCAAATTTAATAATATATTATATTATAATAATGTATCGCGGTTTCTTTAATACATGGACGTTTAATATTATAATTTATTGTATATAAAAATTGAAAATAACCATTTTCAGTAATTATAATCTATATAATTTATACGATAACATACTGTAACATATGATTGACTTAATTATGATTCTTAACTTAATAGCTAATACTTTGTTTCGACATGCACTGGTATTTACTACGAGTCAATTTGTATAATTGAATCATTAAGTTGATTAAATATTTAATCGTAGACAAAAGTACCTACTTGTTTTTCATAATATCGAAAATCGATTTTACATGTTTCCCTTTTTCAATTAATTTGAGCGTTTAGCCTGTAACCCTATGACTTGTATGTGTCAACACATAAATAACATATCGTGTTATTAAGTCAGTTTTGATGTTCAAAATTGGTTATTTGATAGTAAACGTATACTCACACTTCGTGCAAACGTGTACACATGTTTGAAGTACCAAAGAAGACAATTTATTGACCAAACATGTGCACGAGGTAATTTCGAGGAACGTTAAAACGTATAAATAAGTCACCGGCAAAATAAATGAATAAATGATCTCACCAGTTTAATAAAAACACAAAACAAATATTTAAACACTTATTTTTACCATCCCGTAAATTACATATATTTGATATTTTCTATGGAAATAAAACAATAAATAATGTGCTAGTTCTATGACACATTTTATGACAAAATTATTAAAAAAAACCATCATGGTATAAAAATACGTTATTTTAGTTTTATAAATAATATATTATAATATAGCAGTAGTTATAACTAAGAAAGAAATTAATACTTAAGATAATAAAATTAACTTTTTTCAGTGTTTTCGTTTTTTGGTTTGATTTTGGTCTCATAACACGCAGTGCGAGCTTTGGGCTTGCTAATACCTTTAATTTTTACGTTAGGGTAAGGTTGATTTTTCACAGAATAATAATTTTCTTAAGTGGACACGAGAAATAATGGAAAAATATAAATTACAAGGAATACATAAAAAGGAAAACGTAAAAAAACGTACAATATAGGAAAATAGTATTTTCTTTTGTGTTGAAATATTTTGACCATCTAAAATAATGTTTTGGTAAATATAAATTACTTTTTTTTCAAAATGTATAACAACAGATTTACTTTTCAAATATTAGCTAATTATTGATATGGTTGTTCAAAATAATCAAGTAGTAGATAAAGTAACATCTTAAAATGTTTTTATATACCTATTTGCGGAGTAAGCTGTTAAAAGATCATCACTCGTAAGAAAATTAAGTTTACCCAAAATAATATTTTTTTTTTTTTTTTAATTTGATATTAAATACAAATATATTACTGAATTTGGTATCACAGTATACCTATACATTAATCTGTATATTAAACGATTACATGTTTTGTTTATATTTAAATGTAACTAATGATTAATAACTATTTGATTAATTATACGGATAAAATCATAAATAATTGTGTTAATTAATGAAGATATAAATTTTTAAATTAAATCTATACAATTTTAAATCAGTATATTTATCACATCCAATAAGAATAAAATAATTAATCAATAATTTATATATTAAAATTAAATTACTACATACTATAGTTATGGACAAATTGTTTAAGGCATAATAAAAAATAACGATTGGGGACACTAGTATCCGTTTATTGACTTTATTAACATACTAATTTCGAACATTAAGTTAATGAAAAATATGTAAATTGTGAAAGTGATCTATACAAATTGTTAAAAATGGCTGTTTTTTGCAAGTAAACCAATTATTATTAAAAAAAAAATATGTGGTATACATATTATATTATACCAATCGGTTTTATGATGAGATTTTTTCAAAAACAGTCTATATTAATATTAATTTATTAATTTCATCACTTTAAATTTGAGATATTTATAGTTTTTAATAGATGGATCCTTTTCATAAGTTTTTATTTGCTCACTTAAAATTTCGTAAAGCAATACTTTTCATTTTTATTTCAGTTTGTCTATAATTAAGGACCTCAAGTAATTGGTATATGTTAAGGTGGTTGTGATAAAATATAATATTATTAAGTTTAGAGTAAAACTTTTACAAACGTTTGTATTTGGTGAAATTGAAGTAACAAAATTTACCTCGAATTTCTGGAAGAAACGTTAACACATATTTATTTGTATAAGTATAATTTATTAACAAATAATCAGTAAAATCGCGTATTGTAACACACACTTACCTTGGTGATTGGATATTATGTTATCTGTAAATCAGTTATCTACTTTTGATCTACAAATATATTTATAAGTAGTTTTCTTTTTTACCTCAAATATAAAATACTTTAGCGAATCCTAGTGGCTGATTTTTTTTTAATGAAGACTGACCGAGATGGAAACTAACTCCTCTTATTTTATTTATTGGCCATACATAGTTTTTTATAAAACAGCTGATTTAAAACAAAAACGATTAAACAATAAATTTTTCATCAAATTGATTTAAAATAATTTGTTATCGGCCGTCTAATAGTATTGTTACAATCATAATTATTCTGATAAATAATAATTTTTGTATTGTTTCAAAAAAGTTAATAATAATGTCAATCGTCGATACAAACACAAATTGTCTAACGTCTGTAATTAAAATCTGTACCCGCAATTGTTATATATAAAATAATGATTGGAAATTTGTTTGCAATTTATTCGTATTTTAATTCCTTTTAAATTGCATCCACAATTCACATGGTTTTATATTGCTCTGTCTGCAATCAGGAAGATCCAAATAAAATTTAGTTCGTATTTAATTACACAGAATAAAGATAGATAAATAAGTTATATTATAACGAACGCAGTGTTTTAATTTGTAAACAAACTCTGATTCAATCGGTTGAATCAAAAACTTTTTTCTAGGTTTACCATATTGTAATCTTTTATGTTGTGAAATACTATTGGTATTTGTTAGTGACATTGTTTATACAAAACGAGATACGCGGTGGAAGAGAAAGGGAGATAAGATAAGATAAACAAAGGCTTCTTTGATTCTATTTGTTTAAAGTTGCAGTACATCAGTATTCATCAAAATGTAATCTTTCTACTAAGATTTGAAAATTTAGATTCGACCTTTATATAATGTCTCTACCTTCCATACTCTTGGCCATTAAATACCTAAGGAACACTAATAATTTCCATGTTATTATAAGAGCTATTGTGTTATATCGAAATGGTACACACATTACACACATAATATTATTTAGTTACACCGATGTTTTTGTTCGTTAAATGTTAGGAAGTTACGACAGGAGATAATTATTATTATTACCAACAACTTGGCGATGATTATCCCAAATTAAATCACTGATGGTTTCCACAATAATATTTCACCGAATGACTTGAATTAAATAATAATATGATTAAATTCATTTGCTGCTTAGGTTTTTGTCCATTTTAGTCACCAGTTTCAATTTTAGTAAATAATTCTTTGTCATATTATCGAAAAGGGACAAATGGACGTAGCCGTTTGGACGTGGAAACAATTGGGCGTAAAAAATAAAATATAAAAAAAATAAATAATATTATAATAGATCATCATCAAAATATATTAAGAAAAATTCAAAAAAACTAAAAATAAGTAGTTCTAGTTTATTTATAGGTATTTATAAATTATAAAACCATTGATATAATAATATGTTCATAATATAACTAATGGTATCGTATCATATCAAATATTATCGCTTGTTATTGAATATTACGTATAACATGCGTATTACTTATAGATCGAATTTTATCGTTTTGGCAATAGGTACCTATAATATCAAAATAATATACAATTTGTTGGTTATTACGACCGTTTTTATTACACTTTATCGAAACACAGTGATACACGACAATACACACTTATAATCGTGTTAGTCGAGTGTAAATCGTGTACAAGTGTACATGTAAAATATCGTTAATTAACTCGAATCGCGATGGTGAAATTTTTTGGAATGACGGTTTCATGTACTTGTTTGACGCTTTTAGTTCTGATGGTTTAAAACTGTTTTAACGATGTAGGCATAAACGAGAATGTAAGGCTTGTGTACATACTGGCAGGGTTGGGCATATCATAGTTACATGTAACTAAGTTATATAACTCGGTTACTTTTGTAACTTGTAAAAAATTACTCATTTTTAATTTAACTTGTAACTTGTAACTAGTTACACATCTTCCTGTAACTTAATATGAAAGTTACAGTTACAATTAAAAGTTACATTATACATAACTAAAAATACCATTGACTTATATATATATATATATATATTTCAATTACTATATGAATATTATTAATTTTATATTATTATATTATTATGCCTGTTGCGTGCACTCACTTAATGAGAAGACTATCTACTACTTTTATGACCGTTACGTTAAACAATTAACAAAATTATAAAATTATAATAAAATTATATACCTCAAATTATGTTCTTTGTTATAAAATTGAATGTGAATTTATATATTATTCGTACCTAATTCTATTGTATCTGTGTCACTACATAATCTTATATATATATATATATATATATATTTATATTGTTTTTTATATAGAGTTTTTTCCGTCAATAAAGATAATAATAATAATAAAATATTAGTTTATGCATATATTTATTTATTATTTTTCAATGTAACTTAGTTACATAACTGTAACTTGTATCCGGTTACACAACATAAAAGTGTCTAGTATCGTGTAACTGGTTACACAGTTTTAGAGTAACTTGTAACTTGTAACCAGTTACAATAAATAAAGTAACTTGCCAATCCCGCATACTGGTATAACAGACTTAATTATTCCTCTTATATATAAACAATCATACTCATGACTCTGACGCTTCTAAAATTGAAGTAAATATCGCAGTGTGCAATATTAAAAACGTGCTATAGAAACTATGGAACCAACATCTACAGTAATAAATGAATGCGTTTTGGGATTATTACAAGCATCGGAGGTACTTATTAGATACTGCCCTATTTTTTTCTTAATTTTAGTTTTTGAGTTTAATTTTTTTATAACTACGTAGGGAGCCCTTTAACCTGGTCCAGCATTAAAAAAAATAGTTAAAAAAAAATGAAATGAAATACATGCAGCATTAAATGCACCGAATGATTTGATAACACATAACAGATACATATAAGGTTTACTCACCGTCTGAAGGCATATCGGAAAATTACTTATTAGACGATAGCAGGCCTAGTGAAAATAGGATTTTAATTTTTGGAAGACCTAGAAGTTTAGAAATATTACATTTTTAAAAAATTTGGTATTGCGATGGGACATTTAAAGTAGCACCAAAAATTTTTGCACAAGTCTATGTCATTCTTGCGGAAGCATTAAATGGTGTCCATCTAATAATACTATAACAAATATAATTAGTATAATTAACTTTTTTTAATATTGTATTTTAATTGTTGGCGTACTTATTATAATAAAAAATTATTTAAAATTTATTTTTATTTTAATATTTTATATAATGATCGAATAATTTGTACTTTTAAATATTTTATAATCATTTTTGACGTATAATAATAAATATAAATAGCTTATTAATTTTATTTACTGATTTATATATTTATTTTTCCTGACGTCCAATTGTCTCCACTTCCAAACAGCTACGTCCATTTGTCCTAGATATTATGTACCTATATCATCAAAATATAGTTAAATTATAATGGTTATAGATGAATAACATATTAAGGTTTAAAACTATTGTATAGGTATTTATTGTATTATTATTATTATTATTATTGTATTATTATTATGTATTCAGCAGTCACTCATAAAATAAATTATTTAACTTGGTTTGTAGGTACATTGTATAAATATAATTATATTCGTATATTTTAAATGTATTTAGATAATTAAAAATAAATTTGTTTTGTTTTGAATTGTCATCAAAATATTAATTGTTTTCTTAAAATAATCCATTATATAGTTTTTCATGTCTTATATACAATTTTATGACTAAAATTCTTACTACCAAATAATTAACACTTGTCTTGAAAATGTTTTTCTTTCATCGATGTTTTTTTTTAAATACTTCAAACTTGTATAACCCTAAACAAATCATACATACTAATTACGGTAACTGGACTGACACTGGTTTGTATAATTGATTACAAGAAGACTATACCCACCTTTAAAGTATGCAATTTCGCTTTTTTCTTTAATCGTGTTAAATTCAATTAATATTTAGTGCATTCGATAGGGTCTAAACAATTTTAATGAAACCCAATACGACGTAGAAGCGTAGTTATGTAATAACATAATATTGTCGATGGCTGATGAAACAGCGGAGGGAAAACGTTGGTATATTATTGTATGTTTATTGTTTATAATCGCAAAAACTAAACATTGGAAGTAATAATTATTGTTTATAAGTCCGGAAGGAAATATTAAATGCTCTTCTGTTTTAAAGGAGATGGCTTTTCGATAAAGGGTGCAGAGGCCTTGGGTGCTGAAGCAAATATTTATTTAAGTACGAAACTTTACCAATAAATAAACTTTTTTTACGTGGGGAGACTTTGTCGTAACTAGTTATTATTTTTCGTCTTAACCTCTATTTCGATTGATATGTTTATACCTATATATAATATTTGCTGTAATACACTTTTAACAAAAACAATTATTAAATATTGTCGTCCAAAATAATATACACACATTCAATAAGTAAATTGAATTTCTAGTGTCCTAAACTAATATCATAATTCAATATATATAATACTTAAAAAGTAGAATATTTTATTGATTAACTAACGTGTGAAAATCATAAGTGTGAGATTGTAATATCCAATATTTTATTATTATTTATAAAAAAATTTTTTTGCGTGTAATTACTGTGTATAAAATGTATGTTACTAACTAAAAAAATTAAAATATCAATCTACGATATTGCCTAGTATGTTATTGTTTTTTTTTTTTTTTTTTTTAATGTTTATAATCCGCTAAAAAGATAAATACGCATTTGGTTTATTTTTTAAATATTAAAACAATATAAAAATCATTTGATACACAAACCCATGCTGCACACATTAATTGTTATGTAGAGCGTTGTGAGAGTTACTTTTTCAAAAACTTATCGTGGGCAGATTTTTATTATTATATTTTTAATGTAATTTCTGAAAACGTGACCTGAATTATACTGATGTTTGATGCAGTGCAGCGCGTATTTCTGATTGTTTCGATTACCCCTGTCTTCTTTTTTTATTGCTTTTTCGAGGATATTAATCTAAACACCGCACATCCGTGACGTGTCGGTCTTATCGATTTCTATGGATTTTCAAAAAGCTAAAAAAACCAACCAACTCTTATACCTATGTATAACAATGTATAAAACAAAATAACATTTCCCTAATATACGTTCGCAATATCTCGGAAAACTTTTGACCCGTTTAAGCGTTGACGGGGACGTGTATAATATATTGGGCAAGTTTTTCAGGACTCGTTCTTTCGCGCGACGTCACCTGGTGCTCGGACATAACTCACCGTATACAGACGGCTGCCTAGCCGTGTTAGGTTGTATTCGTCTATAAAAATTTTCCTCCCGTCCGTTTTTGCAATGTTTTTCACGCGCCCCTTATGCGTACGCATGGCATTGATGGAACTCTATCCGGGTCACTAATGTCGTGTACCATCGATCCCCACAACGAAGTGTTATAAAATAAAACTAATAAAACGGAAATCGAGACGTACGGCCGGTCACTTTTCCGTGTACGCGAATCCCCGAGCAATCGTTTTCCGACGCGGTCGTGACAAATTGTTCAATCGAATTTGTCAGGCTTAGATGAAAGATATATAATTTTGTATATTATTATTCGTTCGTCTACGTCATATATCCAATATTCATTAATTCCACGTTCCAAATGGTATTGGAAATCTTATATGCTCTCAAAAACCAATTAGTCTTGCATCTAAATAGTAATAATGATTTTAAATTACTCATTTACAAATATACATTATTATTATTATTATTATTTTTAAATTATACATTGAAATAATAATGTTTTTATCGTTGTCTTATTATTACATTTTTCATAAACGATTTTTTTTTATTTGATTGCATTCCTTTTCTGTGTTCTGATTTTTTTCCACTATATATATTTTATGCATAATATATACCTCTATATATATATTAATTTCTCAGCTTCAATATAATTATTACATCATAAGTCTTCATTTTATACTTTCCACTCTTTCTAAAAAGAAATAAGTTACATCGATATATACATAATTATAGTATCTTTTAATGAACGTAACTGAAACTTTTTTTTTAGAGATTTTTTTTGTATGTATAACGGAACTATTGGTGGAAATAAGTTTTTTTTATGCCACTTTAAGACAAAGCATCAGATAATTTTGATGGTTTTCGCGTTGGCAACCGTGTTATTAATCAAAATTATATGGCACTTCCTGGTACAGTCTTTCTCCGTTGAAGCTTACCTAAAATAATCCATCAATATTCTAATGATTGCGTCGTGTTACTTTGGAATAAAAAAATTAAAATATATCTACTTCAAACTATTCAATAGCGTATGACAATTTTGTGTTTAAAAGTTTTCCGAAGTATTTCTTTTATAAAATGGAAAAAAAAATAATGTCATGATCTTCAAAGTTTTTGATGTATTATACACTCGTCTTTTTTTTTATCGAAGTATAATAATAGGTACCTACTATAATACACGTAACGTCATTAATCTAAGATAAAATCTATATAATTTTGAGATGTAAACCGAACAAAATACAAATTTGATAAAAAAAAACGAATATCGTTCAGCACCTATACAATTATTATTATAATTACCTTTCCAAATATCATATGTCATCATTTTATTGATTTACTATGATTATTATTTGTTTTAAATATATTTTTATTATTTCCAGACGTTTTGTTATCGAATATTTTAACTTCAGCAATCTGTAACCGTAAGTAACTTTAAATTATCTAACGATATATATGTAGTTATTGTCTATTACTTTATTAGTTATTAGTGTTTACAATTTTCGAAGGTTAATAACGATATTAATGTAATATAAAATTGATAATAAAATTTTTTTCGTAACATTGAATCATTAATAAGTTTTCACTAAGAGTTTTTATCATCAGTTATATATTTAAAAATAATTGGTTATTTCCTAATACTATTCTAAATTAGTTATTTTTTTTTATTTTTTTTTTATTTTTTTTCAAATACAAATTTATAATATTAGAATAAAACTGTAGCATCACAAAAAAAATGTTTTGTTAAGAAATTTTAAATATTATATTTTGGTTTCATGTTGGTATCATCCACGTGAGTATTTTCATTTTGTGGTAAGACTTAACTCGATTAATCCTTATAACATTATATCGCGATTTCATCGACTGAACGGTCCGGGCGTTGACGTCTCGTGATTAATTGATCTCGTGCGTATATTATATAATATAATATATATCTACCTGTTCCCGTCTTAGGATTTGCGTACCAGTATATTTTCTCGATGCCGTCGTGTAGGTATATAAGCCGTTAACTAGCTGCTGAGCAGGCACCAGCAGACCGTCTGCATGTTATAAATAATTTGCCCAATCGGATATTACTATTAGATTCAAAATAGGTTACAATTTTTGCACAATAGGATTTTTTAACCAATTGATCTAAATGTACTATTTGGCTTTCCGCTCATTATATCTATTGGTTATGATGCACCTATCGAGACGGCGACATCGGTCAGTAATGGTGGTTTTTATTTGTTTTACATTTTTTAACGCGTATTTTTTCTTTTTCCCTCTTCTCTCTATATTTCTTTTCCTACTACTCTTCCCAAATACCAAAAAGCGTTTAATCCTTAAAACGAGCAAAATAAATCCACTTGCCGACGCACGTTTCACGCTGCACTGCTACAAAGTCTCTGGCGCACGCATAACATATATACAACACGCATACACGTTATTATTATATTATACACATACTACACGAGTACGTAAACGACTCTTCTATTTACGTAAACCTCCAGTAATATTGTGTCTGGGATCTGTGTAGGTAAACATTCATATTCACACGTGATTTTACAGCAGGGCTCGGGATTATATTGCCGACGGGACCGGGAAGGTGCCCCGCATCAAGCGCGCCAAGATTAAGCACACTGTACACGCGTATTAGCATAAAACGACCATTAAAATACGCGAAAATGCTGCCAACAACGCGTAACCCGCTCGTAGTATACACATACAGATATATGCAGGCGGGAACTACTGGGCTCTCTCTCTCTCTCTTGTCTCATAATCCTGACGAATACAATTTAAAAAAGGAAAAAAAACCATGCCCGCATATTTTAGTCTAAAGAGTGAATCGACGGTGGGTGTATTATAATATAGGTTCGTAAATTTAAAAAATATATTTATGTTTATACATACATTAAAATATTATAAGCCGTAGTTTTCTCGTTATTTTTTGTCATCGATTAACAATAGTTTAACGTAGTATATAATATATATATACGAGTATATATATATATTTATTGGTAATATCGCGACCGTTTATTGGTTTTAAGTACAGACAGTGGTGAAGATATGCATTTTTCCACCAGGGGGCTTATTTTTATTGTTTAATATTCATCTGATAAAATATATAATATTTATTAATATGATTTAATGATAATATATTTAACTTAACATTTTAAAATTTTTTTTACTACAGGTAAAATATTTATTTTGTATAAAGCTGTGTTAAAATGACTCTCTATACACATTTTGAAATATTTATTGTCGGTTTTAACAAATTAAAAAAAAAAAAAATTGTGAACATAATATTATGATTCATTGTTATAAAAAGTACAACAGATGCAAACGGAACTTGATTAAAAGACAATTTAAAATATTATTGAATTTATTCTACTTAATGTTATAATTGTTAATGCATTTTAATTTTAACTGTTCAATAGAATTGTTATTATGTAATTACCTACTCTATAGTACAAAAAAAATCAAAATTTAATATTTATAAATAAAAAAATATTGTCTATTAATGACACTTTTAAAACATTTGAACAATAGTTATATTTTATTTTAGTCATTTTAATCCTGGCTATACATTTGAATTTTTATTTACATATGTGTTAAATGATTTTTTTCAACGATTAAATAACATTTGATTCACTGATGTTGAAATAAATTATAAAGTTTTTTTTATTTTCAATTAAAATATATCCATAATATTTAAACAAGATATTACATTATGAAATACAAAAGTTATGATATAATTATATCATTGTTCATTAATGAACTTCCAATTGTATCAAAATTATAATCATCTAATTTGATAATCGTGATCAGAATTAATATAATATTGAAAAAAATCGTCACTGTGTTATTTGTTCGAAGTTAAGAACAATATTTTTTGCTAATTTTGTAAATGTACGCTAAGTTTAATAAAATAAATTGCTTATTTTAATACATATAATTTAAATAGATAATACGATATCCCATAATAGATTAATAATAACAATCAAGAAAAAATAAAGTCGTAATATTCGTAGGCTTTGATTATAATATTATTCCATGTGTCTTGCCATTTTTATTTATGTAAATGAGTAAATCCCTACCATTTGTTTTTTTGTGCATGCGAATAGTATATATATATATATATATTATTTATTCATAGATACATTTGACACAAATTGGATTTGTTTCTTTATAAGATAGCATAAAAAACCAATTCTTTATCTTTATATATATGTACCACATGCGATTGGCATCAATGAACAGTATTTTATAAAACTCAGCCATGTTATATTTTATCCTGAATCGTGTCTAAAATTTTTTATTATACCTATATATATATATATAAATAAATAAAAACCAAGTCTCCTCTGAAAAGTAAAGTTTTATCACCCATCAAAAAATATCCAAAGATACGATGAAGAATATGATACAATTATAATAATATAATATATTATTACTAACGTAAACTATTTAATATTTTGAATTTATTTTTATTTTCAATATAATAACTTGACAATTACTAAAATCGAAAACCATATTAATAACTGTAAGAATGAAATGAAAAAAAAAATATATGAATTTCAATATTAAATGGCTTACCATGCAATGGTGTTTTTCCGATCACTAAAATTATAATAGGTAGGTACGTGTAAAGTATAATAAAAAGTCAGAGTAATACGGAAAATCCATTACAGAGTTCATTTTTTGTATTATAATATTCTTTTGTCAGAATTTATTTCTGGAAGTTTTTTTTACATAAATAATTTGCATCGTAATTTCTTATTTTAAAAATCTATAGTATAAAATATAAATTCAACATAGGTTTGTCGGTTTATAACATGCGGCAAATTAAAATTGAACTTACGTATTTATTTTAATATTATTAAGCATAGAGTATGTTTCTTTAAATAAGTAACAATTTATTGAAGTATTATATTATATTAGTCATACAATGTTTGAAAACTAGTTTGAAAAATGTTAAGGTTTTTCTTTATTTACTTTTTTTTCTGTAATATTACAAAATTATTATATTGTCACGTACTATTTGCGAAGGTGAATTTCGAAGTTTGTCCTACGATTTTCGTAATAAGACACTAGAACTTGTCCTACACTCATCCCTTACCGTGTAGTGTTTCATGCCGTCAGTGTATAATATTAATAATAATAATATAGTACACGATCGATAAATATTTTTCGTGAAAATAACGTCGCTACGGCCGGTTGCGTCTCGATGAAACGTGTGCAAAAATGGGCAAAATAATCTTTCGGACGCCAAGCAAAATATGTGATTGATTACGCGCCAAACCCGACGAAAGGAATTAACCGTAATCCATAGTGTTTGTCGCAGAACGGCGGAATAGGGGAACGGTGAAACCTTCTTGTTTGGGGTGCGATTCATTGTGTCCTGGGAGGCTGTTACCGTAGTATTACTGCTACCGTCGTGACTCAATAACGCTGATGAAATTGTGCCGAAAACTTTTTCTAAAAGTAGTACACTTCAGTTTTAGACAAAGCGACTGTAAATCCGCAGTAAGGGATATTATATCAAGGTTGTCATTAACACGAAATAATATAAAAATAATAATATATTATATTACAAACAATTTTTATTTTTTTCTCACAATATAATAATTCATTCAACATTCAAGGCAAGTACAATCGTATTGTAATTTTATAATCTTATATCAATACAATTTATTTTAAGCGAAAATACTTAAAATATTCTTAAATATTTCTAACTTACATGTGGTTGTAGGTAAATATGGTTTTATGATTAAATGTAGTACTTTAACATAAAACTAAAAGTAATTTCAGTATTATAAGTTAACATTGATATATTGCACGTCACAAAAATGTTGACATATTTTATTCGATTAATAGCGCAGTATTAAATAAACTCAACCAACATTCGATCCGTAAGTTTATACATTGCTTTATAGTATATACTATAAAAAACAATTTAAATTTAGTAAAAATTATAATTTAGCAATGTTTTTCTGAAAAATGGTAGTAAGATTTTATCAATTAAATATCAATCACCAAATTAAAAACAAATAAAATATTTTTAATAATAAACAAATTAATATAATACATTAATTTACCTTTTAATTTATTTTTGAAACGACTAATTATCGCTAAAAATTGTTAAATAGTTATCAGAAAAACTTAAAATATTTTTTTCGTACCAATAATAAATGAATCATAAATAATATTTTTATTGTAATAATGTTAAGTAAATTGCCTATTTAATACACCGTCTGTATTATTACTAAAATGAGTTTTACAAAAAAAAACAGTCTTAATAGGTAGTATGAAGTATTGAAAATATGAACCAAATTATAAAAATGCCAATAAAATAAAAGGACAAAAGTTGCGCCGGAAGTGTGCACCAGATATCTATTTAAATCTTTGTAGGTCATGAAATTAATCGTTTTATTATATATTGGATTTATAGTATTTTATTGATTTTTAATATACTTATTTAAAAATTAGGTTACACAAGGATTTGGTAAACATTGTTTACAAAATTAAAATTATACACGCTTATACTATGGCTTCAAAATAAATCAGCGTAGCTAAGATGATTAAATTATTATTTTCGAAATTGTTATAGATCAAAAACAATACGCAATGCTATAAAGTCAAAATACATTTTTCAACGATTTACTTAGGAAATTATCATCACGTGAATGTTACTCGTTTGGAATCAAATATTATTATAATACTATATTAACGTTTATTAAAACTGCGACGACAATTCTAACTTTTACAAAACTTGATTTAGTCTACAACCCATCAAAAAAGCTATAAGTCATAGTCTGAGAGTATCGTAGTGTTGTATTGTCCAATATATAAGCTCTAAATCTTGTTCTTATCCAGTTTCATCCTGTGATACTCTGTAAATGCATTACATATAATAGTTCGTCCAATTCAACTGTATTTATTGGATTGCGGGTGTTCTATTGATAGACACTATCAGAAACTCTAAAAAATAAAAATGTACGGTAGAGCTAATACAAAATTAAATTTCAATCGTTCTGTGTACAATTATTTCGGCAAGTATGAATTGACGTTTGATCTCGATGCGTACATACGCGTGTACATTTTTATCAAATAATATATTTTCTTGTGTACCTAAAACTTATATTTTTTTGAAAATAATTTCACGTGGTATTATTTTTAACCAAACGTCTATTGTTGCTGTATATGTACGTAGTATGGAATTGGAGTATATTATTCATATCTAATTTCGCTACAAACTGCTTTCCATATAATAATAATTTTTAATAAGTGATACACTTTATTGACGTTTATAATAATATATGATAAGACAATTTTAATACTTGGAATGTGTATCGGAGGTGATTTTTATCGTCAAATCTTCTCGGTAGATTAGACGTGTACGAATAAATGCCCTATGATGCGTGTAACTTCCATTTAACCATAAATTAAATATTATTATAATAGAATATAATATTATAAAATATACATTAAAATGTCGATATTTGACGCACACAGAATATGTCATTCGAAGTGATAATAATAATATCAAAGTCCTACTTAAATAAAATATGTACAGCTACGATTTTATTTACATATAATATGGTCTACCAATCACGTGACCATTGTAATATATAATTTAATTATGTATTTATTTCAATCCAATTTGGAATTTGTAAGTTTATTTGAAGACAATATTATTTTAAAATACATAGATTGTGTGTACCATTAAAGATATTGTGCTTTATAAAAAACTGCGAAGAACTTTATTTTTCAATTGATTAACTAAAATATTAAAGTTTATGAACAATTTATAATATTGGCATTGATCAATAGTCAAAGTGGCTCGAAATAAGTAGTAAGTGGGGTTAAAATTTCGATAAATATTAAAAAATTACTTGGTAAGTATACTATTTTATAATAATATGTGTCAATTTGTTTTATGAAATTTAAAAAATATTTATGACTTTTAAATAAACTATAACATTATAAAACAATTTAAGTTTGAAACCAAGTAAAAGGAAAATACTAAATAAGTATATTATCTATAAAAAAAAAAATTATTATTTTGATCTTGCAAGTTTTGTTTTAAATTAACATGAATAATAAAAAAAAATATTTAATAAAAAGTAATTACAGGTAGTTTCGTTAAAAAATTGGTACATATAGTTTTAGGTATAATAAAAATATATTTTTAAACTCTTAACAAATTATTAAATTTAATTCCTTAAAAAAATACTACAGTTATATTGTAATAATTAGAAAAATATATATATACTTTGGATATAATGCAAATTTGATCTACATTTTTATCCAAAACCACCCCCATATTATAAAATTTAATCATTTTATCATGTACTCATCTACAACACATCATGATAAAATTAATACATTTATCGTTTCACTCAAAATCTAAAAATAAAATGCACTATTTGTTAAGAATTAAGATAAAATCGATTTCTTAAAAATTATTATAATGTGCTTACGTTTTAATTACTATAACTTAGTAGTTGGGTGTTATTTTGGATAAAATAATAGTAATAGGGTGGAAAACTCCATTTTTGAAAGTGGAAAGCTGGTATCTCTTACCACTGACCATGGATTTTATATTTAAAAGATTTTATGGGAGTTATTGGTAATGCATACATACATTAAATATTAAAAATAGGTAATTTAATTTAGTTTATTATTTATCATACATGAAAATGATTACAAATTATAAATTTTAGTGAAAATAATTAGAAACTAATGATCAATTAAATTTAAATTTAAATAAATCAACAAGACCCCCCCCAAAAAAAAAAAAAAAATAATAATAATATTAAACGAGAAAGTTTTCTTTTTCGTGGAATAAAAAATCGTTTTATTTTATATTTTATCATACTTAAAAATGTTAGAAAAATCAGAAATTTGAATAATACAACAATAAATGCAGAATATTAAAGAATAAAACTTGGATGAAAATGTTTGGTTAATCACTCTGTAGTCTTTACACTGACTGTATAAAAATTACATACGAGTATTTATCAAAATATTATAATAATACGTCTAGTGATATAATACGGAAGGTTTGTGAGACCTCCGTAATATTATAGGAAACGGCGCAGCACGTACTTTTCACATGCACATAACGAATATAATATATTATGACACGTCCCGAATACGTTGGTAACTGTATACTGGTAATTAATAAAACAACATATAATACCATCGGTGTCACATGACTGGCATGAAGTAAATTAATCTCTCGACGTGCGTCTCTTGTATATGTGTATGAGCGGGTGTGCGATATGTCAGGGTGTGTGAGCGCGTGTCGCCGCCGCAACCGATCGAAATGAGTAAGTGCGATAGATGCTTGATTTAAACTATTAGATTTTATAACATTGTTTTTATTATTTTCCAACAATTTTTTCGTTTTTTAAAAATGGTTGAAATTATAATATATAGGTATGCACTATAAATTATTATGATAATCATAGTTGTGTAAACACTCAATACACCTAGTTGTGCAATTTGTACATGATTTGTGGTGATATACTTGAAAATTAGAAAAATATGATTGCAAATTAAAATAAAATTATTAAAAACGCAACAAAAAATGTTGATCAAGTAAAATAAAATGTTGTGTATTTTTAATATTTTAGATAATTATATAATATGAGTTTCATATAAGAGTCTTAATTAGATTAATAGGGAATAATAAAATGACTTAACAAAATCCTAATTATATTTATATTTTTTTTATAGATTACTGGTATGTATTAATATTTATTTATCAATTTATATTTATTTGACAAAGAAAAATATTTTGTTCTCACCATTCGTTATCCTTCCTATTTTTTTATGATTGATTAGATTTGTATAATTATCGACTATAAAATATTTATACAAATATTACTGGGTCTTTGTACAGACTGGTTACTATATAATATAATATTATCATATAAAATGTCGTTCTATTTTAAATTTGACTTTTCACTTTGATAGTATTTTTTTCACGAACTTTTCTTATTTTAAATTTACTTCTGATCATTACTGGCATGATTAATATTAATGTTTTTGAATAAATGCATATCAAGTATTATTATTGTATTAATGTATTATCATTTTAAAAAATGATATTTTTTCAATGCTATTATAAATAAGGAAAATAAATTAATAGTATGATGGCAAATATAATAATTTAAAATTTTTTAAAATTTTTATAATTACAATTTTATAAAATGTTATGTCGATTAAAATTCTGTTTACCTATAATATTACTTTAAGTGTTTCGTATACAAAATACTAGGAAATAAAAAGTACGTTTAATTTAAATTAAAACTCACAAATGTTAACATTATTATATATTTAATTTAACTACTAGTTTTGGTCTTGAGAGATCTCTTCAGGGAATAACTAAAAATAAATAATTAAAAAATGAATTTATGGTATTATGTTATAATATTAATAAATACATAAAAATTGTTAATTATACACTTATTATTTTCTAATATAATTAAAATTCTAAATCATAGAATATTTTATTAAATTTCTATACTGTATATAAATATGAAATTTTTCAAAGTTATCAGAGTTTTTGTACTGGTATTTGATATTTTACTTTAAATATTATTTTAACGGCGAAATTAAGTGTTCGACACACTTGGCGTTTTTGTTTGTATTCTCTCCACTATATAAATAAAACCCAACATGTCTTTTGGACTCAGACGAGCTTCACTTTGATCGCGTGTGCAATTTCTTTTGAAGTGTCTCGCCGAGTCCTTTCGACGTCCATTACTGAAATAGTGTCCATTTCCCCTGGCCAAATACCCACACCCCACTACCATTATTAATGTTATAATCTTTTGTCCTCTGATGCCATTTTCACATCATGTTTGGCATAGGCAGACCACTACGACAGTACCCCATTGTTTAGAGCACTACATCGGGTACTTTTTCCCTTTAACGACCTTCAACGGCACTAATGGGTCGAGAAAAAAGGCCCACGAGGCTATATCTAGTTTCGCGGAGCAAAACACATCGTTGGAACATTATACTAAAAGCATGGACTCTACCAATCGGTTTAGATTACATACAGACCTTTGGGATCCGGTAGCAATATAAGAGAAGGCACACTGAGATAACAGTACTGGTGATTTTTCTAAAGGAACAAATATCGATAGAAAGAGAGAAAGAGTTAAAGAGATAGTGAAAAAGAACATCTCCATATAACCCACTCGTTATATATAATATATATACGATAAAGTGAAACTCGGGCACGCATATGCACCGGATGTTAAGGTTGCCTAGATATTGTATGGCAGAAACAAAAACGAGCTGCTGCAAAACTATAATAACTGTAGAAAGATAAATAATTATTTACTGATAGTTTCGTTTGTAGAATGACTTGAAAAATAATACGCACACGGAAAGAGGATTGCAGAGAAAACTAGTGAAAAATAAAAATGACTTTTCTACGGTAACAAAATAACGGGAAACTGAACAAATACATAGTATATTTTATTTTAGTTTTAATTTATAAGATAATTCTAGAAATATAATAAATTATTTTATAGTTGTGATTAGATATATAATAAAGAATATACCGTCCAGTAAGTTTTACATTATAATTTCTAATTAAATCTATAACAGAAAAAATGTAATTTTATATATTTTGTAATATGTATCTATACATAATATTCTAAATATACCGGGCTTGATAATTAACGTATATTTAATATTTATTCCTAAAAGCATAACATTTCTTTTTTCTTTTACGAGTTCAGTGAATGGTATACCTAATCGATTTAAAAAATATAGGTGTTTAAATTTAAAAATCTTGATATCAACGTAAAATAAACTATGATATATTAGTTTAAATTTAATGGTTATTTTAACACATTCGCCAAAAACATATTTATTTAAAAATTATAATGAAATATTTACACTATGTACTCATTGTACTCGTATATAAATGCATAATTTGTTTGTTATTTATATAATATATGTATTGAAGTAATATTATATTGATTTTCAAGAAATCAGTATAAAAACATTTGTTGAATTTCTTTAAATTAAATCATTGTATAACACCCAAAAATATGCTACATTTAGCATACAATATTAAATCGTGTAATTATTACTTTTTTTTTATTGAAGTTTGAACTTATTATTTTTTATTTATTTAAATAACAAAATTATTTTAAATTTTTTATTCCTTAACCATTTTTTATAATTTCAATGTTAAAGCAATAACCACTTAACTCAAAAATATCACACAATGTGATTTACAGTTTCCGTTTCCCACATTGTACTATACACTTAAACATAAAACCACTTATACCCTATGAAGACCCTCCCTCATTTTTTCATTTATGCGCATAAAAGATAAACTTACACAATAGGGAATATTATTCTGTTCCATAAAACGTGTAAGATAATAATCTATTAGATAGGAAAAATATTATTAATTATTATTATTATTTATTTTTGGATCTTATACATTAAGTAAATTATTATTTTAAATTGTATTGTATTAAAATAATATTTAGATACATATTAAAAACATTTGTCTCTATAAAATATAATTAAATTTATTCTTTGTTATTATATATTTTTTATTTTAGGGATAAAAAATTATTTGATAAAACTGTGTCTAATTTAATTGTGTACATACTAATCTTTATAAAATCTTAAATTTCTATAGTAAGTCTTTTAATCAATTGCAACGAGCAAATACATAATTCAACTAAGGATAACCTCAAATTCTTGTATACACACTTCATTCCCGTAGTTTTTTCTTAATAATCAGAAACATATATTTATTTCATCGTAGTGGATAGTACTTGAAATATAACTAATTTCAGTACATGTCAATAGATAAAAAAATAGAATGCGAGTTCAATGACTTAATCAAGAAACGTTTGTGTATTAAATCTAAGTTAAGAGAATGGTTATATAATACGAGGATGTTAAATTTCCTGACCAATTACCAGTACCAGTGCCGATGAAGTTTTGTAATTTGTCGAGCTCCAAATGTGAATAAGTAAATAGTTCCCGTCAGGAACCTTTGGCGAGAAAGTTTCATAATATTCACGAAGGCTTCATTAAAAGTCGGTAGTTAAAACTGTTGTTGGCGTCAAGAAAATGTCTTTGCGGTCAAAACCCGGAATTAGATTAACTTTGCACAACCATGGCGTTGCTGTAATACCGATCACGGAGTATATGTATACATAGATTCTGCTGCATGTAACAGACCTTTTTAGTAAGTCTCTTCACCACTCGTCGTTACTTGCTTTCATCCCGTCTTTACTACACAGTTTGGTTGACTTTAATTTTCGTACAGTACAGTTCTAATATTTTCAAATTTTGTTATTTTAAACATCATCCAACTTTTGCATACATTGGCTTGACGCAACATCGCCTGTGTCTACTTGTTATAATATATAAACACAACTACAGCAATTCTCCAGAGTATCCTGTGAGTGTTGGCTGACTAGATTAAGCACGCCAAATATAATTTGACTTAGCGCTACGTAACAACGAGTAGCGATGTGATATAATGCCTGCAGAGACGAATCGATATAAGACACTTTTAGGAGATGTGATATTATTCGAATGTAAATAACTTTTTGAGGAAAGTATGAAATATTTTTAATGTTATCAAAAGTTTAAGTAAAAATAAAAATTGTATATATTTTTAACCGATATAATAGTAAAATACGCAAAAAATTTAAGTACCTTAAAAATATATAATGCAATTAATTTAGATTTTTCTATCCATTTAAAGAGATTATATTTTAAAAAATTCTAAATGTATGTATTGATAAAATAACGAGTAAACTTATTTTAAATTTATATCGACTCGAATAAACCATGCTAGGTCGATGAAATATTTTGTTAGTTAATTTCTTTACAAAGAATCAATAATTATTTAAGTGGTAAACAAAACTGAAAAAATATCAAAATTGATAAATAATAAGAGATTCCCTATATTAGTATTATATAGTTTCATTGTTCCGCTTTATAATTATTAAAATAAAATAATAATGTATATATATTTTGTATTATAATTTAAAATTTTACTTTCGACGTGTATTGAAATATTGTCGTTAATTTTTAAATACAATTTTTCGTACGGGTAACGCGTAATTGTATAAGTGTTATTATTTTATTAAAACAAAACCGTTTTTACGAGCTTATACGGATGTACGTCAATAGATAGGCTAATAATAATAAACTCACTAAACCAATATCACTTGACCCTCAAACGAAACAATCACTGTAGGGTTTGAGTCTATGCCCTTAGCTAAAGTTCAATTTTTGGTATCACGTCGTCTTTTTCGTATCATATAGGCCACGTCAGATACTCGTAAACAATCAGGGAAATCTTTTTAATATGACTAACACAAAGGTTAGTCGCATGTGCAGAAACACGACCATAAAATCCAAAACAAACTTATTTCATTGCTAGTTGATTGGTTTTTCTATTTTTTTTTCTTTCCTTCTGTACAAGCCATGACAAAAACTCCAAAGATAATAAATTAGACGCACACTGGTGATCGATTTATCGAATAAAAGACCCTTAAAAGAAGGATTTTTTGTCACAAATTATATCGTATATTGTGAATTACACTCTCATTCTAGAATATTTTTTTTATACTTATTATTCTGCGTATTATGATTTTAGAAAATAAACTAAGAATAAATACTTAATCACAACATGAAAAATTGTTTGTACAAGTATCTATATTTTCTGTTCTTATTGTGCTATTAAAAAGGAGTAATAAGCCAAGATATGTATTATATGATTAGATAATTTCGCTATTTTGTTAGGCATGTCTTTCAAAATTTAAATTCAAAATATTTCAAACTAAAAATGTTTTATATTATGAATCTCACTGCAGCATCAGTCGCGAGCATATCAATAAACTATAAAGTAATTGTTTAATATGTATTAGTGGTTGATAAATAGGTAACAACTATACGTATATTGTATGAATATATTCTGATTATATTAATTCCTTTGGAAACTTATCAAAACTACATATCGGTAGAATGTATAAAATTATATTGTGTAATTAACTACATATTATTATAGTAAAATTCAAAAATTGATCTTAAACCCACTTGTATAACTATATCATAAAATCACAATTCAAGTATTTCGTTGTTTACATCGTCTGTATGTATGTAAAACTTTCGAACTACACAGCAAGGCGACTGTTCAATTAAAACCACACGCTGCTATTCAATTATAATTCGTCTGTAATATTATACGTACATATATATATATATATATAAAGTGCACTTTATGCAAATTTTAAGTGCGGATTGGATTTTAGTTTCAATCGAACACTTTCGTTGGATGCAAAGTGCAGGATTTGAGAAGTAAACTTTATATTGGCTGTATTCCAACCAGTTAAAAACCAATATTCGTATTGTGATTTACACATTAAACTGTGTAGAATTTACGGAAATTGCTTTTACTGGTAAATGATAATGTGGTGTATTTAATTTTAATTAGTTAAATAAGTTATAACTACAGAACATAATAAATATATATTCAGTATACGCATAATAATAAGATTGTTGTATGCGTAAAAAAAATACTGATGTTGTGTATAAATATACTACTTAATTCTTAGTTATAATATTAAATCAGTTTTAATTATTGATAAATTTAAACATTACATTGTTTCGAATATTTTTAATAGTTTGAGATAGGTTCCAAATAAAACCTACCTACATAAAATTATTATTATGAATCATATTTATTTCCTTTCAGTCATTGTTTGTGTGGAAGCACGTACACCATGGTTATATAATAAAATGTATATGAATACAATTAAATAAAGAAAAAAAAATATTTAAAACTTAACAATTGTTTCAATATAATTTATATAAAATTATTTGCTTTGTATTTAAATAAACAGAATGGTAAATTCCAATTGCAGATGAATAAATTTGATACTTAATATAACGTTTCCTACGATTTGTTTTATCTAATTATAAAATACAGGAGTGTTTACGATTCTATTTACATTTTCATTGGATTTTATAAACATATAAAAATCTCACTGTTACTATTCCACAAAGGTAACTGTAGCTTTCTAGATACAGTGTATCATGTAGAATTAGATTTATTCTGGTTAAAGTATTATTATCAGACTATCGTTAAGTTGACATTTCCAGAGTCGTTGATACATAAACCATGGTAACATAATTTTTGGCTTAAGATTAAATTAAATAAACTAATTTATTTTGTATTATGTATTTCTTTTCGTTCTATGTTTTAATCTAATTCTATATTAATAACGCCGTTTTTCAGTATTATATATTATTGTTAAAACGACGACAATTATGCCAATCAGCACATTTTAAACCGTATAAACGAAACGAACGTGACAGTCAACAATTATCATTTAAGTTTAAAAAAATATCTATATAAAAAAAAAAAATTACAATGATAATAACAATTATACATATACGTTTAGATGTTAATTTTAAAACCAATGAAAATTGACTTTTACATTATTTTATATCATTATTATTATTTATTTATATTATTTTTAAATCTATAGAATTATATTATATTGAAAATGTAATCAAAGTATGATGTAATAGTTGAAAATAATGTATTACAGGTCAGAAGAATATATGGTCTAACACAAATTAATTTGAAAAACCAGCTAATAAAGTAAGAGTTCTTATTATTCTTATTTACATATATTTTATGGTACCATTAAAATATTGAAGAATGTATATTTAATCATAGCAAATTTATATAATTTATAATATCGTATAAAATTATATTTAGTTAACCTATATGTATAAGCGGAGTTCAAAGCATAAAAAATTTAAAATATTCCCCTCAAACGTTTGAAACTACTATAATAAATATCAGTTCATCGTAGAGTCAAAAAAAAAAAAAATAAAATAAAAACCGTCAGTGAACTCTCATCCACCCTAAAAAGACTTTTCTTGTCAAAACGTCTGTTAACCAAAATAATATGCGACTAGGACACATTTCTACAATAGCTGTCGGACCTAATATAAATGGTAATTTTGCACCCGCCATGTTTGGTATGTCATAGACTTAATAAAATACCTTGAGCGACATTGTGATGATGCTTATACGTTGTAAAAGAATATTGTGAATTTTTATAATTTTATATAAATATTATTGTGTGTGTGTGTGTGTGTGTGTGTGTGTATAAAACCAAAAAGAGGATTTAACTATTTTAATTCTTCATCAAAATTGTCTACTGTCGTTGATCTTGCTTCATTCACGTCCACTTTGCTTTGGTTTTTAGATTAACATTAATAAAGTACATCTCATCCTGACAACGGCTTTATAAGGGATAATGTTATTAAGGTTATTGCTTTATTCAGGAAATCTCTAGAGACTACTCAGCTACAATATTGGTAATGTAATTTATATACTAGATCTCGTCATGTCTACATATTTTTCAGTCGGGATTTTTAAGTTTTGCGTTGTTTCTAGTACATCTTATTATAGTTTTATTAAATTGGGAATTAAACATTTGGTGCTATAGAAAAATATTCAAAAATTTCAAACACAGTCTAAACTATAATCCAATTATTTAAAAAAAATATACGTTTTATTATTATACGATATTGAATAAAAACGTGTATACATCTTATTCTCTGTTCAGCGTGAAAACACATCGCAGCTGGATTAGAAATCAATTTTTTTATGCATCTTTCTACGATACCCTGCCATAATGAAACCATTCTTAATGATAGGGTTGAATGTAGATGTACAAAGCAGCGTCTTCCTTTGCTAGATAGAATATTCTCTAGTTCCGAAAATAAAACAAACATTTTAAAGTAAATTGAAAATTTGTTATTTTATATTAGCTCATCATCATTAATGTGACACAAATAATTAAAGTATTATACGTAAGAGATAAATACTACTTTTTCAATTGCGATTAGAGAAGTAATTTTATTTTCACTTTATTTTTGATATGTTATTATCTTGTCGTTTCTTTTTATTCGTTGATTTTATTAACCAGCAAACGTAATTAGGTTTCACACTTTTTCTCGTCACATCGATAGGTTACGCTTCTCATTCTCGGTGACGGCCTTCTTAAGAATGTGCATGCACGCAGAGTATTACATTGAGTTTAATTGATAATCAAAAAGTTTGCAGAAAAGAAAAAAATTCGATCTGTCGAACAGCTAACAATTGTATAAGTTCAACGCAAAAGTTTCCAAGGTACACCGCGATAGGTAAGATTAACCGGCGCGTTTCACGGTCGGACCTTTGTCGTTGTGCATATATATGTAGTATGTAATATAATGCGTGTAGGGTTACTGCGGTTATCGGATTTCATTAGGGTTCGTTTACCCCTTTAATAAAATAATATATACAATCTCATCGCAGTTGTAACCCCGTCACGTCTTTATTTTTCTAGCTCAATTTTCACGCACGGAACACAGAAGTGTATTTTTTTATACATTTCATATCGCGATGACACGACGTCCCAAAAACACCAAAACAGATTAAACAAATGGAATTATTTCAAACGGTTTACGTAGGTTTGAAATACGTAGAGGTGTTTACCATTTGGTTACCCGACGTAGTTTTTTTTTTGTGGTTTAATTATGGCCGTTTTTTTACTAAATTGTATTCTAAATAAAAATACGCATAAAATAATAACTACAATAATATAATGACACTAAAACTCAAGTGTCAACTCACTATGATAAAATAAAATGTTTATACGACGTCACAGTAGCAAAAAAATAAAGAAAAAGTAACGCATATTTATACCGTATCAGCTGGGCGAGTGTGTTAGTGACACTTCAATTTTTATGGTGTAAATTGGACGACGAGTTTGCGTTCTACGGGGTTTTCGCTCAGGAAAAAGTTAACGTGGGTGTGTGCAATCATAAAATGGAAGGACGAGATGTCAGGACACACGCAGACCAGCAAATAATACAATATGTCGTGTATGTGTGTAATACGGTATTGTGTGCAAGCGACATTTTTTTTAAACCGGTCAAAGTTGGGTTAGGTATAGTTATGTGTTATAAATGGATCGTCATGTGATGCCGACACGTATGTACAAATTTGCAATACATATGCAGATAGTGTTGAAACTTAACATTACTATACCATGTGTAAATGGGCAGCCACAGAATTTTACAGAAGTTTTTGATTAAATACCATCGTCTTTAAAATACGTAAACATAATTTATAATGGTATTATTTCATTTTGGCTTTAAGCTAATAACTATATTCGAAGTATTATTTTTTTTTCTATTCATCTGAATGTATATATTTAAATTTAGTATTTGTATTTGTGTTATAATATCATGTAACCTTAAAAGTATATTTAGAAAAAAATTGAAGCGAATAGTACTTTATTATCTCAAGGTTATAATATTTTCAATACAATTCATGTCAAATTTAGTTCAATTTAGATAAATTTAGTTGCGAATTGATGTACAATAACAATAAACTTGAAATATCAGCTTTTTAAATACAAATTAATTCATAATTGCTTTACAAAAAGTTCCTATTGAAATAAATTTGTTCCATTAATGTGTTTATCGCACAAAATTTAATTTTCATTTAAACAAAATCTACTCAATAGATTAGTTTGAAATACCTATTTACATAATATGCAAAAGGAACCCATTTACAATCAATTTTTAAATGTACGCTATTCAACTGTTTATGGAGAGCTGACGAGAATAATGTTCAATTCACATAATCACACATAATCACTCGAAACATATAATCACTTTGTCTGGCGAGCAATAATGATAGTAACTAATGGTCTCGCACGCCACAACTTTACAATGAAAATATCCTTCTATATATAAACGGAGGCAACTAAATATAGTAGACATTAATGTTAGCAGTTCAATATTTTCTTTTCAAAGTACCCAAGTCGTGGGAAAGTTCCGAAATTACAATTTATTTCCGAGCAAATGAATTACATGCTTTTACAAAAAATTGTTGTTAAATTTATTTCATGTTGTTACTAAAAAATAATCTAAAGGAAATTTATTCCAGATATTACACAGCCTAAATAACATTATAGTTTGTAAAATAATCTAATATGTACTACGTAGCTAATATTGTAATACTACATAATTTCAAGAATATATTTTGTAAATTTAAAAATAATTGGTTTTAAAATTTGAACGATGATTAATGATCATTTTTTTTTAATTAATCATTAAATTAATATTTATTAGATATTCTAATACTGTATAGTATACTAATCTAATAATAATCGATCTAACTATACGATTATATTATAGTTTCATGGTTTTAAGTTCGTATTAGCGACTATATTATAACATGCGAGACACATGGGGCCAAAACAGTTTATAACCACAATAATTCAACTATTCAAGGGCTATTATTTTTTGCTATTTTGATATTGACATTAATTAGTTATTAAAATGCCTATACTTTTCATTGTTTAGTTTGTTAGGTTAATTTTATATTGAAATATTGTATTCATTATTGTAAATAGATATTATGGTATTAGTATTTGTTATCATTAGTTATTGGTTCATATTATTGAGTTCTACTCTAATTATTATTAAAAAAAAAAATAATAATAATAATTTATAGCCTTTACTCTGTGTACTAATTAATTTATACTGTATATAAACAATAAACATATTATAATAATGATATTATAATGGTAAAATCTCAATAAAATATTAGAAGTGCTCTTGCAGTGTATTATTATTGTGTTGATGGTGTCGTACAACCAACCACCTCAGATAGGTTGTAGGGCATTGCATATAATAATAAGTTTCTATTATATTATATTGACTCCAACGTAGATGGTGCAAACAATAGGACAGTGTTTCAGGAGTTGTAAGACACCGAGCTTTATATACTAATGTGTGTGTGTGTGTGTGTATGTATGTGTAAGCGTAGGAATCAGGCGAGACATTAGTACGACTGAAGCGTTAGTTTCACGAGTGATGTGTGTCTTTTGTGCGTCAAAAGGATGACGGAATTTTATTCAACCATGCATCCTGCCTAGCCACATTCAAAACACGTGAATGCATACGTAATACTAAGAGTTACGACTCGTATTCAACAATAGTGACAAACACAAATATGTAGTGTATATATTTTATACCTTTGAGCCAATAAATGTTTTTTTTTTTTTTTTTAATCAAATTAATATTAATTGAAATATAATTTTTAAAAATCATTCCAGAACATTTTGTAAGAAGACCATATTATTTTTTTGTTAATATTATTAAAGAGATTAATTTAAATAATAATTTGCAGTTGTAAAACAGCAATACAATTGGAAATTTAAAAATGCTAAATATCTGCTAGACAACAGCTATCATATTATAATAATGTCGATAAAAGTTATAAACATTTTGGGGAAATTACAACATAATTTTATTTTACATTACGGGACTAGCCCAAGGTACAGTTAAACAGTACAGTATAGTATAATATAATTGAATGATTATTCTAACGCGATAATGTGTAAATTATGTGTTCGATTATTACTTATTTCAAAAATTAAATCATTTTCAAATAATATTAAAACTTTATTACTATAATGCACTACTATGATTTGCAATATTCAGTTTAAATAACACTACTATAAAATAACATCCATTTGCAAATCTCGTTTACTTTGTAGGTACCTATAATATAAGTTAATATTATGTTATACTTAAATAAACTTCAAACATACATTTTACCATACCGTATAGATGCAGAGAAAATGTTTGATTGATTATTTTTTTAAAATATATATCGCTTTTATAATTTGAGTTGTAAAGTTTTATTTTGAAATTAAATTTGTTGATTTTATGGACATGAAGACAATATAATATCTATAATAGGTTTTATTTATCGTCATTTTATCGACTTTGATAATGCTTAGTATGTTTATAAATATATACATATATCGATAAAAGACACTAAACATTTTACAACTGTTCCTCGTTGGTCTCGTTTTTCAATATGATCTGTTTTTACGATCGTCTCGCGGGGACAATAGCTGCAGTAGGTATATGCAGTGGCAGTAATAGAATTAATACATACTGATTTTTAAATCGTTTATACACACTTCATAGTTTCGACATTCAACGTAAAGTTTACAATCGATCCGTGAAATAGGAGGTGGTTCTGTTTTGATGTTTCTTTTATGTAAAATCTATTGGCGTACGACTTTCTTGTGTAGTTTATACCGACTAACGGAGTTATTGAAATTATATAATATTAAATAATATAATATAGTGACTTAGTGCCTCTGTCACTACCGATTTATATAGCCGGCTTTAGATCTCACCGCCATAATGTTACAGTATTCGAATGACGTGATCATCGTCACCCTATTAGTTTTATTATCATACCAATGCCGTCTAACGAATATTGATATGCATAAATATACGACCAATAAATTATGGTTACGTTAATTTGATTTATAACCTGTGAATATTGGCGCGTGTATATATAATATAAATTATTATTTAATAGTTGGATATATTAACCAAAATCATATATGTGATAAACTGATAATTATCGTTTATTACAGTGTTACCTATATACGTAATATATATTATTATAAGTGTACGGAGTATACATGTGTCAAAATAATAATGTATAATGTATTTGATAAATAGTATCTATAAGTACATTATTTTATGCAATAGAGATAAAGGAAAACGTCATTATATTAAAAATTTCGAAAAAAAATAACAAAAGTGTTTGTTTTTTTACTTGCTTTCAATGCTTCCTCCTCCCCATTATATGTGTAACGTATCACATGTTTCAAATTCATCATTTTTTTTTTCTATCGCATACTTTTGAAATTATTCATGCATTATATTATTAATTAGGTAAATAGTATTGTACTGAAAGCTAATAATAAAAAATAAATATATATTATTGATTAGTATTTTTTTAATAAATTTATGAAAAAATGTAAAGTTAAGTGTATAAGAATAAATCACAATCGAATTATTTCAACACCGCTATTGAATAAAATGTTAAGTATTTTGTTAAACCGAAAACTATTTATGTATTTTGTATAATTTTATTGATCTGAAAAAAGTTTACTTTCATACGAGTAGTTACAACGTTATCAATGTTTTAACATTTTATCAAGTGTAATTATACAATTTTGTATAGAATCCTATATGATTTTGTTTTTATTTAAAAAAAATTTAAATTCTGTTTTTTTTTAAAAGCTTATAGTCCAAGCAACAAAAAATTCTGTTTTCTGTCACGTTAAAGTGGGTGAGGTTATTGATGTATTTTTGGCATTGTGATGAAATGTGTTTAACGGTGAATTATTTTCCACAATAGTTACTTATTTTGGTGACTTACTTTATTAGGAGATAGTGTTTGGCGATGCGTGAATGCTGTTTGTAGACCATAACTTGTGTATGTCTGTGTTATCTTTGGGATATTGTTATAAGCTCTAAGAGCTTTTCAAGATTTTATTGGAAATAATTTATATTAGAGATGTTGTCTTAGTTTAACCATGGTATTGGTGATATTATTACATTTCATGTATAATACTGTGTGAGTACTCAAATCTGAGCGCAAAGGTACAATTTTAAATTTAATAATACAATAAATTATTATGGGTATGTGCAATGGTGTTCAAGTGCATTTTAAATCTTTCGCAGGGAAAAATCGACGATGTGTTCCATTATAATGTAAGATAGTTTACTCGGAAAAAGATTCGGCCGATCGATCAAATTCCTAGATATACGAAAACGTATGTGTTCGTTAAAAATGATGGATTTTTCATAAAAAAAAAAAAGAAAAAAAACGTGTATTTATAAATAATACATTTACAGTACAATAATTTATCGAGGTCTTTCAGGTTGGAATCGTAATTCCTGTCCGGAAACTCGACAAAAACAATAAATCACATTTTAACGACAAAAGTATATATTATACAAGCGTGAATGTGTGTGTTTGTGTTAGGGTTCGTATAATGGTCGATGGTGGTGTTGGGAGGAGGTATAGTTCGACCCGACGCGCATAAAAGGACTGGTCAGATTATGTGTTACAATATTACACGATGTGGATAATATGACCAGTGTGGCGAATGTGAGTACGTATTAGCGTTCGCTTCAGTGTAGTCAGGTATATATGCACGATAAGCTGAAAACCCAAACCCAGACGACTACCCTCCCTGATATTACACGGTCCAAAACTGTCGAGGGGCGCTACAAATATCGATATAGATCGTCGTCGTCGTTGTGCCGCATTGCACGGATCATTACGCAGATAACCTGTTGGCGAAATTTTTGACTATCGAAATATTATCACATACCTATATATACAAATACATATACCATATATATTCATTCGTATATACAGAGTGATTGATATATTGCGAACCAGTTGGCAATATATTATGATCACAGGAAACATAAAGCATTTTAGATAAATGTTATACTATATTATAATAGTTAATAGTTAACAAATAACATAATTGAATGCATTTCAACTGGAGATGATTTATTATTATAGTGTAAGTATAATACTATACAAGTTAATATACTCGATATACGTTCGACAGTAAAAACGTGGGTTTTAGTAAAATGTATTGAAAACTAGATAATACGCTTTCGGTCAAAATTTTGAGAAAAATATTTTTAAAAAAAAGTTGCTCTCGTACAGCTGGTCTATGATATTTTATTTCTCGCAACTCCCAAAAAAGGTATAAAATATGATCAATCACTTCACGACCCTCTCCCTATCTATATCAAGTTTAAATTTGTATAATTTTTGACCTACGCGACCCCCAGTCGAAACATCCGCGACCCTCCGGTTGAGAAACGCTGATTTAAAGTATTTGAGTATTATAGAGAGTATGTAAAAAAAAAAAATAACCGATTACAATAATCAAATATTTGATAAAATAATTGATTTTTGCAACGCATCTATGGTGCGTATGCCGTACAGACAATTCGTTAAATAATTTTGGCAGATTTTTACGTTTTTGTTAACCGCCGTTGTATAAAATCTCCATATAATGTCTTTTAGTTGATTATATACTTTTAATATTATATAATATGTAGTTAATTTCACTCTAATACGAAAGCTAACTACACTGGACTGGATCTATTAATCACGAATTTGCTTAGTCAAACGTTTTCAAGATAGAGATAACACATTCAGGCGTGAGTCGTTCTTTTAAAGATCTTACACATTCGGAAAATGCTATCTGTAAACAGCTTTGGAAATACGAACGGAATCGATAATAATCGTGACGGTATCGCGATAATAACGTACTTATGGCTAGACACTCGGCGGCGGTTGGTAGGTAAAATATACAGTATAATATATTATATATATGTAGGCTAGATACTTAAGGTCATATTTTTTTTTTACGGTACATCAACCGAAACGTGATAACATTTGTAATGCAAACGCTAGTCCCGTCAGTGGTGTGTTGTTCGTCGTAATCGGGTTGTTTTAGCATGCAAGAATCGTTCTCGTTTTCCCTTACGGCGATGTTAGGGTGCAACCGATGGGATGCGACGATAGTCACGTCGCCACTGCAGGGTTATAAATGTTATAATTTCTTTCATCCGGCTGCGACCGATCATTCTCCCACGCGTAATAATAAAACACGCTTTCTTCTGATTATAATTTTATCAAAAATATTAATTTTTTTTCAATAACCAGTCGTTTCGGACCATTGTACCGCCGTGACAATTTTCAATAAGCTATGGCTGATTTAAGCTACAAACAGAAACATATTATAATATAATATTTTAATAACGTTTAAAATTTAACATCCATAATAGGTTTTTATTTTTCCCATTTAGTCGTTTACCAACTCGTTGATAAAAATACATTTTTCTGTTTTCTATTGTATGTGTTATACATTTAACATATATTTTTTGTATACTCTAAAATATAAATAAGTCTATATAATAAGTCTAATAATATAATAATATATGTTATACCTTTATAAAATAATTAATTTATAAAAAGTTATAATAATCATAACAATGAGGTATTAACTATATTATACGTATATTATTACACATTTGAGGCTGATTTTATTAGTATCATGTATAATAACTTTTTTGTCTATCGTTTAGTACCTACATATTTCTTATAATTTATTTTGACCGAATTTTAATTCAATGGCTTACTTTTTATAACTATTAATTTATTTTCCAAAAATGTTATCAAAACATTTTCTTATATTTATTTTTGTAATATTACGCATTTTTTCCATATTTATAAGCTTTTATTGCGGGAATATTGTTTAAAGAAATGTAGGTAGACCGTGAATGAAAGTTATATTTAATTATATGGTCTTATTAAGTCTTTCACGGAAATCACGACTATATTCTATATATATATAAATTACGCTGTCGATTCCATGCCGTCCCGCCCGCAAGCAAGTTCGCAAAACAATGTTATCCGGTTTCCTTTTCATATTATAGTGTGTACAACGACCGTATAAAACGTGTATAATTAAAGGACAAATGCGCGGTCGATAGGTACGTGGGGAGACGAATGAGTGAAAATAACGCGACGGCGACGAATATCATTAGTAAAATTGATCTCTCTCTCGCGACGCGATTACGGTGTCGTGTTTTACTGAACGTTTTTTTATTTTTATTTTTTTTTTATGGACAAAAAATAAATAAATAATGCGCGAATGAAACAGAATACCCTTCAACGGTAATCTCCTACCGGTTTATGTCATGTTATACCGAACCACCGTCACCGGAGTGGCGGCGACGACGACGACGACGACGATGGATCAAGTTAAATCGACCGTTTTGCCGACCTAGAGAATATTCGCGTTTGTATTTTTTTTTCGTATTCAGTATTAGTCTTGTGTTTTAGTCTCGATAAAGACGCGTGGGTACCGCATCACTGCCGCAATCCTTGTATAATAAATATATATATATATATGAGCTCCACCAAGAGGATCGAGGGGCGCGAGCGATTCGGCGTGGATTATAATATTATTGCGCGTTCACTCGATCCACTACTGCAGCACCAGAGATGTGCCCGTTGTCGTCGTCGTTCCGAGCAATCCTACCCGACAGTGGCAGCGGACAAATGGTTAGATTATCAGAAAAGAAAAGGAAGTCCTATATATGAGGGGGAAAAAGCCGTCCGGATCGCGGCACGACGGCCCAGGCAATAATTTACCAGCGACGCGGTATCGAGGCGCGGTCAGGAAAGCCGGGATTTTACAGTAGAGGAAGTATGTATATATATAATCCGTAATGAGACGAACACTAAACGCCCGCTAATGTATATAACACCACAATGAGGTGGTGGTGGCGTGAAGGGTTTGTCGTCGGACCAGGCTGGTGCACGTGGGTGTAGCGGGTGAGCGGGGTGGGCTGGAAACCGTACACGCTTACGGCCGCCGCGGGAGGAGCCGAGTGCGCTCGGATATAAATCATCCGGATTTTTTTTCGTCGAATTCCGTCACCCATCCCTTCCTTTCCTTTTGGTTCCTTATACATATACACTTGCAACATTATATACATATATATATATAATCATAACGACGTCACATTAATCAGTCCGTTTGCGTTCGACTTTTGATGCGCCGAGGCATAATAAAATAAAAGAAAAAAAAAAAATAAAATATATATTATACAGAGCGCTAACTACTGTAATGTATAAAAAACCGCCATAGCCGACACTCGAGAACTGTGGCTAGCATCGTTTTTTTTACGCTACTACTTAATTTTTTTTTTGCACTGAACAAAAAACCAGCTGTTTATTATGAATAGGTACCTCCTAGAGATTAAAGATGATGAATACTTCTATATATACTGCGTTGCATATTGTGATTAAAATTTTGTTATATAAAAATTTCTTGTGATGTCGGATCTGTTTTTTTTCTGTTTCACCAATTTACAGGAAAATATATTAACAGTTATTATCTAACCATATTATAATTTGTATTTATTCTGAAGTTGACTTATACAAACTGATTACTGTGGAAGAAAAATGAATGTTTCACACGATTCGTTTATTTCTATTCCTAAAAAAATAAATGTCTTAGTTATATCAGATTTATAAAATCTCTAAATCACACCAAATCCATTCAAATATATTTCAATAATATTTTTGCGTTTTATATTTAATAATAATAATAAAAAAAAAAATAAACATAAAGTAAAACAAAAGTAATATATTATATTTATATGATAACATAAAATAAATAAAATATATCAGCTCATGTCTTATAGTGACCAATTTTAACATTTTTTCACCCCTTCTGAAGGTGATTATTCATGTGTGTTAATGTGTATCAAAAAGTATAATTATGATTGATACATTTGTTCAGTCTTCAGTTTGTGTGCGTTGTGTAGATACCTAATTGTTTTCAACTCATTGCACGTATCAAATAATTTATGGTGATAGGAAATCGGAAGTAATGCTAGTATATTCGTGGATAATATCCCGATGACAATAATAACAAAATTTAAATATCATAGATATACGTTAAAATCCTAAAAAAAAGTAAATAAATAACAGACAATAATATTATTATAATTGGTGTTAAATTTTTAAATTTTTTTAAAAGTTTTCATTCGATAAATTTAAAATTTATGCAAGGAAATGTACTAAAAAAACTAATAAAAAACTCGTGTAAAGTTATAGTTTGAATAAATATTTTTTCAAATGGTTAGGTGACTTTCATGTGACATTTTGTCTCCTCTGCTGTTTTACTGGTACCGGTTTACTACGGGAACTATAACTTAACTCAAAAAAGTTTAACTTTGCATAAAAATGAGATTCAAAAAGTAAAATACTGTAATAAGTCTACCCTGTAATATATGTGGTACGTATATTATTATTTATGATCTAAAAAACTTTCAAATTCGATTTTTACCCCATCCATTTTGATTCAATAGGTACCGTGTTTAAAATACTGTCAATTTGTAGGTTTTATATAAATTTAACAAAGTAAGTCAACATTAAGGAATGTTTAACATGGTTACATTTCTGACGGGTCGTAAAGTTATTTTAATTTATTAAGTTATGTGAAAACGTGGGATACAATTTGTGTGAATAATATAAGATTGTGCTATAGTTTCAAAAAAATAAAAACATAATAACAACAAAACTTCTTTCTCTAATGTTATCTAAAAAAAAAAATAAGTAAACCATTTACATACTTAACTAAGTTTACATAACTGACGATTTAACTAATTTATCTATCGAAACTCCAATTGGGAACTCGTTGTTATTCATGCGTAACACTTGTTATTAACAATCTGATGCGTTAAAACTGAACAATAGCATAAACTATTCAATTTAATACGAAGTTATCGTTAATAAACAATTATTCACAAAGCGCAACGAATTAAATTCCTCTAACCCGTCATCTGTAATTAAATAATTCGAGATATTTTTTGTTTCATAAATTATATTTTGTTTTCTTCATTAACATGGCCTTTTAAAAAAAATTACATGTCATGTAAATACTGACATAATTTTTCCACGATTTCGGATTTGAGTATTAAATATTTGTTTAATTTGATCCGATAAATTTTTGTCTCACTGAGACGTATATAATAAATCAACGTTTTCATTAACGAGCGGATGAATCATTTCTAATATTTAATTATTGAAATGTATATTGTATTATCCAAACTAAGCTCACGAGAATTCGTCAACGGATTTTTAATATCTTATACTAAATTACCGCCATATGTATATTGTTATCGTCCGTATACTGTTGGATGTATAATATATTCGCGCTCCGGTCAAACGCATGTAGTGTAATATTTTATCGGCCAAAGGCATAAATATATAGTGACGGCGCTTAAACGGATTAAACCACGTCTCTCGCCTGGGCTTTATAAACATTAATCATTAGGGCCGTTTCATAATTTTACCGAAATTTTACTAATCTTGTCCAAACGTCGAAATATATGTTATGCTATATTGTATATATATATATACATGGTTTCCCTTGTGAACTTCTTTGTTTTTATCGCTTGTCACCTATCGAACTCTCGAAGTTCATATTATACCACACATTTTTGAAACTTATTATCATCATAATGTTACCATTTATCTGAAATGCTGTGGTTAAAACCACGTTAAATTACAAAGTGTTATGAACTGAATATCCTTAAATTTATAAAGCATTTAAAAAAAATTAAAAACCAAATCATTGGCCCCCTTTCATCACTTTACTACATTTATTCGAATACTATCTGTGTTAGTAAATTATTGACTAAACATTTTTTATTAATTTACGCATTTTTGTATACGTTTAGTATTACACAATGAATGAAATTAGAATTAATAACTTCAAATATGTTTATTGCACGTCCATATTTTATTATTATTCGATTGTCAAATTCGGAAATACAATGCAGTCAAATCTATCATATAAATATAGATTAAAAATTATTAATTATATCAATTACCTATTATAATTTATATTCGTTAAATAAAGTGTAAGTTGACTGAATTTTTCTTAGTAAACAAACATTTATCTGTTTCAATGTTAATATTATATCATCTTTTTTTATGATAGATATATACATTAAGTTAAATCCAAGTGAAATTGGATAATACAATTAGTAAGATATATAAATATATTATCTAAGCAACATTTTTAATTTTTTCTATATGTCACCGCTCTTCAATCGTTCACTTTATGTTCATCTGACGAATAATGACTCCCGTTTTCTTAATGCAATTTTTATTGGACCGTAAACTCCGTTTTACTCTATTCTCTCGCTTTTTTTCGGTCATTTTAAAAAAGCATTAAGCCTCCAAAAGGGAAACGCTAGCCGCTGCGGTGAGAGTAATACGGATAAAATGGACCAGTGTGCAGCGATTCGAGAACCGAGCCTCGCAGAGAAAGTGAGAAAGAGAGAAGAGCTAGGCATGAGCTGGCGGAGAAAAACCCGTCTCGTTTTAATGGAGAAGAAAATGTTCATCAAAGTTTTCCGTCCGTTTAAGGCGACCATAAATCAACCGGGGGGTTTTTCGCTCTGACATTTCGTTTCGTGAAATCCCCCCCACTCCGCCGATTTTTGGCGAGACCTTTGCCGAGAAATTGATTTGAATTTGAATACAATGTACAACATATAACAATGTACCAACCATACATATATGCTCTTCGCGTAATTTCACTGCTACAGCACAATTGCGATAGGGTGTATTCGCGTATATAGATCGGACCCCTGTTATGTGCATATTATATATTATATTGGTAACCGTGGGGTATATCTACCTGTCGCGAACGAATGGACCGGAAATATTATTAGGGTTTTGGGTGAAATTGTTATCGGGAAAAATATACTCGTACGGATGATATATATAACGGTGAGTCCTTTTAGAAAAAAAAAATATACCATAGACACAGCTGTAGATAAAAACGGAAATAAGAAACTCGACATTAAAATACATTTATATGTTTATATGTACCTATGAATGGATAAGGCAGTGGTGGTGACGGCGGCGCCGGTGATGGCGGTGGCCGTTGTATCGATAGATGGATAAATTTTAACCGTAATAACGTTCTCTGCATTCCGAAAAGTATTGATATAATAATAAAGAGACGCGGCGATCATTTTATACACCGTCTGCACATATAACAACGTGCAGCAAAAATGGCCTCTAATTTCGTCACGTATCCTGGTCACGTAACTGTATTCATATTTTATAGGTGTAAGGGGATTTTGAAGTTTGCGCGTTCGAAACCTTTGCACTTCGCGTGCTGTGAACGCATACGCGCGTATGATCTAAATATTTCCGAGAATGTTGGTACCTACGCCTTTAAGCCGTTCGGCTTCGTTACACCTATGACGTATCGCTCAGAGAGTACCTACATCGTTTGAAATGGTCCGCCAACGCAAACGTGTCTCCTGGAAACTTACGTGTATATATAATATACAACCGATGTCAACAAGGCCGAGACTTTAAGCTTTGAACTTTTAAGTTTTATTTTTATTTTTTTAAATTATTCAACATGCGTTTACGGAGTGCGATTACGGATTAACTCTTATAATATAATAATATTATATATTTGCAGTATTATAATAATATATAACATATATTATTATGATACGATCTACTTTTGAATTGCGTTTTAATACAAAAAAAAATATATATTATTTTAGAGAATATGCATAATTAAATGGATGGAGAAAATACTGTAGATTATGTAATTATTTGTATAACATAATATTTACCTTTTTACTGTGATTTTCTCTTCATAACGTTTGGAGACGTTCTATTTAAGCTACTTTTGTATGTGTAAATATGTATATAATACGTTAAACATGGTAGAAATATACTCAATTATATCAGCTTGAATCAACAGAAATATTATATACAAAAGTTTAATTTTAATGCATAAGGTAACATCGAACAATACACTTATTTATTTAGTATATATGTCGTTTCCGGTGCAATAAATCGTTGATATATCAATATTTAAATTACTTATAAAATGAATGAGTTTATATTAAAATAAATTCGTGGAAAATGAATGTAAATAATTACTGGTTCAAAAATTTAAACTGTCCATTTCATTTTGGATATATTATATTATTTTTTTAACAGTTCTAGTCAAATATTAGACAATTAAATATTATAATTAAATTTATAGTTTCATAATAAAATCAAAGCATATAGTTTGTATGTTTCTAGAATAATATTGTAAAATACTATTGTAATGCAAACATCGAAATAATTTAAACCATTTCACGTGCAACGGATACATATAATATTGTATCATATTTATTAAAGATGTCTAATTTACTCGCTAAAATTACATTAGATTTGTTCTGTTACTAAGCTTTGAGTAGTACAGCTTAACTAATGCTTTAAGTATCACTGAATTTGCTCGAAACCCAATAAATGGAATAGGTTACAATTAATATCAAAACCTATTTTTTGGTTTTTTAAAACTTTATACAGATAATATAGAATTTTAGTTTTTTTTTTGTCCGCTAGATTTGAAAATTTAATTTTGTTTTTTAATCGACTGGGTAAAAATGAAACTTCTTCTGCGCTATAGCTACGAGTCAATATAACAATCTGAAATATTACGAAGTATATCGAAACTAATAATATAAGTACATTTATTTATATGATTCATTAAAATCATGTTAATCACTACATATAATATTAGTCGTAAAACAAATTTTACGTATGGATTTTAAACAACTAAACTATGTTTTAAAACGTATCATAAATGTTTGAATAAATAAACAGTGCAAAGAATATTATAATATTATGATCGAACAATGCGCAGTCGGTGGTATGTGCACGAAGTATAATGTTTACGTTGAATAATAATAATATACAATAATATGTTATTATAACACGCGTATGTTATTGTTTCACAAAGTTATGAAATCAAAAATAAAAACAATAAGTATAAAAAACTTATATTCACACAACGGTGGTGTATAATATTTGTACGTTTTTATGCCTTTATACCGTGGTATTTAATTGCATCTAAAACGTTGGTTGTTGTTACCGCGATAACAATAAACGGCGTAGAAAATTTGTTGTCTTTTATTTTTCCACAAAATAGGACGTTTCATAATAATAATATATACGTACACGTTCGTATATAATATTATGTTTGTACGTGCATTGCGTAAATCTTCGAGTGCGTAAAGGTCGAAAAACGAATACAATTCTTTTGAAGGCGTCGCAACGTGTACGCATTGTACTACAATACACCATGAATCGTGATGTAATAAATTATATTATATACGCGCGTGTGGAAAATGGAAATGTTGCAGTCGCGTAGTCGTTAACTTTTTAATACTTAAAAAATAAACTAAAACAAAAAATTTGAAAAGCCGCAAAGTTTGATAAGCGCAAATATATATTTATAATAATATCAGGGAATAATATTATATAGGATTGGTGGTACCTATAGTGGAGAAAAATAAAAATCTACAACGGCACTGAACGTATATAATAATAATAATAATAACGTTCTGCCAACCAATTGTCGTCGTCGTCATCGTGCTGGGATCCTTTAAATTTACGACTTTTCCACGTCACGACAACCATCGCCCGCGCCACCATCGACCTTTGCACAGAAGAGCGGCTGTTGTAGGGAAAGGTTGTACGCAGGAAGCACATTCAGCGGTTGTTGGTAGGGGGGACTGGCAGAGGGGGGCGGTTGGTCGGTGGGTTGCGTGTCAGCTGCAGATAGCCGTCCGACAATATAACACTTGCTCTACCCATTATACCCTCCCCACCCTCCCCTTAAACCTCCCTAAGTTCGGAAGACTTCTATATATATTATATAATATATATTGTGGTACGTAAACCGTATCCAGCCAAGAGGACAATTTAATGCAGCCATGGATCGAAAATTATCATCTGCCCCTTTATCTGCAGTAGGACCGAGTCCGTGGTGGAAAAAAAACATAGAAACGGTAAGGAGCGGGTGGATGGGCGGGCTATATAACGCTGGTGTGTGTGTGTGTTTGAGGGAGAGAAACAGAGTGACAGAGAAAGAAATGAAATGCGCACAATGGGACCTTTTATGTAATAATATATATATAAATATAAAACACGAAAACGCGAGCGCGCTCAGTCGATGGCCAGACGATGACGAAGAGTGAGAGAGAGAGAGAAATAAAAACCGTTCGATCGCAATCAAAAAACGCATCCGGACATCCGCGGCGGTAATTCCAATGCGCCCCACTATATATTATTTATACAGAATAATATATTTTTTGTACAGTTTTTTCACTCTTTTTTTTTCATCCGGCAATCAAAGTTTTCATCGTATCGTCCGGAAATGCTAAGGCGCCAATATTGTCTAGCTGGGTGTGTTGTCCGTCGTACGAGTAATGCGATTCCGTAAGTCATATTGTCACGAAAAAATATAATAATGTATATATTGAAAATGCTGTCACATAATTATTGTTCAGTTATAGTATATAAAACGAAAGTTAAGGCAACAATATAAGATAAAAATTAAAAAAAAAAAATCAAATATAAATCGGATACCACGATATAATATTATTATCACGATCTTATTAAACGACAATAATTATTAATTATTAGTTTATAACATCAAATACCTATATGAATTAAAATATTATACTTACTACGCCTCACGTTAAGGCAAATTTTAGAACAACTTTATTAATTATTAAACAGCGATTTTTTTACCACGAACCAATGAAAATAATAACCTTATAGGAATCGAATAATGACTCGAAAAAATAAAAAGATATACTACTGGAGGTCAGATTTATCAGTAATTTATGAGACACTTTTTTATTGCACTTGTTTCTATACCGACTTCATTCGTTTCTATGATGAATTTATGAGTTTGTAATATAAAAATAAAATTATAAATGTTTCTTAGAAATTCAAAAGGCTTGTCCATGTCTCAATGTCTGCTCTACGAGTTTTAAACTTTGATGATATTCATCATCAAATTTGATTTTTTTTTCTATATGATCTAATTAGTTCTTTAAATAGGTACCTATATAATATTTGATAGCAAGCTTAATTATATATTGTTATTTCATTTTCGTGGGTTAATCAAATCAAAAACTATGTTAGAATAATATAGAAAATTAATGTTAGACAAATTTCACTCGACTCAAAATAACCCGATTAATAACATGATTTTACATGTTAAAACATGTATAAATACCTACTATGCGAATATTTATTCTTGCTATAACTTAGTCACTTTTGAACCTATGAAGTTGGTTTAGGAAAATTAGTGGTTATTAAAGTTAAAACTTTATGGCTGCAGCTGGATGCCGTTCTAAAAGATGTAGGCATAGTGCACATACGCACAATTGAATAAGTACACAAAAATAAAACGAAAATCAATATCACACATTTTTAGAAAATTATTCAAGAAATATTCTTCTTTAGTATATCGACGAACGACAATAGTATTATGATTAAAATAGAACAATATTATGCTGAGATATCGAATGCGTCCAGTTATCGCAAACACTCCGCATATATATATACGAATATATTTAGTATATATGTCATAATATATAAAAGTTCATAGAGTTCAAACGAATATATATATACATTGTCAAGCAGCGTTCGTTTCGGTCCGGTAATTTATAATTGATGCTGTAAACAACGGTCTGCAGTCCATGGACCACCGCTGACTTCCTACCATCCATCTACCCCACGCTCGAATACGAATAATAAACGATTCCGCTCACGTACCACAGTCAGTACGCCTGGGCCACGACCACTGGACTGGGGACGAAGGGATGGTGGGTGGCGGAAGAAGTCACCCGACGCGTGTGTATGTGTCTGTGTGTCCCCAAACAAAGTCTATCGACCCCTTTGCGCTGCACATTATATTATGTGCGTATAATACTACATATTATATATATATATATAGTCAGACGCCTACGCTGTATAATGACGTCTGATGAAAAATGTGTGTTGTGAAATGATGGGATGAAATACTTCATATACTATAATCTCTTTGGACAAAAAAAAAATTATAAAATATACCTACGCATATAAGTTAGGTCTACTGGAATAAGGCAATTCAAAAAAAAAAAAAAAACACGTACCTATACTAACCGCTTAGGCGCGCCTTGCGCTTAATCTCGCGGAGTCGTTTATAAACACTCGAAATATTACCGTCAGAGAGAAACGGACGCGTGTAATGACTTAAAAATATACCGTTACGTCCAACATCTATAACTAAACTAATATCGCTAGTGAGTAATTTGGCAAAGCAGATGTGATTAAACTTAAAAAAAAAATTGTTTGAACTGTAACTTCTTCCATCGAGTAAAGCTCACAGGGAAACATTCTTAAAGTTTCGAATCCGCAATATTTTGTTCTTCGCCATCTATAATAATACATTTTTATTATTGCTATTTGTATAAAAATGTATCCTGCTCAATTTTCTGTTATTTCTTATGTACGCGATCAAATCATGAATTAATAAAACAATTAAAATCGTGTTCTAAGACTTCCGAAAACCGTTAAATAGCTATATAAAATATAATTCGACCAAAATATACTATATATTTATTTTGCATAGTCTAAACTAAAATCTGTCTAAATCAATTCTTTTTTTAATAAATTGTATGCTACTTATTTACAGGTATTGAATAAATAAATAATAAATTCAATTACACAGTATATGTAATCAATGTTTTTTCTTGCATTCTCGTATTATATTATAAAGTAATTTATCTGGGAAATTAAAACTTTGTGTTATTATTTACCGGACGACATTATATCAGAACCGACTTTCTTTACTCGTCCGTGACTAGTGAACAATAAAATTAAGCAAGAGTATAATATAAAGAAATATAAATATGTTTAAACTGATGTAAGTCATTATTACTCGAAATTTTGATTTAAGATATAAGTTATACTATACTATCGAGAAATTGAGTAACAATTATCTCAATATTATGTACAAAAAAAATTTTTAAAGAATTATTATTACGCGATGATGATCCTACGGCTTCAACGTTGTTATTATTATTATACTCATTTTTTTTGTTGCTGAATATAATTAAGTAATATTGGAAAATAATGAATGGTATGATGTTTGATATAAAGTGTATTTGTATATATTTATGCTTGTCGTTGTTATTACAAATAATTTTGTCGAACCATTAATTATATAAATAATAATTAATATTTACTACTCAAAACATTATTTTGTCTTGATAACGTCTAAAAGTTATATTTATTAAAAACTGTTTTTATTTAATATATTATTATAATTAACTTGAACTTGAATATAATTATTACTAAAAGTTTAAAAAAAATTAAATTTTGAGAAAGGTTTTGTACGTATAATGTATATACATTTTAAACTTAATTTCACAAGCAGATTGTTTTTTTTTTTTTTTGTAATAATGACTTATTATTTATACCATATTTTATTGGATTTTAATTATGTGATACAACAATCAATTTTTAGTTTTAATTATTGTAATTAATATTTTTTATAGATATAATATGTGACGTCGATGAAAAAAAGTATACTTCCGGTCCATGTACAGTCAAGATTTAAAAATTCAAGGTCAGAATATATTTACAATATATTTTATATCTAGGAAAAGTAATAATATTTTACATTATTATTAGAGTATGATTTTAGAAATTATTTTCATGCCAATTTCGGCGTTATTTAACGCATCTACAAATATTGTGATAAAAATAAAACATGGTGAAAATAACTAAATTAGCTTCTAATAATTAGCCAAAGAAACATAAAGATCTTTGAACGTTTTTTTAAAACAATTCGTTGTGTAACGCGAGGTGCTGAAAATTGTTAAAATTAAACCTTTATTTCTAATTTTGATTAAACAGTGTGTCGATGAACAAAATAATTAACCATTATATTTGAAAAAACTATATTATTTTACATAAAAGTTCCTGCCTTAAGGGTGCAAAATCTAGACAATTAAAAAACATTTATTGTCTAAATTAATTTACAAATAGTCTTAATGAATTTTAATACGAAAGGTTAATTTATTTTTACGTGAAGTTTCATCAACAAATTAGTTTTAAATTATTATTATGTAGTACTTTAAAACATTATACTCGTATACAATACAATAAGGTAGGCCCGAAGTTATAGTAATATAAAATAATTATGATCAAAGGCTGATTTGACAAAATTGTATTTCACGTAGAAAATTGATAAAAAGATTAGTAGTAAACACTTTTGTGCAAAATGTACGTTTTGCAGTTTAATTGTCATAGATATCGGTAATTGACTAAGCTTTTAAAATTCTATCAAGTCTTTTATCCATATGTGAAAATATAACTTATACATTTGCATATTTCATATAATTATTATATAATTGTCCGTAAATACATAAAAAATAATGTGTATATTCTCGGATTTGGATTATTAGGTATGTTTTGTAATATTATAATGATGAATTACATTTTTGTTAATTCTATAGTATATAAATAGTATTATGTTAAATAATTTGTTTTTCTTAAACAAATTTCTATAATTGAAATTATAATAATTAATTTTATTTATCCCTTCAGATGAATTAGAATCATACTTATTACTATAATACTATACAGAGTAATCTTCTTAAGTGGCCGTACTAATTTATGTATTAAAAAAAAAAAAACAACGATTTTAAATAAATAATTAAAGTCTTAAGTTATAATATAACTATATGTTTTTACAAAAGAAATCTAATTGTTTATTCAATGGTGTTTTTAAATAATTTTTTGTTTATAGTTTTCCTAAAAAGTAACTTTTATTACCAATTATTTCAAACAAAGAGATTTTGTATTGAAAACTGAAAAATTTGCAATAAACTATACAATAAAGTTTTTATTATAAAAGCAGAAACATAATGTACTTATTTTACAATTATTATTGTAACTGTATAATAATTAAAATGGATTATTCCACTGAGTAAACATATTATAATCAGATATATTTTTAGTAGTTTAAAAGGAAGTTTGGAAGATTTAATAGTTTAAACATCCAGTGATATAGTAATGTAGTATAATAATAAAATGTAAAATAATTATATCATAGTCGAAATGAACGACTTTACGAGCCTTCCAAGTGAGACAATTTTGTAATATTATAGTGTATTAAAATGCTAATGTGGAATAATATGCGATTTATCTAAATGATGAGTTTAAATTTTTACACGTCATATTTTGTGACTGATCCAAACGCTGTCTTGCCCGAAGAAATATACGTGCAAGTACATGAAAATTCGAAAAGGCAACCAGGTTGCTAGGCGACAAATAGCGTGTGAGGATGATGTAGCCATACCTTGAAAATTCAGCCTATCTAATATGTAGTCGTCGATTTGGGAAGGATTGCGCATATAAATAATATGTACAGTGTACACTGGAAATAATTTTGATTTCAATTAGTCCATAATATACTATATACATATATAGTATATAATATAATAAGTACCATATATAATAGTATGATATATATATTTATAATATACCTATACTTTATGACCCGTATCATCGTAAGACACACACGCGCGAGATAACATCGGTAACAGAATTTAGGATAATTTGTGTAGACTAACAGTCAAACTTTCCAGGCATTTGAATATGTAGGTATAAGTTTCCGGATCTGATCAAACAGTTAATGGGTTGTAAACGCAATTTTTATTATCATATTATAAATGTATAACACCCAGGTAAAATTTAAGTGGTGATTTATCGTAATCGTGAGTTTAAAGTATACTTGTTCGTTGTATATACTTAAGTGATAAAAGGTATAATATTCTATGTATTTTTTTAAACGATAAATAACATGATATTACATTAATAGTAGTTATAAATACAATCTTAAGTATTTATTATATTATATTTGTTGTTTTAAGACTTCGAAGCCGGAAACAAATTTTGTTCTATATCTATCAGCCGATTATTTCTGATAAGTTTATCGCTTTGAAATAATGTCAGACGTTTTTTTCGCGAATCTTCTGACGTGTAAAATCGATTTCCTATATACGTGGATCTTTTTTGGAGGTTATTTATTGTCCACGGCAGCCTTACAATAGTATACACGCTGACCGACTATTTAGAATATGATTTCTAACGGGGAAACGAGTGTACTCAGCCTCCGGGTCTTGCAAGTGCGGGAGTCGTTGTTCTTTTAAAAGATCGTCTGTCTCTTTCACGCTCTCTATCTGTCTGTCTCTTCATACTGTCGTTCCACGTGGCCAATCATTTTTCTTTTTTTACGTTTCCCGTTGTATTACAGACATCAAAAGGCGTTAGCACACACCTCTCACTGACACTCACACGTACACACTATCGTGTAATTCTAGAAGAAATGGCTGTAGTGTATGTCGGTGGGAGGAGGGATTTAGAGACCGGCTAAAACCGTCGGAATCAGACATTTTTCAAACACGCCGCGAGAATATCCCCCACCTACTACTATCCGGTTGTTAAATCTTTGTGAGCCCTGACATCCATTTGTTATCCGCAGGTAGACCCCGAATAGCGTTAACGACTTGCCCCACCACATCCGGTGTCGTAACTGTGAGGTGTCGGGGTCATTGATGGTGATGGAACCGGAAACGTGGTCAGGGGTAAGTGATGGAATTTTGCAAACGAGAAAATAGAAATATTTCCTATCCGTTTTAGGAATTCAGCTCGCCAGTAAACCCGTCGGACGGCGTCTGTTCGACCAACGTGAAATTGTTGCCAGCCAACGAACCGCCAAATACCTTTGCCACGAGCGCCATGTATGTGCTTATATGTCGTGTATGTAGCCTAAGTAATGCGGCGCGAGCAAGACTTTTCCCTCGTACGATTTTCTAAAAAAAAAAGATGAACTCGTTTTCGAAGGCGGTATTTTATAACTCGTGATCACATAGTTGCGACGATGCTTATCAAAGAAATATTAATTTCCACAAAATTTTCATTTTGCGTGTTTTCTGCGTAGATAACTATTATATTAAAAACAGACTTGACTTATAAATTATACGTTACTTTTACCGTTTATACATTTATTCCCACATAATAATATATTTCAAGTGCTTAATACCAGAAACAAACAGATTTTCAATTAAAAAAATTATAAACCATCGCTATTATGTACTAACGTATTTTGGGTAATAACTCATAATATACACATAATAATAAATTATTTGACACTTTTTCTTAGCTATTTCTTAAGCTTTTTACCATTTTATTAAATATTACTTCGATTTTCGTGAAAAAAACTAACGTAAAGTACACTCGTTTACCATGAGTAAGAATTTTTATTTGTATACTAAACATTATCGACGAATGATACGAATTAAGGCGTTATCAGATCCTTTTTATGGGTAAAGAATTCAGATTTTTACCCTTTCATCGGACCCCTAAAGCGTACAACGGCAATAGTCGTGTATACACAGACGTAATCGTTGTATTTTTGTCGCGAGTGTATGTGACAACGACTCCGTAGGCGATTTAATAACAATCGCGTTAAGTAGTCAGCATTCGTTTAAATCGAAATTTATGCGTATTTTAATAACGTTCACGCGCACTTTATATTGTTTGTCTGTAAACTTTCTCCCGGCTATTTACGAAGAGCGCCGGTAGTGTCGCCGGTGACGTTTACATCATTACCACTAAAATTTAATTAATTGCACAGCCACAGATACTGATTTCACATCATCTTTTGACTATCTCTCAATATCTTGCTCCGCACTATAACTTATTTATAAAATTCTTATTTCATGTTCACTTTATTTTTCTATACCAAAGATGTGCCATTTTTATAAAATATTATTGCGTAGATATATAAAATACAAGTGGATTTTCGTTAGTTCTTAGCAGAAAACTGTGGACATGACACATAGTATAGTGGGAAACTGTTAGCAAAGTTAGTTGATAGAAAGTTATGATATTCTGTCTTTTATTATATTTTACTACTGTACGTGAATATTTATATGTTATATTTATTACCCATTCCCAGTATTTTCAATTTGAAAACATTTCTTAAATATAATATATATAATGATATAAATACGGCATTGATATTATATTGCACGACGCGTATTACTTGCTTATTTTTGAATGGAACAAAGTCCTTAAGGAGTATTATGGAAAACTTTTAAATACGGACTGTTGTTTAGCAAATAAAAAACTTTAGATCCCGATAATACAGACAAATAACAATAAAACAATAATAAGAAAACATTAAAACATAAAACATTATTTATGTTAGTTTCTTTGAATTATTTAAATGGCTACAGATCTTAAAGACTGAAATTGGCAATTTTATAAATTTTAAATTGAAAAACAAAAATCTATATTAAAAGAAAAAATAACCAATTACATGGAAATCGAAACTTCAAACTTGCTCTTATTTAAGTTTTTTAAGTTTAACTAAGAAATGCGTCAGTTTTATAAACTAACAAGCGCCAACGTTTAATATAAGTAAATATCATAACGTTGGTGCGCGTTATTATAAAAATATTATAAAAATATGAAGAATATATTTTTTTAATAATACTACTAAAATAATACCCGTTAGTTGGGCACTCACTGTATAGGCAATTTCGGTACATTGGCGCGAAAGACGTTTATTTCAAATTTACTGCCTTCGTGCACAATGGACATTTTTTGATACGACGACAAAATAATAGATAATTCTAATTACAGTTATTATACAGATACTGTATTCAATAATGTTTTAATTACACGTAGAGCTTGGACATTTAGTCGAGCACCTAATAAGTAATAACAGCGCATTTTTTATTATTAAACATGGTTTACTTATAATGATATTATAATTATAAACATCATGCAGTCGAAAAATAACCCAATGAAAAATCGTTTCGACTATGGCAATGCGTTATTATGTGTGTACGTATAGCAATATTTATTCATAAATTTTAAATTGATTTACAAGTTTGTCGTTTTAACGACGCAACAATAGCAATCGAGTTTATAATTTATGTATAGTCTTTTAAGAGATGTACGTTTATTATCTGGCCTCGGATTCTTGGGTTACGAAGAAGCGCTCGGGTTTGTTACAGAAGTATTATAAAGTTTGGAATGAACCCAAGGGACTTCAAACATATCCGTAGAAATTTGTTTTTTTTTCTGTAAGAAAAGCTGCGACCCATGTACAGTTACCGCAGGCACATACAATAGCAGGCGGTCGGCTGCGGTCGCGGTTTATTGAGGTGTTCTGCATTGTGAAAACTATTTATTGGGATTTACATAATATTATAGTTTAATAAAAATGGTTATATTTATAGCATAAAGTGTTCTCATTCTGGTATAATTGCTCAAGCAACATTTTTATTTTTTATATTCACATTTTCCACGCCAGTCTTTCGTCCATAATATCGAATACAAATCCAATATCCATATTTGTTTACAGATTTATAATAATACATCGAACAAAGCTATAACAGTTAAAGTAAAGATAACAAACTCGCTCTGGCTATATAAACATTATATGTATATAGACAATAATAATATTAACAGTAGTTCCTTCCTACGGAAGTCACTTTCTCCCCACCCTCTATTGAATCAATTAAACCTAGTATTGATTTTTACCATAACTATGTTTGCCATTAACAATAGAACTTATGTTTGCCCATTGTAAGCATATGTGTGAGTGTGTGTATTGAAAATGTTTTCTCTGCTTGTTCTTTATTTCCTTTTTTTTATTACTTCTTCCCCCAACACACTCACACGTATATATTTTGGCCAGATCCGTGTATGCGTGGGTGTACGCCAAACGATCGATTACGCCAATGTCGTTTTCTACGGTGTCCACCGCCGCCGCCGAGTAGAATGCAAATACATTCCGGCGAAGTTTGTTTAAACAGCGTGCAAAGACTGCAAAGGGTGCGAGCCTTTGCCTGTCTACGTATTACATATATAGTGTATATAGGTACATATTACAATATATATATATAGAAAGTCGACAAGTAAAAGAAAATGCGTCACGCGCAAACAAATGGACTAAATCACAAAAACAGGTCAGAAATTTACTTTACTCACGGATCATTTTCTTCCCTAACTTCGTTTCACACATACTTTTACTCTCACACACGCGTGTGTGCAATGAATCCGCGTTTCTTCAAAAACGTTTCCAAAGCGTATTTCAATGCACGTTTTACCTATGTAATTAAAATTTGTATGTAAAAATCGTCTGTGCGTTCTAAATAATAATTGTAATATTAAAAACACGATGGTCCTTATTTTTAAATACCAACCAATCTTTTTATAATGTCTTGAGTACGAAAAAAATTGTTATCAATTTGTTTAGTGATAACAACATAACAGTCTTACAATTAAAGTCATTTCAAAATACGATATTTTATAATATTTCTTCGTTACGATTTTCTTAAAAAAATAAACCTCATTAAAGTATAATCTTTCAAACATTTTTTGTTGATATTTTTCACAATATATACCATGTAGGTAGTTAATTTAGACATCTTGAAACATTGATGCGTTATCAATAAATTATATTTAAACCAGATTTTTTTTCAATGTAGTCCTCCCGTTACGACGTAATATTTAAAACAATGAAAGTTCTTGGTAATATTATAATTGTCCGTCCCTTTTGAATGAACGTATATAAAGTATGTTATTTATAAACGTGTTTTAACAGTTTCGGAACTGTTTAAGGTATTCCATAATAATATTATGTAAATATGGTAACAATCGAAGGACGTGCGTAGAAATAATTTGATTTCGTCCGCTTATAAATTGCGAGAAATTTTCAATTCACAACTTAACTATAAAATACGGTACTCGACATAGAACTTCAAAATGGCTACGGAACCGTAATTGATATTAAAATGTATATTATAAATTATAATACCTATAAAGTTTAATAGATTAAAATACATAATAATTCTTCGCAATTAGATAATTTTTAGCTTAAACAGTATAATATTAATAAATATACTCGTATTGTATAACATATACAATTTTTTTATTCGTAATACTAATTTATATGTATAATCAGGTGTATAGGTGTATTTCAAATATTTTATTATATAATTTAACATATTTTGTTTTATTTAGTCAGTATACTATAATATAAATTAACAATTAATGTGATATCTTAATAGTAACTATAATTTCAAAATTTTTAATTAATGAAAAAAAAAATATTGGCATTAAATAAGATTGATAATAAAATATTAATTTTAAACTTTTAGAAAAATTGCTTACTGGATGGTGGTCAAATTTTAATTTATTTTATAAAAATAAATATTTATTTGAAGTTCATTTTGATGAAGCAGAATAATTTAGGTTCGTTATCGAAAACATTTTGCGAGGGAGTTCGTTATACGTTCTTATATCGAAAGCAAAACAGGCCGAGGAATAGTAGACGTAGTGAGGGTAGATGGATGGAATTGTTTCGAAAAGTTTTTTTTTCTTCATCCGATTGGTCTAACTAGCCATGTACGCTTTGTCCATAACTAGAGGGCATTCTTAACAGTAAAGGTGGTTGCGGCGGTATAAGGAATAAGTTTATAAACTTTCGAAAGATTGCCTCTTCAGCCACCGCCCATTTCGCCTCGAGTTTAGAACCCTAGCCTCTTCTTATCTTTATCTTTAAATATACTATCGTAGTAGTATCATACTTGGAATAAGTAATCAGCGTAATATTTTCTTATTTTTACATTTGAATAATTTTCTATAGATATATAACTAAAGTACATCATAATTTTGTTATTATTATTTTGAGTGTGTTTCGCTGTTTCGTTTATTTCATATATATAAATATATGTATTGGAATAATGTAATGAACATAATATAGTGGTTAGTTATAAAAATTTTAAACAAATAATTATAAAAGTGTATAACTGTCAGAATATTTTTTTATTAAGCTAAAACATTAATGTTTCTAAAAAATCATGTGTTTGAATTCATATTAATTAATCTCTGTAATAAATTCGTATCATAATTAGAACTTACAATTCATTCATTTACAAATTTTCACTCATTTTTTTTTTTTTAGTTTTCATCGTACCTTTTTTTATAATTATTATTCAGTATTTACAATGCAGTTGTAATTCCAGTTTTATATCGCTTCAAATGTTGCCGATATTAAATTATTTAAATTAACTTACATAATACGAATATATGTTAATAACAACTAATTTATATTATAATTATGTAGTGTTTTAGTAGGTATAACATATTCTCAATAATAAAGTAAGAAATTGACGTTTTTAGATACTAACCTAAATCAAGTGAACGTATTATGATTTCTACCTTATCACTCGTATTATTTGAGAAATGTGAGATTTTTCTGTATTTAATACGTATATAAGTTTTCAAACTTTAATATAAAGCAGTCGACTTTTTCGTCAAATTATAAAAGTTATTAAAAAATCCAGGGTTTTTTTTTATTTTTTATATAAACTTGATTACAAAATTTAGTTATGTATATTATGTTTTTTTAATAACACTACATTTAATGTATGCTTATTAACCGTGTCGAATTAATTTTATGACGAAAAAAATACATAATAATATATTTTACATCATTAGCTGAAGGGATGAACGTTTAATGTACCATTACAACGCGTTCAACTTTTAATTTAGTTTTACGCATAATATGTTACTAATACTTTTATTATACTATTATACAAAGTAGGTACGTTTATTTTTTTCTGCTTTATAAAATTACATGGTTGCGTTATGATAACATATGAAACTCCCGCCTGACGTAATTTCCAACAATATTAAAAGTATATTTAAATTTTTTCTATGTGTGGCAACATACGCTCAATATCATTACTTATTTAAAATAATTTCCAATATAAAATATGATAATGATAATTTATTCCAGAATAATATTAACATTCTGGAATTAAAACGTGAATATAATCATAAACTAATCGAAAATACCGCATAATATCTAATATATTGTCGATTATTACTACATTATCTTGTTTATGTTCTGTATTTTATGTGCACCGCGTTTCGTTTAAAACAAAATTAATTTTACGATTTAAACACTATTTTAGAGAATGTGATAATTATTATCTATTGTATAATTCACTCCCCGTTTGCAACAAAGTAAAGTAAAACTGATGTAAACCAAAGAGAGTTCACCATCGGGAATAGTTTACAGGTTATTAAAATCTGAAGTGTTTACAATAATAACCCATATCGTATTGTGTTCTATACAATTAGGTTACATAATGTTGTTATCACGTTATTTACTAACATTTCTGATTGTTTTTGTTTAGTTAACAACCTTAACTTATATTATAACAATCTAATACAATACAAATACTCCATTGTACATATTGTATTGTTGATTCATAGGTGAACATTTAAAAACCAAGTATATTTATTCTTATTATTGCACGTAAATGGAATGCAATCGAACAGACGGACTGGATGTGGCGAAAACAAGTGTAACCACCTTGTCATAAGATAGGCCAACGATGAATATCGTGGTAACTGTTCGTTGTGAGTAGATATACCGTGAAAAATAATGTAGCCGATGGCTGTGTCCAACGCGCTTGCCCACGATCAGTGTACATAGTTAGGTTATGAGTTTCTGAACACCACGTCTACGTGAAGTTTATCTGCATTGATAACTGATAATCGATAAATATTAAATATTATTGATATACAGGTAATCACAATTAAGCGACCACCGTCAGCATCATTTGTGTCTCGTAGTTAACATAATATAATGGCAATCGTGTTACCGTGTGGTCATCAAATTCGTTTTATTATCGTCCGTCTCAAAGCTGTTTGCTTCTACATTTTGCGCCGCTCGTAGTTCGTTACGGTTCTTGCGAGAACATAAAATAAAATATTATAGCAGTACTCGTCAGTGCGATGGATTTTCAGTCTCGATTTTTGATCAAAAAGCTGAAATCGTTTTAGCGTCGTCGTCCCGCGTCTGTGAGTGCGTATAATAGTGATGCTTTTTAACACTTCTGTTTTAGAAAAAAAATTGATAGGTAACTTGTTAAAACAGAATGCACACAATACATTAGTATATCATTTTATTATGCATACGTTCTTTCATGTACGAATAATATTTAAAGGAAAATTGCGTACGTGTTTCCATACAACATATTTTAAGAATTATATAACTCTCTGTCGTTAAATTTCTGTCTACTATTCGGAGGTGTTCGTTATTCAGGGAGTTTATTGAAAAGATTTAATTTTTTCATATACAAGGGTCAGCTATTTGAAGGCATCCGTTACGCGAGATTTTACTATACATTATTGTATATATGTTTGGAACATAGAGCTATGTGTATTATATAATAGGTTCTACACAGTAGGTACAATGTAAAAAAATAACTTGAAATAAATGTGTCAAATATTATCGTACATTAAAGATGCTTTGTATTATTCATGTATAATAATTTTTTTTAAAAATCTTTTATAATATTAAAAGTCACGTATCTATACTAGATCTGTATTATTTTATAGCTAAGAACTGTATAATTGGGCAACCGGCAAATGCTGTGGAACACTGGAAAAAAGCAAGGATTAAAGAAATAATTAAAGTTAAGAACAATTTCTAGGTTGTTTTAAGCTTGTAAATCATGAGTATTATATTATAGCGGATTTCGATTTCGTCAAAGTATTATTTCGAGGAGGTGGGGAATCAAATATTTTTTTTGTCGTCACCACGTCAGCGGAAACAAAAGACGATCATGTATAGTGCTATAGCGTATTATATACGTTTTAGTCGTAATACGTATACGTACTTCGTCGTCATCGCATTATATAACAATTTATAATTTATATATATAATATTATATGATATGTATAAACCTATGTATTATGTATGGTATATGCATTATTAATACCCCATACAAACAGTATATTATGTATATTATTTCTGTATAGACTCTCGCATCGTTCAAGTGTATATAGGAAGGTATATATGGGGAAATGGCCGGTATGGCTGTAGGGGTTTACTGTGAGATTATTTTATTATATTATATAGTTATTATCGAAATACCCAGTGTATGATGAGGATGAGCGGCAGTATCTATATAAACAAATACAAAATCAAATAACCCCACATTACACCACCATACCGAAATAAAATATTATTATAATGTAGGTACATTGTATACTATACAGACAATACATTAATTTACTATTTATTAAATTTGTAGGTACCTACCTATATTATGATATGATTTTATATGGTACAAAATGATAGTTTGGCACCCCACGAACCTCCGAGATTATGCGCCTATCTATGCTTACACTTTAAAAATGTTCGCAGGAGGTAGGATTAAGAGCATTATTACAAGTAGAAACGAAACTGTACGTAAAAAGCAGTTGAAAATGTTATTAAATCCCACACAGGAGTCAAAAATCAAACAATATATTGGCTATATAGGTATGTACAATCAATTTAGCTGAATTTCAGTAAAAAATTCTTTAAAAATTGCATTGAACAATAAATATCTTTTGAACTTTTACCTCAGTAAATAATCGAGATAATTAAATTTATTTTTGAATAAATACTCAAAACTTTTATTGTATATATCTAAATTATGATCACGTGTATTAAATGTTTCATCTATTTAAAAAAAATTATTATCTGAAATTTAAGTAATGTGTAGTAATACATTTTTTTACCGATAAAAGAATATTTCAATATACTTAACGAAGTAAGTGGTACCTGATCGCTAATTAATTCAAATGATACATTGTTCATCGTGGTAGATTGCCTGCAGTTGTTATGACATTGCCAAATTGCAATACCATCAGAAAAAATATAAAATATTGTCTGAATCGTGCATAGACATTATTGATTAAACTAGTATATGGTCTATGGAATTGTGACAAAAAAAAAAAAACAAAGAAACAAAACAAAACAACCCTATCGTAATAAAATACGCGACCAAAGCGACATTGTGAAACCAATTTTATGGTTTTGAGGATATTACTAGAATATATATAATCTCATATCAATCTGTATACAGCGTATTCTGTATTCCACGGTTGGCGCATGCAATAATATATGTATATTATGTATATATGAACTAGATTATAACGGTAGACGCGCCAAAGCCGGTACATTTTTTTTCAAAATTAGTTTCCGTCGAGTTATCACGATAACTATGAAAACTCGTTGAGCCAAGTAAAAAGTAATTTTATAACATATGAAATATAAATGTATTTTACATTCTGAATCATATATTTGTAAAATATGCGTGACGCAAATTTCGTGTTACGGTTTTAATATTTCACAAAATGATTATGCGCGCGAATAATCCAAAACGAAAAAAATAATATCGGTCCATAAATTACTATTGGTTGTTATTATATTGTTGTTATATCTTTATTTTTATTAATTTCTCGAGCTCGTCATCACCGTTACTTATCGAAGCGCCAAAATCCCTATCTTTCGTATTTTCTTTCATTCTCGTTAAAGTAATGAATCGTTTTACGACGCACCCATCTCCCGCCGCCATCATTGGGCACGTGATCTACGTCGTAATCGACCCTCGTCGACGAAATCGCAACACATACACTGCTATAAATCTATAATAGCCAATATCAGTCGAATAAACGGTAAACATATTATATAAAAACCGTACGAACTTGTTATATATTGCTACGAGGTAGAATAACAATATGTACGTACCATACGGTTCACAGAATTTCGATAATGATAATGATGTATATTATAATATAATATCACAAATTATCGACGACGAACGATATTATTGACGGGCGAACGATGAGGGATTATTTCGTGTGCACAATAGATACAGCGTAATGACGAGGGAACGCATATTTGGCAGTATATTACGTAATTATATCATTACGAAGAGAAAAAAACTGACCTAATTATCACACAATGATTAAAAATGTACCCATCACTATAAATCTATGTCATTATCGTCATTAATTTATAGATATCCCTTTTGCACGAGAATAATGTATTATGTAATATTAATTTTTGTCGGACAAATATTATGTACATAGTGGTTTTATACAAGTACTAAAAAATATAACAAATCACACCTCTTGCAAAATCAAGGGTTTCTGTACATCTGTGATAAATACGTTGTCATCCCCGAATACATATATATTTATATACACTTAGTATATTGTTTAATATAAGTATATATTTACATAAAATACGCTCTATTACTTACAGTCAACACTTCAACGTAAACGGGGCCCGTTTCCGCACACTTTATGGGATGTTTGTAAACATAATTATTATTATTCAAATCGATGCACGTCGTGCTTTGCACTGTATACGCACAGTACACGAACAACAGGCGTCGGAACAATACTTTAAAAACATTAGTGCATATTTTAGGTGAGTATATAACTATGAATACGTTTAAGACATCACGCATCAGACAAATGGGAATCTGTAACGCGTATCTGTGACACGGGTATAATTTTTATATAATCACTTATCGAGGACCAGCCTCAAAATCATAGTGTGATTTACCTAATAATTTTTAATAGTGTTTAATTAAAATATTATCTAATTGGATTATATTATTTTAGTAAAATGTGAACAAAAAAATAATAATCAATAACTCAATAAATATAATTATTTATAACGACGAAAATGTTGGTAATTAAACGATAAATAGGTTAGGTATGTTTTTATTAGGTGAAATTATACATAGTTAGGTTATAGGTACGCAAATAGAATGTTAGATTGGTATAATTCATTTTTTTTTTTTATGTAAAATGCTCTTTTCATTGTAAAAATCGTTAAGTATCCACTCTTACATAGGTAAGTAGTTTCTTCCGTGTTCAGGGTTTTCTTTAAACACGCATGTCATGCAACAAACTTGAAAACAATATAATTTATTATTAAACATCGATTGAAATATTTAAAAAAACCGATATTTATAAATAATAAAATAAAATATGAGCGCAGCTTGCTCTACACTAACTTGCAGTTGTGATAATAATAACATTATATTAACATTATTATTATAATATCGTGATTTTTGATATTTACGGCTTGTCGTTATTGTGTCAGAACCAGTGACGTCTTGAAGGAAACCACAGTCACTCTAATCTCAACAAAACTACGCCTTTCGGTGGGAAAAACCGTTTAAACAAGAAAAACTCATTATTTCTGAACTGCAATGCACGTCGAGCGGGTGTGCGAAACTAAATAATATATAGGTATATCTGGTTTATTTTAGTATTTCAACAACCGCTTGCGATATTGTTTTAAAATTTCATGTAATTACAAAACAAGTGATGTGATTTAAAATTAATTAAATATTTTATTTTTACATATTCATTTATTTATATAATATAAATAAAAAGTTAATAATTTGTTTCCTTAAAAAAAAATTATATATACAAAATTAATTTTTTTTAATTAAATATTGTTTCCAGACGTTATATAATAATATAATATGATTAATATATGTAATTTATAATTGGTACTGAGTAGGGATATATATAGTTTTGTTTAAGTAAACAAATTATTAATTTTTTCTTTAAGATTCAGTCGTATTTAAAATATATTTATATGTTACACACGTACAATATCATTAACTCGATTTACGCTAAGTATTTTAAAATTAATATTACTAAAATAGCCTAAGTTCTAAGTATAATTTTGTTGTTTAAATTGTAATTAAGATAAAAAGGTACATTTTGTATATTTTTAATGTTATAAAATATATTATGTTCCAGGGAAAAAAGTTAATCAACAGAATTATTATGGGTATTGCATTTTATGAAAAACCATCAATGTGTATGAATATATTATATTAATAACAGTGATGTAATATAATGAGTTATGTATATTTTAAACAAATATGATTATATTTTGTTGTGTGTGTATTGTGTATATAATATATATATTTATTTGATAAGAATTTCAAGTATCTAGACATTTATTTTTGAATAACATAAAAAAAATTTTTTCGATTTAGTCAAAAACTGTATTTGTATAAGAATTCCCATTTTTGCTTAATTTATTGTTTTTTTTTTTTGTTATTTTAAAACTATTTAAACATTTTTATTTTTAAACCCCTTAAAGTATCAACTAGACTCTATTCGTAATCAAAAATCACCGTTGATATTGAAAATCAAAGCTTTTTTTCTACTATAAAATGTGTATACAGACAAAAAATGTATATATATATATATATATGCATCATTATAAAATCAATATATTTATCAATCCATTTAAAATTTAAAATGAATATTGTCATTTAAAAATAAAAATATAAAAGTAACAATAAAATAATACAGAAATGTTTTCTCAAATATTTTACTAGTTAGTAATTTTATTGCTCGGACGAAGTATTGTTAAGAACTTTTAGAATTTAAATTGAGTTCCTTACCTATTTTAACAACCATCTTTTATACAATATGTGAAAAATGGGAGAAACGTTTACAAACACTGTGATTGTGGATTTTCAAGAGCAATATTTTTGATAAAAATAATTCAGCAGCGTGACGTTTTAATTTTTTTACCATCCGTTTTTTTTTTATCAACGACATTAGTTGTTAATTGGTAAGAAATCGTATCGGAAATGATTTTTTTTTATTATTATTTATTTTAATAAAATTCCGTTTAATAACGTCTTTGAATTTATATTATTTTTCTTCTTTTCTTTTATTCGGTAAACGTTAGAGCGGGAAACGTCGGTGAAAGACCAAAATACAATTACAATAATTGGCCATTCGTTTTAATAAAAAATATAATAATATAGTATAATTTAAATTGTAATATTGTAAAATGGTATTTTCTCCCGCCGGTCCATTCGTTCGTCAGTAGGTTCAGTAATTATATTATTATTATTATTATTATTATTCAACATTTGGTTACTGAATAAATATTTCATGGATAGTCTAATATTATTATATTGTATTGTATCATAAGTACAAAATGTTACATTTTTATAATTTATAAATTAGTTAATGTGAAATGCGGATTCACAAAACTGAAAAAGCCAAAATTGACGATACATAATAATCATAAATTTATAAATAGCAAGTAAAACCAATTAAATTCATATCCAAATTAAGTTCAACTCGAAATATATATATAGAAAAATTTAAAAAAAACATTGGACTAGAGTTTCAAATTAAATCAATAAATTATACAATTAATATCTTATCGACATATTATTATAAATAATAATTCATCTAGATATTGAAAACGCGTGTTTTTGAAGATATCAAAGATATAAACTATTTATGCTTGTTAAATTATGATGCTATATAATAAAAAAGAAACATTTGCGTATATTAATATTTGCATAACATTGAAAGTAACATTTCGCTCGTGTACGAATGAAATGTTAATTTAAAGGGTGTAAAAATTATGTTCATTTGTTTGTTTTTGTTCTTTTTTTTTTTTTTGAATCTGTAATTAGTATCATTACGTTGAAGTGTATTCATTAATCCTACAATGGTGACATTCACTATACTAATATTTATAGTATTATAATGACGTGTTATGACATAATTATCGTAATATTGTACTCGCGGGTGTTTATTTCAGTGATAAAGTTCTCAGGCTGTGATTGTCCAAACGCAATTCTTGTTAAACGTATATATACAATCAAGGATTGAGTAGGGACGTCAACGCTTGAGACGTTTATTCGTCGAGATCCATCTTCCCACAGGACGGCGTACTGGATAGATGTTTAAGCACTCATTTGGTTTCGAATACAGCATGCATTGTAAACGATATAAATAGAACATGTATAACAGTACAATTATTATTATTACTTATTTATAGTGTCAAAATTGAATATTAAATAACGATAATAATTAAATATTATATACATATTTTTTTTTCAAGAATAGTTTCGGGAATAATAGAATAATAATAAAGAAAATAATTTTTCTTTCTGTTGTAGACGATTCATACTCTATATTCTATACTATAAAATTATATAATATACAGAGTGAGGGTAAACATTTGTGTAATCCATTAGTAATCTAAACAATTTTCATCATACAACATTAGAATCACTGTAATAATTTTATTATAATACATATTATAAGTATAAAAAATTTTTTTTTACAAATTTCAAACAATTCTTTTATATGTATTAATGTGTAAAAAAAATATATCTATGCTTTTATAGATTTTTTTTATACTAGCAATATAAAATAAATTTTACAAAGTATAAAGAATTTCGAATTAAAAAAAAAATATATTAATAAAATATTTTTTTTAATTTGTATTACTTAAATTGTACTTTTATTTTATTATAATGGATAATATGGTGTATTTATTTCTGAAATTCACAAAATGTTAATATAATATTTAGTTTTACTTTGACATTTCGTTATTTATTATTTTTCTGAAACTATATATACAAATTAATTTGAAATGTATAATGCCTAATATATACGTATGTTTTAAATATCGACCATTACTACTCCGACTATGTTTAATACACAATATATTATATTCATTCTTTAAAAACAATAACTACAATTACAACTCTTTTTGCATTTTTTAAGTGAAAAATATTAAACACATATTTTATAAAACTAAAATTATATTTTACTATGTAATATCATATGGAATACAAATACTATTTTAATCGATCGTAAAATTCATAATATATTATGCGTAATAATACATGTGTACACATACAATGTGCACATTTGCATATTGAAATTAAATTTTGTAGAAATAGTATGACAATTTTTCAAAGGTATGGGAAAAAGTGTTTATATTTTTTATCTTTATGAATTAGCATGATGTTTTATTTTAAATGTATTCATTCAATTTTATTATGCATCTTTATGAGTGGTAGGTAGTTTACATTTGGTATTTTTTTTTTTATTATTATAATTATTTTGTAGTTTTATATTGTTAAAATCAAGATAGTTTCATTCAATAATCGGCTGTAGCCCATAAACGCAAAATACGTATGACACCAAACACTACCCAAAATTGAAAAAAATAAATATTCCATAAGCGCAAAAAATACATTTTTAACAAAACATAAGCGTAAATAAATTTTACAAAAATAAAGTGTATTTAATCAAAACCTTATAGTTAAATAAGATTTTACAGTGATATTAAAATTAGTTAAACAACTAAAAATTAAAATTACATATTAATATTATAATTAGTATAATTATAATGAGTGCCTAAAATATAATTTGAAGTTTTAAGTCCACAGTTTTTAAATTGTCCAATCTGGAAATTCTTTTTTCCATATTATATACAATTTCCATGCTTTTATAATGGAATTGACTTTAGAGCCATCAAATGCCATTTGTTATAAATGCATATTGTTTATACTATAGTTATCTTAAATGATTATCAACCGGTACTATAATTTGTTACGATAAAATATGATACGATAATTATAATACTAAACTTCAACTGAACTCAATTAGTGATTACTGTTGTTTTTGAAATATTAAAATACTATATAGTTAAATAATAACTTGCGTTTTTTGATTTAACTGTAATAATTATGTTGTAATTATAGTAATTACTTCGAAAATGTATTTTTAATTTTTACATTTATTTAAAATGTTTTTGGTAATATATTATTGAATAGTAATTGCGAGAAGTTTTTTTCTGTTATAGTATTGTCATTTTGATTTTTTTTTTGAAATATTAATCATCATCTATTATTAATTTACGAATTTTATATTTTCATGTAAATTTTTAATACTTTATAAATCATTCGTTGATACACCGGTGGCTTAGCCGTAATACTAAGTACCGCCTGCCGCTAAAATTATTATTATTATTATTATTATTTATTGTGTTACGTTTGAAGCAGGCCAAAGGAAAGCCGATGAATTCTGTCGATAATAATTAACCACGCCGATATTGTATGCGTGTTGCGGGAACGATTTGTCCGTTTAATCGTTCGGCACTCAAAACGATAGGGCGAACAATACGTACATATAATATATTATATTGTTATGATATAACGCTGTACCACAGGTATCGCCGCCACTCATTGTTCCGTCAGCCCTGATCCGGAAACGAGGAAATTAATTTCCTGCGTATATTGTTTTCTATGAAACGGCGGCGGTGGTGATGACGGGAAAAAACTCACCGTCCTTCCGAGGAACCCTATAGGTAGAGAGGTACATTTTACAGAGTATACACATTTGTTTATCCTTTTTCTCGTCTATATTATAGGTCTCCTCCGTCCTATTATGATGAAATTATACCTACGGAAAATTAAACGGGTCCGGCGAGCGGCGTCTCACAATTGTAAAAAAAGATATGCGACGAAAAAAAATTTCAAAAGCCGTAATAGTGTGGATAGTGCGGGACCGAGAGAAAAGTGTGCACGTATAATACGTATATATACGAAACGTGACGGCGAGATAAGGATATATTATACACACACACACACACACATTACTTCGCTACTTGGGATTTGCCGAAATCGCGTTTGCGCCACAATTGTTTTTTCGTAGTCGACCGTTGTCTCTCGGGGTTTTTTCCGCAGTTTTTTGTATTTTTTTTCCCTGCGATGGCGGCGACTCCGGAACGGGACAGTAGTCAAAATCGGAGCGGAAACGCGTGGTATATAGCTGCTTTTGTTTCGGCGCACAATTCTGCTCCTTAACGAGTTTCAATTAAGAGTTGATGAGATTAGAGTGGATGCGCGCGAAAAGCGGAGACGGCATTATTATAAGATATATCCGCGGAAACCCCTTTTTTTCCTCCGTTCGACTGCTACCACCACCGCTGTCACCACCGCCACCACCACCACCACTACCACAACCGCAACCACAGTGAACCGCACTGTTACTCTCTCACTGTTACATCGGGGAACTCGTAACGACCTCATACTCCTGTGTGTCATCTGGACGTTTCAACCATTATTTAAAATAATTATCAAGTCCTCTATGGCGATACTAATTTTTGGTTTTTGAATAATAAAATTATCGAATCACGCTCCCGACTCCGCGATTCCGGTGATAACATAAAATTATAATTATTTTAAAAACCGCGTAGATACACTCACTTATTTCGACGCGTGTATTTTGTCTCGTTTATTAATACCGTAATTCATCGGAATTCATGTTATTGTATATTCTGGAAACTGCAAAGCAAACCCTTCATGTAACGAACACCACGACTCTTAAACCCATTATAATATTATTATTAATTATTTATTATAATTTATAATTAACATGTTTTTCAAAAAAAAAAAAAACTCTACTAAAATAATAATAATTACACACAACGATGTCACGAGCATTCGGTTCGATTTTAATTTTTTTTTTCTTAATTAAAAATATTTGATTCTCACTAGTAATACAATATATATTATATACTATTATTATACACGCATACTTATTATATTGATTCTCACGTGATGTAATAATAGATATTGTGATCTGAACTATTTCTACTCCGTGTTTGCAGTCACTGTAATATGGTTATAACTTATAACTATCTAATTTATGCAGTATATTTCCAATTAACCGTAGATAGTTAAACGTTCAATGTTAAATGCGGTAAGTTCGTCAACATAAAATGTATTTTTGCGAACATATTTAAATTAAGGTTTTTTTTTTGGCTGAAGTAAGTCCCCAAAAGTTTTCCCCTAACGTCATATTATAATATTATATACAATACATCAAAGGTGTATAATAAAATGTAATAACATACAAATATAAATTTAAAATGTAATTTATTTCTATGTATGTCGATATATTGCCTACGTATTTTTATGTTTATTTTTCGCAATGTACCTACGTACGTTTCGTTTAATCATTCGATAAATTGTTATTTCTTAAAACTTTTCATAAACTCAGTTTTTCACTATATTTTCACTATCGATCGTATTCAAAATATATTTACTAGAAATACGTGCAGGGTGATCTCAATGTTCGATAAAGGGCGATATATCTGTGAAAGTTCACTTAAAATTAAACACGATTGATTTCCTGTATTCAATCGCTATCCATTTGAAACTATCTTTACTTGTTACTGTCACTTTGTATTTCGAAAAAGATAATATGTGAAATAGCATATGCGTATCTCTTTTAATTAATCTATTCAATACGTTTAACATTTATTTATCGTGATATTCACAAGGTTTCACAACTTGACGTGTATTTTTTTTTTTTAATATCTTATAACATAAATCGAAAAATCATTACGTTAAAGTAACGTGGGATCGCCGTTAAACGTGTCACTAGAAAATGTGTAGTTCTCTAAATTAGGTAATAGGTATACTTAATAGATAATAGTAAATGACATATGGGCAATGTAATTAATAACTTAATAGTTACTTTAATTAGTTCTATGCTTGTGCTTCTACGTGTTTTCTCGGCATTTCTCTACATTGAAGAGCATTTTTTATCAGGAACAAAGACAACATATATATATATATATATATTATATACTATATATACTACTGATGGTTGCAGGCGTTATAGCATAAATACTGTATGGCATCGCATCGTTATTACGATAATACTTATACCGATAAAGCCAATAATTTTATCATATTTTCAGCGTTATGCTTAGAATTTGAAATTGGTTTATGTCTATAGTATATATACTACTTATACAACATTATTACGTACATATCGTTGAATAAAACAATACTATATTTTATTATTTGTATTATGTATTACGTGCATAGTGAGTGGTATATTATATATTCCTAGTCGTGACTATTGAATTCGATATTATCTAAGCCTACCTTGCAATATCTTATACCATTACGCCGTACAGTGGAATATTTTCATAAAAACCCAGTCAACATTTTTTGTTTTTCCTTTTAACTTTAAATTAAACAATATATACATATTTTGTGTAATAAGTTTAAGTTGTAATGGAAGAAGGTTTGACAGAGTGAATTGAAAGGAAAAGCCTACCAATAACTACTAGATTATGACTTCTGATTCCTAAGCTTATAGGGTTAAATGAAAAGAGTAAGTAGTCACGTCCTCATTTTTTTTTCAATCTATCGGATGGGTTACTGGACATTGGTTTGGTTCGATTTTTTACTAAGATATTTGAACGCCTAAAGAATGAGATCTGGTAACTTGAGTAGGATTTGATAGCGATTTCCAACACTGTGTTTATTTTTAAGTTCGAGTGTAGTATTTGATTATATATATATATATAAAGTGGCTTTTGCTTTATCAAACTTAATATGTTGTTTTATATTATTTTTATTTTGTATAGGTTTTATTATTATTTTTTCTAGTAATATGGTTGGATTTACTTTAATTTATTTTAACTTATCAGCTTTAACACACAGTTTCTGTATGAAGATGGTGAGATTGTAGTTTTTAGTTGTTTACACGTGGTGATTGAATTTTTGTTGGCCAAAATTGAATTTTAAAATTACATTTGAAATATATAATCTGAAAATAATAGCTATTTTTTATTATGATTATGTTAATTTTTATTTCTAACTAAATCGTGCTAAAATAATTCTTGTAAATATTTACAATTTTTTTTTTAACCCTACAATAGGAGCGTGGTGCACTATAGTGTACCACGAATTTTAAATTATTGATAACATTGTGATGGTTTACATATGATTAAAAATAACCGTAACTACCTTCATAGTAGTTATGAATTTATGTTATCTGCTTGTAATCATCAAAGTTTGGTAATATTGTATGTGATTTTTAATCATATGTTTATTGTGGAGTACACTTGTGCGCCACGCGCGTATCTACGTACTGTTATCACTCATCATTCATCACACGTTTTACATTATACGTTATTGATTTTTTTTTATCTCATAATAACATGGAAAATATTATTTCTAATTGGCTAGATGAACCCGATGACAATTTTGTCTATAGTGGTACTGATGAAGATTCATGCGATAATGTATCGCATAATAGTCATAAATCTGACACTGAGCAAGAAATCGATTCATCAAGTGATGAGGAAGCTCAACAAATGGCCAGTAGTAATTTTTACGTGGGAAAAGATGGTACAAAATGGTTGAAATCTCGTTTAGCACCCACTTCGAGAACTTGTGCTCATAATATTATTACTCATCTACCAGGTACAAAAAGACACGGAAAGAATGCTAAATCTTAATCTAAGTTTCAATATTTTATTCAATGATTTTATAATTCAAACTATTACAATATTTAAAAATATCCATATTGACCAATTGAAATGTAATTTTAGCCGCGAAAGGGATGGCAAAAATACTAATGTGGTTGAAATTAGAGCTCTAATTGGAATACTTTTGCTTAGTGGGGTTCTCAAATCAGGAAGACAGAATGTATTAGATCTTTGGAATACTTCGGGCCTGGGTGTAGAAACGATATATTTGACTATGAGTTATAAAATGTTCCGGTTTCTGATGATATGCCTCCGTTTCGATGACATTCGTGATAGAGTGCAAAGAAAATAAATTGATAAGTTGTCTCCTATCCGGGAATTGTTTGAAATTTTTATTACTAATTGTCAGGATATTTATACTCCAAGTGAATATCATACCATAGATGAACAACTTGTAGGATTTCGTGGCCGGTGTTCTTTTAGGTAGTATATTCCTAATAAACCAAATAAATACGGAATCAAAATATTTGCACTTGTCGATACAAAAACCATGTATTCAGTAAACCTTGAAATATATCCAGGAAAACAACCCGATGGCCCTTATTCTTAAAGTAATTCACCTGACAACGTCATAAAACGTATAGTTCGGCCTATAGAAAAATCTGGCAGAAATATTACTGCTGATAATTGGTTTTCATCTGTGCCTTTGGCGATAGATCTACTAAAAGACAAAATAACATTTGTAGGAACGCTCAGAAAACATAAACGCCAGATACCTAAAGATTTTGTTGTAGTAAAAGGACGTGGTATAACAGTTCTCTATTCGGTTTTCAAAAAAATTGTACCATTGTTTCTTACACTCAGAAAAAAAATAAAGTTGTTTTGTGTATTTCAACAATGAACCGCGATAGATATTCAAACAAGTGATAAACAAAAACCTGATATAATTTATTTTTACAATAACACTAAATGCAGAGTAGACGTCGTTGATCAGATTTGTGCACAGTATAATGTGGCTAGAAATACACGGCGATGGCCATTAACAATATTTTTCAATCTTCTAAATATATATGGGATAAATGCTTTTGTATAATATATAAATATATTTATATATAAATATAATAATGGATATAATCATAATACGTCACGTCGATCATTCATTTGTACATTAGCTTAAGAACTTATAAAACCTCATATAATGATAAGAATAAATGATAAACAAATTCCCCGAACCATAATTGAACGTGGGCGTCAACTACTTGGCCTAGAAACGAAAAAAGAAGAATTACCTCCTAAAAGATTAAAGACAGGTCGATGTGTACCTTGTGGCCTAAAAAGAAATAGAAGTTCAAGAAAGTGGTGTGATAAATGTTATAAATGGATTTGCGTGGAACACCAAAAAGTTATTTGTCTTTCATGTTTTTCGACACAAAATGAACAAATGGAAACAAATAGTGATGAGTGATACCTGATGACTGAATAGTTCATAATTTTCTGTTATTTTATTATTAATCCTCCTTATTAATTTTATTTTATTCAAAAGTTAATTAATTAATTTGTTTATGTTTTATTTATTTAATTTAGTAGTTCTTTATTTGATTTTCTTTTATTTATATTGATTGTTATTGCAACTAAGAGTTTAAAATAAATAGTTTTATACCCATACTTAACACATATATTTTAGTTAATGCTTTAAATTAAAAATGTATTTACTGATGCACAATTGTGCGCCACGCGCCTACTTGTGTAACATAATTGGGCACGCCTATTGCAGGGTTAAATAACATGTTTGTTATACTTTTTTTTTATAATTTATTAGAAACTGGATTTTTATGATTTTATATTTGTACCGAAAGGATAAAGCTCCAATAGATTCATTTTCCTATGAACTGAATAACTGATTTTCAAAAAAATTTAAACCATAAAAATATATTTCAAGGTTAAATATAATTAAACAATATACAACAGTAGGTATATAATCATAGAATAGATTAAATATGACTTGGAATAATTTTTTAAAAATTAGGATTAATTTAACTATCTTATAATTTTTATAAAGTGTTACTTTTATTTTATTTTTTAGTATTTAATACATGTTTATAAAACATTATAATTTCCAAAAAAATCATTCATGCATATTATATACAATTTTTATTTTTAAATGATCTAATTTTTAAGATTTAGGCGCATATAAATCTGGTTTCTACTTATAAATGTTAACTATGTGTCTGTGTATGGTATATAACGCGGGTATGGTGGATATTACGACGAATTAAGGTACTCTATGTAAACACGTGCCATAATAACATATATCATACGGTGTTAGATATATATTATAAATGTACATTTATAACGATGTCCGGTGGATTGGATATAACAAGGTGGCGGAGACATTTAACGTATTTCACGGAAGTGATTTGTTGGGCGAATGTCGGAGTTTGTATTAAATAATAATATTATGTTCCGTGGAATTTCACAATGACTAAGGACTCGACCGTGAAGTGAAGTGTAGAAGTGGTAGCAGCGGTGATGGTGGCAGCACGGCACTGTGGACAGAAGGCGATTGTTGAAAAGCTGCTAAGGGAGAGATTGTTTGTTATGGCCTGCTTTCTGTATATAGGACGAAATAAATGTATAACATAATATTATGACGAGAATGATAAACCGAGCGTTATCGAGGAGATATAAATTAATTCAGACGTTCGTCTATTGTTTGAATAGATTATTGTTGGGGAACGTAACTTATCCACCGAAATGTTTTTAGAAATCGAGTAGTATTTTCGCTAAACATGTAACTACATTTTACGATTTTAGGATTAAATTGTCTCCCAAATCTAGGTAAGTGTAAGTTTTTTACTTAAAATATCTCTAGAAATTTTCGTGTATACCGTATTATGGATATACCTACTCAAATTGTCTCCTGTATAATATTCATAATTTAATTGTACAACGATTTTTGCAATATGTATAAGAAATAATGGTAGGACTACTAGAATGCAATTTATTTATATCCTTATAACAATAACATTTTGAATAGTATTTTTTGCAGATATTGTAAGTAAATTGAAACCTTTAAAAAACTAATTTGATTTATATAATAATATGTATTCGAAGAAATTCGAGTCAATACCTGGATATTATAGAAGAGGAAATTCGAGTGAGTAACTTTATTAAATCCCGATGTCAATTCGAGTAACCTTATAAATAAACGGAAGGCTGGGCAAGACTGGAGGAAATTCTTTGAGTGTGTCAATATCATTTTTAGTGCTTAAATCCAAACAAGCAATCCGCACGTGTGGAAATTAATAAAAATTCAACAATAAAACGATTTCGGAGGTATAATAAATAATTAGTATCACGTTTCTCCGTCTCGTCGTGACGCAGCAAAAAAAAAAAAAAAAAAAAACAGTCGACTCTTGGGGGCATTGCTGCAGGCGACGTCGTCGTATAAACGCAGTGTGGAATTATTCGAGCCCCGTCGCGTGCAAGATAATAATAACGATATAATAATAATAATAACACTATATGCGTTTCTCGCGGGCCGCCCGCTCGAGTCTTATTGCTTCGATGCGAAATTAAATCTAACACGGTTACAATTGTATTATGCTCGTCTCCCGCCCCCGTCGGACACCCGATCGTCGTCAGCAATAGGTATATTTACTTACCTCTTCGCGTGTCTGTCTATACACAGGTATATGGGTACTACGTATATATATATATATATATATATATAGTATACATAATATTGTGCGTAATGAAAATCGTCGTCGTCGGATTATTGTGCCAAAGGGACGACACCACTGTCTCTCTCGTTGCGCTGCAGTGTCTCGCCCTCCATAATAATATATAATAATAATACGCACAGACGCGCGCGCGTGCATAGCCGCGCACTCGGGAATTTCCAGTGAAAACCATGTACTCACGGGCGAAAAGTCAACAATACGACACCGGAGCCCGACGCATAGTATTATGTGTACAACTACAACCACTACTATTATACACAACTCGGCGGAGTGGCGACCGGGATAAAGGCCGCGTATTACTGTGCCGCCGCCGTCGCCGTTGGTACCGGCTGTTCTATATATATACGTGAGCGGCGTGTATATAAGCGGGTGAGAGTGAATTAATTAATTATTCAACGCGCGAACGTCTCGTGATTATTGCAAAACGCGATTCCCAGTCCGTCGTCGTTGACGTACTTGCGATGTACGGCGTCACGATCGTTTTACCGCGGACGGACCGATCTGCGAGGGGGCCAGGCGAATACAAAACGTGATATTATTTTTTTTTTTGTTTTGAAAATTCCACATCTGAGTGCGAGCCGCGACGACTGTCGCGGAAAACTTAAAAGGAGTTATGCTCTTCTACATAATAAGGTTAAGAAATATTATATAACAATAATAATTATTTTGATAACTCTTCGCGTTTCTCGCGATTTCGGCTGTATATAGTGACTACATGCAAACGAAACACTATATGAGTAGTATATATACATATTATACTGTGTGCATCGTAATTTAGTGCGCTGTACACAGTTATAACATAATTTCGCTGCGGTCTACTATCTCCGCCAGCAGACCTACGCCGTTTCGACGTGTGCGAAATATCATACAAGAGCGCATTTGTTCGCGTTTTGCTCGTTAACTATTTCCCGATGACTTGAAAGATTATTTCTCCGTCTCTATATTTACGTGCATGCAACAACACGTGTACTCGTGCTTTCTGGAAACAATGCGCAATGTTTTCATCGCATTCTTGTTAACGAAGAGAATTTTATTTAAGTCCTTCCAGTGATTTATTTCTATAGTAAATATTTTTTTTTAACTACTAAACGTTTTCGATTTAATTTCTATACATTTTAAATATTAAAAAATTTAAAATTTATAGTTTATTTAATTTATATTTCGACGAATACAATTGTTTGGTATGTGGTCTTTGTATCACCTAACTCTTTCAATCGGGTAAAAATTAACTCGCATAAAATTTTTTCATTAATAAAATAATGTAGAACAAATATAGTGACCGTCATTCGAAAAATCATAAAAATATAAGACAATAAAATATAAACCGACTGCATTTCGACTACGATTCTCGTCAAATAAATTGTATTACACAATTGCGTTATATACCTACCCATCTAGTGAATTATAATGATTATTACGATCATTTCGATTTTTGTCATCACATTTCCACAATATTATTATACGCTATAAAAGTCCAAGCCTACGAGTGCATACGACAGGCGGCATTTGAAAATAATAATGCGCGTGTGCCATAAACGTGCGAGTAATAAAATAATAATATTAATACATACCTTTTTGCCGCGACATAACTTTTTGAACGCTCAGAATGATGCCGACGACGTGTATATTGCATAGTATTAGCTACAAAATCGTAATTATCGACAATATATTGTTTTATGTATTATAGTTAATAATTTTTTAACACGCCGTATTATAATGTACATGCACTAGATGGTACAAATTCTATAAACCTCTGGAATCTTTTTAATATTCACAAAAACGTTGTGCGAATATTAAAAAAAAAAATTATAATATGAATACTGCAGTTTAAGGTTAGATTATATAATATTATATTAAAACTTCGCCTTCGATATATAAATACATTCATTTGGGTCTGCTCATCAACAAACTATATATATATCCGGTGCGCGAGATAAAATTCGTTTTGCTTAAGAAAAAGAACAGTAAAAATGAAAAAGATTTGTCGTTATTACTGTATATATAGAATACCCATGCTTACGAACTTTTGTAACGAGACAAATTTATCATGGTGGTAAATGCTTTACTGTTACTTTTTAGGACTTCATAAATTCATAAAAGTGTTGCCAAAAAGTTCGAGGCGAAGCTCGAACCAAAGTCAAAATGATTGTTTATGGACATTGTGGAAACGAAATGCTGACGTTGGGAAACGCGAAGTTCCGTCGAGTATTTAACGCGAAAATTCAACACGTGATACGAATCTACGGACAGTATAAGTATACTTATACAGATGTCGGCTATAAATGAGAATGAAAGAATTATATGTTTTGAGTTACGACCAATTGCGGTGCTGTGAATTGAAAGCAATAAAAAGCTATTGAATAAGGACTCATAGGTATATACTAAAGAATTGGGAAAACTGGAAATATAAAATAAAAAAGATAAACATTGACTTTTTTATTTTATTTTTAATACAATTTATTATTTTAGAATATAAATGAATAATTATTTTACAAAACAGAATGTTTAAGTACAACTTCATTTAAATGTATATAAATAATAATAATAAAAAATACAACTTGCATAAGCAAATAACATAATTTTTGTCAATTTCGTTGATGTAATTTATTGAAATATTATGTTAAAATATGCAAAATATAATTTAGTATAGGTACCTCCTATAATATAAGACAAAAATGTCGGTTAAAGTTAAAATTATTTTTATAAAATACGTAAATACATTAAATGTACAGCTGAAATATAAATCATCTGCGGTCGATAGACAGGTATAAATATGTATAGCAAATTATTACATAGTTAATTAATAGTGGCCTAGTTTGGTAGTGCAGCTTTATATAATTTTATAACTTGATTTTCAAATTGAAATATAAATATTGTTACGAGCGTGTTCGTGAAAATAAATCGATTGATGCTTTCATAATTAATATCAAATGCATTGTAATTTGTTGTAACATGAAAGGAGAATAATAATTTAGGCATACAGTGTATTCCGCTTGATGTGGTCGCTGGTATAATATATAATCAACTGTTTATCGGGATAAAAAAAGAAAAACCCAAACCAAATTTTCTGTCTCCGATATAAAATATATCCTTTATTAGATAATCACTATACACTGGATAAATGATAATTTAATCATTTTATTAATATTATGGAATATGCATTCTCCTCGCACTGATTATGTAATTATATGATGATCAACTATATGTACTGGTTTACAATATTACAATTAAATTATATTTTTGAATTTATCATTTTACCGTTGTACGTCGAGTCGTTATATATAATTATTGTTCTGTTCAAATATGTTTAAAATTTCAGACGAAATTAAAAATGTGTCAATAAAAGAAAAACAATGAGTTATTCTTTTTCAAACGTTGGAAACATGTCTACAGAGAAAAGACGCATAAACTTTGAAATTTTTCATTCTATACCATAAATAAACAATTATAAAATCGTAATAAAATGGTTAAACACCAAGAAAACATTTGCCTCGATAATCAATAGTTTCTTTTCTTTATTTTAAATGTACTTTTTTAATTATGTATTATTTTAAATAATGCATATTATTGATACCATTAATCAGCTAATAGTTTCAAAATTATCTGCATAAATTTCACCAGTGATGGCACTAAGTGGAAGTCACTGTATTATAGTATAGTCATTTTGATGGGTGGGCCTTCTATTTAGCCAAAATATACGCTTCCACTTTCGGCCAGCACAGTTTTCCTTAAAATGTACAATAATTATACCAACTTTACTGAATTTAATGATAATATCCAAAAATATGATTAAAAAAAATATATATATATTTCCTAATACTTTGTGAAAAAATAATAAAATAAAATAATTGGTAATACAATACATTAGTCGAATAAAAATTAATATAGTATTATTTATACCTATATAAAAATAATTATAATAATAAAATAATGTAATATTTATAAACTAGAATATAGATATACTTTAGATACATAATTTATTATGTCAAACAAGAAACAACGCTGGTTTATCTTTACTTTCAAAAAACCTACTATAAACGAAATTAATCTTAAGAGTGAGGACTACAAAAATATAGTAAAAAATAAAATTAAAAGTAAAATTAAAATCAAAGTAAAATTTGTCAAACAAAAATTAATTTTTAATTTAACAAATATAATATGTAATATGTTAAATAATATGTTCAGTTATTAACATTGTAAATTTTAAAGAAAACTGTGCTGACCGAAAAGGGAACTGTAAGTGTTGGCCGAAAAGGGAAGGGTATATTATGGCCGAAAACGGTGACGCTCGTTCTGGTAGACCTAAAAATGTGTGTAGGTATACATTGTCGAAATAACAATAAAAAAGAATTTAACATAATATTAAGAATAACTCTGCGAAATGTACTCGTATAGACAAAACCAGGAAACACCGTTAGACATATCATCTGGTCATATCACATAATTCGGTGTATAGGGATGCTTTTTTCGCGGTAGAATATTATGGTAGGATTTCAGTGAACCGCGTTTACCAATATTATGATTATACGAATGCTGTAAAAACATAGAAATCACGAGTTTATTATTATTATTATTATTATTTTTAAAAAAATGTCAAAACGTCCGCGTTAGCCCGGCAAAAAATAATTGGACGTTTATAAGAAATCTTAGGAATGTCAGACGTATTTGCCGTGAAGAACGATAGCGATGACTGTTAATGTTCGCAGCATTTGGAAATATTACATTTCAACGATTTTCCGGAGGGAGTAATTTCAAACATGACAAAAATTCGCTAACATCCAAATCCATCTCCCTCTTCTCACCGACACACAGTAGTAATGTCTACTCGGATAATCGATAATAATAATGTCGCAAAATCGTGTGCGTACAGACAATAGACATATTGAATAGTTTCTTTATCCGAGGGCATTTAATAAGTTTATACGAGTTGTGCACTACAATTTCATCGAATGTCCCTTGAGCGTGAGAAGTAGAAGTAGTCTACGATTCAGTTCTAACACTTGACAACTTGTCGCGATAATAGAAATCAAACAGTTTAAAAACGTTTTAACTTCTCTTAGGAAAAAAAATAACTATTATGAATCAATAGTAAACCACTTAGGTTTAATCGTATACATTACCTAATTTAAATTGTTGTCACGTTCAATAGTAAATTAAATTTCTAAATTTATTGTTACTTGTTATTACTGATAGTCATTTATAGCGTTCAAATGATTAATTATCAAATTATTATTGCACTAAGCTTATAACAATTTATACCTACTTTGGTAACTAACTATACTGTATAAACAACTCATCCGAACTGAGAGAAACTATCTATTCTGTATTTCTGAAGACTTATAGGAGCACCCATTTTCGTAATTTGTATAAATTTTCAGTTTAGCTAAATAACTAAAATCAGTTTCTAAGTAAATTTCTTTATTTATTTAATATTTTTGGAATCCATCAATAATACGACATGTTTTGTCTACTCGCAATATCACAAAAATATCGATTTTAGCGATTTAAAGCCGTTAGGTATAGAAACGCATTGAAAAAAGCCTCACGAGAAAACACCATAACCGCAGTTTTGATAAAAATGGACTTGGACCCTTATGTTTCGTAGATATAGTATTATAACTAATAATAATACACCAGAATAATAAATAACATTTATTTAAGATTGAATGATTCGTATATCAGACATGTCGTAATTCTCGGTACAATAGTCTTATATTTATTTTAATATTTTTGTTAATCACCGTTTTGCTAACACGTTATTGTACCTATCTAAACAACATTATCTTTTTACACGCGCGTATCGTGACATAATATAAATCGGAGACCGTTATTGTTGAATATTAAAATTTTCTCCCCTTTGTTTCGGCCATAAACACATTAAATATTTTTAAAAACTGTCCTCGTGCATTATATTATTGTAATACATTTTAACCTTATCGTGATGTTTGAGTTGTGATCGGAAGGATCAAAACTGTTGCGCCGCTCATTTTGCGGTTCGTTTACTATATTTTACTCGACAAACGTTTTACAAAATTCGGTTGACAGTGTACAAAAATGTATTTAATAATAAAAATATTTAATGTAGACAATAAATTATAAATATTTGTGGACGATGACCAGATATCAATGGATGGACGTAACATAGTGGAAGTTTAATATAACAGTAAACAGATTTATTAGTATTTCCATATCTTATATAATATTATATATATATAATAATGTAAGTATGCTTTGATATTTAGCCAATTTGTACTAATGATATATACATAGTATAGTCTATACTATCAAAAAAATAAAAGTATATACGTTAAACGTATAGTCAAATCTACCACAAACCTAGTTTCAAGTATTTTATCCTAATTTTTATTATTATTTGTATTGATTACAACATTAAAAATACAGGTTGATTCAATAACCATGCTCACTCCTACTTTATTATTTATAATGATACATTTATTTAAATATCGATTTTAAGGATTTTAAAGTATACCTACTAAAACTTAAAGACCGTATTTTAAAATCATTAGATTTGTAAAACATTTATTAAAGAGTATCCTAAGGCGAAAGAAAATTATTTTTTTTAAATGGTTACTAGGTACACTTTTTTACTGTAAATAAATAAGCACGTGATTTTTTTTTATGTGATGTTTTATAAATCGAGATTATTTTAACGAATAACTTCTGAGTTATTAAACTTTATGTATTTAATAAAGATAAGAGAGTCTTTAAAAATCGTTTTTGTAAAATATTGGATAGACCGATATAATTATACTTAGTAAAATTTATTGATATATTTAAAAAATTATAAAACATTAATATTGCATATTACCTTATACATTACATTTCCAATCCATTGTAGTTCTCAAATGTTTTGGAACATAATATTATATTATGGATTATTGAAAAAAAAACTAGTGAGGATACTTGTTCATAATCATATTTAAAAGTGTACAGAAAATTAATTGATTCTTATTACTTATTTCTATACACAACCAGAAATGTCTAGGTTAAGTTATTATTTATTTATTCTTAATACTAATATATTCATAATAATTTGTAAAAAATACGTAGTACTTGCTATTGATTAAATATTACATCTATTTTGTATTTATGTAAAATCATTTTTAAATACTATATTGTCTTTAGTATATTATACATAATTTATATTAATAACTTAAAACTCCTTTAAACTTTGATTAAAATACATAAACATTTTTTTTTAAGTGATCTGCTTAATTAGTTATACTAGGTAATAAAAAAGTATGATTCTCATAAAAAAGTTTGTATTGCTACAGGAGTAAACGTCACTTCTTAAATAATATAAGAATCTAAGCATTTTTAATAGTAAGCCTTTATATACTCTTAAAAATTTCGAAAACTAGAATACTCTTTTCATAAAAATAAATTATTAAAGGATATAATATGAAGAAGTGAATATGGTTGATAAATCATCCTTTATGCAGTATAGTGATAGTGATTTTTTGATTTTCAAATGATATTTTAAACTCTAACGCTACACTGGTAAAATAGATAGTTAATAAACCGTCACTGATATACGACACACATGGATTTGTTATTATGTTATTATCGGACACACCAAACGCTCGGAAATAGGTTTTGCGGAAATCCAACGTTGCAATATAAAATGATTTAATGTCACCGGTTGAAATTCAAAGCTTTGTTTGTTCTATTGTTTTATACTAAAAATTAATAAAACGTTGACGAAAATGAATGATATGTACCTCATCGATGATACGCCGTCATGCCTATAAATATATAGTATTATTATTATAGTAAAATTTGGTAATTTATTAAAACGTTTAAAATAAATTCAAAATTAAATACGTCGTACTCCCAAACTCATTTATCGGATATATATTTATTGTATACGCTGCGTATTACTATTATTATATTGTTATTTTGCGCTGCAGAGATAGAGTGTAACGTTTTGACTTATAAATTATCATTATTTCAATAATATTATTTACCGACTATTGTGTAAGTAATATTTAATTTAATGTATAGTTGTTTGACTAAGAGAAAATGTTCGTACGTTTTTCAAAAGAAGTTATTACAACGTATAATTATTACCGGTAGTACCGTAACTAGTGAGTAATGGTAATCCAGTAGGTATATTATGTTATATATATTATACTGATTATTGCGTTTATGCGCATCCATCTGTAAAAAGTGCGTAGTTACATTCCATTTCTAAAAATTATGGAAAATATTTGTGGTCTGCAGTAGGCTCTTTGAGTTAAATTAAACTCCACTTTAAAACCATAAAACATATAATCTAACAGGGCAGAGTCCATGCACAAAAACATTAACATAATAAAACAATTCACGTGTTGTAAAATGAATATTATTGTATAAAAACATATTTATTAATATATTATACACCTATATCATAATATATGATTATATCGTAATTGTTCAGAAAATTTATTCGATGACCTAAAAATGCGTACAAATGTAATCACCAAAAATCATTAACGCTGATGCGATAACACATAAAATGGTCATAATTATTATAGCGTGGGATAATGAAGTTTTTTTATAATACACAACTTTCGTTGCTTTTAAAAGTATTATGACCAGTAAATTCTATTTATGATATTTATGATATCTACATAATTATTTTTTTCATTCAAATATTGATATTTATAACTACTATTTTTTTTTTATAAATCCATGACGACAGTTGGAATTAAACACTCAATGTGCACGACACCTAGGTAAGCCCATTTCCGGACATCATTGAAAACAATAAATAAATAAGCCGCCTATATAGAATATGGATGGAATTCGAATTTGTGTTTAGAAAAAAAAAAATGTCATCTTAATAAAAATCAATGCTTTTAACCAGCCATTTGAAAGCTTCTTAACCCTCAATTTATTCCGTAGTAATGTACAGACATGCCGCATTTTAGCACGGTTGCGTAACATATATTAAACGCATTTCGCATGGTTTATATACGAATAACGATATAAAATATACGTTTCTGTCTCGCGAAACCTTTGAATAGTTTTCCGCGCCGGACTCTGTTCGATTGGAATTGTTTATCGGTAGAATGCAGTGTGATGCTAGTCAGTTAAAAAGTTTGTGCTATACTATATGCTGCTGATTTTCTCACCTTGCGACCAGCTCTGTAAGCCACGATTCTTTAGCTTAAATTTAAATACGAAAATTGAAAACTGGCGACTGCAAAAGAAAAATGTATATTTGACGGAAAAGTTATTTCAACAAAGTATCCGGATACTTCACAAGACATGGTATTGCTGTAAACGTATATAATATATAATATATATCTTATTCCGAAAAGGAAAAACAATAGAAATGTTAAGACTGTTGAGTAAAGATTTTAAATTCGTATACACATATAATATTATTATAATACTATGATTTGAAGTTGAAGAATTGGAAATTTAAAAATTAATGTAACAATATGTATGATACAATGTTGTAATAATAAAACAAAGTTTAAATATTTCTTTAAACAATTTATAATAGTAATGATTCTTTAACAACTTATTTGAAATGTAAAAACAGTGTAGAATTAATTCTACTTAGTAGTATTTATTAATCAGATTAGTTTTATAAATCATATAACCGATTGCATAATATAAACATTTGAATATTAACCTATTATATATTCAGCTACTTAAAATATATGACGACTAAAGAGTAATTACAGAAAATGCAAACAGAAAAATAATACTTAAGTACAATACTTAAATAAAAGTTCAGGTTATGGTATAGGTTAATTTAATTTTTACCAAATACATTGCATTATTATTTTATAATTTTAATAGTTTATATTATTTATATTATATATTATTGTTATCAACTAACAAAGTTAATACGATCTAAATATTATTGAATAGGTTTTTTGTTTCAATAGGAAATAATTTAACATTATCTAAATGCTTTGAAAATATAATAATGCGAATAAAAAATTTAATAATTATGCGTAAAAAATTCAAATCCCTAAAAAGTAAAAACAATATTTTTGAATTACATTCATATAACTAAAACTTATTCTTCGTGTAAATAGCTAATTAAATCTAAATTTTAACTCTGAATATTTATAAAAAAAATTGTGCATGTTATGTACCTTTAGATTTTTGTGGTTTAAGAATAAACTACCTATGAGTAATCTTGTAATATATTTTCAAGTTATTTTAAAAAGCAAATAGTTTTATATTTTCATTATTTTATAAAAAAAGAAATTCAAATTTCAAATGCAGATAAATAACTCAAAAATAAAATTAAAATATTTTAAAATACTTAATTTTATTATAGAATTAAATATTTAATACAATTTTCAAATATTTACAGTTATTCAAATATTTGATTTGAATTACGTACAATAATTTTTCTGATATTTTTTTTAGTTTACCCAATTACTTTTATATAAATATAAAAATAGTAATGTCATTTTTTTTTATACTGTTGACCTCCCAAACCCAACGTACTAAGTAGATTGATTTATTTGCCACAAAAAAAAAAAAATAATTTGGAAATCTAAGGAGTAAGGATCTTTTTTATTCATCCAAAAAGTCTCAAAAAGGATGACAGACACAAAAATAAAACCCTCTTTATTATAAAATCTATACATTCATCACTCCATCAAGAATCTAAAAATCGTATTGTTATGAACAATAAAATATAGTTTAAAATAGCAGGTTAAAACAATATGCGGGGCCTCTTCTGATAACGTTCACAATGGTCATTACTAAGAAATACGGCATGTGTATAAATGCCACTTTTGAAAACATAATATATGCACGACCCAAGTAATTTCACTACTTCACCAGCTAACCCCATGCAACGTTTTTCTTTTATCATGCATTTTTTTCAAATTCAGGTTTCTGGAGTTTTTAAATATACTTAAAGAGTATAATATTTTCAAATATTTAGATTTTTACATTAATTTATGAGTATAATATTGCCCAATAACAATTATACTTCTTTTTTTCAAATTAAATTCAATTTACGAATTTTTACTGTATATTTTTCAACGCATGATTATTTGAAAATATTTTTGAATCTAAATCCTAACAATTAGTTTTTAGTTATTAAATTGTATTCACGAGGGATTATAGTCCTTAAAAATAGCTTAACAGAAATACAAAACAGTTGTGACATTGGATAATATATATTGTATCTAGTATTTATCATACTCGATTAATTTTTATAAACTAGAAAATGTTGAAAGATTATTAATCTCTAACTTAAATCGTCATAGCCCTTAATCTTTCAAACTATCTTGGACCAATATTATAATATTTTATTTAACATTATATTAAAATCATTATTATATATTTTATTCTTATAGTACAATAAGTTAAAAATTACTCGTTCGAATTCTCATTTAAATATACATAAACACTTTTAAAAAAGTCTTCTAATCAATGAATTACTAGAAATAAAAAAGATTCTCATTTAAAAAAAATAATTTGGAATCATGCCACGGGACACTACATCGTTAAATGTTACATAAATATATATATATATATATATTTGAAAATAAGTCTTCCGTTAAGTATAGGTTTATTTAAAAAGTTCCAAAAACCGGAATTTAAATAAATTTATTGCTAAAGTAAAAAAAAAAAAAATGGGTTCGAGAATGTTTAGTGAATCGCCCTCTATTAAATACGACCGAGGAGAAATTCTATAGCTGACTGACGCAACAGCGGACGGGTGAGAAAAAAAATTGCACTAGAATATAATAGTTTAATAAATATTGTAACGTATATACGGCATAATTTGCGTTTATAGTATAGCTGGCGCAGCATTGCATAAACGCGCTTAGGGTTTCTTGTGCTATAGAAACATATCTATAATACGGAACGCGCTAGTTAATTAAAAACAAGAAGACGGTCTCGTGTTAAAATTACTTAAACGCGCGGGAGATGTTATCCCGTGTACGAGACATCGCACCACGGTGGTATACATGTTATTATATAACACGACTAAATTATAATATATACACGCGCATTATGTTAATTTCGAACTCGGCAAATTATTGTCGTCCCATAAGCGAGCAGCGCTATCGTCGCACTATTAGTCTGAGATATATAAATGCAATAATATATGAATAATATCGCCTGCAGAATAATACACAGAAAAACGAAAGATTTAATCGCGAGTTATTTAAATTTCAGTTGCTACAATTATGCTCGGATTTATTATGCATTATTAGTCGCATTCAGAATCGTATAATAATTAATGCGTGGTATTAAGTGTTCTTAAAAATATAAAAAAAACAAAAATCTTTACACAAATGATATTGTATAATATAATATATATACTATATACCAATGGTGATATTAGTGTGTAGTGTTGCATTGTATGGATTTATTCCAACTTACAGATATAATTTTTGTCATACCCCTTGCCATCATAAAAAAATATATATACTTAATTTTAAACAAATAAAAATAATTAGACCATCACGTCAATAGTTTTTTTTTTTTTAGATATTATGGGAAGTCGAAGACAAGCGGTGGCAATCGTAGATATCTATAAAATCGACAACACAAAAGATCCGTCCTTATCGATAAACATATACATGTATATACGCGTAGCTCGCTTATGGTCAACGAACAAAATCAACAAAATAACCTATTTTTGTATTTTAATACGACAGATTATTTTTGTTTCTAGCCATTGACTTGGTGTTTTTGCCCTATCCATTTTTGCTGATACGACAAAGTAAATAATAAATTTTTTATATTATATTTTTGAATTGTATGAATTATTTGACTTTACTTTTTATAGATATTTCCTTATTAGTATTATACTACATCAATGAGAATATCAAGCACGGTGGTGCGTGGCGTATAAATACCTGAACGTGTTATATTGATGAATGTAACTATTGTTGTATAAGTTTTCGAATAATACTTTCACTGGTTTATTTTTAATTTCTCCCCTTTTTGTATTGTCATTATGCGTTTTTTCGTCGATGATTTAGAATAGCGTAAAAGTCAAGTTTAAACAGATTATGACAACCAAAGTATACCAACAAGTCAAGGGGGACTGCATTGTTGAGCCGTTTTTGTGAAGTTTGTGATGTGTGTTAGTATATCGTTGGCTTGATGACGTAGGTACATACCCGTCACGTATGCCGAAATCTATTTTGATGAAAAAAATAATTTTTTCTCCCTATTTGTCAAAATAGGACAGCATTTCATCGTGGTAATATATTATATTAATAATAAAGTGACCTTTATTTTTATAATTTTTTTTTTTCTGTAGAAAATGATAATAATTGCTAAGTGGTTTAATTAACATTGTAAATCGTATTTTGATTTCTAAAAAGCTCTCAAATGCTGAGTATTTTTAGTAAGAATATCAATCGTTTTAAAAAAAAAAAAAATCATCCATTCTAGAAAATTGGGCGTTAACCTCTGAAATCAATAATTAAAAAAAAATAAATAAAAATCCGAACAATCTGAGTAAAAGTATAAGTGTAATTTTTTTTTGACATTTAGGTCTAAATTGTTTTAAATTAGTTTTCGTAGGGTTGAAATAATTTATTTAATTGAATTAAGTATCACGTGTTGTTCTTTCGAAATCAATAAATTCACTTTTAAATGAAATTGACTGCATGTACGTGTTTTCTTAATGGCTCGCTGTTCGTTAAATATGTAGGTACTTATTATAAATTTATATTTTATTATATGACAACGAAATTACATAATATTTGTGAATGCTGACACAGGTTTAAATTTTTTGAAAATGTGCATTTAAAAATTGTTACTCAATAACATTTCATTACTCATATAATATATAAGAACATTATAAAAATTACATCGCATAATATCAGTAACCATTGCAGACTACAATCAATAATTTTCAATAAAATGAAGATAACAAACACCACTATTATATTATTATCGTTTTGACGGGCCATAGCAAACATTTAATCCACACAAAATAAGCTACTTCGTAGTGAATGTTTTAAACTAAAAATATAATATTATGTTTTGATTGGCAATTCCATATTACGTAAATACACATCACGAAAAATAATAAAAATATTCGTCGCCGCCACGGAGAGCCAAGCGCTTTGTCCGTCTTCACAATATTATTATACGAGCGACGTCGTGCGGACGAACAGAAACGTCTAAAACCATGCTTTCTCATTGGTCCATCCTATATCGAGGCGGATTGCCCGCCGTTGCGTTTGTGCGATTAGCCAATTATACGCCATACGAGTGCTAATATGGGGAAAATTAAATGAACGACGTCGGATAATCGTTATAATAAAGAAAACGGCCATAATATGGATCAGTATAATATTATATGGAAACCCCGTTGGCCGGCAGTGGGGCGCGGATGTAGGGAGGATATACGTCGACAAATGTACATAACAATATAGAATCTTTTCGTCTCAATTATTTGTATGTAATTTATATTGTACTTGTGTACAACATTCTTCACTTGTTGTGTTAACATACCTTTTTATTTTCTACGCGTTATAATTAAAAATGCAAAAAGCTGCATTGCATTTAAAAAGATCCCAATAATATATTATTCGTACGAAAATACGGTTTTTGTAAATTTATTAGCAATAACTTTCTTATTCTAAATCTATTGCATAGGTATATTATAGTTGATTGTGTGTGTGTGTCAATATTTGTGCTTTTAACTAATTTATTTATAGCGAGTCAATTCGTGCGGCCGAGTCTTTATTATTAAAACGTAGCGCCGAAGACAATGATATATTATTATTACATATGAGATTCTTGAGAACGCGAATCGGACACAGGCCTTTGGACGTTTACAGAATGCGTTATCGCAATCAATATTTGTATACTTTAATGCAGTTTTGCGGAAAACTGCGTTTTTGCATATGGTAAACAGTAGACTTTGCTTTTAAAAAATCGATGGTATACAATATGATGTAGCGGTTGGTATTTTATACATAGCTAAACTTTACGTAGTAAAAAATGTATTTCAATATTATTTTTTATTAAATGCTAGCTGTGACAATATTGCATGTTTATATCATAATTAAGTATAATACTGAAATCGGTTTTTATGGCATATAATATAATTTGTATTTTAAATATCAAATTTTAAGAAGTTATGAATGAATTATTTCTATATGGATCACAATAACCTTTATCAGAGATTGGCAACTGGCAGCCCGCGTACCATTGTCCATTTTTAACTGGCCGTGTTACATTTCAAATAATTTTATAAAAATATAAAATGTTAGGATTTTTCAGCATTTTATTTTGTTATATTTATAAAATCGATATAATGCTTATCGTAAAACGTAGATAATATGAATTATGATCTAGTATTGAACCATTATTAAATATCTAAATGTTATATTATTTATAATATACGTATGTATACCCTGACCTATATAAATACAACTTGATATTAAATGACTATAGAAAATTACTGCCATTTCATAAAACATGTTATTAATTTCAAATTTCTTAACAATTAAAGTAACGGATAACACAGTAAGATGGTTATAAAAAGACGTGGGTGTTGTAATCGCTTAAAAACTTAACGCTTTTTTCTATTAGTAATGTATATTATTGCATGGTTTCTCAGTGCATTTAGTCTGGTATATAAATATTTAGCTAAACAAACTAGTTTACTGATATTTAACTAATTTAAGTTACTTTTTTACTATTTAACATTATTTTACAAGTTAAATAGAAAGCAAAGTAATTCTTGGCTTATATTTTATTATAGAAGTTTAACTTAACAAGTTAAAATATTAGTTAACTTTTGCAGCCTTGACGGTGATATACCATTGAATCGTCATTTTTAGTGCTCCATTAATATTATATTTATTATTATTTACGCTACACACAGTATAAATATGTATAATATATTATATATTATGAGTGGACAATAGTAATTATATCACAGCGTTTGTCTCCCCAGTAGTCTTTGTGGGGCTTACGTAAAGCCTAAAACTCGATAATCGCTTTTTGAAGTGTGTAGAAAAATGCTAAAACTTGTTTTAATTAAAATTTCTCATCGCCTTTTTCTCGTAAAATATACAGCGACAGTGACATGCCATTAAAATGAGCGTGCTACAATTATATCGTAATAGTAAATGTACCGGTGCCTATACCATTCTTTCGCATTATTTCTACAATGATTATAATAATAATAATAATAATAATAATAATAATATCGTTATATTAATTAATAATTGAGGTTGAGATATGAATATTTTTTTTATTACCATCGGCAGACTCCTTTCAGTTTTACTTTTTGTAGATAATTATTATTGTTCTTTGTTTATCATCAAACGACAATCGTTCCTTTATTTTTTGGAAGGCGGTCCAGTGCGAACAGTCTAATATTCGCTCTCTCGCAATAATTATTCAATTTGGTATTTACCCATTTAATTTAATACATAATAATATTGCTTTTGATTTCTGTTTTGATATTGCTTGATTGCATTGTAGTCGCGTAATAGACGCAAAGAGTTCCTACAAGAGCCTGAGATAGGATTTTTTCAGGCGTAATATTCAAGAATTAGAGCAAGCATCTTCAAGTCTGTCTATATCAGTATTGAATCATTTAGACTTAAAAATATTTTTTTTTTTAAAAAAAAAACCAAAAAAAAAAATTTTTACGACTATTTATTTCACCGTGACTATACTGCTCACAGGTTCATACAACGGTTGCTTTTTTACGTGACCCACTATATATTCGTGTATAATATATATTTGTCACAGATTTTGAGTGATACATAAATAATAAAAAAATTTTAATTTATGTTGTTTATCGTGAACATTTATAATATTACATAAATATATTATAATGACATATCACACATGATATATCGTACCAAATACTAAATGACATAGTCAATATTTACATAGTTTATAGTTAAACGCAAAAACAAACTTCTCACAAAATTATATTACATCGTAGTGCTGCACAACTGTATTAATTGGTCATCACTTGTCACAAATATATGATGTCCATATTGGCAATATGATATTGGGTACAGATTCCGGTCATTTTTATATCGACATCAAATTTCTAAATCGTAAAATAACTGCGATATCAACGATATCATAACAGTGTAGTATAAGTAGTATAATACCAGCATAAGTGATAACGTTATGGGTGACATAATATAATATTAATAGTAGATTACTTTATTTGGCTATATTTAGTGCATAATATACTGAATAAACCACAACTACAAACCGGTAGGTATTTAATTATGAAATAATAAATGAAACCGTTTTTCAAAAATGCTAATATTAATTTTCAAGCAATGGAAATTAAACAGTATCGGTTTTTATTTGCGAAGTGATTGGAGTTGTTCGTCAGTTAAGTTTACATGTACCTATACAATTAGTCATAAATTGATGTGACTTTTTAGTAAGAGAATAATACATATTACTATGGGAACAATCCTTAGTCTTAAAGTTGACATAATACAATTAACGTGGAGGAGGGGTATTTCTTCGTGCCTGTTTACATTATTATACGAATATAACATATTATGATACATTTTTGTATTCTTTTATCAAACCTTATACCAACCTTCGAAAAATAAAATGTCCGCGGTAAATCTGTTTATACGAGTAAATTATATGAATTATACATGCACATTTCACAATGCACACTAATAATAATAATAATAATAATAATTTATTATAATGATCATACTTTTTACGTACGCAAATAATTATAAAGGCCGAGTGGAAAAGTTTTTCTCAAAATAATGATAACATCCGTGACAAAGTTTCTTTGAAATACGAATTTTGTATCTTATAATTATAAATTAAATTATGCTACTATTATTATTATTATTATTGTTATCATCATCGTCATCGCTGTTATTATCATTATAATATTATGGTATACAATATACATGCTCGGTGGTGTGCTCACGAATTTCGTAAACCGAATCCCACTCGAAACTTTCAGCTTTGTATACGCGTAAAACAGAATCGATTTCGACGTGGACTACTTACTATATACGCACGATGGTTTGCTGAATGTACTATATATATATATATATATATAGCTATACTCAGCTACTCAGCGTAAGTCTCGCGATATTCGTTTTATCTCGTCGGACCATCTTCAAACTGAAATATTATATATTATACTCGTCCCGCGTCCGTCCGTCCGTCCGTGTTGCTTATCCAACATTAATATTATTCTAAAACGTCTCATCAATGTTTTGTTATTCCCACAAATCATAAAAAAGTATGATGGAATAAGTTATTGATTTTTCCCATATCGGCGTTTCTTCGTAGAGCCAAATGTTTTAATATATTAAATGCTATCGAATGACTCGAATGCGTTTAACTATTATGATTGTGTATACGATTTGAATTAAATTATATTATAACATGATGGTATACGACAAACTATTCTAGAAAACGAAAACGGGTTGTTAGCTTATTTTTTTATCATTCACTATTTACTATAATAAGTAGTATAAATTTTGTGATAGAGATATTTTTTTTTTTTTTTTTGATATAGCAGAGCTATTGAAGACATCTATTTTACTATTAGTATAATACTAAGTATAATACGGATTGATATATTTTTTTTTGGATTATATAGTATTTAATTATTATAATAATTAATATACATGCATGATATATTATTTAAAAATTTGTGTAACTCAACATTTTATTTTATTTTTTTTTGTGTGTATACAGAAATAAGAATAATCTATGTGGAATATATAGTATTCAATTTTCAAGATTTTTGATCCAGTAAATCATTTTTGATCAACATTTATATAAAAACAATTAAAAATTTGATATGCCTATGAAAATCTCAAAATTAGTTAAAAAATGTTGAAAATATTATCATATAATGATGACTATAATATAACCATTTTGTAAATATTTTAAGTAAATACGGTTATTCGTTTTTGAATTACAAAAAAAAAACCAAAATCATTTGAAAAGAAATAGTTATTATATCAGTTAATATCCAATTTAAAAATGTGAACTTCAAATACTCATAAAAAACTTATGTGGCTTTCCGGAAATATTTTTTTATGTGTAAGTTGAAAAACATATAATGAAAATTTTATTCAAATTAAATATCTTAGATATAAACAGAATATTTGTTAAGTTTTTTTAACTCAAAAATAACACGTATTTTTCGAGATTTCATAAATTTCGTTAAAATCATAAATTTAAATAAAAATTTAAAAAAATATTCTGATGATACAACTATGATATTTTTAATTGGTAAAAGAACAACTTATTAGAAATCTTATTTAATTAAATGTTCAAGTATTTTTTTCAATCATAACATTTTTATTGACATTTACTAAAAATAAAACTAAAGCAAATCGGAAATTGCAATTGTCTATAAAATATAAATAGGCAAATAATAATATTTATGAGAATAGTTAAAATGTTTTGGTAAGTATCATTTTATATAGAAAATTATAATACAAATACTTGGTCCAGCTTTTGTGGTTTCGTTTTTGAATCATAACAAAATAAAGAAATAAATTTAGTTAAAATCTGGCCTAACTTAAAAACTCATCATATTTTCCTTAATGTTTTATTTGTTTTTACCGATTATGAAAAAAAGTACTGGGACTTGGACCTCTTTAAAGTAAGACTATATCCAATTATCTATCCAAAATTACCTTAAGAGATTAAAATCAAAACATTTGTTCAACAAATATTATCGTGTATTATTACACAAAAATAAAATAACACGCGCATCATTTTTCAATACATCCATCGCTCCTATTATAAAATCTAAAACAACGTTATTCAAGGTTAAAAGCTTTAAAATAATACAACATATAATATCATTAGTCATATTTCATGTACATTTTTGCATTAAAGTGAAATAAGCAAATAGTGTTAATAATGTTTCGGACTCATGGATTTTTAAAAAACAGTACCTATTTCTATGATTAGGCTGAGACCATAGAGTTATCGCTAAAACAAAATGCTATTAAAAATAATGAGTGGAATCACGAATATGAATAATAATATTTATAATATGTTATGAAGTATTAAAAGTAGCTTAAAAATATTATTAATTTGAATTTGAAAACCCGTGACGACATATAAAATACGTCAAATAGTGTAGGTGTATATTGTAATACACATATATTATAATAAATATGTCAATTATGATTTGGCAATTTGGAATAAAGAACTACGAAAGCGTTGGTCATTTTTTATGACTTTTAATCTATGAAGTGGGGAACGAGAACATCGTTAGTGATCAAAGTGCTGTCGCGAAAAAATCGTCTAAATTAATTAAATAACTTTTACCCGTGACTTTATATTATGTATAGGTCATGGGGCAAAAGACGAGAATATTGTTTTACGAGTGTAAATCATTCATTTGAATTCAGTACGTTTTAATTTAAATTGCAATAGCTATATTCTTATTTGAACACATTTGAACGTATATACTATTGTCCGTGAAATCAATACTTCGTTATTTACTGGTAAAAGCAATATATGTTCATTTCTTATTATAAAATACAAAATAATTTCGGTCATATATATTTTGTACATTTACGTATGCTCTAGCAATTACTATTAAAATATAATATAAAATAAGCGCGTGTAAAAGTAAATACGCGTAAATATTTCAAATTTTGTTCTAAAAAGCTCGTGTAAAATGTGTTAGACACGAACAATTATTATGATTACGATATTATTATTATTATTATTAAATTAATATATTATTGCATGTAATACTACCTGGTTGAATTCACTAGAGGTACTGCGATAGTTAACGATTTATGACGACATTATACGGATTGTTTTCTTCTCATTCTTCGTATTTTCTTTGTCAACGGTGTGGACTTGCGAAAACCGCTCGGGCGGAAAACGCGCGTCTTATAAATGTTATGAGTGTGTGTGTGTGTGTGTGTGTGTGTGTATATATATAATGGATGGTATTAAAAAGTCGATTTTGAAAGAATAATTGGATTTAGAACCCTTATTTCGTTCTATATAATCCCGCGTAATTATATACGCGTTATCTTAACTGCGCTCTCTAATTTCCCGGTCGAAAACGTAATTATTTCGCAGTGATATAACGTCCGGATTGTATAGACGATAAATACAATATAGAGTCACTGCCAGATGGTATGCACAATGTGATTTTTTGTCAACGCAACAATCTCTCATTTTTTTAGTTGTGACTTCGCTGTGTTTTGGGAAAATCGTTTTGCTTTTGAATTTGATTAGATTAGATACTAAACTTGGTATTACTTGGAAATGACTCGGCGTACTTACACATTGCAGTGGATATTTGTTTAATAACGTATTATTCTATTCGGGACAATAATTATAATTTATATACTTCCGAAATATCACTCATAACAAGTCAACAATTACAATAAAATATGTATTCGAAATAAGAAGTTAATTTCTATAGTCGATCTATGTGTTGTGCAAGTATATCTCAGATAAAATAGTGTAAGGTTTGCGTTCCTTGTATTATTTTTTAAAAAAAGTTCTATTTTTAAATATGGAAGTATGGTTTTTGAAAATTACAAATTAAGAGTTAACCGATTTAACTGATCTTCTATGTTAGAGGCAGTAGTGGTTTGAAAATATGAAACCTGTAAGTACAAATATAATTATTTAAAGTGAACTGTTTTTTTTAATTTGAATTAAACAACCTATAGATAACTTTTGTAATATAATATAATATTAAATTATATTATGATTAATTTTAAATGGAAGTCTTGAGGGGATAAATCATCAATTTAGATGTTTAAGTTAAAAAGTTATGATACCATTTTCTTTTCGGTCTTTCAGATTAGATGTTTTGCTTGGATGTTTTTTAGATGATTGGAGTGTGAGTTTTAGTAATTCGTGTACGATTTAATAACGATTTATAGTAATTTCTTAATTTATAGATCTGAACAGAGTGTTTGATTTGAGACATTGAAGAGAGCTTTAATTATATCGTACGATGTATTTAGTTTTGAGTAATTTGTATTCTGTTTAGGTTTGACTTATTTTCGGTTGCAAGCATTGAATGTATTTATTTTACAATAATTATTTTTAAAATATTTGCCAAAAACTTAAAGTTACAAACATTTTTGCATTTTATATTATTATTAAAACAGTTGCACTATGGAAACCTTGATTATAAAAAAGTTTTACTGTATTTTCTCAAAATCTGTTATTATCACAAATCTTCAACGATTTATAATTGTATTCAAATCTAATACGTCATCGATTATAGTGGCTATTCAATGAAAAGTTAACACGCTACTTTTGTTGTTTCAAAGCAGACCTGCTATTGATGGTTTTTTTGTTATATATATTTTTGTTTGAAGTACCGAGTATTTTCAATATTTACTTCCCAAAAATACCAACTAAATCCAGTTTATTTTAACAGAAATCTCGTTCAATATTGCCGAGCGAATTTTTTACCTGAAAACGAGTCCAAAAAAAAATAAAACAAAAAAATAAATAAAATAAAAATTTCAAAAAAACATGTAATCGTAAAATCAATACAATTATTCGATGTACCCAGAATCTGTTAAAACGCGAAAACTGATTATTTATATGAAATAAAGTAATTTCGATCCCTATAAGTGGACTCATCTCATACGACTCTTTAACTATCGCTTTATGTGCGTGTATAAACAACGGGTTCCGGCCCCGGTTCGGCATCCGTTTAGCCGGAGCTAGAATTGAGGCTGCTGAGTTCATCGCACGCTATACCGCAATTTAAAACACTTTGCGACGTACCCACGTTATTGACGTTTATCATATTAACATTATTTTCACGGCTACTGCGATGACGGCCGGCACTGCCCGACGTCGTGTATTGTGCGGTATCGGAACGTTTATTCCCGCACGGCCGTGCGGGGACCGGTGCCGTGCCGAGAAATCATAAACGATTTTGCTATGAATACGCTACGACGTCCTATAATGTCGTGACGCGACGGAAACGCCACTGACGACAAGGGGCGGCGGCGGCGGTGGCGTAGGAGGTGTTGGTCCTATTCTCGCGAGACTGCGTATGCGCGCGGACCGTGCTGCAGCTTTGTGTGATTCGTTTTCGCGGAACGTCACGAAATTCGATTTCGGACCTCGAGGGAATACCCGCCGCCGTCGACCGCACACTGAATCCGCGACAAGCCGCTATATTATTATATTATATATTATACACGGACCGAGTTTCCGTAGTATACATGCTCACGCCTATACCTTAACTATATATATATATATATTATATTTATATACACTCTATATATCGCGTATATGTATAGCGTATTATTATACGCCCGCTCTTTTTTCCCCTTCCGTTTTAATTAAAAATCGCCACGACAAGCCGTCGTTTTTTTGATTACACGACCGACACGGCGGCGGGACTATAAGTCGCGCGAAATTTAATAAAAGGTTTTTCACGACAAAAACTCATTAAATGCGCGTTGTCGTCGTCATAGTCGTCGTTGTTATTATTATTTGTCGGTCGGAGTGACCCGCGCTTTGTGGGTGGTGCGTATTGATATAAACGACACGATTTTAACTATATACGATTAAGTTAAAAGCTATAAATGCATCGAACACATTTTGAGATCAGTCATAATTTATACAGGATTTATATATAAAAAATATGGATAGGTAATCGGTGATCATTTATACGGGTGACACATGAACTGAATACGATTCGCGGTCGACGAGTTGTCAATCACCGGTAACAATCATTAAAAACCAATATTTTTTACACGCGAACAGATTTAATTTGACTAATTTGAGGTTCAGATACCACCATTTCGACGGTTAAAGTCAAACTTACACAGTTGCGCGTTCATTATTTTCTACGTCGTGATAAACGCTTAACATTCATTTGTATCATAAAAACTGTTAGATATGTTAATAATAGGAACCGTTCCTAAACCGTTATTTTTCATTTAGTCGAGTGTGAAATTTATCAATTGATAATTATAATAAAGAAAATTATCATTATTAGTTTTGGTGTAAAGTTAACTTATGTAAAACTAATTCCTTTTGAATTAAAAATTAAACTCACTATAGCCGACAATATAGATATTTATATGGATTATGTGTGTTGAACTACCAGATTTACACAGTCGACGATGGTATCGTTGCTACAGCTTATAAGATTAGATATTTCATTATTTATAAATAGCACTAGTAATACTCTGGGTAAAACAAATCGAGCGCGTCAGAATAATGTACGTGTGTACCAGGCAAAAATTTAAAATTTAAAAATTCATCAAATTGTATTACTTTTATACAAAAACATTTTTAACATTTTTTCGTTCTAGATTTATATTAAATACATTAAAAAAAAAAAAAAAAAAAAAAAATGAAATTTTACGATAATTAGTAAATAATGTTATATAATATGTGATTTTGGCGACCTTCTGAGCCATGCTTTAAGACGGCACTGATCGTAACGTCTATTATGATAATAATAAGAAACCAAAGAAAAATTTAATATAGAAAGGACACTGAATCAGCTGAACGGATCATTGCACCCTTAGGGTATAAACTATATTATTGTCAAAGTTAAAACCATATCCGTAATCGTACAAGATTTTGACAACGAGTTTTCTTCTTTGTTACGAAATAGCAAAAACGGAAACGCTTCATTGGCGAATGTTGAGCATTAACGGTTTTATAATCTCGCAGTTTCATTACAGCAATTATACTTGCAACTAACAAGTAATTTATTGTACGCATTTCAATATATTAAATTATAAATATTGAATAATATTTTTTTGTTATCGGAACACAGCGAAGAGCGGAACCCAGCGGAATACATGTGACGGTTGTGGTATAATTCTATTACACATTATTCTGCGTACATTTTTCGATTGATGTGTATAACGATATTATGGACATGGGTCGATTTTAGTCGTGGTTTGCGAAAGTCTAATAAAAACATACATAATGTAATATCACAACAATTTGTGATATCATAATGATACTCTCGACATGTTATACGATATAGCAGCAGCTGTCGGAATCGGTTGGAAAACATAAAATGTTTGTTTATTTTTTATCAAAACAAACAGATGAAGAGATTTATTAAATATAAATAGGTACCAACTTTACGATTATATTATATTGCATAAATTTAACGGCTGTCATGATAACATTATATCAAACAGGTATGCATCCAAACGATCTCCACTGCGACCTGTATAGTTATTGTAATATACAATCTACATCTACACGTTATATTATCGCTACGGCGCGACGCAAACATAATTCTAGAAACTCACCTATTCAATTTCAAACTTAAAAGACAGCGTTACGCCCGTCATGGCGATACAGAATGAGATTAGTAGAAGATCTGAGAATATTATTCTTACTATTGTGCCTCGATATAAAACGAATAAAGCATTTAATCTATCGTACTCGACTTCTTTTTTCGATTTCAAGTATTATATTCGAATGGTTTTTATTCACGGTGAATGTTCAAGTGAATCACATAAATTCATACAATACACATGGTCGGTAAAGTGGAGTCGTATATGTTGGTTCCTATACGTACGGCGGTAAAATTGAAATATTGTGTTAGTTCCTACACAGTGAGAAAATTGAAATGTTGAGTAGTAAAAATGCATAATTCTGTCTCAGGACTAGCGCAAAGTAGTACGTATATGTGTGTATAGTCAATGCGGTAAATTTGTTTTATTGTATTTTATGGCCGTTGTAGAAAATTTATAATACCCTGCCATTAGTGTATATTATTTAAACAAAACGATAGTGATTAGACTAAAATGTATACGATACTATTACAGATTTCGTGGTTTATTCCTAAAGTCTAAACATTTTATAAAATGTGATAATTTGTTTTTTTTTTTTAGTTAGAATCAGACATTTTTTTTAAATATAAAATGTTGTTTTTTTCAGATTTTTTGTTGAACCGTTGTGGTCGGTTACAATTTATCGTTCTTAAGTTTGTATAAAAAGTTTATTAATAATTTATTTTATTTAAAATATTTGTGAATGTTGGTGATATTAATTTTAATTAAAATACAAGTGAATATTTCGATCACGTTTTTATATCAATGAATTCTGAAAATTTACATATTTTCACAACTTATCAACCTGTGTAAAGGATGTAAAATATAAATTTCTGTCGCTAAGTAGGCTCTTTAAAACAACATTGCAAATTTCCGTTTAGCAAAACTAACTTTAATATTAGAGTAGTTTAACCTGTTATCGATACTAGCTCAAGGTATACGAACTAAGAATATTAACTATAAGTTTATAAGCAATTTTAATTTTGAGACAAATTATATAAAGTATTGTACAATTTATAATTACTTATAATTTCTTTCAAAATGTATAAAAATGACGCAAAAACTGCCGTACAGACATAGATAATTTTCTTTAAAATTTAAGTTAAATAATAGGTCAATTCTCTCTAATGTTAAAGCTAATAACACAAAATTGGATCTTATCCTAGTGTACTGAGGTGTTTAAAGTTGATATTTCAACGTCTCGACTCAAGTGCAGCAGTCTAATGACGTCGTATAATCATAATAATTTGTATTTACTGCAAAGTTTGAATTGTGTATCAACGGGTGTGTAGTCTGCAATTACATTATAAAAGCACTATAAAAGACAATCATTATATAATAACTGACCTGCAGAAGTCTGATAAAAAAAGCTCGGAAAACAATGTTTATCCAACTATGATATATAGAGGATTTAGTGACAATGATTTGCTGCGACGTATATCCGTCTGAGATGTACAATCCTGTGGGGTTTATATGAGTAGAATAAGTTATAAGTACCTATTTGAAGTTAAGTTGAGCTGAGTAGTATATCAAAATATTGCAACTTCGCTCGACTCCAACTCAACTAATTCAAAATTTAGTATTATTGAAATTATCGGAAATTAATTTATTTTTGTTTCGGGATATGAATAATTACAAATTTAACTGTCGTAAAAAAAGTAAATTCTTGAAAAATAAAAACGTTAAAAATAATAAAAATATTTTTATTTTTCAAAAATGATTGCTAACGATAGATACTATAGTAATGGACAACAGTATTTCCAAAAAAAATAATATTTTTCGAGTAAATGTGTGTGTATATTTATCGAACAATCGTCCATTGATATATGACTTTATATGATACTACACGGATTAAAATATTAATTAATAGTATTACTACTACAATACGTGTAAAGTTTATAGGTGTATATTACACTTATATAAAAATGGATTTGCACGCAACATTGAGTACATCTATTTTTTAAATTCTTAAATATACTTAAAAACCATAATACGCTTCCATTTATTTAGATTTTTATACCATTTCAGAAGTTGCATGTTGTATGGCAATACCGACATCTGTTTTTCAAATGAGGATCAAATTTTATTTTTACTGTAGATCAATAAACAGACGATTGTGTTTGAAAATGTTGTATCTAAATCGAAATTCGATCGAGTATATATCGCGTTATATCAAGGAAAAAAATGAGGGTGAGCATATTCGGTGATTCTTCCTATATAATATATTTGACATTGTGCAATTGTGCGAATAATCGCGTAGGTATATGATGATATACGTGACTATTCATTTTAATATAAATATTATATATACGGCATGCACCTAAACCGCGATCGGCTGTAAACGCCCTGGCTGGTTTACCTATAAGCGGCATGCCATTTTTTTTCACTACGTTTTTACCTACACTCGGGATATCCTATAAAATTATATTATACGCGTACTGTGTATACTGTAATATATTATACACTATCGACAAGCTAGCTATATGTACGTATTGCTGCTGCGGCTGCAGATAACGGCCCCTTGCAACGTCCTCACGATAATAATAATACAATATATTTCGTCACCCGCTCACATATATGGTAAACTGCTACAGAGGCTGTTTATTTATACTCGTATGTGATTTTATTTTTGTTTTTTTAACAAATGGTTTTACGTATTTTAAACTCCCATAATTAAAGTTTAATATATTATATTTATAAAAAAAATTTAACTCCCATCACACTACGTGACCCAGTGATATATGCAAACTATAATATTATGGACACATTTTTGTATTTTTTTAGCCAGTTTTTTCGACTTAACGCCTGCGTAGAAATATTTATTCTTATTTTTGGAAATTCGTTCACATTTTTTGTCTGTATAATACAATTAGGATTTAGATCTATTAAATTATTGTTTGAGAATTTGTACATTTCTCGATAGTCTTTTAAGACATTGTGAATACGACCTACGTATAATACCGTATAATGAGTACCAATATTTTACTTTGTAAAGTATATTCATTTTTATTTCCAAGTAGATATTTTCTTATAATATAAGATAATTTTATTTATTATATATTTATATATTAATAATTTTTATGTATTATTTAAAAATTCTCAGACTAAATATATAGAGTCTATATTATAGACTATTGGTCTATAGATAACTACTGGTATTACTTATGGGAACAAAGTATAAATCGACAATATATATTATATACACAACAATCGTGATAATTTTGTTTTTACTATGAACAAATATAGGTGTGGACTAAAATTTTTTTAAAGGTGTAACTAGTTTTAGATTCTGAGCAGAGCAAAGAATATATTTTTCAATAAATAATTATTATACCAAATATTTGTTAAGCATAATATAATAATTATAATAACTAAATAGTAAATACACATAAAACGTGATTTCGTACTGTATACAGTTAGTTATGGTTTTCATTATAATAACACGTTGTGTATATTTATTTTATTATATTATAACACAATATTATTACTGTACATTATGATATAGACGCGAATCGTTTTCGCGTATGACGGCTATATTTAAATCGAATACGTTATAGTATTATAACTCCGTATAATGTATGTCTAGCCGATATAATATGTGGAAATTCAAACATACTGTAGCAGCTGCGTTAAACGTAAATCAATTTTCTGGTTTAATATACACTCAAAATCGTTTAAGGACACGCACGAGATCCCGGCGCGACGGGCGTTGTACTGAAAGTCGTATTACAATAATAAACGCATTAAGCTGATGGAGATACATTTTTTTAGATACTTGTATATCCGCTATCGAAATCGTAAAAACTCAAAACTAAAATCGTATTATTCCCTTCCCTCTCATCGATCCATCCTATAAAAATATACGATAGTCTCATGCAAAAAACGAAAAGATTATCAATAAATTGTATTTTTGTGCATAAATCTCGTATAATAATGATGCTAACAACGATACTATAAATATAGTAGTAATTGTTCAGAATTGACATAGATCTTCTGCAAATTGGCGGTCGGCTACTATTCACGCCGTAATTGGACAGTGAATTTTGCAATAAATATAAAAACATAAGAGCAACAATAATTATGGCACAGTGAATAAATGTACTGTTAGAAATTGTACAAAAATATAATGTCGATGGTGAAAACGTTGTTTCAAGACAGCGTAACAGTAATAATGGTAAATCAAACGTAATAATAATAATTAATACCACTTGACACAGATAAACACAAACAATGGTCAATATCTTTGGAACTGTGATAACTGGTAATGGTTAACTCCTAAAAAATTAGGTGATCTCCTCCACACACAACATTTTAACTGCTGAACGAGTGTTCATTTGTTTATTAAAATAAAGTTTGGAAAAAAAATATTGTAAGTATGAGACTGTAGTCTTATTATTTTTTATAAAAATATTGGTTTTGTCATAATGATAAATTATTTCATATAAAAAATTTAATCAGTTATACTAACAAAAAAATAAGAATAATAACTTAGGTATTCTGTATGCAACGTCGTGTTTTTTGGTTACTTTTTTTCTGTATGATAGAAAACATTTATATTTAGTGACTATTAAAATCCCAAATACCTAAACAGATGGCACATTCTGACGCTATGGTTATGGGTTGACTACACTATTGGAAATATATTTTTATTCAATTTTACGTGTAATGTAATTTAACAAATGTTCAAGAATATTCGATATCATTATTATAATATTTTCATACATGATGCTTAAAAACGTTCATTAAGTGTTTGCAGTTCATTTATTGATAAAATTATAACTCAAATTATTATGTTAAATAACTAAATGTTTTTAAATATCCTCTAAAGTAAACATGTAATAAAAATTGTATTTTTTCCATTAAAGGCTGAACTTTTTTTAAACATTCCAAACAGCTGTCGTAAAATAAATGGACTATTAATTTTGATGAAACCTGTATGAGATATGTCGACATCGGATACGGTCCATACTACTATATAATGAATGATCAATTTAATGTCAGACATTACACATTATTTTTAAAAATAACTAACATTTTAGAAAATATCTGTTTATTATTATAATTTTTTAACTTTATTTTTAAAAATAAAACGTGCATTTATAATTCCTTATTCAAAATCAGAATATTTTTAGAATATTTTGTTATAACAAATACATTTTAGGATAATTAGTTTATGAATTATGAGTTTATATAAGTGGAGTAGAGTCAATAGGCAGAATATTGGTCAACTAGTCCACTCGTTAAATTTTAAATAGAAATAAGGTATTGGTCATTAATTATAAACTACTTAGTATTTATCCAAAATTCGATTTTTTTTTTTTTTTTTTTGATTGATGTACTACGAAGAATATTTTGCTTTTGGAATAATGAATTAAAAATGTATGTTTTCATTTAAAACATTTAAAAGAGAACAAAACTTAACTAAAATGTTAACGATAAGAAATAGTAAAAATTATAATTCTAAATTTTACGGTACAGATTACGTAATCACGCCGCTGGCTTAAAGTAATATAAATTACATTTGTGAAAGGCGTGTAGGGAAAAGTCCTTTGCTCGTATGCTCTCACGCAGACTGGTTCATTTGAAAGCATAAATAAAAGACGGCAATTTGAGCAATAATAATGTAAAACGTAAAATGCATGGCGGAAAAAAAAGTTTTATAAAACTTTAAACGTGTTTTGACACGGGCAGTAGAACGAATAAAAAATCTGTACGAAATTTCACTATCGGAAATTTAACCTTATTTCAACTTCCCAATACTCTATGGACGTGACCAAAATGTATATGGATTTATATAATATTATTATACGCTCAACTTGGTAAGCTTATTTTTAGTCAAAATTTTATTTTATTTTTTCTATAAATTTATGAACAGTTTTAAGTTTATTTAAAAATATAATACGGATGATTATGGCTACAAATTTCCAATTCTAAAATGTATGTTTAGCTCACACCAATACGTTTCTAACAAAATAATAGGTATTGATTAGTTAAAAAAACATCTAAATTTACTTTAAATACCTTTTCGAGCATAATACTATAATAACAATTGCAATAGAATAATAATTATTGTGTGGAAACCTAGCTTAACCTTATTCTGTAGATTAAGGGTCAGAAAATAATTAATTTTGAACATTTTCAATGTATAGCGAGTTTTTATTTTCCTTTTTTTTTTTCGTTTACATGTAGGTATAGTGTACACAGTATAATCACATATCGGTTGTTGTCAATATAACAGAAGTAAAAATAGTTCATAATATTTTACGATAAAAAAAAAATAAATAATAATAAAGATAAACATCGTTAAATAACATTAAATAACGTTTGAATTTTATTTTGAAACTTGTGTTTTATTCAATCATTTGTCAGTGTTAAGCATCCCACGTCGAATAAACCTACGTACGGCAGCCGCCACTGCAGATCCGCCCAGTACGCGCGCAAAATATAATAATTAAGGGTCTGGACGAGAGCGATATTTTTCGGAAATTCATCACCGCCGACACTAGACGTGGCGCGTAATCCCGGGACGTCCAAAATGTTAAGGAACTCCGTGACCGAGCAGTCTTCAAAATATATTATTATACACAGCACACGCGCGGCGATAGTATAGCGAAACCCTTGGGAACAGAAACTTTCGACATCATTAATTTCTAGAAAGTTATTGGAATCTTTAATCAAATATTATATTATAATTAATGGTTAATTATACGTGTATATATACATGTTATTATGTATACACTGTGTGCATAATACTATTACGAAAGTATTATTACTGTATAGGCCAGGGGTGGCCAACTTCCCGTTCGCAAGCCGCATGTGACTCGCATCTTATTTATAAAATTAAAATTTACCTATTATAATAAAATAATAATAATATAATGTATAATAATAATAATTATTTTAAATGTTGGCTCTTGATGTCATTATATTTAGACATGTTGTCCACGAAACCATTCATGTTGGCCACCCCTGGTATAGACAGTATATTAATGCAAGAGGTGCTGAAGTTTATAACGTTCCCGCAAGAACGATTAAAATTATTGAATTTTATATCGGCTGATTCACTACCTACGGACTGTTTAAACATTTTTTTAATGTTCATAGATAAATATTAATTACTATAAAATGTTCAAAACATCAAAATATGAGACGCATGTATTCCGACCCCATTAGCGTGGAACTATTATTTTTAATGCACAAAGTCAAATAATCAATAAACTACGCGTTTGGAATTCTGTTTAAATATTTTAACAATAAATAGAATGTATCTTCTTAACGATTTTCAGTGAAAATAGATTAGTTTTTATTTAAAATAAAAACTGATACCACCACTTAAAACTTCTTAAATGTTAAAGAAAATGTCAAAAGTATTCGGAATCATGTCTTTCAAGTATATTAATTAAACGCTCGAAAAATAAAAACAGATTTTGAATAACTCCATTATTAAATGAAAAATTTCGATAAGCGTGTTCGGTGTATCGCCCTGTACATTATGATTCTCAAGGGTGTGATATTGTACAGTGTATTCGTGTGCACGCCACGGGTATGAGCTAATAACGAGCGATGAATAATTTAATATCGCAATATATTATAATAGATTTGCCGGATCGAATCAAACGCCTGGCAGGGTAAAAAAAAAAAAATAAACGAAACGTAAGTCTTACATTAATATTTACATATTTAACATGTTTAATAACCCGTGACATTAATGCACGTCGGCCGAACAAAAATTTGCGCGTATAAAGCGTTCCTACACACATTATACTCATATATTATATGTCGTCTTTTTTATTTATTTAGAAAGGTTTTTTTTTTTATATCAAAAGACTTTTGAACCTCGAGGTAGATTTTCTAAAAAAGTTTGTCTCGTTAAGCCTGCAGAATTATAAACACTATTTTTTTGTGCACTGTACAAATGTAAAAGGCCGGTGTTTTTTTTCATCCGTCGTATTTATTTAACCGAGACATTATTTAAAATTCTAATACATTTTAACGTTAACGCGTTATACATTATTGCAACGCTGTCGTGTACCTGCACAAATGTTTTATAATAATTTATGGATACGAATCGTCAAATAAACTAGCTGGCTAACATTTAAGTACTTACGATAGGTACCAACGAGCATTATTATGATATATATATATATATATATATATACGCACGATATTGTTATACCTACGAATGCTTGCGCGTGATAAATTGATACAAGTGCACACGCGCGTTTCTCCATTACACGGCCGCTGGATTTTAATTAATTAAAGTTAATGTTTGGGCTTTTAATACGTTTGCTTGTAAATATTTATTTTTACGTTATTTTATCTGTTAAAAATGTTTTCACTTGAGTTGGGCGTTTTATTATTTATATTTTGGATTAGTCTCGGCAACTTTCGAGCCATTGGCTGACTAATTTTTTATTTTAAAATATTTATTTACATATATTATGACACAATTAAATGGCACACACGTTTTATAGTATACATTATCTATAATACTTATTATTAGTTTTGCAATTATTTTTTTAGTATTTGCTTGTCGGTTGTCTGATATCTCGTCTCACTATATTACAGTGATCGGTAAACGAATTTGGGGATGTTATTTTAATTTCTGCAAATTTTCGTTCGTTATCGAGGAGCTTGGCGGTAAATATTGTGCCCCGTAAGTTGCAAATTTGGTCGAATCTCCTTTAAACATAAAGTAGCCGTATGTATGTCGGTACGTGCTATTCTTACAGATACGTTAAGATAAAATCTTATTCTTTTCTATTGAAATTGTATTTTTTTCAAGGTTCGGTATTGTACATTTCACTTTATACTGAGTTTGATTGATTTTTTTTTTCACAGTGCACATAATTATTTCATATTAATTTATTCAAGTCTTTAAGACGTCTTTGTTTTCACAAAATATTACGTTAATTTTTCTTGGGTTGTTAGTTTTTAACATCGTATGTCAGTTGGCTGTTGTTTTCTATCCCTTAGTGTTGCTAATGATATTATTTTAACAATATTTCGCTCGGGTATTTATTTTTTTTTATTATTATTATTATTAATAATAAATAATATCATATTATCAAAAATGGATAACTATAATATATGATATAACCATTCAAACGAAATACACTCGTTTTGAAAATAAATAAAATCGCCTATCCAATATACACAGTATACTATGGAAATATAACTATTTTACATTAAAATTACATTTGAATGTGTCAGATCATAGTGATACTCTCTGTATAATTTTCATACAATGTTATTATATATATATATTATGGTGTACCTGATCCGGCTATATTATATTATGACCAGCGTCCTTTTTTGGGGGATGGTGAAAATCGACGTTTCCTCTATTTCGTTTATATAGATAAGGTTATTATATATATACTCGTATGTTCATAAATCAAAAACCCGATCGCCGACATAATATAAGCACAGTGTATTTAACATGGTTATTACATTACGTTCAGTATTATGTATACAATGTATTATTTCGTTTAGCACACTTTGTTTAGTATACAATATTGTATTATGTACACTATGAAGAGACATACTATCACGAATAATACAAATTGCGTGGAAAACCAGAACAATACACTTACACGAGGAACTAATAATATACTAAGTATACTGACAAATCTGGCTATATCGAAATTGTATACTGAAATATTAAACTTACCGAGGTCACTATAGCTTATTAACACAATGATTTTAGATCGATCGCGTTGTGTAATAAAGATATGTTAGATACTGGTCCTTCGAGTCCCTAGTGTACTTTGATAACATTAAACAAAAGCCTTGTGATTATGTGTGAGTGCAATACTATTTTAATATTAATTGAAATATCATCGCCAAATAATGTAGTGATCATTTACAATTCTAAATACATCACAGTTTTGATGTTTAAATTAATCATACTGTTGATAACAAATATTGCAAATACGAATATTTTTTTAAATTGAAATTCAACATTTGTTCCCCATAAAACGAAAAACATCACGCCCGAGTGTGATTTGCATCTTGTTATATAAATATTTTGGTTTACTGCGTATTATATACACTTGGTCGAATAAGTTATTGTAGAGCATCCCAATGAATAATTAATAATACAACGAGCGACGGAAAACGAAAAGAAATATTTCTTTCTTTTTTTTCTTTTGCGTAATTCCGAGTCCTAATAATATAAGATTTCGGGGACACGAACAAACCAATTACGTAGTGTATAATATACATAATATATTAACGACAAGGCATAGAAAGTCGTGAACGAACCATAACGTCTCCATGCTTTCACTGTCAGTGTATAATAATTAAATTATCTTCAGAAATGTAATTTGGATCGACGGATTCGCACCATCACAATTTATTACAATCGTCGCATCAGTAATGCGCATAGTAATATTATATATATATATATATATATATATATATATATGGGTGATTAACCAAACACTCTCGCCCCAGTTTTTCTTTAATAATTGATTTATTCAAATGATAATTTTCAGAATTTTTAAATAATTTATTAAAGGTGAAATATTTCAAAATACTTTCTTTTACCATACCATTTATAGAGTGTCATGCAGTAATATAAAAAGACTTTTTTCAATAGGAGACCAACCTTTTACTATAAGTTATATAACAAATACATTTTTTTTTTAATGTGGATACACCTAAATCAAAATACAAATAAATAGTTTTGAGTTAATAAAATGTATATACTAAGAACGATTATCGTAATATGATTGGAGATTTGGAAGCTACTATAGTTTTAAAATTTAAATAATTAATATTAATTCATTAACATTTTATTATTGGTAAAAATTGTCAGCCTATTATATTTATTAAAAAAAATACTAATGAATTCAACGTTTAATCAATTTTATATTTTGTTAAGACCATTTGTAAGTATTATTATCCTTAGTGCGTTCATATAATTACTCAGAAACTTTTCATTTGAATTTATATTTAGTCACATAAACACGTTTTAAAAAAAAATCATCTTCATATAATATATTATTATGTAGTAATATATACGTAATATATGTATGTATAAAGCGACGTGATAATAATTAAAATCTAAAAATACAAAATTTGTTTTTATAAACTATCCATATAAACAGTTCACGAGGGTTTAAAAATAATGTTGTACAAACGTATTAATTAAGTTTGGTTTAAACTTGCTACACAAGCCTAACCCGCTTTGTGTGAATTTCTCTTTCCTCCTGCATCCTCTAACCCAAGCCCATGGTATCAAGACCAACAGTTGTATAACATTATAACAGTGCGTGGTAACCACGACATTCTATACGGGCTGACAACTCGCACATAACAATACAACAGCAAGAGAATTCGAGGAGTATTCATACAAAACCACGGCAATATAACTTTGCAAAACAAGTCTCGATACGGCCGTGTCATCTCTCGGGTATATTTGTTACTCTAAATAATCTCAGCGGATGCAAAACACAAAAAGCGCATATAACATAAGTATGCTTTTAATATTTTTATCTTCGTCGTCCTAACGTCGTAATAAAACAACGCTGTCCACATTATACCTGGGTAATATGTACCTGGTGATAATATTTTCAACGTAAAACACTCTTCATTTCAACAATTTATTACTATTAAGGTTTTGAATTTCTTTTCATGATATCACGTTGTTACAAAACAACATTTCGTGAAAAAATATTTATATTTTATAGATCTAAGAATTTTGATAAAATATATTGCTTTGTAATAAATAATAATTGAAAATGTTAGGATTAAAAAAAAATAAAAATTTATAAATCATTTTTTTTTTTTTTTGAAAAATATTGTTTTCATTTAAAATTTTATAAAAAATATATTTTAAAATATTTAAATGATGTTTTAAATTATGAAAAAATATTCTTCAATAAAGAATCCCCCAGTTGTATGATATTATAATAGAGTATTATTCTCACTACATGTAGCAACAATCACTCGACAACAGATACTTGATATACGATCTAACTATATTATATATTGAATAAAAAAATAACAATATATCATAATTTTCCATTATATTTTATCAGCTGCATGTTAGCACGTTCGTATGTTTACGGAATAATATAATATAGTTTTACTCCATTTTACAAGTCACTCTTAAGTCGACAGAAGGTAATTCGAAATCCCAATGTTTGTACCGAGCCGTGTAAAATAATACCACGCACACGGGTCCAAACTATAACCTGTGACCTAATGCGACTTACGGGAACGCAATATAAACGCCAAATTCATTCCGTAGCTTAGGTATCATTGTGCAGTGTAAACGCGGCAATTGTTCAGTCGGCAATTCTATGGTCGGGATAAAATTAAAAAAAAAAACATAATATACTGCGCAAGGTTATATTCGTGGACATGCGATTAAAATCCTGATTTCCGTAGAGTTTTTTGTATTTTTCTTCTTCTTCCACACCGCACCAATCGTTTCGCGAACCGTACGACTGCGGCCGTCTCCCCGGAGATGTCGTCAAACGATCCATAAACTCCAATCTACTCCACTCGTGTGTTTACACCGCTATAACTAAGCGAGTAGCGGGGTGGAGATCCCCGCGGGAAAATGTAGAGCACGCGAAGGCCGGAGCGGTTTTTCCTGGTGCGCCATATGGAAGAGAGTAGGAAAAAACGCGCGTGGCAATTTATCATTATTCGCTCTTTCTTTCTTTTTTCCCACCGCGCGCCGTTCGCGTCTTTTTTTCCGCTCGTCTCCCGACCGACCGACCTACTGCCCGTCCGGCCAACTGGCAGAACATATAAATTAGAATCGGGTAGACTTTTCGTCAAGAGACGGTTTCGGCGGGGTGCGCGCGAGTCGGTGACGCAAATTGATGTTGGCCAGACTTTCAGGGGGAAAAAAAAAATTTAAGGATAATGCAACTTTTCGACCCTCGATCCGTCGGTCCGTCCGTGGTCCCAGACCAGACTCGGTCCGATCCGGAACAGAGACCCGACACGACCCGAATGCCGCGCGCCGAGAAAACGGTTACACGCGTTACATTAATAACGATCGTCCGTCGTCGTAGTCGTATTCGCAGACGACGAGACGTAGAAAAAAAAACTGTACGGAAACGTCGTAGCCCCCGACCAGTCGACCACCACAACGTCAAACGCGTGATGAATTGGATTTAATACGCTCACGAGTACATTGTATTTCAAAAGTCAAAAAGAGCGGCAGTTTACAATACAATAATATATTACGTGTTATATAATACATACTCTTGAAGACGTTTCACAAACGATTTTTTTTTATTTCATACTTAAAAACCGTGTACGGCGCGTTTGGAATCAAAAATAATACCTGATAAACCTCTTATAATATTTACATGAATATAATTATAAAAAGTAATTATATAAAGTGAAAAATATTTCAATAACTTTAAAATAAAATGTCATAAACATATGTATTCTGTAAATGTTAGTTTCAAAACAGAGGAACTCATTCTGATGTATAGCGAAAGTTTCGAGTTTAACTTATTTTTAAGTAGGTCACAATTTAACGGATGAGTATTTGAATTTAATAATACATCACTGTACATGAAAAACGATTATAGGCGGAGATAGAGTGTCAGGCTCTATATTTTCGAACGATATTATCTTATAATATATTTACACGATTTTTATATAAATAATACACTGTAGATTGAACTAATTTTAGTTAAAAATGTCGCATAATATTATACTATACACTATTATAATAAAAAATAAAAATCCGTTTTAGTGTAAGATCTAATAAAACAAAAAACTGTATAAAAAAAATTATGTTTTACTCTCGGTTATCTATTAATATAATATAGTGATACACACATATATATATATATATATATATATCTTAGTAGATAACAGTGGTTTTACTAAAATGCATTTTGTATTATCCCGAAACAGTCGACGTAATTTTGATACCAATAACCAAACAAAACGTCAATTTTTGAACTATATTAACACAGCGATGCGATTTGAACTTATTATTATTATTAAATATATGAGTGATCATATGTAAATCATCGAAAATGATCTGCAGAACTTTTTCTTAAAAATACGATTGAGTAATAGTATTATAATTGATAATAAGTACATAATTATAGGATGATTGAATAATTATCTCAAGACTTACAATACGTTGCATGCTATACGTACCAGTTAAATATGCCAGTAGGGCGCACACCATAAAATAAAATAAAATAAAATAAAAAAAATAAATAAATAAATATAAATACATTTATATTGTTAATGTTATATTAATAATACAATTATAAGATTTATGTTGATTTTTAAGTGAATACTAATGGACCCATATAATTATGTGTATAGCGTCATGTTTTCGTCGGATAAATACCATAAAAAATACTATAAATATTTTTTAAATGTTATTGTGTATAAAAAAGTAAATACACATAATTGTGAAATTTTTCAAATTTTTATGGTTAATAAAATAACTAAAGTACCTAGATAATTTATGGAAAGTAGTTATTTATCTTTTCAATAGTGTCATTTATTAAAATTAAAACTTAAAATAAATGTTTATACTTTTTGACAGGCAAACAAAAACGTTATCAACATAAATCTATAGAAAAACTAAATTTCAAGTGTAAGTAAAAAAAATATGCTTCACTAACGTTACTGTTTAATAATTATATGAATCATCGTTTCTATAAATAACCTTACAAAAATGGCGATAAAAATAATAATAACAGTTATTAGTGGGGGGTGTCTTACTTGAAATTGTCGACAAAACAAACAATTATTTGTATCCAATTCAAATATACATAATACAATATATATATATATTATATTATATGATAAAACACCTTTAATACTATGACAAGTAATAATATAATACATGTGTATTGTGTATAATATCTAATCGCCATAGTTACCGTATCTTCTTTCAGTAAAAAAAGACATGCAAATAGCGGGTGCCACTCTACTGTATAATAAGTAGATGTTGAGAGAGCCATTGTAATGAAAGTGTAAAAATTGAATTCAACAATATATCATTGTATACGAAAAATGAAAAAACGGTTTGTCAACTTATACCACTAATTACATTTGATTATGATTATTTTTCGTATTACTACTCAAGCATTTATTTTATTATTATTACTACGGTAAACTGATTTAATTTTGGTCATAAACATATCATACTATGAAATTAATATAATGTATATTTATATTATATCGTATTATCGTCATTAATTTTTGAGTTAATATCACTTGTCTTTACAGTAAAACAGTGTGAATAAGTATATCGTATAAATAGATGTTATAGCTTAAAAATAATCTACATATTTTTAAAAAGGCATTATTGTTATTATTTTATAAAATAAACAATTTAAGTTTCTACGAATAATATTTTTGAATTATATGATTGTTATTATTCGTTTTAATATGTAATTACGTCAACGTTTTAATTTCACGGTTTATATAAAAAAAAAAAATAGTGCCTATATAATTTATATTTGAAGACTTATTGGTTATAAAATGAACTACTCGTGAGAAACATTGTGTTAAATATTCAAGTCATAGCTATACATATTGAATATTTTATAAACAACAAAATAGTTTTCAAATTTTCATAAAACATCAAACGTATAAAACATATTTTGACAGTGTATTTTCGATATTTTTTTTTATTGACATATTATGAACGGTGTATGAAGAACTTTATATTATATTTTAAAGGGTTTTGGTGAACGAAAATATCTCATTCCTATAAATAGCTCAAAAAGTGCTGAGATATTATTAAAATGTTATCATGACGTGCCTATATTAAATTATAATAAAACATTTTATGAAATAAAAATATACATCATTGTAAAATAAACATATTTATCCTTTCGCTCAGCAACTAAAGAAGCCATAATATTTTTAAATGATAATGTATCTATAAAATGATGATTTTTTGAAAATATTAAATCTTTATGGTTATTTATTTTTATATTTTAACCAAAAATCTTAGTTGACTTTGTCAAAAACTGGTTTTTAGTAAATAGTATAATTAAAAAAAATTTTATTTCTGTTTAGTTTTGTTAAGTTATTAAAATATTCTAGGAATTTCCTCTCTTAACGTATATCAATTTGATAAGATTTAATACTAGAAATTACCTTTAATATTAATTATTTTATCATTTATTCTGTTTCAAAAATTTATCACAGAGTGAAAGTTACTAAAAATAAAAAACACACATACAACATCATTTTAAATCCAATAAATTCTTCATTCCACTCGGAATCTAAAATGTAATAGTGTAATAAATGTAGTGCGTTTTATTGGCTATAAAATACAATCGTATAAAAATCGGGAAAATGGTATAACATTTCATTAGATTTTTGTAATAACATTCAAATAAAATAAAATCTCACATCATTATTATGGCAATTATTATTGCACTGTGAAAAAAAAGTCTACGAAGACCAGTAAAAGGAAAAAAGACCAGTTTCGAAAAACGAAAAACGAACGCGTTTACAAATGTTTAATTAATTTTCGTATAATTGTAATTTAGCTCTCAAGTCTAACATCCCAATTAGTTTTTAGTTAAGAGAAATATTCGTGGACTTTTCCATTTTCCACGCTACAAGACAGGAATAACAAACTTAAGCGTGATGTCATCTAAAGAATACGCACTATAGCAGTCGCTGCCAGACTCATTACAAAATTATTATCATCATAATTTTTGTTTTCAATAAAATAGGGAAGTGTGTTTATTTAATTTATTTGATAATTTTTATACCATAAAATATTGATAATTAATGTAAAAGAATAATTGCAGCTTTGTATAAAAAAAATTGAAACGTTCTATGGAACTGAAATCACTATATTATTATAGACATTTGTACAATTATTTAGTGATTGAACTACATGTTTTAGTTGATTATAATGAATAATATTCTACTTAACTACGATCATTTAAAGTTCGGTATGTCATAAATTAATAAATTATTTCAATTAAAATCACTGTATTGAATCAACAACCGTTCTATCTGTAAATAGGATGCCTATAATTTTATGCGGCCATTATTATTATAATGGCGACTGTTCGGGTAAATATTTTCCGAATGCGCAACCGATCCAGTGAAACGAACTTTCTATTCTATTTGTGCTATAATAGCTGGTATGAAAAACATTGAGAACTACACCGGACTTGACTAAAATAATATATTCCGACAAAACAACGTGCCAGCATATTATAATATTAATACTACTTCAGTCGGCCAATCGAGAATTAACTAGATTACAAATTTTCAGGGCAAGTGGATCGGCGTTACCGGACCCATTGAATACTTTACGGTCTGGCAGATGTTTGACTCGACTTAATTAATTTTTGTTGTTTTTTTCGTATGTTCGTTTCAACGTTATTTGAAAACCGGAAGCTAACAAAGTGAGAGGCGGAAATTACAATTAAGGCGGTATAACGGGCTCGGGGTGTTTTAATAAAACCCGTCGAGCTAAGACAACGCGTGCACGTGAGTTATATCAATAAAGTACGATAATATAATACGAACAATGTAATGTATATGATTTTTATTGAACGGTTTAATTTATTATTATGTCGGACACGTACACTTTGATGTACCGATATTGCCTATACAATGCGCCGAACAACACTTAATGAAAAAACTCCAACGAGAGTAATGCGAGACGATTAAGAGAAAGTAAATAAAGTTTAACGGCCAGTAAATACTTGGTAATTAGTCAGTGATTGTTTTGAGATAAATTCCGTTCGGAACTCGGAAAGCGTTTATATTACGGCACAAAATTAAATGGACTTTTTGAAGATTAAATTTGAATAATGTAGTGATCGAATTATTGTAATCCGAGCCAATACGATCCACAAAAAAAAAAAAATATATGAATAAATTCAATTGCCCCAGGAGTTTCATCGGCTGAGAACTGGAGCTTTTTCATATTGAGTTTTTCCAGTGTTTGATATTCTGTAAACATCACTTATGCTTATCATAATAAATTAAATAAATTGTGTAGACCAATTAAAAAAATAAAACCATTCCGCTCCTGACCTAAATACATGTATATTGTAACGGAGCAACATTAAACATTGTTTAAAAGACCCTTCACAGAGCCAACAACCATCATTTATAATATATACGTTGGCTATTCACGGTGTGGCAAATACACGTTAATTAATACCGTCACAATTAGGGCGTCCGTGACACGGCACGCACCGAAAGCAAACTTATCGGGTAAATCAACTTAACGGGCAACTTATCTGCCACCCATTAGTCTTACAAGTTCAGCGACGATACTTCTAAAAGGCGGAGATGCTGTCCAACGAGGAAATATAGCCATAACCTCCATATGCCGGTGGAGATACGAGGGAAACCTAATATGGACGACTTTCGCATTGTGTTTACTAATCGGTACACAATGGGTACAGTATAACAACTGGTAATATTCCGAGAGTCGAACAACTTCTCCGTATACCTTCAAATATTCAACACCTCGTTGAATAAAACAGAAACCGAAGGATTTGATGAGAGAAAACACTAATAGACCGATCGTTTCGGTAACCAGACCAACGACCTGCAGCCACAACTAGTCACCAACACCCGACCAGCTACCACGGACGAACAGTTTACCTAGACCCTAGTGCGGCATAAAACCGACAAAGACCAATCTACTTCTCATACTTGACGACGAAGATTAGACAAACGGGTGGTCACTGGTAATCGATGTGCCATCAGTAATTCCGTGGAGTATGGATACTCTACACGTCGTTTTGAACGATACTGATAATTAGCGAGGCGATAAATACCAGAGTCGCGGTCAACTCGTTAAGGGTATAGAGACTTATAATATGGAAGACAGTTTTAATCAGACAGTTCCCTGGTCGACGGAAAAATCCGTTTGACCGATATAAAAAAAAAAACAACGACCTTTTACACAAAATATAGTAAACCCTCTGGTACAGAGTATACAATTAATTAAATATAATTAAAATAATATAAAACAAAATAAATAATAATAATGTGTGTAATAATGATAATAATATTCGTTATAATTAATTACAATTAATAACGAACGACGTTGATTATTAGATAACAATGAGTATCAACAATAATTAGCTATTGTATTGGACTCAATTAGGTATAATAAAAATGACAGATTTCAATCCCAAACAATATTCGTAACTCGGTACTGAATCGTATAGCTACCGATACGATATCCCGCCTGTATTACTGTCGTGTGATAATATAATAGTTATTATTTTAATATCGGGCGCGTATCGCAATCATCGAGGCGCTAAACTTTGGCAACCGCGAATAAATATATATTTATGGGATAAGTATGATCACGTATTTATATTATTTTGTTATCGTCGTACATTCATTTATAACCGTTTTGATGACTTCTCGTCGGACGTTGAATTCGTAATATCGTACAAGTTACCAACACAATGGGCGTTTGTCGTTTTGTTTTCTACTTAAAGATTATATCTCGACGTTCATTTTATTATCACGACACGGGTGCTCGTATAATACGTGTCGCACCGTGTCCCGACGATCGCCGTCGCCTTCGCAAACACGTTGTAGTCGTATCGGACTTCACGCTGCCGTTAATAATAATGTACGGAACAATATGTATTTTGTATTACGTCTATAATAATACTGCTGTTATAATTACCATCGTTCGACCCTTCCGGGATTTTACAATACGATGATATCATATCCTTACAGTCCGCGGGGAGCGGTACGTACAGGCGGTGTACTTTATAGACGTCCTAGGTACTTTATATTATATTATTAAATAATATTATTTTCGAATAACGGTCAGTTCGACGAATAAAGGATAATATAGCTGGTAGATAGGTACTCAGATTTGGTTTCAACGTTATGAATGTCGGGGTCATCGGTGTCCTGCAGCCTCTAGCTGCAATATGTCTGGAAAGTTTTTGGTAACCATTAATTATGATAATAATGTACGAGGATCAGGCGACGCATCAACGATGATATTAATATCATTATTATCTCCCAAGCGATAATAATTACGACACAGAATTGCAGCAAATAAACGCGCATAAGACACGAAATCAATAATTTTAGCGCATACAACGTCGTAAAAATATAATGTAAAATAATATTATGTCCAAAATTGGCTATTCGTCGTGAATTTTCAGACTGTAGATTTCAAAAATATGTCGTTTTTACCATAAAAAATGTATTTTTATTTTTATTTAAAATAATACTGTTACACAAGTGTAGAATAATAATTAAGGTATGATGATTTGTTGACTTCACTAAAGTTTATCGAATTAATAACATTTTTTATACTGGAACAACGGTAAAATTTCAATGTGTTTATTATAATTGGAACCTGAAATTATCGTATAAAATATGAGGGTTTTTGTTATTTTTAAAAAGCACGTTATATGAATCAAAAACATAAAATCGCCACTGCATGTATTTTCATTATTTGATATTATGCGATAAATGTGATAATTTAAAATTCTTAGCTATACGAATATTATTATATTATATTTCATAATCCCGTTTATCTAAAAGTTAATAAATCTTTATATTATGTACATTTGAGTTTAACACCTGACTTATACAAGCCAATACGGTGATGTTCGATTTACAATAAATGATGCACGTCATGTAACTATAATGTCACACATAATACAACAGTTGTATATACTGTCAAATTAAATTTAAACGAAATAAAGGATTTCAAGTTGAATCCCGCGATAAAATGAGTTAAAAAATATAACTAAAGTTTATTTAGTTAAAATTTCATGAAATTGTAATTTTAAAATATTATATGAATTGTAAAAGTGACTAGTAATATTCCAAAATAATTTAATGTTCTATTGTTATTGTTATTATTATTTTTTCTCGGCGGGCGGAAAATGGCCAATAACAATGAATTTAAATATTTTAGCATCTTATCATTCTTGCCATATATATAATCTCATTTATATTTTTGATAAAAAGCTTTCCAAAATCAAACGCGTTTTACATTGGTGTACAATTCATATTTCCTAAAATGTTATGAATAATTAATTTTTATTAAACATTTTTTTCGAGCAGAGAGGGGAATTTAACACTATAATATTTTAACAAAACGCTTTGGCTTAACTATCAATAATAAAACAACTCCCATTTTATTTTTTATTTTTAGCATAACGTTAACATCATATGTGGACGTTTGTAAAACATAATTCTCAAGATGCAGTTGCAATTCATATATTTTCCAATTATTAGTTATGATGAGTTATCTGTGTAATAGAAGTTGTTACACTTGGAAAATTATTTTACTATTTTAATTATTGGCGGTCATCATATTATTATGCTTTACATAACATATAACTTCTACGATTTAAATATAAGTATTGGATTATACCCCATCAATTGGGCCATATTCCAAACTATGTCAAAACAAACTTCTCAGAAAGGATTTTTTTTACGCTATTTGATTAAATCGTCATTAAGAGGTTCTAAAATGTAAGCATTTTTCATTCATATTGTACATCTACTATAAATATTACTGTGGTAGTCGTTAAGCTTACACGCTGTACAGCTGCTGAGTGTATACTTCGGCAAGGCGGTAAGTCGAGCCTTTTTATCGTACTATAATAAATCGGTGACAGAGTGGGTGGGGTGTTTATAATAATAATAATTAAAAAAAAAAAAAAAAATATAATAATACGGCTGATCAAATAGCAGACACGGTGGGTGAAGTTACCCGAAACTTAGTGGTTATGGTGGTGGTGGTCACTTTACGTTGGTTTTATTGTTATTATTTTTTTTTTCCAAAATACATTACGTAGTTTAATCACTCGGCAGGCTCACGCTCATGCTTTCCGGCGGTCAGAAGGCGTCCCATACCACGTCGGCAATAACTTTTACGGGTCCATTGCCGTCCCCTGGAAACGATAATAATAAAAAAAACCCTTTTTTTCAGTTTTGTTTTCTGTGATAAATACCGAGTGCAACGTACCGCTAGATATGTAGGTCGTGCGAGTACAAAAAACAAGCTTTTTTAACTTGAAAATTCGTTGATTTTTTTTCAAAACTAACGTAGAGAAAAAACGCTGGTATTTGATATGTTTTCATAACTGTACAAACGTTATTTTTAAAAATATATGGAAGATGTCTCTTATATTTTATCATAGATCATTGTTTTAAATCTTTCCAATTCATTCATTTCTAATTTGATAAGAATTGGTGTAGTGTATTATTTTATGTATTCTGTCATTTTCCACTCATATATGACTTAGATACATAATATTATAATACTGCCAACATCACAATAAGAGCAATACTTCATCAAGATTTCGTATACAGAAAATTATTTTGGATAAATCTATTATCAAAACTTTAAAACTATCAACAACAATAGTTAATTTTAGTTCTGAAAACTTACAAAAACAGTAACAGTTTTACAATTATTTTGAAATTATATCATAATTTATTAAGCATACATATAACTTTTGTTAAATTCAATACATTTGATCATACAGGTCGGCAGTGACTCCTAAGAGTAATATGATCACACTAGTTATGTTTATTATGTTTGGACCTAATTGTGCTTCATCTATGTGACTATATGTTAAATAGAATGTCGTGCTTTCAGAGGTCGTTAATGTATTATTATAGTGCTAGAATATTGTAGTAATATATACTTAATATGCTTTACCGTTTGATTCCCGCCACAGGTAAAACACTGTTGAAGGCAGTTGGAAACACTCGTTATTATTATTACTTTTACACAATCGTTTAGAAAATATAACATTTCAAAACAGGCGTCAAAACCGGGGGATTGCGAAATGATATTGGCGGGAGGAGAATAGAGAGACGGGCAGTATGCGTGTGTGTATGTGTGTGAGAGAGAGTGAAATAGTGCGATAGAGGGTGATAGAATGCGAGCGTGTATAATATACTTTACGTTGCATGGCTTTTGAACCGGACGAGTATTGTTTATGGGCCCCCTCGAGGGGTATGGGAGATGCCGTAAAAACGTCCGACCGCAGACAGACTAATAGCTATCGCGCACTCGGCGGAATTTTAGGCCGTTTCCCGTCCCCTTATTCTCTGTGCCGCGCGTAGGGGTTTTTTATTTTAATTTTTTTTTCCGCTCTTTCGGGCGAGCGAGTGGCGCGGCGCGTCCCCCGTCGATCCGCCGTGCCATAAATACGCATTACGCTGCAGCGCTGTTTCCGTTCCGGACGTGAGTCCGCCAGAGTTATTTATTTTACAGGCAGTCTCCACGGCGGGCGGTGGGGTGGGGGGGGGCGACGATGAGTATGTGGTGTTGCGAGTGTGTTATCTCGACGATAACGCCAGCATTCGTACTATAATACCCACATACACACTCAACGCACGGCACACGCGTTTATTATTATTGTGCATACATATATATATATATTTTATACGGTTGGAATTCAAATTATAATATTTCGCGTTCTTATCTCCGCCACGAACTTTTGAGCCGCGGCCGGCGCCGGGTGGTTGTTTCGCGCGTACGGAGGCTGGTTCCCGGCGAGTATATAGTGCGCGTAAACGACTTATTCGCGACGACGGTCCTTCGATAACGTATATGCGCGATGCGCCGCTCGGGATCGTCTCTCTGATAAACATATTTTCGCGCGACAGACAGACAAGTGTGACGACGACGCACTGCAGTGGCAACGATAAAATAATGTTATGATGTTGCGTGGTCGTCGTCGCGGTGTAATAATTTCGGCCGGGAAATCCGACGTGAGTCGACACGGAATCGGCGAAAGTTTATAGAGGTAGTCTCGCGGGTATATGTATGTTCATACGAGGCGGTTCTTTTATCGAACAACGCCAATCTCGTTACGCAGAACTATTTACTATTTTTTTTTTTTTCCGTAAATATTGTACATTTTATTATTTTCCATTGTTTTTATCGTATTAAAATTCTGATGACAGCACACATTTTTAGCTGTATCTATACCTAAATCAAAATATTATTCGGAATACTGATTACATTTTTCGGGGTACTCATAGCACCATTCAATCAATTCATCAAAGCGTTAAATACTTATAGCTCACAAAACACTGTAACAAACTAATATTCTGCTTTAAATTGAGGAATTAAAAAAACTCATGTTATCATTAAAAAAGTAACCAAATTAAATTATGGAAAAATTTTGTTTATTTATAATATTGTTTTCCTCGTTAAAATCATCGACCAGTATCTATGCGCTCGTATATTTTTAGGAAGCCCAAATTATTATAATACAGTTGATGTGCGAACTTGTGTTTTCACATGCTAAACTTTACTCATATCTTTATTGCGCTGAACGATCGCGGGATAATCATATACTATGATATATTATTTAGTTATTATATTTTAACTGAATGTATCGAGTTTTATACTTATAGAACTTTACATTCGTTCAGCTGACTTTTACCATTCTATTTGGGAATAACAATTTTAATTTAAATATAAATATAATTAATAAATAATAAAGATTTCGTAATACATATCATAACTGAATAAAATCTAAACAGTTTAGAATTTCCCCGGGCCCTATTGTGCACGGTGACCTTTGGACTCAGATAAAATTAACTAACTCGTTTTGCCAGTTGTAACAATATTTCGAAATTGGAACAAACTGTATCAGCCCCTCGTAATAAAATTAAAGAACAAATAACAACATTTAAAGTAAAAAAAAAAGTAATAATATATAATATATTCATCGATGTATGTATAGTATGTAGAATAATAATGTATACAAATATAATATAACCTTAGAAATGCACCCCACTGACAGAAAGCAGTGACGTCGGTAAGTGTGTGTAAATCACAATCGAAAGACTTTGAAAAGTTTTAAATACACATTGCACACACACGCACAGGTATATTCATATACAAAAGGTACATATAATTAAAATGTATGTTATCAAAGTTTTGTAGCGTTACAAGTTTGGTTTACACACACACATACACACGCCGTTTTATTATGTGTATTTATATACATTATATTTATAAATTATAATACGTGTAGCTTACTCCGAGTGGAGGGTGTAGGTGCGATAGACTTATTGCATTCTGGTGAAATATTTACATTCGTGTATTATGCCAAAGTCAAAGTGAAAATTTAATTCGACTTGTTATCTTAAACAAATGTTAAAAGATATAATATAGGCGGAAGAAGAATATTAACGACGTGCACACTATATCATACCTATATGTACGCCGAATTACATAAAATATGTTTGAGTTCAGACGAAAAACGTCAATATTAACATTAAAAGAAAACGTAGCAGGTTTTCTCCCTTTGAATGATTTTCTTTAAGTCGATTTTAACCAAGATATTGCCGATTTTGCAAAAGTCATATACCGATGGTTGGGTGGGCGCAAATAATATTTATCAACTAAAATTATTTATACTTGTATGCTATAACATACTAAATTGTTATTGCCACATTTCATAAAGTATCAAATTACGTTTGGTTATGTTCTGATCATACCAATCATTATATTTTATTTATTTATTATTTTTTTTTTCATATTTTACTATTTGCAATGACATTTTTAAAATATTTAGACTAATTTTAAGCTATTACTAATTTATAGTTTTTATTAGTTATACATCAATAGTAGACAAATGTATTATTATATATTTGATTTATAGCGATATAAATATTAAATATAAGATAATATATAATATATTTAATAATTTAGGCTGGTCGTCTTTGCTTAAAATAATATCTCGTATGCAATTATAAAGCGATCAAATTCATGATACACTTTGATACACTCAAATCATACAGCGTACAGTATAACAGAGTAGTTATCTTTCCCCCTTCCACTTTTTTTTTGTAGGTGATCGTTATGTAACTGAATTTTTCCTGATCTCATTATTATTAATACAATTGTACGAAAGTAATTAACGCGTAATATACAATATGATGACGTTTTTTTTTTTTTAGCTTTTACGAGCCATTTAGGCTCTTTGCTTCTAAAACCAGTTCTCCCCATACATCTCTTGCATAGGTTAAATCTAAGTTTCCATTCTAGTCCGGCTTCAACTCCTCTATATCTCTTTTAACTGCATCTAGCCATCTTTGCCTTGGGCGTCCCCTAGGTCTTTTCAGATCTATTTGATTCACCATACAATATGATGACGTTTACTAGTAAATAATAAAAATACCAATAGACTGAATTTAACCTTTATTTTATACACCCGCTCTAACTGTAAAAGGTTTAGAGATGATTATAATATTAATTTTTATATATTATTATCTGAGATCAAACCAACCGAGGATAACCGATCAAGTCATACTTTGGATTTTGTTCAGTTCAGAGTAGTATTATTATAGAACGTCCGCGCCAACGCCACGTATGATATTTATCTCTTCCTCTACGTGATATTGCGCGTATATAGCCGTCTCACGAGTTATTTTCTTTTTTATTTCGATATATATATATATGTAGACATTTTTTTTTACCATACCGTTAAATTATTCCATGATAGTATGATGTTACATAGAACAAATGCGCACGTCGTGGACTTTAAAACATAACATTATTATTAATGCGCGTGAACATGAGATGATGAAAAATGTGTCCTCGCGGCTATGCATTTCCCCCCAAAACACAATCGTTTCGTATAAGCTACTACGTGCCCTGCTACGCGGCATAGACACGAAGAGATTACAATATACTTTAATATAATGTTCCCGGGAGAATTTATTATCATTATTTAATGAAAAATGTCGTTTGATTTAATTAATTTTTACAAAAATAATATTTATTCGAAAACCACTTTTGAGTCAATCAATAACCGTTACAAAAAATCGTGCTGCGCATAAATAAAAAATCGTATAAAAAATAATTATGTGTTTACATGCTTAATCACTGTAAAACTGTTATACGATTTTCTACTTTCCAGTATAATATTTTTAATATTTGTTTTGTAGACTATACGTATCAATATACCTAATATATATATATATATGTATTTCAAAAACCACTTACGTCAGTTAATAGCCGTAACAATAATTTTCAATTAACAAAAATCAAAATATTCACGTAATTATATTTTAAAATGTTTAATCATTGTGAATTTGTTAGGCATAATATCATTTTTTGTTTAATAAAATGTTAACTCAATAATTTGAAAAAAATAATTTATTACGTACGTGTATTATTTTAAATGCGCCTACCTAAATTATTATACATAGTTGACTTAATAAAACTTTAGTTTAAACTTAACAAATATATTACGGACGGCTATAGTTTCTATATTTATTTCAACAAGCACAATATTATATATTATTATAAATTGAAGTCGTTTATTTTTTTTTTTAAGATTAAAGTATGTATATTAAAATATTCTAAACTACATTGCAAGCAAGCTTACACAACCAGTACATCGCACCGAATCGAAACGATACTAAAGAATTGGAGTATTATTTCATTGTCAATATTTGTTTTTGTCATTTTCTGAACATCGTATATCAATTATTTTCGCATAGGATGAAAAACGCAGCATTTTAATAATCCTTATGCCGGGCTTATTTACTATTTGCGTGAATATTTTAAAAACTCATAAATTGTTGGATTTAAGTGGAGTTTTCGTGTACAGCTTAGTAAGTCTTCAATAAGGAGGACAAACAAGTCGTCACAGTATACTGGGTGATTTATTTATGGTATAAAACACTTATTCTTTCAAGGAAAAAGACGTTTTTGAAAATTTACAAAAATATATATATATATTTTAAATAATTCTAAGTTATTACAAAACAAATTTTCGGGAAAACAAAGTTATTAGATTTATATCAATAGATATAAGCTGAAATCTACGACTGTATTTATTGAAATTATACGAATGAAACATCATCAAATGTTTTCAGTGCGTATCTTTGAATATTTAATGATGTTAACGTAAAATATACTGTATTGATCAATATAATTTGTAATGCTAATATTATGCATGTTAAAAGCTACGTAAACTACAAATTAAATACGTTGATTTATTCTCGTAAACGTAATATTTTATTCCCGTGACCGTGTCACGAATTCATGTTCAACAATTTTGTTTAAACTTAAACCGTATTAATTTTATAACACTGTAATATATATAACTAAAAATGTTTACTGATGCTCAGAGCCATAGGGCCAGTATATCATCATATTAATGTGTTGTACACTTTAAAAAAAAATTTAAAACAAACTCATTATAGTTTTTAGTGCACAGAAATGCGTTCCCGATTTAATACATCAAAAAAAAAAAAAATTTCGCGTGGTTTTGATCACATAGTTTCGCTTTTTATGTTCATACCCGTATACCAGTATTTAACACATTTTTGTATTAAATTCGGTGCCCTAGTAACAATTTATATTACACAGTAAATTATTCGGGACATTATAGTCTGAAACGGACGGGTGTCGCGGCGGATAACGATTTTTGTTTTATTTATAATAATACCATATTATATCCGTTGACCGTGCCAAACCAAATCGTCCGGAAACTCATTTCCGTCCGCGCCACTCATCTCGCCCTTTTATATTGTCCTGAGAAATCCGCCAAGACGATTGAGCGCGATTTGTATACATCACAATGTCTGTATAATAATATTATAATAAACAAGCGATGTATATATGATATATATATTATTTAAATATTTATACGGATAACAAATATTTGCTTTTATCTGTATAAAATATATTATTATTATATTATTTTACAAACAACCACCGCGGGCACGAAGCGTTGTTTTTCGCTTATCCACTCGACAACGACGACGGTCGTTTGTTTTTATCGATGTACCTACCTTCCTGTATGGTAATATTATGTGTGTATATATATATATATTTGCAGAACGGTTGTGCAGACCGTTAAAATACATTGTGCGGTGTTTTATTTTTCGATAGTCTTCCATTAGGACTTTTGCCATCATTTGCCGTTCGTGCGTGCTGCAGTAGCTGGTCGCGCGCGCGTGCGCTGTATAATAGTCTTGCATATTATATTATTATTATCGTCATTATTACTATTATTATTATTATTATCATCATCATTACTATTACTATTGTTATTATTATTCCGTATATACACCGCGTTTACACCGACGTCGGACGTAATCGTCGTACCTATATACTCTGGACCGCGACGATAACGATATTACCGACTATACCTATACCGAGGGCGAAGTCCGAAAGAGCGCAGTTTTATTTATATATCCGGAATAATATAATAATGACTGTGCTGTAGGTAAATGTGGTTTTTTTTTGTTTCCACGACACGCGCAATGTCGAGTTAAACGATCTGTACTGCAGCCGACGACGATCGACCGTTGTTTATTATTATTACCGATACTGCAACGCGTAGGTATGTCATAGGTATAAAAATATCGCATGGACATTATCAAATAAATGTATCGTTTGCCGATTTATCGAGATATTATAGTTGAATTAAAATCCATAATTTTCAAATCCAAATGTTAAAAAGAAACTTTAAAATCACAATATTTATATATATTTTTTATGTATACCGTTGAGACAATCAATAACGAGTAAAAACACGCCATATTGAATTTCACAAATTTTCGATAAATCTAAAAAAAAAATTAAATTCTGCAAATAAAAAAAAAAATCATAGTTGATAAATTTAAATCATAATTGTGTTTTTTTTTAAATATAAATCAAAATTAACCCATCAAAAGTGTATAAAACTTGCCCATTATATATTATATTGTATAGGTACGTTTATTATTTTAGCTCTTTCGGCTTCAAAATACCTAGTTCAGATACAGTTCAAGAGTTCTTAAACTATGATACGTAGAAACTAAGGGTTCAATGAGAGTAATCTAAGGGCTCCGCAAATATATCTTGTAAGTTCCACGTTATTAGGAGCATTATAATGACCATCGTTGCTCATACATTTTTTTTTATTTAAAATAAATGTTCTTGATTTTTGAGGCTCTTTGAGTTCTTCTATAATAACTTTAGGGCTCCGCGAACAAAGTATTTTTATGTATTTCTTATATAGATTTCGGTAACGACGGTCACTACTATAATTTCATATTTTTATAATAATATGTGTTCGACTCCAGGCTATTTTCTAATTCCGTTGGATTATACTTTCTTAATAGCTACAGCTGAATTTAGTTTCATACATTTTTCACACTTCTCTTGATATATTTAATGATTTTATATTTTTTTACCCACCTCTATCTAATTGTTCCTTTACCCATTTACGGAGACTTGTTAATGAGGATATTAATTTTAATTTTTTTTTTAAATCTATATAAATTGTAATTGTATATTATTGCTATAAATTTTATTATCTTACCATAAACTTAATTTTTCTTGTTATTGGAACTGTTGTCTATTTTTTATTATGTAATAAATAAATAAATAATATTAAAAGGTTTTATGGTTTTTCAAACGAACTGATTATCAAATGAAATCTCTTGGGTGGGTCAAAAATGTAATTAGATGTTTGTCACAAAAAATTTCACTGGACGTCATTCTAACGTTTCGCGAATAAAATAACCGATGATTTTGTTAAAACTACACATACTAATAAATACCAATAACTTATGATATTATAGGTAATATATTATTGATACGTCGCAATTATGACATTGAGTGTGAACATCGTCGACGCACATGCACGACGATTATCATAATAATAAATATTAAAAACGATATGTGAACACGGTAATAATGATAATAATAACGGGGAATGCTTCTTTGCAAGGAAATTGCGAGGATTAAAACCGGTCAAAAGGGATGACGTGCAAAACATTTTGTATTTATTTCATCTTTCATGGTTATGATACGAGCTCTGAAGTGTAGTCGTGTTTTTTTCAGATTTCCTCCACTAACCGCGAGAGAGTGAGTACGCTATTGAGTTTTACGATGATGTGCGTTTTTATTATTATTATTATTACCTATCTACGTTATATTTTTTCTCTAAACACATTTCGGGCTAGTAAATGCATTCTCTGCAATATATTCTTTCGTTTACCTATACACACACAGACACACACACACACACACACACACACATATATATATATTTATACGTGCTGTCATATTCAATCGGACGGAAGTTGAGCGCGTATTCGTGTTGTATTTATTGTCGGGTTGATTTTTTGTCGACATCGTGAAATTTCTATTATTTTCCGAAGAAATCGCGAACAGCATAACAACATTTGAAAAAATAAAACCTTACCATTGTCTACACTATGGACTTTTATCAGAATATAGACAGGTATTAAACTTATATTTTTCATATTTTTTTTTTAATAAATTTAAATATTTTTAGACTTTATGAGTAAAATTTGTAAATACGCATAATATAACGTAAATATATGTATACACATAATTTAAATTTTTTTATAAATTTGACACAAAACATTCTAAAAACGTGTATAATATTTTAATAGCCCTTTTTCTTTCTCAAAAAAAAAAAAAAATAATAATAATAATAATAATAATAATAATGAACAACAATAACGATGAACAAATTATTTATCAAGCAATGCTCCTAAATTAACTGATAATATTCTAGTCGGTTAGAGGATAGAACGATCGCTGTCAAATACGTAATGTAAAAAAAGATATTTTTACATAATTGTTAATATTTTATAAGGTGATAATATGTCTTCCGGGACTATACTTCTAAATACAAATAAATAATCATAACTGTATATTTTAAGTATAATTTATGAAAAAAAAACACATAGGTGAACTCTAGCTAAATAGATAAAAGATTAATATGAAATAATAATGCAATGCATGAACTATGATTTAATAATCAAAGTATGTATCATGGTCTTATTTACTAGATTTCCCTTTTTGTCATATCATGATATACACTACTCAAATTTAGTCTCTATAATACTATATCAGTGTAAATTATTAAGATTTTACCTAATATTAATTTTTCTTTGATAACAGTGCTATAAACATATCGTTTATTAAAATGATTGTTTGATATTTTAAATTTTGAAATTTAACAAAGAAAAAAGCAGGTCACTTGGATTTATTTTTTTTTAAATAAAAAAACTCGTCTCAAACAAGAAGTCTTAAACAAATACAAAGAGCAAGTAGAACAAATAATTAGAACACATAATATTTAAAACTATAATTATTATATTTAAAATAAATTCAAAATTCAACAAGTATCAAATCTAATTTTTTTGAAAATAAACTTCCTCCACAAAAAATACTCTATATCTACTATTAATTACTGTGGCGATACGTGATTTCTGACGCATCTATTAGCATAATAATAAATTACAGATAATATACTATAATCTTTCGATTACGTATATTTGTGCATAAGAACCGTTGTTCATCAGTAAATCCGAGTTTTATTTAAAAAATCTTCTTCCCTACTGAAACTTACTGTTAGGTACACAAACTCGTTTAGTTAATTATTTAAAAAAAAATAATATTTTGTTTAAAGTATTAGTTATTTAGCCAAACACATGACAATAATGTATTTTAATAATATTTGCCTTATCGCCCACAGAATGTGTACAATGTTCCGTGGATACAGCAGACGGTGTTTTTGACATAAAAAAAAATATTGAGAACGTTTTACAGGTCATCGTAAAACGCACGCACCTCCATTTTTCCCAACTATGGTAATAAAAATTGTTTATTCGGAAATTATGAACTCGCCGTCGTCTATTACTACTACCTATGCAATGTTATATACAATGTTCTATGCAGGTACATAAATTACATATTACGGGGGACATCGTGTGTTTATTTTTTTTTTCTACAATATATGACGTTATTAACCTGCGTAATAATGTGTTGTAATAATATTGTTATAGGATATTCGTATTTATCATCGAATAAAATAGAAACACGTTTTATGAAACATTTGTGGGAGAATGGAAGGTAAAAAAAACTTCTGTCACCTCGATCAGAATTATAATTATATAATACTATTATTTTTACAATGTATGATACCGAACATTTAAATTCGCGCACATAAAATAAACGAAATGAAACGACAGCAATATTGTTGTATTCAAATGTGACTACAGCTGCAGCAGATCGTTTTAAACAATAGTTTTTTCTGTGAAAACGGCGTACTATAATAATAGTTGTGTCGAGTTCAAAAAATAAACTGTGCTTTTGCACGACTCAACAGGAGCGTTGATATAAATTAGTAAAACTAAAAAATTAGATTAAAATTCAATAATTAATTTAAGTTTAGTGATGGTATACGATATTATATATAGGAATAGTAAAGTGTTTGTATATTGTATACGCATATATTGTACAAAAACAATTTTAAATTTATTAAAAGTTAAATTCTGTCAAACGTTTTATTGAGATTGAGTTCGAAATTAACTCGTCATTCATTAAATTAATATGAATACAATTATATAAGAACTCATTAAGAACTCCGACTAATTATATTATTGAGTTAAAACTTAAAATTAACTTACCATAAGCTTATTAACATTAGCTCGTTAATGGCCAGGCGTTGACTGTAAGATATTAGTTATTATATTACTATAGTTTTATAGTTTCTACGGCAATATACAATCAGCAATCTCGTGCAGCATATTTTTTTATAGTCATAGATTTTCCCATGGATCACCAAAGTTGATAACGATTCAAATAGTTTAGATTACGCTCATGTCATTTATTCAACGAAACCTTTCACACTATCGATTTGATTTTCAGTAGGAATTCAGTATATTTATTTTGTGTTTCACTATCTGAAGAAAAATATGTTTGACTAAATAGGTGGCGTATAAATATAATATTATCGAGGTATAGTCTATAGTTCGCTTTAATTTGTGGTGATATGCGCCTTAAAACATAAGAGCAGTGTGGAGTTTCAATAATTCAATATTACACATAATAGATCAGTGCAATACAGTGCAACTCTCAGGTCAATAAAACTTGATAAAAAAATATACATTCTCTCCTGCTTCCAAAATCAAATAAAAAATTGCGTGTGAAAAATCCAAAGTCAAAACGGTGTTTACCCGAACGAAAAATAAAGGTGACAAAATACATATATATAATGGATAACAGTTGTCGACGTTGAGTTTGTACCCGTATTAAATAATTATTGTTCTTTTGGAAATTCAAAATGTTAGAAATCAATTATTGTGACAAACATAATTCAAGTAATAAAAGCACATATATACAGATTCAGCTATTAATTAATATATTTAATTTTATAAATACTGATATTAAAAAGATAATTTATATAAGTATTTAAATTAATTAATTTTGAATAATTTTAGATTGAAATTTAACCAAATATATTATAATTACTTTTTTATAATAATTTAAATTCATAGTTTAAGTTATATCAGTAAAAGACGCAGAAATTTTATCATGGATATAATTAATTGTCATCATCGTAACACATGTGTAGATTGTGTGATTTAAATATTATATTAAATAACTAAAATCTAAATTTATATTGATAAAAATCGCAATATATTGTCATCATACTATATTTTATACGATAAACATTTTAAAGTGTATGAATAAATAATTAATAAATATATTATTTATATATATAAATAAATGAATAAATAAATAATTTATAATTATTATCTTAAGAAAAAAATGGATGTCATCATAAATTTAGATTTTAGATTTAGACGTTTCTAAATTTTAAAATCTTAAATTATCGTAGTTTTAATAAGATAAAAATGGATTCAGGGTTTTTATATACTTATTTTATTGAATTTTCGCGATGCATTTCTATTTTATTAGGTATATACAACTATTTATTTTATTAAAATTGTTTTGATTCAAATATGAAAAAGTGGATTATTTTTATTTATATTTCTCAACAAAATTTTTCAAGATATCCATTTTCGCACAAATCCGGACGTGAATATTAACAAAATTACGATAGGTAACATGTGCTTTTCGAAAATAATAACATTATAGACCATGTGTAGGTTAGGTATACAGTGTATAATATTTTATGTACACAGTTAATAACATTGCGCTATTGTGCATATTATAACATAACAACGCGGGATAAATAAATGCAAAACAGTCGTACGAGTAAACTAAAATATTAATATAATTATGGTTCTTAAACGAAAATACGAGTCCACATAAACAACAATTTACGTTGCGAAAAAAAATATTTATTTTTTTCGTTGTTTTAAACCACGCGAGAAATATTGGACGTGTTTTATTATTGTTGGTTATTTGTTTTTTGGCTCCGTAAACCGTTCATCGCTCCACCGGGATCGACCACTCCACGCATAAGTGAATAATAATATTATAAATCTTACACTTATCGTTCGAGTGTGATTGTAAACCGAAAACCGTAAGAGATAATCTGACCGTAAAAGTATATTATCACGATTCTCCATTATATTATATATCTATATCTAAGAATTTGCATGTGCTGTGCGGTGAAAGACGATAATTGTTAAACAGCCAATGAAGTCATTTACCAAAATAATTCAATAATATTACGAAGTAGGTAAATGTTGAAATACAACGCGTTTTAAACTGAAAATTGTACATATTTCATAGTTCGATGACGTCATTTAACTAAAAAATTATAGGTCAACGATGATAAATCTGAAATAACACATTTGTTCATTTTATTATTATACATCTTTCTTATTTAAATGCCTATTTAAAACTGCAATTATAATAAAAAATAAAACATTTTTTGTTTATAAATAAAATGTACAATAGAATATTATACATTTCCATGCGCTATTGATTTTTCACGGTTTACGTGAGTCCTACATGCAAATCTATGATGATTTCTGTTCACCAAGAAATGAATACGATTATTAATTATCGATCAACGGTACAGACATGGCGATATCACGATCATCATGATATATTAAGATAATAGGCTATGATATTGTATAGAAGTGGATGGGCCCTGTGTATCGTTCAAAACAACTTAGTAATATTAAAATTAAGTTATCAACGATAATTGAATAATATTTGAGTTTAATTTATTGCTATCCACAAGAAGGCTAAACACAAAATCTCGTCTTCGTGGTCACATAATATCTATACACAAAAATGTGTATAAGTGTACCTATCTAGGTATCAAATTAAAGTGTAATAATTTTTTAAATAATTTTAATTAAAAAATAATATATTGTTATATACGCATAGTAAATGTATAATTTAAAATAAACTTCTTACATGTATTTAAGATTTATTATTAAAATTTTTACACAGCTATAGTATTATTATTATTAATATCGTTTTAATATTATGCGTTGTAGATTTTTTATATAATAATAATATTTGTGTGTCACAGTTTTAAATTATTTTCTTTGGGTTCAAATTGTTATTATAATATTCAATTGTTAGCTTAATTTTATAATTATTTACAGTCGTGACCCGTAGACGCAATGACGTGAAGCGATCAGAGAAGAATCTTAAAGCTATCATCTTCAAATTATCGTGAGCTTAATTCAATGAAACGTTTCATTATTATAATAATACGAGTAATTCAGTGTTACTGTACACTAAATGCGTGTATTATGTTATAAATAATAATATAATACATCAGATGATATTGTGTTACAAAGATATTAATAATGTGGTTTATTAATACGTTTGATTTAGTAGTTATGTCACCATTAATCATATGTACAGAGTGATTTATCCCCAACCCTTTGTTTTTTTTTTTGTTGCATCAAGTTATTTAAAATCAAATTTTTGAAACATTTTTTTAAATAAAGTCAATATTATTTTCTAATACCATAGAGATATGAACTTTTGTTTATAATATGAAAACGCCACTATTTTATTTTAAATTATTCATTGAATATATTTTTTGATGTTGATGTATTTGAATCAAAATTTGAATGAGCAGTTTCCGAGTTCAGTATTAAAATGTTTATACTACAAATAATATTCCTTTAAAAATATTTTTACAAAAATGTATAAAAATTATATAATATTAAATACAGTACATATATATTATATTTGAACAATATTTACAAATTGTAAACTGCTAATGGAATAATATTAATGATAATAATTTTAAAGACATTATAACACTCGTATTTTCCAACCCTATTATCCTTATTTCTGATTATATGATATTTAAAAACTTAGAAATTGGTTATTTTTATTTTTATTTAGATACGTAATAAAAATTATAAAAAAAATCATCTGTTGATAGTTTTAAGTAAAACATGAGAGTTTTAATCTGAAAATAAAGATTTATATTGCCATTCGTAAGTCTTTAAATAGTAAATTGAATTATACAAATCCAATTATATAGGTTTTAACTTTTAAGTGTATTAAACATTCCAAAATCAGATTTTGAATAACTATATTTTTAAATAAAAAAAGTATGCTTAATAAATCATCCTTTATACCTAACTAATATAATGTACACTGAATTAAATATTGGCCATCCTATCATGTTTATACGACATGCAGAATATAATATTTTAAAAATTTAATATTTTACGTTGAACTATTATTTTTAATTTTAATTTGAATTTATATCAATAAAAATAAATTTCATGATCAACGGAGATATTTATTTTCGGCCTGACATAATATTATAACTATATTATGCAATTTACGTGTATAATACATAGATTTATTTTTAATAGTTTGATTTGGCTTACTCATAGTAAAGTTTTTAATATACTTTATTGTTGATCTTATATTTTTCCTTGAAAGTATTCTTTTCTTTATTTATTCAAAATATATAGTTGTTTGACACAAAGAAATAAATTATACAACAATATAGACGATTATATACGACTAACGAATTCTAGAATTGGTTATATTTTCAGAAATGTCTATGTTTAAAAATATATAGCTATAATACATTGTTAAATATTATTATAAACACATCGTGGGTAATTAAATAAAGAATACAAAGGTAATGGTATCTTGAAAAAAATGTTGTGGATATTATTAAAATTTGTTAAATAGTCGAATTCTTACATAAAAAATCACATTGGACCTAGGTGGTACTAGAGCTGGGTTGATAAAAAAAAAAATAGCGAAAAACGATTTTTTTTATTTCAAAGCCTCATCTTGACACCTGTCCGGGCCTTATAGTCGACCGCTCGTGTAGTTAAAATCAAAAATATCCGTAGACCTTTTTATGAAAAGCTACGGGACGGATAATGTACATGATCGTAAACGAAAAAAGTCAAACATTTAATGGAAATGTCCGAGTATCAGATGTCGAAAAATGGTGCGCAGCCATAGAATTGTGCTGCCTGTTTCGGGACGAGGGTGTTAAGCATGGTGGGAATAATATCATCACGTCGAAACGTTTTGATGGTTTTCGACGGAGATTACCGAATTCTCGTTAATAAATAATGTACCGTTACGCGAATTCGTGTTTTTATAATCTTTTATTTTTGTACCTTGCAGTTACGCGACCCGAAATCAATATACACGAAAGAATAAGTCAATACAACGATATAAATTAAGTTAAACAATAATGAAAAAAAAAATAATTTCAATTTCTCTTTCTCGTCGTGGTTTTCAAAGTTTCGGTAATTACGTAGGTTGCAAATGCTCGGGCGAATGTAATTTTCCGTACGTGAGACATGGTAGATAAAAATCCATACTATTGTGAATATGCATACGTATTTTCCTATCCGTAAAAAATACACCCATCCTTTACACGATTATGTAAACTATAGTTTACAACGAATTTTAATTGTTTTATCCTTTTATTCAGACTAATCACTGAAAAATATAAAATGTAGTTGGTGTAATTAAATTTTTTTTTGTTTTTGTACGAAAATTATAATACTATTGACAAAAGCTACACGTAATATTTTTATAAAATAGTAAGTCTAGATAGTTAATATAAATAATATTACTCAAGCTACACAACAGTACATAAAGTAATACACATTCAATGTCATCTCTTTGTAGAAACTAACGAATCGGTTTATTTTTGTCCACATGGGAACTAATGGAACTACTGGTATGACAAATGTAACCGTTTATCTGCTATGTTTCGTGTGGAGACTTACCAAACCCCAAATACTTGGTCATAAAATACACGGCTCTGTTTAGTGGTATAGATTTTGTACACGACGTCTGTGCGGATCCACCGAAAAATAATAACCATAAATCTTTGTTCACGCTCGGCCTCGTGGCCGAAAAGGTCGTTTTCACGTGGTTAACAAAATAATAAGAGATGACGACGACAGTGTCAAAAATATTACGTATATGAATACGATGAACTGACCCAGTACCATTCATCTTATGTAAATACATTGTCTTTCGTGATAAATATAATATTTAAACATTATATGTACATCTACGTCCTGGATGCTGGAAGAAACTCCATTTACATCGTGTCATCCCTCTTTATCACTATACAACGATGACATTCAATACTTTGAGGTCGGGTTTAACAATAATACGTTGGTCGCGTCCATTTTACGACGATGTACACGATACCGTTCTATTTTTTAAATACATCAAAATTGAAAAACCAGGCAAATCGATTGCGAATTGGCGCTAAATAGCATCACGATTTTGATTTCTTGTGTCAACCAAAAATCTTAGTCGCAAACATCAACCAATCATGCCATAATATTGCCGTAATACTTTATATCAATTATAATATCGGTAACTTTTTTCTTCTTTTGACATATTTTTGATTTAACTCGATAGTGCAATGGCATAATGACATTATGCAAAACAGTAACATAGAATTGATTATCCATTTTGGAAAACTACTGCGTAGTATATAAGCTTTAATAATTACGATTTTCGTTTGCGTCGATCGACCGATAGGTATGCATGGATGATATTGATAATAATAATAATTAGAAACACAATATGGAAATACATTATAAATACCGATAAATAAAGTAAATGTTTGTCAAGCGTACAGCATCGTGTTAGCAATAAAGATAATTAATAATAATGCTATATATTTAAAGTGTTTTAAATTATAAATCATAAACTAAATAAGAAACTAATTAATAAATATCTAATTGCTTAAACACGTATAATGATTTGGGGTGAATATATTTTTCGAAGCGCTCTTGTAAACATTTTTCGACAAAGTTTTCTATTTCGCCTTTTTTAGTTGGATAAAAATAATTATTTTTGGCTTTCTTAAAATCTCGACAACCTTTATCCGAAAATTCTTGTATAACGAATGGAAGTTGAGCTCAAATCAGGTTATAAAGACGTATTTTGAAAAATTAATAAGAGGGTATAAGAAAACAGAAGTTGTATATTAACGAAATATTAAATATTTTTAACTTTTTCAATTATTCACTTAAATTAAAATAAGCTTTAAGCTTCTGTTATTTTCTTTGTAGTTAGTTAATTTGCCTTAACTGTAGAAAGAATAACAAACAACAATTTAAATTAACTAAAACAGCAAACAATTTAATAAACGTAAAAGTCACACAATGTCAAACTTCAATTTTCGTTGATTTACCACGACAATGAATATTTTTGTACAAAACCGAATAAATGACTAAATATTATAATCTGTTTTGATACTCGCTAAAAGCATTTGGCATATAATTCAGAAAATATAGTGATTATAGGGATTAGTAATAATTTAATTACTTTATTATTTTTTTTAAGTTTTATACATCTTAAACTAAAAAAAAGTTATTATTTCTGCATGATACGATACAGTACAACGATTAAACGTTTACTTATAAGATAACTTTAATATGATAAAATAATGTTAGAGCGTAGAAAATTTGAAAAAATAAACGAATAAAAATATTTTTTGGAAAAAGAGTTAATTTAATTAATGCAAATAATGTACAGATTGTGCCTCGAATGTCGACAGATGTCTAAAAATTTAAAACTTAAACGATAATCATTTGTTTTAAATTTTTAATGATCAAATACGATTAAAAGTATATTAATAAAACGTCGTCTTTATCGAAAAAGAAACGTAGAAGTATGTAACCATTGTAAGTATATGTTAATCGAAACGTGATATTTTAGCAATTTTTATTAATCATTTTTACAGCCGTCACAATTAATAAATTATTGTTGTGGCGATCGTGCTATCGTTCGCGCCGTTGAATTTATCAAACTGAAACTTAATTATAAACACAACTCAACGTGTTTTTTAATAAAAAGAAAAGGTCCAACACAACAATTATGTCCGTACTTAAACTGTATGAATTGATTAACTCTTTGTTTTAATACATTTAAAATAATATGGTCAAGCCCCAAGGTATTGATAATTTACGGTGAGCTAACAGAATTAAAAAAGTTCTAGAAATCTAATTGAACAAGTTAAAATTCTAACCCACTGGCAGGAAAGGTCGATTTGCGTTCAAAAAATGTGTATCTACCATATAAAGATGACTAACATACGTGATATGGTTATACAAATACCTAATAAATTATTTAAAATAGGATTTTAAGGCATTCATACAACGTTTATATATATACATACATACATAATAAATGTATTTTTATGTTAATCGTCATCTTGTTATTATTTAAAAATCACTAAATAGTTTTGTACTTGCAGTATGTACTAATAGATGATAATTATAGATAATTCATCGCTATGTCACCACTCAACACATCAAGCGTAACTATAATTAATTTTTGACTAATTTGTCATCTTACATTACGTATTTCAGTGGACTTTGAACACACTTTATTCTCATCATAAGTTGTTACAAATATTTCAAATAAATTTCCCAAACATTATGCATTTTCTTTCACCATTTTTATAAATGCGCGTTATTAGTCAAGCGTTTTCCCCGCAACTTTTGATGTTTGCGTTACATTCGATATTTTTAACGCGTATATTTTTTTGTTTTATAAAGCATAATGCAATTTGTTTTCACAATACTATTTTATGTATAATAATTGATACATTTTATGAATTACAGTAAATGCAAACAATGTTAAAAACATATGAATCAATAACAGAACCTCAGAATACAAGTTATGCTAGATTTTTACACAATATGATTGTAGGTGTTTTCACCGATTTAATTTTAGACAACTATTGATTTATTGACACAGTGAAAAAGAAATGTATTATTGATGAATGTGTTAAATTAGTTTTATAAGAGAGTCAATTTTTTTTTCATAATTATTTTCGTAAGTTAACTTACTATTTTTAATAGTTTTTAGATCGCTTTGTATAACCATGTTAGGTGTATTAGGTATCTGTAATAATTCTCCGAGTGATTAAAAGAAAGGCTCATAAAAAAAGGATCTTTACCAGTTTAGAAGAGTCTCATATTTTAACTATTTACAACCATATTAATTTGACGATTATATTACCTATAAATAAATATTTAGAGATTTAACTAACAGAGGATTATGCTGTGACATCATTAACTTAAGAAATAATATACATGTATATAAATATTATATTGCAATAAATAATTACATTCAATATTTTGTAGTTGTTATTTTTTTTTCATCAAACTGTTTTAAATATTTGGCGTCGGATCATGTAACATATAACCGGATATCGTATTTTAAATCCGTATCGTTCAAAATAAATTCTCCTGTAAAACTCAATTGTTTGGAAATAATTAAAAGTGTAAAACAATGTCATTATTATTATTATTATTATTATCTTTAAACAAATATTATTATTATATTAAATATCAACTATATGAAAATCATATAACGCACAGTATTGATATAAAATAAGAATGAAGTTGTTGTACATTACGACACACTGAAACGACTAATATGTTGTACAATTCGACTCGTGTTCTCGATCGCAACGGACATAAAGACTACACCGACGAATTCGATGTAAAATCGTGAGTTTTGGAACTATATAATAATATTAACGAATACCTAAGTTTTTTCGTTTGCCGTACTTCTTACGAATAAACGTAATATAGTAATTTTCGTCATCGCAATGGTAGTTTCCGCAGTCGCGTCACCCGGAGCTTTTACCGCCAACACACAATACGAACACCCGTGACGTATTAAATGCAGTTTACCGAGGTATATCGTATTACCAATCGCTATTATTGCCGGGCGGCGTTTACGCGTTATATACTATATTATATGGCGTATGTCGTCGCAAAGTCAACACAACGCGGCCGCGTGCATAATAGGCCATGGCAAACACGATGCCGAAACACGTGGCATTTATGTTTAATTATAACAGTTTACTAGTTATTATATACGGCCCGTAATATAATGTAGTACTACGTCATTTCCGTCGTCCGTATTGCCGAAGTGTTTGTGTACATATGTTTTCGAGCAGCGGATATAATGTCGTTGTGTTTGTTATGGGCGCGGTGACCGGCGCAAAATATCATATCGTTGCGATATTATAATTAATATATCACTCGTTCACGGAAATCAACAATTCTACGAGAGTATATTACATTATAATATGTACGATAGTATTCATGTACGGTGAAGATTCTACACAACGTCCGGAGGTGTATATTATAGTTGTTATATTTATTACCGCAAATAGCCGACTGGTTTTTAAATACAAGTTGTGTCGGGCACACGCCTGTTTTTACGTTTAAGATTTTTGACCATTTTGCATTTGTTTTGATTTCCGTCCAGTAGTTATAGAGTGATAGCATTAAAAGAGATACACAATTGCATTTTTTCAAGTGTATTATCAGTCATAACTATGATTGTTATTCGAAAGATATTAGGTATCGCGACTTAGCAAAATTATATTTAAATACTTTTTCAATAAAAAACTACAGTCACAATTCACGAATTCGCATTTCACGAATCAACAGTAATGGTAAATATATATATTCTATCAATAGTGATATTAAGATGTTATAATATTAAATATATCAATTGTTATATTATTTTACTAATTTAGCTGGCAAATATTGAATTTGACAAAAAGTCAAAAATTTAGCGATGATCACTGACGTTTCAATATCTGAATAGTGGCCAGTGCACTGATGCTTATTAAACACTACGTAAAAATAATTTTTACCGAGGTTTACGTTCCGTCACTAGTACTTACATCGTGTTTAATAATAAATCAAAGATTAATATTAAAAACAATTTATAAATATGCGTTTGTCACGGGGAATGGTTCTCGTTAAAGATTAAAAATAAATCGTTCCACATCCGATGTACATATTAGATTCTAAGGAGTTCCGCACCAAACCTCGAACACTCGCCTGACATTTGCGTAATATCGTATCGTATAATCTTATTACAGTGCCACCGATGTTTCCGATAAACGATTTGTTCACGCCGACATGTTTCAATTCATATTCATGTTGTAACGTTGATCGTTTACACAATGTGATATACTATTGAGTCACGTCGGGTGCAAACTCGGTACGGAAGAATGGCGTGCATATAAACTTTCTAATACGAATACTAGCCAATTATAATATTGTAAATCGTGTACGTTTTTTTTTTTTTTTTAATAAATACGTTCGCAGCACTGATGCACCGGATACAATCAAAGTTGCATTTAGTACATTTATACAATAATAATTTTACCATTTTATTATATTTATACTATATTATGTAATTATTTCAAATTTCCAAAATATTTCATTAGCATTGTAAGGAAAATATTTTTTTTAGTTTGTTTTTAAAATTATATGCCGAGATAATTTCGTGTGTGAAAACACATTAAAAAGGAATAATACCATAGACGTAATATTATATAAAATTATGTATAATAATAACAGGGCATTACCCTGGTGGTGAAATTGCCTATCCAAGTCACCGTGTTACCGTTTATTTTGCTTATAATAATTATTACGTATTACCTAACGCTCATACAGTGATATGTTTTGATAATTTCATAATAAATATTTATTTAAATTATATCGTCATGACTTACTCTTTTTTACTATACTATGCTATATTTTAAATGATTAAATCGTTTTTTTAAATTGAACCAATAATGCTACGTAATAAAACAACACAGTGATAATTCACTATCGATTATGTTTCTAATAACATCAAACGTAGATAATATATGTTTTTTATATAATATTATTAAACCATTTGTATTCAAGTTAATTTGCTTCTATCTGAAAATATGTTTTCAGCCGCTTTTGAATGTATCATAAATTAATATTTCTAATATGGAAAAAATTATATTTATTATAACATATATTGTTATACATAAATATATTTTATCTCCATATTATTTTACACGTATGAACGTATAGTCACGTCACAAATCAATTAAATTGTAAATAAGTCATACACAACACGATGTACCGGGGTCGTTTGAACTTTATACACAAACGATAGTGCGCATAATGACATTACTATAGATGCATACAATTTTTAATTACAGTCTATCAAAGTCACTTAATAGTATAATATAATACCATATAATAATTAAAATAAAACAAAAGATCGTAGTCTCCCGGCTAGGTGTTCATTATGCTCTGCTGCACATACAACATAATTTAAAGGTTGTGCAATAAACGAAAAAACTGACAAATTACACAAAAAATATAAAAATGGTAGAACTTCAAATTAAACACGTCTTTGCCGTCGTCACGTATTTAATACAATATCTACTCTCGGTCAGTCGTATGCTAGAATAACAGCCGCTCGACCAACATCCAATATTTCCGATTCAACTCCGAACGAATTGGACCTAACCTTATTAAACCTTTTGAGCCCTCAACCCATCATTGTCTTTATAATAAAGTTACAACAAACTATCCACCATAGTCACCATTTTCAATATTATCAAATCTTTTATTCACAAAAAATATCATTATCTATATTGAATTGCATTACAATACTATGTATCTAATAACTGTAATTTATTTTAATTGCTCTGCGCTGACATAAGTATAATATGCTATAAGTTATTAAACTTGTAACAGCATTAATTTGTTAGAACATTAAAAAAATAAATAACACTAAAAATAAGACAGATAAAAACGGAATTCCTTAGAAAAAAAAATGTAAGCTACATTAAAGCAATAATATTACTGCAAACCTGTTTATGTGTGTGTATTTTTATTCTTTGTTTTTTACGCAAAAGTAAATAATATAAATATTTTCACATCGTGTAACATAATACCATAATATATACATAGTTTATGTATATATACAAATTATATAACGTATTATGTACGTATACACATGGGGTCACACATATAACCTGCATATACATTATAATATACGTTTGGATATATTATATAGATAGATGCCAACTATCCATTATAAAATTAATTCAGCGGAGAATATAATATATTTTCTTTAAGCGCCCTCGTGGAATTCTTCAAGCATATTATAATACACTACGCATTTAATATTATATCATTCTGAAGAAGCGCAGTTACTCATGGTTTAAAATGACGTGCGTGTGTAGATTAAAATGTATAATTTATTTTTTCCTTTATTTACTCTTCGCACTCCATAATAATATTGCATATTAATCACTTTAATGATAGTGATACAGTTTATGCTCATAGCAGTTGTGGCCAAACTGTATGATACACGAGCCACATTATCTGACCAGCCAGTAATTATTGCCATCCATTGCTCACAGAAATGTTTCTATATTTTAAAAAAAACGTCTAAATAAGATTCATATTTCATAATGTTTCATGTGATAAAAAATAATTTCCTATTGAGTGTTAGCTGTTATAATAACTGAGTGACACTGGTGAGGATCGTTCGATTTTATCCGCTGCGATCGTACGCTGACGACAAAAAAGTAACATCTGCGGAAAATTTGGTGTTAAGTAAAAATTTGTTGAAAATATTCTTCGTTGTTTTTATTGCTGCATAGCATCATCATTATTATTTTATTTTTTTGTTAATAAAAATATGTTAACAATATAGAATTAATGACGATCAAAGGCAGATAAACGCAATGTAAATATTAAATTATAATATAGGTTAGGTATATACGATAATAATGTAACAATTATAATATTACAATTTATATGACACATATTGATTACATTATATATCATATAATTTCTAAGTATTACAGACTCTACTTTATAATAATATGAACGATTGCTGAGCAATGTAATAACATAATTAATATTCATAAACAATATTACGTATAAGACATATTGTCTACACACGTCATGGTAGAACGGGCGATTAGTGAATTATGTATAGAGTCGAAATGTTCATGTATTCCTGGATACAGTTGTTATATACACGGCGTGGGACACTGAATTCTTCCTAGGTATCTTATATGTTTTAATTTTTCACTCCGTAGTCACGTTACAGTTTTATGTGTACACCCATAACGCGTGTTTCTGTGTACCATCCCTCAAGTACAGTGTTAAAATACGAGCTCGTCAAACTTTTTATCTATTTTTTTATGTAAAACGAAATTCATAGACGTTTCTCCGAATAGTTACTTTTGAAAATATTGAAATCTTATATTACCCTATACGTCCAACAACGTTACAAGAAAATATTCTGAAAATTGTATACTATAAATATATATTATATCAATCTAACAGCACTTCATTTGGATGGAAAAAATGGCAAATGTACATAACAAAGAATAAAACATAATAAAAAACTACGCTAGGATTTTTTTGTTTTATAGTCTTATAGATTCTGAGATAGGCGAGGAAATGTAACGGTTTCCAACGGCATTTTATTATTTTTTATTTTCAACTGCAAACTATTTTTTAGTGTGGAATAGGAGTAGTGTTGAGAAGGTTTTTTCGGAACAATAAAAAAAAAATCAGATATTTACCCGAATGCGGTATAGGTACTTTGAAGAGGACGTTTTTCGATTTTATCATGCCCTGTCTGGGTTTTTTTTCGTTTATTTTCCACATAAGAATTGATGGTCTAAACGCCATTTATAGAAAATTAAGAAGAGCTGTCTTATCGTCAGCCATCGTGTTTACGTGCGTGCGGTTCAGTACGATTACAACGGTAGGGTTCGACAGACAATGTGATGCAGAAAGATCATAATATTATATAAAATTCTGCTTTCTCTCAGTGCTTTAAAATAATCGCTTAAATAATATTTTTGTTGGATAGGTGTATTAATATTTATTATATTTATGTTTTTTTTTTTTTTTAACGCAAACAGTACGGATTTAAAGTTTTTAAATTTCAACGATTTGACGACAAAAAAAAAAATAGTATCTACATATCTTATAAAACGGTTATTAATATTATATTTTATACGAATACAGACCAATATAATAATGTATTAAATAATATTATCATAATATTATTTTTCAATGTTCTAGACTTATTTTTAAACACGTTATATTTTAACTTCACGTACCATATTTTTAAAATTAAAACATGGAACGAGTTTTTTTCTCGATGAAAGGTGAACATGTTTTTAATATATTATTTTCATGTCATTCTAATTATTATTTTTTTTTTCGTGGGACAGTGTGACACAATGGTAACACAGCTGACCATGGTAATCACTGCGCGACGACTGTTGTCGGTTCAAATATCGGTATAGTGAAAAAATTACTATTTCGTAATACCGCACCGTCATTCCGATTGCTCTACCCGGCTCCAGACGGGCCAACTCCATTGGAAGTGACGTTCACATATGTGAAAAATTATCTTCTTAGAGAAGAACGTAGTAGTGTTCTAAATTTTGACAACAACTAATCAAGTCGTGTCAATGAAAAAGTAATGAAAAAAAATTCTTGTTTTTTAGTTAACTCAATGGTTAGAAGGAATAGATTACAGGATATTAATAAATTGTAAATACCAGATTAGTTAATAATGTTTTTAACTTTGTCTACAGAATACAAGCCAACTTGACGTAAAAACTGTAAATGAATACACGTGCAAAACACTGTGTAATTGAAAGTGAGTTATATATTTATAATTACGCCTACTATAGGCAAACGTATAATTTCAGAATATACTCTCTAGAATATTTCTCTAGGTAGATAAAACTAGTATCGAATTAGTCTAATATTTAAAACTTGGATATTTTGTTTGAATTATTATAGTGTGTTTTTAATAGAATAATCATATCATTTTAAAACGTTATAACTATATCATAATATCGTACTGTCATTATACTTATTGCATAAGCTATTTGTGTTAAAAAAGTACGTATATAAATTGTAATACAATTGAAATTTCGAATTAAACATCAAATAAAAATAATAACTATTATCTAATTATATGCAATTTACAGTAAAAAATTGAGTTTTTAGTTAAGATTAATGAAATTTGGTTAATTTCAATAGCTACACTGGTCGAATGATATGAAACAAATATGGAGATCAGATACTCTAAACGGATCAATGAATCAATTCGTTTGTATGTATTTGTGTGAGTAAAAATTAATAGGAAACAGTTAAATGGAAAGACATTTTGTAATCTATTTACTCGTATATATACTTATTGGAGTTTCATAATTGAGGCCAATGTCAAAACAGTTGTTTCTTGTCGGCGCTAGATGGAAAAATCTAAAATAGTTACGACTGCCATATTTCATCCAACCCACATGCGTTCATTTATATTCTTATTTATTATATGTTCTGTGTGTGGGTGCGATATGAGAGAAACCGTCTCGTCGACGAAAATCCCTCAGCGCGCATCATCCTGATAATATCCGGTGAGGAATCGAGTCGGATATACAATATTTTAATATGTTTATTATTATAAGACGCATTGTTACAGATCACGAACGCCAACGTGCGTTTGTGTTCTATATATAATTGAACGATCCCTTCAGTATATTAAAACAATAAAATGTAAATAAACGTTTGATACTCGAAATGCGGCTGGAGAGGAACGTCCGATGCTTATTATTTGCTGATTTTTTAGAGAAAAAAACATTTAATTTTCGTTTTGGTATAATGCGATATTATTAAATTAGGATTATCAATTCATAATAATAAAATAATAATCGAATGCAAAAAATTCTGAGTATACGATTCATCAAAGTCTGCGTTTTAGTCTTTTACTATCAAATGTATGTCATAATCGGACATTACATATTTTATAAATGGAGTAACGGACTTCTGTCTTATTATTTTCAGATCCCTTTTCTGAACAAGTTTACGTAACAACTATTAAAATCAAAATTTTAATGAATGGTTTTTGAGTTTTTAAACTTTGTGTATTTACGATGATAATAATCCCAAGAAAATGGATTTATAAATTTGACAGATAAAGTGATTTAAAAATTTTAATTAACGTGTCAACATAGTACAAAATATAATATGAATAATTTGATAATAGTTTTACGTTCTTTGAGTAAATCTGAAAATTCCATAGTTCAGAATTTGTATGACTTCATCGTCGAAGAAAATAACGGTGGCATGATTTGTGAATAACTCTATATAATGTATCGTAGTTGATGATATATTATATTAAAATTAAAATAATATTATAATTTGATTTTTTTTTTTTTTTTTTGTTGGCGTAAACAACGCGTTAACGAAAAATATGATACACCGGAGGGAAAACTCCGGACTGCCATGCAAAACCGTGTTCGTTACAAATTCGTTGCATGAATACATTTTCGTGAAAAATAATATCATGCGCAGTTGACGAATTCGTCGTTTTTGACGTTTCTGTCATTTCGTCGAAATATAATTCACCATGAAAACATTTTTTCCGCTCACGTCACGCTTATGCAGAAAAATATTATATTAATACTACCGATATGGCGGTACGCATGATATAATTTGACTTATTTTTATTATGCTATTCTATCGAAGCAAATGTCGCGTTCATTTTATCATTTCCATACCGCGTGTAAAAAAGCGAATTTCTATATCTTCTCCGAACCGTGTCAAAAGTGCACATCAAATCGATATCAGTGCAATTGCGGTATACATAATAATATGTTTTAATAAAATATAGAATGCGCGATATTATGCACATGACAGGGTTCCGTATTACATTATTATTTTGGAAAAATGAATCCAAATAATGAGTAACAGGTAAATACACATTTCAGTAAAAAATGTGTATTTTACATAATTTGTTATGCGAGATTTCTGTGCACGCGCTTTTATAAAGACTATACCGATTGAAAAAAAAAAACTAGCGTTACCGTATTTTTTAAAATAAAATATAGCGAAAATAAAAATCGAATTTCCATCGTAGAAAACACGACGTTTGAAAAATAATTACGTAATTTTAATGTTACGTCTGGGTCGATTAATGGCTTCGGCCGCGTACTGATCGATAAGAACTCATTACTTTATCATATTATTTATCCGTGGTCGATATATTAATATTACAATTTGCATCGCCTACGCTTTACCATTTTTGCCCTCGAACGTATAACGGCCCGTGATCCAATTTCCCGTCACAATAACACGTATAGCCGGTGCCCCACACGTCGGATAAAACGGTCATAAATACGCAGTTTGATTACAAATTTACTGTTTCGAATGGCGTATTTAAACACTATTTATTAATTATTTTATTACCTATTTATTTATTGCGCTTGATATACGCCAGACGATTCGACAACCGCAAAGCATAGCATAAACAATTAACTCGATAATTGTATTTAGATATGAACAATGTATAATGTTAACAATAGAAACGCGTAACACGACAATAATATATTATTTTATTATCGCCGTCGTCGCGACAAACGGATCGATAAAAATAATATTGCGCGAAACCGATTTTACATCGCCGCGCAAGTACGGTATTCAACGGCCGGGTACACATTATTATTATAATATTAATATGCGTTTACCTCTTAATTAAATTCACATGTTTTATTCGTTTAATAATATAATACTATTCGAGTATGTATGAAAACCTTTAAGTTTTCTCGTGGATTCGGGTGCACGCAGTCGAGTGGGCACTTTGTAGAAATAGGTTCGAGACTATTGACGTAGTATAATGTTATGTATATTATTTTTTACACTGTTTTAACGTTTCGTTAAATCAAAAAGCATTGTTGTCATTAAAAAAAAATTCGTATACTCAAGTTTATTAAATCGTATATCATATGACGTATGTAATAGTGAAAAAAAATATATGTATTTTAACTTTGCTTATAAACAAAAAAATCTTTTCTAAGTATCACAATAATTATCGTGGTGTATACAGTGTATACGGATACACTTTACGACTTGAACATACGTGAAAATGTAGTAATCTAATGGTGAAACACAATTATAAGATTATTTGATGGCTAGAATCGATTATAATTTGGGTTAATAGAGATTAAAATAAGATTTAAGCCTCTGCATAATTTTTTTTTTGCCTGCAAGGAGTATTATCATGAATAATGTCGAAACCGACAGCGTAATTGTTTGTACAGGATTTTTGCAGTTATATTTTTTGTATATATTATTTTTAAATCTGTATAAAGAGTATAGGTTAGGGGCATTTGTAATTAAACGAAGAATTATAAATTTGAAGGTTTGAATTTTTTTTACATAGTTGGATGTCGTTTGCCCAAATAAACATCAATAGAGCTTTATAAAAAAGTAATTCGTTTTTATGATAAGCTTAGAATGTTTAACAAATAAGTCATTCAGTGTCTTTTCCCAATAATTCGCTTGATATGTATATTGTTAGTAAGTTTAGGTTATATGTTGGTCTAATATTAAACCTAAACAGGAAGAATTAGAGTATTTTGGAATAGTATGTCTATTTAAGGTTAAAGGTGGTAGGTTTTCTCGTTTTGGGGTTAAAGTCAAAAGTGGGAATTTCTCGTAATTTATTTTTATTTTCCATTTAATAATAATTATAAAAATATGTATATGGATGCAAAATATTAGTGTTTAAGTATTCATATTGTTTCATGAAGTAACTACTCGTAGATGGATTCTTTACATACTATCCAAATTAAGGCGTTAAACCATATTATAAATTATAATTTAACTAGATACCTATTTTACAAATTCTTAGTGATTGTCCATTTATATCATATACACTGAAAGTAGCTAAGATAAAATTAAATTTTTTCAGCATGTTATCTAGTTTTTGTTAGACAGTCTTTTTTTTGTGGAGTGTATTATTGTTTATTTTAAAATCACTCAATCCTCTCAATTGTGCCGAGTTGTATAGATGTCGTTAACGATTTATAAATTTGAAATTATTTATCGGATAGCCATATCGCCCATAACAATGTCTTCCGCATTCAAAAATTCAATTTTTAAAATTTACCATTGCGTTATAGTGATGCCTAGAACTTAAAAATAAATGTTAACGTGCACGATAAAGTTCTTACATTACTAAATTAAAAACTCGTCGTATTTCCTGATGCGCCTAATGCGTATAGCGAAAAAACGGGCCACACGTCACGTGACGTCACGTACTGTGAATCTCTGCTGAATCCAATAATAATCGTCACCGCCGAAATAAATTGCTGACTTGTCGCATAAATGATGTGCGGGGTTGGTCGACGTAGTTGGTCGCGCAGACAGCCTAAAAGCGTGCGTGTGGTTAATATACGGTGACAAAGAATGTTTTTACGGGGTGAGAATAGAAAAAAGTGTAGGCGTAGTAGGCACATATATAAGTGCAATACGCGTCGTGAAAAATACGACAACGACAGTAGTCATTATTCTTCGCAGTCAAGCAATAAAAATGTAACAACCTCAGCTTCTGCATCCAATGCTCGTCATCCGGTTATGCGTTTTTACACTAGTTCTACACATTGTTCGAATATCGCGATTATTCTATACAATCGTTAACTGTGCATTGTAATAACAATAAGTAGGTAGTAAGGTAGTAAGTACATTCGTATATGTGTGGGAAGGTTGAATTGCACTTTTTATCTAAATTAAATTTTACTTGGGTTAAAAAAAAATGTAATGGCCGTTTTGCACTCAGGTAAAAACCAAGTAATTTACCAATTGAATTTAGGGCAAAAAGAGTTCTCAACAAAAATGTTAGAAAAACAAATTTAATCAAAGATTTTCAAACGCTTATTTCCTTTCACCCTTAAAATATTATAATTTAATAAAATGTATTTAATTTAATTTTTAATTATATAATGTATTATGTTACAGTATTTTTCATATAAATTATAAGAAAGTGAACTATTACGTAATATTATATAACTGCTCTGTCTAAAATAGATCTTTTCAAAAAACATCTAAAAATGTTTTGTTTTAACAATAGATAATATTAACAATAATATATCAATTTGACTGTATCTAGTTACTTAATATGTTTTATCTATTCTCGCCTACATACGTATTTTTTTTATACAAAAAATTGTTACACGCGCACATAATTTATAAATAATGTGATATCATCTACACGAGTGTACATCATAATTATATTAATATATTAAAAATATTATAAATATTTCTATAATTTGAAAACACGATTTTTCGGCGTGAGCATTTAACAATTTCAAAAAATCGTGGGAATCAACCTGTAAAATAATAAATAGATACCTACGTACCGCGTGAGTGTACGTTCCGCGCAGAAAAATTATTTTGTTTCCAAAACGTATAATATTATGTATCAGTCGTCTAACGGCAGTAATGTGAGTGGTACGCGGGGAGGAGAAGATACCTGAGTATAATAATACGGGAGAAGACACGTTCATAATATTATGTGTAATATATTCGTATAATACGAGTCGCGCGGTTCCGTCACACATAATATACGAAAGAAGATGGGCGCGCGCGGCAGAACGAGTGTTATCGGTAGTGGGATTTTTATTTCTATTCTGTTATACCTACTTTTATTTACCACTTTGATAATAAAACTGAAGTTTTGTGCGAATCCGCCATTGCCACCGCGTACACATGTGTGTATATAAATGGGCACGACCCATATACGTATAACGTACGTACACGCAGCACGACGGGTGTTGTAGTGTGCGTCGGGTTGGCGGTCGGTCGGCCGGCGATGGCGCCTGAGTCCGCCGTAGTCTGGTCGGAGGAGGGTCACATCAATTTAATTTATCTGTCGGCGTAGACAAAACGCGAGCGGAACTCGCCACGGCCATTCAATGCGCGGGCTTATATATTATATTATTGTATCGTCGGATCCTTTCGTCGAACAGGCGAGGCCGGCGTGGAATTTATGGAGAAAAAAGTGTTTGTACATAATGAAAAAAATAAAAAAAATACGGTCACTTGGACACAAGCGGGGCGTTTTTTCGAGCACCCCCTCTCCTACCATCACCACTGCCACCACCATCACTACTACAACCATACCACTATCAAAGCACGTAAAATTAGTGCTAAGAACCGACGGCTGTAGTACAAATTTATATATATATATATATATATGAACACGCAAATAGGTACACACGAAATATAAAAGTTATTGCTTTTGTGTGGTATCCATTGAACAGTATTATAAGTTTAAATGATTTCCATACCGTTTCTCATCCTGTGTGTATATTATGGAATCAAAAGTTAGCGATGCTATTGAAAGCTGCAAATTCAAGTTCATTTTAGGGTTGTATACGGTCAGGTAAGTGTAACAAACTTTGGATTTTTCTTAAAATGAGTGTACCTTTTCAGATGTAAATTATTCGGGTTACAATGTCTCGTATCCTAAAAAACGGCACAAATTTCAAATCATAAGTCATTTGATAAAACAGAAACCATTTAACTTTTAGATAAACACGTTAAGTATAGAATTGGAGTTTGCTTTTATCGCGATAGAATAAAATGTAAGGTTCGTTATTCTGCCATGTAATAAATTATTATCATGATGAGGCATTTAATATTTTCTTGCTAAATCAGTTTCGTCGTACCTACGGACGTATAAAAAAAATTGACCATGTATTTTATGCAAAATAAAATCGATTCTGTACAAAAACATTCGACTAAAGTGTTAAACAAAAACTAATTTACAAATTATCTACATCAAAGTGAAATATGCAAATATCGAATTTATATATTCTGATGTATATAGCATAGTTTCAAAAATTATTATGTTACCTTTTTGTCGTCATGGTATCACGGTATAAAAAAATATGTACATTAAAGAAAAAAAAACTCAAACCTTTTGATATTTTTTTTAATTTTTCAATTTTTCCCCTCGTTTATTTGTTTACGGGTAATCTAAATTAATGTTGACTGAAAAAATGTACACTGTGATCTCAGTGAATTGCATGAGGTCCATAACCCCAGCACTTCTACCTTAACATTTCTGATTGAAACCTATACTAATCATTTGTACTTTATTTGTACTTAATTGTCCTCAAATACGTCACTTGTTCTTCAATAGTTTTCATATTATGTCCAATTCATTTTTGATGGTGGCACATTTATCTTTAAATTTTGAGTCATAACCCATATCAATCGTTTGTACCTAATCGTACCTTGGGCACAACATATACTACCTCAATAATTTGTAGACTGCAATAATCAATGTAAAAATTTTGCATCGATTCTACTATTATAATATGGGGTAGTAAATTTGATTTTCAAAGTATGTATTTATAATTTATTCTAAATTAGGGTAATAATAAACATAATTAACTATAATGAAATGTTCAATACATTTTTTTTCATTGATAAATAACCTCAATACTAATAAAAATGACATCCGATCTGAATTTATATTTATCAGTAGTGCCAGTTCAACCAGCTCATGAGAAAAAATACCATACTTTGAAAACAACCATAATTCGTACTACGTTATTTATGTTATACATAGTAGAAAAATAAAGGTAGGCAAGTAGGTACCACTCTGCTGTACAATAGGTGTCGAGTGGGTCACTATAATGGGCGTGTCACATTTAAATTTAATGATATATTGTTATATACGATAAACGATTTTAGGCGGAAACGGTCTGTCAGCCAATAATATTACTGAATTTATTTCGTAATATACATATATTATTTTTTTATAGCTATTAAAGCCATTTATTTTACTTTTAGTACTATACTAGGTAAATCATTTTTTTACATAACACTTATTGTATTGACAATATTTAAAATAAAAATATTTTTGCATAATATACCATTTTAAATATTACTATGTTTAATTTGCATCTAAAAACTTGTTTTTAAAATGTATTTCAATGTTAATAATTATGATTCTTTTAATATTTTTCAGAATATATAGTAAGACAATCGGATTATTGAAAACGTGTGGTGTACACACGCAGTATTAATGTTTTATAAAAATTAATGCAACGTTTTATGTTAAGTATAAATGTATAATAATTAACGACTCTCTATGTTATTAGAGTATTGTACAAATTTGTAACAACCATAACGAATTAGTTTTATTTACCATCTCCTTTGTGAATTATTTAAATTAAATATTATTAGTTGTATTTATATTGTACATTTAAATACATTTTACATTAACAATATTCATATCTAAAATTCGAAAGGTTTCATTCTGATTATTCGCTTTCGGCGTCATTTTCTTTTAAAATTGCATTAGTACGGAGTTTAAGTGTTGATAATCGAAAAAAAACTTTCATAAAACAACTCAGTACAATTATTTTTTGTAGCGTTGACATTTTAAAATGATAGTCTTTATAATATAATTAGTATCCTATAACGATATATTAGTAAGTACGAATAAATTGAATTCAAATTTGACATTTTAATATTATAATAATTTTTTATATAACGCGGAACAGGTGTAATAATGTTATAACGGTGTTCTGTTTAAATATATATTTTTTTATTTCTAGCGCAGTTATATAGTATATAATTACTGATTATCGTATTAAAATCATAATTCGCGGTTAAGCATTTTTATTTGATAAAAACCGTACTTTGATTTGTGCTGCAATGTCACAGTAATATATTATGTCACATCGACTGAAATTCCGTTCGTCATTTGTCCGCCGATGCAAGCGTATACAATAATATATTATAACATGGTTCCATCGTCTCGCTATTTAAATGTCGTCGTACGGTCTTCGTTTTAAATTAGTTTCTAAATATCTCGAATTTGTATTCCGCGTGCGAGGTTTATTGAAATTGCTATCATTCCTTTCGGCACCATCAGTTTAACGATTCTGCTAAGGCGAGTTTATAGTCAATATGTATAATAATATTATATATATATATATATATATAATGTAAATGCCATTTTATAATACCGTTTGCCGTCGTCGGAAAACTAACCGATCTCAATAATTGGTTGTGTATAGGTATGATAATAATATGATACCTACCTCAAGACACGTTTTGTCGATTCGATTTTAACGGCCGTTTGCAGTTCTGTCGCCGAGTGCCATCTCATCCGAAACCAACCACTGCCGCCGTCGCCAGAATGAATATATTATTATCGTCGGTAAAGGTGTTTATATTATTATGAACAACGGAAACGGCGGCGATCCGATGTCGTTTAGCGGCAGTGTTGTTTGTTGTCATTGTCGTAGTCGCATAATAATACCTTCGTCTTCCACGTTCGCACCGATCGCGGAATGACTTCGATTAAACGGGACCGGAAAACTAATCACGTGATTCGGCATTAACCGTATGCCCGCAAGTTTCTCGCGTTTTAAAAATATAGTCGCAATAACGTAATTACGAGGGCGATATCGCGGCGGCACGAACCTTTTAACGATTGTAAATTCACATTCAACAGCAATGTCGCGACAGCCAGTAATATCGAATCACACTTATTTTTACCGAATGGCACTCGTGACGGTGAAATGTAATGTTTTAGTTATACTGATTTAAAAAAAAAAGTATTTTTTGAAATACACTCATTCTGACTGATCATATTTGTATAAAATATATATTTAAAAATAACTGATATCAGTCAATGGTGAGAAAAATCATTTTTATGTTTAATACCTATTTAAAGTTTATTGTTTTATATTAAAACAGTTATATAGCTATAATTTAAAAATAATAATATAAATCTATCAGCCTTTTATGTTTCTTTCTAAATAAGTTATGTTAAATAAATAACAATAATATTAAACAGCCATAAGTATAGGCATTTATTATTATATTATTATGGATCAACCTTTTTGATGCATTTCTTCTAACTAATCTACAAATATTTTACAGATTCCATACAATTACGAACTCCTAAAACTTGGTCACAATTTTAGTAATTTACTTTGTAACTTAAATTTAACTTCAGTATTGAAATAATACTGTATGTCTGAGAAATATGATGGAAGTATTAGTAATTTTAAAAGTCATATTCTCGTGGGACTAGGGTACATAGATAATTTTCACATGTATTCAAACAGATAGATAAATTGTTTCTATAACAATCGTAACTATAATTATACCACGAAATTACCTATGAGACATGTAAATTGGTCTTTAATATGTGAATAATATTATTTATTATATTGTAAAATCTATAAAAGACTGCGACATCTAAGCTGTCGGAAAGCTCTAACAATAATCTAAGTTATAGTAAATATACGTAAGATTTAATCGTTTGGGGAACCAATCATGCACATCGCGAGTTGGTTGTGAGAATTGCCACAGAGATGTTCTCCGATAGGTCCATTTGACCCGGCCGCCCGTAAAGGAAGTATCATCATATATTATATGACAGCCCGTGCGCGGTGGATGAGTACACACTATGCACTGTCGTCCGAACTTAAAACCTTACTAAAACTAACAACTTCTGTCTTTCAATTGGCGTAATATAATTTAAAATTTTACCCAACAATTAATGTATGTTGTGTTATTTTGAATATAAATGTCACTAATCAATAATCATTTGATAGGTATTATTATAAATAGGAAGTATAACTTATACCGGGAACAGACATTGCTTAACCGGCTGTATAGTATATAACTGCTACATTCTCGGATACGAGTTTAGCATTGCATGCGACCCAATAATATCCGCTTTTGGGTAATAATAATATGTACTATAAGATATTGGATAGTGCAGTATTCGGCTTTCCACAGCGGGCGTAGTAGATGAGTCGCATTTCGAAAACATACGGCTCTGACGGAGTGGTAACGGCGACCGGCCCACGTTCTCCTGTAAAGTACCAGGAAGACGATGCATAATACACGATGAGTGAAATCTATAATAATATACCGATTGCGCGGGTAGCGAAGGAATATCTCGGCTCCGAGTTTTTCAATAGGCCAGACGCCCGGTGCACTCGTATATACAAGCACCGAGATAGGTGACGGAGGGGTAGTAGGGAAGGAGGAACAACGATCGTTCGTGCAGATATTTATATATATAAAGAAAGTTCTCCTCGCTGAGAGACCGAAAACTTGGCTTTGGGCCCGTTGCCGGCAAACTGGAGGATGGCCAAATTCCGCCGCCGCCACTGCGCGTTGGCACTAATCCGAATTCTGCTCGCATAGGTATAATAATAATATGTATATATATTATGGAAACGGTGAGTAGCGACGGAGGTGGCACCCATACGTGTATATATATATATATATACACACATAACACATAATAGCCGCTACCTGTTTTCACCGTCACCTATTTTCGCTGTTAAATCAGTCGAGAGGTGAACTTATGCAGTTCACAGAGGCGGACAAAAAAAAAAAGTATCAAGAGACCACGCGGGACGATGATCTTTGCCCGGCCAAGTCGATCTCACGCGATTTTAAGGATAGGCGCATGCGCATTATCGACCCGTTACCTCGATACTGTATTGTTACTTATTAGAGTATTATAGTGGTGCACACGCGAAACGAGTGATTTTAGACTAGAGGGTGAGCTTCAAAATTCTTTGCCAAATCACTATTACGGTTTTGAAACATTGGATATGTTTATATATAAAATATTATTTTTTTCGATTTTGTTAACGTATCGTTTTTTGAATTGATCAGAAATAACGAAAATATCGCACGGAAATATATTATATTTTAATTTTTAAATTCGTATGGTGCATTATACGCTATATTAGAGTTAAGTTAAATTTCACTTATGAATATTCAGGTTTTTATTTTTGATAGTAAAAGTCTAATTTATAATGATATATTGATCTTATAATTTAATTATTTGTGAATCGTTGCACAATATTAATTTGATAATTGTTTTTTTACTCGATTTAAAATCACACTTTTTTACATTTTCATAATTTTAATTTTGGTTTTTACCATAAATTAACCCATCGTTGTTTCGTGTTCCATACATGCCACTACAAGAGACTGTAAAATGTAGGTACCTAAGAAAATTAAATAATAGTTATTAATTATTACTGATTAGTTATCTATACCGATAAACTATATAATAGATCTGTTGGGTCAATTCATTTACAAAAAAATAGAATAAAAAAATTAATTTTTTTTATCAATTTTTATAAAAATTTAAAATAATTTGAATAGAATATTAATTGGTTATTTCTTTTAATATTTTTAACGATTTTCATCGATTTTTAAATCGATTTCAAGCTTTACAACCTGAAGTCAAGAAAATAGCATAATATTACATACCAATATTACAGTTTTTGTATAATCCGGAAATGATTTATTGTGTATGCTTCCTTATCATATACATAGTGTATAATATACACTATGCGTATTATTATAACTTATAATAGTTTAATGCGAAACGACGTTCGCGCGCTATAAACAACGCAATAATAATATAATAATTTGTTCAGAAACTTTTAACGCGAATTAATATGCTCTTATTTCCGGGAAAAGTCCATTACCACTACCTCGACGGGGTATTTTTTATTATTGTTATTACCATCAATGAAAGGCGATGGGAACTCGTACGTTCCATTTTGAAATATATTCCGATTTGTGTTGGACGTTATATTTTCGTCAAACTTTATTTATTACAAAATGTAACTTTTTAGTGTTAGGTACGATCGACTAAACGCGTATTATATTATTATATTACATAGTATAATGCATAAACTACCTACAAAAGCGGCAGTGAATTTTACTACAATACTGTATTATTATTGTTTCGTTGACTTATAATTTGTTGGTTAAATTGTGTCGAACCTAACCCGACCTATATATAATAGTATACGTAAAAATCGTTGTCGGTTTCTTATCTTTATTGCGATCATCTGTAAGTTTATAATTTTAAACAATTTATAATTTAAATATACAATATGTATTATTATATAGTAGGTACGCGTATACTATGGCATTGTATCAGTTTTATTTCCATTTATTCAATTACTCGCAACGCACATTCGTTTGAAACTTTTAAGAATTTACATTACGAACGATATAATATATAGGTACCTACTGTCTATTGTCTACGGATAGAATACTAACCACAATTCTTCTTCTTCTTCAAAAAAAAATAACAATATCGTTATTTCCATTATTCAATAGTTCTATACATATATATATACATTAAATAATTTATTTCGTATAATATACTTTTAAATTAGATGTACAAATTGAAATGGTCTTTTTTCATGTTTTAAGCTTACGTTACAGATATATCTTCGAACGAATTGCGTTATTTAAAAATGAAATTTTATCCGACGTTCATAATAATGTTATAACGTACTGAAAAAATAATAATTTCAAGCGTATATAAATAATATAACATTTTATATATATATAAATATAATGTATATATTAATTAAATTATAATATTATTCCGAAGAGGTTAAAATAGGTACAACAAAATTAATTTTGGAAAAAAATCAATACAAAAGTCGAGAGTCTGCATTGAAATGTATAAGTTTTCAAAAAGTAGGTCAAGATTCTTCCTGCAGTGTATTAAATAAATTATACTATAATACAACTGTGTACTATAGTGCACAATTATGTTAATGTGGCTTATAAAAGTAAAAATATTTAATGTATGCATAATTATAAATAAAATTAACTACCTATATTATGTTCGTCTAGCTGGTACGTTTAAATGATTACGGCCAAAGTTAACCATTATAAACGTCCACAATTCTAATTAAAATATAACTATGTATGCGATTATAATAGATATGTTTTTGCATCATTTCTATTGTCTATACATATTATAATCTGTTAAAAAAATATTTCACTTGCGCAAAAATTATTTAGGCTAGATTCTAAACTTTAGTAACCAAATGTTCATCTAAAAAAAAAGAAACCTTTAACTGCAGACAATTTTATTTTTGTATTTTTTCAGTAACACTAATGTGAAAAAAGTTGTTATTTTTTAAATCTATTACTTTTTATGTCTTTTATCAAACTAGAATAACTTCATCCGTTTAAGTGATATTGAGAAAAAATAGGTTGCCAAAAGTAAAAAAAAAAAAAAAAATACTTGGTGAAATGAAAAATATATTTTTCTTCGTTTTGTAATAAATCTGTAGTTTTTCCAGGCTTCCCGTCCACAACTGTAACCTAAGTGATCGTTCCACGTGCCAAACCGTTTATCAAAACAATTTTGTAATAATTATATAATAATCATAAGTTGAATACCGCTCGTCGGTTATTTTGATTTCGCATTTAAGTATACTATAGTGTATTAACTGTCATTTTTTCTTAAAATGTCATTGAAATTGATCCATATCAAATCCCCATTGAAATATGAACGATAATTTATTACTATATAAACGGCGATATGCGCATATATGGAGATAGGAACCGGCAATGCGTAATTACCGATATTTAGTCAATATTATATAGTGATATTATGGTGTACGCGGTAGTGCATCGCGGTCGGTATGGTATTATTATTGTTGAATTTACGTTGTGATTATAATACTTCATCGCCTTATCGGCGTTACGTATGGAATAGTAATGTATATATACTATTATATCGTATTATATATGCATGTGTATATTATTAATATGATCCACGTGGTTTATGAATAATACACTCGCAAATGCATGTTATTATTAATATTATTGTGTACCTGCCTACTTCGATCAACCGCACCGCCGTTTATGATTGCCACGGTGTAGTATAAAATAATTTTTTAGAATAATCGGTACTTACAATATATATTTTTTTCATTACTATACATATATTATCTCGGCATCGACGTGTCTATTTAATATTGTTTGTTACCAATACATAATCCGTTTTTAATTTTTACTTATAAGTATATAAATCGTTTACAAAAATGTATCTAGTTTTGAGTTGTTAAAAGGCCTGCAGATCATATATATATATATATAGACTATGGATTTTCCGGAGAATACCGGATATTGCCGCTTCTTATCTCTCATTTTTGTATGCACGACACTAGTCATAAAGTGTCACACTGTGAGGCCGAAAGGACATATTGCAGCACGTATAAATCCCAGGATATTTTTTTTTTTGTAACATTTGTGTGTGTTAACAATGTGTGACTATTGTTGGAAATATCAGTTGTTTTATCAATATGTCAGGTATGGAAATACCATTTAACTATTTGTGTGTTTGGTTTTTGGTTTGATTTAATAGCATTTTTCCTTAGATCCATATCTGTTAGTTGTTACCTTGTATTTTTAGATTTGTATAAAATAATGTTTTAAATTATTTATAGAAAAGAGCAACATCAACAAAAACAAAGGGTAGGACAAATACCATCCAGTCAAATGTTTTATTTGACACATTTTTATAAAGGGGTTCGTTATCTCCGTTGATTGTTAATCTACAAAAAAAGATTGTCTTAAGGCGTTATTCCACTGTTGTTGTATTCGAGTATTTCATATTGACCGTGTAAAACGTTACTCCATGAATGGTAAATTCAAGTTTTTGACAATTTTATCTATACCACTGATTACGATCAATTTGATAAACGTCAACATGATTGAAGGGGATTATAAAATTTACTTATATTAATATATCTACTAGCTACAACTGTCACATTTATCGATTATAATATACCAAATAATTAAAAAAATTAAAAACAACTATTTTATATATGACACGGCAATAGTGTAAAATCACTTTTTTTTAAGAGAACGTGTATACAATATCGCGATGTATTATTATTTTAAAATCTAATTTGTCCGTGAGACTTGCGATTCCCAGCGTGAAGACTGCACAAATCCTGTGGATGTAATCAGTCAACTATTTAAGGTCACTACAATAAAAAATAAATATTAATCTATAACATCGCGATATAATATTAAAACGATTTAATTTTTCTATTACTAGAGCATAATAATTCGGTCGGCTGCCGATGAATGGCATGTGTTGAATCCTGCTGCTACATACAGTCGTCGTCATATTATTGCCGATGCATTTCCACGGTGTCATCACGTTGTGGTGTGGAAATTCGAAATAATGTGTCATATGAAAACTGCATCATTCATTTGATAACATTGTACGCGTTCCGAACGGAAGTGTGTGCGTTGCGCTTTTATCTTCCATCCATGCGTGCGAACCGACGAGTCCTGTTTTCATGGTTTTTTTTTCTTTTTTGTTTGATTTTATAACGAGTAGGTATACTCATCCACCTATGCGAGTATGATCATAATATGTGGCCGCTCCGCCTGTATTGAAAAAATACCGAATTATTGTCGCATCGTCCGCCTCGTTTGTTTTTCGAAATTAATTTTTATGCTCATATTTAATTTTATTTAATATATAAATGCTCGTCGGCATACACGCGGTCGTTTGTAAAGGGGAAACGACCACGTCCATAGTCGACCTCTGCGGTGTAATATATAATATTGGCAATTGGTGTAATAATTCATCCGGGAAAAAAACACTAAAGTCGGTTACATAGGACCATAATAAATTCATTCACGTCTGTTTGAACCGCGGTATACCGGCTCGATGATAGTTATATTATTGTGTATTAAATTTGTGCATTTATTGTGTCGGGCGATTATTATTATTATTTTTTTTTTTTTTTTTGGCCAGAGGATCGTGCAACGGTACATTTTATTAAATACAGTTATTTTTTGGTTTTTAATTTTCGTTCTCAACTCTCCGATTATTTTCTCGGATTGCGAGAAATGTTACCACAAATTCACTATTTTCTAATACTACTGTGCATTTAAGCGTGGACTTACTATTGCGATGCTTCGCGCGCACACACACACGCGCGCACGTAGGTAAGTAAATACGTAAAATCTGATTATCCGACACCAAAAATAAGACGCACATATAATATGTAATACATTATATTGAACGTGTCGCGTGTTGATATAATATGCAATTATATTATAATTGCATTTAGTCTGCGCGTGTGTCGTACCTAGAACCGAGACACATAAGTCGAATTCTCGACGCGTCATAGTGTAAATTTATATCCCTTCACACATACACTTGCACTACGGCAAACATAATACTATATATTTTATTCATTATTTGTACACCAACATCTCGATACGAATACTGCTTATCCTACGTCGTCTACTACACACTCACACACACCCTAAACTGTAAGCAACCCCCCCCCCCACCCCCTCAAGCGATCGAGCTATATCGCGTGAACGAGCGTGGTAAAAATGTATTATATTTACTACACACTACGCGTGTGTAAATAATAAATTATGATACAAGTCTTACTGCGCAACGACATCAATATTATGATTGCCGTTTATAGTACTGCGTACGACATTGTTTTCGATTGATTTATTCGCTGTAATCCGCGTTAATCGTTTAATTCCCTTTGAGTTTTAATAATGTATAATAAACGACGCGTGTCACAATATTATACGCGCATTACGCTTCTCGAAACTCGCACGACGACGGGACGGTGTAATATTCTATACGTATTTAATTTGCTATCAACATAATATCTGCAAGTGGAATTAATGCACGCACAGTGCCCGACAGAGAAACTACGATTAACCGCGTTTATTAAATCTTACGAATATTACGGGTCTATACACATACGATTTCAAATCAGACAATTTCAATAAACAGATATTCGCCGATACAAAAACGAGACGTTAAAATTAAAAAAAATATATTGCGTCTGTTATGAAAGTTTATTGGTGAATTTATTCATATTCACTACTCCTTAAAATGTATTTTTCATTTTTTCATTTTTTTTTTGATTTTGATTTTTAATTTTACTAGATACCTATACTGAATAGACAGATTTAATGAATAAAAAGTAATTGAAAATTATGAATATTTTATGCATATAATAGGTACTTTCTAATAGTAATAAAGTTGGGAATACAATACACTTTGCATTTATTTCAGTTAAATGATCTTCGTTTTGGTATGATTTTTTTTTTTTATATCCTGGTGAATGAATAAAGCAATTTTTTTTAATTTTTGTTTCTTTTTAGGGCGTTTTTTTAAATTTTTATGGTTTTTAGAGTTTCATAAATTTAAATTTAAAAAAATGTTTACCAAACTATGCGCTAAATAAAATAGTTATAATAATATTACTGCAGGTGTACAATATGATGAGGGATGAACGCGTTTTAGCGAAATCGTGCGATATCATTATTATGATAATTATTATATTTTTACGACATCCCGCATCTGATTATTATTGTTGACACGCCATTGTTTGAATACGGTTTTTCACAGCGAACGTGCTGAATGAATGTTTATGCTAATTTAATTTTTCACGTACGTTTGTTACCATACACACAATATATATATTTAGGTAAAATCTGTATAATATATTTTATCGCACAGTATTATACACACAATAATATACATGGTAATATATGTTTTTTTTTTTAGCCATTCCAAGTTTTGCAGTTCCAAAACATTATTTTACATATATTATTAGAAAAAAAAACATCGTTTTACATATTATACAATAATATCCGTGGACGCAGTTTAAATAATTGCTGATATCACTAACGCTTTTGCAATTGTTTGTTCCGATGAAATTTAAAAAAAATATATTACAATTAATAAAATATCGTAAATGTGATGCATATTATTCATATCCAGCAAACGACCTATAATAGCATGCACCCTTACTGAGATTCTATATATATATATATATACACAATTTTTTTTTAAAGCACACAATACGAGTGATCATTATCATACAACAGACATCGTGTGAATAATATTTTATTAACGAACATCAAAAAATTTGCATCAATGAAGATATATATAATTATAAATATTCGTTATCCGTTCGTGTAAAATAGTATTATAATATAGTATATACGAATTAAATTGAAAAGGATTGAAAACATATGTTTGATTTAAAAATCTTACATTACCGTTTTAATTTAAAATTTAAAAAAATCTTAGCATTGAGAATATCATTATTTCTAGTAAGCTCTAAACATTTTTAATTGTTATTTTATGATTGATTTAATCGAATTGGTAATCAACTATTATACCTATATGATACGTTACACGACATATTATATTATTTATAAATTGTTATGAGTAACATTTTTTTAATTATTTTTTTATGATTATTTGGTATTTCTTACTTATTCCCATGTACATTGACCTGCATCTTTATTACCTTACTTTAGGTTGTATTAAAAAAGGTTACCTATTTGTGGCAGAGTTTCAATCGCTATCATATAGTATTATACGCGATTTTATAATAAAATACCTACCTATATTTAGTATATTTTATAAATCATTTTCTCATTAAAAATATGAATTCCATAACATAACGGAAGCATATTATTATTACAAATTTTGCATTGGTTCACTGATTTCGTGTAGGTACGTAAATGATTATTCATATATTATTGTCTTATTGAAATAATTAAACTTACAATTTCGTATATTTCAGATATTTAACAGTTAGACAACGTGTGAATCATATGCGCATTTGTAAACTCAAAAACAGAGTATATATAGTGTCATATTACTTACACCCTTTAGATTATAAGAGTTACACCATATCACTCATCGCCTTACCTATTCGTATTCTCTGAGTTAATGACCAATATCTAATTAAATTTGTAGACGCTCTCAATTTAATTTAAGGTGCGTCGGTACACACTTATCGATTAACGTTCGTTCCTTTAAGGCCTCATTGACTAATCTGATATTAACACCCCAACGCTATCCAGTCCTGAAAATCTTCATTTAATTATCTGATATTAATGGCTCAGTGTTGTTCAGTTTCGAACATCAATCTAGTACAAGATAAGTTTAACACAATTTTTAGTCGAAAATGTTTTTATTGGTTTTGAAAAACATAAAAAAAAATACAAATCACTTGTCCTATATCACATACGTTGCTTCCTTGCTCGCAATCGACACACCTGTTCTATGATATTACCAAATTTAACGATAACAGACTATACCGTACAGTACGTAGAGTTAAATAATACTATAATATAGTGTCATCTCAACATATTTTTCTTTAATGATCCGACATAATTGAATTAGTTACTTACTTAAATATATTTCTAGATATCATACTGTATGAATATTATTTTAAAATAATATAAACGATTTTTTAACATACGGCAGTAACTTATATACATTAATTAAAATATAGCATATCAAATAAAGCTGTAGTCGTTGACAATATCGTTATTGGTGGGTTGTTTTATTCACAACGTTTTCCTTGAATAATGCATTTATTTCATTGAAATATTCTAATTTTTGGAACTTTTAAATAGGTACCTCTACCTAATAAATAATCAAATAGTGCACAAACTTAACTGTTATTTTAAATATTAACTAACCCACCCTATTTTTATTTTGAACTTTTGATTAGATAATTTTTTTTTGAAGATTTAAATTTAAAGAGAAATTTAACTGAATTTTGACTTTTAAATATTATTAAGATGAGGGGGTAAACAATTTTTTTATACGATATAACGAAATAAATACTTATGTAATTAGACATTTTTTTACAAATTATGCAATTTTATTTTTGATTTATTATCACAATTATATGAAAAATTCATTAAAGGGTAAAGGGGGGGGGAGCATTTAACAAGTTTCATAAATCACTATGTATTTATATACAAAGGACAAATCCGGATTTTAATTTTCTTTAGTTAGTTAAAACAAATATAAAATACGGTGACAACTCTGTATTTTTACAAATGTGTAATGAGTTCCAAATAATGTTATAGAAATAAACTATTCTTATTTTATTATGATTGTTAGCGTAAGCGATTTACTCTTGAGACTTAAATGATAAAGTAAAAACTTAGATTAAAAACTTGAACTTTAGGTTTTAAAGTTTTTTTTTTAATTAAATAGAAAGTTTGGTGCTACATGACAAGTCTAAAACGTATATATTAATTTATATTATATTTTAAATGCAATTTTTTTGTTTATATATTTTACATAACTATTTTACACAATGAGTATGGTTGAAAATTTAAATTCAAAAATTTGATAAGGTTTTTAATCTCAGGATGTAATAATTATTAAAAACAAGTTATTATTCGTACCGTGTTTGATGTTTATATATTAAAAAATTAGTTTTGAGAAAATTATATATTATTTTACTTATTATATTATATTATTATACAATGATATTAAAATGGCAATGCTACAATAATTTTACTACGTATTGAATAACGATGTTGAATACTCTAATATTCTATATTATGTATATTACAATAATTCTTACCTGTACTACAGTTTATCAGGTTTTAATACACGAACTCAGATGTTTTATGTTAATTACTTATAATTTGTACATTAAAAGTTGATTTTTATTGTCATTAAAGCCAGAAATGTTATAGTAATTAATTAAATGTAACTTATGTTATGCATTATACATATTACTCATCTTATGTTTGTTGAGACGAAAAAATACACGCCTACGTAATATTATGGTTTATGATATTTGTGAAATATTTTTTTTTTCAAAACGCATGAAACAAAAACGTATCTTTATGCAACATGTACTTACTACCATATTATTATCATTGAACAGTTTTTATATTATTCTTTACAGAGAAAAATAAAATATTGTATAATAATATCTTGCTCTGCTTTTTGTCTTTGTAATAAGTATATTATGTACATGTACTACTGTACTCGTATTCGCAACATGTACCAAAAACGGTCAGCGTCATAATTATTGTGGTTCTGTATAAACAGAGATCTGATATTATTTTTTATACCTATTATTTTGTTTCCTCTGTACTACTACAGTGTTTTTGAGTAATTTGATTGAGTTTTATGATTCTTTCGGATGTAGCTTATACAATTTGTTTTCAGAGTAGTATAAACATATAAAAATTGTGATAGATATATTAATATCAGTGTAAGTTAATAACCATTCAAATGTGTTCAACTGTGACAATTAATCATAATATATATATATATATATATATACATAAATATATACATACATATATTTTTGTAATGTATTTCAATTGTTGAAAAAACATAAATATGATATTTTTAGTTGACTAAAGGAAAGGATTATTTATTAATATTTCTACGAACTATGTATTATTATGACAATAATTATTTTCATCAGTATTTGTAAAACTTAAAACGCCGTTGTAATACATAATTTTCTTTGTGCAATACGTCATAATACTTCAGGGATTTTTTTTTCTTTTTGTTATTTCAAACGAATTTACTAGGTCTTATAGAACACAAGAACATTATTAGTACTCGAGACATTCACATATTCCGTTAGATAATACATTTCGAATCGTTGAATGGGAAAATGCATTTTTGTCATGATATCTATTATATTAATTTTTTTTTATATCGAGATTACTTTTCACCAGCATCACTCTGTGAATGAGTTCATAGGTAATTTAAAAAAACAATATCAAATTTAAAATTTATTTAATTACATACTTTGCATATTTTACAGGTAGCCATATAACATTGGCGTTTGTAATGCAGCATAATATTAATTACTAAATCATACTTTGTATAATTAATGCAAATCAACTGCTTCAGCTGCGTATAATAGTTGTATCGCCACAAAACTTAATATGAAATCGAAAGAGAATAATATTTTGGAAAAAATAATATATTTGTATTTAAATATTATAAACACATTTAATATAGATCTTACACATTAAAATTATTTTTTTCTAAATAAAATGTTTTTAATGTATAATATCATTATGAATTCGTGTTTTGTTAATTTATGATATTTTAAACACGGATCAAAAAATGTATTATTTAACATTGTCTTCCCTAATCATATGATATATTTTCCTCTAAACCTACTTTTTTTATTATTTAATGACCTCTTCGTTCTTATGTCTATATCCCCATAGGTATATAACCTATTTTTCATGAACAATTATTAATTATATTTTATTTATTTAATTGACATCATACTCGATCGTTTTAAAATTATCAGTAGATAATATTCCAATTCTGTTTAGTATTTATTTTCGTAATTTACATCGTAAATAGTTTTTAATCAATTTTAATTCAAAAAGTGCTTATCCCGGTGTTACTGCAGTTAATAGTGTACTTCAAAAATAGCATACTCGCGGTACATATTTCATAAAAATATGTTGTTAGTGTTGGGTTCTAAATAAAAACGAATATTTAATAACATTGCTTTTATTGATGACTGTTTTGTAATTTTATCTTTAAAATAAGATCTAAACGATAAAGGTTAAAACGTTGACCAGAAAGAGTATTCAATAAATTACAATTATAATATTTTACTAATTTATTTTAGAGGAGTTATGTATTTATCAGTTAAATTAATCAACAAATATAGCATGTAAACTTGTAAAACTTTATTTATTACTATTAAACTATTAAATGTTAGATATTGAACTACATTAGCATTTTTTTTCCAAAGTAAAGTAAAAATGATTGATGATTTTGTTTATAAAATATTGTTTTACTTTTCGAATTATTTTTTTCCTCGAAATGCTGTAGTTGTACATCCCACTTTTTTACGATTTTCCCTTTGCTGTTTCATATAGTAATCTACAGTTCTTTGATCTATATTATTTAAGTGTTATAAACACAGAATTAATTAAAGAAAAAGTTGAACTGTGTTCTTGTTTAGGAGACCGCAAAGAGTTTTCGATACACAACAATATTTACAGTTTCCAGAATTTTACCAATGAAAATCATACTAAACGTAGACATTGTCATCACTAAGAACCTGTCTAAAAGTCACTCTATTTGGCTTGTTTGACTATATTATAGTATTACGTGTACTATAAATTATATGTTTATTTATTAATTTTCATTTTTTCGAAACATCTTGGGTATTAACGCACTCTTCCCCCTAGAAAAGGCCCGTGACATTTGCACATGTGACTACGTATTGCACGGCACTAATATATATATATATATAGGTACACACGACGGCGTCACGGCGTATAATAATTAATATTTAATACGCGCGCGGGTCGACGCATATCATGATCGACGCCACGAAATTGACCGGCCGCGCATATGTTCTGCCGTCATTATACATAATTTATTATTATCTTATATATCATATTGACGTGTTTTACCGTCCACTTTGATCTCTTATTACTATGTTAATACATCCTTTTTGTATCAACGTGCCCTTTTGAGTTGTAAATTTAATACACTGTACCACGTATTTATAATATTATATGTGTATACCATGTGTACATACGACGCGTGCGATGTGTATAATATAATTATGTATTACAACTACCCGTATGACGTATAGTCACATATGTGTATAATAATGGTGTGTGTGCGCATAATAATATATAGTGGCGACCGGTGAGTTACTAAATTGTTTTATGTGTCATTCAACTAATTTTTATAATTTTTACTTTAAATCGTTTTTCATATTGTATACAAAAAATATTATACTGTTGTGCTTTTAAAAAGCTCGTAAACCTGTCATTATAACCGAAGAGGTAGGGGAGAGGTAATCACTGTCAAATAATATCGATAACCGTGTGAAAAAATGTCATCGATTAATTTTTGATGAAAATAAATTTGTCCAGAAAATCAATTTGATACTCAACGGATTTGAACCGAATTCCAGTTAATTTTAATAGTCAATCTTATAACATTCTTAAGTATCTATAGTGTGCAAGTTCTCTTTAAGTTACAGAAATCATATAATGTTCGGTTATGTTTACGAGATTACGCTTCACTATATAGACGGAATCTTGTGTGACTACGAAAACTCGATAGGCAAGTTTGTTTTCTGTATAGTTAACTTTAAATGTATCTGACTTTAAATAACAAATTATTATATAATGAAATATAATATAATATAAACTTTTGAAATTTTTAATACCTAATTAAAATTTATTTTCCATAAACTTCTCAGAAGTCATAAAAATAAACTATAAAAATATTTCACCGATAGGTCTTCACTAATAACAATAATAATAAAACAAACACGGTGTCTGCTTCGACGTCGATCATATTTTGTGGTTTAAAAATAGAAATGGCAAATAAAAATGACAACGATATGGTTAGTGTCCGTGATGGACGAATCAATAAAAAGCACGACCAACACAGAATATATAGGTACAGTATACTTGCATTATATAACAGTCGCCGGTCGGTATCCTTCAACCCTTAACGTACATCTAAGACTCGAGCTACATTATAATTCTATGTTTCATATTATAATTAATACACTACGTGTGATATATTATTATTACTATTCGAAGTTTTAATCCAAAAACAACATTCACACTTCCACAGCACGTGGTCGCTATGATGTTTATTTATCGTCGGAGATCGTTTCCCGATTGTCTGGAGCCGACGAAGAGGGAAATAACGGTTGGTCGCTTTTATGCAACATTTGCGTGGTTTTCTCGTCGCGTCCGCTATGGTAGTGGGAATTATGTTTATGCACACGTTTAATAATACTCGTTGCGTCGTCCGGAGAGTATAGTTTTTACGAGATACCGCACCATTCGCGTTCAAACCCTTAAAACAAATATAATTATTTTCCTTTTAACGCGTGCATTTATTTTTGGATACGGTTTGATTGTTTTCCGCGTGTTTTGATCGAGAGGGAAAAAAAATTCCGGAAATTATATTAATGCGTGATACTATGCAATACTGCACGTTTAAACCATTGTTCCAACGACGATTTCATTTCAAACGTTTAAATTATATTTTAACCGTCGCGGAGGACTTACACGATTATTATAGATGAAAAATAAAGTAAGGAAAAATAGTCGTATTAAATGTCGAGTAAATAAATAACGATATTATTACGAATTACAAAAAAAAAAAAAAGAACAATTTAAATTCGATGTATACAGATAATATTTGAATGTATTATCGGTCTCGAGTATGTAGAAAATGCATTGGATAAAGACATAACAATATATTGCGTATACGATCAAAACGCGTACTTATGCATACAACGAAATAATATGTATATATATAATGTCTGTATGTTTATATGTTTATACATAATGACAAACCGAGAGAAAAAGCTGAACACTGTTGAGCCCTCCACCTGCAAGCTTGCAGCAGTTATATTATATTATGATATCGCCGATGATTTTTTTTTTTTTATATAAATAAAAACTCTTTTATTTCGATTTATTTTTTCAGTTTAGAAAACGTACGTTTATATCGTAATTGATTTATTTCAAAAGAATATACTGATGTAATATACATGACGATATTATGATCGGCGCGTTATATTATACATTATTGCGGCCCCCAAAGGCTATATAATAATAATTATTATTATTATGTATTTATTTTGAAATTTTATTTCTTGTATTTTTCTTTTAAAAAAAAATTATTTTATGTACGTGAACATTTGAATGACTTTTTTAAATTAAAAATAATGTATAGTGACTATTTATTATTTTATTTATGAATAAAAAGGACAAAAAGCAATAATTCATTCGTGACTGCGAAAATGAAAAGAAAAAAAGTATTTTAAATCTTCATAAATACCTTGTTAAATGTATATACCTTTATTTACGTAGGCACTTTATCGAAAATAATATTTATAAAACTAATAATTTATGCTATTTTATATGATGATTTGCCGTTTTTTAGGATTCTGAGAATTTGTGCAGTATACTAGGTACTATAGTTTCGTGTTTACTAGAATGATTAATATTCCATTATCACTCTTGGTTGAAAATGTTTGTGTTTCTTATTTTTACCGGCACAAGTTTACAACCCGAGTGCCTTTACACGAAGAAAATTATTGTGTACTAAAAGGGCGTCCGGTGACCGTTCTACTTCGATAAATTAAAATGCATTGTATTTATCCTTGTCCATTACCGTATGGTATCGTCGAGTCGACGAGGGGAAAAAGAGGCTGAACGTGTTTAAGAAAAAAAAAAAAAACAAATGTCAATCTTGTTTGGCGGATTTTTATCAAAATCTTATCCAGAGTGATCTGGTTTATATATTATGGTTTAAAATACACGAATAAATATTATGTTTTATAATAATTTACTTATAAAGTCTAATAATATTATATTATAAAAATTACCAGTATGCTTATTTGTTCAACTATTATACAAGTGATATAAAATTAAACACCTTTTTAGTTTGAAATATTTTATAACGATAGTGGACTATCTTTATGTTCAGTACTGCTCGTTAAACATCAATAGCAGTAGAAGGTGCTTGAAAAAACTAATCTAGAGTGTTTTTGGAAACTATAATACCATAATTAATAAACTCTTGTGCTAAAAAAATAGCAACTAGTCAACAAATAACTGAAAATACAACAGCCATTAGGTAAGAAGTTATAGGTTATTTATTAATTAAATTTCCAAACATTTAAAGATTTAAAGACCAAAATTCGTAGACTTTTTTAATAAAACAGAAATAACTATTTACTATTACAGTGACACATTAATAGTTGATACTTTTTAATAAATTTACGAAGAGATAACTAATATAATAGACCGTACTTAATAGTTATTACTTATTAGAATCCATTAATAGAGATTCCAATAAACTATAATTATATCATATTATACATTTATTTTATTTTATTTTTTTACTACAATTAGCTCGTTTCACAGTCTTAACTGCTATTATCATATTAAATATTTTTTCAAATGGAATATAACTCCACAAAAGCATATTGTATCTTAAAAAGAAAACTTTTACTACAATAGTATTACCTATCATCAAAATAAATTATATTCTTCATTGTGTTCTTGAAAAAATCATTGAAAATTTAATTTTTAAAGAATTATATTGAAACTTTTTGTTTGATCATGGAAATAAAATATTAATTAATACAAAATCAAGTTTATTCTATTATTAGAGAGATTTTTTTACTATTTTCTCTGTTACTTTCTACATTGGAAAAACTTGAATAACTTTTGGGAAATTCAATAATAACGTTTTTAGACTGATTAATAACTAATTCTTATAAAAAATATATATTAAATAAATATTAATTTATTATTCTCTTCTACAGTAGCTACAAAAAAAAACAATAACCGGAGTCTTTTGAGTTCCTACTAAGTTTAATATTGTTAGTAAACAGTAAGGTATTAATTTATTAAGACAAATATTATATATATATTTGAATATTTATTTTCCCAAGTATCTAGAAAAGTATTTAAATAAAAAGTATAAAAATACATTTGCTAGAATATTTATTTTTACTAAACCAGCTATGACTTATATTTTTTTTATTGTTCTCGTTAATCAGTTTTTACGAATCTGATTATTTGAACGTGTTGATATATTTTAATAATAATAATATAGTACAGCAAGTAATCCTATAGTGCTGAAATTTGAAAACTGTACGCTTTATATTATGATAATCCCGTAATATCGATAAATGATTAAGGCGTAACATAATATATATTATGTATTAAATACAAAAAACAGTACTGAATGCACTTACCAATGTATTGATTAAAATATTATTACGCACGGTAAAGGTTTATTCGTATTAGTCCGTCCACATTAACCCCACAAAATTATCGTACTTACCCGAACGGCACTACGGCAGCAACTTACTCGAAATATGGATTATAATTTACAGTAATTATTTACACTCAAGAGATGCGTTGAGTTGAATAAGCCGACTGGATTATTTTGCGGTGTCAGTGCGCACATCAAACTGTAGCATAAACGCGTTTTGATTGATATCTCTACAAACGAACATTTTCGAACGGATTTGGGAAATGGTGACGATAAAATAAATAATTACAACCGACACTCGTCGAGTGATGTTATAATAGTCGCGCGTAGTATATACTGCATTATACCACTGTGTACACAATAATAAAACTTGTTAAATGAATGAAAAAAAAACATCCACGGCCGATGCGCTGAAGCAGTGTGATGTTTAGAAGACAGTTTTGATTAATTGAGTACCGTTCACAATACAGATAATTCCGACGTGATGGTGTAGTTTTAAAATCTTCGAAATGGATGGTTTTTCTTTGCCGAAAAATAAATTTACAATACCCCTATGACCTTAAAAAAAACAACCAAAAATGTAATAAATCAATTGCTATCTTTGTATTTTGGTACATTCAGTGTTAAAAAGAGACGGTGGTTAGTGGTTTCGAGTTTACACGCGACATGACGACGACGACATAATTACTGTACATAAGATAGTAATAATATATTTTGACGTTGCGTCAATGCAATCTACTGTATCTTTATCGGGCGGTTATTGTTTAATGCATGTCAAGTTAGCTCCCTTCCAATTTTTTCCAAACTCAACAGAATAATTTTAAATTATCAAGCTTATTTCGTGAGTAATTATTACGTATAGTTAGTTTTTGAATTTGTAATTTCCTTAGAGCTATTTTAATATCAACCAACATTAACTTAAAGGAGGGATCAACTTCACACTACCCGACTCACTGTTTTTCCAAATTACACCAGGGATATTGTATATTATATGGTTTACTTGGTAAGTATTATTAAGTTGATAATTCTATGAAGTTAGCCAACCAGTTAATTTTGGCCATAGTTTCGAATCGATGAAATTACCAATTTATCATTCCAAAAATAAACTTATAATTACTGATAAATTTGTAAAAAAAAAAAAAATTATGTAAACAGTTTATGGATTTTGTTTGTGGCTAGTAGCGTTTGACTAATAATGATTCTATTGAAGTTGAAAACAGAATTCTTAAACTACAAACGATATAACATACTCATTAAAGATACAATTTTTTTTAAAGATTATGAATATGGTGATTTGAAAAAAATAATCAAATATCCAATCACGGTATCTATTTACCGACTATTTTTTATGGGTAATTTAATTTTCCAAATAATCATAAAACAAATACAATATCACAAGATATTATAAATTGATATTAACAATTTTTTGGTGATTGTCATACATTAATGTGATATGAATAATATGGTCCCGTTTCTTATTTTTCAAATATAATCGTTCGTTTGAGTCAAATGTGACATTTTTCTACAAACAGATATTTATATTGCGTTTTGGAGTGTTTAAATATATTAATATGATGTGAAACGAACAGAAATAATACACGACGAAATAGTGAAAATAAAAACCTTATATAGCCAACAAATTTTAGCATTCATGAATTGCGTGTTGCAATATTTCAGGCGACGATAAGTCCGATTTTCCGAAATAACCATACATTTTTAAATGTATAATAATATTAATCATAATATAATAATCGTATTATATACATTTTATCGCGAAACATAAAACCAATTGCAACGTGTCCCACCACAGTAGACTATATATAAAAGTAACTATACCGACGATTTTTGTATGTAATTTAAAACTGTAATAATAAATATACACCTTTGAGTTCAGTACATTATTTTTTGCTTTAGTAATACACAATTGTAATATATTTTGTGTGTTTGCTTCAAACAAACTTCACTATATTAAATTACATATAAATTATTTTATTATGTTATCAGTTTTGATTTTCCAGAAAAAAAAATATTATCAAACATTATTTTTGGGATGCCTGCAGGTTGGGTTTTTTACCAAGTAAAACGAAATTATTATATTATACTAAACAAACACGTAAATAAACACGAGCTACACTCACACGCACCCATAGAGAAATCTTATTATTGTGACGATACTAGAAAGTCATTGATTTTTACGAGTCATAAAAAAACAATGTTACGTTTAAATTAAATTTAAGTTGTAACGATAAAAAAATACCCGAACAAAGCAATATTTTTATGAAGCTCAAAAAAAGTTTCACTTTCTATTATTTTAATTTTATATTATAATATTATTTTTCTGACAGACAAGTTAATACGAATAACAACACTATACCTAACCGTTTCAAAATATATTTCATGTACAATTCTATTCACGATATTGTTTTCTTTGCGAATTCATTACTTATCATATATATATATATATATATATTATATATTTTGTTATTTTAAATCTGTTTTTTTTTTATTTTCACGAATTATTGATGTTTATTAATCAAAACATTTTAATTACATTTACTTAAAATATTATATTCTTTTCTCAATGCAATTAATATAAAAATACGATACAAACTTAATTTTGCATAATAAACTATGATATTACATGTAAAATCTATGCATTTAAAAAATTATTACTTAGATAGACATATAAACAAGTTAAGACCAAACAAAAAATAATGTTAAATGTTTTTATTGAATAGATAAAACGATGTTTGTTGCCAATAATTTTCACGCAAATCAATCTTGTTTATGGTGTAAATATATTATAAATTAACTATAAAAAATAAGACGATAAAAGAAAAAATATTCGTAGGATGCCCCATAAGACGCATATTTTTCTAAATATTTCTTGAAACATTTATTAATATATTTATTTTTTAAGTAATTATAACATTTGATGTTGGCAAAAAATATATCACTAAGTATGCCAATCTTAGATTTTTTAATATTTAATTTTTGAAGCAACACGACTATAATACTATCTGTAAGTAAATAGTGGTAAAACATTTATCTATTGTATTCGACAATCTCAATCCATAATCATTACGTATTTACTTTGTCTTCCTTTCATTACACAGAACACATAATAGTACAACAATATTTAAATGTGAAACAGTAGTAATGTTTGAAGTTGTGACATTTCTGCAATTATTAAGACATTTGTATAAAACTTCATTCACATTTCAATTTTGTTTTACTACGAACACCACTATGAGTCGACATACCCGGAAATAAAGGCATTATACAATATAATAAATAATTTCAAAAAGTAGAGTACCTTAGTATTTAAATTCTTTATACGTTTATAAGTATTCAACTATGTATATAGAATATAAACGTTATAAGCTTAAAATACATTTTTCTTAAAGCTGTTCATTTTGAGTTATGTTATAAAAACGCAATGTTTTTGGCCACACTATACGACGGCATATTATGTTGAGATTCACAATATCAAACTTTGATATATGTATTATATATACCTATTACCTATATATAGTAAATATGGATTTAAATGAAAAAATAAAGAAACTAGTTAAATGTCAGAAAAGTCGTGATTTATTTTACGGTGTCAATACGATCATAATAGTATAAAGTTATTGTTATATTATCATTTTCGTGTTGTTTGGGCTATGGCATTTTTGAGTTTGAGATCGATTGATTACATGAATTAACAGTTCTGAAACAAAATAAATAGCAAGTTGATAATTAAAATATTATCATAATGCAACAACAAACCATTGTACAACATAAATGATCTCAATGTTTTAGTTATTGCAGTTAAATAAAGGTCTACCTATAAGTTTAGTGAGTATTTTTAGTTAAAATTAATAATATTTATAACGGAAATCTCGCTATTCGTTAATTTTACATGTGTTGAATGACAATAATATACTTAGTTTCTTAACTCTGCTTTAATTTATATAGTTGATAGTGTATAAGTAAATTATATAAAAAAATCGTATTGATAATTTAATATATAAGTCATAATTATAAGAAATTTTAAAATTAAAAACTATAGACGATAATTAGTTTTGAAAAATTGGTCTATAGTTTAAATGTATAAAAAAACAATAATAAATGAAAAAAACCAAACTTTTTGTTAGCGGAATGACCAGTTAGACTTAGTAATATTATATAGTGAACTTACCATCAATTGGCTGGTGGCTGGGGTGGCTTTGGCGACCGATTTGATGGCCTTGGCAGATTGGACTTGTCCGACGACAACGATGTTCATGGATACTTTTTCAGCGCCCATTTTTGATTTGTTGGTTGGTTTTTGAGGATTAAAGTGAAAACTGCGAGTAGCAAAAAAATTGTTATTAATTTGATATCAAAATAAAACAATTAATGTCGTTTCGTACTTACCAAAGAATAAATTCGCACAAAAAGATGTGTTATGCCGGAGTTGAGATCTCGGAGGTCTTATATACGTGTCGATCGTCTCGCGAGAATGAAAAAAAAGTGGGAGTGAACGTGGCGTGATCGTAATAGACTGTAAATATTATCGGACGATATTTTAATATAACTGAAATATGAGTGTATAAAAATTATACGTAATGGTATTGTTGTTTTTTTTCTTACACTTAACACAAGCCGTATACCATTATTCAATTAATATTAAAAACGTGTATTATTTTATGAAAAATAAAATTGGTTTAATTTTTTTCGATTTATATGGTTTGTTGTGTGTACCTCGATTAGGTTAAGTATATTTTACGATTATCAATCTGTGTTCCCAGATCGTTTAGAACGTCAAAGAAATCGAACCTATTACTTTTGGTTAACCTATTTAAAGGCTTGCCATTTGTACCGATTTTAACAATAGGTCCTGGTGTCCAGGTCGATCATTCAGTTTAATCCAGTAAATAACAACTGACTGACGGTCTGTAAATTTAAAAACTATATAACTCTATTGAAAAAATCCATTCAATTGAAGAGTTTCTAATGTATGCAAATATAAAAATTATACTATTTATACTTACCTACTAAAGTATTAAATAACTATAATGTCTATAAAATACTTTTAATAATTAATAAATAACAATGTATTGATATAGTTGCATTAGCTAATAAATATTTAATACAAAAAGTATATACACTTATTTCCATATAAACATTATATAAAAAAAAGGTCATAATATAATGTCCTAGTCTGCGAATTTAAAAATCTGGAAACCCTTCCGTTAAATTATTTAAATTGGTACTAGTGTTTTAGAATATTACTTTTAAATAAAGTTCTCGAAACACTTTATAGGTATTTTAAATGGTTGTATTTAAATATTTAAATTCTTCATTGGATGCTAAATAGGAACATTTTACGTATACTCATACTCGTACACAGTTGTAACTGTATAACATAACTTTAAAGTTAGTGGAAATTAACACATCTTATTATTGACGTATTCTGAACTAATAATAATATTAAATTATTATGTATCTGTATGTTAATACATTAAAATACACACCTTATATCAATACATTTATAAAGTAATTGATTTTTTATTTATATATTTTTTTCGAATATATTTTAACTACCTCTTAAATAGGCACTTTTAAAATAATTATTTCAAAGTACATCTCTATTTGAATAAAAATAAAAAAGTATCTTATTTTTAATATTAGGTACTTTTGATAATATGCGACCATAATTACATTATTGATTGAAATAAATCATAACTCTCTATTATGCGTTCATCTGATTTTTACACCTTAATAGAACCTATTATTACCTTATTTTATTTTAGGATTTTTTTTTACATATTAAACATTTGTTTTATATTCAATAATTAATATTATACAAGTAATACAATAAACTTCGTTAATGTTAATTAATCTATTTATTTATGTAAATAAGCGGGTTATATAAATTAATTTAAAAAGTAATAAAATAATGCGGATATGAGTTTAGCTTAAGTTAATTAATAGTAGGCATAAATGCAAATCAACTTAAATGGAAACAAAAAATTAAAACAATAGTTAAAACAATAATAGTATAATATTAGTATAGTATATTAAATAATATATTATAACGTAAAATAAAGTAGAACAGTAATATAAAGAAATAACAAATAATAAAAATAATAGTAACGTTAACCAAGAAAGATAAAATAGATAGTTCATAAAACGACTAAATCTAAAGCGATATAAACATTCTGTCTGAAAACATAACGTGACAATAAAAAAAAAAAAATTACTTGATCCAATATAAGATTTGCCAATGATAAAGCTCTGGAGAAAAATGAAGTGAAAGATTAATATTGTTTTTATAAAATGGAACGTGAAATAAGTTAGCTTTTCTCAAGCAGTGATTGATTATATAAATTGTAATAAATTAGTTATTATTTACTGAAATTGTTGTATTGACATATTTTGATAATATATTACAATATTAAAATGTATTGTTTTAGTTAAATAAATTAAAAAAAAAAAGAAAGATCTGAATATGTGTGAAAAATTGGTTACCGATTAACGATGTAAATATTTGAATCATACAAATATTATCAATACCTCTAAATAATATTGATTAAAATGTGAATTCAATATTTTTGAAACTGTATAATTAAAATTTATAACTAATAAAGCAAAAATATCAATTTTTTTTTAGAAAATATTAAATTGTGCACTTTTTGCTAAAATTTACGAAAAATTAAAAATATAAATTCCAATGTTTTGATTATTCAACTCTTCATTGTATTCAAACATGAATGGATTTATAGTTTACCTAACCGATATCATATAAACAAATGTGCGACTGCAACATTTTTTAGACTTACTAATAATAGTTTTTGATTCCATTTTTCAGAAACAAATTATATTGATATTAATATACATAATCAAAAATCTTCGATAGCTGTATTTAATTAGATCATAACATATTTAAAAATAGTTTTATGTCAACATAATTTTGTTGTATTTTCTTCTGTTTATTTCATAACATTCTAACAAAAATATTGTTTTATCAAATATTATATTAAGTAAATTAGAATAAAATTATTTAATTTTATAGAATAGCAGACACGTATGACAACTATATTTTTATTTTATTCTTATATTGAACTATAATCAATAATCAATTAGTTATTGATCGCCCAGTCTTAAAATATAGTTACAAAATTAGCATCATATATTAGTATAATATTACAGCTGGTGTTTGAATATTTCTTAAAATATTTAAATTTTTAATTAAATTAAAAAAAAACATTTTATATTATTATGGTGTCAATGTAATTCTATAAAATTTGATATTATTATACATTTTACGTTTATAATAATATATACAGTTTTGTTACTTGTGTAATTTAATAGTAAATTAGTATATGATATTAAAAATATTACATTTGAATAGAAAGTTGTCTTATTTTTGTTCAAACCTGTGATCTACATAATAGAAGACAAAATTAAATTAAATATTTTATCATACATTTCGATGATTATAATAATTATTGATTACGTCTATTCCCAACATATTTTCCTAAATAATATAATACCTATAATAGATTAAAAATAAATTTACTTCATATTTCATACAATTTGTGAAATCGATTCACACTTTAAACACTGGAAATTATTATGTTCACGATATTTTTTCTTATTTAAATATTTACATTTTATTATTAATGTATCGTTTCAGCAAATCACTCTATGATGTATATATTATTATTATTATTATTTAGAAGATTTACTTAATAGTTAATTCGACTTTGAATGTTTTCTATGGTTATTATTAAATATTATAATGACGATAACAAAATATTATTAATTTTCTGTTGCGCAATTTAAAATAATCATAATATTATTTATTATCTCGGGCGGTGTGGCGTGATCGTTGGTGCCTTGGTGTCTGTTAACGCATTGGTCGACATCAAAGTGGTGCCACCTGATTACGCTCGCTGTACAATATCACAACATATTATTTTAATAGTTTGTTTTTGCTGAGAATCAAAATAATAATAAAATATTACTTAAACGTTCATTTTTCTTATCTTGTCGTTCAAACAACAATCATAATACCTTTTTAAGCTATTACATATGAATAATATACAAAGTGTATCAAAATTATCTGATTCATTCAAAAGTAATTTTAATGTAGAATTATTGTCATATATCCATGATACACCATGTATATGCATCTTTACAATTGTATATAGATTATTTCAAGAATTTATATAATTTGCCATTATTTTTAATTATTTGATTAATATTGTTTTTTTTTTTATTCGGAGAAAAATTGTAAATTTACTTTTCATCCATATTGTAACAGTGAGGGTTTGAATGGCGAAAAAGTATAAAAATAATTATAATATAGTAAATTTATATTTCAATTTGCCTAGCATGATTGATTTAAGATGTTAAAAAACACATATTTTCCTATATATAAGTGAATAAAAAAAAATTAAATAAATACGCACTTGTCAATTTTCATAAAATAATAATTAAAAAAAAAAAAAACTTAAAATCTGTTTTTTTTTTATGTATAAAGATTACAGCTAAGAAATAACAATGAATTTCAAATTTAAATCATTTGCAGATATCCATACAAAAATAAAACATAATATATATACGTCTTATATACATACATATTTACATTATACATACAAATTCACAGATTACGGGTTTCCAGTCATTTTTTTTTTTTTTTGCTTAAATTGGTAAATACATTTCTTCTCAAAGATACCAAAATAATAACTTACGGAATATGAAATCGAATAAAACTCAATTTGTAAAATTCGGGATGTAAAATTCATTACATAATTAATTTTTGATAAAAATTCTAGTTACATAAAAATGTTTTTTCTAAAATATTATTATACGATTATAAGAGTGGTTCGCTTGTTTTTTATAATATTTTAATACGTCAGGTACATACTATTATAATATTAGAACTTTAAAATTAATGTCGACAAAATAAAACAGCAACATTAAGATTTAACCGTAAACCACAAGCCCCGGTGAATATAGTATTGCTATGTTGGTGGTAGCGTTGATGTGTACGACTCTAATCTAATGTATTACTTTTAATATCGTAGACTTAAGTTTATGTCCGGGTAGAAGTCGCAGGTACCCGATTGATATTAACAGATATCGCCGCGGATATAAATTACCGTAACTTCCCGTAACTTAAACGAAAACGTCAATGACCGTAATCGTGCCGCACTGCGGACGCCGACGAGAATTGTCGTCGTTTGTTATCGTTTACACGGGGTCGGTCGCGGATGTAATATATTTGGGATTCGTTGCGAAAATACGTGCACCTATAAACTGTTGGTGGACAACAAAAATCGAATAATACAGTACAGCCGCGTTCGAAACGTTTTAACCGCCCGTTGTCGGACAAAAGATATACAAACCAAACATACCCGTTTGCGACGAGTAACAATATATTATGATACATTATAAATCAAAATAATATTACGTATTATTGTTTATGATGTCGTCGACTGCCAAGCGGTATTGATTCGTGTCTTAAACGCTGAATTTCCGATGAAAAAATAAAATCGCTATAATATAGCACTCATGTTCAATCATAATAATAATAATGATATCCTATAACACGAATAATACTAATAAATTATTACGAAAAATCATTAAAAATAAACACTGAAATGAAATGAGACGTGAAGAATAAAAGTCTTTTCAATAATTATTTTGAGTTATTGATTGATATCGTTTCGTTTTTGATACGGACGATTATTGGCGATTATTATTGACTTACACGGTAGTATACAAAATATGCATAATTATTTACTGTGAAGTGTGAACTACAACACATCTCGCGGTAATATTAACGTCGGGTCGAGGTGATGTGTCAAATTGTATAGCTATCGACCGAAAGCATAAACGAATATAATTGTTATGTTATATTAATAAAATATAACATTTTTCTTTATTACTCGAATGTCTAAAACGTATTTTTCGTCGAACGTATATCCGTAAATGGTTTCTCAAAGAAAAAAGAAAATTGCATTTCTAAGTAGTCAAATTCTGCGGAACGTTTTTCACAATCCAAATTTATACCGGTCTAACGGAAATTATCACGAAACATACAATGAGAATGATAATTAGTTCCTGGATTTGTATAAAAACGAATTGTAAAATATACTTACAGAGCCGTGAATAGATATTGATAGAAACGATAGAAATTTAAGATCTTCAGTAAAAACTACTAATGACTAAGAGTAAACAGTTGGGAAATTATACATAATCCTATACGAAAGACGATTCCAAGTGAAGACAGTCTAAAAAACTATATCACTGAGTTCATTTAATGATTTGTTTTTTTTTAAAGCTATTGAAGTAAATTATTTTACTGTTAGTAATTATTATTACAATAACAGATTAATTCGATTTTTGTATAAAAAATAAAAAAATTTATATTATTAATATTACATAATAATAACAAAAATAATTTGTACTATACTATGATATATTAATGTTAATAACTTTTAAATTAATACCATCATTCCGTAAAACAGTGTAAATAGATTTATGGTTTAAATAGGTAATATTTTAAAATTAATTTACATATAAAAATAAAATTATCGTTGCGTAAAATAAATTAGAATTTTAAATTTAGAACTTAAAATGTCCAAACAAAATAATTATGTTTAGATGTTTTTCATAAATTGTAGTTCCAGCATGCAAAACTTATGAGAAATATTTTATTACATTTTCATAAATTGTCCTAGTAAATATTTTTTTACACAATTAATAGAACTTTTAAAAATTAAAGACAAAATATCTCATATCCATAAATAGCCCAAGACAATTCTACACATTTTATAATAAAATAAAAAAAAGTATTTGAGGAAAAATAATTATTTTATGGGTGAATATCATTGCCGTAAAAATCTAACCGTCAAACATTCATAAAAATGTATTTGATTCAGTAATTTTTTTGATTTATAATATATAAAAACCAATCAAATAAAAAAATATATTACATGTTCAAATCTCAAGTTAAAAATTTAAAAACAATTTGTTAATTATCACGATTTTGATAATAGTAGTTGTTAAAATTTTAATCTCAAAATGCTTATATAATTTTACTGTGAATTATCCATACATTTTTTTTCTATTTTCTATAATACCTTATAAAGAACCGTACATTATATTTTCAAGGTCTTTGACCAAGAAAAAGTAACAGTTATATAATTCAAAAGAATCAGATATTAAAAAATTAACCATTATATATATAATATATGTATAATAATTATTAATATTAACAATGTACAATTTTAAAATAAGCTTTTAAATTTTCAAAATTAAAAGTTTTATGCTACTGTATCACAGAAATTTTCCAGTTTTAACTATTTTATTAAATATTTAATAATATTATATTGTATTGATAAATGATAATATAATAGGTAAGCGATTGTTTATATTGTTATAGATATTAAAACAGTTTTCAATTGATATAAATTAACTTAAACAGTTATTAAATTAATTATAATAAGAAGTTAATAATTTTTTTTTAATTCACTTAATTCAATACCTACACATTATATTATCTTATTCTAAAAGTTACATTACACTATTTTAGAGATAATTACTGGGTTTCTCGAAGAGTGTTATTATTTTAATGGTACTATTTTGATTTATTACAAAATAACATTATCAAAAAAAAAAAAATAACTACTTATAAATCGTTAAAGCTTTCTAAGGATTTACTTTTCATTTATTTTAATGATAGCATGTATACTTTTTTTAAATTCAATATTACGAACAATAAATTAAAAATAACTATTATATTTTGATTACTTAGATACATAACAATAATAAAGTAATTAACTATTAAATTTGTAATTATTTAAAATATAGGTGAATAACATAAGAGTGCTAAGCAACATTTTGGCAAACTATTTCGTTTGTTTAAACTTCAATTAATACTTGGAAAGTTAAAACTAATTAATAACACATTAAAAATTTGATTTTTGAAATAGGTAACAAAAATGTCCATAAACGTTAAAACTTTTTGAGTGTTTTTCATTAAAAAAATATATTGTATATAATTTATGTTTAAACTTTTTACGAAATTATTATTATTATTTTTTAATACACCGCTGTTGTCCTTGATACACTTCTAACAATATTTGAACATGGTGTGATAAAATATCGTTTTACACCAAAATATAGGCGGTGTATATTAAAATAAAAAGAATACTATCGACATCACGCCACGCTAAGGCCCCACTTTTATCTGTTGACTGACAATGTATATAAAGGCAACCGAGATCTCGATTCCGGCATAACACATCTTTTTGTGCGAATTTATTCTTTGGTAAGTACGAAACGACATTAATAGTTTTATTTTGATATCAAATTAATAACAATTTTTTTGCTACTCGCAGTTTTCACTTTAATCCTCAAAAACCAACCAACAAATCAAAAATGGGCGCTGAAAAAGTATCCATGAACATCGTTGTCGTCGGACAAGTCCAATCTGCCAAGGCCATCAAATCGGTCGCCAAAGCCACCCCAGCCACCAGCCAATTGATGGTAAGTTCACTATATAATATTATTAAGTCTAACTGATCATTCCGCTACCAAAAAGTTTGGTTTTTTCATTTATTATTGTTTTTTTATACATTTAAACCATAGACCAATTTTTCAAAACTAATTATCGTCTATAGTTTTTAATTTTAAAATTTCTTATAATTATGACTTATATATTAAATTAGCAATACGATTTTTTTATATAATTTAATTATACACTATATATTCTAACCAATTTATTGTATGTACAAATAATTGTCTGTACAACATGGATATGATGTTGTAGTATGTTTAGCTGATTTTTTTTTAAATTAAAATTAATATTTTTCATGATCTCAATTAAAATCTTTAATAACATTTATTTTATTGAATGTCTTTCTTAATTGATCATTTTAATTCTAGAAAGTTAGTATCTAGCAGTATAAAAGTTGACTTTAGTTATTTTTTTTTAATATTCCGTTAATAGATGCATATTTTTGTTTATATGATGCAATATAAAAACAAATTTGAAACGATTTTTGATAATATAATTTAAATTCATTTGTTTATATAAATAAATATTTTCCAACTCATTATGGTCTACTACTAGATAAAAGTAAGAATTTTTTAGTAATTTATATTTAACTTAAAAAAAAAAAATAATATTTAAATATTGTTTAAAATACTTGAATACTAATTCGTCTTTATAAATAGCAATATTTTAATATAATGATCACATAGTATTATATGTACTACTTTATAATAATATGGTATAATTTATGATAAATTATTTTTGCTATTCAAATGTATATTTTAATTGATATTTGTATTTTATTTTTTGTTTCAGAACTGTTAATTCATGTAGTCAATTAATCACACACTCAAAAATGCCATAGCCTAAACAATACAATAATATGTAATTCATATCAGTATTGACACCATAAAATAAATCAGCCCTTTCCGATATACATAACTGTTTGTACTTATTTTTAATCTTTACCTTTTCCGATGTTTAGAATACTATTCTATATTTTTTTATCACTTAGAAGTATTATACAATCTATTTAAAATACTTATTATGGGTTTTGTGTCATGTTATTATGTCTATTATAATCATGAATATTTGGTTTACAAATACCAGTTATATATTATTGTACTTGTGTATAATGATATTAGACGATATCATATTTTAATATTTTACTGTGGGAAAATTATTATATCAGTTATGTGAAATGGTCTTATAGTTATTAATATAATTATTTTAGATTTTACACTAAGTATCTAACCAAAATATTAACAATTCAATATAAAGGACTTCATCTATGATATTTAAATCATAATCAGACATTTATATATTTTATAGTATTCGTTCTTTGACAATATTGATCACTTGTTAAAGTCTTATATATATATAGAGCTAATGTATCACAATGATATGATACATTCAAATGTAATTTTAATATACAATTATCATATTTCTATGATACACTGTGTATACAAATATATTGGAGTAACAAATAAGATATATTCTTAAATTCATATTTTGTTAGATAATGTTGAAAAAAACTTATGAGATATAGGTAAATACTATTTTGATTTTTTTTTTAAGAACCATTATTAAAAAAAAATATTTATATTATTACAAAATAATATTATAATATTGAAATTAGAGCATATAACTACGAAAGGAAAATTCGTTTCATTGAAAATTGGTTTGGTAAAACGTATACATACTTAACAGTTTTAAATTTACATTATAACTCTGTCCAAATCAATTTACAATGTTATGATTTTTTTATAGTTAAAATATTTGTAAGATACTGTAATATTATATTTTATTCATTTTTATATTAAATCAATAATGAATGTTTTAATATTTATTTCTATAGAAAATATATACACTTAAATATATTCTTTTATTATAAATTCGTTAGTAATTTTTGGTTATTAAAAAAAAATCATTTTATTTTAAATTTAAAAGATAAAATAATATTGAATGTTTATTATATAGGGTATACAGATATACCTGATTAAAAAAATAAAAAAACTATGCTACTTAAACGTATGACAAACATTGTTAATATTATATGATGAGTAAATAGTTTAAGAAATATACTCATATTAACAAATTTTCAAAAATCAAATTTAAATTTTTTTATTTTCAGTACTAAAAAATAAACATAAAAAAATGTAATTATATATGTAGCAATAGGGTTTCTTAATGATAAATAAAAAAAAAATTGAAAATATTAATTAGAACAAAAGTTATTCCAAAAGTCAGTTCTATTTGTATTATTCTGTATACAAATATTTCCAATAATATAATAGATAACATATTATATCATTAATAAGCTTTTTTGACAAATAAATATTATCAATGTTTTATTATAACAGAGTTTTGATAATTACAGATAAAATTCTAATAATCAAGATGTATTTTGTATTGTAGTTTTCACATATTATTTATATTTTCTTAATACATTTTATTCGTGTTGCCTACACGATATAAATAAACGAAAGTAATTTTTGAAAATAATAACAATTTAATTAATCGACTTAAAAATATTATAATATGTAAACTTAAACTGCAATAATACCGTTTGGGTTGATGTAAATCATATACATTTAAATATAAATGATATAAAATAATTTGACATTGAGAATAAAAAAAAAAACCGTTTCCATAATAATTATTTATAAAATTAGTAAAATATATGCGACTCATATGTGTATATAGATGTATTATATTTTAAATCATGGAATATCTTAAATTGTTAATACATTTACGAAATTTTATTAAATGTAGTTATTACTTTATTTAGTGATTATATTTTAATGTCCTAAAAATAACCAAAGTATGCTCTAAAAATTACCCAAAAATTAAAAATAATTAATTATCACTAAAAATTATATAAGTACGTTTAAGTTTTTAATTTATTTTCCATAAAAAAATAAAAATAAATTTAATAAATTTAATTATATTTTAAGTAAATTATTTAACCGAAAAAATTAGAAGTGACTTATTGTCAATGGTATTATGGTTTATTGGTGGATTAGAACATTTCAGCTAAAATTCAAGAAGTTACAAAAATATTTAATCAAAATTAAATTAAACGTTAAATTGTTTTGTATTTGTTAATAGCGTTAAATAAACCTAACACAATATAACATAAGGGATTACATTAAATTATAAATTAATATACTAAAAGCTCGATAAATGTATAAATAAAAACTAAAAAACTATTTAAGAAATATATAATCGATTAAATCCCCAAAACTGCCATAACTATGCAATAATATGCAAGTTTATATTTTAGCATTAGAATCTACTCATCGTGCAGTTTTTGTGATACTCTTAGTAAGGCTAATCTACAAAAAAAAAGAAATATGTACTTATAAACAAGTATAGCATGAACTACGATACATTTTTGCTTTTGTATTTTAAATTATATGATTTAAGTATTAGGTTATTTCTTTTTTTTATGTAATATTATTAATTATAATTTTTGTTCCTAGTCTTTATCAAGAAATAATTGCAAATAATAATCATTTGGAATAGTATGCTATAAAATAATCATTGAATAATTATTATTTACAATTAATTAAAACTGAATAGTATATGTATATGTTAGACATTCAGAATTTAACAATATAGTATAGTTGGAATATAAAAACTAATAAGTTAAAAATATTTAAATCTATTTTAAATAAGTTGGTGTAATTGTAGTTAAGAAAAATAAATACAAAATTACCGATATTAGGATAAGTATAAAAAAAATAATGACCACTATATTATCTCTATGATCTCTTCAAAATGACATCACAGACGACTCATACATTATTTTAGGAATATAAAATAGCAAAAATCAATAAAAAAAACAAGTTAATTGACGGAAGAGACTGATTTATTTTGCAATATCAATGCATATTATAGTTATAAACAAATTATAAAAATATTATGTACTGTTTGGGCTATGGCATTTTTGAATTTGAGATTGATGCGGATGTTATGAATTAACAGTTCTGAAACAAAACAAAAATTATTCAATTAATACAACATATTATATAGGTAATATAAAAGTAAATGATCATGATAGAACCAAATTATAAACTACAATTTTTTTATGTTACAAATTAGTTTCATTAGGCAGGAATTAAGACAATAAAAATTAAATAATGGAACAACATTAAAATAAAAAATATTTATTTTGACAGCTTTGTCCGTTTACAATGTATGTTAGGGACGTTTTTGAGAATTTCTCCAGAGAATTAAATTAATTTAATAAGTTATTTTTACAAATTATATTATATGAGTTATCTGTAACCAATATATAATTTAACGAGTTATATATAATAAATTATCAAAATATAACCATTATTCAGTTATGGAATATCAAAGAATTATAATAACTTAAACAATAAGTAATTTGTATATATTATATTTGTATGATAATCGTGAAATAAAATTAATTATAGTAATCATTTAATTTATTTACCACTTTCATAATTTATTTATCAAAAATTAAATCAATATATTAATCCAAGAATACACATAACAAATATATACATATTATGTAAGAAATATAGTAATGATACAAAATCAAAAATTCAAAAAACGTCTAAAATTTTAATTAAAACATTTTACATAATTTATAAACTCACCATCAATTGGCTTGTGGCTGGGGTGGCTTTGGCGACCGATTTGATGGCCTTGGCAGATTGGACTTGTCCGACGACAACGATGTTCATGGATACTTTTTCAGCGCCCATTTTTGGTTTTGGATTTGTTTTCGTGGAATTAAGTGAAAACTAAAAGTACAGACAAAAAATATAAAGCATAAACGATTTAAATTAATTAAAAGAAATATTATTATTAAATAGATTATATTATAATATACTCACTGAAAATTAGATTTGCACAAAAATAGTGTTATGCTTGAATGAAGCACCAGCAAGTTCTTTTATACACTCGCAATATTCGTTTAATGTGGAGCGGCGTGGTGGCGTGATCGTGACAAGTGTTTGTTGTTGGTAGTTGTTTGTTGGCCGATAGAGCGCTTTGTAGTAATTCGTGTACCTACATATCGTATGTCAGACGAAATTGAGATTATAAAATGTTACTTTGATTACGAATACATTTTTATTGACCACGGTATAAATGTGATATAATGTAATAATAATAATAATTACAAGTACGGTAAAAATATAAAATTATATCTAACTAATAATATCAAACATAATATTGATTATTTCTGTGTTGACATGTTTATTATACAAATGCGTTTAAGATAATATGCATCACAAAAATAACTATTTATATTATAAATTTAATTTTTTTTTTATAAATTGTACTCCAACAATTGATACTTGTTGGTCTATAACACCAAAAATATGTTAAAATATAAATCTATGAAATTGAGTGTTACTATTAACGGTTTAAATTCTGAAGATTTCACTCCATTTTATTAATAGTTCCGACAAATGTGTTGATTATACATAGATGTATGTGCTTTATTAAATGTATACCTAAAGACGAAGAAATTGGATATAATTTATACTTTAATGGTTTAAAAATTAAATATTCTCAAAATTTTTAAAAAGATTCGAAAAAAATCAAAATGTAATACTAGGATCGTATTATGTTAATGATACTAGAACCAAACAACATAAAAAAAGAAATTTCATAAGATATTTAAGGTTCAGATTAGGACAACATTTGATAGGTATTTAAACAATGAATATTGATATATATATATATATATATATAGTTTTAATAAGAAAAAATATTTTCATAACGATTTTACACTAATGTATATATTTTAATTAATTTTATGTAATTGTTTATTTATTGATTATTACTGCATATAACTGTAATATTATTAATGTAATTTATATATAAATTATATGAAAGAAGATTCATCTAGGCTCAGAATAATATTTCCTATACAAAGATTTATCATTGAATATAAATTTAATAAACTCATTTCAATGACTAACTCATTGATGAGGTGCACTCTAATCCTATAGTTTAGTTGAGCTATAACTTATTATACCTTCATATATTGAGTAAAGTGATGAATGAATTGATTTTATGATAATACATGTTTTTTTTATATAGTTTTATAGTTATTAGTGATTAAAAAATACTTCGATTTTCAATTCCTTATATTTTAAAACAGTCAAAGGCTTGTAATTCGTTTAATCTAATACAAAGACGAACAACAGTACATATTTGAAATAAATTATCAACAAATGTTTATGATCATTTTTTGAACCAGAACAAGTTTTGAAAATATTTCAACTAGTTTATAATAAAAAATTAGAATTTTTTAACTTTCAATATAGATAGTTTACGTAGTTGAAAAGCTTGAAATTTAGTACAAGATCCTACAAAATCTATTTTTAAAAGAAATGCCAACATATTTAAGTTACCAACTTACAATTTATTTTTATAAGCATTTGAAGTTAAATTTATTCAAAATTCGTCAACATCAAGAAAATATACAAATTATAATATTACAGTTAAACATTTATAAAATATTTAACTTTTATATTTAAGGTTTTATTATTTAATACAAAGTTTTTAAAAGCGTTCATACTGACACCAAAAGCTCTAAAAAAATTGTATGCATTATTTAATTTAGTTTTTAATCTATTTTAAATTTCATTCAATTTTAGATAAAGTTATTATATATCTAAATAACGTATAAGAATTTACATTATTTTACAATAGATCAATAACATTATTTGTGATGATGTATAACTTTCACGTATATTATAATATTTTATACACATGATGGTATTTTAAAATACAATATTTTCTGGAGAAATTAATTCAATCTATTGCATAAATATAATAACATAAATAACATTAATAACAATATCAAAAATATATATCATGAAATATGATTAGTGATTTAGACTAATATACTGCTCAGAATCATTTTTCGTGTACAATAACTTTTGATTATTGAATTCAAATTAAAGATTTTCATCAAAAGTACGATCGCCTTTTATTTAATATTTTTATGATCCTAATATATAAACAAACATATAAATCATAAGATTTTTACCTAGACGATGCGATACATTATCAATCACCTTTATTTTTTTATCAACCAATAAAGCAATGACCAACGATGAACGGCATTAAATAAATCACGCCACAATACCACCCCACTTAAAGCGGACTTTAATATTTGTATAAAAAGACATCCATATGTTCGATTCCAACATAACACATTTTTTGTGCAATTATATTATTTGGTGAGTACCTATTTTGATGTGTTATTTGATATGATGTTTTGAAATTACAAACATAATGTTGTATATTATATATTAATTGTTTTGCAGTTCTCACTTTAATCCTCAAAAAACAACCAACAAATCAAAAATGGGCGCTGAAAAAGTAACCATGAACATCGTTGTCGTCGGACAAGTCCAATCTGCCAAGGCCGTCAAAACCGTCGCCAAGGCCAGCCCAGCCACAAGCCAATTGATGGTAAGCACATTCATACTATAATTAATATTTATATATTGATGTTTAATAATATATTTTTGTAGCACTTTATATACATAAGACATAATCGATTGACTGTGTCATTACTGTTTATTGTGTATAGATTTAACTTTTAAATATTATTATAAACTAAAAAATCTATATCAATTTTTATTTACCATAAAAAAATGACATCAGTGACAAAAACATATAATCAAATGTAAAACTAAATAGAATGTATCATATGTACGTAAATATATAATCATAACTAATATTATAATAAACACATAGCTGATTTAGGCGATAACAAAGTAATATTGCTTTTTTAATTCTATAATCAATTTATGTTGTTGATGGTTTAAAACGGTTTAAATTTGTAAGTTATTTAGATTATCTGTAAAAAATATTATCGGCTTATGTTTGATATAAAGATATAATATTATTGTATTAAATGACCACGTTTTGTATTGTTTCAGAACTGTTAATTCACGAAGTCACCACATCCCATGAATCCCAAACTCAAAAATGCCATAGCCTAAACGGTACATAATAATTATATGTAATAATTTTATATTCATTATGTGTTGATACTGCAAATAAATCTGTATTTTCTGCCGTTTGATTTATTTGATTTTCATTTACGCTATAAATGTCATATTTATCAACCTGATGGTATCGTTAACCAGAAAAAAACAACTAAACAATATCAGAATTATTCTTCAGAATCTGTTTGAAACGTTTATTGTGACAAGAAATTAAAACAATATATTATCGTAATATACATTTATATTACCGTAACGAAACTTAACCGAAAGAACTCCCAAGTAACATATCTAATAGATTGTATAATATTTAGTTTAATATATATTTTAAATAGGAAACGTATTACAAAATTGAAACTACCCGTATGGAGAGGATTTTGAATGAACTCACATCAAACTGATACCGATCACAATGCACATTCTTAACGCAATTTTTAGTACGGAAAAAAATACAAAACATTATATTGACACCATAGAATACCAAGATTAAATCAAAAATATATGAATCCAATCATATATCGTTATGTATATATAACTATATTTATTTCTTATAACGTTACCACGTATGCACATTTGTAGTTGATGACGAACTACATACTTTATCATTACTCATATAAATACATTTTGATTTAATGATTATTTCAAAATATTAAAGCTAATTTAAAGGAATTTTACAATCGCAATAAGAAGGTAAAAAGTGAAGTAAATAATGAATATTTATTTATAAACAAAATTTATAAGATATAAATATGTGATATTTTTAATAAAATATTATAAGAAATTTTCAAAATTCTATAAATATTGTAGTAATACTATTTATATACTTTGAAATAAAGAAACACTGAGTCAGCAATACTTTAAAAAAGTAATTATACATATTCATAGAAATACAGCATGTAACATCGTTCTAGATCAGATTTTTTTTATATTTAATATTTATTTTAACACGTCCATTAGCCTGTGATCACATATTATTTTATGTAATGTTACATAATAATATGGTATAATTTATGATAAATAATTTTTACTATTAAAATGTATATTTTAATTGAAATTTGTTTTTTATTTTTTGTTTCAGAACTGTTAATTCATATAGTCAATTAATCACACACTCAAAAATACCATAAACTAAATAATATTTAACTCATATCAGTATTGACACCTTAAATAAATCATTCTTTCCGATATACATAACTGTGTGTACTTATTTTTAAACTATACCTTATATGATATAATATATAAGTTATATATACTTAAAAGTTTTAAAATTAAATTATAACTCTGAAACTTTCTACAAACCAATTTTCAATGACATGAAATGTTCTTAGTAAAACAGTTGTTACCATAGAATATCATGTTTCAATAAAAATGAGTAACCACGTATGATATGGTTACGATAGCTACCACTATACATACAATCATTTATCATTATAAATACTAAAATAAATTTATTTGTTTTAACGTTTCTACGAATACACATATGTAGTTTATGTTGAACTACGTATTTTGTTATTACGAATATAAATACATTTTTGATATAATAATTATTTTAAAGTTAATTTAAAGGAACATTATAATCGCAATAAATAGGTAATAACTAAAATAAGTAATGAATTTTAAGTTATAAATGATAAAAATTTATAAGATATATTATATTATTACGTATAAATAAAGGATGTAACATCATTGTAGATCTGATTATTTTCATATAAAATATTTATTTTAACACATCTATTAGACTGACTTTCAAAATGTAAAGCTACACTCACACTTATTACAATTTATAAGTTATAATATGTGATGTTTTTAATAAAATATTTCAAGAAATGTTCAAAATTCTATAAATAATGTAATATAATTATTTATATTAATAGTACTTTGAAGTATAGAAATACTGAGTCAGCAATACTTTAAAAAAATAATTATATATATTCAATGGTAATAAGTAAAATTAGTAGTGCATTTTTAGTTATAAACAATAGAAATTTATAAGATATCTATGTTATACTTATACGTAGACATAAAGAATGTAACACCATCCTATATTAGATTTTTTTTTTGTATTTAATATTTATTTTAACACATCCATTAGACTGACCTTAAAAATGTAAAACTACATACACAATTACTATCAAATAGACCTACCTGGTATATTAATATTGCTAATCAAATTCTCTTAATATTTATATAATATAAAAATATTACAATGGCTGTTGAATGTCTAAAACTATATAAATTATATATTTATATTTATTGATTATTTATTCAATTTGAATAGAATTTGAATTAATAAATAAGCACACACTTTATTTGATAGGATGAGTAGTTGTTTTGAATTAATCTTACATATTCCATACAGCTCAAAATTATAGTGTTCATGCATTCTTCGAAGTATAAAAAACTTGATCTTAATAAAAATAATTATTCAATATTATTGATGTGTTTGAGTCATATAAATTGTAGCGATTGTAGTAATTATATTAATCGTACCTGACGTTTTATTCTAGGATTTCTTTCTATTGTGAACCGTTTATGTAACACAAGACTCATCCTATTAATCTAAAAATCAAATAATAATACAAATTAAGATAAACGCCCAAATCAAACACGATATGGAACCTACAAAATATATATATATTGGTTGTTAAAGTACATTTTAAGTATTAGTGATACAAGCTATGTTATGAATGAAAATATTTCTTTTTATTAATATTCATTAATAATATATACAATTACATTATAGTATTAAATTTTAAATTTAATATATTGGAATTTCAACTTTTATAATTTTAATAATATAATTTAAAAACCTCTTTTTCCGTCATATGTCCAATCTTGTAGATTATTATGATATTAATTATTTTCATTGATAATTCTATTAAAATAAGCCCAGTAAAATAATCTTCATCATGAATATAACGTCCAGGGAAAATTATATAATGGTACAATATGGTAATAATTTGTGAAACATTTGCTCCGATAAGACCAACTATGCCTGACAAACCATATATTGATCTATTAATATCGTTTAAGCATTCTATAACTTCCAAATTCAAATCTCTGAGTGTGCTTATTGTTGAATATCTTTCCAAGATTTGATCATTTATCTTGTTCACCAACCATTTAATGTATAATATTAGTAGTATGTATTCACAAAATCCAACACAATCGCTTACATTTGCTAAAATCCATGGAATCTAAAATTAAATCTTTATTATATTTTCATTTATATAAATTTTTAAAATTAGAAATATTTTTAATACGATTAAAAACAATAAACATTGGATAGTACATAAACACTGGTTCTATATTCTTATCATAAATGTTGCTATTAGTTACCTCACTCCGACTAAAATACAATGGTATCGGGGGATATAAACAACTAATAATATACTCTTAAAAATCTATAAAAATTATAATTAAATATTTTTATATGATAACAATTACCAATTGTCTTAAAATGTATAAATTTTTAACGATGCCGTAGATGCATTCAAGCCAATGAAGCATACGTACATTATACGTTAAATAATATATATTCAATCCAATTATGGTAATCCAACTAATTTTTATTTGCATCGGCTTAACCACATTTAGTTGTATCAACTTTTCGTGTATTGTTTCAAGTTTAGTTAATACCGTAGATAGTTGCATATCAAAAAATATTCTACACATATTAGATGCACATTTTCCAATCAACGATAATTCGTAAAAGAAGAGCATTATGAATGATGTTAATTCCAGAGATTCAGAATCTTCATTTTTCAACTATAAAATCAAAATTTTATATATTGCAGATTATACAATTAAATTTTGTTCGAGCTATTGAGACAATGATGCTAATTGGAATGGACTGCATGTATAAGATTAACTATACTTATATCGTATTGGAGTTTATATAAGTCCATTCCAAAATGATTTAAATAAAATTAAACATTTCCATTACCCATATATTGCCATCGTATATTCCTACAATGCTAACACAAATTATGAAATATCGTAATACATAAAACATCACTGTCATCTTAAAACTTCCCTGGTTGTAGTTTATGCTACCAATGCCGCAAATCAAAAAGCACCTGTTAACATTTTTTAGTACCGATCTCACAGTCATAATTGTGTACGTTAGTATTATTTACAAATGAAATGGTAATGATTAGAGTTATACGAGTTATGTGACAGCGCCAATAAATCAACTGAATTCATACTATTATTTTAATATTTATTTAGAAACTAATCGATTTACGTTATTTTAATTGAATTTGTTTCTTACGAAAAATTATTGAAATGAAAAACAAATATTGTTTGTAATTTATTTATATGTATTATACACATAACACATATTATACTTGTCATATTAACTAATCACTAATCATATAACGTATAATATATAATATAAGTAATATTTTTAACAATTTTAAAATGCATTTTTGTAATTTAAATATATGTTATTTGTAAAAAGTATTTAGATGTTGACAGTATAGTACAAAGGTTTTCAACTATAATCGTGAATCATAACCAAACATTTATACTATATAGTACTCGTTATTGACCAATTACTTAATAACTTGTTAAAGTATTTTTTATGTACGAATATCTTGAACTAATACTGCAGGACCATAATGGATGATTTATGTTTTTAGATTATGATTCTTTTAAACAATGTTGGTAATAAATAAACGACATATACCTACTGTTGGTTTATATCTGATAAGGCGCTTATACGCATATAATATTATGATTTAAAATATTACCATTTTACCAATTAGGTATGTAAATATATAAACCTGTTATACATCCAGTATTTTTTTACTTAAAGTATGCTAAAAAATTACAAAATATGGAGTATTTACGAATAAGATATAATAATTTTTCGATAAATCTACCACAACATTCGACTTTTATTATATTTTTTTCGCGAAAAACGAATTTCTACAAATTATCTATTTTTACAAGTACTTGAAATTTGTTTTTTGTATCAATTTTAGTTTTTTTTAAATGTTTCTGTAAAATAACAGATAACATAAAAGTAGTAGATTGGACAAGGAAATATATGCATATATTAAGATGAATACATCTATTACACACTGGATACTTAATTTTAAACAACGCGTAACAACCTGACCATTAATTTAATTTAAAATAATTTTTAAAATTTATTAATTATTTATATAACTGAATAAAAATAACCATAGCTAATTAATACTTTTTACAATAACATCTAATTAATTTATGAAAATGCATTTTAAATTTGTGAAACATATTACTTATATTATTTATTATGCATTAAATGATTTATTACCATGTCAAGGATAATAGGAGTAATGCATATAAAACATATATATCAATTACCAATAATATTTGTTCTTCAATTTAATAATTTTTTGTAAGGAACAAATTCGATTTAAATAATGTCAATCAATTAGTTTGCAAATACTTATAAAAATAATAGTATAAATTCAGTTGACTTTATTGACGATGTCACATAACTCTTAAAACACTAATCATTACCATTTAATATTGTAATTAATTTGTAAATTAATACCAATATAGACAATTATGATGACTGTTAGTTCAATAATAAAAATATGTAATGCTTTTTTTTTGATTTGTGGCATTGGTAGCATAAACTACAATCATGGACAATTTAAGATGACGTTGATGTTTCATGTCTTGCGATATTTCATAATATGTATTAACGTTGTAGGAATATATGACGCTAACAAATGGGTAATTATTAATACGATTTAATAATTTTGGAATTATAATCGAACATAATAAAATCATAATTATTCATTTATATTCAGTTAACACCGTTTACATTATCGTAAAAATATCTAATCGATTTCAAAAAGCAAAATTGTATAATGTGCATGTTATAAACTTTTAATTTACAGATAATTAATGAAGATAAGGAAATAATGGAATTAACATCGTTGATAATAATTATTTGTGTTGAATTGTCTATGATTGGAAAATTTATAGCTATTATATGTCGACTATTTTTTGATAAAAAACTATCAACGGTATTAATTAAACTCGAATCAATTCACGAAAAGTTGATACAACTGAATGTAGCTAAGCCGATAAAAATAAAAAATAAATGGTTTACCATCATTGGATTTAATTTTTATGTCTTAGCAAATAATTTACGTGCACTCGGTTGGTTTGCATACAACTATGGTTTCATAATTACACTATACACTTTAAGACAATCGGTAACTATTATTATATAAAAGCATTTTATTAATATTATAAGTTTTTCAGATGTATGGGATTATATTATTAATTGTTTCCGTCTTACTTTAACTTTGTATTTTAGTCTCTTAAATACAATTGTACATTTTATTAATTATAAGCAATTTAAATAAAAAATGATTATAGTAAAAAGCTAATATATTTAAACTTTATATTATGAAATCCGTATAGAACTCAAATCATTTTTATTATTTATTTTGTGATCATGAAATCCGTCAGTGTTATCGCCTTGTTACAAAGGATGTAGATGTAGAAGATTTTGTGCTTATAACGTAAATATCTGAGTGAGGTAACTAATAGCAATCCTTAAGGAAAGAATATACTATCTGTGTTAAAGTACTCACCGAAGAATATTTTTTTTAATCGTATAAAATATAATTTATATTATAAAAATGTATATAAATGTAAATATAATAATCATTTAAGAATTTCATGAACACGACTAATTTTGTTCATTGATAATACATCGACGCACTATTATATTTAATTAAATAACACACATTTTTTTTTTAATAAAGTTAGAATAATTTGTTATATGTTAGTATGATATTTTTAAAACAAATATATTCACGCCATGTCATATAAAATCATATATTTTTAGGTTCAATTGTTTATCACAAATATATGTCAATGTGTTGCGTTTTGTGAATACATACTACTAATATTGTACATTAAATGGTTGGTGAACAAAATAAATGATCAAATATTGGAAAGATATTCAACAATAAGCACACTCAGAGATTTGTATTTGGAAGTTATAGAATGCTTAGACGATATCAATAGATCAATATATGGTTTGTCGGGCATAGTTGGTCTTATCGGAACAAATGTTGTTCAAATTATTGGCATACTATACCGTGATATAATTTTCCCTGGAAAATTTGTCATTGATAATGAATATATAACTGGGTTTTGTTTAATAGAATTATCAATGAAAATAATTAATGTCATAATAATCTACAAGATTGGACATATGACGGAAAAAGAGGTTTTTAAATTATATTATTAAAATTATAAAAGTTGAAATTCCAATATATTAAATTTAAAATTTAATACTATAATGTAATTGTATATAGTATTTATGAATATCAATAAAAAGAAATATTTTCATTTATAACATAGCATGTATCACTATTACTTAAAATGTACTTTAAAAACCAATATGTTTATTTTGTAGATTCCATGTGTTTACCAATGTGTTTGATTTGAGCGTTTATCTTAATTTGTAATATTTTTTGGTTTATAGATTAATAGGATGAGTCTTGTATTACATAAACGGTCCACAATAGAAAGAAATCCTAGAATAAAACGCCAGGTACGATTAATGTAATTACTACAATCGCTACAATTTATATGTCTCAAACACATAAATAATATTGAAAAATTATTTTTATTAAGATCAAGTTTTTTATACTTCGAAGAATGCATGAACACTATAATTTTGAGTTGTATGGAATATATAAGATTAATTCAAAACAACTACTCATCCTATCAAATAAAGTGTGTGCTTATTTATTAATTCAAATTCTATTCAAATTGAATAAATAATCAATAAATATAAAATATAATTAAAAGATATAGATTTAGTCAGTTACCTGTCATTGTATTCTCTGTATATTATTATAACATTATTAAGAAAATTTTATTAGAAATATTATAAAAATCAACTATTTGTTTTACTTGATAGTAAATAAGTGTGACAGTAGATTGTCATTTTGAAATTCAATATAATGGCTGTGTTAAAATGAATATTAAACATAAAATAAAATCATATCTAAAACGATGTTACGTTTTTTATTTCTATGAAAATGTATAATATATCTTATAAATTGTTATTGTATAAAACAAAAAATTCACTACTTATTATCTTTAATTGCGATTATAATATTTTTTTTAATTATTTTTAAAATATTTTAATACTTATAATATCAAAAATGTATTTATATGCGTAATGACAAAATACGTAGTTCAACATTAAGTACAAATGTGCATACGTACTACTTTAATTGAATTATTACTGAATATATTATATTGGCTATTCGTTGATAGTATTAATGTTTAGTGAATGTTCATTATATAATAGTCATTCTGCATACCTTTGACGTAGCCAATATACATCGACGGATAAAGGGACATACGATACAACAATTATATGCAACTAAATAAAAACTTTGTGATTGTATTTGATAAGAGTACCGATATAAAGTTATCAAATAAGCTAAAATGTTCTAAATTAAACTCTTTTAGTATTGTAGTAATACAATGTTTTTCCGTTAATAATATATAATATATTATTAATTTATATTTTAATATATCTTAATAAAAACATAACATTATACATTCCATTATTTATAGTTTGGTAAAAATCATAATAAACGATTTTTATAGTTAAAGTATTAGGAAATACTTGAGTAACAAGTATCATTCATAATATTATAGTTGTGTAAGATTATATCACATTCTATTATATTTAAATATTTTTTGTAGCAAGATTGTTACAAAATTCTAACATTCATGTAAAATGGTTTATAATAATTAATTTAATTATATAGATTTCATTCAAGATATAAAAACAAAGTATTAAAAATGACGTAAAAAATGAAACGTCAGCCACCGTTTAAATACATTTTAACTCCACTAATTTATTAATTTATATACAAAAAACATAAAAATAAAACAATTTATAACAAGTTCCAAACTCAAGTTTAAAGTTTAAAAATAATTTGCTTACTATCGCGATTTTAATAATATAATTAATAATCAGTTAATAAAGTTGTTCACTTCATTCAGTAAACATTAATTGATCTTATTATAAAAGTCATATGACTAGAAGTAAACATCAGATTTCATTAGAAATATTATTAATTTAAAGTTAAAATTCAAATTTATTACAAAATAACATTAATTTATAACTGAATCAAAATAATTAAATCCAATTTACTTTTTACAAATAACTTCTAATTTAATTATAAAAATGTATTTTAAAATTATTACTTATAATATTCTATATGGTTTATATGATTAATTATCATATTAAGTGTAATAAGAGTAATGTGTATAAAGCATATACATCAATAACAAACAAGTTTAAATGCTTATATATCAAATTTAAAATTTAATTCTCTTATATTTATGTATTTGTACGTAGTATTTATGCATACGAATAAATAAATAAAATGGTTATTGACAAGTGGATATCGTTCTGATGTATACTTGAAGTAGAGAGTTGGTCACTATTATGGATGTGTTAAATTTTAATGTAATGACAGATATCTTTGTATACAAAAAACGATTCAGAACGGAAATGATCTGTCAGCCATTCCGCACTAATTATCAACGTTGATTGGCAACTACATCAAAATATTCCATGATTAATGGGAATTGCAGGTTATTAGACTGTGATACTCTTGGATTAATATGTTTTTCAAGTATTTCGACCATGATATTCAAAGATTCCGAATGATTCTTAGCCATTCTGCACTAATTTTCAAGGATAATTAACATCTATACTATGAAGCATAAGCGCAATAAAAAGGTAATAAGTGAAGTAAAAAATGGATATTCAGTTATTATTGGTATAATCACAATTTATAAGATATTATTTGTGATGTTTTTAATAAAATTTTTTTAGAAATTTTCAACTTTCCAAAACAATTGTAATATTTCTGTTTTTATTAATAGTATTTTGAAATAATGTAACACTGATTTCAGTAATGCTTTTAAAAACTAATTTTACATATTCATAGGTAAAGCTACACTCACAATTGCTATCAAATAGGCATATAACCTGATTTATTAATATTGCTAATCAAATTCTCTTAATATTTATATAATATAAAAATATTACAATGGATGTTGAATGTCTACAACTATATAAATTATATATTTATATTTATTGATTATTTATTCAATTTGAACAGAATTTGAATAAATAAATAAGCGCACACTTGATTTGATAAGATGAGTAGTTGTTTTGAATTAATCTTACATATTCCATACAGCTCAAAATTATAGTGTTCATGCATTCTTCGAAGTATAAAAAACTTGATCTTAATAAAAATAATTATTCAATATTATTGATGTGTTTGAGTCATATAAATTGTAGCGATTGTAGTAATTATATTAATCGTACCTGACGTTTTATTCTAGGATTTCTTTCTATTGTGAACCGTTTATGTAACACAAGACTCATCCTATTAATCTAAAAATCAAATAATAATACAAATTAAGATAAACGCCCAAATCAAACACGATATGGAACCTACAAAATATATATATATTGGTTGTTAAAGTACATTTTAAGTATTAGTGATACAAGCTATGTTATGGATGAAAATATTTCTTTTTATTAATATTCATTAATAATATATACAATTACATTATAGTATTAAATTTTAAATTTAATATATTGGAATTTCAACTTTTATAATTTTAATAATATAATTTAAAAACCTCTTTTTCCGTCATATGTCCAATCTTGTAGATTATTATGACATTAATTATTTTCGTTGATAATTCTATTAAACTAAATCCAGTATTATTATCATGATTCTTAACATAATTTTCAGGGAAAATTATATAATGGTACAATATGGTAATAATTTGTGCAACATTTGTCCCGATAAGGCCAACTATGCCTGACAAACCATATATTGATCTATTAGTATCGTTTAAGCATTCTATAACTTCCAAATACAAATCTCTGAGTGTGCTTATTGTTGAATATCTTTCCAAGATTTGATCATTTATCTTGTTCACCAACCATTTAATGTATAATATTAGTAATATGTATTCACAAAATCCAACACAATCGCTTACATTTGCTAAAATCCATGGAATCTAAAATTAAATCTTTATTATATTTTCATTTATATAAATTTTTAAAATTAGAAATATTTTTAATACGATTAAAAACAATAAACATTGGATAGTACATAAACACTGGTTCTATATTCTTATCATAAATGTTGCTATTAGTTACCTCACTCCGACTAAAATACAATGGTATCGGGGGATATAAACAACTAATAATATACTCTTAAAAATCTATAAAAATTATAATTAAATATTTTTATATGATAACAATTACCAATTGTCTTAAAATGTATAAATTTTTAACGATGCCGTAGATGCATTCAAGCCAATGAAGCATACGTACATTATACGTTAAATAATATATATTCAATCCAATTATGGTAATCCAACTAATTTTTATTTGCATCGGCTTAACCACATTTAGTTGTATCAACTTTTCGTGTATTGTTTCAAGTTTAGTTAATACCGTAGATAGTTGCATATCAAAAAATATTCTACACATATTAGATGCACATTTTCCAATCAACGATAATTCGTAAAAGAAGAGCATTATGAATGATGTTAATTCCAGAGATTCAGAATCTTCATTTTTCAACTATAAAATCAAAATTTTATATATTGCAGATTATACAATTAAATTTTGTTCGAGCTATTGAGACAATGATGCTAATTGGAATGGACTGCATGTATAAGATTAACTATACTTATATCGTATTGGAGTTTATATAAGTCCATTCCAAAATGATTTAAATAAAATTAAACATTTCCATTACCCATATATTGCCATCGTATATTCCTACAATGCTAACACAAATTATGAAATATCGTAATACATAAAACATCACTGTCATCTTAAAACTTCCCTGGTTGTAGTTTATGCTACCAATGCCGCAAATCAAAAAGCACCTGTTAACATTTTTTAGTACCGATCTCACAGTCATAATTGTGTACGTTAGTATTATTTACAAATTAAATGGTAATGATTAGAGTTATACGAGTTATGTGACAGTGCCAATAAATCAACTGAATTCATACTATTATTTTAATATTTATTTAGAAACTAATCGATTTACGTTATTTTAATTGAATTTGTTTCTTACGAAAAATTATTGAAATGAAAAACAAATATTGTTTGTAATTTATTTATATGTATTATACACATAACACATATTATACTTGTCATATTAACTAATCACTAATCATATAACGTATAATATATAATATAAGTAATATTTTTAACAATTTTAAAATGCATTTTTGTAAATTAAATATATGTTATTTGTAAAAAGTATTTAGATGTTGACAGTATAATACAAAGGTTTTCAACTATAATCGTGAATCATAATCAAACATTTATACTATATAGTACTCGTTATTGAGCAATTACTTAATAACTTGTTAAAGTATTTGTTGTATAAAACTATCTTGAAATAATATGGTAGGACCTTAATGGATGATTTATATATTCAAATTATGATTTTGTTAGTTAATGTTGGTAATAAATAAACGATATATACCTACTATCTCTGTTGCATATTCAACATTTATATTACATTGTATTACACGTATAGTATCTATATTAACTATAATCAGCAATATCATATTACGATCGGTGGGGACTGTCCATAGATTATCATCGAGTAAAATTACAATGTTCATCATTACGATTTATGATGTTAATAATAAAGGTCTATAAGACACATCTATGTTGTTATTTATAGTAATAACACTTAACAATCTCGATTTTCGTTTTTCCTAGCATCTTTATCAAAAAAAAAATATAATGATCATATTGTTTTTGAATAAAATTGATACTTTAACTTATGTTATATTTGTTATAATCAGTCCTATGATCGAATATTTGTGTGTTTTGATTAAAAATATTATAAATACTTAAAATGTTTATTGTAATATTATATATTACCCAGTTGTATATTAAATTAAAACTTAAAATAAAAATATTATTTTATAATATTTATTTACGTAAATACTCTTGTCCTAGTAATTTGATTGTAAATATTAGATATTTAATTTTGAGCTGATTAGAAAAAATAATATTTAATTATTATTATACATGTATTTTTTAATAAACTAAAGTTGTTTTTAGAGAATGTATGTATCATTATAATAAGTTGTTATATAAGAGTGCTTTGAAAATGTACTATACAATTTTTATAATAAATTGATGTTTTTGTGTTGTTGTTTTTATTTTAAAATGTATGCTATTTGGCCAAATTGTTTCTTAATTTAATAAATTTTTTTTTGTTAGATAATATTTTGTTTGATGAATTGAAATGAAAACTAATTTATTAAATTAATCACTGTTTAATTAAACGATATAATTATATTATAATATAAACGTAAATATCTATTGTATGTAATTCTCTCGTTTGAATGAATTTAAATCATATTTTAAAAATATACAAAACCGTGCAATGTTCACTATAAATTATACAAAAGTTTTAAGACTTTATAATAAAATAAAATAATCATTTCAAAAAAATATAATCTATTATTATAAAAATATATATGACTCATATATCTATAAGAATTCTTTAAATTTTAAAGCATGACACTTCTTCAATATGCATAGTAAACCAATTAATTCAATGTAAAAATTTCTCAAATTATAATTTTTTTTTTTTTTATCAAAAATATTCATAAATTCTTTATAATAATTACATTTAGAAAATACATACATATGAATTTTTGTTTTCGACATATTATTTTGTTTATCACCAAAAATAAATTTAATAATTGTTATCATATTATAAGAACATTATTTTATCGAAAAAATTAGAAGTAGTTATCCTTAAATTTCTTTTAATTGGCGTATATAAGAACAACTCAGCTAAAACTGTATTTTTTATCTTACACGATAAAAAAAGTTTAATCTAAATTGTGTTCAATTCTGCTTCATCCCTATTAATATAAAGTATTAAATACATTTAACACGATGATGGATAAAAATTCATTGAATTATAGAATAATATATTGCGATTTCAAAAACTGCATAAATATAAGCTAAAAACTATTTAAAAAATAAAAATAAACGCATAAAACTTATAAAATAACTACTACACAAATCAAACAATGTGGGTTACTGCCCTTATCTATACTAATATATTAAAAATGTAAGAAAGAATGTTGCTAAAATCAAATAAGTATATTCAATGTTGAAATCATTAAAGGTTATTATCAGCTAAAAAATAAAAATAAGACATTATCAATAATAAATCAGCACAATATTTGATCATAATAAAGATTATAAAGACATTAACTACAGTAACACATTAAATTAAACTAATGTTAATCACTTAGTTCCCAAATATTTTAAAATAATGGTATAAATTCAGAAGATTTTAGTGACGCTAGCACAAAAAACGTCACATTAGCACATCGATAACTATTTACAATCTATTAATGTGCTAAATAACAATCCAAAATATTTGAAAATAATACCATACTGTGTACATTCAATTTAATTAATAATAATTCAATTCCTTCAAAACACATTGCATTATCTTATTATAAAAGGTACATGAATATTTTAGAGATAAACACCAGGTTTCTCGAAAAGTGTTATTATTATTAAGTTAAAATTCAAATTTATTACAAAATAACATTATCAAAAAAAAAAGAAATTAAAAATCGTTGAGGCTTTCTAAGGTTTTTACTTTTAATTTATTTTAATGAATGATAGTGTGTATAATTTTTGTAAATTTCATATTGTGAACTATAAATTAAAAATAATCATTATATTTTGATTACTTAGAAACATAACAGTCAAATCCAAATAAGTAGGTAATTATTCAATTTATAATAATTTAAAATATAGGTGAGTGGCATAGAAGAGCTAAGAAAAATGTTGGTCAACTATATCGTTTGTCTAATTTACAATTAATACTTGGAAAAATGGAAATAATTTATAACTCATTAAAAATTTGATTTTTGAAATAGGTTATTAAAAATGTCCATGAATGTTAAAACATTTTAAGTGTGATTCTGCTTAAAAAAATCTATACGGTATATGATTTATGTTTTTACTTTTTACGAAATTATTATTTTTTTTTTTTTAATACACTGCTGTCGTCCTTGATACACTTCTAACAATATTCGACATGTAGTGATAAAAAATCATTTTATAACAAAATATAGGCGGTGTATATTAAAATAAAAAGAATACTATCGACATCACGCCACGCTAAGGCCCCACTTTTATCTGTTGACTGACAATGTATATAAAGGCAACTGAGATCTCGATTCCGGCATAACACATCTTTTTGTGCGAATTTGTTCTTTGGTAAGTACGAAACGACGTTAATAGTTTTGTTTTGATATCAAATTAATAACAACTTTTTTCTACTTGCAGTTTTCACTTAAATCCTCAAAAACCAAAACAAACATCAAAAATGGGCGCTGAAAAAGTAACCATGAACATCGTTGTCGTCGGACAAGTCCAATCAGCCAAAGCCATTAAATCGGTCGCCAAAGCCACCCCAAATACTAGCCAATTGATGGTGAGTATTAATAATTGTCTATAAAACATCTAAATGATGTTATAATAAGTCAGCTGATTTTTTTTCAAATTAAAATCAATATTTTTTATAATCTTTGTATACTAAATATATTAAGAATTTTAAAAACGGATTAGACGTAGTTTTTGTATCTGATATGTTTCATTATGATTATTTTATGAATATCAGCATTTGTTTTATAAACGCTATAAAAAAAAAAAAAAAAATAATAATAGAAATTTATTACACTTCAATTTTTTAATAACATTTAATTATTTTTACTGAAAGTCTTTCTTTATGGATTATTTTAACTCAACCATAGTAAACTGCATTAATTGTAATGAGAATCAACATTTTATGTATTTGCATATTTTATTTTGTAGTGGTTGTTCATGATAAATTTAGTTTATCAGAAAGGTGATATTAAATATAAAAGTTGATTTTAGTTATTTTTTTTATAATTTTTCATTAATACATTCATGTTTTTATCTACAAAATCTTATATAAAAAGAAATTTGAAACTATTTTTAATAATATAATTTAAATTCATTTGTTTGTATAAATATAATTTTCCCAATTTATTATTCTCTACTAATAGATATAAGTAAGAATGTTTTAGTAATTTATATTTAACTTTAAAAAAAAATATTTTCTTATCATGCTCACACGGTATTTTAGGTACCGTTCTATAATAATAATATGGTATAATCTATGGTACATTTTTTTTAATATCGAAATTTATATTTTAATTGATATTTGTATTTAATTTTTTGTTTCAGAACTGTTAATTCATGTAGTCAATTAATCACACACTCAAAAATGCCATAGCCTAAACAATACAATAATATGTAATTCATATCAGTATTGACACCATAAAATAAATCAGCCCTTTCCGATATACATAACTGTTTGTACTTATTTTTAATCTTTACCTTTTCCGATGTTTAGAATACTATTCTATATTTTTTTATCACTTAGCAGTATTATACAATCTATTTAAAATACTTATTATGGGTTTTGTGTCATGTTGTTATGTCTATTATAATCATATTATTAGATGAGAGTGGATGAGCATTATAATCATTATAATATGGTTTATTAACAGTTTTAAATTTATTTTATAATTCTGAAACTCTCTACAAACCAATTTCAATGATATGATTTGTTCATACTTAAAATAGTTAACACCATAGAATACCAAGACTCAATGAAATAGGTGTTACCACGTGTGATATCACCAGGATACCTATCACCATAAATCTAATCATATATTATTATGTATTTTAAAATATATTTATTTTTTTTTAACATTTCCACGTATGTACATTTGTAGTTGATGTTGAACTACGTACTTTATCATTACGCATATAAATACATTTTTGGTTATTATTTATATGTTTAAGACATATCAAATATAACAAATGTAGTAAGCACATTAATCATACCTAGCGTTTTATTCTGGTATTTTTTTCTATCGTTGACCGTTGATGTAATACAAGACTCATCCGATTAATCTAAAAACCAAAAAACAATATAAATTAAGTTGAACGCTCAAATCACGCACAAAATGGAATCTATAATTTGTATGTGCCAATTTTTATTATATTTTAATTTATATAAATTTTTCAAATTGAAAATAAATTTAATATGATTAAAAACAATATGCAACGGAAAGTATGTTTACACAGGTTGTATATATTTTTTTTTTGATTTAAGTTTGCTCGTAGTGAAATCACTCTAATATTTACATTTAAACATAAAATCGATTTTATCTAAATCGTATTTATAATATGATAATACACACAACAAGATTTATGAAAAAAAGTAAATTTATATTTTAGATCTACGCGGAGTTCACAAAATAATGTTTAAATTTATAAGCTATTGACTATAATTATTTTTTATTTGTGTTAATTAAAAATACTAAAATGTACAATCCTATTAAAGAAACTAGAATACAAAGATATAACAAAATAGATAGAACTAATAATAAACTAGTAAATATCTATTAAATTTGTAATAAAACATTTTTATATTCACCTAACGGCTTAATATGCACAATGTAAAAATTGTATCACAGTTGTACATAAGCAGATATCTCAAACATATATCATATGTTAAGAAATATAAATTAAATCCAATTACAATAAGCCAATTTGTTTTTATTTTTATTTTTATTTGCCTGACCACATTCAGTTGTTCAAGTTTTTGGTAATTTTTTCAAGTTTAATTAATGTTGTGGATAGTTGTTTATCCAAAAAACACTCGACACATAATAGATTTGAATTTTCCAATCAACATTAATTCGAAACAACTGATCGTTATAATTTACGTTATCTCCGTCATTTCAGAATCCTCCTTGGTTACCTATAAAATAAAAGTTTGTAACATGCACATAGTACAATTTTGTTTTTTGCAAGATAACCGATATTATTATGATAATGTTAACTGGATCGATTGTATATAAAACAAATTATGAAACATTATATGATATACAACATCACTGTCGTCTTAAATTTTCCTTAGTTATAGTTTATACTACTAATTACTAATAGCACAAATCTAAAAACACCTGTTGAAATTATTTAATACTGATCTCTCAGTCTTAATTGTGTATGTTAGTTGTATTTTCAAATTAAATACAAAATTGAATGATAATGATAATTGTTTTAGGAGTTTTATGTGCCAATGTTTCTGAAATAAACTGATTTAAAACTATTATTTTAATAAGTATTTGCAAACTAATTGATTTACTTTATATTAATTGAATTTGTTCCTAACAAAAAATTATTAAAGTGAAAAATAAATATTGTTTGTAATTTATGTATATGCATTATACTCATTAGACCTAGTATACTAGACATGATAATTATTAATGTATATGTAAATATGTATGTGTTTTGTTTGATAATATTAAAATTTATTATATAAATTAACAAGAGTTATTTGTAATAGTTATTGATTGAACTTTATTCAGTTAAAAATTAAAAATATTTTACAGTTTATAAATTTAAATTTCAAAAAACGGGTCAAGATAGTTAGTTGTAACAGCTTTGCTGAAAAATAGGTATGAAGTGGATCACTGTAATCGATATATTAAATTTAAAATGTGAATATTTAATTGTTGTCAAACAATCTATTTCTTCTATCTAATTTATCTGTCAATTATATATGTATAGTTTTTAATAACTGTTGAAATTATAATTATCTTGTCTCATTGTGAGGTAATTAATTGTACCTGGATATCTCACATACAACTATATTTAAAAACATAACATTTAACGTTTTATAAATAATTTAATAAGTTATTTTTGATATTTTTATATTGATATAAGAACAACTTATGTAGAGTCTTGTATTTAATATTAAAATTGTTTGACAAAGATCATAGTATTTCAATGAAAATGGCTGTAACTATCTATAAAATTCTCTTAAATAGTCAATATATTTTTAAAAATTTTTTCCATATCAAATTGATGATTTAAGATTTTTCAAAAATTTCAAATCACTACAGTTTCCTATTTATTTTGAAACTAAATTAACAGATTTCACCAATATTATTTTAACATAAAATTTACTTTTTTTTTATATATATACTATTTGGTTTGTCACGATTATTGAGAAAATTACAATTTTTTTTCTTTTAACTCCATCTCCCACTAAGATCAATTCTTTTTTAGTAGGAACTACCTCTAAATTTAAAATTTGAAATATTTTATTTAACATTTATACGCAAAAAATGTTGATTGACTCAATAAAAAAATACAAATCATACTAAAACCAATATTAGGAGAACGATAATTCCTCACAATCTATTTTTGTGAAATAACAATCAAAAATATTTGAAAATTATACAATTCTGTGCACATTAAATTTAACTAAATAAAAAATGTGTGATTATATTTGATATGAGTAACGTCGATATTATGTTTTTAAATAGGTTAACATTTTCTTGACTAAAACTCCTGTGATACTGAAGTAATACAACATTTTTTCTGCTAATAATGCTATGCTAATAATTCATATTAAAATTTTAATCTTTTAGTTTTTATTTTAATAAATATCAATAAACACTAAAACATTTTATATTCAATTATTTATTTTATAGTCTGGTAAAAATCATGATAAACGTCGTTTGTAACTGACATTTTTGACCAAATTTACTAGTCGAAATATATTCTAATGGCGTATAATTATGTCACATTATATCATATTTTAATATTTTTTATAGGAAGATTATTATAACAGTCAGGAAAATAGTTTTATAATAATTAATATAATATTTTTAGATTTTGCTCACGGTATCTAACCTAAATATAAACAGTTCAGCTTAATGGACTACAACTATATTACCTAATTCACAGTCAGACATTTATTATATTATATAGTACCTATTCGCTCTTTGACAATATTGATCACCTGTTACAGTAATTTATATATTAGTATTTTTTGACAAATAAATATTTTAAATTTATTGTTACAATAGAGTTTTGATAATTACAGATAAAATTTTAATAATCAAGATGTATTATGTATTGTGATCCTAACACATTATGTATGTTTTTTAATACATTTTATTCACGTTGCATTGAAACCAACACAATGTAAATAAATGAAAATTAATTTATGAAAATAATACAAATTGAATTAATCTACTAAAAAATATTATAATATGTAAACATAAGCTGATCATTTAACAAATCCATTAGAAAGTGTTAATTACATATCATTTTTACTATCAAGTAGAGCTAAAACCTGATTTTATAATATTTCAAAAAAAATATTCTTGATATAAGTATAATATTCGTAGAATACAAATACTTTTAACTAACTACAACTAATTAATTTAACGTCTATATTTATTGATAATTTATTAATTTCCATGTATGCATAGAGTTGATGTTGTATTCCGTATTTGTATCAATATTGAAAATACATAAAATGGTATTAATAACGATATATTATACAAAAATAAATTAAAGTTACTATTGAGAAGTAAACCATAACTTCGAGATCGTTATACTTTTTAAACAAACTTTGCCTTAATTCAATAGATCATAACTCGAAGAAATTTGAAACATTTTATCACTACTTGTATAGATGACTCGATTGACATTCAATATAATAAGCTTACACTCAAAACTACAATCAACCAAAGAAAACATCTGGTAATTGTAATATTTGAAAACAAATTATTTTAATATTTTTATTATATCCATAGAATATGACGACTGTTAATTAACTATAACTATATCAATTATATATTTATTGTTTATTTATTCAATTTGAACATTATTTGAATAAATAAGTAGACGCAAATATTGTTTGATAAGATGAGTAGTTGTTTTAAATTAATCTTACATAATCCATACAGCTCAAAATGGTAGTGCTCGTGCAATCTTCGAAGTATAAAAACCTTGATCTTCATAAAAAGATAAAGAAAAATAATTATTATCTATTACTTTTGTGTTTAAGACGCATCAAATGTAGTGTATACCTGTCGTTTTATTCTAGGGTTTCTTTCTATTGTGGACCGTTTATATAACACAAGACTCATCCGATTAATCTAAAAACCAAAAAGTGAATTAAATTAAGATAAACAAACAAATCAAACAGAATATGGAATCGAATGTAAAATTAATTGTTAACTGTTATTTATTATTATCAAAAAAGTTTTTATCGGCTGATTACGTAAAATTTAGGTTACAATATGTTATTTTATGTATGCTAAAATTTTATTTATTTATTGGTATGCATAAATACTATACACAATTACATAAATATAAAAGTATTAGATTTTAAATTTTAATAGTATATCATTTAATCTTTATTAATTTTAATAATGTAAATTAAAAACCTCTTTTTCCGTGATATCTCCAATCTTGTAGAATAGTAAAACATTGAATATTTTCGATGATAATAATATGAAAGCATAAAAGTTATAGTAATTATTAGTATGATTCACAGGGAAAAGTATTTGACGGTACAATACGATAATAATTTGAACAACATTTGCTCCAATAAGGCCAACTATGCCCGACAAACCATATATTGATCTATTGATATCGTCTAAGCATTCTATAACTTCCAAATACAAATCTCTGAGTGTGCTTATTGTTGAATATTTTTCCAATATTTGATCATTTATCTTGTTCACCAACCATTTAATGTACAATATTAGTAGTATGTATTCACAAAATGCAACACATTGACATACATTTGAGATAAACCATTGAACCTAAATAATTTATGTTTTTTTATATGAAATGGTATCAAAATATTTGTTTTAAACATATAACAACGTACTCTGATTTAATTGAACAAATTGCGTGTTATTTACTTAAATATAAGTGTGCGTCGACCTATTATCAAAATTGGAAATAATCCGTGATTTTATGTGAAAAATGATTATTATACTGCAATTAATACTAATTATTAAAAGTAAAAATGTTCTCAATTAAAATATTAAACGTCGTTATAAATATATACATATATATAATATATATATATATTTGCTCTCAGTTACTTCACTCCAATATCTACGCTAAAAGCACAAAATCTACTTCATATACATCCTTTGTAGCAAGGAGATATTATAAACGGTTTTCGTGACCACATAATAAATGATAAATGTTAATAGAGGTCTACACAAAGTTCATAATATAAGTTTATATTTACAAGTTATTTACTATAAATGTTTACTGAGTTTCATATACATAATTAATCGTTCAATGGTTTTTAAGAAACTAAGATACAAAGATAAAGCGTGATAGAAAGAACTAATAGCATACTCTTAAATATCTAAACAATTTGTAATAAAATATTTTTACATGATAATAGTTACCGATTGTCTTAAAATGTATAGTGCATTTTGGTTTTTATATTGGTAATTTATCAAACGTATATTATACATAAATAAATATAAATTAAATACAATTATGATAAACCATTTATTTTTTATTTTTATCGGCTTGGCTATATTCAGTTGTATCAACTTTTCGTGAATTGTTTCGAGTTTAGTTAATATCGTTGATAGTTTTTTATCAAAAAATAGTCGACATAGAATAGTTATAAATTTTCCAATTAAAGACAATTCAACACAAATAATTATTATCAACGATGTTAAATCCATTATTTCCTTATCCTCAATAATTATCTGTAAATTAAAAGTTTATAACGTGCACATTATATAAATCTGCTTTATGCAATCGAATCGATATTGTTATGACAGTTTAAACGGGATTGACTACATATACTCGTAAAAGAATAATTATGACTTCATTATAATTTATTATAATTCTAAAACTAATTAATTTTATTAGTATATTGTTTACCAATTTGTTTGCGTCGTATATTCCTATAACGTTGACACAAACTATGAAATATCGCAAGACATAAAATATCACCATCATCTTAAAATGTCCATGGTTGTAGTTTATACTACCAATACCGCAAATCAAAAAACATCTGTTAAAACTATTTAGTATTGATCTTACAGTCATAACAGTGTATCTTAGTATTATTTACAAATTAAATACAATATTAAATGGTTATGTTAGTGTTTTAGGAGTTATATGACAGCAACACTAAATTCAACTGAATTTGTTCTATTATTTTAATAAGTATTTGCAAATTAATTGATTTACATTATTTTAATTGAATTTGTTCCTTACAAGAAAATATTGAAGTGAAAAACAAATATTATTGGTATTTGATGTGTGTGCTTTATACGTATTACTGCTATTATACTTGACATGATAATTAATCGTATTACGCATATGGAATATAAGTTATCATTTAAGTAATCTATAATAATAAAATAATAAAAATAAAATGTTGATGTAGATTTATCGAAAACTTTAGTTTTATTTGATCTTTAACAATACACTTCAGAGGTATACATAAATATAAAATACTAATGAATAATATTATATAGATATATATAAACAAAAACATGTTTGGGTTATCACTACCAATGGAGAGGCCCGGTCTTAGTCTAACATTTTAAACTAAGTTATATGGTCTTCGGCGTTTGAGACGCCTTATGTATAATTATGTATAAGCAACTCAAACAGTAAACATTTATAGTAAATAACTTGTAAATATAAACTTATATTATGAACTTTGTGTAGACCTCTATTAACATTTATCATTTATTATGTGGTCACGAAAACCGTTTATAATATCTCCTTGCTACAAAGGATGTATATGAAGTAGATTTTGTGCTTTTAGCGTAGATATTGGAGTGAAGTAACTGAGAGCAAATATATATATATATTATATATATGTATATATTTATAACGACGTTTAATATTTTAATTGAGAACATTTTTACTTTTAATAATTAGTATTAATTGCAGTATAATAATCATTTTTCACATAAAATCACGGATTATTTCCAATTTTGATAATAGGTCGACGCACACTTATATTTAAGTAAATAACACGCAATTTGTTCAATTAAATCAGAGTACGTTGTTATATGTTTAAAACAAATATTTTGATACCATTTCATATAAAAAAACATAAATTATTTAGGTTCAATGGTTTATCTCAAATGTATGTCAATGTGTTGCATTTTGTGAATACATACTACTAATATTGTACATTAAATGGTTGGTGAACAAGATAAATGATCAAATATTGGAAAAATATTCAACAATAAGCACATTCAGAGATTTGTATTTGGAAGTTATAGAATGCTTAGACGATATCAATAGATCAATATATGGTTTGTCGGGCATAGTTGGCCTTATTGGAGCAAATGTTGTTTTAATTTACATTATTAAAATTAATAAAGATTAAATGATATACTATTAAAATTTAAAATCTAATACTTTTATATTTATGTAATTGTGTATAGTATTTATGCATACCAATAAATAAATAAAATTTTAGCATACATAAAATAACATATTGTAACCTAAATTTTACGTAATCAGCCGATAAAAACTTTTTTGATAATAATAAATAACAGTTAACAATTAATTTTACATTCGATTCCATATTCTGTTTGATTTGTTTGTTTATCTTAATTTAATTCACTTTTTGGTTTTTAGATTAATCGGATGAGTCTTGTGTTATATAAACGGTCCACAATAGAAAGAAACCCTAGAATAAAACGACAGGTATACACTACATTTGATGCGTCTTAAACACAAAAGTAATAGATAATAATTATTTTTCTTTATCTTTTTATGAAGATCAAGGTTTTTATACTTCGAAGATTGCACGAGCACTACCATTTTGAGCTGTATGGATTATGTAAGATTAATTTAAAACAACTACTCATCTTATCAAACAATATTTGCGTCTACTTATTTATTCAAATAATGTTCAAATTGAATAAATAAACAATAAATATATAATTGATATAGTTATAGTTAATTAACAGTCGTCATATTCTATGGATATAATAAAAATATTAAAATAATTTGTTTTCAAATATTACAATTACCAGATGTTTTCTTTGGTTGATTGTAGTTTTGAGTGTAAGCTTATTATATTGAATGTCAATCGAGTCATCTATACAAGTAGTGATAAAATGTTTCAAATTTCTTCGAGTTATGATCTATTGAATTAAGGCAAAGTTTGTTTAAAAAGTATAACGATCTCGAAGTTATGGTTTACTTCTCAATAGTAACTTTAATTTATTTTTGTATAATATATCGTTATTAATACCATTTTATGTATTTTCAATATTGATACAAATACGGAATACAACATCAACTCTATGCATACATGGAAATTAATAAATTATCAATAAATATAGACGTTAAATTAATTAGTTGTAGTTAGTTAAAAGTATTTGTATTCTACGAATATTATACTTATATCAAGAATATTTTTTTTGAAATATTATAAAATCAGGTTTTAGCTCTACTTGATAGTAAAAATGATATGTAATTAACACTTTCTAATGGATTTGTTAAATGATCAGCTTATGTTTACATATTATAATATTTTTTAGTAGATTAATTCAATTTGTATTATTTTCATAAATTAATTTTCATTTATTTACATTGTGTTGGTTTCAATGCAACGTGAATAAAATGTATTAAAAAACATACATAATGTGTTAGGATCACAATACATAATACATCTTGATTATTAAAATTTTATCTGTAATTATCAAAACTCTATTGTAACAATAAATTTAAAATATTTATTTGTCAAAAAATACTAATATATAAATTACTGTAACAGGTGATCAATATTGTCAAAGAGCGAATAGGTACTATATAATATAATAAATGTCTGACTGTGAATTAGGTAATATAGTTGTAGTCCATTAAGCTGAACTGTTTATATTTAGGTTAGATACCGTGAGCAAAATCTAAAAATATTATATTAATTATTATAAAACTATTTTCCTGACTGTTATAATAATCTTCCTATAAAAAATATTAAAATATGATATAATGTGACATAATTATACGCCATTAGAATATATTTCGACTAGTAAATTTGGTCAAAAATGTCAGTTACAAACGACGTTTATCATGATTTTTACCAGACTATAAAATAAATAATTGAATATAAAATGTTTTAGTGTTTATTGATATTTATTAAAATAAAAACTAAAAGATTAAAATTTTAATATGAATTATTAGCATAGCATTATTAGCAGAAAAAATGTTGTATTACTTCAGTATCACAGGAGTTTTAGTCAAGAAAATGTTAACCTATTTAAAAACATAATATCGACGTTACTCATATCAAATATAATCACACATTTTTTATTTAGTTAAATTTAATGTGCACAGAATTGTATAATTTTCAAATATTTTTGATTGTTATTTCACAAAAATAGATTGTGAGGAATTATCGTTCTCCTAATATTGGTTTTAGTATGATTTGTATTTTTTTATTGAGTCAATCAACATTTTTTGCGTATAAATGTTAAATAAAATATTTCAAATTTTAAATTTAGAGGTAGTTCCTACTAAAAAAGAATTGATCTTAGTGGGAGATGGAGTTAAAAGAAAAAAAATTGTAATTTTCTCAATAATCGTGACAAACCAAATAGTATATATATAAAAAAAAAGTAAATTTTATGTTAAAATAATATTGGTGAAATCTGTTAATTTAGTTTCAAAATAAATAGGAAACTGTAGTGATTTGAAATTTTTGAAAAATCTTAAATCATCAATTTGATATGGAAAAAATTTTTAAAAATATATTGACTATTTAAGAGAATTTTATAGATAGTTACAGCCATTTTCATTGAAATACTATGATCTTTGTCAAACAATTTTAATATTAAATACAAGACTCTACATAAGTTGTTCTTATATCAATATAAAAATATCAAAAATAACTTATTAAATTATTTATAAAACGTTAAATGTTATGTTTTTAAATATAGTTGTATGTGAGATATCCAGGTACAATTAATTACCTCACAATGAGACAAGATAATTATAATTTCAACAGTTATTAAAAACTATACATATATAATTGACAGATAAATTAGATAGAAGAAATAGATTGTTTGACAACAATTAAATATTCACATTTTAAATTTAATATATCGATTACAGTGATCCACTTCATACCTATTTTTCAGCAAAGCTGTTACAACTAACTATCTTGACCCGTTTTTTGAAATTTAAATTTATAAACTGTAAAATATTTTTAATTTTTAACTGAATAAAGTTCAATCAATAACTATTACAAATAACTCTTGTTAATTTATATAATAAATTTTAATATTATCAAACAAAACACATACATATTTACATATACATTAATAATTATCATGTCTAGTATACTAGGTCTAATGAGTATAATGCATATACATAAATTACAAACAATATTTATTTTTCACTTTAATAATTTTTTGTTAGGAACAAATTCAATTAATATAAAGTAAATCAATTAGTTTGCAAATACTTATTAAAATAATAGTTTTAAATCAGTTTATTTCAGAAACATTGGCACATAAAACTCCTAAAACAATTATCATTATCATTCAATTTTGTATTTAATTTGAAAATACAACTAACATACACAATTAAGACTGAGAGATCAGTATTAAATAATTTCAACAGGTGTTTTTAGATTTGTGCTATTAGTAATTAGTAGTATAAACTATAACTAAGGAAAATTTAAGACGACAGTGATGTTGTATATCATATAATGTTTCATAATTTGTTTTATATACAATCGATCCAGTTAACATTATCATAATAATATCGGTTATCTTGCAAAAAACAAAATTGTACTATGTGCATGTTACAAACTTTTATTTTATAGGTAACCAAGGAGGATTCTGAAATGACGGAGATAACGTAAATTATAACGATCAGTTGTTTCGAATTAATGTTGATTGGAAAATTCAAATCTATTATGTGTCGAGTGTTTTTTGGATAAACAACTATCCACAACATTAATTAAACTTGAAAAAATTACCAAAAACTTGAACAACTGAATGTGGTCAGGCAAATAAAAATAAAAATAAAAACAAATTGGCTTATTGTAATTGGATTTAATTTATATTTCTTAACATATGATATATGTTTGAGATATCTGCTTATGTACAACTGTGATACAATTTTTACATTGTGCATATTAAGCCGTTAGGTGAATATAAAAATGTTTTATTACAAATTTAATAGATATTTACTAGTTTATTATTAGTTCTATCTATTTTGTTATATCTTTGTATTCTAGTTTCTTTAATAGGATTGTACATTTTAGTATTTTTAATTAACACAAATAAAAAATAATTATAGTCAATAGCTTATAAATTTAAACATTATTTTGTGAACTCCGCGTAGATCTAAAATATAAATTTACTTTTTTTCATAAATCTTGTTGTGTGTATTATCATATTATAAATACGATTTAGATAAAATCGATTTTATGTTTAAATGTAAATATTAGAGTGATTTCACTACGAGCAAACTTAAATCAAAAAAAAAATATATACAACCTGTGTAAACATACTTTCCGTTGCATATTGTTTTTAATCATATTAAATTTATTTTCAATTTGAAAAATTTATATAAATTAAAATATAATAAAAATTGGCACATACAAATTATAGATTCCATTTTGTGCGTGATTTGAGCGTTCAACTTAATTTATATTGTTTTTTGGTTTTTAGATTAATCGGATGAGTCTTGTATTACATCAACGGTCAACGATAGAAAAAAATACCAGAATAAAACGCTAGGTATGATTAATGTGCTTACTACATTTGTTATATTTGATATGTCTTAAACATATAAATAATAACCAAAAATGTATTTATATGCGTAATGATAAAGTACGTAGTTCAACATCAACTACAAATGTACATACGTGGAAATGTTAAAAAAAAATAAATATATTTTAAAATACATAATAATATATGATTAGATTTATGGTGATAGGTATCCTGGTGATATCACACGTGGTAACACCTATTTCATTGAGTCTTGGTATTCTATGGTGTTAACTATTTTAAGTATGAACAAATCATATCATTGAAATTGGTTTGTAGAGAGTTTCAGAATTATAAAATAAATTTAAAACTGTTAATAAACCATATTATAATGATTATAATGCTCATCCACTCTCATCTAATAATATGATTATAATAGACATAACAACATGACACAAAACCCATAATAAGTATTTTAAATAGATTGTATAATACTGCTAAGTGATAAAAAAATATAGAATAGTATTCTAAACATCGGAAAAGGTAAAGATTAAAAATAAGTACAAACAGTTATGTATATCGGAAAGGGCTGATTTATTTTATGGTGTCAATACTGATATGAATTACATATTATTGTATTGTTTAGGCTATGGCATTTTTGAGTGTGTGATTAATTGACTACATGAATTAACAGTTCTGAAACAAAAAATTAAATACAAATATCAATTAAAATATAAATTTCGATATTAAAAAAAATGTACCATAGATTATACCATATTATTATTATAGAACGGTACCTAAAATACCGTGTGAGCATGATAAGAAAATATTTTTTTTTAAAGTTAAATATAAATTACTAAAACATTCTTACTTATATCTATTAGTAGAGAATAATAAATTGGGAAAATTATATTTATACAAACAAATGAATTTAAATTATATTATTAAAAATAGTTTCAAATTTCTTTTTATATAAGATTTTGTAGATAAAAACATGAATGTATTAATGAAAAATTATAAAAAAAATAACTAAAATCAACTTTTATATTTAATATCACCTTTCTGATAAACTAAATTTATCATGAACAACCACTACAAAATAAAATATGCAAATACATAAAATGTTGATTCTCATTACAATTAATGCAGTTTACTATGGTTGAGTTAAAATAATCCATAAAGAAAGACTTTCAGTAAAAATAATTAAATGTTATTAAAAAATTGAAGTGTAATAAATTTCTATTATTATTTTTTTTTTTTTTTTTATAGCGTTTATAAAACAAATGCTGATATTCATAAAATAATCATAATGAAACATATCAGATACAAAAACTACGTCTAATCCGTTTTTAAAATTCTTAATATATTTAGTATACAAAGATTATAAAAAATATTGATTTTAATTTGAAAAAAAATCAGCTGACTTATTATAACATCATTTAGATGTTTTATAGACAATTATTAATACTCACCATCAATTGGCTAGTATTTGGGGTGGCTTTGGCGACCGATTTAATGGCTTTGGCTGATTGGACTTGTCCGACGACAACGATGTTCATGGTTACTTTTTCAGCGCCCATTTTTGATGTTTGTTTTGGTTTTTGAGGATTTAAGTGAAAACTGCAAGTAGAAAAAAGTTGTTATTAATTTGATATCAAAACAAAACTATTAACGTCGTTTCGTACTTACCAAAGAACAAATTCGCACAAAAAGATGTGTTATGCCGGAATCGAGATCTCAGTTGCCTTTATATACATTGTCAGTCAACAGATAAAAGTGGGGCCTTAGCGTGGCGTGATGTCGATAGTATTCTTTTTATTTTAATATACACCGCCTATATTTTGTTATAAAATGATTTTTTATCACTACATGTCGAATATTGTTAGAAGTGTATCAAGGACGACAGCAGTGTATTAAAAAAAAAAAAATAATAATTTCGTAAAAAGTAAAAACATAAATCATATACCGTATAGATTTTTTTAAGCAGAATCACACTTAAAATGTTTTAACATTCATGGACATTTTTAATAACCTATTTCAAAAATCAAATTTTTAATGAGTTATAAATTATTTCCATTTTTCCAAGTATTAATTGTAAATTAGACAAACGATATAGTTGACCAACATTTTTCTTAGCTCTTCTATGCCACTCACCTATATTTTAAATTATTATAAATTGAATAATTACCTACTTATTTGGATTTGACTGTTATGTTTCTAAGTAATCAAAATATAATGATTATTTTTAATTTATAGTTCACAATATGAAATTTACAAAAATTATACACACTATCATTCATTAAAATAAATTAAAAGTAAAAACCTTAGAAAGCCTCAACGATTTTTAATTTCTTTTTTTTTTGATAATGTTATTTTGTAATAAATTTGAATTTTAACTTAATAATAATAACACTTTTCGAGAAACCTGGTGTTTATCTCTAAAATATTCATGTACCTTTTATAATAAGATAATGCAATGTGTTTTGAAGGAATTGAATTATTATTAATTAAATTGAATGTACACAGTATGGTATTATTTTCAAATATTTTGGATTGTTATTTAGCACATTAATAGATTGTAAATAGTTATCGATGTGCTAATGTGACGTTTTTTGTGCTAGCGTCACTAAAATCTTCTGAATTTATACCATTATTTTAAAATATTTGGGAACTAAGTGATTAACATTAGTTTAATTTAATGTGTTACTGTAGTTAATGTCTTTATAATCTTTATTATGATCAAATATTGTGCTGATTTATTATTGATAATGTCTTATTTTTATTTTTTAGCTGATAATAACCTTTAATGATTTCAACATTGAATATACTTATTTGATTTTAGCAACATTCTTTCTTACATTTTTAATATATTAGTATAGATAAGGGCAGTAACCCACATTGTTTGATTTGTGTAGTAGTTATTTTATAAGTTTTATGCGTTTATTTTTATTTTTTAAATAGTTTTTAGCTTATATTTATGCAGTTTTTGAAATCGCAATATATTATTCTATAATTCAATGAATTTTTATCCATCATCGTGTTAAATGTATTTAATACTTTATATTAATAGGGATGAAGCAGAATTGAACACAATTTAGATTAAACTTTTTTTATCGTATAAGATAAAAAATACAGTTTTAGCTGAGTTGTTCTTATATACGCCAATTAAAAGAAATTTAAGGATAACTACTTCTAATTTTTTCGATAAAATAATGTTCTTATAATATGATAACAATTATTAAATTTATTTTTGGTGATAAACAAAATAATATGTCGAAAACAAAAATTCATATGTATGTATTTTCTAAATGTAATTATTATAAAGAATTTATGAATATTTTTGATAAAAAAAAAAAAAATTATAATTTGAGAAATTTTTACATTGAATTAATTGGTTTACTATGCATATTGAAGAAGTGTCATGCTTTAAAATTTAAAGAATTCTTATAGATATATGAGTCATATATATTTTTATAATAATAGATTATATTTTTTTGAAATGATTATTTTATTTTATTATAAAGTCTTAAAACTTTTGTATAATTTATAGTGAACATTGCACGGTTTTGTATATTTTTAAAATATGATTTAAATTCATTCAAACGAGAGAATTACATACAATAGATATTTACGTTTATATTATAATATAATTATATCGTTTAATTAAACAGTGATTAATTTAATAAATTAGTTTTCATTTCAATTCATCAAACAAAATATTATCTAACAAAAAAAAATTTATTAAATTAAGAAACAATTTGGCCAAATAGCATACATTTTAAAATAAAAACAACAACACAAAAACATCAATTTATTATAAAAATTGTATAGTACATTTTCAAAGCACTCTTATATAACAACTTATTATAATGATACATACATTCTCTAAAAACAACTTTAGTTTATTAAAAAATACATGTATAATAATAATTAAATATTATTTTTTCTAATCAGCTCAAAATTAAATATCTAATATTTACAATCAAATTACTAGGACAAGAGTATTTACGTAAATAAATATTATAAAATAATATTTTTATTTTAAGTTTTAATTTAATATACAACTGGGTAATATATAATATTACAATAAACATTTTAAGTATTTATAATATTTTTAATCAAAACACACAAATATTCGATCATAGGACTGATTATAACAAATATAACATAAGTTAAAGTATCAATTTTATTCAAAAACAATATGATCATTATATTTTTTTTTTGATAAAGATGCTAGGAAAAACGAAAATCGAGATTGTTAAGTGTTATTACTATAAATAACAACATAGATGTGTCTTATAGACCTTTATTATTAACATCATAAATCGTAATGATGAACATTGTAATTTTACTCGATGATAATCTATGGACAGTCCCCACCGATCGTAATATGATATTGCTGATTATAGTTAATATAGATACTATACGTGTAATACAATGTAATATAAATGTTGAATATGCAACAGAGATAGTAGGTATATATCGTTTATTTATTACCAACATTAACTAACAAAATCATAATTTGAATATATAAATCATCCATTAAGGTCCTACCATATTATTTCAAGATAGTTTTATACAACAAATACTTTAACAAGTTATTAAGTAATTGCTCAATAACGAGTACTATATAGTATAAATGTTTGATTATGATTCACGATTATAGTTGAAAACCTTTGTATTATACTGTCAACATCTAAATACTTTTTACAAATAACATATATTTAATTTACAAAAATGCATTTTAAAATTGTTAAAAATATTACTTATATTATATATTATACGTTATATGATTAGTGATTAGTTAATATGACAAGTATAATATGTGTTATGTGTATAATACATATAAATAAATTACAAACAATATTTGTTTTTCATTTCAATAATTTTTCGTAAGAAACAAATTCAATTAAAATAACGTAAATCGATTAGTTTCTAAATAAATATTAAAATAATAGTATGAATTCAGTTGATTTATTGGCACTGTCACATAACTCGTATAACTCTAATCATTACCATTTAATTTGTAAATAATACTAACGTACACAATTATGACTGTGAGATCGGTACTAAAAAATGTTAACAGGTGCTTTTTGATTTGCGGCATTGGTAGCATAAACTACAACCAGGGAAGTTTTAAGATGACAGTGATGTTTTATGTATTACGATATTTCATAATTTGTGTTAGCATTGTAGGAATATACGATGGCAATATATGGGTAATGGAAATGTTTAATTTTATTTAAATCATTTTGGAATGGACTTATATAAACTCCAATACGATATAAGTATAGTTAATCTTATACATGCAGTCCATTCCAATTAGCATCATTGTCTCAATAGCTCGAACAAAATTTAATTGTATAATCTGCAATATATAAAATTTTGATTTTATAGTTGAAAAATGAAGATTCTGAATCTCTGGAATTAACATCATTCATAATGCTCTTCTTTTACGAATTATCGTTGATTGGAAAATGTGCATCTAATATGTGTAGAATATTTTTTGATATGCAACTATCTACGGTATTAACTAAACTTGAAACAATACACGAAAAGTTGATACAACTAAATGTGGTTAAGCCGATGCAAATAAAAATTAGTTGGATTACCATAATTGGATTGAATATATATTATTTAACGTATAATGTACGTATGCTTCATTGGCTTGAATGCATCTACGGCATCGTTAAAAATTTATACATTTTAAGACAATTGGTAATTGTTATCATATAAAAATATTTAATTATAATTTTTATAGATTTTTAAGAGTATATTATTAGTTGTTTATATCCCCCGATACCATTGTATTTTAGTCGGAGTGAGGTAACTAATAGCAACATTTATGATAAGAATATAGAACCAGTGTTTATGTACTATCCAATGTTTATTGTTTTTAATCGTATTAAAAATATTTCTAATTTTAAAAATTTATATAAATGAAAATATAATAAAGATTTAATTTTAGATTCCATGGATTTTAGCAAATGTAAGCGATTGTGTTGGATTTTGTGAATACATATTACTAATATTATACATTAAATGGTTGGTGAACAAGATAAATGATCAAATCTTGGAAAGATATTCAACAATAAGCACACTCAGAGATTTGTATTTGGAAGTTATAGAATGCTTAAACGATATTAATAGATCAATATATGGTTTGTCAGGCATAGTTGGCCTTATCGGGACAAATGTTGCACAAATTATTACCATATTGTACCATTATATAATTTTCCCTGAAAATTATGTTAAGAATCATGATAATAATACTGGATTTAGTTTAATAGAATTATCAACGAAAATAATTAATGTCATAATAATCTACAAGATTGGACATATGACGGAAAAAGAGGTTTTTAAATTATATTATTAAAATTATAAAAGTTGAAATTCCAATATATTAAATTTAAAATTTAATACTATAATGTAATTGTATATATTATTAATGAATATTAATAAAAAGAAATATTTTCATCCATAACATAGCTTGTATCACTAATACTTAAAATGTACTTTAACAACCAATATATATATATTTTGTAGGTTCCATATCGTGTTTGATTTGGGCGTTTATCTTAATTTGTATTATTATTTGATTTTTAGATTAATAGGATGAGTCTTGTGTTACATAAACGGTTCACAATAGAAAGAAATCCTAGAATAAAACGTCAGGTACGATTAATATAATTACTACAATCGCTACAATTTATATGACTCAAACACATCAATAATATTGAATAATTATTTTTATTAAGATCAAGTTTTTTATACTTCGAAGAATGCATGAACACTATAATTTTGAGCTGTATGGAATATGTAAGATTAATTCAAAACAACTACTCATCTTATCAAATCAAGTGTGCGCTTATTTATTTATTCAAATTCTGTTCAAATTGAATAAATAATCAATAAATATAAATATATAATTTATATAGTTGTAGACATTCAACATCCATTGTAATATTTTTATATTATATAAATATTAAGAGAATTTGATTAGCAATATTAATAAATCAGGTTATATGCCTATTTGATAGCAATTGTGAGTGTAGCTTTACCTATGAATATGTAAAATTAGTTTTTAAAAGCATTACTGAAATCAGTGTTACATTATTTCAAAATACTATTAATAAAAACAGAAATATTACAATTGTTTTGGAAAGTTGAAAATTTCTAAAAAAATTTTATTAAAAACATCACAAATAATATCTTATAAATTGTGATTATACCAATAATAACTGAATATCCATTTTTTACTTCACTTATTACCTTTTTATTGCGCTTATGCTTCATAGTATAGATGTTAATTATCCTTGAAAATTAGTGCAGAATGGCTAAGAATCATTCGGAATCTTTGAATATCATGGTCGAAATACTTGAAAAACATATTAATCCAAGAGTATCACAGTCTAATAACCTGCAATTCCCATTAATCATGGAATATTTTGATGTAGTTGCCAATCAACGTTGATAATTAGTGCGGAATGGCTGACAGATCATTTCCGTTCTGAATCGTTTTTCGTATACAAAGATATCTGTCATTACATTAAAATTTAACACATCCATAATAGTGACCAACTCTCTACTTCAAGTATACATCAGAACGATATCCACTTGTCAATAACCATTTAATTTATTTATTCGTATGCATAAATACTACGTACAAATACATAAATATAAGAGAATTAAATTTTAAATTTGATATATAAGCATTTAAACTTGTTTGTTATTGATGTATATGCTTTATACACATTACTCTTATTACACTTAATATGATAATTAATCATATAAACCATATAGAATATTATAAGTAATAATTTTAAAATACATTTTTATAATTAAATTAGAAGTTATTTGTAAAAAGTAAATTGGACTTAATTATTTTAATTCAGTTATAAATTAAAAACAATTTATAGTATATAGATTAAAATTAAAAAATAAATTGTCCGGTAGGTACTTACTGCTTTGATGAAAAATAAGTGGCATGTGGGTATATTTAATCCTTATTTATTTTACTGTTTTTTTACGTAATCTGTTACTTTATAAAAACAGTTAAAAAAAACAATAATTGCAAAGATAGTATGTACTCAGAATGATAAAAATCAAAATATGTCGATGAAGATTTATCGAGAAATTGTTATGTCTTGTTATTAAAAACTCTAAATCTTGTAATTGTTTCCCTTTATTACTAAAAAAGTAATAGGTGGATAATAGATTTACATATTCATACACCTACCTAGTTGCTGAAATGGTAACATTTTAAATCATAATACTATACAACATATTATGGGTAGGTATCGCTTTTAAGTGCTTATCAGCCATAAACCAACTACAACTGTTTGACAATAACGCCACGTTCCTCTTATTGACCAAAAGCCAACAGAGTATATAAAGAAGAGCTGTTGCTTCTTTAAGGCATAGCACAATTTTTGTGTAAATTTAATCCTCAGTGAGTATATTATACAACTGACTTAATATTAATATTAGTTTAAATTAATTTAAATAATTTGTATTTATCTATAATTTTAGCTTTCACTACATTCCACGAAAAAAAATCAAAATCCAAAAATGGGTGTTGAAAAAGTAATAATGAACATCGTTGTCGTCGAACAAGTCCAATCTGCTAAAGCTATTAATTCGGTCGCCAAAGCTACCCCAGCCACCAGCCAGTTGATGGTGAGTTTATAAATTATCAATTTTATAAGATATTTGATTAGAATATAAATTAATTTAATTTGTTTGTTTTTTTTTCGAAATTTTATTTTAATTTTGTTTTTTAACAATATTTATTTTCTAAATATTTTTGTATATGCACGTGGACCGATATATTCGTTTACTTATAGATAGAATCGATTAATCGAATATTATATTATAAGGTATTTTCATTAGAATTTTGATAAATAAAATGCTCATTATACAAGTTTGTTAGTTCGAGCTTATCTCTACTATTGTGACAATAATGCAAATCGGAATTGACTGCATGTATAAGATTAACTATACTTATATCGTATTGGAGTTTAAGTCCATTTCAAAATGATTTAAATAAAATTAAACATTTCCATTACCCATATATTGCCGTCGTATATTCCTACAATGCTAACAAAAATTATGAAATATCGTAATACATAAAACATCAATGTCATCTTAAAACTTCCCTGATTGGTGTTTACACTACCAATGCCGCAAATCAAAAAGCAACTGTTAAAATTGTTTAGTATCGATCTCACGATAATAATTAATGTATGTCAGTATTATTTAAAAATTAAATACAAAAATAAAATGGTAATGATTAGTGTTTTAGGAGTTATGTGACAGCGTCAATGAATTCAAAAAAAAATTGTGCTATTATTTTAATAAGTATTTGAAAACTAATCGATTTACATTATTTTAATTGAATTTGTTTCTTACGAAAAATTATTGAAATAACAAACAAATATTGTTGGTAATTGATGTATATATGTTAATGTTTTAATATACTTGAAATGATAATAAATCATATAATGTATAATATATTTTAATACTTATATAAGTAATATTTTTGATTAATTTAAAATGCATTTTGATAAATTATTATGTAGATGTTATTTGTAAAAAGTAGTAAATACCTATTAAGTCGTTGACAGTGTAGTACAAAGATTTTCAACTATAATCGTGAATCATAATCAAACATTTATAAAATGCATTTTGACCGATATATTCATTTAATTAAAGATAAGATCCATAGAACAATTAATTATTGTAATTAATTATGTTCTCATATGTTTCGTTATTATACGTTTTTAACGATATACTATAATTAAATAACAACAGATATATTATGATTTTTATTATACATTTTTATTACATAATTTGTCAAATTATACATAGGTTGCAGATAACACGGAAGTATCATAACTTTTGTAAACATAAATAAATAATCAACTTATATAATCATCCGATTAAAAACTTCGTTATTTCAAGAACAAATCTTGAAATGTTTAAGTTGTAAAAAGTAATAAGATTTTTATTATACAGTTTGAAAATAATTTTCATTTTATTGTTTCAATAATCTTTATGATCAAATGTTGTTCTCATTTGTTATTAAAAAATGTCTTATTCTTTTTTCAGCTGAATAACTTATAATATTTTCATTGAAATAACATTGAATCTACTTATTTGATTTTAGCAATATTCTGTCTTACATTTATTATGTATTAGTATATTACTGTATTAATCGACTATTTTCTTTGTTTTGTTCTAGAACTGTTAATTTACGAAGATTATATCAACCTCATATTCAGGAATACCATAGCCAAACTGTACATAATTTTATAATTTGTTCATAATTATAATAATATGTGTTGTCATTTCAAAATAAATCAGTCTCTTTCATCAATAATTAACTTGTTTTTTATTAATTTCAGCTGTTTTACGTTCATACAAGAATCTAAAAGACTAGGTGGTCAATTAAATGAAAGCACAGAGATAAAGTAGTGAGCACTATGTTTTATATTTATTCTAATATTGGTATTAATGGGTAAATACATATGAATTGCATGTTTTTGAATAAATGTATTGGATATAAAACAATTAAAATTAAGTTCGCTTAAATTTATTGTTAATAAGAATGTAAATTTTTAATTTTCGGAAATCAATTAAAACAAAGAATATATTGATTCATAAAAAAATACAAGATGATAATTTTTTACAATGCTTAATCCGAAAAAAAATATGTGAATAAAAATTTACGATATGGTATTTACAAATTAAGTTATAATTAACTTCTAATAGAATCATCCATTATGATCCTGTAATATTATTCCAATATATTTTTATACAAAAAATACTTTAACAAGTTGTTAAGTAATTGTTCAAGAACGAATACTATTTAGCATAAATATTTGATTATGATTCAAGTTAATACTTTTGCAAATAATATCTATTTAATTTATGAAAATGCATTTAACAATTGTCAATATTACTTATATTATGTATGCATTTAATGAAAACAGATGTAATAAATATCATGCATATTAATAAATTACCAAGAATATTTGTTTTTCACTTTAATAATTTTTCGTTACAAACATATTTAATTAAAAAAATGTAAATCAATAACTTTGCAAATACTTTGAAATAATAAAAAAAATTCAGTTGAATTTAGTGACGCTTACACATAACTCCTAAAACACTTTGCACTACCATTTATTTTAAAGTTGACTTAATTTGTAAATAAAACTGAAATACACTATTATGACTGTGAGATCAATATTAAAATATTTTAACACTTTTTTTTTGATATTCGGCATTGGTAGTATAAACTACAACCAGGGAAGTTTAAATATGACGGTGATGTTTTATATATTACGATATTTCATAATATGTGTTAACGTTGTAGGAATATACGACGACAACATATGGGTAATAGATATGTTTAATTTTATTTAAATGATTTTGTAATTACACACCAATAACTTATAACTGTAGATAATCTTAGACATGAAATTCATCCCGATTAGCATTATTGTCTCAATAGAGAATAGCTCGATAAAACAAAATTGTATAACAAGAATTTTATGAAATTTTGATTTTATAGTTGATGAATGAGGATTCTGAATCTTTGGAATTAACATCCATAATAATGCTCTTCTGTTTCGAATTATCGTTGATTGGAAAATTCGCATCTAATATGTCAAGAATATTTTTTGATATGCAACTATCTACGGTATTAACTAAACTTGAAACAATACACGAAAAGTTGATACAACACAATTTAGTGAACCCGATAAAAATAAAAATTAATTGTTTTATCATAATTGGATTTAATATATATTATTTAACATATAATATACGTATGCTCCATTTTATTGTATTCAGAGACAGCTTCGTTTATAATTTATTCAATTTAAGACAATTGGTAATTATTATTATAAAAAAATATTTAGTAATGAATTTTATAGATGTTTAAGAGTTTATTATTAGTTGTTTATATCCCGTTATACCTTTGTAGTTTAGTTTATTAAATAGAATTGTACAATTTTAATATTTAATATTTAGAAGAAACTCGAATAATACATAATTATAGTAAAGAGCTTATAAATTTATACTTTGTATTATAAACTCCATGAAGTCTAAATTCACATTTATCATTTTATTTTATAGATAAAATATCTGCCTTAGTTATCGCCTTCTTACACGGGATATAGATGAATTTTGTGCTTTTAGTGTAAATATTGGAGTGAGTAACTCACAGATTAACAAATCTTAAACTAAAATATATAACTTGATTACATATGCTTTAAGACGTATAATATTTGTAATTGTATTGAGAATTTTACCACTTTTTAAAATGTATATAAATTGATATATAATAATATTTGGCATATAAAATATGGATTATCTCCTTGTTTGATAGTTGTTCGACGCACTCTTATATTTAAGTTAATTAAACAATATGTTTTCTATTAAATCAAAATATATTGTTTTATATTGAAAACAAATATATTCATGCCATATAAAAAAAAAATGTGTTTTTAGATGCAATGGATTATCTCAAATACGTGTTCGTGCGTTGCATTTTGTGAATACATACTACTAATATTGTACATTAAATGGTTGGTAAACAAGATAAATGATCAAATATTGGAAAGATATTCAACAATAAGCACACTCAGAGATTTGTATTTGGAAGTTATAGAATGCTTAGACGATATCAATAGATCAATATATGGTTTGTCGGGCATAGTTGGCCTTATTGGAGCAAATGTTGTTCAAATTATTGGCATATTGTACCGTTTTATAATTTTCCCAGGAGAATTTGTTTATGACCAGAATTATGTAACTGAATTTTGTTTAATAGAATTATCAATGAAAATAGTTAATATCATAATATTCTACAAGATTGGACATATGACGGAAAAAGAGGTTTTTAAATTATATTATTAAAATTATATAAATTAAAATTCTAATATAATAAATTTTAATTTTAATACTCTTATGTAACTGTATATAGTATTAATGAATATCAATAAAAAAAAATATTTTTATTCATAACATAGCATTTATCATTATTATCGAAAAGCTACTTAAGTAACTGATATGTATATTTCGTAAAACATTTGTGATAATAGTTAACTATTGATTTTACATTAAATTACATATTGTATTTCATTTGAACGTTCATCTTAATTTTTTGGATTTTAGATTAATCGGATGAGTCTTGTGTTATATGAACGGTCCACAATAGAAAGAAACCCTAGAATAAAACGCCAGGTATGATTAATGTATACACTACATTTGCTACATTTGATGCGTCTTAAACACAAAAGTAATAGATAATAATTATTTTTCTTTATCTTTTTATGAAGATCAAGGTTTTTATACTTCGAAGATTGCACGAGCACTACCATTTTGAGCTGTATGGATTATGTAAGATTAATTTAAAACAACTACTCATCTTATCAAACAATATTTGCGTCTACTTATTTATTCAAATAATGTTCAAATTGAATAAATAAACAATAAATATATAATTGATATAGTTATAGTTAATTAACAGTCGTCATATTCTATGGATATAATAATTTGTTTTCAAATATTACAATTCCCAGGTGTTTTCTTTGGTTGATTGTAGTTTTGAGTGTAAGCTTATTATATTGAATGTCAATCAAGTCATCTATATAATTAGTGATAAAATGTTTCATATTTCTGCAAGTTATAATCTATTGAATTAAGAAAAAGTTTGTTTAAAAAATATAACGATCCCGAAGTTATGTTTTACTTATCAATAGTAATTTTAATTTATTTTGGTATAATTTATAGTTAAAATTAAATTAAAAAATTTTATTTTAATACTATTTTATGTATTTTCAATATTGATACAAATACAGAATACAACATCAACTATGTGCATACATGAAAATTAATAAATTATCATTAAATATAGACGTTAAATTAATTAGTTGTAGTTATTTAACAGTAATTGTATTCTCTGAATAATATATTAATATCAAGATCATTATTTTAGAAATATTATAAAATCAGGTTTTCGCTCTACTTGATATTAAGTAATTAATTAAAACATTCTAATTAATTTGTTAAATGATCAGCTTATATTTATATTATAATATTTTTTAGTAGATTAGATACTATGAGTGAAATCTAAAATAATTATAATAATAACTATAAAAACATTTCGCATAACTGATATAATAATATTCCCGCAGTAAAGTATTAAAATATGATATCGTCTGATATCATTATACACAAGTACAATAATATATAACTGGTATTTGTAAACCAAATATTCATGATTATAATAGACATAATAACATGATACAAAACCCATAATAAGTATTCTAAATAGATTATATAATACTTCTTAGTGATAAAAAATTATAGAATAGTATTCTAAACATTGGAAAGGGTAATGATTAAAAATAAGTACAAACAGTTATATATATATATCGGAAAGGGCCGATTTATTTTATGGTGTCAATACTGATATGAGTTAAATATTGTTTAGGTTATGGCATTTTTGAGTGTGTGATTAATTGACTACATGAATTAACAGTTCTGAAACAAATTAAAAAAAATTATCAATTAAAATTTACATTTCAATAATAAAAATCATTTATCATAAATTATATCATATTAATATATAACAGTACATAAAATAATATGTGAGCATTATATTAAAATATTGCTATTTATGAAGATGAATTAGTATTTAAGAATTTCAAACAATATTTAAATATTATTTTTTTTTCAAGTTAAATATAAATTACTAAAAATTGCTTAGTAATTAATTAAATCTAATAGCATAGCATAATGAATTGGGAAAAATTGTATTTATATAAACAAATTAATTTAAATTATATTATCAAAATCGTTTTAAATTTATTTTTATATTACATTTTGAAAACAAAAATATGCATCTATTAACAGAATATTAAACCAAAAAATCTAAAGTCAACTTTTATACTTAATTTCATCTTTTTGATAAACTAATTTATGTTATTTAAGATTTAAAGTGTAATAAATTTGTATTATTATTATTATTATTTTTTTTTTTTTTGATGGAGGGGGGAGGTTAATAGTCTTTATGAAAATTATCAGTGTTGACAGTGGTGTATTAAAAAATAATACTAATGATTTCGTATAAAGTGTAAATTTTTAATGAGAAACATACTCAAAAAGTTTTATAGACATTATTTAAAAATTATATTTTAAAAATCTACTTTTAATGGATTATTATTAGTTCTAATATTCCAAGTGTTAATTTAAGTTTACACAAACGGAATAATTGATCAAAATTTAGCTTAGCACTTCTATGCTACTCATTTATGTTTTAAATAATTATAACTTCAATAATTATCTTCTTATTTGGATTTGATTGTTATGTATCTAAATAATCAAAAATAATTTTTATTTTGAATTTAGTTTTTGCAATTTGAAATTTGCAGTTGACGTACCATTTTTTACGGCATTGTTAATACTTTGTTTTGATATCGTGAATAAAATTTACAATAATTTAATTAATTATTATAGAACAATTTTGCATGAGTGTTATAAATGTATAATAATCTTGCTACAAATAATATTAAAATATGATATAATTTGATATATTTATACACAACTATAAATATTATGACTGGTACTCGTTACTTAAGTATTTTCTAAAACTTTAACTAATTATATTTTATAAATTGTTATATTTAATGTGCACAGAGTAGTATAATTCTCAAATATTTTTAACTATTATTTAGAACAATAATAGATTGTGAGGAATTATCGCTCTTCTAATATTGATTTTAGTATGCCTATATTTTTTATTGAGTCAGTCATCAATTTTTGGGTATATATATTAGTTAAAATGTTTTGAATTTAAAATTTGAAGGTAGTTCCTGATAAAAAAGAATTGATCTAGTTACTAATTTGTGGAGGAAGGTTGGTAAAAATAAAAAAAAGTTGCTGTAATTTTCATAATAATCGTGAAAATCCGAATAATATTAAAAAAGAAGAAAATGTTAACGTTATTTCATTTTTTAATAAAATTGATTACTTTAGTTCCAAAAAAAAAAAATGTAGCGATCCGAAATTTTCGAAAAATTTTAAATTATTATATTTTATAAGTAAAATAGTTTTCAAATCATATAGATTATTTATGATCTATTTATATATGGTTGTAATTCTATTTAACTATCAATTAATAGTATTACTTTTCACTTGGTCATAAAGCTTAAAAATTAAATACATGATCTCACAACAAGTAAAGTTTTTTTTATATCAATATAAAAATGTCAAAAATACCATTTTTTATATATTTATTGAACATCAAATGGGAATTTTCCAAATATATGTGTATACGAATAATCTAGGTACAGTATATTACTTGGTAGGTACACAATAATATTCATTAGACAGGATAATTACAATGTTAATATGCTTAACAAACATTTAAATAAATAGATTGTTAAGGCAATAACGGCGTCATATCAATCGTGCCCATAAACCACCCCAATTTAGGCAATATTAAAGAACGTTCTTTATTCGTTGATGTTTAGAAATTAACAACAACATTTATATATGTATATACAGTGTGATCACGATTTGAGGTACCACTTAATATCTCAGCTGGATGACCTTGCATGTATTGAAGTAAATATTTTAGAGTAGGGTGACCAGTTTTACAAAAAAAAACGGGACAAACAGTTTTTTGTTTAAATACTTTAAATAAAACATACACGTTTTTTTTTAAATATATTTTATAATTTACAATTAAAATATTTTTAGCTACTTTGCCTAATATTTTAATAAACAACTTGTTTTCTTTTATTGGGTTGATGTCGATTGCTTATTATGTCCTTTATTATCTATTGTGCCGTTACTGTACTTTTGGGATGAACTAATTGCGTTTACCAATTTTGATTGTGTTAACAAAAAATCATAAAAATCATTACATGAATATTTTTTGAAATGATTTTTCAGAATTACAATTTATGTGATGGTAAGAACAAGAAAGCGATTTTTTCGTCCGTCCATAACAAATTAGTTATATAAAATACTCTTTCAATTTCAGCATTTGTTCCAGGTATTGCTAGAGAATATTCTACAATCTTCCAAAAATTATTTATCAAAATAGTTTTACTATTTAAAATTGTATAGATAGCGCACCATCTTTTTTCAACACGAACATAATTATTCTGCTATTCTCATATACCTAATGCACCAACTCACAAAACTTTAAAGAAAAAAGACAATACGTAGTGGTTATAATAAACACAATCGCTTTACTGTTCGTACATTACTTTTCGACATATTTTGTTGTTCGACTTTTTGATTAAACAAATCAATATAATAATATCTAAATAAATTATCGATTATAAATAGTATTATATATTTTAGTTCGTAATGCATATTCTATACGACGTGTATCATGTTTATCTTATTACTGTTTGTATTGCTCGTCGGTATCGGCACTCGATGTTCGTTCTACGGAAAATTTTAGTCTGTTATTTATAAATTTGGTTTCAAGTTTTAAATATAAACTGTTTTATAATTGGTTCATAAATGTATTTCTATTATTTTACAAAAATTCATAAATTATAATTTAATTATATGGAAATAACGGGATTAAAACGGGACAATCTCCTAAAAACGGAATAAAAAGCGTCCCGTTCGAAGTTTTTCGGGATAACGGGATATGATGATCAAAAAAGGGACAATCCCGTTTTAAACGGGACGTATGGTCACCCTATTTTAGAGGGCCTAAGGGATACTTAAATAAACATTTATTTATGATTTTCAATTTTTTTACACTTTTGGTGTGCGCCTGCGCAATAAAACTTACATTTTTTTAAATGGAAATACTACTTTTTTTACATATTTGGATAAATTATTTTTTTTTTAAACGTTTTTTGTATAACAAGTTTTTTTCTATTTACAAAATTGATCAAGTTAGAAAAGTCACCAATTCAGTTAATGCATAATTTGTGTTTAACGAAATTTTCACGTATAACCACTGGAAATAATAAAATAATTGTTCAATTTACCTTATCTGTTTTATTTATTCTACTGAATATCTTTCTTTATTGATCATTTTAAGTCTAGCAAGGTAAACTCCATTAATTGTAATGGGAATCAAAGTGTTATGTATTTGCATATTTAATTTTGTAGTGGTTGTTCATAATAAATGAATTTTATTAGAAAGGTGCAATTAAATATAAAAGTTGATTTTAATTATTTTCGTATAATATTTCATTTATATATTCATGTTTTTATTACTGTTTTAATGTCATATTAAAACAAATTTGAAACTTTTTTTAATAATATAATTTAAATTAATTTGTTTATATAAATACAATTTTTCCCAATTTATTATGCAATGCTATTAGATTTAATTAATTACTAAGCAATTTTTAGTAATTTATATTTAACTTGAAAAAAAAAATAATATTTAAATATTGTTTGAAATTCTTAAATACTAATTCATCTTCATAAATAGCAATATTTTAATATAATGCTCACATATTATTTTATGTACTGTTATATATTAATATGATATAATTTATGATAAATGATTTTTATTATTGAAATGTAGACTTTAATTGATAATTTTTTTAAATTTGTTTCAGAACTGTTAATTCATGTAGTCAATTAATCACACACTCAAAAATGCCATAACCTAAACAATATTTAACTCATATCAGTATTGACAACATAAAATAAATCAGTCCTTTTTTGATATACATAATTTATTATTTGTACTTATTTTTAATCTTTACCTTTTCCGATGTTTTTAATACTGTTCTATAATGTTTAATCACAATGAAGTAATATATAACCTATTTAAGATATTTAGTATGGATTTTGTATCATATTTATATATCTATTATAATCATGAAAATTTGTACAACAAAATCCAGTTATAATATTATACATGTATATAATTATATTTTAATATTTTATTACAGTATGATTTTTAAAAACATTCACCACGTGAAGTAATTCTAAAATAATTATTTCAGATTTTACTAAGATATCTAACTAAAATATTAACAGTTCAATATAAAGGACTTCAACTATCATACCTAAGTCACACTCATACATTTATTATACTACATAGTATTCGTCTTGGACAATATTGATCACTTGTAAAAGTTTTTTCTATATACAAATATATTGGAATAATATTATAGGATCTTAATAGTTGAGTAATATTCTACAATTCAGGTTTCGTTAAATAATTTTGAAAACTTACGAGATATAGGTAAATATTATTTTAGTTTTTTTTTTTTTTAATAATCATTAGTAAAATATTGAATTTATTATTTTTTATTAAGATTGATACTTTGAACATACGATTTATTTTGAAACTAAAGTAGTAATATTTTTTTTTCTTTAAATATATTATATTGACATTATTTCTATTTCACTTTAGAACGAATTCATATATTTATTTAACGAAATATACTAAACAACTATATGAACACTATTGTAGTATTTTAACATACTTTTCTTTAAATACAAAATTTTTCTCGATCATTTTTTCCAAAAAAATATTATAATATTGAAATTAGTACATATAGAAAAAATCGTATCATTGAAAATTTGTGTATCAAGAATAATATTTACTTACAGTTTTTACCTTTAGTATTATATAATTTTTAATTTTAAGTAAAATTATTAATAATATTTATTTATTTAAATAGGTATTCTTCTATTGCAAATTTGATAGTAATTATTACAAATTTAAAAACACATGAAAATTTATATTGTAGCTTTAGATTTTACACATTATTCAAAATTTATAATTATCTTAGTAAATCTAATATTATATAAAAAATATTATATACTCGTATCCTTATAAATAAGGATTAAACAATGTCATTATAATTAAAATATTATGATATTTTAATACTGTATTACAAATATTTTTTTCAATATTTCTTTTTTATATTGAAATAAATTTTAATTATTATTATTTATTGATAAATAATAAAAATGTACCTAATATTTGGAGTATTAAGAAATCATTATTATAAAATAATATAATTGTTATTTACGATTACTCTGTATAATGTCAGTATTAAGATATTTAGCCTTTTTCAATACTATAGTTAAAATGTAAAAACGTCAATTCATTAAGAATGTTTTAATAGCTTAGTCTTAAATAAGTTAGAAATTGTAGTTAAGCAAAACATAAAATGTTAGCAATATTAAAACAAGTATAAAACATACTGCACACTACATTATCACTAAGATTTCATTGAAATAACAACCCAGACTTATAAATTATTTTATGGATGTAAAATAGCAGGAATAAATTAAAAACAATTTAATTGACGAAAGAGACTGATTTATTTTGCAATGTCAACACATATTATTATAATTATCAATAAATTATAAAATTATGTACAATTTGGGCTATGGCATTTTTGAATTTCAGGTTGATGTCGACGTCATGAATTAACAGTTCTAGAACAAAACAAAAAAAATAAACAATTAATACAGTAATATACTAAAATATTATAAATATAAGTAATAATATTGCTAAAATCAGACAAATAGATTCAATGTTATTTGAGTGAAACCATTATAGGTTATTATCAGCTAAAATAAAAATGAGACATTTTTAATGAACAATTCAACACAATATTAAATCATAATGATTATCGAGACAATAAATGAAAATTATTTTCCAAGTGTATTATAAAAATTGTATTACTTTTTAAAACTTATAATATAAGTAAATAATGTATAATATATTATATTTACAAAATTTGTTCTTGAAATTATTGAGAACTTAGTCGGAAGATTCTATAAATCGTTTAGTTATTTATGTTTACAAATGTTTGAAAGTATGGGTTATCTGTAACCAATGTATTATTTGACAATAATTAACGTATGAATAAACTATTACAAAAAAAAAAAAAAAATAATTAACCTATTGTTGAGTTATTTTAATTATAGTATATCATTAAAAATGTATAATAAAAATAATACATTGTATACTTATATGCTACATTTGTACGAAACACACGAGACAATAATTAATTGATTTATAGATCTTATCTATAATATCGGTTCACGTGCATACTCAATATGTTAATAAATATTGTTAAGAACAAAGTTACAATGAAAATTTAAAAAATTTAAAAAATTAAATATTAATCAAAATTCCAATTAAAATATCTTTTATAATATAAAATAAACTCACCATCAACTGGTTGGTGGCTGGGGTGGCTTTGGCGACCGATTTGATGGCCTTGGCAGATTGGACTTGTCCGACGACAACGATGTTCATTGTTACTTTTTCAGCACCCATTTTTGGATTTTGATTTGTTTTTGTGGAATGTAGTGAAAGCTAAAAGTATAGACAAAATATATAAAATGTAAATTATATAAATTAGTTAAAACAAATATTGTCATTAAGTAGATTATACATACTCACTGAGGATTAAATTTAAACAACAATTTTGTGTTATACCCAAATAAAGCAAAATTACTTCCTTTTATACTCTGTCGGGTTTTGGTCGATATACAACAGCGTCTGGTGGCGTGATTGCAATAAGTGTTCGTTGTTGGTTCATAGTTGATAAGGCACTTGAAAATGATTTGTTTTTATTCCCATCATGCGTCAGGTAATATTATGATTTATAATTTTACTATATTATGTCTTCTATATATTTAATTTGATATGTAGGTAAATATGTATATATACTTTATTCTTCTTACAACCAATACTTTTTTAGTAATTAAAGGAAAAAAAATAAGAAAACATCATTTTATGCATAACGCATATAGGGCATAAACATTTTTTGAAAAATCTCGATCGACATATGATTTTAATATGTACTACTTACTTTCCCACTAAATTTTTTAGTGGCTTCTGTTTTTTTTTTTAAGACACTATGTGGAGCGAATGTATTAATATACGTATTTTTTGTGTATACAAAAATGGTTCTATTTGCAATTCGAATGGTGGTGTCAAATAATAAATTTGATTTATTTTTCATTTTAAAGCTGTCAACATTTTTCTAAATGAAGGAGAATACTTTTGGTGTATCTTGAAAATGAATAATCGAAGTTACTTGAATGTTTATATGACCATTTTATACATAAAAAAAATTGCTTTTTTAAATTGTTGATAAAAATCTGTGGCCCTGTTAAAAAACTTAAAATTTTAATACAAGATCTCACATAATTTATTTAATACATATATACACAATAAACTTATTTAAAATTCAAAAGTATAATTTATTTTTATATGCATTTGAAGTTAACATTTTCATAAGTATTAAGTGTATATATATAATATTGGGGTATAATTATATTTTAGTTGTATATATCAGTTTATATATATAAATATAAGATAAAATCGATTGATTGTGTAATACATTTTTATTGCGTGAGTAATTAATTTTTAGATATTATTATAAACTTAAAATTAATATCAATTTTGAGTTTTTATTAATGTTAACTAACTTGTTATTATTTCATTATCGTTTAATAATAATACATTTGAAATGAATATTATTGAGTACAATGAACATAAACAATTTTTGTGAAGGAAAAAAACATATTATACTTAAGTGTGGGACTAAATAAAATCAATATACGTTAATATTATTATACCTAACATTTAATACACTACACATATTATTAAAAAAAACAGTCACTCAGCAATATTTTAATAAATTAATTATGCATATTCTTCTATCGTACTAGCTTCATTTTGCACACCCATTACACACCTTCAAAATGACAAGCTCACATACACTATAAAGTAGACCGAGAACCTAGTTTTATAATATTTCTAATCAAATTGTCTTAATATTAATATAATATACAAATAAAACAATGACTGTTAAATAACTAAAACTATACCTATTATATATTTATATTTATTGATTAATTATTCAATTTGAACAGAATTTGTATAAATAAGTAAACGCATACTTTGTTTGATAAAATAAGTAGTTGTCTTAAATTAATCTGACATAATCCATGCAGCTCAAAATGATAATGTCCGTGTAATCTTCGTTGTATAAACAACTTGATCTTAATATAAACAAAAATAATAATTCCGTAGGAGTCATGTACTTATGATGTATTAAATGTACGGAATGTAGTAAATACATCAATTATACCTGGCGTTTAATTCTAGGGTTTCTTTCTATTATGGACCGTTGATGTAAGACAAAACTCATCCGATTTATCTAAAAACCAAAAAAAAAAAAAAAATTAAAATAAGATGAAAACACAATTAATTTATTTTTTTATTGTTTTGTATGAATAAATATTGTATAATATTATACATATTATATTATTATACATAGGTATAAAAGTATTAAGATAATCGCATTTCAATATTTTTAATTCTATAATAATAATTGTAATAATATAGTTTAAAAACCTCTTTTTCCGTGATATTTCCAATCTTGTATAATAGCACAACATGGAATATTTTTACTGATAATTCTATTAAAATAAATACATAATAACCATCATTGATATTTCCTTTAGGGAAAAGTATACCACGATAAAATATACAAAAAATTTGAACAAAATTTGTTCCGATAAGACCTACTACGCCCGATAAACCATATATTGATGTATTGATATCGTTTAAACATTCTATAACTTCCAAATACAAATCTCTGAGTGTGCTTATTGTTGAATATCTTTCCAAGATTTGATCATTTATCTTGTTCACCAACCACTTAATGTACATTATTAGTATTATGTATTCACAAAATGAAACACACTGGAATAAATCCGAGAACAATGAATAAACCTAAAAATATATGGTTTTTATATGTAGTATGATGGTAAAACAAACAGCAAAGCATTCTAATTTAACAAAACAAATTGTGTTATTTACTTAATAAAGAGGAGTGCATCGATCTATTATCAAACAAGAAGATTATCTGCCTTTATGTTTGTAATATTTAAATTTATAAACATTTTCATATTGAAATGTTCTAAATAAGATTTAAATATGAATATATTATAAAAAGCACAAAGGTTATGATAGGTACACACACAAGTATTATTTTTCCCTCTTAGTTTTTTAATAGTTATCTCGCTTCAATATGTACGTGAAAAGTACAACATCTACTTCATCTATGTCGTTTGTAACAAGGAAATAATACTGATCGCAAGATAAAATATAAGAACGAATTTCAAGACTAAATACAGTTTTATATATAAAGTATAAACTATTTACTACAAACATATAGTCTTTGAGTTGCTTGAAAATAATAAATTGTACATATAATGTATGTAAGGAATATAATATCAAATCTATGACGGAATAGAAACAATTAAAAATATACTATTATACATCTATAAAAATAGCAATAAAATAATATTTTTATATTATAATACTTACCAATTGTTTTAAACGCTTTAATGTATTTGTTTCGTTAGAGTTGTACATATACCAATGTAGAATTCGTAAATTATATGCTAACAAATATAAATGAATTCCAACTATGGTAAACCAATTTATTTTAATTTTTATTGGCCTGACAATATTTAATTGTATTAACTTTTCGTGAATTGTTTCAAGTTTAGTTAATACCACGGATAGTTGCTTATCAAAAAATATTCGACACATATTAGAGACGAATTTTCCAATTATCATTAATTCGAAACAACTGATTATTATTATCGACGTTAATTCAAACAATTCCGAATCATTTGTTTTTATCTGTAAAATAAATTGTATAACGTGTATAATTTACCTTATTAGTAAGTTAATAACTTTTTACACGGTATTGCATACACTAAATATATATCATAAAATATTTAAGATTTAATATTATTAATATCATATATTTATATGTTTTAAAGAATTTATATTTGATATTTTTTTTACTCTTTTACTCTTATCGTGTAATTATATAATACATTTTTTATATCCCCCCTTTTCTTATATGTCATGTATTTAATACATCCATTATAGTTACTTACTCTTCATCTTTACTAAACAGCAGAGCGATACCCATTTGCTCACTATTTTTAAATATATACATTTAAATTATCTACTAAAGCTAATAAATTAATCTCTATGGTATATTGGCAGGTATCTATGTATAAAATAAACAATTGTCTTTTATTTTAGCTTATTTAACAGTTCATTTCAGATTATTCAGTTAGTTTTCACATCACAAGAATTTTCAGATTCAGAGTGATACACATAACGCCATGTATTGCATGGTTATTAAAATTTTACTTGACGTCGTTTCCTTGTGCAGAGTACTTGAAAAGATATGTCTACAAATCATATTTCACAAAAATACTGGTATGATACTGAACCCGGACATTTCGCCGCAACCTTTTCACCGCCGGTACATTAGTCACTGGACTATTTGCCCCAGACCCATATGATACATATAACACTAAAAAAGTCAATGTGAACAAGCCAGTAAAAATACTGTATCCGGTAATGTTGAATTGGAAGTATTTGTTTGTGAACACCGTGACGAGGATAGCTGAGTGAACTTACAGAACGTATGAGGAACTTCTTGTTCTAACAGCCTAAAGGTAAGAAGCCTAGGGTTCTTGTAAACCAACAATATCGGCTAGCGAAGCACTCTAAACCGATTTCGAACCTGGAAGCCACGCGCCAGCATACCGTCCTTAAAGAAGAACCAACTCAGATTTAAATATCATGAACAAGAAAAAATTGTTAAGGCCGACACACTCAAATAATATTTTTAGAAGTCACCACTGTAATATGCTAAGTTTTATGTAGTAGTTTTATGTTCTACTGTGCAAAGACTACATGGTGGTGGTACATACTATATAGATTTATTGTCATGTTAAACTATTTCGTTTGTTGTTTTTATTATTAGCAACATTTTAGTTATACCTATTGATAATATCTAGACCATTAATACAATACGTTATATTATATAACAATAGAATATAGTGAATAATTAAAAATTTAGTTGTTTATATGATATTATAAATATAAATTAAATTATAAAGCAGCGGTTTCCAATCCATGAGCCCACTTGTGGATTGTAAGCAGCGTGGGACTGAACCGTGGACCATATAATATTAAAATTAATAATGTAATATATATTATACAAAATAATATTATTATATATTTTTATAGTGTACCTAATAATATTACATATATTATATACATACGTGTGTTATTAGTCATTGGTGAGCCTCACAAAATTGGTGGTCCATACAACTGAAAAGATTGGGAATCACTGCTATAAAGGAGTTATAGGATAATTTTAGAAAATATTTTAATGATGTAAACTCCTCTGGTTTAAAGATCAAGATAATATCGGGTCTTATCATATTATGGTTAGTAATGTCTTCAATAAATGTTATTAATTGGATCATGATTTTCCATCAGTGAAGATTTCGAATCTACCAAGATCTCATCTTAGGTACGAAACGAATTTATGATTAAAGGAGGGTTTAATACATGAGATAAATAAACTATGTTCTTGTAATGAGGTGTATATTGGTTTGAAAAAACAGAATTTTTGTATTTTTATAGCTTTTGGAGACAACGTGGGTGATAAAAATGACAATAAATTGCATTTTGATTAGATAATTGATCAATTTTTTTCGGTATAATATTTATTTTATGTTTATAATAAAAAAAAAAAAAGACAATAATATATTATATTATACAATTCTGTTTTTTGGAAGCCATTCAATATTGTTACATACGTTAGTGCTAAACAAAATCGACTGCATGTATAAAATTAATTATGATTTTATTATATTTTATTGTACTTCTAATATTATTTAAATAAAATAAAATATATTAATTACCCATTTGTTGGCGTCGTATATTACTTTAAAGTTAAAACAAATTATAAAATATCGCAACACACTAAACACCACTGTCGTCTTAAAATTTCCCTGGTTGTAGTTTATACTACCAATACCGAATAACAAAAAAAACCTGTTCACATTATTTAAGACTGATCTCACATCCATAATTGTTTATATTGGTTTTATTTAAAAATTGAGTACAAAATTAAATGTTAGTGATAAATGTTTTGAGAATTATGTGAAAGCGTCACTATTATTTTAAAATGTTTGGCTACAAATTCATTTTGTATTGAAATGTTGTACAAAAATTATTGAAGTGAAAAACAAATATTGCTGGTAATTTATGTATATGCTTTATACTTATTACTCCTATATTATACTTGACATAATTATAATTAATCATATAATGCGTATTATAAAATATAAGTGATATGTTTGACAATTTTAAAATTCATTTTTATAAATTAACTAGAAGTATTACATGTAAGAAGTACTGATTGGATTTGATTCATTTCGTTTATTTATAAATTAAAAATACTCAATAGTTAATATTAATATTTAATCCTTGGTGACTCTACTACTTTTATCTAATTTATCTGTTAACCATATATGTTTAGTTTTAAATGGTTGTAGTTATTTTAATTATCTTGTCTCGTGAATATTTTTATGTTGTAATCTATCGTACTTAAATTACTCTCATACATATAAATACCTGCATTTCATAAAAATAAAATTTGTCGTTTGCGTTTTATAAATAAACAAAATATATTTTTAATATTTTCATATTGATATGAGAAAAACTTACGAAAGATCTTGCGTTTCACTTTTAAGCTTTCTGATCAAGTGTATAGTATTTATTACTTAATTTATAATTAAATAAAATTACAACCATCTAGAAATAGTTTACGAATAAAACTATTTCAAGTATAAAAATGATAATTTAAATATTTGGTAAAAATTTCAAATTTTTATGTTTATTTCTTTTGGAATTAAAGTAACCAATTTTATCTCAAAATAATTGATCGTTAATATTTTTTTTTTCTTAGTATTATTTGGTTTTTCATAATTATCAAGAAAAGTATTACAATGTTTTTACACTTGACCTCCTTCCACTATAAAGTATCATCTACCTCAATTTTTTTTTTACTAGAAATACTTCCAATGTTTAAATTCAAAACATTTTTACTATCTTAAAATGTGATGACTGATAAAAAAAAATACACTTCTTAATACAATTAATACAATTATCGTTGTCGTCAGAATCCATTACGACAATACAACGACAATCAAATTATTTGAAAATTATACCGGTTTTGTATACACTGAATTTAACTAAATAAAAAATGTTATTATGTATTATAAGAGTAAAGACATAAAAGTTATTATATAAGCTAAAATTGTCTGAATTAAAACGTCTATGACTATTTTTTATAAAAAATATCTTGATTATTGGAAAATAAATAAAGTTATTATTATATTTTAAACTATTTTAAGTCAATGCCACTTTACACTTAATAGAAAAAAATTGTGCTGATTCATTTTTAATATTTTCATACAAATATAAGAAAAATTTTTGTGGGTTCATGTACTTAAACCAATAGAAAATAAACCTAAATAAAATAATAAGTATTTACTTAAATACATTTTCATAACAAGGTTAACCTTATAAAAATATAGTTAGCTAGTTTTTTTACCATTCAAGCAAGTTTCTTAAAAAAAAAAAAAATTCTATTCTGTTCATTTTTAAAAATTTGGTGGTCTAAGAAATATATCGTTTTAATAATATTATAATATTAGATTGTATATTTTTTAGGAATTTTGTTTTGTTATTTTTTAAAAAAAAAAAAAAAAAAAACTTAAAATATTATAAATTTACAAATAAATAATAAGCAATTTAATTAACGGAAGAGACTGATTTATTTTGCAACGTCAATACATATTACAATTATCAATAACTTATAAAAATAGTAAGTACTGTTTGGCTATGGCATTTTTGAATTTGAGATTGATGTAGACGCCATGAATTAACAATTCTGAAATAAAACAAAAAATGTTGATTAATACAATATGCTATTTTATATAATAGTAATAAAAAATCTTGTTAAAATGATTAGTTTCAATGTTATTTGGATGAAATCATAGAAGATTATTATCAGTAATTACTAAAATAAAAATAAAACATTTTTTAGTAACAAACCAGTACAACTATATAATAAAACATATGAAACAATAATTAATTGATTTATAGATCTTATCTATAATATCGGTTTACGTGCATACTCATTATGTTAATAAATATTGTTAAGAACAAAGTTACAATACTAATTGAAAAATAAAAACAATTAAATATTAATCAAAATTGTAATGAAAATATCTTTTATAATATAAAATAAACTCACCATCAACCGGTTGGTGGCTGGGGTGGCTTTGGCGACCGATTTGATGGCCTTGGCAGGTTGGACTTGTCCGACGACAACGATGTTCATTGTTACTTTTTCAGCACCCATTTTTGGATTTTGATTTGTTTTCGTAGAGTGAAGTGAAATCTAAAAATATAGACAAAATATAAATTATTTAAATTAATTAAAACTAATATTAATATTAAGTTAGTTATATAATATACTCACTAAGGATTAAATTTGCACAAAAATTGTGTTATGCTTGAAAGAAGCATCTCTTCCTTTTATACTCTGTCGGCTTTTGGTCAATATTGAGCAACATTTGGTGGTGTGATTGTCACAAGCTTTCGTAATTGGTTTATAGCTGATAAGGTGCTTATACGTTGTGTAATATTATGATTTAAAATGTTACCATTTTACTAATTAGGTATATAAATATTTAAATCTAGTTAGTTACTCAATCCTTTTTTAGTAATAAGTGGTAAAAAATAAAAATAAACATGAACATTTACGCATAAGCATAAACATTTAAAAAAAAATAATGATCAACATTTGATTTTGTTATATTGTTTTATGCCAAAAGTAAATTTCTACAGATCATCAGTTGTTGCATTTGCAGTTTTTTATTAATTGTTCTTCAAGATTAGATACAAATTGATTTTCTTTTTCAATAAGTTTAATTCAATACTAGATTCATCAAATTTTGATTATTTTTAAAAGTTAATTAAAGTCATAAAAATTACTAAATATAATAAATAATCAGCCACAATTTTTTATGAGCATTAATTGTTTAATTTTTGACAGTATTTCTGAACGAATAAAATGTTTAATTTATATTGATAAATCATGGAAATTTAATACTTAGTTCTTCATAATATGTAATTATACTGGAACCAAAAAAATTCTAGAAAATATCTGAATTTTATTTATTTTTTTTTTATTGATTTTAAATTCAAATTGAGGTACAACTTGATAGGTAAACGATAAATATTGATTTTTGTTATTTTGCTTTAATTCAAAAATATTTTTGTAACGATTTCACCAAATTGTATATTTTATTTCATTGCACATTATATTACGACATTTTTTCATATAAAACAATCCCATTTATTGGTTATACAATAATAGATTAACAGATTCGTTTCTACTCAGAATCATTTTTTGTATTTATCTTTGAATATGAATTCAACACACTCATTACAGTGACATATACATACTCAATGATAAGGTGCATTCCAATTTTACGGTATAGTAAAGTAATTACATACTTTCTAACTATTTTTTTTTTCTTTAGCGATAAATGTATTAATGTATACATTTGTTTGTAGTTTTTATAGAATAAATAATCAAATAATGCTGTGATTTTCTACTCTTACAGTGGTATCGACTAACTAGTTGGATTTATTTTTGTATTTTAAAGTAAACAACGACCGGGATTCTTCTAACGTAACTAGAAAACGAACAACCGTAGATTCTTGAAATTATCATCTTATATTATAATCATTTTCTGTATTATACTATTTTTTAGATATTTTGTGTCTTTTTGAGCTGTGCATATTTTCATTTTTCAATTTTTATAATTTTTATATCTGAATAAAAATTGCAAATTCACTTATATATATTTTTCTTGAACTGATTTTTGAAGTTTTCTTTTAATTAAAAAGAAGGATCATAAGTTCTTGAAATTAACAACAAATGTTCATATGATAATTTTCTTTAAATGAAATTTTTTTTAAATATTTTGAGTTTTTTTAACTATTATAATTTATTAAAATTGGAATTTTGGATATATTTTTTTTTCTTCTGTTAAAAAGCTTGAAATATTAATAAAAGATCCCATACCAGCTATTTTAATAAAAATGTAAACATATTTAAAATACAAAGGTTTAATTTATTTTTAAAAGCATTTTAAATTAGTCTGCAAAATCATAAAAGTTTACATATTATTATACAGTTGAAAATGTTTATGGAAATTTAATACACCAATTTTCACAAGTAGTCTATACTGAAACCTAAAATTCTGAAAATAATTTTGCATTATTTTATTTTTTTTATATATATGTTTTTAAATTTTAGATAAAATTATCATATTATGTTTAATTAATACAACTTTTACGTATATAATAATATTTTATTCACACAATGATAATTTAAAATGCAATGTTTTCTAAAAAAATTAATTCAATAATATACTGCATGTTAATAGTGACATAAATTACTTCAATAGCAATATCAAAAATACATTTCATGAAATACAATAAATGATATAGATTCTAGATGAAAGACTGTTCAAAATCATTTTTTGTATACCATGACTTTTTCATCATTGAATTAAAATTAAACACATTCGTCAAGAGCAATTGTCTCCAATTAGTATTTCTATGATCCGATTATATAAACAAACATTTAAATCATTAGATGTTTTACATGATATTATGACGTGATATTAATCACCTTTAAGCATTTTATCAGCCAATAAGACAATAATCGACGATGAATTTTATCAAATAGATCAATCACGCCAATATACCAACCCGCATATAATTTTCATATGTATATAAAAATATGTCCAAATGCTCGATTCCAACATAACACATTTTTTGTTAAATTTTATTCTCTGGTAAGTACCTATCAAACAACAATTTTCATTCGTTGATGTTTTGAATTTACAACAACATTTATATATTATATATTAATTGATTTACAGTTCTCAATTTAATTCTCAAAAACCAACCAATAAATCAAAAATGGGCGCTGAAAAAGTATCCATGAACATCCATCGTTGTCGTCGGACAAATCCAATCTGCCAAGGCCATCAAGACCGTCGCCAAGATTAGCACAGCCACCAATAAATTGATGGTAAGCTTATAAACTAAATAAAAAATTCAATTTTTGAGTAGTTATAATAAGTTTTATTATACAATTTATATTAATTACGATAAAACGACTAGCCTATTTTCAATTTATGTTATATTTCTAATACTTCTAATACTAAAATTAAGTTTTAATTTGTATTATTATAACATAATTTCTAGTACATAATATTATATCTATACTTATTAGTTTTTACCAATCAACAATATTTTAAACAAAAAACATAATATTTTTATAATATTGATTATTTTGAAGTTATAATAGTGGTACCTATCGATGAACCTAAGAACATAAATATAATACAATATATTAAATATTATGCTATTTAATAATTTAGTAAACCTAAATCGTAATTGTTTTTTTTTTTACTCTAGTTAACAAATAAAAATGTATTATTAATTACATATTATTTGTTTTGTTTCAGAACTGTTAACTTATGTAGTTCATCAACCGCAAACTCGAAAATGTCATACCCTAAACAAAACATATATTTTTATAATATGTATCGCCACAACCAAATAAATAAGACTTTTCCGATGTATATCTTGTTTGATTTATTATTTATAATCCTAATTATTAAAATTTTAGTTGAATAAAAATGTTATTATCTATTTTAAATTAAATGTTTATTAACAACTTTAAATATACACTATCAATAATTTATAATTAAGAAATAAGAAAAAAATTAAAAAATAAATCAAATGCATACGATTATTTTATTATTATACAGAAAACACAAATGTTGAAACTAAAAAGAATGATGGTACCTAAAACTATTTCTTATTGTGTATTAAATTGTATCATATTGAAAATAAAAACTTGATAACTTATAACTAAGTGTAAAATCAACTAAAACTCAAAATGGTTAAAATTTACAAGCTATGGTTTCCCAATAAGTTAATAATATAATATAATCAATGCTTGACTTTGCAAAATTAAAGTAGAGGGTCCTTGTTTACTTTAAAAAAAAACGCGCCTATCAATTGTTAAATATAACTGATCTATAAGAGCTATGCCCCGTACCCCTTAATATCTCTCTTTAAATTATATAAAAAAAATTATAAATAATCAATTTTAAAAATTTAAAAAAAATATGAGTAAATATAAGACATCGTAATTATTGTACCTATTATATATATCATATACCTATTATAATTATAAATAATAATAAACTCAAAAGGATAATAAAAGTAAATAAATAAAAAACCATCCATTTTTAGCTATTTATTTAAACAATTGTATAAATTATTATTAGGTTAGTATAATGTTGATTTTCATCTTCCAATTTTATAGTGTTTGGATAAAAATGTTCTTCTAAATCTCATTCTTCACTTATTATCCAAGATTTTACATATCTACTTAATATAAATCTATTTATAGGTGGACATTACAGTAGATTGTAATGAGCGTATTAATTACAACGATGATAACAATTAAATTAAAAAATAAAAATATTTTAATCGATCATAATTGATAAAAAATATTAGTGGATATTGATAACAGTGGTAACTAATGAATGTTATCATCATTATTTATTTAGTTTATTTTTTTTCCAGGCATTTCATCTTCAAATAGTTATTGAGACATAATAATCTATAATTATCATTAGATAAAAAATGAATTAATTCAATATATTATTACAGTAATGTAATAAAACAAATAAATACAAAACTATACAGTAGTATGATTTTCCAGGTTTTTATTTTTAAATATATATACCTACTCAGATTCAAACATTTTTCCCAAAAATAAAAATTCAAAAATTAACTACGATAATAATATAATATAATTGTTATAAAAATAAAATATTAATTTATTGTACAAATAAAAATGTGTTTATCGTATATTAATACGATTTTAAGAATAAAACAAATATTAACAATATATTTATATTTATATTAAAATTACTGACTAAGAGATATCATAGATTGTAATATAATGACGTGAATACAATTTAATGGTATATTATTGTATTCGATAATAATTTTTTTCAAAGAACAAAATAAATAATTATTTTACCATTTTTACCTAAAAATTACAAATTAACCAATTGGTTTATAGTTTGAAGTTTCCATGGTAATATTGTTTATTGCATATTATATAGATATAATTTTTTATAATTATATAATATAAATAACTATTAAAAATATTATATATCAGCTAACATAATTTAGTAAGTATTAACCAAATATTTTATTCAATAATAGTATATGTATTAAAAACGATCCTGTCAATCTAATGTTACTAAGTGTATTTTATTTGTATTGCTATTATAGTAATTTATTTTACTATAGGTAATATTTACGGAAGGGATGAATCATGTTTATTAGAAAATATTTTATTTATTTTATCATAAATTTTTAATTATTATAATGGTATGAATATTTATAGCATAGTATACTACAATTATAAACTTTTGAATCAATACCAGCATAGATTGTATAACGATTGAATAGCATCGTTATTAAATAGGTGCTATAATATAAAACTATTTAAGCCTTTGAAAAATGTCACTATGTGTATAGAACATAAACATTGGTGTAAAAGTCTAAAATTAACATAAACATGTTTTTGAAATACAAATTTTATTCAATATAAATATATATAATTATATTTATATATACATTCTTTTTGAATACGTTATTATTTATGAGTTATATTATTTTCAATTTAAGTTTAATTTCTGTAAATTATTAACCTATTTTGCACAGATATTATTGATTTTATCTATTTCATTGTTTCCCCAAAGTTTGTAATATGATATAACTAATTAAATAACGAAGTAAAAATTTAAAAAATGTTTGTAGTCTAAATAAAATCATAAATATTAATCACACACAAATTTATATATTAAATTGTTATGCGAACATTTAAATGTTCCATTGGTTTGTGGTATTAGATTTCATGAATCTAAAAGTACTTACTGATTACCAAGAAATATAAATTAATAATATATAATATTTAATACTGTGACGAAAAGGGGATAAGTTTGGTAATCATTGATCTACTAGAAACACGTTAGGTAAATCATTTAGTAAAATAGGAACATGGAAAAATTACTATTAGGGACTTATTATTAAACATATATTAATTTGTTATAAAATTACTGATAGCTTGTGTGATTAAACATATGAAAATGTATCAACTAGAGATAAAATGTGTACACATATAGTTTAGTAATTATTAATGAACAATTACGTAGATATAGTGAGATACAATTAAGTATGAGGTTTATGGATAAAATAAAAATATCAATATCAAATATCGGAAGAGACTGTTTTATTTTATGGTGTCAACATCAAAATGATTATTACATATTGTATTGTTCGGCTATGGCATTTTTGAATTTGAGATAGATGAACTACGAAAATTAACAGTTCTGAAAAAAAAAAACAAAAAAATACAAATCAACTATAACGTACATTAACCTTGTATTAGAATAATAATATAAATATAAATCATAGAATTATAATTTAAATTAGGTAGATGTAATAAAGTAACATCTTTATTGCGCTACAAATAATAAATAATTAAAATGTAAATGCAATTGTTGTATTCAACATTTTTAAACTTAAGAAATGTCTTAAAAATCAGAATTTGTACTTAATTTTGTTTGAATAAATAAAACATTTTTTATTCAAAATATATTATTTTAAAGCGATTTTATCATTTTTTTTTTTTTTTTTGTACCGAATAAAATTATAAAATAATAATAATTGAAATTAGTTTAGTTAAAGAAAAAATGTATATAATTTATTTAAAAAAATGTTAAAAAAAGTGCAAAAAATACAAATAAGTAAATGAATTTTTGAATCATCAATTCAAAAATTAAATATATTCCAAAACGAAAAAGGATACCTATGTTTTTATAGTAAAATTAATAATATTGGTCACTGTAATATAATAATATAAGGTACAACAAAATATATATAAATTGAAAATTAATATTTACAATAATTTTAAAAGATAAATATAGAAATCAAATTGAAATTTAAAGTGATATAAAAATACTTATAATATTATGTACTTACCATGAGTTGGTTGGTGGATGGTGTAGCCTTGGCGACGGTTTTGATTGCCTTGGCAGATTGAACTTGTCCGACGACAACAATGTTCATGGATACTTTTTCAGCGCCCATTTTTGATTTGTTGGTTGGTTTTTAAGGATTAAATTGAAAACTGCAAATTAAAAATAAAAAAAAAATGTTATTAGTTTTAAATCAAAATAAAACTATTATTATTGCTTCGTACTTACCAAAGAATAAATTTGCACAAAAAGATGTGTTATGTCGGAATCGATATCTGGGACGTCTTTATATACAATTCCGCCGACCAGTTTAAAGTGGGGCGACAGCGTGGCGTGATCATTGTAATATTTTGTCGATCATTTATTTGAAAATTATAATATTATAATATACACTATACAAATAAATACACGCATTGTACATAAGTTTTAACTGTATGATGTACGTGTAATCTTAATTTTTAAATTCCATACATCCGTTGCATAATAATACAATACATTTATATGTAGCATTACTTAACAAAATAAAACATAATTGGTAAAATAAATTTGTATACAACGTACACACACAAAATAAGACAAATACAATTTTTAAATGTACTAAATTTCAATTATTTTGAACTTTATAATTTATTTTATTAAATAATTTTTATTGAAGTTAATAATAAACATTTGTAATTTTTAGCAGATACTATTATGAAATGTACAATTAGGATTATGAACTATGATACTTGTGTGCTCTGCGTGAAATAACCTAATACAATACCAATAATTACTTATTAAATTAAAACAACTAACAAGAATTATTGTTATCTTAGTTATTGACATTTGTTTGTATAATTTACACTATAATTATAAAAAAAAAATCATTAAAATCATAAGATAATAACCAATTTTAATTTGTTTAGAATTGTTGATTTTTCTTTTTCTATAAATGTTGATAAAAATATATGTTTTTGTCACAATGCTTGAAGATTTTAGTATAAGGTTCCTTATAATTTTTTTTTTTGGTTATTTTGCAGAAGAGTTTTTAATTTAATTATTAATCGATATATTTTTCAAAATAGCGAAAATTAACAAGTTATTGTGTAGTTAAAAATGTATACAATTTTATACTGTAGATTTAAAAATAGTATACAAGGTTCCTTTTAAGTTTTTTAAAAAGTATTAAAAGAAAAGTGGAGTGTACTTTTTCAAACATTTTTTATGAGTGTTTGAATTTTAAATTTTGACAAAATTAAATATTGATTCGTTTATTAGTAATTTATCATCAAACGATTTTTGGTATTATTTTAATTAAATTATTGATGACTTATAAATTGTTTATATAAAAATATTGAAATACCTAATGATAGTTTTCTTTATTGGATTATGCGTAAAAATTTGCCACTATTTGTAGCCATTATGAAAAATATCATTATATAATAAATATTAAAATAATAATAATAGTTATTATTATTATTAATATACACATCAAATTATTATAATGATCTTGTCACGCCACGGCCTCGATTTGAATTTATAAGTAAAATAATTTATTTTGTAAAATAATCTTGACGCCAATTTATATTATATATTTAGATGAAATTAAATTTGAAATTTAAAAATTTTAATTTTATAAATTCTATAAATTTTAAAAGTTATAAATACAATACACTTTTAATAAACAATCGTCATAATATATCGATGATCACGCCACGCTGTCGCCCCACTTTAAACTGGTCAGCGTGAGTGAGTGTATATAAAGGCGTCCGAGACCAAGATTTCGACATAACACATCTTTTTGTGCAGATTTCTTTTTTGGTGAGTACGAAATAACAATAATAGTTTTATTTTTTTATTTAAAATTAATAACATTTTATTTTTATTTTTAATTTGCAGTTTTCAATTTAATCCTCAAAAACCAACCAACAAATCAAAAATGGGCGCTGAAAAAGTATCCATGAACATCGTTGTCGTCGGACAAGTCCAATCTGCCAATGCCGTCAAAATCTTCACCAAGGCCACACCAGCCACCAACCAACTCATGGTGAGTACATGATATTATATGTATTTTTATATAACTTTGAATTTCAATTTGATACCTACATTTATCGTTTAAAATTATTGTATATTTTGTCAATATTATAAATACGTACAGCTTAAAATCTCAGTTCGATCATTTTGTTCAACTGGTTTAATTAATTTGTTTAAAAAAAAAAAATGTTGAAAATATAAATACAACAATTTATATTGTAAATTACGTAATTTTTAGTTTAAATCTGATGAATTTAATTGCTCAAAATTATCAAACATATGTTATTATTATTTTATTTAAAAGTATTTATTATTATTTTTCTTCTTAGTATTTTTTATAATACAATAATAGTTATTCAAAATAATTAAATTTAAATTTACATTATAGCTATTAATGTAGTATTTTTAATTATATTTATTTAAGTAGTATTTATAGATATTAGTTTTAAATAACATGTTTTATCTTTGTTTCAGAACTGTTAATTTATGTACTCCATACAACATAAACAAAAATGCCATAGCCCAAACAGTACAATAAAATGTATCTAATCTATATTAGTATTGACACCAAAAAATAAATCAGTTATTTCCGACATACGTTACTGTTTTGTCTTATTTTTTTTTAAATTTTACCTGTTTCAATGTCCTAAGTATTGATCTGTGATACTTTAATCATAAGGTGGTACTATGTATATATATATATATATATATATATATATTACCCTTATAGCTAATATCCACTTTGTGTTTTTATTTAATCTTTACCGCTTTAAATTATTTTATGAGTGTTTAAAAATTATGTAAATTCATTTGTATATTTATTTAAAACAATAAGTTTAATTTACTTAAAATCAGCAACTATTGTAAACTATTAACTATACGGACTAAAAGTCACATTTTTTTTATTTATCTTATAAATAATTAAAACACAGTTAGAGTGTAAAATAACCATTCAAATTTTAATAACTATAATGACTATTGTGCACTTAACCTTATTTGACTTTTACTTAAACAACTTCTCGAAATAGTTATTTTCATTTCCTTGTCAATAAAATAAGCAATTCCATACATTAATAAATCAAAGAAAATAATAGTTTGAATTCTGTTAATATCGGCAACAGTTACAAATCATAAATCCTATAATAATATTTTTTTTTTACTTCATTTAAAAATATAAATAAAGACAATTAATTATGAGTGTGGGATCAGTGTTAAATTATTTTAATAGATGTTTTTTGATATTCGGTATTGGTTGTACTAACTACGGCCAAAGAAATTTAAAGACGAATGGGATGTTTTATTTTTTACGATATCTATTAATTTCTATGGGTTTCTTTGTAACCTATGACTTAAACCTATGGGTAATGACTATAATTAATTTTGTTTTAATAGTTGTATATATTAACCATATGCAGAGGTTATGATACGTTGAAATACATTTTATAATTTCATAAAGTTTATTCAATTTAATTAGTCAATAAATTCTTAATTTTTTATATCTAAATTTTAAATAATCTTAATATAAATATTTATTTTTACGCAATTTATGCAGTATTGATCAGTGATGAATTTTGAATATTGAATACTTTTACTATATCATAATGTGCAGATAACTGTAAAATGTATGTATACAATTTTATTTTATAGCTATCAAAAAATGAGCAAGAAGTATCCGAAGTAACATCACTAATAATTATCACCTGTTATGAGTTTATGGTTATTGGAAAATTCATAACAACTCTATGGCGTATATTTTTCGATAAAAAACTATCCATCATATTGACAAAACTTGAAAAAGTTCACGAAAAGTTGATTTCCTTAAATATGGCACGCCCAATGAAAATAAAAATGAATTGGTTATTCATTACTGGAATTACTGTACATTTTATAGTAACTATTACAAATTTGTTATTATGGATGAAAATTCATAACAAAAATTTAGCAATAATTAAAATGGTAATTATTTATAAATATACACATATTATTTAATTTTACAAATAACTAGATATAAATTAATCAATTGTTCATTGATCTTTTGCTTTAAATATCGTCACCTCTTTTAGAAGATGTTTATCAAAACCGTAGTTTATACACAACTTAAAATAAAGATACAATTAATTGATTTGTAGTGCCATCGATTATAGAATAGACGGAGAGGTAATGGTACAGGGTTTTTCAATGATTAAAACTGGATTCCTAATAGCTGTCGATAGGTAGTGTTATAGGGATTAACAGGGAATAATTCATATTTATAGACCGGTTCGTGGTAGTGAAAAATATTGAATTTTTATACGTATTTCTTTAGGGACCACCTTGAATTTTTACACCCACCGCGTTGCTCATCTAATATGAGAGAATACCACCATTTTTGTTTTATCAATACACTAGTGCTTACCTACCAATTGCACCTTAAACTTACGACTGCTTTGCATGTTTAGTGAATGTATCAAATCTGTACTTGTGCTTCATAATTCCCAGGGATGTATTGGAGCGTATACTCATAACAATATTTATAAAGAAATGCATATACCTGAAAAAAATATTCATTTTATAGGTATACTGTTGGTAAGTGTTGAGTAGACGATGAATGGTGACAAATGGAAAAGGGTATATCATTTTATTAATTGTATTTGAAAATTTAAAATTGGTTTTTTAAATTCTATTGTATAAAATTAAAAATAATAAATGTACGGTTGAATATTACTTATTAGGTCGTATTATATGGTATACTCGTATAATCTAAGTGTGTGGTATAATCAAATATAATATAATTTTTACGGCTATTATTGACAGTACTGTTTATATTCAATTACGGTACGCATGTATGCGTTTTATTTATATTATTTTTCGAGTGGAGCGAGAACAATTTTTGGTATGGATATTGACTTAGTGTTGAGCGAAGTAAGAAAATTTTCTTAGAAAAACCTATACATATTAAAAAATATGACGTATACTCGAGACATTATTTACCAATACATCCCTGATAGTGCCTTTATTATAATTGTATTCATATTATGAATAGTTAACAAATATTAACGTTGCATGGTATATTTCGAGTTCTGGATGCTCTGTATTCTAAAATCAATGGTAGTACATATGTAGAATAGATATAATGCACACTTGGCCGTAATATAATTTCAAATATTCTCTATTTTTAGGTCTATTGGATATGTTTGATTTTTAGCGAATGTGGTTCATTTTATGAATACATACTACTAATATCATATATACGGTGGATGGTTTACGTGATAAATGAAAGTATTTTGGAAAGAAAATCATGTTTAAGTACATACAGAGATATGCATTTGGAAGTTGTAGAATGCTTAAACGATATCAATAGATCAATTTATGGATTGCCGGTCATTGTAGCATATATTACAGGAAATATTTGTGAAATTATTATAAAAATTTACAGTCATACTTTATTTCCCAGACACTATAATACAGACGATAGTTATTATTTTGTATATCCTATCATAGGATTGTTATTAAAAACCGCAAATGTTATAATATTATACGGAATTGGTCACATAACAGAAAAAGAGGTTTTTAAATATTATATTATATAATTAGAATTATGTAATTTAATAATTTTATTGTTCTAGTACTGTTCTACTAATATATTTTAATACTATGATTAATATAATAAAAAAAAATTTATATTTATTAACATTTTTAACGCTATTATTTTAATCTCTTCCAAACATTTTTGATAAGATTTAAACATTAACAGTGAAAAATGTGATCAGACATTAGATTAGAACTTTAAAAATTGAACATTGTGTTAGATTTGTGAGTTTATCTTATTTCAATTTACTATTTTTGGTTTTAGATTAACCGGATGAGTTCTGTTTTACATCAACGGTCCATAATAGAAAGAAACACTAGAATAAAACGTCAGGTATAATTCATGTATTTACTATATGTGATTTGTATTAGATTTTTGATTAATATGGGATTATTATTTTTATCAAGATCAAGTTTTTTATGCTACAAAGAGTGCACAAATACTATCGTTTTGAGCTGTATGGAACATGTCAAATTAATCTAAGACAATTACTCATCTTAGTCAACAAAACATTTGCTTATTTAATAATTCAAATTATGTTTAAATTAAATAAAACAGTAAATGTAAACAAAAATAATTATAATTCAATTATTTATATATTATTTTTTTATTACTTCTATTGCTGATATAAATAATATTTAGTAAACATATGGGATCAAAAATAATTATGTTCTTTTTTAATAAATAAGTCACTACTACTTGTAGGTTAGAATTTAAAAAAGAATAATGTACAAATACTATTCATTTATATAATAAGTTTATTAAAGGCCATCTCAGTATCATTATACAGTTTGTATAGTATATTTTGATTGGAGTAACAAAATAAGTTTAGTTTGTGTGTTTTTATTTATTTCCTTGTCTATAAGCATTTTTATATCTTAAAATAAATGCTGCAAATTTTATAATAGTTTTGGATAGAAAATAAGCTGTAGTAAACTTTTTAAAACAGTTAAGGAAATGGGAAGTTTTACACAAAATACAGTTTATGAAAAATAAATTTTTTTTCGCATTTCCTCTAATAATTTCATCATAAAAGCAGTTCTCAATTTTATTCTCCAAATTGGCTTTAAAATTTAATTGTTTTAGATTTATACATTTCTTCCATTCTTGTTTTTATTTTAAATTTTATTACTTTATTCACCAGCGTTATTGATTGTTATCATCATTATTAATTTAATTTAATTTTTATTCTGGCATTTAATTTTCAAATAATTGTTGAGATATAATTATCTATGGTTTAAATACCTATCATTAAATAAAAAATCATTTAATTTAATACGTTATTACGTTAATCTAATAAAACAGACAAACAAAAAACTATACAGTAGTGTGACTTTCTAGGTTTTATTTTTAAACATATATATCTACTCAGATTTACACATTTTTCCTTGAAATAAAAATTGAAAAATTAACTACGAACAACAATTTATGCTTATTGTACTAAAATAAAAAAAATATTAAAAAAATATTAATATTTATACTGAAATTACTAACGTAGAGATGTATGTATGTATTGATTGTAATATTATTATGACGTGAATACAATTGAATGGTGTATTAGTACCAATTATATTTTTTTTTGAAGAACAAAAAAAATATAATTATTTTACCTTAAAATTACAAACAACAAAGTGGTTTATAGTTTGAAGTTTCCAAGGTAATATTTCTTACTAATATGAAAAACTATTAAAAAATATTATATATTATATCTAGTATAATTTAGTAAGTGTTAAATAAATATTTTATTCAATAATAGTGTTTGTATTAAAAACGATCCTATCAACCTTATATTACCAAATATATTTAATTTCCATTGCTATAAAGACATTTATATTACGATAAGTATTATCTACAGTTATTTGAATCATGTTTATAAGAAAATATTACATTTATTTTATTATTAAAGTAAAAGTAAATATAATATTTATATCATGCTAGCTATGCGTGTATCTCAATTTCAGTCTGTAGAAGCTGTCTTCGCTAACTATTATTTAATTTGTATTAATTTTTGAGATAATACCAATATACGGTAGATTAAAGAATAATTGAATAGTATCGTGGTTTAAATAGGTAATGACATTACATTAATTAAATTTTTTAAAAATGTTACTATGTGTATAAAATATAATAATATGTGTTAAAGTTTAAAACCAACATAAATATATTTTTTAATTATATATATATATATATTAATAAATAGTGTGTTTTCAATATGTCAGTTTTGAGTTATATTATTATCAATTAAATTTGAATAAGCGTAAATTATTAACTTATTTTAGGCAGATAAGTTATTTGTTAAATAATACAAATAATATAAATTAATAACACAAATTCATATATAAAATCGTTTTGTGAATGTTTAAATGTTCCTTTAATTTTTTATATTTGTTTTTCGAGATCTTAAAACTACTGGTTATTAAAAATTAAAAGTTGTTATCATTAGTGTGATGAAATTTTTAATTCATAATTAATGCATAATAATATGACGAAAGGGAGATAAGTTAGTGAACCACTGATTTAGTGGACACATCTAAAATTATATGACAAATAATATAAATTAATAACACAAATTCGTATATAAAATCTAGTGACTATTAACAGACTACAAATATTATGATTGAAGATTATTTTTGTTTACATTTACTGTTTTATTTAATTTAAACATAATTTGAATTATTAAATAAGCAAATGTTTTGTTGACTAAGATGAGTAATTGTCTTAGATTAATTTGACATGTTCCATACAGCTCAAAACGATAGTATTTGTGCACTCTTTGTAGCATAAAAAACTTGATCTTGATAAAAATAATAATCCCATATTAATCAAAAATCTAATACAAATCACATATAGTAAATACATGAATTATACCTGACGTTTTATTCTAGTGTTTCTTTCTATTATGGACCGTTGATGTAAAACAGAACTCATCCGGTTAATCTAAAACCAAAAATAGTAAATTGAAATAAGATAAACTCACAAATCTAACACAATGTTCAATTTTTAAAGTTCTAATCTAATGTCTGATCACATTTTTCACTGTTAATGTTTAAATCTTATCAAAAATGTTTGGAAGAGATTAAAATAATAGCGTTAAAAATGTTAATAAATATAAATTTTTTTTTATTATATTAATCATAGTATTAAAATATATTAGTAGAACAGTACTAGAACAATAAAATTATTAAATTACATAATTCTAATTATATAATATAATATTTAAAAACCTCTTTTTCTGTTATGTGACCAATTCCGTATAATATTATAACATTTGCGGTTTTTAATAACAATCCTATGATAGGATATACAAAATAATAACTATCGTCTGTATTATAGTGTCTGGGAAATAAAGTATGACTGTAAATTTTTATAATAATTTCACAAATATTTCCTGTAATATATGCTACAATGACCGGCAATCCATAAATTGATCTATTGATATCGTTTAAGCATTCTACAACTTCCAAATGCATATCTCTGTATGTACTTAAACATGATTTTCTTTCCAAAATACTTTCATTTATCACGTAAACCATCCACCGTATATATGATATTAGTAGTATGTATTCATAAAATGAACCACATTCGCTAAAAATCAAACATATCCAATAGACCTAAAAATAGAGAATATTTGAAATTATATTACGGCCAAGTGTGCATTATATCTATTCTACATATGTACTACCATTGATTTTAGAATACAGAGCATCCAGAACTCGAAATATACCATGCAACGTTAATATTTGTTAACTATTCATAATATGAATACAATTATAATAAAGGCACTATCAGGGATGTATTGGTAAATAATGTCTCGAGTATACGTCATATTTTTTAATATGTATAGGTTTTTCTAAGAAAATTTTCTTACTTCGCTCAACACTAAGTCAATATCCATACCAAAAATTGTTCTCGCTCCACTCGAAAAATAATATAAATAAAACGCATACATGCGTACCGTAATTGAATATAAACAGTACTGTCAATAATAGCCGTAAAAATTATATTATATTTGATTATACCACACACTTAGATTATACGAGTATACCATATAATACGACCTAATAAGTAATATTCAACCGTACATTTATTATTTTTAATTTTATACAATAGAATTTAAAAAACCAATTTTAAATTTTCAAATACAATTAATAAAATGATATACCCTTTTCCATTTGTCACCATTCATCGTCTACTCAACACTTACCAACAGTATACCTATAAAATGAATATTTTTTTCAGGTATATGCATTTCTTTATAAATATTGTTATGAGTATACGCTCCAATACATCCCTGGGAATTATGAAGCACAAGTACAGATTTGATACATTCACTAAACATGCAAAGCAGTCGTAAGTTTAAGGTGCAATTGGTAGGTAAGCACTAGTGTATTGATAAAACAAAAATGGTGGTATTCTCTCATATTAGATGAGCAACGCGGTGGGTGTAAAAATTCAAGGTGGTCCCTAAAGAAATACGTATAAAAATTCAATATTTTTCACTACCACGAACCGGTCTATAAATATGAATTATTCCCTGTTAATCCCTATAACACTACCTATCGACAGCTATTAGGAATCCAGTTTTAATCATTGAAAAACCCTGTACCATTACCTCTCCGTCTATTCTATAATCGATGGCACTACAAATCAATTAATTGTATCTTTATTTTAAGTTGTGTATAAACTACGGTTTTGATAAACATCTTCTAAAAGAGGTGACGATATTTAAAGCAAAAGATCAATGAACAATTGATTAATTTATATCTAGTTATTTGTAAAATTAAATAATATGTGTATATTTATAAATAATTACCATTTTAATTATTGCTAAATTTTTGTTATGAATTTTCATCCATAATAACAAATTTGTAATAGTTACTATAAAATGTACAGTAATTCCAGTAATGAATAACCAATTCATTTTTATTTTCATTGGGCGTGCCATATTTAAGGAAATCAACTTTTCGTGAACTTTTTCAAGTTTTGTCAATATGATGGATAGTTTTTTATCGAAAAATATACGCCATAGAGTTGTTATGAATTTTCCAATAACCATAAACTCATAACAGGTGATAATTATTAGTGATGTTACTTCGGATACTTCTTGCTCATTTTTTGATAGCTATAAAATAAAATTGTATACATACATTTTACAGTTATCTGCACATTATGATATAGTAAAAGTATTCAATATTCAAAATTCATCACTGATCAATACTGCATAAATTGCGTAAAAATAAATATTTATATTAAGATTATTTAAAATTTAGATATAAAAAATTAAGAATTTATTGACTAATTAAATTGAATAAACTTTATGAAATTATAAAATGTATTTCAACGTATCATAACCTCTGCATATGGTTAATATATACAACTATTAAAACAAAATTAATTATAGTCATTACCCATAGGTTTAAGTCATAGGTTACAAAGAAACCCATAGAAATTAATAGATATCGTAAAAAATAAAACATCCCATTCGTCTTTAAATTTCTTTGGCCGTAGTTAGTACAACCAATACCGAATATCAAAAAACATCTATTAAAATAATTTAACACTGATCCCACACTCATAATTAATTGTCTTTATTTATATTTTTAAATGAAGTAAAAAAAAAATATTATTATAGGATTTATGATTTGTAACTGTTGCCGATATTAACAGAATTCAAACTATTATTTTCTTTGATTTATTAATGTATGGAATTGCTTATTTTATTGACAAGGAAATGAAAATAACTATTTCGAGAAGTTGTTTAAGTAAAAGTCAAATAAGGTTAAGTGCACAATAGTCATTATAGTTATTAAAATTTGAATGGTTATTTTACACTCTAACTGTGTTTTAATTATTTATAAGATAAATAAAAAAAATGTGACTTTTAGTCCGTATAGTTAATAGTTTACAATAGTTGCTGATTTTAAGTAAATTAAACTTATTGTTTTAAATAAATATACAAATGAATTTACATAATTTTTAAACACTCATAAAATAATTTAAAGCGGTAAAGATTAAATAAAAACACAAAGTGGATATTAGCTATAAGGGTAATATATATATATATATATATATATATATATATACATAGTACCACCTTATGATTAAAGTATCACAGATCAATACTTAGGACATTGAAACAGGTAAAATTTAAAAAAAAATAAGACAAAACAGTAACGTATGTCGGAAATAACTGATTTATTTTTTGGTGTCAATACTAATATAGATTAGATACATTTTATTGTACTGTTTGGGCTATGGCATTTTTGTTTATGTTGTATGGAGTACATAAATTAACAGTTCTGAAACAAAGATAAAACATGTTATTTAAAACTAATATCTATAAATACTACTTAAATAAATATAATTAAAAATACTACATTAATAGCTATAATGTAAATTTAAATTTAATTATTTTGAATAACTATTATTGTATTATAAAAAATACTAAGAAGAAAAATAATAATAAATACTTTTAAATAAAATAATAATAACATATGTTTGATAATTTTGAGCAATTAAATTCATCAGATTTAAACTAAAAATTACGTAATTTACAATATAAATTGTTGTATTTATATTTTCAACATTTTTTTTTTTTAAACAAATTAATTAAACCAGTTGAACAAAATGATCGAACTGAGATTTTAAGCTGTACGTATTTATAATATTGACAAAATATACAATAATTTTAAACGATAAATGTAGGTATCAAATTGAAATTCAAAGTTATATAAAAATACATATAATATCATGTACTCACCATGAGTTGGTTGGTGGCTGGTGTGGCCTTGGTGAAGATTTTGACGGCATTGGCAGATTGGACTTGTCCGACGACAACGATGTTCATGGATACTTTTTCAGCGCCCATTTTTGATTTGTTGGTTGGTTTTTGAGGATTAAATTGAAAACTGCAAATTAAAAATAAAAATAAAATGTTATTAATTTTAAATAAAAAAATAAAACTATTATTGTTATTTCGTACTCACCAAAAAAGAAATCTGCACAAAAAGATGTGTTATGTCGAAATCTTGGTCTCGGACGCCTTTATATACACTCACTCACGCTGACCAGTTTAAAGTGGGGCGACAGCGTGGCGTGATCATCGATATATTATGACGATTGTTTATTAAAAGTGTATTGTATTTATAACTTTTAAAATTTATAGAATTTATAAAATTAAAATTTTTAAATTTCAAATTTAATTTCATCTAAATATATAATATAAATTGGCGTCAAGATTATTTTACAAAATAAATTATTTTACTTATAAATTCAAATCGAGGCCGTGGCGTGACAAGATCATTATAATAATTTGATGTGTATATTAATAATAATAATAACTATTATTATTATTTTAATATTTATTATATAATGATATTTTTCATAATGGCTACAAATAGTGGCAAATTTTTACGCATAATCCAATAAAGAAAACTATCATTAGGTATTTCAATATTTTTATATAAACAATTTATAAGTCATCAATAATTTAATTAAAATAATACCAAAAATCGTTTGATGATAAATTACTAATAAACGAATCAATATTTAATTTTGTCAAAATTTAAAATTCAAACACTCATAAAAAATGTTTGAAAAAGTACACTCCACTTTTCTTTTAATACTTTTTAAAAAACTTAAAAGGAACCTTGTATACTATTTTTAAATCTACAGTATAAAATTGTATACATTTTTAACTACACAATAACTTGTTAATTTTCGCTATTTTGAAAAATATATCGATTAATAATTAAATTAAAAACTCTTCTGCAAAATAACCAAAAAAAAAAATTATAAGGAACCTTATACTAAAATCTTCAAGCATTGTGACAAAAACATATATTTTTATCAACATTTATAGAAAAAGAAAAATCAACAATTCTAAACAAATTAAAATTGGTTATTATCTTATGATTTTAATGATTTTTTTTTTATAATTATAGTGTAAATTATACAAACAAATGTCAATAACTAAGATAACAATAATTCTTGTTAGTTGTTTTAATTTAATAAGTAATTATTGGTATTGTATTAGGTTATTTCACGCAGAGCACACAAGTATCATAGTTCATAATCCTAATTGTACATTTCATAATAGTATCTGCTAAAAATTACAAATGTTTATTATTAACTTCAATAAAAATTATTTAATAAAATAAATTATAAAGTTCAAAATAATTGAAATTTAGTACATTTAAAAATTGTATTTGTCTTATTTTGTGTGTGTACGTTGTATACAAATTTATTTTACCAATTATGTTTTATTTTGTTAAGTAATGCTACATATAAATGTATTGTATTATTATGCAACGGATGTATGGAATTTAAAAATTAAGATTACACGTACATCATACAGTTAAAACTTATGTACAATGCGTGTATTTATTTGTATAGTGTATATTATAATATTATAATTTTCAAATAAATGATCGACAAAATATTACAATGATCACGCCACGCTGTCGCCCCACTTTAAACTGGTCGGCGGAATTGTATATAAAGACGTCCCAGATATCGATTCCGACATAACACATCTTTTTGTGCAAATTTATTCTTTGGTAAGTACGAAGCAATAATAATAGTTTTATTTTGATTTAAAACTAATAACATTTTTTTTTTATTTTTAATTTGCAGTTTTCAATTTAATCCTTAAAAACCAACCAACAAATCAAAAATGGGCGCTGAAAAAGTATCCATGAACATTGTTGTCGTCGGACAAGTTCAATCTGCCAAGGCAATCAAAACCGTCGCCAAGGCTACACCATCCACCAACCAACTCATGGTAAGTACATAATATTATAAGTATTTTTATATCACTTTAAATTTCAATTTGATTTCTATATTTATCTTTTAAAATTATTGTAAATATTAATTTTCAATTTATATATATTTTGTTGTACCTTATATTATTATATTACAGTGACCAATATTATTAATTTTACTATAAAAACATAGGTATCCTTTTTCGTTTTGGAATATATTTAATTTTTGAATTGATGATTCAAAAATTCATTTACTTATTTGTATTTTTTGCACTTTTTTTAACATTTTTTTAAATAAATTATATACATTTTTTCTTTAACTAAACTAATTTCAATTATTATTATTTTATAATTTTATTCGGTACAAAAAAAAAAAAAAAAATGATAAAATCGCTTTAAAATAATATATTTTGAATAAAAAATGTTTTATTTATTCAAACAAAATTAAGTACAAATTCTGATTTTTAAGACATTTCTTAAGTTTAAAAATGTTGAATACAACAATTGCATTTACATTTTAATTATTTATTATTTGTAGCGCAATAAAGATGTTACTTTATTACATCTACCTAATTTAAATTATAATTCTATGATTTATATTTATATTATTATTCTAATACAAGGTTAATGTACGTTATAGTTGATTTGTATTTTTTTGTTTTTTTTTTTCAGAACTGTTAATTTTCGTAGTTCATCTATCTCAAATTCAAAAATGCCATAGCCGAACAATACAATATGTAATAATCATTTTGATGTTGACACCATAAAATAAAACAGTCTCTTCCGATATTTGATATTGATATTTTTATTTTATCCATAAACCTCATACTTAATTGTATCTCACTATATCTACGTAATTGTTCATTAATAATTACTAAACTATATGTGTACACATTTTATCTCTAGTTGATACATTTTCATATGTTTAATCACACAAGCTATCAGTAATTTTATAACAAATTAATATATGTTTAATAATAAGTCCCTAATAGTAATTTTTCCATGTTCCTATTTTACTAAATGATTTACCTAACGTGTTTCTAGTAGATCAATGATTACCAAACTTATCCCCTTTTCGTCACAGTATTAAATATTATATATTATTAATTTATATTTCTTGGTAATCAGTAAGTACTTTTAGATTCATGAAATCTAATACCACAAACCAATGGAACATTTAAATGTTCGCATAACAATTTAATATATAAATTTGTGTGTGATTAATATTTATGATTTTATTTAGACTACAAACATTTTTTAAATTTTTACTTCGTTATTTAATTAGTTATATCATATTACAAACTTTGGGGAAACAATGAAATAGATAAAATCAATAATATCTGTGCAAAATAGGTTAATAATTTACAGAAATTAAACTTAAATTGAAAATAATATAACTCATAAATAATAACGTATTCAAAAAGAATGTATATATAAATATAATTATATATATTTATATTGAATAAAATTTGTATTTCAAAAACATGTTTATGTTAATTTTAGACTTTTACACCAATGTTTATGTTCTATACACATAGTGACATTTTTCAAAGGCTTAAATAGTTTTATATTATAGCACCTATTTAATAACGATGCTATTCAATCGTTATACAATCTATGCTGGTATTGATTCAAAAGTTTATAATTGTAGTATACTATGCTATAAATATTCATACCATTATAATAATTAAAAATTTATGATAAAATAAATAAAATATTTTCTAATAAACATGATTCATCCCTTCCGTAAATATTACCTATAGTAAAATAAATTACTATAATAGCAATACAAATAAAATACACTTAGTAACATTAGATTATTAAACGAATTAAGAGGTCCACGTCTATTGACAAATTAAATTTGAAAACTTATTTTTAAATGTATCATAAAACCGTCCGTAATAATTATAAATAAATATAAAATATATTAATTATTAAATATATTGATAATGTTAAATAGTTTTTTATAACCTGCATGTAAATGTATTTTTTAATTTTAAATATTTTAATTAAGTTTTCCAATAAATTAATGAAAATTGTTTTACTGTTAGGTGTAATTTATTTATCTTCATGTCCAATCAATAAAATATGCAGTTATTAGCTAATATTTAATTTTTCAGTCATAACAATATTGTGGTATATTGCAATCCACGTCTGTTGACCAATTTAATTAAACTTTTGTTGGAAATTACAGATGCCTTTGAGTTATAAAATGTATGTATTAATATATCAAGCTATTTGAATAAAATTAGTTTGAGTTATTATCCATTTGCTAAAGTTGAAAAAAATGTGGCTTGAAAATAAAATAATATAAACATTGTCATAAATACGATAATCTATACGAGTAAGCTTATTTCTATCTATATCACGTCATTCAAGACCATTTTTTGCTTACTACTAAAAGTGTATAAAAAGGCGTCTAATAAAGATCTCTATTTCAGCATAACGAAACTTTTTCGGCTGATTCGTTTTTTTTTTTGTTTTACCAAAGAACAATAAATATAATTTTCTTTACACTTCAATTGTATAACATTTTTTTATTCTACTTGATTTTATACTTAAAAATAATAATGCATATTAAGTGTAAAATTATCAATTAAATAAAAATATATATGTCATGCATATATTATAATTGATTTTCATTTTACTCATTCACTATACGTATTACTTAGCATGTTAAATTATATTATGTAGTATTTACTATTTATAGTTGATCATATTATGGATAAAAATATACATTTTTAGTTAATAACTAGCTGATTAATAAGTTAATAATAATGTTCTATATTTATTACCTATACTATAACATACAGAGTGTATCAAAAGTCTTCACCCGATTACAAATTTATATAGCTCGGCAATCGTTAGCCGCAGGTAAACGATCCATATACTAATGGAAAGATAAGATAACCAAGTTTATTTTAAGTTATCTATATATGATAAGCCAATAAAAATATACATCAGAAACAAACGTAGTCTTATAATTATTATAATCAAAAATAACTGGTGTTAAACATAAAAAAATGTTTTAATAATTTCTTAAAACAAAACAAAAAGTTGGTTAAGCGGCAACCGCTCAGCTACACATTAGAAGTAATTAAACTATAAAGTATTATTTTATTTCAAAAATATTTGACATGTAAATAATTATTTTGTATTAAAAATATAAACAGGGTATTATGCATTTAAATATAATACACAAATTAAATAATTTCAAAATTTCGTGATTTTGACGATATACCAACATTTCAATTTCAACCAATCATAAAAAAATGAATGTATGATTATTTTTTTATTCTTGTAAATAGAAAAAAGTATGAGAAAACTTGTGTTAAACTTTAAAATCTTGGATATATTAGAAAATAAAATATTTCTATATTATTATAGTGTTATATCCTTTAGATTAGCCATTAGTTATATTTGTTATATATACGATTTTTTTTTATTTATTGATTTTTTCGTGTTGGTAAGTTTATTATTGTCACAAAACCTGATCCAAATTAAAATTAAGACAATGTTAGCCGAGTATACTTTCATATAAATGACCATTGATTATTACACTGTATTACATATACAAAAATATGCAATTTACATAACATAATAAACTTAAGGCTCAAAATTATTATATTAATAATTTTTATTTATACGAAAGTATATTGTCTCATTATTTTAGATTTATAAAAAATTCACGTCATGTATCGCTATGTATATTTAAATATTATTATTTATTTATTTTAGAAGTTCCTACATACAAGAACGCACATTTTTAGTTAATATTGTATTCTGTATTTGTATCAATATTAACTATAAATTGTACAAAAATAAATGTTAAATGGATGAGAAAAAAGTATTTATTGGACATGAAAATATAATTTTGTGATTGTCATAATGATTTGCCAAATATTGTCTTAATTTAATAAAATATAAACTTGAAGAAATTTGGAATATTTTATCATAACACATATAAATATTTTAATTATGCAACGATAAATTAATTAAAGGATATTATACAACCACAAATAGTTGGTAGTAACTTAGAAGTGCATTTTTAGTAATAAACAATAATAATGTATGAAATATATGATATATTATATGTGATGTTTTTAGTAAAATATTTTAAACAATTTTCGACCTTCTGTAGGGATTATAATATCATTGTATAAGTACACTTTGAAATAAAGAAACATTGACCCAAAAATAGTTAAATAAAAGTACCTATTAAATATATTCTTAAAAATAAGAGTTGTAGCATCGATCTAGATCAGAATTATTTTTAAATATTAAAATTCAATTAACATATAATTCAAAATTTAAAATGATCTACAAAAAGACAAGTTAATACATTTTCTGAGAGTTATAATAATTTAAAGTGTATACTATTTTTTAATTTTTAGCTATACTGATGTAATATAATATATATATATTGATTATTTATTCAATTTGAACAGAATTTGAATAAATAAGTAAGCGCATACTTTGTTAAATAAAATAAGTAGTTGTTTCGAATTAATCTGACATATTCCACATAGCTCAAAATTATAGTGTTCATGCAATTTTCGTAGCATAAAAAACTTGATCTTAATAAAAATAAAGATATTTAATCCGTATTAATAATTTATTTAACACATATCAAATATATTAAATATATTGAATTCATTGATAATACCTTGCGTTTTATTCTAGGGTTTCTTTCAATCACGGATCGTTGATGTAAGACAAGCCTCATCCGATTAATCTGAAAACCAAAAAAAAAAAACTAAAATAAGATGAACACGAAAATTAAACACAATATTAAATCTTTAAACTCAAATATAATATAAAATGAATTTTTAACTGTTATTTTTAAATTATTATTCAAAATGTTTTTACAAGATATAAATTTCAGATTTTTAAATAAATTTTAAGTAATAATAATACATGATATATTATACATGCGCTATGCGAATATTTATACATTCATTTTAATTTATCTGTATTAATAAATATTATATAAAAATATATAAGTATATGAGTATTATATTTTAATATAGTAGCTTTTAATAATATAATTTAAAAACCTCGTTTTGCGTGATATGTCCAATCTTGTAGAATAGTATAATATTAATTATTTTCGTGGATAATAATATAAAAGCATAACCACTATAATCATCATTAATATTATTTCCAGGGAAAATTATATTACGGTACAATACGGTTATAATTTGAGCAACATTGGACCCGACGAGACCAACTATGCCCGACAAACCGTATATTGATCTATTGATATCGTTTAAGCATTCTATAACTTCCAAATACATATCTCTGAGTGTACTTATTGTTGAATATCTTTCCAAGATTTGATCATTTATCTTGTTCACCAACCATTTAATATACAATATTAGTAGTATGTATTCACAAAATGCAACGCACTCGCATACATTCGAGATCAACCATTCAACCTAAAAATTTAGGTTTTTTTATGACAAATGTAAAAAAAATGTCTTAACCATATTATCTTTAACAAAAAAAATATGTGTAATTTACTTTAATAGAAGAGTGCTTTGATTAATTATCAAACAAGAGTTTATCCGTGTTTTTCGTGTATAATATTTAAACTACTTAAATTTATATTCATTTTTCAAATTGAATATTTTCTTAACACATTAAATCTAAAAACAATATAATATGTCGTAAATCATACATGCACGAGTTGTATTTTTCCCTTAAAGTTTGCTAATAATTATATGTTAAATTATTCCAATATTTACGCTAAAAGCATAAAATCTACTTTATCTACACGGCATATGTATCAATGAGACAACACAGATAAATTTTTTGATCACAAGATAAAAAATGATAAGAGTGAATTTAGGTCATTTAAGCTGTTTACTATAAACATTTAATCCATGAGTTGCTTAAAAATAATAAATTGTGCACACATATTTAAGAAACAAAAATACAAAGATATATCGGGATAAAAACAACTAATAATATACTAATAAAATAAATAAAATATTTTCAGATTATAATAGACAATAGTTACCAATTGTCTTAAAGAGTTTTTTTGGTAAATATACCAATATATCATACATATATTATATGTTAAGAAATATAAATTAAATCCAATTATGATAAGCCAATTCATTTTTATTTTTATCTGCCTGGCCATATTCAGTTGTATCAACTTTTCGTGAATTATTTCGAGTTTAGTTAATACCGTTGATAGTTTTTTATCGAAAAATATTCGACACATATTAGATGCAAATTTTCCAATCAACGTTAATTCGAAACAGATGAGTATTATTAATGATGTTAATTCAAAATATTCAGAATCCTGATTCATCATCTATTAAATCAAAATATCATAAAATGCACATTATACAACTTTGTTTTGTTCGAGCTATTATCTATTGTGACAATAATTTTAAACGGGATGAAGTACATTTATAAGATTAATTATGATTTTGTTATATTTTATTGTATTTCTAATATTATTTAAATAAATGTAAACATATATTGATTACCCATATGTTGGCGTTGTAAATTGCTAGAAAGCTAACACAAATTATGAAATATCGCAAGACATAAGACATCATCGTAGTCATAAAATCTCCATGGTTGTAATTTATACTACCCATACCGCAAATCAAAAAACACCTGTTATAATTATTTAATACTGATCTTACAGTCATAATTGTGTATGTGTATTGTGTAGTTTAATTTGCAAATTAAGTAGAAAAATAAATGGTTATGATTAGCGTCGCTGTATTGAAACTACTATTTTGCAAAGTAGTAACAATAAAATGAATATATTTCTTGTGAAAAAATATTGAAATGAAAAAGAAATATTGTTTGCAATTGATGTATATCCTTTATATCCATTACTATTGTACTTGACATAGATTAGGTTTAATCATATAATGCACATATAATATAAGTGATATTATGTTTGACAATTTTATAATACATTTTCATAAATTCACTAGATGTTATTTAAAACAAGTATTGAATGTATTTAATTTTTTTTTATTCAGTTACAAATTAAAAATACTTAATAGTTCATAGGTTAAAAATTAAATTATTATTATTATACCGGTTTTCTGAGCATTAGGTATCGTCAATTCATTAGGATTACTTTAATGTACGTGTTTAATTTTTAATCATTTTGAGGATATTTAAACAAAAAATAAAATACTTTTGAAGTACTATATTTGTATGTTCATAGATTTTTTGAGTTTAAGGAGAGAATATTTCCATCAAATCAAGATTATAAGAAGAATAGAACGAAGGAAGTGTATTATTGCTCTATATGTATATATTTATTTATTTTTTATGTTTCCGCAATTGCGCATTTATAGTTGATATTGTATTCCGTATTTTCATCAATAGTGAGAAAAAAATAAAATGGTATTCAAATTATTTTATTTTATTTTAAATTATAAATTGTATGAAAATCTATTTTTAATAAATTCAAAATAAAATTAATTATCGGAAATTGAAACATTATGTTGTAATTATTATAATGCTTGAACAAATGGTGTCTTAATTCAATAAAATACTTCTTAATATTAAAGCATTTGAAATATCTTGTTATTTGAAATATACACACTTTATACATATGTGATGTTTATATTAGACTGTTTTAAACATTTTTCAATATTCTAATATACTTAGCTTTTAAAATAGAGATACACTTTCTCTGCCATAATATTAATTAGATTCATGTTCTTGAAATCGTTAACACAAAATACGATAGTTGTGTATCTTAAAATAAAATAATTTATGTATTTAGATATAACTTTTATCCGAAATAATTATTCAGGTACAAAACTATTGAATAATTTTCAGGGACCAGTTAATCGCTGATATGAGTATTGAAACAAATAATATTAGGTTAGGGTATAAATAAATGAAAAAAATACTATCATAGTTTAAAAGTATCGGAAGTGACTGTTTTATTTCATGGTTTCAATATCAATCTGAATCACACATCGTATTGTTTGGGCTATGGAATTTTTGTGTTTGCAATAGATGAACTACATAAATTAACAGCTCTGAAACAAAAAAATATATACTAATGAAAACATTGTTCATAAAAATTGTAAAATACAATATGCGCATTAAAGGTTTATAATTTAAATTTAATTGTATAATCTTATATTTCCGTAATGAAAATAATAAATAATTATAACAAAAATGAAATAATAATTTGAATTAAATACACAATTAAAACAATATTTATAAGCAATTAATTGTAAAAAAAAAGATTTAAAAAATAATTAAAGATTTTGTGTTTTATGTATTGTTTTGTTCATTTAAAAATTGTTTGATTTCAATAACTTATCATTAAAAATTTTAGAAAACATTTAACGTTGATTTAAAAATTGTGTAAACTACAGTAAACAGTGATTAATTAACGGTACCTAGTTGTTAAATATTGTTTAATTATTTTTTATATATAATTCTAGAATACGTTTAAAAGTGTAATCATAATAAAATATTGAATTAAAGCAATTATAGTTTAGAACAAGAGTTATTAAAAAAAAATCGATGAATATGGAGTAACTATTAAAACACTAACAAATTAATATAAAATATATATCTACATAATTATTAATTGCATATGGTTCATTCGAGTAAATAATAAATTAATATAAATAAATAAAAAGATAAAATTTAATATTTTAATAATATTTCAAAGTGTATTAAATCGTATGAATCAAAATTGAAAAAATAAATCTATCATATTTAAAGTCACATAGTATAGATTCTTTATATACTCACCATTAATTGGCTTGGGGCTGGGATAGCTTTGGTGACCGATTTGATGGCCTTGGCAGATTGGACTTGTCCGACGACAACGATGTTCATTGTTACTTTTTCAGCACCCATTTTTGATTTGTTTGTTGGTTTTGAGGATTAAAGTAAAAACTGTGTGAAGAAAAAAAATGTCTATTAATTTGACATCAAAATAAATCTATTACTGTCGTTTCGTACTTACCAAAGAAATTCGCACAAAAAGATGTGTTATGCCGTAATCGACGTCTCATAAGCCTTTATATATACACTCCTTTTAATCAGTTGAAAGTAGGGAGCGTGGCGTGATATTGTGGTGATTAATTTCTTACAAATCAGTTACATAGATAAAAAGTATTATGTGAATATCATAACAATTTTATTGGAAACGTGAAAAATTATTTTTTATCTTAGAGCATTTACTAAGACTGCTCATACACATTTTCATTTGACTTTTTTTTTTAGATTTTGGACAATCGATGTGTCAATTTATTTATTTTTTATTTTTTGTAATTTTTTTTTTTTGGATAGTAAAAATGCTTTGATTTAAAAAAATTGAAGGGGTTTCTGAAAATAAAAAAAATTAAAATTTTTGCGTTAATCTGATATTTTAAAAATATTTTAATTGTTTTTGAAGAATTTATAGGCATGAGCAAGTTTTGTTTAATTTTTTTTTCATACAAAAATGAAATAATATAATAATAAAATTATCGAAAATTATTAGTCACAGTATTTTTTTTTTTTAAATCAGAATTTTTCAAAATTCGTCAAATTAATTTTTAAAAATATTTTAAGTTCTATTTTATATGACAACCAATATTTATCTGTAAAATAATTATTTATCCTCAACAATTTTTAATATTTTGTTATATTTCAAAAAGGAAAAAATGACAGTTTATTATTACTTGCCATTTATATTAACTATGAATAAATGTTGATCACTTTTATGTTGGAATTCTTAAACATATTCTGATAAAAATCTTTTACATATAGTATGCATTTTATAATACGTAGATTGACATTTTTAAAATAATATGATGATTAATTTTATGATATTATTTAATATTATTATATTAACCTATTCACAGTTTACAGTACCTAACCCCTAAATTGAATAACAATAAAATTGTATGGTATAAATATATGTATATATTGTTATAACAATTAATACTAAAAATATAATGATTTTGATGTATTCTGCAAAAACTATTACTGATTTATACATTAATTCAAATTAAAAACACCTATTTTAGTGACACACTCGACATTTAATATTCATCAGAGAAGTACTATACTCACTGACCTACATTTTTAACATTATAAAATTACTACATAATATGACATATGATCATTAATTTGCTCAATGTGCCTGTTAATCATAAATCATAAAATCTGATTTTGTATAATATATTATGCAAAGTTACTTACTAATTATTTTACTGCATTTTATCGTTTAGTAATTATTAAAATAAAATTTATTTTGGAATTTAGACTAATTTAACAATTCAAATTTAAAAAAACTTGGATACCTATTTATACTGTTTAAATGAATAAACTAAGATCGTACAAGCTCCATTTAAAAAAACGCAAATTACCATTTGGTATGTATCTCAATTTATTAATAGGATGGTTTTTTTTTATTAATTTTGTGTATCGTTAAAAATAGTACAAAATAATTTGCTCAATAAGTTTACAGTAAAAAAGGGCAGTTCTCATTAAACAAAAAATTGTAAAGTCATAATACAAGTTTTAATAAAATAAATAATATTTAAAAATGTAATTTTTAAGTATAATTAAAAATTACTTATTATAAAATAGCTAAAACCATTTTGAAAATAAGTAACTTTGAAATAAAGCACATACATTTAAATTATGAACCAAAAATATTCGACTCACAACTTTAAATCGTCTTTTCACAAATTTAGTTTTAATAAAATCATATGAATTTAGTATTTTTGTTTTATTCTTAGTTTAGTTAGAATATAAAAAATGGCAGTAGGTAGATTGAATTTTGAATCTGGATAATATAAGTTTTACGATGTCAGTTAAATATTTAAACATGTTATTTACACGTCATATCAATGTAGATATTTCATATACTATTAATTTTTATGTACGATGATTTAAAAGTATAGTAAATATTATGAATAATTATAATGCTAAGCGTATTAAATTAGTTTAGAAATAATCTAGAGTATAATATGTATTATGTACATGAGTATAACTTCATATTTTTTGGTTTAAAAATTATAATTTAACGATTTCTGTAAATTATGATAGATATATACAATATTTGCAATATTATAATTATCACGCTACACCGTCGCCCCACTTTCAGTCAACCAACGGAAGTGTATAAAAAGGCAACTGAGATCCCGATCTCGGCATAACACATATTTTTGTGCAATTATATTCTTTGGTGAGCAAAACGATAAAAATAATATTTTCTATTTATTTAAAATTAATAACATTTTTTTTTTCAACTTGTAGTTTTCACTTTAATCCTCAAAAACCAACCAACAAATCAAAAATGGGCGCTGAAAAAGTATCCATGAACATCGTTGTCGTCGGACAAGTCCAATCTGCCAAGACAATCAAATCGGTCGCCAAAGCCACCCCATCCTCCAGCCAATTGATGGTGAATACACATGTTTGTTTATATGACAGTTAGATAGCCGATTTTGTACAATTTAAATTTATATGTTTGGAAATATAAACACAACAATTTATACCAATTATAAACACTTAACATTTTTTTTTGAATCTAATGAATTTAATGACTAATGAGTTTTTGTGATTATAATTTTTATTTTTTTTTTATTAATTAAATAAATTTTCAAGGAAAACGATAATCAATTTTATTTAAATATTGTCACGTAAAAATCTCATTTCTATAAAAAAACCAACTTAAAATGTAGATATATAAGTTACACATTTTTAATATTTATTTATCATAATAAAACTAAACAATTTGATTAGAAATTATTAATAAAATCTTTAAACGTATCTTATTCTTTTATACAAATATTAAATTAACATAATGAATAACTATAGATATTTTAATTATAATCTGTTTTATGTTAACTAGTCATACCTGTGTAGATTTTTAATAAATACACAATACACTGATAAATAATAATAATAATTTTAATAAGATTTCTTCTTTTATGTAGTAATATTTCAGTATAGATTTTGCTCTCATAATAGTTATTAATCTATTATAAATATTATGTTATAATTAATTATAAGTATTATTTATTATAAAAATGTTCATTTTAATTTACTTGTCGTTTATTTTTGTTGTTTATACATAGGTACCATCTTTTATTGTATATTAAAACACAATGAAAGTTATTTAAAACGTTTAAATAAAAATTATCAATTATTAATTAATATATTTATTTTCGTTTTGTTTCAGAACTATTAATTTATATAGCCCATACAATGCAAAATTCAAAACTGCCATAGCCCAAACAATACTTTATTAATATATTTCAATTATATTAGTATGTACACCGCAAAATAAAACTTTCTGATATGCATAACCATTTGATTTAATTTTTTTAAATGTTTACATGTTTCATTGTCCAAAATACTGGTCCATGATTTTTTAATCACCAGGTTGTACTATGTACTAAAGTATTATTTATATTTTAATATTTATTATCTTTTCTGTATCATATTAAAATGATGATATATACTTGAATAAAAATTAATAACACATATTTCTATACCTGACATTACACTAAACCATATTTTTATTTTATTATGTACGTAGATTATTATAATATTCGCTAAAGAAAGATTTTAGAATAGATTAATGACAAATTATCTTTAGTTATTTTAAATTTAATTTAATTATATTTACCCAAATTGTTAATATTATAGTATTATGGATTTTAGCTATTAGAGATCTGTCGTAATCAGAATAATCAGATAATTAGCTCTTTAAGCTATTTGATCATTGACCTCGGTGAACCCTCATTGAGTGATTTTTTAATAACAATCTATCAGTTGAACAATATTAGATCAAAATATATTATGTAAGACAAGAGTCATCCGGTTAATCTAAAAACTAAAAAAATAATTAAAAATAAGATCGACACACAATATCTAATTTTTAAAGCTCCAATCTAATGTATGATCAATTTTTTACTGTTAATGTTTAAATATCATCAAAAATGTTTGTATAAGATGAAAATCATAGTGTTATTATGTGAGCTTTAGTTAATAATATTATGGTACCCATGGAAACATTTACTATTAATTTATAACTATTTACATAGTAAGTATTGAGTAGAGTATAAAAGAACAAAAAAATAAAATGATCTTACAAAATGCTAATAACGTATTATTTAAAAAACTCTTTTTCCGTTACGTGACCAACTCCATATAATATTATAACATAGACTATTCTTAATAATAATCCTATGCTAGTCAATACAAAATAATACCGATCGCCAATGTACTTTATAGGAAATAACAAATCATTATATGCCCATTTAATAATTTCACAAATATTTCCAGCAATAAATGTAACAATGACCGGTAGACCATAAATTGATATATTTACAAAGATTAAGCTGTCTACAACTTCCAAATACATATCTCTGAATGTACTTAAGCACAATTTTCTTTCTAAAATGTTTTCATATACCATATTCACCATCCACCGTATGAATAATATTAGTAGTAAGTTTTCATACAATTAACAAAATTCGCTAACAAACAAAGACATCCATTTAACCTAAAAATATAAATTTGGAATGACATTACAGCTTCATATATATTATATCTATCTAGCATACGTTCTAAAAATAAATTCGCAGTAATTTTAAATTATTTTTTTTATGAGCATTTTGTTTAACACACATTTGATAAAAGAGAATTTCAGGATCAAGGTAAAGTATTAACGAAATGTTAACTTCAAATCAACTATCCAGTAATTTTTAAAATTAAACAATAATTTAGATATTAATGATTACTATATCTATTATTTCAATATATCAGATATTAATGTACAATCATAAAAATGGAGTTGTAATATTTGCTATAACTTGAACAATTATTGCAATAATGTAAAACCAATTAATTTTTATTTTCATCGCTCCAACCACATTAAAGCTAATCAATTTTTCATGAATTTTTTCAAGGTCTGTCAATATTATGGATAATTTTTCATCGAAAAATACGCGCCATATAAACGATATGAATTTTCCAATCATTATCAATTCAAAACAACTAATCATTACTAATGACGTTACTTCGGATAATTCCTCGTCAATTAATTTTACCTATAAAATAAAATTACATATATAAATTGTATAAATATCTGTACATAATAATATAAATTAAATTTCAACATTCTATAATCTATAATCGATCACCAATTTATAATCATACAACTATATGTATTTACGGTTGGGTAAAATCAAATATTATAGTTAGTATACTGAAATTTAATTAATTATTTTTGTATATCTACTTGCATACTCTTCTAAATGATATTTTACCGCACAGATTGTATACAAACAAATATATTAGAATTAAAACTATTTAAAAATTAGTTATAAAAAATTATTAATTTATAACAAATACTCTAAAAATAATGAATATAATATCATAATATTCATTTTATTAGTTAATTATAATATCTTAGTAATATATCGAGTCTAGAATAAATGTATTAGGAAATCCACGTCTATTGACTAATTCAATTTTAAATCTAAATTGAAATTAAAAACTTTTTTTAAACGTTTCATAGCATTTGTATCACCTATTATATACAATTATTTAAATAAAATTAATCATTACCCATTGGTTAGTCAGGTAAAACATAGATAAACCAGCACATATTAATATAAATCGCAAGAAGTAAAACATCAAATTTGTCTTAAGATTTCTCTGACCGTAGTTTATACAACCAATGCCGATTATCAAAAAAATACTATTTAAGTTATTTAATACTGATATCCCACTCATAATCACTTGTATTTATTTTTATTTTCAAATTAACTAAAGAAAAAAGACAAATTTCTTGGGATTTATGGTTTTAAATCGTTGCTGATATTAACTGAATTCAAACTACAGTTTTAATTGTTTTAATGGATATATGTGCATAATATTTTGACAAGGAAATTAAAATTACCATTAAAGTCATTGAAGTGGAAATCAAATATTTTTGAGTGCACAATACTCATTATAGCTTTTACTTAGAGAGGTTATTTATTATTTTATTTATTTTACACTCATAGTCTGTATTATAATTATTTAAAATAAAATAATTCCATTTTTAGTGCTTGTGGATTATACTTTGTAACCGTTGCTGTTTTTAACTAAATTAAAACTATTGTTTTAAGTGGACGAACAAATTAATTTACATAATTTCACTTGAACTTGATAATGAATATTATTCACAAAAAAAATACTGATGTTGATGTAAATATATTGTCGACACATATCCTATATACTTATTAGTTATCTCGTAGTATTTTATAATATATTATGCATAGTCCTGCTCACTAAACATTTTTTTAGGACCAGTGGTTCTCATTTTTGTGGTAGTGTTGTTTTATGGACACAAGACGCCATAACCTAGTATATATATTTCAAATATTTATCGAATGGATGTGTTTTTTGTATTGACAGATATATGCTTAACATATTTGAGTATTTTTATTAAATACCTTAAATAATAGTGTCCACAATATGTCGGTCCATAAAGACATACGTTTCGCACGCCATTTATCGGCACGATAAGCATCACTGCATTTTTGATTGGGATATGTCGTATGTATAAATAAATATACTATGATAGTTTGAACATTTGTATAGTTACAACATATCCAAACAATGTGAATAATATACATTCCCAAAATATTATACAAAGGCAATATCAACACCGCAGGGAATTATATGATAACAAATAAATCATTTATTTAAATTGTACAAAATGAACGGTGACACTCTCGACAAGTCGCAAAAAAATCCACGAAATACGTGTGTCCCAAGACATATACACTTAAATACACGCACAGTTCAAATTATGCACAAGTACAATACGAGTAATGTGTTCATAACTCTATAATATAAACACCGAGTGGAAACACAGACTTGCCTCACTCAGATACCTTATAATATATAGAAGTCTTACTTCTGCGCGTTTGTCTGACACCGCGGCGTTTTACTACAATCTATACACACTTTAAGGGAATTTTCTGAACACCGAATCTGTACAACAAAATACAACATTGACTGTACTTAAATTATGGTATAAAAGTTTTGATTACACGCCACGCTTAAAAGGCATTTTCCTAGCTAGCTTACTTAATTATATTGTCGCATCCATCTAAATACCGGCAATGGAATTATATTGACATATTCGTAATCGTCTTAACTCGTAATATATAATACATTTTTTTATTTATTACACCGACTAATCGATTTCACTATAACTTTTATCTCTTACTAGCTAGGTTACATACTATACACATCTGAATGTTAGATTTATGAAAAAAAAATAGAAACACATACTATTCAACCCATAACCTAATACTGGTGTATTTACAATATAAAATTTCTGAACCCTGTTGGTTTACTTTACCAGAGACCAAAAACTATAGTTAAGAACCATTTTTAGCTGATCTCTTAAAGGTTTATGTAAAATTGGTATCTACTGACTTGCGAATTACGAGTAAATTAAAGCGTACCTAAATAAAAAAAACAAATACCTTAAAACACGGAAAATACAGATTTATTTTTCGAAGTCAACACGTAATGTATTATGTAGAAATTACATATAATTATTATGTATTTTTTGGTCTATAGCATTTTTGAGTTTTGATTTCATGGGGAGTCGCACTTTCTGAATTAATAGTTCTAAACAATATAAAACATAGTCAGTTAATACAATGATACATAATAGTTTGATAAAAAACATTGTATAAGTGAATATAATTTATGTAGATAAACTAAATAAATTATAAATTTAAAATGTTTTAAATTATCAACAATTAAAATTGATAATAAAAAAGAACTCTCGCGTTGTTATCACCTTTTTTAACTATGTGTTGTGTATTAAATGTCAGATACAGTTATATTATTTACGTATAAATAATTTATTTTGTTTAATCTCACACTTAGAGATAAGTTTTCGTCATTGACGATATTTTTTATACTCAACGTACTCTATTTAGTAAAATGAATTCAAAGTTTGATTTTATTAAACGATAATAAAATAATAACGATGTACTTGAGATTAATTAAAATAAAAAATAATATAAATTTTCGAGCCTTTAACAATATGTACAATTATATACAATCAATCGATTACATTTCATATTTAAAATATTTTATATTATATAGTCTGTATTCGTATAATATTAATCAAATTATTATCATAAAAATTATTGGATAAAATCTCATAAAACTATTCAAAAATCTTTGAAAATCTATTTTTTTGTACTTACCATAAATTGGCTAGTGGCTGGTGTGACCTTGGCGATGATTTTGACGGCCTTGTCCGATGACAACGATGTTCATGGATACTTTTTCAGCGCCCATTTTTGATATGTTGGTTGGTTTTTGAGGATTTAAGTGAAAACTGCAAAACAATAATAATTATTATATAATATATAAATATTGTTGTAAATTTCAAAACATCTACGAATACAAATTGTGGTTCAATGAGTACTTACCAAAGAATAAAATTACACAAAAAATGTGTTATTTCGGAATCGAGCATTTGGATGTCATTTTATACATATGTAAAAGGTCGCCAAAGTAGCACGGTTATAGTGGCGTAATTGATTTATTTGATACCGTTCATCTTCAGATACCATCTATTAGTTGATGATACGCTAAAGAGCGATCGATAATGTATCACATCTTAATTATGTAAAAATCCTAATAGCTTAAATGTTGGTTTATACAATCGAATCATGTAAATATTAAACAGGAAACGATTTTACTTATGATGAATGTATTTAATTTAAATCCAATAATGATATATGATTGTTTACTGAAAATAATTCTGAGATGTCTATCAATCAATATCACAAATCGTATTTCATGATTTATATTTTTGATATTGTAATTAATGTAATTTATGTTACTACTATTATACAATAGATTGAATACATTTCTCCAATTAATATTCCATTTAAAAATATTGTTGTGTGTATAAAATATTAAAATACATGTAAAAGTTGTATATAACCACAAATAATGTTATTGAACTATAATAAAATAATGAATATCATTGTACAGGATTTAAATATATAATAATTTCATCTAAAATTAAATAAAATATAAAAATAAATACATTGAAAATTACAATCTAGTAAAAACAAATTAACATTTTTTTATATATAGAAAATAATAATATATACATTTGTTGATAATTTAAATTAATTGTGGTTACTGATTTTAGTTAAAACAAAACTTTAAATCTCATTTCAAGAGTAACTGTTATTTGTGAGTAATGTACCATATTATCGACATAAAAACTCTAAAAATCAAAAATATTTAAAAAAAAACAAATAATACTATACATAGAAAATGATTGTTTTTATAAGAATTTAGTGAAAATATTAATTATATACAGTTATTCATTTTCAAGTTACATTAAACGAATTCCTGGTCGTTTTAAAAAATATTGACCTCTTTGAAATACATAATTAATCCAATTTGTTATTCGAATTAATTGTTTTACTACACCGCAGATTTGGATTGAACCTTATAATTAAGTATGTTACTGTAATGAGTGTGTTGAATTTAAATTCAATGATACTTCAATGTATATAAAATTATTCAGAGTAGAGACGGATCTGTTATCATATTAACATATAATTAATAAAATATATGGCATTGTATTATATTAAAAATATCAAAAAATATAATATTTACAATGTATAATAATATATGTAATTTAGTGAAGTTGTCTTAAAAATATTTTTTTATTAAAGTGATATAATTAAAATCAATATGACAATATTCATTGTTTATATATCTATACAATTGTGTCCCAATCTAAATTTTAAATGTCAAAAAAAAAAAATATGAAATTCCTATTTTTTTCTAGATTTTTTGGTTTCAGTATAAACTAAATTTTATAAGGAATCAAATATAAAATTTTCTGTATTTATCTATACAACTTTGAACATTTTATACATTTTAAACTATAAAATAAATTGTTAATTATTTTCTGAAATTTTGTCAAAATTTAAAATTTAAATATTTATAAAATTATATTTTATGGAGAAAATTAAATAATTTATACGAAGCCGTATAATCAAAATTTGATGAATCTACTATTAAATTAAACTTATTGACAAAAAGTCAATACTTATCGTTTATATTTGAAGAAAAAAGCAAAAATTGCAAATATCTGTAAGAATAAATCATCTATATAAATTCACTTCTAATATAAAACAATATAACAAAAATCAAATTTGATCTAAATTTTTCAAAAAATTCCTTTTGTGTTATGCGAAAAATGTTCATGTTTTTTATGTTTTTTCTCTAATTACTAATAAATTATTGAATGTATGAGTAACTAGTTAGATTTACATATTTGCATATCTAATTAAATACATAGAAGACATACGGTAAAATTGTAATTTATTATATTATCTGACGCATGATGGTAGGTACACAAATCACTTTTAAACGCCATATCAGCAATGAACCAACAACGGCACTTAATGCAATCACGCCACAAGACACAGCTCTATATTAAGCAAAATACGACGAAGTATAAAAGGAAGTATTTTTGCTTTATTCAGACATAACACAAAATCATTGTTCAAATTTAATCCTCAGTGAGTATTTAAAATCTATTTAATAATAATATTTATTTTAATTAATTTAGATAGTTTATATATTATATATTTTGTCTATATTTTTAGATTTCACTTCACTCTACGAAAACAAATCAAAATCCAAAAATGGGTGCTGAAAAAGTAACAATGAACATCGTTGTCGTCGGACAAGTCCAATCTGCCAAGGCCATCAAATCGGTCGCCAAAGCCACCCCAGCCACCAGCCAGTTGATGGTGAGTTTATAAATTATCAATTTTATAAGATATTTGATTAGAATTTAAATTAATTTAATTTGTTTGTTTTTTTTTTTCGAAATTTTATTTTAATTTTGTTTTTTAACAATATTTATTTTCTAAATATTTTTGTATATGCACGTGGACCGATATATTCGTTTACTTATAGATAAGATCGATAAATCAATTAATTATTGTAATTAATTTGTTTCTTTTTTTTTTTTTTTTTTTTTTTTTTTTAGTATCTTTATTATATAATAGTACTGGTTTGTTATTTAAAAATGTCTTATTTTTATTTTAGTAATTGCTAATAATAATCGACTATGATTTCATTCAAATAACATTGAAACTAATTATTTAGTTTTAGCAAGATTCTTTATTACTTTTATAGTATATAGTATATTGTATTAATCGAATATTTTTTGTTTTGTTCCAGAACTGTTAATTCATGACATCCACATCAATCTCAAATTCAAAAATGCCATAACCCAAACTCTACTTAATATTTTTATAATTCATTGATAATTGAATTATAATGCATATATTGATATTACAAAATAAATCAGTCTCTTCTATCAATTAACTTGTTTATTCTCTTTTATTTTATGTTCCCAGAATGATTTATAAGTCATTAGAGTTACCATTTTAATAATATAACAAAGATAAAATAGTGGTCACTATTTTTTTATACTTAGTCTAATTTTGGTATATTTTTATTTGTTTTGTTTAACTACAATTAAACCAACTGATTTTTAACAAATATTGGTTTATATATTTCAACTTTACTACGTGGAAATTAAAAATTATCTGAATGTTTGGCATATCTCCAGTGTATTGAATAATCCTAAATAACAATTATTATATAATGATTTTAAATTATTTGATAACATACTACTATAAAAAACGGTTTGTAATATTTAATAAAAATAAAAATGTATTACAATAAAAAAAAAAAAAACTGAATATCTAAGTAAAAACTCATCATATTATGTTTATAATAATATTAATTAATACTTATTCATAAAAATACAAGTATATATTTTTATTTACCAAGATTATTATTATAAACATTGAGTGATGTACAGATTCTAACAATACTTGTATACGCGTAACCCATATGTATGTATAAATTATTTTGGTACAGCATTTTTCAAATCAATAATTTAATTTCTGTGTTTAAGTATAATAAGAGCTGACAAAGTAGAATATTTGAGTTGTATAAAACTACATTTCCGGTTACACGTTGGTATGAGATTGATCTGATAGTCTTCTTGTTTTATTGTTACTTAGCTTTGTCTTTGATATTATTAATTTCTAACTCAGTGTTAAATTGGAAATTCAACTTAACGTATTATTTAATTAATCATTAATATTAATATCGTAATTTATGTATCTAGTTCGTCCAAAAATATTCTCTGTTGTTAGTAGTTAGCATTAATTTTGTATTTATAAGTGTTTAGTAATTAACAATTAGCAAAAAGTTGCGCTAGTGCTACATTAACATAAAATATTTTAATGTTGCATCGTTACATAGTTTATGAAAATGTATTAATATATATCTAGAATAATGTCTTTAATATAAAATATAATATCTATTCAATCAAAAATTATTAATTTATTTAAATAATACTAATTTGTTATTTTATCAAAGATTTTGATTCAAAGCTCAATAAAATATAATCAAAGAAAGATAAAATATTTTATATTGTTCATGCATTGATATTTTCTATACACATTGGTACTTTTAAAATATAAAACAATCATATTCATTAGCAAGATGGTAGTGACTTATTAATTAAAAAACATAGTTGGTTTTTGTGATATATTTTTACTGAATATTATATTTCAATTAGCAATAGAACTAGTAAATAAATAAATAATTATTAATATCTTTATAAATAAAGGCTGAAAAGTCATCAAAGCTCAGAAACATTCTTTATAAATTATTAATAACTTATCATTAAATTTAATACATACATTTAAGTGATTTAAATAATGATGAGCTACACTAAACAATTACTTATTATAATTATACTTAATGTAGCAGATAAATTTCCTGATTTTATATTTATATATATATTATTTATAAGCCAATCATCTTAAAGTAATAATAATTGAAGTGAAATCAGTGGCTGTTAACAGATTACAACTGTTACGATTAAAGAATATCTCTTCTCTTTTTTTTTTTTATTTAATTTGAATTTTTAAATAAGTAAATATTTGTTTAATAAAATAAGAATTTGTCTTAAATTAATTTGACATATTCCATAAAGTTCTAAACGATAGCGTTCATGTAATCATCGTAGTATAAAAAACTTGATCTTAATAAGAATAATTATACCATACTAACCAAAAATCAAATACAAATCACATGTAATAAATACATTAATTATACCTGCCGTTTTATTCTAGGGTTTCTTTCTGTTACAGACCGTTTATTATGTAACACAATACTCATATGGTTAATCTAAAAAGCAAAAAGAATAATTTAAAACAAAATCAACACATAAATCAAACACAATTTATATTTTTTAAATCTTTAAACTAATGTTTAATCACATTTTTACTGTAAATGTTTAAATTTCTTCAAAAATATTTCTATAAGATTTTTATAATCATAGTGTTATTATATACATTTAAGGTAATAAAATTATTGTACTCATGAAAATATTTATTATTAATTTATAAATATTTACATTGTAAGTATTGAATATTAGTAGAAAAGTATCTAAGAACAATAACTATAAAGCATGATTATTATATCTACAAACATCTTAATATAAATAATTAAACAATAATAATAATAATAATAAATTAAAAATGGTAGAAGTAATAACTAATAATTGACTACATTTTTACTATACTGAGTAATTAACTCTCCTTATTTTTTATTCAATTTGAACAGAGTTTGAATCACTAAGTATGCAAAAGCTTTGTTTGATAAAATTAGTAGTTGTCTTGGATTAATCTGACATATTCCATATAACTCAAAGTGATAGTGTTCGTGCAATCTTCGTAACATAAAAAATTTAATCTTAATAAAAATAAAATTATCATATATTAGTTATTTATTCAAGACATATTAGTTTATAATTGTAATAAAAATATTAATTATACCTGGCGTTTTATTCGAGGATTGTCTTCTATAATTGATCGTTGTTGTAAGACAAGACTCATACGATTTATCTGAAAACCAAAACATTAGTTTGAAATAAAATAAACACACTAATTTTATTTACTTATTCATATAAACATTTTATATGTTTAAGCAAATATAATAATAATAATATTTATAATAACCTCTTTTTCTGTGGCATAACCAATCCCATATAATACCATAACATTGATAAGCCTTGTCGATATTGATATGATGGCATAAACAAACTCACCATTGATGTAAATGTTTCTCGAAAATATTACATGATAATAAAGTGTTAATATGATTTGACAGATGTTTGACGCAATAAAGCTCACTACGGCTGATAAACCGTATATTGATCTATTTATATCTTTTAAACATTCAACAACTTCCAAATACATATCCCTTAATGTACTCACACGTGATTTTCTTTTTAGAATTTGTTCATTTATCATGTATACCATCCATTGTATATATAATATTAGTAGTATATATTCATATAATGCAAAGCATTGACAACAACTAGAGGCGACCATATTGACCTGAAAATAAGCGATGATTAATAAATAGAAGTATTTTTCTGATAAACATGGTTTTTTATAAATGAATAACGGTAAATAATAAACATCAAACTGCTAATATAGTTGATTTACAATAATAGTTTTAACGATAAACGAGATACAATAGTTACATCAAAGTAACAACGAACAATTTAGGTACTTAATGATTTATTTCATCTGTGACCTATTAGTATATAATATTGTATAATGTTAATAATTACCGGGGTTAATAATGATTGTACGACTTGAAAATAATTACGTATGATAGTTATGATCAAATGTATATTGAATCCTATACAATTTAAAATAATTCCAATAATGAAAAACCAATTCATTTTTACTTTCATTTGTCTGACCACATTTAGTTGTATCAATGTTTCATGGATCATTTCTAGTTTAGACAAAACCACGGACAGTTGATTGTCAATAAATAAGTGCCACACGTGAGAAATGACTTGTCCAATGTAGATTAATTCAAAACAACTGATCAGAACTACTGACGTAGTGTCTAACATCTCCGGATCGAAACGCATCGCCTACAAAATATAATTTCTTATTATTTTTCACGTATTATTGTATAATATATACTTATATAGAGTAAACATGGAGTATTCACGTTTATATCATTAACTTAGTGATTCTAATTAAAAAGACTACTGATGTGCACGACCTATTCGCATCTGATTTTTAGGTCTTTAAAAATGACACGCCGTAATGAAATCGACTGCACTTAAATGGAGCCCGTTATGTTCACCTCCGAGGAAGACATATTATTTCGTCATTTCAACAGTATCAAAATAAAATAAAATAATTTATAATTATACTAAAAAAAAAAAAACATGCTAGTAAGCTATTCAACATTTAGAACCAGCGGCTTAAGTTTTGTGTAAAAACGTTTCCGCAGTAATATATTACTAACATACTATTTAATTACAATAAAGTTATTAATATTTTTTTCTTACTATTTCATTTCCATCATAGATTGTTTTTAAACCACAAAAAATAAATGTGCATCGTAATAAATATAATAATACTGTTGTCTTAAAATTGCTTTGGTGATAATGTATACTACCTAGACCGCAAATCAAAAATATCCGATTAAAAGAATTTAATATAGATCGCACATTCATAATTGGTCACGTTCTTCTTATTTTTCAATATTAAATGTTGATAAATATATAAAACAGTGTTATAGAATAATTTATTGTATATGGTTGTTTTTGATATTTATCAATTTAATACTATTTAGTTTTTTGACCAATGGATTCACGCAATTCTCGATTTGAAACTAATAATGTGTGTTAAAAAAAAATAAGTTTCAAGTGGATAAAAAATACATACTAGTGTTGAGTAAATATAATATCATTATAACTCTCATACTTATCGTATAAAAATGATATATTATTATAGCACTTATAGCTGATCATGTTTAGAAATTTAGAATTATTGTTCTTATTATTTTGATAGATCAACCATGAAAACAAAAAGTATGTACATATCAGTAATTAATTTATAATTTTGATATTTAATGAATATTTTTTTTTTTTAAAACATAAATTTAAAATTGCACAATAACACGATTTCTTTTAGAAAAATGTGTATAATTTATATGAAAGAGAAATCACCTAATATTATAAAATTACCAATTACATTATAATTATTATTATCGTTTAGGATTATATTATTTATTCGAATTTTAAAATAATAATTTTGTTACATATATTGTAATAGTGGTATGGTAAATAAATATAATTTATGATATAATATTATTAAATAACTATTAATTTTTATGAATAATAGGTATTGGATAATAAATAAATAACTAATCAATCATAAATTTTACTAATATTTTGCTTATAACTAGAATTAGTTTTTTTATAAAATCATTATCGGTAGTGTGGATGGTAAAAAAAAATAATTACAATAATTTGAGAATCTAAGCACCAGATGAAATCTTTAAAAAAGTACCTTTAAAAATTATACAATTCAATTAATATTTAGCAATCTAAAAATTTTTAAAATTTATAAAAAAAAAACAGATGTTAATAGCTGTATTAATTATTACTACTCATATCAATACTATTCCTTTAGTGACAATTATTTAGTAATTATTACAATTTATGGTAAAATATTAGTGATCAAAAAAAAAAAAAAAAAATAATGAAATATTTTTTTGCACATTTATGTACCTATATTTAATAGTTATTGCATATTTTTGTATATTTTTAAAAAAATTAAAAATGTATTGCATACTGAAGCAATAATTTAAAAAAGTAGAATATTGTGCATGAAAATATTTTGAAGTAGAAAAATCAAAAAAATATTTTGTAGACAGCACTAAATTATTATATAAATATCGTAAATATACATATATATTATATTATTTGTTTCAATTAGCCCAGACCACTTTAGTTAACGTCAAACAATCGTTATCGAAAATATGTTTACAGATGAAGGCCATAGCTTCACTGAAAATAAACCGGAAATTCATATGCTTATTAATTTTAATAATTATTAATAAATACAATTTTAAAAATATATTAACTTATTCAAAAAAAAATTTTATAACAAATATGTTAGTATGAATGTTTTTTTTAATTACTCATGGAAATTTGGTAGACATTTATTTGTAATTCATTAGAAAAACGCCAAAGAATCATGAAATATTTTACCTAGGTATAAATATCTTCTATACGAAATTAAGCATTAAAACTTTTGAATCTATTTAAAGACAATCCATTTACTACAATCATATGATATTCAATAGTAAGCCAAAAGCAATTTATTAGCTACACATAAATAATAATTAATGATATTATAATATAATATAAATCAAAAAATAAAATATAAACAATCCTAAATAAACATAAAACTAACAAATTAATTATAGCTAAATAAATGTATTATAATTAATATTCTTAAAATAGAAACTGATCTATCGTCTAACTACGGTATCATTTTTTGTTTTATGTGATAAATTATCATTGGTAATTTATTATCGAATTCAACACAACTACTAAGATGACCAACAAAATGAAAGAGTACACAGACATTTACCACAGTGGAGCAAACTGAACCTCCTTTTTTTTTTAATAGTAATTGAAAGTCAATACAATGATTATTAAACTAAATTTTTAAGGATTAATTATATTTGATTATTATTTATTCACTTTGAACAAAATCTGAATTAATAAATAAGCAAATGTTCTATTAACTAAGATAAGTAATTGTCTTAGATTAATTTGACATATTCCATACAGCTCAAAACGAAAGTACTCGTGTAATCTTCGTAGTATAAAAAACTTGATCTTGATAAAAATAATAATTTCATATTAATCAAAAATCAAATACAAATCACGTATAGGTAGTAAATACATTGATTATACCTGACATTTTATTCTAGGGTTTCTTTCTATTAAGGAGCGTTCAAGTAAGACAAAACTCGTCCGGTTAACCTAAAAAACAAAAAGAATAATTTAAGACCAACACACAAATAAAAAACAATGTTTATTCATTAAAGCTTTAATCTACTGTATAATCACTTTTTATTAATGTATAAATCTTAACAAAAATATTTGTAAGAGATGAAAATCAAAGTGTTAAAAATAGTTAATAAAAATATTATATTAATTATAGTATTAAAATATATTAGTAGAAAAATAATAGAACAATAAAATTATTAAATTATACTATTCTAATTATATAATATAATACTTAAAAACCTCTTTTTCTGTTGTGTGACCAACTCCGTATAATATTATAACATTTGCGGTTTTTAATAACCATCCTATGATACCAAATGCGTAATAATAATGATCAAGATTAAAATAGTGTCTGGGGAATAAAATATGACTGTATATTGTTTTAATGATATCACAAATATTTCCTGTAATATATGCTACAATGACCGGCAATCCATAAATTGATCTATTGATATCGTTTAAGCATTCTACAACTTCCAAATGCATATCTCTGTATGTACTTAAACATGATTTTCTTTCCAAAATACTTTCATTTATCACGTAAACCATCCACCGTATATATGATATTAGTAGTATGTATTCATAAAATGAACCACATTCGCTAAAAATCAAACATATCCAATAGACCTAAAAATAGAGAGCATTTGAAATTATATCATAGCCGAGTGTGTACTGTATCTATCTTACATACGTACTACCATTGATTTTAGTATAAAGAGCATCCAGAACTCGGGATAGACATTAAAAGTTAATATTTGTTAACTATTCATAATACGAATACAATTATTATGGGTGCACTATTAAGCGCTAGTATAGATATGATACATCCGCTAGACATGCAATGTAGTCGTAAGTTTAAGGTGCAACCGGTAATAAGCACTAGAGTATTGGTAATACAAAGGTGGTGATATTCTCTCATGTTAGATAAGCAACGCGGAGTGTGTATAGATTCAAGGTAGTGCCTAAAGAAATACAAAATTACAAAAAAAAATAAATATATATTACATTTATAATAATTGTGGCTACAGTGCGATAGTCAGAAAATTTTGGTTTGTCACTTTTTTTTCAATACTACAAATCGGCCTAGAAATATGATTTATTTGCCGTTAATTCCTATTATGAATACAATTTTAAACATTGAAAATCCCTATACCATTACCTCTCTGTCTATTCTACAATCAATGGTACTACAAATAAATTATTTGTATCTTTATGTTAAGTTGTGTATAAACTACGGTTTTGATAAACATCTTCTAAAAGAGGTGACAATATTTAAAGCAAAATATCAATGAACAATTGATTAATTTATATCTAGTTATTTGTAAAATTAAATGATGTATTTATAAATGATTACCATATCAATTATAAATAAATATTTGCCATAAACCTTCAGCCATAATAATGGAGTTATAATACTTGCTATAACGTGTACGGTAATTCCAATAATGAGAAACCAATTCATTTTTATTTTCATTGGGCGTGCCATATTCAAGGAAATCAACTTTTCGTGAACTTTTTCAAGCTTTGTCAATATGATGGATAGTTTTTTATCGAAAAATATACGCCATAGAGTTGTTATGAATTTTCCAATAACCATAAACTCATAACAGGTGATAATTATTATTGACGTTACTTCGGATACTTCTTGTTCATTTTTTGATAGCTACAAAATAGAATTGTATACATACATTTTACAGTTATCTGCACATTATGATATAGTAAAAGTATTCAATATTCAATTTTGACATTTTATCATCAATCAATACTGCATAAATTGTGTAAAAATAAATATTTATATTAAGATTATTTAAAATTTAGATATAAAAAATTAAGAATTTATTGACTAATTAAATTTTATAAACTTCATGAAATTATAAAATGTATTTCAACGTATTATAATCTTTGTAAAACGTTAATTATATAAAACTATTTAAATAAACCGAAGTCTAGTCATTACCCATAGGTTAACTCGGTATAGTGAATGGAAACCACTAAAAATTAATAGATATCGTAAAAAATAAAACATCCCATTCGTCTTAAAATTTCTTTGGCCGTAGTTGGTACAACCAATACCGAATATCAAAAAACCTCTATTAAAATTATTGATTACTGATCCTACACTCATAATTAATTGTCTTTATTTATATTTTTAAATGAAGTAAAGAAAAAATATTATTATAGGATTTATGATTTGTAACTGTTGCCGATATTAACAGAATTCAAACTATTATTTTCTTTGATTTATAAATGTATGGAATTGCTTATTTTATTGACAAGGAAATGAAAATAACTATTTCGAGAAGTTGTTTAAGTAAAAGTCAAATAAGGTTAAGTGCACAATAGTTATTATAGTTATTAAAATTTGAATGGTTATTTTACACTCTAACTGTGTTTTAATTATTTATAAGATAAATAAAAAAATGTGACTTTTAGTCCTTATAGTTAATAATTTATAATAGTTGCTGATTTTAATTAAATTAAACTTATTGTTTTAAATAAATATACAAATTAATTTACATAATTTCACTTTAACTTGAAAAATAATATTATTTACAAAATAAATATTTATAATTGACACTTGTTAAACCCATTATACTCCATAATTTATATTATATTATTATGTAGTACTTATAGTGCACCACAAGAATCGTGTGTATTGAATAAATAATTAAATAACAGATCAATAATATACAGTGGTGTTCCATATTCAATTGCAATATATACCTAATCATAAAATTAAAATAAATGACTTTATTAGAAATATGAAATAAAAATCGTAAAATAAACATAATATAATCTGCCATGATAATTAGTTATATTTTAAAATACAATAATACTACTTGATTTGACACTTAATGTACAATATTATATTTTATTTATATTGAGGTGAAATGGCATGATTTATTTGATACTGTTCATTGTCGGTCATTGCCTTATTGGCTGATAAAACGCCTAAAGGCAATTGATAATTTATCAGGTTTAAATATTCGTATACATAATCGGATCATAGAAATACTATATAGCAAGTGATATTACTTTTGATGAATATAATTAATTTAACTCTAATGATGAATAAGTCAATGTAAAGTAAAGTCGATTATGAGCAATCTATCAGTTTACATGACTAATTATATTTTATGATTTATATTTTTAATATTGCTGTTAAAGTTACTTATGTTACTATTGGTATGCAGTTGCTAGAATTAATTTTGCCAGAAAATATTGTGCAATTTAAAAATATCAATGTGCGTAAAAACTATTATAATTTACATAAAACTTGTTATCCCCGCAAATAATATTATTGAAATATAATAAAATAATGATTATCATTGTACACAATTTAATTATACAATAACTTCATTTAAAATTGTAAAATAAAGTGTCAAAAAATTAAAATTTATTTAAATAATGCGTCTTAGATTTTTTTTTCAGAGTTAACTACATGTAAAAATCGTTATATTAAATTGTCAAGCCTTAACAATATACATTGAAAATCAATTATTATGAGAATCAAACTATTACATTTTTTACATTTATCTATACAAATCAAACACTTTGTGCATTTTAAACTACAAGATAATTTGCAAATTTTCGTTATTTTCAAAAATGTAAGCTTCTTTTCACAAATTTAAACTTTAAAAACCCACCAACAATTTATAAATCTAGCATTAAATTGAACTTATTGACAAAAAAATTCAATATATATAGATAATTAAAAAAAAAAAAAAATACGAAATCGGGAATGTTTGTAATAATAGATTATCTGTAGAAATTTTCTTTTTGAATAAAACAAAATAAAAATCAAATGTTGATCAAGCTATTTCAATAATTGGCTATGCCTACTTATGAATTAACTTTTTTTAATTTTTATATTTTTTGCTTTATAACTAATAAAAAACTGAGTGTAATTTTAAGTAACTTACATTTACATATTTATGTACATAATAAAATACTAGAAGACATATGGTAAAATTTTGAATAAAAAAAATTTCCCAACGTATGATCGGTAGATACATAAATCGTTTTTAAACACCTTATCAGTAATAAACCAACGACGAGCACTTGTGTCAATCATGCCATCAGATGCTGATCTATATTGACAAAAAATAGACACAATATAAAAGGAAGTACTATTGCTACATTCAGACATAACAAAATGTTTGTGCATAGTGAGTGTATTATATATGTATAACATCCCTAATAACAATATTTATTTTAATTGATTTAAATAATTTATAGTTTATATACTTTTAGTTTTAACTTCATTCTACGAAAACAAATCAAAATCAAAAAATGGGTGCTGAAAAAATAACAATGAACATCGTTGTCGTCAGACAAGTTCAATCTGTCAAGGCCATCAAATCGGTCGCCAAAGCCAACCCATCAACCAACCAGCTGATGGTGAATTTATGAATATAGATAATTAAGATAATTAATTTTAAGATATTTCGATTAGAATTTTGATTAATGTTAATTAGTTGTTAGTTTTTTTCAAAATCATATTTTATCTTTATTTCATAGTAATATTTTTTTCAATATATTTTCGTATTGCATTTACACGTACACCGATATATTTATTTAACTATAGATAAGATCGATAAACCAATTAACTATTGAAATTAATTTTTGTTTATAAGTTTTGTACAAATTTGGTTTATAAGTACAATAATATATTGTTTTTATTATACATATTTAATGATATATTATATTTGAATAGCAATAAGTATAATAATATTATTATTATTTTTTTAATCATTTACTGTTAAAATACATGTCTAATTACATATATAAATATTTATCACAGATAACCCATATCATAATATTTGTAAACTTAAATTACTAAACAAATATAACATAATTATCCGATTGAATAAATTTAAGAACATAATATTTTGTAAACCTATAAAGTTTTCAAAAGTAATGACAATTTTACTATGAAGTTAAATAATGTTATTGTTTTAATACCTTTTATAATCTAATAGTGCTGATTTCTTACTAAAAACTGACGTATTTTTAGTTTAATTATTACTGATAATAATATGTTACGATTTCATTCAAATTACATTGAAACTAATAATTTTTCAATATTTTTTATTACTTCTATATGATATATTGTATTAATCAACTGTTTTTTATTTTGTTCCAGAACTTTTAATTCATGACGTCCACATCAATCTCAAATTCAAAAATGTCATAGTCCAAACAGTGCATATACTTATATTTCGTTGACAATTATAATGTGCATTAACATTATAAAATAAATTAGTCTCTCTCGCCAATTAACATGTTTATTATTTATTTCTACTATTTTACATTCTTCCAATAATGTTTAAGTCTTAAGTTACCATTTTAATGAGAGTAATTATAAAATGGAATTTTCGGATACTTCTTTGAGCATTTTTTGTTTCTTTTTACATTATTCAAATACGATCACTAAGTATAGAAATTTGAGAAATTATTTCATTGAATAAAATTATTATTCAACTTTAAAAATAAAGATATGTCATGTTTTAAAATTTAACTCTCCTTGCCATCCTTATAACGTTATTGTATATCATAGTATCGTTATAAAATACGCATACACAAAAAATTAATATTTTTGATAAAAAATAAAACAAAATAACTAAATTTCAACAAATGTGCTGCAGAGCATTACCCGCTAGCATGACTTTTAGTTTTGTTTTTGACAATTATTTAGATAATTTATATTTTTTTAACATTCTTAATTTTAATACCATTAATATATGATCGAGTATTACTGTTTGTAATGGTTAAAACGTATAAGGTTATGTTTTAATCACCTATATTTACATTAGCTTCATGGATTATTATAGGTTGTATAATAAATATATAATAAGTAATTTATGATGATAGTACACGCTCAATATGACATTATTATATCATATTTAATATATAGTGAAAATTGTAAAATGTATACATTTTATTAAAATTTATGATGAATTTTCAGGTATAACCGAATACTGTCTTAAATCAGTAGTTATTCTAAACTAATGAGGATTGAAAGATTCGTATGTTATATATGTCACATATTTTCAGATAATCAATTATAATTAGTTAACCCAAATAAAATTTGATCTGCATAGGTAACCATGGTTATCTACAAGAGGCGTTTGAAGCCTACATGTTAATAAAATTAGATATTCAACCGAAAAATCGTAGTTAATTTTGAACGATAGTATCAAGTTATTTCATTAGAATTTAATGAAATGTAATCATAGAAAAATAAAAAGAAAAAATTTTATTTTTCGTATATTAATATTTTGATTAGTGGTATTATCAAAATATTTAAACTAATTAAATTATTGTTTAAAATACAATTATATTCATCTTTAGGTGATAGTGACTTATTTATTAAAAAAACATAATTATTTCACTGTTAATGTTTAAATCTTATCAAAATTGTTTGGAAGAGATTAAAATAATAGCGTTAAAAATGTTAATAAATATAAATTTTTTTTTATTATATTAATCATAGTATTAAAATATATTAGTAGAACAGTACTAGAACAATAAAATTATTAAATTACAAAATTCTAATTATATAACATAATATTTAAAAACCTCTTTTTCTGTTATGTGACCAACTCCATATAATATTATAACATTTGCGGTTTTTAATAACAATCCTATGATAGGATATACAAAATAATAACTATCGTCTGTATTATAGTGTCTGAGAAATAAAGTACGACTGAAATTTTTTATAGTAATTTCACAAATATTTCCTGTAATATATGCTACAATGACCGGCAATCCATAAATTGATCTATTGATATTGTTTAAGCATTCTACAACTTCCAAATGCATATCTCTGTATGTACTTAAACATGATTTTCTTTCCAAAATGTTTTCATTTACCATGTAAACCACACACCGTATTTATAATATTAGTAGTATGTATTCCTGAAATGAACCACATTCACTAACAATCAAACCGGCCCAAATAACCTAAAAATAGAGAATATTTGAAATGATATTACGGCTAAGTGTGCATTATATCTATTCTACATATGTACTACCATTGATTTTAGAATACAGAGCATCCAGACCTCGAGATAGACATTAAAAGTTAATAATTGTTAACTATTCATAATACGAATACAATTATAATAAAGACACTATCAGGGATAATCTCATAATTAATTGTCTTTATTTATATTTTTAAATGAAATAAAGAAAAAATATTACTATAGGATTTATGATTTGTAACTGTTGCCGATATTAACAGAATTCAAACTATTATTTTCTTTGATTAATAAATGTATGGAATTGCTTATTTTATTGACAAGGAAATGAATATAACTATTTCGAGAAATTGTTTAAGTAAAAGTCAAATAAGGTTAAGTGCACAATAGTCATTATAGTTATTAAAATTTGAATGGTTATTTTACACTCTAACTGTGTTTTAATTATTTATAAGATAAATAAAAAAAATGTGACTTTTAGTCCGTATAGTTAATAGTTTACAATAGTTGCTGATTTTAAGTAAATTAAACTTATTGTTTTAAATAAATATACAAATGAATTTACATAATTTTTAAACACTCATAAAATAATTTAAAGCGGTAAAGATTAAATAAAAACACAAAGTGGATATTAGCTATAAGGGTAATATATATATATATATATATATATATATACATAGTACCACCTTATGATTAAAGTATCACAGATCAATACTTAGGACATTGAAACAGGTAAAATTTAAAAAAAAATAAGACAAAACAGTAACGTATGTCGGAAATAACTGATTTATTTTTTGGTGTCAATACTAATATAGATTAGATACATTTTATTGTACTGTTTGGGCTATGGCATTTTTGTTTATGTTGTATGGAGTACATAAATTAACAGTTCTGAAACAAAGATAAAACATGTTAATTAAAACTAATATCTATAAATACTACTTAAATAAATATAATTAAAAATACTACATTAATAGCTATAATGTAAATTTAAATTTAATTATTTTGAATAACTATTATTGTATTATAAAAAATACTAAGAAGAAAAATAATAATAAATACTTTTAAATAAAATAATAATAACATATGTTTGATAATTTTGAGCAATAAAATTCATCAGATTTAAACTAAAAATTACGTAATTTACAATACAAATTGTTGTATTTATATTTTCAACATTTTTTTTTTTTAAACAAATTAATTAAACCAGTTGAACAAAATGATCGAACTGAGATTTTAAGCTGTACGTATTTATAATATTGACAAAATATACAATAATTTTAAACGATAAATGTAGGTATCAAATTGAAATTCAAAGTTATATAAAAATACATATAATATCATGTACTCACCATGAGTTGGTTGGTGGCTGGTGTGGCCTTGGTGAAGATTTTGACGGCATTGGCAGATTGGACTTGTCCGACGACAACGATGTTCATGGATACTTTTTCAGCGCCCATTTTTGATTTGTTGGTTGGTTTTTGAGGATTAAATTGAAAACTGCAAATTAAAAATAAAAATAAAATGTTATTAATTTTAAATAAAAAAATAAAACTATTATTGTTATTTCGTACTCACCAAAAAAGAAATCTGCACAAAAAGATGTGTTATGTCGAAATCTTGGTCTCGGACGCCTTTATATACACTCACTCACGCTGACCAGTTTAAAGTGGGGCGACAGCGTGGCGTGATCATCGATATATTATGACGATTGTTTATTAAAAGTGTATTGTATTTATAACTTTTAAAATTTATAGAATTTATAAAATTAAAATTTTTAAATTTCAAATTTAATTTCATCTAAATATATAATATAAATTGGCGTCAAGATTATTTTACAAAATAAATTATTTTACTTATAAATTCAAATCGAGGCCGTGGCGTGACAAGATCATTATAATAATTTGATGTGTATATTAATAATAATAATAACTATTATTATTATTTTAATATTTATTATATAATGATATTTTTCATAATGGCTACAAATAGTGGCAAATTTTTACGCATAATCCAATAAAGAAAACTATCATTAGGTATTTCAATATTTTTATATAAACAATTTATAAGTCATCAATAATTTAATTAAAATAATACCAAAAATCGTTTGATGATAAATTACTAATAAACGAATCAATATTTAATTTTGTCAAAATTTAAAATTCAAACACTCATAAAAAATGTTTGAAAAAGTACACTCCACTTTTCTTTTAATACTTTTTAAAAAACTTAAAAGGAACCTTGTATACTATTTTTAAATCTACAGTATAAAATTGTATACATTTTTAACTACACAATAACTTGTTAATTTTCGCTATTTTGAAAAATATATCGATTAATAATTAAATTAAAAACTCTTCTGCAAAATAACCAAAAAAAAAAATTATAAGGAACCTTATACTAAAATCTTCAAGCATTGTGACAAAAACATATATTTTTATCAACATTTATAGAAAAAGAAAAATCAACAATTCTAAACAAATTAAAATTGGTTATTATCTTATGATTTTAATGATTTTTTTTTTATAATTATAGTGTAAATTATACAAACAAATGTCAATAACTAAGATAACAATAATTCTTGTTAGTTGTTTTAATTTAATAAGTAATTATTGGTATTGTATTAGGTTATTTCACGCAGAGCACACAAGTATCATAGTTCATAATCCTAATTGTACATTTCATAATAGTATCTGCTAAAAATTACAAATGTTTATTATTAACTTCAATAAAAATTATTTAATAAAATAAATTATAAAGTTCAAAATAATTGAAATTTAGTACATTTAAAAATTGTATTTGTCTTATTTTGTGTGTGTACGTTGTATACAAATTTATTTTACCAATTATGTTTTATTTTGTTAAGTAATGCTACATATAAATGTATTGTATTATTATGCAACGGATGTATGGAATTTAAAAATTAAGATTACACGTACATCATACAGTTAAAACTTATGTACAATGCGTGTATTTATTTGTATAGTGTATATTATAATATTATAATTTTCAAATAAATGATCGACAAAATATTATAATGATCACGCCACGCTGTCGCCCCACTTTAAACTGGTCGGCGGAATTGTATATAAAGACGTCCCAGATATCGATTCCGACATAACACATCTTTTTGTGCAAATTTATTCTTTGGTAAGTACGAAGCAATAATAATAGTTTTATTTTGATTTAAAACTAATAACATTTTATTTTTTATTTTTAATTTGCAGTTTTCAATTTAATCCTTAAAAACCAACCAACAAATCAAAAATGGGCGCTGAAAAAGTATCCATGAACATTGTTGTCGTCGGACAAGTTCAATCTGCCAAGGCAATCAAAACCGTCGCCAAGGCTACACCATCCACCAACCAACTCATGGTAAGTACATAATATTATAAGTATTTTTATATCACTTTAAATTTCAATTTGATTTCTATATTTATCTTTTAAAATTATTGTAAATATTAATTTTCAATTTATATATATTTTGTTGTACCTTATATTATTATATTACAGTGACCAATATTATTAATTTTATTATTAAAACATAGGTATCCTTTTTCGTTTTGGAATATATTTAATTTTTGAATTGATGATTCAAAAATTCATTTACTTATTTGTATTTTTTGCACTTTTTTTAACATTTTTTTAAATAAATTATATAAATTTTTACTTTAATTAAACTAATTTCAATTATTATTATTTTATAATTTTATTCGGTACAAAAAAAAAAAAAAAAAATGATAAAATCGCTTTAAAATAATATAGTTTGAATAAAAAATGTTTTATTTATTCAAACAAAATTAATTAGAAATTCTGATTTTTAAGACATTTCTTAAGTTTAAAAATGTTGAATACAACAATTGCATTTACATTTTAATTATTTATTTTTTTTAGTGCAATAAAGATGTTACTTTATTACATCTACCTAATTTAAATTATAATTTTATGATTTATATTTATATTATTATTCTAATACAAGGTTAATGTACGTTATAGTTGATTTGTATTTTTTTGTTTTTTTTTTCAGAACTGTTAATTTTTGTAGTTCATCTATCTCAAATTCAAAAATGCCATAGCCGAACAATACAATATGTAATAATCATTTTGATGTTGACACCATAAAATAAAACATTCTCTTCCGATATTTGATATTGATATTTTTATTTTATCCATAAACCTCATACTTAATTGTATCTCACTATATCTACGTAATTGTTCATTAATAATTACTAAACTATATGTGTACACATATGACCTAAAATTAGTATATTTTCTTACGTTTGATAACATGTTTAATATTGTATTTTTTTTCAATAATTCAAGAACAATTTAATACGTATTTAAGAATAAAGTCACTAATATTAATTTTTCCTTTATCATATAATTTTAGATGTGTCCACTAAATCAGTGGTTCACTAACTTATTTCCCTTTCGTCATATTATTATGCATTAATTATGAATTAAAAATTTCATCACACTAATGATAACAACTTTTAATTATTAATAACAAGTAGTTTTAAGATCGCGAAAAATAATTATAAAAAATTAAAGGAACATTTAAACATTCACAAAACGATTTTATATATGAATTTGTGTTATTAATTTATATTATTTGTATTATTTAACAAATAACTTATCTGCCTAAAATAAGTTAATAATTTACGCTTATTCAAATTTAATTGATAATAATATAACTCAAAACTGACATATTGAAAACACACTATTTATTAATATATATATATAATTAAAAAATATATTTATGTTGGTTTTAAACTTTAACACATATTATTATATTTTATACACATAGTAACATTATTAAAAAATTTAATTAATTTAATGTCATTACCTATTTAAACCACGATACTATTCAATTATTCTTTAATCTACCGTATATTGGTATTATCTCAAAAATTAATACAAATTAAATAATAGTTAGCGAAGACAGCTTCTACAGACTGAAATTGAGATACACGGATAGCTAGCATGATATAAATATTATATTTACTTTTACTTTAATAATAAAATAAATGTAATATTTTCTTATAAACATGATTCAAATAACTGTAGATAATACTTATCGTAATATAAATGTCTTTATAGCAATGGAAATTAAATATATTTGGTAATATAAGGTTGATAGGATCGTTTTTAATACAAACACTATTATTGAATAAAATATTTATTTAACACTTACTAAATTATACTAGATATAATATATAATATTTTTTAATAGTTTTTCATATTAGTAAGAAATATTACCATGGAAACTTCAAACTATAAACCACTTTGTTGTTTGTAATTTTAAGGTAAAATAATTATATTTTTTTTTTCTTCAAAAAAAAATATAATTGGTACTAATACACCATTCAGTTGTATTCACGTCATAATAATATTACAATCAATACATACATACATCTCTACGTTAGTAATTTCAGTATAAATATTAATGTATTGTTAATATTTTTTTTTGTTAGTACAATAAGCATAAATTGTTGTTCGTAGTTAATTTTTCAATTTTTATTTCAAGAAAAAATGTGTAAATCTGAGTAGGTATATATGTTTAAAAATAAAACCTAGAAAGTCACACTACTGTATAGTTTTTTGTTTGTCTGTTTTATTAGATTAACGTAATAACGTATTAAATTAAATGATTTTTTATTTAATGATAGGTATTTAAACCATAGATAATTATATCTCAACAATTATTTGAAAATTAAATGCCAGAATAAAAATTAAATTAAATTAATAATGATGATAACAATCAATAACGCTGGTGAATAAAGTAATAAAATTTAAAATAAAAACAAGAATGGAAGAAATGTATAAATCTAAAACAATTAAATTTTAAAGCCAATTTGGAGAATAAAATTGAGAACTGCTTTTATGATGAAATTATTAGAGGAAATGCGAAAAAAAATTTATTTTTCATAAACTGTATTTTGTGTAAAACTTCCCATTTCCTTAACTGTTTTAAAAAGTTTTAGGAAATTTTACTTTTTATCTGTCCTCTACATAGTAATAACTACAGCTTATTGTCTATCCAAAACTATTATAAAATTTGCAGCATTTTTTTTTTATGATATAAAAATGCTTATAGACAAGGAAATAAATAAAAACACACAAACCAAACTTATTTTCTTACTCCAATCAAAATATACTATACAAACTGTATAATGATACTGAGATGGCCTTTAATAAACTTATTATATAAATGAATAGTATTTGCACATTATTCTTTTTTTAAATTCTAACCTACAAGTAGTAGTGACTTATTTATTAAAAAAGAACATAATTATTTTTAATCCCATATGTTTACTAAATATTATTTATATCAGCAATAGAAGTAATAAAAAAATAATATATAAATAATTGAATTATAATTATTATCCTTAGATTAGTGACTATTAACAGACTACAAATATTATGATTGAAGATTATCTTTGTTTACATTTACTGTTTTATTTAATTTAAACATAATTTGAATTATTAAATAAGCAATTGTTTTGTTGACTAAGATGAGTAATTGTCTTAGATTAATTTGACATGTTCCATACAGCTCAAAACGATAGTACTTGTGCAATCTTCGTAGTATAAAAAACTTTATCTTGATAGAAATAATAATCCCATATTAATCAAAAATCGAATACAAATCACGTATAGTAAATATATTAATTATACCTGACGTTTTATTCTAGGGTTTTTTTCTATTACGGACCGTTGATGTAAGACAGAACTCATCCGGTTAATCTAAAAACCAAAAATAGTAAATTGAAATAAGATGAACTCACAAATCTAACACAACGTTCAATTTTTAAAGTTCTAATCTAATGTCTGATCATATTTTTCACTGTTAATGTTTAAATCTCATAAACAATGTTTATATAAGATGAAAACCACAGTGTTATTAAATAAGTGTAAGGTAATAAAATTATGGTACCCATGGAAACATTCATTATTATTTATATATTAAATATTGGTAGAAAAGAACTTAAAAAATTCTAAAAATAATTTTTAAAAACCTCTTTTTCCGTGACGTGACCAATTCCGTATAACATTATAACATTGACTATTTTCATCAATAATAATATGATAGCACGTAAAAGATAATATCTTTTGCTAAAATAGTCTCTAGGGAATAACATATGACTGTATATCGTTTTAAGGATGTCAGAGAAATTTCCTGCAATAAATACGACAATAACCGGTAAACCATATATTGATCTATTGATATCGTTTAAGCATTCTATAACTTCCATATACATATCTCTGAGTGTACTTATTGTTGACTTTCTTTCCAGTATGTTCTCATTTATTATGTACACCATCCACCGTATGTATAATATTAGTAGTATGTATTCATAAAATGAACCATAATGGCAAACATTTAAACATATCCATGGAACCTAAAATGTATAATATAACGTCAGGACTGTGAATGATGCACCAGTCCCTATTTTGGTGTACAGTAACAAATGACAAATAGACGAAAAACGTTTATATTTACTAGTTATAACCTTTAAAAAATGTTTGTTAAGGTAAGTATGCTAAAAAATAGAAGTATGTAATAGCAAAATTTACAAAAAAATAGGGACTGTATTACATACAATAGATTACATACGTTGATTTCTATCATTTATACGTGCAAGATGTGTTATTCGTATTCTATTGTACTTATATGTATATGGTGTATATTGATCTATTTTACATACGTACAACAAATCAATTAACAGTATATTTGGTTTATATTGTTTATAAACATTGGTTCTAACACATATTTGATAAAAGAGAAGACGAGGATCAAGGAAAAGGATTTACGAAATGTTTACTTTAAATCTACTATCCGGTTATTTTTAAAATTGAAAAATTTAATTAGAAACGGCTTATTAGTAACACATATAATTGATCTAATCACGTTATTGAGAAATAAAATGACTAAGGACTGACGGTCATTCATTAAAACATTGAATATCAATCGGATTATTAAAACAACACATCGGTTATTTGAAAGAATTAGAGCCAGGGTACTACTATATTATTACGGTACTACATAATCTTATCTTTACTTTTGCTACGTAACGATAATTAATTCTGCTTGTCCTATTAATTTCACTTATTTTTACTGTTCTTACTGTATACATACTATGATCTTTAGTCTTTACCATGTTCATTATGTTGTCGTTTTAGTTTAGCTTCGAAGTTAGTACGTAAAAATAGTTATTATTTCGGCTTTGCGTAAAATCATTCTTATGAAAGCATAATTATCAAGTTACTCGAAGTAAAAAAACCGACATCAATAGATATACATTTTAAATGACATATAAAAAAATTTTCATTGTAGATATATTTCTTTTTTAAATTATACATTTTATGTCATAATAAATAAAACTAACCGCTTATTAGAAACAATCGGTTAATTGACATATTTTATCTTGGTCTAAAAGTGTTTCTAATAAGTGGCTTCAACTGTATTTATATATTAATGATTACCATATTTAATTTGTGTACACCTCTGATATGCATTTTCATCCATATTAACAGAACTAGGATATTTGATAGAATATGCACAGTAACTCCAATAATGAAAAGCCAATTCATTTTTATTTTCATCGGGCCTGTCATATTCAAGCGAATCAATTTTTCATGAATTCTTTCAAGCTTAGACAATATTATGGATAATTGATTATCGAAAAATATACGCCATATAATCGGTACGAATTTTCCAATTATCGTCAATTCATAACAGCTGATAACTATTAAAGACGTAACTTCAAAAATTTCCTTATCACTTTTTGATAGCTATAAAATATAATCGCATATATAAATTGTATAGTTGTCACTACAATATATGTTATACTATTATATATTTAATTTTAAAATTTTATAATCGACCACTAATTTATATTCTTATATTATCCTATTTAAAGTTAAATCATGTTAAATATTATAGTTTTTCTTCTATAATATAAGTACTATTTTGTAAATGTACACTAACATACTCTTCTAAGAGATATTGTACTTTATCAATTATGTAAAAATAAATATTAGTATTAACAATATTTTAAAATTAGCTATAAATAATCAAGAATTTAGAACAAATACTCTTATGGTAATGAATATTATAATATTATTTAAGTGTTATTAGATATCGTTATTTTATTATTATCGAATCATTATAACGAACGGTGTTAGAAATCAATATCTGTTAACAAATTGAATCTGAAATCCTATTTAAAATTATAAATACTTTTTAAACATATGATAACATTTATAACATTATATAAAACTATTTATATAAAGTTAAGTATATACATTACCCATAGGTTAAAGTGGTAAGTTGCATAGAAACCAACACAAATTAATAGATATCGTAAAAAATAATACATGCTATTCGTCTTAAAATTTCTTTGACCATAGTTTGTACAACCAATACCGAGTATCAAAAAACAATTATTAAAACTATTTAATACTGATCTCACTTTCATAATTACTTTTAATTTATTTACATTTTAAAATTAAGTATAAAAAAAATATAGTGTCTTAGGATTTATGGTTTGCGACCAATGCTTAAATTAACTGAATTTAAACTAATTTTTAATTTGATTTAATAGTTGGAGTTGCTTAATACTCGAACAAGAAAATGAATAGAACTATTACGAAAAGTCATTGAATTTAAAATCAAGTATTGATGATTTAAATATATGCATAATACTAATTATAGCTATTATACTTAAAATTATTATTTCATGGGTAGTTTCACACTCATAGTCTGTTATAGTTATTTATAAGACCAATAAAAAAAATGTCAGTTTGAGTCTTTATGGTTAATAATTTGTAACTATCACTGATTTTAACTAAATTAAAAAATTGTTTTAAAAAAATGAATGAATGAATGAATTGTCATAAGTTTTATTGAAATTGACAACGAATAATATTTGCAAAACAAATATTGATTTATGTATAGTTGTATACATTAATAAATAATTAACACTCGTTATACCAATTATACTTATAAGTTATTACTTAGTATATTTTATTATATTATATATAGTTGGTCTCATGAAATGTAAGCGCAGGTGGAGTTTTGTGGTAGTATTTATTGGATTCAAATTTAACACATCCGTTATAGTGACCTACTATACAGCAAAGCGATACCCACTTGACCACCTTTTTTTTTTTTATTGAGCTATTTTTTTTTTTTAATTTTGAATATTGTGTTTTTTTTCTATACATAAATATATTTATGTCATTTTATTTTTAACTTTAAAAATACAAGTCTAGAAATTAACACTTTAATATTGTATGCGTATACAACTTGATTCTATTTACACCGTTTTTAATTTAAAATTAAAATGTATATTAATGTGTTTAAAAAAAAATAATTATAAAAATAGTGGCTAATACATGAATCTTTAATTCAAATTGTGTTGGTATTGTAATTGATAATTTATTATAAAATTTAAATTTAAAATATAAATTATATTTACCGGTTCTATAACGAAGTAATTTAGACATATACTATAGATAATTGTTATTATATTTATAAATGTTCCAATAGTCAAATAATTAAAAAACTATAGAAAGTAGAAGTAATAACTGATAATTGACTATATTTTTACTATACTGATCAATTATCTCTCCTTATTTTTTTATTTAATTTGAATAGAATTTGAATCACTAAGTATGCAAAAGCTTTGTATGATAAAATTAGTAGTTGTCTTGGATTAATCTGACATATTCCATATAACTCAAAGTGATAGTGTTCGTGCAATCTTCGTAACATAAAAAATTTAATCTTAATAAAAATAAAATTATCATATATTAGTTATTTATTCAAGACATATTAGTTTATAATTGTAATAAAAATATTAATTATACCTGGCGTTTTATTCGAGGATTGTCTTCTATAATTGATCGTTGTTGTAAGACAAGACTCATACGATTTATCTGAAAACCAAAACATTAGTTTGAAATAAAATAAACACACTAATTTTATTTACTTATTCATATAAACATTTTATATGTTTAAGCAAATATAATAATAATAATATTTATAATAACCTCTTTTTCTGTGGCATAACCAATCCCATATAATACCATAACATTGATAAGCCTTGTCGATATTGATATGATGGCATAAACAAACTCACCTTTGATGTAAATGTTTCTCGAAAATATTACATGATAATAAAGTGTTAATATGATTTGACAGATGTTTGACGCAATAAAGCTCACTACGGCTGATAAACCGTATATTGATCTATTTATATCTTTTAAACATTCAACAACTTCCAAATACATATCCCTTAATGTACTCACACGTGATTTTCTTTTTAGAATTTGTTCATTTATCATGTATACCATCCATTGTATATATAATATTAGTAGTATATATTCATATAATGCAAAGCATTGACAACAACTAGAGGCGACCATATTGACCTGAAAATAAGCGATGATTAATAAATAGAAGTATTTTTCTGATAAACATGGTTTTTTATAAATGAATAACGGTAAATAATAAACATCAAACTGCTAATATAGTTGATTTACAATAATAGTTTTAACGATAAACGAGATACAATAGTTACATCAAAGTAACAACGAACAATTTAGGTACTTAATGATTTATTTCATCTGTGACCTATTAGTATATAATATTGTATAATGTTAATAATTACCGGGGTTAATAATGATTGTACGACTTGAAAATAATTACGTATGATAGTTATGATCAAATGTATATTGAATCCTATACAATTTAAAATAATTCCAATAATGAAAAACCAATTCATTTTTACTTTCATTTGTCTGACCACATTTAGTTGTATCAATGTTTCATGGATCATTTCTAGTTTAGACAAAACCACGGACAGTTGATTGTCAATAAATAAGTGCCACACGTGAGAAATGACTTGTCCAATGTAGATTAATTCAAAACAACTGATCAGAACTACTGACGTAGTGTCTAACATCTCCGGATCGAAACGCATCGCCTACAAAATATAATTTCTTATTATTTTTCACGTATTATTGTATAATATATACTTATATAGAGTAAACATGGAGTATTCACGTTTATATCATTAACTTAGTGATTCTAATTAAAAAGACTACTGATGTGCACGACCTATTCGCATCTGATTTTTAGGTCTTTAAAAATGACACGCCGTAATGAAATCGACTGCACTTAAATGGAGCCCGTTATGTTCACCTCCGAGGAAGACATATTATTTCGTCATTTCAACAGTATCAAAATAAAATAAAATAATTTATAATTATACTAAAAAAAAAAAAACATGCTAGTAAGCTATTCAACATTTAGAACCAGCGGCTTAAGTTTTGTGTAAAAACGTTTCCGCAGTAATATATTACTAACATACTATTTAATTACAATAAAGTTATTAATATTTTTTTCTTACTATTTCATTTCCATCATAGATTGTTTTTAAACCACAAAAAATAAATGTGCATCGTAATAAATATAATAATACTGTTGTCTTAAAATTGCTTTGGTGATAATGTATACTACCTAGACCGCAAATCAAAAATATCCGATTAAAAGAATTTAATATAGATCGCACATTCATAATTGGTCACGTTCTTCTTATTTTTCAATATTAAATGTTGATAAATATATAAAACAGTGTTATAGAATAATTTATTGTATATGGTTGTTTTTGATATTTATCAATTTAATACTATTTAGTTTTTTGACCAATGGATTCACGCAATTCTCGATTTGAAACTAATAATGTGTGTTAAAAAAAAATAAGTTTCAAGTGGATAAAAAATACATACTAGTGTTGAGTAAATATAATATCATTATAACTCTCATACTTATCGTATAAAAATGATATATTATTATAGCACTTATAGCTGATCATGTTTAGAAATTTAGAATTATTGTTCTTATTATTTTGATAGATCAACCATGAAAACAAAAAGTATGTACATATCAGTAATTAATTTATAATTTTGATATTTAATGAATATTTTTTTTTTTTAAAACATAAATTTAAAATTGCACAATAACACGATTTCTTTTAGAAAAATGTGTATAATTTATATGAAAGAGAAATCACCTAATATTATAAAATTACCAATTACATTATAATTATTATTATCGTTTAGGATTATATTATTTATTCGAATTTTAAAATAATAATTTTGTTACATATATTGTAATAGTGGTATGGTAAATAAATATAATTTATGATATAATATTATTAAATAACTATTAATTTTTATGAATAATAGGTATTGGATAATAAATAAATAACTAATCAATCATAAATTTTACTAATATTTTGCTTATAACTAGAATTAGTTTTTTTATAAAATCATTATCGGTAGTGTGGATGGTAAAAAAAAATAATTACAATAATTTGAGAATCTAAGCACCAGATGAAATCTTTAAAAAAGTACCTTTAAAAATTATACAATTCAATTAATATTTAGCAATCTAAAAATTTTTAAAATTTATAAAAAAAAAACAGATGTTAATAGCTGTATTAATTATTACTACTCATATCAATACTATTCCTTTAGTGACAATTATTTAGTAATTATTACAATTTATGGTAAAATATTAGTGATCAAAAAAAAAAAAAAAAAATAATGAAATATTTTTTTGCACATTTATGTACCTATATTTAATAGTTATTGCATATTTTTGTATATTTTTAAAAAAATTAAAAATGTATTGCATACTGAAGCAATAATTTAAAAAAGTAGAATATTGTGCATGAAAATATTTTGAAGTAGAAAAATCAAAAAAATATTTTGTAGACAGCACTAAATTATTATATAAATATCGTAAATATACATATATATTATATTATTTGTTTCAATTAGCCCAGACCACTTTAGTTAACGTCAAACAATCGTTATCGAAAATATGTTTACAGATGAAGGCCATAGCTTCACTGAAAATAAACCGGAAATTCATATGCTTATTAATTTTAATAATTATTAATAAATACAATTTTAAAAATATATTAACTTATTCAAAAAAAAATTTTATAACAAATATGTTAGTATGAATGTTTTTTTTAATTACTCATGGAAATTTGGTAGACATTTATTTGTAATTCATTAGAAAAACGCCAAAGAATCATGAAATATTTTACCTAGGTATAAATATCTTCTATACGAAATTAAGCATTAAAACTTTTGAATCTATTTAAAGACAATCCATTTACTACAATCATATGATATTCAATAGTAAGCCAAAAGCAATTTATTAGCTACACATAAATAATAATTAATGATATTATAATATAATATAAATCAAAAAATAAAATATAAACAATCCTAAATAAACATAAAACTAACAAATTAATTATAGCTAAATAAATGTATTATAATTAATATTCTTAAAATAGAAACTGATCTATCGTCTAACTACGGTATCATTTTTTGTTTTATGTGATAAATTATCATTGGTAATTTATTATCGAATTCAACACAACTACTAAGATGACCAACAAAATGAAAGAGTACACAGACATTTACCACAGTGGAGCAAACTGAACCTCCTTTTTTTTTTAATAGTAATTGAAAGTCAATACAATGATTATTAAACTAAATTTTTAAGGATTAATTATATTTGATTATTATTTATTCACTTTGAACAAAATCTGAATTAATAAATAAGCAAATGTTCTATTAACTAAGATAAGTAATTGTCTTAGATTAATTTGACATATTCCATACAGCTCAAAACGAAAGTACTCGTGTAATCTTCGTAGTATAAAAAACTTGATCTTGATAAAAATAATAATTTCATATTAATCAAAAATCAAATACAAATCACGTATAGGTAGTAAATACATTGATTATACCTGACATTTTATTCTAGGGTTTCTTTCTATTAAGGAGCGTTCAAGTAAGACAAAACTCGTCCGGTTAACCTAAAAAACAAAAAGAATAATTTAAGACCAACACACAAATAAAAAACAATGTTTATTCATTAAAGCTTTAATCTACTGTATAATCACTTTTTATTAATGTATAAATCTTAACAAAAATATTTGTAAGAGATGAAAATCAAAGTGTTAAAAATAGTTAATAAAAATATTATATTAATTATAGTATTAAAATATATTAGTAGAAAAATAATAGAACAATAAAATTATTAAATTATACTATTCTAATTATATAATATAATACTTAAAAACCTCTTTTTCTGTTGTGTGACCAACTCCGTATAATATTATAACATTTGCGGTTTTTAATAACCATCCTATGATACCAAATGCGTAATAATAATGATCAAGATTAAAATAGTGTCTGGGGAATAAAATATGACTGTATATTGTTTTAATGATATCACAAATATTTCCTGTAATATATGCTACAATGACCGGCAATCCATAAATTGATCTATTGATATCGTTTAAGCATTCTACAACTTCCAAATGCATATCTCTGTATGTACTTAAACATGATTTTCTTTCCAAAATACTTTCATTTATCACGTAAACCATCCACCGTATATATGATATTAGTAGTATGTATTCATAAAATGAACCACATTCGCTAAAAATCAAACATATCCAATAGACCTAAAAATAGAGAGCATTTGAAATTATATCATAGCCGAGTGTGTACTGTATCTATCTTACATACGTACTACCATTGATTTTAGTATAAAGAGCATCCAGAACTCGGGATAGACATTAAAAGTTAATATTTGTTAACTATTCATAATACGAATACAATTATTATGGGTGCACTATTAAGCGCTAGTATAGATATGATACATCCGCTAGACATGCAATGTAGTCGTAAGTTTAAGGTGCAACCGGTAATAAGCACTAGAGTATTGGTAATACAAAGGTGGTGATATTCTCTCATGTTAGATAAGCAACGCGGAGTGTGTATAGATTCAAGGTAGTGCCTAAAGAAATACAAAATTACAAAAAAAAATAAATATATATTACATTTATAATAATTGTGGCTACAGTGCGATAGTCAGAAAATTTTGGTTTGTCACTTTTTTTTCAATACTACAAATCGGCCTAGAAATATGATTTATTTGCCGTTAATTCCTATTATGAATACAATTTTAAACATTGAAAATCCCTATACCATTACCTCTCTGTCTATTCTACAATCAATGGTACTACAAATAAATTATTTGTATCTTTATGTTAAGTTGTGTATAAACTACGGTTTTGATAAACATCTTCTAAAAGAGGTGACAATATTTAAAGCAAAATATCAATGAACAATTGATTAATTTATATCTAGTTATTTGTAAAATTAAATGATGTATTTATAAATGATTACCATATCAATTATAAATAAATATTTGCCATAAACCTTCAGCCATAATAATGGAGTTATAATACTTGCTATAACGTGTACGGTAATTCCAATAATGAGAAACCAATTCATTTTTATTTTCATTGGGCGTGCCATATTCAAGGAAATCAACTTTTCGTGAACTTTTTCAAGCTTTGTCAATATGATGGATAGTTTTTTATCGAAAAATATACGCCATAGAGTTGTTATGAATTTTCCAATAACCATAAACTCATAACAGGTGATAATTATTATTGACGTTACTTCGGATACTTCTTGTTCATTTTTTGATAGCTACAAAATAGAATTGTATACATACATTTTACAGTTATCTGCACATTATGATATAGTAAAAGTATTCAATATTCAATTTTGACATTTTATCATCAATCAATACTGCATAAATTGTGTAAAAATAAATATTTATATTAAGATTATTTAAAATTTAGATATAAAAAATTAAGAATTTATTGACTAATTAAATTTTATAAACTTCATGAAATTATAAAATGTATTTCAACGTATTATAATCTTTGTAAAACGTTAATTATATAAAACTATTTAAATAAACCGAAGTCTAGTCATTACCCATAGGTTAACTCGGTATAGTGAATGGAAACCACTAAAAATTAATAGATATCGTAAAAAATAAAACATCCCATTCGTCTTAAAATTTCTTTGGCCGTAGTTGGTACAACCAATACCGAATATCAAAAAACCTCTATTAAAATTATTGATTACTGATCCTACACTCATAATTAATTGTCTTTATTTATATTTTTAAATGAAGTAAAGAAAAAATATTATTATAGGATTTATGATTTGTAACTGTTGCCGATATTAACAGAATTCAAACTATTATTTTCTTTGATTTATAAATGTATGGAATTGCTTATTTTATTGACAAGGAAATGAAAATAACTATTTCGAGAAGTTGTTTAAGTAAAAGTCAAATAAGGTTAAGTGCACAATAGTTATTATAGTTATTAAAATTTGAATGGTTATTTTACACTCTAACTGTGTTTTAATTATTTATAAGATAAATAAAAAAATGTGACTTTTAGTCCTTATAGTTAATAATTTATAATAGTTGCTGATTTTAATTAAATTAAACTTATTGTTTTAAATAAATATACAAATTAATTTACATAATTTCACTTTAACTTGAAAAATAATATTATTTACAAAATAAATATTTATAATTGACACTTGTTAAACCCATTATACTCCATAATTTATATTATATTATTATGTAGTACTTATAGTGCACCACAAGAATCGTGTGTATTGAATAAATAATTAAATAACAGATCAATAATATACAGTGGTGTTCCATATTCAATTGCAATATATACCTAATCATAAAATTAAAATAAATGACTTTATTAGAAATATGAAATAAAAATCGTAAAATAAACATAATATAATCTGCCATGATAATTAGTTATATTTTAAAATACAATAATACTACTTGATTTGACACTTAATGTACAATATTATATTTTATTTATATTGAGGTGAAATGGCATGATTTATTTGATACTGTTCATTGTCGGTCATTGCCTTATTGGCTGATAAAACGCCTAAAGGCAATTGATAATTTATCAGGTTTAAATATTCGTATACATAATCGGATCATAGAAATACTATATAGCAAGTGATATTACTTTTGATGAATATAATTAATTTAACTCTAATGATGAATAAGTCAATGTAAAGTAAAGTCGATTATGAGCAATCTATCAGTTTACATGACTAATTATATTTTATGATTTATATTTTTAATATTGCTGTTAAAGTTACTTATGTTACTATTGGTATGCAGTTGCTAGAATTAATTTTGCCAGAAAATATTGTGCAATTTAAAAATATCAATGTGCGTAAAAACTATTATAATTTACATAAAACTTGTTATCCCCGCAAATAATATTATTGAAATATAATAAAATAATGATTATCATTGTACACAATTTAATTATACAATAACTTCATTTAAAATTGTAAAATAAAGTGTCAAAAAATTAAAATTTATTTAAATAATGCGTCTTAGATTTTTTTTTCAGAGTTAACTACATGTAAAAATCGTTATATTAAATTGTCAAGCCTTAACAATATACATTGAAAATCAATTATTATGAGAATCAAACTATTACATTTTTTACATTTATCTATACAAATCAAACACTTTGTGCATTTTAAACTACAAGATAATTTGCAAATTTTCGTTATTTTCAAAAATGTAAGCTTCTTTTCACAAATTTAAACTTTAAAAACCCACCAACAATTTATAAATCTAGCATTAAATTGAACTTATTGACAAAAAAATTCAATATATATAGATAATTAAAAAAAAAAAAAAATACGAAATCGGGAATGTTTGTAATAATAGATTATCTGTAGAAATTTTCTTTTTGAATAAAACAAAATAAAAATCAAATGTTGATCAAGCTATTTCAATAATTGGCTATGCCTACTTATGAATTAACTTTTTTTAATTTTTATATTTTTTGCTTTATAACTAATAAAAAACTGAGTGTAATTTTAAGTAACTTACATTTACATATTTATGTACATAATAAAATACTAGAAGACATATGGTAAAATTTTGAATAAAAAAAATTTCCCAACGTATGATCGGTAGATACATAAATCGTTTTTAAACACCTTATCAGTAATAAACCAACGACGAGCACTTGTGTCAATCATGCCATCAGATGCTGATCTATATTGACAAAAAATAGACACAATATAAAAGGAAGTACTATTGCTACATTCAGACATAACAAAATGTTTGTGCATAGTGAGTGTATTATATATGTATAACATCCCTAATAACAATATTTATTTTAATTGATTTAAATAATTTATAGTTTATATACTTTTAGTTTTAACTTCATTCTACGAAAACAAATCAAAATCAAAAAATGGGTGCTGAAAAAATAACAATGAACATCGTTGTCGTCAGACAAGTTCAATCTGTCAAGGCCATCAAATCGGTCGCCAAAGCCAACCCATCAACCAACCAGCTGATGGTGAATTTATGAATATAGATAATTAAGATAATTAATTTTAAGATATTTCGATTAGAATTTTGATTAATGTTAATTAGTTGTTAGTTTTTTTCAAAATCATATTTTATCTTTATTTCATAGTAATATTTTTTTCAATATATTTTCGTATTGCATTTACACGTACACCGATATATTTATTTAACTATAGATAAGATCGATAAACCAATTAACTATTGAAATTAATTTTTGTTTATAAGTTTTGTACAAATTTGGTTTATAAGTACAATAATATATTGTTTTTATTATACATATTTAATGATATATTATATTTGAATAGCAATAAGTATAATAATATTATTATTATTTTTTTAATCATTTACTGTTAAAATACATGTCTAATTACATATATAAATATTTATCACAGATAACCCATATCATAATATTTGTAAACTTAAATTACTAAACAAATATAACATAATTATCCGATTGAATAAATTTAAGAACATAATATTTTGTAAACCTATAAAGTTTTCAAAAGTAATGACAATTTTACTATGAAGTTAAATAATGTTATTGTTTTAATACCTTTTATAATCTAATAGTGCTGATTTCTTACTAAAAACTGACGTATTTTTAGTTTAATTATTACTGATAATAATATGTTACGATTTCATTCAAATTACATTGAAACTAATAATTTTTCAATATTTTTTATTACTTCTATATGATATATTGTATTAATCAACTGTTTTTTATTTTGTTCCAGAACTTTTAATTCATGACGTCCACATCAATCTCAAATTCAAAAATGTCATAGTCCAAACAGTGCATATACTTATATTTCGTTGACAATTATAATGTGCATTAACATTATAAAATAAATTAGTCTCTCTCGCCAATTAACATGTTTATTATTTATTTCTACTATTTTACATTCTTCCAATAATGTTTAAGTCTTAAGTTACCATTTTAATGAGAGTAATTATAAAATGGAATTTTCGGATACTTCTTTGAGCATTTTTTGTTTCTTTTTACATTATTCAAATACGATCACTAAGTATAGAAATTTGAGAAATTATTTCATTGAATAAAATTATTATTCAACTTTAAAAATAAAGATATGTCATGTTTTAAAATTTAACTCTCCTTGCCATCCTTATAACGTTATTGTATATCATAGTATCGTTATAAAATACGCATACACAAAAAATTAATATTTTTGATAAAAAATAAAACAAAATAACTAAATTTCAACAAATGTGCTGCAGAGCATTACCCGCTAGCATGACTTTTAGTTTTGTTTTTGACAATTATTTAGATAATTTATATTTTTTTAACATTCTTAATTTTAATACCATTAATATATGATCGAGTATTACTGTTTGTAATGGTTAAAACGTATAAGGTTATGTTTTAATCACCTATATTTACATTAGCTTCATGGATTATTATAGGTTGTATAATAAATATATAATAAGTAATTTATGATGATAGTACACGCTCAATATGACATTATTATATCATATTTAATATATAGTGAAAATTGTAAAATGTATACATTTTATTAAAATTTATGATGAATTTTCAGGTATAACCGAATACTGTCTTAAATCAGTAGTTATTCTAAACTAATGAGGATTGAAAGATTCGTATGTTATATATGTCACATATTTTCAGATAATCAATTATAATTAGTTAACCCAAATAAAATTTGATCTGCATAGGTAACCATGGTTATCTACAAGAGGCGTTTGAAGCCTACATGTTAATAAAATTAGATATTCAACCGAAAAATCGTAGTTAATTTTGAACGATAGTATCAAGTTATTTCATTAGAATTTAATGAAATGTAATCATAGAAAAATAAAAAGAAAAAATTTTATTTTTCGTATATTAATATTTTGATTAGTGGTATTATCAAAATATTTAAACTAATTAAATTATTGTTTAAAATACAATTATATTCATCTTTAGGTGATAGTGACTTATTTATTAAAAAAACATAATTATTTCACTGTTAATGTTTAAATCTTATCAAAATTGTTTGGAAGAGATTAAAATAATAGCGTTAAAAATGTTAATAAATATAAATTTTTTTTTATTATATTAATCATAGTATTAAAATATATTAGTAGAACAGTACTAGAACAATAAAATTATTAAATTACAAAATTCTAATTATATAACATAATATTTAAAAACCTCTTTTTCTGTTATGTGACCAACTCCATATAATATTATAACATTTGCGGTTTTTAATAACAATCCTATGATAGGATATACAAAATAATAACTATCGTCTGTATTATAGTGTCTGAGAAATAAAGTACGACTGAAATTTTTTATAGTAATTTCACAAATATTTCCTGTAATATATGCTACAATGACCGGCAATCCATAAATTGATCTATTGATATTGTTTAAGCATTCTACAACTTCCAAATGCATATCTCTGTATGTACTTAAACATGATTTTCTTTCCAAAATGTTTTCATTTACCATGTAAACCACACACCGTATTTATAATATTAGTAGTATGTATTCCTGAAATGAACCACATTCACTAACAATCAAACCGGCCCAAATAACCTAAAAATAGAGAATATTTGAAATGATATTACGGCTAAGTGTGCATTATATCTATTCTACATATGTACTACCATTGATTTTAGAATACAGAGCATCCAGACCTCGAGATAGACATTAAAAGTTAATAATTGTTAACTATTCATAATACGAATACAATTATAATAAAGACACTATCAGGGATAATCTCATAATTAATTGTCTTTATTTATATTTTTAAATGAAATAAAGAAAAAATATTACTATAGGATTTATGATTTGTAACTGTTGCCGATATTAACAGAATTCAAACTATTATTTTCTTTGATTAATAAATGTATGGAATTGCTTATTTTATTGACAAGGAAATGAATATAACTATTTCGAGAAATTGTTTAAGTAAAAGTCAAATAAGGTTAAGTGCACAATAGTCATTATAGTTATTAAAATTTGAATGGTTATTTTACACTCTAACTGTGTTTTAATTATTTATAAGATAAATAAAAAAAATGTGACTTTTAGTCCGTATAGTTAATAGTTTACAATAGTTGCTGATTTTAAGTAAATTAAACTTATTGTTTTAAATAAATATACAAATGAATTTACATAATTTTTAAACACTCATAAAATAATTTAAAGCGGTAAAGATTAAATAAAAACACAAAGTGGATATTAGCTATAAGGGTAATATATATATATATATATATATATATATACATAGTACCACCTTATGATTAAAGTATCACAGATCAATACTTAGGACATTGAAACAGGTAAAATTTAAAAAAAAATAAGACAAAACAGTAACGTATGTCGGAAATAACTGATTTATTTTTTGGTGTCAATACTAATATAGATTAGATACATTTTATTGTACTGTTTGGGCTATGGCATTTTTGTTTATGTTGTATGGAGTACATAAATTAACAGTTCTGAAACAAAGATAAAACATGTTAATTAAAACTAATATCTATAAATACTACTTAAATAAATATAATTAAAAATACTACATTAATAGCTATAATGTAAATTTAAATTTAATTATTTTGAATAACTATTATTGTATTATAAAAAATACTAAGAAGAAAAATAATAATAAATACTTTTAAATAAAATAATAATAACATATGTTTGATAATTTTGAGCAATAAAATTCATCAGATTTAAACTAAAAATTACGTAATTTACAATACAAATTGTTGTATTTATATTTTCAACATTTTTTTTTTTTAAACAAATTAATTAAACCAGTTGAACAAAATGATCGAACTGAGATTTTAAGCTGTACGTATTTATAATATTGACAAAATATACAATAATTTTAAACGATAAATGTAGGTATCAAATTGAAATTCAAAGTTATATAAAAATACATATAATATCATGTACTCACCATGAGTTGGTTGGTGGCTGGTGTGGCCTTGGTGAAGATTTTGACGGCATTGGCAGATTGGACTTGTCCGACGACAACGATGTTCATGGATACTTTTTCAGCGCCCATTTTTGATTTGTTGGTTGGTTTTTGAGGATTAAATTGAAAACTGCAAATTAAAAATAAAAATAAAATGTTATTAATTTTAAATAAAAAAATAAAACTATTATTGTTATTTCGTACTCACCAAAAAAGAAATCTGCACAAAAAGATGTGTTATGTCGAAATCTTGGTCTCGGACGCCTTTATATACACTCACTCACGCTGACCAGTTTAAAGTGGGGCGACAGCGTGGCGTGATCATCGATATATTATGACGATTGTTTATTAAAAGTGTATTGTATTTATAACTTTTAAAATTTATAGAATTTATAAAATTAAAATTTTTAAATTTCAAATTTAATTTCATCTAAATATATAATATAAATTGGCGTCAAGATTATTTTACAAAATAAATTATTTTACTTATAAATTCAAATCGAGGCCGTGGCGTGACAAGATCATTATAATAATTTGATGTGTATATTAATAATAATAATAACTATTATTATTATTTTAATATTTATTATATAATGATATTTTTCATAATGGCTACAAATAGTGGCAAATTTTTACGCATAATCCAATAAAGAAAACTATCATTAGGTATTTCAATATTTTTATATAAACAATTTATAAGTCATCAATAATTTAATTAAAATAATACCAAAAATCGTTTGATGATAAATTACTAATAAACGAATCAATATTTAATTTTGTCAAAATTTAAAATTCAAACACTCATAAAAAATGTTTGAAAAAGTACACTCCACTTTTCTTTTAATACTTTTTAAAAAACTTAAAAGGAACCTTGTATACTATTTTTAAATCTACAGTATAAAATTGTATACATTTTTAACTACACAATAACTTGTTAATTTTCGCTATTTTGAAAAATATATCGATTAATAATTAAATTAAAAACTCTTCTGCAAAATAACCAAAAAAAAAAATTATAAGGAACCTTATACTAAAATCTTCAAGCATTGTGACAAAAACATATATTTTTATCAACATTTATAGAAAAAGAAAAATCAACAATTCTAAACAAATTAAAATTGGTTATTATCTTATGATTTTAATGATTTTTTTTTTATAATTATAGTGTAAATTATACAAACAAATGTCAATAACTAAGATAACAATAATTCTTGTTAGTTGTTTTAATTTAATAAGTAATTATTGGTATTGTATTAGGTTATTTCACGCAGAGCACACAAGTATCATAGTTCATAATCCTAATTGTACATTTCATAATAGTATCTGCTAAAAATTACAAATGTTTATTATTAACTTCAATAAAAATTATTTAATAAAATAAATTATAAAGTTCAAAATAATTGAAATTTAGTACATTTAAAAATTGTATTTGTCTTATTTTGTGTGTGTACGTTGTATACAAATTTATTTTACCAATTATGTTTTATTTTGTTAAGTAATGCTACATATAAATGTATTGTATTATTATGCAACGGATGTATGGAATTTAAAAATTAAGATTACACGTACATCATACAGTTAAAACTTATGTACAATGCGTGTATTTATTTGTATAGTGTATATTATAATATTATAATTTTCAAATAAATGATCGACAAAATATTATAATGATCACGCCACGCTGTCGCCCCACTTTAAACTGGTCGGCGGAATTGTATATAAAGACGTCCCAGATATCGATTCCGACATAACACATCTTTTTGTGCAAATTTATTCTTTGGTAAGTACGAAGCAATAATAATAGTTTTATTTTGATTTAAAACTAATAACATTTTATTTTTTATTTTTAATTTGCAGTTTTCAATTTAATCCTTAAAAACCAACCAACAAATCAAAAATGGGCGCTGAAAAAGTATCCATGAACATTGTTGTCGTCGGACAAGTTCAATCTGCCAAGGCAATCAAAACCGTCGCCAAGGCTACACCATCCACCAACCAACTCATGGTAAGTACATAATATTATAAGTATTTTTATATCACTTTAAATTTCAATTTGATTTCTATATTTATCTTTTAAAATTATTGTAAATATTAATTTTCAATTTATATATATTTTGTTGTACCTTATATTATTATATTACAGTGACCAATATTATTAATTTTATTATTAAAACATAGGTATCCTTTTTCGTTTTGGAATATATTTAATTTTTGAATTGATGATTCAAAAATTCATTTACTTATTTGTATTTTTTGCACTTTTTTTAACATTTTTTTAAATAAATTATATAAATTTTTACTTTAATTAAACTAATTTCAATTATTATTATTTTATAATTTTATTCGGTACAAAAAAAAAAAAAAAAAATGATAAAATCGCTTTAAAATAATATAGTTTGAATAAAAAATGTTTTATTTATTCAAACAAAATTAATTAGAAATTCTGATTTTTAAGACATTTCTTAAGTTTAAAAATGTTGAATACAACAATTGCATTTACATTTTAATTATTTATTTTTTTTAGTGCAATAAAGATGTTACTTTATTACATCTACCTAATTTAAATTATAATTTTATGATTTATATTTATATTATTATTCTAATACAAGGTTAATGTACGTTATAGTTGATTTGTATTTTTTTGTTTTTTTTTTCAGAACTGTTAATTTTTGTAGTTCATCTATCTCAAATTCAAAAATGCCATAGCCGAACAATACAATATGTAATAATCATTTTGATGTTGACACCATAAAATAAAACATTCTCTTCCGATATTTGATATTGATATTTTTATTTTATCCATAAACCTCATACTTAATTGTATCTCACTATATCTACGTAATTGTTCATTAATAATTACTAAACTATATGTGTACACATATGACCTAAAATTAGTACATTTTCTTACGTTTGATAACATGTTTAATATTGTATTTTTTTTCAATAATTCAAGAACAATTTAATACGTATTTAAGAATAAAGTCACTAATATTAATTTTTCCTTTATCATATAATTTTAGATGTGTCCACTAAATCAGTGGTTCACTAACTTATTTCCCTTTCGTCATATTATTATGCATTAATTATGAATTAAAAATTTCATCACACTAATGATAACAACTTTTAATTATTAATAACAAGTAGTTTTAAGATCGCGAAAAATAATTATAAAAAATTAAAGGAACATTTAAACATTCACAAAACGATTTTATATATGAATTTGTGTTATTAATTTATATTATTTGTATTATTTAACAAATAACTTATCTGCCTAAAATAAGTTAATAATTTACGCTTATTCAAATTTAATTGATAATAATATAACTCAAAACTGACATATTGAAAACACACTATTTATTAATATATATATATAATTAAAAAATATATTTATGTTGGTTTTAAACTTTAACACATATTATTATATTTTATACACATAGTAACATTATTAAAAAATTTAATTAATTTAATGTCATTACCTATTTAAACCACGATACTATTCAATTATTCTTTAATCTACCGTATATTGGTATTATCTCAAAAATTAATACAAATTAAATAATAGTTAGCGAAGACAGCTTCTACAGACTGAAATTGAGATACACGGATAGCTAGCATGATATAAATATTATATTTACTTTTACTTTAATAATAAAATAAATGTAATATTTTCTTATAAACATGATTCAAATAACTGTAGATAATACTTATCGTAATATAAATGTCTTTATAGCAATGGAAATTAAATATATTTGGTAATATAAGGTTGATAGGATCGTTTTTAATACAAACACTATTATTGAATAAAATATTTATTTAACACTTACTAAATTATACTAGATATAATATATAATATTTTTTAATAGTTTTTCATATTAGTAAGAAATATTACCATGGAAACTTCAAACTATAAACCACTTTGTTGTTTGTAATTTTAAGGTAAAATAATTATATTTTTTTTTTCTTCAAAAAAAAATATAATTGGTACTAATACACCATTCAGTTGTATTCACGTCATAATAATATTACAATCAATACATACATACATCTCTACGTTAGTAATTTCAGTATAAATATTAATGTATTGTTAATATTTTTTTTTGTTAGTACAATAAGCATAAATTGTTGTTCGTAGTTAATTTTTCAATTTTTATTTCAAGAAAAAATGTGTAAATCTGAGTAGGTATATATGTTTAAAAATAAAACCTAGAAAGTCACACTACTGTATAGTTTTTTGTTTGTCTGTTTTATTAGATTAACGTAATAACGTATTAAATTAAATGATTTTTTATTTAATGATAGGTATTTAAACCATAGATAATTATATCTCAACAATTATTTGAAAATTAAATGCCAGAATAAAAATTAAATTAAATTAATAATGATGATAACAATCAATAACGCTGGTGAATAAAGTAATAAAATTTAAAATAAAAACAAGAATGGAAGAAATGTATAAATCTAAAACAATTAAATTTTAAAGCCAATTTGGAGAATAAAATTGAGAACTGCTTTTATGATGAAATTATTAGAGGAAATGCGAAAAAAAATTTATTTTTCATAAACTGTATTTTGTGTAAAACTTCCCATTTCCTTAACTGTTTTAAAAAGTTTTAGGAAATTTTACTTTTTATCTGTCCTCTACATAGTAATAACTACAGCTTATTGTCTATCCAAAACTATTATAAAATTTGCAGCATTTTTTTTTTATGATATAAAAATGCTTATAGACAAGGAAATAAATAAAAACACACAAACCAAACTTATTTTCTTACTCCAATCAAAATATACTATACAAACTGTATAATGATACTGAGATGGCCTTTAATAAACTTATTATATAAATGAATAGTATTTGCACATTATTCTTTTTTTAAATTCTAACCTACAAGTAGTAGTGACTTATTTATTAAAAAAGAACATAATTATTTTTAATCCCATATGTTTACTAAATATTATTTATATCAGCAATAGAAGTAATAAAAAAATAATATATAAATAATTGAATTATAATTATTATCCTTAGATTAGTGACTATTAACAGACTACAAATATTATGATTGAAGATTATCTTTGTTTACATTTACTGTTTTATTTAATTTAAACATAATTTGAATTATTAAATAAGCAATTGTTTTGTTGACTAAGATGAGTAATTGTCTTAGATTAATTTGACATGTTCCATACAGCTCAAAACGATAGTACTTGTGCAATCTTCGTAGTATAAAAAACTTTATCTTGATAGAAATAATAATCCCATATTAATCAAAAATCGAATACAAATCACGTATAGTAAATATATTAATTATACCTGACGTTTTATTCTAGGGTTTTTTTCTATTACGGACCGTTGATGTAAGACAGAACTCATCCGGTTAATCTAAAAACCAAAAATAGTAAATTGAAATAAGATGAACTCACAAATCTAACACAACGTTCAATTTTTAAAGTTCTAATCTAATGTCTGATCATATTTTTCACTGTTAATGTTTAAATCTCATAAACAATGTTTATATAAGATGAAAACCACAGTGTTATTAAATAAGTGTAAGGTAATAAAATTATGGTACCCATGGAAACATTCATTATTATTTATATATTAAATATTGGTAGAAAAGAACTTAAAAAATTCTAAAAATAATTTTTAAAAACCTCTTTTTCCGTGACGTGACCAATTCCGTATAACATTATAACATTGACTATTTTCATCAATAATAATATGATAGCACGTAAAAGATAATATCTTTTGCTAAAATAGTCTCTAGGGAATAACATATGACTGTATATCGTTTTAAGGATGTCAGAGAAATTTCCTGCAATAAATACGACAATAACCGGTAAACCATATATTGATCTATTGATATCGTTTAAGCATTCTATAACTTCCATATACATATCTCTGAGTGTACTTATTGTTGACTTTCTTTCCAGTATGTTCTCATTTATTATGTACACCATCCACCGTATGTATAATATTAGTAGTATGTATTCATAAAATGAACCATAATGGCAAACATTTAAACATATCCATGGAACCTAAAATGTATAATATAACGTCAGGACTGTGAATGATGCACCAGTCCCTATTTTGGTGTACAGTAACAAATGACAAATAGACGAAAAACGTTTATATTTACTAGTTATAACCTTTAAAAAATGTTTGTTAAGGTAAGTATGCTAAAAAATAGAAGTATGTAATAGCAAAATTTACAAAAAAATAGGGACTGTATTACATACAATAGATTACATACGTTGATTTCTATCATTTATACGTGCAAGATGTGTTATTCGTATTCTATTGTACTTATATGTATATGGTGTATATTGATCTATTTTACATACGTACAACAAATCAATTAACAGTATATTTGGTTTATATTGTTTATAAACATTGGTTCTAACACATATTTGATAAAAGAGAAGACGAGGATCAAGGAAAAGGATTTACGAAATGTTTACTTTAAATCTACTATCCGGTTATTTTTAAAATTGAAAAATTTAATTAGAAACGGCTTATTAGTAACACATATAATTGATCTAATCACGTTATTGAGAAATAAAATGACTAAGGACTGACGGTCATTCATTAAAACATTGAATATCAATCGGATTATTAAAACAACACATCGGTTATTTGAAAGAATTAGAGCCAGGGTACTACTATATTATTACGGTACTACATAATCTTATCTTTACTTTTGCTACGTAACGATAATTAATTCTGCTTGTCCTATTAATTTCACTTATTTTTACTGTTCTTACTGTATACATACTATGATCTTTAGTCTTTACCATGTTCATTATGTTGTCGTTTTAGTTTAGCTTCGAAGTTAGTACGTAAAAATAGTTATTATTTCGGCTTTGCGTAAAATCATTCTTATGAAAGCATAATTATCAAGTTACTCGAAGTAAAAAAACCGACATCAATAGATATACATTTTAAATGACATATAAAAAAATTTTCATTGTAGATATATTTCTTTTTTAAATTATACATTTTATGTCATAATAAATAAAACTAACCGCTTATTAGAAACAATCGGTTAATTGACATATTTTATCTTGGTCTAAAAGTGTTTCTAATAAGTGGCTTCAACTGTATTTATATATTAATGATTACCATATTTAATTTGTGTACACCTCTGATATGCATTTTCATCCATATTAACAGAACTAGGATATTTGATAGAATATGCACAGTAACTCCAATAATGAAAAGCCAATTCATTTTTATTTTCATCGGGCCTGTCATATTCAAGCGAATCAATTTTTCATGAATTCTTTCAAGCTTAGACAATATTATGGATAATTGATTATCGAAAAATATACGCCATATAATCGGTACGAATTTTCCAATTATCGTCAATTCATAACAGCTGATAACTATTAAAGACGTAACTTCAAAAATTTCCTTATCACTTTTTGATAGCTATAAAATATAATCGCATATATAAATTGTATAGTTGTCACTACAATATATGTTATACTATTATATATTTAATTTTAAAATTTTATAATCGACCACTAATTTATATTCTTATATTATCCTATTTAAAGTTAAATCATGTTAAATATTATAGTTTTTCTTCTATAATATAAGTACTATTTTGTAAATGTACACTAACATACTCTTCTAAGAGATATTGTACTTTATCAATTATGTAAAAATAAATATTAGTATTAACAATATTTTAAAATTAGCTATAAATAATCAAGAATTTAGAACAAATACTCTTATGGTAATGAATATTATAATATTATTTAAGTGTTATTAGATATCGTTATTTTATTATTATCGAATCATTATAACGAACGGTGTTAGAAATCAATATCTGTTAACAAATTGAATCTGAAATCCTATTTAAAATTATAAATACTTTTTAAACATATGATAACATTTATAACATTATATAAAACTATTTATATAAAGTTAAGTATATACATTACCCATAGGTTAAAGTGGTAAGTTGCATAGAAACCAACACAAATTAATAGATATCGTAAAAAATAATACATGCTATTCGTCTTAAAATTTCTTTGACCATAGTTTGTACAACCAATACCGAGTATCAAAAAACAATTATTAAAACTATTTAATACTGATCTCACTTTCATAATTACTTTTAATTTATTTACATTTTAAAATTAAGTATAAAAAAAATATAGTGTCTTAGGATTTATGGTTTGCGACCAATGCTTAAATTAACTGAATTTAAACTAATTTTTAATTTGATTTAATAGTTGGAGTTGCTTAATACTCGAACAAGAAAATGAATAGAACTATTACGAAAAGTCATTGAATTTAAAATCAAGTATTGATGATTTAAATATATGCATAATACTAATTATAGCTATTATACTTAAAATTATTATTTCATGGGTAGTTTCACACTCATAGTCTGTTATAGTTATTTATAAGACCAATAAAAAAAATGTCAGTTTGAGTCTTTATGGTTAATAATTTGTAACTATCACTGATTTTAACTAAATTAAAAAATTGTTTTAAAAAAATGAATGAATGAATGAATTGTCATAAGTTTTATTGAAATTGACAACGAATAATATTTGCAAAACAAATATTGATTTATGTATAGTTGTATACATTAATAAATAATTAACACTCGTTATACCAATTATACTTATAAGTTATTACTTAGTATATTTTATTATATTATATATAGTTGGTCTCATGAAATGTAAGCGCAGGTGGAGTTTTGTGGTAGTATTTATTGGATTCAAATTTAACACATCCGTTATAGTGACCTACTATACAGCAAAGCGATACCCACTTGACCACCTTTTTTTTTTTTATTGAGCTATTTTTTTTTTTTAATTTTGAATATTGTGTTTTTTTTCTATACATAAATATATTTATGTCATTTTATTTTTAACTTTAAAAATACAAGTCTAGAAATTAACACTTTAATATTGTATGCGTATACAACTTGATTCTATTTACACCGTTTTTAATTTAAAATTAAAATGTATATTAATGTGTTTAAAAAAAAATAATTATAAAAATAGTGGCTAATACATGAATCTTTAATTCAAATTGTGTTGGTATTGTAATTGATAATTTATTATAAAATTTAAATTTAAAATATAAATTATATTTACCGGTTCTATAACGAAGTAATTTAGACATATACTATAGATAATTGTTATTATATTTATAAATGTTCCAATAGTCAAATAATTAAAAAACTATAGAAAGTAGAAGTAATAACTGATAATTGACTATATTTTTACTATACTGATCAATTATCTCTCCTTATTTTTTTATTTAATTTGAATAGAATTTGAATCACTAAGTATGCAAAAGCTTTGTATGATAAAATTAGTAGTTGTCTTGGATTAATCTGACATATTCCATATAACTCAAAGTGATAGTGTTCGTGCAATCTTCGTAACATAAAAAATTTAATCTTAATAAAAATAAAATTATCATATATTAGTTATTTATTCAAGACATATTAGTTTATAATTGTAATAAAAATATTAATTATACCTGGCGTTTTATTCGAGGATTGTCTTCTATAATTGATCGTTGTTGTAAGACAAGACTCATACGATTTATCTGAAAACCAAAACATTAGTTTGAAATAAAATAAACACACTAATTTTATTTACTTATTCATATAAACATTTTATATGTTTAAGCAAATATAATAATAATAATATTTATAATAACCTCTTTTTCTGTGGCATAACCAATCCCATATAATACCATAACATTGATAAGCCTTGTCGATATTGATATGATGGCATAAACAAACTCACCTTTGATGTAAATGTTTCTCGAAAATATTACATGATAATAAAGTGTTAATATGATTTGACAGATGTTTGACGCAATAAAGCTCACTACGGCTGATAAACCGTATATTGATCTATTTATATCTTTTAAACATTCAACAACTTCCAAATACATATCCCTTAATGTACTCACACGTGATTTTCTTTTTAGAATTTGTTCATTTATCATGTATACCATCCATTGTATATATAATATTAGTAGTATATATTCATATAATGCAAAGCATTGACAACAACTAGAGGCGACCATATTGACCTGAAAATAAGCGATGATTAATAAATAGAAGTATTTTTCTGATAAACATGGTTTTTTATAAATGAATAACGGTAAATAATAAACATCAAACTGCTAATATAGTTGATTTACAATAATAGTTTTAACGATAAACGAGATACAATAGTTACATCAAAGTAACAACGAACAATTTAGGTACTTAATGATTTATTTCATCTGTGACCTATTAGTATATAATATTGTATAATGTTAATAATTACCGGGGTTAATAATGATTGTACGACTTGAAAATAATTACGTATGATAGTTATGATCAAATGTATATTGAATCCTATACAATTTAAAATAATTCCAATAATGAAAAACCAATTCATTTTTACTTTCATTTGTCTGACCACATTTAGTTGTATCAATGTTTCATGGATCATTTCTAGTTTAGACAAAACCACGGACAGTTGATTGTCAATAAATAAGTGCCACACGTGAGAAATGACTTGTCCAATGTAGATTAATTCAAAACAACTGATCAGAACTACTGACGTAGTGTCTAACATCTCCGGATCGAAACGCATCGCCTACAAAATATAATTTCTTATTATTTTTCACATATTATTATATATAAGATAATAATAATGCACATTTATATTATTGACTAAATTATTCAAATTATTAATACTTCCGATGTAATTTAATACATTTTCACATTCACGTGTGATTTAAAAAATAACCTAAACGCCTTTTAAAAATGTCATCTCGTAGTGAAATCGACTGCACTTAAATGGTGTATGTTATGTTCACCTTCAGGGAAGGCATATTATTTCGTCATTTTCACAGTATAAAAAAAAAATCGAAATCGAATAAAATAATTTATTATTATACTAAAAGAACGTAGTAGGATATTCAACATTTACAATTTGTGGCTTAAATGTTATGTAAAAACGTGTCTGCTGTAATATATTACTATCATACTATTGAATTACAATAAAGTTATTAATAATTATTCCTTACTTGTTCATTTCCGTCGTATATTGTTTTTAAACCACAGAAAATAAATGTACATCGCAATACATAGAATAATACTCTCGTCTTAAAATTTCTCCGGTGGTAGTTTATACTACCTAAACCGCAAATCAAAAAAACCCGATTAAAATCATTTAATATAGGACGCACACTCATAACTGGCTGTGGTCTTCCTATTGTGTATTGCTAAATGTTGATTAATAATATAGAATAGTGTTATAGAATAATCAAAAGTATATGACTGTTTTTAATTTTTACCATTTAACTATGTTAAATGGTTGACTGCCACGCTAAAACTATGAGACTATTATCGACATGTATGTAAGGTCTAATAATCCGACCCTATACTTTTACTGCCAGGCCCTGGAGGGTTTTTAAATTCTACGATTTAAATTAAATTCTATTCCACGTAGGATTCAAGAATTGTCAAACTACATAGTTTTATATGGAAAAATACTTGGCAATTCTTAGAATTTCTTTTAAAAAACCAACATTATTCTATGATATTTTTAATGTAAATCAAATATCTAAACACAAGAATTCATGCAAAATGATCATGGCGATCTCGTCAAAGTTATTTTTAGGTCAATAAATTCATCCTACATGGCAGTCAACTTATTAATATTATTTCATTTTTTTAACCAATAAATTTACTTAATAATTTGACTTGGAAATAATAATGTATATTAAAAAAAAAATAGGTTTTAAGTGGATAAAAATACATATTATAGTTGAGTAAATATATGTTAAACTCTCATACTTGTCATTAAAAATTAATATAATATTTTTTTAATACTTAAAGTCAATAATTTTTAGTGGTATTATTGTTCATATTATTTCAATAGATTTTAATCATTATTTACGAGAATAAAAAGTATGAACATATCATTAACTATAATTTTTATATTGAAAAAATAATTTTTGTTCTAAAAAATAAAAATTTAAGATCGCACAATTACACAACATCATTTAGAAAAATGTGTATTATTTAAATGAGAGGGAAATCACATAATAATATTATAACATTTAATTTAAGTCAACAATTATATTATTATTATTATTATTATTATTATCGGTGTTGGTTCTACATTTTTAATACTAATATTTCAGAGTACAGAATTCAATTTGAGTCTTTTAAGTTCTATCTGTTGTATCACTTATTGAAGTCGTAAAACTGAGATAAAATTTATAATATTATAAGGAAATGGTCGCTGCTGGTTTGGTGTACATTCCTAACGATCAATTTAGCATGAGTGATGTACTAATAAATAATAGATCAATGTTTACCGTTACTCCAGTGATCAATAATATACTGCCCTTAAGAACAGGGTTATTTAGACGATAGTGTATGGCAGGGGTTTCTAACCTATGGTATATCGACCGGATCCGGCCCGCCAAGCTATTTATGTTTTGAAAATAATGTATTTGTTTTTATTGTTTTTAATTAATTAATTATTTTTTCATTTAGTGTTATTCATAATAACTTATTATAGTCATACTTTTATACTAATACTAGCTAATAATAGAAAAACCAGTCGATCACACTTATCTGACTTACAGTATAATCACGTAGTTGCACAACAGCCGGAAAGAACTTAACGATCGATTCCGAAATAATAATGATATTATAGAACTCGTGATCAATAGGGTTTTCTAACTGCACAAGTACGCTGTTATATATTAAGTATACCTATAATATTGAATCTTATTCTTCACTTTCATTACCTCTTTATTCCTCAAAAAATGTTGGTCCACGATGAAAAAAACATATCTCAGATTTGGACCCCCGTAAAAAAGTTAGGGGAGACCTAGTATACAGTATAATATTATTAAAATTTCAATAATTTAATATTTATGTACGCAGATCATAAGTTTCTAGAACATGTGAAATAAAACATTGAAAACTTTATTTGTATCGATCCAATATCCGATTCCCGAGACCGGTTCGTGTAATCGTTAATCAATTACTTTTTAAATGGACAGGATTCGGTATAAATCAATATCGCCACATGGTTAAAAAGAACAAAGAAAATGTGTAGCAAAGGATTTCTTTATAGAGCGTTTGAAGCTTAAATGTTAATAAAAATAGCTATCCAACTAATAATCACTATTTTATTCCAGCAATTTTACTTATTTTATCATATTTCAATGAACTATAGTCAAACATATATGAAATAAATTACACCCATAAATTAATATTTTTAATACTTAATGATATTTACAAAATAATTAAATAATTATTATACATATCATAACAACTAAATTATTACGTATAATATGATCATATTCATCTGTTCGTAATTAATTTTTATGCCATATCTTTAGTAAAAATGATTTCAAATAGCAATGGAACTAATAAATTAAAAATATATAAATAAATGTATTATTATTAATATCCTTATAAATAACGGTTGAAACATCTCGACAAAGTTCAGGAACATTTTTCGTAAGTTATTAATTATCATTGAACTTAATACATAAATTTAACAAAATATTTACATAATGATAAGATACACTAAACACTTAGGTTATAAGTAAAGTAGGTAATAATTTCTGATTTTATACATATATATAATATATGTTTCTAAATATTTACTTAAAATAATAATAATTGAAAACAAAATCAGTAGCTATTAACAGACTATAACAATTACGATTGAACAATATTTTTGTTTATTTTTTTATTTAATTTGAACAGAACTTGAACCATTAAATAAGCAAATGTTTTATTAAATAAAATAAGTAGTTGTCTTAGATTAATTCGACATATTCCATACAGCTCAAAACGATAGTATTCGTGCACTCTTTGTAGCATAAAATACTTGATCTTGATAAAAATAATACTCCCATATTAATAAAAAATCGAATACAAATTACGTATAGTAAATACATTAATTATACCTGACGTTTTATTCTAGGGTTTCTTTCTATTACGGACCGTTGATGTAAAACAGAACTCATCCGGTTAATCTAAAAACCAAAAGGAATAATTAAAAATAAGATAAATCACAAATTAAACACCCTGTTTAATTTTTAAAGCTCTAATCTAATGTCTGATCACATTTTTCACTGTTAATTTTTAAATCTCATAAACAATGTTTATATAAGATGAAAACCATAGTGTTATTAAATAAATGTAAGGTAATAAAATTATGGTATCCATGGAAACTTTTACATTTAATTATATAATGAATATCGACAGACAAATACTTTAAAAAAAAATTTTAATTACAAAATTCTAATAGCATAATATTATAATATTTAAAAACCTCTTGTTCCGTAAAGTGACCAATTCCATATAATATTAGAACATTGGCTGCTCTTATTATTAATCCTGTTATAAGAAATGTAAAAAAACAAACATCGTTAATAATGTAGTTTCTGGGGAATAATAAATTACTGTATATCGTTTTAATTATTTCACCAATATTTCCAGAAATAAATACAACAATGACCGGCAAACCATAAATTGATCTGTTTACATGGTTTAAGCATTCTACAATTTCCAAATACATATCTCTGAATGTACTTAAACATGATTTCCTTTCCGAAATGTTTTCATTTATTGTGTACACCATCCACCGCATGTATAATATTAGTAGTATGTATTCATAAAATGATCCACATTGGCAAACATTTAAAACTATAGTTAAGACCTAAAATATATGATATTCTTTGTAATGATGTAACGACAGTATGTGTTTTATCTTTCTTGCAATCGCACTACAAATAAATTAGCATTAGTATACGTATAAGAATAAAATGATCTATTATCAAAGAAGAAAATTTTCTGTCCCTTTTAATTAATTTCTAAACAATATTTATATAATTAAATAAAATATGGAATTTAAAATAGTTTTATCTAAAGATGGTCATTGTGGGATTTAAAATAAGAATATCGTTAGAGATCTGTTTAGACATTTGACACAGAAAATATCATTATCATAAAGTTTCATAATAGTATTTTTGTTATTATCAATTATATAACTAAAATAATACAAAGTTGATTCTGCTAAGTTGTATAATATGTGTAACATAAAATAACAAAATATTTTATTACCATTACACCTTTTGAAAATATATAGTAGCAAACTATTATAATTATATGAAATGTGATTTATTTTAAACTAGATTTATAAATATACATTAAATACTTAAGCTTTTGATAAACAATAAATTTACTATGAATTAGAATAATTAAATAAAAAAGACAAGAATCGAGAAAAAAGATCAACGAACAATTTACTTCAAATTAAATATCCAATTATCTGTAAAATTATAAAATATATTTATATATTAACAATTACCATATCTATTATGCTTATTCTTGTGCTAGTAATTTTAAACAATAATAACGGAGTTGTAATATTTGCTATAACTTGAACAATTATTGCAATAATGTAAAACCAATTAATTTTTATTTTCATCGCTCCAACCACATTAAAGCTAATCAATTTTTCGTGAATATTTTCAAGGTCGGTCAATATTATGGATAATTTTTCATCGAAAAATACGCGCCATATAAACGATATGAATTTTCCAATCATTATCAATTCAAAACAACTAATCATTACTAATGACGTTACTTCGGATAATTCCTCGTCAATTAATTTTACCTATAAAATAAAATTACATATATAAATTGTATAAATATCTGTACATAATAATATAAATTAAATTTCAACATTCTATAATCTATAATCGATCACCAATTTATAATCATACAACTATATGTATTTACGGTTGGGTAAAATCAAATATTATAGTTAGTATACTGAAATTTAATTAATTATTTTTATATGTCTACTTGCATACTCTTCTAAATGATATTTTACCCCACAAATTGTATACAAACAAATATATTAGAATTAAAACTATTTAAAAATTAGTTATAAAAAATTATTTATTTATAACAAATACTCTAATAATAATGAATATAATATCATAATATTAATTTTATTAGTTAATGATAATATCTTAGTAATATATCGAGTTTAGAATAAATATATTAGAAAATCCACGTCTATTGACTAATTCAATTTTAAATCTTAATTGAAATTAAAAACTTTTTTTAAACGTTTCATAGCATTTGTATCACCTATCATATACAATTATTTAAAATTAATCATTACCCATTGGTTAGTCAGGTAAAACATAGATAAGCCAACACATATTAATATAAATCGCAAGAAGTAAAATATAAAATTTGTCTTAAAATTTCTTTGACCGTAGTTTATACAACCAATGCCGATTATCAAAAAAATACTATTTAAGTTATTTAATACTGATATCCCACTCATAATCACTTGTATTTATTTTTATTTTCAAATTAACTAAAGAAAAAAGACAAGTTTCTTGGGATTTATGGTTTTAAATCGTTGCTGATATAAACTGAATTCAAACTACAGTTTTAATTGTTTTAATGGATATATGTGCATAATATTTTGACAAGGAAATTAAAATTACCATTAAAGTCATTGAAGTGGAAATCAAATATTTTTGAGTGCACAATACTCATTATAGCTTTTACTTAGAGTGGTTATTTATTATTTTATTTATTTTACACTCATAGTCTGTATTATAATTATTTAAAATAAAATAATTCCACTTTTAGTGCTTATGGATCATAATTTGTAACCGTTGCTGTTTTTAACTAAATTAAAACTATTGTTTTAAGTGGACAAACAAATTAATTTACATAATTTCACTTGAACTTGATAATGAATATTATTCACAAAATAAATACTGATGTTGATGTAAATATATTGTCGACACATATCCTATATACTTATTAGTTATCTCGTAGTATTTTATAATATATTATGCATAGTCCTGCTCACTAAACATTTTTTTAGGACCAGTGGTTCTCATTTTTGTGGTAGTGTTGTTTTATGGACACAAGACGCCATAACCTAGTATATATATTTCAAATATTTATCGAATGGATGTGTTTTTTGTATTGACAGATATATGCTTAACATATTTGAGTATTTTTATTAAATACCTTAAATAATAGTGTCCACAATATGTCGGTCCATAAAGACATACGTTTCGTACGCCATTTATCGGCACGATAAGCATCACTGCATTTTCGATTGGGATATGTCGTATGTATAAATAAATATACTATGATAGTTTGAACATTTGTATAGTTACAACATATCCAAACAATGTGAATAATATTATTATCTTAAAGTTCCATAATAATAATTATCACATAAATAGTTAAATAGTTATCACATTATGATATTATATACATTTTTTATATTGAATTTGCACATTTCATAGTCAACTACTAAAGTATATTTATTCAACTATTGAACTACTAACATATATATATATATGAATATGGCCTACTAAAATATCATATCTCATATGTATATTTTCCAATCTATTGAAATATAGGTAGTTATTTAGTTATTTGTATATGAACACTCGCATATATTTCTAAAAACTAGTGTTCTGTAATAATTGTGTTCCAATAAAAATTGATATTGACATAATTTAATATTTAAGAATTTGTAAAGAAGACTAAAAATAAATAATATAATATCTTTACAATAGTACTATTAATGATATATAATTATCCAGTCTTTAGAATAAACTTAGATACGTAAAACTAAATTTAAAATCAGTTAAATATATTCATTACCCATTGATTGGCGTGGTAGAATACAAGTAAACCAGTGTAAATCAATATACATCGCAAGAAGTAAAACATCACATATGTCATAAAATTTCTTTGGCCAAAATTTATACTACCAACACCACATATCAAAAAACAACTGTTAGAATTATTTAATACTAGTCTCACTCTCATGATTTCTTTAATTTAATTTAATTTATAAATTATTTTTTAGTGACATCTGATATTATGTATATTATAACCGTAGATGATTTTAACTAATAAAACTATTGTTTTAAGTGAATTAACGAAATAATTTACATGATTTGACTTTAAATTGACAATGACTATTATTTGTAAAAAAAATATTGATGTTAATTTACATATATATAAATATTTTACACTCTTTATAACTATTTTTTTCCTCGTGATATCGCCTTATGGGGGTGAACCGTGTGCTCAATACTTACCCCACATACTCTTTATACCCATTAAACTTATTATTTTGTAAAATTTATTATATTATTTAGTACTTAAAGCTGGTCATAATAAATACAAATATTTATTAAATAATTAAATAACAGGTCAATACATTAAAGTGATATTCTATACTCAAATACTCAATACAAAACATGAATATTTATCCTATATAAATAAGTAGGGAATACGAAGAATTAATGTGGTGTGTAATGAATTGGATTGGTTGACTTCGAAACGCCAATTTCTATACTAAGCAACTATGAGATCAAGATGATGTATTTGCAGAAGCGGGTTCATCGGCTGTGTAGATATTTTATAATATACGAGAATGGGTATCCTCCATAGAATATTTTATATTTTTTTGATAAAATATAATATAATATATTGATAATTCTGTATAAATTTGTATTCTTAAAATAAAACATAAGTTCAAAACATTAATTTCGATCAAATATTATGGTTTTTTCCAATATACAACAACTATAAAAACTAACTTTATGTAACTATTTAATTAATTTAAGAATAAAATTCATCGATTTTAAAACAATATTATCTAAATATAGCTCTGATCTTCAAAATAAATAATAAAATACTATATAATATAAATAAGTAATGGAATGTTAATATTTTGGTAAGAAACACTTTAGTTATATCGATTATACATTTGTCATTTTAATGTATAAAACCTTTTCGCATTACAATTATAATAATCTACATACAACAGAATATTAAAGTATGATATCGTGTGATCTCAAATATGTAATAAATTTGTTACTCATATATTCATGTCAATCATATTAATATGACACAAAATGGATATTAGATATAATGATAAGATAATATATATGGTACCACCTTGTGATTAAAATATCACAGATCAATACTAAGGGCATTGAAACGGGTAAAGTTTAAAAAAATAAGACAAAACAGTTATGTATATCGGAAATGAATGATTTATTTTTCGGTGTCAATACTTATATGAATTACATATTATTGTACTGTTTGGGCTATGGCATTTTTAAGTTGAGGATGCATGGAGTACATGAATTAACAGTCCTGAAACAAACAAAAAAAACAAATCAATTAAAATTATTATTTTAATATTAATAATAATTTATTATTAATTATCGCATAATTTATAGAGCATAAAATATTACGAAAAAATAATATTGCTTGTATTGTATTATAAAAGATTTTACATTCAAATACTTCAAATAAGTACTATTATTGTGTTTTAAAGTACAATATAGCAAAACAATAATAAATAATTTCAAATATAATAGCTGTATATTTGATAATACTCTTAGCTATTAAACTCATCAGATTTAAACAAAATAATATCGCAAATGTATAATATGAATTGGCAAGCTTATACAATTTTTTTGAAATGCATTAATTATAACAAATTACCAAACGGAATTTTAATACTTAAATTAATATAAGTGAATTTTTAAAGTTGTATCTAATAAGTTATAATAGTATGTACTCACCATGAGTTGGTTGGTGGCTGATGTGGCTTTGGCGACGATTTTGACGGCCTTGGCAGATTGGACTTGTCCGACGACGACGATGTTCATGGATACTTTTTCAGCGCCCATTTTTGATTTGTTGGTTGATTTTTGAGGATTAAATTGAAAACTGCAAGTTAAAAATAAAAAAAAAAAATGTTATTAATTTTAAATAAAAAAATAAAACTGTTATTGTTATTTCGTACTCACCAAAGAATAAATCTGCACAAAAAGATGTGTTATGCCGGAATCGAGATCTCGGACGTCTTTATATACACTCACGCTGACCAGTTTAAAGTGGGGCGGCAGCGTGGCGTGATCACATTATAATATTATGATATTTGTTTATTGAAAAATCATTACACAAAACGTAAAATGTGTTTATTGCTTTCAAAATTCGCATATTATTTTAAGTTAAAATTTTTAAATTTTCAATGAAGTTCCACTTAAATTTATAATAATATAAACTTACTTCAGGAATACTTATCAAAATACATTTTTTCACTTCAAAATTTAAATTGTAGCCGTGGTTTGACGTGATCATTGTGAAATGTAATATGTATTTAATTATATTTTTTATGTTGCGTGCAAATTGAGTGTTTATAATGTTAAATTGTCCTTTTTATATATTTCATTTATTAATCTATTTAATATGATCTATAATAGTTTTGTTATGCATATTCTAATAGGACAAACTATGATTTTTTCGAAATCTAATAAATATAGTTATTGACGATTTTATTAATTGTAGCAACTACATTACAATAAAAAAATGTTATTTTCAAGGCTTGGAAAATTAATTAAATTAGCTATCATTTTTTTTATGTAAAAAAAGAATAAACTCTGAATGATTAAATTAAAATTAACTAATATATCATTGTAAACGAAAAACGTTTGTGAGTCTATACGATTTGTTAGCTTATTATATTTTTTATTCTAAATACATTGCTATTAGTAATATCTTACGTTAAATTATTTTTTGCTAAAAACATTACATTAATATATTATTCTAAAATATCGTTTTTAATGATACTGGATAAAAATATAATACGTTATCTAAAGAATATTTGGCAGTGATTATATTCTTTAGGGGAGGATGATCATATCAAATAATCAAACATTTTTCTACACAAATTAGTTCTTATATAATATCAAAATGATTTGTTTCATTTTGATCACACAAATTTACACAATATTTAAATTATTATATATTATTAGTATAATAAAATTTAGTAAAATGTTCAAGTATCTACCACAATTTTCTTTGTTGTACGACATAAAGAAAACTAAAAATCTTTTGATAAGAAATCGTATATTAATGAGTGAATATTAAATGTTGTACAAATTTAAAATTCTGACAATAGTAAAAAATGTTTGAAGATTTACACTCTACTTTTATTATAATGATTAAAAAAAAACTTTGTAGGAATCTTGTATAATATTTTTGAATCTACAATATAAATATTAAACGTTTAACAAATTTTTTACTACAAAATAAATTGTAAATGTTTGTGATTTTGAAGAAATTAAAAATATTTTTACAAAATTACTGTGAATTTATACTGAATTTTTACATACATTTTTATCGACATTAATAGAAAAAAAAACTATTCAACAATTCGTAACAAATCAAATTTAATTATTATCTGATGTTTTAATAACTTAATTTTATAACCATAGCTTTAGTTAGATATACAAAAAAAGTGTATACATTATTCTGTATTTTGCACACTTTTATTTTATCAATAATGTTTCATTTTAAGTAACGCTGCATAACAATTTATAATATTTTATATCATGTACAGGATGTATAAAATTCAAAAACTATATACCATTCGTATTTGAATCTGTATAGTGTATATTATAATATTATGACAATTTTCAAATAAATGATCGACAAAATATTACAATGATCACGCCACGCTGTCGCCCCACTTTAAAACGGACAGCGGAAATGTATATAAAGACGTCCCAGATATCAATTCCGACATAACACATCTTTTTGTGCTAATTTATTCTTTGGTAAGTACGAAGCAATAATAATAGTTTTATTTTGATTTAAATCTAATAACATTTTATTTTTTATTTTTAATTTGCAGTTTTCAATTTAATCCTTAAAAACCAATCAACAAATCAAAAATGGGCGCTGAAAAAGTATCCATGAACATCGTTGTCGTTGGACAAGTCCAATCTGCCAAGGCAATCAAAACCGTCGCCAAGGCTACACCAGCCACCAACCAACTCATGGTAAGTACATAATATTATAAGTATTTTTATATCACTTTAAATTTCAATTTGATTACTATATTTATCGTTTAAATCGATTGTTTATGTTAATTTCCAATGTATATAGATTTTGTAATACCATCTATTATTACATTATAATGACCAATATTATTAATGTTATTGTTAAGACGTAGGCATACTTTTTCGTTTTTAAATTAATAATTCAAAAATTAATTTACTTATTTGTATTTTGCACTTTTTTAAATAAATTATATACATTTTTTCTTTAACTATACTTATTTCAATTATTGTTATTTTATAATTTTAATCCGTACAAAAAAAAAAAAAATGATAAAATTGCTTTAAAATAATATATTTTGAAAAAAAAATTTTATAGTTATTCAAATAAACCTAACTACGAATTCTGGTTTTTAAGACATTTCTAATTATTTATTTTTTTTAGTGCAATAAAGATGTTACTTTATTACATCTACCTAATTTAAATTATAATTTTATGATTTGTATTTATATTATTATTCTAATGCAAGGTTAATGTACGTTATAGTTGATTTGTATTTTTTTGTTTTTTTTTTCAGAACTGTTAATTTATGTAGTTCATCCATCTCAAACTCAAAAATGCCATAGCCCGAACAATACAATATGTAATAATCATTTTGATGTTGACACCATAAAATAAAACAGTCTCTTCCGATATTTAATATTGTTATTTTTATTTTATCCATTAACCTCATACTTAATTCGATCTGGCTATAGCTACATAATTGTTCAGTGATTCATTAATAATTACTAAACTATTCATTATATGGGTATTGAACACAAATCTCAGATTGGTACACTTTCAGACTCTGATAACTTAAGTAATCAACAATTCAAAAATAAATTAATACCTACGTATTTAATAATTTAAGTCACTAATAGTAAATTTTCCGTGTATTGACTTAAACAAACGAATTAAGGTATTTCCACTAGAGTGGTTCCCAAACTAATTTCCCAATCCTCACATTATTATATATTATCTAACTTAATATAATCTAATTTATATCTCTTGATAATCAATAAATATTCTTATATTTGTGAAAAACAAATACCTCAAATTAAAAGAACATATAAATACTCACATATTAATTGTATATACAAATTTGTGTTATTATTTTTTATGCTTCTAATATTTTGATACAAAAAAAATTTTAATTTTCAGTACGTTAAGTTAGGTCACTTTGTTTAATAATATCATGTCATAACCTTTAGAAAAACGCTTAAATAAACGAAACAAATAATTTCTCTAAAAATTGGAATTAATTATCTAGACATATCAAACTTGAATTTTAAATAATATACTCATAAATGACGTGTGTGTGTGTGTTTTTTTCATAATAAAATTCGTTCTTCTATGTAATGTAGGGTGACCATACGTCCCGTTTAAAACGGGATTGTCCCTTTTTTGATCGTCATGTCCCGTTGTCCCGAAAAACTTCGAACGGGACACTTTTTATTTAGTTTTTAGGAGATGGTCCCGTTTTAATCCCGTTATTTCCATATAATTAAATTATAATTTATGAATTTTTGTAAAATAATAGAAATAAATTTATGAACCGATTATAAAACAGTTTATATTTAAAACTTGAAACCAAATTTATAAATAATAGAATAAAATTTTCCGTGGAACGAACATCGAGTGCCGATGTCGACGAGCAATACAAACAGTAATAAGATAAACATGATACACGTCGTATAGAATATGCATTATGAACTAAAAAATGTAATACTATTTATAATCGATGATTTATTTAGATATTCATTATATTGATTTATTTAATCAAAAGGTCGAACAACAAAATATGTCGAATAATAACATACGAACAGTAAAGCGATTGTGTTTATTATAACCACTACGTATTGTCTTTTTTCTTTCAATTTTTGTGAGTTGGTGCATTAGGTATATAAAAATAGCAGAATAATTATGTTCGTGTTGAAGAAAGATGGTGTGCTATCTATAAAATTTTAAATAGTAAAACTATTTTGATAAATAATGTTTGGATGATTGTAGAATATTCTCTAGCAATACCTGGAACAAATTCTGCAATTGAAAGAGTTTTATATAACTAATTTGTTATGGACGGACGAAAAAATCGCTTTCTTGTTCTTACCATCACATAAATTGTAATTCTGAAAAATCATTTCAAAAAATATTCATGTAATGATTTTTATGATTTTTTGTCAACACAATCAAAATCGTTAAACGCAATTAGTTCATCGCAAAAGTACAGTAACGGCACAATAGATAATAAAGGACATAATAAGCAATCGACATCAATCCAATAAAAGAAAACAAGTTGTTTATTAAAATATTAGGCAAAGTAGTTAAAAATATTTTAATTGTAAATTATAACTATTAACTATAAAATATATTTTAAAAAAAATGTGTATGTTTTATTTAAAGTATTTAAATCAAAAATTGTTTGTCCCGTTTTTTTTTTTTGTAAAACTGGTCACCCTAATGTAATGGACTTGTAACACAGAGTTCATATTTTTCTGCATACTGGATTTAATAGAGTCAAATATAATGTCACAATATAAATAATACATTTTATCTTCGTGTTGTTTAAAGATGAATAATAACCACATATTTTGATAAAAGAAAAGCTAAAATAGAAACAATGAATAATGTACTTTAAATCAACCATAAAATATTTTTAGATAATAATAATCAGTAATTTTAAAGCGATGTATTAAATCCCATCGATCTGACTAATTTAAGACATATACACTTTTTTGGTGAATTTGTTTAAATATAATCAATATTGTGGATAGTTCAAGATTTATCAAAATATAAACGCTAAAAACAAGAAAAATAAATCAAAAAATCGTAAGAATATACAGAATATAATCTAATGGGTATAGCAATATTTATTTTACTAATATATTATCCGAAAATTGAAAGACACAATATTTCTCAAAAGTTTTTCACCAATGAGAAATTTAATCAAAATATGTATTATACGAGTAAAATTAAGTAGATAATATTATGTAATATTATATTTAGTAGAAAACATTTGTCATTGTAATGTATAAAACCTTTTCGTATTACAATTATAATAATCTACATACAACAGAATATTAAAGTATGATATCGTGTGATCTCAAATATGTAATAAATTTGTTACTCATATATTCATGTCAATCATATTAATATGACACAAAATGGATATTAGATATGATGATAAGATAATATATATGGTACCACCTTGTGATTAAAATATCACAGATCAATACTAAGGGCATTGAAACGGGTAAAGTTTAAAAAAATAAGACAAAACAGTTATGTATATCGGAAATGAATGATTTATTTTTCGGTGTCAATACTTATATGAATTACATATTATTGTACTGTTTGGGCTATGGCGTTTTTAAGTTGAGGATGAATGGAGTACACGAATTAACAGTTCTGAAACAAAAAAAAAACAAATCAATTAAAATTATTATTTTAATAATAATAATAATTTATTATTAATTATCGCAAAATTTATAGAGCATACAATATTACGAAAAAATAATATGCTTTGTATTGTATTAAAAAAGAATTTACATTCAAATACTTCAAATAAGTACTATTATTGTGTTTTAAAGTACAATATAGCAAAACAATAATAAATAATTTCAAATATAATAGCTGTATATTTGATAATACTCTTAGCTATTAAACTCATCAGATTTAAACAAAATAATATCGAAAATGTATAATATGAATTGGCAAGCTTATACAATTTTTTTAAAATGCATTAATTATAACAAATTACCAAACGGAATTTTAATACTTAAATTAATATAAGTGAATTTTTAAAGTTGTATCTAATAAGTTATAATAGTATGTACTCACCATGAGTTGGTTGGTGGCTGATGTGGCTTTGGCGACGATTTTGACGGCCTTGGCAGATTGGACTTGTCCGACGACGACGATGTTCATGGATACTTTTTCAGCGCCCATTTTTGATTTGTTGGTTGGTTTTTGAGGATTAAATTGAAAACTGCAAGTTAAAAATAAAAAAAAAAAATTTTATTAATTTTAAATAAAAAAATAAAACTGTTATTGTTATTTCGTACTCACCAAAGAATAAATCTGCACAAAAAGATGTGTTATGCCGGAATCGAGATCTCGGACGTCTTTATATACAATTCCGCCGAATAGTTTAAAGTGGGGCGGCAGCGTGGCGTGATCACATTATAATATTGTTGTGACGTTTGCTTATTTACAAATCATTATAATATATAAAACGCATATCGTTTTCAGACGATTGATAATGATTTAAAAATGTATTTAAACATTAATTTATGTACAAAATCAATTTATAATATTTTTTAAACATAATTTATTTTATAAGAATAAGTATTAGATTCTTTGATTTGTGTAAAACTAATATCAAGGAATATTTAAGGAATAGTTTTAAGTTGGTCAGCAGCGTAGCATGATTATTGTGATATTCTAAATAATTCAATAATAATAATAATAATAATAATAATAATAATAATTCATTTTACAAATAATTGTATACGGAATGATCAAAACATTTATTACACATAGCTTTCAAAATTCATTGGATGTGTCAAATCAAAATTTTTAAATTTAAACCCAATTCTACCTAAGTATAATATATAAATTATCTTTTGTAAAATGGTATTACATCCAAAAATAGGTTATTAGTAAATTAAGAGCGTACGTCGTTCTTATTAAATATTTTTTCAATGTCTTATTGCTTTAAATGATTTGTATATAAAATAAAATTAATGCATCTAACACAATTTGTTAATCACAGAACAATATTTCACAAATATTGTAATATGATATAATATGTTAATCAAAATCGTAACCCTATCTATTGAAATTGTTGTTTATCAATATGTATCTAACTATGAATATAACAATAACATAAATATTGAAAATCATCTAATGACAATAAAACTTAATTTCTTCATTATTTTTATGGTTTTCCAAAGTTGATCTAAAATGGTGAGGGTTATATCTGTATTTCATGTTTTCGTGTGTAGTAAATATGGTAAAATCTATAACAATAGTTTTCCAAAAACGTACCTCATATAGGTACTATTAATAATAGTTTGATTGATAAATATAGTAAACAGATACATATAATTATCTGCTGTTACGTGCATTGAATCAATATATATATATATAATTAATTTGTAAACTATATATTAGGCACAATAATGACAAAAAGTAGATTTGATTTGATTCAAATTATGATACTCGAAAATTTTAAGTACATCAAAGAATTACATTCTATAATATTTGAATAAATATATGATATATAATACGTTTGGAGTGAACATAGTTGATTTAGTTTTATAGGTACCCTTAATATAAAATTACATAAATGAATTCAGATAATTTAACTGATTATTAATTCAATTTGTTTTAATTGTATAGAATTAAAGAAATATTCTTAAATTGTAATAATGATTGTAAAAACATTAATAAATAATATTATTTAAGTTATTTATATATTTAAATTTTTAATAGAATATTAAAATTAATATGTTACGAAAAATTAGTTATTATTTTATTAATACTTATAGTTGGTGAGCCAATTTTTTAATGAAATCATTCTTCAAAAATTTAAATCATAATTTTTATGATAACCATTTAGAATATTAGTACTCGGTAGTGACTAGTAGACATTAAACAATTTATAATAGAATATTTAGAACTCAATTTCTAATAATAATTATCAATCATTTGGTATCATTTAGAATTAGATTTAAATAGAAGTTTTCAAGGTATTTAAATTTATATTTTATCACATGTATACAATAGTTTATTAAAATGTTTTTTAAGTCAAATACTCGTATTATTAAGATTTAAAATTATCATGACATTGTCTATCGTACGATATGTAGCGTATGTAAATCACCTCAAACTGCTCTATCGGCTAATCATCAAAAACGAGGCTTTTAATAATCACGCCACCATCATGCTGCTTCAATGCTTCATGTTAAGCAGAAATCGATAGTGTATAAAAGGCTTTACTAGTGCTTCAATCTGGCATAACGCAATTCTTGTGTAAATCTAATCTTTAGTGAGTATACGAGTAAATATATATCATATATATACCGAATAATAATATTTATTTAATTTAAAATAAATAAATTATATTTTATATTTTTAGCCTTCACTTCGTTTCACGAAAACAGATAAAAAATACCAAAAATGGGCGCTGAAAAAGTAACAATGAACATCATTGTCGTCGGACAAGTCCAATCTGCCAAGGCCATTAAATTGGTCGCAAAATCCACCCCAGCTACCAATCAATTGATAGTAAGTTCATAATATTCTGTGATTTGAATAATTCAAAATACAGCTGAATTAAATTTTTTCCGAATTTATATTACTAATTTATTTTAAACCTATTTTTGTGTGGCATATATGCGCAGACCAGTATATTTATTTAATTTTTGACAATGTTATCAATTCATTAGTGAAATTATTATCGTTTCACGTATATCGTAAACTACTAAACTATATACAGTTTATTATTTTTTATTATATTTGTTAATGTTCAATTATAATTTAATAATAAGAGTACTTATATTTTTCAATATTGTTCTGTTACATTATTGTTTGTCAAATGCATATGTATCGGTTTAATATAGATAAGTTATCTATTTCATAAAATTTCTAATCGCAATACTTATTAAAAAGATATATCTTCTAATGAAATTATCAAAAAAATTCTTGAACATACTTAGTAAACGAATATTTATCAAAATAAATAATATTTTTACAATGAATTATAAATTCATTTTTTGTCTCACTATAGGTTAATAAAAATAACCTTTTAGTTTTTATTATAAAAATATCTAATTTTTACTTCATCAAAGTGATACTAAGCTATAGCGAATTCTTTCTTAGTCATAATATAATTTATTATTAAAATCTACCAAGACTATTTACTATTATATTATATAAATTGAATTTATTTTGTTTCAGAACTGTTAATTCTAAAAGCCTACATCGATCTCAAACTCAAAAATGACATAGCCCAAACAGTACATAGTTCTATAACATGTATTATAAGTTATAACATTGTGTATTGACATTAAAAAATAAATCAGTCTCTTCTGTCAATTTACTCGTTTGTTTTATTTTTATTTGAGAAATTTTATGTTCTTAACATAATTTATGAGTCATAGTTAACATTTTAATGAACGATTAAAATTACAAAAATATAATAGTGTACAGTATTTTGAATACATATCGTAATAGTTGCATATACACATGTGTATTGTCTAGTTATAACTAGGGATAGACCAGTTCCGGTTTTCGGTTCTTTAATTTTATCGGCACCAGTTATTATATAATATTTCAATAAAGTATGTCACAAACTTTATATTGTTATTGTTCATTGTTATTACTTATTATTATTTTTAAATTTTTAAGGAATTTAATACTGTAGTAAAATAATGTTATGCATTTAAATATTAATTATTATTCTGTTTTAATTAATAACAATTTTAATTCTTTATACATTTTAGTATAATATAGTATAATAATAGTATAATGATCTTAATTTTAAGAATTTTTTCGAGAAGAACTGGTATCGGGTACCGAAGTGGAATATTTTGGAACCGGACAAGAACCGGAACCGATAATTTTATAAGAACCGGCCCATATCTAGTTATAACTATAATATCTACTTAAACTATATTCAAACATTTTCAACGATAATTTAATGGTTTTTAAGTATTAAGTATTATAGTATTGAAGATATGTATATGTTTAACTTAAATATTGACGTCTGAGTGTTTGATATAGAATATACAAGGGTTATTTGATAACATAATATTCCGAATTGAATATTTCTAGGTTATGACCGAACTCAGTATTTTATTTGATTACTTAATATTATTTAATATTAAACAATCATAATAATAATAAGAATAGCTTACTGTAAAAAAATTAAGAGTTTTTTCAAAAAACCAATACTAATTAAAATACAACAATATTCTATACTTATGTAAGCAATGATTGTATGCTTGTAATTGAGAATATTTTTTTCATATATTTGATTTACTAAGAATATTTTATACGATTCATAATAATGTAGATTCTAATGTTAAAATTTTTATTTGTTTATTATTTGCATATTTCTGAATAAATTCATTTAGATTCATATTTTATAAAATTATATTTTAATTTATTTAGAATTATAGTTCTATTATTTTATCTAGACTATAAGCTCATGAGAATAAAATAACTGTTAAACAATTTAGGAAAATGGCTATTGCTCTGCAGTATGTCTGTATGGTAGATGTTGAGTGGATCACTGTGATGAATGATGAATGAATTCAGTTTGAAATCAATGATATATCATTGTAGACGAAAAACGATTCTGAGCGGAAAAGTTCTATTAGCCTAGATATATCACTAATATCACTAAGATATTTTTTATATTTAATAATAATATACGACATATGTAAAAGTTTTATGGCCTCGCAAAAATGTTATTGAACTATAATGAAATAAAGAATATCGTTACTTATAGTTTAAATATGAAGTTTCGTCTAAATTTGAACTTAAAATGCCAATAAAAAATAATTATGTGTATATATTTATTAGATTTTATGGTTTCAGTATAAACTACTTCTAGATCAGTTTTATTTTATATTTTAAAAGAATAAGCTATAACAATTACACAATTTGTAAATTTTCGACGAGTTTTGTCAGAAATTGAACTTCAAATGATTATAAAAATAAATTGTACCAATGTATTTTAAATATTTTTATATAGCTATAGAACAACTTATGTTATAATAAAAACATACGCTTAAAAAATAATTTTACTCAGTGAATAATGATTTAACAAAATTTAAAAAAAATTTTTTTATGGTATATCTAGTAACTTTGAGAGCAATTTTCGATAGTTTTTAGGACCACTTGTTTACAGGCATTGAATATACGAGTAGTAGAGTAAATATGAAATAATTGAAATAAATGAAGTTGAATAAATTAAAGATTGATGCTGTTTTAAAGTATAAAACAGTATATTCATTTACGTAAATCACATAAAATACTACTAATAACACCAAATTTTATGAAATTAGTTTTTATAACATATAATAAAACAATAGTATTTTTTGTATAATTTTTATTAAAACTATTATGGTTTTTTAATACTTAAAAATTTGATTCATATAAAATCTAGCAACGTCATTAAAGTACTACGCTGACAAATCATAATATTTATAAGTCGTTTAATTAAATCATTTTTTTCATAAAAGCATTTTAATATTTTTATATTTTGCATCACAAAAATATTATTAAATCAACTTAACAATATGACAGTGTTATAAAGATCAGTGGACTAATATTATGTCTGTAAATGTTTTTACAAACTAATATTTTAATACTAAAATATTAATTTCAAAAAAAAATAAAGTTGATCCTTTTTTTATTAAAAAAGAGAATGTTAAAATATTAATGCCGTAAAAATGTAACTATCACAAATACTAATATATTGAACCAATATTTTAATATCCATGTTCCAAATTTGCATATGTAATGTATAAAGCAATAAAAATACATTCCAAAATTTGTGAAAAAAATATGATTTATTTTCCATAATACAACACCAGTTATCAAAACCTAACTTTATGTATAATTTAGAATACATAATATAATGATTTAGTTAATTTTAGAATAAATTTCAACGATTTGAAATAAATATTAACTAAAAAAGTTATTAATATAACTCTGATTATAAAGAATAATATCTAAAGACAATGTAAAATAAATAAATATTTTAAATTTTAATAATGTAATGTTAATATTTTGGTTAGAAACATTTTAGTCAAATACATATTATACATTTGTCATTTTAATGTATAAAACCTTTTCGCATTACAATTATAATAATCTACATACAACAGAATATTAAAGTATGATATCGTGTGATCTCAAACATGTAATAAATTTGTTACTCATATATTCATGTCAATCATATTAATATAACACAAAATGGATATTAGATATGATGATAAGATAATATATATGGTACCACCTTGTGATTAAAATATCACAGATCAATACTAAGGGCATTGAAACGGGTAAAGTTTAAAAAAATAAGACAAAACAGTTATGTATATCGGAAATGAATGATTTATTTTTCGGTGTCAATACTTATATGAATTACATATTATTGTACTGTTTGGGCTATGGCGTTTTTAAGTTGAGGATGAATGGAGTACACGAATTAACAGTTCTGAAACAAAAAAAAAACAAATCAATTAAAATTATTATTTTAATAATAATAATAATTTATTATTAATTATCGCAAAATTTATAGAGCATACAATATTACGAAAAAATAATATGCTTTGTATTGTATTAAAAAAGAATTTACATTCAAATACTTCAAATAAGTACTATTATTGTGTTTTAAAGTACAATATAGCAAAACAATAATAAATAATTTCAAATATAATAGCTGTATATTTGATAATACTCTTAGCTATTAAACTCATCAGATTTAAACAAAATAATATCGCAAATGTATAATATGAATTGGCAAGCTTATACAATTTTTTTGAAATGCATTAATTATAACAAATTACCAAACGGAATTTTAATACTTAAATTAATATAAGTGAATTTTTAAAGTTGTATCTAATAAGTTATAATAGTATGTACTCACCATGAGTTGGTTGGTGGCTGATGTGGCTTTGGCGACGATTTTGACGGCCTTGGCAGATTGGACTTGTCCGACGACGACGATGTTCATGGATACTTTTTCAGCGCCCATTTTTGATTTGTTGGTTGATTTTTGAGGATTAAATTGAAAACTGCAAGTTAAAAATAAAAAAAAAAAATGTTATTAATTTTAAATAAAAAAATAAAACTGTTATTGTTATTTCGTACTCACCAAAGAATAAATCTGCACAAAAAGATGTGTTATGCCGGAATCGAGATCTCGGACGTCTTTATATACACTCACGCTGACCAGTTTAAAGTGGGGCGGCAGCGTGGCGTGATCACATTATAATATTATGATATTTGTTTATTGAAAAATCATTACACAAAACGTAAAATGTGTTTATTGCTTTCAAAATTCGCATATTATTTTAAGTTAAAATTTTTAAATTTTCAATGAAGTTCCACTTAAATTTATAATAATATAAACTTACTTCAGGAATACTTATCAAAATACATTTTTTCACTTCAAAATTTAAATTGTAGCCGTGGTTTGACGTGATCATTGTGAAATGTAATATGTATTTAATTATATTTTTTATGTTGCGTGCAAATTGAGTGTTTATAATGTTAAATTGTCCTTTTTATATATTTCATTTATTAATCTATTTAATATGATCTATAATAGTTTTGTTATGCATATTCTAATAGGACAAACTATGATTTTTTCGAAATCTAATAAATATAGTTATTGACGATTTTATTAATTGTAGCAACTACATTACAATAAAAAAATGTTATTTTCAAGGCTTGGAAAATTAATTAAATTAGCTATCATTTTTTTTATGTAAAAAAAGAATAAACTCTGAATGATTAAATTAAAATTAACTAATATATCATTGTAAACGAAAAACGTTTGTGAGTCTATACGATTTGTTAGCTTATTATATTTTTTATTCTAAATACATTGCTATTAGTAATATCTTACGTTAAATTATTTTTTGCTAAAAACATTACATTAATATATTATTCTAAAATATCGTTTTTAATGATACTGGATAAAAATATAATACGTTATCTAAAGAATATTTGGCAGTGATTATATTCTTTAGGGGAGGATGATCATATCAAATAATCAAACATTTTTCTACACAAATTAGTTCTTATATAATATCAAAATGATTTGTTTCATTTTGATCACACAAATTTACACAATATTTAAATTATTATATATTATTAGTATAATAAAATTTAGTAAAATGTTCAAGTATCTACCACAATTTTCTTTGTTGTACGACATAAAGAAAACTAAAAATCTTTTGATAAGAAATCGTATATTAATGAGTGAATATTAAATGTTGTACAAATTTAAAATTCTGACAATAGTAAAAAATGTTTGAAGATTTACACTCTACTTTTATTATAATGATTAAAAAAAAACTTTGTAGGAATCTTGTATAATATTTTTGAATCTACAATATAAATATTAAACGTTTAACAAATTTTTTACTACAAAATAAATTGTAAATGTTTGTGATTTTGAAGAAATTAAAAATATTTTTACAAAATTACTGTGAATTTATACTGAATTTTTACATACATTTTTATCGACATTAATAGAAAAAAAAACTATTCAACAATTCGTAACAAATCAAATTTAATTATTATCTGATGTTTTAATAACTTAATTTTATAACCATAGCTTTAGTTAGATATACAAAAAAAGTGTATACATTATTCTGTATTTTGCACACTTTTATTTTATCAATAATGTTTCATTTTAAGTAACGCTGCATAACAATTTATAATATTTTATATCATGTACAGGATGTATAAAATTCAAAAACTATATACCATTCGTATTTGAATCTGTATAGTGTATATTATAATATTATAACAATTTTCAAATAAATGATCGACAAAATATTACAATGATCACGCCACGCTGTCGCCCCACTTTAAAACGGACAGCGGAAATGTATATAAAGACGTCCCAGATATCAATTCCGACATAACACATCTTTTTGTGCTAATTTATTCTTTGGTAAGTACGAAGCAATAATAATAGTTTTATTTTGATTTAAATCTAATAACATTTTATTTTTTATTTTTAATTTGCAGTTTTCAATTTAATCCTTAAAAACCAATCAACAAATCAAAAATGGGCGCTGAAAAAGTATCCATGAACATCGTTGTCGTTGGACAAGTCCAATCTGCCAAGGCAATCAAAACCGTCGCCAAGGCTACACCAGCCACCAACCAACTCATGGTAAGTACATAATATTATAAGTATTTTTATATCACTTTAAATTTCAATTTGATTACTATATTTATCGTTTAAATCGATTGTTTATGTTAATTTCCAATGTATATAGATTTTGTAATACCATCTATTATTACATTATAATGACCAATATTATTAATGTTATTGTTAAGACGTAGGCATACTTTTTCGTTTTTAAATTAATAATTCAAAAATTAATTTACTTATTTGTATTTTGCACTTTTTTAAATAAATTATATACATTTTTTCTTTAACTATACTTATTTCAATTATTGTTATTTTATAATTTTAATCCGTACAAAAAAAAAAAAAATGATAAAATTGCTTTAAAATAATATATTTTGAAAAAAAAATTTTATAGTTATTCAAATAAACCTAACTACGAATTCTGGTTTTTAAGACATTTCTAATTATTTATTTTTTTTAGTGCAATAAAGATGTTACTTTATTACATCTACCTAATTTAAATTATAATTTTATGATTTGTATTTATATTATTATTCTAATGCAAGGTTAATGTACGTTATAGTTGATTTGTATTTTTTTGTTTTTTTTTTCAGAACTGTTAATTTATGTAGTTCATCCATCTCAAACTCAAAAATGCCATAGCCCGAACAATACAATATGTAATAATCATTTTGATGTTGACACCATAAAATAAAACAGTCTCTTCCGATATTTAATATTGTTATTTTTATTTTATCCATTAACCTCATACTTAATTCGATCTGGCTATAGCTACATAATTGTTCAGTGATTCATTAATAATTACTAAACTATTCATTATATGGGTATTGAACACAAATCTCAGATTGGTGCACTTTCAGACTCTGATAACTTAAGTAATCAACAATTCAAAAATAAATTAATACCTACGTATTTAATAATTTAAGTCACTAATAGTAAATTTTCCGTGTATTGACTTAAACAAACGAATTAAGGTATTTCCACTAGAGTGGTTCCCAAACTAATTTCCCAATCCTCACATTATTATATATTATCTAACTTAATATAATCTAATTTATATCTCTTGATAATCAATAAATATTCTTATATTTGTGAAAAACAAATACCTCAAATTAAAAGAACATATAAATACTCACATATTAATTGTATATACAAATTTGTGTTATTATTTTTTATGCTTCTAATATTTTGATACAAAAAAAATTTTAATTTTCAGTACGTTAAGTTAGGTCACTTTGTTTAATAATATCATGTCATAACCTTTAGAAAAACGCTTAAATAAACGAAACAAATAATTTCTCTAAAAATTGGAATTAATTATCTAGACATATCAAACTTGAATTTTAAATAATATACTCATAAATGACGTGTGTGTGTGTGTTTTTTTCATAATAAAATTCGTTCTTCTATGTAATGTAGGGTGACCATACGTCCCGTTTAAAACGGGATTGTCCCTTTTTTGATCGTCATGTCCCGTTGTCCCGAAAAACTTCGAACGGGACACTTTTTATTTAGTTTTTAGGAGATGGTCCCGTTTTAATCCCGTTATTTCCATTTAATTAAATTATAATTTATGAATTTTTGTAAAATAATAGAAATAAATTTATGAACCGATTATAAAACAGTTTATATTTAAAACTTGAAACCAAATTTATAAATAATAGAATAAAATTTTCCGTGGAACGAACATCGAGTGCCGATGTCGACGAGCAATACAAACAGTAATAAGATAAACATGATACACGTCGTATAGAATATGCATTATGAACTAAAAAATGTAATACTATTTATAATCGATGATTTATTTAGATATTCATTATATTGATTTATTTAATCAAAAGGTCGAACAACAAAATATGTCGAATAATAACATACGAACAGTAAAGCGATTGTGTTTATTATAACCACTACGTATTGTCTTTTTTCTTTCAATTTTTGTGAGTTGGTGCATTAGGTATATAAAAATAGCAGAATAATTATGTTCGTGTTGAAGAAAGATGGTGTGCTATCTATAAAATTTTAAATAGTAAAACTATTTTGATAAATAATGTTTGGATGATTGTAGAATATTCTCTAGCAATACCTGGAACAAATTCTGCAATTGAAAGAGTTTTATATAACTAATTTGTTATGGACGGACGAAAAAATCGCTTTCTTGTTCTTACCATCACATAAATTGTAATTCTGAAAAATCATTTCAAAAAATATTCATGTAATGATTTTTATGATTTTTTGTCAACACAATCAAAATCGTTAAACGCAATTAGTTCATCGCAAAAGTACAGTAACGGCACAATAGATAATAAAGGACATAATAAGCAATCGACATCAATCCAATAAAAGAAAACAAGTTGTTTATTAAAATATTAGGCAAAGTAGTTAAAAATATTTTAATTGTAAATTATAACTATTAACTATAAAATATATTTTAAAAAAAATGTGTATGTTTTATTTAAAGTATTTAAATCAAAAATTGTTTGTCCCGTTTTTTTTTTTTGTAAAACTGGTCACCCTAATGTAATGGACTTGTAACACAGAGTTCATATTTTTCTGCATACTGGATTTAATAGAGTCAAATATAATGTCACAATATAAATAATACATTTTATCTTCGTGTTGTTTAAAGATGAATAATAACCACATATTTTGATAAAAGAAAAGCTAAAATAGAAACAATGAATAATGTACTTTAAATCAACCATAAAATATTTTTAGATAATAATAATCAGTAATTTTAAAGCGATGTATTAAATCCCATCGATCTGACTAATTTAAGACATATACACTTTTTTGGTGAATTTGTTTAAATATAATCAATATTGTGGATAGTTCAAGATTTATCAAAATATAAACGCTAAAAACAAGAAAAATAAATCAAAAAATCGTAAGAATATACAGAATATAATCTAATGGGTATAGCAATATTTATTTTACTAATATATTATCCGAAAATTGAAAGACACAATATTTCTCAAAAGTTTTTCACCAATGAGAAATTTAATCAAAATATGTATTATACGAGTAAAATTAAGTAGATAATATTATGTAATATTATATTTAGTAGAAAACATTTGTCATTGTAATGTATAAAACCTTTTCGTATTACAATTATAATAATCTACATACAACAGAATATTAAAGTATGATATCGTGTGATCTCAAATATGTAATAAATTTGTTACTCATATATTCATGTCAATCATATTAATATGACACAAAATGGATATTAGATATGATGATAAGATAATATATATGGTACCACCTTGTGATTAAAATATCACAGATCAATACTAAGGGCATTGAAACGGGTAAAGTTTAAAAAAATAAGACAAAACAGTTATGTATATCGGAAATGAATGATTTATTTTTCGGTGTCAATACTTATATGAATTACATATTATTGTACTGTTTGGGCTATGGCGTTTTTAAGTTGAGGATGAATGGAGTACACGAATTAACAGTTCTGAAACAAAAAAAAAACAAATCAATTAAAATTATTATTTTAATAATAATAATAATTTATTATTAATTATCGCAAAATTTATAGAGCATACAATATTACGAAAAAATAATATGCTTTGTATTGTATTAAAAAAGAATTTACATTCAAATACTTCAAATAAGTACTATTATTGTGTTTTAAAGTACAATATAGCAAAACAATAATAAATAATTTCAAATATAATAGCTGTATATTTGATAATACTCTTAGCTATTAAACTCATCAGATTTAAACAAAATAATATCGAAAATGTATAATATGAATTGGCAAGCTTATACAATTTTTTTAAAATGCATTAATTATAACAAATTACCAAACGGAATTTTAATACTTAAATTAATATAAGTGAATTTTTAAAGTTGTATCTAATAAGTTATAATAGTATGTACTCACCATGAGTTGGTTGGTGGCTGATGTGGCTTTGGCGACGATTTTGACGGCCTTGGCAGATTGGACTTGTCCGACGACGACGATGTTCATGGATACTTTTTCAGCGCCCATTTTTGATTTGTTGGTTGGTTTTTGAGGATTAAATTGAAAACTGCAAGTTAAAAATAAAAAAAAAAAATTTTATTAATTTTAAATAAAAAAATAAAACTGTTATTGTTATTTCGTACTCACCAAAGAATAAATCTGCACAAAAAGATGTGTTATGCCGGAATCGAGATCTCGGACGTCTTTATATACAATTCCGCCGAATAGTTTAAAGTGGGGCGGCAGCGTGGCGTGATCACATTATAATATTGTTGTGACGTTTGCTTATTTACAAATCATTATAATATATAAAACGCATATCGTTTTCAGACGATTGATAATGATTTAAAAATGTATTTAAACATTAATTTATGTACAAAATCAATTTATAATATTTTTTAAACATAATTTATTTTATAAGAATAAGTATTAGATTCTTTGATTTGTGTAAAACTAATATCAAGGAATATTTAAGGAATAGTTTTAAGTTGGTCAGCAGCGTAGCATGATTATTGTGATATTCTAAATAATTCAATAATAATAATAATAATAATAATAATAATAATAATTCATTTTACAAATAATTGTATACGGAATGATCAAAACATTTATTACACATAGCTTTCAAAATTCATTGGATGTGTCAAATCAAAATTTTTAAATTTAAACCCAATTCTACCTAAGTATAATATATAAATTATCTTTTGTAAAATGGTATTACATCCAAAAATAGGTTATTAGTAAATTAAGAGCGTACGTCGTTCTTATTAAATATTTTTTCAATGTCTTATTGCTTTAAATGATTTGTATATAAAATAAAATTAATGCATCTAACACAATTTGTTAATCACAGAACAATATTTCACAAATATTGTAATATGATATAATATGTTAATCAAAATCGTAACCCTATCTATTGAAATTGTTGTTTATCAATATGTATCTAACTATGAATATAACAATAACATAAATATTGAAAATCATCTAATGACAATAAAACTTAATTTCTTCATTATTTTTATGGTTTTCCAAAGTTGATCTAAAATGGTGAGGGTTATATCTGTATTTCATGTTTTCGTGTGTAGTAAATATGGTAAAATCTATAACAATAGTTTTCCAAAAACGTACCTCATATAGGTACTATTAATAATAGTTTGATTGATAAATATAGTAAACAGATACATATAATTATCTGCTGTTACGTGCATTGAATCAATATATATATATATAATTAATTTGTAAACTATATATTAGGCACAATAATGACAAAAAGTAGATTTGATTTGATTCAAATTATGATACTCGAAAATTTTAAGTACATCAAAGAATTACATTCTATAATATTTGAATAAATATATGATATATAATACGTTTGGAGTGAACATAGTTGATTTAGTTTTATAGGTACCCTTAATATAAAATTACATAAATGAATTCAGATAATTTAACTGATTATTAATTCAATTTGTTTTAATTGTATAGAATTAAAGAAATATTCTTAAATTGTAATAATGATTGTAAAAACATTAATAAATAATATTATTTAAGTTATTTATATATTTAAATTTTTAATAGAATATTAAAATTAATATGTTACGAAAAATTAGTTATTATTTTATTAATACTTATAGTTGGTGAGCCAATTTTTTAATGAAATCATTCTTCAAAAATTTAAATCATAATTTTTATGATAACCATTTAGAATATTAGTACTCGGTAGTGACTAGTAGACATTAAACAATTTATAATAGAATATTTAGAACTCAATTTCTAATAATAATTATCAATCATTTGGTATCATTTAGGATGATCATATCAAATAATCAAACATTTTTCTACACAAATTAGTTCTTATATAATATCAAAATGATTTGTTTCATTTTGATCACACAAATTTACACAATATTTAAATTATTATATATTATTAGTATAATAAAATTTAGTAAAATGTTCAAGTATCTACCACAATTTTCTTTGTTGTACGACATAAAGAAAACTAAAAATCTTTTGATAAGAAATCGTATATTAATGAGTGAATATTAAATGTTGTACAAATTTAAAATTCTGACAATAGTAAAAAATGTTTGAAGATTTACACTCTACTTTTATTATAATGATTAAAAAAAAACTTTGTAGGAATCTTGTATAATATTTTTGAATCTACAATATAAATATTAAACGTTTAACAAATTTTTTACTACAAAATAAATTGTAAATGTTTGTGATTTTGAAGAAATTAAAAATATTTTTACAAAATTACTGTGAATTTATACTGAATTTTTACATACATTTTTATCGACATTAATAGAAAAAAAAACTATTCAACAATTCGTAACAAATCAAATTTAATTATTATCTGATGTTTTAATAACTTAATTTTATAACCATAGCTTTAGTTAGATATACAAAAAAAGTGTATACATTATTCTGTATTTTGCACACTTTTATTTTATCAATAATGTTTCATTTTAAGTAACGCTGCATAACAATTTATAATATTTTATATCATGTACAGGATGTATAAAATTCAAAAACTATATACCATTCGTATTTGAATCTGTATAGTGTATATTATAATATTATAACAATTTTCAAATAAATGATCGACAAAATATTACAATGATCACGCCACGCTGTCGCCCCACTTTAAAACGGACAGCGGAAATGTATATAAAGACGTCCCAGATATCAATTCCGACATAACACATCTTTTTGTGCTAATTTATTCTTTGGTAAGTACGAAGCAATAATAATAGTTTTATTTTGATTTAAATCTAATAACATTTTATTTTTTATTTTTAATTTGCAGTTTTCAATTTAATCCTTAAAAACCAATCAACAAATCAAAAATGGGCGCTGAAAAAGTATCCATGAACATCGTTGTCGTTGGACAAGTCCAATCTGCCAAGGCAATCAAAACCGTCGCCAAGGCTACACCAGCCACCAACCAACTCATGGTAAGTACATAATATTATAAGTATTTTTATATCACTTTAAATTTCAATTTGATTACTATATTTATCGTTTAAATCGATTGTTTATGTTAATTTCCAATGTATATAGATTTTGTAATACCATCTATTATTACATTATAATGACCAATATTATTAATGTTATTGTTAAGACGTAGGCATACTTTTTCGTTTTTAAATTAATAATTCAAAAATTAATTTACTTATTTGTATTTTGCACTTTTTTAAATAAATTATATACATTTTTTCTTTAACTATACTTATTTCAATTATTGTTATTTTATAATTTTAATCCGTACAAAAAAAAAAAAAATGATAAAATTGCTTTAAAATAATATATTTTGAAAAAAAAATTTTATAGTTATTCAAATAAACCTAACTACGAATTCTGGTTTTTAAGACATTTCTAATTATTTATTTTTTTTAGTGCAATAAAGATGTTACTTTATTACATCTACCTAATTTAAATTATAATTTTATGATTTGTATTTATATTATTATTCTAATGCAAGGTTAATGTACGTTATAGTTGATTTGTATTTTTTTGTTTTTTTTTTCAGAACTGTTAATTTATGTAGTTCATCCATCTCAAACTCAAAAATGCCATAGCCCGAACAATACAATATGTAATAATCATTTTGATGTTGACACCATAAAATAAAACAGTCTCTTCCGATATTTAATATTGTTATTTTTATTTTATCCATTAACCTCATACTTAATTCGATCTGGCTATAGCTACATAATTGTTCAGTGATTCATTAATAATTACTAAACTATTCATTATATGGGTATTGAACACAAATCTCAGATTGGTGCACTTTCAGACTCTGATAACTTAAGTAATCAACAATTCAAAAATAAATTAATACCTACGTATTTAATAATTTAAGTCACTAATAGTAAATTTTCCGTGTATTGACTTAAACAAACGAATTAAGGTATTTCCACTAGAGTGGTTCCCAAACTAATTTCCCAATCCTCACATTATTATATATTATCTAACTTAATATAATCTAATTTATATCTCTTGATAATCAATAAATATTCTTATATTTGTGAAAAACAAATACCTCAAATTAAAAGAACATATAAATACTCACATATTAATTGTATATACAAATTTGTGTTATTATTTTTTATGCTTCTAATATTTTGATACAAAAAAAATTTTAATTTTCAGTACGTTAAGTTAGGTCACTTTGTTTAATAATATCATGTCATAACCTTTAGAAAAACGCTTAAATAAACGAAACAAATAATTTCTCTAAAAATTGGAATTAATTATCTAGACATATCAAACTTGAATTTTAAATAATATACTCATAAATGACGTGTGTGTGTGTGTTTTTTTCATAATAAAATTCGTTCTTCTATGTAATGTAGGGTGACCATACGTCCCGTTTAAAACGGGATTGTCCCTTTTTTGATCGTCATGTCCCGTTGTCCCGAAAAACTTCGAACGGGACACTTTTTATTTAGTTTTTAGGAGATGGTCCCGTTTTAATCCCGTTATTTCCATATAATTAAATTATAATTTATGAATTTTTGTAAAATAATAGAAATAAATTTATGAACCGATTATAAAACAGTTTATATTTAAAACTTGAAACCAAATTTATAAATAATAGAATAAAATTTTCCGTGGAACGAACATCGAGTGCCGATGTCGACGAGCAATACAAACAGTAATAAGATAAACATGATACACGTCGTATAGAATATGCATTATGAACTAAAAAATGTAATACTATTTATAATCGATGATTTATTTAGATATTCATTATATTGATTTATTTAATCAAAAGGTCGAACAACAAAATATGTCGAATAATAACATACGAACAGTAAAGCGATTGTGTTTATTATAACCACTACGTATTGTCTTTTTTCTTTCAATTTTTGTGAGTTGGTGCATTAGGTATATAAAAATAGCAGAATAATTATGTTCGTGTTGAAGAAAGATGGTGTGCTATCTATAAAATTTTAAATAGTAAAACTATTTTGATAAATAATGTTTGGATGATTGTAGAATATTCTCTAGCAATACCTGGAACAAATTCTGCAATTGAAAGAGTTTTATATAACTAATTTGTTATGGACGGACGAAAAAATCGCTTTCTTGTTCTTACCATCACATAAATTGTAATTCTGAAAAATCATTTCAAAAAATATTCATGTAATGATTTTTATGATTTTTTGTCAACACAATCAAAATCGTTAAACGCAATTAGTTCATCGCAAAAGTACAGTAACGGCACAATAGATAATAAAGGACATAATAAGCAATCGACATCAATCCAATAAAAGAAAACAAGTTGTTTATTAAAATATTAGGCAAAGTAGTTAAAAATATTTTAATTGTAAATTATAACTATTAACTATAAAATATATTTTAAAAAAAATGTGTATGTTTTATTTAAAGTATTTAAATCAAAAATTGTTTGTCCCGTTTTTTTTTTTTGTAAAACTGGTCACCCTAATGTAATGGACTTGTAACACAGAGTTCATATTTTTCTGCATACTGGATTTAATAGAGTCAAATATAATGTCACAATATAAATAATACATTTTATCTTCGTGTTGTTTAAAGATGAATAATAACCACATATTTTGATAAAAGAAAAGCTAAAATAGAAACAATGAATAATGTACTTTAAATCAACCATAAAATATTTTTAGATAATAATAATCAGTAATTTTAAAGCGATGTATTAAATCCCATCGATCTGACTAATTTAAGACATATACACTTTTTTGGTGAATTTGTTTAAATATAATCAATATTGTGGATAGTTCAAGATTTATCAAAATATAAACGCTAAAAACAAGAAAAATAAATCAAAAAATCGTAAGAATATACAGAATATAATCTAATGGGTATAGCAATATTTATTTTACTAATATATTATCCGAAAATTGAAAGACACAATATTTCTCAAAAGTTTTTCACCAATGAGAAATTTAATCAAAATATGTATTATACGAGTAAAATTAAGTAGATAATATTATGTAATATTATATTTAGTAGAAAACATTTGTCATTGTAATGTATAAAACCTTTTCGTATTACAATTATAATAATCTACATACAACAGAATATTAAAGTATGATATCGTGTGATCTCAAATATGTAATAAATTTGTTACTCATATATTCATGTCAATCATATTAATATGACACAAAATGGATATTAGATATGATGATAAGATAATATATATGGTACCACCTTGTGATTAAAATATCACAGATCAATACTAAGGGCATTGAAACGGGTAAAGTTTAAAAAAATAAGACAAAACAGTTATGTATATCGGAAATGAATGATTTATTTTTCGGTGTCAATACTTATATGAATTACATATTATTGTACTGTTTGGGCTATGGCGTTTTTAAGTTGAGGATGAATGGAGTACACGAATTAACAGTTCTGAAACAAAAAAAAAACAAATCAATTAAAATTATTATTTTAATAATAATAATAATTTATTATTAATTATCGCAAAATTTATAGAGCATACAATATTACGAAAAAATAATATGCTTTGTATTGTATTAAAAAAGAATTTACATTCAAATACTTCAAATAAGTACTATTATTGTGTTTTAAAGTACAATATAGCAAAACAATAATAAATAATTTCAAATATAATAGCTGTATATTTGATAATACTCTTAGCTATTAAACTCATCAGATTTAAACAAAATAATATCGAAAATGTATAATATGAATTGGCAAGCTTATACAATTTTTTTAAAATGCATTAATTATAACAAATTACCAAACGGAATTTTAATACTTAAATTAATATAAGTGAATTTTTAAAGTTGTATCTAATAAGTTATAATAGTATGTACTCACCATGAGTTGGTTGGTGGCTGATGTGGCTTTGGCGACGATTTTGACGGCCTTGGCAGATTGGACTTGTCCGACGACGACGATGTTCATGGATACTTTTTCAGCGCCCATTTTTGATTTGTTGGTTGGTTTTTGAGGATTAAATTGAAAACTGCAAGTTAAAAATAAAAAAAAAAAATTTTATTAATTTTAAATAAAAAAATAAAACTGTTATTGTTATTTCGTACTCACCAAAGAATAAATCTGCACAAAAAGATGTGTTATGCCGGAATCGAGATCTCGGACGTCTTTATATACAATTCCGCCGAATAGTTTAAAGTGGGGCGGCAGCGTGGCGTGATCACATTATAATATTGTTGTGACGTTTGCTTATTTACAAATCATTATAATATATAAAACGCATATCGTTTTCAGACGATTGATAATGATTTAAAAATGTATTTAAACATTAATTTATGTACAAAATCAATTTATAATATTTTTTAAACATAATTTATTTTATAAGAATAAGTATTAGATTCTTTGATTTGTGTAAAACTAATATCAAGGAATATTTAAGGAATAGTTTTAAGTTGGTCAGCAGCGTAGCATGATTATTGTGATATTCTAAATAATTCAATAATAATAATAATAATAATAATAATAATAATAATTCATTTTACAAATAATTGTATACGGAATGATCAAAACATTTATTACACATAGCTTTCAAAATTCATTGGATGTGTCAAATCAAAATTTTTAAATTTAAACCCAATTCTACCTAAGTATAATATATAAATTATCTTTTGTAAAATGGTATTACATCCAAAAATAGGTTATTAGTAAATTAAGAGCGTACGTCGTTCTTATTAAATATTTTTTCAATGTCTTATTGCTTTAAATGATTTGTATATAAAATAAAATTAATGCATCTAACACAATTTGTTAATCACAGAACAATATTTCACAAATATTGTAATATGATATAATATGTTAATCAAAATCGTAACCCTATCTATTGAAATTGTTGTTTATCAATATGTATCTAACTATGAATATAACAATAACATAAATATTGAAAATCATCTAATGACAATAAAACTTAATTTCTTCATTATTTTTATGGTTTTCCAAAGTTGATCTAAAATGGTGAGGGTTATATCTGTATTTCATGTTTTCGTGTGTAGTAAATATGGTAAAATCTATAACAATAGTTTTCCAAAAACGTACCTCATATAGGTACTATTAATAATAGTTTGATTGATAAATATAGTAAACAGATACATATAATTATCTGCTGTTACGTGCATTGAATCAATATATATATATATAATTAATTTGTAAACTATATATTAGGCACAATAATGACAAAAAGTAGATTTGATTTGATTCAAATTATGATACTCGAAAATTTTAAGTACATCAAAGAATTACATTCTATAATATTTGAATAAATATATGATATATAATACGTTTGGAGTGAACATAGTTGATTTAGTTTTATAGGTACCCTTAATATAAAATTACATAAATGAATTCAGATAATTTAACTGATTATTAATTCAATTTGTTTTAATTGTATAGAATTAAAGAAATATTCTTAAATTGTAATAATGATTGTAAAAACATTAATAAATAATATTATTTAAGTTATTTATATATTTAAATTTTTAATAGAATATTAAAATTAATATGTTACGAAAAATTAGTTATTATTTTATTAATACTTATAGTTGGTGAGCCAATTTTTTAATGAAATCATTCTTCAAAAATTTAAATCATAATTTTTATGATAACCATTTAGAATATTAGTACTCGGTAGTGACTAGTAGACATTAAACAATTTATAATAGAATATTTAGAACTCAATTTCTAATAATAATTATCAATCATTTGGTATCATTTAGAATTAGATTTAAATAGAAGTTTTCAAGGTATTTAAATTTATATTTTATCACATGTATACAATAGTTTATTAAAATGTTTTTTAAGTCAAATACTCGTATTATTAAGATTTAAAATTATCATGACATTGTCTATCGTACGATATGTAGCGTATGTAAATCACCTCAAACTGCTCTATCGGCTAATCATCAAAAACGAGGCTTTTAATAATCACGCCACCATCATGCTGCTTCAATGCTTCATGTTAAGCAGAAATCGATAGTGTATAAAAGGCTTTACTAGTGCTTCAATCTGGCATAACGCAATTCTTGTGTAAATCTAATCTTTAGTGAGTATACGAGTAAATATATATCATATATATACCGAATAATAATATTTATTTAATTTAAAATAAATAAATTATATTTTATATTTTTAGCCTTCACTTCGTTTCACGAAAACAGATAAAAAATACCAAAAATGGGCGCTGAAAAAGTAACAATGAACATCATTGTCGTCGGACAAGTCCAATCTGCCAAGGCCATTAAATTGGTCGCAAAATCCACCCCAGCTACCAATCAATTGATAGTAAGTTCATAATATTCTGTGATTTGAATAATTCAAAATACAGCTGAATTAAATTTTTTCCGAATTTATATTACTAATTTATTTTAAACCTATTTTTGTGTGGCATATATGCGCAGACCAGTATATTTATTTAATTTTTGACAATGTTATCAATTCATTAGTGAAATTATTATCGTTTCACGTATATCGTAAACTACTAAACTATATACAGTTTATTATTTTTTATTATATTTGTTAATGTTCAATTATAATTTAATAATAAGAGTACTTATATTTTTCAATATTGTTCTGTTACATTATTGTTTGTCAAATGCATATGTATCGGTTTAATATAGATAAGTTATCTATTTCATAAAATTTCTAATCGCAATACTTATTAAAAAGATATATCTTCTAATGAAATTATCAAAAAAATTCTTGAACATACTTAGTAAACGAATATTTATCAAAATAAATAATATTTTTACAATGAATTATAAATTCATTTTTTGTCTCACTATAGGTTAATAAAAATAACCTTTTAGTTTTTATTATAAAAATATCTAATTTTTACTTCATCAAAGTGATACTAAGCTATAGCGAATTCTTTCTTAGTCATAATATAATTTATTATTAAAATCTACCAAGACTATTTACTATTATATTATATAAATTGAATTTATTTTGTTTCAGAACTGTTAATTCTAAAAGCCTACATCGATCTCAAACTCAAAAATGACATAGCCCAAACAGTACATAGTTCTATAACATGTATTATAAGTTATAACATTGTGTATTGACATTAAAAAATAAATCAGTCTCTTCTGTCAATTTACTCGTTTGTTTTATTTTTATTTGAGAAATTTTATGTTCTTAACATAATTTATGAGTCATAGTTAACATTTTAATGAACGATTAAAATTACAAAAATATAATAGTGTACAGTATTTTGAATACATATCGTAATAGTTGCATATACACATGTGTATTGTCTAGTTATAACTAGGGATAGACCAGTTCCGGTTTTCGGTTCTTTAATTTTATCGGCACCAGTTATTATATAATATTTCAATAAAGTATGTCACAAACTTTATATTGTTATTGTTCATTGTTATTACTTATTATTATTTTTAAATTTTTAAGGAATTTAATACTGTAGTAAAATAATGTTATGCATTTAAATATTAATTATTATTCTGTTTTAATTAATAACAATTTTAATTCTTTATACATTTTAGTATAATATAGTATAATAATAGTATAATGATCTTAATTTTAAGAATTTTTTCGAGAAGAACTGGTATCGGGTACCGAAGTGGAATATTTTGGAACCGGACAAGAACCGGAACCGATAATTTTATAAGAACCGGCCCATATCTAGTTATAACTATAATATCTACTTAAACTATATTCAAACATTTTCAACGATAATTTAATGGTTTTTAAGTATTAAGTATTATAGTATTGAAGATATGTATATGTTTAACTTAAATATTGACGTCTGAGTGTTTGATATAGAATATACAAGGGTTATTTGATAACATAATATTCCGAATTGAATATTTCTAGGTTATGACCGAACTCAGTATTTTATTTGATTACTTAATATTATTTAATATTAAACAATCATAATAATAATAAGAATAGCTTACTGTAAAAAAATTAAGAGTTTTTTCAAAAAACCAATACTAATTAAAATACAACAATATTCTATACTTATGTAAGCAATGATTGTATGCTTGTAATTGAGAATATTTTTTTCATATATTTGATTTACTAAGAATATTTTATACGATTCATAATAATGTAGATTCTAATGTTAAAATTTTTATTTGTTTATTATTTGCATATTTCTGAATAAATTCATTTAGATTCATATTTTATAAAATTATATTTTAATTTATTTAGAATTATAGTTCTATTATTTTATCTAGACTATAAGCTCATGAGAATAAAATAACTGTTAAACAATTTAGGAAAATGGCTATTGCTCTGCAGTATGTCTGTATGGTAGATGTTGAGTGGATCACTGTGATGAATGATGAATGAATTCAGTTTGAAATCAATGATATATCATTGTAGACGAAAAACGATTCTGAGCGGAAAAGTTCTATTAGCCTAGATATATCACTAATATCACTAAGATATTTTTTATATTTAATAATAATATACGACATATGTAAAAGTTTTATGGCCTCGCAAAAATGTTATTGAACTATAATGAAATAAAGAATATCGTTACTTATAGTTTAAATATGAAGTTTCGTCTAAATTTGAACTTAAAATGCCAATAAAAAATAATTATGTGTATATATTTATTAGATTTTATGGTTTCAGTATAAACTACTTCTAGATCAGTTTTATTTTATATTTTAAAAGAATAAGCTATAACAATTACACAATTTGTAAATTTTCGACGAGTTTTGTCAGAAATTGAACTTCAAATGATTATAAAAATAAATTGTACCAATGTATTTTAAATATTTTTATATAGCTATAGAACAACTTATGTTATAATAAAAACATACGCTTAAAAAATAATTTTACTCAGTGAATAATGATTTAACAAAATTTAAAAAAAATTTTTTTATGGTATATCTAGTAACTTTGAGAGCAATTTTCGATAGTTTTTAGGACCACTTGTTTACAGGCATTGAATATACGAGTAGTAGAGTAAATATGAAATAATTGAAATAAATGAAGTTGAATAAATTAAAGATTGATGCTGTTTTAAAGTATAAAACAGTATATTCATTTACGTAAATCACATAAAATACTACTAATAACACCAAATTTTATGAAATTAGTTTTTATAACATATAATAAAACAATAGTATTTTTTGTATAATTTTTATTAAAACTATTATGGTTTTTTAATACTTAAAAATTTGATTCATATAAAATCTAGCAACGTCATTAAAGTACTACGCTGACAAATCATAATATTTATAAGTCGTTTAATTAAATCATTTTTTTCATAAAAGCATTTTAATATTTTTATATTTTGCATCACAAAAATATTATTAAATCAACTTAACAATATGACAGTGTTATAAAGATCAGTGGACTAATATTATGTCTGTAAATGTTTTTACAAACTAATATTTTAATACTAAAATATTAATTTCAAAAAAAATAAAGTTGATCCTTTTTTTATTAAAAAAGAGAATGTTAAAATATTAATGCCGTAAAAATGTAACTATCACAAATACTAATATATTGAACCAATATTTTAATATCCATGTTCCAAATTTGCATATGTAATGTATAAAGCAATAAAAATACATTCCAAAATTTGTGAAAAAAATATGATTTATTTTCCATAATACAACACCAGTTATCAAAACCTAACTTTATGTATAATTTAGAATACATAATATAATGATTTAGTTAATTTTAGAATAAATTTCAACGATTTGAAATAAATATTAACTAAAAAAGTTATTAATATAACTCTGATTATAAAGAATAATATCTAAAGACAATGTAAAATAAATAAATATTTTAAATTTTAATAATGTAATGTTAATATTTTGGTTAGAAACATTTTAGTCAAATACATATTATACATTTGTCATTTTAATGTATAAAACCTTTTCGCATTACAATTATAATAATCTACATACAACAGAATATTAAAGTATGATATCGTGTGATCTCAAACATGTAATAAATTTGTTACTCATATATTCATGTCAATCATATTAATATAACACAAAATGGATATTAGATATGATGATAAGATAATATATATGGTACCACCTTGTGATTAAAATATCACAGATCAATACTAAGGGCATTGAAACGGGTAAAGTTTAAAAAAATAAGACAAAACAGTTATGTATATCGGAAATGAATGATTTATTTTTCGGTGTCAATACTTATATGAATTACATATTATTGTACTGTTTGGGCTATGGCGTTTTTAAGTTGAGGATGAATGGAGTACACGAATTAACAGTTCTGAAACAAAAAAAAAACAAATCAATTAAAATTATTATTTTAATAATAATAATAATTTATTATTAATTATCGCAAAATTTATAGAGCATACAATATTACGAAAAAATAATATGCTTTGTATTGTATTAAAAAAGAATTTACATTCAAATACTTCAAATAAGTACTATTATTGTGTTTTAAAGTACAATATAGCAAAACAATAATAAATAATTTCAAATATAATAGCTGTATATTTGATAATACTCTTAGCTATTAAACTCATCAGATTTAAACAAAATAATATCGCAAATGTATAATATGAATTGGCAAGCTTATACAATTTTTTTGAAATGCATTAATTATAACAAATTACCAAACGGAATTTTAATACTTAAATTAATATAAGTGAATTTTTAAAGTTGTATCTAATAAGTTATAATAGTATGTACTCACCATGAGTTGGTTGGTGGCTGATGTGGCTTTGGCGACGATTTTGACGGCCTTGGCAGATTGGACTTGTCCGACGACGACGATGTTCATGGATACTTTTTCAGCGCCCATTTTTGATTTGTTGGTTGATTTTTGAGGATTAAATTGAAAACTGCAAGTTAAAAATAAAAAAAAAAAATGTTATTAATTTTAAATAAAAAAATAAAACTGTTATTGTTATTTCGTACTCACCAAAGAATAAATCTGCACAAAAAGATGTGTTATGCCGGAATCGAGATCTCGGACGTCTTTATATACACTCACGCTGACCAGTTTAAAGTGGGGCGGCAGCGTGGCGTGATCACATTATAATATTATGATATTTGTTTATTGAAAAATCATTACACAAAACGTAAAATGTGTTTATTGCTTTCAAAATTCGCATATTATTTTAAGTTAAAATTTTTAAATTTTCAATGAAGTTCCACTTAAATTTATAATAATATAAACTTACTTCAGGAATACTTATCAAAATACATTTTTTCACTTCAAAATTTAAATTGTAGCCGTGGTTTGACGTGATCATTGTGAAATGTAATATGTATTTAATTATATTTTTTATGTTGCGTGCAAATTGAGTGTTTATAATGTTAAATTGTCCTTTTTATATATTTCATTTATTAATCTATTTAATATGATCTATAATAGTTTTGTTATGCATATTCTAATAGGACAAACTATGATTTTTTCGAAATCTAATAAATATAGTTATTGACGATTTTATTAATTGTAGCAACTACATTACAATAAAAAAATGTTATTTTCAAGGCTTGGAAAATTAATTAAATTAGCTATCATTTTTTTTATGTAAAAAAAGAATAAACTCTGAATGATTAAATTAAAATTAACTAATATATCATTGTAAACGAAAAACGTTTGTGAGTCTATACGATTTGTTAGCTTATTATATTTTTTATTCTAAATACATTGCTATTAGTAATATCTTACGTTAAATTATTTTTTGCTAAAAACATTACATTAATATATTATTCTAAAATATCGTTTTTAATGATACTGGATAAAAATATAATACGTTATCTAAAGAATATTTGGCAGTGATTATATTCTTTAGGGGAGGATGATCATATCAAATAATCAAACATTTTTCTACACAAATTAGTTCTTATATAATATCAAAATGATTTGTTTCATTTTGATCACACAAATTTACACAATATTTAAATTATTATATATTATTAGTATAATAAAATTTAGTAAAATGTTCAAGTATCTACCACAATTTTCTTTGTTGTACGACATAAAGAAAACTAAAAATCTTTTGATAAGAAATCGTATATTAATGAGTGAATATTAAATGTTGTACAAATTTAAAATTCTGACAATAGTAAAAAATGTTTGAAGATTTACACTCTACTTTTATTATAATGATTAAAAAAAAACTTTGTAGGAATCTTGTATAATATTTTTGAATCTACAATATAAATATTAAACGTTTAACAAATTTTTTACTACAAAATAAATTGTAAATGTTTGTGATTTTGAAGAAATTAAAAATATTTTTACAAAATTACTGTGAATTTATACTGAATTTTTACATACATTTTTATCGACATTAATAGAAAAAAAAACTATTCAACAATTCGTAACAAATCAAATTTAATTATTATCTGATGTTTTAATAACTTAATTTTATAACCATAGCTTTAGTTAGATATACAAAAAAAGTGTATACATTATTCTGTATTTTGCACACTTTTATTTTATCAATAATGTTTCATTTTAAGTAACGCTGCATAACAATTTATAATATTTTATATCATGTACAGGATGTATAAAATTCAAAAACTATATACCATTCGTATTTGAATCTGTATAGTGTATATTATAATATTATAACAATTTTCAAATAAATGATCGACAAAATATTACAATGATCACGCCACGCTGTCGCCCCACTTTAAAACGGACAGCGGAAATGTATATAAAGACGTCCCAGATATCAATTCCGACATAACACATCTTTTTGTGCTAATTTATTCTTTGGTAAGTACGAAGCAATAATAATAGTTTTATTTTGATTTAAATCTAATAACATTTTATTTTTTATTTTTAATTTGCAGTTTTCAATTTAATCCTTAAAAACCAATCAACAAATCAAAAATGGGCGCTGAAAAAGTATCCATGAACATCGTTGTCGTTGGACAAGTCCAATCTGCCAAGGCAATCAAAACCGTCGCCAAGGCTACACCAGCCACCAACCAACTCATGGTAAGTACATAATATTATAAGTATTTTTATATCACTTTAAATTTCAATTTGATTACTATATTTATCGTTTAAATCGATTGTTTATGTTAATTTCCAATGTATATAGATTTTGTAATACCATCTATTATTACATTATAATGACCAATATTATTAATGTTATTGTTAAGACGTAGGCATACTTTTTCGTTTTTAAATTAATAATTCAAAAATTAATTTACTTATTTGTATTTTGCACTTTTTTAAATAAATTATATACATTTTTTCTTTAACTATACTTATTTCAATTATTGTTATTTTATAATTTTAATCCGTACAAAAAAAAAAAAAATGATAAAATTGCTTTAAAATAATATATTTTGAAAAAAAAATTTTATAGTTATTCAAATAAACCTAACTACGAATTCTGGTTTTTAAGACATTTCTAATTATTTATTTTTTTTAGTGCAATAAAGATGTTACTTTATTACATCTACCTAATTTAAATTATAATTTTATGATTTGTATTTATATTATTATTCTAATGCAAGGTTAATGTACGTTATAGTTGATTTGTATTTTTTTGTTTTTTTTTTCAGAACTGTTAATTTATGTAGTTCATCCATCTCAAACTCAAAAATGCCATAGCCCGAACAATACAATATGTAATAATCATTTTGATGTTGACACCATAAAATAAAACAGTCTCTTCCGATATTTAATATTGTTATTTTTATTTTATCCATTAACCTCATACTTAATTCGATCTGGCTATAGCTACATAATTGTTCAGTGATTCATTAATAATTACTAAACTATTCATTATATGGGTATTGAACACAAATCTCAGATTGGTGCACTTTCAGACTCTGATAACTTAAGTAATCAACAATTCAAAAATAAATTAATACCTACGTATTTAATAATTTAAGTCACTAATAGTAAATTTTCCGTGTATTGACTTAAACAAACGAATTAAGGTATTTCCACTAGAGTGGTTCCCAAACTAATTTCCCAATCCTCACATTATTATATATTATCTAACTTAATATAATCTAATTTATATCTCTTGATAATCAATAAATATTCTTATATTTGTGAAAAACAAATACCTCAAATTAAAAGAACATATAAATACTCACATATTAATTGTATATACAAATTTGTGTTATTATTTTTTATGCTTCTAATATTTTGATACAAAAAAAATTTTAATTTTCAGTACGTTAAGTTAGGTCACTTTGTTTAATAATATCATGTCATAACCTTTAGAAAAACGCTTAAATAAACGAAACAAATAATTTCTCTAAAAATTGGAATTAATTATCTAGACATATCAAACTTGAATTTTAAATAATATACTCATAAATGACGTGTGTGTGTGTGTTTTTTTCATAATAAAATTCGTTCTTCTATGTAATGTAGGGTGACCATACGTCCCGTTTAAAACGGGATTGTCCCTTTTTTGATCGTCATGTCCCGTTGTCCCGAAAAACTTCGAACGGGACACTTTTTATTTAGTTTTTAGGAGATGGTCCCGTTTTAATCCCGTTATTTCCATTTAATTAAATTATAATTTATGAATTTTTGTAAAATAAATCGTAAGAATATACAGAATATAATCTAATGGGTATAGCAATATTTATTTTACTAATATATTATCCGAAAATTGAAAGACACAATATTTCTCAAAAGTTTTTCACCAATGAGAATTAAAATAAAAATTACCGAAAAATTACACATTATTTTTTTATAACCACTTAATAAAATTAAAATTTTGAAAAATTCGTCAACAACAAGAATATTTACAAACTATTTTGTTTTTATTATATTTAAACAGACGATGCCGTATTCACATTTTTGTTACAAAATATGTATTTACAAAAAAAAATATTTTTGAAAAAAATTAAACAAAATAATTTAATTACACCTCATGTGCATCGGCGTATTGCTCGCTTGCATGACTTTTTTTTTTTGAAAATAAAAGATTATCTGGTCATTTGTGCTAGTGTACCGTAGCAGACCGGGCCGAATCAATACATAGGCAGTTGAAAATTTGACGATGTATTAGTAATAAATGTATACAAATCTGAATATATTATTTTCTATATATTACATTGAAAAATTGATCAGAATTGTTTTATTGAAGAAATGATGTATCGATTCTTTAAGATTCAATTTACCCACCCTACTTTACACAATAGAAGCGAGTCACTCTCAAGCCCCTTACTATATAGCAGAAGCGACTTACTAAGCTTTTTTTTTTTTGCTCTAACTGAAATAAGTAACTTATATTTTAAGTACATGGTGTTTCACAATAAGATATTTAGACATTTAGTATATTTTCAGAGGTACTACATTTCTACAGGCTACATGACGAACAAATAGGTATATTATAAAAACGTTTAAAATATTTGATAAACTACCAGAAAAATGAAGCCTTGTATTAATGGGTTTGGGCCATTTATTGTTTTAGAATACTGAGCTGCTTACTTCTGAGTCCATCCCTGATAATTTTACAATTATAACTAATTATAATAGTTATAACTTATAAGGTTATGTTTGATTATAAGTTATAGCCTATATTTACATAATTACATTGGCTTTTCATATTATTATATGTTGTGTATAAAATATATATAAGTCGTTTATGATAATAGTACACACTGAATATGTAATAATATTTAATATATAACGAAAATTGTAAAATTTATATATTTTACTAAAATTGATGACAAATTTTCAGGTATAACCAAATAACGTCTTTAATCTGCGTAGATAATAAACAGCACACATATGTGAATATTATATTTAGGTAACCATGGTTCTCTTCAAAAGGCGTTTAAAGCTTAAATGTTAATAAAATTAGATGTTCAACCAAAAAATCATTATTATTATTAAAAAAATTGATTGTGATAAAAAAATGATTATCCCATATTAATATAAAATCAAATATAAAACACGTAAATACATTAATAATTATACGTGACGTTTTATTCTAAGGTTTCTTTCCATTACGGACCGTTTATATAAAACAAAACTCTTCCGATTAATCTAAAAATCAAACACAATGTTTAACCTTTAAAGCTACAGTCTCTATAAAATCTCTTCAAAAATGTTTATATAAGATGAAAATCATAGTGTTATTAAATAAGATTTAGGTAATAGCATTATAGGTCCCAATGGAAATATTAACTATAGATTTAGACTGATCTAATAGAATAAATTCCTGGTATATAATTTGATTCATTAGATAGATACTATTAAAAGTGATACATTTTAGAGTTAATAAAATAAGGTATATTTAAGAAGCATCAAATAGTTAAACGTAAAATTTCTTAATTTTATACTTCTCAAATGATATTTTTTCATTTATAAACTATAAACTATTCACTATAAAGTATGAAATTCAATATAATAATTAAATCTTTAAAATTAAGCGACCGCCCCCCCCCCTATTTTCGTTTCAAGCTTAAGAACGTAATTACTTCATAGTTCATTATTCGTAAGACATCATAGATATCATGTTTTTCCTCTAAAAATCGCCAACATCTCTGTTGTCTTAGCCTAGATCCGCTCTTATATCAAGCTATGTAACATTATCAAGTTATCGGGAAACCGTTGCTTTTAAGTTATAACCATTTTAAATTTAAATTTTTTTGACAGTACAGCTTAAATAGCTATAGAATATAATAAAGTTTATTATACTTATATAGTTTTCCACAGAAATAGTAGTAAAGTACCTATGAAAATATTAATTTTTCATTGCATTTGATCGATGTCTTCATTTTAGTTTTTTTGTTGACTTCTTAATTATTATGTTTAAGTTATTTTAAAATTGTTGATACAAGAAAACAATAAAAAATAATAATATGTGAGTATTCTTTTTTTTTTTTTTAGGACATTCTTCCACAATTTTAGTACCATAAAATACAAGCACCATTTCCAAATTACAACTCGCTTTAGAAGATTAATTTTAAGGTATTCTCTAAACATTAAACATATATTTTTTTAGTTGAAAATTATTTAAATTTATAAACTATAATATTAGATTATTATTTTTTACTTACAATACGACGTAATATAATAACACACAATTACAATTAATTTAATAATTATTTTTAATTTCATAATTTGTGTTTTTCTAAACCACTACTAAATAATCGTGTACATTTGATTACTTTTTAATTTTTTTTTATTTCACGGTTATAAATTTTGTATGTTTAAATTGTTAAAAGCATAATATATATATATATAATTGACCTTCAATTTAAAATGCGACAATACAATTTTCATTAATCTAAGATTCTAACATTTAGGGTTATAAATAATGAATCAAACAAATTAAATATCGGAAAAGTCTAATTTATTTTTTTATGGCAATACATTTATTATAAAAACATATGTTTTGTTTGGACTATGGCATTGTTGAGTTTGTGCTGGATGAACTACATAAGTTAACAGTTCTGAAACAAAACAAATAATAATATTTAATTAATAATTATTTTTTAATTGCTAATTAATGTAAAAAAACAAATACAATTTATATTAAAATAAATTATTAAATAGCATGGTATTTAATATATTATATTATTATATTATTCTATTTATGATCTTTGGTCCATAGATACCAATAAACTTTAAAATAATATATTTTTATGAAATTTTATTTTAATAACATATAATTAAAAAATTATTTTGATTTTTGTAAATAAATCTAAAATTATAGTATACCCTTATTAATATCAAAAATATAATTTAAATTAAAAATAGGCTAATCGTAAAAATATTCATACCCGATAACAAGCTACCATATATATAGCTAGACATATCGTACGTCACTTAAGCTATATAATTATTATTATTTCTTCAATGTTATATTAATATGCCTTCAAAGATTTCATAAATAATTTTTAATATTAAAATGTATATAAAATTTTACACAATAGTTTTTATAAGTATATACTAAACATTTTACTAAAAATATTAATTAATAAAAATTCTGTTTAGAAAAGAAAAAATTAAAATCTATAAAATTACAAATATTATATAATTTAAATTTAATATAGAATTATTTTTAAAAAAAGTAATGAAAATTGAAGAAACTTTAAATTTTTCCATATTGAATAAGTAATTTAGATACTCACCATCAATTGATAGCTAGTTGCTGATGTGGCTTTGGCGACGGTTTTGACGGCCTTTGCAGATTGGACTTGTCCAACGACAACGATGTTCATGGATACTTTTTCAGCGCCCATTTTTGATTTTTGATTTGTTTTCGTGGAGTTAAGTGAATACTGAAATTAAAGACATACATTTTGTTAATTCCAAATAATAATAATTCACTTTTTGTCGTTAAGTACTCACCAAAGAATATATTTGCACAAAAAAATGTGTTATGCTTAGTCGAAGTTCTCAAATGTCTTTTATATATTAATGATTGATGCTATAAAAGTATAGATAGGTTTAGTGGCATGATATTTTCATAGTCCTTGAATAATTATAGTTATAATTTAAGATACCATAAATGCAACTTGTTGTACAAAATATCATGAATATTAAATACATTATGAGTGGAGCAGTACAAAGTGGCGTGATCGTATTATTCTGATAAACAATTGTGTTTTTTTTTTTGTTTACAAACAAAATATAGATTACGATGTTCCACTCTATATCGTAATTACATTGCAAGGATGAAAGTTTAAAATTGTATTTTAACTAATTTAGCTATAGAAACATTGCCTAATGTTAAGATAATACATAATATAACTAATTATGAAAAAAATGTTAACAAAAAACGGACGCAAACCTATTGTCTATATTATAGTTTAAACACAAGAAAAATGATAAAATGATACAATTTTGTTTTCAGTTTTATTTTATTGACTAAATATAACTATATAAGTATTCACTTAAAAATATTAATAAGCTGTATTAAACCATTCATTGTTATAATAATAACTATTAATCTAGTATGTAATTTACTTAATTTAAATGTATGTATAACGCTAATAGACAAGTAATTGAAACAAAATAAAAATACATTGCAAAAAATATTTTTGCTAAAATAAAAAACGAATAATTAATAATTATTTTTATTGAAATATATATTTGTAATTTCAAATTGTGATTGCACTATTACAGATTGTATTAACTTATATCTAATTTTTATGCGTTTTTTAACATTATGATGTATTATGGTTTTGCCCATAAACATGGGTTATTATACGTTTTATTTAAAATAAATAAGTATCTTTGCTTAATATTTTATACTTAAGTAATAATAATATAATTAACCATAATGTATAGACTATTACGTTAATACAATAAACAATGTTTTTTTGTATAGAAACGTGTTAATAAATGCCAAAACCGCATTTGTATTGTGTACCTTTACGACAATCCTACTTAGTCATTTTTTTTTTTTTTTTTTTTATTTCATCAGGCCTCTTCGTTGTAGCAAAATTAGGGTTAACATAAAAAACTACGTATTTCACATATTATACTACTTTTAAAAGTGCATTATTGAAGGATAATCCATTTTTAAAGGATATATTTTATAGCAAAACGTTTTACAATAGTTTTTTTTGGCTGAAAACATAAGAAAATGTATATAATAATTCCAAACAAAAGATGTTTACGCAAGTTTATCTTAACCAACGTATCAGCCAATCACTGAAAGCGCGCACCATGAAACGATCACGCCACTATATCACCCCACTTTTGTCGTCAATCGAGAGTGTATAAAAAGGCGTCCGAATGCTTTAGTCCGGCATAACACATTTTTTGTGCAATTCTATTCATTGGTAAGTACGAAATAACAATTATTTGTTTGAGTTATAACTAATAAAACGTATATATTTATTTTTTTACAGTCTTCACTTTATTCAACAAAAATCAACCAAAAATCAAAAATGGGCGCTGAAAAAGTAACCATGAACATCGTCGTCGTCGGACAAGTCCAATCTACCAAAGCCGTCAAGACCGTCGCCAAAGCCTCGCCAGCCACCAGCCAATTGATGGTGAGTACAATATTTAATTCAATCAATCTCGTATAGATATTTTAAACAATTATGATTATAAAATATAATTGATTTGATGTAAGTAAATGATTTTTTTTTTTGTATTTTTATCAACTTATTAATTAAAATTACCTATACATTGTTCACATTTTTTTTATATTTATAAGTAGATACAAGGCTACAAAATAAGTAATTATGTATAAGTATGACTATTAATTTTGTTATTATTTAATAGAACTTTAATACATTTTAAATTTTATTTCACCAATAATAAATTTTAATTATTGGAAGTTCAAATTAAATAAAAACCTTGTACTTAACTATTTAAAAATTTTAAATAATAAATTAATATGAATAAAATTAAAAACTAATATGTATGATAGATAAAACTAAAAAAAAAAACTGTAAAAAATTATATTATTATTGTTTATTACTTTAAGATTAAATGATATTTATCAACTTCTTTTTTATATTGTTTCAGAACTGTTAATTCATCATGATTATCAATCTCAATTTCAATCATGCCATAGCCCAAACAGTACATTGTAATATGTATTAATATTGCAAAATAAATAAATAATTTCCGTTTTTTTTTTAAATTTGTTTATTTTTAATTTATACAACTATATTAATTCCTTTTTCACTAGTTAAAACTATATATTATGACACACCATATATACAAGATTACTTGAAGACCTAACTAAAAGAATTAGGAGTTACTAGTAACAATTAACAAATAAAAATGGCAAAATAATTGAGCATAGTATTTAAATTATAAACTTTTCTAAGAAAAACCAAAACTACACAATACTTACCACTAGCTGTAGAATAGATTTCTGTATAATTGGGCTCCCAATATTTTTGATATAGAAAAATGTGCTAATATTTCACAAATAATTGCCAATTAAGTTTTAGTATATGCAAATGAATATAATTTATTTTTAAAATACTATTAGTCAAAATTGGAACCGTTTGGTATTGGCCCTCTCTATAAATGTTTTTAACCTATAATATTTTAATGACATATTCGCAAATTATAAAAACCAATTTACAAATATTTTATCAACAATATATAATATATTAATTTTTATATTATCAGGTATATTTGAACAAAACTATCGATGCTATTGTAGTAGAATAAAATATAGCGAGATAGACAGTAAATGAAGTGGGAGAAAGATGGGGCTATGATGTGGGGATATAAATGTATTGGTGGATTGGTAAAGTAATGAAATGATAACAAGTAATAGAGATTAAAGGGGAAATAAGTTTGTATATGATTTGAAATTAAATACAGTTGGTTGTTAAATAATTGAAATTAAATACCCTATCTGCATTATTTTATTCTGCTACTATTTATATTATTGGGTCGACATGAAGCAATGTATTTAATTTTATATATATATATATATATGTGTTAAATTTCCACTTACCTTTTTGTCGACAGATGTGTGTAGATATCTCGGTGTTGTGATTCGATAAACACTATTATATACGATCCAATTTACTTTATTAAGATAGATACTGAGTCGTTTGGGCTCGAGTATAACCTATATTGGTATATTAATGTTGTAAGATATTTAGAAAGGGTTAGATAGATATTAAAATTAGGATTTAGGATGATAGGACAATGTATTAATATGTTTTTGGATGTCAGGCAGTATAAATAATTATAAGAACGTTTTTAAGTTTTAAGTAATAAGACCAATATACCAATCTAGGTTTATAATTAGAAAACGGGGAACCAACGCAACGTTACGAAATTAATAATAAATAGGTCTCAGTACGCGGAATCGAATCTTGTGCTGTTCTCGCGTGTCTTCAGTATTTTTTCGTGTTCTTTTGGCGGTGTTTCTGCTTGAAGCTTGTGTGTCGTGTTGGTGAGATTTTTACACTGCGCGCGTGCTGTGAGGGCGTTGTGATTTTATATGCGTTCTTCAATGATCTTTTTGAATGTATGTATGCGGCATTTTTGATATAGATAATTTGGTCTGTCCGTAATTATGTGATTAATATTTTTATTTTAAATTTAATTATCGTAGTGTTAGTTCCAGTATCTTTGTATAATTTGATTATCGTGGTAATTATTTTAATTCTTTTATTGCGGTTTCATCGCGTTGATATGATTGAATGATAGTATATGGTACTTATATTATTTTGGTCGATTGCTATTTTATCATCTTCGTATAGTTCGTAATTGTAACATTTATTTTAATTCGTTTATTGCGTCCGGTTCCACGTTATCTAAGTAAGGCTACAATCGGAGATCTGCCTTATATATTTATTGGATTATTATAACTGTAATATTTATATATTACACTATTTATATTAAACATGAATTATTATTTATTACTATAATAAAATACAATTTTACAAACATATTATCGATAATAAATAATAACTTGCTAATACCTAATACACAATCATATATTATTCATAAGAATAGTCTTAATTTAAGTCGATAAATTATATACTCACACACACCAACACAACATTTTAGGCAGTTCAAATGCATAAATGTAGGTACTTATATGCGTATCAGATACTACTGCATATAATTTATATTACATAATATATATATATGTGTGTGTGTGTGTGTGTGTGTGTGTGTGTGTGTGTGTGTGTGTGTGTGTGTGTGTGTGTGTGTGTGTGTGTGAGTGTAATTCAAAACATTATTTATAGCGTACAAGCCTTAGATATTTGTATAAATATTTATTTAAAGCATTAATTTCAGTTTCCAAAAATGTTTAACTAATAATTTTAACCCGTAATTTGTTAAGTAAAAGAAGATATCGGTTATCAAAATCAAAATTAAAACCGACAATTATTTAAATAGTAATTAAAACCAAACTCGTTTTTATTTTTTAAGAGTAGTTCAGAGTCATAATCTCAGGTTTTTTCGGATGTCTTAAATTTCAAGCAGGCCATTTTAACATTTCACTAAGCCACATAAAAATAGATATACCTATAATGTAAATTATACTGCTTTCAACATTTTTTATAGATCAATGATTGCATCATCATAAATAGTAAACATTAATTTAAAAACAAAAATATAATAAAATAATTTATTACTTTAGTAGTGAAAATCAATAATTGGAGCCACGTATAAAGTTTGAAAAAAACAATTTCAGCTGTAAAAACAAATAATAATTGTAATATTTACATTTATATTTATAACTCCTGTATAAGTAAAATTCTTATAAATAAAAAAAAAAATTCCTATTTTATTTTGAATTTCAATAAGTGAATACCTGTGATTCTTAAGATAAATAAATACATCTACAACTACTTCAAAATTGATATTGTTAACTTCTTATTTTTCAAAATTAAATATCAAATTAATAATTAAATAAATTAATAGATTATTTAATATTTTATCACTCATGGTAGTGCGTAAAATTTAATAAATTGTATAAAATTTATAAACGCAAAAATGTAAAATATTTTTACAGAATTATAACTAACATACTGCCGTTTAAATTGTTATTTAATTGTTACTTCAAATTATTTAACAATGTTAAAGAAATCTTCATAACGATGTTTCAATGTATTTGTAAATTAACCTAATAAAACAAAATAAGTATATAGTACATTCTATGTACTATGTAGGTATACATTTAAAATGTTCATTAGCAGACTCAATATTATTTCCCGAATTATTTTAACCATGCATTATATTATATATTTATTGTAATTCATTTTTCTCAACTACTGATGAAAGTTTAAAATTTCTATGACTTATTTTCTACTTTTCGAATAAGAATAAATATTTTAAACCGTTTTAGGATATATTGTTATTTTACGCGATTTCGTAAAAAGATTCCTTAATAAGACTTGATATTTTAAATACTTTGTATGCAGAAAATAGTTTAGTATAGTTAAATATGAATTCAAATAAAAAGATATAGCTGTAACAATTATATGTTTTTAATAATCAGTTTTAAAAACTGAAATAAAAATCAGAATACTTTCATTTTGGTATTTAAAACCAAAGAACTAAATATAACCTAAAATTATTTTTTGTTTCTAACCCTGTAAAAATAAAATCATAAAAACTAAAAGGTGAAATTTGAGATAAAAAAATATATAAGTCAATAGCTTAGCACAGAAAAATCTGATTTATTTTATAGTGTTGAAATAAGTCAATAAAATATTTTTAAGTCATTATACATTGTATTATTATTTGTGTTGATTATGGCATTTTTGAGTTTGTGAGGTTCAGTAGATAAGATGAATTTTACGCGATCTGAAAAAAAAACAATAAGTCAATCAATGTTCATTAATATGTTTATTTGGTGTTTTAATATCAAATACTTCTAAATCAATAAAAGAGGATAGTTATACATCGACTGCTAATTAAATGACACTTCAGTATTATCATCGTTTGACCAACAGTCCAGATAAACGCAAAATAAAAATTTTTATAATATCAACCAAAATAATGAAAACACAATAAAATAGGTGCCTACTCTTTTGAAAAAAATAATAAAATTATTTTTATTATTTTTATAATTTGATGGAAGCAACAAACAATATTAAAATAATTTTTAAGTACAAGTTATTTATTATCTTTATATTTTTTAATATTAATGTTATCAAATTAAATCTAATACACATTTTAGAACATTTAAAAATAATTTTGTAGCTCATCGTAAATATTTCATTTTTAACGTAAAAGCAGTTGACATTTTTGATAAAACCCAAGACGTTATATATTAGATTTAAACTAAATTAAATTAAACTCAATATATTATAATACAATTAAATGTTTTTAATGTTTTTGCAACAGCAGTTATATACTTTCAGGTAACAAATTATTAATATTTTAAAAAGCACAAAACTTTAAGCTGAAATATATTAAAATAATTAAGCATAAGCATTAATGAAACTAATTTATTATGTCAAAAATTGAGTAAATATCACATTTAATAAATTTATTTGAACTATTATGACAGTTATATGGTACATAGATATTAAAACATGATTAAAACATTATTATATGGGTTTCAAAATTCTGTCCAACCAATAAAAAGTTAAAGAAGTATATGTATATAAATACTTACTATCAATAATTGTAATTTGGAAGCTGAAGCGACCTTGGCTACAGTCAAAACGGCCTTAGCAGATTGAACTTGTCCAACAACAACGATGTTCATGGATACTTTTTCAGCGCCCATTTTTGATTTGTTGATTAGTATTTTTAAGAGTTCAGTAAAAACTGAAAATTAAAATGTTTGTTAGTCAAAAGTATATTAAATAAATATACTACATTTTATAGTCAACTTGTCGTTATTTATACTTACTGAAGAATATATCTGCACAATACAATGAGTTATGCCAAAGTCAAACATCCGGATGCCTTTTATACAATCACCACGATTACTGCATATGATATGTTATATTTGTGGCGACATGGTGGCGTGATAATACTTTTATGATAACGATTATTTATGTACAAATCTACAGTAAACGTTTAATAACTTTTAATTAAAATAAAACATAGAATAACAAGAAAAGTGTTTTTATCTAATTACAAGAAAAGTATTCAATTTAAATATTAAAATTTTAATAAATATACCATAATTCTAAATTTAAAACAATAAAAAGTTAAACAATGAATTTCATTGAGATAATTATTATTCGTATTTCTTTGAAACTAAATTATAATGTATTAAGAAATTTAGATAAATTTAAAAATGTTAATTTATTGTCATATCAAAATAACATAAAGTAATAACAAATATTGATATCGAAATTTATTTATATTTTAAATTTTATTTTTATATAATTGCAAATTTATTTGATAGAAATTTAGGAAAGTTATTATAAATAACTTATAACTTATATGTAACTCTATTAAAAAATATTAACTAAATTATAAGATAATGTTAGTGTCTACCTATTGTTTTTAATTTATTTTTTTGTCAGTCGTAAAAAAATGTATCATTATTATACTTGCAATACTACCATAAATTATAATAATAATAACTGTCAGGAACAGAGATATTATTAGCCACAAAAAATTTTTCACCCGTTTTTGCAGATATTAAATGTTTACATTTAGTTTTCTGCACCGACAATTTCCACTATGTATAAAATAGAAATAATTTTTTTACGCAGCATGTGTTTTTGACATTTTTATGATATTATCAATTTTATTTATTATCATAAAAAATTTAAAATATATATAATAAAATATTTAAAATTATGAAATAACTAATGACAAAAATATACATCGTATTTACTATCTATAATAGTTTATAGTTGACATAAATAATGAATTACGTATTCAAACGCGTATAAAAATAATAATACACAAAATAATAATAAAATAATAGGTATACATTATTGTTATATTCAAATATTCCAACATTCGGCCACGTATAATTCGACTAAACTAAATAAATCAAATGTCAGCAAGTTATATTCATACGCATTTGTCATTATGATTTTATAATTGTCTGTAAGATAATTTATTCCTGTTAAAGTAAGAATATATCAATTATTATTATACGTGACAAAACAATATACCATAATTTCTTTTCGGTTGTTTTACATTATTTCGATTTCGTGCATCAAATATGTTGTGTAAACGAAACAAAATACAAAAAGTTTTCTTGAACGCTGCTGATTGAAAATTAAGAATTTCAATAAACTGCAAATCAAACATATACACTAAATATATATAGCATTTTATACATATACACTCTCCAAAGGTTAGGTATATTAATAATACTATGTAATATACTGTATGAACGCTATTGTATTCTTATAGGTAAGATACCAAGTTCGTAATTATTGCACCGTTGTGGAAAAGTTATGCAAAATTGTTGAGTATTAATATTCCGTCAAACTTTGTGTAATAAACAAAACTTATTAATTGACTTTTAAATTGTTTTCATTCGCATTTTATTTATGTTTCGAATGGTGGCGCGTCGTCTTATTAAACAATTTAAAGTTTTCAACGGTTGTGTTTATTTTGATTTATATTGATAGAATAACGGACTCAAGTTTTCCCGGACCTAACATGCATTAGCGTTCAACTACAAAACGTCCATGGGTAATCGTGTAACATAATTTATGTTCAATACACTTAATAGCTATATATTTCAGTAGCATATGTACTTGAAAAGGTTCTTCATATTCACCTTTTTTAAATTACTTTGCATTGCTAGAAGACAATTTGTTCCCGGACTATTATTCTAATAATATGAAAAAAACACACATCTTTTGTAATTTATTTTCAAAATTTTATTTTCTAATAATAAAATGTTATAGAAATTAATAAAAATAGTAAAGAGGTTATCGTTCCCGCATATATTGTATATCTAATGTCTATACCTACAATTAATCTCAATCATACTACCGCATAACTTACCAATTTTTGTTCAGAATAATCCATTTTACTTAGTTATTTTTAATATTACAGTGAATTAACTTAACCTATAATCAAATTTAAAGGCAATGTAATGTGTAAACGAGAAGAAGGTTTCCGTTTTCTGCCAAAATGACTCTCGTCCATTATCATCATGGCCGTTTCTGCCAAAGTTATATTCAGATTTCCGCCAAAAATATATTATAAATTATTAAGGATAGTTTTTAAGAACCTCTAAATCGAAATCCATCAGATAGTAATGATTACGATGTATGCGCCTTACCTTGTTTCAAAGATATTGATCATAAACTATTATCTATAACTTATCTTAAAAAATTAAAATTGTTGTATATTAGCATAATATGTCTACGGTTACTTGATATCACTTCAATATTCTCCGATATTATAGAAAATGTTTTCGTTTACATTATCGCAGATCATAGTTTAAACTAATAGGTTCAGACTGATATAGCGAACAATAACCCGTCAATTATCCGCGAATAACGTCACGATCAAATAATAATAATAACTTAATACTTAGTATTAATTATAATAACTTTAAATTTCCACCACAGACTGCTTAAGCTGATAGAAGGTAGGTTAATCAAATCTGTAATTAATCGTAATATCTAATCTGTAATAAATTATCTATGGTTTATTTCAATAAAAAATAAATAAATGACACGGAATATATCTGATATAGAGAATTCTCAAAAAATATCTTAAATAATTTATTAATTTTTTTGGCAGAAAACGGTCATGGTGATAACGGAAAACGGTTAGGTACATCCATAAACGTGGACAATAGCCGTGTGGGTACAACGCACTTATGTAACCACCTCGCCGGGATAAAAATAGGATAAATATATTTTAGGACTTCCTAATATGTCATACGATGCGGAATATATTATAACAGATTGATCCTGAATGTAATCATTGTAATGACAACAATAATCATAATGACCTAAAATCTAAAAAATAGAAAGTTAGGTAGTGTTTTATTAATGATTATAATATTGTACTCAAATAATAACATAACAATAAAGTATTACTTAATACTACTTAAATTATTTACATAATAATGTAAGTAAATAATTATATTAGTGTTTAAAAGAATGGCATAGTGCCAATATGAAAATAACATTAAAATTAATTAAATTTATGAAATAATACTCGATAGTAATATAAATAATATTTTCTTTTAACAAGTATATTTAACTCTAAGCAATAGATTGTATACAATTTTTGCAAAGCATTGTATGTGTATAATGGTATTAGGTTATTACAATTGTATGACTATATGGGTGCTAGGGCCGAAAATAATTTAAAATCAAAAACACATCGCACACCAGTGATTGTACGCAACACAGAAAACATCTTTACATGTGTGTTTATATTACCACATAATCACGCATTACTATAGACTAAATTTTAACTTTTAAGTATAATAGTTTATTTTGTGAAACTATCTTAAAGGAAATTTATATTATATAGTTTCATAGAATACATATAACAGTTAAAATATTAAATCGACAAATTGTGTGAAGCTACACACAAAACGCATTTTAAATATCATGATTTGTAAATACGCAATCGTCACAATATTATAGTGATCACGCCACGCTGCCGCCCCACTTTAAACTGGTCAGCGTGAGTGTATATAAAGACGTCCAAGATCTCGATTCCGGCATAACACATCTTTTTGTGCAGATTTATTCTTTGGTGAGTACGAAATAACAATAACAGTTTTATTTTTTTATTTAAAATTAATAAAATTTTTTTTTTTTATTTTTAACTTGCAGTTTTCAATTTAATCCTCAAAAACCAACCAACAAATCAAAAATGGGCGCTGAAAAAGTATCCATGAACATCGTCGTCGTCGGACAAGTCCAATCTGCCAAGGCCGTCAAAATCGTCGCCAAAGCCACATCAGCCACCAACCAACTCATGGTGAGTACATACTATTATAACTTATTAGATACAACTTTAAAAATTCACTTATATTAATTTAAGTATTAAAATTCCGTTTGGTAATTTGTTATAATTAATGCATTTCAAAAAAATTGTATAAGCTTGCCAATTCATATTATACATTTGCGATATTATTTTGTTTAAATCTGATGAGTTTAATAGCTAAGAGTATTATCAAATATACAGCTATTATATTTAAAATTATTTATTATTATTTTGCTATATTGTACTTTAAAACACAATAGTAGTACTTATTTGAAGTATTTGAATGTAAAATCTTTTATAATACAATACAAGCAATATTATTTTTTCGTAATATTTTATGCTCTATAAATTATGCGATAATTAATAATAAATTATTATTATTATTAAAATAATAATTTTAATTGATTTGTTTTTTTTGTTTGTTTCAGAACTGTTAATTCATGTACTCCATGCATCCTCAACTTAAAAACGCCATAGCCCAAACAGTACAATAATATGTAATTCATATAAGTATTGACACCGAAAAATAAATCATTCATTTCCGATATACATAACTGTTTTGTCTTATTTTTTTAAACTTTACCCGTTTCAATGCCCTTAGTATTGATCTGTGATATTTTAATCACAAGGTGGTACCATATATATTATCTTATCATCATATCTAATATCCATTTTGTGTCATATTAATATGATTGACATGAATATATGAGTAACAAATTTATTACATATTTGAGATCACACGATATCATACTTTAATATTCTGTTGTATGTAGATTATTATAATTGTAATACGAAAAGGTTTTATACATTACAATGACAAATGTTTTCTACTAAATATAATATTACATAATATTATCTACTTAATTTTACTCGTATAATACATATTTTGATTAAATTTCTCATTGGTGAAAAACTTTTGAGAAATATTGTGTCTTTCAATTTTCGGATAATATATTAGTAAAATAAATATTGCTATACCCATTAGATTATATTCTGTATATTCTTACGATTTTTTGATTTATTTTTCTTGTTTTTAGCGTTTATATTTTGATAAATCTTGAACTATCCACAATATTGATTATATTTAAACAAATTCACCAAAAAAGTGTATATGTCTTAAATTAGTCAGATCGATGGGATTTAATACATCGCTTTAAAATTACTGATTATTATTATCTAAAAATATTTTATGGTTGATTTAAAGTACATTATTCATTGTTTCTATTTTAGCTTTTCTTTTATCAAAATATGTGGTTATTATTCATCTTTAAACAACACGAAGATAAAATGTATTATTTATATTGTGACATTATATTTGACTCTATTAAATCCAGTATGCAGAAAAATATGAACTCTGTGTTACAAGTCCATTACATTAGGGTGACCAGTTTTACAAAAAAAAAAAACGGGACAAACAATTTTTGATTTAAATACTTTAAATAAAACATACACATTTTTTTTTAAATATATTTTATAGTTAATAGTTATAATTTACAATTAAAATATTTTTAACTACTTTGCCTAATATTTTAATAAACAACTTGTTTTCTTTTATTGGATTGATGTCGATTGCTTATTATGTCCTTTATTATCTATTGTGCCGTTACTGTACTTTTGCGATGAACTAATTGCGTTTAACGATTTTGATTGTGTTGACAAAAAATCATAAAAATCATTACATGAATATTTTTTGAAATGATTTTTCAGAATTACAATTTATGTGATGGTAAGAACAAGAAAGCGATTTTTTCGTCCGTCCATAACAAATTAGTTATATAAAACTCTTTCAATTGCAGAATTTGTTCCAGGTATTGCTAGAGAATATTCTACAATCATCCAAACATTATTTATCAAAATAGTTTTACTATTTAAAATTTTATAGATAGCACACCATCTTTCTTCAACACGAACATAATTATTCTGCTATTTTTATATACCTAATGCACCAACTCACAAAAATTGAAAGAAAAAAGACAATACGTAGTGGTTATAATAAACACAATCGCTTTACTGTTCGTATGTTATTATTCGACATATTTTGTTGTTCGACCTTTTGATTAAATAAATCAATATAATGAATATCTAAATAAATCATCGATTATAAATAGTATTACATTTTTTAGTTCATAATGCATATTCTATACGACGTGTATCATGTTTATCTTATTACTGTTTGTATTGCTCGTCGACATCGGCACTCGATGTTCGTTCCACGGAAAATTTTATTCTATTATTTATAAATTTGGTTTCAAGTTTTAAATATAAACTGTTTTATAATCGGTTCATAAATTTATTTCTATTATTTTACAAAAATTCATAAATTATAATTTAATTATATGGAAATAACGGGATTAAAACGGGACCATCTCCTAAAAACTAAATAAAAAGTGTCCCGTTCGAAGTTTTTCGGGACAACGGGACATGACGATCAAAAAAGGGACAATCCCGTTTTAAACGGGACGTATGGTCACCCTACATTACATAGAAGAACGAATTTTATTATGAAAAAAACACACACACACACGTCATTTATGAGTATATTATTTAAAATTCAAGTTTGATATGTCTAGATAATTAATTCCAATTTTTAGAGAAATTATTTGTTTCGTTTATTTAAGCGTTTTTCTAAAGGTTATGACATGATATTATTAAACAAAGTGACCTAACTTAACGTACTGAAAATTAAAATTTTTTTTGTATCAAAATATTAGAAGCATAAAAAATAATAACACAAATTTGTATATACAATTAATATGTGAGTATTTATATGTTCTTTTAATTTGAGGTATTTGTTTTTCACAAATATAAGAATATTTATTGATTATCAAGAGATATAAATTAGATTATATTAAGTTAGATAATATATAATAATGTGAGGATTGGGAAATTAGTTTGGGAACCACTCTAGTGGAAATACCTTAATTCGTTTGTTTAAGTCAATACACGGAAAATTTACTATTAGTGACTTAAATTATTAAATACGTAGGTATTAATTTATTTTTGAATTGTTGATTACTTAAGTTATCAGAGTCTGAAAGTGCACCAATCTGAGATTTGTGTTCAATACCCATATAATGAATAGTTTAGTAATTATTAATGAATCACTGAACAATTATGTAGCTATAGCCAGATCGAATTAAGTATGAGGTTAATGGATAAAATAAAAATAACAATATTAAATATCGGAAGAGACTGTTTTATTTTATGGTGTCAACATCAAAATGATTATTACATATTGTATTGTTCGGGCTATGGCATTTTTGAGTTTGAGATGGATGAACTACATAAATTAACAGTTCTGAAAAAAAAAACAAAAAAATACAAATCAACTATAACGTACATTAACCTTGCATTAGAATAATAATATAAATACAAATCATAAAATTATAATTTAAATTAGGTAGATGTAATAAAGTAACATCTTTATTGCACTAAAAAAAATAAATAATTAGAAATGTCTTAAAAACCAGAATTCGTAGTTAGGTTTATTTGAATAACTATAAAATTTTTTTTTCAAAATATATTATTTTAAAGCAATTTTATCATTTTTTTTTTTTTTGTACGGATTAAAATTATAAAATAACAATAATTGAAATAAGTATAGTTAAAGAAAAAATGTATATAATTTATTTAAAAAAGTGCAAAATACAAATAAGTAAATTAATTTTTGAATTATTAATTTAAAAACGAAAAAGTATGCCTACGTCTTAACAATAACATTAATAATATTGGTCATTATAATGTAATAATAGATGGTATTACAAAATCTATATACATTGGAAATTAACATAAACAATCGATTTAAACGATAAATATAGTAATCAAATTGAAATTTAAAGTGATATAAAAATACTTATAATATTATGTACTTACCATGAGTTGGTTGGTGGCTGGTGTAGCCTTGGCGACGGTTTTGATTGCCTTGGCAGATTGGACTTGTCCAACGACAACGATGTTCATGGATACTTTTTCAGCGCCCATTTTTGATTTGTTGATTGGTTTTTAAGGATTAAATTGAAAACTGCAAATTAAAAATAAAAAATAAAATGTTATTAGATTTAAATCAAAATAAAACTATTATTATTGCTTCGTACTTACCAAAGAATAAATTAGCACAAAAAGATGTGTTATGTCGGAATTGATATCTGGGACGTCTTTATATACATTTCCGCTGTCCGTTTTAAAGTGGGGCGACAGCGTGGCGTGATCATTGTAATATTTTGTCGATCAATTATTTGAAAATTATAATATTATAATATACACTATACAAATAAATACACGCATTGTACGTAATTTTGTAAAGTAATCTTGAAGCCAATTTATATTATATATTTAGGTGAAATAAAATTTGAAATTTAAAAATTTTAATTTTATAAATTCTATAAATTTTAAAAGTTATAAATACAATTCACGTTTAATAAACAATCGTCATAATATATCGATGATCACGCCACGCTGCCGCCCCACTTTAAACTATTCGGCGGAATTGTATATAAAGACGTCCGAGATCTCAATTCCGGCATAACACATCTTTTTGTGCAGATTTATTCTTTGGTGAGTACGAAATAACAATAACAGTTTTATTTTTTTATTTAAAATTAATAACATTTTTTTTTTTATTTTTAACTTGCAGTTTTCAATTTAATCCTCAAAAATCAACCAACAAATCAAAAATGGGCGCTGAAAAAGTATCCATGAACATCGTCGTCGTCGGACAAGTCCAATCTGCCAAGGCCGTCAAAATCGTCGCCAAAGCCACATCAGCCACCAACCAACTCATGGTGAGTACATACTATTATAACTTATTAGATACAACTTTAAAAATTCACTTATATTAATTTAAGTATTAAAATTCCGTTTGGTAATTTATTATAATTAATGCATTTCAAAAAAATTGTATAAGCTTGCCAATTCATATTATACATTTGCGATATTATTTTGTTTAAATCTGATGAGTTTAATAGCTAAGAGTATTATCAAATATACAGCTATTATATTTAAAATTATTTATTATTATTTTGCTATATTGTACTTTAAAACACAATAGTAGTACTTATTTGAAGTATTTGAATGTAAAATCTTTTATAATACAATACAAGCAATATTATTTTTTCGTAATATTTTATGCTCTATAAATTATGCGATAATTAATAATAAATTATTATTATTATTAAAATAATAATTTTAATTGATTTGTTTTTTTTGTTTGTTTCAGAACTGTTAATTCATGTACTCCATGCATCCTCAACTTAAAAATGCCATAGCCCAAACAGTACAATAATATGTAATTCATATAAGTATTGACACCGAAAAATAAATCATTCATTTCCGATATACATAACTGTTTTGTCTTATTTTTTTAAACTTTACCCGTTTCAATGCCCTTAGTATTGATCTGTGATATTTTAATCACAAGGTGGTACCATATATATTATCTTATCATCATATCTAATATCCATTTTGTGTCATATTAATATGATTGACATGAATATATGAGTAACAAATTTATTACATATTTGAGATCACACGATATCATACTTTAATATTCTGTTGTATGTAGATTATTATAATTGTAATACGAAAAGGTTTTATACATTACAATGACAAATGTTTTCTACTAAATATAATATTACATAATATTATCTACTTAATTTTACTCGTATAATACATATTTTGATTAAATTTTTACTAACCAAAATGTTGTTTTATTAAATTTTCAACTATTGCATTTATTGTTCATAGTATTCGGTCATTTTCCTTGATTATAAGAGTTATATTGCGTTAATTTTTATTCGAGAAGGATGAACTTTATTCTACAATTAATTAAAAAATTGTATCCTTCATTCTGAATTACATAAAATTAAATAAAATTCTCAATTTTTGAAAGGTATTATTATTATTATTTTTGAAAAATTTTTTTATTGAGATTGATGTTTTTATTTTGTGATTTATTCTAAAATTAAAAATGTAGTATTAACTATTTTTAAATAAAACTTTTTTGGGATAAAGATGCAAATCACTAGACGATCGATAAGTATTATTCCAACAACGACCCGATACAACCAATGTAATCAATTTATAATTTACGAGACAAATCGTCAATAAATCGGCTAATTATTGTTTGAAAATAATAATTTTGATTGAGGTAATTCATCCAGTCATCAATCCCAAATGCAAAGGAACAGCGTAATGTTATGTTACGGGTGGTCATTGTTTAACGATCTAATATTTAATTTTAACAATATTTATGATCGTGATGGTGTAACTTAATTTATGCTGATTATGACTATGATAATAATAATAAAGATTATAATATCTCTATTCTAGACTAGTCGTTCCAGATGTAATATTAATAATAGGTTATCTATCACGGGTAAAATATTTGTATCATATGAAACAATAATACAATATCTGAGCGTAACGTTCGTCGCCTCTGTGATGATGGCAATATAATAATATAACAACAATAATGGAATACACCGTACCGTTTCTGCGTATGTGTGTGTTCGATATTATATTTGTAACCGGTGGGCGAGGAAGACAGTAATTATTTGTCCATTTGTGCACGTTAAGGATTCATACGTGTGGCTGATCATGGACCGAAAGAGACTTGTTATAGACAGACTGACGTGTTCGATAGTCTATACGATATTACTATATTATTATATGATATGCATTGTTTCAATCCTCTAGAGCATTATAATTCACATTACACCATATTATAATGATATATTATGTCTATATTATTATATTCAGTGTATATATTATACATATAGACGTACCTAATATTTTGTACCACCACATTTTGTTGAGTACACACGTGTGTGTGTGTGTGTGTGTGTGTGTGTGTGTGTGTGTGTGCGCGCGCGCGACAAAACGCCACATAATTGTTCAATCCGCATCACATAATATGCTGCAGCTGCCCAAATCGTATAAACTGTGTACAGAATGAATCATTGAGTGAGTTCACACTCCCATTTTAACATTTTTCTATAGGTATTACACATTATTTTTTTCTAACCGATTTCACATAACGATGACAACGTCACCTGCAGACAATCAAATAAAATAATTTAAAGTTATACGCGGTAGTTGTTAAAATACGAAAGCGTAGGTACAAGCTTGTCGAGAGCGAAGCTATGCCAGACGATTTCGTTCAAGTTCTGTGCGATGGCTTCGACGACGAAATTACCTTTACGAATGAAAGTGACTTGAAAAGACTCGACAGAATATCGTATGCGTATAAGTAAATACGCTTTTATGTTTAATTAATTTAATAATTTGTATTCCGTATACAACAACACATAATCTTAATAAAATGTAAAATTTTAGATACAAAAATAATGTTTACCTGTCTAATAACATTGTTGTTAAAAGTAATCTAGCATGAATAGTTTTAAAAATAAGATGGAACTTGGAACTAATTCCTTTGAAATATATATACATCAATAAAAAATAAATAAAAGTAATATAGAGTTGCACCTTACATATTACTAAAGTATAATTTATCATAATATTTATGGTCCATAAGTCATACGATTCGATAACGGCGATAAGTACGATCCCGTAAATTGGGAGATCGCCCACAACACATCAAAGCAATTAATGTAAAATTATATAATGGTACGAAACTCAAAGTCCGTTTCAAAGGACGATAACAGTGTTAATAAGTAATTTAACATGATTATATATTAATTTTTATTTATTTTAGGCTTATCATTGAACTATAAAATTATAACCGATAACTACAAGTACCTAATAATATATTTTTTTTTTAACAATTATTATTTAATACACAATCTGTAATAATTATTTTACAATAAGCGTATGATGGAGGTAACATGGCTTGAAGGACAGGAGATAAGAAGCCACGCATTGGATGTACTTAAGGGTAGGAGTTTATTTTTAGAACATTATTAAGGAAAAATGAGATTATGTTCAAAGGAAAAGAAGGGAAGTATAATAATTTTAATTTAGCAGGTCACGACACCAGATACGTTTGAGTCGCCTTCTGCGGTCACCAGGAATAGCGTTGGTGGATAGTTCGAAAATCAAGGGATTTTGATGATTGTGAAATTTAAAGTACAAGTGTTTATAGAAGGTTTTTGCAACGTTTTGGACTGTTGGAATGACTAGGTTTCTATGTAGAGTGTCGTTAGATACATAATATTGTGTTTTGGTTATTTGACAGAGACATTTTGATTGGAATATTTGAATTTTTTTAGGTTGGATGGTTTAGCTGCACCCTATAGTTGAATACCATATGCCCAGATCGGTTTGAGTAAACGTTTATATAAGAGAAGTTTGTTTTTTAAGTTTATGTGTTGTAATGAGAGTAGATAAGGTAAAAGTCAAGAGCGGTAATTTAATGTAAGTTTTTTGATATGGATTTGAATTGTCAGGGTTAGTCGGCGGTCAAGATGTAGGCCTAGGTAACGAACGCTTTGGGCGAAAGGGAAAGGTACATTGTTGAGGTGAATTGGAAGACAGACTATTTGTATGTGACCTAATAATATTTAGTGATCATAAGTCTTACCTATACACTTTTCATATATTGATAATTAGATGTTTCATTTTTAAATAACAGTTTGAACATCCGAAGCAAGTACGGTAAGCCGATATATAAATATAAATTATAAACTATTACAACCGAATAGCATGCGAGATTTATTTTTGATTCACGCGAGTTGCGTGCGAGCATTAATAATAAATTGATAACTATTATAAAATCACAAGTTTTTATTTTATATTCTTTATCGAATATTATTATAATGAAATTGTATAATACAAACATATTATTGTCATAAAATTATAAAATTTACAAAACACAATAGACAAAGAAAACTTCATAAGAGATGTCCCAATAGATAATTAATATAAAAATAATAAAAACTTTGCATCAGTTCTAAAAATAGTAATACTTTTATTATTACTATAAAATATATTATGTTTGCTTAGCAAAAAATTTGCATACTATTATCATAACACATTAATATAATATATATACAATATTTTAATGTGTAAGATTTTCAACAATTCAACTTTATTAACTGACAATCTCAACTTCTGGATCTGAAAAAGTTAGAAGAACATTTTATAATTGTGTATTATAATATAAAAATCAAGCATACCACATACAATTCAGATGTTAATTTTAAAAACCAAAACTACAATTCAGTTTCCAACTTAAATTTTGGTATGCTATTCAAATGCAGACATATAATCAGCAAATTTTTTTCGATAAATATTTAATTATATCTGTGAGTTTTTCACTACATGGGCATGTATAATTTAACTCATTATAAATAATATAATTATATAAATAATCTATTTTTTTGATATATATAATATAATCAATAACAATATTACTTAATTATCGTTATTCTGTATTTATAATAAAACATTATGTTTCTTTTTGTCTTGGTAAGAATATTTTCAAACAAAGATTTAAACCATTTTTTTATAATATGCTATAAGTCCGTATAAATATATTAATAGCACAAAGTTCAACCTAGTCACGTCAAATCGAGTGTCTGAGTTTGTTGAACTGCATATACGTCTAAGCTTAAAAATCGTTTACAAGGCTGTTTAATATGCATATTACATAACACTAAGTGTCTGTGTACAAAAGAACTAAAAATCGGATTGCTATTATTATATATTAATGCAGTCTAAGCATGTCCAGAAATTTGCACATCGAAAATTGGTGAGCTACATGTATATACCGTTCACACCAATTTTCTCTTTGATTGGTGCTTATAAAAAACTAGATATTGATATAATATAATGCTTTGTACATGAAAATATTCCAAAAAAAAAACTCGAAGATAGTGTCATAATATAAGTACTAAATTAAATATCTATAACGACTTATAAATACTTCGATCAAATTATATTTTATTAAATAAAATGTTTAATTGCAATAACACTATTATTTCTTTGCAAAATAATCAACACTCCATTTCAACAATATATAATATTATTAATTGTTACATTTTCCACCAAATTACATGACGAGGAGTTATAATATTATAACCCCTACAAAATATGGCCCAATAATCAAAAAAATGAAAAAATTGCAGTTAGTTAATTTTTGCAAGTCAGCGAGTCAGCGATAATATATTCAAAAAAAATGTGTAATTTTTGTTCGAATAAGTTTTTGTTTCGAATAATACAATTTATTTTTAGAAAAATATATTAATATGTAAATTATTTAAATTATTTAAAAGTAAAAAAATGTGTATATACATTTATATCATCAAGTCAAAAGTTTAAATTGAATGCAATGCCTCTTAAAATGTTATTTTGATCGCTATTTTCAAATCTTAAAACAATATTTTTAATTCTTTATTCGTGTTGTTTTCAGTATACCTAAATTGTTCCGTTAAGATTTCGTACTCGTACTGAATTTTTTGAAGAAATTTTATAAATTTATATGCCCCTAAAAGGTTTAAATATCAACCTAGTGCAATATTATATTCTAAAATATTAAATTTATACATTTTATAAATTTGAAAACTATCTATTTAAATAACTGTCAAGATTCAGTGATATTAATAATATGTGGTAATTCACACTACTTGTCATTCACTATTTAACGGTAAAATAATCGGAATATGTATGTATATCTTAATATCTATATCAATATAATAATTGCAACTTTTCAAACAGTAATTTATTCGAACAAAAACTCATTCTAACATCATTTTCGAACACAAACCAACAGTTTTTGCATATGTAAAAAATTCACAATGCATATAACATAATAGACTTATGGATATTATTATGTCAATAATTTATATTTTAATACAAGTATATTATAATCACAATACTTTTGGTCAAAATTTTAAGGTATATAATATATATCAGTAAAAACTTTTTAAATTTATGAGCTATTAAATTGTGTATACAAAGAAAAATATTCCTTAATATTAGTTTTACACAAATCAAAGAATCTAATACTTATTCTTATAAAATAAATTATGTTTAAAAAATACTATAAATTGATTTTGTACATAAATTAATGTTTAAATACATTTTTAAATCATTATCAATCGTCTGAAAACGATATGCGTTTTATATATTATAATGATTTGTAAATAAGCAAACGTCACAACAATATTATAATGTGATCACGCCACGCTGCCGCCCCACTTTAAACTATTCGGCGGAATTGTATATAAAGACGTCCGAGATCTCGATTCCGGCATAACACATCTTTTTGTGCAGATTTATTCTTTGGTGAGTACGAAATAACAATAACAGTTTTATTTTTTTATTTAAAATTAATAACATTTTTTTTTTTTTTTTTTTTAACTTGCAGTTTTCAATTTAATCCTCAAAAACCAACCAACAAATCAAAAATGGGCGCTGAAAAAGTATCCATGAACATCGTCGTCGTCGGACAAGTCCAATCTGCCAAGGCCGTCAAAATCGTCGCCAAAGCCACATCAGCCACCAACCAACTCATGGTGAGTACATACTATTACAACTTATTGGATACAACTTTAAAAATTCAATTTTATTAGCTTTTATTCGGTTATTTTATCAGCACTTTTTAAATGATCTTTGGAAAAACAAACACAACAATTTATATTATAAACATAAGATGTTACCTACTTTGTTTAAATCTTACAAAGTTAACAACTAAAAAAATTTTCACAATCATTTATTATATTAATTAATTTAATTTTCAAATAAAATAATAAAATCATCATATTTTAAAAACAATGTTCAAATGAAAAAATCATCATTATGTCAACAAATTTAACTTTGGGTAACGTCAAACTGATTATATACTTATCACTTATAAGTTATATAAACACATTTTTTTTTCTAATAAAACCTATCAATTTAATATAAATTACGTGATTATAAATTATGATTAAAATATTTTAAAGTACTTTATTCTGTAAACAAAATATTAAATTAACAATAAAATATACATATTTATTATGAACGGTATAATAATAGTTCTTTGAAATATTTAAATATGAATTTATGTTATATATGTATATAAATTATTATTATTATTAAAATAATAATTTTAATTGCTTTTTATTTTTTGTTTCAGAACTGTTAATTTGTGTACTCCATTCATCCTCAATTTAAAAATGCCATAGCCCAAACAGTACAATAATATATAATTCATATAAGTATTGACACCGAAAAATAAATCATTCATTTCCGATATACATAACTGTTTTGTCTTATTTTTTTAAACTTTACCTGTTTTAATGCCCTTAGTATTGATCTGTGATAAATAAATAATGATAAATTTATTACATACTTGACATCACACGATATCATCTTTTAATATTTTATTGTATGCAGATTATTATAATAGTGACGCTAAAAGGTTTTATATATTAATGACAAATGTTTAATAGATTTGACTAAAGTGTTTCAGGTTTCTTATCATTACATTAAAATTTAAATATTGAGTTTATTTTACATAGTATTCGGTCATTAACCTTGGTTCTCAGAGTTATAATTAGATAAATTGATCTGAGATCGATGAACTTTATTCTGAAATTAATTAAAATATTATTATATTTTCTGAGTTATATAAAGTTAGATTTTGATAGTTGGTGTTGCACTAAAGAAAAAATTCAAAAAAAATATTTTGTTCCCAAAATGGTTTTTTACGTTGATGTTATACTATTAAATATTATCATTTTTACATAAAGTTTAACAAAACCAAAACTATAGTCGTTCAAAATACTGTTACGTAAATTAATTGTACTATTTATGAATAACCAGTAACTACCTAAGTAGTTGAGTTTACCTATAACTATTTGGTTTGCTATAGTAACAGGTTAACCACGAATTAGATTTTTAAATTAAAAAAATAAATATTTTTCTCTGAAGATTTTAATTACTTATTTATCATAATACAATTAAATATAAATCAAAGAAATATTTTGCCATAATGTATATTTACACATTACACTATAATCTACATGCTATGATAATTTCAAAATGGTTAAATCACTATCTTATTCTAGAATAAGTTGGTAGTAAATACTAATTAAAAACAATAATAATTAAGGTTATAATAAAATAACAGAAACTTCGTTCTGGCACGGAATCATTATTCATATATATAAAAAAAAATTTTTTTTAATGATTTATCATTGAATATGACACTATCTTTAAACAGAACTACACAATTGAGAACTACGTGATATAGTGTTCGTGCAATCTTCGTGGTATATATCTGAATCTGAAAACCAAAAATGTTATTTAAAATAAGATGAACATAAACACGTCAAACACAATATTTATATTCAAATCTAATGTGCAAGTAAACTTTTAATAATATCATTATAGTACCTATAATAACATTTAAAATTAATTTATTATTATAGCGCATACTAAATATCTAAGTATTAAATATTGGTCGACAAGAATTGAAAAATAAATTTTTAACTTACATAATTCTAACAATATAATATATAAAAACTAATTTTCCGTGATGTGACCCAATCCTGTGTAATATAATAGGATTGATTGTTCTAAATAATACAAATGTTATAGAAAATACAAAATAACTATCATTGTTATAGGTACTAGGAAACAATATATAATATATAGAACTAGTTATTTGATTAAAATTTGTTGTAATAAAAGCATGGCCGGTAAACCAAGTATTGATCTATTGACTTCTTTTAAGCACTCTATAAATTCTAAATACATATATTTGGATGTACTTAAGCATGATTTTCTTACCGGAATTTGTTCATTTATTAGTCACGCCATTCAAGAAATGTATTCAAAAATACAGTCGCAAACATTTAAAACCAAATCATTTCACCTAAAATTATATGATATGTCACCAGTGGCGCCGAGTACGTACTTAAGGTGGTGCATTTACACCACCTAAATTGGGTAATAAAAAATTACATATCTCTATATTGCTATACTTATCAAACTATATTACTTATCAAGCTACATTTTATTTTCGTAAAGGTGTGAATATCACCGCGGAACCTACTGGTACCAGTCGTACCTAATTTAAATGTTGGTTGAAGCTGTTTGTTTAATGTTTCTAAACGTCAGTGACTGGTATTAGTAAAAATCCTAAAAATACTTCCAACTGTGGCCTGTCAAATTGTTGTTGTTGCTATTAATCGTTTTCTCTATTTGTATTGTCCTTACACTTAAAATAAGTTAAGCAAAGTATAATTACATGCACATTACCATCAGTATTTATTATGGAATTTTCAAAAAACCAAAACCGTTCATTTTTAATACAAAATAAAGTTCAAGTAGATTACAAGATGTGTTGTGACATGCAAGAGTGGTACGAAAGGCTTGACCTGTTAAATTAAAAACCCTTCCGTCTTTCGATGCATGATTTTCAGCATATTGTATTTTAACTCAGACAATTATATTTAATTGTAGTTTTTTTTTTTAATTTCAAGTTTTATTCTTATGTTATTTAATATTATTTTCATAACATTGTGTATACATTTTTTAACTCGCCGATAACAACACTTTTAAAATTTCGATTGAAACCTTGACAGCAGATATGATATGCATTAATTTTTCAGTAATATTTGTTGTTACTTCAGATTTATTCGGTATTTAGAAATGTTTGAAAATTTTTTAGTATAGCCTTTTTACACCCGAAAGATTGTTTTTTAGTTTAAGTAAGATCACTTATTATTAGTTTAAGACTTATAATTTGATATAAATATAAAATTGTAAAATTCAATGTTATCAATTATCACTTATATCGTATTAATCTGAATACACTATAAATCATGCCACGCCTTACTAGTTACTACATCTCTCGACTAATCTTATTGACTTTTTTCAAACCCATTTAAAGCAAACTTTTCTTTAATTCATCATAACACAATTTCGTGCAAGTCAACTCTTTGGTAAACATAATTAAATAAAACTCCCGTTATATTGACTAGTATTTTAGTTTCATTTCATAAATTGTCTCTGTTTTTTTCATCTGTCGCACTACAAGTTTTCAACACTTTTAATTTCTAATATTTCCAAGTCAACAAAACGTTTGACACTATATGTTTTTTTCACACAATTCTTTAGACGGCGCATTGTGTAGACAATATGGATACATTACTGTGCAGAAAATATCGATTTTATACATTAAGTATAGTCTATAGTCCTGCCAAAGTTACAAAATCCTATCTTTCAGAACGCATACAGTTAGTTAATCTATTCAATATTTAAGTATTTTAAATAAGTGTTATCAGATATTTCTTAATGTAATCGTCTAGGATATCTACTGTCTCGTTTTATATATTTATAAATTCTGTCTGTTCAGTCATTTCTCCAGATCGGATTCTACTATTTACTGATAACGTATATATATTTCATACAAACATTGCTGTAAAATAAATAAAACGGTACAGCACACAGTGCAGGGTGGTATACAAATTCCAGCTGACCAAAATTATAAATTTTAACAATCGTTTTGAATGTTAATTTATACGAATATTTATAGTTTATAGGTACACGGGTTCTTGATGATAGTAAATATAGCACTATCAATAACAGTCATAACTATCATTAGGTCTACCGGCAATAAGCTCGGTTTAACGTCATGAGTTTTTTGAATTATGTAAATTGTATCATTTATATGTGTACGTTGTAACGCGTTACACGTGTTGTAAGCATTTGCCCGATCATTCTGGAAAATAATTTTTAAGCATTTATTATAATAAGTGAGTCTATATTGACTTTAGAAAGTATGATCTTCATTTTGATTTATTATTTGGGTTAAAACATAATATAAATATGTAAACCTAAATATATGTAACTTACTATATGATATACTAATTACTACTCCCTGAATATCCCTAATCGAATAATTGATGATTTTACACAAAAGTAAGCGCATATAGATAGCACTATTACATAGAACGGAATGGGAAACAAATCAAAAAAAAAAAAAAAAATCGCTGATGAACGTGACGATTATCGATAAATTCCGACGTCATTGGATGGTGTTGCCGGTGTTGATAAGGGAAATGTGATCTTGTGGGTCAACAGCAAAGCCGTTGACACGCGCTGTCGGCGAAGTGGTAGAATACATACGTGTCTGTGTGTACGTTTTTACTTTGTATATACAGCCAAGAGGACGTGGAATACGCTTAAACAAAGACAAGTAACGTTGATAAATGTTCCGTTGAGATGACCTTTGAATGTTGTCCTCGTCATGAATTTTTCCACAGACCATGCGGGCTTGATATATCTTCGTAGCCGATCGTCCGGGTCTTGCTACGCGTCCGTCGTATGTCCGTTGATTTATACTACCGTTTACTCGATATATACATATGTGGTTATCGGATAATGTTATTTTATATCATCAGCTGTACTGTGGTTGTATGCACTTAAACAAGCGACGAAATTGCGTAAAGATAAGGAACTTTTTTAAAGCACCAATAGTAGCACTTACACTTATTGTAAAAAGTATAAAAATCATGTGACAACAAGTTCGTTGTATATTATTTGCAATAATTCAATTATTTCGGCAAATTGTTTTTAAAGCAACTTCGTAATAAATTTAAAAACCCGATTCATAGGTTCTTAAAATTAAAAATAAACTCTAAAAAATCCTTAAGATATTTTCTTAGTAATATTTACACTGATAGAAATGCTTATTTTTAATTAAATTTTATAAATTTATATTTGAATTTACCGTCAAATAATAAAATAATCTCAAATCACAAACAAATTATTGAACAATTTCTATTTTTTTTTCATTTTCAAATTAAAACATTGGTTTTTTTACAAGTCAATAAATAAATATGGTTTTTTTGATTAACAATAATACAACATATTATTCTTAATATAAAATGAAGGCTAAATATTCTCAATTTTTCAAAATATACTTTAATATGCAAAATAAATTTGTAACGAAAGTAACCTCGATGTATAAAACAATAATATACTTGGTTAATTATTGTAAAAATATTTCATGTCCCTATGACTAAAATGTACGGTTATTAATTTTTTAATTTTAAATTTAAATTATTATTTATAAAAAGAAAAAAGAATACATATGTATAAATTAAAATTCTATTACAATATAAAAATTATAATTTAATTGTTTATATTTTTTTATACATTACCTATATCAAGTTTAACATAAGTTCACATTTGTCTTATTAGTATTGTATTATTTAGTCAGTAAAGGGTATATTTTTTTTAGTGCTATATATAGTTCCGTTAAGCGTCAAATAACGTTATACAAGCAAGCCACTCGATATGCCATTTCTTGATGAGAAATTGATTATTTAATTGTAGGTGTATAATTTATTATAATGAGAGTACCTTTACGAACCACTCGATAACAGTGCATACTATAGTATGTATATTATATGTACATTATAATGGGAAAATAATTTAGATTTTTACGTGGAAATTGTTTAGAGATATTATTGTATGTAAAATAGTATTGTTAAAAATAATGCGAAATGTTTGTTTTTACATACACTTTTTATGGCGTAATAATAAAGGGGTCATGAGATGTAATTAAAAAACCAAAATAATTTTCTAATTTTAATTAATTTTTTGACCCGATTGTAATATCGCATTGGCATTACTAATGAAAATAATACTTATATTTGATTTATTTTAAGTTTTTCATGTCTATAAAATACTAATGTACATTTTTAACCAAAATTCAAATATCAACTGTTAAATTAATTTTTGAATTACACAATAAAAAATTAAATCGGTCTTACTAAAAACCAAAAACTTATACCCTAGTTTACCAAGATATCAAACTTATATCCCCAACTATCGACCAGTTTCTGGAAAAATGTTCAAGTACCTACCCACATAATATAGTGTTTAAGTGAACGTTCATTTCTGTTATTTTTTTCATTTCTTTTAATCTTAATAATACTCCTATAGGCTCTCTATTATTTATATTTTTATAAATACCATGGTATGCATGTCCTCATATATCGACCACATTCGTAGTAAAGCTTTAGATGTTTTAAGGTTTATTTGGCAAACTCAACAAACTTCGATTTATCTGGTTGTCTTCTTACGCTTTATACCCAATACTTAGATCCTCTCAGATCTTGAAGATGATACTGTTATGTGGCCATCATATTATGTACAGCATTGATATATGACAGATCATTTGGTCTAAACCCGATTTTTGAACTATATCAGTTACCGTCTAAAAATCATCATCTGCAACATGACTACAGTCCGGTTAGTCAGGTTTTTAAACTTAACTCTTTGATTGATAGACAAAGGATTTTTGGAAATATTCAAAGATTGACTGATGGCAGTGCTGAATGTTGATGTCCAGGGAATAATTGAACGGTTTATTAGCAGCATCTGAATTCCAACTGTACCTATAACCACATCTCACTGCCTTGTTTTATCACCAACTAATACTTTTCTATAAATGACATATACTACCTATTCAAAATTACGCATAGGTAACTAAAATACGCTATATTATAATACTTCCCAGCAAAGGCACGTATTATATTTATACTTACTAGGTTTTATTATTCACAAAGCCACTTAAATTATATATTATATTTGATTTTTAAATGTTAGTATACTCTATATCTGTAATATGCATACATAAGACACTATTTATATTTTATAACTACCTTGTTTATACCATTATAAAAAACTATGTGAAGTTGGTTTTATTAAAATTAAGATGAAGTAAAATTATTATTTATAATTCTATACAGTCAACAATAATTATTAGTAAAACCAAACTAATTTTCTAATTTTTAGATCCGATTGTGATCGCATTGCTAATGATAATAATACTTCTACTTGATTTTTTTACTATTGACAAAATTTAGTCAGTAAATTCAATACATTTACTTTTTTATATAATTATTAATTTTGGTTTCAGTAGACAATATAAACTAAATACCCATGTTAAATAATTATACCCGGTAAGCCACTGTAAGTAGTAGTAATCAAAGGTTGCAAAACTTTGTTCTAAACTACGGGGGAATATAAAAGAAAATCCTCAGCAATTCCTCTCATACAAGTTGTATAATTAAATACGCAAGGATACAAATACTGTAAAATCATTTACACGAACTTTTAAAATTCAAATATTAACACAACGTACGATTTATAAATTATTTAAAAATGAGTTAGCGATGGAAGCAGCAATGGATAGGCACACAATATAAACAAAAAATATTCGATTGAAAATGATGCATTCGACATTAATTTACCTGTTTTTATTTTCAATTATCCCGTTAGAGCTTCACTGTTCGTAAACAATATTAATGACAAAATTATATTATGGCAAAATCCACGACCTTTGTGAACGATATTTTATCAGCATAAAAATATATGTACAAAAAATTAACTATGTAAAGGTAACCAAACAAGACTTAAATATTTTGAAATGTGCTAGTCTATGCAAGTTTATGACGTTAATTTTTATAGCAATGGATGTGTGGAAGATATAACACTATAATATTGAATACATAGTGCATAGTCTATATTATATACTAGTGTCTAGTAATCATTAATATTCATAAGCAAAGCATAAATCGCCAATAAAATATGTAAAATGAAATGGCGATGCCATAGAGTGGTTTTAGGCTCGTGCGTTTCATGTTTTCCTCACAAGTGAATAAAAACAGTTGTAGTATAAAAACTAAAAAATGAATTCAGAATGTAAACATACTAATTTCAATTTGATGATCAAGACAAATAAATAAATTATTAAAATTAAACTTCTCTAGAAATCCAACTAATTCTTAATGTGAAACTTAGTGAATATACACAAGGTCAAATAAAACTAAACTAACTCACTGAAAATATAGGCATGGGTAATATGAAGAACACAGGATTATAGTAAAATAAGCCCGTAATATTACTTAAATACTATTTATAATTATTATTATAGGTAATACTAATATTGTACATAATTAAAAATTCACTACCCTTTAATATATTTGGTGACTAATCTTTACATTTAATAAATATGTATACTTCATATGTTACATGCATAAACAATATAAAAAGAAAAATAATTATACATTAATATATATAAATTTGTTTTGTTTTTTGCTGATTTGATCTTACTTTAATACAATATATTCTTAATTACTTAAAAACTTGTTTCATATATTCCCTTACATTATAGAACATAAAAAAATCATATGACTTCATTATTCAACTAAATCTATTCAATAAAAGTTGAACGCTTATAAATCTGGTAAATCTCCACTATCTGTTGAAGTGTTGGGTTGTTTGTGTACCATGCAAGAACGGGCAACAGATTCAAATAACCTATGGATTCATTTTTAAACAAATTATTTAATTTAATAATAATTTTGATATAAATTAACTTTTAACAACATAATAGAATAGTAGTAGTCAATAATGTAGGAAAATATTTAAAAACGATAACATTATAAGACTCTATAAAAATATAAACGAACACCAATTATTACATATAATTATCAAAATATTGCTTACTTCTCAATTTCTGGAGCGCAATGTACAAATTCGTGGTTCCAAAACTTGTAAGCTGGATTTTTTATTAGCTCAATAAATGTGATCAATAAGCCCCAAGGATGAGGTCTGTTAACAATCAATCTTTCTAAGAGAACTCTGTAATAAAATTAAAGATTAAGTAACAATTCCATTAACCAATTTAAGTACATAGCTAAATAAAATTCTTAAGTTATATTTACAATAGGTACTAACCTCGTTATTTGTTCTTGAATAGCTTCACTATTAGCCTCAGCGAATAGATACAATAGAGTACAGCTAAAGTAGTGTGTATGGCTATTAGGAAAACGTAATTGGTTTGCAATAGCATTTAAAAACAAATAGCGACCTAAAATAATATTAAGATATATTTTTTGAAAATTACATAATATTATTAATATATAATAAAACTAAAATTTTAAGTTGTTATACCTTCTGTGTCAAGGTCCACAGATAAATTTTGGAAAATATCCATGTGCGCAGAATGAGCAATAGTAGAGGTATTTGGAACTAAACCCTTGCTGCGAATATGCTGAATAGCTTGGGTACCAACATACAGAACAATTGCATTTAAAAGTGAAAGATTATAACGCATTCCTGGTTCACAACAACTCTGTTGCATTGTAGTACGGATCTCTGACAAAAATGTAACGGGAGCTCGAGTTTTCAAATATAAATCTAAATCCTAAACAAAAAAATATCAAGAATATTACTTTGCCATTAAATATTTATTTTCTAATTACTTTTTTAAAGCTAGCTGGTTGGATGTAGCACTGGAAATCTGGACTAATTTTTGGAGCCAAAGATATTTCTTGAAGCACGTCAACTTTTAAGTTTGGTGTAAATGGATCTGGTAAACGCATGTTACGTGGGAATGCAGATAATATCAAATTCCTCATCTAAAATCAAATTAATAACAATAGTATATTTAATATTTATTAAATAACAAATACAAACCTGAATGCAATTTGGAGGTATCACATCACAAAAACCATAGTGGAACTCGCACAAAAATTCGGGAAAATCATGTAGTAAAATGAGGAGCACTCGCAATGTTCCCTTATATAACAAATGAACAGGCTTGGCAAGTTCAGCATTTCTTAAGAATGGAGCCAGGTATTTGAACAGGTCAATGAGTAATTGAGCATAGAAATTCCAACCCTGAACATCAGTAACCGGAGTTTGATCGTAAGCACGCTGTCGCTAAATCGATGTAATTATTTGTATATAGAAAAGCGAATAATGAAAGGCCCACGCCCCTCAAAAATATTTGAAATTAAAAATGCAATGAAGAATTAACTAATTGCATAACTATTTTAGCCTTTCATTAAATAGCTAATACTATCATTTAAGCTTACCTTTTGTTGTGGAGTTAATCCCAAAAGACGACCAATGAATATTCTATGAGATATAAGTTCTAACCAAGCATATGCAAAGCCTGGAACTTTTCTTGGTCGAAGTAGATGAAAAGTATGGCAAAATGCAGCGAGTATCTAATAATAATATTACAATAATTTAAAAAAAAATCATATGTTTTTATCATACATCATAACATCAATGTTTTTATATTTATTTATTATTATCCATAGCTAATTTAGATTAAAAACCTTACGGGATAATTGATTGATTCTAGTACTGGATCAGGTGCATTCAAATCAAGGAAAAGGGTGATTAAAATCCTATGGTATGGTAGTTGGTGAAAGTCAGTGGCTTGGACGTCATGATCTTGAAGCAAAACACCAACAACAATACCAAGAACCTAAACATATTTTATATTTAGTTATACGATTACCTATACTTTATAAGTCAAAAAAAGAATTACTTTATTCAAAAGATTTGTTTTAGTAGTTATTGCAGTTGCATCACCAGAATGTTTAACTAGTAACACGATGAGTTTAACATAGGCATCAATTGTATGGAAAAGTTTAGCACGGACAGTGGAAGGAGACTGTGTTTGATCAGGTATCTGTCTATAACATAGTTCAACCATCATCTGAGTACTGAGGCGGAAAAATCGAGTTATGATGTCATCAGATTTTAAAATTCCTTGGACATTCATCTATATTTGCATAAGAAAATTTAAACAAAATAGTTTAATAAATATATTAGTACCATAAGAACATTACAACTAACTTGATGAATGTATACACTAAAAGTTTTTCCTGGATCTCTATTAGGTGCTGCACTATAAATGGTCAACCATTCCTTAAGTAAAAACTCAGTTTTTTCTAACAATCCAGGAGGATCATCAAAGTCTCTACCCTAAAAATTGTCTTATGTTAATAAGTTTTATCTTCACAAATTATTAACATTTTATAGTTGATAGACCTTACCTGTAGCATCCCATGTTGAATATGTGCCGAAGAACTACTACTGCCACTGGCCATTCTTTCTGAAGCATTATTTTCTGCTTGTGGTGATCTAATTGCTTCCAGAAGTGCTGTCAACCTAAAAAATAAATAAACAAGTTAAATATTAATAAAGATTTTTTATTTCAAATTGCAGAAAATCATTATAAAAACAAATCAAATCACTAACCCATCAGGAACAGGGCGACCACTAAGCACAATGCTATTCAATGCATCAATAGTAGCTTGGAGATGATGTTCAGTTATTGGTGAATTAGAACGATTATCTATCAAATAGTTTTGTAAAAATTGTTTAATGTATGCCATGGCTACATAATTTGCACCATTATCCATAGACATAGCCAAATGCATGTCATACATGCTAATATTCACCATTCCAGCACGTATTAAAACATCAATTGCATCAATGTTAAAACGTAACTCATCTCTAGATTCCATGAGAGCTCTAGGAATCAACAAACATAAATATTACTTTTATGTAAAATAAATAGATTTCAAATAACATACTTGGTCAGAGTTTTATTTGTCCATTGTAAATTGTAAGCACGAGGATCTTGAAAAGCTCTAAATATATTGAGATGTATATCACGGTATCTGATACTCATATCCAAATCATGGTTTGCTGGTGAATTAAGACCATCTAAATAACTTTCTACAGTCTAATAAAAAGTAAATATTGTAAATAATACAATTTTATAAAAGGAACACTATATTTAAGTAGTTAATTTACTTTATTAACAACATTTCCTGCAGTAACAATATCACGTGATCTTCTTAATGTTGTCATTGCTTCCATAACACCATGTAAATTTGATGGTTGTGTTGTGTTAGAAAGAATTCGTTGGTTGGCCATATATAATTGTAAAAGTGACTCAATGTCACTAATGAGTTTTTCATAAACTACTGTCATCTCATCAGGTGGAAAGCCCTAAAAAATCACAAACAAACAAGTTGAGCACAAAAAAATTAAATAATATTAAAAATAATTACAGATTTAGGAATGAATAATGAAACAGCTTCCCGATCTAATGGTTGAAAACCAGGTATGTTCCTTGCAAATTCCTCATACACTCCAATCATCTGAGGTGGTGGTAAACCAACTTTATTACGTAGAGTTTCTGGCAGATATTCTGCTTGACCACCTAATACTAGTGGATCACAATAACGACGACCTTCCATTCTTGACATACTACGCCTATCATATTCCTAGATATTGAAATAAATAAGTAAAAAATTACACAAAAATTCACAACATGAATTTAAAATAGGTACACTATAATTACTGAGATCATTAATAATATATTTTAAATAATGATTAATATTACTTACAATTTTTAGGTATTTATCAATTTCTATTACAGCTTTTTCAGTTGCAGTTTTTTGGACAAATGCACATGCTAGTTCTAAATTATCATTTGCACACATAGTACAAGCTTGATCAATCATTTCCTTTTGCGATTGTGATGGAGACTAATTGGGAAAATTAAAATATTATGAAACCTCCTTATTATGGAAAAATAACATTATTAATACATACAATCAAAACACTCATAAAATGTTGCTTCAAATTAGTTGTCAACGTTTGAATGACTTGTTCTCGACATGTAATCATCGCCAAACCAGAAGTTAAATTTCTTACCATACAATGTGCTGCTTTACGCAAATGGGTGTCATCTGGGTCCATACCAAAATCCTAAATTTTTGGATTCATAAATTACTTACGTTAAACATTAATAATAAATAATAAACTTACTTTTTTAACAATGTGTTCTGTGGTAATTACTGCAATTTTTACTGATCTCTCGACAACAGGATTTATCCATTCTTGGATTGACCGTTCTATTGCATTGCGTACATAAGTCTTTAGTGTTGGTTGGCTATGAAACAGCGGAATCTAAAATTAAATATTTGTAAAAAAAAAAAAAATAGAACAATAAATTAAAAATAATTATTCAGTACATAAAAAAATCAACATTACTAAGAAAATAATTTACTTGAGAGTTAATAACAATCATAGACATTATCTGTGATGAATTAGTAGTATTGAATGTAACATAATTAAACTTAGGCTCAACCAAAGGTAGTGGTGGAGACATGCCTGGTGTGCCACTAATGCCCATGCTACCAGTAGATGTTAATGTTGTAACTCCACCAGCAGCCACTACATGGCCAACAAGTTCATCATTGAATCGAGTATTAGAATTTATTGATGGAACTGTTGCATTATTATTCTGTTGTTGCTGAGATTGGGAAGCAACAATTGCTAAAAAAAAAAATCACACATTGTGAATACAACAATTTTTTATAAATTTTAAATTTAAATAATAAATATATTAAATAACTCTCAAAAAGCCACATGTAATAACACAAACAATACCGAGTAAATATATTTTTTTTATGTATTTGAAATGAGTAAAAAAAACATCAAAAAGTCTCTAAATTATATAACAAATCGTTTATGAGCCCCCTAACAAAAGTAACAATAAAACCAATAAATAATTAAACTAAACTACAATAAACATAAAGTTGTTAAAGAAATTATGGTAATATTAAAATTATTAGTTAATTTGTATACTAATTAAACAATTACATTTAAATCAAATTTTTTTTTAAACCAAATAAAATCTAAATAGATAACAAATGCAAATACAGTTGCCATATAAAAGTCCAATAATTATATTGGTGTTTTTATCAAGAATTTACTACACATTTAGTAACTACCATTATTATTATATTGTAAAAAAAATAGACTAGAAACCATTGCTGTACATTTTTAAGTAATTAGATACAAATTTGGTGTTTTAAGTAAAAAGAGGTTGACTGTTTATAATGATGAGTATAATAGCAATTTTTTTTGAACATGACCCAACATATAACTATAAAGTAACATTACATAGAAGTGTACATATAACTAATCATAACTTTTAAAAAAAAATGTCATACCGTATTATCATATATCAAATAGTTAAAATTAGGATTAATCCATAAAAAACATCTTATAAAAAAATCTAAATCAATTTATAGACTCAAATCAGACTTGTCATTTATAGTTTTAGTTTAACTAAATTAGTTTCTATTACTATATTTTAGGAGCAACGTGGTTTCTTCAAAATTATCCATAATTAAATAAAATATAAATTAAAATAGATGCCATAACTTATTTAATAAAATATATTAATAAAAGGATCTTCATACACTACTGTTATTTTAATTTAAAATATTTGAATTCAACTTGTAGGTGAATGACTTGTTATCATTTTGTTAACAACATATTGAATAGTCATTTAAGAGACAATAAAATGCACCATAGTTAACAATTTTAGAAAAATTAAACATTAATTATGTCAGGGCACTATCTATTAATTATATCTCTTTCTGGCCCATGTGCAACATAAAAAAATGCATTTACACAGAATCATTATTTTTATGTTTTTAGTAATCTTAAGAGTAAAATCCCCCATTACAAAAACAATAAAGAATATTTTTAAAGATATGTCATATAAATAAAAAAATGATTATAGGAGACAGTGTTTGTCCATGTTATCCAAATAAATCAAGCAAATAAGCATTAAGTAAAACCAATATTTAATCATTTAAAATATATATTACTTTGAATAATTGGTGTTTGACGTTGGGGTGTAGGAACAGACATTTTTGGAGGCTCTGGAGCACTTTGAGGTCGAGGTTTAGATTTTTCTGCATTGGATAGTTGAGGTTCTAGTTTCTTTGCTATTTCTGGATCTTTAAGAACATAACCAGCAGTCAAATCCTAAAACATAAAATAAATTATTAGTAATATTCATGGATATTAACTGTTCAATATTTTTAACATAAATGTTTTTAATAAGCTAAATAAAAAGTAATTTAACATACACTTTAGATGTTGGCATTATAGGTTGGTAAAAAGTCTAAAAATATATAAATTACATACAAAAAAACCTGTTATTACAGAAATCTTCAAACATAATACCTCTTATATTATTAATTTGAACTATTTTTGGATAAAATTACATTTTAAAATATGAAAAAAACAGTTTATTAACAATCTATCAAAAAAAAACCAGGGAACTTGTTTCTGCTAAATAGTCTTTTTTAGACTTTTAGAATATTACTTATAAACTTGTTTAGATTAAGTAATAAATTTGAATTAAATAATAAATCATTGTAAATAAAAATTCTAAGCAAAGAGAATAGATGGAAAATTTATTTCTAAATATAGTAATCGTGGCCACCAGCTATTAGGGTGCTGTGGTATTCAAACACCCAATAAATAAAACATATAAATATTTAATACATTAGTATTATACATGTAGAAATAATAATTAATATATCAGTTTTTTTAAAGTCATTTTGACCCCTTAACCATGGCTCTAAAACCAAAATTGACTAAATAACAACAAGCAAATGTTTTAGTTTAAATCATTGAATTTTTTAACAATAATCCTATGATTTTACAAATTTTATGTGATTCCATACAATTTAAATGTAAAATTGTAAATACCTGTGCAAAAATTCAATGAAAACACATTTTAGCAATTACCCAAATGGAAGTAATACGCTGTCTACAATTGTGCATGGAGAATGATGAACTAAATTTTGAACAATTTGTAAAATAAGTATTGATATTACTTCATCTTTTAAATAAATAATAGAAATTACAAATATTGTATCAATTTGTTTATACTATTCCAAAGGCATAAAACAAAATTTAAAATAAACATATACAAGTCAAATTAAGTCTTTAAAGTAATTTATTTAATGTCTAAATATTCTAAGTGAAAAAATACGTGGAATCACATGGATATTTGTAAAATCATAAGATAATCATCAAAAAATTCAATGATTTAAACTAAAATATTTGCTTGTTGTCACATTCACTCAATTTTAGTTTTAAAGTCTTAGTTAAAAGGTCAAAAAGACTTGAAAATAATTTTTAAAATTGTTGTGTTGTTATATGGCACATGAGCACACTGAAAGATAAAAAAAATTTAAAAATCATCAAAAAATGTGTTTTAGGTATTCCTTATCACTTCCTGAAAACCGTTATCAATCTGTAGATTGATCAGCAATGTATAGTGATAAAGGGGGCAAGTTAAATGAGTCACAGAGACACAATTTCAAATTTTGCCCACTTGACTAAAATATTTTGTTATTTTTATAGGAAACACACTGTATATATAAATAATATTATTAGAATATTGTTAATTATTAGTATATGAATTATAATTTAATTACCTTACATTATAAAAATGTACAAAAATAAAGCCAATAAAAGAGTAATGTTTGTTGAATTTTTTTTTTTTATTATTATTATTATTGTAAGTTAAATAATTTTATGATTTTGAACAATTTGAAAAACCAGGCATCCATAATAGTAATTGTTATATTATATTCAACTAATCAAATTTGATAATAGTTAGAGAAAGTCACCTAGAAATTGAATTATATTTTCCATTGGTTGTCTTTTAAATCTTTCTAATGCTTCACACTTTTTTACATTGTTATCATCCTGTACTGCAAAAATTTTTATACTTTATTTTTCAACTTTTATATACTTACTAGACTTTTGAAGTCATTCTAAGGCATGTTAGAAAATTTTTTTAAAAAAAATCAATATTGACTTAAATATTTAACTGATTAGATAGATAACTTATTTTATAAAATATAACTAATATATATATTATACTACAAAAGCACTTAAAGGATTAACTAGATAAAATTAACTATACTCCATCAGTTTAAGAATGCTTAATTTTATGCATGCATACTAAACCATTGGCACAGTTAGATTTCCTCTAGGAAAGATCAGGTCTATTGTAAATGTTCGCCAGTTGTCAAACACTACCGTTTATAAAATCATCATAATATTTATATTATTATACTCTAAAGCATCATATTTTAGGCTAGCACACAGAAAATTTATATATTTATTATAAATATTTTCAATACACATTATTAGTGTACGCTGATAGTGCCAATGTTTTGTAAAAAACATTTATTTTAGTTCATTAAGTGTATATCTTGTTACACGTAGATGGCATGTGTCACTGACATATGTGAACACGGACAGTTTTTGTCATGTGGGCAGTCTTAAGCTGGATGTAGTATATGCAAAAAATATATGTAATAAACCATATCAAAAGATTCACCTTAAGTTCTATGTTTAAAGCTTTACACAATACTTCAACTTCAAATTTCAAAGTTAATTTCAAATCTGGTTCTTCATGAAGTTCAGCTAAACAATTCATTACAGACATTGTCCATGGGTTTCTTGGCCTAAATACCTTAATATAATAAAAATGTATATATAAGAATAGTATAATTAGATTCATCAGAAAGAAAAAATATTAATAGAAGAACATACTTTGCTTTTAGCACATGATTCTAGTATCTTAGCAATAAATGGCACAGTAAATAGTAGTTCTTGATGTCCCTTGTTATATGCTTCTACCAATAACATTTTTAGGTCAATATCATCCAATAGTATAGGTTTATTTTTGGCTAATGTTATCATTCCCAACCAATGACCTAAATTCTTTAAAAGTGACCTATCAGAAAAATTGGCCATTCCTTTGTCACTTTTTAACAAAACCTAAAAATATAATAAATGAGTTATAGATTAATTAATTTTTAAGATTTAAATAATATAACTGACTCTTATATTTCTGAAGGTTTCCAATATTATCAAAGAATTCAAGGCTTCATTATTCAAACAATCCAAAAAGTTAGAGTACAAGGTATGGAAATTCAATTCAATACTGACACGTTTCATAACCAAATATTGTGATAGCCATGGTAAACATTCATGGGTAATTATTTCTCTAATTTCATCACACTATTATAAAAAAATATTAAAAATAAATTATGATAATGTAACAGAAATAATCTGTAAAAGTTTTTCAAAAAATTATGATTATTTAACCTTAGTTTGCAGATTCACTTGACTTAAGTTGTTAAAGATAAAAGCTATTTTATCTTGAACATTTTCAGCTGGTGCAATCATTTTATCCTCTTGTTCTGTGGCCACCAATAAAGTATCGATGTTTGTTGTGTTTGCAATTGATGGCTAAAAAAACATTAAATAAAAAATATTAATTATGAAACTTAATTAATAAAAAATGTTTGCTAACCCTGGATGGTAATACAGCATTGGTAGTAGTAAGTTTAGAAGATGAAGATGATACTGTAGTAGTAGCTGTGGTAGTAGTAATACTTTGGGCTTTGAAAGCATTAAGGGAGTTTGGTATGAATGATCCTTGTGATATAATATTACTACTTGCTCCAGCTAAATCTGTTACTCTAGATGGTGGTTCTTGTGAATTTTTACCATACTCAACGTACTGTAATTAATAATGATAATTTAAAAAATGGGTAGTTTTCATAGTAAAACTGCCAGTGTCCCTGAAATATTTTTCAAAATATGTCTACAACATTAAAAAATAAAATACCTCAATAAGATGTTGTGGGAACTGTTGGAAATGAGGAATTGTAGAAATGTGAGAACAATATTGATGATAATCCTTCAAACGATGTTTAAAACGATCCAATGCAGTTATACCAAAATTATACATTTTAGAACTTGGACTCTTCTTTAGTGCATCCAAAATAAATCGTAGTGCAAGGCCCAAAGCTTTATAATTTCTATAAAAACAAAAATTATAATAATATATATTAGCTATAAATATAAATTATAAAAAATATTACTTACGAAACAAGACCGTGCTCTATAATACCACCAAAAAGATGAGCTGTTGTTATTAGTTCTTTTTCAGGATATGCTGGGAAAAATCTATACTCTTCAAACAAGTTTCTCAACATACAACAAAAAACTTCCTATAAAATTAAGGATATTTTAAATTATTTAAAAATTTACAAAAAGTATCATCTCCAAGTCATATATATATTGATTTTATTAACCAATATGTAAAACTTTATACTCCGTTTCAAAAGAAAATACACCAGTTCTGCGCAGTTTTTTTCCCTCCTACAGATCGTTACCTATACCAATGATACTTTATAAATTTATGTATTATAATTATCATTATTTAATGGATCATTTTCTGTCCACTTTACATACTTTTTCAATTTTTCAAAAAAATTCAGATTTTTTTGATAAAACCTTTTTTCCGAAAATTTTAAATGAAACAAAATCTAATTCTTTAAAAATAATTATTTCAAATGATATTGTCTTATAAATACACCTATATAAAATAACTCCCTTTTGAAATATTATAATAGGAATACTATAAGATCAGCAATATGTATTAATTTATTTTTCGAAGTTAACAACTATTAAATCATGTATAATAAGACTAGAATTATTATAGGAATTTTGTAAAATGTAGTTAAATGTATATAATATTTATTATATTAGTGTGTTTTCATGCAAAATATAATTATAGTAGCGGCCAAACATATTTGCAGTTGGTGAGACCGCCTCATATCACTGCTAGCAAATTAAAACCTAATATTTTAGGTAACGTTTACACACCAAAAGCGCACACATTTCAAATATATATGATTAAATTATATACATTTTTACAAACTCTATGTAAATAAATATTTCCTTTTGGAATTTAAAAAAGGTATTAAAACAATAAATTAAGATATTTATTTTCTAATATCCTGCTAACAGCTGTTGGTATGAAAACTATCCTGTATAATATCACTTCAAGGTAAGCGGATATACATTTAACTACTACTATAATGAAATGTTTCTTCTCATGACAACCATAGTAACATAAAAGTTCTGTTACACATTATATGTATAAAAAATCAATTACCCTTTCACGTTTAACTGGAGATTCTTGAAATCTTTTTAACATTTCTAGTACTTCATCAATTGATAGTGAATGATGGGGTGCCAAATTATAAATACGTTGGAAATAACTATTTGCTTCATCTTCTATATCTTTTGGTACAGAAACTGGCATGTTACCATCAACAAATAGACTGTTGTCAACTAAAAAAAATAAGTCTTGTTTGGTTACTTTTTTTTTTTTTTTTTTTATGTAATACTGACTAGGGTGATTAGATTTCCCTATTGCTGATGGAGTAATCTGGTGAGGTGGTAATCGGCCAAGCATATTAGATGGTCCAGATAATTGACTGGAAACTGCAGGACCCGGAGCATTTGAAGATGAAGGGGTCATGATAGAGAAACCTCCATGTCCAGAAGTATTACCAATATTATTACGAGATGGTGATCCAGGTGTTTGAACTAACTGCCCTAACGAGCCTAAGTTGTAAAATTGTATATTTATATGATTTTAATTTAAATAAGCAATTTATGAATAATTAATACAAACCAGGTAAACTAAAAGTAGAACTTGATTGTGCTGAAGAATTTAATCCAAGACTAGCAAGACTAGTAGCCAACCCAGTAAGTTGGTCAACTAATACTTGTGATGATGGTCCTTCATTTAGTCGATGATGTTGTGAAGCACGAAGGATAGCTGGTGGTGGAGCTGTTGAGTTAATACGTGCTGATACTACTTTAGACATATACATATTGGTACAATTTGTTACCATTTGCAAAATAGCATCTGAGAGTTCTTGTGAAATAGTTCTGTAATTAAATTTCATAACAGATTTAAATGACATTTATATAAATAAATAAAACTACTTTATCATATATAATTAATTTAAATTCAATTTTTACTTAATTTTATATAATATGGATTAACATATTAATTATTAATTAATTAAAACGTAAGTATAACATTTAATATCAATAATCCAAAATATTAGGATATTTAATTTTCTTTTAATAAAAATTAATTAAATTCAAAAGAAATTTAACTTACCCAGTAACATTGCGTAGACAATTTAAAATTGTTAGAACAGTCTCAGACGACAATGGAGTGTATTTAGATGATTGTTCATCTTTGGTTGAAGATCCAGCTAATTGAGGGCATCGTTTCTAAAATAATATCAATAAACATTAAATTAAAAATATATGATAAAAAAATATAAATAAAAACTACATACTTGCAAAAATTTAACACAAGCTGAAACAAAATTTTCGCCATGTTCACGAATTTTGTCTGATAACCATTTATCAAGTTTCAAGTATTCTCGTCTTGAAGCTAAACAAGCTAAATCAATGACAAATACAAACTGCTGAACACTTAACAATAGAGATAATGCCTAAATAAAATTAATTAATAATTAATAATCAAATTCAATATAAGTTAAAACAATTATTCTTACCTTTAAATCTTGAGCTATATCTAAAATGCGGGAAAGTTTTACATGGTCGTGATCACTGCGCACATACCATTCACTCATGGCTTGCACTAAAGTATGTCTGAGCCCAACATTCTAAATTATAAATAATAAGATAATTATAAACTATAAAAGATATTTATGAAATCAAATGATACCTGATGATTCCATGCATGGTGCAATATGACACCTGCATTGCTGTGATTTCCAAGAAATATTGGTATAAGGCCACTTATCATTTCATGTCTAACCATACTCAAAGGACCATTAGACTGAATTAGAGCAAGGGCCAATAAATCAGGACATTTTTGAGCTGGAAACTTTAAACACTCTTGCACTTGATAATAAAGACCACGTTCAGCCAAATACAACATTAAATCAACAAGCTCAATTGAACGCCTAAAAAAAAAAAAAAAATTGAAGACTAAATAATAACAATGAGGATTAATTTTATGATTTTACCAATTATTAATATCTTTATTATCTGCTTCTGGGGTTACTTTTAGCAAATCGATTGATACAGAACGGTATGGATAATCAGCAAAACAAAAAACATCAGAATTTTGTAATATAAGTTGGACTAGTGACATCTAAATTATTATAATAGAAATTTAATATTACATAAATTTATTTTAATTTAAAATAGAAAATTACCTGTGCTTCAGAATTTGACCAATGTCGATAAATCATTTCAACAGGAAAGTTATCTGCATGATATCCTTGGGCTTTTAAGCCAAGTCGCAAAGCAGTAAAAAGAAGAACTAAACCTTGTCTATCTTTAATAATAAAATCATTATGGTCAAGTTCTTTGATAACATCTGACCACGACAATGATGGATTCTATAGTATATAAATAATAATATCAATGCCATAAAATGTATAACAATTGTGAAGGAATATAAAATATTAATACCAAGTCTTTAATTGTATGAACAAAAACGTCAACATTCCATGTTGTACAATTAATAGAGCTTTTATCTAGATCATGGTTTGCATTGTCGCCAGGCCAGTAAGTTAAATTTGATTGAGTATCAAGTCCAGTATGTGTTCGTATCATCATTGATAACACTTTTGCAATTGACAAAGGGCCAAAAATGACTGAAGAACCATTTCCACCGATTACCGATAACAAATTTCGACGGCATTCTTCTAGCGATGAACAAATAGAGTAGCCCATTTCCATAACTAAATCAGCTAATGATGGATCCAACTGTAACATAAATTAAAATTTTAAGATAATGTATATACAAAGAAACCTATAAATAGCAGACACTCTCAGTCAGCAAAATTTTTTCTGCTATTCAGAGCGAGTACATTTTTGAAATTCATAAAAAGTAAATGTTTTAAAAGAAAAAATCAAAAGATAAAAAAGGTGAGCATATATCAAGTGGACCATCATAATGGATATGTTCAATTAAAATTCTTTGTTATATCAATATAAATGAAATTTTGGTAAATGATCAATTTGTAAAGAATCTTATATTCAATTTTCAAGGATCATGAGCCAAAAAAATGTTATTAATACTTAAAGAAAAAAAGATTGAAAATCCCAAATGTCCATAAATAGCTTAAAAAGAAAATACTTAGAAAATTATTTTAAGTGTTGGAAATGCTAAAATAAATATTTTGTGAAAATTTAAAGTACTACAATAATTTGTTTTTGAGTTGTACTAAAAAACAGAATTGATTATGTTAAATACTGATTTTGTGTAAAAATCCTAATTATTCCTATTTTTTTTTAAGTAGAAGACCTTTATTAGGTTTTCACATAGAAAAAGTAATGAAAATGTCCCAACCCCTGAGAAATTGTACACTATTGGGAGGTATCTTTTAGGAGAGGTTTAAATGTATAATAAATTAACAATTTAAAAATAAAATTGTATTACCATTGAATTGGAAATAGATGACATATCTTGATTTACTTTATCCATTGGGCGATCTGGGTTATCAGAATATATTAAAGGAGCCAATAATACTGGAGCAACTTCAAGCGGAAAATCACGGCGTAAATTTTTTAATAAAACTTCCTTGACTTCTTTACTTATGCCTTAAATAAAAAAAAAACAATTAAAAAAAAAATAATTAATAAGTAGCTTAAATATTTTTATACATACCAAATATTTGATCATCGACAGCAAATACGTGACTTAATATTAAATGTAATACTTCAGGACTAGAATCATGCAATCCTCCTCCAGTAACTTGCTCGGTATTAATATCTAAGTAAATAAAATAAATAAATATAATAAAGTGTATAACAAGTTAGGTATGATAAACTAAATAAATAAATTGTACTGTTTTACCTGAGTTAATATAAGATTTGATTAATTCTGGCAATTTTTGTTTAACAAATTGTAATGCAAATGTTGAATAGTTCGCTGATTCCAAACAAACAAGTCCAAAAACAACTTCTTGAACAAGACTAAGATGTAATATCCTACTCAGCTGGACAAATAGCTGTATTGATGGTTTTAATGGCTGTATTGATGATTTAAGAGGCTATCAATTACATTTCATAAAAGTAAATTTCTAAAACTTAAAACATCAAATAATAATTTAATTTAATTACCTTTTGTATATTAAGTGGATTGTCAAGTGCAAAACACAAAATTGAAGTGAGGGAAGGCTTATTTAAAAGAGTTGTACACTGTTGTGCCAACAATTGAACTTGGTAGTAATCCTTGTGTGATATATTCCGCGGTCCTTCAATTTCCTTAAGATCTATATGAGAAAGAAGACAGCGCAATAAATGTCGATCTGCTTCAAATCCTTGCAACTGGATTGCCTATAGATAGAAAAAATAAATAAAAACTAATCAAAATTTTTTTGAGTTAATTTAATATTAATTAAGTGATTTTTAAGTGCTTATAAACTTTAAATAAGAATGCTGTTTGAAAAATAAATAACATTGTTGTATTTACATACTCTATTATTTATTTATATGAAAATAAAAGTCTGGTAATTATTATAATATTGGTTATTATTGCAAATGCCTTTATTTTCCAGTACATAGCTGCTCACTATTCAGTTATAGTAACTAGTGTATATATATTAAAACTATTTTATAACTAAAATTATTTTATTTATTTTAGTATATTGTATTATTAAATAAAAATTATAAGTAAAACACAATTTTATCACAAAAAATATCATGTAAATAAAATAAAATATAGTAAAAGGAATTACCCAATAAATCACTTATGGAGAAAATACTTTACAACACACAATAAAAACCTAAAAATAAATCTATATGAATTTGATGCCACAATACTTCACAAAATAACTATCAAGGTATTGACAAGCTGTTCGCCAATGTTTTTTAGTGCGCTATTTAGCAGATTTCCACAAGTCACAACCAATCTGTGCTTTGAAAATGAAAAATAGTTTGAGGATCAATTAAAATATATTGTATAATATGGTTAAATGTTCAAAACTAATATCTTCTAACTGATCTATCCTTAAAATCACACCAATAGTCAAAATAAATAGTTAAACCCAGTGCCACAACTACTGCCAGAGCAGGCAGGGCAAAGGATCTAAATTTATTTATGACAGGTGCCTAAACGAGTCACATAATATGTGGTTAATATTATTATTTTTTTTTCCTAGTTTTTAATTATTTTCTTACTTTTTTTTCGAATTAAAGAAACATGGCTCACAAGATTATGAAAATCGAATTTATAAAATATTAAAAAAATACAATTTAGACATCCAAACTTATTAAGGCTAAGGTTATAATAGTACTGTAGTGATAAGTAGTTAATTCAGGAGTACAACAAAATTGTGTCAAATGCGTATTATATACATCACTGCACAAATAACCTTAACTTGGTGATTTTTAATTCAGCAAAATTAATGCAAATTACAACTAACTTTTTACAACATTACATTATATTCATTTTTTTTTTTGGTTTTAGTTGCTTAGATGGGCGTCACTTGCATTTTATGATGAAACTATCAAAACAATCAGACTTAAAGTATTAAAAGTAGGGATAGAAAACATTTTTAATTTATCCATTTTTGTTATTGTTTATTGATTTAAAAAATATAGTTTTTGTTTAACGTTTTTAACAATGTTATTTTTCTATTTTGTTTCCAAATAATGTTTTTGATAATTTTGTTTTTTTTTTATATTCTTATAAGTTATTATAGTAGCGCACAATATAAGTACTATTAGATAGATACAAAAATAAAATTAGAAAATTCAAAATTTTAAATTTGCTCTTTCACATTAAACAAAAATACTAAATAGTAAATAGTAAATAGTAAATACAAAATTAAAATAAACACTGATGAAAAATCAAAATAAAATAAAACAAGATGTTTTTTATTTAATAATAATGATGATTTAATATTTTAATATAATATTAAGTTATAACCAAGTTATAAATTATAACTAAATGTTTATCATACATTTTGTAAATATAACAATTTTTATTTTTTTAAATTATAACAGAAATTTAATTCTTATTTTTTTTTTTTTTTTCATTTTAGATTTTTTTTTTTTAATAACGTTTTGTAAAAACGCTGTCTATCCCTTATTATTAAAAGTATTAAATATTTCCTACTTGATAGAAGTATACTTCATCAGTATATCATTTATGCATTAAAAGAAAGATATAATTGGTATTATAAAATCATTAACATACTTAAGTTTATCATGAACTAAAGTTGATAAAAACCATGGCTATTTCAATAAACAAAAAAAAAATGAATCTTTTGAATTTTTACTCATATTAAGTTTGTCGGAACAAGTATTACATCCTTTGCATGATGTCTCTAAGCTTTTGTTGTAGTAACCTCTAGAAAGTATTAGATAGATTAACTAATTTCTATACTTATACGTGGCTACTAAAGAATGAGTATTGTAGTATAGTTGAAAATTCAAGCAGCTTGGCAATTAAATAGGGTATTTTGACAGACAATAGATAGTAGCTTGCCAAAAAAAAAAAATCAATACTTTTTTGTTGATATAATGGTGGGTGACAGAAGAATAAACATCACACAAGGTAATATTAAAATAAAAGTATTTTTTTCCAATTGCTGCACAATCATCATATTTCAACTTAAATATCAATTTAAAAACTTATATAATGTTTGTAATATTTTTAATTTTTTAAAACCTCAATCTCTTTTGTGACCAGATGAAATTACTGTACAAAGATAAGGTATAAGTTCTGATTTAACAAACCAATTACTATCAATCAAAAAAATTTTAAACAATAAAAATTTAAATAGTATTCAAGCATTAGCCTCATTTATTCTTGAAAATGACTGTTACAAGTTATTTTGATATATTAAAAGCATGAATTAATTTGGATATTATCGATAATGGTTGCAACTTCATGATGGTCATTTCAAAACTTAATACTTTAGATAATAAAAAACTATTTAAAGAACTCAATTGGACAAGAACGACTATCCAATATTTCAATTTTAAATATCTAATAGTCATACAAAAGACATAGATATAGAAAAAATTATAGCAAATTTTTCAAATATGAAAGCAAGAAGAATGAACTTTGATTGAATAATGATATATTGTTATTATTATTTTTCAAATTGTCAATTTTAACATGAAATATTGTACAAGTTTATTCTAATTGTCCAAATATAGATAAATATTACTTTAATGACATGGAATATAATAATTAAATCACAAATTACCATTTATCATACCTTTTAGTTTTTTCAACAAAAAAAAATGTCAATATAGCAGCATTATATACTCTAGGCTCACTATTAAATTTTGCCTTGGACCCTTAATAACTTAAAGCACTGATTAAACCTTGATTTTATGTTATTTTGATTGTGTTATGAGTGTACATTCCTATTTCTAAGCTCGACTAAATAGATTTTTTAGTTTCTCTACAAATGCCTCCAAAAATCCAATAATTTTGTAGCCAAAATATAATGATCTAGGTTCAAATATTAGTAACTAACCATGTTACATTATAGAAATAATGAAAACTATATTTTATCGTTAAAGAAACCAAAAATCTTTTTCTCCAAATTGTATAAAATTAAATGAAACCTGGAGCAATATGTTTCCATCAAAGATACTCATCATTAAATAATCATGGATATATTTACCAAATGGTTAATCACTCTGAATTGTGTATTAACCCGAAAATAGGAGTATAGATATTGAAGAATTATGGATGATTATAAAATCTAAGAACAAAATGAGGAATTTCCTTAACTAAATCAACAGTTCTTACTAAAATGATGGAGATCTTATTTTCAAAATTCAAAAACCACTTTTGAAGATTATTTGGCTGACATAAATAAGATAATAACTGCAAAAACTAACAATTAAACTATTAACAACATCCAAGTAGATGAATAGAAAATTTCATAAATCAATTTAATTAAGATTGAAGAAATATATTTTTATATTAAATTATAGGTCGGGTAATTAATCATAAATGAATGTGTAGATAACTTATTGAACTATATTGATGAATAGACCATATCTTTCTTATTCTTTAAAAATAACAAATCAAAGAATTTAAATATATTCGGTTAGGCTTCAAGAAGTTTAAAATATTATTCTAGTATGTACGGTAAAATCTATAATTATCCTAGAAACACATAATAAAGAAAATTGTATAAAGCTTAAAAATTGTACATCTTCACATTTAATGTATTCAGAAATAAAATTCTTACATACTAGCTCAATTTAAAAATCAAATAAAAATTTTGAAATATTTAATAACAAAAATTACATAATAGCATACCAAATATTTAATACTAATAGTAGGTTCTATCTAAAAGTAAGTATGTTTGTTGAGGATAATGTAAATTGTCATCTTTTAATACCAATCACGCACACAGAAAGATACCATGTATTTTATTATACAATGCACTATAATGATGTTAAAACAATTTAGGGTTTATTTTTGCAAGTCAACCACAACAATTATTTCATATGTACATGCAAATACACTATTTTATTCCACATAACAACAAATATAATGTTCTAACTAAAAACTTTTAAATCTATTAATGATAAATTATCTATTATTGTTTGTTTAAATAGACACCATTAGAAAAGAAAAAAAACACTATCAACACATTCTAAAGTCTTACATACTAATGTTATTCATATACCAAACATTAATAATACAATTTTTGGTTTATATACACTCATTGAATGTTGGTTAATATGTGAAAAGATTGTATGTTGTATTTATATGTAAAAAAGTGATTCAATTACAAATGTATATACCACTTTTTATGAAAAAGAGCTTAATTAACACTAAGCTCACTTTTTTTTTTTTTTAGATAAAATTGAATAACAAGCAAATAAAACAAGCAATCAAATCAAGGTTTGTTGGCTTAATTAATTATTAAACAGAAAATAAATAAACACAATTTTTTATTCAAAAGTATATAATTATTCAAAATGACTCATAGTAACTTAAGGTAAGTAAAAATAGAGTAAATTGGTAATTAGTAAATTCTTCGGTACCTATATTCAAACCTCAAATATATCTTTAAAAAAGTAAATAAGTAAAAAAAAAAACTATTAAAACACTCAATTTGTGTAAGTAATTATTTAAGTTATAATAACTTGTACAACAATACTTTAATTTTCTTAATATTTCAATTAGTTTATATCTTTTAACAGTGAGTTAATTTCCTGATTCCCCACCACAAAATATCCATTCTTACACAATGTGTAACTAAAGAAAATTAACCCATAAAATAAAGAATTAAACTGATATAAATTGTGATTGCCATTAAAAAAATATATATAATTGGTTAGCATTAAAAACAATTATACTAATAAGCCTCATAATAAGCTTATATTTCACATACTGTGATATAAATGTTGATAATTTTATAAAATATGTTCAATACTAATGAAAAGTTAACAATAAAAAGACAAGTTTTAAACATCAAGATAAAATATATTATTTTCATATTAATGTCACTGACTAATGGCTATCTATGGGGAATTAATTACAATGTGAACCCAAGTACCTACCTGATTTATATATTAATAAAATAACTATGCAATACACCCTAGCTGGCTATTAATATACGATACATAAATAAGTTATTATAGGTAAACATGATGAAACTAAACATTGTCTACTTACATCCACTAATTCTTGAACGCTTGACTTATAATTCTTTTTCGACAAATTAGCAACGAGATAGCTGATTTGCGACAACGTATATGACAATGAATCCAGGTTCATAGTTCCATGAATGCCGATTCGAAAGCTTCAATAGGGTTTGAAGCTTTCTTCTTTGGGCGGAGAAGACCGTGCCAACAACAAATGAGTGTCGATAGTGTACCTATCGTTAAGTGTGACAGACGTGCTGGAGAGGACGACCGTACCACGAACAGACGAGTTTTGACGTAGGGACTCGAAGTGGACGTGTGGAGACAACGGCTGTCCAGTCTAGTCTTTATTCCGGTACACTTAGAGGGCGCAAACGTGGGTTCGTGTGGACTAAGATAGAAACCTACGGCGGTAGTCGGGCCGGTGTCCGTTTCGACGACAAAGGCCGAAAACGGGGCGACACCGGTCCAGTCGGACGGGGACGACCGTTGTCCCGAGACCGGATATCACATATTTTCTAAGATTTATGTGAGGTAAACCGCATAAAAGACATTACTGGTTAACGACGGCGACGCAACAAATGGTGAACGAAAAAAAAACTAACTAAAAAAGAGCACGACAGTTAAAAAAAAACGCAAAAGTGCTAATTACGAGATTCTATTCAATAACGGAGAAGAGAAAACTAAGAAAAGGCGACGTAATATTGAAAATATAAATCAAATTTAATAATAATAAAAGAAAATAATAATAGTAATAATAATAATAAATAATAACAATAGTCAACCAGGCGCAGGCCGCAGAGGGATGACGAAGAAACGACGAATCACGAACAGCCGTCAACAAAAACGAAAACGAATAATGTTTTGCCGTTTCCGTGAATACAGAAAATATTTTCCAAGCGTCGGCGACCGAATCGTCGCGAACACACGCAGTGTGACCAGTCGCAGCGGACGATAGTCGAAGGTACCAACCTAAATTCAGTCAGTCGGTCAGTGGGTCAAAAAAAATTTCATTTGATTGATCTGATTTTATCATCGAATTTATACTTTTCTTATCGTTTCCCAGTACCGGCAATCATAAATAATTATTATTTTATATGGATATTATATAGATAATTTATTGTTTAGCACCTCTATGGGTCCGATAGTGGTCACGTGCGTCGAATCCTAATGGCTTATACTCAGTAACGATAATTGAAGTTTAATTTATGATAATCCCGAAAAGTCCTATTTCGTTCTAGTAATTTACTAATTTACCTGTTGGCTGTTACCGCACAAATATCATGATCTTTTTTTGATTATTTCACCATCGTTTTTCCCACTAAATGTGAGTACTAATTTAAAGATTTGAATGTTTGATAAAGTATAAAGTACATAATATGGATGTGCGAAGATCGAATATTATAAAAACCTAAATGTACAGCATGGTTTAAGATTATAATAACGATTTATATAACAATTATTAAGTACTTTATAATACTTTTTAATATAGATTAATTAATCCTCTCAATTACATGCCCAATAGATACAATAATCAATTAACCAATAGTCCTTAGACTTATTAATAAATTTTTATTATTCAAATTTTTTATCAAATTCCATATTATATTTATAACTTTGATAGTATATATTTTCTACTTTGTATGTCTTTCTTCTCGATTCCCAAAACATGATTATGTATTGGAACAACTAGACATTACATACTTTTTGATCATTTATTAAAACAAAACTATTTTTATTTGATGTACAAAAGACGTTAGTTGGTATTTTTCTGTGGAAATTCCAAATTATAAAATGCTACAATGACATGATCAGTTAAAGTAAAATCTAATCCAATAGAACTTTATATTATAAACCTTTTTTTTATAATTCACTATCTACTTATAGTATTTAATAATACATAATAATTTAATAAAAACCATATAAAGATTAATTTACTATAATTAATTAGTTTTTATAAGTATATTATTAAGTTAGTATTTTTTTATTGAAATCTTTTTTGCCAGTTTTGTTGAATTTATATTTAGGTGTCCTATGTTTCCATTTTTGCAAAGCCTGGTTGATGGATGGTAGTCTCTTCCTGTAGATAGTTGCTTATGCAGAAGAGATGCTGCTCATAGTCAGATTTAAATTGAGGATGATATATATTAGAACCCCTGCTTTAAATGTTTTAATTCATTCAACCCTACCCTTCCCTCATATTACCTTTTAAATGAATATATTCAAATCTATATGTCACAATGTAGTGGAAACCTAGTATTGTATAAATCAATATAAGTCACCTATTAAAACATTATATACAACAATTATTAACTATAGAAGTATTAAAATCAATTTTAATATATGTCTAAGTACCTGTATTTATTGTTAAAAATTAAAATTTTGTTGATTTATAACATTTGATATTGATATATTATCATATTATAAAAAATGTATTTGTATTTCAGATTATTATTAAATTCAATCATGTCTAAGGCTCTTGTAAGTTTAGTCACAGGAGCCGCTTCCGGTTTAGGAAAAGCTACTGTTGAACGACTGGTAAAAGATGGATACAAAGTAATAATGTGTGACTTACAATCATCAAAAGGAAAAAGTGTTGCTGAAACAATTGGTCCCAACACTAATTTTGTTCCTACTGACGTACGATCTGAAACTGATGTTCAGAATGCTATCGACACATGTAAACAACTCCATGGAAAATTAGACTTGATTGTCAATTGTGCCGGTATAAGTATCGCACGCAAAGTATTTAATTTCAACAAAAGCAGTGCCCATAGCTTAGAAGAATTTACAGATGTACTTATGGTAAATACTGTAGGCAGTTTCAATGTTATCCGATTGGGTGCCTCCTTGATGGGAAATAATGAAACTGATGAAAATGGTCAACGAGGAGTAGTGATCAATACATCAGGATATTCTGCTTATGATGGGCAAATGGGCCAAGTTGCATTTGCAGCTAGCAAAGGAGCTATTGCTGCAATGACATTACCTCTTGCAAGGGATTTGGCATCACAAGGCATTAGACATTGTTCGATAGCTCCAGGACTGTTTGACACTCCATTATTAAATCATTTACCAGATAAAGTTAAAAACTATTTTGCTGATATGACTCCATGTCCCAAAAGATTAGGACGACCAGAAGAATTTGCAAATCTTGTTGTAAGCATTGTCAATAATCCATTTCTAAATGGAGAAGTTATTAGGATAGACGGTGGAATCAGATTTATTTAAATCATTTGTAGTACTCATCATAATATATTTTAAGTTTGTACTTCTATATATTATATTAATATTTTTTATGCTTAATTTTAGTAGTCATCAATAAATAGTTGGTAAAATATAATATATATTTTATAATTTATAATTCAGTGTTTTCCTTTATTAAATAAAAATTACTGGATTTTCACATTGCCATACCATAAGACATATTATAAGTATGTGCATAGTTAATCAATGTAGGCTACCTAATTATCATTTTTAATGGTTTGAGAAGGGACATTTATTGTTGAATAAAGACTATATAATGTGACTTTGATGTTTTTAATATATTTTTTAGTTATAAAATCAACTAATATGGGATGATATTGTATTACATTTTCAAGAATTTTTACTTAATGAATAATTTTTTAATGACATTTATAAAAAAAAAAATCAAAAATTTCATATGCCTGTAAATAATTTAGTTGAAATATTTTTAAATTATATCTTATTTTATGGAAAATGATAGAATAAAGATTTTGAAAAAATACAAGTGAATATGCAATATCGTAAAAATTTAAACTTTAGATGTTCATAAAAAAATTGACTTTTCACGATACTTTTCACTGATAATTCATTATTTGTGGATAAAATTTCCATTTCTCCTTAATTTGTTTGTTTTCCCAATTATTAAGAAAAATAATAAGAATATTTATTTTTAACTCTTCAAGGTATCAAATATATCTAATTTTCTATCAGAAACTCCTAAAATTAAAAATCAAAGTAATTTTACTGACTCAAAAGATGATGATAGGCAAAATAAAAAACATACATATCAAAATCAAAAATATTCATGCCTATTTAATGAAGACAAACATTACAAATATATTAACTTAGAATTAGTATAATTTATTATTTATTAAAATATATTTTTTCAATAATAACTACAACATGGATTCTTAAAACATTATTTAATTGTTTCCCTGTAAATATTGTATATAAACATACATTTTTAGATAAAATTTTGAATAAAACTCAAATAAAAATAGTTTAAATCTGGAATGTAAATATAATTTATATACAAAATTAACCCTTAGAAATGTATTTATTTTAAAATAAGATAATTAAATGTGGCTTAATTTAAAATTAGATACATATACAATAATAATTTTGATGTACATGTTTAGATACATTTAACAAGTACACGTAGAAACCATTTTAATAACCTTTAATATTATGAAGTTTGGTACAATATTATTAAAGCATTAATTTGTACAAATGAGTTCTAAACAGAAATTAAACTATACTAATTTATGAATACACAAGACAATAGTTTCTATCATTATATCAGATTTCTTATGTTTAAGTATACAAACGAATGATTCAAATGTACACATTTTAAAACTTAAACCAATTAATCACAGGATACATAAAATACTCTGGAAACATTAATAATGGAATAAATATATATTAATATTTTATAAAAAAAACAAGATATAAATTTTGTAAACATTATTTATAAATCATAAGTAAAAAAAAAAATATAATATTTATTAATAAATTATTTTAAACATTCTTCAACATTAACATACAATTTTAAATCTATAATTCAATTGTGTATTAACAATAAAATAAAATAGGAAAATTGATAAAAAAAAACCAATATAAATATATTAACTTTAAATTGTAATCTTTTTACTTGTAAAATATTTATTATATTACACTTATTTGTAGATACACCAGTCTTATTATAATACTATACTGAAAAACTTCTGACCACAATATACATAAAACATCTTGTGTTATTAAATGCTAAGATTTAAAAATTTGGGCGTTTTACTAATTTGTTTAGCACCAGCAGACTCCCAAATTGTTACTGTTCCGTCTTCTGTTGATATATATAAATGTTGAGAGTCACTTGAATAGATAATCCTGAAAGTTTGTAAAAATTCATGTTAAACAATTAAAAAGTAAAAGGTTTATTTATAACTTACGCTATGACTGCTCCATCAAAATGGATAATTGGTATTTCGTTAACAAAAGACAAATCCCATGTGCTCCATAACCTGGTTAGGGATAAAAACATATTATTATACCACATGGCATATTATATAAAATCTATTTATTTCAGCTGTAATTACTTGACGCTCCCATCTTCTAATCCCGTTGCGATAATGTTAACTGATATTCCTTCGGGTGCATTGGAAAAACATACTGCTGTAATTTTTTTATCACTTTCTATGCACCCAATATGTGAAGCGTTTATAGTATGAAGTGTCATAATTGATTTTCCACTGTTATAGTTATAGGCAATCGTAACAATGTCGCCAAGAATTTCATTGATAGAAACTAAATTAATCTAAATAAAATGATAGTATAGATTGAATTAAATTATAAAATAAAATTTTAATTTATTTATTACTGGAGACATCATGGGCTCCAATGATCTCACGTATGCAATATCATTTAAATCCCAAATAATTGCAGTTCCTTCGTTATCACAACTAACAGCAATACTAAATGCTGGACTCAAAGCTATACAAGAAATTTTTGCTCGATGACCAACAAGAACAGTCGGTTCTTTAAAAATCTCTACATTACCAATAATAATGTCAAAATAAAATCTGAAATAGATTAAATATTACAGTGATTAAATTTTTTAGTTAAAACATATTAAATGTTTAGATAAAAGTTATATTATCACTTATAATAAACAGTCTCTATGCATATAAAACATAAGTTAAGTATTTTATTACTTATATACGTGTATGATTCCAGATTCAAAACCAATCCAAACGTAAGGACAGTCTGGTGCAGTGACTATAGTGCTGATGTTGTCAGTAGAAAAAAATTTAAATGCTGGTTTGGAGGGAGCTTCTTTGCGTTGTTTAATTCTAACTACGTTATCAAATTCACTCCAAGTAAGTATCGCTGCAGCCATTACAGTAACTCCTTCATTTAATAATGTCAATGATTTTTCCTAAAATATAATAAATTAAATTAAATTCTAAAATCATTTTTCAAATAAAACATAAACTTAATAATGGTCATTATAATTACTTTTGAATATGTTAAAAGTAAAGCAGAGTTGTTTGAGAGTCCAAATACATCATTGGTAAGCAAGGGCACAAAATTAGTAACCAGAGTCTTGTGTTTTCTCTTCCAAATATACATGGGGACATTTTCCTCTGGTGATCCAACATAATTTCCCCATTTTAAATTTTTTATGCCTACAGTGAGTAGTTATATGAAATAAAAATTATAAAAAGAACATAATTGAAGTCTAAGAAATATTTTACCTTTGATAACATTTCGGCAGTTAGTATTTTTTGACACATTTTTTGGAGAGTAATCATTGACTATCATTGGGTGTGGAAAGCGAAATAACTGTCTTGGAGTCTGTCCATACGTGCTGACCATAGTTTTAAAAGCAGATCTTGCAACTGGATCTTCTGTCTCTTCTATATGTGATCCATAATAAGTAGCTGGGTGAAACACATTGATTGCATCAATTGCTGCTTTACCAGTCTGTTTGAAGCCAAATATTAAGTCTATCCAATGTGGTAAATTTTCACTAACTATTTCAGATTCCAGAAGTTGCCTTTCAATAAACATTAGTTAGTATTCCAATAATATTAAATTAATTTTTTATATAAATAAATATTTAATTAAATTTACCTTTGAATAAGTACAAATAATCTTGGATTGTTTTGAGCCCATGTTGGTAGTTTAACAGAATCAACAATTTCTCCAGATTGCTTAACTCCAAAATTTAATTGCTCAAAGTTCATAAACATTTCAGGTAAATAGTAAAACTCGGGTATAAGTTCCTTTAAATCAGTTGTCGATTCATCAGATGACAAACGCCAGGTGATTTCCATTGAATGAAATGATCGATCTGGTACATCAAAGTTATTATCCTAAAATAAGACATGTTAGGATTAATCACATTTTTATTGAGAAAGTTGAAGTGTATTACTTGATACTTAATAAACATTTGTGTATATGGCGGGACTCTGATCAAAAAATGTAATATTGTACCAGAATTACTGTAATGTGAACTATAGTGATGTGGATCTGTTCCAAAATGATGAATATCTTCTTTCAAATACTAAAATAAAATAAATTACACATAAACCAAAATCAGAGATAACAATCAAAAATATTACATTGTAATGTTGAATATAATGAGCTTCTTTCTTTTTATTCTGAATTGCCATAGGTCGTCTCAAATCTCTAATATTAAAAATACAAATATATTATTTGGTTTAAATTATTTATGATAAATTTTATCAATCTTTAAATATTTACAAAAATGTTTAGTATTTTATAGTTTACCTATAAGTGGATAATTGATTCAAATCTAATTCCATGGTATTGTAACTAGCTAAAACAAATGGCATAACAGGATATTGCATTAAATCGTTATAAGATCGTGCAGCCATTTTATTCAGAATTGATAAATATTCCATGTTGGTGATTTGACGTGTCCTCCATAAATCAACTGTTTCACTTAGTATTTCATTAGTAATACGATTGGGCAATGGAAAATTCAATAAATAACTTCCAAATTCATCTCTTTCCTGAATACAAATACCAGTTTTTCATGATGAAATATATAAAAAAGAAAAAAATGAAAGTACCTTTTGAGAATGAAAAGCAATTAAAAAAGTTTTTCCATTAGTAAGAAATATTTCTACAGCTTTTTCCTTTAGTGAGTATCTGCGGTTATGTATTTCTTTGATTTCATCAAATTTAAGAATATGTGAATAATCATTTTGTAGAAACTGTAATAATATAAACAAAAATTAAATATCTATAGATTAATTAATTTTGAAAAATTTTACATTTGATATGTTCTCAGTAGGAACAATATAAATCGCATTTTCACTGATTAGAATTTCACATTTAATTTTTTGCCATGGGTGTACTAGTTTTGCAGTACACATATACGATATTTTTTCTTGAGACAATAAACTTTCAACGACAGCAGAAGAAACAGGAACTTCCATATCATCTGATACTAAGTAGTCCAGAGGTCCTTTGACATTATTTTTTTCTGTAAGTAAATAAAAGTTTTAGTACTAATTAAAATTCAATAATATGTGAAAATATAACACTAACCAGCTTTTTTTGAATGTTCAGGTTTAAAGAATTTTTTTAATATATTTAAATGGCATCTTTGAAGGCGAATTCTCACTCTACTAGGTCCTTCTGTTGGATTAAGTTCCCACGACCTAAAAATATATGTTATATGAACATAAACTTTAGAAAAATTATACCATAGTATTATTTACGAGATATACTGTTTACGTTGGATATGACTCTGGAAAATACCACGGCGCCTTTTCGTGGGACATTTGATTTATAATAGATTTCCAACGTATTGTTGCTTGTATAGTATTTCTATAATTTTGTTTAGTTTTTTCTAGTACAAGTTTTCTATGGGAATTTTGTTCATCTGACACAATCGATGTAGTTGCAATAGCCGAGTTACAAATCAGCTTTATTGTGTTGTCCCATTTACAAGCACTTCTATAGAAAATATTAAACAGTTTCAAATATTAAAATTTGTCAATTTTTTAGGTATGAATTAAATCTTGAATAAAATTATATTGTATAACAGAACCAAATCATTTAATCTATTTAAATTAAATTATTCTTAACATTACTGAATGAGCAGACATTTTACAACAAGAATAATGTAAAGTTAAGCGTTTTCAAAAAATTAAAAAATTAATAAAAACATACTTTATAATATTATCACTTTGACTAATATCCATTCCATTTAATTCTATTTTCATTTGACCTAAAACTTGATTTATTTGATTCTTCCATTCATTTTCGTAGACAATTCCATTACTGTCAGCAGTTAATAATTCTAATTCAATCAAGTATTCTTTTAATGCTTCACATATACACATTTCTTCTTCAGTAAGAGGTACTGTCAAATCAGCATTCATCAATGAATACAAATAAACATAAAACCTTTGTTCAATCTAAAAATGTAAAATACAGTTAATATAATGTAAATTCTTTAAAACCGTTATTAATTTGTATATGTATTAGTGAAATCATAGAATATAGATAACACTAATCATTATATTTTATTTTATTAAAACTAGTTTGAATTTAATTACTTTACTCAAGTAAAAAATATATATAAATTATAAAATGGGAAGATCACTTATAGATTTGCTTCTTTTATATTATTAAAGAATAAAAATAGGAAATTAGAATCTATATTTATTTAGTTATTACTTTATTCTAAAGATATTTTATTTTGTTACATATATTTCAATTTTAAGGACATATTTTTGATATGTTAATTTTTATACTCATGAATTCATGATGTATTATTAATACACTCATTATAAAACCAAAACAATATATTATTTAATAAAAAGTTTGGTTTATTGATAAATAAATACATATTTCATGCATTAGAGTCATATATTTTTATACTTTAATTGCAAAGAACTAAAAACATTTTAGAAATTCCTGAGAGTATATTATTTAATTATTATCCCTCATATATTATAACAAATAGAACAAGTTAATCATTATCTATTGAAATTATAAACTATCCAAGTGAAATTATTTAATTAAAACACTCCATTTGTATTTTTATTTTATGTACATAATAATATTTAATTTAAAAACAAATTGAACTACTCGCCAATAATTCAATGATCTAGGCTTTAATAAGAATAAAAAATAAATCATCTATTTATTGTTAAAAATAAAAAGAATAATGCAGGATAAAAAACATAACATACCTGAGGATTTATATATATTATGTTTTTGAACAACTCTTTAGATCTAGGTTCATTTAATAATGATTTTACAGCAAAAATACGTATCCTTGTTGTTTGATGTGGACTTAGAAGCCATACTAATAAATTGGCACCTTGTGATCTAAAAAAGTAGATAATTTTTATTTACACTAACATTTATTTTTTGTAATTAACTTTTAAAAAACTTAAGAAATTTTACCATAGCTAAAAAAATTGAAATTTATTTTAACTGCAAAAATTTAAATTGGAGGGCTTAAGAGAACGTTAAATCACATGTATTGTCTCTGTCTTACTAATGTACATTATAGCAAATGTACATTCAGTAGAACACATTTTATGTTGTTAGCTTCAATATTGGAGTCAATTTGCCTATTATCAAACTTAAAGGTTAATATTATTTAGGACATGTAATATGATTTTATTGATATTATTATTTTAAAGTAAGTTATAGCTAGGTAAAATTTTACAACTTTAAAATGTTTATAATCCACATTAAATGATAATATCAATAAAAGTATACATGTCCTAGAGAATATTTTTACCTTTAAGATTTATAATAGGTAAATTGACTTCAATATTAAAGCTAACATAAAATGTATTTTACTGAATGCAAATTTGCAATAATGTATCATATATGTTAGTAAAACAGAGACAACACATGCAGGTGATGGGTATAATGTCCCCTTAAAACAATAGTTAGAAACTTCTATTATTCACAAATAATACATTGTTAATTTATGTTACAAAATAAGTAAAAATATAAAAATGTTGAAATCTATTGATAATGAAGTGTTCAATACATAAACATATGATCTAGAACCAATGGAGTTAGCCGGTTGGATATCAAAAACAAAAAAATAATAATAAAAATTAAAATTAAAAGTTATTTATGTTATTTATATATTATTTAATTTATTTTTCAAATATTTTTATATTGATCTATTTTATCATATTATAGTAAATAACTTTTTTAGATTCTGAACAAAGCAATGAAGATATTGATTTTACAATGATATGGTTTTTTAAATTATTTTATGTCTATGTATACAATAAGCAGTTGATAAAATGCTTAAATTTTCATAATGAAGGTTTCAGCAAATTGGATCTAATTTGTACTTTAAAGAGGTCAAGATTAAAAATTATCAATACTTCTTTATTATAATCGGGAAAAACAAAAAAATAAAAAACAGAAATTTTTATGCAAATCTAATTTTTGACAAAATCAATTATGTTTTTGTTGTAACTCAAAAATTAACAAACGTTAATACATGAATTTTTCTCAATTTATTATTTTCAATTTACGATAACATTTTCAATTCTTAATTTTTAGACAAATTTTCAATTTTCAATTTTTTGTCAAGAAATGTTAATTAAAAATGTTTCACTAAGTAGACATGTTTAAGAATTTAATACAAAGCTCTTGATACATTTTCTATTTCTCAATTAAAAAATATCAAAAATTGTAATCAGAAAAATGTTTTATAAGTATTTAAAGTTAAAATTTTAACAAAATTCGTCAAAATCTCAAAATGTACAATTATTTTGTAGTTAAAAAACCATAAAAAATTCTGTTTATACTTAAAATTTGTAAATTGTATAAAAGAACTTTATACATTTAGCAACCTATTACTTATATCAATAAAAACATTTCTCTATCAGAAAGCCAAATTAATTAACATATTATATATTTCATTATACATGCTAATAGACTGTTTCAGCTCAGAATAATTTTTTGTTTGTAAACAATGATATATAATTAAATTCAAATTTAACACAACCATAATAGTGACCCATCCGATACCTCATATACAGCAGAACAGTATCCATTTGAATACTTTTATAAAGTTGTATTCCAATTATTATTTTTTTTATTATTATTTAAATGACTTTTTTTATTTTCAATTATCCCAACATCCAAACAACTATGTCCATGTGCCTCTACTATTCAAAGAAAATATTACTGATGACTATTTGTTTCATGAAAATGAATGTAAAAAATACTTATTTACACTGAGTTTTTAAATTATATGTAATATATAATATAATTACATAAACAATTATTCTATATTTAGAAAACAATTGAAAATGTATACTAAATTCTTGTACCTTATAACATCACGAGCAGCTCCATAAATAGATACCCATGGATGCTGTCTTTGTTCTCTCGTGTTTTGTATAATACTAGTAAGATTATATAGAAGAATTGTGAATAAATGGCATCCAAATGCAACTTCAGGAGTAACTTCATCACTTGAGTTATCATCTAAAAAATATTAATTTATATTATAAAATGAAAAACTAGTTATCTTTTTATATAGGTTTATTAACATTGTTTGACATACTTGAAGCAAAAATAAACTCAACAGATCGAATAATTATATTTTTGTATCTTTCGATTAATTCTGCTTTTGATAAAGATTTTTGACGATTACTATTAGATACAATACTAAATAGGCTAGATTCACTATTTGATATGGATGGTATGTCATTTGTTTCTTTTGTATTGTTCAACGATAACACTAAAAAATAAATAAATAATAATATAATAAAATTAACTCATGACAATTAAACATTTAATAAGTAAAATACCAGAACTCAAATTCTTCTTCAACCGGGACAATGCAGGAACTAAAGGTGGTTGAGTCTGTATGAGGTCTTGAATTGTGTCCATTCCAGATTCCAAAATAAAACGTTGCGTTTCTCTTAGGGTTAAATTAGACCTGATGCCTTCTTTTGATGTTTGTATTTCTGTTTTTTGTAAATAACGACATTGGTAAACAGAATCATTTAAAATCTGAAAAATAATAAAAATAAGTTAGTTTAAATTTTTAAGTTGATAATAATTAGATAAAAATATAGATACCAACTTGAATATTTTGTATACCAGGAGTATGAATAGCTGAAGTAATCAATGTTATTAATAATGAATTTATATCATCAACAAGTATCTCTTGTTTATTTAAGTCTATATGAATCTGAGATGAGTAAATACTAGCTATTACTGATAATGTTTTTAATAGACATTCAATCAAACCATACTCTAAAATAGTATGCAAACACTGTGGAACCTAAAAAATATATAAAAATAAAACTATTGTTGTTTTTTTTTTCAATTTAACTGTAATGATACTGAAGTTCTTACCTTGGTTACAAGTTTAAGAAAAAAGTTAACTATATTTGTACACAATGTCAAATTAAATGTAGATTTTGGCAATAGCGAGAGTAATAATGGAACTGCAGAAAAATTAAAAGAACCCATTTCAACAGATTGGTCCCACAACAGTTGTTGATCCAAAGGAAGCCAATAACTACCAGTAAATATTGAAGCACAAGTGTCAACCAAATTCACTGTAGTTTGATGTAATGACAATATGTTTGCCATTTGATAAAATCCTTTGAATTTAGTGACAAAATTCTTAGCATATGATTGACTGCACCGTTGTAAAAATACACATATTATCTGGAACAAGAAACATTTTAAATTTTTAAATGAATATGATAAAACAAAACTAACTTTAAACTTACTTTTAAAATGATAATTTTAACTGAGGGACTGGGGTTGTTAAGTAAAACCACCAGTTTCTCTGCATCAAACATTTTGTCAATAATATTATCAGGAACACAATTTGAAATATTAATTAAAACATTTCTTAGTATAGATAATAAACCTTCAATCATCTCACCATGACTTTCAGAACCAGAAGATTTAAATTGTTTTTCACTTAATTTTTCCTAAAATAAGCATCATTATTTGTTAATAATAGTATTAAAAATTTAAATTAATAATATTTATAAATGATAGATTTACTTGGGCTCCAAAGTACACTTCTGCTTCGCAAGCATTACCATAGTCCAATGACACATTTTTTTCATTATTTCTCATTGCTATGGCAATATCTTTTATACTACCATCTATACCGGAATCCTGACCAGTCTCTTCTGGAACAAAATGTTCACTACTTTCTGATGTTTCTTCACTAGCTTTGGATGAATATATTTGATTATTTTTTAATAACTCTTGTCGCACCTACAAGAAAAAATAACATAAATTGATATAACAAATTAAATATATATATGTTAATGAAATTAATTGAAAAAATATATAAAATGTTATTAACAATTTATTGAAGAATTAGTAGAGAATATAATTAATTAATTATTTTACCTGGAGTTTTAATAATTCTGTATTTAACTTATGAGTATCGATAGAACCAGAAAAATCAGTTTCTGAGTACTCATTTAAATTTAATTTACTATCAGACTCTTCAGATTCTAAAAACAATATATAAAAAAACTAGAATTAAAATTAAATAAACAAATTTAAGTATAAAAATTAAATAAATACCTGACGATATATGAATATGAAAATCAGGCGATACATACATTCTTGATTGAGGCGATAGAACAAAATAAACAGATGCTTTTAAATGAGGCAAATATAAATTTTTACTTGGATGTACAGCAATCAAAAAATCTAATATCAAAGTAATATAACTCTTATTAGTTCGTAAATCAAAAATACTTTGTACAAAATCAACTAAATCTTTTTGAACACATCCTATTAACGTGGTTTCATTTGAATCTTCTAACAATAACTGACACTATTCACAAAACAATAATACAAATGTTTTAAAATATTATATATATTACATTACTCATTTCATAAAAATCTACCTTAATTTGTAATAAAATTGATTCTAATAATTCAGATGACTGAATTTGTTTCAAATTAAATTTTCTATGTGGATGATTCAATGATAAAAGATGTTTACAAAATTTGAAAAGATACTGAATAATCTGTTGATTTTTGGTAGTCCATATCTTCCAACACGGTAAAATTACTTCTTTTATAAAACAAGTATTCAATAAAACACCTTCATAAAACATATTGACAATCCATTCATCATTTACATAAACAAATGCTCCCTTTTTATTACAACCTGCTTCTAAGAGAATCTGCACATCAAATAAAATATAAATATAATTATTTAGTACTTACTACTAATCTATTATAATTATATAAATATTATAAATAGTATCATATATAAATACCATAAGCATTGAACAACTAGGTTGAATTTTTGATGAAGTTAAAGCTTTTGTTAATAGTTTATAACCATCAAGTGTAATAAATTCTGAATACAATTTAGAATCAGATTGTACAAAATGTAATAGAATTTGTAACACTTTTACTTGATCATTAGAAGATGAATGAAATTCTATAACCTGATTAATACACAATAAATTATAATAAAATGAAGTATTTATGCTATATAACATTAAATTATTATTTATTTACCCTTGCAAATAAAAATAATATTAAAGGCATGCCTCCTATTTTATTGATTACAGTCAGTAATCCATTTGGTTCAAGAACTTTAATAGAACTGACAATAACTGTAGATATCACCTGAGGTGGACTCTGGCATGCACGTAAATCATATGCAGTCATTTTGAACATTAATGGTTGAGTAGGAGGAAATATAGAACCTAAATAATACACAACATATTATCAAATACTCAATATGTACACATGATTCATAATTTATATCTTAATACTTATCATATTGCTTTTTAATGTACCTACTAAAAATTAAGTATATTTTTATTGATTTTCCTATTCTACAAAATTATTTAAACATAAATATGGGTTATATTCTATAAAAAAAAGTTATTATTATTTGTCTATTAAATAAATTGGTATAATGAATTTAACACTATGAATTAATTTTTCTAATATTCTTAACAGTCTATTAAACAAAAGTTAAATAGAAAAAAATATTACCTGTAGGATTTGGAAGAGTCAAAGAATACAAACAAACTGTGAGTGGTTGTCTTGGAGTAAAACTCAATAATATAACATCCTAAATCAAATACCAATAATTTTACAGATAAATTATCATAAGGTTAACTATTTAAATAAAATCTCAAATTTATTGTTTTAGTAAATTTAAGTTACCTGTAAAGGTTTAATGATTTCAAAACTTTGTTTCATTATTTGATTCCAATCCAAATTAGAATTCAAAGATGTATTTAAATTAAAAACTGAATCATTGAATAGCATGCTAAAATCTGGTTTTAATGGATTATTTGAACAATCAGCTAAGTTTTCTAAATCAGGTCCAAAAGCTGCAAGAGTGCTAGCACATTCTTTTGTCAGAACTGGCAATCTGAACATTAAAATGTTTCCTATTGAAATAAGTGAGGTATTATCTCTTGTATCACCTAAGAGAACATTAGATGGCCGAGGTTTTTTAATAAGAAATCCATTAAACAAGAGATTGGCTTTATTTTCACACAATCCATCTATTATAAGAGTTATCTAAAGAAAAGACAAATTAGTGATGATTAAATAGATTAAAATTAAATTTTGAATAATTACCTCAATAAATTTGTCGCCTTTTTTAATACCATTTACATTGATAGCAACATGATGCCAGGCCATCAAACCCAAACAGTTGTTAAAATTTACTTCGGAGAGTAATTCAAATTTATTTTCATTTGGCCTTGTGAGTCTTACAACAAAACCATCGGTTAAAGGGTTCAACCAAAACTCTATAAGCATTGCATCAAATCCAATTGAAAATACATGGGTTAGATCATCTAAATTATTTATTTCTTTTTGTAAGTTTTGAGCTAAAATACATTTCATACATTAATAAACTATAGCTATATTATTAAAGGTAATACTAAGTTATATCAATACTTTTTCCAATGGATTCTGCAGAATTGTTCCTCTTGATGTTTATAGATTTATGCACATGATCTAAACTTAACCACATTGATAATGAAAAGCCTGTTGACAATACAGACCATCCTAGATCTGTATTTATAGGTAAACTTAGAGCAAATACAGACCATGGTGTCAGCAATCCTAAAATAAAATAAATTAATAATTAATATTTATTCAAAACATAATTTGTTCTTTCATACTCATTTCTTTGTGGTTTTCTCGAATTAAAATTGCTAATGCTTCTGCAGGTCTATCACTAATTGGTAAATCTGAAATTACTTTTGCAGGAAACTGAATACTGTAATATGGTCGCCATGCAATTGGTATATGATCAGTCAAATAAACTAATGGTAAGAGTAATAACCTCTAAAGTAAAATAAATTAATAATAGACTTTATAAACTACTATTTTACATTAATTGTATTAATAAATTATCTTACAAGAGGTGGATTATGCGTTTTAAACAAACTCAAATACATCTCAAGTTCAAAAGTTTCTATATAATGACAAGCCATTAGAGCAATAAGTTCCATCATATAAATATAAATTTTATCATCTGTATTAAGACAAAATATTTGTAAGTTAGTAAAATGAATGGTTAGCAAAATTAAATCATGAATACAAATATACTCACAAATCTCAGATCGTTCATTATTATCAACGTGTTCTTTAATACAGTTTAACAATTTAGAAATAAGTCCTTCTTTAGCAAGTTTTATACAACTTTCGTCATTGTCCTTGCAAATAGCAATTAATCTTTGTAAACAGTAAATTATTCCATCTATATTATCAAGATTTCTAGATTTAAAAAAATTAAAGTATACATTTTATTAAATAACAATATGATATATTTTAAATTAATTTTCAATGTACCTGGAAAAAGTCATTAGGTCTATAGCCAATGTACACAATGCTGGGTGCATAATATTCAATTTTTTTGTATCTGTATGAATATTTTTATGGGAAATTGACTCATCTGCAGTTCTATAAAGATTAATGTAATGCATTTATAACTTTTAAATATTGAAGTATATTATAATGAATTTTAACTCAAAGCCGAGGTTAAAAATATAAGTCAAACAAAAGTGTTCCTACTTTCCCTTACATACAAATATTAATGCAACTAATTCCATTTCATGACATTAATAATTGATTGTATTTATTATTATTTTTGTCACCGCTATGAATAAAAAGTAATGGCCTGCAACCATCCAATATTAGGGTCCAAAAATAATTTTCAACAAAATAATTGATGAACAATTGCCATAATTATTACAAAATTATTATTAGTATATATCTAACGTAATAATCAAATAAAAAAAATAATAAAAACATCACCCTTGTAATATATTTATAACAAAACAATATATATAAATAGTAATTTATAAACTACAAATAAAAATAGTATATAATATAAGAAATATTTTTTTGGGGGGAGGTGGGACTTTACCTCTAAAGCCTACTCTTCTAGGTGTGAACATAGTTAAAATAATCTCAAGTTTTAAAAATTGTTCTCACTTGTCAGATGAGTCAATATTTATCCAACTTTGAAACTCAATATCTGCCTCATAACCTTCGTCACCAGAGATAAAATCATCATCATCATCAAATGGAAGCCATTCAGCTTTACCTGGTGTTTCTATTTCCAATAACTATTTAGAATAAACATAATTATATTATATAAAAAAAACTCAATCAATTGCTTAAAAAAATCTATGTAAATGTATGTAATCAAAATATACCGTAGTTAATGATTGATCAGTTGTTATGGAATTTAAGGCTTGTCGATTATAAGATACTGTAGCACATTTTATTAAAGAGCTACAAACTTGTTTAATTCCAATGTGTCCTTTAGACAAAGCTTCAATCAACAAATCTTTTATGTGAGAATCCAATGTAACTACATACAAACATGTTAAGAATAATTAACAATATATTAGAAATAATAACTTATATAGATACCTAAAATCAGGACTTTGCAACCAAATTAACCCAATACCATTAAAATACTTAAAATAATTGCAATACTAGTGGCAGTGTCAAAAGAGAAAATAAGACAATGTATACTCACTTAGAATAGAAATAAATTATTCGGTTTTATTATATTTAAATAAAATATATTTTTACAAATTTAATGTAATAATATACAATACAAATTAATTATTTATTTAGTATTCTTAGAATCGACTATTTACGGGCTGACATTACTCAATGCAATAGATCAATTCGGTAAATACCCAAATACCTACATTATAAAAATAAATATGAGACAATGTCGAATTTGTCTCATTCTGTTAAATACTGTGATTAAGTTAATTTTAAAATAGGTAAAAGTACTACAAGAAATGTTTCGCTGTTCATATTTTTGCTTTATTCTATTTATAAGAAATTGTTATTAACTCAGTTATTAGCAGTGTAAACAACTACACTAAATTTATAATCTTGGTTGCTTTTTAATTTATTTCTGATGTGATATTGTATACATATGAGTATCAATAATATTGTTATTATAATTATACTCAATTAATTAATTAATTTTAAACTTTTCCTGACCTAGACTCACAATAATACCCCAGAGCTCAGATACTTTCAAAACACCCTAAATCAGAATTGTATGATAAAGATGATAAATACGTTCTAAAACCTTTACTTACTTTTATCTTCAAAAATTGATAAATTCAAGACTAGTAAACATTCAATAAGCTTTAAATTTATAACATTTTTGTCTTCAATTGTAACTACATTTATACCTGAAAATAATAGCATAGAAAACAAATATAATAAACTAAATAGGTAAAGAAAAACAGCAAAAATAACTGACCTTCCACACTAATTGGCCTGGTTAATAATAAAGACACAACAGATAATAGAGTGTCATAATGATATACAACAGATGAAACTTGTAAGTAACTTCTAATTCTAGGACATGTCAATGAAAGTCTAGCTAAACATTGAAATAAATCACCCAATCTTGTTATGACACTATTATAGTCATTGTACTGATCAATTGTTTTGAATGTCATATCTTCTCTTAAAAAATCTGACAAAGCTGATAAACTGTACTTAAATTTCAAATTAATTTTTATTGGTTGTGGTTTCATTACATAGCCACAAAATAATTCAACTAAATTAAACACTGCAGTTACAATAATATTTAAATCTTCTGCTTGACTATCTGTAATTAAAATTGGAGTTGTTTTAATTTGATTCAAGGTCCACATTTTTGACATAATTTTTGTTTCCAACACATTGCAAGACAATTTTGTAAAAATTGGATCAGTTATTAAAACTTTTAAATATTTAACACCATTTAGAGAATCAAATTCTGATGTGAAATCTAAAGAAGCTAATAATATGTTAAATATATTTAAAGAAACATTTATTAGAAAACGATCAGAATCACTCTTATTTTCCCTGTATGATTTTTCACTAGTTTTAAATACAGGGTAAAATATACGGAACAACATTACATGTTGAACATCCTTTATAAATACTGAGGCATTTTTAGACAAATGTAACCCAATTGTATATGATAGTTTAATGCTTGAACCAGTCAATAACTTTCTAAACAATTCAAAGGTAATCCATTTTTGTTCTTTTTTTTTCTTGTTTTTTTCATATGAATTCATATTACTTTGTGAAGTGTTATCATCATCACAACATACCTTACAAGAATTATCTTTGTATGCAACACCTGTATCTCGATACAGAGTTTTTTCCATCAGTTGTAGTATCATGTAACTCTTTTTATAGTCATGGTCACCAACCATTTTTAATAATTTTGGTAAAATTAAACACAATGGCACACAACAACATATTCCTATGACTCCAATAGTCTTAGCCAAATAAAACCATAATTCTTTATCCTGATTATCTAAGTTGATCATTAGTCGAATAAGAATCATTGACAATGAAGTAACACAACAATTTTGGCTAGTATCTTGAGATGGAACTATACTACTTACATATACTTCTCCAAAGAGATTGTTATGATGGTGCAACATAGATTTAGTACAATGTCGATGTCTGATTTTATTGCAATTCTGTAGATGTACCACACGTTGTCTTATTTTCTTCATGTTCAACACTAATAAACCAAGTAAGTTTATAATAATTTTAACATGGTTAGTGGAGAGTTCTGCATCTTGATCTCGTACACTAAGTATTAATGAAATACATTTTTCAATTAGTTTGCCACGTTGGCAATCAAGCATTACTCGAATTTGTTTTAAAAAATGGAAATGACTATTGTATGAATGACACTCGAATAACATCAAAGAGAATAACATCAGTAGTGCACACACAACACCAAAAAGAGTTTTTTGACGAAAAGGATATTCTTTTAACTCATTTATTCTTGATTTGTTCAATAAATTTTCTAAAATTTGCAACAATAATGGTACAATACCTTCTTGAGTAATTGTTTCACTGATATTTTGATACTGATATAGTTTTTTAACAGCCAAAACCATGTTGTATAACATTTTTGATTGTATTATATTATCATCTTTATTGCTCACATTAAACTGAGAAACACATATGCTATCTAATGAAAACTTCATAACTATAAATGGCACAAACTGATGACTACTTTTTAAATTATATTTTAAAGGGTTCTGAGTACCAAATAATAAAATTTGCGTTAATAAATCTAATACTATTAACTTTATTTGACTTGGAGTTGAAGTGTGACTGGTAATAGATTTAATATTTTCGTCATAAAAATAACCAGGATACAAATTTCTTCTTTTGGCCAAGTTGGTTTCTTCATCATCAGATTCATTATGTTCATCTTCACTACGTACAATATTTGTAAAGTAATCAAAGTCCATTGGGTTAAATCGAATACGCAGAGTGCTAGGCGACTTCATCATATCTAATGGAGTTTGAGACTCTGATTCGCTAGATTCTTCAACCATTTTTGATTTATCACCTTCCAATGAGTGAGTTTTTATCCTATGAAAAAAATTTAATTTAATTTTAAAATATTAACATTATAAATAAAAAATAATTAAATAACATACCTATTTGCTGATACAGAGCTTACTCGGCGAGATCTAGATATACTAGGACTTGATCTATCATATATAGAATTAAGTTGAGTTTTTGATTTCGATTTCATACCTTGAAATTTTGTTAACTTAATTAAATCATCAAGTTTCAAATTTGTTTCATCCGTTGGAGAAATATATGGATTAATCTTTTTGGTATCATAACTTGTTTTACAATCAGTATCATCATTGAATATTGTGAAAACAGATACTAGGACATTAGCCAATTCCTTTAGTTGTCGGACTTCCTAAAAATAAACCATATTAAATTTTAGAATTTCACATATTTTATTAAAAAATTAGTCTTTAAAAAATTCTAAAATTAATCCATATTAATCTCAACAGAAGTTTATTTATGATATATATTTATTTTTTTTTATGAGAAAGAAATATTATTTACTATTTATATAAATAAAACGATTTTATAAAAATTAAAACGCTGGTGCAGGGATTTATTAAATCACCAACTATAATATTGCATGAGTTCTCTTACTAGACAGCCTCCCTCATCAGACTGTATCTCAACATCATTATATCATATTTGCTTAGTTATACGTAATATAGGTAATACATGTAAATTTTCTATTTTATTAAAGAAAAAAAATTAATGAATATCTTATTTAAAGTTTAAATTTGTTTGTTGTAACAATAAAAAACTGTTTAAAAGTCATAAAGTGATACCTACTATACTATACTTATTATACCTTTCTTTAAAATGTATAATATTTTGAAAATATTTTAATTTATTCTTAAGCTATGTCCTAAAGTCCTGACCTAAATCCTGTACAAACACAACAGAAACATGTGTTTTTGATATTGTTTCCAACAATGTTTCTGATTACATCATAAATATTTAAACTGATATCAAAGTTTAATGAACAATTTATCCTAGTTTGGAGTCCAGATGCGGCTTCAAAGAACTTATATAATACCATTATATTTTACAAATAAACATATGAATTAATAAAAAATATTGTAATTTTACTTGAGTGCCAAATAAATGTAAAACTGTTAGACATCTCCATCCTCGTTCAATTAAAATATATTTCTTCAAACTAGATAAATCTTCTTCACCAGACACAGAACATACATGATCAATATCCAAAAGTAATTGGTCTACTATTGCATTAGATATACTGAAAATACAATGGAATACAATTGCTTATTAAAAAAATTATATACAATTTCATATATTGTTATTTATTATAAAATAGCCCAACTATTTTAAACTAAAAATGTTATTTTAACAGTATTTTTATATATATTTCGATGATTCTCAATTATGTACATAATTCAAACTAATTAAAAACAATAGATAATTTATGAAAAACAAATATTTTCTATAATCAAGCAATAAATTCTAATGAGATATCTTATAGTATTTATATCTGCTATATTTCATACACGTTTAGAAATGAACAGTTTTTGTCGGTGATGCACAGGTCACATATATAACTGTTTACACTATACTTGATCAATCACCATTAACATAAAACAATACCACGCCCATATGAAAAAGTTAGCCACTTAGGTTTCTTCTAAGCTGAATGAAATATACATACTTAATGTTGTATAATTTTTATTTTTTATTTGACCAAGTTATTAGTAATAATATTTTTAATATCAAGGTTTACCAATGCATTTAGTCTTCTCTTTTATATTCAATCTTAAGTATGATTTTATTTCTTTTTTAACTCCAAAAAAACCATTTTAAATAGTTATAAAGCATACTAACACTTCTTAATGCAAAAATAACAATACAAGGATAATTATTTAAAAAAAAAAACCTATGTTTTATATAAATAAGCACTTGCAGAATTTTACCCCTCGTATATTGGAATAAATTTTGATTTATATTTCATAGTATTTATATTATAAATTGTAATTTGAAATTATTTACCAATCGATTTTATGTTTAAACTAAAAAAAAAAAATGTTCAAATTTTTTTTATAAAACTATACAATACATATATTATCTATACATTATTTTATTTTATAATTTAATAAATATAAAATAAATTACCACCCCCATTTCTTATTCATAAATGTACTCCTGACTATAAAATATATAAGTAGCCAGTAGGCAACTTAACAGCATCATTTTACTCCAAATGTTATTAATGTCAACAACATTTTTCCCAATATTTTTGTGTTTTATTATGACTCAAAATGTTATAGATAAATAAATTTGAATGGATTGGTTTAACTTTTATCTAAGTATGTAACAAACAATTAAAATTTGAATTCATTAAGATAAAAAACAAAATAAAATTCATAATTTGGAGAAAACTTTAAAAATAAAGATTTTGATTAGTTTATCCGTTTTTTCTTCTACTTATATACAATTAAAAATAATATAACAAATGCTATATCAATTCTACTCTATAATACTAGCTACTGACTACTGAAGTTTATAGCATAAGTATAAAAGTTAAAGTTGGTATTTCTGAAAAAGATTTATAAAAATTAAATTAATTTAAAGACGCAAATTTGTTATACATTATTTTGTACTACATTTAAACAGTAAATGTAACAACATAGATAAATAGTATAATTTGTATAAATGGTCATCTTTGGACTTTTGATTGCTATTCGCAAAAACTTGATAAAAATTAAAAATATAACAAAATTATTAATTTATTTAACACACCTACAATTTAAATAATGATGATTCAATAATACAATCTGACCACATCAGTTTATAGTATAAAATGTGTAGTATTTAATTGAAATATTAATTATTAATAATGGAATAAATTATCTCTATAATAATTACAGGATGTTTATGTAATTATAAATAAGAGATATAATAAAAACAAAGATTAATCTAATACAAAATTAAAAGGTACTAAACTTAGTATATCACTTTCAGTGATCGCTGTTATAAAATGATAATATCTTAAGTAAAACGGCAAATGATGTCATGACCTAAACAACTAAAAAAATCAACCACTCAACGCAATAAAATTCCATAGATGATTTCTTCACTCAAAACTCCTGACTACATAATACAATTACATTTATTGTAAGATGGTTATTCTAAGATTGTACAATACATATAATATATAATAAACAAAAAATAAAAGTATCTAAAACATTAATTTATACAAATTATAAACAACAAACTATTTTTAAAACACTGATAATTTAATTTGAAACAATAATGAATTTGTTTTGATTATTTTTATAATTTGAATACAAAGTTAATATCGAAATATTTTTATTTCAGAAGATTATGATTGCAATAGATGATTTATCTAACAATAATATTTATATTGTTACTTATATAAAAAAAACATTTGAAAAAACCTAATGTTTTCTAACAAAATATAGACAAATTCTCAATATGTTTTTATAAATAAACTAATCAACAAGACTAATTTGTAAAAACATTATAAATTAACTTTCTATTTATTCTTAAAAGGGCATAAAATGGGAATGACCTTAAGAAATTTTATCTTTTTTGATATCATTCTATACACAAAATTATTAATTATCCTATTATAAAACCACATTTTCTATCTTAATACATTAACTAATTTTTAATTAGTTTTGTTCACAAGTATTTTTTAAAGTAATTAATTTTAAATATACTGAAATAATAATTATACATCAATATTTTTTTTTTCACTAAATACTTTTTTTTTTCATTTAATAGCATTTAAATACTTTACGCTTATTTAATGAACATTACATGTAATTTTAGTTTGACGTAGATTATGCTATTTAGTTTTATACATATAAACGGTTAGTATATTATCTAAAATTAGTTAAATTTTTCTCCAGAAAATTAAGTTACTATCTTTAAAATTATAAAAAACTTCATATTTTGTAATCAATTAATGGTAGGAAAGAGCTATTTACTTGATTGACACAATTTATTTATTTATGTAGCTGCAGTGAAATCTCCTTTAGCAAACTTTGTTGAGAATTAAAATAAATACACTATTTTTAACGGGGAGTTTATAAATATTTATTATTGAAAATTATGCTGTTTGAATATTTTTCCTGAGTTACGGAATAATTAACATTAGAATCTTAGCACTACTTTTTCTCGTGTCTTCTACTTAAATTACTTCGATTAATATCAAAATGAATATTTATAATTTTGAAGATCACAAAGTAATTTTTTGATGCAGTTATATAATTTATTAATTGTCTAGATCAGCTATTCCCAAAGTATAAGGTGTACTTCCCTTGGAAAGCACAAATACTTAACAGAGGAAAAGCATTGTAAACATTAATATTGTACCTATACTGTACAGATACTAATATAGTACTAAACAATAATAAAAATGTTTCGTTTATATAAGGAAGGTGGGTGCGATTACATTTTTATATTTTTTGGGGATATGTGAACCAAAAAAGTTTGGGAACTGCTGTTCTAGATTATTTGTTTCGTAAATTAATTATTTATTCTACAATATTTTAATTTATTATATGATAAGAAATACATATTATAATATGTTTATTATTTAGAATAGAGAACATTTTATATAATAACTATGAGTAATGAGTAAAATATTCCTATCATGTGATAAGATAAAACAGAAAGAACCTTAAAATTATTTCAAATTAATTACAAATATAAAGGCTTAATTATAAAAACAAAACTCTTAAACTATTTCTATCATTTAAATTAAATTATAAAATATTGTAAAAAATTGATAACAGTTATTAATTAATAAAAGTTAATTAAGAATAAATTGTTTTTTAATCAATTATTAACCAATACTTTTATTATTAAAAATTAATATTTACGATCTGTATTCATTAAGTAATATAGAAATATAAAAAAAAAATACATTGACAAGATAACATAAGTAAAGAGGGTATACCACTGGCAGATTTTATATAGGTTAATCATGGCAGAAAGTGCCTCCCCCCCTTGAACTTGATTAATTCCCTTTAATATTTTAAATATTTGAATATTAAAAAACAATAATATGACAATTTATAATATTAAGTGTAATAAAAATTTTAAAATGTAACTATAATTAAACGTTTAAGCGCTTTAAGTCTTCAACAGTTGTATATTTTTATTACTATGGCAGCTGAATTTGCCAGCCACTACCCTCTTCTTATAAAGTTTTTTCCCAAAACTGCTACTAGGGTTGTACATTAATTTAAAAAAGAACTTATATATATACAACTATCATTAAGATAATGATAGTATATTTTTTTGTTTTCTCTCTATTGCCACGCAGCAATCAATAAATAACACACATTCACACAAATTTAATTTTTATGAGTTTTGAGAACTTAAGAGAAAAATCAACCATGTCAAAATCTTTTTATTCGATTAATAAATAAAATACAAAACCAATAGACCAAACTTACAAAAATATAATTCTCTATATTTTTTATAATATATAAATTGATAAAAATAATAAATGTTTAATACAATGAATATTGTCTACCAAATATTTAAATAAATGTAGAAAAGGAGGAAAAATCGAGATGAATTATGTATTAAATTAAATAAATTTTCCGTGAACGTCCCTGATATAAATAATATTATAAATTATGTTTATTGTTTATGTATCTACATTAAAAAATAAACAATAAATATTTTATTTCCTAGACATCCCAAAAATATTGATTAAATTATAACATTACATTATACGTCATTAATGATAAATAAAAAAAACATCTTAGTATATATAAAAAAAAATATGTTTGTTCTTTGATATGTATATATTTATATATATGTGTATATGTTATACACAATATATATTATAAAAATAATAATTATTATCATAGCTATTGAACAAAGTTGCTTAATACTGGTACTTACCATAACAAATAATACATTTAATCTTTAAAAGTTAAAAATTTAAACTAATTTGAACTTTCAAAGTAAGAATTATGATATACACAAATACTTTTAGAAATTCATTGGTCTAGATAAAGATAAATTATACATTTTATTAACACAAAAATTAAATAAAAAAAGACTGTTACAAATATTTTGTATAATTTTATGGGTTATCTGTTAAAGTTAATGAGTAATTTGTTTAAATATTTATAATAATTGTATTATTTTTCTTTCAAACCCATTTTGAAATATATTTCATTGATTTTGTAGTTTTTACTAAAAATGTGCTATGATCTCTACTGATTACCATAAAATATTGTATCTACCTATTTCTACATTTATTTTTATGTGATTATCTAAAAAAAGTTTTTTTATAATTTAAATAAAAAATAATATAAGCTCGATTTAATCATTCATTCAAGTTACAAAAACCCAAATTCCAAAATTTTATTAAGTACTATTTCCTACAAGGACTTAATTTTAGTATATATTAATTCCCTATTACAACTGGATTAATTGTATGATAAGAATGATATCAGTAAATTATTATTATTATAGAGCATTTTACATCAAATACGACTCGATCATAGTAAGCCAAAAGGCAGTTTTTGGTTAGGGATACCCATAATAGCACATAAATGAGATGGTAATTTAAAATTATGATATATACAGAACTATTATTTATTATTATAAATTTACAAACCATTGATTGGAGCAGAAATCCCCATTGGGTACAGAGCAACAGAGTCGCATCTGATGTGAAACACAATAATTAAATGAATAAGTATTAATTATAAACTACATTTATCAAAAACATTATACTATGAATTTTAAAACTTAATATTATAAGAGGATAATATGAACTACAGCAATCACTATATCACTTGTTATATAATAATATTATTTAAGATATAAAAAAATATATTTATCACATCTCCAATGGTTTAATACTCTAATACTATTCCATCAACCATCAAATAACCACTAACTTCTATATAAATTAATTAAATACAAGATTACATTGCATTTGTTAGTTATAAAAACTAATACTAGTATTTATTATAAATGAAACAACTCTATTTTACTGTTTCATACATCATGACAATGGTCACAACCTGAACGATAATAATTTATTCTCTAGAGAATTATCTAACAAATATTACTAATAGAACAAACTGTAATTATTATATTATAATAATGTGAAAATGTTGAGGTAATCTATGATCATTTAACTATATTTAATTGTAGTATTCTCTTAATATTTATATAATACATTTAGGTAATATAACCAGCCATCCAGACTTGCAAGCAGATGTCACTAAATTGTATAGTAAAATCAAGATTATAAAATGTAAACTAAATTTCACTACACTAAAATCATCAAAATTGCTTAATTAATCTATTACGATTAATTATGTAAAGAGTATCTTGAATAGAATAAATATTCAAGTTAAAAATAACCGTTAGATACTTAGGATAATAATTACATTAAATAGATTAAGAATACATAAACTATTTTAAATAAATTGTAATAAAAATATATTTACTGGCTATTTACAAATTTTAAGTTTAATGATATACATTAGGTATATGTACTGTTCAAATAATATACAATTTAACTTTTCTACATATTCAAAATTCAACTTATAAAAAATTATTAATCAAATTTGGAATTAAATTATTCTCTTCATTAATCAGAATCAAAAACATTGAAATTACTATTAAAAATAAAAAGTTATACTTTTTGTACATAGTGCATGTTTTGAAAATTAAAAAAAAAATACTAGTGCTCAACATGTGATCCTCGAAATAAAAATAAGAATATCTTTAGAGTACATTACATAATATGTTGTAATGTTTTTTTTTAAATTTTATGAAATATGACATAATATATTATCAAAATTTGTAGTAGTTATAGTAAAAAAAAAAGATTCAATAAGGTTTCAAATAATGAAATTTTATTTTTTATGCATAGAATGCATGTATCAAATAATTTAATAATAATGTAACAGCAACTAATTATATAACAATAATTAACATACACATATTTATTTATACCATAAAATATAATAAAGAATTTAATAAAAATAAATGATATATTTTCACACAAATTTTAAAAAATTTAAATGGCTATAGGATTCAAATTATACTTACTTATACAAGAAAGAAATTTTAATCTAAAAATGTAAGTATTAGGTACTTAATAGAAAAAATAATATAGCTGATTTCTAAAAATAAAAATAACTATCATAGCATCCTCATAACTAAAAACCCCTCTCCTCTACCACCCAATAAAAAATAAGAAAATATAACAATAAAAACATATGTTTTACTTCCCTACTTGCAAAAACTATTCTTTTATTTACTTCTATGATCGCTTATCACTTATTTTAATTTAGGTCTAAACAGAATATTTTTACTTTAAAGCCCAGAAATGTTGGTACAAACACTTACTTTGCTTTTGGAATATCATCAGGAACTTTCTTAATTTTTTCATGTACAAACAGTATTTCAGATAGCAGTAAATCAAACCATGCAATTTTCTAAAATAAAAAATATTTATATAGGACAATTTCCTTTCATTTAAGACCATGATTATAATTTAATGTTTCACCATTCAACAAATCTAATAGTTTTCAAGATAACATTAAATATTATAATACAATTTGTGTCGGTAGGAGGTACTTACAAAATCATTTTTAAGTACGTTTTCCATGATGGTGTTGCATTTTAAATAAGCCTCCCAGAAAATAAGTATTTTTGAAGGTTTTATAGGTGTTGAATGATCCATAGGTTTGCAATTATTTTGGAAATCTGTATAATAATAATTAACAAACCTTTAATACATTGGACTGACACTACTATAGTAAACGTGGTGTGCCCACTGCCCACTCACGAAAGTCTACCAAAATACCAAGCAATCTGAAGATGCGTTTAAAAAAACATAATAAAAACAAGTATGACCGCCAACCGGTCTTGGACTCTTATATAACATAATATCAATTATCAGCTATAGCCCAACATACCTACTCGGGACGACCGACGGGACATTGAAAAATATATGTAAAATTACTGAAATTCCAGTTATTGGCGCGCACTATCACCCATCGATCATCACGTGACCAAGGTTTTATCAACACTACCGTCTACCGTCTACAATCACAGAATACTGTCTAGTGATCTGGAAATCTCGTTTCGTTCTCGCTTTATTTTTCGACCGAATAAATCGATATTATATTTTACACTAAATCGATTTATCGACGATATTATATGTTTAATCGGATTATAACTTGTAATGTTATACTGCGATAACCTGCCACCAGCAGCTCGTAGACGGTCTAATTATTTATATTTATTAAAATAAACGTAATTGGAGCCAGATGTGTAGGTACATAATCACTAATCAGTACTACAAGACTCGTCATAGGTTTATAGTCTAATTAGTTAGTATACAATATGTATAATAATATTATTTCATTCTACAGTTAAATGTAGTTAAAAGTATAGATTCATAACTTTTTAAATTATCACATCTATCATTTTTTCATAATTGATATGAAACATAATATGCGTTACATTTTATAAATAAATTGTAAAATATATATTATGTAGGTGTATTAGGCGCCTAAGTCAATATTGAATACACTATATACCATCTTTAATGATTAATAGTAAATTCTATAATATGCCTACTACGAAAAAACCCTCATTTAAAAAAATTAATATAATCTTTCAAATCCAATGCAATTTTATCTAGTTACGGTCACGTACAGACCTCGAAGATATCTATCGATTATTATAACTAAATATCAATACTTATATATGGCTTTAGAACAGAGGTCAAAATGAAATACAAAGTACGAATATACGACGATATGGAAACCTTATATTATAAATTATAATATACCTTGTGTACTTGTATTCATATTATTTGATACTTACATTTAATATTCTACAATATACCAATCGATAGGTATATGTATGATTATATAATAATAAATAATTTAATATAATTAATATAATTTTAATAAACAAAATATAAATACCTATAAATCAATATTAAGCTTATATAAGTAAATGAACTTTCTCTGTATCTTTATTCGAAGGCAATAGTTAAATTTTACCTAGATGACTTAAATTACTTTTGGAGACATTATAGAAGTGTACTTTGTTTAAAATAATAAAATATTACTAACCTATAAATGTTATAAATACGAATAAATAAATTTATGACTATGTTACATGATACCTAATAATTAAATAATTATGAAATAATAGTAATAACTTATATCTAAGTATAATATTTAACAGTGTACAGCAGAAGAATTAAATCAAGATATACCTAATAATAATGATTAATTTAAAATATTTTTTAATAAGATTATTTTTAAGGCTTCTTTGAGATAGTGGACGTATCTTTATAGAGTAAATTGAAGTGTATTGAGCTTAAAGTCTTTGTGTACATTTTTGTTAAATCCACCATCCACGGGGTATTCGTTATTATTTTAAGAACTTTTTGGTACCCCAGATTAGACAACCGTTTGTGTATTGTAATTGCTTAAAAAAGTGTAATAAATGAATAAGCTGTTAGTCAAAAATCAAAATAATATAGAACTTGCGTTCATAGTTAAATCTAAATTCGAAATCTATCGGATTTTTATAACAATCGAAACAAACCAATAATATAAATATACCCTCAAATATTTATGAGTTTTTTAATTAATCAAGTAGATATTCTTTTAGGTTTTAACAATAAACATCGAGTTTCATTAGACAACGCGATCAGGAGCGCCATTTGGGAGGCGCATGGTATACTTTAGCTCCCCTATTTTTTCCTAGTCTTATTGACCTGGATTAAAATTTACAATGCGCCGACGACGCACAGGAGATAGCCTATGACTGGGCTATATGAGTAAAAATTAAAATGTATTATTAATTCTAATGAATACCTACTATATAATGCGTAGGTATAAAATATAAATTTATAATATAATATTATTATGTATGTAGGTAGGTAATAAATAACAAAGTATAATATTTATTATTTTTAGATTTTTATTAGATTATAGCATGGACTATACGTCTATGCATGATCATTGATTAACGCTATTTCAAACTTTCCAGATAATGTTTTTTCATAAGTTTAGGTATAAATGCGGTATAATAAAATATAGTATAAAATATAGGTATGTATAAATATATAATAGGTACGTATCGGCGTATGCGGGTATTTCGTTATACAATATTATGCTTGTAATTCAGAATAATTCTATATTTTTAACATTTCTATGATGTCGTTACAAACTATGGTTAGTACACGTATTAGTATAATATTATATAACTACGTCCGTCGACTGACAACCAGAAAATACATTCTTAAAATATAAGTATATGTATTTAATATTTTGAAAAAAATGGACAGACAGAAAATAAAGTCCTGCTTAAATTTTAACACTCCTATTAAAAAACTCAAATGACACCACTGAACGCGATGTGTAAAAAGAAGTCACGACTAAAAGCTCGTCTTAAATATAGTACCTACTTCAGACTATGATACTTGTAGCCTGTAGGACTTGTTCTATTGTCTATATTCAATATTTATACAGAATATAAATTATACTTAGATATAAAATATAAATGATATAATATAGTTAATGGATGCTGCCACTTGCACGGTAAAAAGGGATGAGCAGGTAGAGATTTGGTAATATTACAAGTAGTACTCACCGTCCTAACTAGTAAAAAAATTCTCCGTTATTAAAATATTTGATTTTTATAATTATTTTTACCGTAACTTATTTGTGGAGAAAAAATACATAACATTCAACAAAGAAATGAAATAATTTAATCGTTTTTGTAATTGTAATGATTTTAACATATTCTCCTTTACCTACGCACCGTCTAAATATACCTATTGATTAATGATTAATGATTATAATATTATAGTATTATAATAGATAATAAAAACTGACTATATTTAGCTAATAGTCAATAGTTATTATACTTTTTATGATAATTACCAATTGGTATGTTAGATAATATATAACTACAATGGTTCTGTCATTGGACATGTCTATACAAGTTAACTCCATTTTATCATATTTACTTTTTGTACATAATAGGTATACTACCAATTATAAATTTTCCATTTCAATAAAAAAAAAATGATATAACTTGATACAATTGTAAATATTATTTCATTACTCAAACGCAAAAAATAAAATAAATATATTGAGTATGTGGGTATATCTGTTTAAAGATTTTTCATAATCTTCAATCTTGGATATGTTAATCTCGTTATTTATTGTTTAGTTATGTAATTTGATCTAAATTAGAACTTCAAATGTCTATAAAAATAATTATGTTTTTATAGGAAATTTTTTAATTCCAAACTAAACTACTTATGGAGATTATATATTAAATTTTTAGAACTTATCTTTACAAATCGAAGATTTTATAGATTTTTTAGTGCAAAATACAAAATATTTTTAATTTTTGTGATTTTGATGAACATTATAAACATTTTGACTTTGAACCAATATAACAAAAATAATACAGCTATATATTATTAATATTTGTATACAGATATAAGATCAACTTGTATTACATTAAATTTTGACCCAGCTAATAATTTTTTATTGATATTTTATATAAAAAAAAAAAGTAAAAAAGATCGAAAATTTCTTATGCCTACAAATAACTCGAAAAGAATTAAAATAATTTGAAAATTTTACTAGGTATATCTTCAACCATTTGAAGAAAATGTCAAACTTCTACATTTATTCGTTGAATTAAAACAAAATAATGAAATCAATTTTGTTAAAAACTGATTTAGCATAAAAATTCCCTTTTATCCTTAATTTTTTTATTCTTGATTATTAAGAAAAGTACTGGGAATTTTCATTTTTTTAAACCTCTAAGTACGAACTAAATCCAATTTGCTACCAGAAAGGTGAAATGTTAAAATTAATATATTCATAGCTCCGCTCAAAATTTAAAACAATTTATGTATGTACGTGAATATTATATAATTTACAAGACTATTGTAATATTTTTAATAGATCGTCAATCGTATACGTCACTTATCACTACCACAGATTGAATAGATAATACTGGATATACCGCCTAAACGTCTTGAACCTTGTAGTCAATACCCTGTAACTCTATAAGTAATTAAACATATACCGTATACGATATTTTAATATGCCTAATCACATTAAAATAAAGTAAAAAGCACAACAATTACACAAACACTAACAAGTAACAACCAACACGTCAATACGCTGTTGTTTTTAAATAAGTCAAGGTAAACAAAACACCGAGATTATAATAATTTAAATACCTACCTAAAGGTATTATAATAACTACATGAATGCACTATATATAATATATATATATACGATATACGAATACAAACTTTATAAACACGGGAAACAGGAAAATAAGATATACCATTTAATATACCTACGCAATAATAGATACTATTGATTTTATAAAAAAAATAATAATTACGATTATATATTGTATGCTAATTAGTAATTAGTAGGTACTTAATAATAATATCGTTAATATCGATTATAATGTAGGTTCGTGATATCGATAATACCTAATAAAAACTATAATGTACATAGATTGTAATGGCAATATAGCTTATAGGTATATCGTATATCATTTATAATATTATAATATTCATACATTATAAATTATATAGAATGTTTCAAGTTATTCCAAACAAAAATGTTGAGAATTATCTCCCATCAACAATAAATGGAAAAGTTAAAATGTGGAATCAAAAACCTATTTTTTGTTTTACATTTGAGAGATTTTTCAAGTTGGTACTTTTCGATATCTACCTCATTTAATTTTAAACTTATTGTGTAATAAGAAATGCACCACTAAAATTGTTCCCAAAACCTTGATTTTAATACGTCATTCAAATTTTTAAAAACTTCAATTGTTGGCATTAGAAAATCAAAAAAAAAATTGTGTTAAAACTGAAAATAGAGGTTTGAGGAAATTAATTTTTATATAATGATTTAATTATAAAATAACAAAAAAATAATTATAAATTGAGATTTATACATCATTATATTTTTATTTCAATACAAATTTTACTTAATTTTAATATTTGCTGTCCTTTATGAAGCCTTGACTCATGATCCTAAATTTTATGGTATACCAATCATACGATTTTTAAAATATTGGGTGTGATGCCGGCGTTTAAATTAAGTTTTAAATTAAATGAGATAAAAATCGTAGTCATGGGCCTTAAAATAATTCCGCAAAATACTCTCAAAATAGATTTTCGATTCCACTCATAATAATCACGTAGGTGATAGTCGATAGGTAAGATGTAAGAATGTAAAATCACTCTCAACAGTTGTTGTATCTATAAAACACTGGTTAAAACACTCTGTATAATATATTTAATATTTATATAAAAATTAGGTATAGTCACGATGTAGAGAAGATCTTGGTAATACCTCAATACATATGATTAAAATAAGGTACCTATATTGTAATTGATGTACATTTTAGAAATATATTCTTAGGATTTGAGAGATCAAACTAGAAATGTTTTCCTATTTTCACCACTGTTAACCTATACGAGTCACATTTAATAAAAGCCTTAGATAAGTGAACACTCATTATAATTATGACCTATATACAGTATAGGTATATAGTACCTATACATACCCGGACTACGAGTAAACGAGTTACGGAGTACCTATTTACACCTACCTAAAACCATTTTGTATTCCATTTACGATTTACTAATTATTATGTAGGTATTAATAATAGATACTACCATCTATTAATATACATGCAAGCTATACGTTTTTATTTTCTACAATGAATGAAATGTATAAATGACGTTAAACTCGAGAGATAAGATTTTTACGTAATGACCTCCACAAATATTCAATAGCGTAAAACACGTTGATCGTCCTCGTCTTCCAAGAATCGTCAAAACGTTTTAAATAAATGATTAATGCATGATGTCAGAATATTATAAATTAAAAATCATAATAAGCTGTCTACACATAACGTAAATAATACGTATATTTTGAGCCAAGGCATAACAAGAGCGATATATATTATAATAAAAATAAAAGCTATACGGCCATTGCCATTCTAAGTTATCACATTGAATATCTATTTACACAATATAATCATTACTAATAACCTTAAATTTCAAATACCTTCCAATTGGAAAATGGAAAGTAATAATTATCAAATTATGTATTTTCAAATTTTGAAGTTTGTATTAATGTATTAAAAGGTCATAATCACTTATATCCAATACGTTTAAGATATTTTATTATAAATTATATTAATATATATAGCTTTTGAAAATTGCATTAATTTATCACATACAACTATACAAGTTACAGGATCATTAAATGAATGTAAAACTTTCTATATTGGTAATAAATAAACTGAATAAAGGGTGCTAAACGCCTAAACTGCTGAATGAACAGAAATAAGCTTTAAGTGCACAAGTCTCTCAAGAGCTATTAAGGAAATATCTAAATGTATGTATGTCTATTATTTTAAAAACATATTTAAACAAATGTAAGATAGATTTTGTAATTTTGTTGTATGTTTTCTTTATGTAAGTTTGTGTAATTTCCAATAAAAAAAAAACTAATAAAGTAAGTTTTTTTGTAGTTTTTAAGCAGTGCTCAACTGCTAAAATCCACTTAATTGATGACCTGTACTCAATATGCTAACAAAGATTTCAAATGTATCACAGCTATTGTCTATTACACTTTTCTAAAGTATGTTATTAAATAAATTATGTTATTCTTAAAACAATTGAATATTTGTATTATTTCAAACATACCTATATCAATTAAGTTGTTACTGTCAATATTGACTATCATTAATCAATTATGCACCTGAATTGATTTATATAATATAATGTATTTGTTATATTTTAGCTCTTTCGCACATCATTGAGTTTTCAAATAGAATATTATTAACTTTAACGTTTGACGTGTTAATATAAAATAATTGGTTTTAAATTTTAAGTAATCAAGTCATCACACTAAGAATTGTATAATATTAATTTTACACTAACCAAAAAATGTAAAGAGACAAGTTCTAAACTTTTTTGTATAGCATTGCAGTTTTTATGTAATATATTATATGTTATGATATAATATGTTTTATGTTTATACATTAAGGACTATCTTATTTCTCATCATAAATTCAATCACCTCTATTTTTAATATTTCAAATTAAATTCTATAAGAAATTTTTCATAATATATGCCCGTTGTTCTTTCTTTTTGATCATTCAGCCATCCTCGCGGACCACAATAAACTCGTTGGCATATATACAATAAAAATACATCGGCTAATATAAATATTCATTTCGTTTCTATAATTAATTATTGTTAATTTAACAATATTTATGTACAAAGTTTTTTTTTTGCGAGTAATTCAATAATATTCATAAGCCACTTAAAGTAATAGGTATACCGTATGAATTTATAACGATCTTATTCAATTTTGGCAAAGTAGTATAAAAATTAAAAGCAGTTTATCGTCTTAATAAATAAAATGGGAATAATATTTTAACCATTATACTTACAGAATATTTAATATAAGAAATATATCAATCTATCACTTTTGAACACTTTATACATATACAGCTATATAAAGTGAATAATAACCGCAAACATCAAAAACGCCCATGCATACGTTATATTAAATAATATATTAAAAATTGTAACATCTTATAATTAATTTCAAATTTTACACACAGTCAAGTCTATGTACAGCCTGTGCCGTGTCTAATGGGGAGCAAAGGGGGCAATTGCCCCCGGCGTCATAATTTTCATATATTAAGAACGGCGTCAACTATTTTTAGTGCCAATAATCTATTATTTGGAAAATTTATTTTACCCCCGACGTCTTTAACTCTTAATGCGGCAGTGTGCACAAGCCTACCCTAGTGTCCTGTCAACTTCAAATTTTCGCCTTCACTCCGTTCGCCAAGTATAAGGTGGTTCTTCAACGGTTTTTACCATAATCGTAGTAACATTTAATGCTGCAGAGTAGACTATTCTTTCAGGCTTCAGTAACCGGTTATTATGTATAGTTATTAGTTCCCTGTTAGTCAGGAACTGTCGCCTGTCATTTACGTTTATATATCTGCATAATTATTATTATACTATTTTGTGAATTAGGTTATTTCGTAGATTGCATTCGATCGGCACATTTTTGCGTGCGATGCCTTGCGGTTGCAGGCTACCATTACGTTAAATCACGAACTATTAATGTTATATTAAGTTATAGCTATTATAGGTGACTGGCTGCAGGGGATTACTTAAACTTCATGATTTTCAAACTAACCTATAGATTATAAACGTCTCAACACAGGTTTTATGGTAAAGTCGTTTGCACATAGTTGGGCAAAGATCAGAAGATAATTTCCGAATACTCTCCAAAGGTTTCGGGTATAATCTATATACATCATTTGTGTATAATGTACAACGATAACCTCGGCGGATATAGTTGGATTATGTCAAAGCGCAGAGAGTTCTCAGCCGGTACGATCAAACCAAACCGACTCCGGGGCTGGTCGGGCCGGATATCATCGAACATCTTTAACGTCCGTAATTATTAATGTATTTAGCCAATTTGACACTGACCACGAATTTCTATAACATACAAATCTACAAAACTGTATACAAAATTAATCGTTTTCTATGTTGTTATAAAACTGAATAAAAGTCCCGTTAGACGGTGTCAAGCGAATAGTCTACATAGTTAAACAGTTTATACGCGTTGATTATACATGAATTAATTATAATTTATAATATTGTAAGATTACCGATGACTGTAATGATATTATAAATGTATAAAAAAATCTACGAGTATCTCTGAGACAAAAATTTGAACACAAAAATTTTTATAATATATATTATACACAAAAAATGACTACAAATTAAAAAAAAATGAGTACTGACATAAAGTGGAATAGCGTTTTTTAATTTATATTATATTCGTGTAGATACCTACTACCTAGGTGACAATTTTTTCTTCATACACAGGGTGGGTCGTATATATAGACATTATACTAGGTCGTATAGTATAAGTGAATTCAATAAAATATTATTATATATTTATATATCATATTAAGTCTCGTCGTTGGTCCAATCCAAGCGGAATTTGCCTTCGCTATGAAATATATACAGCAGGGTCTCGATAATCTGAATGAGATTGGGGAAAGGAGTCGTCCGGATTACCGATTTGTTCGGATTACTTATGACTTTGCTTTTTTCATGTACTTTTTCGACAAAAATGAAATTACTATAAACTAACAAGTAACAATCACTATAAAGTATGACACGCAACTAATAATCGTTATCAACGTATACAATCCGACGACGACGATGCTATATGCAGCCGTAATAATCATTATAATTATTATTTTATTGATCTATACATAAGTACAATAATGGAACGATGGCGATGTCCACTCGAAGTCGTTCGGATTAACGCGTTTTTCGGATTAGCCTGTGTTTGGATTATCGAGACTTTACTGTACCTACATTTGTCTGCAAAACCGTTTTTACTAATTTTTAAATACGATTTCGGGCATAAACATATGTAAACGTTTTAAACCCATATTATTGGCACGTCTTGAATCATCATGGACACCTGTTCTAATCTCTTTAGAAGAAAAAAATCAAATCGACACATACACCTATAGTTTCATATACTGTGAAACAAATAATATCCGTTGCGCGTGCCAGACTATATATCCTGTATATATTTATATTAAACCAAAATCGCCGAATGAAATCTGCAAACGTAAATAATAATATTATATCTCGATGTAATATAGCTTCAAATAAAGGTGCGACGATTGAACATTGTGATACCGTGGTGCAGGCAAACTGTTGCGTATCATAGACGCTCGTTGATTGCATGAACCGCTGGAAGAATGTCTGCTGTGGTATAGTGATATCATCCGCCTTCCGCCTACGATGTATATTATTACTTAACTGTATAAAATAATATGAGACAATGATGGTGTAAAAAGTTTGGAGTCATATTGTACTTACCTAAAATAATATAATATAGATGTTATCATTTATCATTTATTGTATACCCCGTTTCCATCATCGGCTTTGAAACGACGTCCTCTGTTACATCGACCACAACTCCACTAGCTCAGAATCTATTACCATCATCATCTGGCTTACCGTTTCACGTGTACTGCACATGTACAGGATCTTCTAATACACTTTTAGTCCGTTTCTTCGAACGCAGTTCAGTCGACGGGGCTCTTTTCTTCACGAAAACAAACGAGCATTCCTCCAACATTATCGTTACGTCCCCTTTACGCGTTTGTATCCGAGCACCCCCCAATCGACGCCAACCGAATTTACAGGTATATATTTTTGTAGCGCCATATCGGGTATTATTTCCATATCATGATGTTAAATAAATGTTTACCGATGTAAACACGTTACGATCGAAACGTGTTAATGTCTCTTGCCTTGTAAAAACTAAAATCATACCCGGCAGCGTCATCTATCGGTCTAAGAAAGTTTGAATCGCGGAAAATGCATTGTATAGTTCAACCAATAACCAAAACTACAGCAACTGAATATAATATAACTTGTACAACATATTATATTACCTATTTTTTGCTCTTTTTATTTATGACGATTATGTAACTATGTATATTATGTAGGTATTCCATTAAAATACGAATACGAAAAATATTTTAATTCTAATCAGTTTTACAAGTAAAACATATGTGATCTATAAACAATAAGACAGCATAACGCTTTTTTAAGTTAATACTCCTAACTAACATCACAATGTTCTAGCTATATTATATTAGTTAGTACAGTGTGTCAGTATAGCTACATTTTAAATGACTGTAACCTTTATAAATAGATTTTTCATCTATAAATTCTTATTACATAAACATTACAATTAATTCTTTGCCATCTGTAGCTTATATTATTATCTATCAAGTTTATTTTTAATGCTGTTGAAAGTGGGAAAAGAATGTGTTTGAAAAATATTTATTGTGTTAAACTTTATAATGAGTGATGAAATTTTCAAAATATTTATGTTAAATTTAAAAGTTTTCCTTATTAATAGGACTTCTGAAATTACTGAAATATAAGTGTGTGGGAATGTGGGATGTATATAAGATTGGGATTGATGGTAATTAATTATTTTAATAAAATCTATGTTTATACTATATAAACTATAAAATATTCTCATAGTATATCAATTTAAAAAAACTCAAAAATTAATAACATTTTTCTGAAATGTAATAAAATTAGATTAATAGTACTTAGATAGATAATATTTTAAAATAAATAATTTATTTTTAAATACAATAATATATCGAAAATTGTCGAGGAGAAATAATTATTCTACTAGTGAACATCGAATGACGTAAAAATTTGAACTTGAAAACTCATAAAAATTAATTTAACTTTCCAGTAGATTTTTTTTCACTTTTAGGTTGAAAAACTTATAAAGAACGTTGTATTAGATTTTTATTCCTTAGGCCTTTAGGTATATAAAAAAAATTACGACAACAAATAAGTTAATTTTCGAGATTTTTATGAATTTTGTCAAAGTTTTAATATTAAACGCGTACAAATAAATGTTGTGATTATAAATTTTCGATTTCCATCCTCAACTCCAATTCGGAAATAGTCGTAAATATAATTATTAATTTTATTTTGGTGGCTGGTTTTATCATATAATTATTTTTAAGATAATTGCTGTTTTTAACTCTTTGCATGTTTTATAATATTTTATTGTTTTCTAGTTATGTCGTTTTATATAATTGTTGAGCTGTAATAGTAAAAGTAAAAGCTAATTAATTAAAAATAAAAAATAAAATTTTCGATATTTTTGAATTGAGAAATTAACAGCTTATGAGGAACTTTATTTTAAATTTAAAGTATTTCTACCCTATTACAACCCAAGATTTATAGAATACAAATAATAACATTCACAACTATGTATGAAATAACTATTTTGTATAAATAGAATATAGTATTATTTACCTTGTTAAAGAAAATTTCGTTTACTAAATATTTTAATGACTTATAATATAATCTTAATACGTTAATATGAACAAATGTCGAGAATGTCAATTTAAAATTTTTAAATATTAAAATTAATATTATACGTCGAAATTGTATTTAATATAATATTGCAGTATATTATTTATACATAGTTTAGGTACCTATAAGACTTTAACCCATTTAATCCAATATTAATATAATAATTTATAATTACATTTTTTTTATCTTTCAAAATACATTATTATTTTTCCTCGGTAAGTATAAGCCATTTTTAATTTTTTTGTTTTGTGGGTCTAATATTATTAAAGTTAGGAAGTAACATAGTCACCAAGTCTCCTTCCCTCTTTCTACGTCTATGGCAACAGGCATGAATTTAATATAATACATTAGTCATCAATACAAATAATATACTGCGTCGTAACTGTTAGTACGCGTCGTACTATAACTTACAAGTCCACAAAAGACAGGACATAATATTTATATTATTATTTCTATTATCACGATCTTAAATATAACCACGGTTGTATTTTAGATTGATAAAAACAACGACAAACAACAATAATGATATTTTATAATTCGTTAGCTGCGAAGTGCGATACTGTGATTTTGCATTCGCCTTTATAGACAATTAGACAATAGTTCACACGATCACACTGGCGAATAGTAGCGACTCGCATGTTTTCTTAACATTTTCCACTGGGAACGAAACGAGACCTAATTAGTAAATACTAAATACGTGGTGATGTCAGTCTGTTGTTGGCGTCTGAACTCTGGACACTATGCTTGAAAATTCACAGTTTCATAGACACCGTGATTGAAAATTCGCAGTTTCATAGACACTGTGATTGAAAATTTGCAGTTTCATAAACACTGTGATTGAAAATTCGCAGTTTCATACTTTCGTGTGCATAGTCTGGACGATTTTGCACGAAAATAGACCGAATCAGACAGGTACCTTATTGCATCGTATGTGCATCGCGTTTGTCATAGGATATTAATTCAACAATAATATCCACACTGGTGGGAGGGTGGGTAATGTTATTAGTATTGTGTGTACATTGAACAGATTGCTCTCGAGCGTTTGCGTAATTGAAAAAAAAAAATAAGAGGAATAATAACACAACGAGAACAGGTTTGGATGACCTCAATACTATTACAAGGCCGTTTGTATTTGTTGTTTTTGTAAGTGACGAAAAGTCATCGCGGCCACAGTAGTATAGGAGGTACCTAAATTATAAACTTATAATATATTTAATGTACGTAGTGTTTTTATATTTTATAATAATAATAATATAATATTATACATCAAGTATCAAAAAAAAAAAAAAAAATGGACGTCACCAAGTTGGACGAAGAGGAATTGTCGTACGAGTTGAGAGTCAGAGGAATAGCTGTCATGAGCGATGTAAATGAAATGAGGAGTGTTTTGCGTGGTCTGTTGAGAATTGAAGTCGAAGGCAATTCGTTGATGAACACCGACAGCATAGTTTCGGTAGTCGATGTAAAGAGTGAAGTGAAGACATGTGTTAAAAAGTTACAAGTCATCAATACAATTATTGACAATATTCAAGGGGACAGGTACAGCGAACAATATAGATTGGCAGATGCAAAATTATGTCATTTAATGAACCGTGTAGATAAGTTACCGGCTGTTGAAAAACGAGATCAAAATGACAGGTCTAATTTATTAAAAGGAATATTATTCTTAATGAGAAAAATGGAAGGTATGGCATCTAATACAAGTGTTGTTGAAACAAATACAATTCAAAATAGTGGTGCAGGTAAAGACTAAAGTTCATTGGGTTGTACACTTTTATTATAATAAGAAACAATGAAAACAATTAAATAGATATAACTCTGGCATGCAACAAGACTGCAGTAATAGATAATAATATTAACATACTTTCATTTATTATGTAATGCTTATTTTGTTGTTAAATTAATTTGCTGTATGAACTATGAATAATTGTGAAATATTTAAAAAAAATATTTTGATTAGGTAGGTAAATTAAAATAAATGTTATCTAATATTTTTATGCTTAGCTGGAGCAGGTACTGTAGTCTTATATGAGAAAACAACTACCACAGAAATGAATTCAACTTATGGAAGTGCTGAATCTACTGCTTCAGATGAAGAAGTTGGAACAGTAAAATACCAATTTTAATTACTTATACTTTATGTTACTAATAAGTATTAATTTAGGAGTATTTTGTCCAACAAGGCGTAGCGATAAAAAGTTTAAGTAAATTGCACAAAGGATCGAAAAGTCATAAAAATGCAGAAACTCATTATACAGGATTATTAAGGATTATGAAATATGTAAGATTTTGTAAATCATATATTTTTTTTCATATGGGTTGAATAATTATAAATATGTTTTGTAGAGAAATGCTAAATTTATTGAATGGAAGCCGACTGAAATGTCTATATTTCCTGATGTAGATGAATGGAATATAGTTGATACTGGATACAAACAAAATGGAAAAAATAAAAGTAAGTAAATTCAGAATATAGATCTTTAATCTTCATTTTTTTTATAATATGTAAGCTAACAGTTGTAAAAAGTAAATTTTTAATACTTCAAAAGTCATTAATAATAGTTTATAATATGTAATAAATTAAGATTAAATTAAAGAAAATAATTTCAAACATTATAATTAATATGTCAACATTTAATTTATATTTTTATTTTTAAGATGATCGTAATAGTATTGATATAAAAATTAACTTGGCTACAATGAAGAGTTATAAAATGAAAAAACATAAAAAATATCAAATATCAATACTCCAAACTAATGGTTCACTTGTCACATTTTTATTTGAAAGCTCACCTATTAATGATTTTGTGACCGCTTTAAAGACTTTACTTCATACAGAAAAGTAAATACATTTATACATTAAAAAATAAAATAAAACACTATATTAACTAGTTATTATTTATCTAATTCTGTTATATTAGAGAAATACGACACCATAGACCTACTGGAGTGATATTGGTATTAGGTGAGCGACAAGATTCAGATCCTCTGTGTCAGTCAATTAAAGAGTTAAAAATATTTCCTGATCAACCACCTACAAGTACAGTCTGGAGTTTTATTAGTGGCTTCCAAAACAATCCTGTGGAAAAAACTTATGAAACATTTGCAAAAATTAGTGATGTTCTATGTGAGTAAATTATACTCTATATTAAATTTTATATAATATACTAAATGTACTTACACAATTATTTATTGAATATGAAGTGACTCGCACGCCTGATACAAGACCAGACCAAGAAGTGGCCGAACTCTTAAATAGAGCGGAAGAAGATGACGAATATACTATGGTAGATCACCCTCCACCAACTGTATTACCACCAAGACCGGGAATAAAGTCAAGAGGGAATCCATTAGATCAAACCACCTTTTATCAATCTATGAATGAAGAGGGTCAAATAAAAAATGAAGATTACATCAAAAACATAATTTTTTATGGAGTAAATTATATAAATGTATATAATATGTAAAGATTGTATTAATTTGATTTGTTTAATTAGGGTTGTGAAAATTCAATAAGACACGAAGTATGGAAGTACTTACTTGGATATTATCCTTGGAATTCTACTCGGGAACAACGTATAAACATTGATAGACAACAAAAAACTGAATATGAGAGAATGAAAGTACAGTGGATGAATATGTCTTCTGATCAAATATCTAGGTTTAATAAGTATAGAGATCATAAGAGCCTAATAGGTAAATATTTAGAAAATCTTCCTATTTTAATAATTAATAAAAAAAATTTTTCTTTGATTACAGATAAAGATGTTTATAGAACTGACCGCACTCTTGATTTTTATGCTGGAGAAGGAAATGAAAATCTTATTAAACTACATAATGTTCTAATGACTTATGTTATGTACAATTTTGACCTCGGTTATGTCCAGGGTATGAGTGACTTGTTATCACCAATATTGATGATAATGAACAGCGATGAAGTAGAATCATTTTGGTGTTTTGTGGGTTTCATGAACAGAGTTGTGAGTCTAATAAAAATTTATAACAAATTTCATTATAAGTAAATTACAATCTAGACAAATATTACATTTGTTTTCTGTTTTAGAATACAAACTTTGAATTAAAACAAACTGGGATGAAAAAACAGTTGAACGATTTGCATTACTTGCTTACAACTGTATCACCTAAATTAGAAAACCATTTAAAAAAGATGGATTCTAGCAATATGTACTTTTGCTTTAGATGGCTTTTGGTTTTGTTCAAACGAGAATTTATTTATTCTGATGTCATGCGTTTGTGGGAAGTATTATGGACAGATATTCCATGTGCAAATTTCCATTTACTAATATGTGTGGCTATATTGGATAACGAAAAGGATACTATTATCAATGAAAATTATGGATTAACTGAGATATTGAAAGTTAGTATTGTTATTAAATTTATTACTATTTACTACACTAATACCAAAAATTATTAAATCTGAAAAGGTTAACATTATTTTTTTTAACCAAATTTAACAGTTAGAATCTAAACATAGTAACATAAATAATTTATTCTGATTATTATTTTCAGCACGTAAATAATTTATGTGAACGAATTGATTTGGATAAAGCGTTAACTACAGCTTATAGTATTTATGAACAGTTGAAAGAAGCACAGCCGTCATTGCAAGATTCAGTTAATGAATTACTTGGATTTTCGATATCTCGCACTGAAACTATATTATCTAATGACACCAATTCTAGAGAAGACGATTATGAAAAGGCGTTATCAATGAATTATACATAATAACTAAACAATTTATGTGTAGAAACATATGACTGTGATCAAAGTAAAACTTTATAATCTCATAGTTTTATACCTTTTAAGAGATTATACAGATACTTAAATCAGTTTATATTAAGATGTATTCAAACAATTTATGTTATCTAATATTTATATAACCTACATATTATATTGATTATTGTTATACATTTTATTGTGATATTTACCTTTTTTGGTCAATAACTTTCTAAATGTTTAATTTGAATTTGATTTGTATTCAACAACACATAGATTGAAGTCTTTATGCTTATGTATCAGTCATTAACATATTTTATAATTCTTCAAACGCATTTTTTTATACAATATTATCCTTTAAAAACTTGTTTTGCTAACCACTATACATGATGATTTCATTAAATTATTTTGCAAATTTTTGTTTTCAAACATAGTAAATGTATAGATCTTCAGCTATTTTATGTTTTTGTCAGTATGATAATTCAGGGTATATAATTATTACACATATTTTTACTTATTATTAATGTAATTTGCATAATTTGTTCTGTACTTTATATCTGTTTGATATTTATTTTAGTGTATTATTTTGAATTAGGTACTTGGAATGTGATTTAAAGAATATAATTCTATATGAAAATGTATTTGTAATCTTGAATTATTATAATTTTATTATTTTTTTTTTAAATAAAACTATAAACATAGTTCATACAAAAAAACAAAAAAAAAGTGCTTTATTTAGTATATATTTATATGAAGATTATATTATTATTATACGAGGAAAATAAAGTAAGTTTAATTTTACATCATTTCATCTAATGAATTGGATTTAGGTAAATCTTCTAAAACGTCAAGAGTTAAATCATTAATATCCAGTTGCATAACTGAGTTTAACATTTCAGTATTACGATTCTCTTCAGGATTGAAAATGTATCCATTTGCTCTATCGATGTTTTTTCTCACCAATTCCAATGTACGTTTATCCTTCACGTTAAGTGGTATAAATGAAACAATATTTTGCCCCTCAATCAGGCTAACTATAGCTTTATTTAAACGATGATATCTATGAAACAAATAAATATTTTAATTATGTGAATTTATACTTAATATTAAAAAAAAAGACTATTTATAAATTACAATAGACAGTAATAATTAAAGTATGGTAAACGGTCTATAATAAAAATTTTATTAATTTCAATGATAAAAAATTAAAATATTAACAAGGTTTTATAGAATCTTTTTTTTCTTTGTCCTTTGCTCCCAAACATATGGAGTTTACCATCGTTATCCCACAGTTCCTTAAGAACAACTATCTCCATCTCTACTTACAAACTATTTTTGTGTCATTCTCTATTTTGTCTACCAAACTCTTCTTTGGTTTTCCATTACCTCTCTTTTCTTCTACATTTATTTTATAGCCACTATTACTTCCTTTAATTCACCTCTCTTCATAACAATCAGACCACCACAACCCTTCCCCTCTCATTTTGTCCACAATTGGTGCCATTCCTACATTTTCCCTAATAAATTTAGACAGCATCCTTTACAATACCACTGCTAAACCAACTAAATTGTTATCAATGTATAGTGGCTTAAAATTATAAATAATATTATCATTATGATGTGGATATTATACTGATATTTATAATGAAGTAGTATACAAAACAAGCATATTGTGAGATAGATAAAATTAAAAAATAAAGTTGTGTTTAAAGGTTTAATTTATTTGGAGTTTTTAAATATGCATTAGTTAATCAATAATGTAAATGTATAAAATAACAAAAATCATAGGTTATAAATATTATCACAATATTTAATTATACCATTAATCCATGTTTTCTTTAATGAATATTAATAATGATATTTAAGTATAAAGATACCTATAATTTCAGTTGAAATGATAATTATTTTTTAAAATATGTTCTTACCTAGAAGTGTGAGGATCATTTTGTAATGCATCCAATAAGTGATCAAGACTCAATACATCTGTATAATAATCCAAATTGAATAATAGCTTAGACTTATGTTTAACAGCTATATCTATTTTTGATAATATATTTATATGGGGTAATTCCATTTGATACATAGTAGATGTACACATCAAAAGTGCCGATATGTATTTACCTGAAAATTAATAATTATGAATTTATTATTATTAGGGTTGCCAGATTTTGAAATCTCCAAATTGGGATATCATGTGACCTTTTTTTATGTAACACTTATAGTATACTCGTATAGAGACAGATAAACCTAAAACCAAACCAATTAGATTTAATTATTTATTCATAGTATATTTACAATCTATACAGATAAGGTACAATAAATAAGTGTGGTGATATAAGATAACATTAATTATAGAATAGGAAGGCTCCTAACAGTGCCACCTGACCAGAAATTAGGTTTTATTTTTAGTTTTCCATTAGTTAATCAATTTTATATTTTTTTTAAGCATTGAGCATGTCTCTTTGCTATTGTCTTTTTAATAAACTAATTTAACATTTTAATTGTTAAATAAAAAAAAGTAAGTATCAATGAATATTTAAAAAAAGAAATTTGATTCTATTAATGTATATTTGGTAAGTACAGTTATTTAATGTATTATATAACTTATTATTTATAAATTATAATAATATAAAACTTTACTTTAAAAGATTAAAAAAGATAAATTTTAACCTAAAAAGTATAAAAAAAACATACCTGGATCACTACAATAATGACAATCAATGAGTTGAACACAACATAACCGCAAATCTAATTCATTTTTAATTGCAGACATAATATTTTTCATTGAGTTATGATGAGTGTATATTTCTACCTGAATCAAGTGAAACATTATTATTAGTTCATGTTTAATACTCTAAATTATAATTAATTATATACCTGTCCAGGACAATCAAAAAATAAATAATAATCAGTCAGTTTCCTCAATTTTTCTAACAACCAATCAAGCCTTTTTTCCAAGTATTCTATACAATAAATTAAAGCTCCATTGGGTCCTAAATTTACATAATCCATAACATCTTCGACAGTAATAAGTTCCGATATATCAATTGCTGCTTTGTAACACAACGAGTCATTGGCTGGATCTAATAAAATAAACAGTTTGATAGCTTAATTTTTTTCCGTCGATTAGTTGGTTTAAATAAAATAAAACAATACTATATACAATGAGTTAGTTGCAAAAATTAAAAACTTTATCTTAGTATAATATTAAAATAGTAAATTAATGATGACCTTAAGCCTAACATTTTTAAATTGATAGCTTTAAATTACATTAATAAAAACATAATTTTTTATTATTCAATAATCATAGATAGTTTACCTATATTAATTATAGCTACTCGTCTGCCTATTTCTTGTAGGTACTTGCTCATTTCATCACAATACGTAGTTTTTCCACAACCAGGTGGTCCAATGATGACTTGACCATATTGAGGCATAATGTTTGTTAAGTTAACTTTTTAAATCAGATTGGACAAGATTTGTTGTATAGCTCTTAAAGTTCTAAAGTTAGTGTTATTTATCATAAGAGAAATAATTGTTCTGCAATCTATGTTTAATGCTCGCATTAAACCAACAATATTCGAAGTTTGTGTATCGTCGTCCCGGCCAAAAAGCACTCTAACATACACAAAAAAATTATTAAAGAATTAAGATTAAATATAGATAATTTTTGAAATTTAAAACCTTACTTAATGTCGTATCCTTGATCTTCCTTTGAATAACAATCTGGCTTGACTAGATACAATGTTCCTAGTTTTGAATTTTGAGTAATTGCAATAAAAATAGTGTCCCTGTAAAATTTGCAAAGAGTTAGCATGTGTTCTCAATTTTATCGTTAAATACAAATCACGAATTAAATATTACTCGAAAACCGACACCACAAAATCTGTGTGCACACCGTCCAGTAGAGCTGCTACAGTTTTAAAGTTCATTTTGCACAACTGGCATTATAAAACTCACAAACTATCGTTAAAAATATACTTTTATTTACAATATACTCGGCGAATTGGCAGTAACGCTGTATTCGGAACAATTCAACATCAAAAATTCAGAACCAATGACTGGACAATAGACTAGTAGAACGTCTAGAGAACCGAGCGCTTGAAAATTTCAAGTCAAAATTCAGGTATTTTAATGATAATAGGCGGCATAGAGTAAGAATAAAAACAGTTTATATTAATTTATCATAGAAAAAAAAATATCTGCTGGACTTGGAATAAACAAAAAATTACACAATCATTGACCGCTGAATTCAATTATTATATATTTAAATTTTTACTTTTCGTTTAATATTAAAAATATATTAAAATATATTTAATATTAATATTAATAAGTATTTAGCCATGAAACCCAGAAGGCTCGGCTATAAATATTTATAATAGTATCTAAATATAATTATTATAATAATACAATTTACAAATTTACAATAAAATATTTTTATCACCTCTGTTTTATTTTATAAATATTATGACTTACAGCTATTAAAAGATCTAACCCGGGATGAGTAATGTTTAAATAAGTTTTTAAAAATTGAAACATAGACACCTCATAAAGCTGTTTTTTTAACACTTCTAACGAATAAGATTAGAGCGTTCTTTGAGGGAGTTAAACAAAAATCCCATGTATACAATCAGTAAAGGGTATTTTTTTCAAATTTTTAAATGTAAACTTATTTGTGAGCTGCAAAAGAAAAGAAAATTCAAAAGCAAATGTATAAACGCGTAATCTTACGATGTAATCCAACAAAATAATGTACTTAAAAATAACGTGGTCCGCAATTCAGAAGAAATTTTAAAAACTAGTTGCCACCCTAAAATCTTGATGTTATATTTTTTGATAATTGATAAGTGAGATTCTAATAATTTATAAATGTACCTAAAGTATTTTACTCATTGTAGCAACCCAAAATTTGAGTACCTAATCTATCAATAAATATTTTTAATAATAATAATCAAATTTAAATTCGTATCATTGTCCATTGTAGCATACTTACTGTTATTAATTTATACAAAAAACTTGATATAAAGGAAAAGTGTTGAAGAGAATATTAATCCCCCCCCCCCAAAAAAAAACTAAGTAAGCTCACACAGTACGAACTTATAAGATCGACACTAATAATAATCTAATTAAAGTTCCGGTGACACACTTTTTAGCTAGTAAATTTAAGCAGTGGTTAAGAATACTTCAATGAAAAAATTGTAGACTAATATTAAAAATTAAATATTTGACAATTAAAAACAGGAATTGCAAGATTTGATTAGGATAAAAAACTATTTCGAAATATATATAAGCTTTAAAATGTATAGTAAATTATCTATAATACTAAATACTGATAAAATGCAAGTACATAACATATAAATCTTAATATAGAAAGTTCCTAATGACAACTTGTTATTCAATAATTTTATTTTTTTTTTGTACTTCTTTTCTAATTTTATGCAATAAATTTTAAAACGAAAAGAAATTAGAAGACAACTGTATTTGCAACTTAATAATACTTATATAGTTTTGAAATTTGATTAATTAAGCACTCCTGACTTGTACCATTTTACGATGCACTATGAGCGGTATGTTATACATATTATAATTTATAATTCAATAATCGCAATAATAAACGAAAAAACAAAAATTTAAATATATCGTAATTAAATTTGGTGATCAATGATAATATGATTTTTTATTTATTTTAAGTCAAATATAATATTTTTCTTCCATGATATGAATATTAACTGTATCAATGACGAATGATAAAAGATAATTATTTGAGATTACACTACGGATTCACCATGCGGCAATCTGTAAGATTGTAACTGTTGTACTCATGTCTCATATTCATCATACTCATAGTATTTATTCCTCTACTTAATCTACTCCAATTTAGTAGTGTATTCACATCCGATATGTTAATAGCCCTTTCTTTTAATTAATTATCTATGTGATTTTCAACAATAGAAGTCAGTTCAATTTTTAAGGTAAGACCAAAGTATAGGCTTACACAAATATTTAGCTTAGGATCAAATAAAATGTTTCAAAAATAAATTTATCTTCCTAAAAAATTAACATTTGGATTATTTTGTGTATAATTATTTTATTTATTTTTAGTACTTTAATTTTTTTAGGTAATTAATTATTTAACTTTTTTTTAGATGGGGAAAGTTCATCAATGCCGAATAATCAATGAAACCAAAAACAAATTAGCAGCTAAAATATCAGAAGCAACAAATGTATTGTTACCTGAAAATTCTGGGTAATACAACATAATTATTTTTACATTTGAACATTTTATCTTTAATTGTTTCTATTTTAATTTGATTAAATAAATTTAATTCTTCATACCTAATTTTTTTAAACTAAATTATTGGTTTTTCTTTAAAGTTATATCATTGCTGAACCTGGAGAGAAAACAACAAAAATTACTCAAACACAGCTATCAAATTCAGTTGATGTGACTAGTGCTAAAAAACATTTTGATTTACAACTTGATTTTGGTCCATATGAGTAAGTTTATAATATGTCTTTGAATATATTAATATAATATATAAATATAAAATTAAAATTTATGTATTGTTTTAGTATTGACTACTCATTAAATGGCCGGCAGTTATTAATTGGAGGACGAAAAGGACATGTTGCTGCTATGGATTGGATTACAAAACATTTGATGTGTGAAATAAATGTTATGGAAGAAGTATATGATGTCAAGTAAGCCAATAGTAACTATAAACATTTTTAAAAAACTATTTTAAATTATCACTGATAAGAGAATGCCTTACCTACATGTGTTTTACTAATGTATAACATAGACATTTTGTGTTCTTAGTTTTAATATTATAAGTTACAACCTATTATAAAATTTAAATGTGAGAATATTATCTTAAGCATGTTTAGTGCATTTTAAAGTAGTAATATTTTGCTAGCTATAATTCACTTTAAAATTAAAATATCAATAAAAGCCAAAGAGATGCTCTAGATAATATTTTTACCTTTAAATTTAATAATAAAAAAATAGACTAATATTAAAGCTAACAACATAAAATGGATGGATTTTGCTTTACTCAAATATTCTTTGTCCTACATAAGTAAGACAGAAACAACACATGTGTGTGAGGTAAGGACATTCACTAAAAATAATATCGTGATCATAAGTCATCACATATCTTAATTGTTTATTAACAGGTGGCTTCACAATGAAAATCTTTTTTCTGTTGCACAAAAGAAGTGGGTTTATATATATGACAATCAAGGTGTAGAAGTTCATTGCTTGAAAAATTTAAACAATGTTCTACACCAGGAATTTCTCCCATATCATTTTCTTTTAAGTACTGCTGTAAGTTTTACATAACTTGCACAATAACTATTTAATATTATAATCATAATAGATTTAATTTCCATTTATATTTTATAGAGCGAAGAAGGTTTTTTATCTTGGTTAGATGTATCAATGGGAAAAATAATAACACAATTTAATGCAAAAATGGGTCGATTGAGCCTCATGACTCAAAATCCAAATAATGCATTGATCTGTTTAGGACATACAAAAGGTCATTTTAACTTTTTTCTAATTGAATAACATTAAATAATATTTAACCTTGTTTAATTTTAGGCGTTGTATCAATGTGGAGTCCTAATCTTCGGGAACCTGTAGCTAAAATACTTTGTCATGGAAATATGATTACATCACTTGCTATAAATTCTAACGGAATGTAAAAATAGCTTGATTATATTTCACTACAGTTATTTATAGTTTAAAATTAATTTTATTTATATAGGTATATGGCCACATCTGGAATGGATAGGAGTATTAAAGTTTGGGATATACGCAGATTAAAAGGACCATTACAAGATTACAAAGTTAGGACTAGTCCAAGAAGTATGGTATTCAGTCAAACTGGATGTTTAGCAGTGGCTATTAATAATGTTGTTGATGTAAGTATGATTCTCTCTTTTTTTTTTTTTTTTTGACATTCATAAATTGATATGATTGAATTGATAATTTTATAATCTATAGGTATATGAAGAATGTTGTTCTAAAACTATACAGCACGCTTATCTTAGACATAATATTGCTAGAACAATAAATAATTTAGCTTTTTGTCCATTTGAAGATGTCCTTGGAGCTGGACACGATGGTGGTTTTTCAAGCTTATTAGTACCAGGTTAGAATTATTTATAAGAATTAAATAGATTCCATACTTATTTAACACATAACTAAGTGCATATTATTAATTTTTAACATTTAATACTAAGGATCTGGTGAACCTAATTTTGATGCATTGGAGAGGAATCCATTCCAAACAAAGAAGCAACGTAAAGAAGCTGAAGTGAAAATGCTTTTAGAAAAGGTAGAGTTGTAACTTAAATTCTTCATTTTGAATTTTGTTAAAATTATATTACTTTTACTATAGATCCCAGCTGAAATGATAACATTAGAATCTACTGTAGATGAAGTTGACATAGATACGTTCCAGACTAAACTAACAGCTAGAAATTCACTACAGGTAAGTACTAACCATTAGAGTAAAAGTTATAATTTGTTATAAATTAAAACTCAATATTTCATTTCAACATGATGTATTTATTAATTTTATACTTATATAGACTGTAAAACCATTAAAAGTAAATATAAAAGTAAGGAATAAAATCAAGAAAAAAACCTTAGCTAACCCTTCAAAAATAAAAGAAAAAATATTAGAAGAAAAAACAAAGGTAATATTACATTTTGATTCACGGATTTAGATTTTTATTAATTTCAAACATTTTCATTATTCTTTCTCAGGAATTTGTTAGAGCACTAAATGCACGGCCTAAAGATGAGATAGATGATGGAAAATCAACAGTTTCAAAACGTTTCGGTGTATTAGATAGATTTCAAAACAAAAGAAATAAGAAGAAATAATTATTGTTTTAACTATTCTTATTTTCAAATTTTGCAATCATTTGTTAATTTTTTTTTTTTCATTTTTACAAACCATAAATAATATAAGTTATGCTTTTACATTTTTTAAGAGCATTCTAGTATTTAACTAATTGCGTGTATGATATAATTGTTTATAAAAAAACAATAAAGAAATTCATATTCAAGAACTGAATAATTGTCATCTTAATTTCTTGTACTTGTATCTCTTTCCTTTGTAGTTCTTCCACTGCTTGGTTACACTTTGATTATAGATAAATTATAGTCCTAGGTTGTGTGTTATCTTTTTCTAAGAACGTTAGCCCTTGTACCTATCTTTTTGTTAACGGCCCATTTATTTAGGTATGGTGTGTGCTAGGGGTGTTTGATTACAACAATCTAATCTGTATTGACTGTATTACATTCTATTCTTATTTTAAAACTTTAATATCCAAATTTTATTTATATAATCCCTCTTAAATTAATATTATTGTTTAATAATTTAAAGAAAAATTTGAAAAAAATTTTTGTTTTTGACAAACAGATAATACGAACAAGTTAAAGTTAATCTTTTTTTTCGATAATAATGCCACAGCTTATTTTTTATTTTGACCTGTAGATTCTTCAAAATTTTTAAAATAATATACATAAAACATCCATTATTTATATTGCTTAAAAATATTCTGTCTTCAATAATTGCTACAAACAACCTAATGTACTAGGATCAAAATTTAATTTAATTCAGATTTAAAAAAATGAAGCTTCAAGTTCAGGTGCCTATTAATAATAATAGTAAAATCTACTGGTGTAGATAAAGTATCCAAAGTATTTTTGAAAGAAAAAAAGTACTTTTTTTAAAAAACCACTCGAGTGCCAGATGAATCCAGGTTTCCAAATTACTATTAATTTTTTGGCGGGTTCACATATGACATTACCCTGCATGAACTAATAGTATATCTTAATTCGTGATATTACCTCGATATTTGTTATCAACAGTTTTTATCGTAGCGTGGGATATGTATATTTACTCGTATTATATTTATCGAAAAGCGTTGTACAACAATTAAATTAACAAACTTGTTTTTTCTGTACTTACTGTTTATCTAACGGACTGGTTGGGACGCTGGGATGCTACAGCAGAATCTGTGAAAAAAAGCCCATAACAACATTTATCGGAAAATAAAGCCCCGTACCAACTAAATATATTAATTCATATTTTTTAATTATTTTAAATTTTACCCTTAAACATTTTTTAAATTATGTAGATACAAATGATAATTATCGATAATGTTAAATGCAAATTGCGGTTATTTTTAGATATGTTAAAGAAATGTTACATACATATAGATAAATGTAATGATTATATTTAATTATGTAAATCATAATACAATAACAAATAATATGTTTAGTTGATACGAGGCTTTTTTTTCGGATTACCCTACAGCATCCCTTGCCCTAAAATATATTTTTTCCTATCGGTATAAACATGTCTTTTTACTCTACTTATAATAAATATGAATTTTGAAGGCGAAAGTCACAATCCTCTAATAAAATTGTAGGTAGATCTTTTATTTATAAAATATTAATTAATAACAATCATAAAGAATAAATTTAAGTAACCATTAAAGAAATAGGTTAATCAGTTTGATCAGTTTTTTTATACATTACCTACTTTATTAATTTATTATTAACACAATGTAACATTGAATGTGGGTGGGGCAATAAATTTGCCCCAAAAATTTTTGTTATTTAATATTTGCCCTTTAAATTATATAGCATCCCCTATCTAGTGGCCTTTTTATCAGTCCGCCCCTGTCTATGGAATGTACTCAATTTGTGCTAGCAATTAGCAATCTAGAACCATAGAACTTTACCGTATTTGAATATATGAATACGATGGACAATGGACCACTGAGGTCTGAAATAGATATTATATACTGGAGCAGAAGAGGGCGCAAAGCGAGGACTCGGCTGTAGAAACGATTAACGAGCCGTCGGCCATCGCGTTGACGTTACCCCCACCACAAAAAGGCAAAACATTTCAGTTTTACATAAGATGAACGTGTAGTTATGACTATTTTCGTTCATAATTCCTAATTTACTTCAATTATTTTCTTAATTCTTTAACAAATTAAACATAGTCAGGATTAGTCATTACCATGATTATACAAAATGTATTAGGAATTACATTGTTTTTAATGGTAAAATATAATAACAAATGTAAAATGATTTATATAAAATACTATTTTTTTTTTTAAAACAACAAGTTCAAAAATAATTAAATACAACATAATTTATTAATATTTACCATGTAAAATACCATATAATGGCAACTGGGAGTTCAAATCTGTGTCAGTATAATATATCAGCACGGCTTAAGAATATAAAAAATATATTTAATAATAATAATAATAATAATAATAATAATAATTATAATATAATTTAATATCTTAAATTCTGTTTATCAGATGTTACAAATTCGATATGCTGATTGTATTATCTATTATACTGGTCTCCATGTTGGACGCGGAGAAGTCAAGAAGTTTTTAGCACTTGTGTATTTACTATTTACTATTTTTTTTTTTTTGTAGTGTATACAAATATTAGATAATAATAAACATAAAAATCGTATGGTATGTCACATTGTCACGAACAATAATTTCTAGTTTATACAATATCTAATATCCCAATAAATCAATTTGTGTTCGTTCCAGATTCCAGAGCGTCGTATTTTGTGCTATACTCTTTAGTCTCTACTCTCTGGTGAGTTGACTAGAGTGCAAATTTTCATTCTATTCATCAACACTGATTTTGTCCCACAAAAAAAAAAAAAAATAACAGGTACAATAATATTTTATAATTATCATATTATAACTATAACTTAGCCATGCGTTTTTTTCGAAGTACAAACCGCGATGACTTGTCTATTTTTATTCTAAAATATTGGTCATAAACTTACAAAATTAAACCATTTAATCATGGACGCAACTAAAATGTAAGAGAGTGCTAAAAGACTTTTATAATAAGCAAAATTATTGTACACAAAAGAAAAATTTTAATATAATATCATAATATTCATATTGTTACAATAAATTAATTTTTCTGTTATTAGTTAATGCAAACTTATTTAAAATGTTTTCAGTATTTATATTATAGGTAATTTATCTTTCAATTCGTGTTGAAGCTAGATTTTTAAAACAATTTTATCGCATGCTTGTTCGAAGCCAATTCTTCATTCTTTGTATTATAGATAAATATCTTACACAGGTAATCGTTAACTGCAAGGATCTAACAGTTATGATCATTTTAAAATGTACAGTTTAAAAAATATCATAACTTGTTTAAAAATAATAATATCATTAAAAGGCTATGTGGAGCCCTGGATAATAATCTTACCTTATAATTTTATAATAAGTTAATTCACTTTAATATCAAAACTAACAGTACAATACTGAAACCGGTGAACAAAAATTTGTCATGTTGTGCGTGTGTAAGATGGAGATAACACATGTGGGTACTGCGTAATTTTAAAAATAAAACCTACTAAATCTACATATTTGTACGCCTTAGAACCTACAATAATAAATGCATTTGAAGTTTCTATTTATAATATTTTAATAAATTATCAATTTTACTGGTTAATACTTGTAAATTATTAATTATCAAATAAGAAATTTTACAAATATTGTAAAAAACCAGTATAGACAATTTGGGAGTGCTAATTTTGATATTGGAAATGCTAAGCACTCCTAAGCTCCCCCTAGTTAAATAGAAAGTGTTATATTCAGCGTTTATTTTAAATAGTTTAAATATTAACTAAATCCATTGCCTGGTACTCACCTACCCTTTTATATACCACTGTTTATACTTACTCTTTTTTAATGACTTCTTTCAACAGATTCAGACATATAAAGGCATTTTTATGCCCTGTTGACCTGCATTCATTGCATGTTTTCTTTTTTGGTATATGTTAATGTTTTCATATTCAGCGTTTATTTTAATAACAATAATAACCATGTAGATACATAATTTCATTACAGTATATATAATCAATACTATTTTGTAGTACATATGTAGATATTTTTTTCTCAAAAGCAATATATTATCTTATAAAAAATATTTTGTATTATAATTCTGTGACTATAATATATATTTATCAAAGAGAAGAAAAACAATCTACATACATCTACCTAAAATAAATTATTATATAAAAATAAATTTATATTGTAAATCGCTTGATAAGTTACCAATAATACAGTGCATATAATTATTATTATATTATTCAGGTATTGAAATGGAAAAAAATGTTTTTATTTTGTCAGAGCAATAGGTCACAATACTAATTTTTTATTAATCTGTTAGTGGGTTAACAGGAATACAATTTAAAAACATAGTTTGAATTATGGTATAAGTATTCAATTAAGTTTCATATGAAAACACCTAAGTAGTTTTGCATGTTAATTTGCAGTTTTTATTTGTACCTATGTCCAATGCCATAACTGAAAAAAAATTTCTGGGGGTCCAACTTTTTTTATTAATATAGATACTGAAATTTTATAGTCAATAAACTATACTCACTGTTAAATGTGTCTACATATAAAAATTTCCAGGGGGTCAGGACCCCAAGACCCTCTCCCCAGTTACGGCCTTGCCTATGTCATTGTGTAAAGTCTAGTTTGTTACATTTTACGGGACATTAATAATAATGCGAAAAGTTATAATTTAAATACTATAGGATTAGAGTACTTCTGGGTTATCTCGACTACCACAATTTTTAAACAAAAAAGTATATAAGTATTTATATTATATTTTTGATATTTAATTAATATTCTGTTATATATATATCTAATTTTTTTTTTATGTTTATTAGGTATTTATCAAATAAAAATATTTGGATTGTAAATTGTATATTATGTTGATACAAATTATAACGCAGTAATTTAAATTTATAGATTGACAATTTTATCTAACCAACAATATATTATCAAGTTATTTAAGGTAGGTGTTAAGTTTTGATTACTACAGTTAATCATAGTTATAATTTTGTGGACCCTCAACCACTGAAACAAATGAATGTCTTTGAAGATTGGAAAAGTGGTGAAATAAAAAGCAGAGAGATATAGTTTGTCCATTATGTAGATTTATAATTGAGACTGAATATTTTTGACAATTAAACTTTGTAAATGATCCATTTTTAAGAATTATTATAGATGTTAACCTAATTTAACATATTTTCCTCTAAAAACAAATTATTCATTTTGAATTTTGATTTTAATTATTTAGTTTTCTTTTTAAATTTTAAGATATTTTATATACTTTTAAATTATAATAAGTTATTTTTATTTGTTAAATGCCTAATACCTAATAAATATAAAATACTAGCTATATAACCAACTTTGCCTGAGAAAAAATGAACAAGTATAATACAGAGTGCTATTTTGATGTGTTAGGCGACTGCAGCATGACAATTTCTAAGGAGTTGTGTATAGGCAATTGTTTGTAGCCTTTTCTAGTTTCGTGTCTATGTATGTAAAGAAAATGAACATTAGTGTGTGTGAGATATATTGCTTTGTGAACTTTTTCAATTGACATAGGTGATCTGCCTATTTCGGTTTATATCTAGGTATATATTCAAACGTGATGATTCAATCCATAATCTTATTTTTTTTTATATCTTTAAGAACAATATCTGAAATTGGGAGAAATTATAGAGTAATTTATGAGTCAATAATACTGATATTGCTTTGGATTGTGTTCGAAAATTTTGATTTTGCTACAAATGTTGTCTATACTCTTTGTTAGTTTCATTAACTTGATAATCATGTAGTTATATATGTAGTACCAATATAAATTTCTAAAGAAATAAATCACAAACTAAATGATAACACAGCAAAATATCACTGTCTAATGACTAAGCTGCAGTCATGAAATAAACTTGTAATTCAGCTAAGTAACTCAACAATTGTTTTTGTTGATTTGTGTGTCACCTTGGTAACACAAATGAAAAAAAAATATTCTTAGCTATTATATTTTATGTAATAAATTAGCGATTTTTCATACAAACCGTGTTATGATATTTACTTAAAACAAAAAATCAGCCAAATCAGTTGAGCCATTCTTAAGTGATGATCTCTCATGCATGAAGCAATTGATTTTTATATTTGTGGATATATAACTAAATGTTAATTAAATTTCAAAAATATGATATGTTTACCTATATACTTTTTTATTTAAAAAACTGTGGTAGTAGAGATAACTTATTTAATATCTAAAATAGTCATGATAATCCCCAAAGTATCAGGATCAGGGTGATCTAATGATGGTTTTATACAAATGTATTTAAAATTTAATTTTTAGTTTGGACTGAAAGGTCAGAAAAGGCAAAGTATAATGTTGACCATTTTTCTTTTGTTTAGGTTGGAGGCCACAGCTCACAAATTAGACATTTGTCTAGTATAAATAAAATAATACCTAGATATTTTGCTTTGTTGTGGAGACAGGATTTAAATTGTTTATTCATATTTTTTTCTTTTTTGAGGGGCATAAAAATAGCTTCAACTTGTCATGTATATGTACATACATAATTTTATTTTATTTTATAAATAAAGAATTATTATTATTGTTATAATAATCAAGATAAAAGCTGACTTCTTTTTCTCTCATTTAACTAGAAAGATCCCAGTACAAAACTGTTATCTTTATTAGTCTAAGGCAATTGTATCAATGAGTTGTTGGGCTTGATGTATAGTATAATGTCTGGATGATTTAATGGTTATATAAGGATGTAAGATAGATCGAATTCGAAAGATAATTATATTTTCAAATAATTTTATTTATAAATAAATATAATACACATTTGTTCAAAAACAATTTTATTTAATTCAATATAATATTCTAGTTTAATGTAATATTTTATTTCAAGGTTTCCATGACAAACTAAACAATTACTGAAATGCTGGATAACTTCAATGGAATAAAGAAGAATGCTCATTTTGCAAAAAAAAAAGTTGAAACAAATTTAAAACTTCATCAATATGCAATTCCATCAAGATATGGATTTAAAGGCAATATAAAACAACACTATTAGAGTTTTTGACGATAATATAACCTAACCTAACCTAGTTGTTTAAAATTAGATTATTAATTACTTAAATATCCTATTATAGTATTTGAAATTATTTCATACTGTCTATCAAAAAAATATAGATATACGAGAACATTTTAATTTTGATTGTATAATAAGACATTTAAAGTAATAGCAAAATTGTCCAAAATGTTTACTAATAATCATAATCTTGGTAACTTAACTAATAGTAATATTGTAGCATATGTAGATTTAGTTAGTTCTGATGATAGTGTTGATGATATGGAGTATGACATGACTAGAATGAATACTGATTATACCCAGAGTAACATTGTAGCAACTCAAAATTTGACTAATGATTTAACAATTAATGATTATAATAACCAAATTGAAATGCATACTCTATCATCAAAATCTACTGTTGTTAATTTAGAGAAAACTATTAATACACATCCCAATAGAGGAAAGATGTTAAAGAGATCAATAGTTCCAAAAAAGAAAACTAACACAACACCATCTATTTGGATCAGCACCAATTACAATCGAGGTAGATACCATCGAGTCAGACACTTTTTAGCTTCTAAATTTGTAGACAGGTTAAGATTACTTGAACGAAAAAATAATAGATTAATATCAAAGATTAAACAATTGACAGTTAGAAAACAACAACTGCAAGATGTTCAAATAAAATATTTGGAACTTAAAGAAAAAGTACTTGAATCAGAAGAGAAATTATTGATGAATGGTATTGATACATCAGAACTTTCAGCATTTTCTTTAGCTAATGAAGATCAAGATATACTAGCAATCAACGATACTAAATATGATGTATTATTAGAGTGCAAGTTAGACAGAGAAAATCGAATACCTAATAATAATCTTACCAATGGACGCTCTATTACTATAGAACCACGAAATAGAAATTAAAATAATTTCTCGTAGTATTAAATAAAATCTTAAAATTCATCATAAAGTAACATACATTTTGTAATTTATTATTGTTTTTTGTAAGATACTTAATATACAATATTATACCTTAATATTTTCATCATATCTTTAAGTACTTATTTTGATTTATAAAAAATACTACTTAAATAATAAAAATAAATAATATATGAAACTAATTTAATATTCTTTTATGTGAGTAAAATATCAATAACTACTTTTAAAAATTATTAATGTTAGTTGTATATTTGATATTACATTGTCTTATTATTAAGACTTCAGTTAAAATAAGATGATAAAAATAAATTAAAGAACACATATTTTTATATTTCTTATTTTTTATTAAAACTACATTTATTTAACTTATTTCTTATTCTAAGATATATATTAATTATAGATACATAAACAACTAATTTTTAGTTTATTAATAATTACTACTGTCTACTATAATAGTTAATGATAATATTATGTATGTTTATTATAATGTGTTATGATATAAGATGAGTAAGGTAATACAGAATTTAGATTTAGAAAAAAGACTAATATATATAAGCATTATCTGAGGAAATTATAAATATTTTCAATATTTATATGTTTTTAGCCATACATTTTTTTTATGATATAAATAATTTATCTATTTATTATTTATTAAATTAGTAAGATAGTGTACAGCGAGTTTTGAAGTTTTTGGTAAATCTATTAATTTAATAAATTCTTGCATTAGTATCTGTACTATTAATTTATATTTTTTTTGGATAATAATGTATAAGGGTTTTTAAAATTATGGACAGATAACCCAATATTAAAGAATTACAATAAATCATATAATCATATTATGATCAATAAAATATTTAAAGAGAAATCGAGCAAAAATAAAAAAAAATTTTTTTCATTAATCTTTTGTTGAATTATGCATGTGTATATAATTAATACCACTGACAAGTTTATAATTTTTATTGGAATTTCAACAATATTATCTGAAAATTCAGTGGTATAGCCAGGGGGAGGGCGAGGGGGCTGGAGCCCCCCCCAAATATCAAAATAATTTAAAAATTGTTTTAATTTTTAATGGTTTATGTGGTTTATGAAAATTGCTACAAAAATCTTAAATTGTACTTTACAAAAATTGATTAGCCTCCCTAAAAAAAAATCCTAGCTACGCCATTGAAAATTCAATTATGTTGAATTATTAAAACGATAATCCAAAAATAAAATTATTGGTAGATTTGGTAAAAAATTAAAAATAGTCTAATTTACTGAGGGTGCAACAATATCAAAATTACTGTTAATCTAAAAAGAAATGTCTTCATTTTAATGATTGACAAATATTTTTTTTTGAGTACACTTAACATTTTTACAATAGTAAAATATTACATAAATTAATAAAGAATTTGTTTTTAGTTCAAATTCTAAAACATTATTTATGATTAAAACAAGTTACTCTTTAGGATGTAATACCTATCTGATTATAAATATTTAATTTGATAACTAAGATTAGTTATTAGAAAGAGTTATTAGTTAATAATGATATACATATTTTTTTTTACTGTTACTAAGTCTTGGCAGGTGGGCTATGGTTGGTACTAAAATTACAGTGATTATAATATTTAAATAGGTGCATTACAAAGGAAAAAACAACGGTGGAGTATAAAGTAAGTTTTTCATTAGATTGTTATTGTTGAAGAATAACAATAATTATCAAATATTGTTATTTTCTTCAGGCATCATATAGGATTTTAGATTTTGTACAGTATCACCAAATTAAAATTATTCCTTCTAGAAACTAATAATGACAACAAGTGTCAATGTGTCATAGTCTATTTTATCTAATTAGTAGTAAGTTATATGAAAAAACTTAATGTTTTAGCTTAATAGAATGGAAAATAAATTACAACTTAATGAATTAAATTACATTTATATTTTATGCCATGGACTGGTAAAAGTAGATCTTTTTTAACTTTTCTTCTATTGTACTCCTTGAAAAACTTTTCAAGGACACAGATATAACGACACTATAATTTATACTTTTATTAGCACAATATAAGATTTCACTTAAATTATTAAAACAATTGGGTAATTGACAAATTATTAGATTAATTTATTATGGATTATATGATTTACATATTGCAGTTCAGTTTTAATTTTAAAAAAATACATAAATTGAATTACCTATTGGTTATAGATTAAGTACTAATAGTAACTGGTCAATTTAATAACATTAATTTACTGATTCATCTATTTTGAGTAGCCACAAAGAGAAAGATAACGCCCTTGAGTCTATCACGACTATAATTTTTAGTTTTAAAGTATAGTAATTTGTCCTTCTATTTAATCCTTTTTTTTCGTGTAGGTATTATTGGTATTAATATTTAATGGATTTTGTACTTCTGTATTAATCATTTTTAGAAATATAAACTCAAAGTATCTATCATACTAATTGTACATATATTTCAATAAAAATTACTTTTTGAACATTTTTTTTTTACAACATAATCAAAAAATAGCCAAATTAATTTATCTAACCTTATTTTTATGATTTCTGATAGCTTATTTTAGTTATGTATAAAACCTCCATTAGGGGTTAAAAGTAAAAATTCCCATGTACTTTCCAATAGGTGTGTATTTAAAGTGAATTAGATAATATCATATTTTTCAAGTTTAACATTTGGTTCACAAAAGTTTTACTTTTGTAAAATTTTACTATGTACAAAAATGAATAACCTTACTTAACCAAACGTTTTAGCACTTTTTGTGCAATATCTAGTAAGTGAAACATTTGTAATTTCCTATTTATTATTTTTATTTTATAATGATGGGAATATATTATTATTATAATTTCTAAGTACCAAATAGATTTGATACAGCTATAATAGTATTAAGCAATGAATAAGGAATATTAGCCAAAAACAATTATAGTTGTCATGTAACGTAAATAGATGGCGCACCATGTATATCTGTGATCCCAAGTATGACTATAATTTTTTACTATTAACGAGTTAAATTATTAAAAAAAGATTCTCAGCGGAAAAACCCCGTCAATTTCTAAAAATTTTCTAACCTTCAAACTTATTTTTTATAACTTTAATGTTTGCCATATTTATAAAAATCGCATTATTTTTAATTAAAATATTAAATTTTGTCAACATTCAACTTTAATAGCCTACAAAAAATTATGCCTATTTATTCAATATATTTCTGTATAATATCATTAAGGAACCTTTTGGTTTGTATTTATTTTAGATTTTTTGATTCGCATAAAAAAAATGTCATCAATTTGAACTATTTTGAATAGTTCTGAGAATTTAATATAGCCATAAGATAATAACTTGTTACTGTTTTCTCTTTGATACGAGAAACAACTATACAAGTTGAAGACTGAAGTTTATTTCAATACTCAAAAAGTGTCGTCAGATACACCCCCAAAAAAACTGAGAAAATATTACAGTAGCTTTATACCTGAACTTCTCACTTGTAGATAATTCGTCAAATCAACATTACATATATATTTTGGTACAAATTTTAAATTTCTCTTAGAAATATTTGAATTATAACGAAACTGATCACAAGAATGATGCAACAATTAAATTTGTTTAATGTATGTTAAGCTTTTCTATTACGTCATCTGCTCAACAGCCAATAAGAAATTATTTCAGTTACGCCGATATACTACGCTAGATGGCCCTATTTTTTTACTCCACTGAGCCATATCTGAAAACCACGTTAGTTACAATTTTTCGAGTGTTTTGAGCAGCTTTTAAGAGTTTATCGTTAGTAGATAGTTCTATACAGATAAAATCTTGTATATCTGGTGCATTCCAATTAAAATATCGGGTCCTAAAGTGCCGATTCCGGTAGCCTTGGTTATCCGTACAGCTAGGGTCAATAAACAGGTGAGTGCTATAAGTATTTGTCGGCTTTATACGGAAAATCAGAATTAGAAATGTACGTTACAGGTTTATTTCTGTAACTTATATTTTTACTTCTGATTCCCACAATGATGAAACTGGTCTAATCGCCTTTGCGTGAGGGATGGCTGTAGGCAATGGCTTTAAGTAAAGGCTATGACCAACCAGCGACGATGATCTGCAACCAGACCTCGTATTAACTTGGCTCTGAATGGTGATTGGACTATCTGAGTGGTTCATTTTAATGTAATGTATTAGTTGTTATATTATTCAACTAAATACTAAATTGTTATATATATCATTAGTCATATACATTATTAGTTAGTGAATACTTAACTAAATAACTGAAATATTTTTAATTTATATAATAATGACTTTAAATTTAATATTTGGAAGTAAGAAACAATTAAAAAAGAATTGTTATGAATTTAAGGTTTGTAATCTGGAACACGAAAAATGAACGCTGGCCGTCATGCGCCAAGCGGCAGGTTTTCGAGAGTGTTGTCATAAAAATCATTAAATAAATAGGCAGGGGGCACCACCGTTAGGTTAGGTTGCACTTGTATCTCTTGGAAATTTATAGCAGGTGCACAGATATGTGTTTGCATCTGTCCTACGAATATTGCATCGTGTGAAAGAAACTTTTCATGTTTACGGCGTTTAAAAACATATCTGCAAATAAAAATAGGCCAAGAACATCTTAATAGTTTATGTTTGTTACAAATTGAAAAAAATAAATTCATTGATGTAGAAAATGTTATTGATGAGTTCAATAGCAGTGTGTCAGTTTTTGAACTCCGCTTAGCTTTAGCAAAATTAATAATGAAATAGGCCGTGGTTAATTCATTAATTGGTTGCTGAAAATCAATTTTAGGGTGGGTATAAACAACGAGCCTGAGTCAAGCGATCATTTTTGTGTCCCTTGACTATAGTTAATGCATTTATACTTTTTATTTTTATGTGTTTTTATTATATTGTATATAAATATATATATTTAATTTTTATACAATTTGATAAAATGTATACTTTTTTACAATTATAGATTTTTTAGCCTACTAATTCGTTGATTGTAAAACTAAATTTTGTTGTAAAATAAGAGATCAATCTTAAAAACATAAGTTAATATTATATTTTGTCTACTAAAAACTTTTGATTTAAAAGTTGGATTAGCCTGATTAGCTATTTAAGGTATTTATTAAAGAACAATTTTGACAACAAAATTCTTAAATTATTAGTATGTGTAGTTAACATGTTACATGTATTATTAAATTATTGTCAATATTGCATGTAAACAATTTTAAAAATTTCAAATGTCTCAAAGATCTAAACTATTTTATAAATGGTATTATGTTTTGAAAATACTAATTTAAATTTTTATTGAAAATTTAAATAGTGTAAGATTATTTATTTTTGATTTACAAAAAAAAAAACAATATTTTCTATTTTTATTTTTATTGGTAATATTTACCTTGGCTCATTTCCATCTTTAAGTACGAACTGTTTCCATTTGCTACCAGAGATTAATCATAATATTTCATATTGATCCATTTGCTGCCATAAAAAGTAACACGATATCAGATTGTATCGTAAGTAAACTAGATCCCCAAACACACACAAAAAAAATATATATATTTAAAAAACCAATTATTCTACTGTCTAAAAATTTACAATCAACATATGCTTAATAATAACATTATTAGGTATATTAAAATCATCGATTTTACAAATATTAATCTTAAAATTATGCCCTTTCGTTTTAACAATATATTTTAATGTTTAATAAATACTTTAATTGTCTTAAACACTTATAAATTACAATAATATTAACAATAGTTGTACCTAAAATTATTGATGAGAATTCTTATTAAAATTAAATAAATAATATCCTTGTACTAACTACTGAATGATTAAAATAATGTTGAACATTCAAATTATTTGAATATAAAAAATATATATATATGTAATTTTGTTTTTCCCTACAAGGTTACAAAATGTGTCATTTTTTTTTTTCGAAAACGAATGTACAAATATACATTATAATCCACAAGGAACTATATATGTACCTATTATTTAATACATAAATAAATGGTGAAAGTTTCAATTCTCTATAAGAGGACTATTATTGTTTGAATTAGAAGCAATTAACCGAAATAAATTTTGCATAAAACTAGTCTTCGTAAATTTCACTATAAAAAATAGATAATTCCGTTGATAGTTATTCCTTATACTTAATGAAACTATTAAGAAAATCATGTAATGAAATGTTTAATAAATCAATTATATACAGTTTTCAATCTTTAGATAGGTGATATTTATGAATCGTTCGCAACACTGTCCTTCTTTCTTTAGTAGTGGTCACAAAATCACAAATTTTAAAAGATTAGAGACTAGGGGTAATAATAATATATTATATATTTATTTTATAATGTTATATTATTAAATATCTACAATGTAGTAAGTTATACTAGTTATCAGCAATTACTATTTGTTATTGTATATCCATTTATTTATCTGTTAATTTATTTATCGTTTATCTTGTTAAATTTATCTGTTTTATCTTTCAAAGAAGATTATGGCTCTACTCAGAATTTTAAATAATAGTTATAAATACAATTTATAAACGCAAATCTATATTAAACATTCATAAGCAATTCATTTGCGTATTATATTTATTAGACATATTGAATAGAATCCTTTTTTATCACGTTATTATCATTTATTAATACAATTTTATTGATGAAATTAAGCTAAGATTCTTTAATTTTATATACACAAATTATTTAATAAGCCAATGCTGAACGTTCATTGAAAAATCGAGGCTAATAATATTAGCCTAATATTATTAAACTATTATAGGTATTTTAAGCGTACAGATTAGCTTAATATGTTGGTTCCAGAGATGCAAACAATTTACTGTAAATTTTTAGGCCAGGGGCACAATTATATACTGTTTGGTGCCTAAAGGTAGGTCGTAGGTAAATGTCTTGACCTCTGAACCCTTTGAGGCTTAGCCTTCGGATGTGGATCCCATTAGACTCCGTGGGTGGTTAAGTTGTAAAATCATCAATTAAGGGTTTCCTAATAGAACATCACATACCTTGTGTATTAGAGACAAATGCAAAAGATATATATCGTGTATTTAGGGTGTGGTACATGTAAAACGAATTCTTTCATACATTAATTCTATTGTGTAGTCTTAGTATGTCGATAACATACAATAGCCATAGAAAATATAATATAAAAGATGTTCAATTAAAAAAATGAAAATGCTAAAATCAAATTATAATAAATCGAATGTCCACATCTTGTATACCTATATAATATGCGACCGCATTACTATATTTGAATAGAATACACTATAGGTGGTTAGATGTCATCGGTACAATTGTACAATATAATAATAATCTAAATCTACCAATAATAAACCATTACGGAGTTATTTTATGAACGACACAATTATACCTATATAGACTCATGATTTTTGTCTACGGCATACACGATGCAGGTATAGGTAGGTACAATCGAAAGTTTTGAATTTTTTTTCACAATGAAATTTACGTTTTAAAGTTTAAACTTTATGTGCTTTATTATTATAAAAATTTAAATCTCAACTTTTTTATGCTGAATTTATATAATATCAAATATTAAAATGTTTGAATTTCGTTGGAAGAAAATTTTTTTTTAGATCCTATAAATAAAGGCTATTAATAAGTTATTATTACAATACGATATTTTACGTGTTTTTTTATACATATTATTATTGAATATGGTTCTAATGTTTTCTTATTATTTATTATCCGTACACAATAGTTAAGAAAATAACGTAGCACTAACATTCTAAACATAATAAAAAATAGTCTATGATTGAATAAAAACCTGACATTTCTCATGTTTCTATTTACGAGTATAGCGAGTATATAGAGTTTATGCGGTTGTTACTTGCTAAAGAATAATATTAATGATATTTTAGATTTTTTTTGATAATCACTGTAGATACATGTGTATACAAGTTAACGTCATTATATAGGTACTCGCGCGTATTTATAGTAGTATGGTATATAATGATATTGATGTGTCATGTGTAGGTATGTATATAATAGTTTTTTATTTGTAGTTCGTCTGGGATCAAGTTTGTTGTGTTTATATATTTTGTATGTAATATATACCAAATACCTACATAGATATAAATTATAACTATACTACATGATAGTTAATATCTACTAATAGTAGGTAGGTAGGTACTATAGTTATAATTATAAATGAATGGTTTTATTCGAGAGTCATACATTGTGTAATGTGTATAGATAAAATATACCTATATTTTGTTATCCATGCAATTACGTTAAGCGTACAGTAAAAACCTATATTTATTTGTCTCAACTAAGGAAGTTTTCTAATTTTAAGGTCGATCCGGTTTAAATAGTTAGGAAAACAAACATTTTACTTAACAAAAAAACATATAATCTAAGTTTATACATAACTCGTAATAGTCTCTAATAATCATATATTATTAATACATACACGATGCACATTAATGATAGATGATACAGTTAATCATTGACATCATCATCATTCCATTGTTCATAATTTTGATAGATATTAGCATTAATAGTATTACAAATTTAGACATCTTGAACTATCCTCTAGGCTCCAGTACTGTAATTTGTTTTAGTTATTAATATATTATTGTTGTTTAAAAATTTAATAGTATAGGGATAAGATATACATTTTGAATTCTTATATAATTGCCTAAATTATTACCATAACACCTATTACATGGATAGCTACAATATCCTGTTTTCGCGGAATTAAAATTGCAAATAGTAAACATATATAATAATAATAATAATAATAAAATTAAAAACAGCCAATATTTTTAAAAATAACATTATACTTAAAAAAGTTAAAAACTAATAAATTAACTGGCCAAGTATCTTTTATTTTATTTTTTTGAAAAACTATTGTACTATATTTTGTACTAAAGAATTATTCACAAAGTTCTTAATATTCATTGTGAGATAACAAAACTAAAATAAAAAAATGTATTCATCGCTCTGCCCAGAATCTAAAACCAAACTATACCTATCATAAATTTATAAAACTTGTAACATAACATTATGTCTATACCTATTCTGATTGTTCAATATAAAATCAAATAAATAATACCGTGGATTTTTGTTAGCATTATTTAATTTATCAAACGAATCCATTTTTGTTATCATTTTATTGAGCAATTGGTGTTTCCACGATTGTCTTATACACTTTATTTTATATTTGATTTAAATAATCTACATAAGTTTTGTACAATAATAAGTTTAAATAATAACGACAAAGGCTTAACAGAAAGACTTATTGCAGATAAGAGAAACTGCATACTCTGGCCACTCCTGGAAGAGTCTAATATTAAAAAAAAATTATAAAACATAAAATTTTAGTAATGACAACAGCAAGAGCAAACACCCACCCAACTTACGTTCCTACTATGGTCTATATGTATATTATAATATATATAACCAGTGGCGAATTTATGGTGATTGAGGGAGGTGGCCAATGGGTGGGTACTAAGTAATCTATCTTACATTGGCCTAAGTAAATATACAGTATTTATTAGTAATTCTATTAATCATCATTATAAACCATTTATTATAAATATAACTTTTTCATAATAAGATATAATATATAAATATATTATATATTGTGTAAAGCACGTAAAATTATTTCTTGTGTTCCTATCGATAGAAAAAAATGAGATGTGTATGTATATCGTGTATGCATACTATTATATTTCCCCCTCTCCTTGGGACTTGTCAATAACCGCCCCAGCTACATATATGTGATTATATGAGTTATGTTTTTAGGTCATACTTTTCAGTGATTTCATAAATTAAATAAACATGGTCAAGTAACGCAAATAGATAACTAAAAAATAAATTTTATAATTTTATTTATTTATTACACTTATATTATGCAGAATAAATAGCAATAATAGCATATATTTGTTACATAAATATTTATATGCGATTAAGCGAAGATTTCATAAATAGCCTACTTAGTTAATCGTGATTTTAATATATTATAATACCCGGTACTGTAAGTTCCAATGCGTATTTTATTTTAAATTTAAAAGCGTGTTGATTTATTCATGTTAATACAGTACAACTTATAATAATTATTGTTTATTTTATTATTACCATGCGTCATGCCTCCATGTTTTTATTTGTTAACAACGTATCTATGTCATATTATACTAAACATATTATATATATAATTATAACAGTAGTCTCTTTATATAGGTACTTTTTACAAAAATGTAGCGTATATTATTTATCATATAAATATAAAATACATAGATGATTAAAATTCTAATATTACGCTGTAATTGTCTTATAAAATAAATATTTTTTCAAATTATTTATTATTTAAATAATTATAACTTCTAAATACATATTTACATTTTTGAATATCAATTTATATATTTTTTTAAATTCTTTTAAATAAACAATATTCATTTTTAAGTATAATTAATAACTGCATAATTTGTATTTGTGGATTTAAATCTAAACAGTAAACTGAAATTTAATCCCGTGTGTGTATAAATATCGCAAATTTAATTCTAATTTGTATCATGTCATTCAAAATCATGTATATTTTTAAAGTTTAAATAAAAAAAAATCTATGAAGCAAAGTTCAGTTGAGTACTAGGCTTGACTAAGAGATTACATTTTTTTTAATACGACTTGAATAAAGATCCCTCTCCAGCGGAAAGATTTTTGTTTATTTGAGTCACTCCGTTATAATTAAGTAACTTTTTGAAATGTTTTTTAACAATAATATTAATTTTTACACGAAAAATATATCTTGACTAGCGGTCGTGTTGAGCAATATTTAAGCTTTTTTAGAGCACAAAAATTTGGAATTTGTAGTACTAACTATATTATAAAGCTAACAGAAATATACATAGAATGTCGACTAACACGGTAAGTCTTTATATTATTTACAAAATGTAATCATATAAAAGTTTATCTTATTTGTGTATACGCTTCAAATTTTTCGATGTACCTACCTTTAATACAAATAATACAATACATAGTAATACATAAAATACTAAACTAATAATATCATAGTAATTATTGCTGTAGTAATAACGCAACATACTAATAAAAATTAGTGATTACTATATAATGTACGTAAAATATTATTATGACGTATATAGGTACACAAATACGAGCACGCGACTGCAGTACGCGTTGAAACGAGAGACGATGATGACCGACGCGATCGTGTTTATGACTGTGTGTCCAAAACAACGCGAGCGTTACACGATGACCGATGTGTACATTATAAATTATTATAATACAATAATAATATTCTAATAATTTGTGTTTATCATATAGCGCTTAGAACAAAACTGGTTTCCCGCGAAACAGTCGCGTTTTATTATTATTATTATTATTATTATACAATGATATCATAGCCGTGTTGGCGAATAATAATAATAATTATTGTAAAATGTAATTATATGGGGCGCCCGCGACGCGTAGTCCGCGTAAGTTGTGCGTATCACGGAGAAGGGGCCAAGGAGCGAGAAAAAACGCGCGCGCGTCGCGTCCGCAACCGAGCGGTGGCGACTGGCGACGGCGGCTCGTGGAGAGCAGCAACACGCAGTCCGGCGAGTACCGCGCGGCGCTGTAGATTCGATTTTCGACCGATGATCGCGACGGACGCTCTGTAATAATATAATATTATTATAATATTAATGACAGTTGTGCACCTTTTCGTTACCTTTTACTCTCTCTATTTTCATTATTATATTTTATTGTTTTAAATCTGTTCGATTTTTTTTGATTTTTATTTTCGTTAGATACGCCAATATTCGATTCGCTATATATCTCATCGTCCATGTATATAATAATTAAATTAATATAATATCGTGATTAGTTCTCTATTGGTTATTTTCCATCGGTAATAATTACAAATAATTACGATAATATTATTATTGTTGCATTATACATTATATACATACATCGTGCGTTTGTACCTGACCGCGATATATTTCATCCGCGTGTACAATATTATACCTATAACCATCTTAAATCGCAATATTTCAATATATAATTTATAAATTAAATTATTGTGTCACGGCGTTCCGCGGCGGGCATGGATTGCAAGAAATTAACGATTAGAAAAGCTCCGCGCACGTTGCAGTAGATAGGTACGTTCTCTCGTTGTGATTTAATCGTAATATTTATGTACGTTACTATTATTATTATTATTATATTAGGTGAGAAGTACGCGTGGTATTCGTCTCGCAATCCGAACATTAGATTTTTAGTTTTGTAATATTATGTACAGGTGTATAACGATAATATGTCATAAGTCATAATATAAGTTATAAGTCTGTCCCTGTAATAATAGTAGTTCTTTAGTCGGGCATTTACATAGATACTCATGGTCTCCGTTAATTTTATCATGATTTTTTTTAACTAAAACACGGTTATCCGTTCATTCTGTTTATATATATTTTATTTTATAAAATAGATTCTCACGATTGATAGTACTTTCGCAACAAGTGTCTGGGCACGTTAACTTATAATATGTATTATGTGTACATCTTGTACACGAAAATCGCACCAGTACACCACCAATAAATAGGTATACTTACACGAGGCCGTTGGCTTTACTACGAAATATCAACATTTGAGTCTGCTTATTTTTTCTCTTATGTTTGGTTTTATATATTATATTTAAATGTAAGTTCGTAACTAAGTAATACATTTCTTGTCAAATCGAAATTACAATTTATTTTAATCATACATTTCTACACTCAAGGTCAAATTATATCATATTATAGGCATATGCAAAACATCACTGCCAAAAACTTATCCGATTATTACAAATATTGATTACATAATAATACGTTAAAAAATCGCTATTTAATAGAAAGTCGTAGAATATATTATTTTATTTTACTGTCTTCATAAAAATAAATGTCATCAATTATGACACCCTATAGGTATATAGCTTATACCTAAAATATGTATTTACCCATTTTAAAATGATTCTTTTACATTATTCTGTTCGTAAATACCTACTTTTACTTTGGTGTATTTTGTGTTTTTTTATTATTACTATTATCAACGCCCCCAGACCTAGAATAACCTTGATATGCACTGACATTATATTGACAAACTATAGTTTCAAAGTATAGCTTGATAAAGTATATATTATACATTTATAGGTATAATATTACAATTGAATTAATCTGTATCGTGTCAATAAAAAGTTATTTAATCAGAGGCTAAAATACCTAATATTTCGTATTGTACAGTGCACACTTTGTATGAAAGATATTAGTTTATTTCCTATAATAAATATTAATAGTACATTTTACAATTTAATACACTATAAACCATAAACTAATATATTTTAAATAATTTTATAATACTCATTTATGTGATAAAAATTGTTAAAAATACAAAAGTACACATTTTCAGATTTTATGTACCTTTATATTAACTTTTATTAACATAGAGGCATAGTATATTTTAGCATAATACGATTTAAATATTTAATATAATATAATGTATACTTTAAAGTTTAAAATAGCTACCTCTATTATAGACTCCATCCAGGAAAAAATGTACAAACTACAAGTACAAAATAAAAAAGTAGAATTAGCTCCACTGAATTTAGTTTTTTTCTGTAGTTTTTATTACATTATTTAAATATAAAACCCCTACACACTTGACCAAAAAAAAAAAAATGAGGAATAAATTTAATTATCAATTATACATTGGTGATCATGAAAAATCCTAATCAACTTTTTTATGTACTGCCTATAGTAAGAAAAATACAATACTCAAACTAATCAACTTGTTAAATTTGCGTGTAGAGTATATTATTTATTATATAGTTAATCTATAGTTGAAAATTTTTATACAAAATTATTTTAAAAAGCTTCTTTACATTGTTGTGTGCTTTATTGAATAATTGATTTAATTGTACTATTTATATTAGAATTTACATAATTTTACTAATTCATCCAATTTAAAATAATGGTATATCTTGACAACCAACAATTTATAACACACAAATCAACAAATGACCAATACAAATTTTACAAAAGCGCATAAGGCATAACAACTAGAGAGAAAACGTGAACACGAAATTAATTTTGAATAAGAAAATAGACTTAAAATATAGCCAGTGTTTTAATCTGGCAGCTAAAGAGGATGTTTGGTTAAAATTACTCTGGCCGTTCCTCTCATTTCAAAAAGTCGTAAAAACATCATTTACGTATTTACTTCAGAGGAAGTTTAAGTATAGAGTATAGACGTATAGTACTTTAGTAATTTTCTTGAATAAAATATTTATTATATAATAATTTAATTTCAAATTGGAAAAAAAAATTACAATTAAATAAAAAAAACAAAATTAATGTTTAAATTTACTTTATGCTATTTAAGAATTGGGTTAATTATCGAAAAGATTTTATTCTAATATTTAACCAAATAACCTATTTATTAATTATAATATTATGTCGTATGATGTATACTCGTACCTATCTAAATATATAAAATAATATATTTATGTAATAATGTAAATTTATATACCGGCTAATGCGTGTATAATTGATATTTAATAAAAAATAAGAAGATCCTAAAAATAATATGACTAAATTACTAAAACAAGTGAAATCAAAATAGGTATTATAAGTTCCACGTGTTTAATGGGCGGCATACATTTAGACCTGTTGCGTACGTGCTTCCGAGTATCTATAAATAAGTGAAATTTAAAAGGATGGACAAAGATAATCAAATAAATAATAATACTTAATCAGTTTTTGCCAATAATATGATTTGTGAACATCAAACTTTTTATTTACGTTTTTCATTTTTAAATATAACCGTATTTATCATGTATGCGATACAGTGATACATAAAATAATCGTATGACAATGAAATTTAATATTAATTATATCAAATTTTTGTTTTGAAATAACACAAGGTTGAGTTATAAGTATTTAAAGAAAAAACATGTGCAGTAGTGTAAAATATGGTTTAATAAATTATTTCAAAAATAAAATAACACTTAAATACCATCTTTATCTTATATTAGTGTTATAGCAAGGTAGTCATTTCACTCAGTACACGAAATTGAATAACTCCTATTATAAAATATAATGATTATTATAAATACATTTCGGCATCAATAATATTTTCTTTCTTCTTTGATTCTTGATTGTATTTGAATTTGTAATTAAATAATACATGTTAGATACTCGATATACCCTACAAATTAACTACAAATTATAGTATTGTGTTTTAACAATAGTTTAAGTTGAAAATAATATCAATGAATGAGTAACCATTGAGTTAGTAACTATAGAATAAAATATTAGATTTATGTATATTGTATATTGTTTATATACTACATATATAGTAATATAGTTCTAAGTTCTTTGACCTTAAGGTCAAATTTATTTTTTAAATAGTTTAATATTTTTTACGTTAGAACTATATAAATTATTACAGTAAAAATGAAAACTCGTGATTATAATTCTAATCTTGAGGTTATCGAATAAAAAAATTGATTTTAAAACTAATACCTACATTATTTATTATACCAATAACCCATATCGTTATTCATAATAATGCATTATTATTTAATTATTTTAATTGAAAATAAAATTCACGAGCATAACTTAGTACTTACTATATATTTTATAAATTAAAAATTATACGTAGAAGGAATGCGATATCCATATTTATTACGCAATAATATAATACAATTTGAAATATATTATTTTAAACCATTATTATTATTTATAAATGGATTTTTTTTTAAAACATTGTTTTGATGATTATACCCAGATCATTCCTTTAGTTGTGTTCACTAAAAGTGACCAATAATGGAATAAAACCTTTTTATGGGTCATCATCATGGCGTTGTAAGAAATTTGGCAATCATCTCCATATTATGTTTAAACATTTTTATGTGGGTCATCAACGATAAACCTAATTTTGTTGTATTGGGAAATTACAAAACAAGTAGTAACACTATGAACAATTAATTTTTTTTAATTAAATAACTCAGTAAAACAAACTTTGTTATAGTACACTTATTACTCAAGATTTAAAATATAACCCAAAAATACATTTTAGATTCTGAATAGCTCGAGGAATCTATTACAGAATGCAAAAATTGCAATAATGTATCAACACATCTTTAATTTTTAATAGTTTTATAATAGAAATAATACTCCAAAATGTTTACTTAATTATGTTGACGTGATACTATTATATTAACATATTTGATATTTTAATATTCTTTGGGTTATAACGGTATTAATAGTGTTGTAGTAATTCTTACGTAACTAGTATTTTTCCTGTTTTTCCTGTTTTTGTTTAATAAAATCTGTATTTTTAAGATTACCTTTAAATTGAATGAAACTGATAATAGATTCCTAATTATACATACTTCGAATTACTACGATAGTTAACTTATAGTAATATGGACTGATGGATTTTTAATCCTGAATGAAACAAACAGTGTATTGATATTACTCTGCAGATATGTAAATGTATCTATAGTTATCATGTTTTAGAGTAGAAAAATGCTTCAATATTAAAGTGATTTCTTGTAAAAATGTGCTAACATTTATTTTTAATAATAGGGTAAAATTAACAAAATACAAAGGAATATTTACTTAACTTTTTTGAGAAATTATTTTTATTGTAATTTATAAATAAATATAACTATATATAGATATTTAAGATTGTTAATAATTATTTACATTACCATTTTTATAGATGGGTATGATATAATTTTTTTACTATTTTAGTTTATTTTAAGCCATTTAGAGATATTTGACGTTAACAATTTTAAAAATTTAGATATTTAAATGAACAATAACGATATCTTCTCTAACAATTTTAGTTATTTTCCTGTAATTCAAAAAAATATTAACATAGATAATTGAAATATTTCTATATTATTTATATTATCATTGCCTATTTTCAATAAAATTTTCAAAATATTTTAAGTTATTTATACAATAGTATCAATACCATATTACTTATATTATGGAACGCCAGTATTGATTTATATGTTAATAAAAATAATAATATATAATATTATAATATAGGTAGGTAATACAAATATTTTTTAAATTATTATAATATACACCCTTAGAAATAGGAGTTAATACAGAGTCCACTTGATATCGTTTATAATCGTTGTACGATGTATAGTTGTATATAATTTATCATTGAATTCAAATGTAATAGATTTATTACAGTGACCTAATCAATGACGAGGTACACTTGAAACTTACTATAAAGCAGAATGAGTTCCCCATTTTTTAAAATTTAAATTTAATACTTGACATGAATAAACAAGGTTATTACTTATTATAATATTAAACTTAATGAATAATATTGTAATTTATATTAAAAAATTAAAATATCTGTAAAATCTTGACATTAAAATATTATTATACTATAAACATTTAAAATATAGTCGAAAAAAAATTAAAAAAATTAAAACAGAATTTTTTAATACAGTTATTTAAATACATATTAAATCTTTTAAGTTTCATTGCAAAATAACTTTTTATTTATTAATTTTATTTAACAGAATATTTTATTTTGGAATCCAAACATAAAATAATAATATATTACAAGGTTATATTTATACATCATACGATTTATACGTATATTCGTATTATTTGTTATTTTCGATATATTTTTTTGATATAAATATTGACATATCTACGCTTTGCTCCGTCACGTTGTTTAGAAGTAATGTTATATTATTGTAATAATTTAATTATTATATAATATAATTAATAATATATACGTAGCATAAGTTTTACACTGAAATAAGCGAAGTGAGACGACGAGTATATTTAATCTTTGTATATATTCTATTATTCTGTCGGTTGTCTGCCCTTTATTTATCAAAATTATTCGCTGATTATGTAAATACCTACAATGGCTACAATAAAACTGTTTTTAATTTAAATACATCACACCTTAAACGATCTATAATATAATATTGTTATGTTACATATTTACGAAATAGTTTCGCCCTTATTTTACCGATTAATTATATAATATTTAATTATTCGTTTACTATATGTGTATAAACACTATAAACCATTAAGTGTAGTTACTAGTTAGAACCTATTAGAAAGGTGACTAATATATACCTCTTTCTTAATCGTTTTAAATTATTTAGGTGCATAACATTTTTGGATGTATGGAAAAAATCCAAAAATTTAACTGGTCACGTAACTCCCACTAACAGAAACGTTATTATTATATTTTTTTTATCCAAATTTGCACTTATTCGTATAACCTAAATCTAATTTAACTGTTCCGTTTACAACAACTGTAATGACTACTGCTATATATTATAATATATATGTATACTATTCACGAATCACGATACTATCGTTAATTCCCATACATAATTGTATTATAAATTTTAGTCTGCCATATAATATAATATATACAGATTATATATTTACCTAGATAGTCTATATAGTATGTATATTGTATTTTGTATATACTATGTATAATTATAAATACATGAAATGTTTATACATATTATACGGCACTATACTGCAGTCATTGCAGTACGTTGCGCTGCGCATGGATAAGTACTAAGTATTAGGTAGGTAGGTAGATATAATATTTCGATATTGATGCTTGACACGGTATATGGTTAACCGAGTTGGCGTACATTTTGGTAACGTGGCGTACATACGAAGGTCGACTGAAACACTGCATTTCGAGTTGAAGGTAGGTATACAGAGTGATTCTTTTATGGAACAACACTCATTATTTCAAAATCTATCAACGTTTATGAAAAAAAATTTTTTATCTAATTTCCAGAAAAAAAAAAAATGACAAAAGAATATATATTTTTTAAGTGTTTTACTTTTTTGAATGACAACATACATTTTTTATTTCATAACCGGAAAAAGAATATTTTTTGGAGTATCTCAATACATAAAAATTAAATTTTGGACGAGTAGTTTTTAAGTTATAAATATTTAAAGCTTTGTTGAATGGAGTGCGGAATTTCGAGGAGTATCTACAGGGATATTTCGCAAAATGTTGGTTTACTATTCCGTTCACCTAAGCTTTAAATATTTATAACTCAAAAACTACTTGACCGAAATTTGATTTTTATGTATCAATATACTCCAAACAATATTCTGCTTTTGAATGTGAAATTAAAAATGTATGTTGTTATTTAAAAAAGTAAAAAACTTAAAAAACAACAATAAAAAATATTATTTTTTCTACATGTTGGTCTCTTTCGACCGGAAATTATGTAAAAAAATTAATAGATTTTAAAACATTAAGTGTTGTTCCATAAAAGAATCACCCAGTGTACATAATATACTATTATTCATTTATACACGCATTTTACGCTGCAACCTGCAGTATATTATGTTTGATGCATCTACCACAGTATACCTGTAGTTAGGTGGCTAGTTATAATACATATAGCCACAGCGTGTTTACGCGATACTTATTAATTCGAGTCAAGGTCTGAGAAGATGTTTTGCAGTGAAAAATGAAATTTATAATATAGTTTATACATATATTATATACACAGTATAAATTGTGAGATATTAATATATTATATCTAGCTCCTAGGTCGACAAATGAAAATTCGTAAATAATATTATGTATTATGTAGCCCATTGGGAGTGGATAAACGCCGAGTCTAGTTGGAAATAAAAATATTTATACGTTATAAAGTATTACCGATACAGCGATACGCATACTTTTTTAAATCACATTATACGGGGCCTTGATTGATTATTGAACGATTAACGATTGAAACGATGGACACGCGTCGTGTATTAATATATACAATATACATGGATAATATTATATAATGTGTACAATAGGAGTAAAAAGTAATAGTAATAGTACGTGCATTGCTTATAATATAGTTATATATTATTATGTTTAATTGTTTTATTATTAACTTTTTTTTATCGTAATAAAAACCACTATAAATAGTAAGTATAAAACGTAATGTAAGATATACAGTACTGTTGTAGAAAAACATTTTAAAAATATTTTTGTTATTTAAAAAAAAATACGTGCCGATGTTATTGATAGATATTATTCTTGTACAAGTTACGTCGTTACGATATAATTTTATTTACATGAAAAATACCAAGAGATATAATCATTATACACACACATATATATATACTGTGGATCGTGTCGTAGGTACTTATTGATACCTTTATATTTCCGGGAAGGGGTGGCAAAATATAAAACCTGAACTATCTAAACAAACATTCCCATAGAATATGCTATATACCTAATCGTTAATAAGCATATAATAATTTAACGATTTGACAAATATCTAATATTATGCTAATATGCTGTATAATATTATTAAATACTTGGATTTTTACACAATTAAAGAAATGTTTACACTCTTATTATTATAGTCCAATATCGATAGAAACTCTTTTTATTAATTTTTTTTTACATAATATTATTGACATTGTAATTCAAATTTATTATGACTAAAATAATTGACTGTTTTTAAATCATACATAAACTAACATTGAAATCTAGTGAATATTATGTGTTTTAGGTAGGTACACATCATTTTTATTATAGGGCTATTTTTTTCATGGTATTATTTTTTGGTGGACTAGATTTCCGAGGTTATTTATTAAGGGAATCTAATATTTTACTTATCCATAATATTGATTATTTGATATAGACTTATCGAAAATTCGGGCTAGATTCTAGATCGGACTACTGCATCAATGAATACAATAATGAATTATAATTTTATGTGTTATTCTACCTATAGAGTATAGGTAATAATAAAATTAATTATGTACACTCGATTATGTTTATGTTATTAATCATGAAATAAAAACTCCCAAAAAATTAGTAATATTGAATTGAGTTCAATTAATACTTTTGGTTTGTTATAATTGAGTCTAAAGAATATATTTTGGTTGTTTGAGTAGAGTCCATTCGGCCTATAAACTTTATTAAGAAGACACCATGTGGAGGTTGATAGTTTCCCAAATAATGTATGTGCTTGTTTCCATCTGTTTATAATTGGTAAAAAAAACTAGTTTTACTCACATAGTTACTAATGTTTTATTTAGTGAGCACTTCTTTGTCACACTTTAAATGTCTGTATTCATTAAAATGTTCTAAAATTACATTATTAGAGTATAATTAAAAAAATCACTTACATGAATTATTATAAATCCAATGCGTTGAATATCGGCTTTCGACATATTATGAAATTGAATCTTAAATCCATTAGTTATAAAAATTGTTTTTCTCTAAACCTACACTACTCCATAATTGCACATTCGTAATATATATTATACGTCTATGAAGTATTTGGCACAAATGTGGTAATTTTGAACGAATATACACCATTAAGCTATAGATGAATATATACTTTATATCGTCGCCGTGAGTTCGACGGACTCAATTCAAACACTTATAAGTAGACGTTATTCTATCCCAAAAATAGACCAAGGAAAAGGCCAACAAAAAACACTCCAAACAATTTATAAATTAAAACATAATATTATTTATTCTATATATTATATATCAAATATTATTAATATAAAAACAATCATTTTGCAATCATTTTTTTTATCACTATCATAATTGATAATATAATATTACAATGTGCGTATTTTTTTCGAAACTATGAAGAATTTACTAAGTTAGAAATTCATATATTACCTATAAATAACACTATATATAACACTTTTTAATTTTTTCGATATCGTACATACAAAAGAAGATTTTAATTGGTTGTTGAGTTATCAGTTGAGTGGTAATTGGTGGTCACTGGGTTTTTTTTTTGTTTTGTGGAAACATACCTACTTACCGATTTCGGTATGTCACGATCGGGTGGTCAATTAATCCAGGACGTACCTATCCAGGCGTGTCACTGCGGGTACCTATCTACAATAAGAGCTCGACATTACATCACCTAGCTATAGAACAAAACGCCACTGCGACCGCGTTCAATCGTAATAATAATAAATAATAATAATATCAGACCTACCTGACTAACCTAGCTATGTAGTCAATATACCTATACTATTCAGCTTGTATCGATGCACTTTTCAGGGTGTAGGTACGTTGTTATTACTTCATTAGTTCCGCAACGCTCGCCTGTAATAATAATAATAATAATAATATACATAACTCCAGCTTCAGAGCCGACGGGTTCGGGATATTGTTTGCTGGTTTGTAGCAGTTATAAACTTATGGTAATACAGTGAGTTCCGCTTAATGTGATCACTGGTTTATAGAATCAACCGTTTATTGGAATCAAAATTGAAAATCCCAAACCCGATCTTATGTTACTAATGTAAAATTAACCTTTTATTAGAATCACCAAGTACCGGATAATTGAATCATTTTTAAGGACATTCTTATCGTTTTAATTGTATTTCAAACTTTCATTAAAAAGAAACAAGAATTGTTTTGTAAAAGTTAAAAGGAGCTTTTAAAAAATATGGTGATAACGATACTTTTCAATTGTTCCAAAATGTATAGGTACAATGTACATACATTATTATTTATTAAATTTTAAATAATTAAAAATGAAAATGAAATTATTAGATTCTTAAGTACAATAAAAAATAGATAGTTTATTTACTTTATTTTATATGGATTTTATTTTAATTTAATTTTAAACACACACACATATATATATATATATATATATATATATATATATATAAACTCATCAATAAAGAAAAGTGTTTTATGGAATCAACCGATTAATAGAATCAAAATGATCTGAACCAATATGAACACATTAAGCGGAACTCACTGTAGTTGGCTGGTACATATTATACCTTCGGCTTATGTGACGTATATATATATATATATAAAGTGTTTTTCGATATAATTCGGTATTATTACACTAATACAAATGTAAAATTGTATATTGTGTGTATGTAATTTAATGGTTGTATATTTAAATATATAATATGGAGTGATTAACCAAACAAGTAACATCAATTTTTTCATATAATATAATGAATATATTCAATTTCTGATTTTTAAAATTTTCAAGTACTACTTAAAGACCACATTTACGTTCGACATATTTCTCTTGATGAAGCCTAATAAATAAAAAATATTTTTCAATAGAAAAAAACAGCGGTGATGATACTTAGCGAATCACCTTTTCTATTACATGGAAATATTAAACTGTAATAAACATACACGAGTGGTTAGGTCGGATATTCGGATCATCGCACGTCAAATGGTACAACATAATATATTATTTTTATTTAATTTTAGTGTCAAATAGTCAAATCTGTTTATACATCCTGTACGTCATTATGGCATACGCCATACACTAATACATTACACTGTTTAAAGATTACCACGGGCTTACATTAAACGTGATTAACTCAGGAATTTGATATAATTATGATAGTATATCTACTATTGTGTATTATATTTTTTAATATACATACATACTACACAGGTATATACTTATATAGGTTTCCGCGTTTATATATATATATATATGTGTGTGTGTGTGTGTGTGTTTGGAACAATGAATACTATTCGAGTTTGTGGTTTATGATGGTCATCATTTCCAAAATCGTCTATATATATATTATACACACACACTTTATGTGTATATATAACGAGCGTAACGTAAGTGTACACCGTTTTTTATTGAGATCAAATCTTGGAATTTTTATCCGTCGAAGGACACCCGGACCGGCCATCACGGAGGTGAGATCAACAAATTGTTTTTATTTGTTCGCTATAAACATATTATACAGACAAACAATTTTCCCCTAAGGCAACGTCGTATGTTTAAAAACACACACACATACATCATTGTTATACTATGTAGTATATGCATTATACACACGAACACACCCGTATAATATTGTCTAAATAGGTATATATTATATATAGCTTGTGTAGTCATTTTTTTTGTACAACTCGCGTTTTGTGTCGTGCATGTGTGTGTAAAACAATCCGAATATAATGACGATAATAATATGCGCTTTTTTTCTTTTTTTGCAATAATTTGAAGGCTATAATGTCCAGATTGCTGCTGCGCGATGGGTAGGAGATTTCACGATTTTTTTCAATGTTATACTTCGTACCTATGTAATATTATTGTATATAACTATCATAATAATAAATTATGTTTCGAAATCGTGCAAGGGACTTATTGTGACAACAACGCGTGCAGGTTTCCACGTTTAAATTTAATATACCTAAACCTACCGTCCTACAGCGTGTCTACTTACAAATACAATTTTATATTACAATAATATTATTACAAGTCGACGGCATTACATGGATATTAACATGATGAAGTACCTAGGTATGTGTGGGTCGGTCAGACATTTAAGACGTTACTGTAGATACCATACCTACCTAGTTAAAATATCTTTTTTTTGTCGACGACCAATTGATGATAATAGATAAAATATATTGTTTATAATATTTTATCGTCTACATTACCCGGGGAATGGTTGAAAATATACCGTCATATTTGTATAATAATGCGCGATTATAATATAATGTAAAGTGGCGTGAGTGCGTAACTATAATATGCATACATTGTATATACCTGCTATATATATATATATATGTAGATATATAATGATTTATCCGATTTTTAAAGTAAAATTTCCGTAACCGTCACGGAAATATATCGATAATGTTCTTCTTCGGACGATCTATCATTATTTATTATTACGCGTACTTACCTATGAACCGGAATGAATAGCAAAATTGGAACAACTGTAGTACCGAGAAACATTCTGTAAGATCTCGCCTGGACGTTTTTAACGATATAAATTTTGTGAATTGCATTTTGATGCAAATTCCAAGTTATGATAGTTCTAGTATAACTGTTAAAATATATACACTGCAGTCACGCAGGTATACCTGGTTACAGACGGCAAGACCCCAACATACACAGTATAAACATCATCATTATTATTATACTATTGCACTGTTTTTAAGTACCCTTCAATATTATATCTTTTGTTATATTTTATGTCGATCTCTTTTATAGACATTAATGAATTTTGCGCAACGCTGCCGACTAATAATACGTAGTCTTTGGAAAGATTTTTTTTTTTAATAAAGATGCATAGGTCATATACTGCATATTGCATCATGAAAACTTTATTTATTTATTTCTAACAAAGAAATTTAAAAACGGTAGAGATGTTTTTATTTTTATCATTTTTGATCATTAGAACCATGATTGAATAATGAACTGCTGCAATATATAATAAAGAGAATCTACCTGTTCTAAAACTATTTCATTAATTATATAGTTATCTGCACAGCTATAAACATTATTCGAAAAGTAGATTTTGAAATTGTATAATTCATACTATGTAGGATTGTATAAATAATTTTATGAATAATTGGTTAGTCAAAAAATAATATTATGATTATACTAAATCGTGAACCAATAAGTAAATAATACATAGCAATAGTTACATGATAATTAGTTTAATTATTATAGATGTATAGACGTACATAACTACGTCTATAGTACAGAGGTTGTGCTAAAGAAATATTAGAGCTGTACACTTTGTTTGTTTTTCAAAAGCAAAAAAATTGATGTTCGCTTCGCTCGCATATAATACATAACACATACTATCAAAAATATTATATAATATATTATACATCATAATGTATAAATATTGACAGTTAAAAAAAAAAATTTCTTAAATTATATTTTGAATTTTGATCAATAACAAATAATATGAATCTAATTTTAAAATGTTTTTTTATTTTTTATGACAATCTCTTCATCAATATCTTTATTTTCTATTTGGTGATGGTTATTAATTTGAGCACAATCATAATAATTGGCGGTATAACGCAATGGTCATGATCACGGTTTATCCTAAAGACCGTAGATTTAATCTCTTGATATTCATAGATAAATTATCGATGTTTCAACCATAATTATTAATTTCTAATAAATTCAGAAAACAAAATTATTTCAAATGATACCCATATAATAAGCTCATAGACATATAGAATTAATTATTAAAAATTCAAAACATATTATTTTTTATGAACTGCACAACATTTAAATAAGAATTGCACATTTTAATTTAGAACTGCGCATTTTATGCACAACTGCACGTTAGCGAAAGCTCTGCTATAGTATTTAATATTTTTAATCAAGATATTGGAAGGTTCTGTGAAACACTGGACAGTAAATTTCCGTTTTCAAATTTTATTTTATGTATACTTATTTATAATTTATTTTGTAATCAATCAACTCAATCATTAAATTAAGTTCTTGTGCAACGTTTAATTTAACATCAAAACTTAGTGTACCTCGAAAATATGTGTGTTTAATGTTAACACTTCTATAAACAATGAAATAATGTTGTAATAACTTAGTTATAAATATTAATAATATTTAAAATTATTTCTACGCCTAGATTATATTGAAAACTTCACGTCGTTATTATAATTGTATGAAAACATACATATCGACATAAGAAAAATTAATCAATAAGTGGTAATCAAATTGGATGCTTGTAAATTCCACCGATACGTTTTTTATCTGAAAAATTTTAATTCCACCGTTTATACACAAATTTAAAAATATATATCTAATAATCAATAATGATCACTAATTATTAGTTATTTGAAAAAGATAAAAATACAATTAATAATAATAATATATATATAATTATCAATTAGGTATTTATAATAAGCAGCTAGTTAATAGTAAAAAAAATTAATAACTTAAATAAAATTTAAAATTTGGATTCATAATTATCAGATGCCGATTAAAAAAAAAAATAGTTGTAATCTGTGGATTATACTATCAGTTGAGTTTACGTGTTTTTTATGTTATAATATATTATTTAATACTAGCTATACGGGGATAAATGCACGGGGCATTTCATTGCCCGTACAAAATGAATCCGTGTTAAATTTAGTTTCCTAATGCTAAAATTAAGCATAACGCGTGTGGATAAATAATACTATTGGTTTTCTGATTTCATGATATTTTTGACATATCAACTTTACATAGCTGTCCCATCAAGCGTTCGTTTATTTTTAACCAGTTAACAACAGCATTTTATTTAAATACTTCTTTTTTGTTGAAAGACCCAAAATTTGATTTCCTTTTTATCCTGGATCAAAAAACTAACAAGTCATAAAGTTATAAATAATAGTGTAAGCCAAAAACAAGGATAAAGTTGTGTACTGTTATACTACATCTACTATTCACTAAAATATTAATTTCTAATAATATTGGTAACACGAATGAAAAAAAAGATATTTATGTGCATAATATAATTCGTAATTGCCAATTATATTTTTAAAAATCAATAACTTGATTATTCATTAACTTTTAGGATTAAAAATACACTTAAAACCTGATTCGCGACATACTCTTTCATTAAAAAAAAAAATCAAGTCATAGCTTCCAGTTTTAGATTCTTCTAGTTGTAAATAATTATTATAATTTATATTTATTGTTTTTTGTCAATACTGGTTCAATTAAAGATAACAAATTGATTAAAGTTTTACAAATAAATTATACGTATTTTAATTAATAAGTAGGTAATGAATTATATTAATAATATCATAATATAAATATATACACGACAAAACATTACAAACTTACATTTTACTTAAAATAAAAATAAAAAGTACCTGCGCTATTACACCATGCATATGCTTTGCAGTCTTATATTTTTTATGAAGATCATAAATGCTAATCGGTATGTACGGTGAATAAATATAAAATATACTGTACATACATAACAGTGTATGTGTTTTCTTGTACCTATATCCATATATTATACTTGTTATTATAGAAAATAGTTGGTCTAGTTGGTATAATAGTCATTCTGTATTTAATCATGCGTGTCTCGTATATGAGTGTACTGTGTATATTGTTTATAGTTTTTCGTTGTGTCTTATACGTTATTATTTATTATGTTATTTGGGTGCCAGATTATATGTATCTACTTTAGATTGTACTACTGTACAAGGTGTAGTAGAGTATAGATAGACACGTAGTACCTATGTAATAGTGTATGTTATTATATGTACATTGTACATATATACATTACCTAGCCACCTAGGTCATACATTAATTATCGACACTTAAATATACAAACAATGAAATAATAATAAATAATACAGTTAAAATCACGTTCGATCTCACCACGGACATAAAACAGTATACCTAATACCTATTATATTATATTGATTATAAGGGCACCTGGGAATTGGGCCACAATTCACCTTTTTAAAAAAAGGTATACGGCAATTGGGCCATTAAAATTTTACATTTAAAATAGGTAGACCCGGAGATTGGGCCACTATTAAATTTTATATTTTATAGTAATAATTTTGTAATACGTCATAATATTATATAAATTGCTACAATACCTAACACTGCAGCGCACATGAAACTTTGTCACTTTGATATCTTATGATAATATAGAATTGTCATCAAATGAAATGGATAAAACCATGTAGTCAAAACCTTAGCTTACAAAGATAATTTACAATGATACATTGCGATGTAATAAATTCAAATATACATAATTTTTTAAATGTTGTATTGCATCTTCAATTAAAAGTTTATAATAAGATTAGAAGTGTGGGGACAATAAAAACAAGAAAACGAACTTTAGTTCGACAAAATTTTATTCTTAATGAAATTAAAAAATATGAAGAAGGGAAAAAACCCGATTTGAATATGTACAATCTGTATCATGTTATTAAAAAAAATAACTATATTTTTATGTATAAGAAAATAATTATTTCATATTATTTATTATTTCACTAACCTTATTGGCCTTGTTTTGTATCATATTTTTATGTATTAGAAAAAAATTATTTGTTTTATATTAAATTTGTTAAATCTGAATGGAAGTATTTGAAAAAAAATATTTATTATTTGATGAATTGTATTTATATTTATCAGACAAAAAAATAATAATTTATTTTATTTTATTTATTTATTTATTAACAGTATATTTTTGTGCTATACTTTTATGGCCCAATCTCTAAGCAGTAAAATGTAAACAAATATTTTATACGAAGCAAGTAGTTAAAATATGGCCCAATTATAATTTATAACAATAAGACCATAAGAAAATGTATATATTTTAATAATAATATGTAAAATTAATATTATGATTCTTGTCTTATTAGTGACGAATATATCAGTTTTATACCTGTATATTATATCATATAATTTATATGTATAACCAATATCGATTTATAAATATCGAGGTCATTCTACTTTTTTAGAAGTAACCCATTATAACTAGGAAACGAGTCAACCATTTTTATATAACGTCAAATTTTGTAATTTTTTATATTTTAAAATGATTAAAATTTTACTGTATAAAAATTATAGCGATTTAATCATTCGAGAGTTTTCAATAAATATAGTGAGTTAAATTTATATACATTATACACTTAATCCACCACTATAGTTCACCCACGTGGTTTTGTATTCTTTATATTATATTAGTGACATTTGCTTACCTAAATGCTTAATATTGTAAATGTATTTAAAGTGTAATAAAAAGTTAGTTTTGACTGATGTTACACGTTGCATGATATTATCATGTATGTTTACTATGAATATTTAATATACAAATTTATTTAACCTAGTGTGTATTGTCTTTTTACAGGTCAAGCAATGGGCCTCGATGGGGCCAAGGCGTTTATGGTTTTTATTCTTTACGCGTTGAAGCTTCAACAGAAGGCTCACGCGGACATAAAAGTGGGCAACGCCATCAACGTATTTAATCGTTATGGGTATTTTAGCATAAGTATGAGAGTGGTTCCCAGAAATGACACTGATCATTCGTGGATATTCAGAGAACCTACAGTAGACGTGTTTACGAATCTGCCGGAAAAACAAAGGTAAATACAAAATAAAAATTTAATAATTAATATTAAAAAAATGTATGTTTACTTTAATATTAGTCTCAAAAGAAGCATAGGAGGAGGTGGTCAAGTTTTCCAAGGGGACTTCCACATGGAATTTTGTGATAACGTAAAACAATTATTACAAGCCTACTTTAGAGATTTTTCAGTAGAAAGACTGGAGAAACCGTGGCAGGCGTTTACGGGCAGCTGGTCCAAATTTACGTTAGCTAGAAATTTAGGTTTGTTGGATAATATACATTTATATACATGACATATTACTATAAATAAATCGAAAACATTAATTAGATAATCACTTAAAGTGTATATTATAGTATAATTTAATATGCATTTTTATTAGTGCATAAATTGCTACCACAAAATGAATGGATCTGGATTATTTCGAAAGAATGGGCTACAATATCATCAATATCTACCTTTATGTATTATTATATACTTACTAACCATCTATGTATATAATATTTCAATACAGGTTTGGACGTGTCTTATGTAACCGGCGATCATTGTTATGTTCTCGTCAGGGTGGCTAGGCATAGGGAGACTGCCAATTTAGCAATGGATATGGAGAGCACCGACCTTCACGAACCAGTGGCCAAACAGGTGGCCTCTGTTAATGTCGGCGATAGTTTGTCGGTCATTGAATTCGTCAGGAGTTTTGGATCTCATTACGTGACGTCATATGTCACAGGCAATTCTCTCTATCAGGTAATTGTTCATTGTTTTGCGTACTGCAGTTAATCTATTGGTAATTAAAGCTTAAACACAGTTAGTTGATTACAATATAATGACGCGCTATAGTATGACAAGGTATTCATCGTAAAACTATTGCTCAAGAAAGCTTATTATTACATCTACACAAAATATACCAATTACCCAAAGGTCACTACATGTATTCAATTTTACTATCTGAACTCTGGAATGATATTACATGTTATTTTATCAATTTTTTTTCTCTATAAAATAAATTTCAAAAATTAAACACATTTCAAACATTATTGAAAAAAGTTTGCAAATGAATAAATGAATACTTCAGAACATTTTTAAGTATTTCTAATATCATTTATTTAAAACGTATTCGCCCAATATTCTACATGGTCCTCACAAACGCTTATAAAAATAATATATAAATAATTAATCTTTCTTTACGTGTACATATTATTATGAATAACAACTTAAAATAATAATCATTTACGACACGATAACCTTTTCATCAAATGTATTTTTTTAAATTATGTTACTGCAATATACTTAGTAATCTAAATAAATTTCATTGATTTTATCAAAATAGGTATTATAAAATATAAAATAAGTATTAAATACAATATCATTTTATACTACTTATTAAGAGCGTATTTAAAAGGGTAGAGCACAGTGCCCCAGACTGTACTTCCTCACCACCATTCGTCATGTATTTGCGTGGATGTATTACATTTTACATTAATTTTTAATAACTATAAAAAAAATATTATGTTATTTATATATATATTATTCATTTTTATTTAATTAGATATGTGAATAAATTATTCTGTAATAATTATGCATGAAATTAACCTCATATAATATAATATTATGTTGATGTTTATTAGTATATTAAACAGCTTACATTTCTTTGTGCCCCCTCCCTTTCATTAGATTTTTGAAAATAATTCACTACTATCTATATAATATGCTACTTGTATATTTAATTTGTATTAACTGTTTAGGTGTACGTATACGCTCCAAACGCTTACAAAGTAATTAAAGAACGTTTAAAAACAAAAGGCGTGTCACAGATCTCTAACCAAGAGTTGATTGGATATTTTTCACCATGGTATGCAGAACATGTGGGTAAAATACAATCAGCTAGTGGTAATGCAACTGTTGAAAATTGGGCACACCAAAAGCTAAGAGTGAAATTTTTTGTCTTTGGGTTCGCCTCGTTACTAAAATTACACGGAGACACGAAACTGTTAAGTGAACTGAATGGAATGTTAGGTAATGAAGCATTACTTAAACTTGACTTAAAAACCTTGGCGCCGGCTTTTAAAGACATTCAAAAACGAGCTTGGTTCCACGAAGTAATGGATAATAATTTAAAATTATGGGAAGTTAATATGTAATAAAAATAATTCCTAAAAAACCCAATATTACAATGTATTTATTATAGTAATTTTATTAATTTGTTAGCAAGGTACACCAACCTTTCGCTCAAATGCCAAATACTAATGTACCTAAAATTATTACCTATATAATATATCTTTTTAGTATGTTTTCTTGTTAAGCAACAACTATTGTATTATAAATAATTATTGATCATATATATTTTTAATAAAGTCTTTATTTATGTAAGTTACAAACAAAAATTATTGTCATTTGTTTTTTATTTAGTTACAAACAAAAATTATTGTCAATTGTTTTTTATTGTCATACAGTATACTTAATATTACATGGTAATTAATATTAAAAACTAAGACTAGATATGACTAGTAATAATTATACAATAGGTACTTGAAAGAAAAATACACATTTCATTTACCTTCTTGTGTAAAAGAAAAATATTAAATTATTATAAAATATTATATAATTATTGTTTAAAATAACTAATGCAAAGTACCTATATAAAAGCTATTATTTTCCTTAATTACTCTCATTGCTTCTCCATTATGTAAATAAATATTTTATAACAAATTAAGAACTTATATTTTAAAATTATCGGTAGGTATTTACTATCTATCAGTCTATGTATTGAACGTAAAAAAGGTATCTACTAGTTATTATTGATTGAGTCAATAAAAATAAGAATATACATTTTTAAATTTTTTTTTTTTCAAATTATTTAATAACTTTTTATTTAGACAATTTAAAAGAAATAAGTGAATTTTTTATCTAAAGAGAAGAAGCTCCAACCTCAACTTCCTTTACCAATTCAAGCATGAGAGTAGGAATGTCCATTATGTACATAATAATCATAAAATATGTTTGTTTTACAATATTCAAATAATTAATTTTGGTATACTTGTACTTGAAAAGACTTAGGCACATAAACATACTTTTAAACAATAACTTAAAACTATAAAATTATTTATGGAACTAAGCATACTAAATACTAAAATATGTATATATAAGATAATCACTAATAATAAATTACTCAATCATTTGTTGTATTCAGGCCCGGCTCAAGGGGTAGGTGACATGAGCTCACGCCTAGGGCGGCATTTAAAATTTTTAAATTCTAGATTTGATGTAATATTGACATGCAAGGGGTGGCAAAAACAAGTTTGTCTAGGCATGTTTAAAAACTTGAGTCGGGGCTGGTTGTACCTCCTATGGTTATATGACTTATAAATAGATACTATTAATCTAATATAAATCTATAATTATTACAATATTACTTTATATTATTTTTAGTAAAATTATTAAACCAGGTATATAAGACCATTCTTTAGTTAACTTTTAATGGGTGGGGGTGGAGGTAGGTTACATTTTTTAAAACTTAAAATCAACAAACTTAGACATGTGAAAATTCACTTTAAGAGTTACAGAGAAAGAAAAAAATTTCAGAAAGCATTTGAAACCTTAATTCTCTACTCCCCAAATTTTTCCTTATATATATATATAAAAAAAATAAGTATACATTTTAAACAGTAAAGAAAAAGAATTAAAAATTAAAATATACAGGTAGATAATTGCAACATGAACAGAAATTAATACAATATATATCTGGTATTATAATTAAGATACTTAAATAAAATTTGTATATTTCATTATTTTATAAATAATAGTAAAAATAATTCATTTTTAAGTAAAAATAAAGTACAATTATAATAGACTAATAGAGTAAACAATGTATTATATTTTACATTAGAAATTATTTTAATACTTGTTTAGTGTAGTATCTACTACTTACCAATAGTTGTAATTATCTAACTTTTAAATAATTCATTACTTCAGCAAGACAGCAAATAATTTTAGAAAATATTTACAGACTATAGAAGAATTTATAGCTTAAAAAATCATAAATTCATATAACATTTTTAAATACATAATAACCCAATGATTCACACTTAGCTGAACTTAAATAATTTACCTATAAAATGCTGTTGGATATCTCAAAAAATATATGTTGAATATTACTGATTTGTATATAGGAAACATATTATTAATCAAGTAAGTACTGTTATAGTCATTAAAAAAAATTATTTAATTAAATAATAAAAACAAATTGTAAATGCAAATTTGTACCTACATAGTATTAGTAAAAATAATAAATAATAAAAGATTATTATATTTTTATTATTATTTTACTAATGTACTATAAAATCTATATTCTATTGAAAAGTTATTATTTTTAATATTTATAAATACTATATTGAAGAAATTTTTTCTAAAAATAAAATTAGAATAATTTAGAAATTATTATATAGAAATATAATAAAACATCTAAAACTAGACTAGATACTTATTTATTACTGTCAATAAATGTTTAATTATTTTCATCTAACTTATACAATTTACTAAGAATAATATCTATATAAGATGTATCTAACCAATAATTATCATGAAAACTTTAAAATATTAATATTTAATATAATATTATGCATTACTAGCTTCAATATTATTTACTTGAATTTAAAATAAATATGAAGATTTTTCATTTTAAATCAACCATGTCATTTACTATGTACTTTTAATTAAAATACACACAGTTTTAGTATTACTTTACTACTTGCCATATAAAAACAAATCAAAAAAATGTTTAATTTATATCCAACTACAAAAAAATATTAAGATACTAATAAAATAAAAATATATCTTAAATTTAAATTTTGTATACATTTTTAGTTCCTTGGTAACAATTATTATTAAAGATTAAATGATTTAATGGTTTTAAATTTTACATTAAATAATTAATTTTATTAACTGTCATTATCTGAAGCAGACTTACTATGTTCCTTTTGGCACTCTAGTTCTTTCATTTTTAATTTAATTTCAGTAACATTGGCGTGTACATGATTCTCCAACTTTTTTGATTCATCTTCAGATATCTTTTTATGAGCTCGAGCAAAATGTTTTTGGAGTAAAAAATTTCTAGTAAATGCAGCTTGGCATGAGTTACATTTAAAGGGCCTTTCTCCTTTAAATAAACAAACCACAAAACAATTAATAATAAATATTGATTTTTCTTTTAATGCATATTTTTAATGACAATATAAATCTTTAAAATAGTTATTTTTATCAAACTAATTTATAACAATAACTATACCTAAGTAACATAAAATGAAGGTTAGGTACCTGTATGAATGAGTAAATGCCTTTTAAGATCAGTTGTCCACCCAAACTTTTTACTACACAAACTACATTCAAAGGTCTTGTCTTTTTCTTTATTTTTTTTTGTTACTTTTTTAAATGATTTAATTGGGTTATCGTTATTCTCTTCATAGGTGGCCAAACAATATTTCCAAGGATTAAGAGTTTCACCCACTGTCAAATTTAATGGCTTAGAAGATCCATAATTGCTAATTTCTATAGGGTTTTTTTTAGAAGTTGAACTATTTTCATTATTATCGGCTTCAGCCAATTTTTCTTCACCAACATGACTAAAAAAATGTACTAATAATGATGTAGCAGAATAAAAACATTTGTGGCAATCCGGACATTTTTGAGAATAATCTGTAAAATATTAATAAAATGTTATTATACATTTTTAAAGTATTTAAAAATTAAAATGTATTATTAAAAAAAGTGAACTTTATATAATATATTTAATCCATCTAACCATAACTGAAAACATGTTTGTCAATACTAAATTTAATATCTTAAGACTACTTGTATGTAAACACAAATACATAACTTCTGATTAAAAGTTTAATAGCACCAAAACTAATTTATATGTTTAAGCATTTAGTAGAAAATTACAACTTTAATAGTTATTAAGTTTAACTTGATAATATTTGTAAGTTAAAATATTACATCAGCATTGATCATATATTTTTTTTAATTTACAATCCCATATGAAAAATTGAATTTCTATTATTACCTTCAATATTGTTATGTTTATCATAAACAAGTATTAAGCAATAATTTTTATAAAGATTAATAATTTTTTTGTGGTACTTTTAAGGAGATACAATGATTTGATTATATAACCAGACTACCAGAGAAAATATGTAACATATAGAAATGTATGCCAAAATAGTACTTAGAAAATATATTTTTATGTATTTTTTTTTGTCTATTCTAAGAACCTAAAACTAATATATATGATACCTAAAATTAATAGGTGCAACAATTAATTGTAATAATGATAATATTTATTATATAGACACTATTTATACAATTTAACATTATACTACTTTGTGAATTTTTAGAATGTTTTATAATTTATACATAATACCTATTCATTAAATATTGGCTTTCAACAGAAACAAATAGTTATACAAGATCAATAATATATTAATTGCAACAATTTCAGAACCATTTACCTGTATAAATATTCATTAGATAATACAGTTTAATAAGCTTAATTACACATTTATAAAAAGGTTAAGACAATATTTACAAGTACAATAATATATTACTTAGAACAAAATATTATATCATGAAAGCTATTAAGTTATTTTCAATATGTATTTATTGAATAAAATATTGAGTAGGAGGTAGGTACTTAATAATAGTTTCGGCTTAAATAATAATTTAATTTAGTAGATAAAAGATTAGTAAAGTATTCAGTAAATGAAGTAGAAGCATAGACATATGAGTGGAAGTAAAACGATTTTAATAAAATATAATAAGTTAATGTTTACAGTATTTGTACTGTATGTCTGAATGATAATATTGCTTATACTTAAGTTATCTATAGATAATGTTAGCGGTGTAAATCACGGACTACGGATAAGACCTCATAACGACATTAATCCTAAACGACAACTGTGCTAAACATATATCAAGGAATAAATTATAAATACTAATACGTCACGTTTAAATTTTAAACTATACTAATGTAGTAATATTATAAAGATGAAAAGTTTCCATCTTTGAACACCCTAATTTCAGAAACTACTGAATTTATATCAATAGATTCCTTGAGACTTGAAAAGTGGTTTAGCTTTTTTTTTCAACCCATATAAGGCTGTAACTTATAATTGCTAGCAGTGGCGGCTTGAATCTTCATAACTCAAGGAGCAAGTTTTTAAATAATGCACCCACCCAACCACCAAATACATTTACTAAGACCAATGTAATATTTTTAGGTTCTTCTTTAGTTAAGTTTTTCATTAAGTTTTACATTTTATGATATAAATACACTTATTTTTTACTTGAACAATCAATCTTCTGTTATAAATTATGTTTAAACCTGTTAAACTTAAAATATTTTTTTCCCTATTTTCGAGGCAGGAGCAGTCGCACCTAATATTCTTATAACAAAGCGTCCCTGATTGTTAATTGCTATAATTAGGTAGTCTCACCTCATGCCTCACTTATGAATTTCGTCTTTGTTCGTGAAAATCGAACAGTATACAACAGTGTCAGTACTTGTGTTCGCGTAGTTGTAAAAATATCTTTTTAATATTTTTTGGGTTTTTATCACATTTAAATCCCAGCCCTAATGGCTAATAATTATTATAATTATATTTATATAAATAATTACCATTAGTTACAAAACATTTAATGAAAAAATAAATTACTAAATTATTCTTGGCTAGCCGAACCACAATGCGTTATTGTTATGGAATTTGTTGAAAATAATATAAAAAATATAACATTTCATTAATTTAAATAACAAATGTACAATAAAAAACATTGTTCTTATGTTTGTTCATAGATTCAATTACTGCTCGAACAATTTTGATAAAAGTTTTTTCTACATTTTTATTTGATTTTAGATAATAATTTTGTCTGTTTTAAATTTTTATGTGATTTCACAATTCCGCGTAATTTTAAAAGATCATAAGACGAAATAATTGATTTACTTTTTATTTATCAACCAAATATTACATATTAAGTATACAATATTAAAATATCATTGATTCTCTGTAAACGCAAAGCTTCGGAAGAACTTTCTGACTGAATCATTGTCAACTTAATTTTAAATTTATCTAAACTAATTTGGGCGAAACAGGAATCATATACCTAGTATTAAAATTTGAACGAAACTAGTACCTGGGTGAAACGGCTGTAGCTTTTTCCCTCCAAAAACGAAATACTGTTTTCCTTCAAAAAGAAAAATGTTGATTTCCATTATCCCCCAAATTATTTTTGACTAAAATGATGTCTATTTTTCTTCAATATTTAGCCAGTGTTGTAGTGTTGCGTTCCGTATTATAAAGATAGAGTATGGCTAGGATCACATTTTGCGCGTATCTGCAGTTAATTAAATACTGGTCACTTCATTTCTAAGTATATAATTACAAAAAGTAAAATAATTATTCATATTATGTCTAGTTTTTATTTTCTTTAAACAGGTATTCATTTGTTGGTGAAATTTCCTAGGTACCAAATTTCGAACATTAAAGAGCCCATGTTGAATGCACTCTTTAGTGTAAATATTCTATTATTAGGCTCCTAACGGCAATTTGAAAACCAAATTTTGTACTTAATAAATATGCAATTTATTAAAAATAAAAGTAAATAAAACTTTTTCGAAATAAATAAATAATTTAAAATTAATTCAATAATGAAAAATACAACTGTATATTTACTCAGTTACCGATTCTATAAACGAGTAATTTAATTTCAAACTTTCTAACTAGTTAGTACCAGTTGCCAGGTTATATGATGTAATATAATAATCTAAATTTTGTTATTTACTGTATGCGCATTTTAAAATTTTAACTTTTTTCCGATACAATGCGTCAATGTTTATACATGAGGTTTCTTTCCTATTACTGATAGCCATAGATTATGTATAAATAATAAAGTTGAAAGGTCCATCGTGAAAAGGAAGGATTAGTTAAGATGGATCTATAATTTATGTTTAAATCTATACATATTTTAATATTTACGATTTGTACTTCGATATTAGTCTTCGTGGATATATTATTGTCTGTCATCAACCACGATGGTGAAAATCGCGACCTTTGTGTTATCATTGCTATGTAGCAAACAGCAATCTCAATGAATTACAAATGATTTTTCGAGTGTTTTAGATGTCAGAAGTTGGTTGACTAAATCAATTAATCCAAACCATTTAATATTTAATCTATTCTGTGAGTGAACTATCAAAGATTAATGCGCAACGATGGACCAATGGCTATTTTTCGTACGATTACTGATTAGTGCACATGAATACATGATCAATGTTAATATTATTATGTTTTTTTTTAGTTTTTTAATACTATTAGAATATGAGATTATGTGATCATGAATATCAGAACATATATATTGTTACATCATGGATACTGTTGAGATTCTATAGCTGATATTATTTTCTAATATTTGTGTTTTGAATATATGTACGTAGCAAAGTTACGTAGGCATAATATCATTAAATAATTTAATGCATAATATTTATAATATTATGCATTAGCATTATTATTGTATTATGTTGACTAGTGTCCCTGGTCCGCGCCCCGCGAATTTCAAAATGTTAACGCCCCGCGGACACAGTTCGCAGACTTGTAGTAGCAACCAGCAGGTAGTAACTAGTAGGTGCCGTCCGCCTATCCAACACGGTCCACCGCCTTTCTATTACAATAAATTTACAGGCATAATCTGAGACCGTGTTCATAATAATAATAATAATAAAACATCACGATATTCACGCACACAAGGATTACTGCATTAGTGTTCGCGTTTATGATAGTATAGTTGCTGTTCAGTCTTCAGTGTTCACATTTCACCAGTCACTTGCGACACCGGCTCGTCGATAGACGTGTACACTTCTCTATAATATATAATAGTCGTACGTCGGTTATATCGTTACATACATCGTCGCTCTTTATTATTGTTTATTCTTACTTACAGGCAGTCGTGAGCCACTTCCGTTTTAGTCGTTTTCGGTGTTCGATAAACTATATAATATCGTCGTTTACGGCCGAATCGAACCGCTCATCGCGATGGCTGCCGGTAAAGTATTGGTGTACGGAGGAAAGGGAGCGTTGGGATCGACGTGCATATCGCTCCTTTCATCCCAAAAATATGTAAGCATCATAAACAGTTGTACATCTATAAATAATAACAGTAATAATATCCATATAGTAATGTAAATTTTATTGCTGCTTGATATATAGTGTAACTATAACTCCAATGAAACTATGAAAGTGTACCTATTCGACCGATATAATTATACGGATCGTTGTATAATTCGAGGTCACCTACCTATGTTTAAAAATACAATTATAGTCTCACAATCGTTTTAAAACAAAAAAATAGTTTAACAGCGGCTACATAACGTTATATTTACATTTTTTCATAATATGATTTTTGATCAAATTAGAATTAATTTAAGTACGAGAAAACTACAAACTCGTTCATAGAAAAGCATATAATTAAAGCTAATTTTATATCTGGAGCCCAATGAAAACGAATACATACCTATATGAATTATATATTATAATTAAATATGATTATATTTGTAGAAATTATTCTACTGGGATGTTTAACTTTATCAATATTCAATTCCTATGAATATAGTTATCCTATATTATAATTAAAAAATAATATTAAAATATTTAATGATGAAATGCGATTAGTTACTATATAGTTATACTGATAAACAAAAAAACTAGAAGTATTTAAATTAATTTTAGTAGATCTTTATTTAAAAGCATTTAAATTATAATCATCATTGTAACATTCAAATAACACTTAATTATTTAAGTTAATTAATTTAAAGATTGAAAACACATTAAGTAATTAAATACCGTATATTCCTTACAGGTACCTATTATAAAAAAAAGTGATAAAATAAGAATGCCTACAAAAATGTCAAGACCATAATAAATGTTTGGAAAATCAAGTAACAAATAATTAAGTTATAATATAGTTAATTAAGGTACTTATTTAACTATATTTAAATTAATTGTTGTTACATAAAATAGTTACCTAACAGTTTTATTAATATTCATACATTTAGTAGAACATTTTAAATAATAGGTATGTAAAGTACTCATGATTACTGTAGTTGCATATATTTCAATAATGTCTTGTTAATTGTTATACATTAAATATGAAATACTTGATATTGAAAGCAATTCATTTTATGGATTAAAAGATTTAGGTAATAAAATAGCCCAAACATTCATATTTCTAATGTGTAGATGTTAAACATTATTTTTATAGACTTATATGAAAAAAAGACTAATCTTAAAGTAAATTGATATACTGTTAAAAGTTAAAACTATGATTTAAAATATGAATACTCTTTAGATAATGTGAATGTATAAGGTATTAGTTGTACATTATGTTATAAAAATCACATACACATAGTATTATATTTATAGTGCTATTGTTATAATATAAAGAATTAATAATTCATTTTTATTTTTCAGTGGGTTGGATCAATAGACCTAACACAAAATGAAAATGCAAATGCTAATGTGATTGTGGAACGTGATGCTACAATATTAGAACAAGTAAAAAAACCTAATAATAGTTTTATATTTATAATATGATTTTAATGTACAAACATTTTATTTTAAAATATTTCTTTCATTTACTAAGAAAGGTATATCTATTGTCTTAATCTGTGTTTGTAAATAAACTTATAAATGGAAAATAACTCCGCTCTAAATTGAATTGCTCTATTTGTCCTTTTCCATTTAAGACAAGTCTTTTCTATGCAACTCGGAGCAATAAAAATAACTTCATACATTTGTTTTAAGCACTTTGACTTCTATATTACAATATGATTATACCTGGCTGTCCTGCATTAAATTAATTTAATTAAAAATACTTTTTTTGTGGTACTTCATTGTACATGCTTTAAAATAAGAAGAAAGCAAAAGCTTATATGTGACTATATTAATCAAAAGGTTAACTAACCCAATCCTTCTACATTCATAATTTAATCTTTTATTTATTTTTTTTTATATTTTAAATCAATTAAGATAATAAATAATTATTAATAAACAATTTTTAAAATTGTATGTACTTTTTTAGGAATCTCAAATTTTGAAGGAGCTTGATTCCGTTTTAGGATCTGAAAAATTAGATGCTGTAATATGTGTTGCTGGTGGTTGGGCTGGTGGAAGTTCAAGCTCTGATGGTAAGTAAAAAAATGATGAATTTTTATTGTTATATTAAACTGTATTTTACATAAAAATATTTTTTCATTTACATTATTAATTATTATTTATTTATTTTACCTGTAGATTTTGTAAAAAATACCGATTTAATGTTAAAACAAAGTGTCTGGAGCTCAGTATTAGCATCATCTATTGCATCTAAGTTCTTAAAACCTGGAGGTATTTTAGTATTGACTGGTGCTAAAGCTGCTCTAGGTCCCACCCCAGGAATGATTGGTTATGGTTTAGCCAAAGCAGCCATACATCATTTGACAAAATCATTGGCTGATGAAAATGGTGGTTTACCAACAGGAGCTCAGGCTCTTTCAATACTGCCTGTCACTCTTGACACACCTATGAATCGCAAATGGATGCCTAAAGCTGACACTTCAACTTGGACTTCATTAGAATTTGTTGCAGAGTAAGTACTGTACACTAATAAAATTTAATTCTTAAAACAATTTATTCCTTAAGCATATATTATTCTAATTTATAATGCGCAGAAAACGCATAACTTGCATAAGGTTATCATTCTTTTAAAATAATAAATTTAAATGTATACATACAATATAAAGTATTTTAAAATTAATTAATACAACACACACCTTTTACTATTTAAAAATGACTAACAATATAAAATATTTCAAGTTCATATTTTATTTAAGTTTTACAACAAAAAATGTAATATATTAACTTTTAAGAGATAAATCTATCTTAGATGTACAAAATATGATCTTTTTACTATAAACTATATTAAATCCGGTTTACATTATTAAATTGAAAAAAAATAGTTCATTCCTTTTTTCTCTTTTTAATTTATATTATCTTTATGCATTCTTTTTTTAGCCATAAATAAAATATAATTTTTTAAAGTTTCTTATTTTATTTTTCAGGTTATTTTCTAAATGGATCAAAAATGAAGAAAGACCTCCAAATGGTTCACTTGTCCAGTTAAATACAAAGGAGAATAAAACAACTTTGGACATTGAATAATTTATAAAATATCAAAAAAATCATTTCAAACCTTCAGTTTTCTGTCTGTTAAATTGTACTTGATATTATTTATATATAACAGAATTTTTAAAATATATATATTGTCCTACTCTATGGATAAGGGAAAAGTTTATAAAGTATAAAATATACAATTTTAATGTTTTAATAAATCTTATTTTATATTACATTAGGGATCGACTGTCATAATATAATATTATTTTATAACAATAATAAATATTATATAATAGCATTAATAAAATTTCAATAGATTATTGTTTAATAATGTGATGGTGTAGGCACACTCATCAATGGCGATTCCAAATAATCAAAACTTGGCGGTTCTGGTGGTGGTTCTGTATCTGTCGATATTTTTTCTACAAAATCAGTGTAAAGTTTGTGTACAGCCTCATCATGTGTTGAACTTGGTTGTAAAACTTTAGTTAATGTACTTAGTCTACTTGGTGGTAACTTTGGATAAACATGCCACACTAGTTTTAATACATGTCTAACTACATTTTCTCTGCTCAATCCAGTGCAAAAGAATTCATCAAATATTACAGTACAAAAATCTTCAGCAGCAAATTCTTCGACTTGCTGTATTAATAGTGCTACCAAAAAATGAAGAAATGGATCCTCAAAAGCACGGTCATGATCACAATTAGCCAATGATCCCAATATTCTCATTAATGCTAACCTGTCTTTAGCTTTAGCAACATGTAATGTATAATACATAGCAACTGTACAAGCAACACTACTCTCTTGAATATATGCTTGCACAGCATCTGGAACAGGTCCTGAGTGTTCAATAATAGTAATTGCAGATTCCCTTTCATCAAGAGGCATTTTAGTATTTAATGATCTAACTTGATCATCTACCATGAGTGACATCAAGGCAGGCATAAACTTAGTGACTACTTGACTGTCAAGTTTTGGTTCCTTAAAATCTTGGGTATCTATCATAACCCAAGCGCTTAAACCAAGAGACAACATCCTTAACAATAAAACTAATACATGATTTTCTCTTGGTAAATTTTCATTGTTAATTAAATGATGAAGTATTCTAATAGTTGAAGTCGCTAAGAAATTAATGGCATACGGATCACATAATGTCATGGACAAATCTCCTAATACTGTTTCATGTCCTCTTTTAATGCTATCTAAAAACCCTTGAAGCTCCCGGGAACGTTTAACATCAACATTGCGTTCACGAATACAAGCATCGAGACACCATGTGAACTTATGACACGGATCAATGGATATAATATCTTGAATTTCTAGATCGTGCAATGCCATTAGAAGTTCAGCTCTTAATGTACAATAATGTACATTGTGAGTACGCAAGAATAATGTTCTCAAAAATTGCAAAACCATATCATATAATTTTATACTAGAACCTATCATATGTGCAAGTTTTTGTACCACTTCTCCTTGACGTCTCAATTTTGGTGATGGTGTAAAGAATAAATTGGTTAAATTATTGTGGTCGAAAAGAATATTTTCTTTCTCTCTTATGTACTGTGTTAGAAGAGGAGACACTTCATTAACCAATAGTGATTGATTATCCTTCCAAATTTGTCTCTTTACTTCTGTATCAGTATCTTTATAAAGTTCAGTGTCTTTAACCAATACATTTAAGTATTTATCATCAATATGAGATATGTTTTTAAGAATAGCCATAATTATGGGTCTTAATTGTTTGATATGAACTGAAGGAAAACTCTTTGCCAACATATCCTTAAGCTTACGATCTCGGTCACGTCCTTCTTTTTTACCAATTTCTTCAATATGAGCAACTAATTTGTCGCGTAGTGCTTCTAGTATAGAGTTATGAAAATCTAACCGCCGAATGCCATGGAGATCAAGCAAAGGTAACATTTGACGAAGTGACGGCAAATGAATTCCATTGTCTACTTGAAATTCTTCAATAGCTTTTAAGGGATCTGTACAGTTTGTCAGTGTTTCTAATAAATACGTTTGACCGTGTATACCTGATTCAGACTGTTGGTTAGGGTGAACCGTGAACATTGAACGTTGACGTCCACCACTCATTTTGAACGATTTAGATTTAAATTTGTTTCGTATAACTGTAAAACAAAATTAAATATCGAAGTTTGAAATTAATTTAGTTGTTTTCTTCAAATACATAACTTTTTTGTACTGATTATAAAAAAAATAATTGAAGCTTATTTGTATATTATGATTTATGATTACCACAATTACTGTATTACACAATTACATATAGTTTAGAGCTAAGAATTTATAGAACTTCCACATTACAATATTTACCTTTACACACTACAGTAACTTGATTTTGTGTATTTTTGTTATCGATGATGACATATCAGTGATAACAGATTGTTTACACCTCGGACCATAGAAAAGATATTAAACGGTAACGGGTTACCGATGTTCCGTTACCTACGTATTAAATATTATGACTCGATTGGGCGAAGTGGAAACCCGGCATTTTTAAACCTTGGAATATAATGTCTAATATTAAAATAGGTACTTGCATTATATTTAAGTATCAAATAAAGTATTTAGTAACATTTTAATATTTACTATTTATTTTCATTAGTAAAGACATTGATTAAATATACAAAATACTTGGGTGGATGGCACTTAAAATACTTAACCAATGACTATATTGACTAATAATATAATCTTAGACCATGTATTGACTAGTTATAATAAAGTGATAACATTATTTATATTCAGATAACGATAATATTCACCGCTTTTTATCACTAAAATAGTATTTAGTATATTTTTAATATTTAAAATGTAACTATTTAGTATTTTTATTTTAATGGCACCAATAATAATTTAATATTATAATAAATGATACACTAATTAATTTAGAATTGTATTTAATACAATAAAATGTATGTCAAAAAATTATTGATGAAACATACTTTTCAACAAGTTATAAATCATCTTAAACTTTCAAGAAATAAGAGCACAACAACTTTTGATAAACAGTAATATTTAATATTTTAGTTTTAAATCTTATGAATCATTATCTTTGGAGAAAATTAAAAATTAATTTTCTTTATATTTTCAAAAACAATTTATTATGTTTTGTAGTAAATGGAAAAGTGTTGTTGGTTTGGAAATACATGCTCAAATTTCAAGTGAATCAAAGTTGTTTAGTGCAGCTGGTACTAAATTTGATGCAGTGGTAAATTCTCAAGTGGCCTTGTTTGATGCTGCGATTCCAGGAACACTTCCTGTAAGTATTAATTTAATTGCAAATAACTCACATAAATGTATAATAAAATATAAACATAATTTGTTTGCAGAGTATTAATGAAAAATGTGTTGAGGCAGCCATATTAACTGCATTGGTATTAGAATGTAATCTTAATACAGTATCATCATTTGATCGTAAACACTACTTTTATGCAGATATGCCGGTAAAATTATATCTTTTTCACATATTTATTCAAGCATTTTTTTAAGTTATCATATTTTAGATTTTAATCAAAATCCATATCATAGTATTGAATTTATGCATAATTAAACTTATAGTAAAATATATTTATTGTTTGTTTGAGACAAATAGTTTGATGATATTTATTATTAATCAAAATATGTGGTATTTGTTGCCGAATAATATTAATTTAACTTAACATGTTAATTACCTAATAAAATACAAAATAATTTTAAATTCTTGTTATTCATGTGTTACATCTGAACTATGCATAAATTTAATTTTGAATAAACAGTTTATATAAATTTTCTCTCAAGTATACTGTCTTAAATATTATATAATTTATACTTCTTTAAAACAATTATATTTTAATTACTTATTATCTTTAATATTTTTAGGCAGGTTACCAAATAACTCAACAGTTTCATCCATTAGCAAAAAATGGAAAAATTACTTTCCATGTTATAGATCAAAATATAAATAAAGTTCCTTATAGTAAAACTTCTTTAATTAAACAAATACAGTTAGAACAGGACAGCGGTCGCACAATTTATGATGATTTTTCTAAAAAGTAATTACTTTTATTATAATTTTTAATTATATTTTAGTAAACTATATTACTTTTGTAATTGAAATTCTTCAAGCTAGCCATATATTTTATCATTAATTAAATTATGCAAATTAAATCTTTATTATTAAGTATTTAAATTACTATTAATAGTGTATTTTTGCACACTAACACATTAAGTCATAATCAGTTTCTTCCTTGTTTAACATTAGTAATAACAATAAAACATATTATGTAATAATTTAATTTAAAAATCTCTGTTATAAATATAACATTGTTTTTGGTTATCACTACTGCAGTAATGACTTTCAATTTGAATGTTTTTTTAAAAAAACTTTGTATACCTATGCAGTTAAAGATATATTAACTAAATCAAATTTGAAATTTCTTTATATGAGATCATAACATGATATATTACATTACATGTTAATTTATTTTTAAAAAACTTAAATGTATTCTTAGTTCACTTATAGATTTAAATCGTGCTGGAACAGGGTTGATGGAGCTTGTGTTTGAACCTGATTTATGTAATGGTCTTGAAGCTTCAGCTTTAGTCAAAGAATTATTACTAATATTTGAACGTATCAAAACATGTTCTGGTCGAATGGAAGGTTAGTTACCTAAGACTAGTTTAATTTTTAAGTCATTTTTTAATTTTTTCATATTATAGCCATGTAAAATTTGGTCTTTATGATCCATAAAACTATAAATTATACATTTATGTTATTTTTTATAAATATATATAAAAAAAGGGGATTTTTAGTAAATAATTTTTTTTTTCAGAAAATCACAACTATTATTTTTTATATGAATTGAGTAATAAACAAAAAAATTGTTAAAAATGTATAAACAAAATATTATTCCAGTACATTTAGTTGAAAAATATTTATCGAAATACATTTGTCTCAAATAAATTAAACACTAGTACTAACAATTTGAATGATATAATAACTATAGAAATGTTTTAGAAATATTATTTTAAAATTGTCTTAGTATTTAATACTTATAAATTATAATAAACAATATGTATACATTTTGTGTTTTATTAATATTATTATTATTATTATTATATTAGTATAATACAGTTAATTACAGATATATGTAAATATTTAATATAATGTTGCCCTACTGGCTAAGTATTACAATACATAATAATTGTTCATCTATAAAAAATAATAGTAAAATTTAAATAAAACAACATACAGTAGCGTTGTGGTAATCTAAAAGCAATTGAGGAAAAGGGTCGCTTAGATTACCTATGACTTTGTTACAAAATTGTCTTGCAATTTAAACATAAATTTTTTTTTATTTATTTATGCGACACTATTTGAGTATAATAAATATAATAATTGATTACTTTTTTTTTTAATTAATTAAATTTGTTATTATTATTATTATTTTAAATTATATATTAAGTATTCTTATACTGTACTTTTTATTTCAATAATTATTATTAGTTGTATTAATGCTGTATTGTGCATTAAATAGAGGGTGCTTTAAGAGTTGATGCAAATGTTTCAATCAGTGATAGTGATCAACTAGGTACACGGACTGAAATAAAAAATTTGGGAAGTATACGAGCAGTGCAGTTAGCAGTTGATTATGAAATTTTTCGTCAATTAAACCTAATAGAAGAAGGAAAAAAAGTGGTGAATGAAACAAGAGGATGGGATTCTATTACTAACAAAACTGTATCAATGAGGGACAAAGAAGTTTTACAAGTAATTTAAAATTAAATTATAGTATTTTATTTAATAACAAAACATAATTAAATTTTTCTCTTTTTAGGATTATCGTTTTATGCCTGAACCTAATTTATTATCACTTAATTTAAATGTGTTTGATATTAACAAATTAAAAACAAATATACCTGAATTACCAACTGTAACTCGTAATAATATAATGAGCAAATATGGCTTTAATATAAGGAAAACTACTATTTTAATGGTAATTTAATATTCAAAAAGTTTATGTTTACAAATTATATTTTGTCCAGTAAGAGAACATCCAACGAGAATCTGTTTTTTCTGTGTATCCTTGTACATCATTCAGCACTAGCGTTCCACCTATATCGCTTCATCATCAATGAAAGCTGTAATCAGTCTAATATTTTGGAAGGGGAAATAAGGCTTTGGAATTCGCTTTGCCATCAGTTTCTTGCACAGAGCTGGTGTGTTCTCTTGCTGGACAAAATAATAGTTTTAAATCTATCTATCTATCTTAATTTTTACATTATAATGGTTTGTAGAATGAACCCGTTTTATTATCAATGTTTTTTGATATAATGAATAATAATACATTTAGAAATCCATCAAGAGTTTGGAATGTATTGACAATTGAATTTTTGACAGAATTAAATAAGAGATCTATCGAACCTAGGCAAAGGTATGTCATGCTGTTTTAAATATTTTTCACAATAAACATTCATTAAAAATGATTTTTAAAAAAAAGTGAAATTCCATCATCTGTCATTGGCGAAGTTGTAGATTTACTTGATAATAATACTGTGAACTTGGTTCATGCAAGAAAAGTTATTGCTAAAGTATTTGATGAAAAAAATAAATCGCCATCTCAAGTAAGTTTATTTTTTAATGCAATTAATGAAAAAAAATTAAGCATAATTTTACTTAAAATTAAAATTAAAATTTCTTTGATTTTCAGATTGTAATAGAGAATAATTGGGAACAAATTTCTGATATAGAAGAAATAGAAAAATTATGTAAAGAAGTTATGCTTGAGTATCCAAAGGCTGTTAAAGATTATCGTAGAGGAAAATTACAAGCCATAAAATTTTTAATAAGTCATATTGCAAAAAAAACAAATGAGCGTGCAAATTTAGCTCTTGTTTCAAAAAAATTAGAAGAATTCTTAAAAAATGATTAGATTGTTTTTGATATATTTTATTATTGTTTTGTATACATTACATTTATGGTCTAAAATTTGTTTGAATACATATTAAAAATGATTAGTTCAGATGGTTTGTGAATTTTATTTAATTTGCACTTAAATTTTGTAAGTTATACATAACTAGAGTTAGGAAGTTTATGACTATGTCCTGGATTTCAATGCAAAGTGTATATTTTTTTGATTGATCTTACACAATGCTTTCTAAGTACATAATTTGTTTCATGTAACAAGGGTTTCAAAGCTATAATTTGTATTTTGTATTTTTTTGCATATTTTGACGTTTTTTTATTTTTAGTATTTGGTTATTTTATTGGTTTTTAATGCATATTTGTTCATTATACGATCAAATTTAGCCTATTCAAAATATTATCTAAAAAATAAATTGTTTTCTTGATATTTAAGTATGTTTATCGGGTTTTTGCATACATATTTTCAATCATTAGGTTAGGTTGAATTTAGTAAATACAATAGGTTTACTTAGAATTTAAATTTTACATACATTTTAATATACATTTTAGTATGTTTAGAATTAATAATATTTCCCCAAAATGGCCAAAACATATACATGTCAGTATCATTTCAAATTTTTATTTTTTTATTTTAATAAAATAATAAGTAATAATTATAGCTTATTTATAAATTACAAATTGAATAAAAAAATATACGGCATTTTAAGGTAATTTTTGTGGTAAAATGCATTTTTGGCTATTTTTTTAGACCATATTATATTAATATGTTTGGTATATATATGGTAATAATATATTTATATGGTTTTAAGTGTATTTAAATCCGGGCCCTATTTATGACCTTAAAAACACAAAAAAATGCATGCAAATATGCGCAATAAACATAAAAATATGACCATAAAAAAAAATTAAATATTTATTTTTAAATTAGCTTATCACTAATTCAAAATATATTCTAAATTAATTCAAAACTTTTTTTATAATTTTAATATAATATAATTATTATAATACAATACACTAAAGATTTTATAATGTAAGTCATTATGTTCTATCGACAATGCCAATTCAGCATCATCACATTATAGCGACCATTGTTTATAAACATGATTATATCGATTAATAAATGTAGAGTTATAGTAAATTATTTAAATAATAATTTATAATTAATAAATATAAGTTAATAATATAAACTAGACGTTTTATATTTTCTTGTTTTTGTTAGTTGTGAAACCAACAACGCCTACCTATGGGTTTATATTGATGTTTATATAATAATTAAGTTATTTTTTTAGCAAAATATGCATTTATTTAGAAATTTATTTGAAATATTCATTTATTCATAAAAATCCCTAAATATGCAAAATAAAATTGAATGTATCTGATTCAATGTCATACAAAATTAATTTATTACTGCGTTTGCAATGTGTGCGACTAAAAGAAAAATTATGCAAAATTCAAAAACATCCTAACTTTATACACAACGTTTAACATGAATCATAGTGTCACTATTGCTACCTATTTGTTTGAATAATTGAGTAATTGCCACTGGACACTCTGCCTCTATTTATTGTATTGCATATAGTTGAAAATCCTAAATTATCCGAATGAATGAGTTGCTCATTTTTTTAGTATTATGATCGAAGGATAGTGATTCATTAGATAATACTTAGTGGATTATTTTTTTAGAACTCATTATTATTAATTTGCATAAAGATAATACACTTGAATTAAAATATCTGTGATAAATTAAATTTGTAATAAAATAATCTTTTCGAGTTTTATACATGATATTTCTGGATAATTAATTTTTTGTATGTGAAATCAGTAGTTGTTAACGACATTTGAATAAATTGTATTATTAGCTACTTATTGTTCTAAAAATGGCCATAATAGGTTATTTTCTTTTGATAATATAAATTCATCAATTCAAAAGGTTGTTTAATCCAATATAGGTACGTTTACATAAATATATTATAGTGCCATAGAAAATGTCATAAGTATTAGAATTCAAAATTAATTAATAGAATAAAAAACATTTTTTCAAATGATTTTTTTACAATTAATCAAATAATAATTTTCAGTTTTTTCTAATATTTGTAATGTATTTAATCTAATAAAATAACTGAACATTTTGTTTAAAAATTTTTCAAATAATTTTTTATTTGAATAATAATTATGTCTAAAAACTATTGTTTGAATAATTAAAAAATAATCAATTGAATAGTTTTTTATTTAATTAATATTCTACTTTGATATAAAATAACATGAACTAAATACTATATGAATTCATAATATAAGTAAGGTTCCTTAAATTTTACTTAAACGCAAAATATAGTAATTGAAAAATGTAGTATAATAAAGTATTTTTTATTATTAAATAAAACTTAAATGTAAGAATATAAATAGTAATACGAGTTTAAAAATTGAAATAAATAACTATCATAATGATTATAACCGAATCATCAACAATAATAATTATATACTTAGCTCATACATGTTGAAATAAAAAAAAAATATTTCAATAAAATTAAAGGCTAATATATACATATATTTTATAATTCTTTGTTTGGTCTCTAAAAACTCGTTTAGATTCCTAAGAGATTTTGATTGGATAATATTTTTATTATAATTTTACATTAATTATACTATTCATTAAAATGTATATAAATTTCAGTCTATAAATTAATTTTTTTTAAAAGAAATGAGTTGAATATTAGAAAAATAATTATTTATTTTAGAATGGACAGCTTCACAGGTGGTATTACTATTTTTTTTAAAAACTACTATGTATTCTGCCCATATACACGAAGAAGAATTTTAGAATTTTCAGATAAATATATATATATATTAACAAGGAAATGCGAGTTGTTTGTACATTTTTCATTGGTGTGACAGACATAAATACATACACAAATACATCATTCATCATTTTAATTGTAGAAATATAAAAATATACTATACCTACTTATAATAATTTCTATGTTTATTAATTAATATTAAAAGAGTAATTCGGCGCAATGGGTATGCAATTTAATAACACCGGCGAGTAGAAACTACAACAAATTATACACGATTTAACAATGCCTCTTACACAATTATGTCGTCTTAAATTAATATGCCTACCGGGGATAACAAAACTTTCTGAGGGATTTCATTAGAAACAACATCGTCAGAGTGAAGTAAATTTAAAAACTAAATACGTTTAATTGTGTTTAGTTTATGACATAACTACAAAAGTAATATAATTTAAGCATAGAAAAATGAAAATAAAAGCATAGCGTAAATTTGATTTGTTAGAAGGGGAGGGGGGGGGAGCTAAAATTATAAACATAAAATAGGGCCGCGGAGGGCTTCGCTCCCCGCATCTCCAACATATAAATTTTACACTTTTATTGTAACATTTATTATAAAATATGTATATAAACATTTCAAAATTATTTATTTAACGGCATATACATAACGTTGATATTATAAAATATTAACGCAATAATATATATATAGCTCAATAATTTTAATTAATTTTATTACAAATTTTAAATAAAATAATCTTACGTAAACCTTAAACGTTCACATAACATATACCTATTGGATATCTTGTTAAGGACAGAGGAATTACGTTGTACATTTTATCACTTTCTCTAGTAAATAACCTAAACTTTGTTGAAAAACTTTTAAAAAAATGTAGGGGGACTAAATCGCTTTAAGCTCCCCAATTTACGCCTACAAATATAAGTATTATAATACATAATTTATAGTAAAATATCTACATATTTAAATTTTTGTTGAAAAAATATACTTTTTTAATTGTACAAACTTTGTTTGACTACTCAGTATTCATTTACATATTTTAAAGTGTCATTGCAAAGTCACACTTGAACAATTTTATTATATTTTATTTTTGACCACTAGTGTACTTGCATGTAGACCATGCATCTATTGTCAATAAAGTACAACATATTGTTTCCTCAAGTGACTGACTACTTAAAAGTAAGTCTACTCAAAATGACAAATATTATTTTTTTACTAGTAAACTTACCAATATACTTTGATGTTTTTTATTTTGAATCAAAAACTCTTGTTGTAACAATTCTTCATAATTTTTAGGCTGAAAAATGTTTTCCATATTAAACATTTTCATTGTTTTAACTTTTATAGAATGTTCATTGTTATTTTACAAGTCTATGAGATTTTCAATATTAAATATTCAAATCGTTAGTATGAAGAATACGTGCTATCAATACGATATTTCATTTGTGTATGAAAGTGTTTTTTTTTATCAAGTAACTTTTAAATCCGTGTAGTTTAAAATTAACACAGTACTTGTTGCCCTTCAAACTTATTTTGTTTTTACTTGAAATTTTCAAATTTGTTGTTAAGTGTAATCTTAATTTTTAGATTTTAAATTTAACTCAAATTTTTTAAAATCTGTTTTAAGTTAGCTGAGTGACATCATTGCGTCAATCTAGAACTACCTTTCAAAACGAATTTTAGAAACTGAGTGGAGCATTGAATATATTGGTCTTGTAATGATATGCGTTTTTTGTGATGTGTCTATGTTTTATTGTAAAAAAAAAAAAATTCTCTATTCCTCAATTCTTAGGGTGGTTTCTGATAGAAAATTAGATTTAGTTAGTGCGAACTGTGCGAAGTCAAAATATTAAATTATCAATGTTATAAACATAATCAGAAAAATGAAGGAAAAACAAAAAGCATTAAGCAAAACTTAACGAATAACTATATGATATTTGCAATTTAGACCAATTTTTTAAATTAGTATTTTTTATATCTATTTGTATATTTTCAAAATATTTTGACCCTTTTTAATTACCTACTTTTTATCATTTGAAATTCTCAATTTTTTTTCTATAAATGTCGACAAAAATATTTTTGTTTGATTAAAAAATTTGAAAATGTAATGTAATATTCCTTGTAGATTGTTATACTAGAATTAAAATAAAGATCAGCGTAAATCTACAGTAATTTTTTATATATTTATTTAATAGAAATATTACACTTAATATACATAAAAAAACTTGGTTCAATAACTTATATACTTACATAGGCTATTCAATCGATTAAGCATGGTACATAACTGTAATTATTAATATTCTTAGTTTTTTTTGCAATTGTTGAGCTATCGTAGTTTTAATATTAATTTATTAGCTATATACATATATACACTGAGTAATTCTTTTATCATGAAACACTCATTATTTAAAAAATATTCATGTTTTTGAAAACATTTTTTTTAAATATTTTCAAGTTGTTAAAAAACAACGTTTTTATTAAAAAATTATATTTTTATCCTTATAATTTTTTAAGTTTTTACTTTTTTGAATGACAAAATAGAGTTTTAATTTCATATTCAAAGCAGAATGTTTTTCTGAGTATTTTGATACATAAAAATCGAATTTAGGGCGGGTAGTTTATGAGTTATAATTATTTTAAAGTTTTGTTGCACAGAGTGGAGTGGTACGAGGTTACCCCGCAAAATGTTTGTCTACTACTCCTCTTGTCTAAACTTTAAATACGTATAACTCATAAACTACTCGCCTTAAATTCGATTTTTATGTATTAAAATACTCAAAAAATTATTCTGCTTTGAATATGAAATTAAAACTCTATTTTGTCATTAAAAAAAGTAAAAAGCTTTAACAAATATAAGGATAAAATATATTTAAAAATATAATTTTTTTAATAAAACGGTGTTTTTTTAATAACTTGAAACTATGTAAAATATGTTTTCAAAAACATGAATACTTTTTGAAATAATGAGTGTTTCATGATAAAAGAATCACCCTGTATATAAAACTATATAGCAGAGTAATTACTAACTAGTATTACTTGTTTTGACTTTTTCACTAATCGTTGTAATCATTTCGTAACCAATTATATATATTTTGAAATTCATGATTTCTGACATGACTCAAGTATCATAACAATTATTGTAAGTGATACTTAGACTTAGTGTACTTCACATGATTTCCACACTCTTATTTTTTTTTTATTTATTTAAAGTACCGTCTGGAAAAAAAGTACAGAAGATACAAAACATATGTTAGGAATAATATTATATAGTTTAAAATTAATGAAAAAATAACAATTTTTTTATCATACAACTATCATAATCGAAGGATAATTTTTATGGATAAATGTTCGTATCTGTAATGTAAAATTCTATTAATGGGACAATACATAACAAAATCACGATTACTTGGTGCAATATGAAATAATGTGTTACGTCTAGTTTTAACCAGAGGGTCTCTAATATTAATATAATACAAAAGCTCAGAATAGTTAACGATTAAATTTAATAGGTTGTATAAAAATAAATAATTATTATAATTACGTTTAGAGGGGATATAATATAATGTCTATTGACTTCAGCAATAGACAGTCCACTCAAGTTTAATTTAACGGTAATCATCCAAATTAAATTTCTTTGAATTTTATTGAGGGTTTCAAATTAACGAACCTAACTCCAAGACGTACCAATGAAAGATATAGAACTTTTTGATATGTATAATTCAATTTGTACAGTTATGCTTTATAAAGCCTACATTTTTAAAGGATTTTGCACAAATAGTTTCTATGTAGTGTTTGACACTCAAATAGGAAAATAAAATTATATCGAAATTTCTCACTTTATTCACATAATTAATATTTAAGCTAGCTAGATTATAATAATAAAGTATGTTTAAAGTTTGAACGTTTCCAATAAAATGATATTTACGTACATTTATCTATATTTAAATATAGATAACCTGTTATCGAGATTCAAGCAAGGTCTTGTTGTTATAAACTATCATTAATGTGATAAATTATATAATATATTTTTATATTGTCAAAAAATACCAGAGTTTGACTATATTTAAATACTTTATTAATATCGATTATGAACACTAAAAATAAGGAAAAGAATAGATGGCCATCTTGGACCACTCCAGACGACAATGGTTTGAACTCGGAATTTGGTATTTTTATTGTGCACTGCATGGACGCGCAACTAAAATTTTAAAATTTGAGGTGCTAATGTTGTCGAAAGTTTATCAATTTTTGATATTTCACTAAAATAATAATAGATACGTTTAAAAAACAAAGGGTACTAAATTTGAACTTGGGGGTGCGCTATAGACCTTTTTGAACCTCCCTAGTTGCGCTACTACTGTGCAGCCCAATGAATCGAATACTTTTTTGTATCAGCATAAATAGCATCAACTTGGCTACTATTAGGCGTTAGACATAAAATTTACTAAGTGTGTGTAAAAAAACCAGATTAGAGTTTAAACCACAGATTTAGATTTTCTAAAACCTTGAAGATTAAAAATGGATAGACAATTTTTGTTCAACTGGTTTTACAAGAAATTTTGGTAGTGAACTTTTAAATTTGGCTCTTATATTAGAAAAAGTGTTATAATCATTTTAGGGTTTAGATAATTCGAAAGTTTTACGTATCATATATTTTTATTTGATTAAGTTTCTAAGTTATTTGTTGAACCAAATGTGGAATTTTTATTTATGTTAAGGAACTTTAGGTACAAACTTGTCAATAATATCCAATACAATTGCATAAAATGAGTTTACTTCCATTTCTATACATGTCAAAAAAAGGTAACCAGAGAATGTTATTTATCGCGTTACATATTATATCATAATCTGCATTCTTTAAATTATATGGATATTTTGCGACACTATACATTGAGAAAAAGGTTCAACACTATAGTTATTAGATTACATCAAATTATTAATGCTGGATGGTAGCTATCAATTGTCAGTTGGAATTTGGAATTAGTGTTAAATATGTCAGTTGAATTCGATAGTGAGGTATTTAGTATCTAGGTATGTCTAGATATTTGAAAAAGCTTGATCTAATTATTAACCATAATTATTAAATAATATAATTATTGTGTTAGAAACCAAAAAGTGAACAGTTATTAAACAGGTTTGAGTTTAAAGCAAAAGTTCATTGGTATAAACAAAGCCGTTATTATCGTTGTAGAAAAGAAAAATACATTTCATAAATTGTAATCGCCTACTATAATAGTCGTACATGTTGCGGACGCGTATATTGATGATTAGATAAACTCTAATGATTGAACATGGCCACTATAAATATTGGTCACGCTGGGAATAATTTAACTCAAATCCCGTAAAATCTGTTATAATATAGACAATATAGTTGGCTAGATGCCAACGTCGCATCACACCAACACTCCGATATCCTTCAGACCTTTAAAACGATTTTATTGACTCAAGATTTTCACAACATTTTGTAACCATTTTTTGACTAAATGTATATATTAAAATTTATAATTTTTAATATTACTCAAGTGTTGTAAAAATGATTTTAAGTAACGTCAACATCGTGGCAACATTCGTGTATTTTCGCACTCTCTGAAAATATTTTATGTAAAATAAAATATATAGTATTATATTATAAAGATTAAATTCTACAAATAGACACCTATAATCTATTAATAAATAATGCTTTTTAGTTTTATACATAATCGATGCAATTATATTTGTTAAGTTTATAAATATTCAGTTAAGATAGTTTATTATAATATATACTATAGGATTAGACGTTTTTATTTTTGCGGCCTGATCTTAAAATAAAATTTCAAGAACATTCTAAATCAGAATTCTTGAAATTCTTTGGTTTCCAGTATTGTTATGCCATAACTAAAACACATTAATGTTCTTTTTATATTTTCTTAACATAATAAAACAGTCAAATGTTTATGTAATTAAATTTAAATTAGTTTAAAGTTTGTAAATAATATGCTTTTATATGAAGTAAAATTAAAATAATAATAAATTATTATTACATGGATTACAATTAAAATAATTTCGTTTCAAATTTTAACGTTTTTATAACAACTCGTTATATATTTTAATTGTTCAGGGATAATCAACTATAAAATAATCATAATTATTTTTATACCTCTATATACGACTATACGAGTTTATATAAAAGATTTTCAAAGTATATTATTTTATCACGCATAAAACAAAATTTAAATAATTGTTTACAAAAAAATAGTCTATTTCTAATGACCTACGTTTTTCTGTTTGGAAAACATTTATCGGCATACTTTTATTTTTTTATGCATTGTCTTCTTCAATAATCAAAACAATTTGTTGATTTTTAGCGAAATAAGATAAAATTAGAACTATAATAAACGTTTCAAAGATACTTACGCGTCCACCGCCTACTAAACATTATAGTTATAGACATAAGTTAGTATGCATCTACTATCTACTATTTATTAAATAGTTATACTACCTATAACTCACTTTTTTAATAACACCCATGATATACTGATTATATTATATAGATATCTAAATGATTAAATATCTAGAACATGTATAAAATCACTATATCAATATTTTATACGGATACGTATGTAATATATTATTATATGTGTGGTATGTACTGGTCGTAAAAACGATCGTTCAATAACTCGAGCACAGATTGTTTGGAAAATATTGGCTGTCGACGACGGATTTAAAATCGTCTGTCATTTTTTGTGTAGGCGTGTAAGAAAAATTACAATGTAGTAATATATTAAAGATAAAAAAATGCATAATATAAATTATAATATTATAAATTACTGTATGAATTGAGAATTGGCTTTTATAATAATACTATAATAGGTATATGGTATATTTACTTATACCTATATAATATACATATATGTATAGTATACTAATGTTATTAATATATCAAATAATTTTTTAATATAATTGAACATCAACTTAATGTCACTTTTAATGAAAGGGCTCAAATTTAATTTTTTTTTAGTTTCTAAGATTATCCTTGTAAATAAAACTTGAAATCGATAAATTGTCAATTAAATAAAATTTAAATACATTTTTTCAAATTAAAAAAAAATATAAATAGTATTTAAGTATTTGGTTTTAATATTGTATTAATATAATAATATACATAATTATCATAATATACCTATTTTATATACAACTATAATATTATATTAATAATTAATTAATTACCTATTGCATAAAAATATTATTTATATTCTAAAAATATTTTTTTTTGAAAGAATTTTTTTGATTTGTATAGATTCCGTGTAAAAAGGTAATGTATTAAATGCCCAATGCAGCTCCCAACTTCCAAGCACTAGGAACCTTATAAAAAAAGTATATATTTTTAAAGTTTGTTGTAAAATCAATTTTTATTAACTTTTTTAGAATTTAAAACGACTTTCGAATAGCACAAACCATACGTATATTTAATTTGTATAATAAGGAGTTAAATAAAATAATTATTAAGAACAAAATTGAAAATAAAATATTTTACTAAATAAAAAAGTTTTTACCATTGTCGTCTATATATACGTAAAAAAGGTGTAAACAGTGTATTAAATACCAGTACCCATGATTTAATTTTTTTTCTAATAGATATCATTTTACACTAATTTATAGAATAATATATGGTTTGATAATACATTAATGCAGTTAGTAGATAAATAGATAATAATATACAATATAGGTACTCGTATTTTTTTACTTTGTGCCCTCGATAATTTTAGCCTTTAGGAGAAACCGGGGTTGTAAGACCTAGTATCACAGATTTGAATATTTCATTTTTTTTATTATAATACCATTGTTTTTTTTTGTGTTGCTTTTATCACATTATTTAAAATAACATCTAGAACAATGTCATACTAAAAGAAAATGAAATACTTATATTAAGTAAGAATACATTTTCTTAAGTTTTATTAAAAAAAATTTAAAAGTTGTAATATTTGTAAATTTGGTATATATTATATTTTTCTTTTTTAGTGAAAAAAGTTTCCAAAAACGTCAATAAATTATGATAATTTTATTTTTAGTAAAGTTTACGCTATTTAGTTTTTTACAATTGTGTAAGTAAAATATAAAGTATAATAATAATATATACCTAGTTAATACGTCGTATTGTATGTATGTATATATATATATATATATATATATATATATATATATATATATACTCAAATTTAAAGAAAATAGGTATGTTTGTTTGATTAATATATAACTATATAAGTATTAAATAATACAAAATAATATAAAATGGTATAGCTATGTACAACAAAAGTATTGATTTATCAAAGCATATTGTAGACTGTAGTTATGCATCATTCTTGATAATGGAGTTTGGAACTATAAAAGTTATTATTAGTATAGACGAATAATTAGTATTTGAGAATAAAAACATGCCTTATAACCTGATATTAGTAGGAACTCGGATACTAAGTTGATCAAGTATTCTCAGAGCATCAACTCTTCGTTCAACCAATTCTTGAATGAACCTTTTTTCAATTTTCTTATTCCTATCATCTAGAGAATCAAGTTTAAGAATCAGGTTAACTGCATTGGCATATAGTCATGCTAAGAATTTTTAGTCAGTGATCAGCATAACTCGAAAATAAACGGTTTTATAAAATCGACTGATTCGCTATATATATATATATATATATATATATATATATACCAAACTGAACCCTGAACGAACCAAGGTATTTTATTTGTAGAGCGTACGAAGACAATCAGGAAAATCGAAGTTTGTTGAATTTCGTTTATTAAAACCCAGAACACGTACACTGTACTACAAAATATATAATCAATATGGGGACGATAATAAATTAAGCAAAGGAACAAACAACATTCTTAAGTCTTAGACTTGGTTATCACGTATTCACGTTAAAGGGATCATTTAATTTATAATCGAAACTAATCGCTGTATGTGTACGACGAAAAGATATCACTTTACATTAATTAATGATATTAAGAGATAGCAATAGAAGTAATATTATATCAGATAATGAATCAAGAGTCTTATGAAGGATTTGGCAATCGTCATATATTATGAGGATATTGTATGAAAAATATTTAATATTGAATCTTAACCCAATAGATTATAAATTGTTGAAATAATATTATTATAAGTATTATATATTTAAATGCATTTTTGATGTTCAAACAAAAAGTAGGCAATCATAAATATTAATTATATCACATAATTTATTTAGTTATTCTACGAAATTGTAATGCACTACCCCTTCTCTAAAATGTATACAGTTTATAAATAATTTCTAGCTTTTGTATATTTGCATATCAAATAGTTCTTATGCTATCAGATAAAAAATGCAAAGTAGTGTAGCGGGGAACAAGAGGTAACACACAAACACAAAATAAAACGTAATCGTAGTGTTTATTGCAATTTTAAGAGTATTTACTATGTACTCTATAGTAACTACATAATAGTATATATACTATGTATAGTTCATATATAAAATAATAATAGTATTCGATGCACGCGTAAGTACATATTATTATTTATGCATTTACGCGCGCGCGCATGTGTTGTATGTGTGTGTTTGAATTAAAAACTACCGTCGCCGGATAAGCCGGATAATAATTGTTTTTGGCGAGACCCCGAGCGTTCCGAGCGCGCGGCCGAAGACGAAGGGTACAAAAATATTCCGCCGCCCCGATGTACGATGAGTAGCATGTCGCGATCGACGGCGATCAAACCAAATTGGTTTTTGCGGCGTCGTCGTCGATTTATCACCAACGTATTGTAACTATTAGGGCAACTTAACGCTACTAGGGGGATGACTTTTTGAAAGTGAAAATCTAGCGGGCCTGTTGCAGAGAACATAGAAAGCAAAAAAAAAAAAAAAGGTCGCTAGAATTTAAAATTTACATTTTTAGTTCAGTGTTAGGTGAGAATTCATATCTACGTTTTACAATAATATATGTCGGTTTTATAAATATAAAATAAAATAAAGTACAGAAAAATCCTAACGTTTTATATTTTTATGGAGTGATTTTAAATGTAGCATTGGCTATACTATATGTGTGTATGTAATATTTTTTACCCGCCGATGGCATTAAGTCCCTTAGTCCTTCTTATCGTGTAGTAGCATATTATATTATTGAAATCATAGGAACATCGTGTGCCACCTAGTGGTCCTGTATTCAGGTTGCACAAACCTTGTCTGCAATTTATCCATTTTTCAGACCAGCCAATTAATATGATCGAGACGAGCTCGAGAATCGCAATTATATTGGACTTTAAACGCGCAAATATATACCTTGCGCGGTCCAGATGACGCCACTGCGGGTCGTATGCAGATCATAATAATATATAGTTTCGATGTGTCACGCGCGCTACACACATATACGAATTGCACCGAACGTGATGTATGTATATAGAGCGGCGTTCTATATTAATTGGAACGAGTTAGACGCGCGCCGTGGCTCTTGACCCATATATACAATCGGGCGCACACAAACATAAGGCGGCGGCGGCCACGGCTCATCTCTCTAGGGCGCGCGCAGACTCCCGAGCGCAGCCGCCACCGTCAGCGTCCGGCGTAGGCGCACAACGACGACAACGGCGGCGGCGGCGGCAGCCCTCGGCCGCTCTACGCACAGCTTTAGTGTGTGTGGTGCGCGCGTGTGTGTATAACGTCGGTGCCTTTGCCGCCGTCTCCGTCGCTCGTTTATATAAATAGAGGCGTCCCGACGTCCGTCGTCGTCGTCGATCGCTTGCCGCTTGGCTATCTGGCGCGCGCGAACGTCTTCCGTAACGCTCGGCGGCGGCCCGGTCGTTTTATTATTAACGCGCGGCGTTCTACTCGCGTATAATATTATCCGCGCGTTACCGTCACGTCGCGGGCATCACAACAATTAATATCATAACACATACGCGTCGTTACCCGTACGTCGCGATCGTAATTTTAGTGCATAGTAATAATAATATTACCTGCGTATAGTCTCGCGTCGCCGCACTACTACGACGACGGTGTGTACAAATAATACGAATAATACCGTTACGGGCGTCGCGCGAAACGCTCCGAACGCAGACACCGTTCGCCGGGGACGTACGCCGACCGGTGTAATATTGCTGCAGTGTGTATTGTCGTTTGCGGTTTCCCGTTAACGCAACCGACACGTCGTGCCCTGCACTCGCCACACACGCGGCCACACGCGCTGTCCGACTGTCCCGACTCGCGATAGTGGTCCGTCGCCGGCCGACGGTGTACGAGACGACGATCGTCGCGTCGTCGTCGCGTGTGCGGGTAATACCGCCGCCGGCCACCACAGAGAGTACACGCGGCCGCACGCCGTCGTCGCGCCACTGCTGTTGCCGTCGTCGGGGAATATAATATTATACTTCGAGCATATACTGCGGGCGGCGATCGGGACACGCAGCGATAACGCGTGGTCACCGTACCGATATATGGAGACGTGCGGACGTCGCGCGACGACCGTGCGCCGAGCCGGTGATGGTGACGGTGTGATCGCGACCACGGCCACCTGCAACCTCGTCACCACGTCCGCGGCGGCGGCGGCGGTGATTGCGCAGCGCTGGTGACGGCGACCGCGTACTCCCATCGTACGACAACTGCTGCTGTATAGGTTCGTCCGGTGCAGTCTCGCGCGGCGGTCATAAAGGCGTTAAATGTCATCGGTTCCGGCGGAACGGGTTTCGGAATTATGTCGCCGCTGGTGGTCGTCGCGGGACAACGTAGTAGTGGTCCGGCGCTGTGTAAGTAAAACGCAACGGAATTATATATATTATTATTATTATTATTATATCGTAGGTATGCGCCGTGTATAAATAAATCAATGCCAAAAATGTTTGCCAAAAAGAAAAAAAGAAAGAGAACGAGAGTCGAAACATTGTTCGGCGCCGGGACCCGGCCAATATGTCCCGGTTCGCGCATAATATAATATATATATATATATATACTGTAAATACATATACACGCGTATTATAATATAATATTATACAGTATGGGTTAGAAATACTGTGGTATAAGTCCTAACTCCTGTCCATGTGCGCGCAGTGTGCGATGTATATACGCCGGGAAGTATATCACGATATGATAATTATATTATGGTCGATTTCATAGATGAATAATTACGTCCACGTCACGTTCTCGGTGACGAGGGAAAAAAAACTCAATTCGAGTATAATATTTTTAAACACATAAATCGAAAACGCCTAGTTCAGCTCTGTGTCCCGTGCCTTGGTATAGTATTATAACAATGAGTTTAACAGTTCCACCCGTTGTCGATGCGGTTCTAAGAGGAAAAAGTAAAATAATAAGGTCTCTCTGTGCCCCGTACTGTATATAATATATACTTTGTGCGTATGTAAGTGTGAGTGACGTGTGTATATAAGAGGGTCATTCGTCATCGCGAGCAGTGCTGTGACACCGAAAAGATTGCTTTCTCGGAAACCGCACTCGTTTCTTCACCCGAAGTTTGCCGCCACCGCAGCTTGCTGCTTAATGCTTATACGTATCAACATCTAAATTTAGTAGATAGTAGCTTGTTAGTTAGGTGGTAATTTAAGCAATTATTCATAATAACGACACAAATTACCAATTTACAAATAAATAGAAATAATGCAATAATAATGCTATAACAATGACGTATCGAAGATGCGTATTATTAAATATTATAATAGCGTATAATTTCGTTGGTTTCAAGCGTTCATTAAAACACGTGGTCGAGAAGGATTATAAACGATCCGAATAGAATAAACGTCATTCTTATTCCAAATTTCCATTTTTAGACACGGATTAGTCGAGTTCAAGGTCAATCGTTGCATATTATAGCCTATAAGCACGACAAGAGTTTTAATAATTTTGAGCAATATAATATATAAATAACGACGACTAATTCCTTTTTTAATTATAATTTCTTTCTCTTGATCTAAATCGTCTAGATTTTTTTCTGGAATTAGTGAGTCATTCGATATTTAAAATTGCTAAATTGTTTAAATTACCGATTCACTTGTAACATATTGGTCGTTGGCCAATTTTTAACACGTCGCATTGAAGAAAACGACCGTTCACATGTAGCTGAACGTATAGCAATAATTGTTATTGCAATTTGTAATAACTTTATAAGTCAGGGCTGTTAGGGAACACGTGCTTTTCAACTATTTGTCAAACGTGTTGTCAAGATCAAAATTACTATATAAATTAGCCACGACTATTATTTCTGCTTTTAAAAATCATTGATATTAATCTTTATATTTTAAAGATTTGTTTAAACAATTTGTCCAAATTTAATGGTATAAATTTTAACAAATATTTTAATTTTTACCCTTGTTAGAACATTTTTTATTGGAGCACTGGTAAAAATCATCAATAAATGTCATTATTAAATTTAACAATCTATAAAAAAATATTTATCAAATTAATCCATCGAATCGAGATTTCATAAATAATCCATAAATCCATATTATTATTATTATTATTATTAGGTGCTATTCAATTTTTTGAAAAATGTTTAGGAGTATTATAAATACTACAGTTTACTGTTATAAAAATTTCACGATAGAAATATATTTTTTTAATATTTTCAAAAACAGGATAGGTATTATTGTATAATTTTTATTTTTGATGAGCAAAATCAAAACTAGCAGCACACTACTATTAATGTTAAATATTTTTCCATTATAATATACAAATTCAATGGCTGAGCGATAAAATATACCTACTTTCTTGTTTGTAAAACTTTAAATTTTATCATTATGACTCTTGTATTAGGTAGATAGGAAATCACTTATTATTAAAGCCTATAAGCAGATTATATTATGCATAAGTTGACAGTTTCAAAAATAGTATAAAAGTGAGTCATCCTAACAATTCTTATTTGTAGTAAATTGATTTAACGATTTAAAATTTAAAAAAAACATAAATCTTGTAAAAACGGTCAAAAACATAACTTTTAAAACTTTGAAGATTAAGCACATGTCATGATTAGTAAGTTAGTAATACACAATTCTACCTACACCCATCGTAAGTTTTCACAAAAATTCGCTAGATATTTTTAAATCAAAGCTGCCTGTAGGTATTGTTGCAGTTTGCTATTGAAGTGATACAATGTTTTTTCATTTATTTAATAAAAAAAAATTAATGATTTTTTAACACGAGATCATGACACGCTTATAATCCATACCATTAAGTACTATGTGTTGCTTTTCAAAAAATATATTTAATTTGCAGACCAAAACACATAATTAGAAAAATAACGATAGACATTTTGTTATTATATAATATAAATATTAAATGCTTGTACAATAAATCGTAGACGCCCAATGACCTACTTCTAATAAATTATGCTAATGAAAACTTTGGTGTGATTAAATTAAAATGTTTGTACATTGTAACATATATATATATAGGTAATAGGACATGGTGAGTTTCAGTTGATTCGATTAAAATTTGTTAGCAGGCACATACTTTTTTGAAGACACAATGGCAATTATATAAATTATTTTACTAGATGTATGTTTTGGGCAGACGATCGTTAGTTATTGCTTATTACTAAACCTCACTTAACCTAACCTAACCTAATCTATAGTTTGTTTTCAAACGATTTTATATTTTAACGTCATTTTTGTATAGGTATTATTTTTATACATGTGATTTACGTTTGAAAATATCGTAATACCTATAGTTGAAATAAAAAATATTATTATTTATTATTAATTATCTAGGACTTACTTTTATATGTGTTATAAATTTATAATATTATATTTACACCGCTAAATATAAGGATATCTCAGTGCTTCATAATGTATTTAATATTTTATTATTTTATCAAATCACAGATTACTCAAACAAATTTATTTTAATTTAAGATTAAACATTTAAAAGTAACTTTGAAAAAAAGTATCTAAATACGAAATATATATTTTTACAAAATGATACTCAATTAATACAAACAGTTTTAAGTACTTAGTCAGCCCACTTCTATCTATAGTCATCTTGATGTAATATTTTTGTGAAATTTTCTTCTGGAGAGATATTTTAACTTTATGAAAAATATTAAAGCTTTATAGTTAACCCATCAATATAACCATTTAGAAAGAAATAATAATTTTTATACACTTAATTTAATTCATTTAATAAATATATAATTTTGATTAATGGTTTATTATTATAAAATATAAATAAAATATTCTGATAAGTCAACAATTACCTCCTAGACCATCACATATTCTGTCAACATTTTCAAATCTATTTTTGTTTTGCATACAATGTTAACTATGTTTTATTATATCCATTGACTCTAATGAAGTAAATTCATTTAAAATAATTGTAGTTAGTATTTAAATATTTCATTAGATCAAAATTCAACGTTAATGTAATTATTAAACTGTGAATTAGCTAGAATAATTAATTACTAGTTAAATATTATAAATTTTTTTTTCGTATAATTTATTCATTTAAAATGTTTTTTAGCTTATTACTTTGAAATGGAATTTTTATACTTATAAAGTGCATTTGAACCATTTTGTATTTTTATGTTGTTAATGAACAGAGCTCGTAAGTTCATGCACTCAAAAATGCATAAATTAGAATGCATTCATGCTCTAAAAATATTAGAAAAATATGCATTAAAAAGTTTAGAAATATGCATTTATATTCACTAACATTTTTTAAAATATCCAAATTGTAAAAAAAACCATAGACAAATTTTGAAATAATAAGATAAAACATCAATTAATTTTAAAAGTATTTTATTCCTTTTAATTTTTATACACTTTAAAATAGTCAAAATTAATAAAAATAAATAAAAAATAATACTATAATTTTGTAAAAAAGAAAACAAATAAAATAAGAAATAAAAAAGAACCAAAATATTTAAATAAATAAATACGAGTATAATATTTTTTTATGTAATAAAATGTGCTAATAACCCTAAAAATCTGCTAGGTATATTACAAATATGCCTTCACGCCCAAAATATTCAAAAACATGCACTATTAAACTTTATATAGTTATTACAATTTTTATAAAATGGATTTATATCTCAGTTAACATGTTTTCCTGTGTAGCAAAAAATACATGAAAATGCATGAACTTATGAGCTCTGGTTATAAATAATAAGTATTTCCAGATAATATACATATTAATTTATTTATGTACAAGACGATAGAAAACAACGTTATTATATATATGTGTAAACATTAATTAATTCAATGCATATGTTGTATAATATACAATGTGAAAACTGAAAATATATTATAAAGTGTCCAATGTCCTAAAACACAGTATTTTTATAAAACTAAAATAAAAAAGGTAGGCAAGTGGTACCACTCAGCTATACGTTATTACGTTAGGTGTCGAGTGGTTCACTATTATAGGTGTATTAAATTATAATTCAATGATATAATCATCATGTACAAAATATAATTCTGAGCGATTTTTCAGCCTATATTACTAAGTATATTTCATGATATATTTTTTCGATATAATTATTTAAGTCATTTATTTTACTTTTGGTACATATTTCTTTAAATACCCTAAAACAATAAAAACAGATTCATAGTATAATTTAATAATTAATGTTTTAAAATTCTAACAAAATAATTTACACCGTCATTTTTTATCTATAGATAAATAACTTCGTATTTCGTTCAAATTTGAATTCAAAATACTTAAAAAAAAAATTGCCTTTAAAATTTATATATATATTTATTAGATTTTATGGTTTTAGTATAAACTACTTATGAAGAATCTTGTAAAAAATGTTCAAGAATTTCGACTCATTCAATAATTATTTATCAACAGTTATCAAAAAAATACTAAAAAAAAAAAAATTGAAAATTTTGCATAATTATAAATAGCTCAAAAAGAGTTAAAATAATTTTTAAATTATAGCATATGATGATAATTATAGTATAAACATTTGATGAAAATTTCAAGTATCTGTTATTATTATTATATATATATTTTTTTTGAAATACAAAAAAATATTAAAAATTATTTGAAGAGAAATAATTATTTTACAAGCATATATCCAATATAATAAAAATTGTAACCTAAAATGTTCATTAAAAATTGATTTAGCATTCCGGTAGGACTTTTTTTTATAAATGGTTTGAAAACTTATAAAAAACCTTAGATAACCTTAACAATAGCTGAATTAATAGGATTGGAAAAGATTAGGAGTATCCATAACGTAAGTTGTTCACTAACTTTCAACATTTGGGGTTTGTAATATTCAATTTTCAAATATTGAGATATAACTGTTGAAAAATATGAACGTATATGTTACGATTATAGTTAACAATAAAACAACTGTGTACGAATCGTGGTTCGTAAGTTATAACAATATCGAACTTATGGATTTGTATCGCAGTATGTGATCTTATGTACCTACTATAATTTTATTTTATTGAATTTCAATATTTGTCATATCCTTCTTTTATTGAATAATAATATGCTAATGAGCAAACGATGTAAAGTATAAACAGACAATTCGCAAACAATGTAAACATTTTTGAATCGGGTAAACAGAAGATGCTAAAATTATGTTCCTCGTCATTCTATAGATTACTCGGATTACTGTATGACGATGTGTTAAATCATTAATTATGAAAAAGTCTTTGAAGACAATCTGTCAGCCTATACTATATAATATATATTGAAATATTTCTATTTCTATTTCTATTAGTAATGTAGTAAACTAAATAAATTATTGCCAAAAATAAATCGTATAATAAATTATATAGGTAATAGCATTTAGCATTATTTTATATAAACATATATTAGCTATTAATTTATATATATATAATTAATAAGTGAATGGCAACATATCTTAAAATAGTGTGAATTGGATAACATATTTTTGATTCGTGGTATAAATAGGTTAAAGTTAATTTATATTTTTGAAATACCATAGTAAATAATAGCAACGAGTTACAGCTTTTACAACTTTACAAAACTTTACAAATAGTATTTTTGAATTACATTAAAAAACTAAAATCATTATTTTTTGTTTAAACATCATATTTTTTTTAATGTTAGCTTAAAATATTTTAATGTATTATTTTATTGCAAAACAGAATATTTTGAAAATTATATAACTGAAAAAATTTCAATAAATTACGGTTATTCATTTTTGAGTTACAACAATAAAATAAATTCTAAATTTAAAGTGTTGTGTAAACATTTCCTTTTTTTTGTATATTTTTTTTATAGTTTTTCCGATAACTTTAAAGTACTGTGATTTTTTATTATATCCAATTTGGTATCGAAAACATGCTTTAATATTGAAAATTTAAGTATTTTTTCTGTTGAAAAGTGTCTTCAGAGGCCAGGTAAAAATGTTTTGACACACATCATTCAATCATCGTAAAATCTACAGAATCTAAAAAAAGCCAGACAGTACATAGAAACTGTATAGGTCAGTATAGTTAAGAACTTTTATACCTTCACTCGCACCGCAAAATATATTTGTTTAATATTATAACTGTGTATGTATTAATCTATTTACCAGCAAGTAGTATTTTAAATATCATTATTTTTAAAAAGAGTTGATTGTGTACAATTGTGTTTTTGAAACATAATTAGTTACTAAAGTAATTAGTAGCCATGCTGGTTAAAAGTAAAATGGATTTGGCACATGATCTGCCTACATATATAGGTCGTAGGATAAATACACCTACTATTTTTTAACCTCGTTATCATTTGTAATATAAAACTATGAAAAACAATAAGTAAAGTAAAAAAATTAAATAAATAGTTTTAGTTGTTTTCTAAAAAACCTAGGACAAAAATAAATATTATTAAAGACCTCCCCCTATAAATAAATCAATATAATTTAATAATTGCTAAGTATAAATCTTTTATGGGTTTATAATAATATTGAGTTGATTTTAAAATTTACTATAGTTTATTACAATATCCAATCACCGTTTATATTAATAAATATTATTAATTTGTTTTAAATTTATTTTAATAAAAACTACAATTTTTAGTTTAAGAAATTTTAACTAACTTTGAATATAAATATACAAGTGGTTGACTCAACTTGGCGTATTCCGAACATAGTAAAATTATTTTAAAAATCTTGACTACAATTTTTTTGTCAATAATTTATTAATAGAAATATTAAACATTTCATAATCCGTAAATTTTTAAATGGATAATTAAAGAAACTAATAATGTACAAGTGAATTCGTCGAATTACCACTTTTAATTGTAATGTAATTGGTGATTGTATCCATTTTAAATTGAATACCTATGTACTTGGCTACTTTAGTAGATGATCGTAAAAACAAAATGTTATCAACGAAATAAACTTATACTTACCCAATATATAAATGTTATTATCTACGTATTATAATTAAGAACAGTTTTTAGTGGTTGTAAATGAATAATATATTTTTAATAATTGTAAACATTTTAGCGTGAATAATATAATGATGATAATAAAAAAAATTTAATGTTAGGTATGTATTACTATCAGTAAATATACTCCGTATTTACAAAGAAATTAAAAAAATACTAACATATTTTTAATGGCTAACATTTACCTAACCGTACATGATAATGTAGATCTCATTTTGTATTTAGTGAGCAAATTATGTCTTTACCGTGCCTACATAATTAATTAAATCACCATTAAATAACTACTGTAGAAGTATATTATTATGTTCTAGAATTTACAGATACATTCAACTCATATTAATTATTTTGTTTATTAGTTATTAGTTATTACTTTATTAGCTATTATACATATTACCAACATAATAGTTATGTACGATGCACCTAACCTACAAGATATTCAGCATTCACCGACTTATATTTTACTATAATACTATGATGTTAATAGATGCTTTTACACTTAAATTACTAACTGGCTACTCACTGAATTCAATTAATTATTAATAATTTTATAATAAAAACACGGGTTTTTATGCACAAGCACTCATGAATTTGTTAAAACTATTAAATACATATAATTAACATTTATGTGTTGGTGTACCCATAAAACTTTAATTTCTTTGAAACTCTATTAACAAAAAATTAACTTTTATTTCTTTTTTTTTTCTTGTTTTTATTTTAAAAAAAAATACAGCTTTTACGTTTCAGTGTTTGAATAATTGATACTCATTACTACAGGGCTCGTAAATTTATGCAATTGCATGTATTTTTTGCTACACAGGAAAACATGCTAACTTAGATATAAATTCATTTCATAACAATAGTAATAATTATTATATAAAGTTTAATAGTGCATGTTTTAAAAATGTTAGCAAATATAAATGCATATTTCTAAACTTTTTAATGTATATTTGTCTAATATGTTTAGAGCATGAAGGCATGCAGTTTATGCATTTTTTTAGTGTATGAACTTACGAGCCCTGTTTATAACATTTTGTTAAAACAAAAAAAAAACCCATTAACATTATAGAAAAATATTAGGGGAAAACAAAAATACAACGCCCTGTTATTGCGTGTTATAATGTATCAGTAACTTTCTAATTTATAACTATTATATTTTATCTAACATAATATATATATATATATTATTTTGATAATGAAAGTTTTCCCCTTATAGTCACATTAATTAGGGAGGTTTTAGATCATAAATTTGGTTATGACAGATTATAAATTATTTAGTTGTTGTTATAATAAAAATAATACAATAATATCCCAAGCTTTTAAGTGAATTAATAGTTTATTAATTTAATATAATATTCAAAAGTAATTAAATATTAATTATACACTGACTCTGCAATGCACCGTCTCATGGATAAAATTAATATTATACGGACTATGATTTATAATGGAAATCCCTTTAATTAAATAAGTAATACTCTTAAAATGACGTACAGAAGGTTTGGCTTCGGGTAAGGGACTGTCTATAATTACCTTTCCGGTCTCGAGCGGAGTAGAATTTTTGTATTTTATCGAATGATTTTTCTTCAATTGTTGTGAGTTTGTCAACAATTTGATTACTTTATTAATAAGTTAATTCATCTTAGATTGTAGAGGTCTCAATGTAGGTTTATTGTCAATTTGTCATATTGATCTAGAATTCTAGACACATTTTTGAGAAATTATTTTCCTGATTTTAATTAAACTAAAATCAGTTAATTAATTAATTATTAAATAATACTGATAACATTCTATTATATCTGCCATCTATCGATATTGATTTAACTGTATACACTATTTATTTTTTTATTAATTCAAAAATGATTAAGGATTTCTTTAAGAAAATAGCACATTGAATTAAAATATTTTTTGTTCATAATAATATTGTATACATTTTAAACACATATAATATAATACATTGTCGATATTAGTGTGTACCTACTCGAATATTATTGATTAAACAAAATAATAAATAAATATTTTTGTGTTTTGTGCACCTATAGGTAATGTAATAATTGTAGTATTAATAATTTAAATTAAGCTTAATGATGATAGGTACGTCATGTATCTTCAAGTATCATGTGTTCCAATATGATAAATCGAGCAACTAAAACGAATTTCGTAATTAATATAGTAAATAGTAATAAAGGCAAAACAAAACAATTATAATATATAATATAATGACAACTAATAAGACAAAAAGTTGTTGTTTGTGTTATGCATGGAGTTTTCAAGTCAAGTAAACTGAACAATTGTCATGTTTAAATATGTAAAACGAAATAAGATTATGTCCCAAGAGATAAAAATAAAGTAAATTATTAATCATCTGTTAAATGATAAAGAGAAAATGAATTATCAGCTATAGATATATAAGTATAAGATGAGAATTTAATATTGTAGTAGAGATACAGCACTATAGCAGGAATATAATGTAAAAAAGATGCTTTTTCTCTCATGGGCTTTATATTAACTTTTTTTTATCAAAAATACAATTATAAATTTTACTTTAGATATCACAAAAATATTTTTTTCGTACATTATTTTATGTAAAAGTACGTCATATTATTAAATTAAAATTTTTTTCTTATGGAAAATATGTTTCATTGCACATTTTTAATTGTCAACAAAAGTATAATACTTCACAATATTCTTTTAATAAACTGCGATTATATATCTATATACGAATATAATAAGTAGGTATTAGATTTTAACAAATCTATTTTATATTTGCCTTACTCAGACACTAACTATATATAATATGGGATTTTTACTTTATGTAGGTTGTCCTCTTTATTTAATCTCTCCATTTCAGTACACTGCATCACTTTCAGTTAGCAACAATAGGTTTTTATACATTTTTTTTTTACATAGATTTATTGACTATTATAGAATATGATACATTAATATTAATGGGCGATCAGTTTTAAGGATTTATTATTTTATCCTTTTTATTTTTTATATACTATAACTACTAATTATTATTCATTGATACAAATATTATTTGTTTTGCATTTTTAAGCAATCACAAATCTCAGCGCAGTTATTGTAATATTATAAACCTAATTCACTATTAAAAATATATATACTATTATAACATAAGAAATTAAATATTAAATTGTTTTTTTTTTTTTTTTTTAGGTATTGCGGTATTTTTAATAATTTCAAAAAAAGTATTTGGATTAGGTAAATATTATATAATATAAAGTATTTATTTTTGTATAATTAATTTGTTTATTTTATTCGCTATTTAAAAATTTAAATTTTAGATTTAGATACAATCGATGCTAATGTTTCGTTAACAACTACTATTGATTATGATATACCGGTTCAAGATATGGCATCTGAAACTTTGATGGCTATTTCACCGTGTCATCAGTTTGAAACAGAATTTGAGTTCTACTCTCCGGGTTATCCTCAACCTTATCCAAATAATACAGAATGTATCAGATTGTTAGAAGGTGAGTGAACAGTAATTTGAATAATTTTAAATAAAACACTAAAATTGAAATTAATTATATTCCCTAGCTGGTCCTGGAGAGATAATTGAACTTGACTTTAGGGACTCGTTCACCATAGAACCAAGTATTGGATGTAAGCATGATCATCTGGAAATTCGAGATGGCCCATACGGATATTCAGCGCCAGCGAATTACTATTGTGGAAATCAGTTCCCGCCTAAGTGAGTAGTTTTAATTTTCTAAATTTAAATATGTTGTTAAAATATAAATCGCAATGCGAATATTATATTTTCATTGTTGTTATGAAATTTTTTGGACATATAAGTATAATAATCATAATATTGTATTATTTGTTATTATCATTCTTTTCTAGAATAATTTCATCAGGCAAATACTTATGGTTGAGATTTCGGTCGGACGAAAATATTGAATATGAAGGATTCCACGCCGTTTACAAATTCATTAAGAAACCCCCACCAGGTAAACTATAATAATAGGTACATGCTTTTAATTTATAAATTATTACCAACATAATATACTTAAGTGATAAATAACTGTTAAAATGTCTGTAAACGTGGAAATATTCATTGTATATACACGGATATGGATATTGGATAACATTGTAAATACCTACAAACCTATCTATAATAATATAATATATTGTTTGACATCAATATAATTTCAAGTTTGTTGTTTTCTCAAGAAGTCAGCTATTTATGCAGAGTGATCAATTTATCGTAATATACTCTTATAATTTAATATTAATAATATTAACATTTTTCAATTGTTGAATAAATACTTTTTTTTACGTAATTTTTAATCGTTAAAAACAACATTTATCTAAAAAAATAAAATGTTTCTTTTTTTAAATTGTAACATGCACTTTTCATTCCTTATTCCAAAGCAGAATATTTTTTTGAGTACTTTGATTATAAAAACCGAATTTTTATGAGCAGTTTATAAGTATTTAAAGTTTTTGATGATCGGAGTGATGTAGTTACAGATAAATACCCTTGTACCTCGCAAAATGTAACTCCACTACTTCAATAGTCAAAACTTTAAATACCTATAATAATTACAACTAATAAAATATTTGAATTTATTTTTAATAATATTTTGTTTAGAAATATATAATTAAAAATGTATACTGTCATTTATGAGAATAAAAAACATTAAAAATAGTTAAAATATATTTTTTTTTCTACAAAACTATTCTTTTGTAACAGCTTGAAATGATTTAAAATATATTATGTATATTTTCGAAAATGTAGTATTTCCTTATATAATGAGTATTTTACGTTAAAAGAATATGTAGGATATCAGGTGAAAGTATCACAGAAGTCCTTTATAGAGCATGGTGCTTAATATTTTTGAATGGGTTATTAAAATATAGCTTGTAGATCTTTATGCATACCATCGATAAAGCCGTCTTACATATAGTAGATCTATATTTTTATAATGTGTTCAATTAATCATAGTAGTTATGTATTTTAATGATTTTTCGGGGGTGTCTAACATTTTTCCTAATTACCAAGTGAAATTCGAATGATTCCTGGATATTTCAGACAAACTGTAAACTTAGCTTAAAAATATACCTCAAAACATTATCCATCGGATCTAATAAAATTGATTTCACTTTCGCAGTTTAGATATAAATATTTTGATAAGTATGAGTAAATTACTAATACATTGAGCTATTTTTTTTTAAGTCGGGGGTGTCTAGAAATGAAAGACCAAAAAACCCACACTAAAAAAAAAAGAAAAAATAAGTCACTAAACTAGAACGATAAAGACTATATAATTAATTATTTGAACAGATTCTGCCAAACAAATATAGTACATTTTGGAAAATATACCATGATTCATATATTAATGGCATAAAATCAAAATAAAATATTTTTAAATCTGTACCTAATTGTTGTGTTGATTATATTTTACAGACATAGAGAAATCAGAGCTTCCGCCATGTCGTAAATTCGTGGAAGGTTCACAAGGTTACATAAATAGCACTGAGGTTGACGATTTAAAGAATAAAACGCTCGCAAACCAAGTGCCATTGGATTGCATGTGGATAATACGAGTAAAACCTGGTTGGAAAGTAACTATTCTATTTTGGAAACACAAGTATATAATTCAGTATGTAGCACATTATACATGATTAGCGCTGTATTTAGCCACAAACTGGTAAGAGGTGGGTTTAGCTGATGGTTGGAGACTTGGAACCTTGAAGGAACCATCCAAACTTTTTGAATAGAAAAATCCTTCCATTGTCACATAATTGTGACTTGTGAGACAGGCGCTAATCTCACTTATTTTATTCTGTTAATACCTCAAATATATATCATATCTAAATTTAAAAAAAAAGACATTTTCTACATATGGATTTCTGCCTTAAATATTATTATACAAAAGTAAAAATGTTTAAAATATATAAATTTCATTAAAAAATGACCAGTTATCACACGCCATTATTATTAAAATTTAATTCGTAGCACAGAATGGTATTGTAAACGGATTTTCTAAAACTGAAAGGCGAATACAATTAATATAATGATTATTATGATTCATCTGTGCACAAAAATTTATAATTTCATATTCTTGAATTAATAACTATTATATTCATTATTGATTACTTAATAACTTTAATTTTTTTGAATTAAAAAAATCATATTATCTTATTTTAAAAAGTGTTAGGGAATGGGAATAAATTAATATTTGATGTTTGAATGTTTGTAAAAAGTACTCATTGCTCCGTAACAAGAAAATTTAGTAGTTTTATAATACTTTCTAAGCATCATAAAAGACTTGTATATACGAGTTTCAGATCCTCTCCCTCCTCCCCCCCAAAAAAAAATGTCCTATACTATTTGTATCTATAAAACACACTTTGAGCAAGTTTAAAAAAAACATCGTACAATCTTAAGTCTAATACAAAGTTAAAATTAAACCACAATTTTGTCACAGCAGAAAGTCTAATAACTATATTTTTTTGACTTACTAGAACCGCCTTATTGGATTTTTAAATTTAAACTTTTATTCTGAAATCCGTTATTGTTGACTGCTGTATTTGTCGTTCACATAAACACTGAGTGGTACTCTATAACTTAGGTAATGCTTAATATTTTTTTGTCTTAATCGTCTTAAACTTAAATCGTCTGTATAGTTGTGCCTACAAATATAATACAAAAACTAACAGTATTATATTAATGACTCGAATAAATGTGATCAACATAATTATTCACTCGAAACTATTAAAAATTCATTTTAGATTCAGCTTAACTTCAAAGAATTCTCTCTAGAAAAACCTAACGATTGCGGATTGAACGTAGTGGAGATTTTTTCAAACCGCACAGACATGGCTTCGCGGCTCAAAGTGTTCTGTGGATCGATAGCTGAAATGGTACAATCATCGGGGGACACGTTGCACGTACGATTCTTGGCAGAGGGGAAAGGAGTGAAATCAAAGTTCTCGGCACTTTACACTGCGTACCGTACCAAGACTAAAGACGAAGGTATGATATAACATATAAGTAATAGTAAACTGTAGTATAAATTAAGGCAAAATGAATCGATGCATCATGAAGATACCTATACATCATATATAGGTACTCACAGCACGTCGAATATTGTATTATAATAGTTTGAGATGAAAAAGTTTCTGTGAATATTATTATATATCACTACCCGGTACCTCTAACTATCTGCCTATATTCTATATCACTATAGTTTATAATATACATTCGGAACGTGATAGTTTTGTAAATTAAAATTTGACTTTGACTTTGACTTGGATACTATTACGGTTATTGTGTCAATAAATAAGTTCTGTTCGAATTCGAAAACCATATTTATAGTTGTATACAGACACATCGAGATAGGTAAAATTATACCTATGTCTCAATATAGATACATCAAATATGTTATTTCTACAAAAGGTTTTTCAAAAAACATTCATAAAGTTTATTCATTTTATATTATGACTATTTTTACAAAGTTTCCTCGGATAATAAGAAAAAACCATTTTGACTGTCTACAATGAAGTAGGTACCTTTAGTACCTAATAAACATTTCTAGAATTTCCGAAAAAACCTTCCAACTTTGGTAGCGTCATTTAGTTGGTTATAGTGATAATTGCAATTCGTGCCGAAAAGTTCTTTATATGAACACGCCTCTTGACTCTTCATTACAAATTTACAATATATTAATAATTAAAATGTATAGGTAACAGAATATTATAATCGAATCATCATATTATTATCTAAACATTCTAAACTCGATATTTTAATAGTAGGAATTTTTAGTTTGAAAATGTTTGCAATGTCTAGTAGATAGTAGTATTTCAATTAAAAACAAAATAATCCTTCTCTCGATTCACTACAAGTATTAAACAATATTACAAGTTTACGGTCTAAGTTTGATAAATATTAAAACGATAACAAACACTTGTACATTTATATGTTACATATTATGTCTAACAGACTCGAAACTATATTTTACAGCGTGCGGTAGTGATCAATACGATTGTGAAGACTTAACATGTATTGCGTCCGAATTACGTTGCAATAAAGTTGAGAATTGTCGTTTTCGATGGGATGAAGACGGTTGTCCGGTATATATTAAAACATAATTAATTTGAATTTTATTTAAAATTTTATAATTATTTGTTTAATAAGCTATTAATTTAAAATTATTTTAGGAAGAAGACAACAGATTAATGCAACTATTTTCAAGTTTCGACATAATAGTTATTCTAGTAGTATTTTTTTTAATATTATGCGGCATGTGTTCAGCATTCATTACCAATATTGTCCGAAAACTTGTGCATGATCACCGAATCATAAAAGTAAGTTTTATAAATTTTTTTAATTACCAGATATAACGTAGTTTGTTAATAATTACATTATATATTAATTATAAAACAGAATGATGTGAATAGATTCATGATATAAATAGCTTAAAATAAATATAAATATTTTAAATATTTCATTATTGCGTAGAATGGCGAAGTTTCTTACAGTCATAATTTTTTTAAATTACAATATAATAACTAAAATGCGAGGTACAAGTGTGATTGCTATTTTTCAAATTGGACTAAATTATAACTTAAAAAATTGCATATATCTATTTTCGATGTTTTTAAATTTCTTTAAAAACGACTTATGAGAATTTTGTACCTATATCACATAAGCTTTAGTTATAAAATTGAAAATTTTAATGAATTTTAAAAATTATACCATGTCTAGAAAATTTTAAAATTAATAATTGAACATTTTAAGTCTTAAAAGTTTCTTTGATACAAATTACAAAAAAAAAAAACAAAATAGATTTTTTTTTTTTTTTAATTTCTGTTTTTGCGTAAATATACTAGTTTTCCCTTAATTTTTTATCAGTATAGCAAAACAATTCAAAATACTAATTTGTTGTATTTTAAACTAGATACCATCCTCAAAGTTGAGTGATGGTAAATGTATACTGTTTCAAAAGGAATAATATAAAAAAAAAAAACACTGTACAAAAATACATTCATCGGTCTACTAAGAATCTAAAAACTTTATTTTTTTATTCCTACTAAAACATTTGAGAATAGGAATGGATTAAAATACCCTTGTGTATATAAGCGATAAACATTATATATTATAACTTATAACTTATAAGCAAATATTAATTCAAACATATTTATTATATCTAGCTATATTAATTTTGATTTAATCTTTTTATTGTAATTTAAAACTATTTTATTTAATAGGAACACATGCGCCATTCAAGAGAAGATCATTTAGATCAAATTGGAAGGATGCATGTAATAGATGAACAATCACTTGAGGATTCTGGTCCACAAGGACATGACTATCCACAAAGTGACAACAGTAGTCAAACCACCAACCTAATTCAAAGCAAACATACTAATAACATATCTAGTTCTGATTGTTATGTACCATCAGGTGACCTTATTCCAGTGTTAATGAAACATGACCCTCCACGCCTTTATCCCTCAGTTGAAGATGAAGAAGGTGATGGTTTGATGAGTTCCTATCCAATAACGGCTGAAACTAAAGATATTGAGTGTCAAACTAGAGAGAGCCTTTTTGACACTTCAGTGGTACCAAAAACTGCTGGCCATTATAGAGTAAGACCGTCAGAATCACCTTTCAGACCACCATTAGGATTTTCTACTTTTGGATATCGAAAAGATTCAGACAGTTCCACTGATGCAAAGCCATCAAAATTTAGGGCTGAAGCTGTTATTGAAATGGATAAATTTTCATCAGAACTAAGTCAAAGACCTTATAGTATTGAATCAACTAAATCAGCTCCAGACGTCATAGTTATGCATTGACTAATATACCATTGTATACAATATTACTATTATTTTAGTTAATTAAAAGTAAGCTTCTTGTTAAGAAAAGCCAAAATTAAACAAAATGCTCAATTAATGAATTGGACTAAAATAAAAATAAAAATGATAATTATGGAAGATAATATACATTAAATCTGAGTACAATCAATATTTTCAATAAATTAAAAATAAATATTTTTAAAAATTGTCAGTTACTTGAAAATATAAAAATATAATAATATAAATATATTTATCAATGAAAATATTGTTCAAATTCTAGAAACCTATACTGTCTCAAATATTGAGTGATAATTGGAAACAATTGTATTAACTATTTAAAAATGTCATGTAAATTATTCCTAATTAGTAAATATCAAAATGTTTTTTTTATCCAATTTACAATGTTTATTGTAATTTAGACATTACATATTTACAATCAATGTCCATTTTTTGTTGTTTTTTTTTTTTTAGAAATTTAAATGTATAAAATCATTGTATGTATTATTATTGTAGATAGTCCTTCAGTATTTTTTTTTATGGATGTACATACTGCTGTGATAGTGCTCTTAAAAATTTTAGTTTTCTTATGTTGGCTGCTTCTCTTTTAATTTCTTCATTATTATTTGCATTTAACTCCAACGCACCAATTGTTTTCAACTATATATGTAAAAATAAAAACACTCCATTTTAAATAGATATACATATAAAATAAAAATTGTACTTTCAAAATGTACATAGAATTTATATTATAATATATTATATGTATATTATATATTATACTAAGGTACTTTTTTTAACAGCTAACACTCATTATCTTGAAAACTATTAAAGCTATTGAATATAATTTAAGTTATGGTATAACATTTTTGAAAACATCTATTTTTAATTTTATATACACCATATAACTTTCGAAGTAGAATATTTAATTGAGTATTTTGCTATGTAAAAATCAAATTTTTGAACAAGATACAAGTTATAAAAAAGTTAAAACTTGAAAATATTTAAACTTTAAATGAACAGAAGTGGTATGATACAGAAATATCCTATAAAATATTGATCCATTAACCTGAACTAAATACTAATACACTTATTAGGCTAATTAAAAGCTGGTTCGAAATTTAATTATTATAATTTAAAATTATTTAAAAAAAATAAGAAACTTAAAAAATGATATCAAAAAACTATAAAAATATGTTTTGAAACATTTAAAATTATAAAAAAAATGTATAATGAATGTTCTTTGTTAAAAGAATCACTCTGTACATGTAAAAAACACATCACTCAGTTCAGAATTTAAAAAAATAAATTACTGAACTATGTGTGTATAATATATGTAAAATTATGTCTAAATAATTTAGAATACCACTAACAATCTCTGATTAGGTACCTATAAAATAATAAAGATTATACAGGTGATTCTATTCAAGTTGTAGAAGATACACTTATTTTACGCACAAAAGGAAACTAAACTACTAAACTAAATTATAACAAAACTATAGAGAATTTTTTAAGGAATAAGTCTTCAAGTTATAATTTAAATTTGAGTGAGCGAACTAATATACTTATTAATTCTACCTTGTAATTACTTACAAGTTTTTGTCTATGTTCTTGATGATTTAATTTAGTATGCCAATATATTAAAAATTCCAACAAATTTATATCCCATATGTAATCATAATATTCATCTAAAGCATCACATGAATTTGTCTCAGAAGCACATTTATACGCAGTTGCATAATCTATTTCTTCTTGGAACAGACATAATATTGCTGCCTACAAAAATAAAATACAATATTTTATGGTTTAAAACAAGTTAAAATGTTTTAAAGATTATTACCTGAGTAAAATTTTGCATTTGCATGCAACATTTCATCATTCTTTTATAAACATAATCTTCTATCATTGGCTTTAAAACTGGCCGTGCAAAGTAGTCACTGACTATAACAATAGCTTCCAAATACCATTTCATTGCAGAACTGTAGTGACCCATAACTACAACAATTAGCAATTTTATTAACTTTGAATTTTTAACACATTATAAATTATTAATTAAAATATTAAACACTTTAATCATTGAAAACTAAACGGATTAAAATTACAGACATAATATCATTAAAATTGGATCAAAAAATTTTTATTTTTAAATTAATTAGATAGAAATTATTATTGTTATTAATTTTAATTTTTCTATATAGAATTCAGATAATCTGATATAACTTCATATGCTTATCTTAAAACATATTACAACTGATAAGATAGATATTGTATTTATAAAATGTATTTTAAGGAAAAATTCATAGTTTATCAGAATCATTCAAATCAACTTGTCAATTTACTACTTTGTAAATATTAACATGTAGGCATATTCATAACATATAGTTATTTAATTATTTTAAAATTCTATAAGACTTATTATTAATAAGATAACTACCAAACTACAATAATTTATCTAAATTTAAAAAAATATTTTATTATTAGAATAAACAGTTATTTACTTTAAGATGTAATTAATACTATGCCATAATTTCTTACTAGAAAAAAAAAGAGGATAATTTATTTGTTTTACATAAAAGTTTAAAAACATTTACCAGAAAGAATTTATACTTAAAATAAAATATAAAATATAATAATAAAATTACCATATTGCAAATCGCCTTTTAGTTTCAGTAAAATTATATGATTTGGATGGTACTTAAGTGATTCGGTTAGTACAATTCCTAATACTTCTGTTATATTTCTTAGAGGAATATTCATACCACTAAAAAAAAATAAATCTTTTAAATTAAATTCTTTATATAACTTAATAACTTAAAATTCAACAAAACATGTGTGCAATAGTATTTAATAGATAAGAATTTATTAAACAAACTTGGGAATGACTGGCCAAATATTCAGAAAAGGCATAATAAGTTCCATAGCAGATTCATCTCTAAGAAAATTTTGAATTTTTGCTAATAGTGAAAGAACTATTTGAATGGCATTTTGATCTCTCAGACTTAAAAATACACGCATCATATCGCTTTGACTTAAAACTCGATTTTGAGTACATTGAGGGTCTCCATCTAAAGGTCTTTTGTTAGTAGCAGAATAACCATAATCAAACACTGGTAGAACTACAAACATTTATCATAATTGATTATACATTTTTTTTATTTTCAACATTTTCCAACACTTACTTAAATCCCATACTTCTTTAGCACTTTTTTTAGTACCTTTAAATTTATTAACATCAAGACAAGTATAAGCAATAGCTAAAGGTAATTTAAAGCAATTATAATGCCTTTTTGTCAAATATTCCCATTCACCGACATTTAATAGAGTTAATATACATTGTTCAGCAATTTCTTGACGTGGTATTAGGTTATCACTTTGTACAAATTCTAGGCATTGTTTACAGCGTTCTACGAGATCTCCAATGGCTACAAAAATACAAAAATTTTTACTTTTAATCAACTAAATATAAATTAATTATTATACATTTAATTTTGTTAAGAAACCAAAATGATGACACTAACCAAAATTTTTGAATTCATTTTGGAACTGAAGCATTTCAGTATACAATCCTTCCCATGAAACCAATTGTCTAATTTTTGAGTACATAATGTTATTATTAATTTTTGTTTCTGTTTCAGCTTCTCGTAGTAACAATTTTGCTCTTTCAAAGTCCTAATAAAAGAATATTTTATAACTTATTATTATTATTATTATTATTGTTTTTATTAATACATACTTAAGCAGGCATTCTATTATATACAATGCAAATATTTACAATTAATCAAAAATACAATCATTTTAGTACATTTTAATTAGTTATGAATTGACTTACATTTAACTTTATCATTTCTTTTGATTTGGCAATTAGTATAATGACCAAATATTTAAATAACCCATTAGGTAATCCTATTAATAGACTTTGCAAAGGTAATGGAACTTGCCACTAAGAAAAAAACAATGGTTTGATGATATTAAATAATTATATAATATATTTAGATCAAGTAATAATGAACTAATATAAATGTTTATTTGCAATCAATTAATATTGAGCATTAACTTAATTCAGAAATTAGGTGCATATTAATTCCTTTTAATTTAATTGCTGACATTTAATTAACTCTCAATACAAATTAACAATTTTATAGAAATACCATAATAAATAAAATCAACTTTAAAATACTAAAATCAAAAACTTACTTCATAATTAATATCTAAAATACTAAACATTGGATCCATATCCATTTTGTGTAATTGTTGCAGCAAGTTACGTAAGTTGCTCGGATCATATTCAATACTTATTTTGTTTTTTAATAATAATTTTTGTACATTTATGTTATCTAAAAATAAAATATAAAGCAATGAAAAATAAAAAAATAAAGAAAGAAAAGTACACATACTTATTTGGGTGATTTTTAATCGATTCAAACGTTTAGACATATCAATGTTAACAGTTGGTATATCTTCAGGTAACGTTAATAATTTATGTATATCTTCATCGCCAAATAATTCATGTATTTCTTCATGATCATCTTTTAAGATATCCTTTACCAAATTCTTGGGACATTTTAGTAAAACATTACATACAAACATCTTTATGTTTTTTCTAAATTTTTTATCTTTAATCTGCATACAAAGTTTTAAATCCTAAAAATTAAAAACAAAAATTAGGTTCATAATAATTCACTATGAATATGTTAAAATATATACTATAGTTTACAAGCATAGTACATATAATGGAAATAAATAACTATCTGGTAGTTCAGTATCCTGACCAATGATCAAAGTCAAGTTAAACATTATTTTGAGTTTGATAAATTTAGTATCTGTTATTTGTTTGTTGAGAGAGTATGCTCATTTTGTACATATAATTATAATTGAGATATGAGGGGAATGTTATGACGAAGCACATAACATTTTGGTCTGTACCAAACCATATTCTCATGGTAAACAAAGCATAGTTATATGTACAAAAGTTTTTATTAAAAAATATACCTTAGTACTGAGTAGTAACAGTGATCGTATTTAGCTTTAGCATTGAATATCAACAATTGGGTATTATGTACAAAATAATGAAAAAACTATAGCTTATAATATAAAACAAATCCATTTTACACATTTTTTTTTTCTTAAACTAAATAAATTAACATTTAAAAACAATAGGGTCAAAAACAAAATTATAAAATTCATAGATGGAAACAACAATACTTTTTTATACCTATCTATTTAATGAATATTATATACAAAATATTATTCACTAAGTACTCAATCATAATTTATTTTTAAAACTTAACAATCATTAACAAATAAAATATATTTTATTCAATTTAAACTTTAATGATATAATTAATTTTTCAATTTTAACCTGATAATCAGAAAATATTAAACGAGTGAGAGTAAAAATAATTTATAACATCAACGCGCGATAGCAACTTTGAAAATAATTTATTGAAAACAATTTAATTGGTTAAGTGCGCAGAAACAAATGTATACATCAATTCCATTATAACACGGGTTTTGATTAGTGTACTGATACGGTTCTGATGGCCCAGCGTGAGTAATCGTCCGGCCATTTTTGAAATAACCCAATCCAAATATTATATTATTTTCATATTCTGAACCAAAGCTGGTTAAGATAATGATTTTTTTTAACTTGTTAAATTAAGTTATTTTAAAATAATAACGTTAATTTAAGTTAAAAGTTACTCATATTTTTTTCTTTAGTTTATTAAATTAAAAGTTAACTTTAAAAAAAAGTAACTTAACTTTGTTTAAAGTTAAAATTTTCTAATTTGCAAAAATAAAAAATTCCAGACACATAATATTGTTAATATATTGTTAATTAGATAGTATTTCTTTATGCTCAAGAAAATTACAAAGGAAATTTAAAATAATACATCAAAGTAGGTACTAACTAGCTATCAAAAAACTTAAGTTTCTAAAATAAATCTTAAAATTTTGAATTATTCTTCGAATGAAAATTAACTTAATTTATATACTTTTGAATAAAATTAACTTGAAATTGATAAGTTAATTTAAAAAAAAACAGTAACGAGTTAATCAAATGAATTAATATTAAATTAACCCTTTAGCTTAATTCGTTAATACCCAGCCTTGTAAATATCTATATTTGTACTTTTATATTTTGAAACATAATCTTAATAACACTACAGGTACTTAGTTGCATAATTATGAATTTTGATTTTTGTTTTCAATTTTTCTTAAGTTTAAGTAGGTAGTGCATGTGCACATATAAACGAGCCGCCACTGCCTGTAATTATATTCTTTGCCTCTCGTTATTGCTTCTCCACTCAAATTAAAAGTATTAAAAACATGCCATAAATTTTCATTCAAAACTACTTTGAGAAGGTCAAAATATAAAAGAATACTCATAATATATCCGTTTTTCAACAATATAATAATACTATTCAAATAGCAAAATGAGCTATTTAAGCAATATCATAAAAATAAAAAATGTCATATGACTATAATTCAAAACAAAATCTGAACTACCAAATAAAGATTGCACAATTGTTGTTCAAGTAAAAATTACACAAAATTAAAAATATAAAACTGTATGGTAACCAAAGTGAATTAATTATGCATAATTTATTTTTTCTGAATAAAGTATAGAAACTATTAAAAAATACTATGTTTTTAATTAATAATTTATAAATTACCTTTAAAAATATATCAGGACCTCTAAGATTGAATTTAATTTTAGTAACATAATCTTCAGGAGGCAACAACACAATTTCTCCAGAAGTTACTGATGCTCTTCGAATAGCATTCAATGTATGTATATGAAGCAACATATCTCTTGATGCAGTGAATTTACCCAAAGATAACATGGAAGCTAAATCAAGTTCCAATGAATCTCTTAAATACATTGGAATCTCCATAAGCTGGTTATCAGTTTCTAAAATTCTGAGAATTCCCTGTTAAACAATAATAACAAATAACTGTACTCAATCATATGAAAATTATAAATATTTAATTATAATAATTTAATGTATTTACATTATGGTTGGTTTGGGTGGAATACAAAAATTGCATTAATAAACTAGAATTTTCTGTTATTTCAGATGAACAGGCTGCACAGAATCCATTTAATTCGTCTAGTTTTATTTTATGAAAAGAACTTGGTGTTAAATCCATAAGCAATTCTTTACATTTTTTAAAATAAATACCAGCTTCTTCATATTGTGCTTTAAAGAATTTATATTTGGCATAATCGTACATAATCTAAATATTTATTAAAAAAAAATAAAAAATTGACAGTGGTATTTTATACTTGACATGAATAAATATAATTGTTATAAATACCTGAGAAAGAAATTCTGCTGATGACACAGTTAAGCCTTTAAACCAATGGCAAGATAAAGGTTTTAACTCATTAGGAGGATCAAATGTATTTATAGTTGGTATTGTATATGATGATCTTTTCAAATCTATAAGTCTTAACAACATCTTTTCACTAAGTTCACTTTGCATTTCTAATTTTAATAAAACATCTTCATTTCCATCTCTAATTCAACAGTAATATAATAAAAAGTATGTGTAGTAAATTTTAGTTTAATATTTGTTAAAGTGATTACAGAAAGACCTTAGTAATTTTTTAAGAAATTTTGAACATTGTAAATAAATAAATAGAACTTACTGTACAGGACCTAAAGTAAATGATGATTTTTTGGACAGTGTATAATTTATTATAACAGTTAATGTCCATCGATGAAATAGTGCAATAGCAAATATTTGTTCATCTTTTAACTGTGATAAATCTTCAATTGCACTGTGAGACTCAAAATCAATTAGATTGAGACCATTTGACACTAAATCTAAAAGGTCTTGTACAAATATTATCTGAAGACTAATTGGCACCCTGAATAAATCAAATTAATTTTATTAATAATTAAAATAATAAGCGTACAAGTACATAAAATATTAATGTATATAAATTAAAAATTAAAAATGTAAACAAGTATTTAAATAAAGTATTATCAACCAAAATTACCTAGTTTGTAAAATATTTAGGTCCCATTCCCAAAAACTGACAATTTTCATAGCCAATATTTTCAAACATTCATATTTTTTACGTTTGCGATATTCAATTTTTTTGTCAATTCTTGAGTTGTCCATCAAATCGTCAATATCAATCAATGGCAAGTCTTTTGGCCTCTCCATGGATGAATAAAGAAATTTTATTAGTAGTTCTGTAGCACTAGGATCTGTATCAAAGAAATATTATAAATAACCATGTAAAAAACATAGAACTTTGGTGATAATTATATATTTTATCTATATTTACAAAAAAACGTTTCATTTATTGTTCAAAACAAATATCTAACTAAATATTAATTAAAAAAATTGCGAAATAAAAGAGCAATCCCCGTGAATGTTAGACATCTGAACATACTATAAATGTATATTTAATTTAAAGAATAATTTTATAAATTCAAATGAAATACAGCATTTTTTACATAATTCTGTATTTTCTGAATTAGAATATTTGGAGGTTCTATAATGTATTCTACGAAGTGTCAGAGAATAGAATATAATATTTTAAATTTGTGTTAACCACACAAAACATATAAGACTTGAAATAAAATATGCCAAAGTGCAATATGCATTCAAAAACATGTTTCACCATAGAACATAAATCTAAAACTATGCAAATGCCAACAAATTAAAAACTGATAAACCTGATGAGTATTTAAATAAAATAATTTATAGCAATTCGTGAATCAATAATTGTGGACAATAGTGATTTACATGAATTAGAAAGAAAAATAAATATACAATTTAGACTTCATACCCGCATGAGATTTGTTCAAATGTTCTTCGAGGAGAGATGGTTCGATGAGAAATTCAAACCAAAGTTTTGTGTTTGGTGCAATGGGTATCATGCCTGGACGCAAAAGATCTACGTCCATGTTTATCGAGTAAATAAGACTATACTATTAAGATTTTAAAAAAACATTTTGTAAATAAAACGCACTTGCATTTAGTATTTACATTTTACAGTATAACAATACAGTAATTCACATGAAAATCAAATAAACAACAAATCGTTATCTGGTATTCTGGTTATCGTCGAAATTGATATCATTAACATATGTTTATGAAGTTAGGTACCAAAGCCACGGTTAATTACTAACGGAGTTTAAACGTGATAATACGTTCGATTATCAAACGTAGCATTACTATTTACTAGCATTCCCATATTCTTTTACAAATCACATTTTTGAATGCCAATTATTTCTCTTTTTGTTAATAAAACTACTCATTTTTAATTCTTACAATAACTATAAAGTTAATCTACCGATTAATGTCGTTTAAGCTTTTTAACAAATTATTAGTAAAATTTATTCACACGAATTGTAAGTTATTTTATTTTAATAATCCAAACACAATACTAAAACAAATGGCCAAGAACGTCTCACTATCTACTGCTACTAATAAACAGAACAGAATCAAAATTAAAGGTAAATCCAAATTTCCACCGGGTATTGTGAAATTTCAAGTACTTGGCAGCGGAGCAAATGGTGCTCCAAGGTGCTTATATTTGTTTACAGATCATTCTAGGTAATATATTTTTATCTTTTATTATACTTAAGTAAGTAACACATATTCAAATTTAACTTGAATGCTTACCTTCATTTTAGGTACCTTTTTAATTGTGGAGAAGGTACACAAAGATTGGCACATGAACATAAAATGAAACTGTCAAAGTTGGAACATGTGTTTATCACACATTCAAATTGGTTAAATATTGGTGGTTTACCTGGATTAGCTTTAACTGTTCAAGATGTTGGGGTACCAAACATAGAACTACATGGTCCACAAGGAATAGTTAGTATTTGTTTAATGTTACTAACTATTATTCTTTCAATATAATAAATAATATCTGTGTACTGGATTTAAATGGTGTGACCATAAAAAAAAATATACATACATAAGAAGTGCAATTTAAATTAGTTTAATATTATTATTGTTTTGTAGTACAGAACTTGATAGATGTTTTAACTTTTGAAGTTATAATTATATTGTGTTATTAAAAAGTTACCTTTTGTAGCTTTAAAATGATTTCACAGTACTTAATATTAAAAAAATATATTTATACTAATGATATTTTATTGATTTTTTTCACAGGAAGAATTATTTGTTGCTACTAAAAGATTTGTAGTATTACGAGATCTAAAAATTACAGCTAGTAAAAGTGATCCTTTTAAGCCATACGAAGACAATGCAATAGTTGTCCATTATGTGCCTTTGATATCAAATAAAAGATGTGATGAATTTCGATCAATGTCTGAAAAGTAATAGACCTATTATAATAAGTAGAAACTTTATTTATGTTTATAATATTTATTCTTATTTTTTTTATAGCTCAATTGAAATGAGTAGTTCACAGATTCAACAAAATGTTGACGATTCTTTAGAAGACGATACTAATTATTATGATTATGAAAATATACAACAGTCAGATAAAAAAGAAAGAAATAAACGTAAAAGAAGCAATTCCGAACCTAGAACTGGTTAGCTAGCTAATTATGGTATTTTTTATACTACAAAATTAATATTTAATAAAATCTTAAAATATTTTTAATCAATTTCAGATGATAAAAAGTTTATAGCTGATAGTACTTTGAGTAGAATTAGTAATGTTGCTATGTCATATGTTTGCCGTCTTAAACCAAAACCAGGATTTTTAGATTTGGACAAATGTGTTAAACATAATGTTCCTCCTGGACCATTACTAGGCTTATTAAAATCTGGTAAAGATATAACCTTATCTGATGGAACACTAGTAAAATCAAGTGATGTAACGTCTCCTGATGATCCAGGACCAGTTTTTATTGGTAAGATATTTTAATATAATATAAGAAAATCTATTAGTAATAATTTCATAATTAATAATTCGATTTTTAAATAATGATATAGGTAACATGAAATATTGGTGATTTTAAGTATTAAATTATATGTTCTCTTTATAATTAGACAAGGGTTAAAAGGCTAATGTCTTATGAAGAGATATAATTATAAATAAATAATTATAAACTCCCTAAATAATATTTTATGCATTTCACATTTTTTTTATTGTATCTATTAAAAGAGCATCAAACCCATATTTTTTGTATCCGCTATACAAATATACAAGATGTCAAATTGAGTTCAGTCTTACTAATTTTGTGTTATTAGTTTTTATTTTATTATCAAAACTAAAAATAAGAATTTTATTTAAGGCATTTTGTAGACTTTTATTGATACTTATTTAATCATACTTTGTCAACTAAAGCCATTAGCTATGAGATTTTATATTTATTACAGTAGGTTTTTGGAACACGTGTTTCTGTATAAGGCTTTGTTGCTAAGAACCTGAGTAGTCACCAATCATCCAAAACCTAGCAACGCCTTACCATGTCCTAGAAAAATATAAATTATAATTAGATAACAAATTTGAGATTTCATTGTAATTTTATTAGGATGAGATATTATTAATTAGATTAAAATTGTATATAATTTGAATTAGTCTAATTGAAATAAGTCCAATTTTTTTTTTTTTTACATATTTTCTAAATTTTTGATTAATTCTGATTTTTTTTTGTCAATTTTTTGATTTTTGATTTTATTCTACGTTACCAACATTAATAACTAATAATTTAACTCTTACATCATTTTGTTCATACTATTAAACTCTTGGAAACCCATATTATGCTTCTGTAAGTTAATATGTATTATTAAAAAACACAAGTAATGTAGGAAATTTAGTTAAAATAAAATTTGTATATGTATTTAGAAAGAATTATAAACTAAAATACAAAATAATTAGAGATCCATCAAGAACTAAATTCAAAGAACTATTGAACTTTAATGGTATAGCTAATATGATGTATACCCACCCCCCTCCATTACACCAGACAATATAGAACTTTCTTTTAATAATTATTATAAAAACATATTGTAATTTAATTACTGCCATATATTATTTTTAAATTTCATAGAATATAGTAGTAATATGTAATTTCAGATTGTTTCAAAATTAGATTTACTTATATTTATAAAACGGGTATAAAATAAATAGATCAGAATGTTAAGATATAGTTTCTCTGCAGCGTCTAATATCAATTATCGGTCTGGACATAGTTAACATTTAGATTTGACGTCATGACGCCATTCTGTTCCATTCTTTGACGCTGCAGCGAAATCATACCTTTATCCTCTTAATATAGTAAACTTATTTTACTTATTTTATTTACCTAAAAATTTTCAGTTTAATTTGTTTTAGTTGTTGAATGTCCAAGTGAAGATTATATTGACTCATTGTTGAACGAGTCAATTTTTTCAAAACATCAACTTGATGTAGTTAATGAAGATGATATTGCATTTATGGTTGTTCATTTTACTCCACAGGATGTGAGAAATGATCCAAGGTATTAAGTGTAATTAGTTATTAAAAGTAGAGTTTTAGACATATTACTCAAACATGATTGAAAACAGTAATAACTTTAATATTTAAATTTTATAGATATCAATCATGGATGAAATTATTTCCTCCTGAAACATACCATTTATTATTAAATAATGAAAATAAATGTCTGGGTAGTACTGCAATACATAGAATACAGTATAAGCTGAATATGTTAGATGAAAATATTTATCCGTTATTAAAAGACAATGGCATTCCTAGTAAGAATATTTTGATAATTTAAAATTTATATACTACCAATTTAAATAGAATTTATAAGAAATAATAACTTGAAAGTTTAGTCAAATGTAGAAGAATTAGACAAAAATTTTATTTACTATTTATTAATTTAAACTCAAATACAATATAATATAAAGCTCAACATTTAATAAAAATAAAAACTGTCCTGCTTTACAGTAGTGTATGCTATAGTAGTATCTCATCAATGAACAAAGTATTAATGTGTTCATTTTTTTATGATATATCAATTAATTCAATACAAATCATTACCTACATTGAACAACTAATCTAAGTTAATCTATAACTTCTCATGTCCATAAAATAATCCATGATTTTAATGTATTTTTTCAACATTTTAAATTCCACATTTATAAAAAATGTGACTAAGTTTTTTTTTTTTTTTTTTTTTAGTTCCTTGTAATGAACAGTTAAAAAAAAATCTTGTATTACATTTTTAACTTCAAAATAATTTGTCAATATTTGTGGTTTTTACAGATTTTGTTTAATGACTTTTAAAATTTTAATTTTTGTTAAAATAAATTGTATAACTAAATATAAATCTTTTAATTTTAAAAATAACTTTTAATTGGCTATTTTTTAATTATTTTAATATTTTACAATACAAAATCAATTTTGTTAAAAACTGGTTTAGTGTAAAAATTCAAATTGTAATTATATTTTTTAGTTATGGATCAACAAGAAAAAATGATTAACACAAATACTTCAAATATAAATTCTTTGACTATTAACGGACAAACCAATTTATCATTTAATTTGAGACCAAACAAATATATAGACAGGTAAGCAAACATCTTATTGTTTCTGATCACCTATTTATAGTTTATTAACTAAAAAAATTTTAGGACTAGCACGTTAAGTTTAGACATTGATGAGTTTATTACAGAAACATTCAAGGTTGATGGTTTTAAAGAAAAGTTAGCTCAAGTAAAACAGGAGATTTTAAATGCTTGTCCTACCGATACAAATATTTATCCTAAAATTACATTTCTTGGTACAGGTTCATGTATACCAAGTAAAACGAGAAATACTAGCGGTATTCTAATGTATACTGGGTAAGAAATTGTTTACTTTTTGTAAGGAAAAATATTATTTTTAAATGTTGTCTAGTGAGAACGAATGTGTATTGTTAGACTCTGGAGAAGGAACATATGGACAATTAGTTCGGCACTTTGGTGTAACTGGTGCTGAAACAGTATTGAGTGACTTAAAAGCTATTTATGTGTCTCATTTACATGCGGACCATCATATTGGTTTAATTGGAATATTAAGTGTACGTCAAAAAATGAAAGCAAATGGATTACTTAAACTGGATCAGCCTGTATATTTACTAGCACCTGTACAAATTATGACTTGGTTAAATTTTTATCATAGAAGATTTACTGAATTAAATGAAGAATTTCAAATTGTGTCTAACTTAGATTTGGTAAATAAAAATTATTTAAATAAATAGTTAAAATAAACATAAAATGAGGTTTAATTGATAATATATTAATATTTTTAAGGATTTTGAATCATCAACAAAGTTAAGAATTAAAGATTTATTAAAACAAACTAATATGTCAGACATCGAAACTACTTTAGTAAGACACTGTCCTAATGCATTTGGTGTATCATTTACTCATATAAATGGTTGGAAAGTAACATATTCTGGTGATACAATGCCTTGTGATTCATTAGTAAAATTAGGTTTGTAAATCAAAATTTGTATAAATGTACAATAAAAATACAAACTTTTATACTCATAATAAGTTTTAATTATGTTAAGAATTTTATTTTTATTTTTTTTAGGAAAGAATAGTAATCTTTTAATACATGAAGCTACAATGGAAGATCAGTTAGTGTTTGAAGCTAGGCGGAAAATGCATTCAACTATGTCCCAAGCTATAAATATTGGCAAAAAAATGAATGCTAAATTTACTATACTCACACATTTTAGTCAACGTTATGCAAAAATTCCATATATGCCAAATAATGATCTTCCAAGTAATGTTGGAATAGCTTTTGATAATATGGAGGTATTATTCATGTTTTGTTAATATTAATTTATTTTTATATAAAAAATAATATGTTGGAACACAAAAATAACAGAATTTAAAAGTTATAAATATTACTGTTCCTATTTTATGTTCCTAAAATAATAGTTCTCTGATGACGGTAAAACGTTAAGATTAAATTTACCGACAGATACGGAGCTAACATTTTAAATTTAAATTTTATCAATTAATATATCAGGCTATTTTTTAAATATTAAAAATTTAAATGTATTCTTTAAACATACCATATTCAAGATTTGGAGCAACAATATTAAATGTATTGTAATCCAATTTGAAAAATAGGTTAAAAAAAATAAATCAAAACTAAATAGTAAATCTTTACATAACATAATATATGACTTTTTCTTAAAAAATTAATTTTTATTGATACTATTTTATGTTTACTAAATTTATTCATACTTATTTTATTATTTCAGGTTTTATTGCACTGAATTTAAAAAAAAAAGTAATTTTTATATGAATTTACAGATTGCACCAAATGTCTTACACAAATTACCATTGATGTATCCTGCCCTTAAGATGATATTTGCAGAACACTTTGAAGAAATGGAAGCAAAGTGTTTTAAACTGAAATTAAAAGAAGAAAAAGCTAAAGCTCAGAAATAAAATAAATACAAATATTGTACTGAATATATACTTTAAAATATAATTATTAACTAATTTTATTTTAGTATGTATGTATGTACATATGTATATAACACATTAAATTGTTTTATAGTCACTTAAATTGCTGTTTCTATAACTTGAATAATCATTAATTTATTTTGATTATAAATTCTGAGGAAAAATCATTGATTTTTTTTAAAATAATTTAATTTTCAAATTAGTGATTAAGATCATTTTTAAAAGTACAAAATTTGAATTATTAAATACATAATAAATTAATAAAAATATGAATAGTTTTAATTGCTTAAGACTGAATTAAAAATGGTTTCTTGTTATTAATAAAATTGAATGATTATGATGGGTTTAATTTTATTTTTTAGACTTTTTCTGTTTTTGTTATAATGTTCACCAAAAAATGTATCATTAACATTGTTATAATAAAATAAAATATAAGTTTAATTCAAAGATATATATGTAGAAGTCAATACAGTATTGTATAACTTTTAGTTGGCTGAGGATGATTAAAAAGTATTAACACTCGTAAAATACTATGCAATTACTAAGTATATTACTATAACTACAACTAAACTAAAACAAATGGCATTACGGTTCACTAACATTACTGGAGGCTGTCTGTATGACCACAACTTAATAATAAGATAATAGAATTTATAATAATGTAATATAACAATAAGGCTGATAATAATATATATAATCTACTCCTGTACTAGTTTTTACTAGTCCTTCACCTGAGCCAACCTTCAATACCTCATATCGGTTTGTACCATATCTAGTATTGGTACAATATGATCCAGTGCTTGCGCTCTTTATCTTGGATAGTGGAAGAAATTGTATTCTTTTAATGGCAACCAAATCGCCATCCTATAACTATTGTTGCTGGAACCCTTCTATGATCAAATGTTTTCTTTTGCTCTTATTAAGCTTTTTGTATGCATTACTTTGCCTCTTGCCAATCTGCTTCTCTTTTGCCTAAAAAACTTTTTGCATAATGGAAGTAGATCTGAATGTTTCATTTCAGTTCCAAAGATTAATATAAAATGAAGTCATATTAACTGATCTTTGTCATTCAATGTCATCTGTACTTTTGGAGTATACTTAGACCATTGAATTGGATTATCAATAATCAATTTTGCTACTATACAATTGCTATTTTATCATTCAGTCTTTCAACTTGCCCATTTTCTCTAGGCGTTTCTATGGTAATCTATGTATGAAATATGTGTGAATCACTACAGTATTTCTTAAAATCTTCAGATATAAATGCAGCCCCGTGATCAAATATGTTAGATTACCAAATGTAGCTTACTATAGCAATATAGCTTGTAATATAATCATTTTGTGCACAACTTCTTTTGATGTAGAACTATTAGTCGGAAAGAGACAACAGAATTCTGCGATTGGAATATTCTCTATCTAGCACTTCAATAACTTTTTTGATATGAAAATAGTCAACATAATAAATGCAGTATGTGCATTTCGAATTAATTCTTTTTGGGATAACCAGTAATTTGTAGTCAACTCGTGTTGTATAAAGCAAATCATTTTTTATACTACATGAACCACATCTATTCATCATTACGTCTGAACTTAAGGTTATTACCTCAATGTCATTCTATTGTACTATCTTTACTTGGGGTATAAATAATTATAAAAATTAATAAAAAAAAAAAGAAAGGTGATGATTATACTCAGTGAATCACTCTGTATATCTATATGTTAGTAGCTTTTACGTTGGATATTTGTAAGTCTCTATACGATGACGGTTTGTTTAAATTAGAATATTAATTTATAGTGATTTAATAATTTATTAGTTTGATACGGGGTTGTGCGTTCTAATATCTGATGTCTACGAATGTCGGATCAATATAAATCATCTTTAACTATATAGTCTTACTTATTTAGACTTCTAGTGACTACAACATAAAATATAATTAATTTGGTATATAGGTACCTTATTCTTTGATCGATCACCCAATGATCGCTTTAGACCACAATCGCTAGTTAAAATAATTGCTTTCAGTACTGAACTGATGTAAAATAATTTTTGAACATTTTTTATTCATATTATCTTCTAGAGTGCAAAAAAGAACAAAATTAAATAATAAGTACTGAATTATTTATTTTTGATAAATAATTATAGTAGAAATGTCTAGTTATTAAAAAATATTTAACTTAAGTGGATCCACTAGATGTTGGCATTTCTACATTTATTTTAATCTATTTTGATTTCGGACACTAAAGTAATATCATTGCTGGTGATGTCTGTAAGTGATAAATACGTTTAGGTACCTAACATTTTAAATACACGAGCTATTCATTATTTAGTATTGTTTTCTTCGGTGGTTTTTATTTAGGACTTAGGTATCATCAATCTATTAGGTAGAAGCTTTTGCTTCCTTACATTTAGAATAGGCAAGTTAAATATCTTATTAGCTTTACGTTGAGTGAGTTTTTTAACATATTCATTTATTTTCATTGTATTATCATTTTGGTTCTTTCAGGGGCGCCGGAACAATGGGTGCAGTGGGTGCAATTGCACCCACAAAATAAATACTGAGGGGTAAAGCCCCCACGACTTTATGGCCTAATTATATTTACATTTGGCCCACAATACCTAAATATTATTCTATAATTTTGTTCAGCAAGTAATATATTATATCTATTAGTAATTTAAAATACTAAGAATACACATTGTACCGAGCACAGATAGGAAAAATAACAGGGAAAATCCAAGAAATGCTGCTATGGCATGCGCGTCGCACTTCTATAATTATATTGTCAAACTAATGTGAACATGTTCAATCGAGTCCAATTCTTATCGCCGCAGTCTCTGCGACAATAATCACGTTAATTGCTTTCATTATTTGTTGAACGAATTAAATAAAAGATTCACTCAGTCTGAGTTAGACAAAGTAGTATCAAGGGAAACTATTTTGATACGTTCAATCAATAGAGAAAAAATTGAAATAAGTGAAATAAGAAAAACTTCTCGGTATTCACGTAACTGATTTTAATGTAGATCAATTAGCTGCTCAGTTAATAATGCTTCCCAATATTTTAAATTCTGATAATCAGCAACAATAAAAGATATTGTTGAAATATTTAAAATGTTGCCAGAAACTTCACATCAATTGATGAATCAAATTGAACAGCTTATTATACTGTTATACACAATACCTGCAGCATCAGCCACACCAGAAAGGTCATTTAGTGGGCTCAGGCCTTTAAAAACCTATACACGTTCAACTATGAGTCAAAAGCGTTTGACTCATTTGTTACTATTACACTTAAACCAAATTATTTTGTATGAGATTTTCTTGGATGATATCCTAAGAGTTCATTAGCCGTACAGCAGAGAGAAAAAGTGTATTGGGCAAAATGTAAATTATTCATTAAAATTTAAACTGTATATTATATTTATTAATATTATATAATAAAATATAGTTATGGGATTTTTATTTAAAGATTGTACAACAAAGAAACTGTGTATGTGAAAAAGTTAATTACAACTGTAATTTATATTGTTAATACATTTTTATACTTACATGATTTGAATTTGTTTAATAAATATTTGTAAGAAAAAAAATTAATTATACCTTATTTCCTCGGCATAGGTGCTGTAAAAACTGGGGAGGGGTGGAGATTAAGCACCAAAAATTAAACATCACTATTTTTGCTCCTATGACCTCTAGAATAAAGCTTGAAATATTTTGCCCCACACCAAAAAAATCGTTCCGGCACTTCTGGGTTCTTTGCTTCTAGTTCTAATGTTTCAGATAAATTAAGAATAATTTGTTTTGCCTTCTATTTATATTTTATGTCTGAAATTGTTTATGTTCCAAAGAAATAATTGAGTCCGATGAATATATCATGAAAAAAAAGGAAAAAACAAGAAAAAATTTACGAAAAGAACTATAAGATGTATAGATATTATATACATGTATAATTCAACTACCTATGCTTTTTGTAAATGTATATAAACTTAATATTTTTGTTATAATTAAAAAAAGTAAAAAAGCGATTTTTATAATTTAATTTTTGATTGACTTCTCATATTTAATTGTATAGATTTTATTACAGATTTAAATAAACAATGACTTTGTAAGATCACCTACGCAATTATTACTAAATTAATTTATATTTTACTATTACCTATAAGCTACATGTATTACATATGAATACAGAATAAGTAATAATGGGATAATTTTAATTCGAACTATGTTGCATTACAGATTTAATGATCTGTATATTGGACTATATATTTAAGTAAGCAGTGACTTAAATTATAATTGTTAGTTCATGGGTACGCGCAGATATTTAAAATATTACATTGAAATTAAAGTAATTTTATAACGACGAGAAACGTCTTGAACAACGTTCAACGACTAATAAAAATAAACAGTAAACAGCGATCCTGAACTATATAGCACTTGTTGGCCAGCCAACTGAGAGTAGTGGGCGTGGCTTAAACGCCGCGCGCTTGCATATCGCAAAAACAGCGCATTCTCTTGGCCGTTGTATACGTTTCACCATTGATTATAAATATTAATTACTATTATTATTTATAATAAATGATAATACCTATTTTATTTCGGGATTTTTTATTCCGCTTACAATCAAAGATACATAATATTTTTATATTTCCAATTGAATTTTATTAACGAAATTAAACGTATATACTGTATTAAACTGTTTATACACAAATACCTATTTATAAGTTATAAGTATATACCTAAATCATAAATATAAATAATAGTTACCGTGGACGAAAAGTCCGTTTTAAAAAAAAATTGGACAAAAAATCCAAGCACATTTTAAGTGTCGGACAAAACATCCGAAAATACAAGATATTTTATATAATTTAATGTTTATTTAAAAAATTTAAAAATATATACATATTATATTATTATATTTTGGTATAAATAACAAAAATATAACTGAAATTCACTATAATTATTAGTTAGGTACCTATATAATAATGACAAATTTATATTTTTTATTATATATATATTAGTTTTAGTTTAGTTGACGTGTTTATATAAAAAAAATGAAATTCAATTCATTTGTTGAAATATATTTAGTTACAAATAAATGTTGATATTGTTGTTCCTAAGATATTGTGTGATTTTATGTTAATATTTTTAAATACATGTACCTACGTACCTATGAAAATTAATTAAAATTAATAATAAATTATATAATTATAATTATAAATGAAAATAAGAAAATAGAAAAAAAATATAATAATATAATGTGTATTATACATAATTTCTATAAACATTTTTAAATTTTTAAATCTTTAAAATAAATATTAATTATATAGAATATTTTGAATTTTCGGATTTTTTATCCAGCTATGAAAACTGAATCCGGACTTTTTTGACCAACTTTTTTTAAACCGCACTTTTTGTCCCTGGACTTTTTGACCGATTACCAACGTATACACTCATGTCTATAGGTAGCGGATTCATATTTTATGAGAATGAAAATTCCAGTTTAGTGCTTATCCACAATTAACATAATTCGTGAAATCGCCCCTTGAAGGAACATATAATATATACAATAAACATAAATAAAATATAAAAACATTTAAAAATAAATAAAAAAAATAAATAACATTTATTAAACATATCTGTGCTTAAAGCTTATCAAAGTCTTCAGCTTATCCAGTTTATTGTTTGTTATTGTTATCCACCCACCCACTCCAGAATTCTGGCATAGTGTTGCCAACACTGATGGTGGTGAAACTGAGAAATGGAATCTGAAGATGTGGAAAAACAACAAATCTCTCATATACAATAACACTGTGCTTATATATATATAATAATGTATACAAACGTATACGTACATGAATGATAAATGATAAATTGCATTGCATGTGTCATGTATACTTATGAAAGAGACGGTCTTGTCATGTAGACCATTGTAGAATGTAGATAGCGAGATGAATAATATTAATAATAATAATAATAATAATATTATATGTAGGATGTAACTTGGGATTATTGTGCCTACGTTTATTCTATTTAATTTTTACTTAATAAAATAATCGTAGACGGACTAGATACGACTTGTTCAGCGTGTTGTTTCCGTGACAGCAGTCTGGAAATCGTTTTAAATCGACAACGAAGTAATAGTGATACAGTACTCACGGATGGAGGTATGAAGCGTTTGTGTCCACCGACTATGAGTGCTCACCATCCAGATTTCGGGAAATGAAAATGAGCGAAAATAATGAGTTTGATTCGAAGAAAAATAAAATTGGTAATCGTTTCGATTTTCATTATTGTAGAGGCGGTATATTCATATGCAGGCAAGTAAATTATACCACTAATGTTTCTTGATGTTACAATTAAGATTTAAAATCTGTTATTAATTGTACTTACATTATTTTTATTTAGATAGTAATAGTGCAATAGAGAAGTGTAACAGCACACATTCAGACTGTTTAAAATGTGATACCGATGGGCTTTGTAAAAAATGTAGAAAAGTATTGATTGTGGCTACAGGTCAATGTGCTGAAACTTGTCCATCGGGATATGAAAACACATGGTCCACAAATTATCATCAAATGGGCCGTGTGTGCTCAATAATTGGTTTGTATATAGATAATTAAATACTTAATGTTATTATTATTTTTTTAATGTTAATTTAATTTCAATTTTTATATCAGATAAGACTATATTTGGAAATATCAAGTTGTCGGGTCAAGTTGCTGCAATAACTGTTGGAATTGTCATAGGATTTCTTATAGTCTCAACTATCTTATTGGTTGTAGGAATGGTAGTGAAATTTAAAAAATGTTCAAATATTAGGTCAAAATCTCGTATGTCACCTAGTTTAGGACCCTTAACTAGCGGTTCTCATCAAAGCCAAGGTATTGTATCTTATTATTATTGTTTTTAATTTTAATTTTAATTTTTAATGTGGATTTATAGAAAGTGATGACTGTGACAGATTGGAGTTTTTTAAACAGTTAGAAAAGTTACGACCAGATGCACCAGTTTTCTTATCAATGTTAAATGAAACAAGAAAGCAAGTCCGAGAACTTAGAGGTCCTAGCCGACAACATTCTGCAATTCAAGCATATCGGTATGTATATTTTAAATTTATTTTATGTAATTTAATCTATATTACAGTACTTCGACATTTTATTTTAGACCAGTTTTAAAAGATTTATCCAGAATCTTAATACTATTAAATAAAGAAGATTGTTTTTTAAACCCTCCTACTGATTGGGAAATTTTATTGGCGTGGGGCGATAGAGTCCTGCGAAGATACAAAAAACAACATCCTATAATGGTATAAATTATTATTAAATAGATTTATTCTGTAGTAGATAATTTTAAATGTTTACAGATTACTCAAACAAATTCAAATGAGCATTTTAGTGATAAACCAATTCAGTTGACTACTTTTACAAACAATAAAAAACATAGACCACTATCAGCATCTTCATCATCACCATCTCGCATTAAACAACTCGCAATCTCAGTCTTTGATGATAATTATAATGATCACAACAGGTAAAACAATTGCACTATTTACATTTATTTTATTACGCTCAAATATTTATTTTAATATTCTGTAGACATCCAGACGAGAATGATGAGGTGATTATGCTACGAGAAAAGACTGTATCAACTTTTGGTCGATCCACTAGTCCTGCTTCTCTTTCATTATTAGAAGCAAATGCATCTAAAAGTATGTTAGTAGCTGAGTGGAATGCAGAAATGCCTCCCTACAATTGTTACTCAACTGCAACTGATGAAGATGATTTTTTCACTCTTGGCTTCAGACCACAAGATGAAATAACAACAGAACTTTAGCGTTTAATAATGGTCTGTACATCACTTTTATTTACTTAATTTTATAAAAATATGGTTGTTGATTATTCTGGTTCAGATAACAACTACCAAAACTATTTCTAAATTATGTGTAGTTTATGTATATTTATAAATTTGTTTTTTTGTACCAAAAAGAATATCAAACAATGTCTATTTACTTATGCCAATAAATTATTTTTTTATTTTTTTAATGATTGTTACTGTTTTCTTAAAAATATATGACTTATTGAAAAAAATGTTCTTATTGATTATTTAGGTGACAAATAATAAAATATAATTATAATTATTTAAATAATCTATAAGATTCTATATAAAATGTTTATCACTTATCTATTCCAATTGGTTATAGCCCAGTATTAGGAAATAGGTAGTTAGTTTAGTGTAGCCTTGATTTCAATAAGAAAAGAAAGGCACAATCTTCAACATCTGTAAATAATTAAATGTGATTTTTAAATTATGTGTAACATCTGGCATTTAATTCATTTTAATATAATATACAGTGCTTAAAAAAAAGAAATGTGCTGTCACATTACCATAAATGATTCATTATTAAATACAGCTTTAAAGAACATTTGATTCATTATAAACATCTAAGATAGATATGAATAATCATTAGTTTTTCTAATTAGTTCTTAATGACTAATGAGAGACATTAAACAATTGAAAATGGATCAATGTATTATAAATAAATATACACAATAGTTTCACTGATAATATTGTTACCATCACTCTATTTAAGTTAAGTTAACCCACTTAATTGATGAAAAACGCCGTGTTTAAGTATCCTCTACAATAAATGTTACTGAATAAGAGTTCTGGTATTGAACATTGAGATACCAGTGCTTCATATGGTACTGAACTATGTATTATCATATTGATAGTTGGCTCAATAAGCACGTATAGAAGTAGACTAAGTGGATTAATTTAGTTCATGGATAGAGTAAATAACTAAAATTTTAATTTATTAAATATTTAAAATATTAAATTTATCCACTATAATTATTTTTACTTTATATATACATATTATAAATTATACACGTGGAAAATAGAGCTATGTTAATCTAGTAATATCATACATTTTAACAATGACTATCTTAACCAGGAGTCCACGAGCCTCCGAAAGGGTGGGAGAGATTAGACCTTGAGTATAAGAGCCTAGCTCTTTTAGAGGCTTGTTGAATGAATTCGTAATTTTTGTTTACAATATTATACATTCTATTCAAAATAAAACAAACGGTGAACGTTTGTTCTCCCCACCGAGTAAACCATTTATACAATTGCCGTGTAGTGTAGCTATGCTCATATACATTTATTAGCCGCCAACTGTGTTTCTTAACTTGAATAGAGTATATACCAGGGGTGGCCAAACTGCGGCTTCCGTCATAGGCTTTTGCGGCTCGCAAATCTTGATATCTTATCTTATTTACTTTAATCATATTATACATACATATCTATATATATATATATATATATATATATATATATATATATATATCATAATACTATAATATGACCTTTTATTTCCATTTTGGCTTTTCCATATTTATTAATATATTGGGTGGCTCGCGAGTCTTCTTGGTGGCCACCCTTGGTATAAACTATAATATATATTGTTAATTTTAAGTTCTATTTATGGGCCTGCAAAAATATTAAGAACAAAATTTGATGTGGATGGCCTAATTTATCCAATATGTATTATTAATTTAAATTTGTTATGATTTCTATATAAAAATTAATCAAATCACCAAAATATACAAGTAAAAATTGTTATTTAAACAAATATACAAATTTTATTTCATAATTGATTTATATTAATAATAATTTTCCTTGTTTAAGGAATACAATTGTCTGGTGTTTTTAAACTTAGAATTTCAAATCGATTCATAGTTTTACACATAAAAAAATATATTTTATAATAATTCTTTATAAGTATAACAAGATGAGAAAATAAAATTTAAAAAACATATATACATTTATTTAATTTTGTGGACAGTTTCTTCGTGTATGACCTGTAAAAAAGAATATTTTGTGAATAACGCATACAATACATTTAGAATAGGCGTTAAAAATATTTAAAAATTTCTCCAATTTACATTTGTGAAATAAATACATAAAATTTGTTTTTACCTGGCTGCTTACAAAGTCCACATTTTCTTTGTCCACCAGAATTTGCCTGATCTACAATCATAAATAATGTATTAATGTTAATAATAAAATAAGTATATACTAACATTTTTTGAACAAAAACAAAATAAATACTAACTGTTTACAGCTCTAGCTCTGTATACATTATTCATTATTCCATTATTATTTTGACTATTATTTCTATTGTTAAATTGTGTATTGGGGCGACCGGCAGCAGGCATAGGTTGATCATCAGCCCACAAAAAGAAAGTACATCTATCAGACGCAGAAATTTGTTTTGAACATCCATAAAACTGACGACCCTTATTTGCTGTTTCTTTGGTAACTGTTAATCTAATGAGAGAAGATAAGTTTACATCAAACATAACATTAAAAACTAAGAAATAATGGGTAAAAATTATTGAATAATATTAAAAATTAATTTAACTAACTTAATTTAATTTAATTGTTAATATACATTTTTGTCTTATTAACCTATAAATTTTATTTTAATAAATTATACAATTAATAACTATGTATTAAATGTTTAACTAAAATAATAAGTACATTTTATCAACATTTATTAATTTTATAATTGTTACAAAACACTTACAATTTAGCAGCATTTCCACACTGACAGCAAATTTGATCTAGAAAAAGATTTAGAAATGAATTGTGTAAATTATAATTAATGTTATCAAAATATAAAACCATTCATAATAATTAAATGTTGTTGGATGAATACTTGATCTTAATTCAACATCTGTAAAAAATTGCATTTAGTTTTAAATTTTGATAGACTGGATTTAATGATAAAATTTAAAAAATTAATAATGGTAGTATATTTTGATATTAATAAAATAATGACTTATTTAAACATAATTATTTTATATTTTTAAAATTATATTCATAAAATATAGTCAATTTAAAATGTTTGAGTTTTTAGAATACTTATTAATAAAACACATAACTTTAATTTATTTATCTAAGAAAAATATATATATAACTCTAAGCCTGAGTAATATATATAAGAATAAAAAGAATAAAGATTGATGTGTCAATAAATTGTGTTTAATAAATAATCATAACATTTTATTTATAAATACCATTATTAAGAGGCTGAATATTCTGAGAACTGCCAGTCCTAGGGAAATTATTTGTTGGACGAGGAACATTATTGTCACGGTTAGGACCTGAAATATTTAACAAAGAAATTAATAAGTGATGATGGGCACATCATTATAAGAAATACAAATAATTAAAGTTGAAATTATTTTACCCCTATTTTGATTAGTTGTAACAATATTTCTGCTAGAAAGTTGAGTACTTGAAGAGGAAGACGAAGGACGAGACATGTTAACTTGAAGTATCTCACACAATGTAGAATCACACCCATTTATACAACCTTCATAAGTATCTGGATAATGTGGTCGCATACTTCTAGCAGTGAATTGGAATTTAATTAATTTTATATCTTCTGAACACTAAAACATTATAAAACACTTTAACAAAATATAATTTACTGCATCTAACACACATAAAAAGTTGTCTTATTAAGGTACCTGGGAACAAACATTATCACTGACTTGTGCTTCAATTACACTAGGAGGTAACCAGTATGTATTTCTACAAGTTGGAAAGCCAGCACATGTTATATAAAATCCTTGATTGTTTTGCTTTTTTTTTAATACTAGATTAGTTAATTTACAAACAGGGCATTTGCGAATATTCTTTACTGTCATTGATTCATGTTGACCATTATTTTGGAAAGCAATAGGCTGTGTTCTTAAATATTTTCCTAAAGATTGATCTAATTTTTCCACCTACAGTTCAAAATATTTTGGCCATATTAAAAATGCAATTTTAGGCATGTTGATCAATACATACTTGTTCTGTTGTTTTGATAAATACTTCTTTATATTTAGCTATTTGTTCTCTAAGTACTACTAAGGGTGATTTGGTACCTTCACATATTCTATAAATTTAAATAGGTTCTAGATCTTAAAATAATAAATAATAACATATAAATTTTAATTACTTATTACTTTTTTAAATCTGCTTCAAGTTCAGCTCTTAAATGGGGTTTTGACATCTCAAAACCCATATTATCATAACCTTCAACAAGACCAATACCAAGTTCTCCAGGAACAAAGTATTTGTTATTTTCTAGTCCAACGTATAATCGTGACTTGATAGTTTCAATGTGTTCTGCATGCGTAGCATCGGTACCTATTACAATGGTTCCAAATTAAATTATGCCTACAGTAATTTTGAATGAGAGTTATTAAATAAAAAATAGATGTATAGAATTATGTTAAATTAAGAGTACACATACCAATACCATGTTTATCCATTAAAGAAATTAGATCAGCTTCTGTAAGGAGATTTGGAGGACTGGTCTGTCCATCAACTATTTCTAATCCAGTAGGCATAAATGATTGACCTTGGTTATAATTATGAATCTGTTTATTAGACCATTTATCATAAGGATACACTTCTAGATAATTCAATGCAATAATTCGAAGTCCGTTTGCTAAAAACTATAATAAAAATATTTTTTTTTATAACTAGACACTAAAATACTGATTTAAAAACTATGAATTCAAATTCAATAATAATTAGTTATAAAAATAATTAAATACAAAAATTACCTTTTCTCCGTTTATTTCAATATTCACAATAGTTTCTTCACCTTCAGCATCTTTAGATAAACAAGCTAAGAAATGTCTCACAACATATTCATAAACTTTACGTTCTCTATCTATAATTATAAATATATAATATTATATTGTGATTACTACAAAAATAATATTATTTTAGAATAGTTTATACAAATTTAAAATTATTTTTTGTGACATAATTTACCTTTTTTTAATAAAAGTTATATGACAAGTGAAAGCCAAAGATAGTCATAGTGTGTGCTAAACATAACATAACATACCTAGTTATTTTGGTTGAATAAATAAACTTACCATGCCATTTAAAAGTTAAATATAAATAAAAAATAAAAAGATAAATACAAGACCATCGGATTTGGTATAAAATAAATTTTAAATACTAAAATCCATATTATTTTTAGTAAACATGAAATTTGGTGATAAGTATTTAATTTTGAATAACATAGTTTTTTTTAGTATTTGGAATAATAACAAAATGGAGTCAAGTTGGCATATAATTAAACAATCACTATTTTGTTAATTTATTAGAGAATTAATATATTCAATAGTTATTTTAAATTAACCTATGTATAATTTATTACATATTGCAAGTTACAACCTACATAAATAAAAATAAAGAAAATTGTACAGTTTTCTTATGCAAACCAATTTATTGCCAATTAGAATAAAGCAAACTCAGTTTGATACAAAGGGTAGATTATTATACATTTTAGTGTTTAAGGGGGTGATAGTCAATGTACATTTTTAAAATTTACATTATATTATATTGTCTAATAGTGTGAAGTTATCTTTATTTTTGTCATAAGTTATGATAATAAAATAAACCTTTCAAACCTTGAAGTCCATTGGTATATTTAGTTGGATGTATTGGAGGATGTGCCTGATCAGATTTTTTACCTTGTCGTGGTGAAGGACCATTGTTTAAAACATTTTGTGCAAAATCTAAGCAAATTAAATTACTTTTAGTTTTATGTGTACCAATGTACTATTTATATCTTAAAAAAAAAAAGCACTTACCACCCCAATTATTATCTTGTACTTGCAATTGAACTAAATTTGATAGGTTTAATTCTTTAGGAAATATATTTGTTTCAGTTCTAGGATAGCTAATAAAACCTTGACTATACAATTTTTCAGCAATTTTCATAGTTTCTTTAGCATTTATTCCAAGTTTACGACTAGCAGCTTTTTCTAACTCCTAAAAATATATAAAGTTACATTAATTATTTTAAAAATCTAAATTTTAACATACAATCTCACATAATACGCATTCATAGATAGATAAATACATATAAAAGCTTAAACTGAATTTTTTTTTTAATTGTATTTTAAACAGAATTTTACATATTATTATATTGAGTAATGAATACTAAAAAAAATGAATTTATTTATTTGTAATCTATAAAATAAATAACATTGTATTTAAAGATATATTCATAGGTAAATCTAGAGGGGCTTAGTGGACTTAGCTCCCCAGAATTATTTGTTGAGCTAATAGAGTCTTCCCTTAAAATGATATATTGAACATTTATAGTGAAGCTTTAGTTCACTCCCTCCTAATATATTTGATCATCCAATGCCTAATGATATATTATAAAAATACAAGAGTATTCTATACATTCAGATATAATTACTTACAATAGTATCTAAAGGTACTGGTCGCCATTTGGATTTAGGTTTTTTGGTCACTTTCAGCACCAAGGCAGTTGGATTTTCTTGGCAACGCTCATAAAGTACATTACAAAGAACTTCATCAAATAACCTTACTCGTTGCCATGAAAATTCTACATCCAAATTTTCAATTTTGTGATGAACTAATAATATATTATACACACATTTATCAATAATAATACATTATACATAGGTAATTATTTTATTTATTTTAATACCTTTAATTTTCCAAAAATTTTCCGGAATAAAATTTTGAATATCTTTATACCGTTCAACCACAAATCCTAATGTTGGAAACTGACAACTACCATAACTTATTAAACTCTTAGCTAATACTTCAGGGAACACTTTTTGTAAACGCATTGTTTGATAACGAGTAAATGCTGCGCCTAAAATATATTTAAAATTATTAAGACAATGAATACAAATAAATGCAATTAAAAACATTTACTAACCAATTCTTAAATCTAATTCACTTCTCACATCAACTGCGTCACTAATATTTTTATTTGGGGGCCCAAGACTATTAATAGCTCTTTGTACTGATGGTTTAGTAATTTCTGATAATGTAGCTCTAAAACAACCAATATTAATTCAAAAAAAGATCAAATCATGTTAAAAAAAATATATTAAACAAAAAAATACCATACCTATAAACTTGAATTCTTGGATTAACTTCTCTACACACATCTATTATTTCAAATCCAATATTTTCTCCTTCTCTATCAGCATCAGTCCATATGACTAATGCATTACATGATCGTACTTCTCGAACTAATGTTTTCTGGAAATAAATTGTTAATATTATTTATTTGTTTAAAGATATACTGCAAAATATTATTCATTGGAACACATGTACGTGGTTTATAAGGTCTAAATTCGTTAATTTAAAATTCCAAATTTATTTATTATTTAATCAAATAACATATAAATTTTCAGTTATTTTAACATTTTTTGTATAATTATGCTTGTATTAAGTGAATATTATGCATTTATATGTCTATAGTTATATGTACAATTTATGCAAGCATTCATTATAAGAAATGAGTAAGGTATTACTAACCTTAATATTAAGAAAGTCTTTTGGACATTCTTTTACCACAGGAATATGAAATAATTCAAGAGGAGAACAAGATGTCCATGAACGGTATGAACCTTGAAATTCATACCCAAGTAAATGACCAGAAACCGATGTCATGACCATAGTGCTTGGTGACCCTTGAAAACTAAGATTAAACTCGTATATTTTGTTAAATTTTGAAAAACCTTCTCTCTGAAATGTAAATAAAATAATTAAGCACTATGTAGTTAATGTAAAAAATAAAACATTACTCTTTGAAGATTGCCACCAGACAAGTGCCCAGCAATATTTTTTGCTGCATCATTTTTTTCAGCAACATTCAATACTCTCATTCTACTGTTTACTTCTTTAATTGAGTATCCGCAGAAATGTATTTGATACACATTTTTAAACAAAAATGATAAATTAATTTGATTCCTTTTCAGAAACATTCAGTTTTCATTTTAAAGATCACTCAACAAAAAAATTGTATCATACATAATATGATGTGTACAATTCAAACGTTAAATCCAAATTTAAATAAATTACTTTATAAAATTATGGATAAATAATACATAATAAGTAATGTATAAGGCTAATTTTTTTTATATACAACAGTTTTCTGGCGACTTGTATTCCTCTAGCTCATACAGTCATACGACAATAGTACAATAACTTGAACAACTTCAATACGACTAACAAATTTAAAGTTTACCGTGTTCGGTTACTAAGTACTAACTGATTACCCCAAGACTCGATCGACAAGCATGTTGATGTAAACACAATAAATTTTATCATTTTATCATGTTTTGATAGAATATTATGATAAATATTAGATAAGGTTTATTTAAAATGTCTTGTATCAGTTGTATCTACACGGCATTATGACAGATGAGGTTAGGGCTCTAATTCTAAACTTTTAAGTTTTTTATTATTTTTTCATTATATTTTAAATTTTGTTTTAAATTTTCATTTATCAAAGAAATATTTTTTATTTTTGGTTTTGGTTTATGTTGATGAATTCGTTAAACCATGGGTATTCTCGAAAAAATATCGGAAATCGAAAAGGAAATTAACAGAACTCAAAAAAATAAAGGTAAAATAATTTTTACAGTCAGAATTGATATATATTATTTATTATTCATTAAACAAAACATTTGATTATTACATTGCAATATAACTAACCCTAATTGATTTTTAGCTACTGAATACCATTTGGGGTTATTGAAAGCAAAACTTGCTAAGTATCGTGCTCAATTGTTAGAACCATCAAAAAAACAAGAAAAAGGAGAAGGATTTGATGTTTTGAAATCTGGTGATGCTAGAGTAGCTTTGATAGGTTTCCCATCTGTTGGTAAAGTATGTATAAATGAGGTATTTTTTTTAACCTTATCCTTCACCCCCCTCCAAACCATAATAACTAATCAAATTTAATATTAATGGTTTTAAAATTAATGTATTATATTATATTAAGTAATTTTTTTTTTCAATTCAATTAATTGTATCACGTGTATTTTATTGTTTAGTCAACCCTTTTGAGTACATTAACTCATACAGAAAGTGAAGCAGCTTCTTATGAATTCACTACTTTGACTTGTATTCCTGGAGTAATTGAATACAAAGATGCCAATATTCAGTTATTGGATTTACCTGGTATCATTGAAGGTGCATCTCAAGGAAAAGGACGAGGTAGACAGGTAACAAAATATTAAGAATTAATTATATATTTTTTTTATTATTATATTTAAATTAATGCATAAATAATTTAATTATAGGTTATAGCAGTTGCTAGAACAGCAGATTTAGTATTGATGATGTTGGATGCTACTAAGCAAGATATTCAGCGTCAGTTATTAGAAAAAGAACTGGAAAGTGTTGGAATACGTTTAAATAAACGGAAGCCAAATATTTATTTTAAAGTAATATTTTTAATACTATGCTTCTTTGTCTATGTATAATAGGCGTAAATCTTATTATTTAGGTAAAGAAAGGTGGTGGATTGGCATTCAATGCTACTTGCCCATTAAGCAGAGTTGATGAAAAACTTGTTCAAGTTATTTTGCATGAATATAAAATATTCAATGCAGAAGTTCTATTTCGAGAAGATTGTACACCTGATGAATTAATTGATGTGATTTCTGACAATCGTGTTTACCTACCATGTATGTATGTTTACAACAAAATTGATCAAATATCTATCGAGGAAGTAGACAGGATTGCCAGACAACCTAATAGTGTTGTAGTCAGGTAATAACAATTATTAATTAAAATTTTAGACTAGCTTAAAATATATTAAAAATTTGCTTTAGTGCTTTGATTCACTGGTACTAATTTATCATGCTAACTATAATAGATACCAAATGTTCTTTTCAGTATGCTATTTCTATAATTAATTTTAGTTTCCTTATAAATGTATTTAATTTAAAAATAAAAAAGCTTAAATATACCACAAAATACTTCATAAACATATGTTATTTTATAATTTAAAAAAAAAGAATGTTATGTGAACATCAATTTAGTTTCAATTATTAGGCTTACAAACAGTATACATATGTAAATCAACTATCAATTGTCACTATTAATTGAAATTAACAATTTACCTTAATTTATATATTTTCAACTATGGATTTGATAATATAATTATTTGCCAAAAAGTGTTCTTTGTTCACAATCCTCGAGTATACCAAATAGTCTTCTTGACTTAGTATGACTGGTAGGTATAAACAAAAATGTATATGAAATAATTAAACTACTACATTTTGTGTAGATAGTATATTAAAGTACTAAACAACTAACAAGTAACAATATGGTAAATAATTTATTGAAATAATAACAATACTATACTTATTACTCTTTACTATTTAAAAATATAAAATGTGCATTACTCATATATTTTTAGTTGTAATATGAAGCTGAATCTTGACTATTTATTGGAAGTACTGTGGACATATTTGTCCTTGATTCGAGTGTACACTAAAAAGCCAGGTCAACCACCAGATTTTGACGATTGTTTAATTTTAAGGAAAGGAGTTACTGTGGAACATGTTTGTCATTCAATTCATCGTACCTTAGCGGAGCAATTTAAATATGCTTTAGTTTGGGTATGTATTTAATAGATTTAAAATTCTGTGCTAAATGTAATTTTATGTATTTTGTTTTTAGGGTACAAGTACAAAATATTCACCTCAAAGGGTGGGTTTGCAGCATATTATGCACGATGAAGATGTTATACAAGTTGTGAAAAAATAAAAATGTTTTATGAAAAAAAAAAAATTGAATTTACTAATATTAAAATATATATTACTTAAAAATTGTATGAATTTAATATATATTTATATTGGTGATAATTAAAAATTATTAAACAATTAAAGGATAATATTTATATTTAATGATTATAGAACTGTGTGTATTAAGATGCTGAAAGTTGCCTGAGTGGACCATCTAAATATGATGATAAAGCAGTAATTTTTTCTTTTAATAAACCAAATTCCACGGATCGATTTGCATACAAACATAATAAAATGTTGGCAACTTGTTTAATAGCGATTCTGCCTTCCTGCAATAATCATATAATACAAATATTATATTAGATTCTGATTAAAATTAAAAAAGTTTATTAATAAAATAACATTTACTATTTTAGTGTAAATGGTTTTATTAGTTTTGAATAATACAAAAACGGATTAAAAATGTAATTAAATTAATAGCAAAAAGTATGAAAATTTAGGAATTTAACATTTAATTCTATAGAGTATCAAAAAATATAATGCACTTTTTATAGGTGAAATTGTGAAATTTATGAAATGATAAATATAAATGAAAGATAATTTAAGTTTTTGTTTTTTTTCCATTTCAGTATATAAATATATAACTATTACAAACTTAGACAATTATTAAATAAAATAAAAACAAATTGTAAAGAATATTAATATAGATAATAAATAAATTTAGTGGTGGAAAAATGACATGATATATGTTCATGAATATTGAGTATACATAACTAATGGCATATGATTTATTATTTAAACCAACAGATGATGACAGTTATAAATAACATAATGTATAAATATATGAGAATAATAATATTTGATAATATTTAATGGGTGACCAAAATACAAGGGAAACTTACATTAATTATACATGCATTATTGAGTGTGCAAAACATTTTATAAAAAGGATAGTTATGACCAAAGAAAGTAGAGTAAAAATAGCAGTTCAGGAGAAATATGATTTGGATTTATAACAAAATATTAGGTTTTAGCATTGATTATAAATACATAAATAGTATTTATAATCAAAGGTTTTAGTTTTTTCTATTTTATTACCGTACAATCCATGAGAACCAGTTGTAATTGATCTTCTTTTAAAGTAGCTAACCCATTCTTATGATAAGTATTCCACAAATTAGCTGCAATTATAGCTGTGATGCTTGAATCTCTATCACCATAACCACTAAATGCTAATAAGCTGCCATCATATGTCAATAGCCTTTATCATAAAACCAAAAATAGTAATATAATAATAGCACTAGTATTCAGTTACAATGCAAGATAATTTAAATATTTTATGTAATCCAGTTCAGTAGTTCAATATAATATATAACATTTATTTATTAAATTAAATTGTGATTATAAATACAGTTTGTACGTCAATTAACCAATTTGAAACATGACTCACTAGTAAGAGTGTACAACTTGTTAAGTTCAATTAACATTTTTGTCTATACAAAATCAAACATAATTTAATCTTTCCTCAGAATTAAAATATAAAAACTCAAATAAACTACAATATTTTTCTGCATCTATCACACAGTATTTTGCGAATAAAATATTTAATAACTAATATTATATAATTTGATTGAACACGCAACATCATATTTATAGGAATAAATTTAAAATCGATCATAATTAATTTACATTGACATGTTTAATATTTTATAAAAACTGTATTGTAAGACTATTTTAATCTTTGAGTTTAATTTATTTTATTAAAATATTATGAATATAATATGGTAAATAATTATTCATGTTTATTTTGTTTTGAATAAAATACATTACAACTTACATGGTGTTTTCAACGCCATTGCTATTGGCTTGACTTAAAACTTGGGACAACACTTTGGGTCTTAACATTTTTTTACAGTATAACTATTAAAATTAATAAGTACACAAACTAACAGATATGTGAGTGTGTCAGTATAATTTCTTATATTCTGTAATATATGAAATAATTAATTATTTTAATTTTAAATAAATATCTTTTGTTTAAAATTTTAGTACAAAACTTCTTACTTATTCCAACACTAAATCAATCCCCATTATCATTTATCAGTATTTTTTGCTTCTATCACGGCTATAGATAATACTATCTATAAACCTTGGTCTTCTATCACAGAATAGATTAAATGAAATGATGTTTTACACCCCTATTCGTAATATGCTTGTTTGCTGTACACTACTCAATAAATCCATCATTGGTGTTCGCATATGTAGGGAGGAGGGGCTGTTGAGCTTGTGTTCCAATTAATCGTCAGTAACATTAGTAATTATATCAATAAAAGTTAAGCCCGTGAGTGAGGGTCTTGTATTTTATCTATTACTGATTCAAAAATAATTTTTCTAAAATATGTGATACAAATTAATAATTGTGTTATATTACATATTATAAATAATGTACCTAGAGACTAAAGTACAACAATTTAAATTTGAATATAAAAACCATTTTTAAAATAGGAAAATTATTATATATACATAACATGGAACAATTTGAAATCATTAAATCTAATATTTATAGAATACTCTGTTTTTATAATTATTATCAATTTTAATAAACAATACAAACATGTTTTTATTAAATAAAAATATTCATAATTTATTTCTACAAAATTGCATTTAACTAAGCAACTTTTAATAAATTATTTTGATTTAAATTTTTTTAATACTGGTTCACTAGTCTCTTCTTTGGACATTTCCATAAAGATTTTATTTTCTTTTGTCACCTTATATTGATTTGGACCTATAAATAAAAATAGAAGATTTTGACTAATAATATATGAAAAATCATATAGTTATTATTTATTGATAATAATTAGTAATTACCTTTTTTAATGTATGAAATAGTGGAATAAGGTGTAAAATGGAAATCTTCCATTAAATATCCTTGTACAATAAGTTCACCAAGAATCATTTCGGCTCGTATTTTTGGAAATCCTGGAGATTGTACATCAAACAGCAATATTTTTTTATTACCTTTACCATACCAGGTATCTAATAACATTTGAGCTATAGAAAATAAACAATTAAGTTTTAAAGTATACATAAGACATTTCTATTTAAATTTATAAGACATACCTGTAAACTTTGTATCATTTTCTACAGCTGCATTTAATATACTATACACATCCATACAATATTTATTTATACAAATAGACTTCACAGTTTTTGGATTACAACAATTATCACACATTGAATTACAATCATTTGATTCCCACGATTCATCGAAATGAGCTGATATTAATTTGCGTCTACATCTATAAAATAAAAAGAAAAAATTTTAATAATTCAACAAGATAATCGTCAGACAACTATAATATTATTATAGTCAGATCAATAAATAGACAAAGGCACCAAATGTTGGTTTCACATTTTTACTTATGCCATACACTATATGGTAAAGTATAAATTTAAGATAGTAATAATTAAATTTATACTACTCAAATGGGTAATATGATTATTAGATAACGGGTCCAAGATAGTAAATGTTGACTTTTAGTATTTTGTTATATGTATTTCAAATTACAGTGTGTTTCTGATAATAATTAAACGTTTTTAACTTACTCTTTTACATTTAAACAATATTTTATAATTGAGTATAAGTTAGGTAACCCAGTTTGTGTCGTGAACACCATTGTGCTTAATTTAAACACATCACTTAATTTATAATATAATAAGCAAGTAGAAGGTTCTCCATCTCTTCCTGCACGACCGCTTTCCTATATTAATAAATTATGTATATTCATAACAAATATAATTGTTTTCTAAGTTAAAAATGTAACTAATTGTATTAAATATTGGATTTTGAAATTTTACATTAAATTATTAATTCTTTATTTTTCTTACTTGATAAAAATTTTCCATTGATTTTGATAGAGTATGGTGAATAACAAATCTCACATTTGGTTTATCTATACCAAGACCAAACGCAATAGTAGCTACTACTGCTTGATATTCACCATTCAACCATTTGTTATGAACCTTTGATCTTAAAGGTCCTTCTAGTTGAGCATGATAAGCACCAACCCTACATCCGTGTTCTCTAAGTAAAATACATTTAATCAATGTTTATATTTTAAATGTACAGAAAATAGAATAATTTTTGTAATATATTTTTATAGTTCATTTAGTTTCTAAATCAAAAATGTAAAATAAATAAATTTAACTATCTACAAATATATTACTTTAAATCTTTTCGTAAGCTTTCACAATCTTTAATAGATGTGGTATAAATAATTCCTGATTGATTTTTGAACTTATTTTTAAGCAATGATGCTAATTCGTCCACACATTTTTTACCTTCAGGCTTCCATTTAACCTAACAAATAATTTAAATTGTTAAATAAAAATTAAAGTAAAATTATTAATATTGTATACTTCGTAATATAAATTTGGTCTGTTAAATGATGCTTTTAATAAAGCACACCCTTGTATTTGTAATAGTTTTTGAGTGTCAATAATAACTTTTGATGATGCAGTTGCTGTGAGACCCAAAATAGGAATATCAGGAAACATTGGTTTAAAAATTGTTAAATGTGTGTAATCTATAATAAAATGTATATTAAATTAAACATCACAAAAAAAATTACTTTTAATCAAATACCAGGTCTAAAATCATGCCCCCAAGTCGTACAACAATGGACCTCATCTATTGCTATTCTTGATAGATATTTCAAACTATGAGCTTTTTGTAATTTATTCATAAATGTTTTACTTTTAGATATTCTTTCTGGAGTACAATATACAAGTTTTAAACCTGATTTAATGTCAATCATCATCTAAAAAATAATAATAATAGATACTGAATAAAGCAATGAATGTACTAATTTTACAATTATGTATATTTTTATTTTTTTTTTATCTGTTATCGCCTTTAGAAGCACTAAAAATCATTTGAGTTTCAACTTTGAGGTTTGAATTTCTGGTAGAAAATTAAACCTAATTAAATGTTATTTTAAGAACATCAAAAGTATAAGTATCCTAATATTTTAAAATAACCAGGGAAAACAAAAACAAAAATTAAGAAAAAATGGAAATTTTTATATAATAAAAACAGAATTCAACAAATTTATTTTCTATTTTTTGATTTAACTCAAAACCAAATAACCATAGATACTTGAAAATTAGATAAATATTTTAATAACATTTTTAGTACATAATTTTTCAAATATTTTGAATCTTTTGAGGTATTTATAGAAATTTTCAATTTTTACTTTTTTTTTTTCTATAAACGTCAAAAAAAAAATTTTTGCCAGGTCAAAAAACTTGAACATTTTATATTAAGGTTCTTATAGATGATCTTTAATGTAAAAAAGTAATTAAAAAATACAAAAACAGTCTTTTTTTTTATAGATATTTTAAGTTCTAATTTGAATGAAATTAAATATTTAATCAAAGAATAATGATTTTAGTTAATATGTTGTAATTCAATAATTTTATTCATAGATACTTGAAATTTCTAATTTATATTATTATATTTTATTCACACAATAACATTTTCAAATGCAATAGTTTTGACAAAAATTAGTTCAACCAACTGTATTATTAATAATAAAATAAAATACTTTAATAACAAAATAAATATATTATAAAATATAGACTGATATTCAAATTGAACACGTACATTAAAATGACTTCCTTCTTAATGGCCAGTATACTCAACCATTAGTATACAGCCCTACTGTAGGTAATGTGTACCTATTTACTTTTCCCTCTTTTTTTTTTTTAATACTAATATGTAAAGAAAGTTACTATATTGTACAGTAGGTCCTGTGTCATTTTATGTGTACACATACATTATGTATGTTACTGATATGGATGTGTTAAATTTTAATTCAATTTATAAAAAATAATTCTGAATGTAGACGATCTGTCAGTCAATTTTTTTAAGAATATTTTATAATATATTAGTATTGATATAGTAATTTATTCCCTTTAAGTAAAATTATAGGTTGAATCAATTTTTGACAAAAATAAATCACACTTATTACTAAATAATATTAAAATCTTGTATAGTTATATTACAATTTCAAACTTATGGTCAACTCAAATATGTTATCAACACTAAAAAAATTGAAAATTTCAAATAACTATACATTTTTCAAAAAGAGACAAAATATTTTATAATCATCATTGACTTTACCATATACAAATAATATTAACATAAACATTTGATGAAATTAGTGTACAAATTTAAAAAAAAGACATCATTATAAAATAAAATTAATAAATTCATTGCTTTGGTTATAATCTAAAATATCAATAAATAATAAAAAAAATAATACCTGAAATAATAATTTTACATCTTCTTTTGATGAATAGGAACTTATCATTTTAGCATTAACATTAAGTTTTTGCATTTGGATTATTTGATCTTCCATTAGTGAAACCATAGGAGAGACCACAAGAGTAAAACCTAGTAAAATATTAATTTAATAAAAAAATTTAAATAAGTAAAGGTTATTATTAAAACTCTAAAGTAAGTATTATGTATATGAATATCTTTAATATAATGTGGTTAAAAACTAATAGTAAAAAATTAATACATATTATTATTATACTGTGGAACCTCGATAACTTGAACCACTATAAGTCAAATTTTTGATAACTCAAATTTTATTTTCGCCCCCAACTAATTCGAGTTATCAACATTTCACTGTATTATATTATGTTAAACTTCATCGCATATAGCTCCAAATAGAAGTTCATAATGTTTTTTAACAAAATAGATAATTTTTTTTCTAGATATAGAGAGTAATTTGATGAAAAATTAAACAAAGACTGAAAACCAATCATAAAATGTAATAAATTATAAATTTTAAATCATGAAGTATAATAGTATAGTAGGTACCTTGATCTATAAGAGCAGGTAACTGATAGCAAAGAGATTTTCCTCCACCAGTTGGCATAATAAGAATAGCATCATGTTTTGATAATGTAATATTAATAGCTGCTAATTGTTGTGAACGAAAACTGTCCAATTTAAAAACAGTTTTTAAAGTATTTTTTACTGTTTGATGCCAAGGAAAATCTACAAAGGTTAAAATTCATTAACAAAATAGATATTTTGATATTATTCACTATGATATATCATTGAATTTTATTATGTCATATTTGTAATACCTGTATGAGTCCATTTATTCTGGTCACTAATAGAATTAGTTTGTTTTTGATAAGATAACTGTTTCAATTTTTCTTTCTGTTCTATTAATTCAGTTTTACGTTTTTGAAGTTTGATGATTTTAACATTAATTTCTTTTAAATCTTGTTCAATTTTTAATAGTTTGTCTAAAATTGAAAAATGTTTAAAATATAATATGTCCTAATGATCTATAATAGTAAATGAATGATGTTTGAATTTAAAAGTGCTTTGAATGGAAAAAATGATTTAAAAGACACAATTCTGTTCTTAAAATCTGGACTAATAATAAACTAAAAATAATTAAAAACAATTTTGAAAATTTAGAATTTAAAGAATTAAATCTGAAACAAAGTAAATTTTGTTTTCTTTAATTTCTCATCAAAATTTAAGCATAATAATAAAATATAAATTCATTTTGAAAAATACAATTTAAAAATGACTTTTATGGCTATTACCTTCTTCATCCATTTCCATTATTTACTATTTACTTGATTAACTGTTTATTATTTATAATTAAAAAATGATAAACTATAAAATTCATTCAATAGACAAGCACAAAATAGTTTATATGCAATAAAGGACTGAAGAGTGAACTAACAACTATATAGTTAAGTATTAAAGACAGAAAGTTTTAAGCAGTTTATATTTTGAAAAATTTACTATTTACCATGCCTAGTTTACAATGATATTGATAAAGTGATAACACATAATAATAATAAATAAAAAAGATAATAACAAAGAAAAATGTATATTAAATATTATTTTCAAAATTGTCCTTTTCATTTCTAGTCATCGGTATCTATTATTATTGTATTGTCAATATATTTATTAATAAACTTGAAAATTATAAAGTTCAAAATGATTTGTGGAAAATATTTCTCAAATTTTTTATTGAAACAGAATTTTACTTCATCTAAACTATATGTAAGTTGATGTTTTTGGTGTAAAACAATATTTTATTAATGACTAGCTTTACAATATTTAAAAAAAAAATAAATACGTTATCTAACTATATGAATTTATTTAAAAAAAATATTTATGCTACTTTTAAAAATATGGTTGAAACTCAACTTGAAAGTGAGAAATTACTATTATGCAATATTAGCTAATAAGAATATATGTTAATTTATTTTGAAAAAAGGTTCATTGTTTTATAATTTTACTCATTGAATTGAAAATAAGTTGTGATAAACATAGTTATAGATTCAAAAATAGGACTGTAAAAAAAAAAAAAAAAATGCTTACTTAAAGTGTTATGTTTTCATTGATAATAGCAAAATTAAATATATTAAAATATAAAATTTAAAAAATATAAATACCCTTAAATCTTGATTCTTGTTGGAACTTTATAACATCTATTTTTTATATTTATTTAAGGTTAATAGAATCTCCATTTATTAACAGAAACTGTAAATAATTAAATAATCTGTCAATGTTTCAAAATTAAGTATAGGAAGTATTAAAATTTAATACAATACTATTCTATGACACATCTCTATATTTATTTAAATTCTGATTAAAATATTGTATGTTGTTTTATGATTTATAATAACAAACATTTAATTTATGTTTTTTTGAATTACCTATTTAGTTAGTAAATTTGACAAGAAATTCTAGTATGACAGCTAAATCAGTTGAATTAAAATCATTTAGTAGAAGGAAAAATAATGACACAGATATTGGATGGATTTTACTAGTAAGTAATAAGATTCAAATTTTTACTTAAAATTTATTTTTATTAAATTAAAAATATGAAATATTTAAGAATTATGAATTTACAGGTTCTACCAATTTCTGCATTTGGACTGGGTACATGGCAAGTCAGACGAAAAATATGGAAAGAAAATCTAATTCAAGAACTTAAATCTAAAACTAAATTTCCTGCATTGGATTTTCCTGAAAAGTTTGCATCTTTTCCTATTTTATTAATAGTAAAATATTATGTATAGTTTCTTAATTGTTATAGTGAAAATGAACTTACAAACCTTGAATATCGCAGAATTAAAGTAGTAGGTAAATTTGACCATTCAAAGGAGTTGTATTTAGGTCCTAGATCCTGTTTAACTGATGGTGGAGCTGAGAATAGCAATGGATTGTTTTCAGGATCTGGATCAACAAACAGTGGTTATTATGTCATCACACCTTTTAAATTATCTAATAGACCGTAAGAATTTTTTTCATTGCTTTTGTTTTACTTATATTCTAATTGTATTTGTTTTTAGTTACTCAATTTTAGTGAACCGTGGTTGGGTATCTATGAAAAATAAAAATCCTGCATCACGAATTTCTGGTCAAGTTGCTGGTGAAATTGAATTAGAAGGTGTCGTTCGGTTGACTGAATCTAGACCTCAGTTTGTAACTAAGAATGTTGCAGACTCTCGATTTTGGGCTTATAGGTATAATATATAACACAACTATTTAAATTTACTCGGAAAATATGCTTAAAATGTTTGAAAAAGAAAAGTTCATTAAACTAAATATATATATCAATTACTTAGTACAGCTTTTGTATTATAGAGATTTAGAGGCCATGTCTAAAATAGTTGACAGCGAACCTATTATGATTGATGCTGTTGTTGAATGTAGTATTCCTGGAGGTCCAATTGGTGGTCAAACAAATATTTCCTTAAGAAACGAACATGTTTCTTACATTATTACATGGTAAGATAAATCATTTTTCATATTGATATATTCATCATAAATAATTATTCTGACATTTCTAATTTCGATTGAGATCTAGATATTATTATTTTATTTATTAAATCAATTTACATTTGTTTGGGGTTAACCTGATGTAACAAGCTTAAAATTGGGTAAATTTTGAAGATATAAAACCAATTTTGAAATGTTTAATAAATATTCATTGCAGGGCTTGTATTTGAAAAAAAAAAAATTTGTTTTACGTTATTTACAATTAAAACGTTACACACATTTTGAGTTTATTGTTATTCAAAATTTAAATGCATTTAATGTGGGATCTCCCGGATAGGCTGGATACGGAATAAAATTAATTCTTGGTTTGAATAAATAATTGAATACTATTATTAAATAATTGGAAATTAATTATTTTGTTAAACATTACATTTTGTTTTGTGTTATTTATTTATTTATGTTGTTTTCCGTTATAATTACGTTTACAAATTTCAATCGTTTTTTGTCAAATATAACATTATTATAAGATTTGCAAGCCCTGATTCATTGTAAATTTATACTTCATAAAACTGATTTGTTTCTCCTTAATAATATACTAAACCTGAGTAATTTTTGTTAAAATTTTTCTTTTGTTAATTTGACCTATATCAAACTTTTTATTTATTTTTACACTACTGTTTTATACTCACCGTTGAGAAGTAAACAATAATGTATACAAATTTTCTGTTAAATTTTTTTTTTTTATGAATTATATTAGATACTAAAATATGAGTGAAATATTAATATTTATAATTTATGATATTAATATCAATATGTAATAAAATATATTATTTCATTAATTATTACAGGTACGGTTTAGCAATTGCTACAGGATACATGTGGTATGCAAAATATTCACATGCATTAAGATCAATTATTAAATAAGCACTATTGGCTTATGTATACCAGTCAAAATATACATATTACAAATAAAATTAGTATTAAAAATTAACTATTTGTTTCACAGTTTATATTTTGTTATGGTAAAATTAAGAACAATAAATAGAATTTTAAAAAATTAAACTTTATTATGTTTAACTTATTTGTTAACCTATTAGAATAATATTATTTTGTAGATTATCATAAAAAAAAAAAATTGTATTTAAATAATAAACATATTAAACATTTGTATTCTAAAATCTAATTATTTTATACTATGTTTTATTTAAACTAATATGGCATAGAATTAGATAAATATATAATTTATAATACTATTATAATATTAAATTATTACTGCTAATTTCCAATTTTTAAATAACTATTATATATGAAAAATGCTCATATTAAAAGTGTAATCTAAGTATGATAAAACTATATTATTAAAATAATAATACAACAAATAATAGTAGCTCATCTTTAAAATTAATTACTCGTATAAATATGATAGATAGTCATTAAAAAAAATAATTTTAATACTAGAAACATATGATAAACATTTCAATAAATTAGCGTTATAAAGTATATAGCAATACCATTAACAGACAAATATAATTATACAATCATAATGTTCTTAAATTAAAAAAAAAATCCAAAATGAATTCATAAAAATATTTATATAATGTACATACATAACCTGATTGTTAATAATTAATAACTAGGTATACATTAATTTCGTTTTGGCATTGGTACACTTGCTCGTTGGTCTTCCATACGACCTGATTGAAGGCGCATAATTAATGTAAAAAAGTCTTCATCTGGAACAGTTGGTCCTCGGTTTGGTGTACGTTGTGACTCTCCATCACTGCTAATATTGGAGACAGGTAGCTCACTGCGTTGATCTTCCAATCGTTCGCCCTGACATCGCATTAAAAGTTCTAAGAAGTTATCATCAGGTTCACTATCTGGTTTTGCAATGCCAGGAAGTTGTTCCAATTCTACTCTTTGTTCATCCATACGCTTACTCTGCATACCTGCTATCATGTCTAACAAGTCGTCTTGACTTTCAACATGTCCACCTAACAAAAACATAATAAAATTATTAGACAATTAAATTAAAATATAAATATTTAATTTTAATAAAACTAATTTAATAAAGTAGTAGAAACTTAATAACTACACATATCATAAGTTACTGGGGAATTATCTATGAAATCATGTCTCTTAGTTTTAAAACTTACTCTTAAATACAGAGAGTTCCATTTAACTTACAAGAATAAAAGACTGAATAACTTTCTATTCAAACAAATAAAGGTTACAATAATGTTAATAATGATATCAATCAATTTATAACAAGACAGAAAAAAAATATGTCAAAAACCTAGTAATTGGAGTTTGAACTCTTTAAGTACCTGTCATCAATTGTAAGATAAAAATCGAGCAAGATTAATCTTCATGGTACTAGTATTATAAATTACTAACAACAGGGTGATGATAAGTCAATCTGACATTTTTATAAAACTTATAATTACACTATTAAGTATGTTACTAAATAAATTATGTAACATCAATAAAAGTTCAAACAAATTAATTAATTAATAAACATAGTCAGTGATGTATTTAAGATTTCTATAAGGAGAGAGAGATACAACTAAAATTGTCAATGCAAAACGTCCCACCATTTTATAACCTATTGATTAATTGATAAATGGAAAAAACACAACTATAACCATATAAGTATAAGGTAAAAATGAGGATCGAGGAGGGAGATAATCTCCTTTATCTACCCCTATAAATATGCCACTACACAGAATTACATATAAAGCTGACCACCAGATGTAATTAACTAGTAACTATGTAATAAATTTTGTTTTAAATTTAATTTAATTATTATGATTATTATGACATATTATGTATATTAAAAAATGAAAATATTAACAAGAATAAGTTACTACCCACATCATTAGTTAATTAAATATATTACTTATTTCTATTACTCTTATTTATATATAATCAATATTCACTACATTACTTGACAGTTTATACAAGAAAAATTAAATTAATAATATACTAACCAATTTGGGATATTAATTTGTTCGCATTTTGATTTTCTTTATCTTCTAAATTTCTTGAGGAACCAAGAGTGCAACGTTGATCATCCATACGTCCAGCTTGAAAACGTGACAACAAATCAAAGAATGGATCATCTTCAGTTTTTTCAGACTATTTAAAACAATAAAACAAATATTAATAAACAGGATAAATGAGAAAAATACATATTCATATATACCTTTTTGGAAACTGATGAAGTAGACTGATAAACCTTGTCGTTAGAGCTGGGAACTTTACCTTTGTTATCTGGAGTCAGCTAAAATTATTAATAAAAAATATTTACAATTGTATTTACAATTATTCAATTATTAACCAAACTTAAAATAAAAGCATTCATATTTAAAATCTCTTAACTACTTGTTTACTTGTTATAACATCAGTGTTTGCCAAAATGGTGTTATTTTTAACTTAAACTGAACACAGTAAAAAAAAAATTAATGCGTTATTTTACATGAAATACAATGACAAACAAAAACTAGACACACATAAACATGCACACGCTACCTTAAGTAAATCAAGCTGTTCCATGCTTTGACGCCTCACCCGATAACGTCGTAGTTGAGGTGAAGGCTGTGTATTAGAGATAGTATCCAACAATTCTTTACTGTCTGGTGAAAGTTGTCCATTTGACATACCCAATGATTTTTTAATGTCAACTATATTTATCTGTGCAGTTGCCTGACCAACTGTATCGCCAATCTAAATAGAAATTAAAAACTTATAAAATTGTAATTTGTATAATTAAGCAATTAGTATTTACTTCTTTAGATATTTCCAAGTGTTTGGAAGCAAAATATAATGCTTTTTCATGATTTCCTAATGCCAAATTTACATTTCCTAAACTCCAGCAAGCTCTTCCTATAAAATATAAATTATTTCAATATTTAATTTCTATAATTACATAAACACATATTTAGTACGCTATTAAGTTTAATTTAACTTTATAATAAAATATAATTTACTAAACTATATTCTGTCTAATATAAAGATAATCTCAAGTGGCAACCAATTTTCGTTTGGTTAGGATAAACCAAACTTCTAGATAAATTAGTATTTGCCGTCAGCTTTGTTTTTGAAGATTAGCCACACAATTTTATTACTGTGTTAATTTAGGCAAATACAGTCTAACATTTTATAGATGGTTGTATTTCTAGTTTAAAATATGACTAATAACTTAGTTAGAACAACCAGGACAGGGTACTTATTTTTATTATTATTATACATTGATAATACTTTACCTTCACCAATCCTATCCTGTAATTTTTGTGCTATGTCTAAATGTCTTAAATGATAATCAACTGCTGTATTATAATCTCTCAGCAATGTATAAGTATTTCCCAAACTATAACATGCTTGTGCTTCAACTGCTCGATCTTCCAATTCTTGAGCAAGGATCAATGTTCTCCTAATTTAATATTAGTTCTTATTGATGATTATTTTAATATTTATTTTTTTTAAATTTACTTATAATGATCAGCTGCTTCTTCAAATTCACCAAGAAAAACATGAGAATTTCCTAAATTACTATTAGCTCTTCGCTCAGCTGATTTATCACCAAACTCTCGTGCAATTTTCAATCTCTGTACATAAATAATAATTGGATTATGAAATAATGTACAAATAATTTTAAAAAAATATTACCTCTTCATGATATTGAATAGCTTCTTTAAAGTTACCTAAGAGATAATAAGTATTTCCTAAATTACCACAGGCTCGACCAACAGCTGCGCGATCATTAAGCTCTTTCATCAATTTTAAATTTTCTCTACAAAAATATGTAATACTAGTATATATTATTCATTGCTAATGAGCTTTTAGTCTCTTAATAAAATGTACTGTTAAAATAGACACACTTTAGGAACAAAATAAAATACTTTTCAATTATTGCGGTTACTTATACAATTTTCCATTAAATCTATTTCTATTATTTTGGCCACTGTGTAATAAAACATATTTATGTATTTCATTTAACAATTTAAGTAATCTGCAATACAAAATAAAATAAACAGATCTGTTCAACAAACCAAAATGTGATGCATATACAGTCAAATCGCAATAATTCAAAGTTAAAGGGAGATAACAATTTGGTTCGAGATAGATACTTAACTCAAATTTATATTAATTTATGTATAACTTATAGAGGATTAAAAAAAAATTAGTATAGTTGTATAGTTAACTACTTACTTAAAGAATTTCTTTATATTACATTTCTAAAATATCTATTTATTAATTATAATTTTAATTTGTGACCCACATAATGATCTCTTTAGTAACAGTGAATTTTTCTTAATTGGTAAATCATAGATTTTTAAAATTTAAAATGTGCTTTACGAGCTTATGCTTTAAGTTGGATAGCACTACTTCTATTATTTTATATTGTAGACTACAAAAACTACAAAATTGTCTTCAATTAATATAACACAGTGTTAACTAATCGGCCACAATAAAAATACCAAGTTTAGCAGAAAATGATATAGGTAATCGTAATAACCGATAAGTACCCAAAATAATACAAAATAAATATTACTCATAATATTTAACAGCTTGTTCAATGCAAACTTTTACTTCTTCTGGAAACTCTCCTGGATCCTGCTGACCTACTCTTCCAATATGTTTACCCTTAGCATGATAAACATTTCCCAAATTGTATAAGGCTCGTCCTTCACTTAACTATTAAAATAATTAAAACAATTTTAAAATTTAACAAAATAAGTACTTAAGGAAAAAATAAATAAAAAAGTATAAATTGTATAATTTAAAATAATACTAACTTTATCTCCCAATTCTCTAGCAATTTCTAAATGACGTTTGCAACAAATCATAGCTTCATCAAAATTGCCCATTACTTTCAAAGTATTTCCCAAGTTTCCACTAGATTTAGCTTCACCGGGCTTATCTCCTAGCGTTCTACATAAAATATTAACAAAATCAGTACTTTAAAGACAATTTATTATAATTCCATAAAATATTCATATAAATTTGCAACAAATTTAACAATAAAGTAAATAGGTATATTATTTAAATTATTTTTGTGAAGACTAATAATTAAATTTAAAATATGAATACCTCGCTAACGCCAAATCAAGCTTATGAAAATGCAACGCTTTAGGATAATCTGCTAAATAAAAATAAGCATTGCCTAATTGACTGTATATGGCGCTAAGAGTACGCAAGTCATTAGTTCCTGCTTGAACAGCTGCTTGAAAGAATGCTACCCCTGAACGACAATCTCCTGCTTTACACAGTCTTTCACCTTCTAAAGCCAGTTCCAAACACATGTTACCAGCATCTCTTGGGTTCTAAAACAGAACAAATGTTATTAAATAAAATAAGAATTGTTTATTAATTTATTATGTAACAGCAACCACATTCGATAAATGCTTCATTTTGATGCATAAAATAGCTTGGATGGGCTATAGTTATTTTATTTTAACAAGTGCATATAACAATATAACAATAATGCATTGTAATTATATTATAAGTTTAGTCAAATAAAATAATTAACAACTGAATTAACACAAATGTTTTAACTGACAAAAATTTAACATGGTATTTAAAATTGCTTATAATGATAAATCCTTACTTGATCTTCTGAATTTTCAGACATTATGAGTTTAGTTAGAATAGGCGTTCACAATACGTTAAAATACAATATATAAGCATTTCATGTCAATTGAGAATACATTTTAATGGTTGCGTTAATAAGTACATATAAACTTAAATTTAAACTCGACAATACTTAGTACAAACGAGATTTAAATACATAGCATATACTACCAGATGTATAAATAAAATATGACAACAACGTCTACTGTAAATTAATATTTATTGTTATTAATTAATGTATTAGGCTGTAGAATAATGGAATATTACAATATATAGAATTTGAAAGAAGAAGTAAACAATAATTTTCAACCAATTATGTCAAGACGATAACAACTCGTTGATAATATCAACAATTCGGTATGGATCTAAACAAAAATGTGGATGAGGTCACGAATCATAGCAGGAAACATTTCTCAATGTCCATGACGTCATTATGCCGTTTATCATTTTTATCAATTACCAGAATAACAGATGAAATACGTTGATGTTGATGTTGATACTTGATACGGATATCTCATACTCGGAGTATGACTGTATGAGACTCGCATATTGTATTCAATTCTTCAATACTGCGATATATGTTCGTAGAACAATTTAATTGCTTTATTGAATACATTTTAGTAAAAACTTTAAAGTTCCTATGAATAATATTTTTTAAGTAAAATGAGTAATAACTAAAATTGTTATGTTATGTTTAATATTCAATTTTATCAAAATTTGAAATTCAAATGTTGGTATATTTAAAAAAAGAACTCATATTATATATTTTTGATAATTATATTAATAACAAATCGACAATAAGAAAATATATGATAAAATTTTTGTTACATTGTCATTTGTCAAGCTTTAAACTGAGCATAAAATATGAATATTTAATGTTTCAAGTACTTACAATTAAAATTTTTTAAATTAGAATATAAAATAAAAATATCATTTGCGGTGATTGACCATATTTTCTATATTATCTTTTTTTCGTTGGACTTTTAAGTATAATACCCTTTTTTGAGGGTCGTGAGGCTAAAAAAGTTGAGAAACTATACTACAAAGTATGCTCAATAGTCAATATTCGATAAATGCATTCGTTTTAATTCTGCATAATCCCATACTGTTTTGTACGTTATTGTGTATATCAACGTTTCTCAACGTTTGGTATGTAAAAAGCTCATAGGTAATAGGTACGTGAAGAAAAAACGTATGTAGTTTCTAATCAAATAAAATTAAACACTCCACGCATAACCGACAACGTAGATACCTACTCATTTTTTTATAAGCACTAACAGAGTTTACTAAGTTAAATGAAATTTTAAAATTTTAAAATGTGTAGATGGTATTCGAACGTTAAAAGGTTGAGAACCGTTAGTGCAGTGGTTATCCTCATTAACTAATTTTTAGTTAAATACATTAGTAAAGAAAATTTAAAAGTTTAAAAATAATTATTAATTAATTCTTAAATGCATTTTAGTATAAAAATATTAAGTTACTAGCGTGATTTTTGAGGTTGGATTTTTCTCGCCAATTCGTTTATATTCGCTTTTATATTAGATGTTGATATCCTTAAAACAGCCATCAAGTGTTCATCGCTTAATTGTGAACAATATTTATTTTTTCGAAATTTAAATATTGAGAATGTCTGCTCACAAATATATGTGCTACCGAAAGCAGTAATCATTTTTTTAGTAAAACTTTTAATGCCTTTAAAATCTATTTCAAAAAGACTTGAATAAAATATTTTTAGGTCATTACTTTTTTTAAAAGCATTTTTAAGAATATCGTTGTTTTGCAATTTTATGACTTCCATCTGTAAATTAGATTCAACATCGTCAATGTCAACAGAAAAAGGATTTTGAAACAATTTGATTTTATTCTCTTGTACGTAAAAATCAGAAAATAGTATTGAAAATTAATTTTGTAGGTTTTCAATTATATTTAAAAAACTAATTTTTGTAAATTCCCAATTTAAAGTTGATTTAGATGATTCTAATACAATTTTACAACATACGAAATGATCTAAGACCCAAGTGCTGTTCATTAATATGTTTGTGTAATCATTTTAATTTCATTTGAAATGATTTTATATTTGAATACATATCTGATAACAATTTGTCTATACCTTGCAGTTTCGTATTCAGTTCATTCAATAAAGTTGTTACATCAGTTAGGCGGCTATTTTTATAGTGTATATAATATAGTTGAAACTATGAAATATAAATTGTATATATAATATAAATCAGGGATGGGCAATCGTATTTTTTTTATTTGGCCCATGCTACATTTCAAATTACTATATACAATTTAAGTGTTTATCTGTACCTATTTTATTTTTTTATATTTGTTAAACATACAAACATGTTGTAAGTATAAATAAATAAATATAAAAAGTAAATGTTAATAGTAAAATTTAAATTATAATTATTGTATTAACTTGTTTTTAGCTTTTTATACTCTCTGGACTGCTAAATTATAAAGTTCTAAAAATTAGCCATCTTAGTAACTTTGAATCAAAGTTGCCCTTCTTTGATATAGATGAAATATATGTTATATATTAAATTACATATTATATTCAAATGTATATATGTGGCGTCAACTCGAAGTCATTGTTAATTGCCTATACTATCCCTTAAAAATATGCGCATTCTTATCATAGTTTAGTATTCCTTAATCTTTATACCCAGAAACATTTTAACCATTACTTTGTTTCATATTGTTTTAATTTTTTGGTCATATATTAAGTAGTTTACTACTGTTATCACAGAATTTCATTTATTGTATGCTGTTACTACTTAAATACTAAATAATATCAAAATTCAAAATTAAATCTTGGTGTTACTTAAAAATTTAATCGTTCAAGATCACAGAATCCAGATTTGATAATAACAATACTTTTGACCAGTAACAGTTAATAGTCAATTAAAAGTTAAAACAGTGTCAATGGTGATAAATTATAATATCATATCGTAAATTCATAATCAATGATAAATTAAAATTTAAAGTATTATTTTAATTGAACACTAAGAAATTCTTCATCTTTCAGATAATTATTATAATATTATTAGTTACAACACATAAAATCAATATTATAATTTATAACATATTTTTCAAAAAATCACAATTTTCAAAATGTTGAAAAAAGTTATTGTATCAAATAACCGAATGTATCGACATATGTCTGATTTTGTAACCCAATATAATGAAAATCATATACCCACCACACCGTTCCAAAAGTTATTATTATCAGTCGGTTCTGCTACTGTTTCATTGTTTGATCCTCAGAGAGCAGGTAATACTTTCAATAAGGAAATTACTAATTTTATTATATATTTATAGGATTTTTTTTCAACTATATACTATATTTTAGATATGATTGCCACTATGGGAGAAACTACAGGAATATGTGCGTTGAAGTATATGAGAGATAAAATGATTACTAATCCTGAAGGCAACGAAATATTACAGTATATAGTATAAAATTTTTAAAATTATTCAGATATTACTATTTTGTATGTCTTATTAAATAATTACATGAATTAATATTTTTTGTAGGTTACAGCCACGAATTAACACTTCAACAGTTGATCTTGATAAGTTAAAAAGCATGCCAGAAAATACTCTCGGTTATGCTTACTTTCAATTTTTGAGTCATAATGTCTGTATTTTTAATATTCTATCAATGAAATGTTAAACAAAAAATGTTTTATTATTGTCTAGAAAGTAACTCCAGACTCTCGGGGATCAGTACAATTCGTTGATGATGTTCAATTAGCATATGTCATGCAGAGATATAGAGAAGTACATGATTTATTTCATACAGTGTTGGGAATGCCTACAAATATGTTAGGTAATTTATTGTTTTCATATTAATTTATTATTTATTAAATATAAATGTATTGTGTATATTTATATTATTTAGGAGAAGTAACAGTAAAATGGATTGAAGCATTTCAAACTAAGTTACCAATGACTTTGAGTGGAGGTCTTTTTGGAGCTATACGACTTAAACCAAAGTAAACTTATAATTTTATATATATTTATTTTAATTTTTTCAATTTATATTATTTTTAGGCAAAGAGAACAGTATGTTCAACATTATTTACCATGGGCCATTCAAACAGGACTAAACAGTAATTTCATGCTAAATATTTATTTTGAAAAAAGATGGGAACAACCAATAGAAGAACTACATAAAGAATTAAATATAAAACCTTTAGAAATAGTTGATTTAAAATAAAAATTGTTGCTGTGTGTAAGTAATTTTATTAACATCTTGTTTTGTATTTTCTTCTAGCTTAGTATAAATAGATATATACATTTGACTTAATCAAAATTTGGTGCAAATATAAATTCTGTGAAATAAAAAATAAATATTAATTTAAGTAAAAAAATAATATTGTTGATGCACTGACCAGTTTGACCTTCAAATGTTTTAGGCTGAAGTTGGGCCAAAGGAATTTGTTCTGTTTTTGTTGATTTTATTGTATTAGAAATAAGCTGAAGTTTGAGAGACTCATACTTGGACTAAAATTTTAAAAATAATTCCATATTTAAATAATATTTTCATTTCCATTATTTAATAGGTATTCAATTTGTTTCTTTTAATCCTAATATTTATTTAATGCTATATTTTATAATATATTAAATCATACTATTATATTTAAAGATCTATATATATATATATATATCAATGGTATAGCCAGGGGGAGGGCTTAGGAGGCTATAGTGCTTTTCATTGAAATGTAAATATATAATATCTATTATATAGCAAATTAGTATCTTACAAGGTTTTGGATAATTTATGGCATTATAAAATGTATAATAATATATATTATTATTTTCTATATACCAAGAAAGCACAAATCAAGAGCAACCTTTAATACAACCCTTATAACAATCCTTAATCTGATAATAGAGATATTAAAATAAAGCCATAAAGGTAATCAACCTAATGTAAGGATGTAAAATTATATTTACTTTCAATAATATAATTATTTTTATATTTTATACTTCATAGTATTTTATTATGATTTATTATACTATATTTACAAATATGACTATAATTGCTATTTTAAGATTTTGGTATTTATTTTTAATAAAACTAAAATTGTACAAACATTAAATCTTAATGTGGATATTATAATCTATTAATATTAGTTTATTATAACCTGAACTTTATGTAAGATTCTATTCTTTTCAATGAGTTTCTCTTCTATTTCTTGGATTTTACGTCTTTGTATTTCAGCATCTTTCAAAGCTGCTATAAATTTAATTATACATTAGTTATAAAAAGGCATTTGCATATATTTGATGTTATTTATTCATAAAAGTATACTTGCACTCAGATTTTTTTGTTTCAATTAAAATATGCTTTTGAAATTGATACTCCATGGTTTCTATATTGATTTTAACCCGTTCAAATTTAGCTCGAAGTCTTTTCATATCACTAGTCTGAATGATTTTTTCTTGGGTCATTTGGTAATTCCAAAAAGACACTGCTCGTAATGATATGTCCATTACAATTTCTGGTCTTAAACCACATAGTATCATCTAAAATGTAAAATGAAATACTAGTTACTACAGAATCTTTAATGTTACTTAAATGCATATTTTTCAACTTTTATATTAAATACATACATTGGCTATAATATACTTAAAATACGTACAGATTTAAAAGATTCGTCTGGATTTAAGTTAACCTGAACTATATCCAATCGTCTATTAAGAATCTCGTCACAGCAAGGGCATTTTTTTTCACGATTAAATGTTCGGCTACCATCGCTGTCACAAAATATATGTGAACAACTCGTTACCCATGCAAATGTATTTAAAGTCTTACGACATTTTTTATAATTACAGACTAAATTTATTTCGGACATTTTAAAATTGTAATTCGATCTTTTCAAAAACCGTAATATTGTATGCTTCAATATTGTCTACCAACAACTACCACAGCTCCACAGTGTGAATTTTGAAAGTCTCAAAAGTCCCATATGTACGATGAGTAGGTTTTAAGGGCTATAGCAGACGGCAGTAGCTAATGTAATACGTAAAGAATATTAATATATTAATTAATCAGTAGTTTGTAGTCTGTATAATACATAAGTTAACTCTTATGCTATAAGTTTAACTTATAAATAAGAAGTAACGAAGCAAGACGTGTTAAAATTAATGTAACGTAAATTCTAAAGAGTAAAGACATACGAATACGATGAGTATACGTATACAATATACAACCGAACAAGTAAGAACTGTAAATTTTAAATTATTACAAACATTGGAAGAAATAGTCATTATGTATATGTTTCCATGAACGTGCCTAGAATATATATTTTTATCATTATAATAATAATATAATATGATTAGGTGTATATTGTGAATGTAAATGTAAAATTACTCGAATTAGTTATTATAATTTATTTTATGTTTATACAACAACAAAGTGTCCGACTCCTATTACTTAATTTTTTTTGTATATAAATAATTGAATTATAGAATACGTGCAGGTACAGTATTTTAATTCTGTAATTACGGGATGCTTTTATAAATATTTCATATTATATTAATAGAAAGTGTTCAAAATCATTTGGCCTATAAAATCGCTCTAATATCCCATCGTGTTTGACCTTAATGCCCAAAATGGAAATCTATTAGCTGTATTACGTTTTAAAGTGTATTTAATGTATTTTAAAATTACACATTTAATATTCTGTTGGTAATTTATACCTTAATTAATACTTGGTATTTATAGAATCATGAGTGGAGCTTATACACCTGGTACTGTTCCAACAGCACCATATGGATGGAATCAGCAGACAAGTGTTTCACCAGCAAGTCCTTACACCCCACAACCCGAATGTAAGTGATTATTTCCAATTATATTTTTTTCTTTTAATATTTTGAAGTTTTATTATTTGATGTAGTTGTGAAAGCACCATATGAACTTATTACTACTGTTGTTCCTGTTGGCCCCCACAGTACTCGAATGGTCTGCTCCAATTGTCGGAAAGAGATAACTACAAAAATAAATAAGAAACCGAGTACAATGGCTTATATAACCAGTTTACTGTGTTGTGTGTTTGGGTAATAAGCCTATTAATTAAATATTATTATATTAATTTTGAACTAGATTAAAATGCACTAAATATACAAGTTAATTCCATTAATATGATTTAGTGAAAATCTTTAAATTGTTTTCATATTTATTTGAACTTGGAAGACATTATATACAATCAAGCCATTCTAAAGGAGTAGGTGACATAGGCCTAAGGCAGTATTTTTCAGAGGCAGCATTTAACATTTTTGTATTATAGATTGTTACATGTAAGGGACAATAAAACTCAAGTTTGCCTAGGTGTGTTTAAACACTTAAGCCGGGCGCCCGGGCTTGTACCCACTGTGTCATCTGTGTCTTACAATACACAACATACCAAATTGTATTTTATTTTATTGTAAACCATTTCACTCTGCCAGCTTTAACAATAGAAAAAATTGGCCTATTATCAAATTTAAAGATAAGAATATCATTCAAGGTTCAATTTAGGCTTTTATTTATATTTTAATTAAAGCAAGTTTTGAGCATTATACATTTTCCAAAAATCAACTTACTCTAATGTCAACAATTACACTAAAATTAATTATTTTGAATGCAACATTTTCTATATTGTTTTTTTTTTTTTTTGTAAGACCGGAAAACATATACAAAGTATAAGTGTAATCTTCTCTTAACCCATGAGCATAACTAGTCTTAAGTTAGAAGAGGGGAAGGCTGGATTCCTAAAAATGTTTAATAGCATTTTTGTTAATTACATTATTATTTATTGTTTCTATTGCTGTTTACAACTGATTCTTGAATTATTATTTGTTTATATTAAACATAATATATTTTTACATTATGGGCAAAAATAAAGTTAATACTAATATCTTTTTAGGCACATGCATTTAGCCGAAAATTATGGTGGGGGGGGGGGGTGCTGAACCCCCCCCCCCTAGTTACGCTTATGTCTTAACCACAAATAATTCAACATTTTTCCTCTTCCAACTTGCAATTTTCAAATAGCAAACTATATTTTTTATTTTTTATTTTAAACAAAAGTAATAATCACAGTTGGTATTTGTATTTGTATTATAACATTTTGAATAAAATTAATAATAAATATATTAAGGGATATCAGGTGATGCTGCTTCACCTAAATATTCTATAGTATTTAATATTTATAAACAAAATTTATACATACATTTTTCTAAAAACATAGTAAATCTTTTGGTTTTTTTAGTTTAATTTATGTTCTTAGTGTTCTTACTGTTTGTTTAAATCATTAAAAAAAATAATTTTATTGCGTTTGTTTTTCAGATGTTTCTGGGGTCCATGTTTAATACCATTTTGTATGGATCAATGTTTAAACGTTGAACATAAATGCCCTAAATGTGAAGTTTATTTAGGGCAATATATACGATAAATTGAGTATATTTTTACAAAAAGCTTGATAAATGTTCAAATTAACTAACAGTTGTTACTTACAAAACTTGTATACTAATGCTTACTCAATGAGGCAGCTGGTTTGATTATTCAAAAGACATTATGTATACTTTTACTAACAATTATTGTCTTCGGTGACTTGTAATTATGTGCCTTATAGTATTATTGAAAATGTAAAATCTCTAAAACTACTTATAAATTAAACAAATTTTGTAATATCACATTAGAATTTAGTTACCTTATATCAATATTAATTATTAAAGGTTTAATGTTATCTGTTTATATTTTTATTATTTTATATTATTATAATGTGTTGTTTGTTTGTTTTTATTATATTTATTAATTATTCTTGTTATGACTAATAAAACAATTTTCAAAGACTATTTTATTAATTTTATAGATCTAGTTATTTGTAATTTATGCAATACTATTACAGTTAAAAGTAATTAGTATTTACGTACAGCCAATATAGACAAGATACAATTTCATGTCAAATAAGCTAAAAGAGTTACACCTGTATGTTTTAAATACTAAAAAAACAATATTGAATATTTCCCTTTCAGTCATTTATTACATAATTTTATTTTATAAAATAATGAATAAATATTAATTAATAATATTGCAAAATAAAATTTAATCTTAACTTAATTCTACCCCTTGGCCAAATCAGGCCTCTTATTATTGCTGTATTAAGACTTGAAATGCTAGAGCACTCCAAGAAATTTATTTAAAAAAAAAAAAAATAGAATACCTTCCTAAAATATATTAGTGTTTTATTAAAAATTCGGTTTTTAAAAATTGTTTTTTATAAAATTATAAAATGTACAATTCGCAACCGATGTTTACAGTTATTATGTATTAATTATTATAGTACTACAAAATTTGATGCTCAATAAGTATTCGGTAATATTACTTATTCTATAATACTCATCAATTGTAGCTATTCTGGCTTAACATTTGTTTCTAAGTGATCGTACTTCACATTGATCTTCTCCTAAACGCAGGGCCGGATTAAGGTTTTTTCCGTACATGGGCTGAAATAAATTTAAAAAAAAAGCTATTTCGTTTCGACCGTTAAAATTTGCCACCCTAGGCTTTAGTCTAAACAGTCTAAGCGATAATATAGCCCTGCCTAAACGGCCTAAACCATTTTGAGTTGGTTTTGTAGCGATTTGTATATTTGAGAGAGATCAAAATGTTATTAATTATAACGTGCATTTTGTTTGAACTATTTAAAATATTTCAATTTCAATTTATAAATACTTTAAACAGAATCTAAACAAATATTATTATTGTTAAAATGCAATGACAATCCTTTCATAACTTTCATTTCGAGCATAAACTTTTGATCTAAAAGGGACAAAATTGGCGATATAGTCATACTTGAATTAGAACAACTAATGTAGGTTATTATTTAATTCCTGAAAAGCATAGGTGTTATAAGGAACATAACTATAGGATCATTTCATGGGCCGTGAGGGTGATATCGATATAGACATTTTATAATTGTTACAATAAATTATAAGGAATAAAACTAACAAACATTCCTCATAATTTATAATAATTCATACATAATTAATGATTATATTTATTCTTATTTTTAAAATAATATATTTAGTTTTCTTAATGAATTAAACAAGTATGTGAATAAAAAAGTCAGTGATATACTACCCCTCACCCAATATTTGTCTTCGATATCTAAACACAAATAATTTAAATACTTGTTAGTTTTTTAATCATTTTAAATACAAATTTATTACAAATTATAGTTATGTAATTCTATAATTCTATGATAGGTCATAAGCACCTACTTACAAATTGTACGATCTTTTAAAAATATATTTTCACTGCTAAAGAAATGAATTGTAATTACATATTTTTGACTATAAAAAAATGATTAGGTATATGAATCGCTAAGCTAATATTAATATTAATAATTACAATGAACGTACTTATAATGATAATAGTGCAGCCTGTAGAGGTGGGGGTTACATAAAATAAACGAAGGAAAAATATTTGAGAAAATGAGAACGCTGCTTTATATTATTCATACTCACCTTTTCCCCCAAAATTAGTCCTAGTATATACCACTATATATTCATTTTAACTATATTACCTACCTCTGATATATATATATATAAGACAATAGTAAATAAATAAACCACATATTAACAATTTAAAAATGCTTATAATTTGCTTCAAAAAAGTTCATAGGAACCATAGGCTCTGAGCTCTACAGACAACGTTCTTACATTTACATTTAATAATGTATAAATTAAATCTAATATTAAAAATATGAGAGTTAAATAAATTATTCTAAACGTAAAAATGTGTTAAATTGTGCGAAATAACACACCCCAGATCCAAAATGACATTATCTCTGCTAGAAAATAGTAACAATTTAACATGTATTTTGATATTTGTTGAAATTATGTAAACTTACATTTTCAATTGGTTTTAATACGTATAACGCCCAAGACTTTAGAGTTTAGATGTCACCCACACACAAGACACACCCATGCAAAAACCCATCCGACAAAAAGAATTACTAGTATAGTAGTAAACCTACCTGTCCTACTCAATACTCCTACTTATAAATTGACTATATATAGGTATAATATTAATTAAGAAACCATGTTTTTACACAAAATACACGAACAATATTCGCTGCGCATCAGGTTTTTATTTTTTTATATATAATTCATTCTAACATTCTAACCGGTAGACGGTAATAACTCTACTGTATAATATATTAATATGTTTCGGATGTACGTGATTGAGTTTGAATTAATTACGATGGATATACATATAATATGAAAAAGACATAATAATTTTTACAAATTTAAATTTAACTATTAATTATTGTATTTACTAGTGATGGGCATAATCGAGATATCTCGATTATGAAAAAATTAATCAAGTAATCAAATAATTTTGGTATGAGTAAAATAATCGAATTGTCCTGTAGATCTCGAAATGTTTCTGATTTATCGACTGTCGGGTAAATATTATTACTAACTTATTTAGTAATCGAATTAGTATATTTTAAATCTGAAAAACAGTATTCTTATCTATTAAGTATACCAATACCAGTATAAGGTATAACTCATTAAGAGGATGTGTGGTTTCTGTCTTACTAACGTACATAATAACAACATTTTGTTCAGCAGAATACATTTTGTGATGTTAGCTTTTATATTAGAGAAAATTTACCTATCATCAAATTTCAAGGTAAGAATATTATCTAGACAATGACGTATGATTTTATTGATATTATTATTTTAAGTATATATCATTATTTGAGTTATGATATGAACATTTTAAAGTTGCAATATTTTACATAGCTGTAACTCGCTCTAAAATAATACCATTAAAAGCATATGCAATTGTCTAGATAATATTCTTAGTTCTTACCTATAAATTTAGAGTATTTTAGAGTTTAGACCAATAGATTTATCAATGTAAACTGAGGATATTAATTATGTATACAAAAAATAAAGTCTTATTTTTAAAAATACGTATTAAATTATAAAGTATTAATGTAACATGGTTATTATTATTCCTGAAATTAATTTAATTAAATAATAATTTAATAATACTACGTCGAGTACACCGACAAATAATAAAGAAAAATTAAATTATTTATTTACTATAATAATCTACAATTATATTTCGAGTAATTTTTTCGATTCACTCGATTAGTAAAAATATTCAATTATTTTTGTCAAATAAAAAAACGATTTTAATTTCGAATGATTTTTTGAGAAATTCTCTCGATTATTAATCATACGATTATCCCCATCACTATGTAGTTCCATTACAGTATTTTGTAAACTTTTATATAATTTATGCATTATGTTATAATTATAAAAAAAAGTGTCGCTCTAGAATCTAGAGCATGCAAGCGCATGGCAGCATGCATACCACGTGCGCACGCTAACGAGTTGCGCAATTATGCACAAACGAAAATTAAAGTAACTGCATTTCAGTGTGGTGGTGATAAAATGTATTTGATTTAAATTGAGAAACATATCAAAATTGATGTTTCATAATTCAAAGTGTGTGAATCAAGGAAGAACGCATGCAACTTGTTGAGCGGTGAGGTTTGAATAAATTTCATAATGGTTAGTACCTATAGTTATAGTTGTATATAGTATATTAAATATTTAATGATATAAGTACATTATTATTATTATAGATATTTCGCGGGGAGATTCTCTTCGTGGCGCATAGTGCGGCAGCAAAACGAGCTTAGATCATAATTCATAATAATATTATTATATATTATTTAATAAAGCTGATTACACACGGAGCGATTTAAACGCACGCGTCCGCGTTTTTAAATTAGTAGCGATTAATTTGAACGCGCATTAATTACACACTACTAGCATTTACAATCGCGTCCCCACCAATTTTTTGAATTTTTCCCACCAAAATAAACGGGCATATGGGTGTTGGAAACGTTTCGTGTGAATATACAAATTGGTAACCCATAGCTTAATTTTAGCGTTCGATAGCGAAAAAACGCGCCTGTTTTTCCCCCTTTGAATATACATATCTAAATACACGTGTATTATTTTAGGCGATTATTTTCCGCGATTTTAAATCGCGGAACACGCACATTCTAATCGCTCCATGTGTAACAACTAACAAGTTCAGGGCCGGCTCTAGACAAAATTAATACATAGGCAAAATCAAAATTAGCCGCCTTTTCGTTTTTGATCTCTCTATTTACCACCTTGTCCCCTTAACCATATCCTAAAAAATATTCACGTGTACTTCGGGTTTAAGCCACAGTTCACCTATATGTTATAGCTATAATTTATAATTCACAAAAAAAATATTTTTATGAAATAATACGCATTAACGACTGGAAAAATCGACTATATGCCAAATATGCCTTTACACCCAAAACATGTAAAAACATGCACATCAAACTTCATAATATTATTATTGTTATGAAACGGATTAGTATCTCAGTTAGCATGTTTTCCAGTTAGCATGTGTAGCAAAATAAATATGCAGATGCATGAACTTACGAGCCCTGCTTATTAGCATTAAACATAATAATCTTTGTAATAAATTAACATTGCTTAAAAAAGTTAAGATTAACTAGATTTCCTTTAATTATTAAAATTCAATTAAAGTTTATTACCATGAATATAAAATAAGTATAAATTATATACAATGAACAGTTTACAATTCAAATTCGTGAGATCACATAACTTTAAATATTATAAACCAATTATAACAATTATTATCAAAATTATTAACACAATTCATTAATATACTATTATACTAATAATATTGATACAAATTTATTCCATAAAAATATTAAATATACATACAAATCATACAATATGCTATAACATGGGTGCGATACAATTAATCACAATTGTCAATTTTAAAAATTATAAATATTTTTTTGTACTTATAATTATAAACCATAATAACTATAATATAGTGTAATATGAATATACGATTTAACTGGTGTTCGAAGTTGATGCTTGGGTATTTGTTTTGGGTGTTGTATTACAGTTTTTGATTCCTTCGGCAAATATTTTTCGGACGAATGTACATGTTTTAAAAGTTTTTTATTTCCTAATAGAAAATCATGAAACTCAGAACAGTTCTCGGTGAAAAAATATTTTACGACTAACATGGCTTTAATAGTTTTAACATCAAATCGGTTTTTATCATCAGTCCACAAGTTATTCATGTCGGAGAAAATTCGTTCAACATTAGCGTTAGAACCTGGAATACACATTAAAAATTCCACAACGATTTTTAAATTCGGAAAGTCTCCATCGATATCTGCTATTTGAAAAATATAAGTCCATTTTTCATCCAACGTATTAAAAGATTTAATATTTTCGTTTTTCTGTAAATTCGTTTTAATAATAGTAAACTCGTCAAATAATTCTGCCTCATTAAATAGGGATTACATTTTTTATTAATTGTATTGTATTTGAAATGTTTTTCCAGGAGAAATCGTCTTCTATATTTTTTAAAGTTATCCATGAAACTCCATTGAACTTGCATAGTGTTGGATTTGTCCACTCGGTAATATAATCTGAACATGTGTCAAAAAAAATAGTCCGGAAGTTATTATATATATTTTGTGTTAAAATTGATTCATCTCTTAAATTGTTTAGTAATTCAGTTTCCTTAATTGTCATAAAATTGTTAATATTTCGCGACTTAATTTTTAGTAGCAAAGTGTCTATTTGACTTTTTACTTCAACGATAGACAAATTGGCTGTTTTGACACTTTTAATTGTATTAAAAAAGAGTACACATTGAGTTTGAAGAAATATTGTAAGAAGAAGCGACAATGGATTTTCAAAAAAATTTTTTAACATGGCTGGACATTTTTCAATAGATAAAAAATAAGACTTCAATCCCTCAGGCATTTCGATAAGTCTTGTCAAGGCCGGATATAGTGATAACCAACGAGTTTTTGAATGTCCTAATACTGATTTGTATTCTATATTAACAAAATCACAAAACTCTTTTAGTGAGTGGACTCTGACAGTATATATATAAAAATGTTGACCTAACCAACAGGAGGGATATCATAATCTATTTACAAAATAATATACACATATTGTGCTATAATATTATTATATCTTATCGTCGGTCGCGACGTCGTGATCGTAATCGTCTCTATGCGGGTTGTGATCCATTACGACGAAGACCAAAAATAACTTTATATTCGAATAATCGAATTCGATACTTAAAAATCGGTTATCATAATAATTTAATAAAACATCATTATTCTACAAATGCATAATTATATACAATATACATTTACTCCATAAACCGTAACTGATATTTAATACAAATAGATGAAGATTATATTTTTAATATTTAATTTTTTTATTTACATATTTTCTATTATATGAAAATAGTCATATTTTTAAAAAAACGGGACAATATAGCGTCCCGGAAGTATATGTCGGGACAACGGGACAGACTTTTGAAATACGGTACTTTCCCGTATAATACGGGACGTCTGGCCACCCTATACTCGTACATAAACCGTCCCAACCAAAACTAAATTTAGTTAATTACCGGATACCCATCGGCTATCAGTTATTATTTTTAAATAAAAAAATATAATTATTAAATAATTTTTTTTTGTTTATCAGTATTTCAAAAACGGTTTCGTAGCAACATATTATCCTAAATACGTCCCTGTCTTCCACCAAGGAAATGCCACCTCTAATAAAATACCGCCCCAAGCATAGGCCTGTGTTGCCTGTGCCTTCCACCGAGCCTGAACAAGCTTAATTATGTAATATAATCTAAGGCTAGGTTTAGCGGCGAACCGGTCTGCGGCGAATTGTCCTAGACCCCTGACTTGTGCCCATCACTTGGCGGTCCGTCCATATTCCGCATGTCAGGAATATTTTTGTTTTTCAACAAGTATGTATAAATTTATTTATAAACGAATCCAAAATATTGTTTATGGTTTATCCCAGATAACTTAACTGTAACCGAGAAATGTATTTCATGAGTCATCACAATTAATACTTGTGCAATGTGCTTATTGCGATTTATCTTTTCTACGGCTCAAACTTCAGTCTCTATTCTCTAAATATATACGGGAAACATTTGGGAAAAGATTATTCCCTCTCTCGCAGTCTCACCCTTTATATTCTCGGTTAATACTTCAAAAATGTCTTTTCTACTTATGTAAATAAATTACACAAAATTCACGACAGCAGTGTTGAGCGTTTGTGTTCAATCGACAGACGAAAACGCATTATGTATTGAATACAATCGAATGTATCAGCGATTTATGACTATTCAGCACAATTATTTGTAAAAACGATGTGTCAATACAATATAAACAATTATCGCTTACTATATAAGGACCAACACTGACCGAATACCAACATCACATCACAGGGTATAGACAATATTTTTTCAGTCGTAAACACTATAAAAACAATATTTTGATTCGGTGTTGGCAATCGACAATCGCGCAGTTGACTGTTCAACAAACAAGTACCCCACTACAGAGTACACAACAGTACGACGTACGTTTCACATTTATTGTCCTATGTGTCGTCGCGCATCGTCCAATATCTACGTAGTAACGTTGTCAGCGGAGATTGGTGACCAGTAAAGACACCTTAGATCTACATTATACTGCTCTTTAAAGGGCAGACAGCCAGTTATCTTATCATTAGTCAGTACTATATCAGTACTATATTATACTTAGCTTCCATTGCGTTTGCCGAACGCGCTATTAATTTTGAGATTAAGTCATCTTTCTCTTTAAATCTTTATTGAACTGAACAATACGATTATATTGAAGCCTGTTTAAATCTGCAGCAATATTTCTGTACGTTAGTGATTTAATCGTTTTGGATAAAAAAAAAACATGAATGAAAATACAAGTGAAATGACCATGCCTGTTTCTCAGCTTCAAATCCAATGTGAGTACAATATAAAAATTAAAAACTCATATTTATTGATTTGTTTATGCTATTTCTTGTCATAGTTCTCTCGGCTTAAATATTATATTAATATTAATATATTGTAATTATGCAATAGCTTATAAGTTATAATAAATAATAATGTGTAATTGGGCTGGAACCACAGTTTGGATAATTTTTAATGATATTATACGAACAGGTAGACAAAGTCGATATTATGTAGTGACGTATGTAGTATTGTGAGATATGGAACGCCGAATTTGCCTACTTCCCTTAACAATTATACCCTATTAGATTAATATGATTGTCATACCTTATAGATTATTTATACTTCAGTGATATTTAAATGAAAGAAATATTACTTATGTATAATTATTTATTATCAAATGGCATTTACACGCGCTCTTTGACACTGGAAACGTTCCATGTTGGCGAATGTGTTGATTGTGTACACATGCTTAAAAATTACAGTAGAACCTCTCGTTCGCCTTTGAATAGTCCGCTACTCGTATTATCAATACTTAGTATATTGCTTTAAAAATACAATTAGATTTATCAATTTATAGCAGTGGCGGTTCGTGTGTATGTGCACAAGTGCACGTACACTACCTACCCAAACTCAAGAAAAATTGAAAACATAAATCATAATAATACAACTAAACACCTGTAATGTAATTAAGATTATTTTTCAAAATATAAATTCAGAATACTTTGAAAATAATATAATATTTGTATTGGGTTATTTCCACTGCCAAACAGCCGTCCGGTTGTCCGCGACGAAACGGTATCGGCGTGTATTATTATAGTAGTGTAGTTGTGCACATTTGTACAGTGTAAAAATTAAAGCAAGTCGAAACACGCAACCCGCGTTTTAATGGAATTGGTGTGCACATTTGTTTGTGTGCACATAACCAATTAAATTGTTTTTAGCGAATTATTTTCGACGTCGTTGCGTCGTTGCACGTCGGTATCGGCATTATTATGATGTTATAATAGTTTATTTTTACTCTCATTCGTTTATTATATTCCGATTATCAGCTATAATATATATATATATATTATATCGGTTAAGTTTTTTTCGATGTGCACTACCTCGTTAAAAACCCACGAACCGCCACTGATTTATAGTCGGTACTGCCGTTACTGGCATAGATTAAATATATATTTTATATTTATGGTACTAGATATGTATATACAAATATAAAATATAAATTATCTTTTGGAAGTATTGCAAAAGCTATTTCCGGACGCCGTAATTACAAACTAAAAAAAAAAGTATAATTTATTATACATATTTGACTTCTAAATAATGTTTTACTATATATACACATATATATATATGCTTACATTCAATTTTTTAGTGTTAATGTATAGTAAATTATACAATTTAATATTTTACATACTGTAAATTATATTTTTCAATATTTTCTGATAATTTGATTTCTTCTGTGTTCTCACCATACGTCCATACTCCCAGTCTAAAAGTGACGGATTAGAGTGGTTCTACAGTATGCCTATATACGTATTACATATTATATATTTATATTTTTAACATTTAATTAAATGTAGTTTATATACTCCGTTTCATTAGAAGAGATATACGTTTTTTCTTTGGTGGATACGCATTTCTCACAACTTTCGCGCGGAGTGGCTAGCCGCCGCGCCGGGCGATAAAGAGTGTGCAGAAATTTAGCCTTAGTGTTATGAAAGAAAATTATAAATTAATATTGTTATACTTATTTATGAGCACTGACTTTAAGGTTACTGTAATATTTTATTATTGATTTTTAACTGTAATGAGTGTAATGTTTTGACAAAATATCATCTTGGAGCTGGAGGTATCTCAAGGGATTTGAACCTTTTTTACTCATCTATTCATGTTTGCCAAGTTAAATAAATTATATTATCTATAAAATCTTACATGTTTGTAATTGCAATGTTTAGTCATTGTCCATCGTCGTTGTGTTTGACAATGCATAATGTCAATAACTCGAAAATGCGATAAAACAATTTATACAAATATCGTTCATTTCTTTTATACATTCATTATGTTTATATTTGTTATTTTATTGTTTGTTATAATTATTACTATCCATGATTATAATATCTATATTAATATATCATGACTCATGAGTAACCGGACGTTAAAGTCATTGAACACGTTTGTACTCGTAGATATAAATACATTATATTTAATTTATATCCATGAAAAGTACAAAATAGTTAAAACAGTAGGAATTAAAGTAATAAGTATTTACTATTTACTGTATCTACTGGTTTTTGGATGGTTCTTCAGGCATGCTCGGGACTGTCGGGGGTAAGGATAATAAAAACCCTTCCCGATCTTTTATCATATATTCAAATTTTGTTAATAAACTCTAATACTTATTATTTAAATTGTCAATTAATTATTTTTTTATTTTATTAAAGAATTGAATAAATAAAATACTACTCGAAGGAATATAAAATATACCATTTTTTCAACTTAATAGACCAATTTTAATTATTGAAATTTATAAAAAATCAATATTACTTGATGCAGTCGTAGAAGTTAAAGCTATAGGCCTATAGGAAAAATTATAATAATTTGGTTTTAGCTACCAATATCTATTAATACAGTTTTATTGGATATTTTTTTTTTTTTGTTATTAGTTACTAGTATTATAGTATAAAATTATAATAACTCATTGTCCATTATTCATTTAGATTAAGATACAAATGTATAATTTTTTGTATGATCAATACAACAGTTTTATTAGCATTGAAATTAATAATATTCTTAAAAAAATAGAATTGTTTATTTAAAATTTAGTGGACGCCATACCCGCATGTGTTGTCACCGTCTTAGGCCTGGGCTATACGCGGCGGAATCCGCCGTATATAGCCCCCGGGCTTATAACTTCGTTACATGGCAAATTTATGCTCAGCGGATCACTTTTAGCTCCGTTAGTTTAAAAATTAGTGAATCTGATCTATTATGAAACTTGATGGTAAGAAAATTATCTGTGTTCATATGTTAGTTTTTTACGATTATTCAATTTTTAAATAAGTTATAAGAATTTTTAATTTACGATTTATTATGTGCGTATAAATTGTTAAAAAATTGAACAATTGTTAAAAACCAACACACGAACATAATGTTCATACCATTACGTTTTATAATAGGTCGATTCACTTTAATTTATAAACTAACAAAGCTAAACGTAATCTGTTGAAGTATATGTGCTATATTACTTGTAAGACGCGGACAACACATGTCGGTAATTTCGTTTAGTTATTATAATTTAACTATAGTATTATATTATGATTTATGAATATTCCTTACGTAGTTAAGTTTTATTTTTGGATAGTGAAAATTAAACACTCGATTATACTATTCAAAATATGAGATCGAATAATTTTAATAATATGCTTTCAATTATCAAAAAAATATTAACAAATTAATAGGTAAGTACTATACAATGTATCAATGCCAATATAATGTAATAATTATTATTACCAATAATAATCTAATTTTAGTAGTTTATAGGATCAATCGTTCATATTCCTATATCAGTAAATATAGCACGGATAATCTACGTTTTAAATTTGAATTATTTTGGTTTAAAAATATAACTAATTGGTTGATGTTTTTGTATAATATATTTATATACGTTATTAAGTTATTTCAAGTTTAATTTAAAATGCCAATGTTTATTTATTTGTACGGCTTGAACAGTATTTAAGACTAAATTTAGATAATTGTCGGATATCTCTATTATTTTTAAGAATAAAAATATTAAAATTAAATACAGTAGAACTTTCATCTACTTAACACCAAAGGGACCGCTATTTAGAGGTGCCTGTCCAACAGAGGTGGTCGGTTACAGAAGTTCAATACCTTTCTGTAGGTGACCGCCATGGTCATGCAAATTTTAAAAATAAAATACATACCAAATAAATAATGATGGTACAGTTTAAAATTAAAAAAGATTTCTAATAAGGTTTTATAAATTTAAAAAAAAATTGAGTTAAATTCGTTTGTTTAAGATTTATTTTATTATTTGAATAATTATTTTCAAAATACATTTCTGAAGTTTTACGACGTTTTGTAGTTTTCATTTGATCGTTATTATGGGTTCCATAATTTTAAAATATTTTTTTTATTTCTTATTAAGTCGATGGCTTGAGTTCTTCCTATTCCAAATTTATCCGTAAGAAGGGTACGTTTTACAGAGAGTAAGTGAGTTGATTCCCGGTCATTATTAGGTATATACGAGTTGATTCCCTATTGTTGTATATCAATAAAAACTTATATAAAATGTAGGAGCAATGGGACTAGAAAATCTAAGAAAAAAAAAACAATTTTTTTAAGACAAGTCATATGGAGGTATACTGGTAATCTCACTACCAGCTATCTGCAATTTTTAAAAACAATATGTTATACATTTTTTCCAAATTACTCAATCTTTTAATAATAATTTTTTATCTAATTACTAAAGTTTTTTAGTAAATAATAAATATAATATAGTACAATAGATAATCAATAAATACAAATATGAAAAAACTAAAAAGAATAACATATTTGAGAAACTTGTCAGCCAACCTCCTTGTGGTGTTTCTTGGGCTACGCTAATAGGCTGAATATTTGAATAAATATTGAAAAAAATATATAATGACCCAGGAATCAACTCGTATATACAGTCGTTCTACATGTACTCACATTTTCTTAAAATGAAAAAATCTAAAAATTTAACGATTTGATTTTTCCCGTTAAAGTTAGATGTTTTGTTTTCGTTTGTGCACCATTATAACTATAATTACATACTTCGAAACGTTTTCAACATACATTGAATAGTGAATACTAATGATAAAATACATTGTCACACAGGCACGGACAAGACGTGTTCATCGCGTTTTCGACATTATAAATGCTCGTTAAAATAAACTGTCAAAAATAATTTAACATTTTTCTATTTTCATTTGACATATTATGTATAAATTTTGACCGTTAATGTATTTTTCTCATAACATTCGACAGGACCAAAAAAATTGACCGTTACATAGAGATGACTGTCCTATAGTGGCAAAACTGTTCGCCCAAGAATATTATATTTTTTGACCACATTTCTATAAAGTACGACGACGATTTTATTAAATCAATGGCATTTAATTATTATAAATTATAAATTTAACGACTATTATTTGACGATTTATATTTTATATATTTATTTTTTTATTTTTTTGAATTTACTATATTTTTAACACAAATATGCATTCTTTTTTATTCTTAACACATATAATAGGTATAATAAACTAATAAATGATTAATATTTATAATTGTACAAATATAGCAATATAACAATATATTTTTGGAGAGTAATAAACGCCGCCTACTTGTGTACTCTCTAGGTAATAATGCTAAATGACTTAAAAAACTAATTTACACAAATAAATAATAAAGTGACTCCCAAAGTGTGTATTATAAAAATGTGTTCAAAAAGTGCTATAATATTTTTAGGTAAAAAGGTAAAGTAGTTTTAAAATATTTGGGCGAAAAGTCATTTTTGCACCAAGAGTTCCGCCCGTCCTATAGAAGTGACCGTTAACGGAAGTTTTATTGTAATTGATTTTTTAAAGTACAGCACGACCTACACCAAAAAAAATGCCGCTTCTTACATAATACTACCCTAGGCATAAGCTTATGTATTTAAGAATTAAAAAAACTTTATTATTAACTAAATTAGGTAATTAAATATTCAATCAGTATCTATTTGAAGATATGATTATTTTATTAAATTTTATTTCTGTTTATAGGGCCTCAATCGTCTCCAGCTGTAGTACCACAACCAATGGGTCCTAGTAGTACATCAACTTTATGCAATGTATGTGGCAATTACATTCATACAAGTACATCAAAGAAAGCTAAATCTTCTGCTTGGTGGAGTTGTATACTGTTGTGTATCTGTGGGTAAGTATAAAAAAATTTATAAATTTAGATTCTAAACGGAGTGAAGAATATATTGATTTTACAATGATGTAGTTTTTTTTATGTCTGTCATTATATTTTAGAGTAGAAATAATGCTTTGATTTTGACTTCAGCCCCTCTTTGAAAAGGAAAATTCATCTAGTTGGTACTTTGGTGGGTTAAAATTAAATGAAATTTCAAAAGCATCAGGAAAAACTCTAAAAAAAAAAAAACGAATAAACGGGAATTTTACGCATAATCAATTTTCGACAAAATCGATTTTTTATTTTGCTGAAAAACAAATCATTGTAAATATTGCAATTTTCACCAAATGTTAAAATTAGCGTTATCTATTTACGATTAAATGTTTAAAAGATTTTTCTAATTTTTTATTCTTTAATACCGATTAAAAAAACTTGGCTTTCCAAAAAATCTTTAAAATTTAATACAAGGTTTATTATAAATTGTTCTTATTGTAGTAAAAAAACAAAAATCGTTAGTCATAATTTTTGTTTATAAGCATTTAAAGTTCAAATGTTTACGAAATGTCAAAATCGCGAAAATTTGCAAAGAACTTTGAAGTTGAAAATTCATAACATTTTTGTTATTTATACTTAAGTTTAAAAAATCGAACACAAGGTTCTCCATAACTTTTTCTTTAATCAACCGAAAAAAAAATATTCTAGCGTCAATATAAATAAAAATGTATGAACGTATGAAATTAAATTTTTTACGAAATCACGTAAAATAACGATATATTTTAATTTAAATATAGATAATAATATAATATATCCTACTAATAATTTATCTTAGACTCACAAATCATTTCCGTTCAGAATCGTTTTTCGTATGCAATGATACCTGTCATTGCAATCAAATTTAACACATCCATTAAAATGACCTACTTACCATTTCTACTATACAGCAGAGCAATACTCACTTGCCCACGCTTTTTTTTTATTGTTATAAATTATAGTAAATTTAGTCAACATTTTTTTTATTTATACAGTATGATCATAATTTCAGGGAATACTCAATATTTTGGCCGGGTGGTCATTTATTTTTGTTAATTTGCACTTTAATACCTCATAGGTTCCCAAAAAACTTATTTCAATACAAAATCGTCTGGTCAAAATATTTAGTGTTACCTTCAATCATTGTGTTCACACTGTATAAACATGTATTGTTTTATACATGTTTAGTATTTTTAAAAATTAAAAGCTTTCTAGGTGTTTAAACCTTTCTATGTACAATAATATTATATTTTTAAGATGTTTTTGTGGATGCTGTCTAATTCCTTGCTGCATGGATTCTTGTAATGTTGTCAACCACAAATGCCCAAAATGTAACACTTTTTTGGGACAGTACAGACCATAAACTAAACTACAACAATATAGTTGTATCATCATTTTTCTATTACTTATGTTATTATTTATTAAAAACGACAATTGAATAAAAGTAATTTTCAATTTTTCATGTAGTATGGTATTTATATATATATATATATATAAAAATTGTTTTTTATTTTTTTATTTTACATTCAAGCATATGTAATAATATTATATCAATAAATTTAAAAATAAGGTACCATAATATAATTTTTCCACTGATTGTATAAAAAATAAATACTTTTAATTGAACAGTACGATATGATGTTAAATTAATTTTGTTTTTGTTTTTAAAAAGATGTATTAATTTATATTTTTTATAATGTACTTCTGAAAACGTTAAATAATATATTTAAAATAGAGTAGTTTGTTTACAAACTGTGATATCCAATACCATTATTTTAGAATAAATGATGAAGACTGTAGAAGTATAATAGAGCACAAAGTCAAAAGAAAGGGTCAAAAATGTTTTAAATATTTCTTTTCAATATACACAAACACAAATAACAATAGAATATAATTATTGTATGTCAAAATAATCAGAAAATGTTTCATTAGTCTTAATTTTAACTCTGTATGAGTAAACATTGAAAATGGTTGCTATGCATAAATAATTTGTGTTCTGAATTATTAAAAGAATTATGACATATTAATTTTTAATTAGATAAGTAATAATAAAATAAACTTGAAGGTAGTATCTAAAAAAATAAAAAGACAGATAAAGAAAGATATACCTGCTCAAGTGATAAAATTATGAAAGTACATTGACTTTTAATGTCCAAATTCAACAGGTTTTGTTGGTGTTTTTAGGAATCATTTGACAATAATAAACTTTAAGGTTTTTTTATAATTTCTTGTTTTATAGATTATTATTGTAGTGTTGTACTTGGGACGGGGGTAAATATGTCGTAAAATAATAATATAAAATTAATTTAATTTGTTCAATATAAACGTTTTTGAATGACAATTTTGTGACTTTATAAAAAATATTTTTAGAGAGTTTTAAAAATCAAAGGTTCCACTGTACTTTAAACTATTAAGTTATAATTATTAATTGGTTATTTAAGAATATATGGGTATTTTATCTATCTTTTTTTGTTTACTTATTTATTTATTTAACATATAGATTAATATTATTAATATAAGATTTATATTTTAATCGTCTTAAGGTTTAAGTGGATGTCTGCGCGTACAAATGTTTCTACTGATTTGTTATCTCTCTTTAATCTGCGGGCTATATATCAAATTGTTGGTTAATAAAATTAATCTTTTGATGTTAATTTAAGTTTTAGAGTGGATCAACGTTTGTTCAAACCTAGTAAGTATATCCAAAACCGTTAACTGTGTTTGAACGTTATTAGGATTTATACTATATTTCAATTCTTGACTGATAACTTAGAGGTAAGATTTGTAAGTTATTACAATTAAAAATGCTTATATCTCATTTTTATTTTATAATATAATGTACATATAGTTTGTACTAATGACACTGCAGATAAATATAATGACATTAACATATTGTGTTTACTGTTTATCTTTAAATTAGTTAATTGGTCAGATCTTCTAATACTAAATCTAATAGCACAAAATTTGTTCTGCTGAATGCAAATTAGCCATGTTGCACGTGATGAGAGAGAGAAAAAGAAAACAAATAATGTGCCGCAAACGTCCTCTTGAGGATATCTTCTTCTTCTGTCTTATATTAAATTCTTTAGCATAGTGGTTTTTGTTACTCTTAAAAAAATTAGAATTATGTTTCACAATTTTTAAACTCTACTGAAATGTTGATTATTGAGTTAGATTTCTTCAATTTTTATGATGATCAATATATTTATCAATCAAACGCTTGATGCAGTGGACTCTGATTTGAGTAAACACACATATATATATATATTTAATTTCCTACATTTTATACTAATCTTGATTAAAAACATTAATCAACAATTAGAAATTTAATGCATTTGTTGGAATTGATTGTTTTTTAATATAATATTGGTTTATTTTTCGGTAAGTGGGGTAGTAAACTTATCATGACCTAGGGCACCAAAGCTTTAAACTATCCTGCGAGAGAAATTGCCAATTTTGTACATCCTATACAATTAGTCGAACTTGTTTCGATCACAGGGTGGTGAATGAATAATATACTTCAATACGTATATAATACTTTCTCAGGTAATATTGTATAACTGAGTATTTTTAAACGGAAGCGCTATAGTAGGCATTAAATCGTCAGTTATTTATTATACTGATATTTAGAGGTAACCTAAAATTTATTTTTGATTTTTCTACTCGAAAAAATATTATTTTACACCTTTCATTTTTAAATTTTGCTACAATGTGCAATACATTTTGAATTTCATAAAAATATGTAGAAATATGTAATGATCATTAAATATGTAGAAATATGCATAAAAATTTCGTTAATAATTTCAAACTAGTGTAATTTGTACAAATTATTGATAAAAAAATTATGTTACATAAAATCATCCGCGCTTTAAATATTACAATTAATTTGAAATGAAAACTTAGTAAATAGTTATAAGAATGTACTTAAAAAATTATAACAAAATATAGTAAAAATATAAATAAAAGTAAATAGTAAAGAATTAAAAAGTTATTACATTAAAATTGTTATTCTAGTGAAACATTGTTTGTAATGCCTCTTAAAAATAATAAATATAATTCTATTTTCATCATAATAAGATACTAATTTTAGAATTCTTTTATATGTTATCTAACCTTTTATTATATTTTTTTTCGGTGGTTTTCCATCATTTACTAATTGTTCATAAAAAATGTCTCTTTCTGTTTGAATTTTTTTAAGGAAATTTATAAACGACCATATTGTTGGGTTAGTCATTAGCAGGGCTCGGGACTTAAAGCATTTACTTATTTTTATGGATTGACTTAAAATGTATCAGAGTGCTATGGAAGTGTATGTCATGTTACAACACATTTAATTATGAAATTTGAAAGTGCTTTTTTTTTGCTTTTTTCAACGATTTTTCAAAAAGATGCTTATATCCAGTTTTTCTGATTATTTTTGCTTTTTTGACGAGTTTTTCTATTTTTTATGGGTGTTCTTGTAATGTTGTTTATGAATTTATGAAAGATTTTAAATTAAAAATAATTCTTATTTTATCTTTGTTATCGCTTAGTCCGTCATCTTCCGCGGCATTATTGTAGGGTTAACAAAAATATTCCAACGCTCAAAATAGAACTGGATTTTGGGGAATTAATAATTGAGTTCATGTTTATTAGTTTATAAAAATAATATTATTTGACCGTCTGGGGTTACAATCGTGATAAATATAGTAATTAAATACAAATAATGTTTTGATATCCGAATTTAGTTATTTAGTAGTCGGTTATCGTTCACGTTCGTCGCGTTGTTTTCGTTGCCGTATTTCTTTCGTCGTTGTATGTGTCCTAATACTTCGACATTCACCGTATTTTTTCGTCGTCGTTTGTGTTCGAGTTTTAAAATTAATATGGGAAAAGAAAAATTATCAACTAGTGCTTCTCTAAAAAGATACATTACTGAATTTGGATCTGACATTTTTTCCACAGACGGGCATGTCTTATATTGTAAAATGTGTGAAATAAAAATTAAATTTGAAAAAAAATATAATATATCCCAACATTTGAAAACCGAGAAACATCAAAAGAGTGTCAAACGTCAGAATGATCAAAAACAGAGAAAATTACAGCAACTACTAACTAACCAAAATTCAGCAAAATCCGATTTTAACATGGATTTATGTCAAGCAATGGTATCTGCTAATATTCCCTTAAACGAGCTTTCTAACAATACATTTCGAGCATTTTTAGAGAAATATACTGGTAAAAATATTCCTATGGAAGCAACATTACGTAAAGGTTATATTGATGCTATTTTTAATGCTAATATGGATAAAATTAAAATGGAAATAAGAGAAAATAAAATTTGGGTGTCGATTGACGAAACATGTGACGTAGAAGAAAATCTTTTGGAAAATCTTTAAGCAATAAGGAAAAATGTCTCCTATAATAAAATTTGATTTTTTTTATAATTTAAAGATTTATATTTTTTTTTTTAATCATTTTTAATTTGTATCAATACATTTTTTTTTTTCATTAAATATTTTGCTCAAATTCAAGTTTTTTAAATGCTTATTTCAGTGCTTATAATGATGTTTTTAAGAGCTTTTTTAAGCGCTTATTTTAATGATTTTAAGTGCTATAAGTCCCGAGCCCTGGTCATTAGTAATGCCCATTTGAATATTTAGCAGCTTCGGCATCGTTATTTGTACGGTTTTGATTTGTTAACATCCTTTATAACTATTTTTAATGTATTAACTATTTAATTTTTTACTATGTCTTGTAATAATTTTTAAAGGTCATTTTTAAAACTAACTATTTACTAAATTTTCATTTCAAATTAATTGTAATATTTCATAAAATTGTAATTTTAAATATATAGAAATATTAATTGACGCTAAACCAAGCTAGCGCCAAAACATTCGTGTCTGTTGTCTGAAAACACACGTCATTGTAAAATAAATACATTAATTGCGCTATTAAGATTATAAAACAAATAAAAAAAAGGAGCACTGAGATATTACCTATATCATTGCAAAATACGCGCATATACGTGTCATCACTTATCAATCATCTAATTATTATGTTGTGATGAACACGTTAAACACCTAACGCGATCCGTTTTCGTTTGATATTTTGACATAGTTATTCCATATTCAATAATTACACGTTCAAGTACCTATTCATATATTTATATAATATAGTATTTTTTTAAAGAAATCATAATATTATTAATATAATATAGCTAGTATTAGTAATACTAAACGCGAAAATAAGATCAACTATGTCATCAATTCCTCCCCAAAATATTCAATGTAAGTAAAAAACTAACTTGATTAATTTGCTTTTCTTATAATAATTTTTTTCGTGTTTATTCTTTTACATATTTATATAAATTTATAAAAATCGAAACAAATAATATGTTCTATTTTTAAATTGTCTAAGTATTGGGAACCTTCCCTCGGCATATTTAAAGTTTTAGAGGTTTTATTTGATGGGAAGCTATATTTTGATTGGCCCTTTGATAAACAATAAATATTTTTGCTCCTATATCATGATTTTTTTCTTAGCGCTCAAATCCCTTGACCTTCATCGTAGTATATATGCCTATTATTGCAATATAAATCTTTTTAGGTACTTATGTTCTACAAACCATGTATACAAATATAATACTAACAATAGTCTACAATAAGAACCAGTGGTGGATCCAGGGGGGGCCTAGGGCCTCGCTCCCTCCCCAGACCTCTTCGAAATTCTTTTTACTTACAACAAATATTTTAAATTATGTGATAATTTAATAATTATAATTAATTACATAATATCTATTTTGGAAATCATTGGGAATGTTATTGCCGTTATTGGAATGAAAACAGATAAAATTAACATTAAAATAAACAATGTAAATATCATTATAATGTATACATGTTTATAGAATTTTTCATATTATATAATTTTGTGAGCATAATATTTAGTATTTGATGTTAGGCCTTACAAATATAATATAACTGTCAAGTATCCTCTGCTGAATCCCTTACTGTAAATAGGTATTCTCTTTTGTGATCACTCCCTCTCAAAAAAAAAAAAAAAAATTATAATTATAACACAATTAACTTACTTATATGATTTATTTTTTAAAATATTATTTAAAATTAAGGAATAGGGGAAAATTATATAAATATATCGCTGTGGTCGTATTAAATAGATGAACATAATAGGTATAATAATAATATAATACAATTATAGATATAGACTTTACTTAATATGGCTTTATATTACTTTTTTTCACCCTTAAATAAAATTTTATTTAATAGTGAAACCACTATCAACTTTTGATTTTTAAATGGCAACCTACATTTAAAATGTACTAAATTAATAGGGCTATTTTTTTTATAAATTTTAACGTTCAAATTATTATTTTTCGATAATTTATTAGCAAGAAATAGCTGTTCAAAGTTGGGCGGTTTTAATTTTTATATAATACTTTTTGTTTCACATAAATATAATCACACCTATGTAATAAAATCGTTATCGACTATCGACGTGTGAAGAACTTAGTACTTGTAATTACTAACGCCTCACAGCTGTAATAACTTGTAGAACAACGAACACCTAAAAACCTCAAACCACTCAACTTTGAACAGCTATTAGGTATTCACTAACGAGTAACGGTTAAATAAAAAATAATAATTTTAACTTTAAAATTCATAAAAAAAATAGTCCTACTATTTTATAAAACTTTAAATATAGGTTAACATTTTAAAATCAAAAGTTAATAGTAATTTCACTATTAAATATAAGAGTTAAAAAGATAAAAATGTTACATACTTTTAGAAAAGCATGAAATTAAAAGTGTTGAAATAAAGTCAACACTTGTTGAAATAATGAGTGTTTAATGATAAAATAGTCACTCTGTATTATAATTTTAGATTACTTTTTTGTGGTTGTTTAGGGGTTCAATCGCCTGCACTTGCACCACCATTAGGCCCTAATAGTACCCAAGTTATATGCACTTCATGTGGTCATTCAATATTTACCAATACTTCTAGAAAAGCAAAAGCTGCTGCTTGGTGGAGTTGTGTACTATTAAGTATCTGTGGGTGAGCATTAAACCGAAACTTATTATTTATTTTTTATGAAATTATTATTCTATTTTTTACTATTCTTATAGAATACATTTTTTTTTTATTGTTTGAGCGGATAGTGATTAATTGTATATGTACAATTATATTCATTTTTAGATGTTGTTTTGGATGTTGTCTAATTCCTTGCTGCTTGCACTCCTGTAATGTTGTCAACCACACGTGTCCAAATTGTAACGCATATTTAGGACAGTATAAACCATAAACTATATATATATATTGACAATATATGTGCATAGTAATAAAATAATGTAAAATTAGAAGCGTTTTCTAAAAAAAAACAAATATTAATTTTAACGCTATAATACAATAAAATAAAATATAATATAAAGTTATCAGTTTTTAAAAAAGATATAGAAACGAATAACGATTTTATAAAAAAAGTTTCTCTTATAAAAATTGTTTTTTCAAAATATTATTTTGGAAATAAATAAGCAGTATACAAAATATATTTTTATTCTAATTAATGTGTAGTTTTTATACATCATTTTAAATCACCGTGCAGTAGAATAATGGTTATAAATAATAAGATATACAGGTTTTATTTAAATTTTTATTTAAATTTATTTTTATATGTTTACTTAAATAGTTAATGGTACTTGTCCGTTATCTTGACTGTCGTATTTCAAGGTGATGAGCCGTTTTTATTTGATTAAACTAGCGTTCTAAAAGCAATAATTAGTATAGGCATTAGGTAGAGGTACCTACCAATATAATATATTAAATCCGCTCGTTTTATCTATATTCTAGCTACAGTAGCGTATCTGAAGCTTATTTAAGGAGAGGCGAATTTGTATCATAGATTGACAAATACTATACTATATTCTATGAATAATGAATAAATATATAATTCAAGTAAAAAAAAAACCCAAGGGGGGTAATCGCCACGTCGCCCTCCTTCCCCTCAAATCCACCACTGTCTATATACAGACAATACATACGTGACTATAATAGTTAACAAATAACTCCGAATTGCAACTGCATACGAACCGAGGCTCTCCGAGAACTCTCAAATCCCAATTAACCTTAATATAGAATGGGCTGTATTTGCTTGCCGAAAAAAATGTTACGAATTGCATGCAATCTCATAAAGGGGTCTGGTTTGTCTGTTGTCTGAATTGCATCATACCGTGTACCTACAAGTTTATTTATCATACTGCATTGCTGCATTTATGTGCACAACTTAAATTTTTTTCTGGACTTTCCTAATTTTTAACGTATGTATAAAAACGATTATGATTTAGTTTTTAGATTAAAATATTTTGTTTATCCAAGTAGGAACCAAGTAAACTTTTTACCTGTAAACTGTTCCTATTGTATACTGTATAGTGTCTTGTGGTCTTTTTCATAGACATACGTATCTGTTTGTCACTTAATTGTGTGTAGCTGAAATTTATAAGTATTATTAAATTAGTTTAAAATAGATATAAGAAAGGTAAGAGCTACGCCCCTCCGACCATAAATAATAGTAATATAATAATATAATTTAGATCAAATGAAGACATCATATTAGGTATCATTTGTGTATGTTTTGATGATTTTAAATTTTATTGCGCAATGATATTGAAAGGTGAGTTTGTTATAAACGTACGCCCGTGTAAGGCTTACGTAAATTTAAATGTAAAGTAAAGTAAGGTTAATTATTTTATTTAATACAATTATATACAGAGCATGCAATTCGGACAGATCCCTCTAAGAGATGGCATACAATTCAGATGCACCGTTAGAACGAATTGAGTTCTTGGTTATTTTATAAGTATATTCTAATATTGAGTTCCCAGTGTTCCTACTAATTTAAAATATAAACCAAATATTAATCGAGTAATTGAGTTCAAATTTATTGAATCTCGACAAACTTTAAAATATATATGATCGTTCCCACTTAGGACTTACCTTCTGATTTTGGACCATCTATAACAAAACAATTATACAGGTGTGATTAAAAATGTTTTTGTGTTAATTTTGAAAATTCAATTAACGTGAGTTATAATAATTAGGCAATTTATTTGTTTAATATAATAATTGAATTGAACATCTTGTATTGATAGAACCCTGTGTAGTAAACTTTTTACATAATGTATTTGTAACATTTGTCTATAGATAATAAAATCATATTATTTGATTTGTATAGCTACTTACAATTCATTTCATTAATTACCTATGTGAGTACTTACTTTTCATTTTTACGTACCTATACAATCTTAATTTTTATTCGACGAAAGTTATTCAAATGATAAAAAAAATATCACAATCGACTCCGTATCTGTATTAGCACAATATTACATATAGCCATATAGGTATTACAGGTATAATATATTTAGCGACGAATTAAGAGTTAAAGACGCCGGGGCAAAATAAATTTTCCAAGTAATAGGTTATTGGTACTAAAAATAGTTGAAGCCGTTCTTAACATATGAAAATTATGACGCTGGGCGGAAGTTACGCCTTTTGTCCCCCGTTAAACACGGCTCTGTAATTTGTATATTATATTTTTCGTTTCGCAATCGTGGACTCAATTGGCATATTTTTCGTTTGAACACGGAGTCAATTGGTATAGCTACCTAATATTATTTTGTTCCCGTTTACTGCAGTGCATTCATATGTACAGGACTCGTTTGCATACACCGAGAATTGGTTAATACTAAATACAGTAGGGATCAAAACAGAAAAAAACAAAATCCAAATTATGGTTAGGAAATATATTTATTATATTTTAAATATTGATAGTTAGATATATTATACTACAGTTATATATATATTTTTTAAGAAATATATAATCTAGCTATGCACAATGACATAATAAGAATATATGCTAAAAGCAAAAAAAGAAAAAAGTTAAGGGAAGAAACCATTTTGCAGAAACTTCTTTTTACTTAAAAATTACAGTTAAATTTAATATATAAATCGATGGTGACACATTTATTGAATACAAATAATATATTTATAATTAATAATTATGAACCGTCTGGTTCATATTTGTATGAAACGAATTTCACATTTTAAATTATAAATGTAATCTTAATATTCTTAATAAATTTAACTATATTGACACATTATTAATTGTTAATCGTTATAGTTTTTTTTTACTGATAATAACACATTTATATTTTTTGTTAACTAAAATGAACTTCTTAGGAATTAACCGTAAGTGGTTAGTCAACTGTTTATAGTAGGTATATAGTAATAAACTAATAAATATTAAATATATTAATTTTGAGTTTTGAAACAAAATACTTACCCAAAATTTTAATTGTCATTAGAACAGACAGAAGTAGTTTATATGGTAATATTGGTAATGTGTTTATAGATGCCATACGGCTATACGACTATATGTAAATATGTATAATATGAATATATGTAAAAAAATATTGTGAATGCCACGTGATGTATACCTATCGATGAGTATCTATTATTGTTAAAAGAGAAATACATAGATCACTCGAATAATGTTTTATTAGTCATCGATGATGTTAATTAAGTAATTAATAAGATAGAAAGGTCAAAGGTCTTTTATAGACTCATAGTAGTCTTATAAAAATATCATACAAATTCAGAAAAGGGGCGGGTTTTAACACTTACTGAGAGGGAGGGCTATTGAGGTTCAAGGATTTACTTAGCTAAATTTTAAATCTATATAAAATTTTAATTCGCATACTTATGTTTTTACTCCAATGTCATACATGTATCATTTGTTCTTTTTATGTATTTTTTTCATAATAAAAACATATTTTAAAATATAGTTATATTGCTATAAATTTGCATCCGAAACCATTTAACCATCTTTATAATATATATACATAAAAGTAATAACAAAAATTAACTTTTTATTTAAAACAATATTTTATAATAATTATTTATAAATCATAATACTCGCTTTGGAAAAATGATAGCTTAGTCCCAAGGGAGGGGGGATTAATGCCTCCATAGCCACCCCCTTAAACTCGCAACTGGTTCAGAACGATTACGATACATATACAGTACACATATATAGTCTATTAATGTATAATATGTAATATACAGTGATTGTTCCGTGGCAAATTAATATTTGTATGTCATCACGACATAATTATAACGACAGTAATAATTGTTATTTTAAATTATCTATAAAAAAAGATATAACAATAATAACAATTATTTTTAATTTGTACTTATGTCTCATTGTATTTCGACGTCTGCCGCCCAGTATCGAACATAAAATTTAATTTATAAGTCATAATTGTCTCGTTTTTTTCCAATATCGTGCAAATGTGTATTAAGTACCCTAAATTTACCAATGTGTATTTAGACAATGTTTTTTTTAAACTAATGTCAATTTAAATCGGTGAATAGGTGTAGATTTATAATTGTACATTTTGTACATCGTTAATGCAGCAACTATATATCATATTACATCATATACAAGTACACTCTCACATCCCTCCTATATGTACATCACATAATAGGTACTTGGTATATACACGTGAAATTATCGTTCCGACAACAAATAGTGTAATGGACGACGTCGACTTTGCCGACGGTGGGCGCTCAGAATTTTTCGAAACCGACTATGACGACAACCTACACCGCCGGTCGTCGTCGACAATAGCGGACACGTTGGACTTGGCAGTGCGCCGACCGGCGACTGCGGTGCAATTGCGCCCGTTGGAACGGTTGAGCGGACGATGGACGTTTCGGTCGATGCCGCAGGACGTCAATTTGACGGCGTACGGCAAACAGTTTTCCGGCGAGCGGCCGTCGTTTCGCGTGGAAATGGAGTGCGACGTCGTGGACGCGACTACCGCCGTCAAGGGCTTCGTCGACGAGGAGACGACGCAGACGCCGGACGGCGGCATACGGTCGTCCGGCGCCGATGCGAAGGATTCGACAGCCCCGCCGGGTCGTCGCAACGTGTTCGTCAGACAGTGCGTCGCTTATGCCGGACGCGTCTTTACTTGGGATTTCTATAGGACCGTGTGCTTGTACTTTTTACCAATCGTCACGTTCCGGAACCGTAAGTGATCGACGTGCACGATGATTGGAGGATCCGTAGGTACCTAATAACAACACGGTCCGATGGTCATGAACTCGTGAACCACGATTGTATTATTATTGGACGAGCTGCGGTGTTTGGAATTTGGACGGTGCTCACGCAGTCGACTCTTTATCCATTACATTTTATCTATAGTATTTGACTACTTATCTATACCTACCGATTGTCGTTATGGCATAATGCTCATTATTAAGTATAACCAGATTGTAATACACGCACGACATTTGTGGAGATTGAATTATTATTTATAGATCATCAATCAACTACATTTTTGTTGCAAAATAACATTTTAAAGACCTTAATATGTCTGCTCATTATATATATATAATACACGTTATACACACACTGTTACACATAATTCCTTTAAATATATTTATATTGATGTATATTTTAATTATAGTGTAGTCTTGAATATTTAGGTATACTATAAAATTATAAATAATAAAATGTTGTATTGTTTGTATTTACAAGTTTCTAAGTTTCTTAATACTACTATTGACGTGTTTGAACATTGTTGTCCCTCAATTCAGTACCAACTGGCTGCTGTACAATAGAGTACCTGTGAACTATGATGAGGATCTAGCACAGGAGAATGCAAATGCAATATATATTACCACAATAACACATTTACGATAGCCAGTACACCTAATATTTTTAAGAAGTTTCCATGTTTATATGATTCGGTCAAGTTTAGTTTTTTTATTTTTTTACAAAGTATTTTTTTTTCTAAATTTAAATATATTTTAATAAAAATTATAACGTTTGCAACAAGATAATATGTAAATAATTGTTTATAACGTATAGGAATTATATGTTTATATTTTTTACACAGTGTAACTCAGCATTAAAATATGATGAATAATGAAGCATAGTTCTTTAAGGTATAAATAGGTAGTAACTTAACCTGAATACAAGTAATCAATCTGTTCAGTATTAATTACAGTAAAACAATGGTTAAATTTATTTAATTATTTCAATAGTATATACTTATTATCTTGGTTATGATAATAAAAATAAAAACCTTATACATATAATATATTTACAGATAAAATGAGTTTAGATTTATATAGCTATAATAAGCTTTAATTCAAACAGAATATTATATTAAATTCATAATCATAAAGTTAACTTATTATAAATACACATAAGTAATCATTTTTTTTCATCCTTTTGGTTTATTTTTAATAAAATAATTATACAATGTTTAAAAATTACATTCCAATAAAATATTTAACTTTATATATAAAACATAAGGGTAGTTCATTCATCATAAAAATTGTTATAACTTAAGAATTAATTTAAATGTGAACTTAGTAAGTTATATAAACTATCTAAATGTGTATTATCTTGAGTTAATATAAAACTTTTCATTTGACTTTCCAAAAGTTTTTTAGTCTTTTTCTTACTTAATCCAGTATTTTTAAGATTTTTCACTTTTTTATCTTCCAATGTATCATTTATTTTACTCTGTTTGTCAGTAGTAATGTTTTGAGTTTCATAGCTAACAGAATTACTCTTAGCTTTTTTTTTTTTTGTTACTTTTACAGATGTATTGTCATCTTCATTTGCTTGAATATTTTTTGACACAGATTCTAATAATGAATCACTTTTTTTTTTTTTATCTTTCACAGATAAATCACTTAAGTTAACATCTTCTTTATGTTTGGATTTTTTCTTTTTCTTTATCTTAGCCTCTGATAAATTACCATCAGAATTTTTATTCTTAGAATCATATGATTCAACAGTCGAATCATGAACTTTTTTTTTCTTTTTTGAAGGAGGATGATCACTTAAAGAATCATCTAAAGCACTTATTATACTATCTAAGAGAATATCTTTAGTTTTTCTTTTTTTCTTCTTTTTTTTTATATTATCACTTGTTACTTCATCTACAATTGATATTTTTGGAGATTTTGATTTTGTATGCAATTGTTCTTTGATTTCTTTCTGTTTATTTAATTTTGTTGGAATATTAATTTTCATAGTTTGTTCTAATAAATCAGCTTTTTTAGTTTTCTTAAGTTTTCGTTTTTTCAAGATCTTTTTTATAACATCTTTCTCATTATCAGTATTCTCATCATCAGAAGGTTGTGTATTTATTTGTGACGAATTAAGTTTTTGGTGTATATTTAAATTTGACACATAAGGTTTTGATTTACCAATAGAAATGTTTAAGTTATTTAAAACATCCTTTTTATTTTTAGCATTAAGTAAAGGTTTATCTTTTGTTATTGTGTCATTAATTTCAGATGCATTTAAGTTGGTCTGTGAAACAGATAACTTTAGTTTTTTATTATTACGTTTTAAAGAAGTCAATACTTGATTTATTAAAATATTTTTTTTCTTTTCTTCGTTTACCAATGGAATTATATTTTTTTTTCCAGATGATTTTATTTTTGATTTCTTTAAATTTACATCAAATGTTTCATCATCAGAACTTGAGCTTGACACATTTGTAGTATATACTTTTAAAAATGGGTTTGAAATGTCTTTATTTAATTCTCCATTATTTTTATTTGGTTTTGATACATTTGAAGTTGGTTTTTTTCTAGAATTTTTTTCATTAACCCGTTTCTCATCAATATTTTTGTTTTTAAGATCGGTAACTTCATTATCACTACTAGAATCTTTGTCTAAAATATGTTTAATAATATCCATCTTATTAACAATTTTATTTGACAATTGAGGAAGTACAGATGTTTTATTAACTTTTTTTTTTTTACCTTTTTTAAATGTTTTTTCATTTGATAACAAATTATTATTATTGCTTGTGTTACAACTATCGGTTTCTGATATATTAATAGAGTTATGTGTTGTTTTATAAATAATATTAGTATATTATTAATAATAGTAAACTCGTCAAATAATTCTGCCTCATTAAATAGGGATTACATTTTTTATTAATTGTATTGTATTTGAAATGTTTTTCCAGGAGAAATCGTCTTCTATATTTTTTAAAGTTATCCATGAAACTCCATTGAACTTGCATAGTGTTGGATTTGTCCACTCGGTAATATAATCTGAACATGTGTCAAAAAAAATAGTCCGGAAGTTATTATATATATTTTGTGTTAAAATTGATTCATCTCTTAAATTGTTTAGTAATTCAGTTTCCTTAATTGTCATAAAATTGTTAATATTTCGCGACTTAATTTTTAGTAGCAAAGTGTCTATTTGACTTTTTACTTCAACGATAGACAAATTGGCTGTTTTGACACTTTTAATTGTATTAAAAAAGAGTACACATTGAGTTTGAAGAAATATTGTAAGAAGAAGTGACAATGGATTTTCAAAAAAATTTTTTAACATGGCTGGACATTTTTCAATAGATAAAAAATAAGACTTCAATCCCTCAGGCATTTCGATAAGTCTTGTCAAGGCCGGATATAGTGATAACCAACGAGTTTTTGAATGTCCTAATACTGATTTGTATTCTATATTAACAAAATCACAAAACTCTTTTAGTGAGTGGACTCTGACAGTATATATATAAAAATGTTGACCTAACCAACAGGAGGGATATCATAATCTATTTACAAAATAATATACACATATTGTGCTATAATATTATTATATCTTATCGTCGGTCGCGACGTCGTGATCGTAATCGTCTCTATGCGGGTTGTGATCCATTACGACGAAGACCAAAAATAACTTTATATTCGAATAATCGAATTCGATACTTAAAAATCGGTTATCATAATAATTTAATAAAACATCATTATTCTACAAATGCATAATTATATACAATATACATTTACTCCATAAACCGTAACTGATATTTAATACAAATAGATGAAGATTATATTTTTAATATTTAATTTTTTTATTTACATATTTTCTATTATATGAAAATAGTCATATTTTTAAAAAAACGGGACAATATAGCGTCCCGGAAGTATATGTCGGGACAACGGGACAGACTTTTGAAATACGGTACTTTCCCGTATAATACGGGACGTCTGGCCACCCTATACTCGTACATAAACCGTCCCAACCAAAACTAAATTTAGTTAATTACCGGATACCCATCGGCTATCAGTTATTATTTTTAAATAAAAAAATATAATTATTAAATAATTTTTTTTTGTTTATCAGTATTTCAAAAACGGTTTCGTAGCAACATATTATCCTAAATACGTCCCTGTCTTCCACCAAGGAAATGCCACCTCTAATAAAATACCGCCCCAAGCATAGGCCTGTGTTGCCTGTGCCTTCCACCGAGCCTGAACAAGCTTAATTATGTAATATAATCTAAGGCTAGGTTTAGCGGCGAACCGGTCTGCGGCGAATTGTCCTAGACCCCTGACTTGTGCCCATCACTTGGCGGTTCGTCCATATTCCGCATGTCAGGAATATTTTTGTTTTTCAACAAGTATGTATAAATTTATTTATAAACGAATCCAAAATATTGTTTATGGTTTATCCCAGATAACTTAACTGTAACCGAGAAATGTATTTCATGAGTCATCACTATTAATACTTATGCAATGTGCTTATTGCGATTTATCTTTTCTACGGCTCAAACTTCAGTCTCTATTCTCTAAATATATACGGGAAACATTTGGGAAAAGATTATTCCCTCTCTCGCAGTCTCACCCTTTATATTCTCGGTTAATACTTCAAAAATGTCTTTTCTACTTATGTAAATAAATTACACAAAATTCACGACAGCAGTGTTGAGCGTTTGTGTTCAATCGACAGACGAAAACGCATTATGTATTGAATACAATCGAATGTATCAGCGATTTATGACTATTCAGCACAATTATTTGTAAAAACGATGTGTCAATACAATATAAACAATTATCGCTTACTATATAAGGACCAACACTGACCGAATACCAACATCACATCACAGGGTATAGACAATATTTTTTCAGTCGTAAACACTATAAAAACAATATTTTGATTCGGTGTTGGCAATCGACAATCGCGCAGTTGACTGTTCAACAAACAAGTACCCCACTACAGAGTACACAACAGTACGACGTACGTTTCACATTTATTGTCCTATGTGTCGTCGCGCATCGTCCAATATCTACGTAGTAACGTTGTCAGCGGAGATTGGTGACCAGTAAAGACACCTTAGATCTACATTATACTGCTCTTTAAAGGGCAGACAGCCAGTTATCTTATCATTAGTCAGTACTATATCAGTACTATATTATACTTAGCTTCCATTGCGTTTGCCGAACGCGCTATTAATTTTGAGATTAAGTCATCTTTCTCTTTAAATCTTTATTGAACTGAACAATACGATTATATTGAAGCCTGTTTAAATCTGCAGCAATATTTCTGTACGTTAGTGATTTAATCGTTTTGGATAAAAAAAAAACATGAATGAAAATACAAGTGAAATGACCATGCCTGTTTCTCAGCTTCAAATCCAATGTGAGTACAATATAAAAATTAAAAACTCATATTTATTGATTTGTTTATGCTATTTCTTGTCATAGTTCTCTCGGCTTAAATATTATATTAATATTAATATATTGTAATTATGCAATAGCTTATAAGTTATAATAAATAATAATGTGTAATTGGGCTGGAACCACAGTTTGGATAATTTTTAATGATATTATACGAACAGGTAGACAAAGTCGATATTATGTAGTGACGTATGTAGTATTGTGAGATATGGAACGCCGAATTTGCCTACTTCCCTTAACAATTATACCCTATTAGATTAATATGATTGTCATACCTTATAGATTATTTATACTTCAGTGATATTTAAATGAAAGAAATATTACTTATGTATAATTATTTATTATCAAATGGCATTTACACGCGCTCTTTGACACTGGAAACGTTCCATGTTGGCGAATGTGTTGATTGTGTACACATGCTTAAAAATTACAGTAGAACCTCTCGTTCGCCTTTGAATAGTCCGCTACTCGTATTATCAATACTTAGTATATTGCTTTAAAAATACAATTAGATTTATCAATTTATAGCAGTGGCGGTTCGTGTGTATGTGCACAAGTGCACGTACACTACCTACCCAAACTCAAGAAAAATTGAAAACATAAATCATAATAATACAACTAAACACCTGTAATGTAATTAAGATTATTTTTCAAAATATAAATTCAGAATACTTTGAAAATAATATAATATTTGTATTGGGTTATTTCCACTGCCAAACAGCCGTCCGGTTGTCCGCGACGAAACGGTATCGGCGTGTATTATTATAGTAGTGTAGTTGTGCACATTTGTACAGTGTAAAAATTAAAGCAAGTCGAAACACGCAACCCGCGTTTTAATGGAATTGGTGTGCACATTTGTTTGTGTGCACATAACCAATTAAATTGTTTTTAGCGAATTATTTTCGACGTCGTTGCGTCGTTGCACGTCGGTATCGGCATTATTATGATGTTATAATAGTTTATTTTTACTCTCATTCGTTTATTATATTCCGATTATCAGCTATAATATATATATATATATTATATCGGTTAAGTTTTTTTCGATGTGCACTACCTCGTTAAAAACCCACGAACCGCCACTGATTTATAGTCGGTACTGCCGTTACTGGCATAGATTAAATATATATTTTATATTTATGGTACTAGATATGTATATACAAATATAAAATATAAATTATCTTTTGGAAGTATTGCAAAAGCTATTTCCGGACGCCGTAATTACAAACTAAAAAAAAAAGTATAATTTATTATACATATTTGACTTCTAAATAATGTTTTACTATATATACACATATATATATATGCTTACATTCAATTTTTTAGTGTTAATGTATAGTAAATTATACAATTTAATATTTTACATACTGTAAATTATATTTTTCAATATTTTCTGATAATTTGATTTCTTCTGTGTTCTCACCATACGTCCATACTCCCAGTCTAAAAGTGACGGATTAGAGTGGTTCTACAGTATGCCTATATACGTATTACATATTATATATTTATATTTTTAACATTTAATTAAATGTAGTTTATATACTCCGTTTCATTAGAAGAGATATACGTTTTTTCTTTGGTGGATACGCATTTCTCACAACTTTCGCGCGGAGTGGCTAGCCGCCGCGCCGGGCGATAAAGAGTGTGCAGAAATTTAGCCTTAGTGTTATGAAAGAAAATTATAAATTAATATTGTTATACTTATTTATGAGCACTGACTTTAAGGTTACTGTAATATTTTATTATTGATTTTTAACTGTAATGAGTGTAATGTTTTGACAAAATATCATCTTGGAGCTGGAGGTATCTCAAGGGATTTGAACCTTTTTTACTCATCTATTCATGTTTGCCAAGTTAAATAAATTATATTATCTATAAAATCTTACATGTTTGTAATTGCAATGTTTAGTCATTGTCCATCGTCGTTGTGTTTGACAATGCATAATGTCAATAACTCGAAAATGCGATAAAACAATTTATACAAATATCGTTCATTTCTTTTATACATTCATTATGTTTATATTTGTTATTTTATTGTTTGTTATAATTATTACTATCCATGATTATAATATCTATATTAATATATCATGACTCATGAGTAACCGGACGTTAAAGTCATTGAACACGTTTGTACTCGTAGATATAAATACATTATATTTAATTTATATCCATGAAAAGTACAAAATAGTTAAAACAGTAGGAATTAAAGTAATAAGTATTTACTATTTACTGTATCTACTGGTTTTTGGATGGTTCTTCAGGCATGCTCGGGACTGTCGGGGGTAAGGATAATAAAAACCCTTCCCGATCTTTTATCATATATTCAAATTTTGTTAATAAACTCTAATACTTATTATTTAAATTGTCAATTAATTATTTTTTTATTTTATTAAAGAATTGAATAAATAAAATACTACTCGAAGGAATATAAAATATACCATTTTTTCAACTTAATAGACCAATTTTAATTATTGAAATTTATAAAAAATCAATATTACTTGATGCAGTCGTAGAAGTTAAAGCTATAGGCCTATAGGAAAAATTATAATAATTTGGTTTTAGCTACCAATATCTATTAATACAGTTTTATTGGATATTTTTTTTTTTTTGTTATTAGTTACTAGTATTATAGTATAAAATTATAATAACTCATTGTCCATTATTCATTTAGATTAAGATACAAATGTATAATTTTTTGTATGATCAATACAACAGTTTTATTAGCATTGAAATTAATAATATTCTTAAAAAAATAGAATTGTTTATTTAAAATTTAGTGGACGCCATACCCGCATGTGTTGTCACCGTCTTAGGCCTGGGCTATACGCGGCGGAATCCGCCGTATATAGCCCCCGGGCTTATAACTTCGTTACATGGCAAATTTATGCTCAGCGGATCACTTTTAGCTCCGTTAGTTTAAAAATTAGTGAATCTGATCTATTATGAAACTTGATGGTAAGAAAATTATCTGTGTTCATATGTTAGTTTTTTACGATTATTCAATTTTTAAATAAGTTATAAGAATTTTTAATTTACGATTTATTATGTGCGTATAAATTGTTAAAAAATTGAACAATTGTTAAAAACCAACACACGAACATAATGTTCATACCATTACGTTTTATAATAGGTCGATTCACTTTAATTTATAAACTAACAAAGCTAAACGTAATCTGTTGAAGTATATGTGCTATATTACTTGTAAGACGCGGACAACACATGTCGGTAATTTCGTTTAGTTATTATAATTTAACTATAGTATTATATTATGATTTATGAATATTCCTTACGTAGTTAAGTTTTATTTTTGGATAGTGAAAATTAAACACTCGATTATACTATTCAAAATATGAGATCGAATAATTTTAATAATATGCTTTCAATTATCAAAAAAATATTAACAAATTAATAGGTAAGTACTATACAATGTATCAATGCCAATATAATGTAATAATTATTATTACCAATAATAATCTAATTTTAGTAGTTTATAGGATCAATCGTTCATATTCCTATATCAGTAAATATAGCACGGATAATCTACGTTTTAAATTTGAATTATTTTGGTTTAAAAATATAACTAATTGGTTGATGTTTTTGTATAATATATTTATATACGTTATTAAGTTATTTCAAGTTTAATTTAAAATGCCAATGTTTATTTATTTGTACGGCTTGAACAGTATTTAAGACTAAATTTAGATAATTGTCGGATATCTCTATTATTTTTAAGAATAAAAATATTAAAATTAAATACAGTAGAACTTTCATCTACTTAACACCAAAGGGACCGCTATTTAGAGGTGCCTGTCCAACAGAGGTGGTCGGTTACAGAAGTTCAATACCTTTCTGTAGGTGACCGCCATGGTCATGCAAATTTTAAAAATAAAATACATACCAAATAAATAATGATGGTACAGTTTAAAATTAAAAAAGATTTCTAATAAGGTTTTATAAATTTAAAAAAAAATTGAGTTAAATTCGTTTGTTTAAGATTTATTTTATTATTTGAATAATTATTTTCAAAATACATTTCTGAAGTTTTACGACGTTTTGTAGTTTTCATTTGATCGTTATTATGGGTTCCATAATTTTAAAATATTTTTTTTATTTCTTATTAAGTCGATGGCTTGAGTTCTTCCTATTCCAAATTTATCCGTAAGAAGGGTACGTTTTACAGAGAGTAAGTGAGTTGATTCCCGGTCATTATTAGGTATATACGAGTTGATTCCCTATTGTTGTATATCAATAAAAACTTATATAAAATGTAGGAGCAATGGGACTAGAAAATCTAAGAAAAAAAAAACAATTTTTTTAAGACAAGTCATATGGAGGTATACTGGTAATCTCACTACCAGCTATCTGCAATTTTTAAAAACAATATGTTATACATTTTTTCCAAATTACTCAATCTTTTAATAATAATTTTTTATCTAATTACTAAAGTTTTTTAGTAAATAATAAATATAATATAGTACAATAGATAATCAATAAATACAAATATGAAAAAACTAAAAAGAATAACATATTTGAGAAACTTGTCAGCCAACCTCCTTGTGGTGTTTCTTGGGCTACGCTAATAGGCTGAATATTTGAATAAATATTGAAAAAAATATATAATGACCCAGGAATCAACTCGTATATACAGTCGTTCTACATGTACTCACATTTTCTTAAAATGAAAAAATCTAAAAATTTAACGATTTGATTTTTCCCGTTAAAGTTAGATGTTTTGTTTTCGTTTGTGCACCATTATAACTATAATTACATACTTCGAAACGTTTTCAACATACATTGAATAGTGAATACTAATGATAAAATACATTGTCACACAGGCACGGACAAGACGTGTTCATCGCGTTTTCGACATTATAAATGCTCGTTAAAATAAACTGTCAAAAATAATTTAACATTTTTCTATTTTCATTTGACATATTATGTATAAATTTTGACCGTTAATGTATTTTTCTCATAACATTCGACAGGACCAAAAAAATTGACCGTTACATAGAGATGACTGTCCTATAGTGGCAAAACTGTTCGCCCAAGAATATTATATTTTTTGACCACATTTCTATAAAGTACGACGACGATTTTATTAAATCAATGGCATTTAATTATTATAAATTATAAATTTAACGACTATTATTTGACGATTTATATTTTATATATTTATTTTTTTATTTTTTTGAATTTACTATATTTTTAACACAAATATGCATTCTTTTTTATTCTTAACACATATAATAGGTATAATAAACTAATAAATGATTAATATTTATAATTGTACAAATATAGCAATATAACAATATATTTTTGGAGAGTAATAAACGCCGCCTACTTGTGTACTCTCTAGGTAATAATGCTAAATGACTTAAAAAACTAATTTACACAAATAAATAATAAAGTGACTCCCAAAGTGTGTATTATAAAAATGTGTTCAAAAAGTGCTATAATATTTTTAGGTAAAAAGGTAAAGTAGTTTTAAAATATTTGGGCGAAAAGTCATTTTTGCACCAAGAGTTCCGCCCGTCCTATAGAAGTGACCGTTAACGGAAGTTTTATTGTAATTGATTTTTTAAAGTACAGCACGACCTACACCAAAAAAAATGCCGCTTCTTACATAATACTACCCTAGGCATAAGCTTATGTATTTAAGAATTAAAAAAACTTTATTATTAACTAAATTAGGTAATTAAATATTCAATCAGTATCTATTTGAAGATATGATTATTTTATTAAATTTTATTTCTGTTTATAGGGCCTCAATCGTCTCCAGCTGTAGTACCACAACCAATGGGTCCTAGTAGTACATCAACTTTATGCAATGTATGTGGCAATTACATTCATACAAGTACATCAAAGAAAGCTAAATCTTCTGCTTGGTGGAGTTGTATACTGTTGTGTATCTGTGGGTAAGTATAAAAAAATTTATAAATTTAGATTCTAAACGGAGTGAAGAATATATTGATTTTACAATGATGTAGTTTTTTTTATGTCTGTCATTATATTTTAGAGTAGAAATAATGCTTTGATTTTGACTTCAGCCCCTCTTTGAAAAGGAAAATTCATCTAGTTGGTACTTTGGTGGGTTAAAATTAAATGAAATTTCAAAAGCATCAGGAAAAACTCTAAAAAAAAAAAAACGAATAAACGGGAATTTTACGCATAATCAATTTTCGACAAAATCGATTTTTTATTTTGCTGAAAAACAAATCATTGTAAATATTGCAATTTTCACCAAATGTTAAAATTAGCGTTATCTATTTACGATTAAATGTTTAAAAGATTTTTCTAATTTTTTATTCTTTAATACCGATTAAAAAAACTTGGCTTTCCAAAAAATCTTTAAAATTTAATACAAGGTTTATTATAAATTGTTCTTATTGTAGTAAAAAAACAAAAATCGTTAGTCATAATTTTTGTTTATAAGCATTTAAAGTTCAAATGTTTACGAAATGTCAAAATCGCGAAAATTTGCAAAGAACTTTGAAGTTGAAAATTCATAACATTTTTGTTATTTATACTTAAGTTTAAAAAATCGAACACAAGGTTCTCCATAACTTTTTCTTTAATCAACCGAAAAAAAAATATTCTAGCGTCAATATAAATAAAAATGTATGAACGTATGAAATTAAATTTTTTACGAAATCACGTAAAATAACGATATATTTTAATTTAAATATAGATAATAATATAATATATCCTACTAATAATTTATCTTAGACTCACAAATCATTTCCGTTCAGAATCGTTTTTCGTATGCAATGATACCTGTCATTGCAATCAAATTTAACACATCCATTAAAATGACCTACTTACCATTTCTACTATACAGCAGAGCAATACTCACTTGCCCACGCTTTTTTTTTATTGTTATAAATTATAGTAAATTTAGTCAACATTTTTTTTATTTATACAGTATGATCATAATTTCAGGGAATACTCAATATTTTGGCCGGGTGGTCATTTATTTTTGTTAATTTGCACTTTAATACCTCATAGGTTCCCAAAAAACTTATTTCAATACAAAATCGTCTGGTCAAAATATTTAGTGTTACCTTCAATCATTGTGTTCACACTGTATAAACATGTATTGTTTTATACATGTTTAGTATTTTTAAAAATTAAAAGCTTTCTAGGTGTTTAAACCTTTCTATGTACAATAATATTATATTTTTAAGATGTTTTTGTGGATGCTGTCTAATTCCTTGCTGCATGGATTCTTGTAATGTTGTCAACCACAAATGCCCAAAATGTAACACTTTTTTGGGACAGTACAGACCATAAACTAAACTACAACAATATAGTTGTATCATCATTTTTCTATTACTTATGTTATTATTTATTAAAAACGACAATTGAATAAAAGTAATTTTCAATTTTTCATGTAGTATGGTATTTATATATATATATATATATAAAAATTGTTTTTTATTTTTTTATTTTACATTCAAGCATATGTAATAATATTATATCAATAAATTTAAAAATAAGGTACCATAATATAATTTTTCCACTGATTGTATAAAAAATAAATACTTTTAATTGAACAGTACGATATGATGTTAAATTAATTTTGTTTTTGTTTTTAAAAAGATGTATTAATTTATATTTTTTATAATGTACTTCTGAAAACGTTAAATAATATATTTAAAATAGAGTAGTTTGTTTACAAACTGTGATATCCAATACCATTATTTTAGAATAAATGATGAAGACTGTAGAAGTATAATAGAGCACAAAGTCAAAAGAAAGGGTCAAAAATGTTTTAAATATTTCTTTTCAATATACACAAACACAAATAACAATAGAATATAATTATTGTATGTCAAAATAATCAGAAAATGTTTCATTAGTCTTAATTTTAACTCTGTATGAGTAAACATTGAAAATGGTTGCTATGCATAAATAATTTGTGTTCTGAATTATTAAAAGAATTATGACATATTAATTTTTAATTAGATAAGTAATAATAAAATAAACTTGAAGGTAGTATCTAAAAAAATAAAAAGACAGATAAAGAAAGATATACCTGCTCAAGTGATAAAATTATGAAAGTACATTGACTTTTAATGTCCAAATTCAACAGGTTTTGTTGGTGTTTTTAGGAATCATTTGACAATAATAAACTTTAAGGTTTTTTTATAATTTCTTGTTTTATAGATTATTATTGTAGTGTTGTACTTGGGACGGGGGTAAATATGTCGTAAAATAATAATATAAAATTAATTTAATTTGTTCAATATAAACGTTTTTGAATGACAATTTTGTGACTTTATAAAAAATATTTTTAGAGAGTTTTAAAAATCAAAGGTTCCACTGTACTTTAAACTATTAAGTTATAATTATTAATTGGTTATTTAAGAATATATGGGTATTTTATCTATCTTTTTTTGTTTACTTATTTATTTATTTAACATATAGATTAATATTATTAATATAAGATTTATATTTTAATCGTCTTAAGGTTTAAGTGGATGTCTGCGCGTACAAATGTTTCTACTGATTTGTTATCTCTCTTTAATCTGCGGGCTATATATCAAATTGTTGGTTAATAAAATTAATCTTTTGATGTTAATTTAAGTTTTAGAGTGGATCAACGTTTGTTCAAACCTAGTAAGTATATCCAAAACCGTTAACTGTGTTTGAACGTTATTAGGATTTATACTATATTTCAATTCTTGACTGATAACTTAGAGGTAAGATTTGTAAGTTATTACAATTAAAAATGCTTATATCTCATTTTTATTTTATAATATAATGTACATATAGTTTGTACTAATGACACTGCAGATAAATATAATGACATTAACATATTGTGTTTACTGTTTATCTTTAAATTAGTTAATTGGTCAGATCTTCTAATACTAAATCTAATAGCACAAAATTTGTTCTGCTGAATGCAAATTAGCCATGTTGCACGTGATGAGAGAGAGAAAAAGAAAACAAATAATGTGCCGCAAACGTCCTCTTGAGGATATCTTCTTCTTCTGTCTTATATTAAATTCTTTAGCATAGTGGTTTTTGTTACTCTTAAAAAAATTAGAATTATGTTTCACAATTTTTAAACTCTACTGAAATGTTGATTATTGAGTTAGATTTCTTCAATTTTTATGATGATCAATATATTTATCAATCAAACGCTTGATGCAGTGGACTCTGATTTGAGTAAACACACATATATATATATATTTAATTTCCTACATTTTATACTAATCTTGATTAAAAACATTAATCAACAATTAGAAATTTAATGCATTTGTTGGAATTGATTGTTTTTTAATATAATATTGGTTTATTTTTCGGTAAGTGGGGTAGTAAACTTATCATGACCTAGGGCACCAAAGCTTTAAACTATCCTGCGAGAGAAATTGCCAATTTTGTACATCCTATACAATTAGTCGAACTTGTTTCGATCACAGGGTGGTGAATGAATAATATACTTCAATACGTATATAATACTTTCTCAGGTAATATTGTATAACTGAGTATTTTTAAACGGAAGCGCTATAGTAGGCATTAAATCGTCAGTTATTTATTATACTGATATTTAGAGGTAACCTAAAATTTATTTTTGATTTTTCTACTCGAAAAAATATTATTTTACACCTTTCATTTTTAAATTTTGCTACAATGTGCAATACATTTTGAATTTCATAAAAATATGTAGAAATATGTAATGATCATTAAATATGTAGAAATATGCATAAAAATTTCGTTAATAATTTCAAACTAGTGTAATTTGTACAAATTATTGATAAAAAAATTATGTTACATAAAATCATCCGCGCTTTAAATATTACAATTAATTTGAAATGAAAACTTAGTAAATAGTTATAAGAATGTACTTAAAAAATTATAACAAAATATAGTAAAAATATAAATAAAAGTAAATAGTAAAGAATTAAAAAGTTATTACATTAAAATTGTTATTCTAGTGAAACATTGTTTGTAATGCCTCTTAAAAATAATAAATATAATTCTATTTTCATCATAATAAGATACTAATTTTAGAATTCTTTTATATGTTATCTAACCTTTTATTATATTTTTTTTCGGTGGTTTTCCATCATTTACTAATTGTTCATAAAAAATGTCTCTTTCTGTTTGAATTTTTTTAAGGAAATTTATAAACGACCATATTGTTGGGTTAGTCATTAGCAGGGCTCGGGACTTAAAGCATTTACTTATTTTTATGGATTGACTTAAAATGTATCAGAGTGCTATGGAAGTGTATGTCATGTTACAACACATTTAATTATGAAATTTGAAAGTGCTTTTTTTTTGCTTTTTTCAACGATTTTTCAAAAAGATGCTTATATCCAGTTTTTCTGATTATTTTTGCTTTTTTGACGAGTTTTTCTATTTTTTATGGGTGTTCTTGTAATGTTGTTTATGAATTTATGAAAGATTTTAAATTAAAAATAATTCTTATTTTATCTTTGTTATCGCTTAGTCCGTCATCTTCCGCGGCATTATTGTAGGGTTAACAAAAATATTCCAACGCTCAAAATAGAACTGGATTTTGGGGAATTAATAATTGAGTTCATGTTTATTAGTTTATAAAAATAATATTATTTGACCGTCTGGGGTTACAATCGTGATAAATATAGTAATTAAATACAAATAATGTTTTGATATCCGAATTTAGTTATTTAGTAGTCGGTTATCGTTCACGTTCGTCGCGTTGTTTTCGTTGCCGTATTTCTTTCGTCGTTGTATGTGTCCTAATACTTCGACATTCACCGTATTTTTTCGTCGTCGTTTGTGTTCGAGTTTTAAAATTAATATGGGAAAAGAAAAATTATCAACTAGTGCTTCTCTAAAAAGATACATTACTGAATTTGGATCTGACATTTTTTCCACAGACGGGCATGTCTTATATTGTAAAATGTGTGAAATAAAAATTAAATTTGAAAAAAAATATAATATATCCCAACATTTGAAAACCGAGAAACATCAAAAGAGTGTCAAACGTCAGAATGATCAAAAACAGAGAAAATTACAGCAACTACTAACTAACCAAAATTCAGCAAAATCCGATTTTAACATGGATTTATGTCAAGCAATGGTATCTGCTAATATTCCCTTAAACGAGCTTTCTAACAATACATTTCGAGCATTTTTAGAGAAATATACTGGTAAAAATATTCCTATGGAAGCAACATTACGTAAAGGTTATATTGATGCTATTTTTAATGCTAATATGGATAAAATTAAAATGGAAATAAGAGAAAATAAAATTTGGGTGTCGATTGACGAAACATGTGACGTAGAAGAAAATCTTTTGGAAAATCTTTAAGCAATAAGGAAAAATGTCTCCTATAATAAAATTTGATTTTTTTTATAATTTAAAGATTTATATTTTTTTTTTTAATCATTTTTAATTTGTATCAATACATTTTTTTTTTTCATTAAATATTTTGCTCAAATTCAAGTTTTTTAAATGCTTATTTCAGTGCTTATAATGATGTTTTTAAGAGCTTTTTTAAGCGCTTATTTTAATGATTTTAAGTGCTATAAGTCCCGAGCCCTGGTCATTAGTAATGCCCATTTGAATATTTAGCAGCTTCGGCATCGTTATTTGTACGGTTTTGATTTGTTAACATCCTTTATAACTATTTTTAATGTATTAACTATTTAATTTTTTACTATGTCTTGTAATAATTTTTAAAGGTCATTTTTAAAACTAACTATTTACTAAATTTTCATTTCAAATTAATTGTAATATTTCATAAAATTGTAATTTTAAATATATAGAAATATTAATTGACGCTAAACCAAGCTAGCGCCAAAACATTCGTGTCTGTTGTCTGAAAACACACGTCATTGTAAAATAAATACATTAATTGCGCTATTAAGATTATAAAACAAATAAAAAAAAGGAGCACTGAGATATTACCTATATCATTGCAAAATACGCGCATATACGTGTCATCACTTATCAATCATCTAATTATTATGTTGTGATGAACACGTTAAACACCTAACGCGATCCGTTTTCGTTTGATATTTTGACATAGTTATTCCATATTCAATAATTACACGTTCAAGTACCTATTCATATATTTATATAATATAGTATTTTTTTAAAGAAATCATAATATTATTAATATAATATAGCTAGTATTAGTAATACTAAACGCGAAAATAAGATCAACTATGTCATCAATTCCTCCCCAAAATATTCAATGTAAGTAAAAAACTAACTTGATTAATTTGCTTTTCTTATAATAATTTTTTTCGTGTTTATTCTTTTACATATTTATATAAATTTATAAAAATCGAAACAAATAATATGTTCTATTTTTAAATTGTCTAAGTATTGGGAACCTTCCCTCGGCATATTTAAAGTTTTAGAGGTTTTATTTGATGGGAAGCTATATTTTGATTGGCCCTTTGATAAACAATAAATATTTTTGCTCCTATATCATGATTTTTTTCTTAGCGCTCAAATCCCTTGACCTTCATCGTAGTATATATGCCTATTATTGCAATATAAATCTTTTTAGGTACTTATGTTCTACAAACCATGTATACAAATATAATACTAACAATAGTCTACAATAAGAACCAGTGGTGGATCCAGGGGGGGCCTAGGGCCTCGCTCCCTCCCCAGACCTCTTCGAAATTCTTTTTACTTACAACAAATATTTTAAATTATGTGATAATTTAATAATTATAATTAATTACATAATATCTATTTTGGAAATCATTGGGAATGTTATTGCCGTTATTGGAATGAAAACAGATAAAATTAACATTAAAATAAACAATGTAAATATCATTATAATGTATACATGTTTATAGAATTTTTCATATTATATAATTTTGTGAGCATAATATTTAGTATTTGATGTTAGGCCTTACAAATATAATATAACTGTCAAGTATCCTCTGCTGAATCCCTTACTGTAAATAGGTATTCTCTTTTGTGATCACTCCCTCTCAAAAAAAAAAAAAAAAATTATAATTATAACACAATTAACTTACTTATATGATTTATTTTTTAAAATATTATTTAAAATTAAGGAATAGGGGAAAATTATATAAATATATCGCTGTGGTCGTATTAAATAGATGAACATAATAGGTATAATAATAATATAATACAATTATAGATATAGACTTTACTTAATATGGCTTTATATTACTTTTTTTCACCCTTAAATAAAATTTTATTTAATAGTGAAACCACTATCAACTTTTGATTTTTAAATGGCAACCTACATTTAAAATGTACTAAATTAATAGGGCTATTTTTTTTATAAATTTTAACGTTCAAATTATTATTTTTCGATAATTTATTAGCAAGAAATAGCTGTTCAAAGTTGGGCGGTTTTAATTTTTATATAATACTTTTTGTTTCACATAAATATAATCACACCTATGTAATAAAATCGTTATCGACTATCGACGTGTGAAGAACTTAGTACTTGTAATTACTAACGCCTCACAGCTGTAATAACTTGTAGAACAACGAACACCTAAAAACCTCAAACCACTCAACTTTGAACAGCTATTAGGTATTCACTAACGAGTAACGGTTAAATAAAAAATAATAATTTTAACTTTAAAATTCATAAAAAAAATAGTCCTACTATTTTATAAAACTTTAAATATAGGTTAACATTTTAAAATCAAAAGTTAATAGTAATTTCACTATTAAATATAAGAGTTAAAAAGATAAAAATGTTACATACTTTTAGAAAAGCATGAAATTAAAAGTGTTGAAATAAAGTCAACACTTGTTGAAATAATGAGTGTTTAATGATAAAATAGTCACTCTGTATTATAATTTTAGATTACTTTTTTGTGGTTGTTTAGGGGTTCAATCGCCTGCACTTGCACCACCATTAGGCCCTAATAGTACCCAAGTTATATGCACTTCATGTGGTCATTCAATATTTACCAATACTTCTAGAAAAGCAAAAGCTGCTGCTTGGTGGAGTTGTGTACTATTAAGTATCTGTGGGTGAGCATTAAACCGAAACTTATTATTTATTTTTTATGAAATTATTATTCTATTTTTTACTATTCTTATAGAATACATTTTTTTTTTATTGTTTGAGCGGATAGTGATTAATTGTATATGTACAATTATATTCATTTTTAGATGTTGTTTTGGATGTTGTCTAATTCCTTGCTGCTTGCACTCCTGTAATGTTGTCAACCACACGTGTCCAAATTGTAACGCATATTTAGGACAGTATAAACCATAAACTATATATATATATTGACAATATATGTGCATAGTAATAAAATAATGTAAAATTAGAAGCGTTTTCTAAAAAAAAACAAATATTAATTTTAACGCTATAATACAATAAAATAAAATATAATATAAAGTTATCAGTTTTTAAAAAAGATATAGAAACGAATAACGATTTTATAAAAAAAGTTTCTCTTATAAAAATTGTTTTTTCAAAATATTATTTTGGAAATAAATAAGCAGTATACAAAATATATTTTTATTCTAATTAATGTGTAGTTTTTATACATCATTTTAAATCACCGTGCAGTAGAATAATGGTTATAAATAATAAGATATACAGGTTTTATTTAAATTTTTATTTAAATTTATTTTTATATGTTTACTTAAATAGTTAATGGTACTTGTCCGTTATCTTGACTGTCGTATTTCAAGGTGATGAGCCGTTTTTATTTGATTAAACTAGCGTTCTAAAAGCAATAATTAGTATAGGCATTAGGTAGAGGTACCTACCAATATAATATATTAAATCCGCTCGTTTTATCTATATTCTAGCTACAGTAGCGTATCTGAAGCTTATTTAAGGAGAGGCGAATTTGTATCATAGATTGACAAATACTATACTATATTCTATGAATAATGAATAAATATATAATTCAAGTAAAAAAAAAACCCAAGGGGGGTAATCGCCACGTCGCCCTCCTTCCCCTCAAATCCACCACTGTCTATATACAGACAATACATACGTGACTATAATAGTTAACAAATAACTCCGAATTGCAACTGCATACGAACCGAGGCTCTCCGAGAACTCTCAAATCCCAATTAACCTTAATATAGAATGGGCTGTATTTGCTTGCCGAAAAAAATGTTACGAATTGCATGCAATCTCATAAAGGGGTCTGGTTTGTCTGTTGTCTGAATTGCATCATACCGTGTACCTACAAGTTTATTTATCATACTGCATTGCTGCATTTATGTGCACAACTTAAATTTTTTTCTGGACTTTCCTAATTTTTAACGTATGTATAAAAACGATTATGATTTAGTTTTTAGATTAAAATATTTTGTTTATCCAAGTAGGAACCAAGTAAACTTTTTACCTGTAAACTGTTCCTATTGTATACTGTATAGTGTCTTGTGGTCTTTTTCATAGACATACGTATCTGTTTGTCACTTAATTGTGTGTAGCTGAAATTTATAAGTATTATTAAATTAGTTTAAAATAGATATAAGAAAGGTAAGAGCTACGCCCCTCCGACCATAAATAATAGTAATATAATAATATAATTTAGATCAAATGAAGACATCATATTAGGTATCATTTGTGTATGTTTTGATGATTTTAAATTTTATTGCGCAATGATATTGAAAGGTGAGTTTGTTATAAACGTACGCCCGTGTAAGGCTTACGTAAATTTAAATGTAAAGTAAAGTAAGGTTAATTATTTTATTTAATACAATTATATACAGAGCATGCAATTCGGACAGATCCCTCTAAGAGATGGCATACAATTCAGATGCACCGTTAGAACGAATTGAGTTCTTGGTTATTTTATAAGTATATTCTAATATTGAGTTCCCAGTGTTCCTACTAATTTAAAATATAAACCAAATATTAATCGAGTAATTGAGTTCAAATTTATTGAATCTCGACAAACTTTAAAATATATATGATCGTTCCCACTTAGGACTTACCTTCTGATTTTGGACCATCTATAACAAAACAATTATACAGGTGTGATTAAAAATGTTTTTGTGTTAATTTTGAAAATTCAATTAACGTGAGTTATAATAATTAGGCAATTTATTTGTTTAATATAATAATTGAATTGAACATCTTGTATTGATAGAACCCTGTGTAGTAAACTTTTTACATAATGTATTTGTAACATTTGTCTATAGATAATAAAATCATATTATTTGATTTGTATAGCTACTTACAATTCATTTCATTAATTACCTATGTGAGTACTTACTTTTCATTTTTACGTACCTATACAATCTTAATTTTTATTCGACGAAAGTTATTCAAATGATAAAAAAAATATCACAATCGACTCCGTATCTGTATTAGCACAATATTACATATAGCCATATAGGTATTACAGGTATAATATATTTAGCGACGAATTAAGAGTTAAAGACGCCGGGGCAAAATAAATTTTCCAAGTAATAGGTTATTGGTACTAAAAATAGTTGAAGCCGTTCTTAACATATGAAAATTATGACGCTGGGCGGAAGTTACGCCTTTTGTCCCCCGTTAAACACGGCTCTGTAATTTGTATATTATATTTTTCGTTTCGCAATCGTGGACTCAATTGGCATATTTTTCGTTTGAACACGGAGTCAATTGGTATAGCTACCTAATATTATTTTGTTCCCGTTTACTGCAGTGCATTCATATGTACAGGACTCGTTTGCATACACCGAGAATTGGTTAATACTAAATACAGTAGGGATCAAAACAGAAAAAAACAAAATCCAAATTATGGTTAGGAAATATATTTATTATATTTTAAATATTGATAGTTAGATATATTATACTACAGTTATATATATATTTTTTAAGAAATATATAATCTAGCTATGCACAATGACATAATAAGAATATATGCTAAAAGCAAAAAAAGAAAAAAGTTAAGGGAAGAAACCATTTTGCAGAAACTTCTTTTTACTTAAAAATTACAGTTAAATTTAATATATAAATCGATGGTGACACATTTATTGAATACAAATAATATATTTATAATTAATAATTATGAACCGTCTGGTTCATATTTGTATGAAACGAATTTCACATTTTAAATTATAAATGTAATCTTAATATTCTTAATAAATTTAACTATATTGACACATTATTAATTGTTAATCGTTATAGTTTTTTTTTACTGATAATAACACATTTATATTTTTTGTTAACTAAAATGAACTTCTTAGGAATTAACCGTAAGTGGTTAGTCAACTGTTTATAGTAGGTATATAGTAATAAACTAATAAATATTAAATATATTAATTTTGAGTTTTGAAACAAAATACTTACCCAAAATTTTAATTGTCATTAGAACAGACAGAAGTAGTTTATATGGTAATATTGGTAATGTGTTTATAGATGCCATACGGCTATACGACTATATGTAAATATGTATAATATGAATATATGTAAAAAAATATTGTGAATGCCACGTGATGTATACCTATCGATGAGTATCTATTATTGTTAAAAGAGAAATACATAGATCACTCGAATAATGTTTTATTAGTCATCGATGATGTTAATTAAGTAATTAATAAGATAGAAAGGTCAAAGGTCTTTTATAGACTCATAGTAGTCTTATAAAAATATCATACAAATTCAGAAAAGGGGCGGGTTTTAACACTTACTGAGAGGGAGGGCTATTGAGGTTCAAGGATTTACTTAGCTAAATTTTAAATCTATATAAAATTTTAATTCGCATACTTATGTTTTTACTCCAATGTCATACATGTATCATTTGTTCTTTTTATGTATTTTTTTCATAATAAAAACATATTTTAAAATATAGTTATATTGCTATAAATTTGCATCCGAAACCATTTAACCATCTTTATAATATATATACATAAAAGTAATAACAAAAATTAACTTTTTATTTAAAACAATATTTTATAATAATTATTTATAAATCATAATACTCGCTTTGGAAAAATGATAGCTTAGTCCCAAGGGAGGGGGGATTAATGCCTCCATAGCCACCCCCTTAAACTCGCAACTGGTTCAGAACGATTACGATACATATACAGTACACATATATAGTCTATTAATGTATAATATGTAATATACAGTGATTGTTCCGTGGCAAATTAATATTTGTATGTCATCACGACATAATTATAACGACAGTAATAATTGTTATTTTAAATTATCTATAAAAAAAGATATAACAATAATAACAATTATTTTTAATTTGTACTTATGTCTCATTGTATTTCGACGTCTGCCGCCCAGTATCGAACATAAAATTTAATTTATAAGTCATAATTGTCTCGTTTTTTTCCAATATCGTGCAAATGTGTATTAAGTACCCTAAATTTACCAATGTGTATTTAGACAATGTTTTTTTTAAACTAATGTCAATTTAAATCGGTGAATAGGTGTAGATTTATAATTGTACATTTTGTACATCGTTAATGCAGCAACTATATATCATATTACATCATATACAAGTACACTCTCACATCCCTCCTATATGTACATCACATAATAGGTACTTGGTATATACACGTGAAATTATCGTTCCGACAACAAATAGTGTAATGGACGACGTCGACTTTGCCGACGGTGGGCGCTCAGAATTTTTCGAAACCGACTATGACGACAACCTACACCGCCGGTCGTCGTCGACAATAGCGGACACGTTGGACTTGGCAGTGCGCCGACCGGCGACTGCGGTGCAATTGCGCCCGTTGGAACGGTTGAGCGGACGATGGACGTTTCGGTCGATGCCGCAGGACGTCAATTTGACGGCGTACGGCAAACAGTTTTCCGGCGAGCGGCCGTCGTTTCGCGTGGAAATGGAGTGCGACGTCGTGGACGCGACTACCGCCGTCAAGGGCTTCGTCGACGAGGAGACGACGCAGACGCCGGACGGCGGCATACGGTCGTCCGGCGCCGATGCGAAGGATTCGACAGCCCCGCCGGGTCGTCGCAACGTGTTCGTCAGACAGTGCGTCGCTTATGCCGGACGCGTCTTTACTTGGGATTTCTATAGGACCGTGTGCTTGTACTTTTTACCAATCGTCACGTTCCGGAACCGTAAGTGATCGACGTGCACGATGATTGGAGGATCCGTAGGTACCTAATAACAACACGGTCCGATGGTCATGAACTCGTGAACCACGATTGTATTATTATTGGACGAGCTGCGGTGTTTGGAATTTGGACGGTGCTCACGCAGTCGACTCTTTATCCATTACATTTTATCTATAGTATTTGACTACTTATCTATACCTACCGATTGTCGTTATGGCATAATGCTCATTATTAAGTATAACCAGATTGTAATACACGCACGACATTTGTGGAGATTGAATTATTATTTATAGATCATCAATCAACTACATTTTTGTTGCAAAATAACATTTTAAAGACCTTAATATGTCTGCTCATTATATATATATAATACACGTTATACACACACTGTTACACATAATTCCTTTAAATATATTTATATTGATGTATATTTTAATTATAGTGTAGTCTTGAATATTTAGGTATACTATAAAATTATAAATAATAAAATGTTGTATTGTTTGTATTTACAAGTTTCTAAGTTTCTTAATACTACTATTGACGTGTTTGAACATTGTTGTCCCTCAATTCAGTACCAACTGGCTGCTGTACAATAGAGTACCTGTGAACTATGATGAGGATCTAGCACAGGAGAATGCAAATGCAATATATATTACCACAATAACACATTTACGATAGCCAGTACACCTAATATTTTTAAGAAGTTTCCATGTTTATATGATTCGGTCAAGTTTAGTTTTTTTATTTTTTTACAAAGTATTTTTTTTTCTAAATTTAAATATATTTTAATAAAAATTATAACGTTTGCAACAAGATAATATGTAAATAATTGTTTATAACGTATAGGAATTATATGTTTATATTTTTTACACAGTGTAACTCAGCATTAAAATATGATGAATAATGAAGCATAGTTCTTTAAGGTATAAATAGGTAGTAACTTAACCTGAATACAAGTAATCAATCTGTTCAGTATTAATTACAGTAAAACAATGGTTAAATTTATTTAATTATTTCAATAGTATATACTTATTATCTTGGTTATGATAATAAAAATAAAAACCTTATACATATAATATATTTACAGATAAAATGAGTTTAGATTTATATAGCTATAATAAGCTTTAATTCAAACAGAATATTATATTAAATTCATAATCATAAAGTTAACTTATTATAAATACACATAAGTAATCATTTTTTTTCATCCTTTTGGTTTATTTTTAATAAAATAATTATACAATGTTTAAAAATTACATTCCAATAAAATATTTAACTTTATATATAAAACATAAGGGTAGTTCATTCATCATAAAAATTGTTATAACTTAAGAATTAATTTAAATGTGAACTTAGTAAGTTATATAAACTATCTAAATGTGTATTATCTTGAGTTAATATAAAACTTTTCATTTGACTTTCCAAAAGTTTTTTAGTCTTTTTCTTACTTAATCCAGTATTTTTAAGATTTTTCACTTTTTTATCTTCCAATGTATCATTTATTTTACTCTGTTTGTCAGTAGTAATGTTTTGAGTTTCATAGCTAACAGAATTACTCTTAGCTTTTTTTTTTTTTGTTACTTTTACAGATGTATTGTCATCTTCATTTGCTTGAATATTTTTTGACACAGATTCTAATAATGAATCACTTTTTTTTTTTTTATCTTTCACAGATAAATCACTTAAGTTAACATCTTCTTTATGTTTGGATTTTTTCTTTTTCTTTATCTTAGCCTCTGATAAATTACCATCAGAATTTTTATTCTTAGAATCATATGATTCAACAGTCGAATCATGAACTTTTTTTTTCTTTTTTGAAGGAGGATGATCACTTAAAGAATCATCTAAAGCACTTATTATACTATCTAAGAGAATATCTTTAGTTTTTCTTTTTTTCTTCTTTTTTTTTATATTATCACTTGTTACTTCATCTACAATTGATATTTTTGGAGATTTTGATTTTGTATGCAATTGTTCTTTGATTTCTTTCTGTTTATTTAATTTTGTTGGAATATTAATTTTCATAGTTTGTTCTAATAAATCAGCTTTTTTAGTTTTCTTAAGTTTTCGTTTTTTCAAGATCTTTTTTATAACATCTTTCTCATTATCAGTATTCTCATCATCAGAAGGTTGTGTATTTATTTGTGACGAATTAAGTTTTTGGTGTATATTTAAATTTGACACATAAGGTTTTGATTTACCAATAGAAATGTTTAAGTTATTTAAAACATCCTTTTTATTTTTAGCATTAAGTAAAGGTTTATCTTTTGTTATTGTGTCATTAATTTCAGATGCATTTAAGTTGGTCTGTGAAACAGATAACTTTAGTTTTTTATTATTACGTTTTAAAGAAGTCAATACTTGATTTATTAAAATATTTTTTTTCTTTTCTTCGTTTACCAATGGAATTATATTTTTTTTTCCAGATGATTTTATTTTTGATTTCTTTAAATTTACATCAAATGTTTCATCATCAGAACTTGAGCTTGACACATTTGTAGTATATACTTTTAAAAATGGGTTTGAAATGTCTTTATTTAATTCTCCATTATTTTTATTTGGTTTTGATACATTTGAAGTTGGTTTTTTTCTAGAATTTTTTTCATTAACCCGTTTCTCATCAATATTTTTGTTTTTAAGATCGGTAACTTCATTATCACTACTAGAATCTTTGTCTAAAATATGTTTAATAATATCCATCTTATTAACAATTTTATTTGACAATTGAGGAAGTACAGATGTTTTATTAACTTTTTTTTTTTTACCTTTTTTAAATGTTTTTTCATTTGATAACAAATTATTATTATTGCTTGTGTTACAACTATCGGTTTCTGATATATTAATAGAGTTATGTGTTGTTTTATTTGATTTAATTGACTTTGAAGATAATTTAGAAGTGTTACAAAAAAGTTTAGATGACGAATCACTTTCATCCGTACTGCTATATATTTTACTACAAAGAAGTGATTGACTTTTAGGTTTTTCATTCAAATGGCTTGTATTTATTTGTGATTTTGATATATTTTGTCTTAGTTTTGAATAAATTTCATCATCAGAGCTACTTGTTTCATTTTCAATTTTTTCATTAACAACAATTGTATGGCTAAAATCTTTTATAGGTAATTTAAGATTTCTACTACAATTACTATCTGAATCGGATATCATTGATAATGTAGGTTTCAAACTTTCTTTAAATCTTTTATTTTTAATTTGGTTTTTACCGTCATCTGTATCTTTTTTTTTAATATTCTTAGTACTCAAATTTAATTTCAACGAATTTTTAATTGCTTGTTCATTTGAATTTTTGCAATTATTAAGCATTTCTTCATCTAAATTATTTTCATGTTGAGTATACACTGTGTTTTCTTCTTGATTGTCTTTACTACATTCATTATTAGAATTAACCAAATGTTTGGTAATATTAGCAATAGGTTTCATCTTATTTGTACTAATTGAATTTAAAATTGCATTTACTATTTCATTTGATTTTTGATGTTTTTTAGTTGCTTTTTTAGATTTTTCAGGTTTCTTTGAAAATGAATTATTAACCGAGATGTTTTTTTGTCCAAGTTCACTGTCATTTATATTAGAAGCACCTTGATGGCTATTATTATGATTTATTTTATTACCACCATCTGAATTTTCATTACTTTTAACAGAATCAGCAATTACTTTAAGTTGATTATCATTATTGTTATCGTTATTTTTACTATTTTCTAAAATGTTTAAAGATTGAGAAAGTTTATCTTTAGCTAACGGATTAGGTAATTTAACGGAAGTCAGTGACTTTTTTTTTTCAATACTTTTTTTAGTCAAATGTTTTTTTAATTGTTCTAATTGCTTATTTCTAATCAAATTGATGCTATTTACAGAATTTTCAGAATTTGAAATAGGAGTAGAACTAAATAATGGACTTTCAATGTGATTATTATTGTTAATGCTGTTACGAATACTGGATGATGGTCTAGTAGATTTATTTTTATTGCCTTCTTTGAAGCTGGATAACATAGTTTTAATTTTAGAAGAAAATTCAGAATCACTTTCAGAAAATTCTGAAGAACTATTAGCAGTATCCTCATGTTGTATAGCAGTATTGGTCATTACAGGTGATTTGTTAGTAGATTTATCATCACATAATTTAGAACTAGTTATCATATTGTTCATTTCAACTGAAGATTCAGAATCACTTGATGAAAGTTTTGAAGGACTTACTGTAAGATCTACTTTTTCTGCATGTTCAATAGTATTAATTAATATTGGTGATATTTTAGCAGATTTATCAGCACATATTTTAGGCATAGTTATATTGTTCATATCAGTTGAAGATTCAGAATCACTTGATGAAGATTTTGAAGGACTTACAGTACTTTTATTAAATGATTTAGTAAAATCACTTACAACATTTTTCGAGAATGAAGATTTTGTAGAAGAACTGTCTTGTATGTCTGTAAGGTCATGACATTCATCCTTCCTGCAAATTAAAACAAAATAAATACACAAATAATATAATTAATTTTTACTGTAATATTATAATTCATAATATAATTAAATTTGAAATTACTTTTTAATTATTTCTCCTGTAATATGAGGAAGTTTTTTTGTGAGATCAAAAGATAAAACTTTAACATTAATTTTATCGTCCTTTTTAATTTTAGATCCTGACCACTGGTCATACGGTTCATTTTCAGGTCGTACTATTGAAACGTTAAACAATTTGTGTACTAAACAACTGACATGATTATCACTAGTTTGGTTTACTATAGCTAAAAAAAAAAATCAGCTATATGATTAAAAATAAACATAATAAGACTATAAATTATGAGTAATAATTAATTAATTCAAACAACTTTTAAAATTTAAATTTCTAATGAACACCAAATATTTAAACTAAAACTATAAAATAAGTGAATAATTTTATTTCAAATATATTCTTGATAAACACTATAAAATACCATATGTATTTAAAATTAATTATTTAGAATCTATATGTTATTAATTTTAATTGTTATAATCGATATACATTTTTTTCTTTTTTAAATTTTTTATTACCATTTGTTTTGAAATTGATTAACTTAAAATTAGAGATAAGCTAACTAAAAATGTTTGGGTAAATAACTTGTGTACTTAGATTCGTTGACTTTCCATAAATAAATATAATTCATATTTAGTAGTAGAAAACAAAATATGTTCATATCTTCAATAACTCAAAAAAAAAAAAATAATAAAAATCTCAACAGTAAAATAAATTTAAATATAAAAATGCATAATCATTAGAGAAATTATAAAAGAAACTATTCTCGATTTGCTACAACTTATTATACTAAAATTATATTTAATAATAACAATTAGAGATTCTTAATTTACTGCAGAAATTGTAAGGCATTAAAGATATGATAAATGGTATGAAATCAAAACTTTAGTACTTAGAAAATCTTTTAGGGAATGGCTAAAATGTATAAATTATACTTCTTTTTATTTGGATTATATGAATTAAGTAAATTTATTAGTAATTACAAACAATAACAAAATATTTTTACTATAATATATATATAGAAATTATTTTAAATTTACAACTGATAAATAGATAGTTTACATTAAAATTAGCAAATGGGGTTATAAATTTCAATCATTTAACTCATTTAAGTATGTAAGTACTTATATTAGTATCATATTGAAATATTTATTTATTGCTTAAATAGCCTAATTTAAAATTAGTGACATACCTTCAATTATAGATCCAACTGGAGGTCTGAATATATATACATCAACATTGACAACTACACTGATACAATGTCGGATATCAGCTGGAATAAGTTCGTTTGAACTTATTTTACCAAATCCCATAATCAGTCCATTTAAACTGAAAATATTAACAAAAGTAATAACTAAAAATGAACTACATGCAACTAAGAGGCCGTTATACCCACATATATTCTCTCCGTCTTACTAATGTACATCATGGCAAATTTACGTTCAGCAGAACACACTTTGCAATGTTAGCGTAAATTTACCTATCATCAAATTTAATGGTGAGAATTTGATGATAGGTAAATTTACTCCAATATTAAAGCTCACAAGACAAAACGTGTTCTGCTGAACGTAAATTTGTTATGATGTACATTAGTAAGACAGAGAAAATACATGCAGGTATTATGTCCTCTATATACAAATAAGATAACAATTAACAGTATAAACTTTCAACTTACTCAGAACAGTATGTAAACTTTAAATTTTGAAGTTCATCTCTAATAGCTTTTGAAAACGCTTTTGGATTGCTAGGCGCTGCATGAAAGCCAAGTTTCAATTTGTACTTATGGTCTTTGTGTAGATACACATGGTGTGGTAAATTATTGGGATCCATCATTTTTAAACAACTCTAAAAAGACATTCTAAAATTTAAAGTATACAGCTTCAAACGGATACATCACACATAACATTAGCAAGTCCCGAGGTACCATGTACTAGCTACTCGTATAGCCGCTCAGTAATACACCTAAGTATGTTATCAGTGGATTTACTTAAACGCATGTAATTACGATTAAAAATAATACATAAGCACCTAAATAGTAACAGTTAATCATCAATAAACAAAATTATCAATAAAAACTGGATATTATTTACAAATAAAAATTACATTTATTACCTATCATCACAGAATATAATATTACATTCAAATGTTGGAAAGATAAAAAAAAAAACAATTTTTACACAGTACCATTACCTCTTATTACTCTACTAAGCATGGGCGCATGGCACGGTAATTCTATGCTATTGGCGCGTGAAATGATATCATCTTATCAATAAATATAAACCATAAAAGAAAAAAAGAAAACACACTCGTTATAGAGGGGATAACGGCAAAATGCCTCCTATTGCGACGATAAGTTATTGCTTTGATTCATGAACGTAATTATACAATATATTCTGTGATATTGCTACAAATATATTATATATTGGTTAGAAATTAGAAAATATGATTGTATCCAATACTATGAATTAATCACATATATTAATAAAAAAAAAATCTTTTAGATTTATATAAATACATAATGTGCAGTTAATGCACTTTAGGTTATGAGCGAAGAATGTATTTATTTTATATCGATATGTGTATTTTTTTATGTATATATATAAAGGTAGTTGAAAAAATGGTTGGATTTTAAGTTTTAAGAGTGATTTCTGATAGTAAACATTTCTGAATTTAGTTTGTGTTTTATAGAGAAGTCAAAATTAAAGATTTCCGGTATTTTTCAAAATAACGGGTGAAAAACAAACAAAAAATTGTGGAATATAAAAATTTTTAAGAAAAACAGTAACTGTAGAGTCACATTATTTTTTATGGATAGGTATTAAAAGTTCAACTTTTTACGACATTCGATATTCATCCCTAAAATAGGTATCTATTTTTTCCCAAACGATTTTTTTTTTTTTTTTTGAAATTAAAAAACGAATAACCAGATATACTCGTAGGTACTTGAAATTTTCACAAAATATAAAAAAATCATTTTTATAAATGGTATACTTTTGAAAAAAATATTCTGTTTTGAGTTGCATTTAAATAGATAAGATAATTTTTCTGATATTAATAATCCGTAAAAAAATATTAAAAAAAAAATACAAAGGTACATTTTTTTTCTAATGCATTTGAAGTTGGAAATTAGACAAAATTCGTTAAAATCACAAAAAATTGCAAACTATAGTTAAAAAATTCATAAAAACTTTTAATTTTATATCTAAGTTTGAAAATTGATTATACGATTTTTCACAAGTATAGTTTTTACTGTAACTATAAAATCTGATAAATATTTAATATATAAGAGTAATTAATTTTTATGGACATTTTAAATTAAATGTCAACGAAATTATTGATATAAAGATAAATAACGATGTTAATATGTTATAAATTTATAATTTAAAAATATTATTCGTGGAAACACTGGAAACTATTAATACTATTTAACGACTTAACGTATATACAATTATTATGATTTTTACTATAAGCAATGATATTCTTGATTTATTTTAAGATATTATTTATTTATATATTATGAAAATATGAACCTGTTCACACTGGTTTACGGTATTTACAAAAATATGTTAATACATTTTAAGTTATATAATTTGATATTAAAAGTATATAGTTAAATAGTTTAAATATATATTACTATAAATTATAATAAATAATAATAAACCTAATAAACGTAATATTTAAGGAACAAATATATCAATTGACCATAATATTTAAAGTAAAATAAAATACTTTAATAGCTATATAAAAAAAAAATATCATGAATTATACTTAGTGATATAGACAATAGACCATCTCCGCTGAGAATCATTTTTCGTGTGTAATATACACGATATATAGCATTGAATTTCAAATTTAATACATTCATAATAGCGGAGGCGCAGAGCGGTACTCACTATTGCTTAAATACCTTATTAAAGCATAATCTTCTATTTTGTAGCGTAGGGACTATCCACGATCCTAGTATTATTGATTAATGATTAATTAACCTGAGAAAATTCCACAAGTAAAAATAAAATGGTTGTTTATTATTAAATAAAAAAGCAAGTTAAAAATACTATAAAAGTACAATAGTCGTGTGGCGTAAAACGTGAAAGTGCTATGAATAGTATGAATTCGACGTCTCAACGATAAGGACGATATAAGAGCTTTCGAAATTGAACGAGAATTATTATTAAGATTAATGTATAATTCATTAATAAAATCACGGATATTTATTTCACATTTATTTAAAACATAATATTTGTTAAACAAATTATATTATAATAAAATATTAAAATAATAATAATTGGCATAAAAACTAAATATATCTATACCAACTATTTAAAAAATAAATGTTTTGTAAGCAATATTATCGTAAAAAGACAGGATGAATGAAATAAATGATCTGGGTTCAAAATAAATAATTGATTTCCGATCATCGTTGTATAGAAACTAGAAACTATTGGAATAAACTATTATTTAATCTACGAGTAATAAGTATATTACATTGCTATTTATTAAAAAATTATGATTGAACGTGTTACAGCGTGATATTTACCTGTACATTATTAAAATAACCAAGGTATACTTCTAAAACTAATTTTAAGTATCATTCACGTATTATTTTATCGATTAGTTTTAAGATTTTTTAAATTTTACGATGTTTTAAGTCTTTATATCTCCAGATCTTCTATAATCATAGTTTGTACTGTTTGTTCGCTTATTCTATATACTTCCGTTCTTTTGGAGTCTTATATTGCTACCGATTCTTCTATATTTTAGAAAGAGACCAGACACTACCTTACCTTCGCCGGTTTTGCTCTGAATATCCTTAAGATATGTTTATAAAATTCAACCAATAGACGGACTTACTATTTCTATATAATTTGGTAAATGGTTCATCTAATGTACCTTTCCTTCTCTCCCGTGTTAACTTCCGAGTTTCCCATGCAGTGTTCCAATAGCTCAGCATAGGTGTGAAACCTTATATCGTATTCAAATGTGCTAAAAGTTATTGTCAAATTCATTCGATTGACAATTTCATACGTCTAACCAATGTTTTTTACAACTAGCTGTTAAATATATTTTATATCTTATAGATGTTTTCCAAAAAATCATTTAAAATACATGAATAATTCCTATTATATGTTACACGAGTTGAAGTTGCAAATTGATGTCAGAGCTGAGCAGTGGTGTAGCCATCGTGGATGGGGGGCTTCCGGGCTCAAACCCTCCCCCCACCGAAATGTCAGACGACAATAATCTTATTAATTTAATTACCGCTTGTGGCGATAAAAAAAAATAAAAAAAAAAAAAAACCACTATTATTCTTTGTATTTATTATAAATATTATTTTATTGTTTTTAGTGACCATATGCTATATACATAGTGTGCGTTGTGTAAAATATATTACAAATGATTACTGGGTATTTAAATCCTTTTTTTATAATAATTTATAATTCGAATACAGCCATCTCAACAATACCTACTGATTAAAAAAATTAAATATGCGGGTGCATTATAAATATATAAATATTAAATAAAAATAAGGTAGTCTGTGATAATAGGAAAGTGTGCAAATTTTGGTAGTCTTAGTTAACAGGATTGTGATGTTTCACAAAACAACCGTGGTAGTCTAATATAACGGAGGTATAGTCTTGGGAGGTAGTAGCGATAATAGTCATAGTCTCGCATAACAGGAAAGTACCCATTATTTTTTTCCTTGTATTTTGTATTATTTTATGTACTCTTTTTAGCGAATGACCGATAATCAATTAACTAAATAAATAATTAAAAATAATATGTTGTTATTGTTATTGTCAACCGTATAGTATTGAAATGTAAAATATTCGTCATGTACCTAATATCTGTCAGTTGATTTTCAGTATTGTTTCAAAGAGCACATGTGCACATCAAATAATTTTTTCGAGAGTGAACTCGCTTCTTTTGACGTTAATCTTTAATTAATATTATACGCGTACTCGAAATAAATCATACAAGATAATAATAATATTACGATCGATTGCAAAATCACACCGGTCTCCATGGGAACCATTTTGAAAAAATGGTAAAACGCTCAGACCACGAAGATTTTGAAAAGCTCGGAATTCTCAGGTTTAATCGCTAAACCGTACTTTAGATCGATGCCGAACATAAAAATAATGACGTATGGCGGCGATGGTGATTCCGATGAACCGCGACAGAATCCTGATACGCCGCTCGAATATCGTCCATCGTTAATCCTGCTGGCCAATTATGCAGGACCGCAGATGCGGCGAATAATCGCGATCGTAAACACTACTGTGATGGCGCTAGCCGTAGAAGCTAAATCGTCGGCTCCATCATCCTCGTTACGCCAGCATTCCGATGATGATACGCATAACGAAGGCCTGTCGGATATGGTGAGCCCCATTGAAGTCACTGATCCGCCAGCGAAGCTATGTGTTTCATTTCCGAATATTTCGATAAGCATGATGCCTATCGAAATAGAAATGCAAATTTCGGTCGACAATTCGTATAACGCGGTATCAATAATCGTTAAAAATAAATGCGGATATTTTTGGATCTTTTTGGAATAAAAAAAAAACAGAAAAGGAGACAGGTGAAAACAATTATTTTTTCTGATTTATTTAATTATATTTTGTTTTTTGTATAAGTCACTTGGCAATTTTTATAGACATTATATAAATTCAAATAATTTGGAAGAATTTAGATATCTAAATAAAAATAACGATTTTAATTATTTTGTTGTAATTCAAAAATATTATTCATAAGTGCTTCAAACTTTTAACATAATGTATATTGTATTTAATTATATTTTGTTCACACAGTGACATTTTGATATACAATATATTTATGTCAAAATTAATTCAATAATCAGCATATTATACAAATAGTAAAATATAGACTGACACACCGTCCTTGCTCAGAAACGTGTTCGTATTTAGTGATTTATCATTGAATTTAAAATATATAACACATACACATATATAAAAATATACATACTATGATATACTTTTATTAGTATATTTAATCAATGGTATAATAAAATTATTTAGGTACTCCACAATAACGAAGTATTCTCGACAATCAACATCTATTATACAGCAAAGCGGTGCCTACTTATTTAATTTCTATGAAACGTAATAGACAAAACATATGAGGTATTTAATTTTATTATCATTCATAATAAATACGTATATACCAATAACGTATATTTTCTTGAAATCTACTGATTTATCTTCCATTAATCAGCAGCCCGGATAGCTCAGTCGGTAGAGCATTAGGCTTTTAACCTAAGGGTCCAGGGTTCGAGTCCCTGTCCGGGCGAACACTTTTTTTGTTTTTTTTTTCAGTTTTTATAAAATATGTTTTAAGAAAACATCGCTACTACCGACAATTTTAGTTCAAAACACTTAAAATTTTGATAAAATTAAAGTTAGTTTAAGATGTCTGATTTTGATTCTAAAAAAAAATTTGAACTCTACAGAAAATTGTCTATAAATCGTATGGAATACTTTATAAAAATTAAATCTTATATTATGATGAAGTGAAATAAAATAAAAAAGGAAAGTGTTTTAAGTGTGTACGATCTACAAACATTTTTCTGCTGAATTTTAATGTTTTTTCAGAATCAAGATGAGATAACGTTAACTAATTTTAATTTTGTCAAATCAATAAGTAAGTTTTCGTAAAATTCCTATAGTGAATTTTTAAAGTTATCTAGTTATTGCCATTTACATGCGTACACGAGAGTGGCATCCGTCAGTGGCTCAAGTCGGTACTTGCATTGTATTTCATTTACACTAATAATCACTTATAACTAGGCTTAGGGACTTCTAGCATTTGCATACTTTTGTTAATTATTGTTAAATATAGCAGAGTGCGAAATAAATTCGTTTCTAGGTGCCATGATATCAGATCTAAAATTTGAATGTGCATATTTTTGCATATTTGATAGATTTTGCAGGAGAATGCATATTTTAAAAATTTTATGCTTATTTTGCATATTTTGTCAAAAATTTCAAATTATAATTAACTATTTTAATTATAACTATAAACCCGTATCGATCGTCGTAAAACCCGCTGGATATCGACCGGATGTCGATAAAGATAATATTCGATATAGAATAATAAATTATTAATTGTTTAGTGTTCAGTTCAGTCGATTATTATCCGTCGTTGTTTTTGCGTCTCGCCGTCTCGCAACCACGCAACATCGAATCATAAGTAAAACGTCGTGCGAGTATATTTTGTAACATTGTATAATGCCGAAAGTACAACAGTCTACGAGTAGCCGACTACAAAGTTTTGTTTCGGAGTTTAAAGATACATTTACATCCGATGGACACGTTTTATTTTGTGTACTATGTGAAAAAAAAGTGGGAAGTGATAAACGATTCAATGTGGTCCAACACCTAAATACTGAAAAGCATCGCAGAGCAGTAAAACGGAATGAAAATAAAAAAAATAAGGTAACACAACAATTAGTTTCAAACTCAGACTTGGGTAACAAGAGTTCTTTCAACAAAGATTTGTGTAAAGCTTTGTTTTTATCTAATATTCCATTAAATAAATTATCGAACAACGAGTTCAAAAGCTTTTTAGAAAAATATACAAATGAAAGCATACCTAGTGAAACCACTTTACGTAAAGGGTACGTAGACGACATTTATCAAGAAACTCTGTTGAAAATTAGGAACTATGTTGACAAAAAAAAAAATTTGGGTATCTGTTGATGAGACTACGGATGTCACCGGGCGTTTCGTGGCAAATGTTGTAATAGGAACACTGGAAATTGATAGGGCAGGGGAAATTTTTTTATTGCATTCCGAAGAATTAGAAAAAACTAATCATTCAACTATTTTTAAGTTATTTGACAAAGCTATGGGAATATTATGGCCCGAGGGAGTTCATCATGATAATGTTTTATTGTTTTTAAGCGATGCTGCCCCGTATATGGTGAAGGCGGGTAAATGTATAAATACTTTTTACTCTAAATGCATACATTTAACTTGCCTCGCTCATGCATTTCATAGAATTGCCGAAAAAATTCATGGCGAATTTTCAGATGTTGATAAAGTAGTAGCCTCAGTTAAAAAAGTGTTTCGAAAATCACCTGCACGCATTAAAACATTTTTAAATATAACAAACAATGAGATTCCGTTGCCACCAGAACCCATATTAACAAGATGGGGGACTTGGATAAATGCCACCTTGTATTATTGCGAACATTTTTCAAAAATTCATTCAGTTATACAAACATTTGACGATGATGATGCAGCATCAATTAAAACCGCTAAAAAGTATTTAAAAAAAAGTAATCTTCCATGTCAACTAACATTTATCAAAGCAAATTTTGAATTTTTACCTCGAGCGATAACATTTTTAGAAAAAAGAGGTACTAAGCTGTCGGATTCGTTAAAAATAATTGAAGATACAAAAAATAAAATCAGTCACTTGAAATGTACAAAGGCTATACCAATTGTAAATAAAATGAATGATGTTTTAGATAAAAATTCTGGTTATAATATTGTGTTGAAAATTTATAAAATATTAAGTGGTGTAGTGGAAAATTTGGAAGGTTTGCCTGAAGATATGACAAATGATGATTTGGCATACTTTAATTATGCTCCAATTACTTCTGTAGACGTTGAACGGAGTTTCTCAATTTACAAAAATTTATTGTCCAGTAATCGTCGGAGATTTACATTCGAAAACATAAGAAAGTATTTAATCGTACAATGTAATTTTCAAGAAACTCAAAATGATTCAGAATTAATGATGTAATTTTTACAGAGAATATATATATTTTTTATACAAAACAATTGTTTTATTTAAGTAGCAAAGTTATGCCATTTAAAAATATTGTAATATTATAATATTTTATTGTATTTTATTTTGTTTTTATCTATTTATTTTTTAGTTATTTTATTTTATTTTTAATTCTCGGTTTAATTTTTCAAAATTTTAAGGTAAATATTTATTTTTTCAAATTTAGTTGATGCATATTCAATAATAAAAGTTGTATCTTTGATTAATAATTTTTAGTTTTTAGTTATTGTTTATTAATTAGGTATTAGACATAAATTTGAACTAATAACTTTTTAAAGTTAAAAGTGAAATTAACCGAGATTTAGTGGACATTTTTTTTTTTAATGCATATAAATGCATATTTTAATGATTTTAGAAGCATATTTGCATGCATATTTGTGTATTTTTTAGAGCTATAAGTCCCTAAGCCTACTTATAACTAACACATAGATCCCGAGCGGCTAAGACTAAATTATAAATTGCCTAATTGTTGCCCCTTAAATTATAATTCATATAATACAGTAAAACCTCGATCAAACGGAACTTCGGTAAAACGGAAACCCTGGTAATACGGAAAATTTCTTTGGTGCTTTTTTTCAAATTTCATTTTTTGAACCCCGTCAAAACGAAAATCTAGTTTACATAGAAAAATTGCATGGTTCCAAGCGCTTCCGTCTAATCGAGGTTTTACTGTATAATAAATAAACGTATGTATGAATGTGACAGATTGATTTTGACAGTTATTTCCTACGTCATCTAAGGTATGTTATAAATAGGCGTGTTAATATTTTATGAAGAATATATCTAATTAATTATATATTGTTGTTTAACTTTGACACTTATTAAGTAATTCACGATAAGTGGATAAAAATGTTTTCTAAACGTCTTGTAAATCAAATACACTATGACCAGGAATGTCACGACCAAAAATAAAAATCGGATCTGATAACATGAATTGATACCACTTGAGGTTTAGGACTTCGGATTTTAAGTGGTGTGCACTTTTGTGATAGATTATAATGATTATGATATAATTTTTCAAGTCACTATAATAGATACATACTATTTATTGCTAGATATTTTATTAAAAATAAACGTAGATATAATAATAAAATATTATTATATCACCCAAGTTATTAATGAATAAGCAATGATTATTGATCGTTAAGGGTAACGTACTCTACTTATCTACGTAAAACTTATATTTATTTATATCAATATGGCAATGTTACGTTTTGTGACTTTGATATGGTTTGAATATAATAGCTAGTGTACATCATATTTTCAATTTATAATTTTAAAGTTGTACACTTACAACTAGTTGTTTAATTCTGTATAAATGTGTTTGAAGAAAAATATATTTATATACAATTTTAAATAAAATGAAATTACTTTTAATCTTAAAATTTGAAATTTATATTTAAACTGTTTTTTATTCATTAACATAATAACATATAAATTTGTTTTGTGATGTAACGATTCATTGAGTCTCATCTATGGACCGGCAAAATCATAGCTTGTTAAGTCAAGTTTAGTCAGAGTTTTTGGCTCAGTTGAAACTTGCATTAAGGTGGATCACATGATAATCTCGAGTCTTGACTTTAAATGTCATCACTGCAATATTAGGCATGTATATTATGAAACAACAGACCAGCATAGATGTAACATGACTATATATGTTACTATTTTATAATACATTTAGGTACGTTATAAGCTTATAACTTTTATAATTGGTTGCACTTGCACAAATGGTTATTATATTAATCAATGATCACCTCTATAACCAATATAACTCACCCAATAAACTGCCGGACTAATAACTTTATAGAGTCGTTTTGATACAATTCTGCGTGTACTGTCTCCGTCTAATAGATGTAGGTACTATAAGTAACAAAACAGAACCAATTTCGTGCTGTTATAATATCAAAGTGGACTTTAAAGATTAAAGATTAAAGTTACTGACGTAAACATTAAAGATAAATAATATCGTAAAGGTAGGTCAATTCACAAAAAAAAAAAAAAAAATGAATAATTGCACAAAATTGGATCTGCTGAACATATATATTTTATCGTATTGTATACTCGTACATCTATAAGATGAAAACAATATTCACGCAGATTCGTCATCTTCTTAGTTCTTAAATTCTATATCCTGTAATATAAAAATACTAGATTTAAAATATACAAAAACTTTAATGATTTAAAAATTATTGACAATTACATCTTGTCCGGATATGTAAATAAAAATTTTTACCTAAATATTATTATTTATTAGTGTAACAAAAAATAATTTATACAAAATACAAACAATTTTATTAAGTATCATTTTAGTTTTATTTGTTTACACATAAAATGTAATGTATATATAATTCATTAATAATAATAAATTACAAAAAGCACCTACTGTACAATTTTATTTACTATACCTATCAAATTAACTACTTTTATAGTTTTATATATATTTACAAATTACATAAATGTGCGCAAGTAAGATATTTTCGTAGACCCTGTCCATTTCTTCAGATTATTGAGCATATAATTTGTACACATGTAAATATGTATAATAAATATGTGTAATGTATATAATCGTCAAAATCTTTAGGTATACATGTGCTTACACCTTATATGTTTAAAGTATTTATTGTCTCTATTATAATATTACTATATATACTACTATACCATTGATTATAGAATAGAGACTATTCTATAGTGACTATAGTATATAGTCTACTCTATAATCAATATTACTACGGATTTTGTTTTTATCAAGTATTTTACAAGAGTTTACAATTAAAAAAAATTGTTTATCATATATATTATGTAGATAATTGAATCTGATTTTTGTTCAGTTGAAATGTTAATAGTATATTATCTTTAATAATTTAAGATACACGTTGGTAATATAATATATATTTAAATTTTAGATTACTTATCTCAATATTATTAATTAACTTAATTTATTATTTTACATATTAAACGAATTGATCATTATTACAGTATCACATAAATATAAAAAAAAATCGTACAGAATATAATACTATGAAATATAATATTAACTCTTCATGTAAAATATTGACTATTATAGTAATAAAGCAAACTGCATAGAGTAAATATTATAAAATACATAGCTTATGCGTAATAAATTAAAAATATTTGGCGCCAATGCATAAGTTGAGCATTATATTATATAAATAATAATCATGTTATTAACATCATTACTATAATAATAAAATATATCCCGTACCTACGTATTTAATATATTGAAATATACAGTTGCGTCATGAGAATTTTTTATCCGACAAGAGGTTATATATGGGATATAAATGCCCCTACATATGGTTTTTTAGATGAGTGTACAGACTTTATACTAAATAACCCACGTCATGTATATAGGCTGTTGAGTTTTTAGGGATGAATGAGTGAACATAACTGAAACAATAAAAAAAAAATTCGTGACGCCACTGTAAGTAGTATTTATATTCCAGTAAACAGATATATTATATATGAAAAATACAATATATGTATAGGGGTGTGTTACGTCATGGGATTAATGAGGCATTTGGTCTTTTTGAATGATTCTCATGACTAAATTGGTATTGGTACTGTATTACTATATTACTGTACAGTAATATGATACGGTATTTTATTATTGTATAAGATATTATATACAATAACATGGACTATATTGTACACGACAATTATATATAATATATGATATAAATATAGTATAAACGGCGAGGTGCATTTCTTCAATACGATGACTTTTAAACGACTGTTATCCTTTGTGTACACATAGACTATACTCTACGGACGTGGCATAGCCGGAATAGTAGACACCAGTTCGTGTGCGGCGGACCTGGAGCCCTTTGGTTTGCATACGCATCCGCTTTCCACGAGCACGTAATCCTGACCGGTTAGCGTCACTGGTCCCAAAGGTATTACCAAGAACAAGTATGGTACATATGTTTGTGTACACTCTCCTCTGACCATGTCGCATTCGTTTGATCTGTAATATAAAAAAAAATCGTTCGGTTAGATTAAAAGTTAACAGGTGGTTTTCGTGCGATAAGACAAGCTGTGTTTGTATTTATACGTTATATATTATAATTTATAATGTAAATTATGTAATATACACATTTTCACGAATTAGCATACATTGCAAATAAACGACAGTGGAAACGTGCGAGTATAATGTTATAAAATAATTGATTTCGTGTTTATAAAAAAATAATAATAACGAGACGAATACGCGTGTGCTCGACAGTGAATACAATATAGGTACTTCGTGTTTAATATAATATAGTTAGCGCACTTACTCGCAAACTTCATAAACGACTTGCTGTAACAGATCCGGGAATTTTTGAACGATAGTTACGGGTTGACCAGACGTCAGCGACACACCGTACATGGGCGCAGTCGTATTGTATCTGGTGCGGCACAGCCTGTTCGGTGTTTGGCATAGTTCACGATTAGCAGCTGGTGTTGATCCATATTCTCGGGCTAAAAAATCATAAAACAATGGTTAATTTATTATACGTATTAGGTTATAATATTATTGCTGTAAATATTCACAAACGTAAATAATATATATAAATTATCATATAGTGTAATATCAAAAAGAATTAAACTGTATTTTGTTTAAGTGTTAGGTACGAATAAATAACATCTATGTAGTATATATAGTTGTCAGTAAGCGAATTTCCGAAAGACAAAAGTGTGATATATAATATATGTACATTATTGTATTATGATCACCCGTAACAGCTATTAATATAAAATATAATATTAGGTTTAGCATTTTATCTTCCGAATAGAAATCGTCGTTGTGGAGTATACAATATGTATAGGTTACATACATAAAATAATATCGTGTGTATAAAAATAATAATTTAGTAGATATGTGTTAATTTTCATAATTATACTGGAGAGAAATTTATTTTATAGAAATGGTTTAAAATGTTTAAATATAATATTGTATAGATATAATTGTATCGGAAGTATTTAAAAAGTTACATGAAAATGTAAATGTAAAATATAGAATCATATTTTATTTTTCCATCATATATTTCGCTGAAATTGTAATTCATCTAAAATATTTTTTGTTGAAACCGTATATTTTATGTTAATTATATAATTTACTTAGAAAAACACTTTATTGAAATTCATGTTGATCCGTATTTCATGGTATCAATACAAATAATATATTTTTATTGAATCATATTATGTTTTGCTGGAAACGTATTTTATTAAAAAAATTTGTTTTAAATATATTTGTATTTAATTCTCTTGTGCCGACAACTAGCACGACATTCGGTTTGTACATATTGTTTATGATATAAATACTTAGAATTTATAAATATTTTTAAAATTGTATTAAACTATAAACAAATAATTTAATAATAATTTCGAATATAATAACTTAAAAACAATAAAATGGTACAAAGAAATATTTTTAAAAAATAGAATGGAATAAGATTTAATAAACAAATGCAGTGTTTATTATTATACCTGAACATTTTTAGCAAAATAAAAGTTTAATCTAACCTTCATATTTGAAGTAGTTTATAAACATGAAATATGATTAAAATATTTTCATAAATGTTGTCAATAAGTAAAGTATTACATATTATTAACTATTTAATAATATATTATTTTAATAATATAAATAAAATATATATTGTTTTGTAAATATTTTTATCTATACTGTTATAAAAACCGTTTGGCGTTAATTAATATATATATATATATATAATAAAATAAAATAAATAATAATACTATATAATATAAAATAACATAAACATTAGAACTATTTGACCATTTTTATCTAGGATACAAAATTATATACACTTCATTATTGAATTTACAGATATTTATTTTGATAAATATCCGAATAAAACTCGATTCGTTGCGCAGTTGTTCAAGTAGGTATATAATGCGAAAAACGTTTATTTTTCCAATAAATGATCTGATGTTTTACATACTACATACAGCGTATATATTGTATAACTATAATAACTAAATAATATATATGACAGATATATTTAGTTTGAGAGTTATTACATTTATTTATGATATCGATTTAGTTTTTATCTATTTTTTTTTTACTCTTTAATTGAATGGTTGTACAATGTGAGAAACAAAATCAGAACAATATAATGTCAATTATCTTGTCAATATATTATAATAGAAATAATAATATAAGCCAAGTATCAGATTGTATCTGTTAGAAACCTGAAAATAAGTACCTACCTAAATAACTGTATCCAATTTTTTTTTTTTTATCATTTTATATTTATACATATTTAATCTTAATATTATAATATATATGTAAAATAAATGTTCTCATTTATAAATAAATATAATATAATATAAATTTTAATTTATTGCTTTACAGATAGTTAAAATAAATATTTAAAAAAATGACTTATTAAAATGAACTGTAAATAAATTGTGAAATAATCAAATAAATAAGACAACCATAAATTTATATATATAGGTTAGATTGTGTAGATAATACTGTAATAGATATACACTATATATATATATATATATGAGTTACATGTTTATTTATGCAAATATTAGTGGTGAATATAGTGCTTACCAGTTCTACTAATAGTGTAATCTTCATTGTGATTATTAAATTTATAGGTTTTTAGTAGTGTTTCCCGTACCATTTCGGGACTGGGTTTCGAGTCAGCGTGAAAAGCGTCCCGTCCTGTCCTCGATGATCCCCAGTTGTGAGTGCGTCTATACGTGCCGGCTACTATTGACCTGTAAATGTTTGTATAAATAAATGATTTTAAAAACGAATTGAATGTATAAATTTTAAATTACGGTGATTTCCGATTGAACGGAAACTAATAATAGAATTGTTCAATGACACCAACAAATTACGTTTCAAAAACTGGGTCAATTTTTTATCAATTTTTCTAACTGTATCGTTGCATACATTTTTTTTATAAAATCATATTTTGTACTTACTCTGGATACGGTTTACCATTGGGACCGATGCAATCCAAATTATCGATGAGCGCGTCGCCCCGTAAGTATTTCAGTGATTCACCATTTCCGCCACAAAGTTCAGCCCACGTATACTTACACAGGGATAGTACATAAATTATACGTAGCAACTGTAAAGAAAATATAGAATGATGAGAATTAAATATGAATAAAACATTTACAAAAAACTTTTTCAGAATTTGTAATTGAACACGCAATAATAGAATATATTCACTATAAATGTAAAGTAAGAAATATGTTTATGGCGTATAAGCTTCATTTTCAAAATTGTTTCGATTTTTAAGACAATAATTTTATTATTTTGTTTAAACTATATTATTGAACCTATAGATATTAATTATAATAATTATTCAATAATTTGAAAAAAAAAATAAACAAATTGTTAGCTATATACATTATAATAAACTGGTTTTTTAATTCAACTAATACTAAGCAGTTCATTGTCCGGAATTTATTATATTTTAGTTCTGTATAAGTTTAAAGATATTCTTTAATAACTTATTTTTATTTTTTAAGTCATATTGACACAATATTGTGTAAAACTAATTTTTTCCAAATAATTCACTATCTATATAGGAATTATATTGTATTTTTTTATACTTCGTAAGCAGACCCGTATCTGCAAAAATTGCCGCTCTCCCCCCCCCCCTCAAAAAAAAAAAAATATTTCAATATTTTGCCGCCCTTAACCCTATTTTTAATGTCACCAGGGGCAAATTCTCCTTTGAGCACTCCCTTAAATACGGGGCTGTTCGTAAGATTATAAAAAAACAGTATAAACAATTTAATAAAATGTATATTTGCAGAAAATTCCTATGATATAATTTGTAGAACAATGAATTACAAACGTAATATAAAACATTAAACAGTTATTACTTATTAATATTTAAATGTATTAATCGACAATGAATAAATATATAATATTCAAATACGGAATAATAAACAAACTATAACATGATAACTTTTTAATTATTATATATCAATATATTATATAATATGGAAAATAGACGAAAGAAACATCGCTTCGCGTCTTTGTAAATTTATATCATATTTGGATAATGAAAAGACTATTGAGTATTGACCTACTATACTGTTTATACCTATATTGTATAGTTTCAATGAAACTTTTGTAATTAATCGTGTAATTAAAAACTATCAGTCGCGGCGGCGCTTCTTCCGGCAATATTCGTGTGTGTATAATATACATATAGCTATGTACATGCATATGTGTGTGTTTGTGTAATATCTGGACCAATTATATTATATTATATACATTTATAATAGTTATATTATAATATAGCGGTGTGTGTATAATAAGTACTATAATGTATTTATAATAAGTCGAGGAGGAAATATAAATATAAAAAAAAAGTCACCGTGTAACGGTATACACGAATTTATTACGTCGACGGTGTACGTTATTTTCATTTTTTTTTTTCGTTTGCCATTTCCGATTGGCGAGTATTCCATATCCGTTATAATAAATAAAATATTATACGTAACATATTATTGTAAAATATCGATACATTTTCAATTGTTGCATTGATGTCGGTGACGCCTGCAGACTGCGGTGACTAGGACATAATATTATTTTTTTTGCCCGCAGCCGCCGAGTGATGAAACGTAAAAAATAAAAACCACGTGAACGCTATTTAAATAATATATTTTATATGTTTATAGATGTATATAGTAGTATTGTGCGTATCACACAATAACAATATAATAATATAATACCGACAATACACACGCTAGTCACTTCGGAACGAACGTTTACACCAGCTGTACGGCGGCGATGTGTAACCTTGACCGCTACGTATGAATCTTACATTATTATAGGTAGGGTACACGACGACTTCAAACGCAGTGAAAAACGTGACACACCGCGCGCGCAAGACGTGTGCGATCGTCGTGGGGCCCCGACCGTAACGGGACCGCCGCGCCGCCGCCGGAGACTTGTGCACGCGTATCCCACACGCGATTGGGCGGCGATCGGGTGTACAGATATCGCGGGATAACCCACATTTTTGAACCGGCTTTATAAAGCCACGACGACGTTCGTCAATCGGCCATTCGTATACCACGCACGGACCCCGGCTGTCGGCGGCAGATATTTCGACGATGATTCACGGCGATCGCGCCCGAGACCCATTGACCCAAATCCTCACGACGACGTAATCGCCCAGTTATTATTATTATAATGGTTTATTGTCGTATTGTTTTATTCCGGGCCTGTCGGCGGCGGCGCGCTGTATGTCCTATACGAGAACTACAATTTTTTCCGGTCTATCATACATCATCATACTATAATTTATAGTACAGGACTATTATGTACGTGGTGATTTACAGTCGGCCATACCCGCCCATCGGCCACATTTGTCCTGTCCAGTGATACATCTATGCAGATTCAGATTTTTTCCAATTTCTAGTTACACTAATAAAGACCGTATTATTTTCACAGACTTCTACGAATCCCGTAAAAACTTTTTTTTTTTAAATAATAATTGTTAGGTACTTGAGTGATTTTCTTGAATTTTTGACGCGATAAAATCGAAGTTCGAACGAGTAGTTTCTGAGGAATTATATTAATTTATAAATGAATTCTTAGAAAAATAATATATAGCAATAGTCTTTCATAATGGTTTTACATAAAATATAAAGCTTAATATGTAATATTTAGTCTAGTACTTAATATGTATAGATAGTTGCCCAATTTCAACCAACTATAATACAATTTTAATACATTTATACCTTATTACTATAATTTTCAAATAATCATAGAACATCCATCACATATTTATAGGCCTATTTAGGGTATGCACTATTATCTTTAATATGTAAGGCTTAATAACTCAAAAAATTACTCTTTTTAATTTCGATTTAAAAATGTAGACAATTTCAAAAAAATTATCTTTTTGACAAATTACAGTAAAAATTGTAGTTTCTTCTCATTTGAAAAAATAGAAATTTGTATAGTACGCAAAACAGAAGTCCTTAAATGACACAAAAAAATTCAAATATTTAAAAATTAGGTCCGTAGATGTACATCATTATTATACCAAATACAGAATTTTAATAAATGCATTATTGAATGAAAAAACAGAGTTGACCTTTATAAAACATTCTATATATATCATGCAAGTATACATTTATATATTATATAGTAATGGCCGAACAATCACGTGTGGACTGTGCGTATAAAATATTAAATCATTGTAATTTGTAAGTATAACGTCTATATGTATATTTCTGAATTATAGAGATTTTTCTCTGACATAATAAAATATGTACGAGTCATACTATTATCTATTACTTATATATCAATCACTTCGGTATAATTATGTTCTGTTACGAATTTGTTCGTATATTTCTGATATCAAAATGTTTTTAACGGGTAATATAGGTACACTAATACGACTATTTTCTCGTAAGAGTTAATAAGGACTTAAAAGATATCTCCGTTAGGCCATAAAATATGTACACAATTATCTTCTCATCGCGCAGTTCGGATTTATTCCAAAACGGTATTCTGACAAAAATATATATCTATCAATTACATTTTTCGCTTCGGTAGCGGCAATAAATATCTTTTAGTAATAACTGTCTCTATATCTGTTACTGTAGAATATAATAGTAGTTCGGATTAAAATACATAGTATTTTATGATAATTACATTTGTGTTCTTGTTTAATATATAATACATATATTATAATTACAATGTAATTTAATCATAATTTGTATACTCACATACAAAGAGTACACTTAAAAATTAAAATTGGCTTGATTTCAATTTTAATAATTTCATTAAATAAATAATAGATATCTGTAACTATAATATTTTTTATACGAGTGTTCCGTGAGGATTTAATTGTTACCCGTTGTGGAGGAAGTATCAACAGAATAAAAATTGGTTGTTTGATAATATTTCTAGAAATTAAAAATTATTGAAAATCACGAGGTAAAAAAAATAAAAATTACATTTTAAAAACGATATTTTAATTTAAAATTGTTTACCTTAATATTAATAGGTAATTAGTAATTACTAATTACAAATTAGATCTGTTTGATTTCTGTTTTACTTTTTTCATTGATCACATAATAATAATAATAATGTTCAATTTGAAAATAACAAGGAGTTTATACTTAATAGATCAATGGATAGTATAACAGTAAACATAATAATGAAAATAATCACGGTTTGTGGTTAAAAATGTATATTCACGACAATACAATTTTATCATTTGAATACTTCTATTTCTTATAAAAGTTTTAGCTGTCAACTACTGTCAAGAACTATTATTATGGATAATAATATTCTTTTCTCCGATTAATAAAGATACAGTCAATTGACAATAGTTACTTTAAAGCAAGCTAAACAGTATAACATTTAAAAGATGGCCTGTGTGAGCTGTACCGCTGTACGGTGCACATTGCACACCTTGTTCACCTAATAGTTGCGGCGCTGAGTACATTGGTACCTAAATACATATATATCGTTTCCATACACGATGCACGTATATAAAATATAAATACATTAGACTTTATAGATTTATATTATGTTCTATACGTTCTTTTATGTATGTTACAGACATAACGGAAAAGTAACACAACGTGAAAATCTATTTAGTTTCTATGTATAAGTTTTATAGGTTCTGACTTTCTGTGTAGAAGAAAAAAAGCTAATGGTTTTATAATTTAAAATCACACAGGTTGGAAGGTACCATGTACGTGTAACGTGTGTAACACATACGTCGAGGTCTATAATATTATATTGCATTGCAATAATATAATTCTCGTGACAATTTGATGGGTTTATCGGTCATCGACGAAGTGGTGTAGGGAGTGTTATGTTATTGTCTAGTTTGACAATATATTTTGCAATACATATAGAACTGCATTATATACTTATAGATTTATTATAGAGCATTTCAATTAATACCCACTGTTTGACAAATCTAGTGGTACCGAACGCATCATCACACTTGTAGAAATAGTTCACAGAAGAATGTCTCGCAGAAAAATTGGCAGCGAGCTTGGATTATGTAGGTACAATAAAACATGTAGGAACTAAAAATAAATAAAATAGATAGGTTGTTATCCACCTCGCGTATGATTTTTAAAATAACACATAAACTATTGATTGTCACACATTAATGTAATAATGTTAATCTGGGTACCTACATTTTAAGCATTGACATATCTTTCTTAAGTTTCACACACTATGCTTGAATATTTTTCTATCAGCTAAGTGTGTTTAAGTGATAAGTATTATAATATTAGATTCTGTTGGCGCCGTGTTTGTATTTTCAATCTTTTTTACTTGAATAAATAACATTGTATTCATATAAATGGAATCTACTTTCGTCTTTATTAGAAATAAACTGAAATGTATATTAACTAATTCAATTAAACCTTACAGTATCCCTAGATGATATTTCGAACCATTGTATATTAATTATTAACTATACTCAAATATGCACATCAATACACTACATGTCAAAACACACTAACCTATACAGTAGCTTATTATTAATTGTGTTTTATAGGTATCCCGTTGTTTTTTTAATCCAGCAACTAGTGTATATTATAATACATACACGATATTTACTTATAAATTAGTTAGTGGTTTCTCTTTTCGTATTATTTTATGCTACAAATTGCAGATCATCCTACCAAACACTGTCTCGCAAACTTTTATTATTATATTATTAACACTAATCTGTATATAACACAGTCTGTACATGAAATAGCTACTTGTGAATGGATCCTGGAGACGTGTTACCCATTTAATCAATGCTTGCAGGTAACAATAATTTTATAGGTAACAACTTTTTAATATATAAGATAAATTTATTTTGGATATTTTTTTTTATGATTTCTTCAAAATTTATAATTTTGTAAATCCATTTAATTCCGTAGCATATTGGCAATAACCCGGTGGGCATATATGAACAACAAAGCGAACAACTCACTCAGATTATCGAAAACGAAAACATCCATAGAACTGATATGAAAACCTTAGACGGGTTAAAAAAATTGATTCGATTTCGTTTATGTACTTGTAGTATTCACATAACGAATCGCGATAATGAGGAAGTGTAACCTTCAAATTCTTCAATTTTATATTTTCACATAATGGATCAAATTGATGTCAAATTATTTGTCGTACGACTATATACGTATATCGGACTATCAAAGTATACTATTCCACATTATTCCATTTAAATTGAATGTATATATTTCTTATAAACCTCTACCTACGGAATATATATTGTCCAAGGCATAAAAGTCAAGTTTTTAAGTTTGTATATATAATAACGTTAACGAAACAACGAGTTCGTTAAGTACATACAAACATCAGTTCGTTATAATCTTTGCACACATACCTATACATCTTGTAAATTACATTATATTTTATATACTAAATTCTAATAGCCGTTGTATGGTGTTTTGTGAACGATGAACTTAACAGATATAATGCTAATGAAATTTTATTTCTCATGTACTGCACGATATAATATAATACATTAAGTTTTTAAAAATTGTTTTCGCATAGGTAGCATAAAATATAGCTTTATTATATACAACGCGTTTATTTCGTCGTGTTAGTCCTTGTACATAATTTAATAATTTTCCTAAATTATAAAAATAATAGTTCGAAAACAAGTTGTCGACTGTGACAAACTCGTCGTGAGACTCGTGAGTAATAACCTTATAAGTAGATATGTAGTTATTATTATAATAATTCCGTCCTTATATTGTTATATATATATAGTATAATATATTTAATATTATTTATACAGTGTGCAGTGCGGGTAACTTATAATTGTTGTAGTTTTTGTATATTGTAAGTAAATAATAATTTCCGTTAGGATTTTTTTTCTTATCGCATTATAACTTCACGCATATGTTAATATGCTATTTTTTTTCCACGGATGACGCACCGGAAATATTCACGGGGGGTTCATGAGAACCGGTCTGTGTTGATTTTTCAAAAATAAAAAGAATAAATAAATATTGTTTTGGGGACACTGCAATATATAGATAGGTATAATATTCTTATAAGATACGAAATCCATCTTATACGGTATCCACTGCCGCCGATATGAATGGAACTTTTAAACGAACAGTAATCGTAATTGTTCCTGAGTCACGCGTGACGCACGTTTATACGGACATTGCGGTCCGCGCGGATTCCTGCGGTCATTCGTGCTGCAGTCATTGAACTTGCAGTGTTTTTGTTTCCCAGCCGTTTTTCTACATGAACGATGCTAAATAATTTAGTTAGGATTACTTTTTTTTCTTTTAAAAAAATGGTTCTTTACTATTTCTTCATTATAGGCATCGTCAGCTATATATATAAATTATATATTTGCTTCGATTCATGACAAACGTGCGTGACCGACAACCAATTAGGATCTTGTTCGTCGTTAATCAGGATCACAAAAGAAATAACTCGTTATAACCCCTCATAGAGCCATCTAACACTTAAAAAGAATTACATGGAATATCGATTATCGTTTACGGGACTGCGTCGGGGGATCCTGGCCATCCATATACTTATATTATTGTTATGTACGAATAAAAATATGGCTATTATTGGAAAATGCGTCTCATTCAGATCGGAATATGATTATTATTTATTATATCTCAATCATGTTCGTCTACAGTGAATTTTACGAAGAGTATTTGTGTGTATATTAGGTATATATCTATAGTTATGTAGGTATGTATAGCTGATTGATGATTGAATATAACGTCGAATTCCACATAAATACAAATAACTAAGATTGTTTCAATGTACCTACCCAAATTGTATATATATATAGGTATTGTTATTTATCCTAGTTTTAAATCCGGTTCATTAATGAATTAATTTATGTATTTATTTTAAAAGCTATTTTATTAGCTATTCTTTGTTATACGAGTATTCATTACTTAGTGATCAAAATGTTTAAATTGTCCATTTTGAAGTGCGTAATGCAAATATAGCATAAACTTCTTGTCAATAATTATTTTGTATGAACAAAAACATATTCAGTTATTAAGTTATTTTATGTATATAATTGTTTAATGTTGATTGATGTTTATGGGCTATGATATATATAATTAGTAATTACAATACAATCTTACAGTTACAGAAATATTCATAAATAATGTACATTATCTCAATACATATGCCGTTCATTTAATTCATACAAAACCATAAATATCATATTGGAAAAAAAATGAAACAGTTTAATACTCGATGAAACTTAACTAGATGAAAATAAGAAATGTTTGAAGTAAATTACCAAGTGGATTGAAAATGTGTACTTAGATACAATTACCTACATCCATATCATATACGATGTTCATATACATCGAAATGAGGTAAATGTTAAACGCATATATGATGAATGATAATGAGTTAGAAATGATTTGAAGAATACACTCGAACGATTCATTGTTTATTGTTTACGATTATTATCAATCGACTATCGGCACATTTGCCTCAATACATTCGATTACTTAGAACGAATTCAATGGGTACACACTACACTGTATTAGATTTAAATAAGATTTAAATTTCGTTAGACCTCGATTCTATTGTACTCATTTTGATTATATTTATCTATAATCATCTAAATCAATAGTGTGACGATTTGAAGTTTCTATTAAATTTGAGTCTCTTTATTATTATTTGGAACGTTCACACATAACGCGATTATATGTCTATATTATTAAACATCTTATAGGTATTAAAATAATATGATTTATATTTTATACAAAATGTTAAAAAAATATTATTATTATTATTATTATTGAATTACTATCTGTTGTTACATTTACAATTTCTGTCTAGTGTGTATGTAAGTATATATCATATAATATTTGCTAAACACGTGCATATATTTCAATATCTAATTTACATATACATATATTTTGGTTATATTTACTTTTTAAACTCAACATAACGGTATAACTGCGTAGTCTTTTTTTATAAATATACAGTAGTACAATACACACATATAACCAATTATTGTTTAAATTATAAATTCAATATTAAACGTAAAGGCAAATTATTTATATATAAGAGAACAGTTTACAACAGAACCAAAATTGTGTGTTTAAAGTATATTATTAGCTATATAGACCACCTATACCTGTTCAAATGTTCAAAATGTAATTTTTAACGCTTATGAATTTATTTTTTATTTATATGGTATTTTAGTTTTATTTTATATAAATACTATTATAAAAATTAGTTTGTGGTTTATGATCGAATCTAAAACGACCTTTCAAATATTTTTAGCAACATTTAATTCAGTCAATTAATAAAATAAAATAATTAATAGATTGCACAATAACGTATATTTTTTCGGCGAATTTCGAAACCAAAATTATACTTGTAGACAATTTTTATCATAATTTTTTCTCTATAATTATCAATTTGTATTTATTTAATAAATACTGTTAAATATCAATTCATTAATTTGTCACCTCTATAGCACCCACGACCTCTTGTCTTATAGCCTTAAAAACGGCCCCGACATAGTTGGTCAATATAGGTATGGTACTACGGTAGGTAGTTAGTTATAACTACTTGTCTCAACGACAATACGATGATTTCCGACTTTACCTTGAACGACGACGACCAGTGATGGTGACGAGAAACGGTTTTGCCTGCGGTGATCATGGTAGTGGCGATTACGACTCGACGTGATGACGACGGTGCGCCGATGACGATAGCTGCTGCGCCTGCTGTATCGGCGGCGTTTGTGAAGAGCGTGGTCTGTGTAGTTCGGCGGTTATAGCGCGGCCGCGGTTACGAGCGGTTAGGCTGGACGACGGCTGCTATAGCGGTCATGTCCCGTGTATATACGCGCGCGGTGGATGACCAAATGCTACTGCGCTACGCGCGGCTGTCGTATATGGTCGCGCGTGTTTTCCGTTTCGCGGCCACGCGGCGGATCGTCGTCGCGCGGTGCACACGAACGCGACCAACACCGATACAGGTGTTTTTATTTTATATTTTTCAATTTTTTTTCGCAAAAACTTTACGGCGGCTGCGGCAACGACGATTACGTGTGTTTTTGACAAGAGTATAACGTAACGCGCGCGCGGAGAAGTCAACGACCGGCTTGGACTTCGGATGGCTGGTGTTCTGGTGGTGTTCTGCGCCGGAGCCGACGAACGCGATCGTGACCCCTACTATTATAATAGGTACGCGCCGCCGTGGTCGTTGACGGATCCACCCCACTGCCGTCCCGCGCGACGTACGAGATCTGGCCGACTCGGACCCGCCCGCCCGCCCGTCATCACATCGACGACGCTACGACGGCGGTATTATGTATCTACGCGCGGCGGCCACAACCGGTCTATGCGGACGCGAGCGCGAGACGCGCAGCTGCACTCGTTCGCGCTTAGCATTGCCATAGTGACGACTTCGCTACAACGCACCGCCTTGAAGTAAATCTGTCATCATTTGTGTTCTGCCACTGCCCCGCCTAAACATTTTATTTTAAATCCTCCGGACAAGAATATATTTTTCTAAAACAATTCTTCCGACGTAGGTACACACTGTTCACCCATAATCCTATATGCCATTTATAATAATATGTTCGGCCAAAAGATTTGCAAAGTATAGTTTTTTAAATTTCATTCTTAAGGCCGTCGACAATAATAATAATATGTGTAAATGCGTTAATAACGGGTTATAACTTCTCCGCCCAAATTATTATCTCCAGTCGAAACTTTAAATATATACCTGAACATTATTAAGGTTATACCATTAACCATACATGCTCAGCCCAATTTATTTTTTCTTATAGGTAACGAATTTTTTCAAGTTCTGATTTTTGGAATTTTATAGTATACTATTAAGATCATATTTTAATTGTTTAGATTTTTAAATCTATTTCATGAGTGAAACAACTTTTTTTTCAAATAAAAATCACCCTTATTATTTAGAAATAAATAAATAATTTATGTTTTTGTAAAACCAGCTTTTAGGACTATCCTTATAATAGTTTAATATATTAATTTTAATATATCAGAAACTACTGGTTGGAATTTTAATTAAGATATATCAACATTTTCATAAAAATCAATCAATTAACAATTTACATTAAAAAACCTTATATGTATATGTATCGATAGATTACATTTGTAATTTATTTGATATAGTAGTAACAAAGATGTCAATGAGTATCCATAGAATAACTATGAAGTTATCTTCATATATTAAATCTACACAAATAATAAAACAATTAAACACTTCCCCACCATCGCTAATGTGTACATTATAAATATTTTCAAGTAAACATTCGCTTTAATGATTTTTAATTTAAATTTTCATATGGAAATTACAAGTTAATTGTCGATAGTATGGATACTGATTTTAGTTTTTAATATTTTCAAAAATATATTATGCATTATTGAGATATTGAGATACATAATATATAATACATTTATATTATAATTTCAAAAACATAATATAAATAGTAAAAAGTTTCTATAAACATTATGTCTTATGTCTACGTATATCTTCAATAGTTAAAGACTCACTCTGCAGTAAGGTTGCTTATAATACTAAAGTATATAAATTATAAGAGTTTTGTAACCGTACTTGACACTTGTAATGTTATTACAATTATATATAGATATTTTCACCGTCAAATATTATTAGCGTTGTACTATTTTATCTGATTCCGTGGTTTCCGCCAGTTTACTATGACTTATTATATTCTAATGAGTATGGACAATTCGTAACGAAAACGGTTGCTGATCCCACTCCCGCGGAACAACCTATTATTATAAAGCAAAAATTTGTACGTGACTGCGTTTTTATGTAACAAAAAAAATAATAATAAAACGTTTGGGTATTATATTCGTTTCAATTTGAGTTTTTTTTTAAAATAATATATACGGTATTAGGTTTTTTAACACACTTTAAAATAAATGGCAAACTATACGTACTCATACATATTTTGGTCCCGACTTTGGCAATGACTAGAGAAATACTATTGTCTTTTTAGATATTTTAACCGGGAATTTTTTAAATGCATTTTTTTTATTTAACAGTAGTTCATGCGGCATGCACTATCATATCACTTGTTGATAGTTAAATTGGTAATAGTGAATATGTAGATTATTAACAGTTAATATAAATACACAAAATTAACAGTTGACGTATCATTGAAATACTAATGTATATTATTATATAGGAGTAGTTTCATTGATCTTGTCAAATATTTATATTGTTTAGTTAAAAGTTTTGAATATAAAATAAAAATCCTACTTTTGATATCGCTAAAATGTCAACTGACACTTGAATTTAATATTTTCGATTTGCCAGTTGTCGATCAGTTACATGTTACATTTCAAATATATAATTCATATTTGAGTTCAGGGTCAAATAAGACCGGTTAGGTTAGGTTCAAGATGATCGTTATTTAAGAGTGTGCAATGAATCAAAACGACCAATACTTCTCGACTCTCGTAATCGTACATTGTATAGAATTTAAATAATAGACTACCTAAGACTTTTTAATATTATGACCGGTTCAGAGTTACATAAAACTTTAATAGACCGTTATGCGTGTATACACAAATTTACGAATAACGGTCATCTATAAAAGTTTTATGTAACTAATAAATAACAATTGCGATGACCAATAATACTGTCTTATGTATTTTTACACCTATATATATTTGTATCTCATATAATCAAATGCAGAATTAAAAGTAATGAAATAACAAAAGTTGAATAAATTATATTTAATATTAATACATATATAGGTGTTTATTATTTGATACAGTTTGAATTTAAATTTCAATATTATTTATTAAATAAGTATAATTGCTATAATATCATTTTTAGGTATTATTCAAATTTGGAGTTGTAATAACTAATAACTTAAAACTCTTAATTCATGCGTATTTAATATAGCAGAGAACAGTTTATAAATGTATACCTTATCTGTTATAATTTAACATTTACAATAAGTCAGGCCATTATAGGAGTCAATTTTGATATGAGATTAATTCATGCTATCTACTATAATATATTAAAAGCTCAAATTTCATACGGCATATGCTAATAAGTGAGTGAAGTAATAAGTAAGTCAATAATATATATACATAATCATATTATGATTACAATGTATTTTATTTTACCCACCCGTATAATATTATACATACTTAGGTACTCGTAAGCGGATTGGCGGTCTATCGAATGGAATACAGTGACGTTAAAAACAAAAAAATTATAAATTCATAATAAATAATATTATATATTTTAATAACACTTAAAAGAGACCACTTAACGAAATCCTAAATTTTAACACAGATGTCCGTATCCCAATAATCCTCATCGCGTCCACGTTTTCGAAAAAAAAGTCATAATAATATTGATATTATCATTCTAAAACAGCGTTGTTTATTTATTATTATTATTTTTTGTACACGCCCGTTTAAACCTCATCACATGGTGAAATGCGTTACCAACAACGTTTCATAGATACGACTTAAAAATGCGTGTACGGCGTATATTATACAGCACAACGAATAAAACGACGTTTAAATGAGATAATATGTGTATAAATATACCTAAGTCCTGTGTATGGAATAACGATAAAAAAAAAACTGTACAATTTATTTCTATATTTATGATAAAAATATAAACTTATATAAATTACTTTTTTCCTCCAGAAAAACGTATTAATATAATATGGTAGTTATACTATATATTTACTACATATATTATATTTATAATATAAATTTTGTACATGTATTATGTTCATATGACATTCGCATTTTGTTGTAAAATTATTGAATCTTAAATGAAAATAATAAGTTCTAAAAAGAAACGAAGCAACATACAAACTTCACAAGTACCACTCAGACATTATATAAATTGAACAGTGGATATTTAATGATCAATTACGAAAAGGTGTATATATTTTTAGATTTTAATATACCTATGATTTAACTAAACAAATTTTTCCTCTAAATGGTAACTGATTACTAACATCATCTTAACAAAAATAAAAGAAAGAAAAAAATTTTTTTTTTTCTGTTTTAACCGACGACGCCGCGGGATCTGCTTTCGCATTGCTTCCGCGGCGCCGCCATCGTTTATTGACGGTATCAAATATTAATACATACGTGGGAGGCAGACGGGACAGCTCCCCGACTTACCCCGTTCAAGCATTTTCAAAGTTTTGCATTACCAATTAAAAGAAAGAAAATTATTAAGTTGAACTTCAACTCTTGAAGTTTAATTTGTATACAAAATTATATCATTTAAGCATGATAAATTATATTTTGACATACGTTAAGAATTAATTTTTACTAATTTAAATAAAATAAAAATGTTCTTATACATATAAACTAATAATCAACTAAAAAAATACTTAATACTTAAATCTCTATTTAGCACGTTGAAAATCCTATTGGTATAAGAACTACAATATAAGATTTCACCATACTTTATAGTTTACAAAAACAAATTTCTAGAAAAATAATTTCTGAATTTATTTTTGATTTATTAAAAGAATCTTTCAAAAAATATTTTTAAGTCCTATGAATTTTTTAAAAACTTTAAAAACTTTAACAGGAATGATTCGTTATACGAATCTTATTAGTGCATTCATGTCTTACGTTTCAAATTATTCATGCCTGTAATTATGTAATCGATAAGTTCTAGAAGCATACAAATCTTATTTGTATTGTCTACAGGCCTCTCTTCAAATTCCAATGTTAATAAATGATTAGTAAACCATTCGTTAGGTGTGAAATAAAATTCTATAGTAAATCCGATGTATTCATCCGATCGGTTATATCTGATATCTGACAGATGCCTGAGGATTTGCTTATCATTTACGGTCGTATGAAAGTTCATAAAAATTCCGGTGCGAACATTTTAAAACAATTATATGTATTTATTAACCTTTTACCACGCGCGCAGTTACTGAACTAATATATAATCATGCATGCGGGGTAAAAATTTTCCAAATTATTTTTTTTTACTTACATATTCTTTTATGTCAATGAATAGCAAAAATGTATTGTAGAATATTTTATTATATTATTATACATTTGAGTAGTTTTTGATAAGTTTACTGTAATATAATATATAATAGATACAAAAAAAGAAAGCTTGGAAACACTCAGAAAATATATTAAAACTATATTTAGGAAGCTAGACAAGATAACAGCATTCAATTAATAAAGATAAAAATAATACGACGATAAATATAAGACGCGGGGTAATAATTTACCATACACGCGTAGTAGAAGGTTAAAATAAGTAAGTACCGTGTTATAATGTGTAAACATAAATAAAAATACTAACATAAATATAATTCTTTTTATAACTAATTTCTGGCTTTGCGTACTTGATAATTCCAATATTTCATACTTTGAAAAAAATATATTACGAAAAAATAACATCATAAAAATAATATAAGGACAGACAACGAAAATATTGTATTTTCTTAATTCCTTATACTTTTTGTTTCATTTTAGTTTTACGATACATTTCCAATAAAAAGTACAGTATTTACCTATAATAATGATTATAATGAAAAAAAAAACATAATTGATATTTAATTTAATTTTTTTAATAATTGTACACAATAATAATAATAATTGTAAGATAAGTACCTAGCTATCATACGTATATGATATATAAACAATTCAAAAATAAGTATACCGTGAGAGATGTGTCTTCTACAGTTCTACCTATATAGTTTATTAGGCATATATATTTATAAATTATATATTTATATGAGAACTGCGAAGTATATAGGTACTTACCGGCTATTACTGAATATAATATTTACTGTTGCTGCTGTGCACATTGTGTTTGTATTAATACGGTTTACAGGTAACATACATTTTGTCAATGTAGATATTATATGTGAGTTAATTCGTGGGAGAGGCCATATGATATGGGCCGTAAAGAAGTATTTTTAGTGCAACACTGTGAATTAAATCAAGCAATAGGTACCATATTATTGAGACCGACAATTTTTTTTCAAAATTAACGGAATTATTTCTTAGTATATAATAAATAATAATACGTATATTAAAAATAAATAGAACATTTCAATGGGCACTTATTGCGATTACCTACAATTTAAACATGTTTTTCTTTCATTTTTTCAATTTTAATTCTTGCCATGAAAACCTTGGATTTACCGTCTGAAAAAAAAAAATTATTGGAACTTTTTTCAACGGTCCGGACCATTTTATCGAAAAGACGAGTATATACATATGTAAGTCACGAATCCAATTTGTGTTTTAGATATTTTGAAATGCGTGCTGGTAATTGGTTTGCTGGCAGTCGTACATCGTTCCCAAATAAACATTACGCTTTTGGTTTTGTTGGGCAGACCACATAATACTTACATTATTTAGTCTTATTACTTGTTATTAAATCATTTTTAAATAATATACAACATAGTTAGCGATGTTAAATTCCACCTTAATCACAATACCTGAAGAATTGAGTTTGTTTACTGGAAAATCATTGGTACGCATTCGCACTTCATTATAATGAAGTATTATTAATTTATTATTAATATATAAGTACCTTTAAATCCTACAAAATAATCAAAAACTAAAATAATATTTTTTTAATACAAAAGTACGTTTCCATAAATTTTTTGTAAATGAAACGCTTAAATAAGATTTTTAAGTAAATTATAATAAAAGCTATATTTTTTGTACATTATTTTCTTTAAATTTATTTTAATTGAGAATATTTGTTTAATTATTATATTAATGGACTTAGTACCAAATATATTTTTTTCAATAAATAATTTAACCAAATATGTACAACGATTATAATTGGCTAAACGATATGAACTATATACAGAGCGTATCATATAAGTTATAACGTACTATTTTTTTTTAATGATTACCGATATATAAAAGTAAAGAAGTTTATACAAATTTAAAAATACTTATTTATTTGTTACTACCAATTCTATACGTCAATTAAAAATTTGTATCATTAAGCAATTAAAAAATTGTATTTATTTAAACGTTAATAACTGTTTTATACTGATTTTAGTAATGACTATTTTTTGACAATTTTGATGTCCTAATAAACATTTTGGTTCAGTATATTATTACTTTTAATTATAAAGTGAATTATGACAATTTTTATAACATAATAATGTATAAAAGAACTTAAATAATCCGGCAAAAAAACCTCCCGTATTTAGAGATAGCGTTATGTGAGTTATGGTGGTAGTTTAACAGTGGAGAAAGTATCGACTGATAGAGGTATACGTGCCATTTTAGTAGATGTAAATAATGAGGAACAAAAAAAAAAAACAAAGACAAAAATTTAAATAAAAACCAACAAAAAATAAATTAAATAAATCGTGATCTTAATAAAAATTTAAAATAAAATTTTTTTAACGTGATCTCCCTTTGATTATGTTTTTTGGAGATATTTAAAGGCACAGTATACACTCATTGTCCCCCCGTTCCTGCAAGCACTTAAAGAACCAATCACCAGGCATTGACTGCATCGGAAAGACTTCGTGAATGTGTTAAACAATGGAGGACATCACTTAACCAACATAATATTTAAAGTAAATAATTAAAAATGGTATAATATTTAATAGTAAAAAATAAAATAATTTTTTTATTTGTTTATTTGAAACTACTTCTTGAAATATGGGAGGTTTTTTTGCCGGATCCTGTATTATACTTAAAACAAATTAAAAAATTGACTTGAATTTATAATCTATAATCTATGATGAAACATTTAATAAAAAATAGCATCAATTAATATACTTTTTAAGGACCTAAAATCTAACCGATCGGTGATTACATTTTAAAGTAAATTCACGTTATATTATCTATATTTTTATATTTTAGTCAACTATGTTATATAATTATATGACGAGACATATTTATTAGTTTGATTTTAATTTGGAAATATATTATCCCTGTATGAATAGTTTATTAACATTGTTAATAATGAATATTGGTCATGAACTCATAACTCACTAATTAGTTTCACATATTCTGTTTTTATAATTTTCAATCCACTTGAAGCGATTTAAAAGATGTTACTTGACAAAATTATAAAATTCGATTTAAAAGAACTTTGCTGTAAAAACACATTTGATTCATTAACAAATTACAAATTGACAATAATTTAACATTCAATCGAAGAGATTTTTTATGTATTAAAAACTATTTATATTATAATTAAATATATAATTTTTTCGTTAGTTGATAATTACATTTAAAAAAATTATCATTGAAAATCGTCGCTTCGGCCAAAACAATTTAGTTTTATATGATTATTGCAGTCGTCTTTTCTAAGCTCAAAGAAAACAAATTATTATTATCATATTAATAATTATCTTGATGACCAGTGTATTAAATTACATAAACAAACCAAACAAAAATAATAATTTCCTGATTAAATTGTAAAATAATAAATAAATTTAAAGATATACCTATTATTATTCAAAAATCAAACAATGGCTTACATAATTTAAATATTACACAAAATATTGCTTCTTTTCACTTAATCACTTAATATAATGTATTATAATAAGTAGTCATTGATATTTGAAAAGTAATAATTTATTTTTATTTTATACAGATAAATAATATAATATTCTATTACCTATAAATTGATTAATTGTTTACCTACTGATTTAAATATTAAAATGAAAAATATATTTGTTATGTATTTAATTGCTTATTTTCAGACATTTTTTTAACGTGGTAAAAATTAAAAAGAAAAGATAGACATTAAAGTTATTATAATTAAACAGACCAAAAACTCACAGTCTATATTCGTACAGTTCTGAGCTCTGTATAAAAAGGTACTTATCTACAAATCTACAACATTTAAAAAAAAGTTTTATGATTTATATTATTTTATGTAAGTATAAATTTTATAAAAATAATAATTGTAGAATCCAATAAAAAATGTAGATTGGTATGGTCAGTTTTTATCAAATCACAATATTGCAATAGACTTGAATACTTGATTCTTCAAGGAATGTTTATAATGTCTGATACAGTAGTGTTCGCTAGTTATTTATTAAACTACCTACTAAATAATTATGTAACCTGCTTGTTAAAATATTATAATTATTATACATAATATATATCAGGGATTCCCAACCTTTTTTACTTGATGGCACACATAATCAATTTAAAAATTTTTATGGCACACTTAAATAAATAAATAATAATGAATATAATTGATTTTTTTAATCTATATTATCTAATAATGTCATACTCTTATACTGTTTTTATTAAATAATACAAATTTAATGTGATATTTGAGACTGATATTTTTTACATAATTCTTTTATTCGGGGTGAAATAATTGAAACAGCAATATACAAATTAGAAATTTTATCGATGTTCAATAATAATTTTGATTATTATATGTAGCACACACAATAAGACAAAAATTACATGGCACACCCAAATAATTTCGCGGCACAGCGATTAGGAATCCCTGATATACATAGTACATTTAATATATCAAATCAATCACATTAATAAACAAAATTATACACAAATGATGTTTTGAAATTTAGTATTTATTGAATTCTACAAATCATGAATTTAAATTATTAGATGGAATTAAAGAATGAAAATGAGTTTAAAATAACAAATTGTCTGGAACGAAAAAAAATTAATATATTTATTTTTGGAGATTTTAACTAATTGTTGTCATATTAAAAATATTTAATGTATATAATTACAAAAATATGTATAAAATAATGTGACAAAAAGTAGGTATAATTATGCCCTATATCTATTGAATACTGAATTCACATTGAAAATAAATATATATAGGTATTATAATTAAATAAACATTTTAAATTATAAAAACATAATAAATAAATAAATATAATAAACCGGTCTAATAATAAAAATTATAACATACCAAATCAGTAAATTGTATAAGATCATATTATTGAACACACATAATACACAACCTCATAGTTAGATAAAAGAATACAAAAATAAAAACAAGATAAACAAATAAATTAAATTAAAATTACAGGTAACATTAATCAGTCATTATTAAGTATATTTAAAGAATAATAATTAAAAGAAAACATATTTATCTAAGAGATCCTTATTAAATTCCATTTAAAAATAAGATTAAATACAAGTTTTATTTATCATTTGCAGGTTAGCTGTAACCAATAGACTGATTTTTTAAAAGTATCATTTTCATTTATTTTCATGTTTAACTGTTTGCAACTCTGTTTGCATAGGTATAGTTTTATGGATATGTCTGTAACCCTTAGTTTTAAACTTTTCCATATCAGATTCAATTTCTATAATTTCTTCGTCATCATAATCCATAACTATATGTTTATCATATGATTCATTAGAATTATCTTCAATTAATAATTGTTTTTGTTTTTTCATTTGGCTATGTTTTTGTTTTAATTGATAGGTATTGTGCCTTTGAGCAGCTTCTGCAAATTTCAAGTTGCATTTAGTCATGTTATTTCTGAACCTTAAGTATACAGTTGATGGTTCCATTTCATTGTTTAACTCTTTGGCTATAGCTGTCCATACAGGACTTGTACAGCTTGCAATCAAGTCGTTATGAAATATATCACTTTTATATTTATAAATGGCATCATAAAATATATCATCATTCAAATTTGATGTTTTTGTGTAATTTTTTTTTTCCATCCTTGTAGTTTGTTCAGATTTTAGCGTTTCTTTCCATGATGTTTCTTTTGATTTAATTACTTGGATTCGATTTTTAATTATAGAAGAAGGTTCATTGGTCCAATCTGCTAAACACTTTTTAATTAATTTTGTTCTACATGAATCACTGTTTTGTCGAAATTTCCAAAATGCTTCATCTGGAGAGAGTAAATTATTCATTAAATTTGAAACGTCTAACCAAACAGGACTAGATGCCATAGCAAAAACACCATTATTGATAATGGAATGTTTGAAAATTGATATTGCATCAAAGAACATTTCATCTTCAATGCTTTGGTCTTCAACAGAATAAGAATCTCCATCTCCTTCCTGTAAAACATTGTTTAATTGAAAATTTCCAAATAATTTCCCTTGACAATTATGAGTGTTGCGTTTAAACCTCAAGTAAGCTGTTTTAGCTTTGATTGCATAATTGAGATGTTTCGATATATCATTCCAAACATTATCAGTAGACGGAACTATACAGTTATTTTTTACCAATCTATTTTTGAACGCTAAACAAGCTCCAATAAAGTCATTTTCTTGTACATAGCCAACTTTTTGTCTCATGGATATCAAATCTTCAAAACTAGTGTCTACATCACCCTTCGTATAATCGTGGTCCATCTGAGAAGTAATTTTTGATGAAATTGGCGAAGAAGTAATTTCATTTTTATCCATTTCGCAAGCTTCTAGAAGTTTCTGTTGGCAATTGTGTCTGTTTAACATAAAGTTATTATAAAGAGTTAATGGTTTTACTAAAAAATTAAGTTTAGATGCAATTTCTCTCCAAATTGGATCACTAGGTTTAGCATGTGTTCCATTTTTAAGTATAGAGTCTTTATGGTTAATTATCACATCTAAAAATTTATCTTTATCAATACCTTGAGAACGACAAAATTCTTTTTTTGAAGATTTCAACAACTTTGTACGGCAACCATCAATATCTTTAATGAATCTTGTATAAATTTCTCTGGGTTTCAATGCATAATTAATTTTTTGACTAATCTTTGTCCATACTCCATTATTAATATTTGCAATAATATTATTGTTTATAACTGATTGTCTATGTGCAAATATAGCTTCAAATAAATCGCTTTTAGGAACAGAATTAACACCAAAAAGTCGAGTACGGCAATTTTTATAATCATTTATGATATATGAATAAACATCATCTGCATTCAAATCTTTCAAACGACTTGATATTTGTTTCCATACAGGGTCGTCTTTTAAAGCTATTTGCCCATTGGCTAGTAAAATAGAATCCTTAAATTCATTAATTATTTCAATAAAATCATCATTCGATCCATTGGAAATATTACATTCAACTATTGGTGTTAATTCAGTCATACTTTCGGATACTTCTGGATGTTCTCCGGAAAACACACTGCGTTCTGTTTTAAGAGCTTGAATCATTTTTGTCTTACACATATCTTTATCCTTAGAAATAATATCATATATGACTTCTGGAGATAATTCAGAATTTAACCGAAGAGAAATTTCATTCCAGACGGGATCACTTAAATCTACAACTTGATCACCATTCATTATTGAATATTTATACAAGCATATTGTTTCAAAAAACTGATCTTTATTAATTGTGTCTTTGCAAGTATAGTCTGTTAATAATTCAGTAGGTTTAAGAAGTCTATTTAAGCATAATTGGGAATTTCTTGTTACCCTGAAGTATACAGTTGCTGGCTTTAACGTATCATTAAGATCTCTTGAAATTTGAGTCCAAACAGGATTTGAAAATTTAGCTATTTCACTCCCATTTTGTAAAATGTCATCACGATATTTACATAATACACTGAAAAATGCTTCATCAGATACACTATTAGGCTTGTTCAACTTTGGAACGACTAATGGAGTAAAATTCTCATCTTCCTTACATGCCTCAATAAGTTTAGTCTGGCATAAGTCATGATTACGAATAAATTTTGAATGGACATCAGATGGCTGCAAAGCATAATCCAACATCTTTGCTACTTCATTCCAAACAGAATTATTGTATCTTGCTATTGACCCGTTTTGTATGATTTTTTTCCTATGAGTGTATAATGCTTTGAAAAATTTTGAAGGATCTTCAAACTTCAAACTTTTCTTTTTTACTTTGTTTTGTAGCTTTTCCACTGATGGTACAAATTTTCGACTAGGAACGTCATAGGTTTTGGCTTTGGATGGGTCAAGTTTACAATGAGTAAGTAACTTTTTATGACAATTGTGAGTATTACGTTTGAATCTTAAGTAAATACTATTGGGCTTTAAAGCATAGTTCAAGTGTGCTGATATTTGATTCCATACAGAATCCACACTTGGCGCTACCTCTCCATCCTTAAGAACTTTATCTTTGAATGCGAATAAAGCATCATAAAATGTTTCATTATCAACATGACCTGGTCTTTTTTCAACAACTTCATGGTGCATATCCGTTTTCATCATATGGTTTAATATGGATATATCTGTAGTTTGACTTTTAGGGTCTTTAAGATATGCTTCAATTAACCTTGTTCTACAAGAATGTTTATTAAGAATAAAACGGTTGTAAATACTTTTTGGTTTAAGAATATTATCTAATTTTGAAGCAACACGTTCCCAAATATGATCAGAAGAACTAACAATACGACCATCTTTCACAATTTCATGCATAAATTCAAGAAGTGTACGAAAAAATGTTTCTCTAAACATTTTCTTTTCACTCTTATTCATTGAAAAATATTTTGAAGTAGATTCACGCTCAGTGTTATCATCAGGATCTGACTCTGGTTGGTGCTGGTTTTGATTCAATTTTAACATGAAATGATTAGAAGGTAACAATATACCAGATACAGGTTGTCCTTCAACATTATTTATTAACAATATCTGATTTGACTGGACGGATGATGTAGATGGCACAGTTAAAGATGTTTTCTCAGATAATTTTGTCAAAGTAGAAGAATTAATAAGTTTAGTATTTGGTTGATTTTTAAACGTATTCATTTCTTCGACAGCTTTACATATAGTTATGACCGACATTTTAAATCTGAAACATAAAAAAAAACATGTGCTATTATTTTAAACATAATCTTAATTTATGATATATATGTAAATTGTATATATAATATAAATACTATAAAGTCAATAAATTATATATTTATATAATTAATATTGGAAAAACACATTTTTTTTTTTCTAAAAACCATATTATGATAAATAAAATCTAATATTTATACTTCACAGAAGTCCCCTAAAAAATATTCAACGATATTGATATTAATTTTATGTATACATTGAATTAATTTAATAAGGGTATGATATGTGCACAGGTAAGTTAGTTACATATATACGAGTAGATATTAAAAATCTAGAAATATAGTTATTATAAATAATAAATAATAATAATACCTATATATTAATATAAAAATATTTATATAAAAGTAAATCCATAGCAGTTTTGTTAATACAAGAACTTGTAATTGTAAAAGACGATTAAAAGAAGGTAAGGGAAGGAGTAACCGCTACTACGAACCATTGGCGATTTCTAAATCAAAACTAATGGCATTGGAACAATTTGGTGCAGACAACTTAGATATCTTTTAAGAACTGAGCCACCAACTACGATGCAGAAAGCCAGAGGAACCTATTGCATCATGTTTCCTGAGTACAATGATTTTTTATGATGAATAAAATAGAGTTAAAAAATTCCGGAGGTAAAGTAGTCCCCCGTTCGAATCTCTGTGTGGGGACTATCACTACTATTCCATCAAAAAAGAAGAGTATAATTGCTACATGGAATTTGAGATCTCTAGAGATATGTGAAAAATTAGAAAATATCAAGTTGGAAATGAAGCATTATAATATTGATATACTAGGTATGAGTTAGATAAAATGAATTGCTCAAGGTGATTTTTGGTTTGATGATTTTAGATTAATTTTTGCTGGAGACGATAATAAATTGCAGGGGGTAGGTATAATTATGAGTAAAGATTTGGGAAAAAGAGTTACCTCCGTAATCCAACACAACAGTAGAATAATAAACTGGATAAAAAAACCTGTTAACACCTTTGTTATACAAGTATATATGCCTACCTCGAGTCACGGAGATGACGAAATTGAGGAAATGTATGAACATATTGATGAAGTTATAAAGCTATCAAAAGAAAAGGATAAGATGATAACCATGGCAAACTGGAATTCAGTTGCAGGAGAAACGCAAGAACAAAGTATTTCAGGTGTTTTTGAGTTGGAAAAAGAAACCAAAGAGGCGAGAGACTAATAGAGTATTGTAAGAAACAAAACTTTATAATCACAAACACTTTATTTTCACAGCATAAGCGTAAAAGGTATACGTGGAATATGCCAAGAGGTGGAACCAGATATCAACTAGATTACATCCTTGTAAGAAAAATATACCGAAATCAAATAAAACAAAACAAATACTTCCCTAGGGTAGACATTGATAGCGACCATAATCTAGTTATAATAGAATTCTATCCAAGCCTTAAAAAAGTAGAAAACAAACAAATTTCAAGGAAAAAGATGGTATTTAGATAAATTGAAAGATGAAGAAATAAAATATAATCACAGCGAAGAAATAAATAATAATATAAAAAAATCGCAAATACAAGAGCAGAATGAGTTGTATGGAATAAACTATGATGGTAATCGTTAAAAGAAGCAGTCACAAAAGCTACGGAAACAAAACTAGGGACTAAGAGAAACACCCTGATAAAACCTTGGATAATGAATACAATTGAAGATTTCAGAGGAGAACAAAGAAAATAGAAAAACAGAAAAAATGATGAAGAAAAATTAAAAGAAAAAATTTAAATTTTTGTGTGAAGCGTAGCTCTATATGAAGCAGAGACTTGGACGATACTGAAGCCAAAATAGAAGCTTTTGAAGTATGGTGTTGGAGAAGAACGCTAAAAATTCCATGGACAGAAAGGATAAAAAAATGTTGAGAATGTTTTTAGGAGAATGATCAATGAACAAAAAACAATATGGAATACGCTATGATTGAGAAAAAAGCATGAATCGAAAATGTAATAAGGAATAGTCCTTGGATAACCACAATAATAGAGGGAAAATCAAATGAAAACCTGGAAAAGGAAGGCCTAGAACTCCATTTCTGAAACAAGTGATGGAAGATACCGGAATAGAAACATCCTGGAAGTTGAAGAGAATTATAAGTGACAGAGACAAATGGAGAAAAACATTAATAATCATTTAACCAATTTCCGGATTAAAAAACAAAAAAAAAAATTTAATTTAAATATAATGTTTTAAACATCTTTATATCGAAAAAATATTTTAAGCAAGTAAATAAAATAAAAATTACAATCAAAAATGATTATAGCCAATTTAAATTATAACAACAATAAATTACTGATTTTTTTTTTTAGCTAATTTAATTGTTTTTGGATTAATGTAATATAGCCTGTAATTAATGTATAACTGTACTCTGTAATTAGAAACATCAGAATTCAGTATTAGTATAGGTATAAATGTATAATAATATATATTATACTATTTGGAATAAGTTGAATCTGGAATCCAATACCCACCCATCCACCTCAGAAGAGCGCTCTATATTGACTACTAACTATAAATTACCTAGTAATTATACAAACTTCCGGGAAACACTTGACAAACTTACAATACAATTAACACAGTAAGTAAAAAGGTAATGCGTTTTCGATGCACGTCGAACTCTACTCAAATATGTGAAAGATAAATCTAAAATCCCTAACTCACATTAACATATTTTACCCACTTTATAATACTAACAATTTTCACTCTGTATGTTCACTTTTCCGATTAAGTAGAAAGTAGTACTAATCATAATAATATGTATCATATTATACAGGATGTAACAGATAGAACTGACTTTTGGAATAACTTTTGTTCTAATTAATATTTTCAATTTTTTTTTTTATTTATCATATGGAGACCCTAGCGCTACATGTATAATTAATTTTTTTTTATATTTATTTTTTAGTATTAAAAATAAAAAAAATTAAGTTTGAATTAAATTTTTTTGGATAAATTTAAAATAGCCAATTTGTGAATCTGATTATAGGAACAATTTTGTTGGTAAAAAGATTTATCTAAGTCGAATAATTTATTTTTTAGAATTTTTTTAAAATTTCAATATTTTCAATTTTTTTTTTTTTTTGGTCAAGTCTATTTGTTACATCCTATCTATAAATTCCTACATTTGTAGGTACTCGCAAGACCACATTGCCTTGGGTTCCACTTTTGAAACATTACTGAGGGTCGCTCATAAAAATTTAGATGTAAAAATTAGCTGATTAAGTACAAAAATATATAATAAAATACATATAGATATAATCAAAATTATCCAATGTCTATTGGAACATTTAGAGTCTTTTATAAAATATTATTTCTGTATGAAATATTAATAATACAATTTTATTTCGTGTTTAGTTTGTAGTTAATAATTATATATTTATATTATTTAGCTGAATTACCTGGCTTCGCCCGTGTGCAGTATTTACTTTCTCTAAATATAATTCTTAAATTAACACATATAGTTGTGTTTTAAAAAAGAAAAAAAATATATAATCAACACTAATAATTAGGCTTCGGAAGTTGATGACCTTAAAAATATTAAAAAATACAAATATTACATAAAAATTACAAAATTTGTTTTAAATTAATAAAAATATATTTTTTTTAAATTGTTCTCTATTTTACTATAAAATTCTATATACATTTATCAAAGCCTTCAAATTACTCAAAATTTGATAAAAATTTCCTTTAAAATTAAATAAAAAATTTCCGGCATTTCGAAAATATTACGAAAAAATAATAAAATGTAGGTAGAATATTATTCGTTACAACACAACAACGATGACTGTAATCGGTGAGATAAAATCGGATAAATACTAATCTTAGTTCGTGTTAATTTCAAAGTTTTAAGTAATAAGTTATCGGCATAATGGTCGACAAGAAACGATAAGAAATGAACTAATGTGAAATCAGTAAAAATGACAAAAAATGTGGGGAAATGACTTAAAAAGTAATAAACACTAAAAAATGCAAAATTAAAAATTAGTTTTTCAAATTCACATGCTAATAAAACACATTTATGGCCAGGAGAGCATCATCTAAAAAGTTCTAAAAAAAATGCAAAATTCATCAACTTCTATCAACTCCTACTTATAATTAATCAAATGCTAAATAGAAGTAGAAACTGAATTACAAATATAAAATAATAATAATAATATTTACAAATGATTCTAATGATTCTATAATTTTAACTATAATTTGTATAATATTTTGTTTAAATTAAAATATTTAAAATGACTTAAGTCATAACCTCTTTAGTTTTATTTTGCGATGTTATGCATTGTATATAAATGATCAGGTCTTTTCACCATAGGCTCAATTTGAGTTTAAAATTTGGGGGCCTATTATAATTTGCATTTATGTACTGTGTATGCTCCCTGAGATATATAAAAGTGGAAGAGGATAAATACAAACCATTTGGGGGAGGGGGCTATGATTGCTTTTGATGAGGCTTAGCCCCCCCCCCAAGCCCTCTTCAAATTACGCTTATGCTTCCCACTCTAGAAATTGCTACATATAATTGTCCATGCGAGAAACAATTATTTTCCAAATCTACACCACAGCAATAAGTTAAAGCCTGACCTTGCGCTTTGTTTATTGTCATAACAAAACAAACTTTTATTGGAAACTGAACTGAAAAATCGTTGGAGTGTTATTGAGTTTTCGGTACAAATATTTTTTTTCCCTTAGCACATCCAGTCAAAATTTCAGCTTCGATTACATTTATTGTAAGAGAGGTGACACGGAGCTTAATCCTATTACAAAAACTAGAAGAATTCAAATTTCTTAATAATATAATTAGAACTCCCACCTTCAGTGATATTTTATGAGGAGGCATACCAAATGATGTTTTTGAATTTAAGAACTCTGTATCAACAACTGAATCGACTATCGATAGAAAAGTAATTAATTTCTAGTGCTTGAAATCCACTAATTATTTGCGAGTTCATTGTGTCTGCTCAGTTATTTATTGTTGTTAAAATAACGCGTTCGCATAACTATCTACTACTTAGATTTTTCAAATTTTTAATTTCTTGGTATACATTTTGTAAGAATTATTCCAATTAAATAAAATACACTTCTAGGCTCTTTTGGTACAACCCTGTGAAAAAAAAAATTAATTAAATGAGGCGCTACAAAATGGTAACTTTTAAATAAAAACCCTCTCCACCCTCCCCTCGGACAAAAAAAATGAATAATTGGGCGACGTAGTAACATTAAAAGAGTATTTAGAATATCTTTATGAAAAAAATTGGAAAAAAGTTAAATAGTGTCGTTACAAATTTGGAGCACAAAAAAAACCTGTTCTTAAAAATATAAAAATTAGACAGATAACATTTTCGATTCAAAGTAAAAACTATCTATTATCATTATTGTTACAAATTATTATACTTGAATGAAAAAACTAAAAATAAAAATATCTGAAATTCATCATAGTAATTTGGTATTGCAAATATCGAACGCGACATGGCAGTTGGCCAGTGATGATTTATATAATATTACCGTTATTACTTTATTAGTTTATTACCTTTACAGCTACATTATTATTTGCTATATAGAGCTCATTGAATGATTATTATTTTCATCATTGTTTAATATACCTAATATTGTTGCCAATGTTATTATTTTCATACTGACGAATAGTTTTACATCAACATCATGAATTTGAATGACCTTGGTTGGAGAATTCGCCAATATTTTGCAAATCTCAATGACGATTTTTTATCATATTGACATATTGTATAATGATGATTAATGAAGAGGCCCCCAAAAACTTTGGGATAGCTCTGCGTATTCGCGTATATTTATTATTTATTTATTAACGGACATGATAGTTTAATTACATCTAATATTAACTACAAAAAATAATGAGTAAATTACAACAATTACTGCAATATTTTGCCATTCGAAATATTATAAAAACCTCATCGGTCCTTAATGATTATTGACTATATATAGGATATACAATTATTAAGTATAAACAATTAAACATGGATGTAATCATGGTGGCTAAGCCAAGATAAACACACCCCACACCAGTTTTCCGTTTTTTCAAGCCCAGACTACATACCAGCCAAATTAAGATAGAAAACTTTACGAAAACACTACTGATTTTAAAAACGTACATAGATATAGTATATATACAATATACATAAATTTATAATTAAACGATCGGACACGGATCGCAGTAAAATATTCAGAACTTTTTCAACAAAAGAGGGGGGAAGGCCGGCACAAAACTGTATTAGACTTAGGCACAGATGGATATTTATAGGATTGATCGTTTGAAGCCACGAAAGGTTTTACGAAAATTACGATTACAACACTTACACGAGAATTCTATTATCTTACGAATCATTATCCACACATTAATGCATGTACGAATATTACGTTAATAATGTTTATCGTGTTAATTTAAAATGTAATCGTGTACCTGGCGTGTGTAAAATTTGACTCATTTAAATACCTAATATAATAACAAGATAATCTAAACGTAAAACAAAATAACACATACGACATATGCCTATTCCGAAAAAATAACGTCCCTTCTTACACCCTTTGAAAAAGTCCAAAAATCTTGGAGTCAATTCATTAAAATTATATACTCTTCATCTGGAGTAACCAGATTATTAAAAAGAAAACCGAGACAATTAAAATATGTTTCATAAAGAAAAAATTATTTTTAATAAAACAAATGTATAATTTAGATAGGTATATTAATTTACAATATTATGAATTATGTAATTTTATGATATAAAATATTTTTAAATTTATTGTTAATCGTATTTGGAATTTGATTTTACGAGTTACCATAAAAATTATATAGATTTTAACATAATGTGATACGAATTCATATTAACGCATTAATCTGGGAAATATTAAAATCTTACTAAAGATTTTCAGAAAGACGGGAGAAACTTTTAAAAACCCGGACAATCCCGGGAAACCGGGACGTCTGGACACCCCACCTTTATCGCGCGGCTGCTTACAATGTTTGGCCATGACCGTGACCGTTAACCATTCGCTCTCGACGCAATCACTTGGATCCACACCGATTCGACTATTTGTATGTGTACAAATATTTTACATAGCGCGATTCGATATTGAATGCCGTCTACCCGTGACAATATTAAAATAATTATTTCAATAGTTTTTTTCAGAAAATCATCCAGAAAGCCCTATCATCGACCGATTTTCAAGCGAGGAGAGGTATCTACCTACTATCTTACTATACACGATATAATTATAATATTATCGTATTTAGACATGTCCAATTTTTATCCTTAGTTGAGAAAAAAACTTTCTCCATACCATTTTCCACACTTCCCCCTTAACGATCGGTAATATGCACAATAATAACAATGTATGTCTATTATAATTATATGGAATTCAGAAGTATTTTCCTTTTATCCAAAGTATTGGCGTTGGGTACCTACCTAATATATTGTTTAATTGTTTAATATTATATTATATTTTAATACTTTTCTCCTTGTCGCTAATGTTCGTTAAAATTACCTCCACTGATTCGTCGCCGGTCAGACGGCCGCGCTCAACGCTGTAGGCACCCCGTTTGGACTCGGTCGACTTTGTGCGACACTCGTTCGCAGCGAACAGGTACACGCGACGTACTGCTCCTAGTGCAGTCCAGCCGACGACGCGGTTCGGGGTGCGCGAACCCACACCCGCGCACAAACGATCGTTTTATTTATAGCGACGCGACGACGTAAGGCTTGACGCGTGCAGCTGCTGTCCGGCGCGCTAACCCGCCACCAACTACTGCAGCCGCCCGGCCAGGCGGTCGAACGACGCCATGCGCGCGTGGGCGAATCAATAATACGCATAAGCCCGATTAAGCCGTAAATCAATCCGCCCGGCGCGCCAGGACAAAGCTCAGAGGTGCGCGCGAGATGAAGGCGAAAAGTAAAGCTCGCGCCGCCGACATTTGGCGCGAGCGGTACAGTGCCGCCAACGTCACCGTCAGACGACGTCGTCGTCACCGCCGCCCGTTGACGGATCCCGCCAATATTTCGACAACAACAAAATAAGAGCAAGCCGTGTTCACAAACGGCCCGTGATAACAGCTGATAACAGATACCGTTTGCTAATCGGTCGAAAAATCATAACATTCATAGAATCATAACTAAAATCTGAAACCACGACGAAATCGTTTCACATTACTTCGGTCGAGAAACTACCATAACGAATATTATTACTATTTCGTTGGTTTTTCTCAAATCCTCAATCGCGGTTTGGGCGGGTACCGCATTCGAGCGATAGAAATACTTGGCACCGTTTCCGAGCCCGCACGCCATGTCCAAGTCGTCCGGTTCCAACGACTTGCGCACCGAGCTGGCCGAGCTCGTCAAACGCAAATCAGACATTGCCGTAAGTTTGTATTTTACGGATGATTCGAATGCGCTTCCGATTATAAAATCGTAACTGCACGACCAACGTATCTGCTGTTGTGGTCAAAGAATATTTCTAAACTACGAATGTGTCAATCACTCGGTCGCCAGTCGCTTATCCCATTATCAAACCCTACTTTCAGTTTGTCTACGAACTACCGATTTATCTGGCTTAGAAATGTTGCACCAAAGGGTGCAAAGGTTTTTAATGTTACCCTCTAATAATTTTACGAATTTTACGTCATAACTGACGTATTACGTTGGGTTGTTATAATCATAACAACTGGCTCTAATCATTCGAACTCCTTGATATATTTAATTAAGTAGTTTACACAAAAATGCAAGAATTTGAGCCAGAGATACAGTACGTATTGATACAACAATTTACAATATTAATTATATTGTGTTAAACAGTTATATAATTGATGTGTACAAAAAGTTAGTACCCACCAATGAAAATTCATTTATAACTCGCGGTGTTTATGAAAATAAAATGCTATAATAATTGTCATTAACATAAGCCAATAAACAAAAATTGATTCTTTTCATTATTATTTAATATTCTACAGTTACAATTTCAAACAACTATTATAGATTTATTTATACCTACTGTCCTTTAGCATTTAAGATTTAAATTTATTATAAAAATATGTTTTTACATTGATAATTACATTTTATAATAATTTTTAACACTGACACGATATCTCAATATAAATTAATTTAAATATTTGTATGAAATAACTGTTTGTTTTTAAAATTAATATTTATTTGTGTTTTAGGAAACCTTAGCCAATCTTGAACGTCAAATTTATGCATTTGAAGGGAGTTACTTAGAAGACACTCATTTATATGGTAATATCATTCGCGGTTGGGACAGATATCTTACATCGGCTAATAAGCTTCCTAATTCTAAAAATGAACCACGTAACAGAAAATTTAAAGAGGCTGAGCGTCTTTTTTCCAAATCTTCTATAACCTCCATGGCTGTAAGTTTTGTTTTTTATAAATAATAATTTTATATTAGTTTTTTTTTAAAACTAACCTGCAGTATATAAAATGAGTTTTTGGACTTCAAGCTCATTAAAATATAATTTGTTATGATTTGATGATTTTTAATGGAATTATAATATAACTGTTGTGATATTATCGTATGTAAGTCAAAAACATAGTTTCATTTATAGAATAATGATACACAGTGGCGGACTGGCAAGGGATGCCTGGATGCGATCTCATTTCGAGCTACATGTACATTTAGAAAAATAATTTTGTGTTCATAAATATAGGTAGGTATAGAAAAATAACATAAAAAATTGAAGCATAATACATGTTTTAAGGAGCTAAGGTCCCTATAAAATCATTTCTACCAATAGGCTACAGCTTAGGCCCCTTCCTCACATAGAGCGCGTCCCGGGCCCTTAATGTCCCAGTCCGCCACTAATGATACAATTAGTAATAAATAATTATACTTTTATGTTATTAATAATCTAAAATCAATAATTATAAACTGCACTTAATTAATTCAATCTTAGTTTTTTGACATTATATAAAATTAAAAAAAAATAGTATTTTGTTTTGAGAATAAAGCTCTATTTTTGCACATTTGCTTCATTATTTGGTATCCTATAAATCTTCATTTCAGCTGAACACTATCACACTGAGCATTTATTGCTTGCATTAAACAAATTTAATAAAAACTGTTTATATATATTATGTATTGCATAATCTGCATTTTACTTATTAGTGACTAACTACATATACATTTATTTTATACTAGTATAAAAATATTGTACTTGGTTTTAATTTATTTTTGTATTTATTTAAACTTAAAAGCAACAAAATCTATAAACCTTCCTTCAGGTTTATAAATGTTTGTTATATCTGATTTTATATATACTTATAATTTTAAATTATATTTTCCCAGGCTGTTAGTGGTTTAGTAGAAGCTCAAGAAAAAGGTATTTACATAATTATTATACTTTTTTATTTAATTCACAGTCAAAATTAATTTAATATTATAAATATGATATTTATTTTTGTTAGCTGAAATAAACAGTGAAACTGAGTCACAAACAGGAAATAGCGGTAGTGAAGATAATATGACCAAAGAAAGTGGAAAATCAAATAGTTTGACAAATGGTCCAACTACCCCTAGAAATCCCTTAGCTTCTGCTAAACGAACGTCTAGTACTAAAAAAGTTAAAAATCGATGATCTTCATTTAACAAACTCAATAGAGTAAGTATATAACTTCTACCTAATATTAATATAATACTATGTGACTAATGATCCATAAAATAAATTTTTAACTATTTTTATAATATTATTGCTTTTGTATTGTATTTTTACATATAATAAATAACTGAGAATCAGAAGTTAAAAAAACTTAATGATTAATTTATCTACCATAAAATCTATATTACCATTGAAATTCGTTATTAAATATTTTGAATTTTAACATCAGCCTACTAACTATTTATTCATTTATATATAATTGTGATATGCATATCTATCAAAGTATTGTATACAATTAAATTCATATCAAATCTGATTTTAATAAATAATTTTATTTCATTCAGGTTTTAAAACAGTTCCAGCGACCGCAGTGAGAACCTTATGTTATGTTGATATTGTTTAACAAACAACATTTTTGTAAATGTGTTATTACTACTATAATCTAGAGCTTAGAATTATTTGTTATTGTACGAACATAATTTTAACTGTAAATTATTGTACAGTAATGTAAAACTAAAACATAATAGCACATTTTTTAACATAACATATTTAATAACAATTTTTAATTTTATTATAAAATTATAGTTTATAAATCAATTAACATTATTTCTAAGACTTTCAATAATAATTATTAAGTTTTAAAATATCTGACAAAAAAAAAAAATAGTAATAAATTATGCAATTAATTAAATTATCATATACTTAAATACAAGCAAAAAATACATTGAATAAATCTATAAATATTTTGATATTTTTTTATTAAAAACTGAAAATCAAAAATGAAAGACAATATTCACAAGATATTTAATTACATTTCAAATTAACATTACAGCCAACTACATTGGCACTGCACTATCATCAATAATTCAAGTCTGTGTAATATTGTTTTGATGATGTAATACTGTAAAATATAATTGTTATCCATAATTATGTAAATAACAGACACATTTTTCAAATACAATAACAAATTAAACATACAATATGCAAAATAAGATGAAAAAATAACAATGATTATTTTAGAACAAACTAGATGTTTAACTCTCACTTTGTCACTTAATATGTTTAATCAGTAGTTGTATAACTGTTTTTGAATATATCAGTTAAACATAACAGAAGTTTCAATTAATTTGGTATTGATTTCTCATAAGTTTTTGAATTATTATTTTATTACTATCTTTTGAAATTTTAAGACAGTACAAAAATATACACTGTAGTTCCAATGATCAAATATGCGCGGGATTGGAACACTGTTAGATTACAATGTTATCTGCTAGAGACCAACAATTTATATTTATCCATACTCGTTTAAATACTTAAAATAAGGATAAAATATGTACACACACAGCACTGCATCCAATTAGAATTTTGCACCAATTTGGTTCAGTAGAAATGACTAAACATTATATTAAGACATTGGTTTAGTATTAAAGAATATATAATATTCAACACAAAGTGGATAAAAGTATTAAATATAGTGAATTTCAAGTTACAAAAAATATAATATAAGAATAGATTAAATAAAATATAATATGTTATAATTATATAAAAATAACAATCTATGATAACAATTTATTTTTAGATACTTTAATCAATTAAACATATTAAATAATTGTAGTAATTTTTTATTTTTATGTCTCACAATTAACAAATATCACAGTTGACACTAAATATGATAAACTAACTTAATTATTGTAATTACATGAATAAAAAAATTATATTACCAACTTATAACATACTTGAGTCACAATACAATAAATTTTTGAAGTACTGGTAGTTTTATAGATACAACAACTAACTTAGGATATAACGACGTAACCAGAAGTCGATGCTGCATTATTAGTAAATCTTTCATGCCAACGGTTTTCTATAAAGAAGCCATGAATATTGCAAATTAATTATTATATATTTATATAAGTATGTATATAAAAAATACTCACGTGATAATAATACATTTGATCTTTCTTGGGATATTAGCCAATTGATAAAATAAAATAAAACCGGTATTAAAAGTACAATAGATGAAATGACAAGTAAAACCCATTCAGAATCATAGTTGGATACGTGACATTTAAACTTTAAACTCCAATCGCTTTGTGTGGTATTAATCTACAACAAATCAGTGGTTAAAAATATAACTTACACAGTAAATTGCCAATCGAATCACTCACCAAATCAACAACGTCCATACAAAAAGTGTTATCATTTTTATACTCATTGTAATAATTGGTTAAATTAATGTAGTATTGTTTGCAATCAACACAAAGTGATGAGTTTGAAAGTTTTGTGTCATTTATGTGTTTTGATATACACTCATCTAAATTATCACCTCGTATCATTACTCCTTCTGTCTTGTCATTGAAAACAGTACCATTTAAACACACTAATAATAAAATAAAAACTGGTTATTATAAGTATTCATTTGTAGTAATTGTGTAAGTACTAACGTTTGCATGATGCTTTTTCCCACATGTCCAACACATAGTTATAGCTTGCGTAGACGACTTGTAACCGATCAATATTAGTCAATACTGCTCGACAGTCTACCTCACTATCATTGTTATGTAACTGTAAAAGAAGAACAAAAATAATAAAAAAAACTTGATTATTTCACAATTTTACTTACCTTTTGAATTTCTTCATATCTCTTAAATACTTGATTGAACTCGTTCACGCATTTTTCACATACGGTGATCGGCCGAGCATTAGTAACTACACACAGTGTGAACCTTGCCGTCTCATTAGCAAATGACTGCAAAAGACTTTGACATCCGTCAGGCAATACATCTCTAGACCAAAAATTGAATCGATAACAAAACAGAATTCGTTAGGAAATGAGTTATTTAAAAATACCATTCACGGCTCTTAAAAATAAACTAAAAAGTTTTTACGTACATGGTTGACGATATCGATACGTTTGACGACATCGACACGTTTGACGCCAATGATAGTTTTGCGTTCAAGTAAAATAAGTAAGTATAGAAAAAATGAACGATTTTAGCCATGTCTGATGATTTAAAATATTGTTCTGTTAAAACATATCATAACTACAAATGCACCGTGCAAGTTAAAAATTTCTGTATTTGTCAATAATGTTAGTATCAAGCAAATTGTGTATACTTCTTATATGTATTCGCACTCTTCATTAACTGAATCATTAAAAATCACTGTAATCATTTTAAATACTGCTCCAATAATATAGAATAAAAAACAAGTGTCCAATATAAGCACAGATAAGTTTATTATCAGTAGTAATAACCTTCATTATCACGGATGCGATGTATAACCTTAGATCATCTAAGTTTATAACATAAAAAAACATAGATTTTCTTATTAAAATAATATATAATAATATAGACATTTCTGAAAAAAAGTAAATAGATTACAATCTTATGATACAACAATCAAAATCAATGCATTCGTCGTCGACCATATAATAAAACAAATGAATAATAATCATTTTAGTCGTTTTAGGTAATAAATCAATCTATTAAAACTTTAAGAGTAACAAAATTCGACCATAAAACATACTTTCGTAAAAAACATCGAACATAGCCATTTTGATTTTTGAAGTTTATTTTTCTGAAAAATTTGATATTTCGACATTTTATATACATTAATCCCATGATTTTTTATAATTTTTTTAGTTCCGAGAAAATTTTTAAATTATTTAATACCGCGTCAGTATTATCAAACATGTGACCCATGTAATAATACAAAAATATTGTAAAACTAAAAAATTATTAAGGACCACGATATTAATGAAAATAAAATATTGAAACATTAAAGTTTTCAGATAAATAAAGTATAAAACTATAAACTACAAAATGGCTATCTTCGATTTTTTTCTTTAAGCCTTAAAACACTTTCAACTTTATATTATAAGAACAACATTTACTTGTGTGGTCTTGTGTTTTAAATTTTCAATCTTTTTAAATGAGCTTAAAAACAATAAACAACATTTTTATAAATTCTTAAATTTAAAACTAGTCTAAATATATTTATAATGTGGTTGTAAATGAAAAATAATTATTAAAGTATTAGTGGAATGTTAAAAATTTCTGGAGCAAAAAATTACAAAAATTGACATTCAATTGCTCATAAAATAACATGTGACTTTATGCTGGACTTTTTTTAAATTCCCATTAAAAACTCATTATAATGAATTTTGTATTCAATTTCCATGTAATAGTTTTAATTTTTGCGTGACAATAACAGTTAACTACACGAAACTATAAAATAATTTAGATATGATGATGAATTTTATAAATATTGTAGACATTTTAAATACGTATGGGCAGGTTCTAAAAAAATGTACTCATATATTTTTGAATTGATATAAGAAAAACTTATTTAAAATCTTGTAATACATTTTCAAACAAAATTTGGAAAAAAACTGAAAAAGTAACAGTTTTAAATGTCTATAAATAGAATAAAAGAGCCAAACTATTATAAAAAATTCATCATGTATAAAAAATGGTAATATAAAATATAGTCAAAAATTCAAATCTAGTTGGGTATTTTTTTTAAATTATATAAAAAATTGCCAAAAATTGGATTTACATAAAAATTCCAGTTTTTTCTTATTATGTTAAAAAACAGGTTTTAGCATTGTGAGCCCCAATATATTGTTATATTATAATTATTATAAATCTTTATAATACTTAACTATACTTGAATTTAACTTGTAACTAAAAATTTGTTAATGGTTAGCCTGGCAATAAGTTTCAATAGTGGGTTATCATTATAAAGGTTAGAAACACTGATTTCCATTATTTCCAACATTTTTTCCTAGTTACTAGTTAGGTTTGTGTTTTACTGCATTCAATAACTTTTATAACGTTTATTATAAATAAACTTCAAAAAAATTAGTATACAATATTAAATTATAAAATCCCAAGATCATAAGTAATTAGAAAATAAAAGGTGGTATTGAAAAGTGACTATTGACAAAAGCAATTGTAATCATAGGAACCTTCGTACTACTCTCAGTATATCTACAGATTTACAAGATACAGATAATTAAGCATTTATGTTTATATTAGGGTTATATGACTATAACTATATTACTCTAGTTTATATGAAATACTCAAATTGTTTTATCATCAGAATAAATGGTCACAAATGTAATGATGTGCTAAGACAACTGTTTAGAATGGATTTAACTGCCTTATACAACCATAATATTAACATACAATCAATGTTAAATTTGAAATTTATGCATGAGTATTAATAGTTTTTATATACATTTTGAATACATGACTATATCTAACAACTATTTATGTTGTAAATAAGTTTTGAATAATACTAATGTAGAAAATTTATATATTTTTACATATAATTTTGAAATTTTGATACAGTTAATGTAGAATGTTATATGAAAAATAAACAATACTCAGTGAAAACTCGAAATACAATTTCACTTATGTATCAATCAGTGGCGGCTTGTGCGATAGTGTGGTCACACTCCCTACAGAAATGAACAATTTATAGCTCAAATATAATTACAAAATAAATAGGTACATATTTTAGTTTATAGTATATTATATATTAGTATTAACAATTGAATATTATACTTTTAATTATTATTAAAATTATTTTCATAGTTTATTATAATATCGTTACAAACTCATGATGTTATTATACAGGTATAACTATATACATACGCCGCAGCTTGTGCAACATTGTGAATCGCACATAAAAATAAGTTTCCTGTATAAACTGTAGATTTAATAATATTAATATACAAGGAATAATAACAAGACGGCACAGCGGCCATAGAAGCTTATGATGTGCAGTGAATTTTGTAGTTCAAATCAAACGGCAACAAGTTTAATTTTTTGTATGATGTATAGTTCTGTAATTTTTTTATCGCACTCTTGTGCTAAACTACTAAGAGTCGCCACTGGTATCAATTTAAAGTATTAACTATTACTTACTACCAAAAAAAGTTAGGTTATTTATTTTCTGCTTGCTTGAAAATTTTCATTTTGTATTTAAGCAAGGCACATAGTCGGTTATTGAAATTTAATTATTCATTTTATAAAAAAAAGTTTATTTACTTTAATAGTAAATTCATATCTAAATTAAAGACAATTAATTTCAGTTTTAAAAATGATATACTATGTGAATTATTTTTTTTTAAAAAAAGTTTACAGAATACTTAAGTTTCTTAAAATGTTCTTTGAATCTAACTTATTTAGAATTGAATCAAAATTAATTTACTATACAATGAATAGCATGATTTACATTTTCAAATTATAGTTTTATATTATTTACAAAATGAAAAAAAAAAGATATGAGTTATAAATGAAATAAAATTATTACAATCTATTAAATGTATGATAACATTTATACTTAATGATCAGTTTTATTATACATACAGAAAAACATAATACATATACATTATAACTAATAATTTAAAATGTTATTAATATCTTCAACCTTGAATTACAAAAAAAAAAATGTTCATGTTCATAAAAATAGAATCATAATATGAAAGGGGGTTTTAGTGTAAAGAAACAAATGAATACTAAACATTTAATTCAAAGATCATTAAACTGTTCACTTAAATAAACTCTAACTGTTCCCGAAAAAGGAACCTTAATTACCCTTGTTTTAGCATCAGGCATCATTGTATCTAACAATTTCTCTAGAGCAGGAACTGAAAGTATATCAACATTATCTGATTTGTCTTTGTCCTTGTCCTTTTCAGGAGCAGGCTCATCTCCTGGCCGTTGTCTGGGTTTTCTTGTCCTTAGTATAGGTATGTTATTGGTCGTTTCTTTGGTATGGGATAATTCTAAATTATAACCAATACTATGCTGGTTTTGTTGATATTGAGTTATAAATAAGTCAGTAACACGGAGCAGTTCATGAGTCAATCCCCAAACCAAGTGCGTTAATGTCTTGGAGAGTTTCTTGAGGCAGTCAATCAAGTGGCAGTTGGTAGTTGCTGACTAAAAAATAAAGACAATAATATCGAATTAATATAAATAAATAGATGTTATAAAATAATATAATAGATATTAAGTATACATACTTGGCTCACATAAGCAGGAATAATCAGTAAAGCTTTAATACCAACACATTTTTCCAATTCATCTTCAACACAATTACTGAATTCTATGTTTACCAATTCCAGAATAGTAAGCTTTTCAAGACCCCTAATAACAGTAAAAACATCTTGAGCACAACTATCCCATTTACCGCAACAATTTTCCAATCTCAAAGATTTCAAATTAACAAATCTTTTTAGTGATACAGCAAAATCTTTTGATAAGCAATCGCAATCACCAATTTCCAAAAATTCTAAGTTATCAGTAATAGTATCCAAACTCTGACAGATGTCTTTTGGAAATGATTTTATGGAGGTTAATGACTAAATAATAAAAAAAATAATAAATATTAAATTGTTTTTCCATGAATATTAAGTTATTTAATCAACTTACAAATTTATTTAAATTTATTAAATTTTCAAATGATGGCAATGACGTTAATTTGATTCCAGTTAAACCTTTTAGTCTTAACTCAGTGAGCTTTGTCATTTGACCTAAATAATTTAAGTTTAAGGTCATAAAATCATTGGCATTTTTAGCCTCTTTTGTTACATTTGGATTTCTAAAAATAAAATAAAATATTAAAATTATTTAAAAAAACTGGATATTATTTTCTTTATTACTTTATTGAAGTTGCATTAAGTACTTCAAGTTGAGGTAATGAGTAAATAATATCTTCAACTACATGGGTAGGACATCTATACAATTCAATGAATTTTAACTTCTGTGCTCTTTTCATTGCTTTGGAAAAATGCAACCAAAAATTTTCGAATTCATCAACTTTGACAGGTATCAACATTCGTCTAGTATCTAATGTATCACTTCTCTGTTGATCAATAGAGTCTACAAACCTTTCCCAGTCATAGACCATAGAATTTTTTAAACGAACATTTTGCCACTAAAAATAATTGAATAAATTAGCAAAAATATATTGTAGAAAATTTAAAGGTTATACTTACTAAGAACTTGTTCATTGCAATTATATGCCAGGCGGTACATACTCTAGAAGCGGATAAAAGCTCATGTGTTTTTAAATATTTAAAAACGTGTCTCAATGCTTTAACCATGTAGTTAAATGACTGCATGGATGCGAAAGGAGTTACAATTTCTTTATATGAACCGTTCATTTCAGAATTCCTGTAAAATTTGAAGAAAAAAAATGTTATAATATTATTTTATTGATCTTATTAATTATATAAAAGCATTCTTAAATACTTAATTATGTTCCTGACCAGGCACATATAAAGAGCACTAGATTTAACATGCAAAAAACATTAGGCCTTAGAACATGTATGAAACAATAAATAAATATAACAAATAGGGGTTGAAAGGAATATAGGAATGTTGACTTTCCGCTCAAATCTGAAAACAAACATAATCAAATGATTAAAGCAGTAAAAAAACGAAAATTAACTTATACTCATTCATACAAGAAAGACCAATGACCAATGCTACTGTGTGCCTGGTCTATTATTACATTCCTCCAAAAGATAGGGAAAATGAAATATTAACTTACTCTTCCAAATTTTTGGGCTCTTGAACAACACAAGTCATCAAACTAGGTCCTCGTGTTTGTTTCATTTCATAAACATACTGTTCGTGAAAACTACCATCAACCATTGTAGTTTTATATACATTTCCTTGACATATAACAGTATTTATATTATTAGAGTCACTTTCATCACTACATTCATCAATTTCATGTGGTTCTTCAATTTTAGAAATTGGTGTTCTATCAATAAAGAAATTAGGTGTATCTGATGCTTGATGAACTTGTCTTATACGAATCGGTTCAACACGTAGTTGTTGCTCCAGTTCAGTAGCATCAACAATCACAGAATTAGCTAACATTACATGATGATTTCTTTTTCGTATAATACATCGACAGTTCTAAGTAAAAAAATATTAATAAAAAATTGAAATATACAGTTTTATAAATTAAAAAAAATAATAATGAAAATTAAAAATAATCACTTACTAAACATACATAACCAACAATTTTTAAATTAGCATTTAAACTGACACATGCTGGATGATAGTAGACCAGACATTGAGTACACATTAAAGTTGCAGGTTCATGACTATTAGGGCACCGTATACCACAAGGAGTCTGCATGATGACTTCCCCATCTGATGCTGACAACCTATTTTTATCCATTCACGTATATGGTTTGATTGAGGAAGGATTATGTAAAAGGAAGCATAAGGATTACAACCCCTTAATTTAGCATTATATTTGTGAAGCCAAATAATAAACTAATAGCAAAAAACTATTTAAGCAAAAAAATAAAAAATAAAGCCAATATGTTACCGTCTTTTAATGATTATGTTATTTGTATCTTTGTTCTCAAGTTTAGGAGAAACTTTTGGTGACACACTAGATTGAATAGCTTGCCAGTCTTCAGATATGTATTCAGGTGTGGATGAAGATGTATTCATTAATTCTGAATTCCCTATGTAATAATTTTAAAACATTAATTCTATATTCAAATAGTATAATAAAATATAGAACTGTAATTTTTCAGGTTATTAAGCAAATAAATACATACAGGAGTTACACAGAATATAAAAATAAAATTACATGCAATTTTAAATATATGCAATAGTATTTGATTTAAATATATATTATATTTTATAAATAGATTGCATTGTGTACATTTCTGTATTTCACAATGAGATGTATTATTTAAGAAAGGTTTACGCTTTAATTTATCAACATTTATTTTTCAAAATAGGTTTTTTATTTTAAATATATATAAATTAAATTTACTAACAAATTTTAATATTTTAATTGGTATACTAAACTAAAATCAATTCTTTATTAAGAGGATGTCATACCCATATATGTAGTCTCCATCTTACACATGACATAGACAAAACACGTTTATACAGTCTGAACTCGCTCAATTTAGGTTCTAAAACAAATATATCTATTATAAAATTAAAAGGTGACAAAATTTTACAAGGCAAGACGAAGAATTTTTTTAAAAATTTAAAATTTTGAAATTGTTGTTAATTCTAAACGATATAATGAATGTTATATTAAGAATAATGGAAAAAATTCATTGTCTTGTCCTCCAAAATATTGTCATCTTTTAATTTTATAATAGGTATATTTATTCTAGAACCAAAATTGAGAGTTCTACTCAGACTGCATAAACGTGTTTTTTTCTGTTGTACGTGTGTAAGACGGAGATAAGACATATGGGTATGACGTTCTCTTAAAAAGAAACATTTTTGTATATACAGCGCCAAGTCTATCATACTATTAGACTAAATTTAGTATAGACAAACAATACTAATGAAATTATTTATAGCTCATTGTTTTGATTTGGATTTGACTTACTAGTTGTATACGGTAAAAGATGGGAAATAAGTACTTGTCAGTGCTACTAAAGAGTCAAGTTTAAATTAAAATATTAATAGGCAGTAAATTATTGTAAAAATTGTTAGGCCTTTATTTTATATTACAACATAACAACTTAATTAACTGTATTAAATATTTGTGGTAGTTTAGATTTAATAAAGTTTAAGGGGTAAATCTATTAAGTATGGGCAGGCACTGCAAATGTTTAACAAAATAATAAAATATATTTATATTTACCTTTTTTGGATCTTGATCTTGAGGAAGTCTTTGCATTCTTAAAAACAATTTTCATTTTACTAGCAGACTTTTTGTTTTCATCATCTGACAATTCATAATCAAATGGTGGGCGTGGTACGGGTGTTTTAGATTTTTTAGGTCGAACAGCAACACCAACAAAAGAGTCTTCCTAAAAATATATTAAGATAATTGCAAACGCACGGTTTTTAAACAGTTACATGTTTAAAATATGAAGAGTATATGTATAAAAATACTCATGTAGTTAAATGCATAGTAAATGATCATTGGTGTGCATGTAGCATACCTATTAAAATATGCAACGTTTTACACTCATATTCAGTCTATCAAGACTAGGTTTTTTTGATAAAAATATGTACTTTTGATTCATTAGGTTGGCTAAGTAGTATTATCAGATTATATTTATTAAACATAATTTCTGGATAAATATTTGCATTTATTAACTATACAACACATTTTTATTTTATAACTTTTACTAATATCTTATTTATGCTAATTAAAAAAAATAAAATTAATATTATTAATTATACTATTAATGTAATATTAATATTTCACTAAACGTATTCATTATAAAAAAAATCACATTTGATTCCATACTCAGACATACTTAATGAAATTTGAACTATTAAACTGTTCAAATAAAAATTTTTACCCAAACATATAACTGTTTGAAATTCTTAACTTGAGATGTTTAGGATTCAATAAAAAAACCAAGAAATAAGAATTAAAATATTGTATACAAATTAAAAGCTGTACTGGGAAAGTCAAACCAAACCCCTCAACATTTTCTTGCATTACGTAAACTTAGAAATTATTTTATACACCGCTTACTAATATTTGTATACTCCCCTCCATCAATTTTTTTTTCATGAAAATTCATTTTCAAGTGTTATTTGACAATAAAATAAATTGGTACAAAGAACAAAAGTTAAATATAAAATTGTTTTTATTACCTTAGATAATTTAGAATTTGCATCTCTGATCAGTTCTTTTGATCTATCATTCATGCCAATTGGTTGTTTTAAAAAGGTAAAACTGTCAATAGTAAGAGAAGTTTTATCAGATGAGATATCCAATTGTTCTTGAATTTCTCGTAATGATCGTAGTTTTCGGTTATTTGGAGAATAATAGTATACATCACCACTTCTATTTGCCCGATTAAGAACAGTAGATTCACCTGATGTTCGATATACTAATTCTCGTTTCCATCCTGAAAAATATTAATCACAGAAAATCCACCAAAATAAATCATTAATAATTAATTTACTTACCATGCTCAAATGGGAGTTTAAAAATAGCATCACTGATATCAACATTAATTTTTCTGCCTGTACTACGGCGCGTTCTAGTGTTAGAAGAAGTTAAGTTGAATGTGGGAGTAGTAAGTTCTAAAACATTAAACATCAATTAACATAATATACCAAAACTGTTTTGTAATAATATGTATAATTAAATCTTTATTCATATTTAGAAAACCTTGAACACAGTATGAAATATATCAAACATGGAAAATAATAGGTACTATTTATTTGTATAACATAAGATACATTAATGATTTATTGTTACCCTTTAAAGCTGAAATTTAACAGGAATATTATTATAAATAAAGAGTAGTAAACTAAAAATATTTATCTTATAATTCAGTGTTGTTTAAATTAACTGATAATTAATACACTAAAATATTGTGGTTCTGGGTGCCATGTTGTAATACCAATACATTTTTTTATTTAACTTATGTATTGTTCGCTTAACCTATATATTCTTTAAAACTTTTTTATGTTACACAATATTATTATTATATAAAATACTAGATTAGTAAGTTTAGCAATCACAATTTAAAATAGAAGAAAAATGGTTATTAATTGAAAAATTTAAAAATAATTACTTTTATAGAATGAAACATTAAGAAAATATAATAGAGCACTATATTATTAACCATTTAAGTATTAAAATAAAATATAAATAATTCTAATATATATATTTTTAATATAGAAATCTAAAATTATATTTAATAAAAGTATCTTAAATGTGACAATAATACTAATAAAATTAGCCAATTTCATTATCTTAAATTCAACACACGTATAATTGTAAAATCAATAGTTATCAAAAAATGTAAAAAATTCAAAGAATTTAAACATGAAATAAAATAAATGCTGTAGTTAGTCAAATAGATGTAAATATTTATAAGAATTTCATTCATCTAATAAAAAAATCTCATTATCAATTTAGTTTTTAATTATGATATTGATATATGCAGGACATAATTTTACCTATTTTTTTCATTCGCATATGTGGAAAAAGTGTCTCTATTTGGGAAGAATATAGTTTTAATGTCTATAACTTAAAAAAAATTATAGATTAGGTATAAACATAATATATGTTTTCCTGTACTTATTTTAGATTCTAAGCAGAGCAATTTATGTATTTATTTTAAATTGATGGGTTTTTTTTACAACAAATAGAAAATAAAATGGGTGGTTTGGATAGAAAATTTGATCTAATTTGTACTTACATGATATAATTTTAAAAATAATTAGACACTTATTGAGCTATTAATAAGCATTAATAAATTTAAATTATTTTTCTATAAATGTTGATTATTTACTGGGTCTAAATTTAAAAAAATTTAATACAGTGCCTAAGATAAGTTATTCTTATAAAAATTATATAGGCACAATTTTATTTATATGCATTTAAAGCTCAAATGTTTACAAAATTTGTCAAAATTATAAAAATTTACAATTGCAAGTAATTTATAGCTGAAGTATGAAAATTAAATACAATGTTCATCATAAGTAGTTTGAACTTGAATTAAAAAATTCTTATAAGTATTTAAATATAATTATTTTTTATAAATATATGTGTAGATTAAATTTGGACAAAAATATGTATTTTAACTATGTTAATTATTTATTATATTCCATAACTATTGATTATGGTAACTTAAAATGTTTATGTATATTATAGATTTTACTTTACCAATGAAATTATAAAAATATTTAAATTTATTTAAAAATGTTATCTATTTATACTTTGAACCACACACTGTTTTACCGTGTTACTACAACAGATTGATACCCGTTTGTCTATCTCATTTTACAACTTATTTATTAACTATAAATAATAAATAATATATTACATTTTGTTGGTATTCCTATACAAATTTGAATTGGCATTTCCAACTACCAAATTCAATTCAAAGATAAGATTAAAATATAAGATAAAATGTTAAGTTAAAGTTTTTATAATGCCTTATGCATATTTTAATGGCGTGGAAACTTAGTTATGAACTATTTATTTATTTATTTAAATTTAATAACTGTTTAACTATAATAGAATTTATTAAATCAAATAAAAATAAATCAAAACTTTTAAAATATCTTAATACACCACAAAAATTTATACGTTTGTAGGATATATGATGGATATACATAAAACAAAGAATATTAACATGTTAAGAAAGAATCACATCAAATACATTAAAAAATAAGTTAATAAAATCTATAAAAATTAATATTTAACATGTATATATATTTTATGTAAATGAATTGGAAGATTTTGTGTACCAGGTGAAAATGAATTGGGAGATTTTATGTTTTCTGATACATGTATTATACATTTTGGCCACTCACCTAAAGAGGGTGGAGCATGTAATTCCAAAGATTCTAAGGTATCACTACGTGTGTTGTCTTTCTTATGCCTTTTATTACTCCGATTATTTTTAGCATCATTAGGTTCTGGTGACAATACTAATAAAAAAATAATACATATATATTTTACTCATGTTACAAAATAAAAGAATATAAACAGGTTTACAAATATAATTTTTCTAACTTACTACTTAATTTAGATTGTTTCTTTTTATTAAAATGATTATTATTAACAATGGATGGACTATCAGTTGGCTCGTCTACTTCCATAGGTTCACCTGTTTCTTTACTAAGTTCCATTTTTAATGCTAAATACAACCATATACATTTTTTTTATAAAATTTGTATTAACATTGAGTTTGAAATTAAACATATAATGAATGAAAAACTTACATTTTTTCTTATTTTCAATTATTATCAACACTTCATCATCAATATCAAATCCAACAAAATGTGCTTCTAGGTTTAAAAGATTATTGGTTTCCTAAAAATAAACAAATTAAAACCTTTTAGTTTAACTGATCATAAAATATACAATTAACACAACAACAAATTATTTTTTCATTTATTATATAAGCCAATCTAGACTAAATTCCTTTCAATTTCATTAATGAAATGAAGCTATGTTTTTATAAAAATGAAGCAAATTATACAAGTTTAAAGGTGAAAAATGTACATTGTATTATATATTTGTTTTATTATATTAACATTATTTAATAGGATTAGTGAATATTATTTAATAAGAATTAATCTGCACTAAAATAATACATACTAAATTTGTAACATCGCATTTTTGTATTTCAATTCATAATTTTTACTTAAACAGAAAATGTTTTACACAAAATAAAATTTGTATTTATTAACTTACCATTAAGTTACTCATTTTTTGAACCCATAATAATAAAAAAAAGCGAATATAAAAACTTAAAAATGTTGAACTAAAATGGATAAGAAAAATCCTTCGATGTACAGTTGTCAGTACTCAGTAAATGAGATAGGTAATCAGTGATACCAACATAGAAATAATCCTCTACATATTCTTAAACAATATATTAAAATGAATATTGAAGTTTAAAATAAGATATAAAATGTTTAACCGTATAGAATATAACTAATGTTTTATTAAATTCATAAAAAAAACAAAATGCTTTATATAATTGTATATAAATTAAAATTTAAATAAATTCAAAAAGAAAATAAATAATTAAGTCTAAAGGAGTAAAATTCAAATGGTAACATTAGTTATACAGTTAAATTACTTGATTAAAATCAGAAGTTGTTTAATTTACATCAATAGCATTAGCGTAACATTACCAGTCTACAATGAAATAATCTCAAATAAAATTGAAATAAAAATGTAATACAAAAAAAGGGTTTATTTTGGTTTTTTAACACATAAATATACAAGATCTATTTATAAGTTATTACTTTTTATAATAAACTACATAATATGTTTCATTTATCTACATAGATATAATAAAATAGAACATTTATTTTAAACTTCACAATTAAAATTATTGAAACCAAATTACTTTACCAAGGGTCAAATTTCAAATAGCATTAATATTAAAACTTAATCACAGCAAAATTCTGAATTGTTTTCAGCATACTAAAATACATTTGTTAACAGAGAAAAATTGAAAAAAGGATCGCCTGGTAGAGCAATTTTATATAAAATTAACATATGTTTAAAATATACTGTTAAATTAAGTATTATTAAAAAATCTGTGATGCATAGTAATAGTAGTTATAATTTTTATTTATGATATACAAATTTGTTAATTACTTTTAAACCAGCAGATTTCTTTCTCTCCAATTTATCCATTGTTGGTACCTAAAATAATACAAAATTAAAAAAATATTATTAATATTTTATAATATTATGTTAGCAAGGAGCTTAAAACTAAAACAAATAATAAAAATAAGGAATATGAGCTTAAAATAAATTATACAATATGCAATAACAAATTTTGGAAGTTAACAGTTTCAACTGATGAAATATGCATAAAAAAATATAAAATATCCAAACAACCGCAATTTTTATATGCAAAAAATAACTATATAAAATTAGACTAAAAAAAAGGTATGATTTACAAATAATATGTTATATAATAGTGAGAATGGGATCTTGAACTTATTGAACTTTAAGAAATTTGAATACTTTACACTTTTTGAAAATTAATATACAAAATTAAATTGAATATTTGAAAACAACATTTCAAACAATTTGAAAAATCATGTTTAATATTGACAATATTTTAAATATAAAGTCATATCCTAGAATATTTTAAACACAGAAACAAATATATAATTATTTAACATGTACTTTTTTTAATATTATTGTGTTAAGTAGATGGTTTTAATATTAATGTAGCAACTAAAAGTAGGTTAAATTAATTTGTGTGATCAAATACTTAAAGATGACAACTCACGCTAAATGCAATTTATCATGCTAATAGTGATTAATTAGATACTGGTTTTATTTTCATATCAAATATTTTTTTCTTATAAATTATTATATTATTTGTGTTCTTGTCGTTTGTATAATTATAAAATGTATAAGTTAATATAATATAATAACAACTTAACCATTTACCAAATGTTAAATAAGTCTTATCTTTAAGTAAGGATTAATAACACGAGGGGGAATTTGACTAAATCAAGACATATAGTACAACAAAATTTAAATGTAAGACTGTCTGAACAAAAAAAGTTCATTAGGATTTCATGGCAGAAAACTATAAACAACTCAAGGTACTTCTAGTAAATGTACTAATAATTTACTATCTTATTTTTCCAAATAAAATTAGTAAAAAAAAGACAAGCATGACATTCGAGCATTTGACATTTCTATACGATACACAAAAAAAAGATTTCATAAGCGTTTTGTTGATTTTAAAGGACCTATTATTTTTGACTTATTAAATGTTGATGTTACAAATGTATTTTTAATAATATTAATAGAAAACAAGGCTATCTATATAATAAAAAAATTGTTTTTGCTTACTTAATAAAAATATTATAAAAACTTTATAATTAATTCAATCATATTTTTCTATGTAATATTATAGTATGACCAATTTTAAATACTAAATATTGAAATCATTTTCTTTATTACAAGCTTTGCTTATAGATGTGAATTAATCAAAACACTTAAGTAACTTTGTAATTTAATTAATGAATAATAAAAAAAATATATATATAATACGTGTATATAAATCAATACCACATAGCATATTATGTATAATATAGAACTAATATTTATTATAATAAACAGATTATCAAATTCTAAATTATTTATGTTTTAATATTTAATTAGGCAAAGTGCCTACTTGAAATTTGATAAACTATCCTGATTAGCCCATTTTTACGAGATAAAATATTGCCAAGTAAATTTTTAATGTATTGTAAAATTCAGGAAACAACACAATAGTAACAAATAGAGCTATTCATATTACAAAGACATGAATAACATAAAATCATTAGGTATACTCGTATACAATATCATTACTCTACAAAGCATTACTATAAACATACATCAATTGTGTTGGTTGTTTGATCTCACCTCACAACAAACTGACACAGCAACTCAAGAAATTTAAAACAAAATGGTTAACATACAACTCTACTCCCAAAGCCCCTGGAGAGTAAATTCGAGGACACAATCATTTTTTCTAAAAAAGCACATATGCTAGGTTTCAGTCACTAGTGGATAGTAACATGATGTTTCGGCGGGCACTCTGTATACACAAGATGCGTCTCTTCAATAACAATTCATGTCACACGAAACGCATCATAGATATATTATAAATATAATTGTTCACTTATAAAACATAATATGACCGTATACATTATTATAATAATATAAAACCACTTATAACTGCAAGTCTTGAGTTATCATGTGGATACGTACGTACTCGTTTGTGATACAGGATGTGATGGCAGGAAACGCGCAGTTCACGTGTGAGCAGGACAGGCGCGTCCAAAATTCGTTGTACAAGTGACTTGGAACGCCACAGTTGCCCGGGAAACTCGCTGCCAGTCAGATTACATGGATGCGGTTTTCAGCGGGACGGCGGACGGAGACGTTTATACAATAACGCGCGGACAATATTCGTATCGGGGGAGCCGTTCGAGGAACCGATAACAAAATGAGAGAGGAAAACACGAGAGATTCGACATTCGGTAGGTATTCGTCGTCAATGCGTCCGTATTCCGTTCACCGATCAGTAGATGTCAACAATCAACAAATAAATCGCGGGAACCGATGATGCACGAGCGGGTAGAGAAAAGACAAGTGGTAGTGTGGTTGTGGTACGCGATGGTTGGGCGTCGTGTGAGGATCGCGGGGATGACGCTTGTGGCGGCAGCCGATTCCGGACTATAGAGTAACGACGTGAAAGGGCCAACCGTTTTTTCTTCCACGCTAGTTGAGGTTATGTAATTTATTGGAAAACTAGTCAATTAAATTCAATAATCGTCGTCCTAAATGCAAAATTTAAATTCGAATTATGCACTTGGTCATAATGATTTTCAATTTTTACAAAGCAATAAAATTTTCCAAATTTAAACCACCAACTAAACGCATATAATTCGTTTTTAACCTCAAATATGTTCCCGCCGGTCATAGGCTCATTCAAAATTAACTTAAATTATTACGAGCGTCTATTATCAGGTTGAGCTCATGTCAAAACTCAATGCCCATAATATTTATACCATTTTTAAAAATTTTATAAATGTTTAACATTATTTGTTGATTATTTCTTATAATATTATATAAATCCACTGATTGCTGTTTAGTGAAGACCCTTTGATCATAGGCGTGCGTGCGACCTAGGTACGGCCTGTGCCGTACCTGTGACGGTTTCTCAATTTTCCTAAACTTGATTATGGAGAAATAATTGAAGAATTCAAAGTAATATTAGTATTAGTTCCAGGGAATTTCCGATTAACCTTATAAAGTTACAACCATGTGTTTTTGTATGACAGGTTTTTTTATTAGAAAATATTTTTATTTTTTTTAAATTGTTTATTTTAACTGTAGTATTAACACAAAATAACTACTACACAAATTGTTTACTGACTACTGAGTACCTGTTAAGAAAAAATTATACCATACCTATATCAAAGTTTTGCGCAGGATTATGCCTTTGTTTAAATAATTTAGATATACTTTTGCAAATTAACAATTCAAAATATATATTGACTATTGGCTACTGCAGTATCTGAAGTTCGATATATTTTAAATGTGTAAACCATAAAAAGTATTATAGTTTTTTATTAGTTAATAGTTGTATTGTTTTTATATTCTGTGTTTGAACTATGAAGTGGGTAATGTGATAAGAATAATAAATAAGTTCATATTGATAAAAATACTGGATTTTGCGTAAATGTAATTATAAATAAATATAGAGGTTATGAATTTTATTGTGTATAATTATAAATTAAAGTTAATGAACAATAGCCGTTGCAACTAAAATTATTTATAATCAATAAATAAATAAAAATAAAATATATTCTTTCGATGTCAAACATAAACATTCATCATTTGAATTTGAATGAATTTCAATTTTTCATCATTATAGCTTTATGAAAATTTAAGATTTATGCCTTAATAATTTACTTTTACTTACAAAATTACAATTAATAGTTTTAATTTTATAATTTTAACTCTTAAGTTAATAATATCCCATGTGTTGATGCTAGGCACTGGCGACTGGCATAGTTGTCATTGTCATTGAAAATCACTGAAATACCTAATAAATTAGTTCTATTTTATCAAATTTATCTAGGAGATATTTTCTTTTGAGAACAGACATATGAATAATACAACTAGAAAACCATTTGACTGTTTAAGTAGAGGCGGCACTACACAGGGTAGGCAAGTTTCCCCTAAAATTTGATTTTGCCCCACCATTTCCCCCCCTATAATTTAATATTAAAAATATATAACTATGTAAGTAAATAATTATGTAAATCATTATAAATATATAAAATAGTATTAATTACTTTAAAGAATTTTTAGACTTAAGTTTAAATGTTATATTAAAATTAAATATGATTTTTTATACATTTAGAAATAAATATACCTAATAGAGTTAATACTAACAGGACATTTTCTAAAATCTCATACATTAAAAAAATAAAAACTTATGTATTGTTGCATACAAATAAAAGAAAACAGTAGAAATTTGAAGTTTTAGCAATACTTTTCTGAAAATATGGTATAAACAAGTTAATGGGTGATTGAGTAGTTATACATAAATGCCACACCAGAAAAAATTTACACCCAGTATCACCCTCCCCCCCATAATATCAAAATATGCAATAACTTTTTTTTAAATTAATTATGGTAAAAAAATGCATAATTTTTTTTTATTTACAAATTTAACAACTTATATAATAATCAATAAGGACTTAATGAAAAAAACATTTTTTTAGAGAATTTTTTGAATAAATTAATATATTTTTAAGATTGTATTTATTATTAAAATAAATAATTATATGTATTTTCAATTTTTCCTTAGTAAAGCTGTAACATTTATCTGTTAACATATTTTTTTAGATAGAATAATTGTTCAACATCAACTGAAGTTGTTTGAGCATATTTGAAGCAACTAAGTATTGTAGGATTTAATAAATATAATTGATTTATATATGTATATTAATCATATTTATATTACTATTTAGTGCCTACAAAATGTATTTATGATTTTTCTACTTGACAAAATAAGATATTTATGTGTAATACTATCCTTTTTTAGATTTTTACTTAAATATGCAATATATTTTGAATTTTGTAAAAATATATAAAAACATGCAATAACCATAAAAAGTACAAAAAAAAAATTCACAAATTCCAAAAATAAGCAATTGCATAGTAATCTGTTCTTTATACTTATAAATATAGATATGTATCTTAAACTTAGTAATTCTAATTTTTTTTTAAATATAATTTAGTGGCCCATGATTGATTCAATTAATCAATTTCTTATATAATTTTGAATTCCATATTCCATTTACTTAAAAACTTTTTTGCCTGATAAAAAAAAAAAATGTTAGAATAATACCACAATTTATTAAGTATTTTCATATTTCATATGGTATGTGATAATACATTAATTATTATTTATAAAATTGTTATAGATATATATTTCTGAAATTATATGACTATATTAAATTATTAAGTATAAACAAAGAAATAACTTTTATTTTGTTTTAATAAATTTTATATATAAAAATGTTAATAATAATTGGTATATTTTATGTTAATCAAATCATATTTATAATATTTATAATTGTAAATCATAATTATTTTTTTGAACTTTTGAATCAAATTAAAGTATTTATTTTGTTTAACTTCTCCAGCTGATGAGTACCTCGTGGATCATTTAGAAAAATAGTTAACTTCTCCAAGACTAGTTAAACTTTCTGCTTCACTTTCAACTTCTTGAGTAGACTGTTTCAATGAAATCTATGTTAACAGCATATAATAATAAAATATTAATATTTAATAGTTTACAAAATCATAAAAAATGGTTTACATCAATATCATAATTATTTGTATTATTTTAAATTCTTTATATGAAAGTAAAGGATAATTTAGAGGGATGCAAGGAGACACTCTTACTTCTAATTACATTTATAAAGAGTTCTTTTTAACATTTCTTTTTTTAAATAATACTGCTCCAATTGAAATTAAATAACTTTTTCCATTAAAAATAATTTTTTATTTTTATTTAATAAAATTATTTTATTAAATATTTTTCAGCTTGATGAAAAATTATACAAAGCACTTAGTTGATTTTATCATTTTACTATTCCATATGTTTGATTATTATATACTTTTAATTTAATTTAATATAAAATTATTATTTTGTTATTTTATTATATTTAAATTTCTTATTTTATATGCATTTGTATATGTATTATAAAAACTAATATGTATAATACTATAAACTATACTATAAGTCTTAAAGAAAATATTATTTATGTTACTATTATACTAATATGCCTGGTTTTAATTATTATATAGATAATTTAAATTCTGAAGAAGAGAGTACTAAAGTATGAATAGATTATAAAAATGGGTTGCAAATGTGTAAAATTGATATAAAAATTAAATTAATAATTTGGGGTAATAATTTAGATTATAAAATGAGATTGATGTCGACATTATAAAAGTACTAATTTACATAAAAATCTTGCATTCAAAATCATTTAAGAAAACATAATAAAATTAAAAATTTTAAGTAATAAGAATTATTTAAATACACATAGAATGCTAAAAATATTATACTACTCTTTATACTATTACTTCATTTTAAATCCTGCTCAAGGGAAGAAAGAGATTTTAGGATGGTAAATAACGCTTAAAATACTAAATATATATCACTTTAAAAATCACATCCAAATGAAAAAAAATGAAATTTACATTAAAGAGATTTGATACTGACTGTTTCTGTCTAATAAACACAGAACATAGAATTTAGACCTCTGCTGTAGTACAATGTTTTCCCAGAATAAAATTTGTTTTGTGTGTAAAAGAATTTAAAACACAACTTTTATTAGATATTTTTTCATTTCATTAACTTTTTTGATTTTTAGATTTTTTTTTTAAGATATTTTTTGTTATTTGTCAAATTATTTTCCCAAACAGTGTACTTTGCATTTAATGACAAAGACAATAATTGCAGTAAATGAAATTAATTACAAAGAGTTGTATTTTTATAATAAATATAGTGTTATAGTTGAACCTTTTTATTATCAAATAAATAAATAATTTATTACTTATAAAATTAAGTGGGTAATCACAGAAATCAAACGTATTGTTTGACTTAAATAACTATGATAAATATCGAGTTATATTGTGTTTTGTGCTATATAGTATGCTACCATTTAGATAAATTTAATAATATGAATAATATAATATTATTTTACTTTAAAATATTTTATTATTTTTTTAAGAGTATTATATTTTGAATAATAATTTTTTTAGTGCATAAATAATATTTTATCAAGGCGTTTTTGAGATTGTTTAGAGCAGTGGTCGGCAATTGGTGGTTCGCTTTAAATTTTAGAACGACAAATTTTTTTTTTTTATACATTTCATTATTTTAAAATTTTAGAAAGTATTTTTTTTTTCATAGTAACTAGTTTAAGAATATAACATTTTTATTTTTTCCAACCTACAAAATCTTTTTAATTCATGAATGCCCCAAAAAGGTTGCCGATCACTATTTTAGAGTATTAAAATCAGAACTCTAGTTATTATTATTGCATAACCATTAATTACATTATGATATTATTATAATAAAACATTATGAAAGATTATATATAAATAACTAATGACTGTGGTAATATTAAATATAAATAGACTAAGAATAAATAGAACCTATACTTCTCAATTAATTATCATTTTTTTTTTAAATTCCAAGATTTATTAAAAACTCAATTACAACTTTTATTTAATATCCAAGTTATACAAATTACTTAACTGGTTCTGGTTTGTAATTATTTTTTATTATTTCTAGTCGTATAGGTAATAAAATTAAATAAAGTTTAAACATAATTATAATTTATTATTATTTATTACCATTGAAGAAGTAGTTGAATCAGAACTTTGTGTTCTTTTATCTACTTTACTGGTTTGTTGATAATTATTAGATATTGATGAAGCAATTGATAAAGAATTTAATTGCCAATCTTGTGTATTTGATTTTAGACTACTATAATCCTTACTGGTATCGTTGATCAATAAATATTCACCATTTGTAGTCATATCTAATGTGTTTCTATCCTTCTCATATTTAGTTAATTGATTGCTTTCTAAATAAATAATTTTTAAATTGTTTTTAGTTATTTTAAAAAAATATAAAAACTTACTAGTTAATATCAAGTCATCATTAGTCTTATTAACTCTATTTATATCTGAATTTATCTTCAAACTATTTCTAGCTTCCAAATCATTTGCATAAGTCGTAGTTGTATAATCATTATCTTTCTATTTAAAATTTTCATATTTTAATACATGTATTAGTATTAGACTCAATATACTCATTATTACTTTGGTAAATGATTAATTAAAAAAAATATTAAATAGAATTATTTACGTTATTATTTTGATTTTCATTATCAGATGGTTTCAGTTGATGATTAAATATTATACTTGAATGGCTTAACTGAGGTTGAGAAGATACAGAATCTTCAAATAATGTAATTTGGTTATGAATTTTATTTTTGAATTTTAATTGATGCTTCTAAAAATATAGTTAACAATTTTAAAATACACTGATATAGAATTAATTTAATTCAAATAAACATTAAACATAACTAAAATAAATATATTTATAGTAATTTTTAAACCATATCATTAAGAATACTTTAAATATTAGTATAACTTTGATTATTTATCATTGAGTTGGATTTGTGGTATATTATTTTTGGAGCTGAATTATAGTAGGTGGTAGTTAAAAGAATCAGTTTAGGAAACAGTTGATGAAGGAACAAGACAATTAGAACAAATTAGAGCTCAATGTAAAAACAAGTTTTGCATAATATGCATCTTGTGTGGATCCTGTAAATGTATTAGATCTAAAACAAAATTTTAAAGTAAACTTTTATTATCAAATATTAACATTATCTTTTTAGTTGTTATATGCCTATGCAACTATAAATCTAAGGTAAATTGTTTTAATTTCTTTACAATATCTTAGTATTAATAATTACAAATTTTCTAATGTTTCAAGTACTAGATTAAGTTCTGGTATGAATTCTGTTGAATTTGAAAAAATAATATCACTGCACAAATAAAATAGATGAATAGGAATATTTCTTAATACTTAAAACTTCCTTTTTAAAGAATCAAATATTAGATTCATATTAGGTCATTAATGTCCAGATCATCAGTGATTTAATGTTCAATTGAAATAGTTGCTAATGCTATTAATAGTGTACAGAATTATAGAATGTAAATGTTTTTTTTAAATTTTTAATTCAGATAAGCTGTTTACTACTGTAGTTACTATTTATTGGTATGAATTTTGGCAATACAATTCTCAATGTCATATAATTATTAAGAGAAATTTCAAAATTTATAAAATATGTTAACTATAATAAATAAGTTATTAAAAAATATTCACAAGCATTCAGTTATAGACTTTTTTTTTTTAATATGTGTAGTAAAAATTCAATAGTATACGTATAGTTTTATTAAGATGAAAACAAATAAATTTCTCTTACTTTTTTTAAGTATAATAAAATCATAGCAACAACAAAATTGAACCATGTCTATGTTTAAAAAATCATTAGTGTTAATCATAAGCACAAATAGGATGGGGCTTTGGGGGGGGGCTTATTCCCCCCTAGAATTGCTATAGCTCTCCTAAACATAATGATTTAACTACGTAATACATTCAAAATCCAGTATATAGAACTGAGCTACAGTCCTCCCAAATGTCAAACACTATTTGCACCTATGGTGCTAATTCTAGTATTTGATAACTAACAACTAGTCTACTACACTATTATTTACTAAATTAAAAAAACCTATAGAAACTTTTGTGTTTTAATGATTAGTATAAGACTATTTGATTTAATAATTAAAATAGTTTAATACTACACACACACACACACACACACACACACACACACACACACACACACACACACACACACACACACACACATTGGTACACATTTTTACTTTTAATTGAGATATGTTGTTTTGATTGTTCAAATCATTTTGAGTCTTAAATATATTTTCATTTATATTGTCGTTGGAACATAATGTAATTTGGGAACCATATTCCTTTATAATTGATGAATTTTTAAACCTAAAATAAAATATTATATATAATATAGAACCTAAATAACCTAAATACATAATTAAATAATATGGGTATAATGACAAAGATTTAATTCCATATTTGCTAAGATTCTTACATTTTCAAACTTGAAAAGTTATAACCATGACACAAAAAATCTTTTATACTGACACATCCGGTTGATTCTGTTGATGGTATATCATGATGATTTGTAAAAATTAAAAAAAGTTAATTTATTAGGTACTTAACAAATTTTAATATTAATTTGTAACATTGTTATATCAACATTTTACCTTTTGAGATTAAAATATTGTTAGGATGATGATTTGTAAGATTTTCGTCAACATATGTTGCTATATCATCAAGTTTATTATCTGTGGATAAATTTGGAAATTCTACCAATGGATTTAAAGCCACAATGGTGTTTTTAATTTTAGTTAGTCGTTTCAACACTTGACGAGAACTATTTTCAATTTCTACAGACATTTGGTCAAATGAAAATCCTATAAAATTATTTTTTATTTGATATTACAAAAAAATTATATTATATATTTTTAACATTTTTATTAGTTACCGTCACTGTCATTTTCTTCTAAGTTATTGGCTATTTCTAATATTCTTTTTTTTATGACTTCTTCACTAAAACCAACCATACTGTGTTCTTCAATAAGATCATCTACTTCGTTTGAACCGTTAAACTCCAAGGATTTTGTTTCTTCTATATTGATTATTATTTTCTGTAATTGACTAATTAATCGATCGCTTAGAGGATAGTTAGACGTATTATCTAACATTCCGCAAATAATTTTGCGTATTTCATGACGAGCAACTATTTTATCATTAGATATTTTTGGCTGAATTACTGAATGGCATTTGCAAGTTTCCGGTTCTAATCCATAAGCGAATTCTTGGTAGGCTACATTTAGTTTATAATTACTAAATATAATATTTGAAAAAAAATTAATTAATAAAATGTTTTCATTTAAATGAACACATTGACAGACATTCAAAAATAAGTAACTATATTGTTGATAAGTGACGCCTTGGGCTACTTTTGAATAATATTGATATAACAGTACTCAAAAAATCCATCGAAATGAACACTACTGTTCTAGTATAGTTATATTTTCAATGGTACTATATGAGATGTTTAACAGTCTCAATACTGCACAAAGTGACATTGCAAGGAACTTTAAAAAAATAAATCAGACATCTGATATAAGTTACTTAAAATAATTACATTATAAACAAATATTGTTTTTTTGTTATTTAATAATATATTTATATTTAATTAATAAATGTTATGATAAAGACTTAGCACTTTCCCGAAATCGTAGAAGAAAAAAATTAATATATATAGAAACAGATTACAAGTAAAATTAAAATTTACTGTAATAATATCACTATATCTATAGCCAAAGCCGTGCAGTTAAGATTTGGCGCTCAGGGCAAAATTAAAAACGCCCCCCCCCCCTATTTTATTTATGTATAGTTTAAAATATTATAAAAAAATATTTTGGCACTCCTTTAAACCATGCCTCCTAGGCCCCCCACGGCACGGCTCTGCCTATAGCAGAACTATAAAAAAAAACATGGTTAAATGCTTATTATAATTTTAATAATTCTCACTGCCCGTCAATGTGTTAAGAATAATATTATTAATATTATATTACCGTGATAGATTTTTATTATCTGGTTTTATTTGAATGTTAGCTAATTTTTGAGTGACTAGATCAGGTTTTAAATTAACACAAGGAATTCGCTGCACTGTCAATTTGTTTACTTTACAATCATTAGTATTTTTTTCATCGGAAATATTATCCTCAAAATGCACATTTGTTATACTAACGTTGTTTTGGCAGGCATTTTTTAATAACAGTTCAGTTGATTTAGAAGAGTTCTGAATATTTTGATGAAGATTGTTCGTATTACCTAAATTTCCCGAAGAGTTGTAAAAATGAACACGTTTTTCTTGAGTTAAAGACCTAGGTTTCGAAGTTATTTTTGAATTTGCAATATTTGTATGGATATTTTTACCCTAAAATGTATATCAAAATAAATTTAAGTCACATTAATAACTAAATAAAAATATGAATAAAAATACTTCAACTAAATTTTTAACCATACCAATTTTTCTTTAAAATCAGGTTGAAGTTTCCGTGTCATTTTTGATGGAATATCTGCATATATGTCTCTATACGTGAATAAAAATTAATAGTTCATTGATTATAATGAATTGCAATTTCTAATTTCTAATTACTAAAATCCATAACTATAATAAATTATAGACCATAGTATGTATTTTCAGTAATTACACTACTATTTATTCATAAATTTAATTAAAATTATAATTTCTTCAAATAATTATATGCATGGTCTTTTTTTCAATTAATCGTATTTTTAAAAAATAAATATTATTAAAATTAATATTAAATATATTATAAAAGACACTTATTTAATTTATACATAATAATACAAAAAATTAAGTTTTATATCGATACTATATTATATCTAGATATAATTAATATCTTAAAAAATATAAATAAACGCATCTTAAAATACTATTTTTTTTTTATTTTCCGTATAAATTATGTGAGTTGGGGTATTATATTTCTAATTAATATTAAAATGAATAAATAAATAAATTTAAAGTTTAAAATTTTCAGTTCGAAAAAAGTTCGAGTAAAAATGGATTCTAGTTCAATTTTGAACAGTTCGAAGAAAACGAAGTTTGACCCATTCAAAATTAAGTTTAATCTTATCAGTACCGGCTTCGAACCAGTGGTGTAACCAGGGGAAGGTTGAGGGGGCTGCACCTTTTCAAAATGTTAAGAAAATTTAAAAATTATTGTAAAATATAATGTATTTTACAAAAATTGATCAGCCCCCCCCCCCCGAAAACCTGATTACGCCACTGCTTCGAACGGTACAAATGCCGTTGGCTTGTGTTTGGCATACAGTTCTTACTTGTGTATTCAAAATTTTGAAATATACTAAATCCAAGTTTAAAGCCTAATGTTTACGTACTTGAGCATATGTATAATATACTTATAAAGTTGTATACAATTAAAAATCAACCTTTTAACTATGTCACTTGTGATATCTGCAGACTGACATCTTGGCAATACTTTTTCATGTAGCTTTTTTAAATACAAATCAGTTTCTCTGGCTTTTTTTTTTGCTTTATAAATCAACGTAGAAGTATTCACAAAGTCGTTCTTGACCATTTCTTTATCCATACTGATTACATTATTCGTACCAAATTGGGATCCCTAAAAATGAACGAATAATGTTTTTTTATTATTTCACATAACGGAATAGTTTGTATTATCGATAATGTACTCGTATAAACGTTTTACTTTTAAATACAGTGCTCGAATTAGTCGAATTGAGAAAAATTAAGTAGAGAAGCTCAATCCAACGATTTAAAAGTTACGTTCCAAGTGCACAATTACTTAACACAGACCCGTGGAGCGCAGCCCTCACATTTCCTTATATTATTTATATTCTGAATACTACTTTTCTGTTACACAGATATTTAAATTCCAAGTATAATATATTTTTATAGTAATACTTATGTCCAACATGTTACAGTAGAAAATAAAAAAATAATAATAATCAACATATATCAATTATTTAATATCTTAAATAGATAACAAAATTAATAATAATTATTGTTTTTGATATTAAAAATTGTAAAATTCGTTATAAAATTGACGTAAATTGAAATCCATATTTTAATAAAATTATTTTGGTTATAAGTTTATGCCGTCTCCCCGTTTTAGTGAAATAATATATAGTTGAAGTACGCAAAAAAAAAATAAAATAGTAGAGGAGCTCCGTTCTCTTGCGTACCCCCCAATTTAGTATGGTTTAATTATAATTTTTATAGTACTAATTAGAAATAAGTGATATACCTTCAATTTTGAAAATATGTTGAAGTGGTCAGACACTGTAGAAACTTCGAATATTTCACATGGTAAATTTATGTTTTGTTGTACTGTGTTGCTGAAAAAATGAAATAAATTATACAAAATTAAAACAAAATAGTTTATGGTAATAATAAATTACGTCCACAATATATGTACAATAATAATGTAAATGTATAAATAATACTCGTAAAGTTATAAACACATTAATACGATACATAATTTACAAATTGAGTGCTACTTACAGCAAAATTAAAAAAATGGTTGAATATTACATAATATGTTGGTGAATTGAAAAATATTATCAAATAATACGTGTTGAGGTATTTGGTCTAAGATTCATAAATAAAATCCAAGCTTTTCAGTCAAAAGTTTTGAGGATAATATAAAATATACAGTTTATACGTAAGTGGCTCTTCACTATGATTTAAATTTACTCACAATTACTGAGTATATATCAAACATTTAACAAACAATTTTTTCAACCACTTATATTCTGCTAGAAGTGCATGATTTTATAAACTAGTCATTCACTCACGCTCAATACGCTAACGCAAACCCGGACAACTTAATTTAATTGAACTATACATTTTTGTTTTTGTTTATCTTTTTAATTGTACAATTAATAAATTCACATAATTTTGTACAATTTAATAATTAATAATGTAAAATATATTATACATCCACAAATAGTTTAATTGTAGTAATATTTGTATACGATGTAACTCTATATATGTTGTTCATGTCTTTGAAAAATGATACTATATAATTAATAGCAAGTTCATATGATATTATTGTTAGAAGAAATTTCAAATTCAAATAAATAATGATAAAATAATATATCATATATGAAAATACCTTTTAAATATATATAATATATAGTATTGTAACGGACTAGTAGATTTTTTAAATGACAGTGTGTATTTTTAAAACTAGCCGATGTGATGTTGGTACACGCGAGTACGGAGTAACGTAGTTGTTAAAATATATATGTTATATGTATTATAACACGCTTTCATACCAAACGCCAAAACGCAATTGTTTTTAGTATTATTTTTTGACAAAATAAATACGTTCATAAAGGTTAATCGAGTAAAAATCTTTAGTAGATCGGGACGCACGCACTCAGTTAACAAAAATACTATTATACATAAGTTATGTACGCGTGCGCGGTGTTTATGTATATTATTATCATATTATCAATGGGCAAGCGTCGAGTGAAGACGTCAATCACACGGAGATAATTCACCATGTACAAAACCCCACTATATAAGTTATTATTGTCATAACTCGTTTCCGTGAGTAAAATGACAATACTGCAATACAAAATATTATAGTGTATCGTGTGCGTACCCTATAGCATATTTGTGAGTGTAACTGTAAAATCGTGTTAAACAATAGAAACCATTATATATTATATTATTCTCGTGGTCGTCCCGCGAAGGTCGTTTGACGTATACATTTTAAGATTATTTACGCATTTTGGAGCTTCACACAAAACATACACACACACACACACACACACACACACACACACACATATACACTCGAGAATTTGAGACCAATGAACTCACAATGCAACGTCCGGGAGCTTGACCTCTAACCAAAAGGCCTTCTCTATACGTTCAGTCGATCAATATAATATAATATGAAATAAAACTCCCGCGTTTTTATTTTTCATACGAAAAATGTTATAATAAAAAACAGTGACGTCATCCTCCTAATAAATCATCCATGTTACCCACTGTAAGGCATATTGATAATATATTTATTATAAACTGTATTTTTGTGTACAATAAACTCAATGTTTCGTCAAAACAACTCTGATTATGGACACCCTTGTCAGTTTAAAATCAAATCTTTTATATTTTACATATTATTTAAGAATGATGTTTTTAAACAAATGGATTTTATAACAAGGCGCATTGAGTATGCAATTTTAATGCATCAATATATATCAAATAAACGAGTCGATAATTTATTTAGGTACCAATTTTATTTAAGAGTTGCCATATCGAATTATTAATTACACAATACAATATGGATTCATTATTTCAGAAATATATTATAATTTAAAGTTTAAAAAATGAAAAATATAATTTGTTAGGATAAAAAACTTATTTGTTTTTTGTCTAAATATTAACGAAATAATTTACGAATCAAAAGTCCTATTAATGTAAATACTCAAATGTTAGACCATCCTGTATATATATCACGTAATTTTTTATTTCATCTAGTCCACTTTTTCACCTGTTTAAGCAAAATTGATCACGAAATGTGTGGTGTAAATAAATATACATAGAAATATACTATCTAGAAACAGAACCTAATTATATCGATGCGTAGTATAACACAATGTTTAGAAATCGATAAAAACCATTACGACAGCTCGAGGATATATAATTATATATATATATATATATATATATATTGTTTGCCCAGGATGACGGTCTTTTCCCATTCGCTAACACAGACCTCGCGTCGTATTGATCTTACGAGACTTCATGGGCGACCGCGAAGCGCCTGTGTCGCTACGAAACAAGAGCTCAGCGTATTCCCACTTGTTAATTATCACTAACTTTTGGAGGGCGACCAAACGTGTATTTGGCGCCCAATCGATGCTATATCATTTATACTGTAGGTAGTAAAATATAAGAAAACAAACCGCGTGAACATACACGTATACCTATAGGCTATAGCTAAATAAACACACACACGCACGTTATTTCAAGTTTTTTGTTTTTACACTTTAAAGATACCAATAAACACTGAATTAATGCAGCTATAGAATCGAGAGGTGTAGTTTCGCATATTTGACGTGACGTGTCGAACTTGAACACGTATATCATACACACGTGTTTTTTGTTTGTGTATCGCAATTTAACTACACGCCATCAGTCCCATGCATGCATGATAAACATATAAGGTTCGTACACCTATTATCAATGATTTAATTGAAAAAATTTGTATTATGTAATATGAAAAATTAAAGTACAAAAATAATTGGGCCTTTCAAAAAAAAAAATTAAGTGCAGTTATAAAATAACAATTTATATTTTATTGTTATTATTAATATTAATAACTTATTAATGTATACATTTTATTTGTCACTTAAAAAAACACATATGGCTAATACGAGGACATTATTTTCAATGAGGGATAATACTATTTTTCTTTTTATCCATCGCCGTTCAATTTCACAGGGAAATGTCTTTTTAAATATCATTAGCGCTTATCACTTAGACTTGGGTTATGTGTATATGGGTAATACGCGTATATTATATTGTTTTTTTGTTGTACTGATACGTTGACGGGGTAGTACATTTTCGTCTTTTCGACACGAACGGAATCGCATATATAGTGGTGTAAAGCACTCACAATATCAAACCAGACCGAGGTTGACTTTCCGTTAATCTCTCTATAATTAAATATGCGTCTATTTCCGTCCAAAGGGTCCCAGTTGCGCCAAGAATTTCTAGGAGGGGAGGTGAAAACGAAAAACTTGCGGTGTGTACATAAATATATATAAACATATATACACACACAAGTTTATAAACGGAATCTCGGGACTGGAAGCCAAAAATGTGGCAGTGACGTAACTCTACAAACAGCCAGACGACGGTTTCGTCTCATACACGTCGCGCGCCAGTACGACGCACGCGCATAACAACCGTTGGCATATAAATATATAATAATCAACGAGTAAATGTGCACGTTATGAAATATGAATGTATTTAACTAATATAATAATGTGTTTATATGTACAATATAGATAATAAAATCTTGTGGATAATTGGTATAATATGAATATTGGAAGGGGAACTCCCTAAATTGGAGGGGAGTTTAAGTCCACCGAGAATATTTTCAAGCTTCCCCCTTAGAAAATTTAGTTTGTTTTTATAAAACGTATGAAATTTATATGATATATAACATTCAAATAAATATTTACTTATCGTTTATTATTTATTTACTTTATATTTACGTGTTAAACAGTACACGAGTCGAATAAATTGAAGTTTATTTAGCATTGATAATTGATAAAAATGTCAAGCATTTTCCCAAATTTAACAAAATGTTCTCCAATGGCAGTTAAGTTATTTTTTAAATAGAAATACGCCCAGGACCAGTGATTGTACTCAAAGTAGGTACACTGTTGTCGTTAAAAAAAGCGTAAATCCGCTGACCGCAGAAAACTGCAACGGGAGTTTTCACGTGGCGTCAAGGCTATAATTATCGGAGATAATAATAATATAATTTTTTTTCCCAATATTCTTAGTTATCGCAGCGGTGCAGTCCAGGAAACAGTAGCCAGTATCTTTTCACATTATAGAAGGGATTAGTAGACGTTCGCACGTTTGAATTTTACGCATGCATGTTACATAAATGCATTTACCGCGAAGGTACTGTATCTTTTTTCATATAATTAAGTTTTCAGATTCAAGAGTTTACATCTAGACTATTTAGTTTACTCAAACTTACGACTTGTTTATCGTATTCTAGGGCAACTATTGTATATTATAATATAATATGTTATACTTTATATATATATATTATAGCCTATAGGACTTAACAGATTGAACGAAAACTACCTGTTGTCGATTTATATCATAAAATATCTATAATATCTATTTGCACAGATGCAATACGATTAGATTTTGATGATATAAAATCGTTTATTCGTATACACGCACACTTGTTTTTTGTGCCACAATAAACTATAGTGTACTATATGTATAAGGTACACTTAAAATGTATATAATAGGTATAAAAAGTGTAGAGTATTTGAAGAATTGCTTGTACATAAGCACCTACAAACCACATGATATAATATAGTATATAGTCTCAATGATTACTACAGAACAAATAAAACAATAGGCATACCATTGTATAGTAGTGTAAATCGGTGTATAAAATCGTTTCGCGCCGAAAATCTCCAAAAAATGGGCTACTTCATAACAGCACGCCGAACAAATGCTGTAATACCATTAAGCCTCGTTGCACAAATCGTTCACCATCAGTCGTGAATTATTGTTTAATTGTTATTGATTTCCGTGCACTGTTCTGACCATTTACAATTTTATACTCATTTATATAATAAGTAAAAACTATACTGTATGTAGGTATATATGGTCTGCCCAACGGTTTATAATGACCGCAATTTCCCCGTGGGCCGTGACGTAAAATCAATAAAATGCCGAAACACGCAATACCGCCTACAGGACGCTATGACTATTTCGTATACAATGCCGTCATACTATAATCTATAGAAATTTACGAACTACTCTCGCTTTTCTACGTTATAGTTTATTTATTACAAAATTATTATAATTTAATGTATGGGTTACACGTACTTCAGGTACGTAATTTAGTGGGCGATAAGAGCGATCACCCCCCTCCCCCAAACACCTATTTACATGCCTGACGTTTCTAGTACACTAGTTCTAACCCGTGATATTTAGAAAAACTTATACTTTTGTAGAATTGGATCATAGTATTTAGTTTTTAAATTATGGATAACCATTTTAACCTGCAATGTTCGAACTGGAAAAATAAAAGAAGATGAACTTTTAAACTTAATACAAATTAGAGTGCCTTGAAACAATTTAATTCAACCTACTTTGACGCAAATCTCACCCCTCAGCCATCAATTATCAAACTATTAATTTATAATACACGAGTATTGATTGATTATTAATTAATTCACATTAAAAATAAATTTTATTAATCAAATGTACCTATATTAATTTTTTTTTAATTATATTTTTATACCTATAGTTTACTGTATGCTGTTGTAATGGTCAGATTCAGTTCAATTTAATTGTAGACAGGTGCACAAGGAGGGGGTATTATGATTTTATTGTATATTATTATTTATAAGATAGGTACCCCGGATACTCATATATAATTATGTTTTATTTTTTATTGATATATAGTAGGAACTACCAGTGTAAAATTAATGTTTTGCCTAATAACAAGAGAGGAGGTACAACTTTATGCAGTACTTATCATAATAATATTAAATTGTATAATTAATCAAATTGAATTTGAAAATTTTCAAAATTAATGTACTTAGGATAAAACAAATATTAGGTACTTGATAATTATTATCGCTTCACCAATGACTATATAGTTGTATTCGTGTGCTGTTATTGTTTATACAATGCTTGTGATAGATGATCTATTTTAGGAAACGAGAAAAATACATTTTATATTATAATATATTAGTTGCTGGCTTTCGATATTTTATTACCTACTTTGTTCAAACAAATACAAAAAAATATATTAAATACGATAAAATACGATAAAATTAATTTCAATGATAATATATAAGTATATTATACCTAAACTTACCTATGCAGTATACATTTATGTATATTTTTTAAATTTATAATTATAATGAATTTTCTAATTATTAATATATAATTTATTTATTATATTGTTTTATTTAATTTATGCGTGGACGATAAATTTTATACGACTATATGACGGGGCAATAACTAACAAGTATCAAATATTTTTTTTAAAAATAATGAACCATTGTGAAAATAATTAGTGGTGATATTCTTTAAATATTAAAAAATAATAATGGTTTTCCTCTTCCTACACTTTTTCGAGTACTAATTATATTGACTAAATGGACTGACTGATTTAAGCGAGAGTACATCTAACGAATTTCAACATTAACCCACGTTATCGTCATAAAAAAATCAACACCTAGTTGTTATAGGTACACATAAATGATATATTTGCGTACTGCAGCATATTAAAACATATAATTCAATCGTTTTCAAATTTCTCACATAAATATATAATATATCTATGCATTAGATAAGGAACATGATAATATTGAGTATTGGCTATATAGATAGGTATCAGATATGTAAATCTTATGAATATACGTCTTATATTATAGTGTAACTTTAACCTTATTCAAAAAGCAATAGTATGTACTATGTATAGGTACACAGTATAGCTAAATATAATTATAATACAATATCATATTTTACGATCAACACAAGAAAAATTTGTTATAGTTATGACTTCATTAGTTTTATGTCCACGATTATAGATAAGATAAGATTAACTATAATTGTAGTTATGATATACGTGCCTATGAGTATAAGATTATGTGATGTTTACGAGAACAAAATATTCTTCTCAAGATTAGAATACTGAAAGTTAAAACAGAGACAATCAACTTTTATGTAATCAAAACGAAAACATTTTATCGAGAACTTCTTTATTCTTAGTAATATGTATGAAAATATTTTGTCGAAAAAAACGAAAACAAAATCTTACAACACGAAACCTAAATATTTCATCATAGCGACGACAACCTCTACGTTAAAATCAACTCATGTATTTAACACGTAACAAACAATAATATGAACATACCGCAATGCAATAATAGTTTAAATATTCAAAAACGAGGTCAACGAAAAAAAATTAAATAAAAACTACACATCATCATCGAAATGTGCCACGTACAAAATTCATGTTCGTATAATATCAATCATAATAATATGTATACACATTCACACATACGCATTACACAATTATACGTACGTATGGACTAGTAGGTAGGTGTTTGGCGTCAGCAATTTAAATTTATCTGTCGTCGTGTTTTCTTCGACGAATGTTATATTCTAAAAGTATTTGCATAAGTAATATTTAGTTATGGAATAAAGGAGCAAAAAAAAAATCATAAACAAATATTAAAAAAGCTAGGTAGGTTGTATAATAATATGATCTAAGGTACGGATAAAGGTCATTGCTCATCATAAATAATAAAATAACCTATAAATATTTAAATATTGATATCACGTTACGCCGGCTGTATCGCTGTATGACCGCGGCAGTCGAGAAACAACCATCCGATCCCTGATGGTAACGTCATAAATTATACAGAAAAGATCGCGCGGGAAAAAGCCGCCGTCGTGGCCTGGCTTGTCATTTGTGTATACGCAATATGCAGACTGAGTGTACATGTGCGCAGTGTTGCGACACAACTTGCCGAAAGTCTAAGGCGTGCACATAGTACATGATGACAATTTACAATAATCGATAATGTTTATGTAGCGACCACGTCTTATATTGGTATGGTATTAAGATATATTGTGGTATAGGTACGAAACATACAACTCTTGTAATTTTGCAAAGACGTCCTTAGGACTTATTAGTCTTAAAATCATATATTTACACTACTAATAGTACTAATTAGAAAAATAACTAAAAGTAGTACACGGGCTAAAAATGAAAAAGTAGGTAATTATTATTTATTTATTTCAGTATCTATAGGTTTTAAGTAAGCAATAGTTGGTAAATTTAACTCCATATTATACTGATGAATTCATAGGGTATATAATATTATCGACATAAAAACGTTAAAATTATAGTAAAATGGATTATTCGTTATTATTCAATATTCTACGCGTTACGCGTTAATACGATGGTAAAAAATAAAACGTCTTCAACGTTGTTAGGTCGTACAAGAAATACAGGATCCCTGGCAAAGAGAATATTCATTATAGTTAAAGCCTTGAAATAATACACCTACATAATTTATTAAATAATTCAATATTTTCATGAAAGTACATGCGTAAAGTGGCTATGCCAAATTATATAATGAGCCATACATTAAGATTAGGACTTGTTTCGTGTTAATACTTGATTGTATTACAGTTTGATGTTTACAGTATGCAATTTACCAATTAAATGAATGCTGCTTGAATATGCAATTTAAATAGATATATAAAAATAATTGTTTAAGCATCGTTGTCTTAATTTAGCTTATCGGCTAATAATGCCGATACCGTATCACAATTCACAGTCGGCAATTAGGTAATCGAACAATCGAAGGTACCGTTGACCGTTATTATCGGTATATACCTATTATTATTGTTGTACAATGTACATAACATTATTTTTACGTGCAAGAATAAACCTCGTACTTATTTAATCGTAAACATAATTAATCAAATTATAACACTAATAACTAATATATAAAATGTTTTTTTTGTAAAAACCGTTTTCCTAAAGGCAAGTAAAAACTAATAATCGCATGAAATAGCAAGCCTTGTCCAAATAGTTTTAAATACCATCTACCGGTGAATATAAATATATATTATATTAATACACCGTACACTATACTGCGAGCAGTGTGTAAAACTGGATTCGTATAAAAACAAATTATCGGTGACCATAACAACCATCATTGCAAGCCGTCCGGGATACCACATGACATTTATACTACAGCTATATATATTATATTTAGGTATACCTTCGATACATCCGCCACCGACCATCGTTATCGATCGATACACAACTAGGGTGTCCGGGAAACGAGAGCGTTGGTTCTAATGTCGTGTACGAATAAAAACAGCAACAGCCCGGCAGCGGATTCGACCCTTATGGTCCGCTTACACAATGTACATATTATCGCGATGCCGCCGCTGCGGATCAATACTATATACGTACCAACCCCTCCTCGGCGAACAAAACTAAAATGCTATTCTCGCGTGTGCCCGACGGCGTTTAACCCTATGCGAATACACAATATTAAATTAGGTATTATTATATACACAGGAGAAGGTCTTGCAGTGAAGCACCGCGAGTTTAGCCGGGGTGACGTCACTCGCAAGTCTCGCGTGTGGATGGATGTGACGAACACTCACTACACGCGCCGTCAGTTTTATGCACGCAAACGCAACAAACACCGACCGCCCATCGTGTAGTATCACACGATCGCTCGTAAATATTAACATTTCATTTTTCATTCATAGACTATTACGCGATGTCGCGTGTAAAGGCCGACGAGCTGGCCGGATGCGATCGGGAAGGAAACGGCATTGCGTCATTCTCGTTAACCGAGAAGATAACTATCGAGGGACAACAGTTTTGTCAAGACATTGGTTTATCAAGAACCTTATAACGCGTAAAATCGTGTCGACGATAACGCAATATTCGATCGTAAAAAAACATTATAGCAGTAAATAGTAATAGTGCTGTAGAGTAGAAAATTCACAAGAATGAGTACAGCCGTCTTACGCGTACACAAAACGTCTGAAGTATTTAACGCGGACAAAATTATTGGACGCAATCCAATCAGCCACCACGTGGGCGAGTTTTTTTATTCAAGACTTCGACCGAGAATAACAACGACCGTCGAACATGCGGAGTTCGCTGTTATAGCCTACAACGATAAGGCGCAGAAACCTAATTTTTTTATTATGATTACGTACTGTGGATTTTACATGTTGAAATATCGAAAACGCGACGATGAGCGTTTTAGAAAAAAGCCACAAAATAAAATAAGAAATTAATATTGTTCTTTACAATATAAGGTATATATAATAAACTTAAAGTGCTGGTAATAAAATATTAAACGTATCCAATGATTACCAATTTGTATTTTTTATTATTATCATTTTTTTTTTATTAAAACACATTAGGGAAGAGGCGGCAGGTGGGAGAGAAACCACAAAATCTAGTACGATAATATTTTTGACAAAATATGTACACGCACGAGATGCAATTAAGCGAGATTGTGAGTTCCTTTACAAATGATCTCCGTTCAAAAACAATAATGTCAAACGTAGTTTCAACGCTACCGGCCTAAATATTAATTACAGGGTACATAGTTTAAAGCTACAAAACAATAATATACATTTTGTGCACTTAAGATTTATATATATTATACATATACTTGCTTGACTAGCAGTCTTAGGACCGTTTTCCTTAAAAATTGTTTTACTTAAAAAATATAAAATAAAAACACGACTTGACTCAGTCTTGACGCCAGATTGCTTTCTTTCGTTTCCTTTCAATGTCCCGTCGACAACGAATGAGTCGACGACGGGGTTTCGAAGGAAAACGACAGGGAAACAAGAACATAACAAGGCTAAAATTATTCTAAATTTCGCCTAAAAAGTAAAAATAAAGGACTGCCCCTACAGGGACGTACAATACCGCAGTAATAACTATTGGCATTTTCACGTAACGTAATAAAATTATTTTATACATAATATAATATACAGTGGGCTTAATAAATAAATGCATATTTTACACTCGAGGCCTCGATCCTTCCAGGCCTATAAGTCTGATAATCTGATAGGATCCGTAGGTGGTGAAGTTTCATATAACATATTATGATTATGTGAAACACATTTACAGTATATAATATGACATAATGAAAATAAAAATAATAATAATAATAATAATAATAATAATAATAATAATATGATTTATGAGTCTCGTTCTTTTTTCACTTTGAATTCTTCACCCAATATGGTGGCTATCTCGCCTTGCATGAAAGCCCAGGGCACGTTTGAATTTGCCAGTGGACATTTCTCACCACTCGGACAATACACCTGCAAAAAATAAAACACAATTTTTAAAACCAAAACGAAAAACGCAAATACTAAACATTAGAGGTCGTGGATTTACCTCAGAGCCAGCCCCCTGTCGCTTAATGCTATCTCTCGAGCACGGAAAACAGAACTTGTGATGGGGAACGGACGGACACTGGACAAAGTGTGTGTCTTCCAAACGCTCTTGGCACAACGTACACTTAAGCGTGGCCGTGTTGGCAGCTGCAGCCGCGGCAGCCGCCGCCGCCGACGCGTTCGTCAGCGGCACGGAAGGCGGCACTTGCGGTAACGTCGGCGTGGCGGCATCCATAGGGGTGCCGGGGGCGACGCCGTCAGGACCGCCACCAACGGGAACAGACGCATTCAGCGCGCTTCCTCCACCAGTGCCGTTGGCGGTTGGACCGCTGACGCCACCAGGACCGTTGACACTCGGACCGTTGACGCCTGGCACACCAGCACCGGGGGCGCCTCCGCCGTTGGCTTCGCTCGACGTTACAGTTGTAGAGCTGACGTGACGACTTCCGGATGATCTACGTCCGCTGGACGAACCGCCTACAAAACGCGACTTGTTAAAGAAAAAAAAAGGACGGCAAATCAACAAATCTACTTCAAGCAACAAAAAATAGTGTACGGAGGTAGAGGGAAAAGAGATCTCAAGGAAAATAATATCTGGAAACGTCTTAGATAGGAGATTTTATATAAATAATGATATCTTATATATAAATACATTTTTTTATTTTATGAAATTTTAATAAAAATTATTATATTTAAAATAAAATATAATATTAAAATGTTTTATGTATCATGAATTCATAAATTTAAATTACTAAATATGTTTGTAAGTGTAATTGGTATTTATAACTATGGAATACAATATTGTAATGTGATAACTGATAATTATTCAAGTAAACTTTTTATTATCTATACAAAAAAATTAAACCATTGATTATACCTATACAAGTTAAAACTCTTTCCAGATTTTTTCACCGAGACCATTGATTAAATATACTGTATATATATGTATATTTAATCAATGCCGAGACCTTATTTTTTCCTATTGCCCTATAGTATGTAGGTATAACACGGCATGCGGTTCATATTTCCACAGAAGTCGGTCTTAAAACAAGGTTCACAACTTATGATAAAACAAAATCTAAAATATTCAATATTTTCATTACAGACTGGAGTACGGGAACGGGACACTATTTGAAATTTTATTTTAAAAAAACATAAACACTATTTTCTTTTGAAAATTAACAAATTTCTACTACTGTAACGTAGTTGTAGCGAACACAGAAGGTAGCATGTGGTTATACATTTCCTGGGGACGGTTATAAGAGGGAGAATTCGAAATTATGTTAATATAATATTAAAACGGTAAAATATAATTATGATTATTGGTGCCTTTTTTGTAATCTAATACAGGTTGTAGACGTTGAAAATACAAGTCATAGCGCACACTTTTCAACGTTCTGGTTTTTTCTTCCATAACGCTGACGCTAAGATAATCATTTTCAATCAATTTACAAGTTATTTTTAAGTTATTATGCAATGAACACGCTATAAGTTTATTTCGTTGTGTAATCATCATTTATGACCATTGATTAAAAACGCACGTGCGCAAAAATAAAACATGTAATGTCGTAGGAATTCTTGTAAACGAGCGATTTTCATTGTTTTTACACGGTTTTAATTAATACATACGTGAATAGATACGAATCGTAACGAAAAGAACAATTTAGACATTTCACTGTTGTACCGTTACTACGTAGTCGAGCAGATACAATTTTAATTGGATTGAAAGAATTTCCAAGCAATGTTGTGTCGGCTACGTTGAACGGCTAGCGATAAGATAATATTATAGTACTATTTTCAACCGACTGTGTAAGTACTTGAACTATGCGCGCGTGATAATAAATTCGACGGAAAGCTATCAATCAAATACGAGTAATCTAATAAACTGTCACATGCACAGATCGATAAGACGAGCATTTAAAGTGCACATGAAAAAGAGATGTACACGCGGCACCTTATCTGACCTGGCCGCCCCTATGTTAGCCCACTTAACAGAACGCGTGTTTTATCAGCACAAAAACAAAATATTTCAACAAAAAATTACAGACCGACGAGATAAAATAAAATATAGTACTCGTTGTTATTAAAAAAGTACTGCTAGATAAATTAATAAATCATACGTAAAAAGAAAGCAGCGAAACGTTTTTTAACGCGTTTGCTGCGGCGGTTCAATAACTGCAGAGGTTGGAGATGGCGAGTGCCGAGATAACCAAATTCTGAACAAAAAATTCCGAGTGCAATAAACGCGTGTGCGGTTTACCGTCGAACTTTCGTCACAAACAACTATCCTGCAATGGGTGTATGGATAGATGGGTGTATGGATAGATGGATGGATGGATAGATGGATGGATTTGGCGTGTAAAAATACATACCGGTGGAGTTTGGCGAGTGTTGAGATCCTCGGGATGCGGACCTGGGACCACCGGGTGTCTGGGCGGTGGGACCGGTGGAGCCGGGGGGGCTGCCGCGGGCGCTCTGCGGAGAACCGGGCGGCAGGTTATCGGCGACGCTCATCAGCGCCGCCATCGGGTTGCTGGGCCCGTTCTGCTGGTTCTGCGCACCGGGCTGCCCGCCACCGCCAGCACCGATCGTTTGCATGGACGGCGGTCCGTCCGTTGGTGACCCGGTCGTCCGGCCGGCGGCCAGCGGCGATCCAGCCGCCGGTCCGTTGCCGTTGGTCATGCACTGTTGTGCCACGGCGGCCGATGCATATCCACCTGGCGCACACAAGGGAGGATCAGTAAACAAAAAAAAAAAAAAACAAACAAACAAACAAAAACTGGCCTAATTGTCCGAAAGATAAGAACGTGTAGTAAGATGTTGCCCAAACACACAGTGCAGAGAAGTTATTATAGAAACGAAGAGTTAGTAAGAAGAACGAAAGATTAAACGTAAGACGCAGAACAGTTTGTGGTTGTTCGAATAAGATATTATTATTATGATATAAATATTTTATTTTTCCACACTATCCAGTGAAAACGCATTTAGATTTTTAGTTTTTTTGACTACGTGTTATTTCGTTTTTAATAGGTCATTGTTGACGACAACGACGACGACGGTTACCACCCACCGAACGGTAATCCGCGCAAGAATGCACACGGAGCGTAATTTTCGCACTCTAGTCAAAACGCACGAAAATGCACCACCGATCGGCACCCGTCGCCAAAACAACCTACCCAGCACCCAAACAACAATCAATCACCACTTCGGCGGGGAGAGGAGCAGGACGATCGGATCATCCGATGAGCGATTGTCGTAGAAAACGCGCGCAAGCGCAATGGAACGTATTGCGTGCGTGTGCATGTGTACGCGTTACGTCACGAGACTCGTATACGAGTAACGTTGCCAAATCTATAAGCGATCGACCGACCGCGCTCGCCCATCCTCCAAAAACGCGCAAAATAAGTCGAATTCCGTAATCTCTCGTATATTTTTAGGGCCCACTACCAAGGTTTTACAATTCAGGTTCCTCAAAAGGAAGCGAATCAATCAGATCGACGGCATGGCTAATCAGATCTCAAATGTATTATTATTTTTAGTGGCCTGCCGGTTGAACCAGGTCGGGGAACCGGATCCCATGACGTCACGGCCCATTCGTCAGCCAACATGTTTTTGTTGGCCGTCAGCGACTATAATATTATCGATGATCTCGATACGCTCACGCCCCCGCGTCCACAACATTGCACCCGACCGCTCAACGCTATATATAACCACACGCCAGCTTTACAAATTTACTACGTCACAGAAGAGTGTATGCGATAATGATTAATAATTTTTCAATGATAGTTGTGTTATAATATTATGCCCAATATAAATCTACGTAGCTAAGAAATGTGATATTTTTTTTTTTTCGTCAAGGTCTAAATATAATATTTGTTGTCGGGACGCGAACCGCGGTGGTTATCGATACACAACGACGTTGTCGTCGTCGTCGTCATCGAACGAAAAGCATTGCAATCACCGCGCTACCTACTGCCGGAAGGTTTATTATTTAGGTTAAAAGAAGTAAGGACACTTACTGGACGTTTTGAACGTAGATGTGTCAAACGATGTGGTCCTGATCGGGTGTTTGGGTTCGGTTTTGAACGAACGCTCGACGAACGGCACTGCGAGACTGACGGCCGGCAGCGATTCACCCCTCTGCAGCGGCGGTCGTTGCTGCTGCTCTTCCATCATGCGCTTATTGCTTTCTGAATGATGATCGTCGTCATCGGCTTGCGTACTTAGCCCGCGTTTCAGGCCCTGTCCGCCGGCTTGAGCCCGACTCGGAATGTGATGCGCCATGTGTTGCTGCTGTTGTTGCTGCTGTTGCTGTTGTTGCTGTTGTTGTTGTTGTTGCTGCTGCTGGCTCTGAGACAAACGCACTGACGTTCGGCTCATGGCCACCTCGTGGTCGACGTGACCGCCACCTGGCCTACCGGGATATTCCATGAGCGTGGATCGCTGATGGTGCAGTGCCGCATAGTGCGACGTGGCCGCGGCTGGTGGCGGGGGCGGTGGAGGTTGTTGCGTCTGTCGTGCGGCCAACTGGTGGGCTTGCGGCGGCAATCCGACCACTTCTAGGGTACCGTTTTCGTGTCGATGAGAATTTTTCGGGTGATGTGCGTTGACAGCGTTAGACCCGCCACCTACGGACGTAGACCTGGCTGATTCCTGGAACCCATGGGCCCGTTTCATTTGCCTGGCCGTCTCAATCACTAGCTCAATGCGGTCGGCACCCTCGTAGTTGACGCATCCGCGGCACACTGGCTCAGTGAAATCGTGCAACATTGCCCACGGCATGCGAGGCAAGTCGCACAGGTAACAGTGTTGTCGCTTACCCATCTGCATGGTTACGGATCTGTTGGAGGATGAGTACGCGTGGTGTCAGTAATAGTCGACAACTATTATTTACCAGTACAGAACACTCGGCGTTGTCGTTTTGTCGTTGTTGAATAATATTTTGTTTTGAATAAACGTCATACGATCAAAATCCATATGACCAAATGTATTTGTAAAATAAAAAAAACACACGAAAAAACAAAACCAAATCGAACACAAAACTAATAATAATGATAATCCGTACGCGCGAAAACACAGAGAGCGATCATCAAGAACACGTACACGAGCACGTACACACGGAAACTGAGCGTAACCGCGCCACACAGCGAGCGCGATGAACAGCCGTAGTCGTAGTGGAGTGACGTCGCTGCGGTCATGGCGAGGGGCTGAGCGGGGTGAGACCGGTCAAAGGACGGTAACGACGGGGTGGGGGTGACGATGATTATGATGATGATGGAGGCGGTGTAGTGTCGGTGCGCGCGCGGGCACAACGATCGTGTGCGTATGTTGTCGCAGCGCTGCCAACCTTTTGTTAGCGTCGATGTGGGGAGAGCGGGGTTTCCGCGGCGCGGCCAATGAACAACCGGCTTCTCTGGAGCTCGACGCGCGCGTGACGTATATACCAGAATTCGTACGTGAGAGCGACCCTCCAGGATGCGCATGCGCCCGCAGTCACCGTCGTAATCGTTGTATTTTATTTTTATCATTGATCCGAAAACCCCACGCACGCGCACGCGCTCGGCATCACGAAAAACACACCGCGCATGCCAACCCGCCAGTCCGGTGCCGCCGACCCTACTCTTCCGCTTGTCCGTCAACCGGGTCAGACGTCGTCGGCGATGCCCTCGGCGGACGGGTGTTGTCGGCTGGACGGGCGGGGAAGGCGGCGAGGACACGGCAGCTCTGCGTGTTGTTACGGTCGTCGGCTGTGGCACATTGGTCGGCGGGCGGCGGGGAACAAGAATACGTCACGCGAGATAAAAACCAAACCGCTCGTTGTGCGGCGACGTGCGCGCGCCGACGCAGTGGAGCAACGGTGAATAAGGAGCAGGAAAAAAAATACACAATAATATCGGATACGTCTACGCGAACATCCGACACCGGTGTAAACGATATCGTCAAGTATCAACAAAACTGCTGCTGCTGCTTACTCCGCTATAACGCCCCCAACATCAGATAGTTTTGAACATTGTATAGTGTCATAAATCATGATACACGTTAAACTATCACACCAAAACCATAATAACACCAAGTTTCGTTGAAATTGTTGTCAATAAACCGTTGATTGTTTATTCCCCCCTGAGTACTGTTACGATGTTATTATTGTAACTATAAAATGCATTTTTGTTGCTATTATCGTTGTTCCAGAGGTGTCGTGTCAAAATGATTGCGGTGGCTACAACTTACGACCGATTCCCGTGACCTACGGACGTATGCGTTTTGGGTTTTAGTTATTCGCGCAGTGTTCGATTTCATCGTTGCCACTTTGCGCCACATGGCATTCGCGGAAATACGACCTTAGAATAACAAGCCTCTTATCATATTATTTACAATTTTATATTATACAATATTTTATTGATCTTGGTGTAAATCCAATACGATTCGTTCAAGAAATGTTACGACGACTATTATGTTTATTGACTAACCGCGATTTAAGTGACTACGATAACATAATATTTTCATAAAGTAGCTAAAATTCGTGTCCATAACATTTTATCCGGTTTCTAGATACACGTGTAAATATAATGCAGTTGTTTATAGCAGCGGTGCAACAATATTACTATGAGAGGTTACTATATTAGTTGAGGTGGGTGAAGGACCGTAGAGACCACCCTCGGTGAGTGAATAGTAGTAAAAAAACCAACTATACCAATGATTCCCATGTGTTTCATGAATAACAGGGATGCTGAACAATGTCAAGGTCACTTTTTCCCTCTACAACCGGAGGTGGAACATAATAAACAAACCCTCTCACGTTCGTGAGAGAATCCCAAACGCATTGTTTTTTTCTTTTATTATATCCGTCCGTTCCCTTTACAAGTACGTTATTGTATTCACCTGCTGTAATATTCTGGACGAGGTCGAAACCGGTCTAAGGTCTTCATTATTATTATTATTATTATTATTTTTAAAAACTTCATTTTCACGATATATAGTTATTATTATCACACAGCATTGCTCTTTTGTCACAATAGAGACCAGGCCACGTTCCGAATTAACAAAAAAAAAAATAACATCCAAAAGACCACATCAAATATTTTGTCAGAGCATTTTAGAAAGTTGTACAACCGGTTTCAATGCACGATTTCAAAAATTTTTATATTGCACATCCTTAATATAACCAAGCCCTAACGATATTTCTCATAAACGACATAAACATTGCCTAATATTTTCCATTTTCTACAACTCTCTGTATTGTTTAAAAGTTATATTAGTATTAGTTGTAATTTATAAGTTATAAGTAAACTTAATCAAAAATTTAGTTTTTCGAATAATTTACAGACTACCAAGATAACAGTTTACGCGTTTATCGTTTCGTAATTTAGGTACTTCGTACCTACTAGGTGAACCATAATCTATCAAATAACTGAAATTACTTTAGAATGAGTTGAAGAGATAGTAATTAGTACTATGAGATAATTCAAACCATTGATTATAGAATAGGTTGACTATACTTAAACTTACAAAAAAAAAATTGCTCCGAATGTTAGTTAAATTAAAATTTTTATAAAAGATTATAGAATTTTAAATATTTACTGTGGCAGAAATATAATACAACAATGACTTATGTATTATTAATTCTATCGTAAATTAACCCAATAATAATTACAAAATGGGTAAAAGCGTTAGTACGTTTTAAATACAACACGGAATATAACTAATAATAGTAATTACTTTCGAAAATTTAAGCTAAAATCTGAAATAAATCTATTTTAATATCCAATAGCCACTATGATAGTTGTTGAGTTGTGAAGATATTATGTTGAGTATGTGTGTATCGTGTAAGCCTGCAGTTATAATAATAAATATAATATGCTATATTTAATATTAATAAACCAAAAATAAGTTCGTTATTTAATTAACTATGATATAAATAATTATTATATAATAGTTACATATTTATCATGATTTAATTATTAGTAATTATTGTCTTATGGTTCACAAATGTACGAAAACAAAACTGATTATTAATATTTTAATATTTTATTAATGGTCGACATTCGATAATATGTGTAAATGCAAAACACGTTTACGACTTTACGTAAAAATAAAAAAGACACAGATGGTTTAAAAGAGAATTATTATAATATTGTCTATTATATAATCAATAATACACAACGTTTTTTAGTGAATGTCATCAGTTTTTTCTATAAGTACATAATATAAAACAATATTTAAATTGTAAAAAATTAATTATTTTTATATTTTTAAACTATTTAATCCTTTTTCAAATAATTTCATATTTATAAACGGGTATGAAGTTCACTTAAAAATATCATTTTTATTGATCCTAGTATAATATCTGTTATAACCGTTATAGCCCTTATAGGTCTACAGCCCTATAGTTTATATAGATAACTAGACTAGTTATTAGTTACCTACTTAGTTGTCGTAGGATAGTATTTTTATTTTTGCATTATTCTAATGTCTTTAACAATAATGTCAACTAAACTACATTGAATTGTGTTATTTTTTTAAATATCACAGACTAATATTATTTTTCATAATTGTTCAATATCTATTAGTACAGTATTACATGTTTTTCCATCATAGTATGAATGAAAGAATAAACCATTATTAGTAAATATTTTACATAGTACTTTTTTTAGATTTGTATAATTGGTTACCAACTTATATCTCTATATTAGCTTTAGCATCAATTATTTGTTTAGCATAAACATGTAAAATCGAAAACAACAATTATTGTTATTATAACGAAATAAAAGTAAATAACTTTTTCAAACGCTCAAAACATCTTTACATACTGAGTAGGTAATTACTAATTTATCATTAATCAGCACACATCAGTGGTTTTATGAATTCTAATAATTTATATAAATTAGTCGGTTTTCGTTTAACATTTATATTCTGATTATTTTGAGTAAAATATAAAATCAACCATAATATATGTATATGGAGACGACTATGTCTTTACTATTTTAATCATGACTGTAGCATTTTTTGTTACTCACAGTCTTATAAGTCTGTAAAAATAGGTAGAAAGATGTGTTTTTAGTTTAACGGGATTCAATTAAAGTATATACTTTATAACAACCCGGGACTCGCTCAATTCATCCTAAGAGGTTTTTTAGGACTCATTTCATATATGCTGCCAGGATTTAAAATGTTAAATTGGTGAAAATATTCTAAATCATTGATATTTTAAAATGTGTGTTTCCTTATAATGTGATATCACCACCTTCCCTAAATATATCTGTATACAAATATGCAATGATTACAATGTATTATACATATATACAGGTATATTAGTTATTTAGTTATACACTACCTCTGATTTGTGAATAGTTCAATGGCCAAGAGAAATTTTAAAACTAATAGGCAGTAAACCTATATTATTAAAGCCACACCTTCATTGATGTTCAATTTGGTAATGCTAAGAACAGCTAAAGAAATTACTTTTAAAAAAATATTTAGTACTTTTTCCCATATTATGAAAGATATTATTGTCTATTTTTATATTTGTATAGTAAAAATATAAAAATTTGAATAAAAAATATAAAATTAATTATATTAAAATTCGTATAGTATACAATAAGGTACTTGTGACAATTTGAACACATGCATTTTTTTCATACAAGTTTTTAGTTTTAGAAGTTGCATCTTTAAAAATCAGTTTACCCATAGTTTAATCACTGATCACACAAGCTCTCAAGTCGCAATACTATCGATGTAAAACATGGTGTACATGGTTGGGATATGATAAGTTTAGGAATTTGGGTGTAACCCCGAATATGGATAATTGTCAAATAAAGAGCGACGAACCTATCTGCAAAGCCATCGATAGCCGCACCCCGTCGCGCCAATCCAAGCACATTTGTAGACTTGAAAACCGAGCCCGGTCGAAGCTCCTAACGCTCATCGGAATAATATCAGTATATAGATGTCGGACTATATGACATGCTAGGTACATAAACACCGACACCACTCGTTGAGATGACATGATGCATCAACGCCGATGACATTGACACGGTCGTGATGAGAACGGCGGTCGCATCACCAACGAATTTCCGGGTCAATAAACTCCGTGTTATCAACTCTCGACGGCTGAACACACGTCTTGTGTGCGCGAGTTGCACGGACAACCGGCGGAATAGGATATTTTCATATACGGTCGCGTAGCGGTATTATAATATTATATTATGTACGATTACGCGGCGTACATAATAATAATAATAATAATAATAATAATATAATATATCATACGCAAACCCGTTGTGGCCGCGCCGGTCTACAACGATTACGGCGATTTGTAGAGAGAAAATGCCCGCGAAGACGAAGAGGGAGAGATGAGAAAATAAAATATAAAAGAAACCCAAACGGACACTATATAATTTATAACTATCAATCTGTATTCATTCAATACTGTTCGGCTTTCACCAGTCGGATCGTGACGGATGCTACGAATGATAATAATATGATATTACGCGATACCGCGGTATGTGAGCGGAGCTCTGTGCCACCGCCGTTACGATAGCAGAACTCACGATAATTATTTAGTTTTTTCCTACGCTCCGTACGTGCATAACTATATTTTAATACGACGATAAAAACGTTTAATAATAATGTTATTTCAAACACGATATTATAATAACAATTCAATATCATACGCGATGTTATGATTATTATTATTATTATAGAGACCGCGCGTGGAGATCGGGTTCGTCGACCCGGCCGACCGTGCCCGGGTGCGTGTGCGTTGCCGGGCGGCCGGTAAACGGTTGCGCGGCTGCGACAGACGGCGAACGGGTCGCGCGGAGGAGACCGTCGGCGGCGGCCGTGTGACGTCACGTTCTACATTCACACGGGAGTGGAAAGAAAGTTCTTGGTTACGTTATTACGAGCGTTGTTGTAGGTCAAACGGTGGTGGCCGTCCGTGGTATCCGTCGCTGTCGACGCTGTTGCGGTGGTGGTAATATAGCGGACCCGTTAGTGTCCTCCTCTCATCGTGTATATGCACGTATCGTGTACAGAGTGTATGTCGACCGAGTGCGTGAGTATGCGACGAGTGTCCACGTAAATATGCGAGAGTGTGTAAGTATGTGTGTTTATGTGTAAGTAACGTGTGTGTGTGTGTGTGTGTGTGTGTGTGTAAGTAGGCGTGTGCGTCCCGAACAACGGCTTCGTATGCATCGTTTGGCTCAGCGTCAAACCGCCGAATGAATTATGTATGAACAGCATGATATTATTTGTGCGTGTGTGTGACATAAAAGATGAAATTATCGCTGGGCCTAAACACCCTGAACTCCTTTTTCTTGTAATCCTTCACATCACACCGCACAATATTTATTGTCTTGGACGTAATAATGTAGTAGCGCGATCGAAAAACGAACATACGAATATTTTTCGCAATCATGCATTTACACCGATCTCCAATACACTAAAATGTTATGTGCAATTGACAAAAAAATGCAAAATAAAATTCGTTATATATATTATAATTATATCCATTCAATGAAGCACGGAAAAAATTCGTACAAAAATAGGAGCATCATATAGAAACATATTAAAATGCATTGAAACCCCAGACCTAGTAACATATTTGTTATACTTTTTTTATTTTTAATATAATATGGATATAAAACGTTGTCTTCTCCAGAATATTGAGATTAACGCGTCTACAACTATATTAGTTATAAATCATAATTAATAGATTGATACTGAAACAAATGTAGTAATTGTGTAGACTCATAGTTTAACAGTTTAAGACGAATAGACGCTTAGTATTTCTATCGTCTATTGATCACATAATCAAAACTTATAAACAAAGGACGAACCAATGTCCATTATAGAATTATATTAAATGAACTCCAAATTGTAGATTATGCTGAAATATACAATAATATATTATCTATTGTAAATAAGCATTCATAGCCTATAAAAGCCATTCATACATAAATTCATGTATAGTGTATACTAAAGTATAATAGAAAATATAAACATAATATATAAATTTGATCAGTGTTAAACAATTCAGAACAGTTTAAAGTTCAGCTTTTTTACAAAAATATTAGTAATCTAGTTTGATCAAAAAATTCTTAACTATAAGCTTTTGTAACAATTTATAATTTTGCTGGTAACTTGATATTTTTACATATTTATATCACTGCATACTTAAACGTCTTAAACATTATAATAATTCTACAAAACTTCTGAAATTTGATTGATAAATATAATAAAATATATCAAGAATCAAATTTTTAGAATAAATTTCAAATTTCAACCTCAGATAACGTTGAAAATATTTAAGAAATCTTAGCAATGAGGTTCAAGTATTTTCCAATACCAATAAGTTACGTTTTACGTTTTTAATAATAACTTATAAACAGTAATATTATGCTGAGCCAAGATACGCAAAGAAGACGAATATTGTCTAATACCTGTGTTTATTTTTTTTCATAATGTATTGCTATCATAACTATTTATAATTTATTGTATGTATTTAATAATAATATAAAGATTATAAAGGAGTATATCATGCCAAAATAATTAAATTAGAAAGCGAAAACGGTGTTTTTATTACCTACTTTTGTTATACCAAAAAAATAAAAAATGAATAGGCACTAATCATAAAATAAATATATGTTTAATTTTATGTGATAGCTGATAATAATAAAAAAATGCTATTGATTCTTTAGTATAATATAACGTATGCTTAACATACTGTATACTATATTAGACATTTATACGTAAATTAAAATATATTCGTAATGAATACTATTTATCACAAATATATATAATATATAGTATTTATTTATTTATTTACCTAATACATTATAATACATTATGATAAACTGATAGTTATAATAGTTATTTTTTACGCAACCAGCTACTTAAATTTACCATTATGGGGTAGGAATATATTTATAATATATATAGTGGTATATACTTATCAATTATCAGTATACCAATTATAATTGTAATTTTAATTACTAGAAAAGGCTTAACTTATATTAATATTTAATACTTAATTAGGTACCTAATTACTTATCACTTATATTCTGTAACTACCTACATTATAAACTTATTTTGAATAAATTATTAATAATTAAATATTAGTAATTGTATTATAAAATAAACTTTCAACAAAAAAGAAATGCTTCATCTGGTGACTAAAATAGTATATATTATATAATATATATATACTATATAATACTATAATACCAACTAATCTTATAGGTACGTGTAATCGAATTTTCAGTCTTTTATATATTCATAGATAATACAATTTTGATAGAATACCTGCAGTATTACATCTTCACTTTAGTAATATTGTGTTTGAAGTTCCTATTATAACAAAAAATAGATAAAATCTTAGTAAAAACTAATATCTTAAGTTAGATCCTGAACAGGTGAAAAGTGTATTGGTTTTATAATGATGTGTTTATGTTTAAAAACAATTTTTATACCAGAGAAAACTTAAACCTTCAATTCAGAGTGACATAGTAATAAATTGGATCTAGTTTATACAATTCCAAGTTCTTTTAAGAATAATTGGGAAAAAATAGAATAAATATGCATAATCAGTTATTGTCAAAATCGATTAAATTTTTTTGGTGTAATTCTCATATAAATAAATTTAGAAACTTGAAATGTTCATCAAACATTTATACTTGTAGTTTCTAGACATAACGATAAGATTTTCAAAATGTTTTGGCTATTTTAAATATTCTACTTATTCTAGTTTTTTTAAAAATATATATCATATGTGTATTATGTAATTGCTATTAGCAAGTCAGAAAGTTTGAAAATTAAACGTCTTTATGGTATTACGTCTATAAGGTATTCTAACAGAAATTAAAAAAATATCGAAAATACATAAATGACTACAATAATTTTTTATTAGCATTTGAGGTTAACATTTCGACGGAATTGGATAATCACATATAATAACAACGATTTTAGTAATTATATTGTAATTACAAATATATTAATCATATAGAAACACTAGAAACTTGAAACTATAAAATTTTCAAATTATTTATACTACGAACCCATTCATACTATTTTACATTTATCGAAGTTATAAGTTTAACAGCCTCTACTAGCTAGTAATATTATAATTATCATTATACAAAATATTTGATTTAATTTTAGCAAAAATTAGTTCAACCTACCATATTAGTTTACTATTAATATAAAAATAAATAAATATATAATGAAATATTTAAGAAATATAGAGGCTAACACATCGATTTAGAATAGTTTTTCGTATATTATGTAAAAATGTATCATCGAAATCAGTTATAGATTTTAACATATTAAATGAACATAACTCATACTTTGTGATATTCACAATAAATATATACTCAAAACTTACTGTATATAGTATAGATTTTTTTTTTTTTTTTTTATAAAACCTATATTAATGAATTTATATTAAAATTATATTGTTCTCAAATTACATTAGTTTACATAAACAAAATTAAAATTAAATATTATAATACTAAATACGTACTAACAGGATATTAATTTATAATAATATATTTTATCTAAATATTTCTCAAATTTCACAGTAAAAAAAAAAAAAAATTATCAAGAAATGAATGATTAAACGTAACTTTCTTTGAATAATATTTGATTATTATTTTATGAAAATAATAACAAAAAAATATAAATTAATAAACGCTATAATATAGACATAATATAAGCCTTTATCATTTCATATATATCGAGGTTAAAATGGCATTAACTAATAATTAATTACCATACTAGCACGATGTAAAGAAGATATCTTTCTACATAGTGTATACTATAAAGTCCATAGATAATACTAGAACTATAATATAGTAATATAGTGTATTATATTGCAGTTTTAAATTACTATTACATGTAACAACTTAATAATAATATTAAATTAACGAAATTTTAAAAATGTACTAACCAAAGACCACAGCATAAGATGTAAGATCCATAGATAATAAAAACATCAAATGAATTGTTTTTTCTATACTTAATATTTTTTTGGCTTATAAGAATATTTATTTGTATAGTTGGACAATTTGTTTACAATTTTAAAGTTTATTTAATATATTATATAAATAATAAGTTAAAGGGTTCTAAAAAGAAAAAGAAGTAGCACTAAATAGCTATATAATGTCTATACCCAGATTTCCTATATGTCTATATGAATATACATTATTTTATTGTATATATATATATAATTAAATGTAATAAGAGCGCTCTGTTAGTCTTCTCTTTCTGACCCATGTACGCATAGCAAATTTGCGGTCAGCAATTTTCGTGTTATCAGTTTTAATATTGAAGTGAATTCGCCTATTATTAAATTTAAAGGTAATATCTAGGGCATATCAAAAGAATTTATTGATAGTTTAATTTAAAAGTGAATTTTAACAGTATAAAATATTTAAATTTTAAGATAATTATAACTCGTTCAAAAATTAAAACATTGATAATTAAGTGCTTCAGGCCTCTAGATGATATTCTCAACTTTAAGTTTAATTACTAATTGATAAGTCAGTTTATTAAAAAATTATAGCTGACAACACAAAATTAGTTCTACTAAATGCCAATTTGGTATGTTGCGTGTAAATTACTAGAAAAAGGAAAATATCAGTGCTACACTATACTTCGCAGAAATGGTGCGTTTTATAGAATCGTTATAGCTTTATAGGTTACCAACTTTAAGAAATGATAGGTATACATAATAATCAACACCAATAATAAACATTAAAAATTAGATAAGTCATTTATTTAATATTATTATATTAAAATAAATAACACATGCTTTCTTGGTTATAAAGCATCACGGTATTGTCACGTGTTATATTCTACTTAACACTTGTGTATTGTATAGTTGTGTTCTACATTTAATAAAAATTACATTGAAATTAATTAAAATAACGAGAAAATATATTCAAATGTCAAATGATAAAATAAAAGTACTTAGTAAATTTGTCAACAGATTGTTGAATATAGATAAACATAAATCAATGATTAAATAAAAAGTATAAAGCACAAGTATAAATACATAGATACATACAAGTATATATTATATGTCTATATTTGTATACATACAAATAAGCGAAAGGTCACTAATTCACTGACTAAACACAAAATTTCAAAAAAAAATTTGACCTATGAAGCTGAAAATTAGCAGGTAGTTAGCTTATAGGTGGGAGATGTCAGCTAAGAACGGATTTTGTGATATGACTGAATTAAGGGGGTCTAAACTCTAAAGTCTATCATAAGTTTATATGAAAATCCTATTATGTTTGTTTTTGCTGCTTAAACCTGCTAGATACATAAATATAAGTTATCCTGGTTTAATTTCTGGTTAATCTGGGTTAATCTATATATAATTTATAATAGCCTTAAACTCCCTAACTAGAAGATAAATTGATAATATTTTATTAATCAATTTATTTAACGATGTGTACCCCCTGCGATGTACTGCTATATGCACTATGCACACCACCACACTTAAATTTGTCAAACTACATCATTTCGCATTTAATCATTGAGTGAATGAGTGTAAATTTCTTCACGAAAAACTCCAAGTAATTCAGATAATGACATAAAATGAATATGTTAATTTGGAATTTAATCAAATTTAACTTGCTAAACCAGCCACTTAACATTCGATGTAAATCATTATATATGTATATACCTAACAGAGAATAAGTACATTTATTAGGTATGACTGCAGTATAGGTGTAGACAATTTAGAACACATGAATTTAGAACGCATTTATATGCATTATATAATACAAAAAGCAGTGAGGAGAAATTTTAAAAATTGGAAGTCTTGAAATATAATTATGATTTAAAATCCTTCTGTATTATTCTTATACATGAAGTAATATTAGTTTTACATACATTTATTATATTTTAATACATCTTAAGTAAATATTAATCAATAAATATTTTAAATTGTAAATAAAGTAAATTTTAAAGTGAACAAACCTGCAGAAATGCCAGCAATATATTTTAAAATGAGTTACAAATGTATTTTTGAATTAGTGAGTTTGTAAAACTTTTAATTAAAATATATTATATTTAAGTATATAAAATATAACATATAACATTGTATTTTATAGGTATCTACATTATTTAATAACTTAAAATAACATTAATATTAATTAATAATTTCCATAACAATACCTATCACATAAAATAATTATTTCAATATGGACTTGCTAAATGCTAAGTATACTTGTTTTTTACTTATAGGAAATTAATCAATCGGATAATGTGTTTCTTTTTAACTATTTAATTTTCATACATTTTTTATCATTAGTCAAATACTACAAAATTATTTTTTAGTAGTTCATTTATTCATAACATAATGCATTTTAAATTGTATAGGTTTATTTGTATTTGTTAAGTTAATATTTACTATAATTTGAATTTTATTATTCATCAAGTCTTTAAAGCATTAAAATATAAATATTTATAACAACTTAATTCGTCTAAAATATAAATACGTAATAGTTTACTTTATATTGATTATAAAGAAAAACATTTAACAAGTATAAATATTAGCTATTTCGTTCGAATTATCAATTATGCATTAAGTCATGCATTAAAATAACAAATATTACATAAATTATTAGCATAAAATATTAAAATTAATTAATTTTTTACAATTAAGTAGTTACGTGTTTTTTTCTAACCTAAAGATATTTGAAAAGCTTAGTAAATATTCATTATGATATTATGTTTATTTTTATTATATTTCATATTATTTGTATATTTACAAAACGTACGTGTCTTTATCTAGTTAAAAACAATATCACATATTATCGGAATTTAAGGCATATAATTAAATTGTGGGGTGGGGAATATAATTTTAATTCTCCTCTTTCGTTTATGTATGTAAACGTATACTTAAATATTTGAATGTCAGCTATTATTATCGCGAACAAAAAATAAGTGCTCAAGTACTCAATCCCTATCATATAAATACATGTTTTCGAAATAAACAAAAGATAACCTATATGATGTAAGGGGTCGAGCTCATGGTCGCCTCGTGATCCATAATCATGTTGTTTTCTCAATAACTGCGATTGATATTGATGTTTTTATTTTTTATTAGAATATTCACAATGCCATGTTTTTATCTCAATGGGCTCACTAATCAAGACTGAACATTATATTATTATACATTTATATCACATATGGTGATATAAACATACCATTTGTAGTAACGACCAGGACCAAAGTACAGTCATTTTTTATCATTAAATTGCATTATATAGCAGGCATAAATAGATAAAAGAAAGGTTAAATGTTAAAAAAGTAAAAACTACGCAATCTGCAAAGCCATGTACATATGATTCAAAAATGTACTCTTTTTAGTCTTATGTCTTATCAGTATAGTGCAGCTGATTTAGATTAGATATTGAAAATGTACATTGTACATATTAATATTATAGGTACTTGGAGCAATGGGATTGTTTAAATATTAGTTGTATAAAGTGCAAGATGAGTATGTTATATTTAGTACAGATATATCAACCTACACAATTACACTACCTATACAGTCACGTTCATTTTAACGAGTTGGTTAAGCAACAGTGCAATACTTTCTGATAAGATGTGGACGATGTGATGTATAACCAAAAATATTACAACGACGTCTGCAAAAAATAAATGTGTATTAAATTTAATATCACGCTGTTATATATTTTATGATGAAGTATTTAAATAAGGCTTAAGCATACCTTACAATATTATTAACACACAAATTTCAATATATTTTAATATTGGTTGTCGATAAATAATTTTCTCTTTAAACATTAAAAGTGTGCAGAGTAGTGTAGTATAATTATAATACTTTATAGTAAATATATTATAATTTATAATATACCTACCTACATCTTATGTGTCTTGGATGGCAAATTAATAAATAAAAATTAAATAAATTACCCAAAATAAAAACAACAAAAAGATAAATTTATAATTCAAATTAGTTGTAAAAAGTTGTATAATAACTAATAATGAAAATATTTGTTTTTCCTAAAATGTGAAGTATTATAAATTAAAAAGTAAAAATGTATCCACTGCCAATAACTACAACTTATTGTGTTTTGACAATACGTGTATATAATACAGATACTGTATTAGACTGTATACATATTAAATAATGTCTTATAAAACGTATCGTTTTCGAAAAATATTTACATTTTACAGGAAACGTCCAGAAAGACAAGTGCGTTTGAAAAAATAATACATGTTTCGCGTGTAGACACATAATGCAACTGTGAATACGTAATAAATACAACTTTGGTATCAGCCGTTTTGGCCTACGCTACTTAACTACTTAAGTAACGTTTCACCGTAACGGTTTGCTCTATAGAGAAAAAACATGCTTTGAGTTTGTGACAAAAAACAATGTTTCTAACATTGATAAAATATTAAAATGTTTATATTGTTATAATATTATCATACACACAACTATGTATATAAATATTTGAGACCTTCAATATTCGCTTTTAAGGATCAAAAAATCTATAATTTAATGTGCTATAAGTATTTAGAAGCTGACGAAAGTTAAAGAAAAAACGACATTAAAATGATCTAAACATTTTTAAAAATGCTTTCAAACTAATCCATAATAATTGACAATTGTAATATTACTAAGGCAAACAATACATTTTCTAACTAATTATATAAATCAAATGTTTATAAAAATTAAACTATTATATTAAGACAATTAAACTAATAGTTTAAATATATTTTTATAGAAAACTGAAAAGTTTATTAACAATAATTTGTTAATTATGTTTAAAAATAAATAAATATTTTTCCAATTAAATATTTTTAATACATCATTAATATTTTAAAATATATTTAAAAAAATTGCTATGGATCATAAACGTAAATAAAAGTTGCAATTCATTTTTAAATTTGTTGGAAATCAACTAAAAGTGTAAAAAACAAAATATGAAAGAATGCAAAATACACATTAGTTATTCAGATTTGTATTTTACTAAAACACATTTTTAAGTATGAAAGCATAGTCAAAGACGTTAAAAATAATAATAAAAACGAAAGAGTCATCAATTTCTGAGCCCTAAAGACATAAATTGAAAATTATAATGGAAAACTTTGAAAAAAAAAACGTAGTTCACCCACACTCTACAGTATAGAATCACGGAGAGAAGACGATAAACAAAATTAATGACACAATCCATCGTAACGCGATAATAAGACAATACCTACGAAGAAGTTGTAAATAAAATATTGCTGTGATGCGCGAGGGTGCTCTATAATAACTCGGGCGCAGAAACGAGGTGGTCAAAACCGACGAAAACCGTTTCGATTAAAATCGAGAGTGTATACGATGTCACGGTGATATAGTAATATATAATATACGATGACATGATGTACGATGTCGGTAGTTGACGATCGCAAGAAGGTGTTGGAGAGGGGTTTAGAGTGCGTTCAACTCGCCGTACCGGGTAGTGTCGAAATCGGGAGGAAATAAAAAAAAAAAACTCCTTTCGCGAGGACGACGACACGCGAAGCGTGACTGTACACATCGTCGTAAACTCGTAAACCCAAAAGGTATTACCCACACGGTGGACCGGTCGTCAAAGAACGTCGACGGAAAAAAATCTTCCGACACACTCGTCGTCGTATATTATTTATTATTATTATTAATTATTATACGGCGTGTATATAATAATAACAATAATTAATAATAATAATAATATTATGTTATAATCTCGTACCGAATTTGGTCGTCGTCGTCGCCGCGCGTTACATTATGACTATTATAACTGTCCGTCGGCGGATGCGGCGGAGGGAACAGGCCTACCCCGCGGACCCCTCGTCACAAGGAATCTAGGACGCCGCGCACCGGGTTCAACAAACGATTACAGGTTGACTATATAAATGCATGCGTGCGTTGCGCGTGTGTTTTGTAAGTTTTTTTCTCCGTCCCGGAAACCGGTTCGATTACATTATGCACGTTGTTGCCACAGCTTTCGCGCCTCCCGGGCAATGCGGCGCGCGCACGTCTTCTTCAAAGTTTAAATGTGTGCACAGCTGCATTGCGCGTGTGCGACTGTCATGTGTATTATAATAATATGTGCGCCTTTCGGAGGAGCTCATCGAACCGCACCACAATATAATATTATATTATATATTATTATTGTGAGTCATCGCGCCACCTTTTTGATTTTGTTCGTTTCCCCTTTATTCCCCTCATTCGTGTGGTATTTGTTTTTCTGACACGTACACTTCGCGTCACACCGTCGTTGTTGTACGTGGTTTATAATAACAATTAATACATTATCATCGAGTGGTGTGTAATTATTAAAAGGTACCAATTGACATTTTTTTTTGTTCAAAATCAAATCTCCTATACTACACAATTCAGTCCAAAATATCATCACATTTAAAACAGTACACCTGTCATTGTCTCCCATCTATTGAATAAAAGTTGTTCACTCGATAAATCTAGTAATTCACCCATTTCACCCTTCTACAATTAAACTATTTTTTCCGCGTATTATAGGTTAACTTGGCTTTAAAAGGTTTTTAATATTTCAATTCATTGACTATTTTTTATTGTATTTAGCGATTTATTATTTTTTTAATAATTCAATCAGGTCGTATAATATATTAAAAAAATACTTCCTTGACATACACGCACGCACACGTGAAACTAAGCTGATTCCACAACTGACGACATTGGCTTTTATTTTACGTTATAGATATACAATGCGTCGTCAAATATATCGACCCCGATAACATTAATTGATCGCTAGTTAATTGTTACTACGTCAAATGCGAACGTTTTCAAATAAATTCACCCCTCCCATAATTGAATTCGATGCACTTAATATTATTAATTGTTATGTGTTTAATCTGTTATTATACATAGATATAAATATATATTTATATTAATCGTTTTAAAATATTATCTAATACGATATTATAAGAATGTGTTGTACGACATACGATAAACAAATTTTGTGTTTTACCTATGCCTTTATTTTTGCCTATATACTTCGTGTTTTATCCAAATCACCTTGAAAAATATTACAGTTATCGTTTAAGCTATTACATGATTCATTTCATGAATGTATTTTTTTAACTGTGAATACGAAATGAGTTATTTAAGTATTACTATATTCATATCAATCATATCATACATTATATATTTTAGCAATTACATTTTAAATTTATTACAATTTAAAATTTCATACTTAAAAATACATACTTAAAAATACATAGTATGTTAAACATACCACGTATAACAATACAATTTACGAAATCGATTTATCAAAAGTAACAAGTTTCTCATCTTTTATTCTACAAGTTTTTAAATTACTACCTATACATGTAATACAAGTGTTAAAGTGTTTAAAATATATGACACAGTAGATACATAATATTTAAACATCAAAAATTACACTTACAACATACTTACTTAAACTTTTTATTGTTAAAAATGCTTAAAACTAAATAGTAAATACTAAAACAAAATAAAATGATTTATAAGTTGTATTTTCTAATATATAATAGTTTGAATCATGATTTGATTTACGTGATAACGTTTAAAAAAAAACTGAAAAACTTAGATAAAATACAAAAAATATTTGAGATAGTATGTATAACGTAAGCTAGGTTACCTATAACATATAGGCTTAGGGTGATAAAATTATGTATTCAGGGACTAAAGCTACATTATAAAATTTTAATATGCCATTTTGGAGGGGACGAAGACATTCATTCATTATTATTAAAAATATAGTAAATATGGATATACGTAGAGCCAAAAATAATAATGATAATATTTGAAATAAAAATAAGGAAATATCCTCTTTAAATGGAAAAATCATAGTTTAAGTTTTTAGTTAATAATTTTATGAAAAAGATTTATGACATACTTAGGGATAAATTTAATTAACTAAATAAATATGCGATTGTAACAATAATTGATAAAAATACTATAATCTAAATCCAAAGCAATACATTTTTCTTATTAACTATATAATTCCAAACATGTATTATTTTTTGAATACATTAATATAGGTAATAATGCTATTAACGTTCGGATAAATTTTATTTGAAATAATTTTTTAAATATTTAGAATCATCAGGGATTAAAAACGGTCTTCTGTCATAGTTGACCGACTGTACATGTCTTATATTATTGAAATGACTTTTCTTATATTACCGAAGAAATTATTAGGATCAGAGCTAAATTTAGACGTTTATATAAATTTGGTTTATATAATTTTTTTAAAAATTTTATATTTTTGGAATAAAATTATATGATGATTTTCTTATGGTCCATTGCATTATCATTGTCAATATTATTAAGATTACAAATTCGGGATATAATAATTATTATATTCGTATTGTGTGTTTCGCCCCCTAACCCTTATGACCTATGTTCTCAACATACTACTAAACTTGTACCATTTTAACCATTTAATATTAATTGTTGTACAATTTTATAATTTAATATAATCTCAATATTTTAACTTTTGAGTATAGAAATTTAATTTACTATTTTTGATCAATTGTATAATATGTAATACCTATAGGCTATAAGTATTTATTATTATTATGTTATATGCTCATATTAGATAATTATATTTTAAAAATAACTTGAAAGTATAAATAAATGATTTAAAATAATCGATATCAATTTCCGTTACAAAGTACAGACTACAATTATTTATGTTAAAAATCAGTCAGTGTTTACGATACTTTGACGTTGGTCTATTAACTTTTATATTTAGTTTGGAACTTTTTTAAAGTATTACTCAATATTCATTGTATTAATAAAATTGTATAGATTATAATTTTCCAAAATAAAGATTTATAAAATATAAAAAAAAAAATATCTGCAGGTTCTAACTAAACATTTGAATGTATTTACGAATAAATTAATATTTAATATTTAATTTAATCTCACTTAAAGTGAATACATTTGTACAAGTTTGCATAATGCCTTAATATAAAGTTAAAGTATATTCATTTTTTTACAAGTAATATGTTCATTGTTCACAGATAACGCTACACTTCGGTAATTAATTAATTTGTTTATTTATTAAAAATTTTAAAAATTAATACGTTCAAATAAAATATATATATTAGTTATCAATAATTGATTAGTATAATAATATTTATGTATAGGTACTATTTCTTCTAAATATTAAACAATCTATATTATATATACCAATACCATATAAATAATTGGTACATTATTATTATAATAAATCAATATGTATATACTAAACTAAAAAGTTATACTATATATACTATAAAGAAGTTTAAAGAACAATTATATTTAACAAGGAATGAAAATATAGTTATATGTACTCTTCTGTTATGAGAATAAGTTTTGGTTGATTAATATTTAAATTTAGTAATCTAAATATATGTATATATATATTTATTTTTTTATAGTATTTACCTTATGCAATACATATTATAAGATGTGTTTATTTATAAAAAATCGATGCGACGTATACAATCAAAAAATTAAATGGTATGGTTTGATGAAAAATATATTCTAATTGAATTTAGTTTGTCATGTCAAAATATATTTAATTTTACAATCACGTTTAAATTTACATAGCATCAGCTTAATAATAAATATTAACTACATCACTATATAAATAACGTGCAAAAATGTAAACAATTGTATGTATAAAAAAACTATAGAATATATAGTATAGTTTTAATGTATACTTGATCTTAAATACAGAGTTTTAAATTTATGTATCGGGTAATCAGATTTTAAGACTTCAGGGGGTATTATTTTGTACTATTTAAGTTTCACAAAGATAAATGAAATAAAGACAAAACATTCAGAACTAACGTTTAGTAAAATTTAAATCATTCAGGATACAGTTACACTCAACACTTAACATATCGTCAAGTTTATGCTTAGATCCACTCTTCTTATAATTTATTTTATCTATATAACTTTAATAGCATATTTACCACAAATCACAAAAAAGTGATTTAAAATAAATTGTATTCAATAATTCTATATTTGAAAAAGAATTTATAAATTATGAACTAAACATAATAATATAAGCTATATTCCCTAATACTCAGAATTTAGATTGTCAAATTGTTAGATAACTAGATAATCATAACTCATAAGAGAGATTTGTTATTTATATACATATATATATATAATTTAAATAATTATTAATTAGGTATATTGATTCGTATAAATGAATGATGTGGTATAACTATGTTGTAATATTTCAAACAAACGTACAATATAATGATACTTATTATACGAAATGTTCATTGAGTATTAAACGTTCTCAGTAGCCAGGGTAGTTTAATCAAATTAATTTATTATACGGTCGACCTGCACGTGAATGAGTATTATTTTATCGCTTGCCACTCAATTTAAAAACCATAATATAACGTTATTACTTGATAACGGTAAATTTGTAGTTGGTACAAACATACATTTAGAAGGATGCTGCTGCATAAATATTTTTATCTTATTTTTTTAACGGAAATAAAATTACTAAAATTGACGTTCTACACTACCGTCACTATCAAATACTAATAATTTATAAGCTATAAGTGATTATATAATAAACTGCTATTTGTCATATTTATGGTTTTTAACAATAATATGAAATTTAATTATCGTTTAATATCGTAATTATTATTTAAAACGATACCAAGATATTATGAAAACTGAGAAACGGGTTTTTAGTAAAGGTTCATCAACTGGCCATTGACCTATCTATCTATGTGTCCATATTCTGTACCGTGTACGAGTGAAAGATGAAAGAATATGTTTCACATAAAATGAACACAATTTAGTTTTTAGCTAATAAAAATCGTAACGGTATTCATTCAAATTTTAGTTATATAATTAAAATTGTTAATTAAATTAAATAATTAAAATGATTTGTATTAGCTGAAACCCATAAATTCCTACAAATTTAGTATTATACACAGGGCTGGATTAATGTAGTAGTGGTCCTGGGCTATTCCATTTTTGAGGCCCTAATTTTACAAGACAATGTTAATACATATTTGTTTATTGATATTCTATGGGCTCTTTTTTGAGAGGCCCTGGGCTATAGCCATTTTATCCCCCCCCCCCCACCATCAATATAGCTTAATCTGATATATAATTTATACGTTATTATAGACGAATCTTCAGAATTTTTAATAAAATTGTATGATATTTAACCATTTATTAGGTTATTGTATTATGATTTATGAATCATTCATGTTTATAGTAAACATGAATTGCTGGTATAATATTCAAATTTACTCAAAAATTACTTTAATTATTTAAATCTCAATATTTGATGAGCATAAATATAAATAACTAAATTACTTAACATGTATATTGTATATTATTAATACATTTTTTACGAAATAAAAATACATAAATAAAACAGGATTTAGACAGATTTAACAAGAAAGGATTGAATGTGATTAAAATATATATTAAAATTTCAATATAATTAAATAAAATTGATATTTATAGTACTAAATAAAAATTATAATAATATGTTGAATACAGACAAATTAAATAAATTAATGTATTTCACCTATGATAATATGACGTAAGTTTAATGTTATAAATATTTTGTTTGAAATCGAATAATTTAAACTAACTAAACAGCTAGTAGGCATAATACATAGTATACATCATAAATTATAATTAATATAAAAATGGTTACTTTCTTCATGATTCTTAATCCAAGTCAGTCCCTATAGAAAGAGTGAGAGTGGACAGCGTAGTGAGTTCGCATCAAGCCTGCGTATAATAGTATAGTCCATAACCAATGAATAAAATAACTAAACAAAATGGATAATTTTTTTGAGTAAGAACTGATTATAATATTGTATCAACACTGGTTGATGAACAATGGTTAATGTAATTCAAATTAATTTAATAGTTTTGATAGCTTTTATGTATATAAATTATCATGTATACGTTAATACATATAAATCAGTACATAAGTGTTAAACGGCGATTAGAATAGATAATAGTTATAAAACTAACTTTTTATGGTGAAATTTTACTGGTAAAGTATTAAATAAAATAATGATTTGGTGGGTATAGACGCATAGTCGTATAATAGATAATGTAAAAAATATGTCGGTCAGTGTATAGTAGAGAAAAAGTTATGCAGAAAATTTATCGAAAATTGTAACGTGGGAAAGGTTGACAGTTAACACACGATGATAGGTATATTAGGTACAGGTATATTTCTTACGTTTCGACTTCGTTGTTTTAAATAATTATGTACATCAAATCAATTACTAAATCTTATACTTATCTGCAATACTTTTTTAAACGTGATAATTAAACCTATACTGTCATACAGGCGATTGTAGTACCTATACAGACTATTTCAGAATCTAAAACTCTGAAATACATCAACCAAGTAAAATTAGATCTAAATATCTAATAATACAGTATAGGTATTAGCATTGTGTAGATAATACCTTGCATAAATCATAATATACATAAATAAATATATTTGTAAACTTTGTTTTTAATCTAACCATTTATAAGAGAGTATGTATATGATTGGATTTAAAATATTGTGTCATTGCTAATATATCTTGGTCGTTATTGGTCATAAAAAACTTCAATATAACCATAGATTAAATTAAAACATTTTAAATTGAATACCTTTAAATAAAGACAATTTATATTTTTATATATATATTGCCCCGTTCGTGCTATCGATTTCTTGAAGAGTTCGTTTAGGGTTAGGTTAGGAACACCAGCAGCACCACCACCACCTAGGTTAATCACAGATTAGGTCACCACTCACCACTACGAGTTAATAAAAATCTGTGGCGGCGGCAATTTTTAATAAAAGTAATAATAATTATAATTATTTTTACTTATTGTATAGTAAAAAACAAATATAGTACATAAAGCATATTGTATATAGTATATACACACAAGTTACGTTTACATCAGTAAAGCCATACCACATAAAAAACATGCCGCCATGCCTATATAATACAGACGAGACTGCCGCCAAAATATGACGTAACAGCAGCAGCCGGTCACGTTATCGTCCAAGACCACGCCACCAGCACCATTATAACCACGTCAGGAAGACTAGTAATTGCATAACGTAAATTATTATCTCTATCACACACACACACACACACACACGTACACAATATATATATATATATTATATTATCAAAAACATATTATTTACAAGCGCGTGCGCGCAAGCTAGTATCAAATAATAATAATAAACAGCTGATCGATTCGACTGTATACCGCGCTCAGCAGCCGTGCCGGAAGCGGATGAAAAAAAAACACGTACGTATTTTATTATTATTAATTATTATAATAATATATACGCTTGCCTCCGGGATATCCGTTTCCGGATGATGGACCATGGACGAATGGGGATTTATGGCAGATAACGAAAACGACGATGTCGTTTAGTTTATTTATTGTTATTTTTTCCGTATTTGTCTATAAACAATAACGGAATGATAAAATATCGCGGTACCGGTACGTTATTTATTTTCTATCAATGTGGCATCTGACTGTCATCACTGAGTGCACATGTGATAACATATTTTACGAGGTCTTTTCGTTATTACTATTATTATTTAACAGTTAATGGCTAATAGCGGTGGCAACCAGTGGCAGTTCGAGGTCATAGCTAACAAAGTATAGAAACCGAGACCAAAAAACAGGTGGCAGTCTTAAATTGTTTTCTTTTTCTTTCCGAAATGTTATTAATGTTATTATTATTAATAATTTTTGTACTCGTATATCAGTATTTAGTGTTTACAACCTGCTGGCTGCTATGCACACCTGTTAGAATATGTTTATAGTAACGAACGATTATTAGACCAAGATAACGAAAGGGGGAAAAATAAATGGCTTTAATACATAATAAATTATAATAATTTATATTATTTCATTATCTGGCTATTATTCGACATACACAAAATATAGTAACTTGAATGCAATAGAAATGTTTTATGAATCACGTAGCTTTGAAATTAGACCAGTTCAATATCATATTATAATGTTATTTAGTAATCAATGCTGTATCATTAAATTAATTACGACTTAGGTTGAATATGCTACTTTTTGTTATCTATCAGCATGAGAATGATCAATGATTAATAATCTTTAATACTCGTGAATCATGGGTAAATTGTTAAGTGTTAACTAGTATAGTCATTAGTCGTTTTACCGTCTTGGTATTCAATTTAAAAAAATAAATAAACTCTATATAGTAATGAGTCAGCAAAATGAGGTAATTGTAATTTGAAATTTTTAATAGCTATTTCAATTAATTATTTAGCGAACATATTTAGAATATTTTGAATATAATAGACCAAATTATTTCGTTTGAACTATCAAGTATTCAACTACTGAATTTTCTTATATATATTTCCATAGTTTCATCACTCATTTCTTTTCTCATTCTGGCTACATTAATCTTAGAAATCTTTTCAAAATGTATTGGATATTGTTGAGTTTTCAAAATATGTATATCATGTTACCATCATCCATCGTCGAATTAAACCGATTTTTAACCTATAATTTTAAATAATAATCGTATATAATGAATAACCGAATATGTAAACAAAAACTCATTTTATTTGCCCTTGTTTTACTATTATTTTTTGAGGGATAATTTACAAACTAATCAACAGTAAACACCAATAAAATGTGTATAATCTTATTAAAGTATATCAAATCAAATTACAATTTCATTATCAAAAACATTAAAACTGATCATTTATAATAATGAATATTTAAACAAAGCATTAAATGAGTTCATGATTATACCTAAGGTATTTTTTGTTGAATTGTACACTAGAACCTATCTAATGATAAAACGCACTCAAAGGAATTCATAAAAATAATTGTATTTAAATACATTTAAAAACAACTAACAAGAAATATTTCTATTAATTATTGTATATTTTATGTATAGCATATATTAGTATCAAAGTTCAGTATAGACGTATATAATTGTGGGTATTTTTATTTACTGTTTTTGTAACGAGATACATAAATGTTTAATTGAAATATTCAAAGATATGAAATTGTATTAACAATACCCATAAAATTTGAATGAATCCTATTTACAAGTTAGGTATACGTATTATACTAAATATAAACACACAGAAAGCCAATAATGAATAAACGTAGGGAATTATATACTATTAAACATATTCAAATTAAAATATTTATTTTTAGATAATAACGATTTAGTTAGTTGTTGTACGTATAAATTGTCAAACTAGAGTTATTTAAATTTAACATTTTTGAAATAAAGTTGAAATATCTGTTACAGTATTATGTAGTTAATAACTACATATATGTAACTACTAGTTATGGACTGCTAAATACTTTTATACCTTTTTGATAAACAATGTCACAGTGATACAACATAATCATATCTTTATAATATTTTATATTTGTATAGTAAGTTATTTTAAAAATACTACGCCTCCTCTTCGCAGATATTATATAACTAAAATTTCATATCAACATTGATATAAACATAATTATTTATTAATATTATTTAGTTATCAATTACTGAATTATGTTACATTGATTGCTACAATTTTAACAGGTTGTTTATAATTTTGACAAAATATTTTGTAATGTTTATTTTTATAAAATAATCAACATTTTAAAGCAAATTTTGAGTAAGGGAATCATTGGGCCAGTGAGCTGACTTATTATTAATTAATATTTTTAGTTTCTGCTTGTGATGTTCCTAGCAAATCGAAATTACGATAAAATTTAATAAAAGATTCGATTATCGATTAGAAATGTACTTTTTATAAATACAAATTTCTGTATTAAAATAAAGTAGTCATGTAAATACTAAATGTATTTAAATTCTTAATACAATAAGGTATAGGTTTTCGTCTAACATAGCATTTTTTCAAGTCTAAAGTAAATCAAGATTTTCTTTATTGATGTAATAATAAGAATAACATAACTCTGTTGTTTTACATTTTATTTGGTTTAATTTGAGATCACTAAAAAAATTGAGGTTCGGCGCCGGAAATATATAATTCACGATGAAAATGGAACATTCGACATTATGACTTGGCACATACGCATTACTTTATGATTCACACGTCGCAGTCGTCATTATGATACTAATGAAAGGTTGTTTCGCATTCGCGTGAAAAATATCAAAATGAAGAATGTATTAGAAAAAAATCGACCAGACATGTCAAAAATGTGTATCGGACGGGCAGCGAGTGGGTCGGAAGATTAGTTATAAATTATAGCTTTTATTTAACTCGTAAATAAAATTGTCCCATTTGAAAAACTACTATAAAATAATAACAGTTATCGATAATCGTCGTCGGGGCAACGCGGGCACGTGTATCCGGTGTAGTGGACACGTGTCTTATAATATATATTATATTATTAGACTGATGAACTGGTTCGACAAAATTGAAAATGTCGATGTTAAACATCAAAGGGAAGTATTTATCGACCGACCGATGCAAAATCAGCGACTTAACAAAATTTTAATATTTTTATTCCCATCGCTACCGAGCAAGCCAGTGGACCGAGAGCAGTCGATTTCGGGCATATTATTCGACCGACGGGACATCGTGGTCGCCTTCGCAGTTCGCCGTCGCTCACATGCACGGACGTCAAGGTCATGATTTGGGCGCGCACACTTTCCTTTGTATGCGTCCGCCTGGTTGACCGTCGAAAGGGGTCGCCGGCGAGGGAGTAAGGAGAGGGGAAAAGAGAACTTATATATAACCGACGTAGTCGTTGCTGACTGCCGCCGCCGCAACCACAATACTGCCGTGCGTGCGCGTTAATGGCGTTACGTCATTGCGGTGGCGGCAGTCGGTTTCTTGACATGTTGTGTGTTATTATTCGTCGTCGGACAAATTATGACGAGAGAGAGAGAGAGAGAAATCGAGTGAGACGAAACATTTTTAAGGAAAAAAAAAACCCGGCACAATAAAATAATGCAACAGAAAGGAAAAGCCAGTGTCGTATTGATCAACACAGTACGTCGATCGCATGATATTATATTATTATTATTATTATTATTATCCATCTACATAATACTACTCGACGGGATAGGATAATAATAATGGTAGACCTTCGGATTCGGTGTGTATAATAACTCGCATAATATAATAATATAATATAAATGCATCGCGTACGACGTGTGTTGCGTACACGTCGTATTATTGTTTACACGTATATTATTGTTGTATATATACTGTTGATGATTACAATTCGTATTGTCGGGTGTTATAGACGGCGTCGGCGGCAAAAGCAGACGTGCCAAGGGTATCGACGTCGCCGCCGCCGTCTCGGAGGTTGAAAATTTGTTGAATAGCTTTAGCGTGCGCGCGCGCGCGCCCATTGTTCTACATTGTGTACGACAAGGCGACGACGGGGCATGGCGACGTGACGTCACGCGGCCGACCGCACTGATTACACGTATTTGTTGTTGTTGTAATATTATTGTTGTTAGTATTTATTATCATGCACGTATGTGCAATGCAATCTTACGGTAGTGGTAGTTAGGGGGGAGAGGAAGGGTTTGAGAATCGTTTCTTTTATTGATATTACAATAATTGTTGTCGTCGTAGTTGTAGTTATAAATTGTAAATCCTAATTATTCCAATCATCGGCGCCTATGGCCTATAGTATGCTAATGATAATTATATGGTAATAGTTATTATACACTGCGGCTTGGTGCGACCGAGAAGAGAACGATTATTACGATTTATTATGAACAATAATGAGAAGAGTGTAATATGAGAAAAAATGCATAACATCAACACATATTACGTCACGGTGAAATCTTATGCGAAAGACGGAGACGGACGATTACGTAGTGTAAACTACTACTACTACTACTAATAATAATAATAATAATAATAATAATAATATCCCTCGCTTCGGATATGGCGGGGGCCCCTCCGTCACTGACTCGAAACTTCCCCGACGGCGGCTGTCGGACCTTGACAACGTCCGTCAATGAACCTGCTGCAGCAGCAAAGCAGCGCCTCTCACTAACACGCGATATTATTATTATACGCACACGTTATTATTACTATTGTACCCGGATTGGTGTCCTTCAAATAATACCACCACTCCTCTTTCCCATTACGTCCATAGCATTTATAATATTACGTTCCGGCGAACGGCGGACGGACAGACGGCCGCCCTTGTACAGACGTCCAGCAGTAATGATGATTACAATAATAATAGTAATATAATAATAAAATATGCAGGAGGTGAACACGTGGTGTGGGTGATAGGTGTGCTTGTCACAGTTGTTGACATGAAAATCGCTAAAAACAAACTTAAAAAAGGAGTCAGGAAAGCTCATTCTGCGATCGTAAATCCTCGGTATCTAAATGGATTATAATACAACGGAATAAACAATAAACTATGACAATTTAAAAAGAATTTGGTAACCTTTATGTTTTTTATATTGGCTAGTGTGAATCTATATGAATACATCTATTTTTATTTAAATTTTGATAATTTTTATGCAAGTTAGTACAAATTTACTTACTAGAGGTGTTGTAAAATCCCAATACAAACAATCCTAATTATTTACTGGTAACTAAAGGACAGACAAATATAGAGTACAAAGTGTTTTAAATTTAAGTTATCTAAAACTGGGATAACAAACAATAGCGTCGCAAGCGAGCGGTAGGCGTTTCCAATATATTTTATATATTAATATTATTATAATGGATAATTTTGTTTTTCGTGTTTTGGGGGCTAACAACAATAAACAATAATATTGTTTCCGCCACAAGGTCGGCGGTGAAACGTTTTATATGGCAACATGGCTACATATTATGCATAACATAATATTTCGTATATATTAGGCCTGGGCTATACACGGCGTATTCTACCGCATTTCGAACGTTGTGCATAACCCCGGCCTTATGCATGCACATTTTGCGATTTCCTATTTTACTCGAGAATTGAGCCGTCCTTATTTTCCACGAAATTTATAATAATAAATATTATGAATCGTTCCGGTAATCGGTATCATTTTTAGAATCAGTATATACATAACCAGTTATACTATCCCATTATTCTTGTCACACGTAATGCCGGATGAATTAATATTATACGAATATATCACATATACAATTTTGACTATTTGAATATTATTATAAACAAATATTTGTTGACTTCAGTATAAACAACGAATAGTTGTTGCCTGTTATAAATATTTGTGAACAAATTAAAATAATTTATATTAAAAGTTAATATATTATTACGTCTTCAGATACGATATCTGTACGGCTATGTACGCATCTTAACTAGGAGTTTTTATAATGATTTTGATTTTAATTATAAACAAATACCAAATGTATTTTGTATTAATATCAAGATTTATTTCAGAAAGAATGAAATATCAGAATACAGAATCAATAAATTAAAAATGTATACATATATACTACTTTTCACTTAAATAATATTAGTTTACAGTGCTACATAGAAGTTACTCTGCCAATTTTTAAGTCAAATAAAAAAATATATTTAAAGTATTAGTTTAACAAATAATATATAACCAATATTATTGTTTGTCTTTAATTGTATTAAATGTAAACGCTATAGTTATGATTCCTTAACTTATAACTTTAATAATTACACTCAATCTTTAAAATATTTATTCAATTTAAATCTATTTGATCAATTGTATCAACATTCTTAATATTTTTACAATATTATTAAAATTGTAAATACTATATGTGACCAAAAAAAAAATATATATATATATACCAAAAATACTGTTTATTGTACAGTTTTTTTTTATTTTCACAATACTTAACCGTAAAATAAAATATAGTATTGAGGCCTCAATTTGTCGGTCACCAATGCAATAATTATAGACTGTTTATCGAATGCTTGTTGTTTAGTCGGATTATTTGAGAAATCGTTTCATACAAGACAAATTCGGTAGAATTTTTCAAGCTTAGTTATGGCGATAAAATTCTTGATTGAATATTGGGACAAATTATACGAAAAAAGCGAAAATTCACTTAAACAGTTATAAAAATATTTAATATTCTTTTAACAATAATAATATTCCGCAGCGTATTTCAAAAACAGCTGTGACAGAGGGTGTGGTGGTGTAAAACGATCGAACTCGGTTAACAACAATGCCGTGTGTGGGTGTAAATGCGCGCGGTAGGGACGAAATCGAAAACTACGACGCAGTTTTTGGGAAAAATATTGCGACGAAATTAAATAGATACAATACTATAATAGTAATCGGGTACGATTTTGGAGAAGGATAAATTTAATAATAATGACTATGGGTACACGACATATTATTCTGTTTGCATACACCTTTAATGACGGCAATTAAGATCTTTGCGAGACGTAGAAAACAGTAACGGCCGCCACTGCAAGAGTACTACACGAATGATAGCGATATATGATCGCCGTGACGAGGACGAGGAGGCGGCTGGAGAGAGATCGGCGAGGACCTTGGGACTGACGGCATGGAATACACGATGTGCACGTATGTACGGCAGTTGGATTCGGCGCTATGCGCGCGCAAGCGGTGGTGGTAACGGGCAAGATCGTCTGGGAATGCTGTCGGGACCGGTTTGTTTGTTTTTTATTTTCCTTTCCATTCCCCGGCGGCGGCGACGTCGTTGCACTCGTGTGTACCGCCACCCCGCACCGGATCGCCCACGATGCCGAGCGGTGTACCGACGGTGGAATGCACCTGTGCGCGTGCGTGCAACCACCGCTGCACGCGGGAGATTTTTTTTGCGCCTGGCCTCGCTGCGTTGCGTTTAATACAAAAAGAATTTGTTTTTTTCCCCATTTATTATCTATACCGTCGACTTTCCAACCGGTTATCGTCGCAAGATATTATTCAGTCGTCACCACTGAGTCACTGACGATAAGCCTGCAGGGTATGGTAAAGTGTACAGTGGCGGGCGAGAGAGTATCAAAAGGGTTTCCGAGACGTTGTTTCATACGACTGAGTTCGGTATTTTTATTTCTTTTTTACTTTTCATTTACTCGCCCCGAAAACACGGTTGGTGTCGCGGCGGTTGCGTCACACTATACCGGATGTGACGAAGGAGCTCTGGCCGCCGAAGGTTCCGCACCGAATCGTTTATACGTTCGCTTCGCGCGCCCCGGACCGTCATGCGCAACGGTTCGTCACACAGCCCGTTCACGATTTCACCGTCATCGCGTCATCATACAAAATGTAATAAAATACGGGTTTTTTTCGTTCATTTTCATAGTTTCAATATTGACCTAGACCTACGATGTTTTATGGGAAAATGTGGTCAAATTGTAGAGTGTTATTATCGCTGATTTTAATGTAGTCCGTCGCCAACAGTATCTAATCGTAATAATACCGCCGGCCAACTCTCTGAGGATTACGTTTTACGTTAGTTCTGCACTTACAGTTATATAATATGGTTACAAATTTCTGATCTAGATTCGAGTAATTTTGGTGGTCGAATTGTAGCTAATGCTGTAATAAATTTTAATAATAATAATTACTTAGACAATTAGATGAGATTTTGATTTTAAATTAATCTTATTTTATAATTAATATACTTTTTAAATTGGTTATCAGTTAATCAATAAACCAAATACGTAGGAGATTTCATGAAAAGCTGACATATTTTTCGTTTCAGTGTATATAGACAAACATGCAATGGTTCTATTATGTTTTCAATCGATGATTAAATATTTAAAATTCGAACAATATACAATTATATTACAATAAACACTAAAAACTGTAGATTTTATTATAAAATCTAATTTTGTATACAAATATGAAAATGTTGATTGAGTATCTACATAAGATATGATAAGTAAACGGCTACTTCATTAATATTTAATACGTCAATTATCACGAACAACGTCAGATATTACTACATTAGTGTTATTATTTATTAATCGTATTAATGTATTATCTTATTATTATGTAGTTTATTACGATTATAACTTATAAGTATATTTATTACGTAGTTATTTCAAACATAATTATTTGATAAAATCGAGCTTCAACGTCAAGGCACTTATCTCACAAGTATAAGAAATTCAAGTGATTTATAAAATAAATTGTCGATTTGAAATAAAAGCTATATTAAGTAATACAGCATAATTAGATATATAGGACGTATACAATATGTAATAGTATGAGTTATAACTCTTATATAGTGACAATGTGGTATGTCACTCTAAGTTAATTTTTAAGAGCTATATTTGTAATTACAAGTGAAGACTGTCATAGAGATAATATGTATTATAACTCATAAGCTGTGTAGAATTATTGCAAATTTGAATAATAATTATAATATAAATTAATTAATACATGAATAATTTAATTCTTATCAGTATTCATTATTTAACTTCTCGATATCTGCAATAATAAACTTTCATATAATTTCATAAGTACTATAACACAATATTACAACAATACCCATCAGTATAAAAAAAAAATATTATAGGCTTTCCACGAATCGTCGTGAAGTGTAGTTCAAAATTTCAAATATATTGATATAAGCATATAACGCTTATAACCAATACTATAACAATACATAATAATACAGTAGCGACACTAAATCAATTTTTGTTATTATTTATTTATTATTCAAAATAAACGTAGGTACCAGTATGAGTAAACAAAATATCACGGGAAAGAGAGAAAAAAAGCCTCCTTCACGTTCCTCGAGGACACTCGTGCTACTAATATATTGTACTATATAGTACATACTACATAGGTATCTATATTTTATTTTAAACAAGTACATGACCATTTAATGCATCCAAAATTAAAATATTTAATACATGTATTGACAATCATGTATTTACCAATTTTTTGAACTTTTAGGGAACTCTAAATTTTTACCTTTGGAACTTATAGATATAATATTAATTTTAATTGCATTTCAAAATTTATGAATTACTTGTTATTTGTTAAAAGATATAAATATAAAATCTAATCGCCAATTTCAGCTTTTACATAATCTGTGACCTTCAAATTTCAATCCAATCATGTTTTTTATTTCGTTTTAAAATGTTTTTATCACAATCTTAAAAACAATAAGAGTTTGAATAATCGAGTATTTGATTTCATTGATTGTAATAATGTTTGAAAGTTGAATCTGTTTACAAAAAGAACATGCAATAACATTTTTCTATTCAGGAATACGAAATATTATGTTTACTGGAAAAAGCACGATAATAGATATCTTACATCAAGTGTAACAGAGAATCTATATCTTTTTAAGTTTAAATTCTAAATCCTTTGCAATTTTGGTTATTAGTTATAGGAATTATGATTATATTGATTAGTTAATACTCGCATTGTATTATGATTCTCATAAAAATGTTATAGGTACTACTTTTATAAACATAATATTAATTTATAAATATTTTATTAGAACTATGATAATTTTAACACCAAAGTTTAAAGAATTTTAATGTTTTGTGTAAAATATAATAAATAATACATTAATACCTATGAAAAACCAACAGAATGCTTATTTATATATGAAATAAATGCTTTGAAATCTGTAACACACCAAGCCACGCATAATATTAATAAGAAAAAATTATCAATCGATATACGTACAACACACGCTCCGTATACGGTCTATTGCCACAAGATATGTAGATATCAAACATTAAATTTTATCGTATATTGTACGACGTAAGTGTAATAAAAAAATCGTGTTCTGATGTCGATATAAACGATATAAAACGATAACGGTTTGGATTTGCGATGTCGTTTCAACAAGAATACTCGATCGGTATTTCGTTATCCAACTTTTAGTTTTCGCGCAATAACATCGTTTAATACCACGACGAACAGCAATCACATGGTCAGAGGGTGATAAAGGTGATATAGATCTGGGGGGGGGATGTGGAAGCCTTTGCGCGCGAAATCAGTGACCGTTGCCGCCGAAAAGAGTGTTCTCTACGGTGCGGTCATGTCGCAGACATGACAACAACGTGAAACGAAGACCGGTGGGAGGGTGACGGCGGCAAGGCGATTCGTAGAGCGCAGAATTTCCGGTCAAGAGTTTCTATTGTGCGTCCGCGGAACCATGACGACGGCGGCGACACGGTTCACGGACGGCCTCCAAAATATTCCGCCGCCGTACTTTGTGCGCCGCCTGCACGCATCGGTTAGTGCCAACACGGTCCGATTATTTTAATATAATATATAATATGAAATCACTCCACGCCGCGGCTTCTTCGGCTTCATCACCCGTCCTTAACACAACTGTTGCCCCGTCGTGGTCGCGTCGTCACGGTAACGCCGCCGCGATCGTTCGATCATGAGACGACGAAGACGACGACCGCACACCACCGTTACTATTATCAGGCAGTCATTTCCATCCCGCGCGGTTCGTCCACAAGTTCATTCGTACGAAGGGAACATTAATAATAATAATAATAAATCGATCGGTGATCGTGCGGCAGCGGGTTATCGCCATGGATACGGGATGCGCATGCGCCCGGCCACGCGTTAACCGATGCATGACACGCTCGCACACTAAAGTTATAATAGTACTACGTGTACATGGAGAGTGGTGACCATCATCGATTGCGCGAACGAACAAGCGCCCGGCGGAGGAGGCAGCGGTGGCCGCCGAGCCGCTTCGTGCGTCACCAGCCCTTGAACTCTATTCTTACGTTATGATATTATTATGGTCGCCGCCGCCGCTAACAACGTCGTGTCTGCCCTCCTCCGTCCACCGAGAGAATCTCACACACGCATCGAGGAGGTTCCCTTTTTTATTTGTTTATTTTTCCGATCGTCACCTGCTCTTGCGTCGTCGCTACCAAGTATTAGTACAATATTACTACCAGCATTGATCGCTACTACTACTACTACTACTACTACTACTACTACTACTACAACAACAACTACCACTATTTCACGATATGCGGTTATCAATGTTTAATGTTACCATGATAAACACCGCCTCAGTACCGCTAACGTGAGATGGGGACAAGACATCCGCCAACGGCGATGGTTGTAAGTTTTGGTATGTTACCAGTTTAATGCAAACCGTTTAAAAAATAATTACGCATCATCATTGTGTAAAAAGTCTCTGTAACGATTTCCATTACGTTGAAATTAAAAGTTACCTCCTCATCCCGCTATACTAAGCGGAAGTAAAAGAAAAATAACATTAGAGTGTTGACCTGCAGTCTTTCTATATTCACACGACCAAAAAAAAAAAAAAAAAAAGACGCCCCAACGATATAATAACGTAGTGCACTGAAAACACCAGCGGAGCCAAACTCAATTTTTTCTTGAATGATGGCAATTATTCAACTATAGAACTCCCTACTACAGACCCTATACCAAATTCAACATTTTGATTTTCAGTAATACAGTAAAAAATATTATCAAAGATACCACGATTACAAAGGAAAAAATATAAAAATGTATTTAAGTATGATATTATGATCTACTATATTACTAATATATATAGTATATATATTATATAAATATTTTAACTACAATTCTGGTATACTGAAAGTTACTTAGCTATGAACCATAGTCCATCTATTATAATTATACGTACTAGTAAACTAAAAGCTAATTTAATACTCGTACAAAATAAATAATTGAATCGTGAAAATCGCGCAAAACGAATATTATGGGAAAAAATATAAAAAGAGCACACTTAGAAAAAATACATAATAATGATTATTTCATTACAAATACAATGATACAAAATACATTTATGTATGAAAATTTTTTTCACTTATCACAATTTCGTGCTAAAAAGACATTTTCTATAAAATTTAAGCCCCTATACTAATTATACTACATATAGTTGATATACACTATAAATACATTATTACATTATTATTATAATCTTTGGACCATAGAAACAGTAAAAATGAACTTTTCTGTTGTTTTCTAGATTGTATATAGCCATATAGGTATAAAGTATATTGTATATTATGTCGGGATCCGCGCTGACGACGGTATACGCTACGAAAACAAAAATCGGAAAATGGCAGTTGAAAATAACGATGCCTTGCGCACATGGTCGATAATATTATATATAACGGTGTGCGTGAACAACGAACAGCTGAAACTCTGTGCGAAACGTTTTGTTCGTTTTTGCATGATTACCTTGTGTTGCGACGTGGCGCAGTACCCGTTACATCATTCGAATTTGTGGTCAATTGATCCCGTTCGTGTACAAATATACAATAATGTAATATACATTATATTATAATAGCGTTGAAGTGTTACAATCCACGACGAATAAATAATAAAATCGTAGAAGTTTGAAAAACTTTATACAAAATATAGGTACTACATAGTTGCACACAACTGCACATTATTATCATTATTATTACTTTTCGAGTTCAATAATAGATAACCATTAAACTATTATTAACGTTGGAATGCGAGAGGTATTATTATTTATATTTACTATTTACGCGGGCAATACTCAGCGAGACTTCAGTCGTAACCTCAGTTATGACTTGTGTAGTTGTATGTTATATACTTATGCTTATTTCTTTATACCACCCGTTCCCGCACAATGTATATACATAATGATGCGAGCGAACTGTGTACAATTATTTTTTAAATTTTATTTAATATCACTGATGTCTGATAAAAGTATAAAATTAACGAAAAACCGTTTTTGTATATGCAACACATTTTTTTAAAACGATTACGTTTCATACAAATGTCCACGTATTTTATCACGCTCTATCAAGATTGTCGACAATTATATACTGCAGCATTAAACGATTTAAATCCTGTCTGTGACATCACATAATAATTCTTATTTCTTAAATAAATAATATAGGATATTAGTTAGGTTATATTAGGCTAAAATAGGCCTTTGATATAATATTATACCAGTGGCGTAATTATAAATATTTAATGGGAGGGGATATGAATATTTTGTAACCATAAACCCGTGGGGGGCTAATTTGTATTTTGTATTTTGTAAGATAACAGTACATGCACACGGGGTGGATCTATCCCCCATATCCCTCCTCCCGTAATACGTCCTATATTACACTATAGAATGTGGTCATTGATCGTGTAATGCTGAATTGATTAGCTACGTCATATTATGCTGTGTGTCATGTCCAAAAGTTGAACTCAGCTCTCAAGACATTTTTCGGTGGATCGTGTTTAATGAATGATACTATGTTTATATAAAGGCCAATCAGAATAAGATAAAAATGTACGCAACACAACAGACAAATTGCTATGAACCCGATTTTAGATATATAGGTTTACCATTTACGTATTATTTATTTGTGTAATACAATGCATTAAATTTCGAAAACAGATTGTACCCAGGGTAGGTATAGTAGTATCTAACGAGTATTATAACCGTTAATATTTTAAATTAAAATACACAAGAGAAATTATAACAATAAAATAATATAACGTATAATGCAAGTTAAACGCCACACCAAGCACCTATACATACATATATAATATATTATTTAGTTAAATGTGTATGCTCGAGGAATTTAAACGAGGCGTTTGAATCATATACCTTGCGGGGTAACAGCTGATTGTTAAAGCGAATCTACTTGAACCGTCGTTGTTACAGTACACGACCTACATCAATAATGTGAAATGTTCCGTAAATTATAATTTAAACACCTATTACCTACAAATATATATTATGTATACATGAATATTAATACACTCATCGCTCGTATTTTGTAAACGTAAGTATAATGAATTTCGTTTCAGACACTAATTATTCGTGTTTTTTTTTTTTTTTATATAATAATAAAATAACATGTAACGGATTTTATTGCAAAAAAAAAAAGCACACAAAACCATTTCTTAAAACAGAATGACATCAATTATACACATTTATACTTATATTTATTTATTATTCTTTTTTTCGTAGGTTTAGGTATGTAACACAGTGAAAATAAGAGTTGTATTACTATTGTTATAAAGTTTAGAAGTTTAATTAAAATTGTATTTCAAATTTTACATTACAAAAGTATTATAGTTATATTAAAATACTGGTGTAATCAATAGTATCCTCTTCAGATTTTAATATAGTATAATGCACAATAAAAAATATGGTACTATCTGAAATTGTAGAAATTAATAAAACAATAATATTTTTTTAGGGAATCAAAAGTATAAACATGTATAGGTACCTAACTTATTATTTATAATAATAATATTCAGTAGGTTATTTAATGAAATTCTTTCAATATAATGAATTCCAGGAAGCTTATTAATGGTAAATGCCTATAATTCCATTTTAGTAAAAAAAAATTTATCTTCTAAGATTTGGAATCTAATTCAAATCCGCTATTAAAAATGTTTCTATTGTTAAAATTTTAACAATGTACAAACTATACAGAACAGCTATACATAAGATAGTTATGTACATATTAATACATTTTTGTATTTCTTCACAAACTTAATTAAAATATACAGCTATATCTAATTTAAATATAGTTTCAAAAATAAGATTTAAAAAAATTATTTTTAAATAATACCAAGTATAATTTAAATTTAAGATGAATATAAATTATAAACAAAATATGTTGAAGAATTAAAAAAATAATGTTTTTTCAATTTGTACATTGCCGTGTATTTTAAATGACTTAATAATGTATAATACAAATACTATAAACATGGATGATAGATTTAATTATATACTCTATTTTATGTATTATATTATTATGTTATTTTGTTTTCAATTTTTAATGTTTATCAAACTAAATCGATGTATAATAAATATATTATAAAAAATACGGTTTTATTTTCACTTTTTTTAAAAATTTATTTGACATTTAGAGTAGAAGATACACTTTAATATCTTAATTTTTAGTTTCTGTAGACTAAATAAATCGTACTCAAACGCCAACGCAGCCAATTACTATAGCGGGAGTTGTACATATTATATTGCAATTTTTTCTTCTTCATCATATATAAATATGATTTCAAACCGGTTTTTTCAGACTCGTCCAACCGTAGAAATTGCGATCATCTGACCTCTCAGAACCGGTCCTTTTTCAGAGTCGCCTTCGCAAAAACTATGCGTGAATATAATTAAATATGATTTTTAATGGTCTGATAAAAAAAAACAAAAAAAAACAAGGACGTTTCAAAAAATACGCACGCCTGAGTTTAAATTGATGGAATATTATTGTTGATTTTTTTTTAATGTGAGTGGGTACGATTTGAAGTATTACATGTGGGCGCTGCGCACGTAAACTGTTACGCATTCATTTCATTACACATTCCAGACAATTAACATACGAAAAATATTAATAATATAATATATAATAAATTTGGGCTGTTTTTAATTTTTATAAGGTCTGGAGAACAAATTTTTTATTCTGTTGTTTAGGATAGACGTTTTTCTAATGAAGTTTTATTGAAATTTGTTCTAATAAAAATTAATTTTTTGTAGAACTTGTTGAAAAAATATAAAAAATACAATTAAGTTGAAGTTTTGTTAAGAGTATAAAAAAAAACAATTAAACTTCACTTTAAATTTTAAAATTATATATTTTAGACATCAATCTGAATCTTTATTAAAGTATAAATTAATAAGCAACATAAATAATAATTTATCATTGTTATGTATTTCATTATGAAATGTATTGCTTAAATTATAACGAACATTTATAATTTAAATATTTTTTATAATTTATTACTTTACCGTAATAACCTGTACGAAAAAAAATATTATTTAAACCTTTAATTATTTGCATCTAATCCAAGTCATAAATTTGATATGAGTATGAGTACCTATAGGTATTATTATAACTGTATTGGTATACAAATTGTATTCATCCATTCAAGTATAAATCTGGCGAACGACGTATTAATGTATTATTGTTTATTATATAATGTTCATTAATTATACTTATAGTTCTAGCTAGTATTATAAAACGAATTTGTATCTTAAAAATGTAGAACAGATTATCTTTAAATGTCCCACAGAATAACAGAACTGCATACTATACATAAATATCATACAGTATCATACAATTTTCTCAGCATTTACAACTGCATAGTAAATAATAATAATATATGAATATTGAATGCAACACATGCACTTTATAAATAAAACACAAAATATGTATGTTATTATATCTATAATGGACAATGCTGAGATTTTGAGATTATATGATGACTCAGTAATTTATAAAATATTAAGCCGCGTAGGTATAATTTACACACACACAGTTATGATCACATTCCATAACGCAATTTGCAATTTGTTTATTATATATCATTTTATTAATATATACTGTGTCCTGATCTACGATATAATTCATATTGTATATATTAAAGAATTACAGATTTACAGGCTGAATTGTAAACATACATAATATGCAGTAATTAATACTCGTATTATTATTTTCCAAAATTAAAACTTTTATATAATGAAAACTCGTTGTTTCTAGATAAAAATCATAAATTTTAACTTTAAGTCAGCAATTTAAATTAAGTATACGCTAATATATTTGTATATATAGTCTGATCGTAAGAATAACATTAGTTTTATTATATACAATTTTAAATTCATATTTTACAAAGTAAAAACTTTATTGTATTGGCTAAAATATTATTTTAAATTTAATAATAAATTGATTTTTTTTTTAAATAGTGAGTTGCATTATAATAGTAGACAAGTAAAAAATATATCATAGAAACAAGTCTTATTCATACGCCATCTAGTGATAAAATCCAATATTTACTCTAAAGGAATAGAAGATGTAAAAAATATAATAGGGATGGTGAAAATTGGTAAAAGTTTAACGGCACCCGAAATCATTTCTATATCATTGATAAATCTGATATTTAATGACAAACTGACAATAATAGTGGAGAAAAATTCTTTATTTTTAAAGAATATAATTACTAAACTTCCAGACATAATTAGTACTTTGGAAAAATATATGTTTTATATTTAGTACATAATATATTGACATCAAAATACAGTTGTGTAAGTTTATTTTCCCCATTAAATGTAAAAAAATCAAAATAGAGTACTCTATCAATTTCGTCTATATAAATATATAGCTAATACGTATTATTTAGACGAAATTATAGTGCTGCTACTTGCTTGTATTTTATTAAACTTGTAGGTAATAATAAACAAATGATAAACCTAGCTAATATCAATAACATATCTAATAATAAATAAGAACAAAAATCATAAAACAAATATGATGTATTGGGTGTTGAAGTTCAGTAGTCAATTAAAAAGATGATAATATAAAAATGTTTTAATTATAACATGCTTGTAAATTCTTTTAACTCTATAATCAACCTCAAGATATTTTTTAGACGTACATGAAGTTGCCCCCTCTCCCATATTGTACAGGCTATACGAACATAATATTAATTGTCGTATTAGCATATCTATCTTTTACTGGGATGACGCATGTCCGTATTTAACACAAAAATATCTATTTTATTTTGACACCTATTATCTAATTTAAAAAATCATTAAATCAACATAATTGTGCGTATATAATTTTATGAACTCATTAGAATTTCGAAGTATACAAACATTACAAAGTATTATTTAGGTTTCATTTATAAATTATGATCGAAACTTGAAAAACTATACCTACTCATATGTTGTATGTATATATGAAATTTTTGGAGCATTTTTTAAATCTATAAATTATTTCTTAAAAAAATAAGTTATTGTAAAATTACTTTTCTACTTTACACAATACAATTTAATATTATAATAATTAAAGGTTGTTCTAATTTTAAAACATAAAGCCGTTAATTGGTAATATATTTGAATCTAAATTTACAAATCATTAATTTATTTAGACCAAGGCCAATAAAACGAATTATTAATATATATTTCAGTGATATGTTTGATATGTTTCAGTGAGTATTGTTTACATTATGTATAATATAACGACGTTACTACATAATTTTATTATTTTTATTATTCATTTTTAATATATTATGTTTTTTTAACAAGTTAAATCGTTTGTGGTAACAAACATATATTAATTACCCGCATGGTTATTTTGAAAATCATATTCCCTAAACGTATTATGTATAAAATGGTATATTTAAACTATTTACAGGATGGGGGAATGAATAATATAAACCACAGCACACCAGAATATCAAAATTATGCCGAATGAAGTCATTGATGAATAATGTGCAAGTCTAAAAATAGAAAGTTGGATTTTGTATTATAAATGTCAATGACTATGACTGTATGAAAAATATATTACAAAAAAATAATGTTTAAATGCCACTTAATATATTTACGTAAAAGCTAATAAATTTTGATATAGCAAATAAGATATATATAATATCCCCCCAAATAAGAAAAAATCCATCTATGTGTAAGTACTTTGTTTCATAAATAAAAAGATGAAATATAAATAATACTTTAATCGGATATGATTAAAATCAATAAAAAAGCAATGTACTTTAAAAAAAACTATTCTGAACGAAACTTTCGTTAACTGATTCAACAATTAATTTTTAAAACAATTTAAATTACTTATCGTAAAAATAAACATAATGAAAAACGTTTTTAAAATATATTTATCACCTATACTCTTCCATTAAACTGGCATACATAATATTATGCCTGCTGTAATATACCATACTGAAGTAATAATAACAATTTTTTCTATACAATTATGTACAAATAATCAAAACAGAAACTACATCCACCTGGCCATTTCTGAATTAATTTATAAATTAATTTCTATAGTTATTTTTCATAGTTACGAACCAAGTGTTCAATTAATAAAAAGTTAACAAATTTGAGTAAACTCTTCTAATTTTTGGTTCAGCTTTGATTTTTTGTGAAGTGACTTTAATACATCATATATTTGTAAATAATTATATAATAATACAATTTAATATAATATTCGGGTTAAATATATATATAATTATATAATATTATAATAGTTACGTATTGTACTAGTTTATTGATAAAAAATAAATAAAAAGATATTTGTCCAACCTGCGGAGTCATCTTAATAGTCAAGCACTTAATAACTGAATGCTTTAAGTATGTAGAAGACGCTAAAAAACATAACATTGCATCTAACATAGACGAAGCTTTAGGCCCCAACACTGAATATATCAACAACATGGTTCATTGCTTAAGAAAAACTGACCTGCTCAACCAAATCTAGAGGTAAACGGCACCGCAACACACCTCCATACGGAACAATCATAAACAATGTATTATTCTTAAGTATATCTGTATTTACCTAAATGTACATATGTAATTTAAAAGAAAACTGCAACTAATGGCCTTTGCAGCAAATGTATTTTAAGATCATAAAAAAAAAAGATACAAAATAAGAAAAGTATGATATCAATATTACTTTTCTGTACATTAGATGTCATGTGGGTCACTATTAATAGATGTATTTAATTTTAATTCAACAATAATCATTGTATATACGAAAAACTATTCTGAGCGGAAACAGTCTATCAGCCTTACCACCGAGTGATACGTTTTTTTGATATAGCTATTAACATCATATATTTTACTTTTAGTATAATAGTAGATTGAAGTATTTTTTTCCCGAAAATATTGCATTCATTATATTATTAGTATTAATTCATTATAAATTATAATAATATATATTTCTCATATTTCGTGGGTCTTTCATTTTATCTTTATCACTAATTTAGGGCGCACACAAATTGCCTCTCAAGAATTTTTTTTAAAAAGGTTACTCGAATTGCCTCCAGATTCCCATAATAGCATTCAATTGAATTGCCTCCTATTTTAAGTAGTGACTCTTGACTCTTATACTGGAATCGTCCCCGATAGCTATAATTAATTGATTTAGGTATAACCTTACGTCCTTACATATGAATATATTATAGACTAATAGATATTAAACAAACTGAGACAATAAATCTTAATAAATAGTTATAATATTTTAGTAAATGACTGACTCAACAATAATAATGTATAAAAATAAATAAATAATCAATAAATAAAATAATTTAGACGAAATATAATTTTTTTAAATTAATAAATTCATCACTTTCTTTAGAATTTAAAATAATTTATCTAATTTAGTAAATAAACAATTTGAAAAATTTACTGTGCCTCTTTAGCTCAGTGGTAGAGCACTGGTCTCGTAAACCAGGGGTCGTGAGTTCAAACCTCACAGGAGGCAATTACTTTTTACCCTAATTCAACAATATTAAAAAAAACTAATAATTATTAATTTAATTGTATTTTATTTTAAAATTTGATTTATACAGTTAGTTAGAAAAAGTATTATCTATTGACTATTCATCTTGATATTTTTATGAATTTAAAAATTTTTTGGTAGTAATTTTAAGATTGTTTGGTCAAAATATTTGATTTTTTAAATATTTTCAGGTCATCATCTAAATTTTTATTATATTCGTTCTTCAGAATTCAAAAATAAGTAACTTAAACTAATATTAATCTTATAAGCACTAAAGTAAAGTGTGACAAACAATGTGATTAGATTTATGGTATTAATGGCTAAAATTAGTCTAAATATTAAATTATATTGTGTTATGTGTATAATACTGTATTTCAGCCAGGATACATAAAATGGTAGTAAAAGTAAAATCCAAATGCTTTAAACGTATACGGTTATTATTTTATGAATTATAATAAAGTAATTTATTTTAAAATCAAAGTCCAATGTGTCCTATAAGAAGTTTTCCTTTTTCTAACAAAAAAAATATCAAAATCTGATCACTCACAAGACTGAGAGTTTTCCTGTAAGACAAGTTTTAGAACAAAAAACAGGTCGCACGCAGGTATTTTGATGTTTATATAAAATTTCACATAATTTAAGCTCTTAACGCATAATTTATTTGTTAGCTGTTGCAAGACCATCTTATCAACTATGAACTAGAACAAGTTGTTTACTTTAAACGTGATGAAAATACATTATTAATTATTACATGTATATAAATATAAAATTTAACTAAACAAAAATTTACAAAATTATAAAATTAAAAGTTACACTCTTCCTGATATCGCATAACATGTTCAGATGTTAAAATAGGTATTAAAAAATAAGTATTATAAAGTATAAGTCTATTGTATATTCATACATACCTAATATATAATATAAATTACAAATATAAATAAAATACATGGGTTTCAATTGTTAATAAAAGTTTTAAAGATATTGTATATATGATACTAATGATAACAATTATAAATGTGTATTGCGTAGAATGGAGCATTGGAAATGTTTGTTTTGCAATAAGTATTTATAATTTATATTTTTATATCAAATATAATATTTGACTACGCTTAAGTAAATTCATTTCCTCCTGAACTCGCAACACGCCTCTTTAGCTCAGTGGTAGAGCACTGGTCTCGTAAACCAGGGGTCGTGAGTTCAAACCTCACAGGAGGCAAGCAAATTTTTTTACAATTTTTCAATACGTTTTTTTCCGATTTTCTTATTTTATAAAAAATGTGATAAGAACATAATAATATAAAATAATATAATTATAAAATAAGTACCTAGTTCTAAACCATATTCATTTATGTCATGCATTTTTTATTAATCTATTATTATGATATTATATGCCAAACACTCCAAAACATTATTCTCAATATTATTTCTGTTACAGGTAGTTTTTCTCAAAACTAAAAACCTTTAAAAACCACGAAAACAATAAAATAAATGCATTTTATCTAATTTGTAGATAGTCAATTCCGTTAATTATTATATGCCCTTCGATAATAACATTATGATTTATAAGTTATAACAGTATACCTGAGTAACCTGACATGCTAGTGTCTTTTATAAATACATATACAATAGTACAAATATCACGCTATTTTTGATCTCCCATCAATAACTTAATTTTGTATTATTATGTATATGAAGTGAGCCCCTCTAAATTTTACAAACTTACACCGGGAAAATTGTAAGTTATAAAGCTTAATTTGTAAGTTGATTTTTGAAATTAGTAAGTTCCTCTGGGCTCAGACTTAAATTAACGAAAATCAAAATATATTTAGAGTAGGCCACTTTCTAATAGCCTCCCTTCAAATTTTACAAATTACAGAGGATAACGTCTCTACAAATTAAGCTATGCAACTTACAATAGTAACAACTTACAGATGTAATTTTTATAAGTGAGAAAGGGAGCTAACTTCACACACTGTTATTTTGATAATCGATGGTAGTGGTATAGTGTTTGAGTGTGATACTTTAATGTAGCTTGACAATTTATGTTTACCTACATATATATCATATAAATATATAAATTATTATTATTATAATATATATTATTATATATATTATTATTATTATTATGTCTATAATAGTTGATAGAGAACTTGTCAATACGTATTACATTTATACTACTCATTATTAGGCACCCAAGAAAAACTATTTATTAGTTAATACTTTTATGTAAAATATTCACATAAGTAATATAACTAATATAAGTAATACTTTACTTCCTATATTATTATTTAAGTCTAATAAATCATTTAAGTTTTAAGTGATTACAAAAAAGTGCTTGTACAGATAAGATTAATTAATTATTATAAAAATATTTTAGATTGCTGTTTGGAATCTCAATTATATTGAAAATTAACTTTAATAATCTATTAATATATTTTTAATTAAATATCTATCGAAAAATAAACTATTTTTAGCTTTATAACTAATTAATAGTTTACTATAGTTTAAAAGTACTACAGAATAGTAACAGAAAAGTGTATTAAATCAATGTTTTAAGGTCTTTACTCCTATAATTGAGCATTTAAAAAAGATACTTCGAATAGTGCAAATAGGTGTTTTATATGTTTCCAAATGGTTTTTGATTATAGTTGGTTCTAGAGTTTGTTAGATCATCAAGTATCTATATTACAGTTGATACATTATACAAATTTAATCGTTATTGTACATAAGTAATAATAAGATGTATAAAATAAAAATTGAATATATCAAAAGTTATAAAATTAATATATATATATATATACCTTGTAAGGTATATTTTAATACATTTATTATGCACGTGTCGCGTGTGTATAGTACATATCGTTTGCGATGTACGATACGTACGTGTATTTTCTAGACTACTTCAATGGTATTCAGGTTAGGCGAGTTTTTTGTATGCAAAACACATTTACGGATCACCCATGCCAAGGTTGGTTAGTTTCTTTACGTTATCTCGTTTGTTTGCATAATGTACGTGTCGTTATTTTTTATTTATCAGAACGTTAACTGCATTTCAAACTCTGACACTCGGTAACGACTCCACATCTTCACAATTCAAAATATATTCCAAACAAGTAAACAGTAATGTCACTTTTATATTCCATTACGTTATCATAACGTATTCATAATTTATACTTTAAAAATTGTATATGGTGGAGGGAGGGAGTATGACTATCACAATTTGCAAAATTATTGGCGATGAACCTACGTATATGCGGCAGTATACAACGTGCTGTTTTTTCTTATCCAAAGACCTTGGAACTGCTCGGATTACTACTACCTGTTAATGAACATTTAGGTTGTAACGCGGTTATGAAATTAGAATAGAAAACAGAGTAAAGAGCTGCTATATAACAACGTAAAGTGGGAAAATAAAACTCCGAGTGAGAGACTCACACCGGAACAAAGAAACGAAATATGAAATTGCGTAATATATTATTATTTGAATACATAATATTAAATTAATATTAAAATCTAAGAGCAATCTTTGTCTAAAAATATACATAACTAAAATCAATTTTAGCCCACATACATTTCATGAAAACGGATATCTGTAATATTTATAATATATATAATTAGACCAATATATAGGCTCTAATTTTTTTTCAATGGGTATGGGTGGCTAAATAGTAAATTATTTTGATAAACTCTTAGATTTAGCTCATGTTTGTACATTATTATTGGTAACCAATATATATGTTACCATCTAATAAAAAATTCACAACCGTGATTTGTTAGTAAATTGGGCATTTTATTCAGACGAACACTTCAAATACCAGTTACAAAATAACAACTTGTGTCTTGTGACAATCTGTCGGATTATAAATCGACCAACTATTTTATCTCTTATTGATTTATCTTAATTGCTTTACTTATAGCATAGGTTCTTAACCTTTTCAGAGTATGAATCTCTTGGGCGGCACCGTTTTCAGTTAAAATGAATCTTTCCCTTTTAGGCCATTCTGGTACATCCGTTTAGTACATTATTTTGGTCAATAATTAAATATTCTTCACGTTTTTTTTTATGTTAAATTACCAATTTATATAATATTAATAATTTACAATTTATATTATATTGAGAGTTGAGTAAAAAATTTAAAACAAAAGTTATATTATAATTGTTAATTTATACAAAAAACATAAAATTATAGAGACAATTCATTTTTTTTATAACTATAGCACATACGTTTAATAAATTCCATTCGTGCTATTTTTCCTCTCTCATATTTTGTTATATTGGTATGGTTTTATCCTGACGACTCCAAACTTATTTATCTTTTGGGAATTTTGGAATATCCGCACTTCGTATTTTTAAATATGAATCTGTTTAATTTCATTTATTAAATTCAACCAATACATAATTGGAGAGGAGTCTTTGTAAAAACATTGGTTAAAGTATGAATGATAAGACTCGCATGGTTCTAATTAAGTCAAAAGAGCCTGATGCCCAAATAGTAGGAGGAAATATGCTTTCTTCAAAAATATAAGTGTCTGTTAAATAATTACAGTATGATTTTAATTTATTATCATCAGGACATATTGACATTAAATCTTCAACAAAACAATCTTCTACGTCTCCTGGGTTCAAAAATAATAGTCCAAACGTATATTTAATCCAATTTTCTATATCTGAAATATTATTTTTATATACTCACTAACCAATCCTAAGTTTTGAACTTGACAAAACCAAGATTGGGTTAGATGAAATTTATAGCCAATAATTTTCAAGTCTGGCCATATTTCTACGATAGTTTTATATATTGCTATTTCAAAATCAACTGTCATAAATTTTGGAGAAAATAATAAATTACATTTATTAACAATACAGCGAAGTGTAAATGTGTATAATATAATTATAATATAACTTTTGTTTGTTTTTATATTTTTTACTTAATTCAATAGGTATCTAACATAAAAAACGTGAAGAATATCTCATTGGTGACCAAAATAGTGTACTGGCTGAAAAGGGAAAGGTTTATTTTGGCCGAAAAGTGTCCCGCCCGATCTTTTTGAAGTATAAAATTTTAAAAAATCAACAAAATTATTTTTAAGTTATTTAAAAAAAAACTCATAACCACCCCGTGACCTCCGAGTAACCATCTACAAAGGGTCCATGGACCACCAGTTAAGATCCTATGATTTCTAGTATTCGATATTTCTTTGATAATGGTAATGGATAAGAAAATACAATATCCGATAACTAAATAATAATTACGTACATACATATAAACATTACTCGCGCCGAAACGACCACGCCAATTTGTCCTAGATCCTCGTGATATAAAACATTGAATAATCATAGTTTTACGTTTTTCAGAATGACATGATATTTTAACGAGTTTTTTTCAGTTAAATGTGTAAATAGTACCTTATTAACAAAGCAAAAACTATACTTGGTACAATTAATCATTAATTACTAAGTTTATAAAATATATACCTAGACCCCAAATTTATACATAATATTATCTATAGATGATTACGATGGTGTAATATATAATTAAATTACTTTTTATGGTTTAGAGTGTTTAGACAATGTATGTAGATATAATTGTAAAAATTAATATGATACATTAAATTAGGTAAATATATATTATTTATTCATGTTATCAAAAATTAATTACTTAGACATTTTATAAATAATGATAATCGTGATTCATCTATTCAGTAGGTTTCTTTAATTCTGTTTTGTGAAGTAGTAACAAAGAAGCATAATGTTATGTTGTAAGCCATTGAACTTTGTGAAGAAAGCCTTTGAATACAAAGGAGTAAGGACCCTTCCTTCACACTCATTCTATTGAAGAAAATGATCGAACCCCTCTTAAATTTTCTATGGCACGAGCACTATCTTGCATCATACCTACCTAAGCAGCTGATCAAAAAGGTGCACACAACTATAAAAAATATTCTTAACAATAAGTTCAAAGACATCTGCAGTTTCAGTTGCTCGTGGTTGTTAGTAAAAGAACACCGGTTTCCTCGATTACGCACCCAACCTATATTTATAATTTATAAATATATATGCGCGATGTGCCCTTCCATTAACAGAAATGAACAACTATTTTTCAACTTCAAATAAAATCGTAGTAATCGTACCTTATTAAATTATAATATTAAATAAGAAGATATTTTAAAAATATAGAATTATTTAATAAATTAAAAAAATTGCACACTTGTGCACAATTATTGTATTGGTTTGATATAGAAAATAATAAATAAATGAAGACAGCGAGGTACATTATGTAGAAATATCTACACTTTTTTACTCATATTGACACTAAACTATATTCTGTATAATATACAATATATGTGATTATATTTACTGCTAATGTATAATATTTTATTAACACATATTTGTTGCTATTTTCCATATTTTTAGAGCATATTGCAATTTGTATTACTGTATTACTGTATTAGATTATAACTAACTGCAGTAGTACATCATATTATAATAGTGTTATGAAATGCTAGAAAATCTTAAGCATGTTGTCTGCTCATCAGCCAATAATATTACAGTAAACAAGCGTCTTTATTAAAACCGTTTAACATGTTAGTCATTAATAAAATTAAAATTTTTAATTTTATTTAATACACAATTAAAAATATATAAAAATATGAATATTGTTTAAATTGTTCAAACACTAAAAGTCCATGGGCCACTTCATAAAATTATATTAGATTATGGTGTTTAACTGAATATGTAATCCAGCCAATTTTTCTTACAACGATTAAAAAAGGAAAGTTATATTTAAGAACTATATATATTGGATGATCGTAATTGCTGTTATCAATACGTTATTAATCTATTAGTATCTTAATAAATATTATTTCATACTACTGTGTAAAATTTTAATATTATCATATATAATTTATAATTACTTGTGAGTCGTATGCTAGACCTATAAGTTTATAGACGTGGGCAACTGGTTACCTAATTAAAAATATTTTGTATTATATAAGTTTATAATTTCTAGTATTTTCTACTATATTATAGTTACAACTAGAATACAATATTTAAATTAATTATAAATAGGCATAATTGACAACGAGGTTAAAAGAAGTTAGGCTGCAGTGCCGTGTCTAACGGATGGCAAAGGGGGCAATTTTCATGTATTAAAAACGGCGTCAACTATTTTTAATACTAATGACCTATTATTTGGAAAATTAATTTTGTTCACAGAGTCTTTAAATCTTAATGCGACAGTGAGATGGGGGTTATTTTATTTAGGAACAGAAATCTAAATTCTAAATTCAAATACCTAATGTAAAAAACTGTCCGTGCTCACGCAGTCATGCGTTGTATGAAAATATATACATTATACATATCTTATTATAAAGATAATGACACAAACTATATTTTTTATTAACTAAGTCTATACAATATTTTACAAAATCTGTGATAATAACAATGAATAGTTTTTGAGCGACAGTTCTACCGAGAACAATCCCAGTATCCTGTTGACCCACCACCCATCATGGTCACCGATAAAATACTATGCTTAACTTAAAATACAATTAATGTGTTATGTATAACAATTCTTTTTAGAGTATAACCTAAAATATTTTATACACAAGTATAATATGACTATAAAAAACAAGTAATAATATTTGGAAATCACTATTCTAATCATTCAAGTAAACAAATAAGGCTAATTACTTATATTACTAAAATAATTATGCATATAGCTATGTATATGTCGATGAACAAATAATATATCGTTTAAAATAATAGTATTGTACTCTTACCTGTCGGGAAGGTCTCCAGTTTTCTCTTCAACTTCCTTATCTTTTAAGTTGTGTACACTACTTATATTCGATGTATCTAGAAAAATACATATAGGCATTTTAAATTATAGTAATATAGTTATAAAATTATTAACAAATATTTTGTTAAGAGGATATTTTCATATCCTATTTTTATATTTTTAATTTATATATAAATAATAGGTATTTTATTCATTAAAATTTAAAACTAAACATAATATTTCAAACTGTTTTGTAATTTTCAAAATAGGCAGGTATTTAAAGTAATTTTGAGCTATTTCAATTTTAAACTGTTCAACGATATGTGATATTGCCTTAACAATAGCTAAAATTAGTCCAACCTACAATATTCGTGCACCGATAAATAAATTAAAATGTTTTAAGAAACAGAGGACATTTTTTTCGTATGCAATAATTGAACATTGAAACTACAAAGACATTTAAAAGACATTATGTGATTCAAGTAATCAGAATAATTAAATTAAATTTAATTAATTAAAAACTTATAGATTACAGCAACGCCATCTATATTTAATCAATAATACTTTAGTCGTCTTACATACTGTAAAAATGGCAACAATGTATATAGCCGAAATAGCTCAGTTGGGAGAGCGTTAGACTGAAGATCTAAAGGTCCCTGGTTCGATCCCTGGTTTCGGCAGAAATTTTTTGTTATTTAAAATTTTTAATTTCAATCGTGTTTTATCTTATTTTTTTGTGATATAAACGAATAAAGTTTTTATCTGCCGAAATAGCTCAGTTGGGAGAGCGTTAGACTGAAGATCTAAAGGTCCCTGGTTCGATCCCTGGTTTCGGCAATTTTTTTTTTAAATATATTTGAAATATTTATTTAAATTTATATAATAGACTATGACAACTAATTATTAAAACTAATAACTTTAAACATCAATGATTATAGGTAATCAATAATAAAATATTAACAGAAACAATGAATTGAATGCAAAAAAAAAAATTGTTAATTTTGAATTTGTATACAGTTTTTGAATAAGAATTGACAAATTATGCTAAATCATAAACACAATATAAAAAGAAGGGGGTCTTCTCTAACCCCAAAAATCAAACACTACTTACAAGGAAGCATTATTGTAAATTGTAAATATCCATTTACATAATATTGTACTCAATAAAAATATTTTAAAAATAAATTACTCAACTTTTAATATATCGCTAAAAAAATATATTTCTATAACAAACGAAATAAAAATTTTTTATTTATAAAATTTTGTTCCTGTATAATATGATAAGTTAGTAATTTTATCTTATATAAATGGAAATGGTGTTTTAGTAGTTTTACCACTTAATACTTATATAGTACAGGTCGTATATTCATACCAGTGTACCACAAATTATATAATAAAAATAATAATAATTATTATTATTGTATATCTGTGTTAGTATTGTGGAAGCAAGATTAGTGGATATAGATTATATTATAATCTCATAAGATAAAATTTAGTATAATGTAATTGAAATGCTCAAACAATGAATTTTGTCTAATACACCCAAAATTACAAAAATTCTTATCAGCCGAAATAGCTCAGTTGGGAGAGCGTTAGACTGAAGATCTAAAGGTCCCTGGTTCGATCCCTGGTTTCGGCAGCGATTTTTTTGTTAGGTTTTTTATACTGCATTTATTAATTTTCACTATTTATACTATTATTAATTATTTAAACTTACGATACTCCCTTTTTATTATTGTTTGTTAATTTTCAATTATCGTATATTTTCAATTACTTCAGCATAAACAATTCTTTTAGTTTTTCTGATTTTTCATCATAATGTATTATATTAACTTTTGTGAGTATTTTTTTATTTAAAATTAATTTTATAATTGCGAATTTTGATGACTAATCATTATTTTTGTGTATTTTTTAATTATGTTTTAAATAAATGTTTAAATAAATAATTATTAAAAATATCTTTGGGAATAAATGTATGTGATACAATTATGGAATAATACATATTCAATTCAGCAATAAAGTTAACTGAAAATATTATTTGGTATTATACAAAAATAAGTTAGTATATTAAAATTAATATTTATTAATGAAGAAATCTCTAATGCAATAATGTGTTAGTGATCAAGGTTTAAAATTTCGTAAAAGGTGCTAAGAAAACCCTATAATATTATATATGTACCATGTAATCTAGTAATCTTAAATAATTGTATTAATTCTCAGATTTAAATTGTATTATGTTGTGACTATAAATAATGGAGAGAAAGTCCATACTCCATGGTTTTATTAGTAATTTTAATCTTTAAATTATTACTCTATATTATTAATTTAATTTACAAGGTTTTTAATTTTGTTACCAATTTTTTTAAAATCCAAACTAGTCCCCACTTTTGAATTTAAATGATGTAATGAGTAGGTAAATCAAAATACAAAATAATAATAATATATAATACAAAATATTAAAAGTAATAAAGTACCAATTTTAAAATAAAATCATAACAATTTGAACGAAACATTAATTTTATTTTCTTTACAACATATATTACATGTTTATATTAGTTTTCTTAATACCTTACACATCAAATAAAAAACATACCAAAACTAATCATATGGAATAATGGGGCGATAAAATAAATTGAACTATGTACCTATATGGTATAATTATATTTTTACCAACCTAAAAAATATTAAATAAAATAATTTTATAACGTTTCAAAAATGAATAACTATTTTGAACAGGATACTTTTTATGAATAATTAGAAGTAGAGAAACTGAGTCCCCAACGTCCCCAGCAACCAATGTTTGAAATCAAATCAATAACAATAGTTTTGTTTTTTAGACTGATTAACAATAAAAATAAATAAATATATATGATTTTTTAATATTTTATATTAGTTATGGGTGATTACAAGTTAGGATTATTAAAATTAAAATTTGTTTTAATATTTTTTAAAAATGAGAAATATATACAAGAATATACTTTTAAATAGAAAATTATAATTTTTTTATTTTATCACAAAAAAATACATTTGTTATTTTTAACTTGTTCAAGAAAAATAATAAACTATAATAAAAATAGAACATAAATTTAATTCACTATAAAAAACAAAAATGTTTTATATGTAAATAATTTAAAAAAATTATAGATCTTAAAATTAAATTGTATAAATATATTTTTTTATTTTTTACAAAATATTCCAAGACATTCGCAGAAACTAAGTATTCCATAAACCCTAATATGTTCTCAAATATTAAAAAAATACATTTTTCTAAGTCTATATTGAACAAATTATCCACATTTTTTACTTTCATCTAAAAATCTGGATACTAGAGATAACAGATAAGTAATAAGTAATAAAATATTTTGAGCAGTAAATATATTCATGGCTCATGATAATTACTATAACGTTAGGTTAGGTACTTAGGTTAAACGGAATAATTATGACAGAAACAGTTGCCTTGGAGCGTGAAATTAAATTGGAAACTTGTATGTAGGGATATTGCAGGACAGTATCTCAAGTGAGAAATTTAAAATTGTTCATACTTAAATATATGATTAACAATATTACTGAAAAATTACCTTTATAAATAAAAAAATCTCAAAACATTATTCTTTAAATCTTTATGGAATATGCTCCTAATCAGTGTCGGCCTGGCACACCAAAGGCCCATGGATCAATTTTTTTTTAAAGACCCCCAAAAATGTACATGACATTTTTACCAATATGGACCATAATAAAAAATATATATAATTTAGTATAAATACATAATAATTAATAATCATGAATTAATTTCAATATAAAAGCAATTTTACAACTAATTATTTTTGAAACAGTAAGAATTCTTTAATAATAAAACACAATTTTTATATACATAATTTTTTTAATTCATTAGACGAATAAGCTATTGTCTCAATCAGTTTTTGAGTACCTATTAATAGCTATATTTTTTTCTATAGCCATCAACATTAATGGTATAAGATTTATATAATATTAACATGAAGCCGAAGCGGTAAAAATCATTAATTTAAAAATAAACTATGAAAGTATTGAAACTACAAAACCATAAATAATAATTATTAATAACATAGAAACAAAATTAAGAAAACTAAAATTATATTTCCATTATAGAATTTCAATTTTGGAGACAAATCCATAAGCTATTATATAATAATATTATTTAAGTTAACTTTCAAAAGTAAATGTCTTATCTTCATCATTATTATATATTTATATATTATACAGGTATAGACGTATAGTATTGTAAATTAATACATTATATATATTTTTGTATGCAATATTTGCATGATCGCTGAATTTAACAGGGGGGCCTCTGCAGGATCGGACAAGCAGGGTCCTTGTGGCCTCATCCGAGCGCATTTTTTTTTAAGATGAAAGATAAAACCCAACTTAACTTGCAATAACGCATTTAATCCAAAAAAAATCTCCTCCAACTTGTTACTTTACAATGATACTATTATGCACTGCTCATATATAGGTAATGGGCAAGCATCTGATTATTGATTCAACTTTCAATTTCCTGGACCTCAAAAGAAAAATTGCTCCTAAAAATTAGGACTAAATATTTTGATAAATACTTTACGGGGTCCATATTCCCTATATACTATATACCTACCAAGAACAAAAAAATTTAAGACACTATAAAAAATAAAATAAAAAACGGAGGGGTCCCAGCCGCATTCGTGGCCCAGCGGCCATGGCCAGGCCAACACTGCTTCTAATGCATAAAATAAATATTAACCCAAATAGTATAGAAGATTTTAAGTGATTGAGATTTGAAATAATTTTATCACTTAATATGAATACTTAAATACAATGTAAATGAGATGGGAACAAAATGGTTTGAACAAATGATTATATAACATTTAAGCTGTTAGTTATAAATGTTATAATCATATACCCGAAATGTATAAAAAGTAAAAGAAACAATCTAGGTCATTTCTTTTAGATTAAAGTGCATGTGCAATCATTGTTTAATATGATTAGTAAAAAATTGGATTTATGATATATTTTCAACAAATTTATAATTTGTATAATTATAATAGTATGTACTATTTAGTATTTATTATCAATGTTAGTAAAACAAAATAGTTTTGTAAAAACGTCAACCTAAATTATATAAATTGTTTTAAAAATTGGGTACCTATTTACTATTTACACTAATATTTCTAATTAACAAAATCTTATATATACTAATACATACATTTATAATTATAAATTTAAATCTAAATACTTCAATATTAAAAATTGGGTAACTTAGTAAAATTGTTTGAAGTCTTCAAGAATCTTAATGAGTATCTTTACAGTTTAGCTACATTTAAAATTAGAAACATAACATCACGAGTTAGATACATTTAATTATATTAAAATGTACTGAATTTACCTTTAAGTTTACTGATATATTCATTGTTAGTTGGATGAATAGATGATAGTTTTGTATCAATCATTTTCATTTTGGAATTCACATATTTCATATCTTCTTCAAATTTCTAAAATTAATATTTAAAACTAATTAAATACAATCATACTTTTTTCAAATATATTATATTATTAAAATAAAATTTATAATAACCTTAATAGTTTCTGGCTGATCATCAAGGATCGAGTATGACATGGTCAATTAATAATTAATAAAATAAAGCACAGGAAATTAAATGTAATGCTTTAAATATTCTAGACTAATATTTAGACAAATATTTTGGAAACGACAAAAGGCCAGCATATCATAAAATGTAATTAATTATAAAAACGATAGAATTTATTCTTACGACACTTTAATACTTATAGACTATAGTATTCTAGTATAACAGTATAATAAAAGGTATATGATAAATTATAACTTTTCAAATATTAAAGAAAACGGCGCTTATCTTTTATCTTATCATTATATAGTATGTAACGAAAAGAAGAAAAACCGTTAATTATTCTGAAAAAACATTACCAATTTTTAATATTGTCAAACTGATAATTATTAATTACTGAATTAATGTTTTGAAACAATTTGCTAAAATTAAAATTCCATTATTAAATAATATATATGTATTTTGTAATTAAAATGTAACTGTTTTCTTGAGTAATAAATTGTAATTTCTTCCATGATCAAAATTGTTTACTATTTATGTGTACTTCATACTTAATACTTATCAATTATCATTACCTATTTCAGAAATCAGAATTCTGAATTCGCTATTCAGATCCAGTGATCCTACATTTTTCTAGATTTTATTTTCAATGTAAATTCGAAGTACTCACGTAAGTTAATGGCCTACCTTTCGTTGCTTGTTTATTTAATAGAATAAATTATATTTACATTTAACACTATTTAATCAAGGTAACAATTTATTATTTGCATAAGAATTATTACTTACTAGTGTATAATTTAAACCCTTTACTCTTAAATTTCTGAGTGTGTTATACTTATATTTATACAGTGTGTTATAGTATTATAAAATATGCGTATATATTCTAATACGATTTTACTATGAGTTAGGATATATATTTTGATGTCTATACATTAATTAGTATATGCTAACAAACTTTTAGATCTGTATCTTCATGTTGTAAATCAATGATCTCCTATTATTATTTTTAGAGGGTCACTATGAATTCAGGAAGTTTTTAGGGACAACTGAATTTTGTTAAATATGCCTTTCCAAAGAAAAAAAACATAAAATGAAAATTAATAAAAACTTTAATTTACTATAATTCTAATTTTTTTGTTTACAAACCAAATAGAGTTTATCTGTGAATTGCATGTGGTCTCTTACAAGTATAACATTATATAATGGTCTTTAATATTTGTTAATTTAGTATGAATAATTGATAACTTTCAGTACATATTGCACAGTAAAATGATCCAATCATAAACTTTTTTAGTAATATTATTAATTATTAACTTTACTATTACTATAATAATTTAGTATGCCATTGCATTCAAATAAACTGATTAATATTAAAATATTTGCATTTTGTTTTTGTAATCTACAGATATTTTATTCATCTATACCCGAGACCATGGACGATAAAGATGTCATTGATAATTCTGCTAAAACAGAAACAATTAAATCTGAAACTAATAATCCTGATCAACTAGCTACTTTAGAATTAAAAAATGAACCTTCTACAGTTGATCAAGAAAATAAAGAACCAATAACTGAACCCGAACCAGCACCGACATCAGAACCCGAACCAGAACAAATATCTACTGAGGATACTGATAAGGTCAAAGAACCTGAGAAATTAGAATTAGTTGCTGTAAAAACATCAGGGGACACTGAAAAAGTTGAAACCCCTACAGTTGTAGTTAGCGATCCAATACAACAAGACACTGTTGTTGATCAACCTACACCAATATCAGATCAATTATTAACAACATCTGATAATCTAATGGAATCTGCAGTTCCTACTCAAGATAATTTAATTGAACCCACTCAAGATCAAATTGTTCCAGTTAGTCAAGAAAGTTTAATAAAAGACAGTCAACAAGTTATTCCTGTTACCAGTGTAACCGATACAGCCTTGAATAATGATATAAAACTGGAAGATAACGGGGTTGATTTAGATCAACAATCAGTGTTAAGTATGAAAGATTCAGAATTGAAAGACTTGGTTATGAGAGAATTATCTGAATTTTTAACTGACGAACCATCACAAAATGTTGGACCTACCCTACTTGAAATAAAGTCAGAGCTTATAAAAAATGAAGATCAAATTAAAATTGAAAATCTTGAAAATTCTTTATGTAAAGTTGATAAGAATGATCAGAAAGAAGAGAAAAAATCTGAAAATGATATTGCTGACGCATTATCAACATTAGCAACTGCTGCTTTAAACCAGGCACCTCCTACTAATGGAACTGCAGAAGGTGTAATTTCAAAATCTATACAACCAACAGTACAAGTTAAACAAGAAGGACCAGCATGGTGTGATGTTGGTGTCATTAAAGGTACTACTTGCTTAGTGAAACAATTTTACTCGACTTCTACTACTGATGAACATGAAAATACTAGCTTAGATCATTTACCAGATTATACACATAAATTAAAAATTGATATTCAACCAGGCACAGCTTACAAACTTCGTATAGCTGCTATAAATACTTGTGGCCGTGGAGAATGGAGTGAAATATCTGCATTTAAGACCTGTTTACCAGGTTATCCAGGTGCTCCATCTGCTATTAAAATTACAAAAGCACCAGATGGTGCTAGTTTAACATGGGAAGCCCCTCCTACTAGTTCTGGTAAGATTTTAGAATATTCTGTTTGTTTGGCCATTAAAAGTCCCAAGGATATACCATACCAAAGTCCAAAACCAACTTCAACAAATTTAAATTTTGTTCGTGTTTATTGTGGACCTCATAATGCTGCTGTAGTTAGTCACGAGTCACTTGGAGCCGCACTGATTGATCGGACTAATAAGCCTGCTATAATATTTCGTATTGCTGCAAAAAATGAGAAGGGATATGGACCAGCTACACAAGTTAGATGGTTACAAGACAGCAATGTACCTGGATCAAATAAAAACCCTTCAATGAAAAGAGAAAAGAGTGTTAATCTTTTAACTGGGGTTCCCAAAAGGCCTAAAATGTAATAATTTGACACATTATAAATTAATATTCATATTATTTTATTTGAACCGACATTTTCCGAGATTTTATATAATAAAAATAATACTGTATTTATTTCAAATGTTCTAATTATAATTTTATATACACTTCTTATTAATTAATGTATAATATTATGTATTAATGAAATTAGTTTTCAAATATTAAAGAATATTATATTTTATTATTAATAAATAAACCAATATTTTGTTAATTGACCACTTAACACTAGGTATGAAAAATATGCAATAAAAGATATTTTTGTTCTGTAATATTTAATTTTTTGTAAGAGATTATTTTATAATTTTTACCATTAGACACCTAATTTTACTAGCTTTATATGTATGCTAGTAAATTAGTTTTTATTCAATTTATAATGTTGTATTGATCAATATGAATAGTAAATACTATATATATATATTTGCTTACTTAATTAAATTTTATAGCATGTATTATTTGTATCTATGTGTAATATGTTTGTATAGACAATTCATGAACATGGCCCAGAGCGTAATAAAAAATCAATCTTATTGTCTCTGAAAACATTTATTGACCCAAATGGTAGTAGTTTATTGAACATATCTTCTTAAGGTGAATAATTTTTAACATATTTTCCAAATACTGAATTTCAATAAATAATTTTTCATATAATTTGTCAAATGTTTTGTTAGCAAAATATTTGAATGTATCCACTGATCCATCTGTTAGGTTTAGTATTCAACTATCAACTGATGAACAAATAATATTACTATATACTAAATACAAATATGTTGCGTATTTCTAATTATATATAATATATGTAGTATATACAGAAGGTATAATTTTTAAAAGAAAAATCATAATTAATGGTTTTTATTAATCTTAACTTAATATTCAATTACTATTTTTATAAATATTTAGGATTCTTTCCAAGTAATAGTTGTAAATTAAATCAAAAAAGTAAAATGTTTATATATGGTCCATTAACAGAGGATTAGAAAATGACTCCTAAGAGAAAATTTGAATTTGTAGAAATATATGAAATAAGGGCTAAGATATTTCTGATTATTTTATTACATTATATTTTATTTACCTAAAGTTTTATGTTACCTAACAGAAAATGTGGATACATAATATAATCCTCATAAAACACTAACTGATAATAGTTTTTTGGTCTGATCTAAGGCTATTTAGTTAATAATAATCTCCCATAATTATTTGAGAGTATTTTTAATTGCCTACAATAACTAATTTATATCTATACAAAAGCCAAAAAGTAAAATGTAATAATTATTTTTATATTACCTATTTAAATTAATTTTATTAGAAGCAAGTATATACTTGAGCAATTTTAAAGTCTTAATCAAAGTTATCTTAAACCACATTATCCAGAAAAACATTTTTAGCATTTTTCCTCTAAAGTAGGAACCAGAACTTTTTTTTATTATATTTTTTGGCTGTAATATGTGAATATTGGATATGCGTCAATTGTTCGTCGAAAATAGTTCGTGTGGAAATTGTTCAAATACGAAAATTGTTTGTGCCGTGCATGATACATTGTTCGCATGTTCAATATATTGTTAATTCAAAATAGGTTCACTGTTTACATAACATTAAAATATTTTTTATTACTATATTTTTTTTTTTTTTTATAAATATACTTAATAATACATACATAGCACATAGGTACAAAATAAAATACAATGTAGTTAAGCATTTTTCCCCGTTTGTCAATATAAAGGTACATAATTTTTATATTTGGAATTGAAAATTGTAAGCGACACCACGAAGATAATTAATTGTTATACGGTTATTGTAATCTGCAGATTTTTTTTTCAAATTCTTACTTTTATATTGTCAAATTTTTTTTGGTGATTCTTGACCCGAAACATACTGATGAATTTTTAAAGTACCTATTATTTTGGAGCGCATGTATAAATCTCCAAATTAATGGATATTTGGTTTGAATTAAATGTAGACGAAAAACAATTGTGCCATCCTTCAACTGAATTATTATTATTAGGTTCATTGAAGGCCTGGCACTACTATAAATAAATAAATAAATATTATAATAATATTATCATAACAGTTCCATGTACACTAATGGGGATAGTTGGATCTCTTCTTTGGCCTCTACGACTACCTAACTATTTAACTACCATACTACCTAAAGTAGTTGAAGTAGTATTTTATTTATTAATTGCCGTGTAGATTATGAAATATATTACATGATAATGAAGTCTTATTTTTTTTTTTACTAACAATTTATCCGCAAACAATTATCTTATTTAAAGAAAAAAAATAATCCTTTATAATTTGGTGACATATATAGTATCCACCATGGCACCATCGCCACCATCAATACAATATCACAGAATATAACAATATTGAGAGTTGAGAAACAGTGGCGTAGCCAAAGGGAGGGGGGGTGCTAAAGGGGCTATTGTCCTTTCTTAATTTAAATATGAAAATTGTCTAATAAATTTTAATTACATATTTAAAATAGTAAATACGTACGGCAAATTAACGTTAATGTTATCAATACTTTTATTTTGTTCTTATTTTTGATTTTTGATAACTCAATTTAAAATTATTTACCCCCCCCCCTCCCATGAAAAAATCCTGGCTAAGTTTTTGAGTCAAGACTAGCAAGGTAAATGGTGCATACTGCATGACTGGGCGCCTGGCCAAAAAAGAAGAAATAAAATGCATTTTTTTCATATAGACAATTTCTTTACAGAAGCACTCTTTATTTTAGATTACCCGGCCCGTATCGTTAATATAGGAATGACTGGTTGCCATAGAATGAAATATCAAACGTTTTTATAATTTAGCGGTTGAAAGCGCTGAACTGAACGCTTACCAATTTATATATACATATATATTACAATATTTTTCCGTTGCATATAGAATTGGCTCCGACTTGTGCTACCATTCGCAACTGTTATCGGTAAAACATAGCTTTGGCTCACCGGACAACCCCCGGCTACCAACGATAGTCGATAAGGGCATCAAGGGTTCACGAGCCACCAAAAACGCGGTGCACGCACTCACTGCTAGGTCCCAGCGACAAGTGGGGAAACACTGGCAAGCTCGACGGGTCACCCGAAGTGCCGTATTTCGCTTGCCATTCCCAACGCCTTCTGTGTACGCGAACAAACAGGACAACACGAAGTGAAAGGCCGACTTCGAATGTCTACATCCATCAACGTGAAACATTCGCCTCGGCGGTACGAAAATGCCGACTGCTTCGAGCTGAAGGACCTTTCGTCGTGGGATCGAAGTTAATCGTACATTTGTACGTAGCTGTCAACGGTCGCTTGTTCATTATTCACCACTACCCTGCACGCAGGACATACCCCTGTCCGTGATCTGCGGACGCCATCTACTTCGGTCGTTACCGGCTGCAAAACCGCAATGGGTCGAAACAGACGTGGGGATTAATCCATGTCGGTTCGGTTAGCCGCGATTTCGCTAAATATCGTGTGAAGCAGTGCTATCTATTGACTAAATTGAGTAGCCGTCCCCTATTGAAAGGTTGAAATTAAGTTTAAGAGATGGCAGTTACGTTACCTTCTGGAGGTCCGATTATCCAAGTTAAACGAATAAGTATGTAATAATAATCGTGTAGTCATCGGCGACGATGAGAATAAGAAAAGTGTCGAACTACATATATATATATATACATAATACATATATTATATATACCTGCATTAGTATATCTAATTATTAGTATTAACATTCCACATTTTATGAATAAATATAAAAATGTAACATTAAAGTATGCTATAATTATTGGTATAATTAAAAATGTTATCGAACAGTATATTATTCTAGATTGCAATAGTGACTCGAGGTACAATGTCGTTGTATCGTGTTACGTCAGTTGTGTGGAAAACACAGATTGAATATACTCAAATTCCACTGTTGATACCGTGAGACGTTTTATCTATAGCTACCACATTGTTACCTAAAATGTAATACGTTATAAATACCTATGTAATGTCTACATAGGTATACTGTGACACTGTGTGTGTAGGTATCTCTAAACAGTAAATATTATATGTAAAAACAAGACAAGACATCGATCGATACATTTTGAACCCCAGTTAATGAAAGGTATTTACCAAATTTTAGTAACTAAAAACATAGTACGTATTCTAAATTATAATATTGTAATAATATAAACATATTCGTTGTAATATATCACGTGTTGATAAACATCAAGTCAAAATTACACTATCCTTCCAATAAAAAATGTTGGCTTCAGCCTGCCCGTTTAGTGCAAAAGTTCTGGCGCTGTCAATGTATTTAAGAGGACGCTACACTCGTATTTTATGTTTCTCCGTCTTACAAATGTGAATCGCACATTTAATTTAATAATAATTTAATTAAATCAGTTTAATTTATCGATCTACCGATGGTCTTATGCGAATGTCAACCTCTGCATCTGTAATGTTATAGTTAGATCGCTCCGGAGATCAGTCAAGTCGGTGGAAGGATATAACTATATATAAGCGCCAAAATTAGATGTAAAAATAAAACCGTATCGTACAAAAGCGCTAAAATTCTAGGTTTTTGATATTCCTAATTAATCAGATTTTCAAAGTGTTCCTCACCTGACTGTAAACAAGCTTGAGCTTTAAATATAACACTTTGTGTAGTCCTTTGTTTTAACTACCGATATTTGATTCCAAGAAAATTAAAATGATAAACATTAACAGCGTATAACTCTGCAATAATTATAGAAAATATGAAAACCAAAATTATCTAGAATCTAGGTATTATTCAGCAAAATAAAACACAAACAAAAATCCCGTATTAAATATTAAATTATTTGGAGTAATAAAAGATTTATTTTTAAAAATTCTAACTTTTGATAAAAAAATATTTACTTTTTTCAATTTAATAATAATAATTTGCATAATTTCTGGTTTAATTGTGTATGTTAGTTGATAGGATAATTAAATAGTTAAAAAAAAAAAAATTATGTTAAAACGTTGAATAGTTTTGGAGAAACATAAAAAAATGCATGGTAGGTTTTGATTAAAAAAAGTTAAATTGCACATAACTTAAAAAATAAAAAGCTAGATACCCCTCTTTAAAGGATATTTCTTCATCATTTTAAGTATACTTTCGTATAACGTCAGCCGGCCACTTGTCCCTGGAACACATTATATAATATTGAATCTTATCTATTTTTCAATTTCATTAGGTACCTCCTTATTTTTCAAAAAATGTTGGCTTGCGATGTCACGATGAAAAAATGTATTTCAGATTTGGTTCACCGTAAAAAAAAGGTTGGAAATCTCTGATTTAGATCATATACTATATACAATATAAATATGATATAAAGGGTAAAACATATTTATTAAAAACATATTCAATTAATTTGAAGAATAAAACAAATATTTTTTCTAAAAATACTTGTTTAGGTACAGACTACATTACTGCAGATTACATGTCTTATAAGTCCTACAAGCCTGTAGCCTAATCTAAAAAAATTAGAAAAATTATTTACGCTTGAATATAACGTACATAGACATTGATGTATGTACATATAAATCAAATCGACTGAATCTAATACATAATAGTTTTTAAGAAGCTATGTAATATTGTATTCACAATTGTTCTGAGTAAACAATTTGAATATTATATACTTAAAACCAGAAACATTCGCAGTCCATAGACACAGGTAATAATAGATTCTACAGTCTGGAAGGTCTGACAAGGTAGACACCTTACAGTAGACGAGTAGACAACTGTAGTCATATATTATAAATTCGTGATCTTAGAGAATACGCTTGGCCTTGTAAAATATAATATAATGTACATGTACATGAACTATAATCTCATCACGATTTCTGGCGTATCGCCGAATATTAGCGTAAAATTATTTAACAAATATAATTGTATACGTATCATAAATACGTTAATAAATCATTTAGCATATTTTATAATTCTCGTATTTTTCTTTCTTTAATTAAAAATACATAATCTGTATACTTAGGTATTTTTATTTTACCACAAGCGTATATGAACAATATGCTGTGGATTACATGTAATTGACTGATAAAAAGAAGTCGCCCAGTGGTGATATATTTATAATTCTCTATAATTCATCTATTATTTATAAATTAAATCAAATAGGACGTAATTTAGGTCTTGGGTGAGGTTATTCTGAAAATTTGAATAGTCACACACACACACTATAGTTATTCCTGATGTGGCGGTAGGTACCAATGACGATGACGTAGGTTCGATGAAGGTTTCGAACAATATTCCTCCAAAACGTTCTTTAATTTTTTGTTTTAGTTATTTTAAATTCTTGGGGCCTAATAAAATATTTTATAATATATTTATTTTTAAATGTCGTATTTTCGAACTCCCCGCAATTTTCCAGCGTATAAATCCCTAATTAAATAAATAATGTACCAATTATTATATAGCTTAGCATTTAATTTGCTCAAATAAGAATACATTTGATTTTATTAAAATTTAACTAATTTAAGGCACTTTAGTCTAGTCCGTTGGTATTTCTTGAATTTTAGTTTAATTTAGTTTATTAACCTATAATGTCCAAGAAACATTATTTTTAAGAATATTTTCAGTCTGAAATTTGTTAATTGAAATAATTATTATAATACCCATCTACGTGGAAATGTCGCATGTGGCCATATAATTGAAGTTGAACGTAAAAATAAAATTGATAAATAAATATAACTATTACTATACTTATTTATTTGTTTATTTATACGTTAATGTATAGTATATATTAATATGGCTATATTATTTAATTGTATATGGTATTGACGTTAAGTTTGGTTTTTCTTACACTTTAAGACCAATTTTTATTATTAAAAAAATTATGTTTACACGATAACGCATATTGCATTATTTTGGACTAAATAATAATAATGACGTACCTAACTGGTGTTCTATACAGCATGTCAACACATTTCGTTAGGTCTTTCCATTTTCCAGCCCCCTTATATTATCAAGTGTCTGCCATGACACAAATACACCTATGTTATTATAGTAGGTAATACATATATTATTATGTATGCATTAAATTATTAATATTTAGATAGAAAATCGTTAGAAAACATATCTATTATTGATAAGTATTTTCAATAATGTATTACTATTGTTGAGTCATATGCGTTAATCATTAGTATTAAACTGATAAACATAAACATAATTATTGACTATTGTTATACTCATAAGAGTCATAACTATATTAAATCGGCCATAAAACTGATTACTTCTCACTATTATTAATGATAAATATTTAACATTTGTAACGTCATGACGCTGCCAATGAGTCGATTTTATTGTTCAGCCATTTTATCTTATATCCCAATATTATATAATATTATAATGTACATAATACATATAATATACAATTATATATAATTTATTATTATAAATTATAATACCATATTACTATATTAGTCTAGAGATAAAAGATGAAACTGTTTCCAATTTTCAATTAGATGCATTTAGTCATTTTAATGATTAATGAGTTAATTCACAATTTACACTTTTGTTTTCAATTCATTTTTTAACTTGCACCTTCTTCAACACCTGAACACCTGGTTTGAACCCAAATCATAAATCCTTATTGTAAATCGAATCCATAATTTATATTACAATATATATACAATAATAATAATAAGTAGGGATTATATAAAGGTAGGTTAGATTAGGTTAATTTGTACACAAGTACACAGACTAGAAAAATAATAAAATACGGAGATTATTATTATTGAAATGACTGAAAAATAACTTAAATAAGTATTTTATTTAATTTTATTAATTTATTATTAGATACATGGCTTCAATAAAAATAATTATTTTGTTTGTGGTTAAATTTAATCTTCATATTTATCATTCCTACTAAGTTTCTATTTAAATATTACAGACAATTTTATATCAGTCAACAAATAATTAATTCTTCACATCACATACACAAATATAATATAATTTATCTGATTATTTTTGTAATGCTTATCGGTTAATATTTAAAAATATTTGATAATTTTTTAGAGTTAATAAAATTGGCAACCATTACCTAATATTTAGATCCGGAAATGTAACACGTAGTCAAGCTTAGATTATTTAGTTGTGTAATATTTATTATATGTATACCTATCTATGAATATTAAAAACAACTTCTGAAAGTTACGACACTTTTGTTTTGATATAGCATTTATTTTTTAGTTGAATGTAATGTATCAGCTTTAAACGAAGTGATGGTACAATTTATGTACGCCCATAAAATAATAGTATTACTCCCCGGTTTTCCTACCTTAGATCCGGTCCTGTATACACAAATAATATTGTGATACGAATCAGGCCCGGATTCAGAATGATGATCTGGGAGGTACGAAGAGGCTGTTTAGTTTATAACGTATGTACATCCCACAAAAAGTATTGATCACAAGAGTATCACGTATTATTTAATTTCTTTTTTTTCATAGTGATGTCAAAAATCCGAATAATTCGAATACTTTATTTGAAAATTTCACTTTATAAAGAAAGGTTGTAAAAATACCTATATAAAATGTATAGTTTTAAGTTTTACTGACTTAAATAAAACGTAGTCTAAAACTTAAAAATTAAATAACAAATATTTAAATTTTAAATAATTAAGCAACAAGTTTTAAATAACCATATTATTCGGATATCCGAATTATCCGAATAGTAATTAGTATTGGAATCCGGATATTATAGTGACACCACTAATAAATATAGGCACATTTTATTTATTTAGATACCTCTATTATTTTCAATTGGTGGATTATTATATAAGTTTTTCTAAAAAAATAGTTAAGTGTGTTGTGTGTCTTAGCGGCGGGAGGAGAGGGCTGTCTTATGTGGGATACGAGCCACCCGTTGTTAAAAATCCATATTCGTTATGGTCAAAGATTCACTTATGATTGTCGTTGCACTTTAGCAGACACGATAAATCGTGAATAAAATTAAGTAGAGAAACCGAACTTTGTAAGTACCTATAGGTTTATACAAAAAAAAAAATATTAAAATATCACACCCAGGCAAGTTTATGCGTATCCCAGACGGCGTGTTGACGATTGAAAAATGAAATAAATCGAAACGAACAAACAACAATCATAATCATACAATAATAATAATGTGTCGTGTGACATCTTATTTAATATTTATCATTAATGTGTCCGGTAATAATATTAAATCGTATCGTGCCGAAGCCGACGATTTGTTATCGTCAGTGCCACATGACTACGACTTACACGAGCACAAGAACCCCTCGTTAATATTTAACGCGTCACTTTATCGTTTTCGAACAGTTTATCGACATTTTTGTTATTGTTAGTATAATAATAATAATAATAATAATAATACATGAATATTGAAACGTTCGGAATTCTAGTTCGGGTCATGGCGAAGTTTTTGTTGTTGTTGTCCGTTGTTAGTGTTTTTACTGGCTAATGCCTCAATGCTTATGCCATCGTCGGACCATCGGACTGTCCGAGCTGTTTTCGGTGTCCGACCAAAAAAAGTCCTTGACGGCCGCCGTTTTTGTATTGGTTAGCCTGTAAAATACTGGTTATATTATAGTGCTGCCGCATTTGTCCTCGACTCCGTCCCCCCGCTTCCCGCCACCGCGTACTTCATCGTAACTTGCCCCCATTCATCAAGTCACCCATCGCCATTGCAGCTGCTGTAGTAGTTGCCGTCGCCATTCGCGATTCGCCCAAGCGCCCTCGTCTGCCCCGTCCCTCATCGTGTGAACGTCTATCTTCTCCGACCGTTTCTCTTTTCTCTTTAGTCGTTTCAGTTTTTGGTGTCGTACTGTTGCTCGTTGCCCGTTTTTTGTCTACGCATCGTTGTCCGACATTCGTCAGTTTCGACTTTCACTCGTTTATCGTTCCCGTTTGCTACTTTCCGTTTTATTATTTTTTTTAATAACAAATAATACTACATAATTCATTCACGCGTTTGTCCCACAGGTTGGTATGTTCACTAAACCGTTTACTTACTGTTATCTACGAATAACGATTTACATAATAATTTGTTATTGTTTATTACGCACACAGACATTTCGTGTAAATTATGTGCATCATGATCCATAAATAACGAATACACCTACAAATAAATTATATTTTGAAAATAATAATAAAAAGTATTTTATTAATAACTTGTTTTTTGTCCGTTTTTTTTTCCGCAGACTGTGAATCGAAATCATATACAATGGCAATCAAAGGATTAACGCTGTTGGTGGTGGCTTTTGCGTTCTGCAACTGTGTGGTTAAGGGTGAGTGTTGATTAGCAATTGGATGTCTTGATTATAAAAAAAAACCAAAATAATATGTCCATATACTTACACTTAAATGTTAAATATTAATTGGATTTAACTGTAATTATCCTTTATTGTGCCTCGTTCGAATTGTTTGTTTGTTTATTTGACTATGAATTGACGACAAAAGCCATCAGATATTTTACAATTTATTTCTATGAACGTTTATTATAAGCACAAATAAAATAGATTTGATTGTTAAATCCTCTTCAGTGTTTGGAATGTTTAATAGAAATTAATTGATCTCATAAACTGTAACTCTGTTAAATTATCATTACATAATTGAAAAAATAAAATAAATTTAAAGTTGATAACAATTTAAAATAAAAATAAAAATTGTTTACGTTACTTTTAGAATCAAACACAATTATAGTCGTATTCTTTGAAGTAATAAAGGAATTTTTTTCCTGATATTTATATACTCATCACAACCAAAAAAAATAAGTTTCTTTCAATATCTGCTTATTTAGTTGCCTAGTGCTGATGAGGTTACCAACTGTATTGTTATTTGAGGGACATCTATTTTTTTATGTTATCAGGTAGGGGGTAAGCAAATTATTGGTATTAATTATTGTTTTCAAATTTGTCATTCCAATTTCCAAGGTCATTTTATTGACTGATGGGTGTCAATTACTGTTAAGTCAGCTACACCTTACACTTAATCTACAGTCAACAATAGTCATTATTGTTTTATTTTTTAATTAAACTATATTAAATAATATTGTATTGTTAGCTATATATATACATAACTTAGTTCATTACATACCTATTGTTAAAGTTATTACCTATTTATATTTTTTTTAACAGTGAAAGAGTCATAACTGTAGAATTGTGATTTTTAAGACTTAATTACAATTCACTTATTACTTGATAAAAAAAGATGTTGTTTTCTGTGTAGTGTGTAATGACTTAATAAATTCAATTAGAAATTTTGATGAAAACTGTAAATGTTAATTTTTTATTAATAATTGATACCAATGTATTTTTATAAGACTAGGTTAGTTAATCAAATGCTTAATATTTAAATAAAATATTATTTACGAGTAAAAAAAACCAAGTTGTATTCTTCTTGTTATAACAGTGAAACTAGAGTTCAACAATATTATTGTCAATTATTACAAAATTAGAATTCAATTTTTGTATTAATTTTATTTACCTAATTTATTTATTATAAAATTAGTGTTGTGGTCATAAGACGAATATGGAGTTGCACAATGACTATATACTGTAATCACTAATATTATTTGTTTATTTCAGGATCAAATGATTGTACTTTGCCTTGGTTAGTGGATAACAATCCATTTATTTCTAAGGTTGAATCTTTTTCTATCAATAGATGTCCTACTCCTATTATTGGCGATCAAACTAAAGAATATTGCTGTTATAATACTGACGGAAAGGTTGAATGTTGCAATTTTCAAGAATTTATGCTTTTTGGGTATGTGTGAATATATTATTTTTGTTTATTTTTAAATTTTAATTACTTTTATATTTTTCAGATTGATTTGTCTCATTCCAATTCTTATTGTCTTGCTGATTCTTTCATCCATTCTCAGTTGCATTTGTTGTTTATTGTGCCCATGTTGCGCTATTTACAAACGTAGGCAATCTGGCAGTAAGTAGTACTTTAAAAAGTGGTTAAATAGTTAATCATGATTAAAATGATAAACTAGTTAACTAATAATTATAACTAATTACAAAGCCATGTATATTATCATGTTTAATAGATATTTGTTTAATTACCATTAGAAGTATTGATATTTTTAAACATTTATTTATTTGTAATATCATTTTAGTTTTGTAGTTCTATTTGCACAGCTTCTTCTAGTTAACATTTTTTTTCATTGTGCATGTTCTATAAATATAAATTAATTAATATCTCTTAAACATTTGAAACCTGTATTTATTATATTAATGGTTTAATAATGTTCTTTAATTATATTTATTAATTATCATTAAAATAATTAAAGAATATTATTTTAATAAATATAGTTTAATATTTAATCATATTATGAAAATAAGTTTTATTCTTGTTAAAATAACCTAAAGCAAATTTATAATAACACACCTTTCTAAACTATAGTATTCTGCAAAACAAACAAAGAATGCCAAATATCTAGTATTGCATGATTCACTTTTTTAATACTTGCACCATAGTAAAGCAAAATAATATTTAGTATATAACATTTGTATTAAAAAATAATATTCAACATTTTTCTCTGTTAAAACTTAGTAAATTGTAAAAAAAAATAATATAATGCAATATATCAGCTGCCAATATTGAATATATTATTTTTAGATTTTATACATTAAAATTGTTGATGTTCAATTTTACATTACAGTTTCTTTATTTAATTTTTATTTTGAAACCAGTTAAATTTTTCTAATTCCATATTTATAAACATTTATTATTTGATTTATAGATGTTTATTTTAAATTAAATTTAAAAAAAATGTATTATGATAATAATTTGGTTAATATTAATTGAAAGAACATTGTTAAATTCAACGTTTGAATATTATTTGCTATAATGTGCTATAATAGTATTTTGAAAATGCATGTAATTGTGTCGGTTGTGGATTTCATAATTCCCGTAAATAAAAACAGACTACAATTGAATGCATTTTCACAGGTTGTGTTTAAAAAAATATTACTGCAGGGGTACTTGTTCAACCGCTTTCAACCAATTGTGTCATTATAGAAGGTATGCCATCTATAATATCCAGTCATGGATCCTATTATGCTTCAGGTATAAATTTTATTTATTTTATTTTGTTTCGTTTATTCTCATATATAAGTGATAATTCCTGGGGGGCTTCCCATCTTTGTCTGTTCAGATCAAACCATCCTATAAATTGATTTTAGTTATGATCACAATATTGCTTTACCATGTTAAACTTATTCTAATTGAATAGTATAGGGGAAAAATTATGCACTACAATTTTCTAATTCTTGAAATAATACAGTTGATTTAACGAAGTAATGTTATTGATAACTTGATTAAGGAAATCGCTATTCTAAGTTCCATGAAACTTATGAAAAAAGCAAAATTTACTATTAGTGTATGTTGTATCAGTAGTGGTGTTTTTACGGGGTAGAGGAGTACTCCGAGGATTTATGATTTAGCAAATAAGAATAAAAAGCTTGATTTTATTTTATAATTTGACTATATTTATACATATAAATATATAACATAATAAAACAAAATTATCAACACTAAAGATATTTTTAAATTTATACTATTAACTCATGTATTTATTATTAAATATTTTTTTCAGCTTCAGCAGGTTCTACACCTTTAATACCTAATGAGTACCCTAAACAATACTATTAGTTAAAATATTTAACTAATGAAATTAATTTATTAATATCATGTATGATTTTATAGTATGTTAAGTATCTGATAAATTTACTAAAAATATGTTAAGTAATTTAGATGTTAATGTATTTAAAAATGAATAATACATGTTGACATTATGTTTATTTAAAAAAAAAGTACACTTATTAATTGTAAAACTTCAAATGCATTTTTCATGATTTTGAATCTAATATTGTGTAAAGTATTATTTATTATTACATATTATATAATGTTTTATTTAAATTGATATTTTTTTCATTATGGACTATTTAAATTTAGTTTTTTATTAAGATATTTTTTTTACACAATCAAATATAATTATATTCATTTAAAATAAGTTAATAAGCTGCTGACATTGATGTATATTCCTTTTTTATATATTAAATACATGTAATGTTAAGTACAAATCTGTTTTTATTTACATTCTTTTATTATTGTATCAATTTAATAATTTAATATTATGAACTTTTTAGTTTAAACTTTTATAATATTTAATTAAAAACCGGTGCCAAATGCATTTAAAATAATAGTCTGGATGTCAATTAATTTATTTTGCTACATTAGTTTTTAACACAATTGTTTTTTTTTAATTGGTTGAATATGTAAAACTTTTTATGCTGTTTTATTGAGAATAAACATTATAATGTCTGATAGCATATTTTTAATTATTTTAGTTATTTTTTTTGTTATATATTATAACAAAGATTATTTTCACATATATGATTAAAACATCATTCTGTGATTATTGAACAATAATAAGAGTATAATATTATGACCATTATGAAACCAAAATCATTTGTGAAGATTGAAAAGTACTTAAAATATGACTCTTTTTTTATTCTATTTTTATACAAAACAAACAAAAGTATTTGATAAAATGTTATAAAACATTAAAAAAAATAATGATATATAGATTTATAGATTTATTAACGAGTAACTATATTGATTTCTAGGTAATCTTACTTTGGCTTCTTGATGTAAAAACTGAGTGTTGCATGGATCTTAATATGGTTTTTAGCCATTTGTTTTTGATTGAGAATCAAAATATAAATGAGTTTGAAAAATGACCAAAATATAACTTATAATTTGTAATTACTAGGGTCCGGATTTCTATGCATTTACATATTTGTAACGAGTGTATGCAATTCGACAGGAGTAAGAAATGTGAACAATTTGTGTGGCATATAATGCATAGAAAAAAGTTTATTTTGCATATAAATGCATATTTTAGGGATGAGAGCATATTTGAAGAATTTGGCATAATCAAGCATATTTTGTAGATAATAGTTAATTAAACCAATTATTTTATTTCCATTTCACCATGGAACTAGATTTATGAGTTCATGAGGTATTTTTGGAAATAAATTATTTCCTGTATCTTATATTTTTGGATATTTTGTATTAAAATTATATCTCGTTTATCGCAACGTAGTCATTAACAACAACGAAGACCAGTTATATTCAAATTTCCTTACATATAATTATATTTTTACTCTTATATTGTGTAAGCACGCCGTCTCGTGTTATCGTGCATTTAGTCAGTATCTAATCGGCACGCAGTAGTCGGCAATCACCTATAAATATAATTTCGCATTCCGTATACATAGGAATTTGTTAATAATTTTTCAAGTTTTTCGTACAATCGTGAATTTTAAAATGCCGAAAATTCGTTATAAACTTTAATAAAACAATGGATTGCATTGTATAATAAAACAGATCACACAATTTTTACTACTGATGATTCTGTAGTGTTTTGTCAGTTGTGTGACAAAAAAATTTCAAATACAACACCGCTTTACATAATAGTGCTTTAAAATGTAGAACAAATGATAATAAAAAACGATTATTTGTATTGGATCTAAAACCCAAATCTAGCAACATTTTTAATGAGCATCTTCGTTCAGCTTTGATAGTCGGAATACCACGGAATAAACATCAAATTCCAGAATTCAAATATATTTTGGAGAAGTATACAGGTAAGCATATTCCCGATGAAAGTGCATTGAGAAAAAATTATCTTGGTCCATGTTATAATAATGTTATTATTGCAATCTGAAAAATAATTGGTAACTCAGATATTTGGATTGCTGTTGACGAAACAACTGATACAAACGGCCGGTATATAGCAAATTTATTAGTTGGCATTTTAGAATATGATACATCAAATCAACTATATCTCTTGGCATGTAAAGAACTGTCTAAAACAAATCATTCCACAGTATATCGTTTTATCAATGATAGTTTAAAAATATTATGGCCCGCAAAGGGAAACTATGAAAACTTAAGATTGTTTTTATCAGATATAACGCCATATATAAACGCATATATTTTGGGTAAGAGCATAGTTTTGCATATAATTAAAAAAATAAGTGCATATCAAGTGTATATTTAAAGGTTTTTTGATGCATAAATGCATACTATTTTAAGCTTTTTTAGTACATACAAATCCGGATCCTACTTATACTCGCCATCGACTTTGAATGTTCCTTTTCTTCTAATGCTTTAAAAGAAAATCCATAAAAAATGTTTATATGATTGGACAATGTCGTCAGTGGATATTTAGCTTTATAATTTTTATATTTATATACATTGTATAAAGACAATAGACATAAAAAATATTAAAAGAATTTGAGGAAGTTTTGGTAGACAATATATATTATCGACAGAAGCGCTTATGGTTTTTTTTTTTTTTTGGTATTTATTTTCAATATTTTTCAGTTTTTTTAACATTTTTTACTTAAAATGTGTTGTAACAACAATTTATTATAGTTATATAATTATAATTATTATGTATAAATAGCATGTAATCAATTAAGTCTTCGAAAATTTTTCTTTATGAATTTGAAACTACAAAATAATTTGTACATTTTTGAGATTTTATAAATTTTATCAAAATTCTAACTTTAAATGCTTATTAAAGAATATTGTAACTATAAATTTTCGAAATTAATTACCTATGAGGAACTTTGTACTACATTTTCTAGTATTTTTAGTATTAGTAGTATTTTTATCATGCAAATAATTTTTAATCGACATTTATAAAATAAAAAAACTAAAGAAAATGTCTTATGCCTACAAATAGCTCAAAAATAATTAAAATATTATCGTAAATAAAAAAAAATAATATGAACATTTTGTAAAAATTTAAAGTATTTACGGTTATTTGTTTTCATGCTACATAAAAAAAAACAAAATCGATTTTATCAAAAATAAAATTTGCTTAAAAATGTCTATTTTTCTTTAATTTTTTGTTTATTTTTCTCGATTTTGAAAATAAGTACCAGCAAATTTTAAGTTTGACTTCTCTAAAATACAAAATAAATCTAATTTGATATCTAAAACCATATGTCATATATATCACACATGACATGATATTATTTTTATAATTATCATGTACTTTTAACCTCTGATTTTTGTACATCGGTGACCGGTGTACTTCAACAAATTCAATGATAAATTATTTTACCATTTGTACCTATATAATATAGATATACTACATGAGATGAAAAATGATTTTGAGTGAAGACAGATCTTTATGTACGAACTCTGTTGCAAACCCCTACAATATTAGTTAGTTAGTATTACACAATACACACACACACACACACACACACACACACACACACATATATATAAGCATAATTATAAATGAATCTCTCTTATGTATAGTTCTAAGAATTGACCGCTCAATGGGACTGGGTAATAAAGAAAATGCTGACATAACCTTTTTGGTAATGACAGCATACCACTGTACCAGGGTTAACACTGTTAGCAGTAGTGCCAAACAGTATGAATTGTCAGAACCTTATTTGAATTCAGACTGTCTTCAGAATCTCTTGTTAAGTTTTAATAAATAAACACTTGTGCATAGATTTTTGTCCATGTTTTTGCAAGAGTACCGTCCTTATATTATGTTAAATCTATGTAAGTATACCAAATTGTTATGTGCTTTGGTACGCATATAACAACACAATAATTGAAACCTTTAAAAATATATATATATATTTGTTCACTACATTGTTTTTTTATTTAATTTTAATGGAAACTTATGAGAAACAATGCATTTAATTTTCAAATCTTATAGGAATAACACTGTAATCAAATGTATTTTTAATTACAAAATAGTTTTTGGTTTTGTAGATTTTGTCAAAATTTGAAATGAAAATACTTATACAAAAAAAAATAACAATGTGTTTTTGAAAGTTATAATTTCTGTATAAACAACTTATGAGAAGCCTTTTGTTAAATTCTCAAGATGTTTACTCAAAAACAAAAATTTTATCATACATTAATCAAATGAAAACTAAGTAAAATCAACAATTAAATGATAAATAATGTCTATAAATAGCTGAAAAACAGCTAAAATATTGCTATCATGTTTTGGAGTGTACTGTCTACTGTGTACACTTATAGACATATGTTAACATTTTCAATTGTGTTTTTAATTACAACAAAAAAAAAAAAAAACAAAATAAATTTATTAAAATAATATTTAGTGTAAATATTCTAGATTTATCATGACAACTTTGAAACCTTTATAAATAAAAAAATGTGATAACATTATACTATTTTTTAAATCATGGTACCTTATGAAAAATAGAAATCTTATTCTAAATTTTCAAGCTCAAGTTTTAAGTTTAAAATAAAAGTTTAATGAAAGTATATTTTAGCGAAAATTACTCTTAAAGTTTGAAATTCTAATTTAAAAAATAATATAAAACATACCTATGTAGAATTTTTGGTTCCACTACCATTTTTAGTAAAAAAATACAAATAAAATAAACTAATAAACAAAAATCAATCATACTATTCATACTATAAATTTATAACAAAATCGGTGAAGACTTAAGCAGTATTTTAAAATGTATAATACCGACTTACAAATATAATTTTAAATATGAAACAAGTTCAACACATTTTTAAAAAATTTTATAGTTCAAATTAATTTTCTTTCGCTTTTTTAAAATAATAATATACAGTTTCAAAGAATAAAAAAAAACTATCAGTTTATTCTTCAATAAGTTAGGTACTATAAAAGAATAAACATTTAGAAAATATACAGAGCTAATAAAAACCCTGTACCTATTATTTCCTTTTTATAAAATATAATTGTTGTTGTTTGATTTGTTAATATCGAGAAAATGAGATGCTTCTTGATTGCCTTCAGCTATCCTAAAAAAAATAATTAAAAAGTACATATTATATTTCGTGAAAAAAACGAAATCTATTTTATGTATTTTTAATTCTCATAAAGGGGTGTACCTAAATGGTGTTGTTGGTCGTTGGATTTAGAAAATTACTTTTATATTTTTCACAACAACCAAAGACTTAACAAATTAAAGAAATATAGTATAACTGGAATATAAAATGTTAACAATATTGGGATTCACCTTGTTTGTTTATTTTCTACTCAATATTAAAATGTTCAATATATTTCCAGAAGAAAAAAACTATAGGTTTTGTTCAAACCATCATAATTAAAAATTAAACTTTTTTAAAAGATATAGGTACCTATACTAGTATACTACTTACGTGTAATCATGATATAATTTAATAATAATATAGATGAAAATTAACAGGTGCATTTAGAATTTATCTTGATGGTTTCTACATAATATATCGCGTGTTCAATTTTAAAGGTAACAAGAAATCATCGCATTTTCAACGCTCTATCTTAAGTGGGTTGGAGCACTTCATATTTATTGGCATAATTATTTATCGATAAATTCCAATGATATTTTTTTATAAATTCGATATAATAATAAATACATCGGGTATAGTTTTAATCAAAATAAATTTTAATCATTATAATTTATTATAATACCTATAATTACGAATTACCTAATTTAAAACTTTCGACTGTCCTAAAACTGTCAATTTTGAAAATATCAAAAAACTGTAACAATCAAAGATGCTCAGAAAAAATAAAGCAATCCAAATTCAGTATCAAAAATAGTGGTTCCTATTCAAAATAAATTTTTTTTATTTTACTGCGCACGTGCATCTGCGTTCTACTTATTAACTATTTTTATCTAAAAATAGTTAATAAGTAGAATTTATCAAAGACAGATGTCCTGTACATAATAAAAATACTCCGAATCAAACTCAAAGTCATACGTTCGAAATATTTCTTGTTACCTTTAAAAGTGAACACACGGCTTAATACAAATTTGGTATGTACCTATGTAAATGTCTATATTTTGAAAATATTTAAATTTGTACTTGAATAATGGTAGTCACAGGACTTTGAGGAAATCTTGTAGTTGTCTGACGATACGGTGGTGGTGCACAACCTATTAAATTATCTACTAATATTATTACATTATTTTTGGCTAGGTCAAGTATTTTGGTCAACACTGAGGTGTAACAAGTACACCTAGGTTAACATTTAAATTCACGGAGATTATATTGAATATTTTGATCTTTCGTATTATAAAACTATAATTTATTTAATGATTAAAATTAATTGATATTACTGTAAAAAACACATAATATTTTTATGCTTACTTCTATTTTGTCTGCGTTTATAAATCATACAAAATGGGCACATAATACAACATATACCACTAATGAATGATAGAATGATTAATACAATTAAAATAATTGGAATAAAAGAAATTAATCTGAAATAATATAAAAATTATTTTATTATATTGATTATTGATACTTTTCCGTAAAAGCGATTTTGTTAAAAATAATGAACATTTTTTACCTAAAAACGAAATACTCTTGAAAATTGCAACATTCGACGTCTCCGTCCGAATTGTAACAACAATATACCTTATTCGAGTCTCCAAAAATTGATGGACATCTGTAGACTGTCTTTGATAAAATCTTAGTGTAAAACGGATTATTTTGAATCATCCACGGTGGAGTACAATCAGTGGCTCCTTTAAATTTTAATTGATTTTTATTTATACAGAAGAACTGTAAGTTGTTTTAATTTATTTTCTATTAATTATTATCATGTTTACTTTATTCTATATTTTATTTTCGTTTTCTAAATAGAAATTTATTTGTTGATATTTTCCATATTAGATATTGTACAAGATTTTGCAAATTAATTTAAATATTAGTATTATATCATTGCGTATAATACAATTTATAACATACGTGCGTACAATTTATATGTCCCCACAAATAATGTTAAATTTGGATTCAATTATAAATTATTGTATACCTACGAAAAATCAATTCTGAGCACGGTGCAAAGGTTTTATTGATCAGATATATAATAATTACAGACATTTACCGTGATTTAAAGTATTGACTGTTTGTTTAAAATTATTATATTATTGAAATTGTATTACATATTTATTGTGAATATTTTTTTATTTATATATTAATATATTATTGATATTTCAAACAAATTTATCGTGATTGAAAAAATTAACTATAATTGTCTTATATTTATAAATTATTGACATTGTATTACACATTTATAATTAAGTAGAAATACAATCATTTTTATTATATAGTTACTTTTTCCGTGGTTATATTTTCGGGGACTAAGTTTCCGGGGTCATTTATTAAGTAAATCTAAAAATAGCGCGGTATTAAGTTTTATAATAATGATCTTGATGATAACTTGAAATAAAAAATATCTTATTTTTATCACTATTTGCTACCTATATCAACCCATTATTATAGTATTCAAAAAAATACTTACAGAGATACAGCATGTATTATTATACTTTATATTATAACTATATACAACCGGCTCATATTTCAAGTAATTTTTCCCAATATTCAAGTGGCCTATCCAAACCAGAGGTTGTTTTATATAAATTCAAAAATTGATTTTTACAAAACTATAATGCTCAATATATATTATTATATATTGCATACAATTAGGTATCCTATAAAATAATTATTTCAAAAACTTTTTTTTTTTTTAATTAATAAATTATAATATTATTTTTTTAATTAATAACTATAGGACTGAGAAGTCATAAGAGATAAAATTAGAAAAATATGCATGTAATATTCACACAAAAAATTGAAAGTATGTATTTAAATCCAAATCCATTAGATATACATGAAAAATTATTTAAAAAATTAATTGTTTTTGTAAAGGAAAATAAATAAAAATTGAATTTATCACAGGATAATAAATCTAATCAAAAATCCCTGAGATATATTTCTAGGAAAATCAAGTCTGAAAACAGTCATGATTCATATAAATATTATAATCAAATTTAAAATAATTTTAAATTCAACATTATTTTAATTGTAAGTTAAATATTTAATTGAAATCAAAATATCGACAGAGAAATATTGATAAAGTAATAAATCGTTAATATGCATCTAAAAGTATAGAATGTAGAATGGTACAATGAAAAAAATATGACTTAAAACCTAAAAAAACTCAGAATATCTATGTAAAGCAAATGTTATAAATTCTCTGACCTAATGGGTAGGTAATATACGTATTTCTACGTTAAAATAAAAACCAATCGGTCTAGGTCAAGTTATAAACATTTTTATTTATCTACGTACTACGTGTCACGTTTATATTGTTTATGCGTTTCTTTAAAATACATAGGAATTAGCTATATTATGTAGGTAATAGAAATACAATTTTAATTATGTATTATCCATTTTATCTAAACCTTGAATTTAAATATGCACTCATTGCACTTGTAAGATGGTAAATAAGTGTTTCATATTAAATAATGACTCAACAATATTTATAATATATATATACCTATTTGTATACCTATTAATAAACAATTAATACTCAATCAATAGTATATTATACATATACCTAATATACAATTTTAAGATTTGTAGATTGAATAAAATAAATATATTAATATTGTTATCTGGCTAAATTATAAAGTTGGTGATAGGTACTTCACACTTTCACAGAATTATTAAAAATAATATTAATAATGTATTATTTTGTACCAAGGTCCAATAATATTATGCTGTTATATGAAATACTTTAATTAGGTTGCAAACACATTTAATTTGTTACGACTTATGATTATATTGGTAATTACTAATTAATACTTATTGACCTTTTCAACATTTAAGGGGTGTGTTAATGTGTAGTGTTTTATAGAAATATATAAACTTTGCTTCATGTGAGAAATTGAGAACCTCTTTTTTACTGTAAATTATTAAGCTGTATATCTTAATTAAAATAGTAAATTTAAATTCAACAGAGTAGTTTCTAATGTCCATGTACAATTAATACCTAGTTAATACCACAAATAATAATTTTTATTAGATAATGGTTTTACACTATACATCAAATACAATAGTAGTTATATTTATATTTAGTATACTTATTAGTAACAACATTTTTTTACAAATTATTGAAATGCTAATATTTATATTTCTTTCAATAATTATAATTTTAAAACCACATCTTTAGAATATAGCATTAATGTATAAATGAATAAACTTATTTTTATGGCCATAACCATATTATCAATACTTCTGAGTAAATAGGTTTGTAAAATTTTATAATTCAAAAATTATATGTTTAAATAAATTTTGATGAATACCTATACATAATTAGAAAAAATAAAATAAAACCGTCTTGGAAATGTATAGTAAAAAAGGATGGGCTTCATTTTAAACAAAGAAATATTTGTATCATGACGGGAAAATGTATTTATGATGCTAAATTAGTTTTGTGAATACCTAATAACTTTGTATGATACATTGTTTTAAAATATAAAATGCAGAATCTTTATACTATTATATACACATAAACATGAAATATACAGTAACCTATAGTGTATTAAATAATATTAATAAGTCATAACAAATTATTATATTAGTTATTAGTTAGGCTATTACTGATTGTTACTTATATCTTATATTTGTATTATAAATAATTCATAAAATTTATATAAAATCCTTACCAGATATACCTGTAGTCTGCAGCATCAAATAAATTAATATCACTGTTATTTTTTTCATTGCTATATTTATTACTATAAAGAATATAATGGGTAAGTATATTTCATAAGGTTCAGTATCGTTTAACAAATAGTGGAAAAAACAAAATAAAATATAATATATATATATTATAATTTATATTAAACTTAGATAATCAATTGTTGAAATGATAAAAAAAAAACAGTAACATAACATTATACCTGTTATATTTATTTTATAGTAATTATTTATTTATTTGATAAATATCTTGCGACTCAAGTAGTAGATATGTACATAATAGACCCAACATCTATATTAAATAAATAAATAAAATATTTAAGTGTATAACAATCAATAGTAAGATAAGTAGATATCATAATATCATTTTTATTAAAGAAGCATAAACACTATTTTTTTTCTCCGTATTGCGATTTATAGTTAAAATATTGTAGTTTGTGCTAAAGAGCCTTCAACAGATCACTTTTTACCCACTAACAACCAATGCAACACTCATCATATAGCGAATGCACTTGTTGTAAATATTAATTTTATAGATTACTTAAAAAAATAAAATATCCTAATATAGAAAAACTTTCTAGAATGATTTGAGAAAAATAAAAATTCATCATTTTAGGAGATCTGAGGTAGAGAAATGTTTATAATATCTATGAAAGTATGAATATTATAAGCATAATTATATTATTTATAATTAATGAGCAATAATAGAAAATGCATTAATGATTAAATTATAGTTTTATTTATATATCTAAATACTCAATATTAAATAAAATATAATATAACATATTATAACTATTAAACAATCAACTATAATAATACCATTAGGTAAAATTATAATTTATAGATATTCATAAACATTAAATAATAAATTAGATATTAGATATATTAACCCTCTATTTAAACAAATGTATAAATTGGAATATTGTACAAGGTATATAAATGTTTAATTAAGCATGCTCACATTTATAGTTTTACTATAATATAATGAATTTATTTAAATTCTGATTATTGAAAATTTTAAGTATATTAAAGGGTCAAAGTTTGTATCACCACAGGACACTCTTTAAACGGTATAAAAAGTTCAAGTATTTGAAAATATGGTTCATAAGTATATTAAAAATTATATTTGAATACATTTATTACTAAAGAAAAAATTTAAAAAAAAAGGATGAGCTTGCTTGACAAATCATTCAGTATACTACTACTGTTTAAATAGCTAATAAATTATTGGTATTATTATTTTTATGTACATGTACACATGAGTATTAATAATAATAATAATAATATTATTTCTTGTATTACGTATAAAAAATAAAACTTTAAACACAATTTAAACTAATTGTAAAACATAATATCACAGAAAGGAAGTATAAAATATTATTAAAACCGATGTTCAAAGCCTTTGGCCATGCCAGTCCATCTATTAGGTACTGACAAAAAATACAAATTCATTGCAGCAACAAATCGATTCTTGTACTCTTCTGGAGAAATTATTGTAGGCAATTTACCTTGACCACCAAGGAGTCCTGATTTTTTTACCATTGTTTCTATTTTTTTGTCCCATGTAAAAGTACGAATGTAATCTATAAAAAATGAAATTAATAAGTTATTAACTAAAGATAATGTGCTTAATTGAAGTAAATTCGAAAATTTTAGAAAAAGTTAATTTAAAAGTTTAAATTAATACTAATTATGTTTTCAAATTACATAATGGCAAACAAATTAAATTTCTACAACTATTCAACTTAATTATAGTTTTTAAAACCAGCATATTTTAGGAAGTGTGTAGAATTTTGTAATTAGTATGCCATAGTTTTTAAAGATAGTTTAAGCCTTGATTTACAGAATATACAATTTACCAATGATTCCTAATACTAATTCACCAGAATCTTCATCTAAGCCAACTAATAGAGAATAATCCATGACAAGTTGTGAGGTGAGAAATTCTGCATCATCATTGATTGCTTGATTTAAAATTATTTTAGAATGAGGATGAACATATAATGGCGATTCACATGACACTAAAATAGAAACCATGATTATTTTAGGTTAGATATTTATAGAATTTAAAGTCATAAAGAAAAGAAAAAGATATTTTTAGGAAACTTACTTTTAATGAGATTTTCATCCAACAATACAATCTCTCCATCTTGTGAATTTGGATCAACTAATCTATTTCTAACAGATCCTTTTAGATCAAAAATATGAGAAATATTTTTATTGTAGAAGAGATTCTCCATCACTAATAAATTTGAATTGAATGATGACCCTTTGACAGTATTTCGATACCTTACTTTATAAACTCCAACAATCTTACATAAAAGGGTGGGTCTTCTATTTGTTTGACGCGAGTGTATGTATGCAAAATATTGAGGTGCAAATTCTAAAAATGGTAGTATCTCTAAACGAGACATTTCCTTCAATACAAACCTATCATCTAATAATAAAAAATATTGTTTAATATTAATATAAATATAATTTATAAAAATAAAATAATAATAAAATACATACTATCATTAATAACTTAATTTTAAATTACCTTTTGTTTTACAAAAATTTGACCCTGATTTTCCACCTCTAGCTGACCATGAAATGCACCTTGCTAAAGAACGTATGTACATTTCTTCTCCTGATACAAAGAATGTTTCTCTTAATTTTGCAAATTGCTTAGCAAAATAAACTTTCACATAGAAATTGGTTGTAGAATCTGAGAAAGTTATCTGTACAAAAAAAATGGGGGGTATATTTAAAATAAAAAAAATAATGATAAATCTATCATATGTAAAATAATGTACATTTATAAGATTATTACAGTACACACCTCAATATGTTGTTTTGATTTTTCATTTGTTTCTTTTTGATCATTATCTGGTTCAACATTTTCAATAGTTGATCTATTCATCAAATTTTAAATTTATAAGATCAATTCAATAAATATATATAAATAGGGTCATTTAAATTAGTATAACAAAACTAGAATCATATTAAGATGTTAAACAATTTTCTTAAGAGAACGTCATATACACATGTGTTGTCTCTGTCTTATAAATGTAAGACATGGTATATTTGCATTCAACAGAATCATTTTTATGCTCTTAGCTTAAATATTAGAGTAAATTTATCTATTATTAAACTTAAAGGTAATAATAATATTTATAGTTGGGCTTATGATAATTATAATTGATTCTGTTGAACACAAATTTGGGATGTTTTATGTTCGTAAGACGTAGACAACACATGTGGGTATAACGTCCTCTTAATACAAAATTTGAATGATCATATTTTTACTGATATTAAATTATGTTGGTTTACATTAATTCTGTATTTGATATGTTGTTGTGGTAAAAAGATGTGCTCAATGTGAATGCAATAATAGAACTAGGTTCTTTTTCATAAATTGATATAGGAGTACGACAGTGTATGTTCAATACATGGTGTTCAGTGGTTTCAATTGGATTCTATAAATTATTAAAATTATTAATTATATAAGTCATAATATTTTGATAATTTATAAATACAGGAATAATTGCTGGTGGTGTAGATGATGGTAAAAATTGTGATAAAATTGTTTTGACACTTTTTTTATCGTTTTGAGACATAGATAATTGAGACTTAGGTTCATTTGGTACATTACTGTCAACTGAAAAAAAAAAAAACAAAAAATATGTATTATATTGTTAATGGTTGTTGCAATAATATCTACTGACAATCATCAACAGCATCACTGTCACTGTCTGTTGTAATATCACTTTGTGCTTGTGGAACAGATAAATAACATTTTTCACTTTGACAAATGTCGGAATCGTTTAGATTATCAAAATCATGTTCAGCAGCTATTTCTGATTCAGAAACTAATGAATGTTGGCTCAGATGACTTGTTATGTTATGTTCTTCAATAACATAACGACTTGAGTCACATTCAAAATTTATAATTTCTTCTAATACTTCAGACAGGTTATTTGATTTGGTTTCACTTTTCCTTTGGGATTTATCTTCTTTTTTAACAGCTGCTTCTATTTTTATTAATTTAGAATTCCAATTGATTGTGGCTTCACTTACTGCTCTCCTCAATAAAGTCATTGTATCATCCAACTTCCATATTGTATTTAATATTGTCCCTAATAATATATATTATAGGAAATAAATATATAATGAATGCTATACTTTAATTAATTAAGTAAGAAAAGCAGCTATGACCAGTTTTTATCAGGTCACGGTTCATGTTCCTGTGCAACAATTAGCCGCCTAAGTTTCTTTTTAAAATGAATAGATATTATGTAAATACATAATACTAAATACCATAATTTGTATCCTTCTCAGTTAGTGTTGGTGAAGTAATTCGAAGTTGTATATCATCTACTCTTTGTTTGAATAATCCTTGATCCTTTTGCAATTGTTGCTTTAATGGTAAGAAATTTGCTGAAAAATATGATAAATGATTTTTTACTTATTTTATTTTGCTTAAGTATATTATTTTACCATTTGCTTCCATAGCTAAAGAACATATTTTGTTCATAATCGCATTAAATATTTCATGTCCCATTAATGCCCACTGTTTCACTTCTTCCAATATATCAGGACGGTATTGGCTAACTTTTATAGGGACTATTTTAAGTTTTAAACTAGGTAATCTAATTTCCCACATTTTAATATTCAAGTATCTATAACAAAAATTAGAATATTTCAAACTAATTAATTAGTTTAAATTATTTATTTTTTAACATACTCGAAAGATGCTACAGTTTTGTTATAAACAAAAAATTGTATATAATCTTGATTTAAAAAGTGGTTACAATTAGGTAATGCACGACAAACACATTGCTGAGAATGAAATTTTAGTTCTAGGTATTTTGCAAAAGAAAATGACCACGTATCATCTGACAATGGTACTACAGGTGTTATCTAAATAAAACAACCAGTTAATTCACCTATTTATTTAATGATTTACTATTAGTAATTATTGTCATATTAAATTTTACTTACTAAAGAACACTTTTTACAATATGACCAAGTATAAATTAAATTTTCATTGTATGGAGGATCAATTAAACGGCCACTAATATTAGATAATAAAAGTCTAAAACAACTTTTATCGTGTATAAAACGTCGTTCATGTCTATTCATTGGACTGTCACATGAATCAGAAGGACATTCATATGTTTCACGAAAACAATATCTTTCTAAAAATCTACCTAAGCATATATCATTAACTCCATAGAACTCCATAAATACCAACCTAAAAATATATTTATAATTATATTTTATCCAAAACAGTTATACATAATAAATAATACAATAAACCTGGGCTCAACACAAAATGAAGGTGCATTGTTTGATTCTGGACAAAAACTATAAAACATCACAGGCAATCGTTGATGATTAACAGGATCAAATATGTCAACAAGTTTTTCTTTTTTGGAGTAATTATTTTTTTTAGTTTTTACAGATGATTTTTCTAATTGATTGTGTAATATTCTACCACCTTGAGCACGAAACAAAGCCAACATAGTTTGAACTTCATCACCATTTATGTCTTCAGTTAGTTTAGACATTATAAACGCATGTTTTGGCTTAAGCTGTAATAAAAAAAATACATAATATATATTATGTAAGTTAGAAATTAAAATTATAATATATATAAAGTCAAAAATTAATTAAAACATGATGTTCAAACTAATTTTAACTTAGTTTTAATAAACAGATCAATTGATTTTTTATAACAATTTTAATGCGAACTAGATGACAATAGCCTTATTAAAAAATTAACAGCAGCAGTCATTATCCATCTACAATATAATTAGTTAAAATATTTGTCCCTGTATCATAATATACACAGTAATTAATGATATAAGAACTATATACATTTATTTCCGATTCCAACTGTTCATTTTCTTGATTGTAGTCTATTGATGATTTCATATTATTTAGAATTTGCGATACATAAATATGTTTTGAAAAATATTTTCGCAATTTACAACGTTTTCCAATATCTGATTCTAAGTACGGAACTGAAAACTATATAATGAAAATTGTAATTAAATTATTTAATACAAATATAATAATTGTGTTATTGTTTCTTAACTTACATTAACTATTGGTGATAATGAGAGTAATGTTGAATTTAAAAAGTATTGATATTTATTGTCTTGCTCTGTGTTGGTCGATAAAGGTTGTGAATTGTTCACTTCAGTCAATTTTGATTGATATTCATTATCAGCATTATTATTTTCATTTGATGAATCAACGAAAGAGTCATTGTTCAATTCGTTATTTTTCACTGGTAGTGATGCAAATTGATCCATTATATAGGATTTTTCTAACTTCCAATTATATATCATTAATATTAGTTGTCTAAGTATACTTTTTAATATTTTTAACTGTTTATTAGAACTGCCTCTGAGTAAAACTGAACATCCTCGTTCTGGTACTGGGCATCCTTCAAAGAACATTAAGGCTTTGTTACCAAAATTTTCTATATAAAATTGTTGGCATGTTCCTAATACTGGTTTTCCCATATGCGCATCAACTGAAGTTAATATTTCTGCACCAGTGCATCGAGCAATACGCTCTAGAACAGATGTCTTAACATTCAATACTAATGTTACACCCATTTGATTAAAAAGTTCTTGTGCAATTCTAGAAACACTTTTTTGCACTAATACAAGATCAGGTTTCATTGATACAATACGGCTCACAATATTTCTAAAGTAATCATGCTCCTATATAGTATACAAAAAGTTACTAGAAGAATAAATTTTTTTTTACTAAAATAGATACTATACTCGACTCCAAAGAGAAGACACCAGTTTTATAGCATGACAAAAACGGGTTGTTACCAGGTGTTTTCACTTCTGGAATGGAGTATAGATTTACTAAGTTTACCTGCATAATAACAGGCTCTAATGATAACAATTTTCCTTCGACACGTTGGTAAATTATTGAACATTGAAGTAATAAAATTTTAGGTCCAGATATTCTTGATGCCATAGCTTTATTGGCAATATTTTTTGAACATACAATTCCACTAACAATACAACTATCACTCCGTTCTCCTCCTTCTATTTTTTTTATTTGTAAATAACTGAAAAAAAAAACAAATAATGAATATCATGTAAAAGAAGAAATGTAAATGGGATATTAATAGATTTTATCAATATCAAAAAATAATAAAACATAAAATATTATGAAATATATAATTGAAACTAAAGATAAATTAAGACAAAACAAATAATTCAATAAGTCAAATATTAAAATATTAATCTAAACATATTATAGCAAATAACTATAATACAGTAGAACCTCAATTAACCGTCAGTCTCGGGACCAGAACTTTGATGGATAATCGAAAAGACGGTTAAGCAAGCAACAAATATTATTTTTTAATTTATTAAAAAGTTTTATTATTTACAATTATATACATACTTAACAATTAATATTATCTAAATTGGTTAATTTTTGTAGTCCGTGCAAGTGTGGTCTGATGGTCAATCGAGGGACGGATAATTGAGGTTCTACTGTATAATTATATAGATGTTTTTATACAAACATTTTATTTAATAAATAAATATTGTAATATTTTGATTTAGTTCAGTAATTAATTAAACAATATAAGTTTAAAATCTTAGTTTTACTTATTTTTAATGAATAATAATATTAACTTGAAAAATAACTTACTCGCAAATACTCATATTTTCTGTATCAGGAGATAAATCTGGAGAGAGTTCACCAATAACTAAGTCAGAAAGAGCAATTAAGGTGTCCACCCAATTAATAGAGAGACTATTCTTTTTCAACATTTGTGTGACAAAGTTCAGTTTATGATCATTAAAGATCTTTCTAAAATTTTAAATATTGTAGTTAATTAACTTATAAATGATAGATATCATTATTTAATAAAAATATTTAAGTATTAGTTATGTTATAACTTTATATGTAATAAATAGTTACTAACGTTAAGTAATTAAAAATGTATGCTTCATTATAATCTTCTCCCAGTTTTTTAGGGGAACTCCAAGTTTTCATTGTACCAAAATTATTGCGTTGGTAAGTCATTGAAATAATTTCTAACAACTTTTTTATTAATGTATCTATAGGTCTTGGTTCTACAACTAAAATCATTATTTTTTTTAAATATAAAATTATATTTTATTAAACAAATTATTCATTTTACCTGAATTTAGTTTCAGTTTTTGAGAACTAGGTTTTGAAATTTGAACTGTGTTATTATGAAGATCTAAATCTAATTTGAAACTTCCATTAGAAATATTTGAACCTTGCTTTTCTATTAAAAATATATATTTATAAAAACAAACAAAATACAAACTAATTTAGTTAAAAAATTGCTGATATGTATAAATATTACATTTATAATTACCATAAATTTTAGATTTTGTAGTTTTACTCTTCGTATTCTTATGAGACTGATTCGGAAGCACTGAACAAAATCTATATAAACAATTTCCATCTAAAAAGTCACCTTCATTCTCCATAACTTCTTCTATGTATCCTGCATCCAAAAGTACTTGTCCTATTGCAGTACCATGCATTCTGAATATGTACAAATGCATATTAAACTATTATTTACTAATTAATATTCACTAAGTAGTTAGTACTTTAATTTAAGATTTTATCTAATAGTTTATATTATGATAACAATCATAGTACACTGAAACATTATAATTTTAAAGAATACATTTTACCTGCTAGTAACTTTCCCATGGTTTAATAGCCACTCAATTAAATTATTTCCAAGAAAACATGAATGATAGCTTCTTAAATGGTGTCGATGTGTTTTTAAAGTTAATCCACCGTTAATTTGTGTTATTTCTTCAAACAAGTTATTTAGATTATGAGTTATATTTGGATCATCAGTAGATTCTATAGGAGATAAACTACCTAATGTGCTTGATCTAATGCAAAAAAAATAGTTTAAAATTAAAAATAATAAGTTGAATAGCCATATCATATAAATGTACCGGGATAATGCAAAATTTTCTTCTTGATAACCAACAGAAATTTTTCTACTGGGAGAATTTGTTGTTTCAATTATGTTTTCAAAGTACTTTGTGTTAGTTGATATATTACAGTTAGTTAATACTTCATTATTGCCCAATTTCACTTGTAATTCATTTCTAAGTGATATTAAGTCTGGAGATAATACTACATCTTTAGCAACAGACTGTAAATAAGACAATACTATTTTGCAACAATATGTACAAACTCTGAGGTCCCCTAGGGAATAAAATTTTTTAGTTAATTTTAATATTCAAAAAGCAATAAAATAAAGTTATAATTGTATTAATTATATTTTAATTGGTACAAATACAATTAATAATAATTAAACATTAAAAAAATAATCTCACCTGAACATCCCATTATTTTACCAGGTATTTCTTGGTAGCAACATTTTGAACAAAATATTTGACCACATACTCTACAATGGTGACGTCGCCTAAAAGTTGTAAATTTCTCACAACAATCATAACATTCTTTACTCACAGAATCAGGCATCCAATATTGTTTTAAGTCAGTATTTCCATATGAAGGATAATCCTAAAATAATAATATAAAATAATTTAAGATACATTGGCTTAAATAAAATTTACTTACTCCTGATCGAATCGGTAATAAATTTCCAACTCTTTTAAGAATATTTGGTAAATTTCTTGCATCTATAGTCATAAGAGCTTGTGAAGTGTCTTTTTCTGTTTGATCCTAATCATAAAAATCAAGTTTAATAATGAGAATTTTTAGAAAAATAACATTATTTTTAGCTTATTAAAGAATATAGTTTTCTTAACAAAAGATTTGAATTAGGAGTAATAAACAGGACTGTATTCTGGGCAGAACGTGAGCCAGGGACACAAATTTCAAAACTATACACCTATTACTAAATAATTATAGTTATTTACTTATTTACTTCAAAATTTTTAAATTCAAGTATATTTATTGAATGAAGTTAAAATTTCTATAAATTATTATTAACAACTTACTATTTTAGGATTATAATTCATTTATAAGTTATAGCTTTATATATAAGAATAATTAACAGTTGTTTAAATTTAGGAAAATTATAAATCCAGTCACATTAAAATTAAATATCTTTAGACAATAATAAAATGAACAATTTAAATATAAAAGCAATTTGAGTACAGCGAACAGATAGTATTATATAACAATATAATTGGTGAGTTATGTTAATTATTTTTGTTTAATTTAGTACCTATATTATATTAGTTATTGAATTTCATCAGTATTGTAGGTAATTTACATAGATTAATTTAAATTATTATTATTATCTTCCTATACTATATAGTCATACTATCTTAAAATTTTTTTAAAAAAGTGCTTTAATTTAACATTCATTTCAACTCGTCTTAAAAACTTAGTATTTTAAGTAAAGAATAAAAATTCATTCTAGTGTTTCATTAACACAGAAATACATAATTTTTAAAAAGAAAAAAAAACAATCATGATTGTAAAATACAAATTCATAGTGATGAATGTATTGATTAATATTTTTACAATGTCTTTTTTTTTTATATGTTTGTTATCATCTTTTGGAACAGTAAAAATCAAATTTAACTTTGAAGATGGTTTCTAGTAGAAAATTTTATCTAGTTAGTACTTTGCAGAAATACTTTTTAAAATACTGAGAAAAACAAAAAAATAATTCAAAAATAGGGATTTTTATACACAATCAGTTTTTAACAAAATTGTTTTGTTGTTATATCAAAAATTAGTAGCTATGGAAACTTTAAATTTTCACTGAATATTTTTGTTAGAATTTACTAGAAGTTATATAATTTTCAAAATGTATTCCTTTTTATTTTGATCTATTTTGTGCTATTTATAGGTATTCTATTTTTGTACGTTTTTGGTTTTTATTCTTTTTATGTACTTTTAATATCACTATATATTTAAACATTTTTTACTTTGTCATTTTTTTTAAACTTATGCAAATTTTCCATTTTTTGTTTTGGAGATGTATTATTAATATTTTAGATTTTTTAAATTTTTTTAATAGTTATAATCCAAAATTTTTTATATACATTTTATGAACTATTCATTCATTTTTATCTTGTAAATATTTTGTTTTTTATAGATACAATATTTAATTAATAATATTTTTGGTTTTAAATATTTAATTTTTTTTTTGAATTTTCAATGCATTTTGGGTGATTTACAATGTATTTTTAAGATTTTTTAATACATTAAATTCATAGTTCTAATAATAATATATTATAAAAAAAATTGTAAGTTATAATTGACTTACATATAATTTATCAATAAAGATGTTTTATGTGAAATATATTTTAAAATTTCTTTCTTGTTGAATTTAAAAATTGTTATTATTTTATTGTTATTACTTTATATAATGAATTTAATTATTTAAAAACATTTATAGTTTTTTACATTTAATAATAGAGCAGGTATAAAATTAAATATTAAATAGACATTGGTAAGTATCTACTTCATTATTTTTTTGTTTCCAGAATTATACTTACATTACTAACAACGACTTCAGCATTTTTATCATTAATATCTGTTGGACTTGTCTTAAAGCTGAATACTTTAGAAAAAAATGAACCGACAGATGATTGTTCTTGTTCAGGACTTAATGGAGTGAACTCCGTCAATGCTGTTGTCGTATGAAGATTAGTCATGATTTAGAATATTAAGATAAATCTAATTTTCTTCAGCAATATTTAAGTTTTCGGCTCAAGTCATTATGCATATTATTAAATACTTAGTGAGTAAAAGTTGAAATGTTATTTGATTATTTGATTGATCGAATGACAATAATTGTAAATTTGTAAAGAATAAAGATATTATAATAAGTAATAACAACTATAACTTTTATTTTTTATAAACATTCTTATTTCTTAACTTTTAACTTTGATAATAGTACTTAAACAATTTGAATTATATCAATGTGATAAGACATTAATTGATAACAGGTAAATTACCTTTTTAGAGCCGATTTCACCAATTATATTTTTTATTTTAATATATAATTGTTTTATTAATAGGTGGATACATGGAATAATATTACCATTGATTAAGAAGTATAGTATATTTAATGAATACTTATTCAATGATATTTCTCATAACTAAGAAACGAATAATGACATTTTCCCCACATAATAAGAACTTTGGTTGTAAAATGTCGTTTTTGTTTTTTTAATATTTGAAATACAAAAAAAGTTATAAAATTTAAAAATAATGGGTTTTGAACAATAAGAATTTTTTTCGTTTAAGTGAAATAAAAATAAAATAAAAACGATATTTGTATATTTCACAGATGATCTCAACTATATTGTATATTAATTTGGAGTCTGTAACTACCATTACAGCTGGAGTGGTTCTATCCCGCGTAAAACAGTTTTTGCTATATTTTACATGTGGTAGAACAGAGACAATACATGTGGGCATGTGGTACAGTGTCCTTTTAATTAGCGAGGGTATTCGGTAATTGTTGCTACCCTAACTTTGATATGTGCCACAGACTAGTGTCAGAAAATTGTATTATAACTAAAAACATTTGTAAGGATTCAAAACAAAATGATTTTTTATTTTCTATTAAAAAAAGATCTATTTTTTATTCTAACCTATTCCTACCTATTGAATTACGCAATATGGATCTTAAAAACAAGTTTGATGTGGATTATTTGTCTAGTCGTCTTGTTTTATTTAGATCCTAGAATATTAAACAAATGTACTTACCTATAAGGCAATAAATACTTGACTTCCAAAATGAAAAAAAATGAGCAAAAAATTTAACCGTCATAATATAACATACGTTGGATTTATTATTCATCAACAGGTAGCAAATTGTTATCCCTAAAAACCAAAGGGTGGCAATTGACCTAGATTCGATAGCAAAGTAATGCCAATAAAGCTAAGCTTGTATCTCTAGCTTTGTGAAAATAAAACCATTTATTAGTGGCAGAAATTATTTTTTTATGGGTGCAAACTTAGAAATTTATTAGCCGGCACCCACTCACCCTCAGTATGAGTTTTATGTGTATAATAATTTTAATATACAATATTAGTATATCATATTTTCTACTAAGGATCTATCATCCGTTCATATATCCTAACATTAAATTATTCTATTTTTGGGAAGAGGGAAGGTAAGTGTCCCTTCCTGCATATTCCAGGGGACTTGAATTTCTGTATCTATATTAAAATTTTGTTTATCGTTTTAAAATGAATCAGCAATAAAGTTAGTAAGCTAAATTATATTGGCATCACAGTGGATAATTGGATGACGAATATGGATGTTTATAGATAATATTGTAATAATATATATTTGTTATCTATAAACATTCATATTAATAATATTCATAACAATCACAAATTTTGTATAAGTATTTCTTGTGACATCTGCTCCAAAAATTTAATTTTCTATTTGTAGAAGGATTTTCAGGTGGAAAAGTGTCAAATCACTTGTTAACGTTTAAATGTGAAACAAGTTTTTTGTCCAAATTTGTTAATAGAAGTTAATGTACAGCTTAAAATAATTACTAAGACTATACAATATTTCTATTTTAATTGTAGATATTATATTTTGTAAAAAATTGATCATTTAAAACATCATAATATACATGACACCTTTTTCAAAGGATTAAATTTTATTATTATTATAAATATTTATAATTTTAATTTTAACTTTATAAGTACAAAGGTAAAAATAATCTGATTATCGTTTATTTAAATTTTAAATGATTAAAATTAACAAAAATGTGACTTGATTTCATATTTTTTTTTAATTTTTATAGAATAATTTATGAGCAAACTCTTTTCAAGTTTTTTCACTTGGAAATTTTTTTATCAACATAAATAACTCAAGGGCTAAAGTATGTTAGTTATAAATACTCTGGACTTTGTTTTTTGTATTATAATTTAATTTTTTTAGATTGTAGTATTTTTTTATACACATTTTATTCAAGTTTTATATTGAATTTCAAGAAAACACACTGATTACTGATAATTATTAAATGACACGACTTATTAGTAAAGTGGATACAGTATCACCGTAACAAAAATACAGCCATTAGATATTAATCGTACATTATATTGAAATAAATGAATAAGGAATAAATATACCTTAAAATAATTTTAATTTGTTGATTTAAATAAAATATTTTAAAAACTTATTCTTTTTTAATGATTACAATAAGTAGAATATTATGCATTATTGTTATAAAGTGATAGAAATATATATTTATCATTTTTTATCACCATTTTATGAAAATAACTATAAAACGGTATTTTTTATTATATAATATATATATTATGTACCTTATCTGTATCATTTCTGAGTACGATAATATGTTGGAAATTGATCAGGCTAATGGCCAAACTCGTAGTTTTACCAATGAGGTTGAGTAGATGAATATGGATGAACTAAGGATATATATTTTAAAGAACTAAGTTAATGTTAAAAAAGTAAGTAGATCAGGTATGTTATTTAAGCCTCATTACTTTTTTTTATGTATAATAGATTTTGAATATAAAATTTTAAAGATAAATCCTTAATGTACTCCTATTAAAAGCTAATTTATTAGGTGATGACTAAATGTCCATTAATATATATAAATTACCAAATTGGTATATTTAAAAATCTCAAATATACTATTTTATTCAACTACAATTATTGTAGTTGTAGTAAGATTAGATTATGTATTAAAAATAAAGAAATATTTTTTAAAATAAATGCATATCAAAAAAAAAAAATTAAAGTTAAATTTCAGATATAATTATAAGCACAGATAATAGTTTCATTACTGCATTTAGAACTAAAAAAACTTTTAAAAGTTTGTTTTATTATTTATGATTGAACCAAAATTAAATTTTTTTTTTATTTGTAATTATAAAACATTAATTTAACAACAAATAAATTAAACCATGTATATTTTTTTAGGTCATGAAAACACTGTTTTAGCATTATTAAAAGTATTACAAAAAAAAAAAAAAACTAAATAATTTGAAAGTTTTTTTTACATGTCTTGAGTTTAAATTACTTGATTAGTAATTAGCCATACGACGTCTTGATTTTTTAATCCTAGAAATAATAAAATAATAAAATAAATAATACAATGATGGTTATTATAATTAAACATTACCTTTTTGCTCCTTTTACAAAACACCAATCTACACTTATTTGTTGTCCCAAAATATCTGTGTTATTAAGTCCTTCACGTGCTCTAGATGCTTCTTTGTATGATTCATATTCAACTAACGCATAACCCTTAAAAAAAAAATACATATAATATTGAAAATACAATAACGAACTAAATAATAATAATAATTACTTTTAAAAATCCAGTTCTACGATCCAAGTTTAAATGAAGATTTTTAATTTTTCCAAATTCAGCAAATTTATCATGTAAATCATCTTCTTGTGCTTCTTCATGTAAAGAAGAAATGAATAAAATCCAACCTTCAACCGCTGTACAAATTAAATAAATAGATAATATGAATAATGTTTAAACAAAATATGAAAATTGTAAAATTACATCTTTGAGGCCCAGGGCCATCATCATCATTTTGATCAACAGAATCAAATTCCATGTCTTCATCTTTAATATCATCTCTTTTAGATCTATCATCAAATCCACGTCCTTTTCTTCTTCTGGCTTTATCTTTCAGTTTTGAGACACCTTCTAAAATTAATAATTTTAAATAAATATTCTTTTTTCTTAGTTATTAACAACTTTATAGATTAAATTAAAATATACAAATATGGTATTTTGTAAGTGTTTATTAATTTGGAGTTATAAGTTATAAAATATTGTATTCAATTTCTTAAACTGTTTAAAATTAGTAGACTTTCATAAGACATTGTCATAAATACAACACAATACTTTATACTATTAAAAGAATATTGATATTTTATAATTTAAAATAACATATTATAATAAATATGTATATCTAAAAGTTGACAATAACTGAATTAAATAGATATTATAATCATACAACAGTTACTTTGTACAAAATTGATGTTAAGTATAAGTAAAATTAGGACTTAGGGGGAGGGAATTAAGCTCACAAATATATTGAATAATAAATCACAAAATTTTTTCTTCAATATAAGGTATCAAATTGGCTAAGAACGAGTATGTTATAACACTGTTTTTTAAATCTGGTAAATGCTTAGATTTGTTATACAATTTTTTTTTTTTTTAATGTGCATCAACCTTTTTTACTATAAATACTAAGTTTATTTTGTACTTATAAATTTAAATAATTTAAAATATGATCCTCTTTATAAATATTTAAAAATTCCAATAGTAAAAAATTGAATAAATACATTATTAAAGGAAAATTGAGATGTATGAATGATAAATCATAATGAATAAAAATTATATGTACATTTGTAAATTTATATTTATCATAATCCATTTGCAAATGTATCAACTTAGTAGAAGTTATGTAGGTAAAATATCCACATAGATTAATAAGGAGAAAATATGAGGACTATAGCCTCTTCAAAAAATTGGTGCTTTGTTGGGCTTATAGTGTTAAGTGAAAAATTAATAACAACATCAATATGAAAATTTAGTTATTTTGGTTAGCTTACAGTAGGAAAATATTTTAGCATTATAAGATTGTAATGAAAGTTGTATATGTTGTACATATTGTGAAAAACCTTAAAACAAATTACTTTTGTTATTATAAACATTGTTAATTTAATTGTTATTCGTAAAATATCAATCGCAATATCAGGAAAATGAATAACGTATAATTCACATCAATCTAAATTGCGTCTTTTTAAATTTAAGGATAAACAATATATAAATATATTTATATTACCGTCATCTTCTTCTACGAAATCTTCAGCATTCAAGTCTAAAACGTCAGCCATTATAACTTAGAAATGGGAATACTGAATGTAAAGTTATGTACTTTGCGAACGATAGTTAACTTGACACTAACTTAAAGGGATACGAGTTCAAGTAAACAAAACGTTCAGAAGTGTCTTCGTTCTACGGACGGCTGTTTTAGTGTTTTGTGATTTTCCAAAGCGTGATTCAATGACTATTGACTACCATTATTTATATACATGAAGTTAGCAACAGAATAAGCGTCAATATTCCATGTTATTGATATGGAAATCTTTACGACCACGGTCTTTGAATATCTTACCATTTATCTATTCTGTGATATAATTATTATTATTTATCACCAATCTTGATATCACGGTGTACATGCTACATTATAAAACGTGCTTTTATTTTTATTTATGTTGGTTTTTCACAGATATTTTTAAATTTTTTTGATATTCACTTGAAAAGTTATGGATGTTTTTGAAATCATTCTTGGAACTTATGAATCATTTGTGATTGGTGTAAAATGTCGCTTTAAAAGTCAAGTAAATATTCTTCTTAGTTTTTTTAAGCGCAGCTATACCTTATTCTTGTACATACAATGTAATACAATTTTAATTATAAATTTGTTTGTCTAATAACAGAAATCTAAAGATCTAGAGCTGGTCCAATCATTTAATGATCATGTTCATCAAGCTAGTATCCGTTCAGTAACGTGTTCGTCCAAGTATATGGCATCAAGTAGTACAGATGAGACTATAGAGATATATAATATGATCAGGCGATGTCACGTACACACGATACTACAACACAGTGGCACAGTAACATCTTTAGCGTTCACACCAGATGATTCACATTTAATTAGCACTAGCGAGGATGGTTCAATAGCAATGTTTGAGACTGGCACATGGAAGCTTAAAAAATTATGGGATAAAGCTCATAAAGGATCAGGTAGGCTGGTGATTAAATTTAAATACAGAAATGTATTTTAATAACAGTAGTGTAAAATATAATTGGCTAATACCCTTTGTTCTACCTGAGGTGGTTTTGTAGTTATACTATTTGTATATTAATGTTTTTATAATTACTTTCCAACAGTCACTAATTATGGTAGTATCTGTTAGAATTCAATCTTTAATTGCTTTAAAAAGTGTGTTTGTTGTGTTTATCCACTGGAATCAAAAAAAAAAAAAATTCTGTATTCTTTCAACACTATCAAATATTCACTGACCTTCCACATAATATTGAAAATATAATATTAGCATACTTTTTTCAGCATAACTAATTATTTAAAAAAAAAAAACATTTAGCACCATAATATTTTAAACACTGAAGCATTTAGGTTTCTAAAAAGAAAAATCCAAAATTTCAAGTAGTATTCTAAACTAGATTTGTGCTCCAAAATATATTAACATGTTTCTGTCTTGTTAATTGTTACAGCTGTTTCTTTCCTAGCAGTTCATCCTAGTGGCAAACTAGCATTATCTGTTGGAAAAGATAAAACTCTAAGAACATGGAATTTAGTGAAAGGTAGACCTGCGTATACTACAAATCAGTCTAGGTAAGTGTACAACTTGCAAATTATTTTGTTGACAATTGACTTATTTATTTTTATTTTTTAGTATGAGTGCTTATTATTTTTTTGACAATATCATTTGGTCTCCAGCTGGACAGTATTATGGTTTACCGCTAAATACTAAGTTAATGATTTTTAATGTAGAAACTGCAGGTATTGCTTGTACAATTGAAGATAATCATAAAATACACGGAGTCACGTTTATAACGGTAGGTGACAATTATATTTAATTAATTTGTATGTTGCATTAAAGTAAATAAGTAAACCTAATTTATTTTTTGTTTTAGGAACATTTGGTATGCTATGGCTCAGAAAATGGTACACTGCATTGTTATGATATTATTAATAAAGAAAGTGTATGGGAAATAAAAATTGGAGATACTAGAGTAAAATGTTTAATTAAAGTTGATAATAGACTTGTAACAGCATTAAGTGATGGCCATGTTACTGTATGGGAACTCAATGATAGTAAAAAACCTATTGAAAGTTGTTCATTGTTTTTAGACTGCAGAATTACTTGTATTTGTAACAATTCCTTAAGGTAAGTAATATGATAAATTATTAATTAAGCTAGATGCCATTACAATATTTTTTTTATTGTGAAATGGGTAAGATTCTACAAGACTTATTCTTTAGTAAGGATATTGTATACTAATAAATTAGGAATTGTTAGGTTTTCAATAACATTTATAGTTTCTGAAATAATGAGGATCTTACTTTAAATTGATCTCTTGTTATTATGAGAAAAATTAATATTATTTGATGTCAAATAAAACCTGGTTGGTATAAAAACTAATTTCCACCAATACCAGTTAACCTCATTCTGCAAATTTACATCAATACCCTTTCTCCAGTTATCCCTGATGTTCAGTCTATGACTGTTCAGCAGTGAGGGAATTGGCTCTGAAAATCAGTTATGTCACTAGACTTGATTTTTTTTGTTTATTAACTGTCTACCGAATCTTTGTGGATATATAGAATATCTTCTATTATATTTCATTCATTCAATTCTAAAATATGACTTGTAAGATAATATAATCGGTAACCATATTCTGTTTAATATAAAAATATTGCGGATAAATATATCTGTAGGTAGTATAAGTCTTGATAAATTTCTGAATTTCTAAACGGAACTATTTTTATTTTTTTATAGAAAATCAAAGATGGTAAAAGATGAATCTGACGAAGAAGCTGAAGAAGTTAAAGATGATACTATTATTGGCACAAGTATTCCTAATAAGACACAAAATATTAAAAGAAAATTGCCAACTGACGATATTCAAAATAATAAAAGAAAACTACCAATTAATGGTGTTAAAAATAATAAATTAAAACCTACGATTAAGAAGAAAAAAAGTTTATCAAACAATTGGAAAGTTAGTGAAATTGTTTAATGTATTAAAAAATGTTTGTAATAAAAAAATATTTCTATAATATTTAATGTTTTTTAATGAATATGATTAGTCATTTTTATTATCTGTGTTTTAATATCTGACTCAAAAATATAATAATGATGGTTTATTTTAACAGCTAGAAATTTAAATAAATTTTTTTTTATTGAAATTGGAAATCTCAATGATATTAATTTTGATAAGTATTAAGAATGCTTGATTGATAGTAAAAAAGTATAGTAGTTTAAACCATTCTGGTACAACTGGCCCCAAACTTAAGAGGGCACATGTAAAACATAGCAAAAGCTGTTTTAAAGAACCATTCGGGTTGTAGTGATGGTTAAGAACATTATTTGTGAAATATCGTTTTTATTTTTTTAGTTACAATATCTAAATATAAAAACAATATTTCACAGCCAAAGTTATCCTTTTTATGTGGTAAAAGTTTTGTTTTTTAATTATTACTGTAGCCTTTTTGGTCCTTTCTAGCACAAAACAGTTTTTACTAGGTTTTACAACTGTAAGACTTAGTTAACACATGCGAGTGTAGCATCTTCTTAAGATATTTTTATCTTTTCAAGCTATAAATCTGATTTTTCACTAATTTTACTTGACATGTCAGCAATAGAATCTTATATTATGACCTAAATATTCAAACTACAATTAATTTCTTTTATTTAACTAAACTTTATAATAACTTTATCAATCACCCAAACCCTTTCCACTGTCTTAAACAAAAATGGTCATATCATTTAAATGAACATGTTCATACTTGTTCAAAATTGTAAACCTATTTAATATTTGTGTACAGATTGTAAAGTTATATTTTATATTTTTTTTAATAATGATTTTAAAAAGGTGCCAAAAAGTTATTTATAACTTGTTTTTGGAATTAAATTTGCTTAGGTTGTTAGTATTTTTTTGTAGATACTCTTTTTCTAAAAAATATTTAAGATTAAAGGTAAAATAATATACACAAAAATTGATTTTTAAGATATTCTTTTTTTTTAAATCAAAACAAAAATAAGATACTCAAACAACATTTCCCAAAAAATTATAATATATGATATATAGCATAGTTTGCACACTTTTGGTAACCTAAAGAATAAATTACAGATAACAATAAACCAGGTTATTTATAATTAATTCACTAGTTTTCACACTCTAAACATACCATTAAATTGATATAGTTATAATTTATAAACTAATTATAAATACAATATATTTTAAATAAAACAATTAAATATAATCCATAAAAAAAATGAACACAACAAAAATTAATTTTTAACTAAAAGTAACAAATATAATACACATACATATATTAAATATTTCATTCATACAGTTAAGTTTATGAAATCTAGAATATTCTATGCTTTCAATAACTTAAACATCGTATACCCATAAAATATAACTGTTTATTGATACTAAGGAGTTGTGAAAAAATTATTTTAAAAACTTGAAACTTTATTGGGAAATAAAAATAATAATTTGAAATATCAACAAAATTTAAATTAGTGTAAAATGTATGAATAGATTGTTATGATAAAGTAGCGGTTCTCACCATTCTTCTGGTGTGACTAGAATAATATTCTTTGGTAATCCGCTTAAGTCTTTGGTTTTCAAAAAAATAAAATTAAAATTAAAAATGAACTAACTTCTAAACTTTGGCATCCAAGTTGTTAACAACACCTAAAAACAATTCATTTTGGTTTGAATAAATAATAAATTTAACTAGATGTCTGAAATCAAACTACATATGACAATAAATTAGTTACAGCGATAAGCAAGGGGAGGTGTACATTATTATAGTATTAACATCTGTGAAAACCAACACCGATATTTTATTAATAAGTTAATATTTCCATTACCTATTGAAAAAGCTTAATAAGTCATAAGTTCTACAGACTATTTTTATAAATTGCTTTATAATACATAATTAATATCTCTCAATTTGAACATATATTACAATAAATATTCAGAATTATTTAACATTTAGTACTCAAATTTACCACCACCAGTTTTGAGCTATAAATACAGCGTTGCAAGATAGTTGTGGAAGAACAAGTAGCTTATTATAAATTATACTATGCAATCTGATTCATTGATCAGGTAAATTTGTGCCATTTTAAGATTTGTTATAATTTTCTAATTAAACCAAATAATGGATCAAATTATTCTTAATTTATAAAAGCTAACAAATTGTTATGTTATTTATAAATTAGAGTCATGATGTTAATTCCTCTAAAATTTCTTCAGTTGTACGTCGTTCACTTTTAAATCGGTCCATATACATTTTTGGGACAGTCCAGTCTAATAATATTTCAATATTCTTTTTTAACAAGTCGTTTTCGCTTTGACCATTTCCACGGTAAGGACTTCGGCCAGAATTTTCAATAGAATCACATAATACCAAATCAATAAGTCTTTTTCCAAAACCTAATGCATTTAAACGTTCAGTAGTTGATATTCGTATCAATAAAACTGCCAATAACATTCGCATTCGGTCTAAAGCCATACCAGGGGGAATAAATTCTTTAGTTTCTTGTTTTGGTGAGCATGTTTCTTCATGAGTAATTATTTGAGTTTTTGTTTTGAAATATGAATTACATTTAACACACAAGTAAGGTTTGTCTGTTTTGTGTATAGTTAACATATGTTTTTTTAAATGTGGTAATTGTGTAAATGCTGTATTGGTACATACAAGACATTTAAATGGTTTTTCTCCAGTATGACGTCTTACGTGCATTTTCATAGCTGTTGAATGTGCAAAAGATACTTTACAAACTGGACATGGATAAGGTTTTTCTCCACTATGTCTTCTTTCATGCACTGTCAGTTGAGAACGTTGTACAAAACGAGCATCACAACTTTTACATTCATAAGGTTTTTCATGACGATGTGTCCTCAAATGTTGTATCATATGTCCTTTAAACTGTTTATGACATATTTTACACGTGAATGCTCTGATATTATTATGATAGCTAGATAAATGTTTAGTTAGACCATCCCTACGTAAAAACGCTTTTCCACACACTTCACATACATAATCATTTTGTCCCATATGCCGTTTCATATGGCCACGAAGAACTGAACGACAAGCAAATAATTGATGACATATTGCACATTCTAGTGTATATTGTTTGTTATGAGAACGCGCATGTTGCCATAGTTGACTGGCTCGTGTGAAGGATTTTAAGCATTTGTCGCATCTAAAAAATGTATAGAAATTGCTCAAGAAATGCAAATCAAAATGATAATAATAATACAAAATTGTTAAATAGAATAAATAATCACTTTTAAAATCAGAATTAATAAGCGAATATAAATATTTATGTATAATATATTAATATAATGCAAAAATAGGTAAGATGGTAAATAGGCATTATAATATATATATACATTTATTTTCCGTTTTATATTATTAAGTTAATTTTAATACTTGATATCTTGCATAATTTTTATCAAAGATAAGATTAAAAAAATTGTATAACATAATTTTATTTGTCTTAATATTTTAATTTGCAGTGTCATTGGTTTTTTTTAAATTATAATTTTAGGGCGTATATACTATAAGTATAGTTCTACATAATAAAAATTTTAGATAGATAAATAGAATAGTTCAAATTTTTTTATACTGAATACAAAAAAAAAAAAAAAAACATAAACTAAATGTTTAGTAAAATAGGAAATACTTCATGATTATAGATTATTGTAAAAAAATAGCCTAGATTATATAGTTAATGACAGTATAAGCACTATACAAATAATATAGTTACCTTATACTATTACATAAAGTAGAACTATATTGTATACAATTATACTAATTTAATTAGTTTAAAATATCATAATAGATATTAGTTTATAAATAATTCTATAAAACTTAAAAGAAAAAAAAATACATACATTGGGTAAATTATTATATTGAAAATCCACCACCAGTATTTTCTTAAAAACTAAGGTCATTTTAGGAATAGTTATGTGATCTAAATGATAATTTTTTATTAAATATTTTCTAAATTATTATTTTAAGATTAAATCGATTGATTTGATTGCTGTTTCTGTTTTTTTTTTTTTGAGAAATATATTTAATATAATAATAATATAATCTACTATTGACAGTTGAAAAATAAAAATAATGTATTTTAACTAAAATAAACTTGTTTTTTTACACACAAATTAAATGGTAATAAAAACAAAAAAAATACCTGTGAGGATAATATCCGGTATGAATGCGCACATGTTCAATAAGTCGTTCCTTGATTGGAAACTTTTTGTCACAATGACCACAAGTAAAATCTTCTTCCCGACCACAATTGTGAATGCACATCTTATGGTTTTTTAGGGTATTCTGGTGTGTAAATCTATTTCCACATAAATCACACTCATACGGTCGTTCACCAGTATGGACCCTGTAATGCTTTTTCAACACGTTGGGGAATGGGAAAATCTTATAACAATATTTGCATTGATGCTGTCTAGGGCTTTTTCTAACAACAGTTTTGTTTTTTTTAACAACCCCCATAATTAATATTGCGTTGATGCCGTGTTTAGCTGTTAAAAGTGTTATTCATGCTCATTTATCGCTAATACATGTAAGATAAAGTTTATAATAATAAAATTAATTAGTGTTTAACTTATTTTCATTTTATAGATTAGAAAGATAAGTTTCCCCGACACCGAAAGAGAAGCATTGATCTAGTCGTGGTATAAGTTCATAAAATATCAAAATTTGAAGCCGTACGTTATTGTGTATCCATAATAGTTCTTGAATATTGTTCATAATTTTGCTTCAAGACTAGATTCACCTTTGGTTTTATCTGAAATTATCTTAAAACAAAACAATACAAAAAATATAGTTGGATTAAAATGCAGTATACACATTGAATTATATTTATTTTGATCTCAGTTAAACAGTAAATTGTTATGGAGAAAAAAATAGATTCTAAGATGTATTACATAGTTGCAAAATTAGGTATAAATTATAAAAAATAATAGAAATTAAATTAGACTGGCGAATTTAGCCAATCTTAAAAAAAAAGTTATTAAGAATGAGAATATATACTGTTTGTTTGTATACACTAAATATAACATGTAATATGTATAAAAATGATACATGAACATGCAGCTTTATTGAAGACATTAATATACATTGATACTATTACAAAACAAAAAAAAAAAAGGCTTGTGGAAACAAATCGTAATAATTTTCAAATTATAGTATGCTGGTGATCTTTTTCATGATACTAAGGTAATTAACTTACTTCAAAATGTATAAATATAATTATTCGAAACTTTTAACTTGCTGTGTACTACTGTAAAATTAAAAAAAAATATAGGTTAACTGTACATATCTGTATGACATATTATTATGACGTGTTGTTACCAAAAACTAAAATACTAAATAGAAGTTGGTGGCAACAATTGAATATATTATTAATGGTAATGAATAATGATTGGTGGTTTTCAGATAAATGTCAATAATAATTACGATAAATATTAAGTGAAAATGTTTAACTGATAATAATTTTCTAGATACATAAATGATTATATAACATATAATGCAGACATGCAGTATTCAAAATAATCGTGGTTCTAACACTGTACTGTAGTTCAATAGTACAAAATATGTGTGATAATAATTTTACATTGTTGCCAAATATGTTTTATATTGTAAGTTTATCGATTAGGTTTCGTATTAGAGTCTAAATATATACATAAAATGTCATTAGTTGGAAAGCATTAAATTTTTTTTTTGTCTATCTAAAATAAAATCATAGTAAATAATAAAACAAAGTATAAAAAAATCCATTTTAATTACAAAATAATTAAGGCAATGTGCGTTTGAAAATATCAAAAAAGATTTTGCCGAAACCAGGGATCGAACCAGGGACCTTTAGATCTTCAGTCTAACGCTCTCCCAACTGAGCTATTTCGGCACGTTGTAGGATCTTAAAAAATAGGTTTAATTGAAACGTGACATTTATTTTTTAATATTAATAAAATAATTTATCGTGTTACACTAAAATTTATTACCGTTAGTCAAGTAGCCGGGATTTTATTTATTTTTTCAGGGGAAGAAGATTAAATAATTTTAAATATTATTTTTATTTTTTACATGATTGATACCCAAAATTTTTTAATTTTAATTTTTTTAAAATAAGTTGTTTTTGGGGTGAGTACAGACTCTACGGACCTTTCTCCCAAATACGTGCTTAACTATCTCAAAGTGTATTTTTTAAATTTTTGTTTGTATAATTATTTTAATAATATTGTATGCTATATGTTTTTATTTTTAAGTTAATTTTATATAGATAGATCAGATGTACCTCCTCGACCCTGATAAAAATATTTATTTTAAAAATATTATATTTAAGTGAAGGTAGTATAGATATTATGCAATTATATGGTTTATAACTAAAAGTCTATAAAGTAGAAATACCTACCGAATATATCTACAATCTACTATTACTAATGCAAATCAATAATTCATTTCTACAGTTTTATCTATACCTACCTATTTTTAAAATAAAAATAAAATCGTCAGGTATCAGGTAAATAATTTATGTACATCAAACATATCTCATAAAAAAAATACGAATAACTAATTAAAATAAAAAATATATATTATTAGGTACCTATCACTATTATTACTGCAAATATTTATTATACATATTATCTATTTATGTTAATATAATTATATAGGTAGATAAATTGCGTTTTTATGATTTTTTTGTATACCTAGGCGATATACTACTTATATAGTTATATACACTATACTTATTTATAGTCATTATACAGTTGACACTAGAACATGTTAATACATGCTGGGATAGATCATGGATCCCTCCTCAGAATTAACATTACACTCATATATAATTTAATTTTCTATACATTCTGGTCATTCCACAATATTCAATATAATAATTTACTTAAGTAGGTAATTAATAATTATAAATACATTTTAGTAAAAGTTGAGCATAACATAAAGCCACTTAGTCAAATTCATTTTTTATTAGCGATTGCATTTTAAATGTTGAAGACATATTCTCAAATAACTTTTGTTATTTAATTAAGATATATTAATATTAGTAATTTTAAAAATGCATATTTCAATTTTGGGAGGTTAAAGTTATAAAATCAAAAAACAAAGGAAAGTTGATTTCAATTAGTCATTCCATTTTTTTTTTAGTTTAACTTTATGAAAGAAATTTTAAAGTTCTTTTATTTTTAAAATTTAAATAAAATTTAATGGGAAAATAAAACTATAAGAGTCAATACTTTTGATCAAGAAAGCCTTGAGTAAACTTCGTAACGAATTTAAACGTGTTTTTAGACTTCTGTTTTATTCTTTGCACTATTCAGATGCCTATTAGCTACTTGAGCTACTTTATAGTTTTTATAAATAAATATAGGTTTACAAACTACAATGAACAAAATATAGGTAGGTAGATCTGTGTATGGACTGTAATGGTATACTTTAGTACTTATTAAATCTAGATTAAATTACTCACTTATTAGTATAATTTATTTTCTTTGTACAGACTAAAGGTAGGTACTATTTTAATTAGATCTGATAAAATAGTTTTATTAAAAATTTAAAAAGAAAAAACAATTATTCTTTATTTAATATATTAAAATTAATTTATTGCTAGAGATGCTACAAGCCCACAATTACTTATTGAGCTAATGCAGTTGACATAATCATTTGATCAGATAGCAAAAACCTTGGTGTAGACAGTGTAGTGTTCATATTTTCTAAATCATAATATATATTACGTACTATATAAGTACATTACTATTTACATAATAAGTAAACAACCAATAATGAGTAAAGATTAAAATTTATAATATGGTATTGTTAGTGTACAATTTAAGAATTATAATATCAATATGACATAAAATAATTTTAAAGTTGTTCGTGCATACGTACGTTACATTTTTAATTATTCACTGCGTCAAATACTAGGTAGAAGTCGAATTTGATTAGTTACTAATTATTCCGCTGGATGTCACTGCACGTACTGATTACATTTTTTTTATTATATGCCGCGAATAAAATAATAATAATAATAATTTGTTATTAATACATTATTCCAGAAGTATATATGGAGTGTTAAGCATAACCCGCATTGCAAATAAACACTACCAATTTTTACTTAATAGGCCTCTGACTAGTAAATTAGAACAAATCCATGTCTATCAAGTTCCGTCAGTATCTATGTTATTCAATTGCGTAAAACGAAATAAATTATAAAAACAGATTTGAATTTTTAATAGTCTTCTTTGCATCCTACGTCGCATTTTTAAAAATATAATTTTTATTAATTTATAAACTATTTTATAAAATTGTAAAAATTAAACCAACAAAGTATTAGAAATTTTAATTTTCAAAAAAGGAAAAAAAATATAGGTTATACGTGTATAATGTTGTTAAAATTTTAATCATTTTTAAAAATGTATAGTATCTATATCTAAATTTATATTTTTTTTATCAATTTTTATATACAAATTTTAAATTTAAATTTAGATAAAAATAGATACCTAAATTTGAATCAAAGAATAGTTAGATTAAGAATAGATTTAGTCACTTTCAAATTCTGTAATTACATATTTGATAAAATTAATTTAAAATATAATTTTATTAATAGACTATGAATTATGAGAAAAAGTTATTTTTATTGACATAAAAAATAAGTACTGTAGGTACTATATGTATACACGCATTTATGATAAACCATAAGAAATATCTTTGTTTCATAAACTGGCTTTTTATAGTATAGGGTGTCTTAGCAGAAGCGCACATTTTAAGAACGCAATAATTCAGCAAAAAACCATCGAAATTTCAAGAAAAAAATTCACTTTAACCATTAACATCTCCCATTTAATCAAGCAAATGGGGTTTCAGCAAGACGGGGCTACCTGCCACACTTCGCGTGTGTCAATTGCGTTGTTGTGTGAAAAATTCCCTGATAACTTGATATCAAATCAAGGTGACCAGAATTGGCCTCCCAGGTCATGTGACCTATCCCCGTGTGATTTTTTTCTTGTGGGGATATGTGAAGTCGCAAGTGTATGCAAATAATCCACAAAGCATCCATCAATTAAAGGAAGAAATCAGGCGGGTAATTGGTGAGATCAGCAGAGAGATATGCGCGAAAGTGATCACCAATTTCAACGATTGCATTATTACATGCAGGGAACGCGGAGGTGGACATTTTCATCATTAAATGGGAGATGTTAATGGTTACAATACATTTTTTTTTCTTGAAATTTTGATGGTTTTTTGCTGAATTATTGCATTCTTAAAATGTGTGCTTCTGTTGGGACACCCTTTAGTTCACTTGGTTTGGTAACATTAATTATAGTGGAGGATTTCAAATAAATGAAGTGAGGTATGGAATAAAATACCTACAACACATTAATTGTGGCCAACAATGATAGTAGAGTGTTGAAAAAAAGGATGTAGTTATAAAAAATTTGTCATTTTTAAAAATTGAATGTACTCATTTACTTTAAAATTTTGTTTAGCAAACCAAAATCAACCGGAAAATCGGAAAATTGCTAACTTTTAGACAAAAATATGAGGATATCAGCGCAGTAAATTAAATTGTTTTGAATTTAGACAATAATCGATATAATTTCATACCCTTAAAAATATTTTTCTTTATAATTTTAGCAGTAGATCACTTTTAGATTATTCAAAAATATAAAAGTAATAATACATTTTTTTCTACTGTCTTACTATTTCTAAAGGTTATATTTTTAAACAAATTTGTAAATTTTAATAATTTATACATATTAAGTTTTACTTAATCTAATCATTTATAGTGGTATAATAATAATAATGAGAATTTATTGTTGATTGATTGTTTATTTGAGTGTATGTAATTTGTGCCAAAAATAACCAAAAAATGTAAATATACATATATGTAATTTGCGCTACTTTAAAATTACTAAACACACGTACTTTAAGTAATAAAATTTGTAATTCTTCCATTGTGGTATATTTTTCTTTGGGTTTTATAAATATTTTGTTGAACTAGTGATATTTCATTGATAGTGATGGTTTGTAAATTAAATACATTTTCAGAAACTTATGTTCGTATAATATCTTACTTAGTTTAGCATACAGAATTTTCATAGCTTTTTACTTTTTCATTTAAATACATTTTTCTGTCTATACTTGGTTGATCATTCCAGTTATGTTCATTTCAACTATTTGAACAAATTTTTTAAAGATGTATACATTTTTCTAGTATATTTATATTTTATTTGTAAAACATAAATATATTAAACCATATGAAATAAATATAGATACTTAATTTTTTTCAACATAATATATAAGTATGGGTATACGCAAATTATTTTTGTTCTGTATTAAAAATATTTTTTATGTAATTTATAATACTAATATAATATATATTTTATATATTTCTTAAATAATTAAATTAATATAAACATCAAAAATAATTTTTAAAGTGCCACTGTTACCTTGCATTTACTGAGAAAAATCAATTAGACAACCAAATAAACATGTTTTTAATTATTACAACGTAATGTTTAGACTACGTTCATTACCCATTATTGAAAAACGTTAATTAACAGTATACAAAATAAATATTAAATTTAGTTGGGTTCAGAACCTAATGCAACTATTTTTAATTGTGTTCTTATTTGTTATAGTATATCATAATTAAAGATGAACTGGTATAAGATATTCAGATATCCAATATCTAGATATAAAAACCGATACTATACCCAATATTTTAATTTGATAATGCATGAAAAAATTTATTGGTTAAGAGAGTCGGTTGATTTTTTACGATATTAGATACGAATAACCCATTCTTTATACTATCTTGAATACTATAATATGGTATTATAATAACTATGTTTGTGCAACATAATATTATGTACCTACATTATATAAAATATATCTGATTTTCATATTTGTATTAATGTTAATCAATAATTATAAAATACTTTTTATAATATAAATATGAAGTTGTATAAGCTTAAATATAATATACTAACACTATACTCGTATTGTATATATTATATACAAAGTACAATATCATAGTATTTTTATTCATGGAGATATATTTTTTATTTTTATGTTATTTTGTTTCCAAATAAGATCAAAATCATAGTTTAATAATTAGGTAGGTAGGTAATTTACATTTAACAGCAGTGGTGGCGCCAGGGGAGCGGCCTGGGCGGGCCACGCCCCCCCCCCCTAAATTTTTCTTGGCCACCCCTTGGTCCCCCTTGATCGTCTAACCACAAGAGAAAAAAAAATTCTTTAAAAGAACAGATTATAAAATTGAAATTCTATATTTCTCTAAGACTATATGGCAACATTTTTTTTTTTTTGATCGAATAAAATATGAATAATTTTTTGAATTATGAATAATTATGATCATGATCCTTACAATTCACAAAATTATGTTATTAAATTGAAATATTGAATATGCAACACAATCTTTACAATAAATAGTGTGTAAGCCCACTACCCTATACTGAGCCTATGAATGGGAAAAAGACCACAGATTGGGACTTTTTTTGGCTCTACTATATTTTCAAAGGTCACCAATGCCCCCCCCCCCCCCCAATAAAATTTATGGCACTGCCACTGTTTAACAGTATATTTAATGTATTACCACTGATTGAATAGTAGACAATTTATATGTATATCGAGTAATCGAAATATGTGTTAGTGTGTTACATAATAATATGCGCATAATCAGTATGCATAAAATTCAAATTTCTTTTTTACAGCTTTTCTAAGTTGTATAAAAAGTGAGTGGTTTTAAAATTTATAAAGTACTTGAAAATATTAGGTGATTGAAAATTTTTATTGAAGAATATATTTCTTAATCTTATATTTTTAAAATTGTTTTATTTATTAAAACGATTAACAATTTGTATTACAGATAATAACAGATTTGAGGTAGTTTGTATTTAGGTGAAATATCTCAGTATTTTTTCAAATAGTTGAGGGAGTTCGAAATTCGGGCCAGTAGATTATTTAAAGTAAAGATGAATAGAGTACTGAGGTACGAGGATACCCTGCAAAATTTAATAAAGAATGTAATGATAACAAATATTAAAAAATTTTGTTTATTTTGCCTGGAAATAATGTAAAAAACATTTAAAAAAATATTAATTTTTTACATTAATTTATTGTTTATTAAAATTATTTAAAATTTATACAAATAAGAGTATAATAAATACATTTTATCATTCATTGGTCGGTAAATGATAGGAGATTAGCATTAATGGGCAGGCATTCAGAATTGCCACCCGACCTGATACTTTTTAGGTATTATTGTGTATTTTTAGATTCCAAACGAAGCGATGAATGTATTGATTTTATTGTGATTTTGTTTATTGAGGATGAGTATACGATAAGTTGACGTTAAAATGCTTCGATTTTCAAAAATGAGGTTGGTTTTGTTTATCAAATTGGATCCATAGTTTATATTTTAGAGAAGTAAAACTTAAAAATTCCTAGTATATATTTTTATAACCGGGGAAAACAAACAAAAAATAAAGGGAAATGGTAATTTTTATTCAAATCCCATTTTAAACCAAATGTTTATAATATCATATTCATTTTAAAAATATTTTGACTATTTTTGAGTTATTTATATAGGTATAAAAATTTTTTTTTGTTTTTTTTTTTTTTATAAATGTCAATTAAAAATTCTGCCGGGTAGAAATGCTTGAAAATGAATTGATTATAAAGCTTCTCATAAGTTATTAATTTCTCAAATAAAAAATATAGAAATCTATAGTCACAATATTTTTTAAAAGTGTTTAAAGTTAGAATTTTGACAAAATTCATAAAAACTCAAAAATGTACAAATTATTTTGTAAAATACCAAAGAGAGGATATTCTTAGTCGTAAGCAGATAGACTAAGGCATTTAATTTTATTTGCTGTTAGGATTATTTGGTTATTTATCATAAAAACCTTATATTTAAATGTCTTATAATATAAGATTGACTTTGATGGAATTTTTTAAAATATGGCTAATTTTTTAGCATTCTAGTCAATAGGTTGACGGATTATTTGTATAAGCTTTTCATAAGCGATGCATTTTAAGTTAATGATTGTGGTGTAGTGTTATGTAATAAATCATAAGCGTCAAGGGGGGGATGTTATAATGGTGACGACCCTTTGGCTTTGAACTATACAGAAAATGGACAATTTGTCGTCATGGGAGTTATGAACACGTGTTACAAACCCGTATTTAATCAACCGCACATCATCAATAGCGCTGAGCAGAATTCTAAAAGATCTCTAATGGAATTTACCACCCTTGATTTTCTTTTTCCAGTGTATTATTTTTTACCCCTTAGTCCTTATTTTATTTTATTTTTTAGCCTCTCATTTTTATCTACCTCAATCATTTATTAGCTTGAATGAATACTTTTATTTTCACGGGTTCACAAATGTCATTTTTATTTATGATCATCCTTTTTTTTAAGACTCGTTTATTAAAAAAGAATCATTATATCACTGTAATATTAGAATAAGGTTGAATTTTTTAATTTATTTAAGATGTGTTATAATATAGTTAATAACCTAGTGCTGACTAATCAGAAAAGTAAGTGGACTCTTATTGGAAGATTAACGTTGTACAATGGATAAGAAATAATAATAAAGCAAAGGCTTTATTATAAAATAAAGATACAACGGAGTTAATTCATCAACAAATTCTGTTCGACTTCATTTATCTGTGGACTATGTTTTTAAGAAATAACTTAATTATTTTACCGCACAAAATAATAACATGTAATGTATTATAAATTATAAGCCATCGAATGAAACTGAGCGATGGGTAAGTATGATAATATTATGTTCTTACTAATCTTACTTATTAATTATTAAAATACAATGAATCCGTTATTTGTTAAATGTTAAATAAAAAATTACCGTCTGTCAAAGTAATTATGTGTGTTGTTTTAAGTCATCATTATGAAAATTACGAGCTAACATATCATAACTATAACATAACTAGGTTTAAATATTATTTAGAGAGTTAAAATTATAGCTTACCATAATATAAAACTATAAAGTTCATGTTGTATCTATTTCTATATAAATAGTATTATACATATAAGCACATAGGTATTATATTACAAAAAAAAAATCCATGACAACCGACTATAATACTCTATTTACTCTATTTCGATATAACCTTTATACTGTTTTGAACAGAGGTTTATACTAATATATTGAGTTCATTTTTCTAGTAAATTAAATATAAATAGGTAATTACTCCTAACCAACAGATACAGACAAGCAACAGATTAATATCAATTTAAACTTTTAATTTTAGTTTTATAACATATATTTTCTCTTAAGTTATAATTTTATCTTATTTTTCATTCTTGAATCACTAGGTACGTAATTATAGAAATATAGAATGTATGACTTTGTTTAGTGAAATTTAAAAAAAAAACTACTCTACATAATATACACAGATGTGTTTTTTTACAAAATGTTATAACATAAATAAAACCTTGTCTCTAGAGGATGCAACTTATTTTAGTTTCTCACCACGAATCTTTTGAATAAAACTTAAAATTCTCAAGTGGTATTAATCTGTTTATATTTAAACATTTTAAACTAAAGTGAAATTTTTTTAGAATATTTCATTAAAAAACACTATGATTATTACTAAAATAATTTGAATTATCAACGTATAGCATATTAGTTTTGAATAGATTATGATTATTGATTATTACGGTATCAAAATGAAACATGATACTTTAGGATCACTATTAAAATAATATATTAATATTCATATTATATTGAACTTAAATTTGTTCAATGACAAAGTATCAGATGAATCAATGGTAAAGTAGTAAATATGAGTATTCAATCTAAAATGAAATGAATAATTAAGAATTTAATAAGTAAGTAATAACTGTTAGATTTTGATCTTATTCTTATTTTTTGTTTGTTGCTCTACGTTATACCTACTTATGTACGAGGTACCATGTATATTATAATTATTTTTATAAGAATATACATTCAATTATATTTGATTACATTTTTATTTTGACACTGATTTTATTGTTATCGTTATTTTCATAATTATAATATTATGGTATAATATAGTTAATTATCACTGAGCACTTAGGTATCTTAGATAATATTTCTATATGGCCTATTTGTTTTGAGTTAAGACTATATAAAAATGTCATCTACCATTAAAGAAGGGATGGGAGTTTGAGTGGCTTAAGTTCTTAAAGCGTTCATATAGCTAACAGCGCTATTGTCAGTGCATGACGACGAGCATTTGGTTTTTTTCTTGTGATATCTATTCTAATTATTAAAAACGATATATTATTATTTTTTGTTTAATTAATTATTCAAAAATGTAACAGGTTAGGCAACCTTACATAATATTCTATACTTAAGTACAGAAAAGCTTCTAAGATATTTTCCAGTACAATATAAATTATCCTCTCGATCGCTAAACTTGCACAACTTTTTGCGATGAATATTGTATTAAATGTGTTTTTACAAAGTTTTCAATGTACCTACATTGTATTTAAAACACCATTTATATTATAGGAATGAATGTCAATATGACCTGTTTATTATATAATACTTTATATATTGTAAAGGAGGACGTTTTGACAAACATACAACATAAAAGTGGTATTCTAGTTAAATATTTACATGACATATATAGGTACTTTACAGTTACTTTATTTTATATTTTAAGATGGCCATAATATATCTACATATATGATTGTTTTTTATGTAAATATGTTATTTTAGACACCATATTAGTAATTTATGCCACTATTTGTGAACGTCATAAATCATAATTCTGTAGAAGTATTACGTTCAATAGAAATAGAAGAATTTTTGTTTTTGCTTGTTATCAAGTTTGTTTTTTTTTCCGAAACGTAGACCAATTTTATTTTACTTACCCATTAATAAGGTTATTATAATTTCAATTAATATATTTTATAATACTGGTAAACATATAAGTAGTTAGTCTATTTAGTATGAATTCTCGGGTTTAAAGTGAACTACGTAGTCAACTGTAGATATATTATTCTAAAAATTAAGAAAATTGTTTAAACAATCGTCGTTTAGAAGTGTCTTTAAATGCGACGATTTATCATTGCTTTTATATTTATAATTATAATAATATATCTTTATCTTGTTCTGCGATGAGAGAATACGAGTGCCCATAACATCTGGATATCGGTATCCAATTTGTATCTTTTAAATGTTTGTCAACATATAATATAGAAAATCGTTACATACGTGTAATTTAGAGGGGGAGGTGGGTTTCGGTGTTTCAGAATTGCTTGGATCTACTCATTCTTTGAGGTAAATGTGTACAAATAGTATTGCTAACATAATTTTGTTATATAATTTTAAAATATCTATCTATTGTTTATGTTTAATATAAATTACATAATTAACACAAGAAATATTTAATAGCATTAAAATGTATAATTGTGTGAGGGTGACTTTGTTAATATATATTTATAGTAAAAAACGTCAGGATTCTAGTCACCTGTCGCCCCCAAAAAAAATTATACCTATTTTCGATAATACCTGTATAATATAGTATATACGTATATGTTTTAACTTTTGTTTTTTAGTTGAATGTAAATTAAAAAAGTTATAATATTCAAATTCGCTTATACACAACTAATATAGCAATATGATTAAATTAATATTTAAAAATTGATTTTAATTAATTCATAAGATTATCTTGAATTTTTGTATAGCATATTAGTATAGCATATTTAAACAATCAACAAACATGTCTTTTCTATACAATTTAGGTATATGTACATTTTATTTTTATTTATAAACTCTTAAAATGTTAATTGATGACTACTATTTTTCTCGATTGAAAATAATAATTAATGAACTTGTTGCTATGACCTGATGGTACTATTAACACTAGCTAATGATTTACTACAGAATTGTACTTACTAAATGCCACAACTCCGAATTACTGTTCAGTATTTCTTGTTTTTGTATTACCTATATTTGTTGGTGTTTGGTAAATTGTATTGTTCAATTTTTGATGTAAATACGTACGTAATTTTCTTAGTGTGATTGTAACTAAAGTTTATTAAATTTTATTGAATCATCTATTATGACTTTGAAATATTAGACTTTGTATAAGTAAGCATGATTCATTATTTTTATAATTTTTTTTTATGATTTAAAAAAAATTAAAAATGTGTATTTTATTTAATTTTATATTTGATGACACCCATTTGGTTTTTGTTATGATTATAAATTATTATTTAAATAATACTTTATAATTAAATTAATATCAAAAACTGAATTTAAATATTGTATAATAGTATAAATTTTAGGTGGTATTAATAATTGTTTCTTTATTTCTTTATTTTGAAGTTATTTTACAATATACATATTTTATATTATGAAAAAGCATAAGTTTTTATTTAATTTTTAGGAAATTTTCATATAAATGTAGGACTATATTATTTAATTTTCTTAATTTAGAAATATAGTAGTTAATTTATTGTACAATTTATACCTTACTACAGGATTGATATCTGCAATAACCAGGATAGGTATATTATATTCTAGAATTTTGATATTTATGAATAATGAAGTTATATGGATTTGTTTTAGATATTGTTTATACAATTTATATTTAAAATATAATATTCATATTTTGTCAGTTATTATTATTAAAAGTTAAAATTGAAAAAATACAGCAGTGTACTAGGTTTATTACTTTTTAAGTGAGTTTATATAATATATTTATTATTTTCTGATCAAATAAATAAAAAATATTTTTTTCAAAGGATTATCTTTATTTCAGTCATAATTAATTTCATTTTAAATATAAATATTATGAAATGATAAAAAAATAGATACTATATATTAAACTGTATTTATGATCCAATTTTCTATAAATAAAGCTAATAAACTTCAGTAAAATAGCTCAAAATTGTTAGTATAACTTCGAAATTTGAAGTTTTTCAATCCAGAAAGTCGCCTCAGGGATTTATCGACTTTTAAAAACTTTTATCCGTGTCGTATACCTACAGTAATCCTGTGCTCTTTTATATTGAAACTCTAACAAAAACTACTATATTTATTGTTTTATTTTTCATCTCTATCTACACTCTCTCTTATTTTTTACCCCCTGGAGTAAGGGAAACTTATAAAATCGAAATTGGATTACTGTAAGCGGCCACCGATGACAATATAAACCGATATGTACTTAGAATAGAAAATATATGTAACATCTATCGAAAAACTATTGAATTGATTCCATAATTCAACCATTCATCATTGCCAAAATGTTAAACAGAAAAATAAACACATTTATTTGTTATTCAATATTAAAGTAGGTACGTTAAAAATACTTGTTGCGATAGTACTAGTAAAAGTATTAGTTTACCCCTAAAAAACTGTAATAAAATTACTAAAAGTATTAAGTGCTTTTTTCCTTTTGATATTTTCAATTTAAAATCTTCGAGAATATGTTTTTTTTTTAATTTTTACGTCAGCTACTTGTTGACAGCCGAATAAAGTTCATTGAGTTCTACATATTTCACATTAGATATATTTTAAAAAAGAGGATTTATTCTTTAATATAATTGTAATAACATGCAGTTGTGAAACCTTTATATTCAAATATTTTTTTTCTTACCTGTGATATTGTGATACGATGTTTAATAATTTATTACTTACATAAAGACAAATAACTTATAATTTTGTTATAAAGAATTAAATGTTTGTAAATTTCGTATATTATACATTTTTAACATATTAGATACCTATATTAATTAAAAGAAAAATATAATTTTTCGTAAATTTTATGTTAATGGATATTCAAATCAATATCAAAGTTAATTAAATTTGGATCATAATTATAAATTATATTAGACTAATTAAATTAGACTTGATTAAATATAAATGTATCTTAAAGAAGAAAAAATAATAAAATTCTATTAAATAGAATATATATATATATATATATATATTTAAAAATATAAGCCTTTGTTCTTAGTATTGTTTTGTCATTTTAATTTAATTGCTTCGATTTTTAAGCCAAGATGTTACTCATTATGTCTATAATAAATTACCTTCTTATAACGTTATTTAAATAATATCAAGTTGATATATTTATTTTATTTAAAGCAATAAATTTTAACCATATTTTAAGTAGAACTGACAAGGAATAACGAGGATGGTATCTATATCATATATATGTATATATTTTTTAAAAAACAACAATGTGAAATAAAATAAATACACTTCAAATATTTATTGGATATGAAATGAACTGTGTAATATTTCAATAAATATTTGAATGTGATTTACTTTACATATAATTTGGCTATAAGTTTATTTAGGTAATATATTAGTTGCTAATTCTTAGATAAACAATACCTATTGTCTTATAATTTAAAACATAAATTATTAATTACTAAAATTGCTATTATGTTGAAAGAAATTGTAAATTTTGATGTTTAAAATAACGTAGGTAACTGAAATAAATTTAAGCTGATGGTGTTATTTTTTTTAAATTTTATATTTAGTATTTAATTATATATGAATAATGAATTAAATTGTAATGGATATGTTGTATAAAATAATATTGTTCTATAAACTATTATTAAAAATGAAATTATATGTATATGTTAAAAAAAAAAAAATTAAAAACAATAAATGTATAGTTACAACATACAACTCGTGCGGACAAAAAGTTTATTAAACAATTTTGATAATATAACAAGATAACATACAATTTCGCATAATTTAAATGAAGTAGCCAAAATAATTGGATAACAATTTTTACCATTTTCACGATGTATTTAGTAAAAACAATGTTGATGTTAATGTTATTAATGTTACTTTAAAGTTGAAAGTTATGCACATCGCTACTGCTGATCCACGTACTGAAATCAAACATATAAAACGTAATTAATTAAACAATTTCAAATTTTTTTATTTCAATTATTAGCCATTTTTATTTTTTGATCACGATTTAAAAAAAGTTAATAAATGTTTTATATCTATTATTTGACGTATTTACATTTCAGGGATTTAAAAACGTAGATTTAATTAACTTTAAGATGTGTATACTTTAAGCATAAAATCAATATGAAATCCTTTTTTCGTTTTCGAATTAATTTATAAAATTGTGTTAATGTTAGTTAGGTATACGTTATAGAAATGCAAGAAAATAAAGAAAGTACAAAGTAAAACGTTTAATACATAGGTCAGGTTAGTAATATTTTGTAATTTATAAGAGCTTCTTTTATTTTTTTATACCATTACTATACTTTTTGCACTATTTTGTAAAGTATAAGTAGAGAATTAATGTTGGCAAAAGTACATTTATCTGTACAAAATTAAATTAGAATTTATGCATGCAATTTGACATTAATAATTATTAAATAAAACAAGTAAAAAAAGGACAAAGAAAGGGTAATAGGTAGGTATATAAAACATGCAAATATAAATAATTTACATGTTTTTTTTCTAGGGTTCACAACTATTATATTTGGTACGCGTTGTCCTTTTGTATTATATACAGTTGTTTTTACTAAAGCACTCTTACGTAAAATACACGAAATTAGTTTTATATGTATTTATGTAATATATATTATCATATATACTATGACTAGTCTCGTTGAAAGAAAACAACTAAAAAAATATAGGTAAAATATTAATTGAGCAAAAAGTTAAAAACAATGTTATGTGTATCGTATATGATACGTATTGAAAATAAAATAGGTTATTTGGTTTAACTAAAATTATTTATTTTGAAATTAGTTTTAAATTTAAAAAAATAGTCGCTCTGCTGTATAGTAGGGGGGGAGAGAAGGTTTTAATATATGCGTTAAATTTGAATGCAATGATAATTGAATACAAAATACGATTTTGAATTGAGATGATTTGTCAGTCTAGGATATATTATATTATCTATATTTAAATTGCAATATATTTTTTTTATACAAGTAATTTATTCATGTAATTTTAATTAAATTTTCAATTCTAAGCTTTTCATACAAAATTATTAATACTTTTTTAACTACAGAATAATCAGCAAATCTTTGTGATTTTCACTAACTTTGTCAATATTTCAACTTCAAAAGCTTATAAAAAAAAAACTGTTCATATGTATTTTGATAAGTTTTGAATGACTATAAGACCAACTTTTGTGGAATCTTTTATTACATTTTAAAGTACTTTGTACCAGCGATAATTTTTTTATTAATAATTTATAACAAAATAACTTAAAAAATTGAATATTTCAAATGCCTATCATAAAAATTAGTGAAGCATTTTTAAAGAAAATTATCTAAAGAAAATGCCAATCTCAACTTCTGCTGATAGTTTCAAGTCCTTACGACTTACACTTTTTGACTTAAATTATTTTAGGATATATCATTATTTTATCTAGTTTCATACACTCATGCGATTTTTTTGTATTGACGTTGGAGTTTTTTTACAGTTATTTGAAAGAAAACTTATGGAGAACCTTGTATTGAGTTTTTTAACCTAAGGTATAAAATATAAAAACTTTATGAATATTCATTTTCAAAATTCTTTGCAAATGTTCACGATTTTTACATATTTCGTAAGCATTTGACGTTTAAATGCTTATAAACAAAATTGGGAGTAACGATTTTTGATTTTTTTTTTACTACAATAAGTGCAATAACAATTTATAATAAAATTTGTATTACATTTTAAAGATTTTTTAGAATGCTGAATTTTTTTTATCTGCTTTTCAAAAAAGCTTAGTAAAATCGAAAATTTCAATTGTCTATAAATAGCTTAAAAAGTCAAAATATTTTGAAAATTAAATCGTAAATAGATAACGTTATTATAAATATTTGGTGAAAATTTCAAGTATTTACAATGATTCGTTTTTGAGTAACAGCAAAATAAAAAATCGATTTTGTTGAAAACTGCTGGTTATGCCTTAACAATTCCCGTTTTTCTGTTAATTTTTTAGGGTTTTTCTTGTCGCTTTTGTAAACTATTTTTAAATTTTTTACTTTTGACCTCCTAAAAGTACCAACCAGATTCACTTTTCTCTTAGAAACGGGGCTGAAATAAAAAATCAAAGCACTATTACTACTCCAAAACGTGATGAGTGATGACATATAAAAAAACACATATTATTGTAAAATTAATACATTCATCACTCCGTTCAGAATCTAAAATATAATAAACCTACTTAAATAACCTACCAAGGCAAACATCATATATCATAATATAATATAATACGAGTTTGCAGCTTTTGTAATCTTTATATATTATATTTCGATAACATGTTACATTTTTTGGTTGCAATAAACTATTATTATTAATATATAGAAATGGCTATCCTAATATCCTGTATATGTTATTAATTATTTTCAATTAGAATCTAAAAGTATCTTAGATTACAATATTTTATTTTAAATTAAATTAAATTATTTTTAACTATTTTTTAATAAAAAATAATGATATTTTGTTCTTTTATATTTTCCATAAAAGTAAAAGTTCGTATAAACATTGTCAAAATAGAATATTATTATTTGCAATATGATACAAGTAGATTAAATTAACTACATGTAACTAGCTTTTTGACAAAAAAATAAAATAACCATAAAAAATATTATCTTTTTTTCGATGTAGACAAAAATCATTTTTTCTGAAATTCTTCTTTTCTTTTTTGAAAGAAAGAATTGCTAATTTTCATATTTTGTATTTGTATGGTTTGAATCAATAAAAAATTACATGTTTCAGATAGAAAATTAAATTATCTTATTATACATTACTGTCAGTTTCGGTTATCTTGTAGTAAGAACGAAAAAATATACCTTTTATTGTACAGTGAAGTAAAAGTTTTTTTAGTATTTTACAATTTTAAACCCTAATTGATCTATGATCTATTAAGTGATAATAGACATTTGACAATTATATACAAATTAATAACATATTTTTAAAATATTATTAAAAAAATAATGTTTATTAATATTTTAGGTAAAGAATAAAATCGTAAATACACAATTTTTGATGGTCAACTATGTACATTGTCTGGAAGCTAACAATGACCAATTACTAAATTTAAATGGGTAAAATAGAATATTATGATAACCAATAAATTAGAACAGAATTTTTAGAATTTATTCATTTTATTTACTTTAAAGAAGATTTATATTAATGTTGATAAGACAGTATCATATTAAAATATTTTAATGGATATTATCCATTTTCAAACTTCTTTATAATCATTAATTTGGCTTTGTATTTTTAAATTTGTTTGTTTTTCATATAGTCATAAAAAAAAGAAATAAAGAATATCTTGTTCATTTTCATTTATTATTCTTACAAAAGTGTTTTTTTTTGTTTTAATTTGATTTTTGTTACTTGTAGTTTGATTAAGTTGCATCAACGTTATTTTTTATAATCAATACTATTAAGACCCAATTTTATAGGAATACTTTTTGCTTATTTAGGAATTTTTTGTTGTTGAATATATTTTTTTAAATGAACATAATAAGTTATAATTAATAATACGTTATTTTATTAAGTTTGACAAAGATTATTTACAATCTTATACCTAATTAATTCTTCGCCATAAAACAGTATTTTGTGAAAATTAAGTTAAATTTGGTTATTTATATAGTTTGACATTTTTTTTTTTTTCAAAGGTTTCAGTTAAACTGTTCAATTTGAATTCATATTTGTATTTTTATAGCTTAAAATTCATATAAATTGTTATTGTCGTACACACTATATTACAATTATGCGGATAAAATGAATAGCTGTCATAGCTATAAAATATTTGGTATAGCTTTAGGTTGATTGTTAATAAATGCACTTTACTGATATAAACGTATAGTTAGTCAATATAATACATATTATATGTAATATACTTACCAATTCATAATAGTATGGTATACAGATTTATAAATGTTTATTTTAGATTAAAGTAAAATAGATATTAAACTCAAGTTTTAAAACTCATTTAAATATCATGTATGATATGCATATGAACTATCAGCAAATAATAAAAACCGTGAACTTCTTTTTTTATTTATTAGAATTTATATTTAAAATATTTTAATTTTACTATTGGTTTGTAATGTAGATTTTATATAACTTAAGTTCTGATTTCCTTCTATTCTGTACTTTATAGTATATACTACTATATTGTACTATATGTATATATTTATTCAAAATCGTTTTTTTAATTTTATATTAAAAATATATTCACATTAGTAAAATTAAGGTAGATCATTAATATAAATCGATTATAGAAATTTCACAGGTATACTTTAATTTTAATTATGAAATATACTGTATTTAAATAGAATCAGATAATAGATCTTTATACTTACCCAAGAGTATTGCTTCACGTTTATATTCCTTAGGAGGTGGTAATGCTTTTGGACGACCTATGTTGATGATGGATTGACATGTAACTTTCATTAAGCCATTGTTGAAATGTTCAGGGGATATTGACAAATTTAATTTGGATATGCTGATGTATAAACCGTTGCGTAATTTTTCTGAGCGGTCGTAATTAGAAACCACCTAACCAAAATATTTGTAATTTACATTAATAATGTAATATTAATCAATTTACAATCATGTAAATAAAATAGATATTTTATTTATAGTTATTAAATTACAAAGTATATGAGCAATTTATTTTAATTAATTGAAATATTTTACATTTTTCGATTAAATCAGTAACATTATTAATAATATTAATTTATAATATACCTGAATATTTGGTATTTTGATTTTGAATGGATATTTTTATTTTATTTGTTTTTTTGAAGAAAATATTCGGAGAAAATTTAAACTTGATATTAACCAAGTATTTAAAATTATATAGTGCTGTGGTTCCCAACTTTTTTAGTTGTGCGGGCCACCAATTTTGTAAAAAAAATTTTTGAAACACATTAATATATATACAAGGTGTCCCAAAAATAACGCTTTTTTAAATTAGCCGAAAACTTTTTATTTTTCAAACAAATATAAAAAAAAGGATATGTTAAGTTTCGGTATAACATCCGGTTTACATATGAAAAATAATATCATTCAATTGTCCTCCTCTAGTTTGTCAGACCGAAATGCGATCGAAAAAATTAACAATAATTGCCTCTCAGTTCTCGCAGGTGAGTTTCAGGAGAATGCCTTAACCTAACTGGGGCCCAGTTTTTTAAATTTATATTATCCAACGAAACGATGACACATTGGGAGCAGCGTCCCATCCGAGTAAGATACAAAGTCGTCGCATAGTCTTCGCACCACTTTTGTGAAAGATCTTAATAACTAACACATGTGTTTCAATTGGCATTCGGTCTATGACGATTGGTGACACTTGACAAAGATTGATTATACAACAACAATCCGGAATGATAGAAGATTAAAAAAATTACGAGAACAATGTTGTAAACATAAAAACAAAAAAATAGTTGCCAATTTAAAAAAACGTTATTTTTGGGATACCCTGAACGTATATACATATATCTATACACATGAAACAATTTTTTATTAAGAAAATAAACTGTATTGAACCTTTGAATCTAATTACAAGTTAAATAATTTAATGAGATTTTTGACATCGCTTGTCTTTTTTGAAAGAGTCAATATCTGGATTAAAACTGACTAGTTTATTGAGTTAATTGTGTAGTTATTATTGATTAAATATTATTATATAGTTATATAATTTTAACTAGAAATATAGATGTTAGTAATGTTAATATTATATTATGATTTTCGTCCACGTGTAAGCCATATATTAGGAACCGCTGCTATAGTGTGTGAGAAGTATAATAGTTTGTTGTGTTGACAGAATTTATTCAAAATGATTAGTTTCTGGGTCTATATTTTTAAAATATTTTTTTTTAAATCAATTAGTACAACTAATTAGAATTAAAATTATTCTATTTAATACACTAAAATTTAAAGTTGCAAGACATTTTTTATTACAAAAGACTTCAATGTGAATAACTTTTAAAGGTCTTAAAATTCAAAACGACAATGTACTCTGTTGTAAAAACTTTTTTCCATAAATATTAGTTTGAATACAACTCATTAATTAAGTGTTGAATAATTAGCTACATTATTGTTGAAATTTACAGTATTTATACCAAATACTACATGGCTATAGTATTACATAAATTCAGTTTTATTGATGTTTGTTCTTTTGATTTATAATATTACGAAGTGTCAAAATAAACCTAACTTACCATTTTGTCATTAATATACCACCGAAGTCTTGCAGCGGGAAATGATTCTCCTGACGTACAATTCAAATAAATAGTATCACTAGTTTGATAGACTCCAGAGCCTCCATTGATTTTTGTTAAATCTTTTGGTTTTGGCAAACCTAAAATAAAGTTAATAATAATTAAATATTTTTCTAAGAATTTACTATAGGTAGTAAAAAGTTTAATAATTTTACTTAATGTTATACGGTAGATTTTTTTAATTAGTTCATCAAATATTAGTTTACTTATAATTACTGAAATAAAAAAATTTTTCTATTTTATTTTTCATTTGAAAATTCGATTTGGTGAGTTAATTTATCATAATCCTTAGAGTTTAATAAATTAATTTTTCTATGTATCATCATATTTATAGTACATACTTTTAATTAATTTATTTTATTATAGAAGAAACAAAATGTATTTTTGTTAATATTACTGATGGTTTATTGGACAAATAGGCCATTTTCGGAGTATGATTTTACTATTCATATTATTAATCACTAATTAATTAACAAAAACCAATAGAAATAAGTGAGTGAAATGCATACGGTTTATTATTAATTAATTTAGATAATTTGATTTAGATTATTATTGTTTCAGTTCAAAAAATAATATTTTTAGACGTTAAAAATGTCTACCGATTATTTTTATTTTTAGTACCTAACTCTAATATAATATTATGAAAGCTGAAAACATTGTGGCTTCCTCTATTTTATAGACACGGACACGTAATACTTATATAGTTTTTACTGTTAGTTAAATACACACAATACTTAAATACTAGCTTGAAAATATTGGATTCAGTACTAAAGATGTATTACTGTTAAGTGGCTTGTATGTGACTAATGTATCGTGTGGAGAGTTCAGTAGAAAAAACCCTGATCTATGTACAAAAAAATAGGCGTGTTAAAGTGTTTGTAATTCCCTAAAAAAAGGTAATTATAGTGCATGAAAAAATAATTATAGGCGAAAATCAAGACCTATAAATTCAATGTACCTTATAGTTACGTGCCTTAGTTATGAATTTTTATAAATTATCGTTATGGTGGATAGTAATAAAGCTTATGTAGGTATATACTAGTTTAATACAATTTATTTAAAAATTGTTTATTGAAATAATTAAATTATAATTCTTTTCTATTTTGCCAATTTGTCTATTACTTCTTTTGTTTATAGTGTTTTAGAATTATCGCGTAGACATGGTTTAATAAGTAAAAATACATAATTTCATAAATACTATTACAAAAATTGAACTTCATAAATCTTAATAGTTTGAGAAGATTTTTTTAACCGTTAACCTACATAGTCTCTTAAATGAATAATATAAAAGCAATTAAAAGCCAAATATATATTTTATAAATAATTAACCCGTAAAATATTAAATAATTTCTCGGCAATATTTTTAAAAACTGTTCATCGTTCATTCTTATTTCTTATTTTAGTATTTTACACGTATAGGTAGTATAACATAGAAATTTATATACTGCATTAGTATTACTGTTAATAACAGAGGATATTCAAGTTTATTTATTATCAAATAATAAGATTAGAAAAATGAGCATTAATTGTATCACAGCGTCACAGCGTATTTTTTTAGTAATTTTAATTTTCAAAGGCTTTGTAGGTATAATGATAGATAATAATAATTTCTTATGATTATTTCAAAATTAAAATATAAAAATAATTCACCTCGATTAAGCGTGTTTTTAATGCTTATCTATTATAGTCTGCAACAACACTTAGGTATGTACATTCATATTCGGTGATACGCGTGCTTAAAACGGACAATGTGTGATGTGTACTAGTAAAATACATATTTAATAGTTTGTTTATATGTTTATGACAAGTTAACATTATTATGTTGTCTAAAATGTGCAAAAATATATATGCTCAACATTTTACAAGCTATTATGTAAACGACAATATCCTACACAACTCGTTTCATAAAAAATGTATACCTAAAATATACAAAAAAATAACCAAGTGGGGGTGGGAGTGTACCATGTGTGGCTTTAGTCGGACAGGTAGACGGGATACACAATAAAGGTTTTGTTAAAGTGCAAAGTTACGTGTTTTTACTTAGTCATTTCGCCCATTTTGGACGTTTAATAGTAGCGCGTATACATTAGTTGTGAATGGGCTATTAAAATAATTGGGTAAGGGAAATCGACGTATTGTGTAGCGATGTTATGGCAGTGTAAGCCTGTGACCATTTTTCAAGGGGCCATCATAATAATAACAACGCTGTCAGGTCCCTATAGTAAGAAGGCGTCGCTGAAATACTTCGAGGACACACGATGTGTACACAGTGGAGGAGTACTAGAACATAATTAATATTAACGGCTCTATCCCAATGCATTTTCTTCAAGACATTGATGTATTCGATTTCGCGTATTTAGCTTCCTTGTTTAAGGTGAAAAACTTTACTGATTTGCATGATTAAGGTGATTGCGAATCGTGTATATTCTTGTTTTATAAACATGGCTGTTATTATTTTAAGATAAAAGTATTTGATTTAGCTTATTCTGATTTTTAAAATCGTCTTTATATATATTTATAAGGATTTAATTAGAAAAAGAAAAATTCAATATTAGATAAAATTGTATAAATTGTTGTGTGCTCGTATGTAGTATGAAAGAAACGAATCAACAACATTTTTAATTCGTTATAAAAAAATTAATCAAGAAATTCATACGTGTATATTATTTTTTAGTAATAAGTTTTAAATTAAGTGTTATTCAAACAACTGAACCTAAAATTTAGCAGAGGAACTTATTAATATGAATAGTTAATAGTATTTAATTTATTGAAAACTATACAAGGACCAATGATAACTATTTTATTACCTATTTGTATATATTTTTGAAATTTCCATACACTTTTGTTATTTCATATTTTTTTATGTGCAATTACTTTAGTATTTAATCAATATGCAAAAATATACACTACGTAAGATTATGTTGCTATGTGGTAGTAACATTTTTGATTGATTGATGAAATATTATAATTTTAATAATTGCTTCATTTGTTTGATAATTAATTTTACTAAAAATTAATGTTTATTATTATCGATGTATTATAAAATGTATGGATATAAACAGTAGCCATAGACTTTTGTTGAAGCTATATTAGCCAACGTAATATTTATTTAGTTAAAATAAAAATAATAAATTTGGTTTATCTGATCTTAAAAATGTATAATGGCATTTTAAATTAATACCTCTATATTACATCGTTTAGAAAATGTTATAATACAAATTAAGTGTTATTAGATTAAATATTTTGTTTTTGTAACTTTTGAAATGTTCCAAGTTTGTCAATTTAGATAAGAACAACAAAAATCTTTAATGGACCACGTAAAACTAATAATGACTTATCTCAATCAAATTTGAATAGGTATATATTTGGTGTGTATTTATCATAAATAGTAACAAATTATATCTTAATTTGTGAAGGTTTTAAAACATTGCTAGCAATTACATATTATATTATGTAAATACCTAGTTATATAAGTTGAAAAACTTTAGAATATAAATTTATAATTATTATTTTTGCATATTTTTATTGTTTGTATGTATACAATATAATTTCATGAATAGCTTTAATTAAAAGATAATATAACTATAAAATTATGTAGGTAAGAATATTTACATATAGATCAATATATAAATATATACATTTTGACCAGTTTAACAGTTAAAAATCGTTATTTGTTAATTTATATGTTTTAGTTTAAATTAAATAATTTTTTAAATTTTTGAAAAAAATGACTATTTTTATGTTTTAAATTTGTATCAATGACAGGCTAATTGAAGAAAGTTCATGTGTAGTTTAAAATAATGAGAATATTTACTCTTAACTGAGAATTAACATGATTTACATTTGTAGTATTACATTTTCCAAAAAATTCGAGCAGAATAATAATTTGAATTTAATAAATGCTTTCCTCTGAATTTATTATTTGGTGTATTAGGTAAAATATGTAAGTACGTGGGCAAAAATTTAATTACTTTATATTTATGTATTTTATAAAATATATGAATATATATATACAATATTTAAAACATTAATAATTATAAATAATCATTTTAAGAGTACTTATTAACTATTTATTTATACGTAATGAATTAATGAATTTAATTTAAATCAATTAGTTAAAATTAAATTATATTTTATGAAGATATAAGAGAAAAGTGCACAAAATTATAATTGAATTCTGAAACTAATTTTTATCTAATCATTTTATATAAATATTTTGTTTAAAATTAATTAATTGACCTTTAAATGAGCTTACTTATTATGGCCATTTTGGATTCAGCGTGTACAGTCGTAAAGAACGGTGCTTCAGCAGAAACTTCACACTTGTATTCACCATTCATCAACAAATTAGCGTAGCGTAAGGTGACTTTTTTGCTGTCTGAGTAAATATGCTGCAAATTATAATATTAAATATCATGTAAATGCTTAATTTAAAGATTTAAGTACAGATTATAACTTGTGAAGACTAATATTAATTGTAAATCATCAAATATTCAATACATTTTTCATAAAAGGACGGACTACGGATGACTCAAATGTAATTAGTAATTTAATTAATTTTAATTTAGTTTACTATGATAATTAACACTTTAGCAGTCATTAGTACAACATTGTTGACCTATTGTCATTGGATTTATATGATTCAAGTTATAAATTTATAAATAATAAAAAGTTATTTATTCAATAATTATTATTTATAATTTTATGTCTTAGTATAATATTTAACTTAAAGTTATATACTAAAAGTAACCATTTTTTTCCATTTCAGTTATTGTTTTCATAAATAAAAAAAATGTCTTTATAGCTTTATTGATCTGTGAAATGTATTGATTAAATACAATATATTTGTCGTTTTAGTATTTTATGATTTATTAACGTAAAGATTATTATTAATACTAAATGACTAGGAGTTTTACAATGATATAATAAAATATATTATTTAAATGCTTATTCATCAATCGGAAATTAAAAGCTTCATAAAAATATTTCTTTTAAGATCATGAAATAAATGCTATTAATTTTTTAACGATATTTTTTTTCTATTTCAGTACCTATATAAGTGTTTTATTATGTCACTATTATCGAAACTGTAACTAATATTAAGTTATAAACAAAAAATACGTTTGATAATGTTTCTTATTTTTTTTAGGTTTAATTTTGCATTTTTGAATAGATAGTTAATTAATTTTACAATAGTGGATCCAGATGTTATCCAAGGAATTGAGTTGACGGAATTTCAAAAAATAAAACGTAACAATAGTGTTTTATGATGTTTTTCATGAAAACTTGTTTTAATCTTGGTGGCATTTTTTCTATCCAATCAATATTTGATTTCCATTGCAGATAAGTGGTAGAATGAATATATGAAAATTGAAGCTGCTTCAATGTTTAAAAATGTGTGATTAAAAAAAAACCCCATATAAACACATCATTATTAGATTTATGTGCCTTTTCTTAATTTAAAACCAATATAATTATTTAGTAATAAATATTACAATAGAACGATATGTTAGATATTAAAAAACAATAATATAAGTTTATTATTATACACATTTTTTACTCAAGTTGAAAGCTCCCAAAACAATCAACCAATTCAATTATTAATAATAAATTAATAAATCCTAAAAAGTTCGTTTTACTCTTGCTATTAATACTTAAATCATAACAACTTCTAGAATTTATTTATTAGATTATTTTTGCTTGATTCCATTATCATAATAAATTGATTTATTCACGGCAAAATTTAGGAATACGAATTTATTAGATACTTATGATTTACAAATAGGTACCTAGTCATAAATATATTATATATGTAATTGCCAATTGGAACATTATATTAAAAAACTATGATACTCTTAACGAAATAGTTTTATCGGTAATTGGTATAGTTGTAACAACCTGTACGGGTTAATGTGTTAAATTACATTGCGATGTCATCAGCAGACGTTACGGAGTCAAAGTAGAGAGAGGTAGCCGTAATCACTTTTGCAGCAGCCCTCGTCATTTTAATATTATCACGTTGGTTTCTATAGTTAGGTGGTGACTAATTACACAAGCTTTGACAATTAAATTGTGGTTTTAGCCAGTAATAATAGACAAATAGATACCTCAGTTCTAGCTTCAGTTACATAGGTTTAGCGTGCATTAAAATATATTGATAGTTGCGAAACAAACATAAACGTTCGTAATGAATAATATAATTCCCTTGTTTCAGTGTTTTGTGCTATTTAAACTAAAACTGTATTCTGAAATTGAAACAAAATATCATTCTAATGATACCTTATATTATTACGTATTCTATGGTTAGAACCAGGTAATAGATTTATCATTATTAATTAACCACGGGAGGTAAGTAAACATTTTAACATTTAACATTTTTAATTACGAAATTCAGACTTCCTTTCGTATTTTTGGGATTAAATTGATACGAAAATCGGTTTAAAATGTAATATTATAATCCAATCATCAAAGTGGATCACCTAAACAATTATTTACCTATACAAACAAAATTGAAAATATATGTGTCTTGTATGGATTTCATGTATGTAAATTTTTAATATAATATGTATTTAACGATCGCTTATAATAATAATTTATTTACTAGACGCTATTTGATATGTATACGTATACCTATGGACGACGTGCAATTTATACAATGTTAAATCTCTAATTTATAATTGGTGAATTTTTAATTGAAGTGTACTTAGCATATTTGATTACTGTGTCTTTTATCTTTTTACGCCTCATTGCGTTTACCTATTATAAGCATAACAGTAGCTCGATCAAAATATAAGACACATAACTCATGAATGATGAATACATTGCATGTTTGTTATTGTAAACAATAAAACCGACGAATACTATTTACTCATGTGAATAACTTCACATTCTATTTGTTTATTTTTAATCATTACTTTAACTGGTGGAAGTATAATATATTGTATAAATATGCGGATAATTCAATACTTCTCAGAAATTAATTTCTGAAACAATATTAACAATATAATTTAAATTTTTATTACTACTCAATATTTAATTATTATGGAATACATTTATCAAACTCAAATATATATATTTTTAAATATACCACCCACCGAAAATTAGTGATTGGGAAAATTGATTAGACCCTTCATGTACCTTACCAAGTAAAGCATACTTACTAAAACATTAATTTCAATGTTTTGTTGTTTTAGTTTTTTGTACCTATGCAAATAAAATATAATTGTTGTCATATCATTGATTTGTCATTTCTTTTGTTCCTAAATATATTTTGGTTCGATTTTTAATTCGTTTAAGTTGCTAAGCTATAAAACCTCAAATTATTTGTTCTATTTTAATGAATTTAATTTATCAACACAAAGTTATTAAATTTAATAAAATATTGATTTTTGTTTGTATATGTACTGCGTTGTACAGGTACCTAACTAAAACTATTTACAAAGTACACAGTATATTTTAATATTAGTATTACCTAACTATGATATACAAAACTACACAAGTAAAAGTTACCTTGGGCTATATCAACTGTTCGATTCGCACAACCGTTGCAATGTTAATTTAATTTTCTGCTGTACAGGACATTTTAAGTAATATTGAATATAATATACTATATTTATCATTTTTTGAATTTTAACGTCAAACAATACTCATATTATTTTTAAATTCAAAATCCGATTCATAAAATTGCTGATTTAACTATAAATATCAAATGTTTAACTAATAGTTTGTGTTTATTTTTTGTATTTAAATTTTGAAGTTAAGATAGGCAGAGTTGAGAGTTGTAGATCACAATTTTTGTGTGGTATGTACTTTATTCTTTTCAACCAAATTTAAAAAATATATATATTTTATTTTTACATCGAATTAAAATATGCAAACTACTGAAACAAATGGTACAAAGAGTTATTTATGGCGGTATATATAAAAAAGACCTGAGGAAGCAGTAGGAATACTGACTTTGTGATTAATTTATAAAAATGTAATTTTTTCCTCTTATATTTTTTTAAATATTGAAAGAAATCTCTTCCGTTTTTCATCTAGAGAAGATTTACAACGAGTGTAAGGGAGTAAAAATTGTCAATGATAACATAAGGGCATTGGTATGTTAAGGAATTGATTATATTAAAGTTTTTATAACTGATTGTGGTATTCTCAATTAAACATTTTATGGATTTAGGTTTTTATTTTGAGTATATAACATTTTAATTAATTTTAAGAAAACTAAATAATACAATTTACACAAAAATACAATATCAGAAATACAATATTCAGTATGAAATAATTACAAACTAAAAATAAGCGAAAATATTACTAATATAATTCTTGTACTTGCTAAAATTAACAAAATGATTGAAATTAATATTATATTTACTAAGCAAAGAAATTCCTTTAATTATTGGATTATGCATTCTAAAATTAAAATGATTAAACGGTACGATTAAATTACAATTATTTTTAATTCTTGTATAAAATAATATTTAATTTGAAATTTACTAATATTGACTTTTTACATATATAATAAAATCCGTCGTTCATAAGTTTGATTAAAAGTATGAGCCTTAAATTCAGAATAAATTAAGTTGAAAGAATGTAATCTAGATATACTAAGAAATTAATAGTTATAGATAGAACATCAACTTTTAGAAGTAAAACTTATTACCTATATATATTCATGAATTTATGAGTGTTGTTTGACTAAACTGATCAATTGGCAAATAACGTTTTAAAATTTAAGTTATACATTTTTACTCTTTCTTTAAATTAAAAACTGTAAATATTAGCTAATAATAGATTTGGTCTTATTATCATAATTAATGAAAATATATTTTAAAGAATAATTAATAACCGCTATTTATTGTTGGGTGGGTACAGTATCAAAGGCAGGTACAGATATAGAAGGGCGGAAGCATTGTTTAGTTATATAAGTTCAGCATAGTTTTAAGCATCATTCAAATCGTACATCCTAAAAATTGTGAACTACTTTAGCAACCAAAATTTAATATTCACTATTTTTGTAACTTTAAATTTTGAATGACCACAAAATATGAAATACTTACATCAACTGTAATACCATCCATACTGAAACTGTGTTTGAGATGTTTAGATGTTGGAACGTATCGATAGAATTCTTCATTGTCTTTGTACCAGGTAACTGAGTACAATTTGTCCATTTGCATATCATAATCACAAAATAACTGTACAGAGTCTCCCATAAATATGTATGCAGGCACCTTAACACCAAGCATTTGAACTGCTTCACCAATGTCTAAATTATAAATAATAATAAATTAAGAAGACAATTTTTGTTATCGTATCGTGACAATTTATTATTATCATATAAATTGTGAATTTTCTAATTTTCTAATTCGTATTTGGATAATAATAATTAATAGTAGTCTCGCTTAAAGTGCAGTACCTATTTATATAAAGTTTTAGTGATAAAATTGTTTTTGAAATTAAAATATTGTTAAAATAATTTAAATAAAATAACATTTGTATATTTGTAATCATTTTTCAAAGTCTGTAATTCATGGTAAGGTAAGTATTTTGATAAATACTGAAGGTACATTTGCAAGTAAAATAGAACAATTTCAACGCGTAGAACGTAATTAAGTTAAAATCATTTTATAATTAAATATTGAAGTGTCCCTACTAAATAAATAAATATAGTAAACTTCGTATTAAATAATAATACGTTATTTTTCTTCAATGACTACTGTAAGCTAAAAATATTATCAACCATAATTTTTTTTTTTTGTAGAATAAAATATAGTAATAAACATTAGATTTGTATTTTTGTTTGTATTTTCAGATAATTAATTATTGTTATTGCTTTCAAAAGCTTATTAAAATAATTATAAGACACATATAATTTTTTTTTTTAACTCTATTCTCGATAATAATTTTGATGACACATTATAAATTGGGATACATTTTTATGTTTAATAAATGTATATTGAATAGTGTCAAGTAATTTGTTTCATATTAAATTACCTACTTATTGTTATACAAAATTGGTTTATCGATAAGTTTTAGAATTAATATAATACGAATAAGAAAAATATGGTAAAGTTTTAACAAAATCTTCAAGCTTATGTAATGTCCAAGAATTGTAAATAACACTTATACTAAATATTTATAATATGAATTTTCTATTCATTATTTTATCGATATTAATTTATAAAATTTGATTATTTGTTCATTTTCTTAATATAAAATATAATTTAGACTTTAAATGATGAAATAATTGTTTTTTACTCTGAGATAGGTACTACAATTAGAAATTGGTATACAATTGTATACATTTAGTATATATATATTTATAAATATTTATTGAGAACTAATATTTCATAATTCAATATTTATATGGTTTTCAGTTTTTATTACTTAAAATTATGTTAATTGATAGTTATATTCTATGATTATGTGATTACAATTTAAAACAATTCAGCTTTTTTAATGAATGCTTAATTACACTTTACGAAATTCGTGTAATTTGAGATAATTTTAATATTTATAATGTATAGGTATAATGTTTAAGTATGTACATAGATTTTAATTAATTTTAATAATGTCTTGAAAGTTTTGATCTCTATACCATATTATAAATTATTTTAATTTATAATTGATTCCAGTGTACTATGTCTATAATACGAGATTATTAACTATAAAAATGTTTTTATAAATTATAACATTCACCGTGATTTTCGTTTTGATCCACATATATTTTTTTAAACTTTAAATCACTATGAAATGAATTAATTGCATATATATTTCAATAATTGTATTTAAAATAATAAAATCAATGTGATACTTAAAAAATATTAAATATTAACGAGTAAAGGAAAGGAATTAGACCAGAAAACGGGCACGATACAAGACTGTGGTGACTTGAGTATTAGTGATAGCGTCAGTGCGTCACATAATGAGATGGCGTGTTCATTATCCGTTGTACCTACGTGGGTAGAGGAAATATCGTAATGAGAATTTATCAGCTGACTTTTACCAAGGAAAGTAGACACGAATGTTCTTGTGTCTTCCTATCATCACAACGTGGGCATAAAAGTTCTTTAATATTGAGATGTAGCTATTGTTTACCTATTATGTTACTTATATTTAATTTACTATAAATCGTATTTACGTAAGAATTAAAAGTTAAGATATTATAATATATTAAACAATTTATAAGATTGTAGAACTATTCGAATAGATAATAGACTGAAATTGAGGCTTCCAAATGTGGACGAGTAGACGATATTATACATGTTATTATAGAAAAAAATCGTTTTTATTTTGTTTAAATATCCAATTTCGTTAAAAATTAAACTTAAAATGTTTAAAAAAAAATTGTACTAATTTATTTTTAATATTTTTAATTTTCTCTACATATAAATTATAAGGACCAGTGTTGAATTTTATAGTTTTTTACTTTTGAATAAAATTGTTATCAATATAATTTAAAATATTCATAAGTAATAAAAAAAGAGTAAATATATTTTGAAACTTATATAATGTCTAGGAAATGCTAAGATTTTTAATATAAATAGGTATTTTTACATCCAAAGTTTCTAGTTTTGACCGCTTGAAGTAGACAGGATTTGTTACAAAAAAACACCCACAAAGCTTAAGACATGAAGCATTTTTATTGTAAAAGTGATGTGACACAAAAATACACATATTATTGTTAAACTAATATTTAACAGTAAACTAAGATAAATAGTATCATTAAAAAATATGAAATTAAAGTTGATAGTAATATACTTTTAATTTTTATTTCCAAAGATGATTTAATTCTTCAAAATGTAAAGTATAATATTAAATATATAAGTACACAAAAAAAATTAACTTTATACTAAAATAATATTATAGTATCGATAATATTTGACTTAATTTGTAACCCATATTACAAGAATATGTTTTTAATTCAGAATATTGAGATTTGAGTGAAATATTAGACATTTTAAATTACAAATAAAAAAAATAGTCTAGATATTTTATGACCCTATTAAAGTACTGTATAAATGGTAAATTTGATCTTTCCTGTATTATAACTTTATTATAATAATATAGTATATTACATAACAAAATATGTATTTATGAAAAATAAACGAACAATTATAGCTGAAATATCACCCTACGCTACATAATACCAATGTAATAAAACAACATAATCATTGTTGTAAACTGAATTTGGTTTGGATTTATTTTCAAATTGTATAAGTCACTTTAAAATTTAACATGACATACGCTATTGTATGGTTTGCCAAAAATGGCGGGCAATCCAGTAAGATGATGTAATGTCCTTCCTACCTTTTTAAAATGTTACTTTCCATCAATTAAAGTTATTGTTTTATTTAATTATATTTTAGTTTATAAATAATACTGGTAAAATATATAGTATAATAATTATTTATTTAGTAGAATCGATTTTAAAAAGTTGGTTAAATTTTTTCTATGTATATTTTAGCTTAGATTTGATTGATAATTAATGTTTATCCAATATAATTAATTTTAAATGTGAATATTATAAGCAAAGAAATTAGAAAGCAAGTTCTTAAGTATAATTAATAATTATTGAAATAAAGCTGATTATTTATAAATTATACGATTAATGTAAATTTATTTGCTCATGTTATCTTAATAATTTTAGTTTAATATAATGTAAGTATTGGATGTTTGCTAAATTTTAATAATTTTATATTAGTTTAGTTTTCTATTAATTTGAATTTTTAAATTCTCTTTGTATGAAGGTAGGAAATTGATAATTTTCTGATTGACTATTTTAAATTCAACATTCGTACGTTGCATCGTGCATGGAATACTATATAGTTTTCCAAAACCTTATGTGAATATATCAAAAAATATGAATTAATCCGACAATTTATTTTTCGTTAAATTAAGAAGCATTTCGTTGATTTAAACTTAAATATGCATTAGAATTTAATATTCTATTAAACAGCATTTTAAATATAATCCGTGTATGTATGTATATTTAATTAATAGTAGCACATAATAAATAATGAACTCGAAAGTGATTATATACTTAAATGTATTTTATTGACAATAGTTATAAATTATAATTTTTACTTACCACAAGGATCTATTATCAAAAATAGTAATGCTATCATAATAGATGTAGTTTTTGTAGTTGATTTACATTCACCCATCTTAAAATAAGGTTTAAAATGAATTACGGTATTTTCATTCTCTCCATCGAATTTCCTGTAAAATAAAATATAATAAGATACTTATTAAATGATATTTTAGAAAAGCTTACTTCAAAATAATGCAATTATTAAATGTATGCTAATACTTTAGATGGGCGGAATTTTTATACAATTATCATTTTTGATTATTTATTATACATTCATTTTAAATATATTTTGTACTTTGCATTTAATTTTTAATAAGTCTAAAAAACATTTTATATCATATATGATTATTTTTTTAGGATTTAATATAGTATTTCATTTCGAATGAATCAAATATTGTATTCAGTTTTTTCCGCGATGTTGATTAAATTAATATTAATCTTAACTCGAGGTAGAAGCAATATCTAAAATATTTGCCCACAAGTACAATTTTAAATTAATTGAAATTTAAGTTTAGTTGATTCTAAGAATAGTTCTATAAACGTCTAGATATTTAAATAGGACTGTTTAAGAAATTTTGTCAAGCATTATTAATAAATACAGTTTTAAATTGATTTTTGAAAGTGATGATTTATTAGTTTCAAGATTTACCATCAAAATATTAATATTACGAACGCCTAGGTCAAAAAAGTTTAATTTTGATAAATAAAAAAATGTGTTATAAATTTTAAATTTTAAAAAGATAGGCCACTGGGTACCACTCTGCTGTAGATTAGGTTCTCAGTAGGTCACTATTATGGGCGTGTTAAATTTGAATTTATTTATATATCAGTATATAAGAAAAACGATTCGGAGCAAAAACGGTCTCTCATTCTTTATAACGAAGTTTATTATATCATAATGATATGTTTTTTGATAAAGCTATTAATGTCATTTATTTTACTTTTAGTATTACTATAGATTGATACATTTTTTTGTGAAAATATTGCATTTATTATATTATTAGAATTTTATTATTATTGTATTTTTATATAGATTTAAGAGTAATTTATGTGAAATCTTATATTAGATTTTCAAGAATTTTGCACCAATGAATATTTTTTTATTGATATTTATAAAAAAAAAAAAATTAAAAATTTGTAGGTATAAATGACACAAAAAGAGTTAAAATATTTTGAAAATTTTATTGTATAATGAAAATAATAATATAAAAATTTGGTGAAAATTTCAAATATATACGGTTTTTTGTTTTTGAGTTAAATAAAAAAACAAAATTTCTCTTTAAAATATTGAATTTTCGTAAAACTTTTTTTTCTTAATTTTTTTCTCTATTATAAAAAATGTATTGATTATTTTTAATTTTGACTAGTTTAAGTCAAAAACTAGATTTGATTTACTATTCAAAATCTCAAATTTAAAAATTGAAGCATTTTGTCAACTACTGCTTTATCGTGTAAACACACACAAACAAATAATAAATAAAAAAGAATTACACATCATTGTAGAATCAATGCAATTCATCGCTCCGCTCAGAATTTAAAATAAGAATATTTAAAACATAAAAAAAAAAACTATAAAAATAAGTATTAGTCAAAAATTTATTCGTTAAGTTATAATGAAAAATATATCAATTCATGAAATTAGGTCTAACTAATAAATTATAAAATGTTTTTTTAATTTAGTGAATAATATATGTTATTGCTAGCAATTAATTGTATATAACTCTTATGATTATTTTATTTGCAGGTTGTATTCATATAATTTCACAATAATTTAACAGTAGGATTATATCAGACAAAAATGGTACTTTAACAGTTGTTAAGCAATAAAATTGTAAAAAAAAAAAAAATAATAATAATATAATAATAATAATAATAATAATAATATAAAAATATAGTAATATAATAATAATATTGTCCCTAATATGAGTAAAAATTATTTTAATGATTTTTTTAAATTTTAACTTAACTCATATTTTGTACTCAAAGTGTAAAAATTGTTTATTTCAACCATCCCTAATTACAGTATACAATATAAACTTTCTTATCTCGAACAATAATTAAATTTCTTTGTTCCAGCATTTTCGAATGACTTTATTTTTCTTCCTAATGCTTTATTTTAAATCTCTATTTGCTCTCCTTCCATTTCATTTATACCATCTAGTAAATGAAAATATCAATGGCGCAGAGATCTTTCTAACAACACAAATATATGATTAATTCATAAATAGTTTACTACTCACTTTCTTTTTTCATGATCAATATAAATACTTTGATTTGATTACTCGTTTTTTTATTGCTTAAGTTTACAGTATAGTAATATAGTAATTCAACTTTCTTATTTTTATAACTTGTTATAAATATTGTGTATGATTTTTGATATTCATTGAATAAACAATTATATATTTCTAGAATAGAGCAAACTTTAAATGGTTTATGGTCCTAAATTCTATATTTTTGAAGTTTAAAAATCGGAATAATCAACTTTTTCAGAGACTAGTTATAAGCCATATTAATAGTTATTTATCAGGGTAGTCATGTTGCAAATTCAATAATAAATAATCTTTTAATGTATTTTGAGTATCTTGCAAGACTTTTCAAAGATATCGATATTTAAAACTAATACTTGGGATTTAAAATAATACTTATTTAAAATAAATTATAAAGTTAGTTTTGTACGATGATATATGCTTCATTGCTTAATTGCTTTCAAGTATTTCTTCAAGGAATTTATTTATATATTAAAATATATATATTTAATAAAATGAGGTAAAAGTAGTAGATATAAATGTAAGTTATCATTTAAATATGTTATACATGTATAACCATGTAGACCTTTGATCATAAAAAACGAATACATAAATAATTATAATAATAAAAGCATAAATTAAGCTATTTAATTCAATTTTGAGTAATTTAAGTTTTGAGAAAAAATATCATGACACATAAATGCATAGCACATTAACTTTCAATCTATGTAATTACTTCCATAGTAATATTCCATTCAAAAATATTATAAGCTCTTGAGTATTCCTCTAATTTTGAATGTATAGACGATTTATCATCAGTATTAAACCACGCCTATGGTCGGTTTGAATATAGGTGTAAGGTGTCGGTTCGGCTTAATATTAGGTGAAATAACTCCAATAAATTACTCGGGTTAGCAAAATTACCCCTCGCCGTGCCGTGAAATGATTTCCTTCTACTTTTTTTCTTTTCATTGTTGGGAAGGAAAGTCTGCCTTAAATTTCCACCCGTCGGCCATTGGTTATGTAGGTGCAATAGTGAATAGGGTGTACGAACACTATACTTACTGGCACGCGACCGGTGAAATGCATAATAGCCGTTGTTTTTAATGACTTCACATCTACGCGACTCTTGTTTTTGCCAATCTCTCCCTTCCTTTCCACAACCTTCCCTGGTACCTAATGTCCTACGGCTATAAACACGAACGTCACCTTTACCGCTTTAAAATAGGCCGCTTTCGTTCATATTTTTTTTCTACTTCAATGGTAATTCAACTAAAATGGTACTAATATAACATGGTAGAACACGATACCTATTATTTAATGTTTAATTTTAAGTGATACTTTTGTTGAGAGCAGGGGAATGGATATAACTTTTTGACAAATTTTAGGTTTAAACAATGTTTTGACTTAAGGTCATTTTAATAAATAACACATATTATGTGGTTATTCCTCAATAATATTTAAGTATAAAATAAAGGCATATCAAACAATAAAAACGATAGAGCTGGAAATAGCAGTTTAAAATATATCCAATATTTAAAAATATTGTAACATAATTATATAGATCTTAAAAATAGTTATAAATTAAAATGTATTGATATCGTTTAAATAATTAATATAAAAGTAGGTATTTAATGTTTTATTAAAATTTAATATTACTGCAAACATTTTTATAGCATGCCATTTTAGACTCAAAATTTCTTTATTTCTTAAAGTCATCTAATAGAAAATACGATCACAGCTTTTTATACGAATAATGTTAAGAATAACATTTGATTATTTTTATTATAAGTACCGAAATTAATTTCAAACTTTGAAACAAACTGTTTCAAACAATTTGTGTTTTTAGAATCTTAGCAAAGTCAGTATTACGTCAATTTTTTAAACAATAATTTTTGGGATTTTAAAGTTATTTAAAAAGCTTTGGTATAAATTAGAAAAAGGAAATGGATAATTATTTACACTTACACATTTTTTAAATTTTTAGCTGTTTTTGTAATTGAAAACAAAACAAGTTATTCCACGTTGTCTTTATTATTTATTCTTTATTGAAAAAATTAAGTGTCTTAAAAAATGTACTCCGTGTAAAATTCAATTTAAAATGAATAGTAAGTTTATAATATTATATAGTTTGAATAATATATAGGTAATAACTAATATCTTATGATTGATATAATTTTTTAGTACCTAACATTTTTAATAATATTTTTTTGTATTTATGATTACAACTTTGGTTTTTTTTTTGTGACAAGTGGTTACATTTATTAAAAATAATATAAAAACGATTTCATTTTAATAATTAATTTCAAATTGATATACATATTTCGTTGTTTTTCTCAGAAATCTGAATAATCATTAAATTATAATTTAACTATTGAAAACAAAAAAATTTTCAATATTGATACATATTGAATATATTCTTATTTAGGTATTTATTTATTTTAATATTATTTTAATTAAATTTGATTTTTTTTTAAATTAGTAAATTATGCATATTATTTAATTTTATATTTGTTAGATGTAAGTACGTTTAACCAGGTTTAGTAGATTTAAAAAATTATATTTTACCTAAGATATTTATTAAAAATTGTATTTATGTTTTGATAGTTAAAATATAGTATAAAATAAATAAACATAATTAAAATTGAAGAGTATTTTTATTTGTTATTAAAAACAAGTTAAAGTTTATTTTTATTAAAGGCTTTAAAATTGATTAGTTAAAATTTATAACAAAACGTTACAAAATGTCTTACCAAAAAGACTAATAGAATATTTTGAAAATATTTTTTCGGCCACCTTTATGTATCTATTATTTTGTAATTATTGATGACAAGTCATATATTATTAATTTATATACTTTTAGGCTCTAATGCATAAATCTCTATCCATTATATTACAATTTGAATATTTTAAAACTACACTAATGTTCGGCGTGTAGCAGCTTACGAAATTGTCTGCGACCACAACATGTCCTTTATTGTAGCCATGTCATCAGGCTTTAATGGCATTGCTTTAAATCTCTTTCATTCTATGTGGTTGACAAAAGCCTTTATAACTTCGCTGGAAAATACTTTTTGGGCTAGTGTGCAATTCTAAAAATGGATTTATGCTGAGTGCAATTTTAATTATACAAGAGTGTTGCGTGTTATTTATGCAAATCCTAAAAAGGGACTTACGAAATCTATAGTATGTTCGTAATATCATTGGCTATGGTAAACGTAAATAATACACATAGTATGTCATACGGTATTAAATTGCTATTTTTGACGTAGAAAAATTTTCATATTCACATTGATTTTTATATTTATTTTGCTGAGTAATTTAATTTAGAATAGAATATTGATTGATTGTATTATAAAAAATATAAATAATTAATTAAGCATAAAATATTATTATTTTTATAAACTAAATTTTAAGTATTTTGAGTATTTAAAAATGTAATAAACAATCAATATATTGAAATTTAAAAATACAAATTCAGTATAATATATTTATTTGTTGTTCTATTAAGTATTTTCTAATAATATAAATAAAAGTTTAAATTGGTTTAATAGCTTAATTTTTTTTTAATTAATATGGTTTACACAAGTCTTTTATATTTTAAAGGATGTAAATATATATATATATATATTAAAAAAATTATTAATAAAATTAATCATTATACATCAATGGGAGAACGTATATTATGAGCTATAGACAACATTTTTATTTTAAATTAGAAATTTTAAGTGAGCATACTATTAAGGTTAGTTTAAACAGAAATAATGAATAAAAATACAAAAAAAAATTTAGAAAAGAAGCGGTAATCTGTCTCCTTAATATTAGTACTGCAATATTGCAATATATAATAATTATTTATAAATTAGATAAGTTCTGTTGATTACAAATCTTCCCATATCTATAACGCCAATAGTATTGAAAATTGGAATTAAAAGTGAAATTACTATAACACTGAATACAGTCAACTTAATTTGTATTAAACATGTAAATTTAAATAATATTTAAAATATTTTATAAAGATTTTAAGTTTACTTACAGTTACTCAGTATTATAGTTTTTAGTTTAAAAGAAATAAAATAAAATATTATTTATACAGTAGATTATGTAGTCAATTATAAATATATAATTATGTTATGCAGTGAAGTATAGAGGATTAATGTAATAATATAAAATATAGGTAGGTATTTACTTATTTTTTAAAGGTTTAGGATTTTGTTTAAAAATAATGGTAATTTTGTCATATTCTTAATGAAAGAGATAGACAATTTTAGTTTCCCGCTTCAGATTGTAAAACTTCATCACGTCTTGGTTTGATAATTTCATTAAATTTGTCGTTTTTACTTCATACAAGGAGATTCCTTTTCTACTATAATTTAATTTACAGTTTGAAATGTTTTGTAAATTAAGAATTAAAATTAATCATCAGAGGAAAGAATGTAATGATTTAGTTTAAATATCTAGGAGTAAGCATTTGTATGCACTAAATATATTGCTTTTAATTGATTAGAATTTTTTTAGCATTCAAGTGGTTTAATCTAATTAAAAAGAATATTTTAAATTGGTAAATAGTCAACAACAATTGTATGTAGCATTTAAATCAAGTGTTTATATTAAGTTTCTTTTTTTATGAAAAGAACTTGTTCATTATTTTCTTAAAAAAAACATGAAAAAATGACAAAGGAGTCAGTTTAGATTAGTTTTAACTGGTTTAATAATCGTATAATAATTAATAAAGTTAATGTGAATTTTAGTGTTTGGTATTGTAAAAAAATTATTAAAACCTCCTTCCAAATTCCAATAGTTACGTAGGTAACAAAGATTGAAACTAAATTAATTTTCATTATTCAAGAAATATTTATTTTTTTACACAATATTCTTTCTTCATAATTTGAGTTACTACCATATTATGAATTATTTCGAAGAAGTAAATTACTACGAACTAAGTATTATGTACGTGATATTTAGATAAATTATTCAATATTTTACTTAATATTAGGAGATGTAGAACATCCTTTAATATTTTTAGTATTTAAATAAATTTTATTTTTATGTTACGAAAGTTAATTGCCTACAAATATAAATTTGTAATTGCACTTTGATTATATTCCATGTTTGTATTGAAAAAACTTATAGTTTATTTTATTTAGTTGTTTTTTTAAGTTTATAATTAATAACATATTATTATTATTACTATTATTTCTTTAAGAATGAATTTTTAAAATAAAAATATTTTTCTTTTTTATGTGCTGGATATATATATACGAACAAATGATTTTTAAATGGTTTAAGCATATTTTAATTTTAATAAATTATATAGAGTACCTATTAGAAAAGTATAATCAATACATTATTTTCTGTGGGAGTATGTTATTCTTTTCAATTAACACTCATCCTATCTGTTTATAACACTTATCCCCAGAGAATACAGTATGTATCTCATTTTTAAATTATAGTCCATTTTCTACAGATCGTACTAGGTTACTATGTGTGATATAATTTATTTATCAGACCCAATGAAAACATTGATGACTGAAAACATAGATTTACTTAGAACTTGTGTATACAAACAATTTTAAAATACTTATGTTCTTATAAAAAATACCTCCATCGAATAGTCAATCAATGTATGAATGACATCTGTGAAAAAATTGTTTGATCTAATTTATGAAAATTCGCCGGAAAAATTAATGGAGATGTAGGACATATAACACATAATGCTTTAGAGCCCCTTAAAAGTTGTTAACATTGAAAATATATATATTTTAGTTAGAAAATTAAGAAACTAAAGTGGGTTCTTTTAAATTATCTAGAAGTGAATTAATTTTTATCTTGACCATTATTATTCGAATTTTGGAAGACAGTTGTACGTTTAAGAACATGCAATGACGTGTTGCTTAAATGCTTGCCACTCATGCAAGAACAAATAACCGGAAAAGCGACTTAATACTAATGTCAGACAGCAAACTATAAAGTAAAGTATGTCCACTTTACTACTTCCTTCCAGTAATTTTTATTTTAGTTACTCTTGAATTATAAATTATATTATTATTATATTAATTGTTGAATCCTAAAGTATTTTTTGAGATCATAAATGGTTTGTAAATCGTATTGTATGTATAAAATGCTTAATAATACATATTTATCATATATTTAGTGTTAGATGCTTTTGTTCTTTATATGAATTGACTTGACTTTTGACGTTTTTTACATCTTTTACTTTTTTAATTGTACTTATATTTTCTGTACTTCATGTTTAATTCTGGAGTCTTAGGAGTAGTACGAATGGATCAGAAAATGGTTTTATATCAAAGTTTATAAAATTTGTCATCATTTTAAATTCTAATAAAAAAAATGTTAACTTTTTATACTGCTATTGGCTTTTGTTTTTTGAAATATATTGAATTATTTATAGTTAGATCATATTATTGTTGAATAAAATTAATATTTTAAGATCTATCTTAAACTACACGTTTAATTAAAAATTACCTTTTTAGTAAAGTTAATTATTGTTAAGTCATATAGAAAAAACACGTAGGTTATGAGTTTATGACAAAGCTACATAAGGAAACCCATAAATACCGTATTACTCGTAATGGTTTCGCAGTGCACAATTGATATCTTTAAATTAATATTTGTGTGCTAATTTAAAATTATAATCAATATTTATCGTTTTTATAAAACATACAGAAGAATATATTTTTACTGACCCAAAAAAACAATTTTCCATATACTGGAAAATTTGAATAAATTACATTCGTAGAAGTTGTCCTAATATTTGAACATAATATTGAAACCTCAATGAAATATCAATGATCATGCATACATTTATTAAATATTTCTGTATGAAAAATTATCAATTATATATGTTTATAATATACAATAATTAATAAAGATCAATGGATATTACAAATAAATAATTAAATAATTAATTACTGATTATTTATTACCTATTAAAAAAGTACGGTGATCGCTCAGTATGACAATTAACGATATATATCATCCATAAATCCATTTAATCGAAAAAAAGTGTCACCATAATAAAATCATTGTTATGTAATTATTTATTTAATTATTTATCAGCATACAATAATAATCTTTATTTGCGGTCGATATTCGACCTATCTGTGGCACCCTTACACCGGTGTTTTCCCCAAAACATTTATGTGGTTACTTGTATAGTATAATAAAGCACTACGACAGTTCACAATAATCGTTATTTTATGCTATGTATTTCATAATAATAATTATACTACGTTTAACGGACATAATGAATTGTATATACAACTCGATGATTATACGCTATTCGAATAAATATGGCAAGGAGTCTCAAAACTCGAAGAAATGAAATATTATTGTCGAAGATTTACTAGAATATTATAAAATAAAGAAGTTAATAATAATAAAAAAAAAAAACAAAAGTTAATGATATATATTATATTGAAATCAAAAAAAAAAAAATACTGAAAGAAGCTCGTTAAAATTAAATAATAAGAAATAACATACAATAAAAAAAGATATTGTAAAACCAATAGCTTTTTCGTTTCTTTCAGAATCTAAAATATAAATGTTTCATTTAAAATAAAAATCTGTAGGTACTTGGAAATATGTAACCAGTCGGAAATATTATTACCTTGAAAAATATGATGTCATGACTGCATAGCTGAAAAACATTCTCTATTATTAAAAAAAAAAATACATTTATGATTATAATGACTATATTATATAATTAATTCTACACAATAATTATAGGTACATACCTTTTACATTTTAAAAATTTTATCAGTCGGCTATTTGATTTTCATATTAAAATATTGGACACGTAGATAATTCTGAAATACACAAATAAACAATTACCGAACAAGTATCTAAAGTATCTACTGAACTACCAATAATCTAATAAGTTAATTATTAGTTATTTTGTAATAAAATAAATTGTGAGATTAAAAAGAATGTTGGCTGTCAGGCAACACAATTTTTTTTATGTTATCATTTTCAAACATATTTTAATAAACTTTACATTTATTCGAATAGTACTTAATAGCAATTTGTTTAGCACAATTTTGTCATACAAATATCAAACTTATAATATATGAATTTCAAGCATGGTTAACTCCTACTTCTTTTTATGAATAATGCAATTATTCAAATTTTAATTGAATTTTGGAATTTTTAAGTATACTAATTAAGATCATATTTTCAATTCTTTAGATTTTCAAATTTTTTATATCATTTAAGGGATTTCCAATGGCAATACAAACTTCTTCTATTCGAGTTTATGTATCTAAATAAAAATTTTGATGAGTAGTTTCTGATTTAAAATGTATATCCTAAAATATATATAAAATTGAATTTAATATATATTATACTCGAACTATAAAGTTTTATTTAATCTAGGAAGATAGATTAGTATTAATCACTAGAATTTTTAAATCATCATAGCTCCATAACCTCATCCTTCAAACCAATTAGTATACGTCAAAAACTATCTTTCGATCAAATTTTAATTTAGATAAATTAAAATTTCCAAAAATATCATCTAATTAACAAATTATAAAAAAATGGTGATTTTCATTTGATCAAATTATGGAATAATAGTTTATTATTATGGTACTCGATATCCATTTTGTGAAAAGTATATTCATTATTATAGTATTTATTCGATATATTTAAGTGTTTTAATATTATTAACGTTTACATAATCATTTACAATATATTTTAGAAATTTTGTTTAATTTTGCACTCAATTATGAATGATATAATATATGAATATCATATATGTATTTCATAATAGTTAAATTAATGAGAATACGAGTAAACTATAAAATAAATACAATTTCATGAGGTAAAAAAAATAAATCAAAATAAACACTATCAGTCAGTATACTAGTATTCATATATTATTAATTATTCAAAAAGTTAAAAATAATTTTGAAATAATATGAACGATTTATTGACTTTCAGTTAAAATGTTGTCACAGTTTTCGTCCATTAAAATATTTAATTATCTTCCGTTAAACGATTGAATGATATTTATAAATATTTTATAAATTATTAAAATTAAATAAACTAAATTTATTTATTATTCAATTGAACCTTTAACATTACTTATGTATAATTCAGATTGGAATGTTTCAAGTAACAATTTTATAATTGTATAAACGCTTGCCGTTTTATGAATATAGGAGGTTTTAAATTGTATAAAGTTAAAAAAATAATTCATGTTTAAGAAAGTAAATATTATTCACATTATTAAAAAAAAAAAAAAATGACAAGAAACAAGAAACTGGCGTTTGGATCTTTCTTTGTTTTGTTCACCTGGGTACAAGATAAGATGTGAATATTTTTTTACATCTGAATGCGTCGATTTAAAATAAGACTTTTAGTGAAACTAATTTCAATAAATAATGTTTGTATATTAAGATAATTGAAAAATACATTGAATATATTAGATACTATAATAGAACTATTATTTATTTGGTGTTAGATGTTTAAATTAAAATTTCAAGTTGCGTAAAATAAAAATGGAGAAAAAAATAGTCTAATTTGGTTAAAAATGTAACTAAAAACACATCATCTTGTAAAACTATGTAATAGCTTCCTCATCCTTTTGATAATAACACAAAATAAGATGTTTGTTAATTAAAATACACATAAACTAAATTATTGTTCTATTTGAGTCTCTAAACGATAAAATGTCATCATACTATGAACTTTTTCTCTAATATATATATCTTAAAATATCTAATTAAAATTATTATTTATCATAATATTTTACTTTGTATGTTAAAAACTTATATAAATACAATTTAAATTCATCTCTAGCAATGGTACCATCATTATATAGAGTAATGATCAAGGAAAGGTTTTAATTATTATACGAAAATATTAATTTCCTCGTAATTAATAATAAAAAAGCAATAGCTGACTGAAGTTTTCTACATAAACAATAACAATGATATTATTTCTTCTGTTTTCTTTCCGTATCTTTTTTTGGATTTTCCATTATTGTTATTATTATTACGTTTTAGCCTACCTACTTTAAATGTGAGCCCATAAATTGTTTAACAAATCCCGAAGACGGTTTGGTATTAAATACGACAAAAGAAAGTAATTTTTGTATGAAACAAAAAAATAATGAAATACTGTAATAGTAGTAGTACAAGTATAATAATTGTAGTAGTAATAGGTAATGAAAGATAAACATTTCAATTTATGTTTTGATATATAATATTATATTCTTTTTCATCTAGATTTATGTCTAAATATTTTTAGTTTTAATTTACAATTTTTTTTATGTATTAATATTGGAGTTTAATCATAAGATATAGGATCTATAATAAATAGAGTAAAAATCGGTCAACTAATTGTTGGATTGAAATTCCAAATGGCTAAATAATGGTAGGAAAGTATAGTTAAACGAAACTGAGTGATGAGATCCCACGAGGACGAAACCATTGCTTACTGTTAATTCTTTCCTATTATTTGTTTATTTGTTGTAATATGATGTAATATTTAATGTACAAGCGTATTGGGAAAATTTGAAAGTCTGAACTGTTTGGAGTTTATTTGTAATAAAAGATTAGTAAAAAGCTGTTCATAAATAATTTAATACTACCTATCAAAAGAAATACATACCAAAATAAAGCCTCGAAAAACAATTAGATTTACATTCGTAATTTATATTCTCTGTTGATGTCATAATTTAAAATCCAAGTTTTGAGATCCACGTAGTCATTCGTTATACTTGAAAATTGAAATTACTTTATTTATATTTTTGGTTCTTTTTTTTTGAAAAGCTTCATGTTATTGATGTCTTCTTAAATTATATTTAGTCAAGTAAAAGATAAAAAAAACTTAATATAACCATATTTTAAAATTGAAATATAACGAACAAAAAAGGTACTTATAAAATAACTTAGGAACACCATAAAACCGATACAACTATCACATTGATAAAATACGAACAGTAAATTATCATGTGGTTTTTAAACTATATTTAAATTTTTTATATATTACCTTGTAAATAATTATTATTTATGTAATTAGCGTACCAAATAACCAGTAACTAGACAAATACCATATAACTAAAGATGGGTTATTACTAATGGCTACTTAATGAATAATGATAAATACAATATTTTATTCTAAATCAGTTGGAATGGAAGAAAACTATGTATTGTAGATTTTTAGTGTGATCAACCACAGATTTAATGATCAAAAAATATATAAGATACATTTTTATTTAAAAAATAAACGATTTATGAGTTATGTATAAAGTATTGTACATGGCTTGGTAAATCCTTGCTTTGGAGTTTAGATAGTATAAAATATTTATAAGATACATAGAATATAGATTATTTATATTTATTCTTAACCCTTCTTATGAGTACAATAGAACTCTGTAAATCTTCTGCTTTTACGATTGTGCATACCGTAAATTATTATGGTTCAACATATTCGCGAATACATAAAGTGTTTCAGTTAAACTAATTCAATAAACGATAGGCGCAGTTCTCTCAAATTTAATTTTCACTCCTTACAGGAACAAAAGTTTTCTTATTATTAACTTTGTTTGAATTAAATTCATTATTATACTTTCAAATTACACTTTAACATTAAATGAGCAAATTCAATAAATTAAAAAAAAATGTTTAATAGTGAGTATATAATAAATTATAAACATTTTATAAGAAACTTCACATGTTATATAAAGTAAAAATAAATATAAACTTTTGATATTATTGAAATAATTTAACTGAATACATTATTTGTAGTATTTGTTAGTTTATACGAAGTTACAAATAATTGTATTATCCTTATATTTAAAAATTATATATAATTATTATAAATATATAAAATACGAATATTACATATTACTATGTAATACAATTGATCAATTATAAAAATTAAATTTTTCTTTTGATATCTTTTTGGCTTGTGATATATTTTAAATATCTATAGTTAATTATAATATTGTTTCAAGCATCTTAATTAAGACAGCAAATATTGTCTATAAAAGTCCAATTTTGATCAAAATATTTTAAAACTTATATAACATATATAAAATGATTAAATAAATATATTTGATGAAAGTTTGAAGTTTTTTGAGTTACTGAAAAAATATAACCATCAACAACTACTGTTTTAAATACTCATTCTACCTATTATAATAGTTATACTCGTTTATCGTCAAATACTTTTCTGGCTTTCTACTAGTTCAGATACTCGATTAATTTTGTATTTGTCATTAACTCTCTTTTAATTTGCCGTACATTTTATAATTATTATACAATTTTTTTATGACGTCTTTGTTTTTATTTGATAATATTGTTTTTTTATATTCAAATTTATTAATGTAAAACTATATTTTGTTTTACTCTAATTTTTATAGTAGTTGTACATAGTGTATAATTGTAGAGAAGATAAATTATTTTTAAAAATGAACTACATTAATTATTAGAGTACATACTTAATTCGAAATGCATGAAAAAAATTCAACACTTGATATTTGGCTGAGTGTGCATATTTAATGGGTCACCCGATATATTAACTATATCATGGTAAACATAACGTTTGTAATAATATTCAAGTAAGTATATAACAATTTTTTTCGATATCGATTCGTAAAGTCTATTTATAAATTTAAAATTCGTCTGCAGATATTGCAAATTGGTTGACCAATTATTAAGTACGTAATTTTATACTTACCCAGCGGAATAAAATGACATATATTATCATATTAATTTTTATCATATTATATACTACAATAGTAATACGAGTTATATTGTTATACAATATGCTTATTGAAATTTGTAAATTTTTTTTTTGTTTATTCCTAAAGCTAAATATGGTGGACAACAGTTATGTACCTTAATAGTAATTATACCATTTTTTTTTTATTTTGCAATCACAGTTATGGTCAAAGATATGTTAAAAAATGTTTTTCACGTAACAAAAAAAAAATAGCATGATAATTATCTTGAGAGTTGTGGTTTATATTTTATAAAAATCATATTCAAAAATATCATATTTTCAATAAAAAATATTGAATTAGGTAAAAACAATTCGATAAAATCAAAATAATGTTCAACACTTTTTTTTTTTTTTAAATATCGTTCTATGATAATTTTTCTACGAGTTATTATACCAACGATGACGTACAGAAATATGTTTTGACAGCTAAATTCATCAGTTATCGTGGCTTCAAAAATGTACATATGTCAAGTTGTAATTAAAGAACAAAAACTAATTAGATTTAGTCATTTGATGTGATAGATTATATTTTAATAAGCAAACGTGAAAGTGATTATACGTTATACTTATTGTCGTAAGTTACAAATTAATAATAAATTAAGTTTTTTTTTCCATCGATTACTAAATAATAGCCCTCAATTATTTTTCAACTATAGATACAGTTATATGATTGAAAAAAATCCATCGTTTATATCAGCACTTTAAAAAAGTCGTGTTTCAACTTTCACTATTATTTGCTATTCACTAAACGTTTCGCTCGTCTCAAGTGGTTAAGTGCAGTTTTCGATTAATATTTAACATAAAAATAATTATATCAGGACATGAAAAGTAATCCGAGGAGATGTGCTATGTAAACACGTCAAACATGCCTTCAATTAGAAACACTATATTTTGTCCGGTCAATATACTCTTTTGGGAAACGTTTTATACAAACATTAAACGTCTGACGTGCAGGTAAACTGTAAAGTGTATTATGTACAGTAAGTGAAATCATATTATAGACTAGGAGACGGAAACAGGAAACTTTTCATCGGCTAGCTGTTATACGAACATATTATTGAGTTATCGATTTGTGATTAATGACTGTCAGACGAGGTCCGAAGATTGACCGTACGAATTGTTCTGCGAATTGATTAACGACACCGTGACAGTGCCAAAATGCGTATTAGACGCTGACACAAGTCGACTTCATATCGTCCCATCCTCGCCCACCATCTAGTCACTGTCACGTAATTAATAAACACTATAATGTAGGTGGATATCCCTTTGGCGTGGCTTTGACATTAACCTCTGTGATACCACCGGGAGGATTATTTCGACGATGACCTGTACCAACACGGACGTGTCTCTTGCAAAACTGACAAATGACTAAATCTGCAGGTTCACTCGTATATACGTATAAATACGTGCACTTCGATCTCAAACACAAATCGACTCCGCCCCGTTTTAGAACTCCCACCAGGTACGACCCTTTTGGCTTTAACCCTATGATACGCGTTCCCAAAGTCATCAGTGTTGAGGATAGACTAAATTCTAGATACAGGTAGAGATAATTTTATAAAAACATAAATACAGATATTAAAGTAAGAGATACATTTTTATTTTTGTCTAAGTAGATAATTATACCTTTTTCCTTAAGCAATATTTTAATTTTTACTTTATATAACAACAAATACATTTAAAACAATTAACGACGCTTATGTGTGTGCATGTGGATTTAATTAAATATAAAATAAACTATTTTCAGTTATAAATATTTAAATTATTATAGCAGTTTATTTCCTAAAATCAGTATTTGTATTTTATACATATAATATAACAGTAAAATACAATTGTCAAAACAAAAATGAATGACAATTTTTAACGCCGATAAATTTAATAATTTTTTTTATATTCTTACTGTCATTAACTATAAAAAATTTAAACATAAATATTCATTATCAGAAAAGTTATAATTACTGTAATAACTAATACAACTTTATTCGAGTATAAATATAATTCAGTATATAGATTAAAAGCAATAGTAAATAAATAATTAAAATTATTACTATTATTGATGGATAACTTAGTTTTATTCATCTAGATGAGTTGATGAGACAAATTAAATAATTATAAAGATAAATTAGTTTATATTTAGATACTGCTTAAATTATATTGCCACCCGTTGAAAGTTCTTATTTCATCACCACAGAGCGGTAATGTGGTAGATCGTGTGGAACTGTCTATTCGGTTTTTAATCACGTCGCGTACCACATGTTTCTAAGACCGTGATCGTGGAATTTTTTAAATTTCAATATGAAAATAGAAAACTTTTAGTCGGCCGTGTTGCAGTAATTATTCTAACTTATAATATATATATATATATATATATATGAATATGTTCTTTATAAATGTATACCACCAAACATATTTCTTCGTTTATTGTGATGTGTTTATTGCATCGCTGCAAGTTCTATTGAAAATAATGGAATGCAAATAACTATTCAGTTTTAACGTATAATTTAAGCATTTAAATAATTAAAATCTCTGCAAGTTCACATACCTATTAACATTTTAAACTTGAAATATGGAGTACCTATATTATATTTATGCACGACATGATATGTTGCATGTTTAGTTTAACCAAAATATAATGACTATCTATTTGTTTAAAGTCATATATTTATCAATATTTAAATATTAAAAAAAACATGTGTGGACGAGAACAACGATAATATATATATATATATAGTACGTAGGTAGTTGTAAAATTTATTTTATACACTGTGATAAATGGGTGACAATTTACATGGTTCAACTATAATATATATATATATATATATATATATGTTTACACACGGCGTATAATTTATTATGTAGGTGAATTTAATTTACCTAAAAATGAGAGTAAATTCCAAGTAGTATGAACATTGTTGAAAATTTCCATATTATATATTATAGTCGAATTTAATTTACTTAAACTAGAAGGCGCGTATAAATACATAAAATATAGATAAATTTTAACTTAAATTTAATATACATTTATAAATTATTTCTTTTTATTCTTATTACTATCATTATTGTTATTTATAATTTAAATTTTTTTTATAAACTTTTATTTATATTATAGATAATCTATTCAAATAATATTTAAAATGTTTTATATTATTTTTTTTACGTTTGTTGTAGAATGAATACTATCATAATATCGATTAAGTATGAAAACTTTAAAATTTAAATGCGTTATAAGTAATTTAAAATTATACAAGAAAATTGACGTAAAATATATGTAAATTTTCATAATTTAATTGCACGCAAATGTCGTGGTAAATATAAAAATAATTTTAAATGCATGCACTTCAATGCCTTATGGTTTTTAGGTTAGGTATAATATCATAGTAGGTATTTAAAAATGAATAAATAATAATATAGGTACTTACGCAATTAAGTATAATAATATTAATAATTTTTCAATAAGTTTTAAGTATAAAAAACTGAATACTTAAAAAAAAATCTTAAGTTATATTTTAATGAAAACTATATTATATTTTATGAATAACGGCATAATATTAATTATTATTAATGATGTTAATGTATTTTTATGTAGATAATCAGAAAATAACGATGTTAAATAAAAACATGTCGATTTATATAATTTTAAGAGAAAACAAAACCAATAAATTAATGTCTTATAATGTTAAAAATTTATAATTATTGAATAATGTGTTGTATAAGTTTGTTTAGTTCAAAGATCTAAAGTATCACTGCACAACTCAATTTATAATTACATAATGCTTACTGTAATTTGAAGAGCCTTTAATTTGAAACAATAAACCCGAACTCGAAATTAATTTATTCACAACAAATTATGTTGTATTTTTATATATAATGTTGTTTAAGAGAGAAAATACTATTATCATCTTATTATTTTCTTTCGGGAAGAACTCCGATTTACAATGTGTCCTATCCTCGAGGGCGTGTTCGAGTCAGAAGTTGTGATCAAACTTTCCAAACCATTTACAAATACGCTAGTTGTATTATAATGCATGTATGTATATAAGTCAAAGTATGTTTTCTGAAATGCTTATGTATTATGTTCTACTATGAAATTTAACTAAACATTTACTCATAACTTTAGCAGCGTCATCGCGCCCGTGCGGTACGGTCAGTATTTACCTAACGCTGTATGATAGAAAACTCGGCGATGATGAAATTATTAAAAAAAAACCTTCATTAAAAATCATGCCCTTCGCGATTCGGTCTTGTGTTTAGGGTGCATAAATTAATTCAGAGAACTATGCTGGCTGGAATAGGTACTATAACCGCACTTGCTCTAACGGATAACGACGGTCAAGAATTAAAAACAAAAACTTTTTTTTACACTGGAGTCCAATAAAAATATTAAGTAGTCTACCTTTTTTTTTTTTTGTAACCCTCACCTGTTATTCAGGATTACAAGCAGGTCTTTATATCTTCCCACGTGTAATTTAAACTTTTGTTTATAAAGTTATTTAAACGGTGCGACTAAATTATGCGGCGGCAGTTCGTCTGAAACATGACTTATTTCATAAATCATTACCATTTTTACTATATTGAAATAATTAGGTACTTTTACGCAAATATTTGTAACAAACTATTAGAGTATCGTGTTTAATTTACATTATGTTATGAATTGAAAAGAAAAAAAATTGTGTAACTATTGTAGTTGTATGCATTTCAACATTAATATTATATTATTAAAGGTCTTAACTTGAATTACACTAAAAAAACTAAAATATGTATAATGATTTTTACATTTTGGATTTGTGTTAATAGAAAAAATTCGTTATTATTACTTAGTTCAAATATGAAATAAAACAATTCTTACATACGGGATTTTTGGTGTTGGTTTTTTAAAATTTAAAATTGATTTTATTAAAAGGAAATTGGGAACCTTTCATCATTGAATTGCACTGTACAAAAATAAGTTTTTAGATTGTTTTGTGACCAACTACAATATCACCAATTGTATACGTACTATCTCCTTCGGGTTTCAAAACACTATTGAATTGTATCTGTAAAATGGGAAAAATAGACAAAGTTGTGGTAGTACAAAAGGTTTCGCTTAACTTTGTGAAATCTCTTTGTAAAGAACTTTGAGGGTCCACAACCACTGCTATCGGAGACATCGTTATTTTGAAGCGTTTTCTATACTAGGCAAACGGATGTACGGTAGGGCAGATGTCATTTAACATTAGCGGCGTATATGCTACGTTCACTAACAAGATCATCGAATATATCGAAATGTTCTCATAAAAAATTTCATTTTGTTCGCGAGTTATGTCGGACTTAATCATTATTATTATTATTATTATTATTAAGATTATCAATACTTATAGTAACGTTTCATATACCTGATTTGTATGTGTTTTTTCACCGACGATTGAACATTTACCCGACGTTTTTCATTTTATATCTTCTGTGTACATCATAAATAAAATGTATATTTATTATTGGTAATAATAATATTTTATTATTACAATGTAGTTCGGATAGAAACGGAGTAAAAAATGATTTTTCACTTCGAAATAACTTTGCGTAAAATACGAACTATACCGGAAAAACAACCCTTAAGACGTCCGACAAGGGTGCGTTGGGACGGTAATACACGTGACTACTGTGAGCGGCGCGCTCGTTTTATCCCTACTTATGCCATGCCGCTGCAGCGCTCTCCGGGCTTGCGCCTCCCACTAGTTTTACTGCAGTTGCAAAGCGTTAGAATAAAACAGTAAATATTTATATGTAAACAATAGCCCGAATTTAATATAACAATAATTATAATGATATTTTATTTCAGCCAAGGTATAGTGTTGTAAAATTTGTTTACTTATTTTATATAATAGAAAATAATTTTGGAATCTTAATAATTCTATGAAAAATGTCATCAGTATAATGATAGTTGTATCATAATAATATATTATTACTTAATTTGATGTGAACATTGTTATTCAATTATACGGAACGCGAAGCCAAAATGTGGTGACAACTGGTGCGTATGGAACATACTGATTTTAAGAATTATACATCAATGTCAGTTTTCATAGAATTATTAGAAGAGATTATACGTTATTATAGGCTATGTAATAGGCCCTAAAGCGAGACACGTGAGATTTGGATGGACAAATTCGTGATGATATTTAGACAATATGTAGATAGTAGAATTCAATATGAAACACTTACATTTTTTTTATGAATTTTATTTAATAGTCATTTGATTTTCAGTTGCAAATATACTTACTATAACTTCAAGCGAAATTCATTCCTTTAACAGTTGTTGATATCGGCGCGCAACAGTACCACGCTGTGTTAAACATTTAAAACGCTTTTTGATGCCGCGATTACGGTTGTAATAATATACGTAGGTATTACAATAATATCAGAACGGTGTAACTCGGCGTGGAAATAAATTTATAAAATAACATAAAATAAAATACGTTAAAAATTGTTCGTTCAAGTTTCAATTTAGATATACATAAAAATGTTCAAGTAAGTCATTTGGTTAATACTTTATAGATAAAAGGGCTATTTTTATATAATTAAAAGTTCCAAAAATTAAATTAATTATTTATTCAAAGAAAAAAATGAGTGAGTTTGTTTGACAAAACACTGTGTAATGTGTATAATAAAATATGAAATTATATTATATTTAATGTGATGTTTGAATATTATATTAAATGTATGTTAATGTAATAGCTGTAATATTTTATAATACTACTACAACTATAATACTATCCATAACTCAAATCGATACAAAATCAAACAAACGCTCGTCTAATGAAAAGAAAAAAATTTAAAAAATAGCTTTCAATTCATATACTATTTAGTTAAATACTGAGAATGATAATTAAAATTTTATTTAAATAAATTTTATAAGAATTATGGCTAAAGACTAAATGATATATTAAAAAAAAATTAGTCTCATGTGTTGGTAGGGCTGCGAGGAAGGTTATTGTCTCTTTTCGACATGCTTAAACTCACTCCTAAGCGAGTGAAATGAAATAAGTATCTAACATTCATTAGCTCTTTATATATCAATTTGGTTCTTTTTTAAACACAAATAAATTATTGATTATAAACATAAAACATGTACAAACATTAATTTCGATAATATTTATTCCGTAATTGACGAATAAAGATTAATTAAGTTCATTCATCAAACATAACATTACGTATAGTATTGTGGATTCACATATATTTAAAATAATATTCTATTGATTACTTAATTCTTTATTTTATTTGATGTTATTTAAGGTAGGTTATTCAAAGTTATTTTATTTTACTCAATTTAATTTCAATGTTTGAATGTATAGATAAGGTTAAACTTAGTGTATGAACTCTAATGAATCAACATCAAGCAATTGAATATTTATAATAACATTACCATAAATTACTCAATTTTGATACTAGAATATCAAATATATTATAATAATTTGCAAACCATACGGAAATCAAAGATTTAGGAAAAATTGACATTAATATAATTTAAAAATAATGATATACAATATTGTTTAGATAACCTTACATATAATATTAATATTATATTAAATTATATTAATTATATTAATTTAATATAATAATAAATACATTTATTGCTAAAATGTGTCAAAAGTCTGTTACTTATACAATATTCAATTATTGCGAGTAAGTTCTGTGAGAAAATTGAAGTTTATTTTTGTGTAAACTAAATAATTATCTTAGTCTTACTCTCAAATAAATCTATAATTTTTTATGCAAAATCATTGATTTTATTGAATTTGAATTATTAATGTGTCATGTTATATAATATAACATAATATCTAACCTTTACATTACTTTTGCTTAAATATTCCACCAGTCATGTATTTATTGTATTTATACTAAAAATATGCAATGGTGTGCATTTAAAATATTATGTAAAATAAAAGCTATATCGTTTATATCAATTATTATCAATTTGTGAATGATAAGATTTGTAAAAAATGCTGTGAAACTATCCCAAATACAAATGCACATAATATATAATCTATTTAAGTTATGAGTATCATATTATTATCATATTATTTCACAATAAAGAACTTATTTAAATAAAAAACGATATCAAAAAATTTCAATGAAATCGTTATGTAACCTATCTGCTATATAACATCAGACCTGACTTATTCATGTGCTAAGTGATCTATAACTAAAGGTCACGAAGAGAAACTACGAAGATTTTAAAAGAAAACCTTAAGAAAAATACATTGTCTAATATTTAAAACCGTAATACAATAATAGGAAATGAGAACGGAATACTGCTGGAAAACTTATACAAAAAGGTAAATGTTGTACAATTTAAAAAAAGTTTAAGAATGCAATGGGTCGGACATGCGCAATGAGTAGACGGATGACTAATAAAAGTGATAATAACTTGATCGTTAATGGGGAAGAAACCGATAGAAAGATCGCAAAGAAGATAGATATACAGCGTAAATGAGTTATGGAATGTGATATTCCGAGAAATTGTAACAAATCGGCAAAATTTAACATATGATAAAGAGAAATGGGAGGAGATAGTTTTGGCGGTAAAAATCATCAATGAATCGTAAAGCCGGGAAAAAATCGAGGAAGACAGTACAATATACATTGTGTGGCTTACCACACCAACAGGTTGGTTTTATCTCCATGGGTTATAATATGTATGTTTGGAAACTGGCCAAGAAAGTTAATTAGTGTGATTGTACAAACGCTCTCCTTTTGTTGGACTACAACACTACACTGGTATCGTAAATGGCATGATGATTTGAATTTACTAAAGGTAGGTACTAAAAACAATGAACGGCGCTCACATAGTAATTACTACCTGTATGTGTATGTATGTATGTATGTATGTATGTATGTATGTATGTATGTATGTATGTATGTATGTATGTATGTATGTATGTATGTATGTATGAATGTATGTATGTATGTATTGTGTATACCTATTATCTATACAGAAACTTTAATTTAGAGTCAGGTAATCCGGTGAACATTGCAATGTATTATCTTTTAACTATTGTTCAAAGGATATATTACTAAATTAGTATTTCAATTTTAATCATACTGACATACTGAAAGTGATTCAAAAGCTACTTCCATAAAATAGAATTTGCACAAAACATTACTAGTAAAATAAGTAAAATAGACGCTCATTACATATTGCGAGTACATTTAAAATAAATTTTAATAAATTTTTAAAATAACTATACAATTTTTACTTACTAAAAACTATACAAGTATGAATTTATAAAGTTACATCTAATGCTCTTAATCTATTCTAGATTTCTAGCTCATAATATCTGCCTCTCGGTGCTCAATCCTACCAAACTTCAAATATTTTTTTCCCGATTACCATGACACTCTATTATACGTGTTAAAGTCAATTCTGACAGTCATATTTTCCAAGACGGTCTCGTATGTTGGTTTCTCGTGGTGAGTTTATAGGAGTTTTCTTGAATATCCCCAAGTGTTTGACACGGTTCATTTTTATACCGTGTATTATATTTCGCACACGCATAACCGACGAAACGTAACTCGACGACAGGGCAAGTACTCTGGTTTTTGTATTCATGAAGCTGCAGTGTGAACGCTTAGAAAGCTCTAGAAAGTCCAAACTTGTTTTAAAACATTTGTTATAGTAAGCAGAATTGTAACCAAATAATCATATTTGAATTTTCTAGACATGATGTTACACCATATAGTTCTTTGATACATTGGAGATATAATACCTAAATTATAGATATTTAATAAATATATATTATTATACAGTATTCATATAATAATTATATAATATATAAATATTAAATACATAATAATAAATATTGTTAACTGTAGGACATTTTTAAAAATTGGTTTGGGCAACATTGATTGGCCCGTTATAAAATTATGAAAGCTTGTCCTGCAAGAAGAACTGATTTGTAAATTTTTAAATTGGAAATGCAATCTTTTATTAACTATTATAAAAAATATTTAAAAAGAGATTTAAATTTTTTGAGTTGACATTAGAAGACTACATACAGTTGATTCTGCTGTTCAAACATCTCCGAAAAAACTTCAAAATCTTTTGAATTAAGTTAAAGCGCTAATGTCATGGACATGTCGTGTGTATTTTAATTTAAATTAGGCTCAATGTACTTACAGTTTATAATAATTTAACTTAAAATTTTTAAATTATTAATACCCGAATTCAATTACAAAAATATATTATAATAGATACTGTTTATTAAGTAACTATGTTTAATTATTCTTCTTCATAATATTTTAGATTCTTTAAATTAGTCAGTTTTAGATAAAGTAGCATTATATATTATAATACATTTATAGTAACTTTACTTATATATGCTGTATTAATATTTTTCGAAACGCCAATAAAATGTGATTTTATTTTTCAGTCAATGGTTATATGTTTATTTCCTTAATATTATTTATACTAATATAATACATTTTTTTTTTACAAAAGATTTTTACATTAATATTTTTTCCATTTAATGTTATTTTGTAATTTCTTACCAAGTCGTAAAGTATGAAGTCATGGGTATTATAATATTCTTTGCATCGATAAAAACTAAAACATTTATACTATTATATTAATTGTAAAATAACTTTAATTTTTGGTGAATCTTATACAATATATTTTATGAAAAATAAGTTTTTATTATTCACTAACCATCGCTATAAAATAAATAATGAAACAATTACTAATAAAGTGGTAAAATAGTTTTTTAATATTACTTAGTGTTACGAAATCTAAATCAACTATCATAAATATTATTGTTTTCTAAAGCGCTTTAAAAAATAATTTTTAATTTTAATGTATTTTTAGTACATAAATATTGTGAAGTATTATTGAGTTTAATAATTATTTTATTAAAATCATTTAAATTAATACTGTTTTCAAAGAGTATTCCGAGTATTTCTTGAATAAATAAATCGTAGACGTGTCCATTTATTGCTTATGGTAAGACTAGCTTATATTAATAAACATATAAATTAAAAGTCTTTGTAAATGTTAGTAAATTTAATTTGATTTGTTTTTTTATGAATCAATAGTACAATAGTGCATAGTATTGTAACTATATGCAATATAGTATATACCAAATATTATAATGGTATAAATATATATATATATTTTATATGTATAATTAATTACGTTAGAAACATTTTGAAGCCTTAAATACAATTTAACATTTTTATTGATTTGTTGAAGTTTGACGACTTGATGTTCTTAAATTTTTCAGTCACAAACACAAAAAATTCGTGCTAAATTTATGATTTTTTTTTTGTATATATCAAATAATTTATGCGCTTTAATAATGTAAGTGACAAATGGTAGAACAGAGACTCGGGGGTATCGTATAATCCAAAAGTCATTTGAAAGATGCATTTCGATATACAAGAGATGGAGGATGTTTATAGCATTCGACGAAGACTAGTGAAATAATATTTAAATAAGTAGAAACCATGGAATTAGAAACGTACAGACAGACTGCGCAATGGGAATCTCAACGTGAGTTTGTGCGAGTGAATTAATATTATTATCCAAATTGGTTTCAGCTGGTAGCAGTATGCACAATAAAATACAGCATCGTCTCGAGGACACTAAATAAGAAAAGTTCCGGCACCGTCCTGACAAACTAATCTGACTACCGGCACGTTTACCTCCATCGCCTATACCCCCGAGGACTTGGCCCATCAACGATGTGAAATATTGCGGTCGGTCAAATTAAAGAAGAGAGAGAGAGAGAGTGAGAGAGTGAGAGAAAAACCAGAACACGTCATCTTATTTTTTTTTCAATTTCAAGTATAAATCATCGTGGTAAAACAGGTACCGAAGGGATTTCATAAAATGATTATTTTTCTAAATGCAATATTGTTTTATTTGTTTTATTTTTTTACAGTCGTAATCAAAAATGAATTTACAGTTGATTAAAAACATAATAAGCATAAAAAATTCCAACAGACAGTGGATAAAGTATGTTCTCAGATCTTTTTGATTATTTGAGAAACACTGAAATCCACTGCAGTATTATCCTGTCAAATAAAAACATTATGTTTATAATGCAATATTGGTTTTATATATTTATGCAATGACTTATAGTATGTTGAATTTGGGTTTACTACAAAAAATACGTAAATCTGTAGATAAAACATAAATAATGTAGGTAACTAATTCTATAATTTTATGTGAATTGTTCAAATAAACTGCAGGTTTTGTTAAGTTAAGTAATATATTAGACAAAAAATATATATAATATAAATCTTTAAGATCATAATGTTATAATATATTATTTGTTATTATTATATACAAAGTATAGAAATTATATCACAAAAGTACCAAGACTCACAAGACAATTCTTTTTTTTATTGAAAAAGCTTAGTTTACAATCTATACAAGATATGGCATAATAAGTAAATGGTATGAAAGTACTAGTGACTTAATAATTTGAGGAAAGGAATCGTTCAGCAATAATGTTTCTTAATTAAGATGGGTTCAGAGGGGAACCATTCCGTGGTTGTAACAATTGGTTTTGAAAAATCATTGTAATTTTTTTACAAAGAATTCCGATAGGATTTTATTTTGTTTATCTTACTTAGCAGTACATAGTACCATCTATTTCTTCCGATTTAACTCCTAGAATAATTTATACAATTAAAATATATTTTGTAATTCTTCCGTTTTCAAAGTATTATTTAAAAAAAACCCATATGTTAATTATGATGTGTGTGTGTTTGTGTATGTTTCATGTGTCACCAGTTCATCACTTACAGTACATGTTTATAATATGAGTCAATTTTAGTTATAGGTTATAAGTAAAACTAAGAAAAACAATAAAAAATATTGTAAGATTTACAATATACAATATACATATTATTTTAGATTCAAAGCGAAGCGATAAAACTATTGATTTTACAATAATGTGTGCGTGTGTTTTTCTCTATTAATCATCGCCATTTAAGGCAGAAAAAATAATGCATAGATTTTCAACTTTGGATATGCTTTTTGATGACAAATTGGGTTTTAAATAGAAGGGGGTCAAAAGCAAAATTCTCAGTACTTTTCATAATAACTAAGGAAAACGGAAATTTTTATGCATAACCATTATTTGAACAAACTTTATATTCTTGAAATTTCAATACATTATAAAATATCTTGATTGTATTTAAGCTAATTATAGACATTTGACATTTTTTTCTATAAACATCGATAAAAAATGTTTTGTTGAGTAAAATATTTGAAAACTTGACACGAGGTAGCCGATTGGTCATAAATTGTTATTATAACAGTTTAATAATAATAGTTACTATTTAAAAAAATTAAAGAAGTAAAATCTGATACACCATGTTTATTCCAAAACTAATCGTTTATTTATTTATTAGCGTTAATTGTGATGATTTATCATTGAATTCAAATTTTTATACATTCATTTATCAAGAGGTACGCTCGAAATTTATTATAATACACAGAAAAGTAACATCCCAGTCTTATAAAAAGAAAATATTATTAACTTTTACTATAATATATATTTAGCTAATTGGTCAGTGGAATTGATTTTTAAATTGTTTATATATAAAATATATGTTTATATATAATATTGTTTATAATTATTATACTTTCTAGAGCATAATATAAACTATAAACTAATAGTTTATGATGACGTAGTAGCTATTTGGTTAAATATAAAAATATAAATATACTATAAATAGATATTATAGAAAATGATGTATTTTATTTTCGTTAATAGCAATTAGATGAATATTTGTGAATATATAGTTTATTAATGAAAAACAATACTATTTTTAAATAGTTTTTAAAGAGCTGATAATTTCTCAAATCGCACAATAATTTCCGTAAAGAAAAACTACAGATATGCGTAGACAAATTTAAATTTTAAACAAACGTGTTTTGATGGTCTTTTTATGAATTAATTTTTTTATAATATGCAATTGTATTGTTAAAATTGTATTCAAATTTAATACGAAACACTCCATTACTGTATGCCGAGGTAGTCATCACCGTTTATCCTGCAGTGTTTGGTTATTTTTAGCTTGTGCTGAATAAATATATTTCCATTGATTTACGCTTTATCTATTAATATTTAATAAATATAATAGGTACCTATTACATTTTATATAATAGATAAGTTATTTATTGCTTAAATATTTTACTGGCAAGTAGTTGCTAGCTTAGTAACTAAATTTAGTTTGAACTATTACAAAATATAAATATAAGCTTATAATGTATGGTTAGCAATATTACACAAGTAAAATAATTATATAGTATGAGACAACTTGAAATGCGATATGAGTATTTTAATTGCATATTGAACCATCTTAAGATTAAGTTAGTAATTAAAATAAACATGCAAAACGGTCGTATTGTCGCAAGAGTTCTATTTGAGTTCATCGCCGATACCCGGATTATTAATTTTAACTTAAGTATATTCCTTTAGCTAAGTAACAGATTGCGTAGAGGTCAAGTAAGCCTCTTAAATACAGCAATATTAATTATTGAAATATCTATTAAATAATTGAGGTAATTATTACGTGAAAACTAAGTTTAAATTAGTTTATAACAGAAAGATGTAGATATTTAGAATTTATTTTTAATGTTATGTTTTGTCCCTTTAAAAAATAATAATATGTGTTTTGTACTTCTATGGTCTATGGTTAATAGAAATATTTTTAAATATATACAAAATATAATAACTAAGATAACACAATGTATCTCTTAAAATATAAAATAATACAGTATATAGTTAAATAATGGAAATAAAAATAAAGCTATATGTAATAATAACTTAAATAATAAAGTTTTGAATGAAATCAATGTAAATCTATCTGAATGAAACTTCTCACTATAAAAATTATTGTTCATCAGATATAAAATATGATAAGAACGTAGCTTTATATAATTATTTAAAAGTTATAATTCAAGGGAATCTCAATTTAGCTATTTAGGAGTTTTCGAGTGTAACTCGTCATTGAGTAATTTAAAATTTGAACTTAATGATAAATAATTGTGAATGCAACAACGATTTTGAGCAATAAAAAAAAAAACACAGAGGAACGTTATGTTAAATAGTTAAGCTTTTTGATAGAGATAATATATAAATTTAAAATTGTATTAACACAAAATTAAATATTTATTAAAGAAAATTAAAATTTATAATATTTATAAATAGCCCAATAGGAACAAAATTATTTAAAAATTATATAATTTCAACAAAATGGTTATTTTAATATTAGGGGGTAAAAATCAAAAAAATTACTTGATCGATCTCTTGTACATGTTACGTTGAATATAAATCTGTTTCTATAATATTTATCGCTTCATTACATAATAATATTTTTTCCTTTTGTAATTTATTACATTTGATTAAATTAATTTTAATTACCTTAATTTCTATCATAAGGTTAATCTAATTTAGATATGATATATATTTTTAAACTGATTTTACAAATCTTTTATAATTTTAAAATGTAAAAATGTCCTTTAAATACTATTCATCACATCATCGCCGCCGTTTGGTGAAACTGTTTTTCAAATAATTTATCTTTGAAAAAAAATAGGGAAAATATTATACATCACTTTTTTGACCTAAATAATTGAAGCGAAACGAGTGCCTTTTTCATTCGATTTGTTTACCTACGTCGAAAATAATTCAGGAAACTACTAGTTAATATGAAACTATATAGTTTTGGATTCACATACATTATTCATATATATACGCAGCGCGTACTGTGTATATCTATGCGTATTACGTACTACGACGGATTTGAAAGAATTATAGACCGAGAAAATCCAAGTTCGAGCGGTGGTCCCCTGAATAACCGCGGACATCTCTGAGGGCTTTTGGAATAAAAATGTACCTGTATTTCTTTTAAGACCGGCCGTGCGCTCGGGGAATATGACTGGCTTGTCGATGCCCAGTAGCTGGCCGTCGCCTGCTGCAGTAGCCGTTGCATAATACGAATACGAAAATAACTCAATACAAACAAAATTCAATAATTCTCCGCACTTCTCTTACAAACTTCTTGTAATACATTTTTAGTGAATGACAAAATAAGTGTTGTTGATTTAATAGCAATCATGTTCGACACACTTCTTCACAATGTATTTATTTTATTATTTTATTATATTGTGTTAGGCGGTTGTTTCGTAAAAATGGCAGTGAAAAAATTTTTAAAAATAGTATAAAAATATTATCCATATCTTAAAAACGTACACATTAAAATTTTATTTGTTTAGATTAAATAATATAAACTTGCAAATTATGATTTTTATTTTTTGACTTTTTAGATGGAAGGAAGTTATAATTATGAAGAATAATTTTATAATGAAATGGTAAAAAATAAATAGATAAAAACCTAAAGGTTTTTGCTACCAGGATAAATATTATCTAAAAAGGATGGATAAATATAATTATAAATTAAAAATAAATTCAAGTTTATACCTAATTAGTTTTTTGTTTTTTTAACTTATCGATACATGTGATATTCAATAAAAACAATTAAGAACAAGGCGTGTTACTTTAACATATTTAGCGTTGCAATCGTGTAATTATCGTAATTATTACAAAAACCAAGTAGATCAAATGCTCAAATAAAATCACCTACATATACGATCTAACAAAAAATTAAAAGTACTGTAGAAAATAATAGATCTTCAAGCTATTTAATGTATCTGTATTATATATACATACATTTTAATTTTTATAAAATGTATTAAATACACCGTTATACCAATTAACTTAAGAAAAAAATATCTTGTTTTCAAACAGCATTATATTTTCTTTTATTTTTATTTCTAAATTTAACAAAATATATATTGGTAGGACCTATACGTAGATACAATAAATTCTTTGCGATGAAAAACCTAACTAGGTATCGCATAAATACACCACTATACGAACATGAAATTACCTACGTGTATTGGTTATTATATATGTAATATATATTCAAATTAATAATTAAAAATTTACTTATAAGTCATAATTTATTCATAACTATTAACTATACAGTTTTAAATTCGAGTATTTTATAATTTTGAAGCATAATAACATGATATTTTACATCGATTATATTAAGTGTTCACAGTTTGTATGATTGTGTTTTAATAATTTTCAATACACGAATCGTTATATTGTACTTAAATGAAAGATTAAACAAAAGTTTAAGTATTTATGGAAGAAAAATGGGCATACTTTAATGTTCCACATCAGCAGTTTATATAAGACCGATTTAAATCGTTTTAAAATAGAAATTTTTAAGTGGTAGATCATGTCTTTAAAAACTTTTCTTATATAAAATATTGTTATAGTGAGGAATATTTTAAGTTTGTGCCATAACTTATAAGAGTTACGTTCAACAGTTATATAAGATACGTATCACACAAAATAAATGTATATTTATATATGTGCAATGTATCTAAATTAAGTATTATTTTTTTATACAGAATAGCTACCTTGTTTAGATATTGCCTAGAATCTAGACGGGAAAAAAGTTTAATATATTCTTTTACATTTTAAAAGTTTAACGTCTGCGTGAAATCATTTTGAATGAATTAGATACAATATTTTAAAAGTGATCATCCATATTCCTACACATATATAATATATATTTAATTAATATTTCAACTTGTTATTTCTAAATGTTTATGTTAGAAATGTTTGAGGAAAAATCTTTGCTACCAAAAATATGAAACTTTAATGGAAAATATTAATATCTAGATAATAATTGATTCGAAAAAACTGAAGCACGTACGTGTAAAAATACTACATATTTTATGCATCGTTAATGTAATAAAAAAATATTTATGACATGGATAAAAGATTATGTTTTGTAAAAAAAAAAGGAAAAGAAAAAGGAAATAATAATAAAATAAATTATAATCAAACAAACAAAAACTAACCCTTAAAAATAAAATGTTGTTCAAAGGTTATATAATGTTATATAGGCATTCGAGTAATTTTTCCCACACAGCTACCATTATTTAAACACCATTAAACCTCTCGAAACATTTATTTCAAACAGATGGTTTACCTAAGACTTTTTTTAAAAAAATATCGAAATTTATTTATTTTGGATTTTTTCTTAAGATAATAATAAAATGCTGTGAATATTTTTCTTTATAAATATAGTTACTACAAGAGAATAAAAACTGTTTTTGGTTAATTTTATAAGATAACTATCTACTTAATCTTTTACATATACTACATATACGTATTAAATTAACATATTTTTATTAATTGAAGTATTCAGTTATGTCTTAAAACTTTTTAAAACTTTAACTGTAATAAAAAGATAACATTTTGCTTACCTAATATTGTATTTATTATATAAATATTTGATTGCAATTACGAATACAAAAGAACTATAAAACAAATTTTTATCTATCTATCCAACAATTAAATTCATAAATTAGATTATCATATAATGATTTATTGAAGAGATTATTTTTAAAATAAACAAAATTCACTGTAATAAAAATCATGTTGAGCCAACGAGTTCGATACGTATCATCTAACAGTTATATTTATGTGGTTATATAAAATATAGCACAACAATAAAAAGAGGAACGATAAAACGGTCGATTTAAATAAGACAAAAATAATATAGACATATTGCAGCATAATATTGATTTGGGTTTCCGGAATCTGAATGGAATAAGAACGATTTAAAATTGTTGAAGTTTGACCTGCTCGGATATTTCCCGCACCGACACATGGATTTGCACACCACGAGTGATTTACATACCCATAGGGACGTTCGAGTTTCTACGGCAACTGCAAGTGAATATAGTCTCATCGACGACGATGTTGTGTATACATACACGGTCAGATTCTTATACATATAAAATAAACGTATAATGTACATGGTTATTATGCATCACGTTTGTGCGACCCTGTTCCGAAAAACCTGTGTCGAACAAAACTTACGGGCATGGCATAATATACAGGGCTATTCATCAACCATAATAATAGTAATTTCTATTTTATCCTTTGGTTATGTATTTAATTGAATTAAATCTTTAAGAATTATTAAGTATACTTGAAATTTAATAATTCAGAAACTATACTTGTTCAAATTTCAGTTTAGGTACGAGTATATATATATTTATGTTATATATTTTAGGATTTTACAAAAAACTTTTTTATTGCATCTATAATACATCATAAAACGAAACTACTGACCAAATTTTATACTCATAATTTCAGTAGTTGTGGCCAAGCGACGATGAATTAGTGAGTCAGGATATATTATATATTAGCTTAAAAATGTACAGTAAAAAAAAGGGTAGTACTGATCTGAAAAACATCTAAGTATTTGATTTTTAAATAATAATCTAATATCGTAATAATCAAAATAATATAATATGATCAAATCAGCAAAAATGTAGTATGCTTAAAAATTACAAGAATCAAAACTTTGATACAAACATAATTAACGGATAGATTAGAATTGATTAGGGTTAGTATTTTATAGGAATCATCCTGTATACACATATACGCATACATTTGATTTACTTAGCCACTTTATCTGCCTTGTGTTTCCTTGCATCTGGCTACCGAAGCACGTAATGACGAGTTATAAATTGATGTTGTATTTAAAAGTACAGAAGTCCAAACGATATTATATTCCAAAACGCATTGGTATTTATTGTATTTTTTAACTTACATTTTTAAAGTAAACCGCTTATTATTGTGAATTATGACCTGTCTACGGTGGAATTGACGGGCAGGGTAAAAACTTTTATTCGAGCTATCCTAGCTAGTTTGTAATTAAATAAAACGCCCAAGAACTTTTGAGTAGCTTTTAATATTTTGATGACAGTTTATAATTTGAAATATTTTAGTATTATCATAAAAATGTTAGTATAGAATTTAGTGATTTTTTTTTATCCCTGTTCTTTGGCACGTTTTATGTCACTACATAATATGCATAATATGTCGAATACCATTATGGCATATTAAATCATGATTTAATTTTTCATATTTTATATTTATGTAATCAAAACTAAATTTAACTCGAAAAAACTTAGAGTATTTTTATTTTTTTAATTTATTAATTTCATAATAGATGACAAATAATAATAATAATAAAGGTTTACACGTGAAGAAAATAATAATTTAATTAAAAGTGTAAGAAATTTCTTTTTTTACTAAAAATATTATATGATATTTGAAATCTGTACGTAGTAAAACTATTTACTGTAAACAAATTCATCGTGATACTTTGAAAATTTAAGGTTATTTTTGTTTGTGTTAAATGAGAATAATAATATGATATCAAGTTTTATAATAGATTTTAAATCATAATAATTATATCCAATATAATATATATATATATATATTCAATATACCTCACTGTAAACATTGTGTTAAAATCCAGTTATGTGTATATTACCTAGTTGGGTATATTTGATAAGATGAACTTTTTATTGTTCGGTAACGTGTGTGATAAATAAAAATAAAAATAAAAATAACATTAAAGATCTTATTCCACTTCTCTTTTTATTTTTATCACCAACTTCGTAATACTTTCCAAAAAATATTTATTATTCCGACACAAACAAAGACATCATTTTGAATATAATTATGATCTAGTGGCATATTTTTCATCTTAAAATTTTGTATAATATATATACTCTAACAATCCAAGACCAGAAATACAACTTGACAACTTGTAAACTAAAAATTACTAATAAGAACTTTTAGCTCAAACATCATATTTTCACTATAGATAAATTATGATGAAAAACAATTAATGATATCAATGATACTATTTATTTTTTTGTTTATCTTATTGATTTAATGAATAGGAGTTTTTAGGAGTACATATATTTAACATATTGCATCAAGTGTACAGCATACAAATTTATGTAGGTACGGACCGATGGCTCGAAAAATAAGATCCAATAATGTGTATATGCAATGGTATAAACTATAAGAAATACGTCGTTTAAATCGGCCTTTGTGAACACTGCTGAATGCTTTGGGTCCCGAAGGCTTTGAAAATAAAGCCTGTGGAAATAAATAAAAATGTTCATAGTTTCATACATTATATGCTTGCTATTTTGATGGGAGAAGTTTAGGTTCCATCAGATTTAACTGAACTGTTTTTTTTTTTTTTTTGGTTGAAAAAGCATAACCATATTATTATGTAGAATGATATATATTTTGTTCATACATATGTGTGAGTGTGTGTGTGCATACTCATATGTATAAATATATTTATATATGTATTTATTTAAAGTAAAAAACCATATTTAATGTAATAAATTTATAATTTTAAAATTCAACATTTTCAATAAAATAAATATATATATATTATAAAAAAAGTTTAAAAGTACAAACTTTTTGATTGTGACCATAAGGATGCTTTTAAATTAAATCGATAACACTTTGTTGTAGTGTTGTTATTATAATCCTATAATTTAATATATCACAAAATATTCCATTAAAATTATAAAAATGTAGAATTGTAACACAATAATATTTTATGTATAATATTATGAATACTAATTCTGAATATCCTAATGTCTATTCTAAATCTAATCGCTCTTGGGAAAGATTGTTTCTACGTGACCTTATATATTTATATATTATAAATAAGCTACATATTATATTATAAAATAAGGTCGAACTAATGTATATTTTTGAAATAAATACAATACGGCTAAATCACTTACAGAGCAATTGTGTTAAAGTGACCAATTATATTATTATATACCTATACAATGTAATATATTTATGTTGAATAATGAGTAGATAACGATTGAAAGTCTATATGATGAGTATACTTGAAAACTGAAGTATAACGCTATGAAGAAATGAACTCAAATAAGGATAAACGGTCTTATTATACATTCTCATCTCGTCTTTATAATTTTCAAAGAGAAATGGAAAGAAGAGCAAAAAAATATATAACCAGACGAAACCCCAGATTGTACACCTAACAAAAGGTAATTGGACCATTTTCTTTGTCGATCCTTGTGAATATTAAAATAGCGAACTATATTCAGAATGGTCCTTGCCGGTTGGAAATTTCTACAACCAGTCGACGGCTGGATGGAAAGGTTGACGTGGATGACGGAGGGGGGGAATTAATTATACTTTTTAAATGCAAAAAGAAATAAAAACGAATTCAATAACCTTAATATTTTTCATTTCCATCATGCTATTCACACTCCCGGTGACCCTCATATATTTTATAACCAACATGTAGTTGTTGTAATTCTATAAGAGTTTATCAGTGCAAATATTAGCTCAGGGTTCATCTCTGTATATTTAATCATTGTTGACAATCCCCGAGTGATGGATAAAAAATCATTGTTTAGAGAAAAAATCTATGCAAAGAAATAGGAATTCAATTTTTTATAGCTGTTATATTATATGACGCTTTTAAAAAAATTGTTTATAATTTAATTGAAACATCTTTTTTTATATGAAAGTGGAAATTAATAAATATTTGAAATTTACTTTGTAAATACTGACAATTATAATATGACAATCAGTATTGGCATATAATTTATTCATTTTAATAAATAATATTTTCATAACATCTTTTATTCGTGATAATTATTTTATTGTTGTAGATTTATCTTAAATTGCCTATTAGTTATAAAAAAGTTTTATTAAAAAATATTTTTATATATATAATTTGAATTTTTAGATTTGGTTTAAAAGGATATTTTCATTTTCAATAATATCTGTTTTTAATTAATACATTTAGCAAATACCAATGTATGGTTAAATTACTTTTTATGATTTCTTATAATTTAAAATACAAATACTTAAAAATAAACTTTACTAGGAAATATAAAAACATGTTCATAATTATCATTGATAAAATAAATTGTGTGTTAGAGGTAAAAAAACTAAATTTTATTTATAATTATTACTTATATTGTATAAGTTTTTATACTAAAAGGGTTTTTAGTATTAAAACTTAATTTATAAATTAGATGGTGTTAATGACAAAAAAATAAAATATTTTATAAGCTACGAAGAAAAATATATAATTGTATTCATTAATAATTAATTTTATTATAGTTATTAATTATTGATTATAGTATATATATATACTGATAATATTAGGTATACTACATATTTGTATGATTTAATTTTAATTTTTATCTTTTACAACTAAAATTTATTATTTTATTAACTTGTCGGTAGATATAAAAATATAGTATTTATATATAAATATATATACATAAAAAATTTAAATAAATAATGATTTGCAAACAGAAAAATACTTCATTCAAATTGAATATGTATTATATAAAATATCGAATTAACTTAGGTATTCTGAACGATACTGAATATATTGAATTATTTTAATATGTAAGTTCAAGTAAATCTATTTATATTTATAGTTACTACTCTAAAATATCGTAATAAACCATGATATTAAAAATTTTAATTATTTAATAATTCGTTTTGTCTTATTTTAAGTAATATAATATGTACCTATTGATAATGTATTAGGTTCAAAAATTGCTAATGAAATAATTATTAAATATTATTAATTAAATAATATGCAGGTAATATAATAGTTAATATCATACATACATACTATATACATAATAATATCTTTTCTCATAAAAACAATAGAATTCATTTTTAAAATATATTGATTTAGTAATTTCAAGTTTGTGATAGATAATTAACACGCTAGATAACCTTTTTTTCAAATAAAACTCTTTTTGATGAATAAGCTATCCGAGAACTTCTGTCTAATTTCCAAAAGTCTTAGTTTCTGTTTAATAATCGTTTTGCTGCTCTTAATCTACTTCCGTGTGATTCAATTTATGGCGAAAAACTGTAAAATTACTGCTGTGTTTTTGAATTAAATTCTATAGCGTATATTATACTTTAAACTCATATTTGAATTTTGACTAAGATCGTTGTATGTTATCATACCACTGGTGAGAAATATTAATGTTTAAATTCGTAATAAAAATAATTCATTATAATAGTCAAGCTTCAGTGAATATATTAGGATTTTATATCTGGTAGAGCCAACTCGAGGCCCGTAATTATATTTTAGGGTCAATATGTAATAATGTACTAACATAAAATATAATAATATTTATTATTAAATGTATTATTAAATGTATTATATAATAAAGGTATGTAATACCTATAATAAGGTGTGAAATCTTTGCTCTAAAATTCCTGCCAAAATCGTACCCAGGGCAGAAATCTATAGAATCTAGACCGCAAAAACATTTTTTTTTTTAAATAATGAATAATACATTATTTCATTCATACAAAAGGTTTTTAAAAAATGCTCATTATTTAGGCCCTCTCTATAAATTACGAGTACAATTCAAGTTATATGAATTCCTTCTATTTCATACTGCCCAATGAATCCACAATAATCACATTTAGCCATAATACACATATAAACATAATCATATATTAAATCAAGTATGTAAGAGTATGAATCAAAATAATTGTATTTAATTTAATAACATTTTTTTTTAATATGTCCTTTTAACTATCCACATATTAAAATAATATTGGCATAGTTACAAATTATGTTTTATATTGTTTATTATAAGTTATAAGTTTGAAAGTGTAACTATTAAATTGAATAACCGACATTATTCATTGAAATGTATAGGTATTTAATTTGTATTAATGTTATCCTCCTTTTTTATGTTCATATCAAACAATACTAACAATCACATCACATACTACATAAACCATAGAATATATTACTTGTTGTGTTTCCATAAAATATTAGTATGCATTTATATTTTCTCCTTGTACACACACTAATAAAATACCACGAACAATATTTATTAATAACTAGGTTTTGATGTAAATTTTAAAATTTTAGGGTGGACCAGTGGACAGGCTAAACATTTTCAAGGAGGGCAATAGCTCGCTCGTACCTACCCTTGACGCCGTCATAGGACAGGTTGCAATACTGATACTGGGCCATTTATTTATTGAGAGAGATAATATACTACTAGAATTTGATGTGTATAACCTATAAATAACACATGGTTATGATAAATATGTTTGTTTTGATCGACTTATGATGGGTGCAAAATTTGAACTATTGTGTTATCTAATTAAATAATTTAAATATGTTTTATGGAGTGTGTCTCATAACGTCCTATGAATCTTATTAATTTATTATATAATTTATAGAGCATAGCACACACAAAAAACATTCACAATACCCTTTTTAATTATTTGTCGTGTACCTTTAAAGGCACCATTAATGTATATTATACTAAATGTTATATTTACGCATTTTATATGCCGGTAGAACTGGAAACAATTTTACAGTTACGTAAACTCTCTTTTAAGGGCTAAATATTATTGTAATATGATTATATGTTTATATTTAATAATTATGCTTTTAGCTGGTTAGATACATTTCCTCGTGGACTACTTAATTATCTTAACTTGTAATTGAACCTAGCTAGATGAACGAATGACTGAACTATAACTACTACCTAGATATGTGTGTACTAAAGATAATTTAATAATTTCATAATTTCAGTATGAAGTAATTGGGTAGCTTCTAAGGATGTACATACGTGTTAAATAGTTAAGTTATATGACAATCTTTGAAAACTAATATTTTTTTTTTTTTTTTTGTGTATAAAGTACCTGTATTTCAAGATCTTAAATTTGTAAAAATTATGATATTAACTTGTTGATTTAACTATTTTAACTCTAATCTTTTAAATTATTAAAAGAATTTATTTAAATGTATATTAACTATTAAGTGTTTGCAGTTATGTATGAATATTATTGTACTTTATATGGAAAACTTTTCGATAAAATTTCAAAGAAATTATGTAATTAAACACAAGTTTTTAATTTTAAAATTCATGTCTGATTATTTTAATCTTATCTTAAAATGCTTATATTTAATATTTTATTTCCTAATTTTTTAACGTAAAAGTTAAGATATAAATATTTTTAATGTATGGATAATTTAAATCATATTAAAAATCAAACGTTTTAAAATATAATAAAATATAGGTTTAAATAATAATTCAATAGAACATTTCCGTATTATTTACTTTAATAATTCGTCGTTATATGTATTATTAATGTTTCTGAATTGTTGATACAAATTTAAACCTTAATATATTTTTATTTTAATTAAACAAAAGTTTTAGAAGTTTTATTTTTTCTTACACTAAATTTTAATTAGAGAATTAACTAGGAGTTACAAAATATTGTTATAAAACTTGGATGGTTAGTTAACTACGTTTTCAATCTGTCAACATACATCAAATTTCAATTTGATTATATCCTATTATTATAATATTTGCGCTTTTATAAACAATACTTAATAATTTTAAATAATAAAAAGCTATTGATATTATAAAACAAAATATAAAATAATATTTATATATAGATTTATAAATACATATTATAAATCTGTTTGTAATTAATTATCCATCATAATATAGTTCTACATATTGTAAAATATTAATGAACTAGGTACCATAGAAACTGTAACGAATGATAATTATTCATTTTGTTTCTTTATTCTTAGTTAGTCTTTATTTTGATATTTTATTACATTTGAAAGAAATATTGAATCACTTTTACATGAACATTTTAAATTTTTAAAAAACTATAGCAATCAGACAACGAAGCCATATTTTAATAATGAGATTACATTATTTTAAATATAATTTTCATATTAATGTGCTTACGAATATATTGAATATACAGATTTTTGTTGGGATGTATATTTAAATAAATATCATTAGTTTCATAGTAAGATGAAAAAATTTTACTTGAAATAAAATTAAAAAACTGTTATAATTATAATAGTTATTAAGTTTAAATAATACAAGATCTTATATACTTTTATTGTAAAATATAATAATTAGCTATTTTTAAGTAGGTACAAGTAAATACTATATATTGGAAAAGAAAATACAATGACATTTACCTTTGATTTCTGAATATTTTATGTTTACTTAAGACAGAAAAAGCTATTATTTACTTGGTATATAGTAAATGTTAAGATTTTTTGAAGCAGAAACCCTTTTTTTATTAGGGAGACAGTAAATTAATAATTTTTATTTAATTATAGTATGGTACTTGATAATCTGATGAAATGCATGCCATTGGACATTGGATTATGTGAAAATTTAAAGTTACAAAGATTATTATAGGTAAAACAAAATTAAAAGTCTAACTTTCTGGTTTTTATACTTTCTTTGAAAAAAAAAACCGGAAATATTAGTAAAAGTTACCATAACTAAATTTAAATTTGGTATTTTAGAACTTATTATACAATAAAAAAATAGAGCTTTTTTCATAGAATTTATTGAGTCTTATTATAAGCAAGTAATTCAAAAAGAACTTCAAATCAATTTGATACCAATTAATTTTATTCTCACAGAATAAATACATTATAAGAATATATTAAGTAGAAACGAGATAAAAATGATAAAATATTATACAATTGTATGTAATTTTAAATTAGCTCAAAAATAATATTATTTTCTTATGATAAATTATCATATATTTTAATAATAATTTGTAAAGATAAACACAATTTAAACTAATATCAGTATTCTATTTTTTATGAGATGGTGCAGCTGTTGGTGAATAATTAATTGATAAGTCATGCATAATATTCTTGGTATGGTTTTATGTTTCTCATCAAAGTTTATTTGAATTGCGTGTAGTTGATATAATATTAGTGACTATTTATTTCTACTCTATTGTATTTTTTTATTTTTGGAATATACAAACATAATAAATACAATATAATGGTGAAAGATTTAAATATGCTGTGCATGAACTTAATAACATGTAAAACGATCAGTTGACGGAATAAAAAGATTTTTTTATGTTTCTCGGATTAATAATATTTTTTTATGATCTTATAATAATTCAATGTTGATGTTGATTAAAATTTGTAAAATTATCTAAAATTTTAAAGATTAAAGATATATCAGATTGTCATAATTGTAAATATATGTATGATTCATATTTGCATATTTGGTAACATGAATTATATTATATTGATAGATTGTTAATTTTTAATTTTTAATAAGAAATAAATATTATCATTTCTTTCTGATTATTCAAAAATTAAAAGTAATAATTTTGCGTTTTTTAAATTTATTTAAAAACATTTTAGATGATATACTTTAGTCGGAAATAAGAATAAGGATATTATAATTCTAGGAAATCATATCTTCGATTCCACGTGACTACGTAGGTTACAATTATTATTTATTGTTTTGAATCAAAACTATCATAAAACACTCATAATAATTCATTCGTGTAACTATTTTTCATTAAACATTCAAAGAAATATTAATTAAATGTGGAAATTCTTGGTCATTTTCCAACATATATTGTTGATAAACATTTAATTTACTTTGATTTAGTAACACAAAAATAATATAAAAATGACTAAAACAGTGTCCGTGCACTTAGGAGTTTTATGACATTTTGCGAAATGGACAGATCACTAATTGTTAATTAAAAATCCAGGAAGTGAAAGTGAAATTGAGAACGAGAATGGAGAACGAGTGTTTGACTAGTTTCGACAAACTTTATACGCATCCGTGTAAACACATCCATTGACTATATTATACTGAAATACCCACTAATTAAAATTCACTTTTAAGCTAAGCACTTTAAGCTTTTCAATTTTGACGATCTTTGTCCAAAACCACATATTCCAACACAACAAACATTTAATAAAATAACAAAAAGGTCGATGTTTGGTTCGTACAAACTACATATATAGATCAAACAGTAGACAGTTTATTTTATTATTATTGATCTATAAAATCGAAAATTATGTTCTACCTGTAACTTTACCTGACTGATATAGATATATATACAATACAAAGTTCCAAATATATGTGTCAACAAAATATGAACATTTTATATTTCGTTATATCATTTTTTTTTCATATATCTTCTAGTAGTTAAAATAAAAATAAGTTCGTGAAATATCTTTATATTTTTCACGGTTTATCAAAACTACTTAAAGCAATTTATATTACCAATTTCCCCCTCAATACACAATATACCCCCATAGAATTAACTATTAAGATTAATAAGTAAAAAATCTTGGGATAATGACCTTAGATGTTGAACCCTTATTACTCAGTAAAAATATTAATTAAATACAAAATAAGATCATGATGTATTCATTAGATATTAGTTTTTATGATATAACTTTGAAATAAGTAGATATTTTTTTTTATTATTTATTTATTTATATTTATACATTTTTATAATTTAAAAAAAAAATGTTCTCTATAAAAATTAATTATTTATAATATTATATAAACAAAGTGTTTGTGTCGTAGTATTTGTTTTATCTATAATTTAATCATATGGGCTTTATCTAATTATATACACTTTAATTTTTTCATTTTAAAATTGAAAAATATTACTATGAAATACAAATAATTAAATTAATATTAGTAGTGGTCAATTATCATTATTGAAAAATATAATTAAAATAATATATTACCACCGTGCGTGTGTACCTAAATTTTTGAATGCATAATAAGTACCTATCAAATTGTTTAAATTTAAATTTTGTAGATATAATTATTAAAAAGATTTAATTCTTGATGAATTAGATTAAGAAAATAGTTTATGTCGGTCTTAGAATTAATTAACCTTTAAAAGCTATACAATGACAGTATAATTTAATTTTGGAAATTTGAAAATTTTATATTTACAGTAATAAACTAAAATATTAAAAATAGTTCATAGTTTCACACTCTTTTTATTGGTTTTTTTTATTATTATTTAATATGTTACAATATTATGTAATAGTTACATAATAAAGTATATAAAACTATATAACATTATTTTTATACATGTGATCCGTAAATAAAGATTTCGTTATTACCCATAATTTTCCTAATAAAATACCTACATTTTTCAATAAACTTGAGAGACCCAAATAGTTTAATCAAATTTAATAGACAGTATTCTATACAGAAATTTAAATGTATAATTGAGAAAATAAAAAAAAATGAAATTTTGATAATCCTCGAAGAAAATCAATGGCACCGTGTGACCACATTTTATAGAAACCTCATCTGGTTTAATGTAACCGTTTTATTGAATGATCTAAATGAATCTAATATGTACATTATAATCATATTTTGAATTATTGATGTTATTTTGTATGCATTCAGTGAAAGAAATCAATTAAAATGTATTGATTTTAACGATGATGAGAAACCTTAATAATTCGTGTGATAAAAAAGTTCATCATGCGACGCATGAGGGTGTGCACTCCATTTAATAATTATGCGACTTGTCCTCGTTAATCGTTTACTGCGTAATGGTTAAAATTATTAATAAAAGATACTTTTCAACACTTACAGAGTTCATTTGATATGCAAAAATGAACGAGAGAAACTAAAACAAGCGTCTATTGAATAACGTGAAATTCGATGCAAAATGTTTGCTCACATTGCGAGTAGAAACGCCAATGAGGCGAAAACAATATAAAAATGATACTGCAACGCGAGGTATTGACTCTTTTGGAGAAAAAAAATTAGCATGTCAACTGTATAATAATAATATAGTGACTGCTACAGTGCTACGTATACATGTAAGTGATCGACGAAGGAGAGTGATATCGGTTTACATTTCCATAAATGCTGACGGTCGGATATCAATGATAATATAGTACCTTTTATTTCGGGAACGTATATCATATTTTTTATTCGACATAATTTTTTATAATATCTTATTCGTTTTTTTTCTAAATAAATATACTTCTTTTTAACTATCAAAGAAGGATATGTTTTAATATTCACATTTGTGAAACCTTCCGTGTGATTTCCTAAAAAAAAAATATTCGGAACACAAAATATTTGGTCGAATAATTTGTATTTCTGCAATCCATAATGAAAATGTAAGTTACTTCCAGTATATAATATACGTTACAGAATACCAGTGTTGTTAATGCTAAACGATCTGTCTAAACTTTTTAATGGTCGTTGCAAGAAATGCTCCAATAATAAGGAATACAAAGTATAACGTCAAAGAAAAATGTCAGTAATAAAAGTGTTATATAATAATATACTTATTGTTGTAATAACAATTCCTTCATAAATTCACCTTAACTGAAAGCCGACAAACATCGTTTACATTTCTTTGACAAACATATTAGACAATTGCATCTGAATTTCGTGAATAATTTATATGTCTATTAAACTCAAGTAAATTATAAATATGTGCATTTTGAATATTTTAGCTCAGCCAAGTTAGTGAAACCAACCAGAACATAACGATAATGTATTTCTAATATAAATTTACATTTACATGTATTCACTCGAGTAATTTTTTAAGTTCTTCATTTCATTTGTGTCCTGTCAGCCCGAGTCTTACAAATCGTCAAAGACATTCTTCTTTACAAACCGATATTTTATTTTGTGTACGTGAACTTCTTTTTGTAAATACTTTACGTATATGTGAGTGAAATACAATATCAACCAAAAGGATATTTGACATCACACCGAATGATCTTCTCTTACTTCAACACAGTTCATGTACTTATTGTTGTCCAAGCGTAAAATCTTTCTTTTTCATACAAAATAATGTATAACCGCATTTATGAAATACGCATATTTAATGGGTGCTATGATGTTTTTATTTTAAATTTAAAATTTAATCAATTATTTTTTTTAATTATTAGTGGTTATACAAGATGATTGACTTAAGTATCAATACTCGTTTCTAAAAGTTTAAAATTTTTATAAAATGTTGTTTTGTAATTATATTTAATTAAGTTAGAATAATATTGTTAAAAAAAGTTTAATATTATTAAAATAATAACGATAGTAGACACTACAATAAATTATCTTTTATAGGTACCTAACTTTTATAAATATTTTAACCTAATCAACATACAACCACTGTCTAATAGTAAGCTAAAACAAGTTTAAAATTACTATAAACTAAACAATAGATATAGATACATTTTTTTTTAAATGTCGATCAGTGTAAAAGAAAACATTTTATCAAAAGACGAGTTGAAAAATTACCTTAAAAACAGAAAATAATTTGTAATATCGCTTGTTGAAAATCAATACAATGACAATTTAAGTATTAAGTTGATGTTACTTTCTAGCTAGATCGTTAAAAAAAAATTACAATATTAATGCAAAACGTAATTATGATAACTACGTTTATCGTATTTTACCATAAATTATAAGTTTAGAATAATTCTTGTAATCTTATTGATAAAGTGATAACTCTTATCGAAATAGTTTCGTTCGTTCAAAATATGCGTATTATACAGACTAAATTATAATATTGATGTTTCTATGACAAAATATTTAATGAACCCTCTCCTACAACAGTATTTTTCCAACAAATTATAAAGGTTTAGTCAACGTGTCAACGATTACATAGAACTTTGTCATACGATTATATAGATCTTGAATTTTCGTGCGAGAGGATTTAGCATTGATTACCAATTGATTAATTTTATAATAATAAATAAATAATAATAACTGTAATTTTTAGTGGTATTTTGTTCAGTCGTGCACCTATGTTATCTATCTAATATGCCGCACAACCAATTTTATGATACATAACAAATATCTGCAAAGGATTGTGTGTAGTGAACTGTGTTTTCTATACATCAAAGTAGAAAAATAGGGTATTATCATTAACATTATTTTAAAGTACTGAGACTAAAATCACAATAATCAAAGACAATTTAGAAATTAGAAACAGAAATACAGTATATTCGTATATCAATACTACTTACATTAAAAACTAATAAAATATTTAATGTTCTGCTTTAGATCTTTGTTCCAAACGTTAAGTCTAATAAATAGAAAAAATAGATATTTACTAAAAATTATTACATATAATTTATATATTAAAAAGTATTTTATTACGATAGTTTAAATGGAAAAACATATAAATATTTATTATAAAACATTTTTTTTTCAAGACCAGAGTTTCTTACTAGATTTAATTTTTACATATTTGTGTATCATAATAACATTCATAAATATAATTATTAATATATTATTATTATTTCTGGAAATTATTTGGAAAAAATAACTACGAGTATATTATCTAATTAAGAAAGTTGTTTATTCTTAAGAAATGGAAATACATATTCTATTTGATCTATGAACAAATTTACAGTTCTAGAGGTCAAACTCAGTAAAAATTAACGTCTTAGCCTTGCTACAAAGCCAACTCAAATTTGTGCTATAAGAAAAAACGGAAGATTAATATATCGGTTTTGGGTGCCATTAAATGTTCCACCACTAACTATTTTTTTTTATTATTATTCCTAATAAATATTTCCGAAATTCCAATACATAGGCCGGAAATCTTTAATGGCGCTTTGGTTAACTGTTAATTAATACGTCGTGATACTTATTTATTGTCAGATTTCTTTCACATTACATGTTAGTTTACGATGATCCATGGTTGTTTTAATAATATTAATAACTAATTTTTTGCTTAAACTAAATACACTCATTAACTCATCATTTAATAATTCGAAACGGTTATTCTGACAATCTCCTGGTATTTTCCTTTTTTTGTGCGTCTAACTATAGAAATTCTTCCTTAAAAAAATATAGGTAAAAAACAAAATAAACAATAGTTCTATAGAAATTATAATTAGCTTATATGAATACTCTACAAATATATAAATAAATATATAAAATGATAAGTTTTTAATTTTTATACTTCAAACTCAATGATTTTCAGAATTATTACCATTTTAAACGATAAAAAAAAATTAAGGTATTTTGAGGAAAGAGGTATCATAGTAAAATTTGATTTTATTAACAAAAATTATTGTTAAGCTATAAAAACTCATTTGTAAAATTCATTTTTTTCAATTTGTCGTTAACACGCTTTTGGTAGTTTAACACAAACAGAAAAAATAATTTCCATTAACCTACCTTATCGAATTACAGAATTCATCTGCAGTTACAAATTATGGTTTAAAACCAGTAAAATACTTTAAACCACTTATCCTTAACACGGTCGATTATGGTGTGCACAGCAACGCGTCTTATAAAAGAAATAATCGTTAAAGAAAAAAATAATACATAATTAATTTTGCGATTACATTGTACTTGAATGAAAAAAAATATTAACCTTAATAGTATGGTGTTTAAACAATAATCATTTTAATTATATAATTTAACTGTTTACTATACAAATGCATCTACATACTATATAAGTTAGTAGTCATTACTAGAAAGAATAAATTCATATTCTTTTATAATGTATCTCGAACTAACAAGTAACAATAAACAGATAGCCGTAAAGGCATTGTATTAAGTCACAAAGTCTTCGGTTTCGTACGAACGAATAAATTACTATCATAGTGACAGCAAGAAGACGAAATATTTTTGTCTACTAGTTATAGGTACTATTATATAGTATTCGGCATACTTTTAGGACATCCGGCAATAATACTCTCACAAATCCCACGTCTCGTTTCCCTTATATGCACGTACGTAAATGTATACACAGGAGATCAGCCGTCAGCGAAGCGTGACAAGTTTTGTGCATTTTGCGAGTTATCGACGAGAAACACACGGTGTCGCCGTGACACCCGGTTTCTGCAATAGAAATAAATCATCCGGTCTAATTTAATAGAAATTTTTGATTTCCCATAAACCCGCGGTAGAGTACGAAGGTGGCTTGGAGATGGGAGAAAAGTACCTCTACATACATGTACAATATACATAAATGCGTTTGGTATTATTCAGTTGTAGGTCGGTCGGGTTAAAATAAAAATAAAAAATAAATTTCGAGAACAACATCAAAAACAATAACAATATATACAAACAAAATTATTCACTATTGGTTAGTCTCACAACTGATTGTGTTCAAATGTGTTTTATTTATTTATTATTTTTTTTCTGTTTGCGGAATAATCGTCTGTTTGGAACACTCGTATTGAGTATTTTTCTTATTTGACGCGTCTCTCAAACTTTACAGTACCTACCTACTTTTTGTACTTTTTATTTATTATTTTTTTTCTAATAATAATTGCACCTTTTATCAAACACGAATACTGAGCGTAGCTGTGTAAATACTAGTATACTATTAAAAAAAAAAAAAAACGCAAGCATTAAATATTTTTACTTGTCAGCTCATTTATTTAGACTTTTAAAAATGCCCCTTAAAAAAGAATTTAATCAGCATAAATTAGTTGCTGCTACTTTTATACAAATATCTAAGTAATTGAACCATTTGTTCATATTTTGACCCTCAACACCTAATCAAATTTATTTGATATCAACTTTTTTTTATATGATTAAATAATCATTCTACTGTCAATACATTCAAAACCTTTTTTCTCGAGCGTACGTTTTAGTATTTGTTTGTACATAATAATGTTGTATTCTTAATGTCATCGTTACCATGCCGTTTTTATTTGTATTAAATATTTATGATTATTTAAGCAAACCGTTTCCTATGACGAGGAAAAAAATAAAGTTTTACAAACATTTTTAAGTTGACATTCGTTAGGTGCGCAAAATCAGTAATAGTTTGGGCTAAAATTAAAAGCTTTTGTTTCAATTATTTTCAGTAAGTCCCACAGTTCATATATAGTGATACATATTAATTCAGAACAGACATGACCCATTGTTTAGAAAAGTGAAATTTTTTTAGCATTTTGTTTCAAAAAACAAAATTTATAATAAAAGCGACTCATTATTCATATTTGATGGATATTGGAGTAGACAGTTAACAAACATGTATTGTTTTATATCTTAGAAATTTTTAATGATGTACGATAAGAAATAATTTTGTTTGTTTGAATTATACATATATTTAAACAATGATAACCAACAATAGTTGTCACTACCTTAGTAATGGAATTGTAAATAATCCTAATTATTAAATATTAATAATAAAAAATAAAATAAATTAATATTAAATTATACTATATATACACAACCATTAAATTTTGATACTTGTTTTAAGATATTTTATTGTATTAGAATTAAATTAGGTAAACCAAACTGTTTATTGTAAGTCATAGATTATATTATTTAATACATCATTATAGTAATAATATAGTATAATAATAATATAATATAATATAATAGTATCAAATAGTAATTAGGAAAACTATAGACATTTTAATTAAATTGAAAAAAGATACATATTTTATTAGGTGTTATATAAAATAACATTTTCCGGTCCTTATAAGTTGCTCAATTTTAGGGATATATGATTTTGTTTTTTGATGTTATGGTATTATAATTTATTAATAGTATATTATGATATAACCATAGATTTAAATTATAGATATTAAATTAGTATTTTAATACATGAATTAATTGTACAATTTCTTATAGAAAAATTCTTGATTACATATATAATAAATAATAACTACGTATGATATTATTCCAATCATTTTAACACGATTAAATAATATAGTTCGGCTTGCGGAGTAGATTACCAACCAGTGGTGTAGTGGAGCGTATACCCACTTCTTTGTTTTTCTGTAAGTGCGTATACTTATAGAATAACACATGATACACGGGTATACGTGTATGGAAATGCATTTATTTTATAAACCAATTTGATAAATAATTTTTAAAAAAAAATGTCGAACAAACCTTATCGATTTGACGGTTTCCATAATGAAAACAATTGCTTATACAGTTATACTAAAGGTATTTTAGTATATTATATGACTGTACAACACTATTATTAGACATTAATATCTATTATACAGTATAGCTGCTGGTATACTGACCATAAAGTTATTTATAAACGTTGTGGGAAAACGTATTATATGCGAGTATGTAACTAATAAGACACTACAGAATTATAAATATGTTTTTAAATTGTTATTTATTATTTAATAAGCTAAGCATGTTAGGTGCTTAAATAAATACCAAATTTAAATGTCTTTAAATAGTCTTCAATAGTGACTTCGAAGAGAGTGTGATAGATTTTATTTTGTAATTTAATATTTTCCTACACCTAATCCTGTTTCTTGTTTTTATTATTTAATAATAATAATTAATAATATATATATTATTGAAACTTAAAAATCCTATCTGTATATTAATATATTTCTATGAGTATGATTGTAAACTGTAGAAGCTTAATTGCGACAAGGTATCGTAATTCGTAATATAATGTATGCAACTATAAATATAAATACAATAATAATGAAGGATATATAGGGGGGGGGTATGGGGGCTAAGCCCCCACGTTTACATATCAAACACATTTAAGCGTATACTCACTAAAAAAATTACGACTACATCACTGTTACCAACTATAATATATCTGGAATCTGAATGTTTATTATTCATAAAAACAAGAAAAACAATAATAATATTTAAAAATATTTCAGTTACTTAACAAGATTGATGCATGTACATATATTTTATCCCAGAAATATTTTTTATTGTGTGTTGAAATGTACATTTGATCAATTTCAAATTTCAATGTTTTTCGCGATCAAGTATAGCTGTACTTACTCTAAGGTTTCGTTTACGCCAGATAACCCAATAAACAATATTCTATTGGTTTTATTATATAGCCGAAAATATAAAAAGATACCTGAAATATATACCGTATTGTTTAGGTATATTTTTTTACGTTCTATCCGTATTTGCCCACGTTTATATGACATATATGCACGTATATATACCATAAAACTGTCTGAATTCGAATATCTCATATCCTGGTGATAATATTACTAAAATTATAGAGTAAAAATTTTCACGGGAAAAAGGTCGGTTTAAAAAAATGTCTAAAATTAAAAATGTGCACTGTAAAAATATCGTCTATAACCACAATTATTAAAATTCAATATTATTTTTTCATTATTTTTATGATTCATAATTTTTTTTTTCTTAATATTCTTCCGATTCAAGTATCAAGCATATATTTTTTTCATGTTCCTTTTAAAATTTCTTTTTGACCTATATTATCTTCGTTTTTAACATTTCTAATTTTCATGTAATTATTTTATATGTATAATCACACAGTTTAAGAGATTAATTAACTTGTTATAGTTTACTTTTAATTTTCAACCAAAAATAACAACATACCTATTTTATAAAAATTTAAATTTAACTAAACTAAGTTCGAATAAAATTGATTCTATCTTAAGTTTAATTGTTATCTATTATGCATTGATCACTGCTTAACGTAACTTTCATACTAGACGATGTAGAAATTGGAATTTTCCTATATTTACGTATCGTCGTGTACAGCGTATTGTACATATTATAATATTTATACTATTTTTCCCAATGGACAATTTTAACACCAATATTTTGATTTCAGTTATTTTTTCATAAAACTGTTGTTCACGGTACCTGTAATATTATTAAATACGAATAAAATGAATTGTATACAAATATTGAACACCACAGGCGTGTGCGTTTAATATCATATTTTTATGCTCTTACAGAGCGTGTAACGTGTGGAGAAAGGATTTGTTGGTTTACGTGCTATGGTTTTTATCCTGATTGATGCATATCCTCCGGAGTCAAGTTACTACGTTTTAAATATGCATTTATCATATGGTGCCGCGTTTTATTGCTTCTTATCAGTCACAATACCCGTCACGCGTCAGACGTCCTTCATCAGTCATTATACGCATTACACACATATTCGTATACACTATACATATACGGGTTTCATTCGTTTCCTCTGCTCTTTACTTTTCGACAGAGGGTACGTCATGGTACGAAAAATATACAAGCAAACGTTTTGTCAAAATTTCTTGAATATCTTTAGGAAATTCGGCAAATAAGTTTAAAAAAAACAACAACAATTTTTTCTTTAAATGAAAGTATTACATTTTCCCTAAAATAAACAAATATTAAATTTATCCCACGTTTTAACTCTAAATGATTTTATTATTACTATTTTATGTTAATACATACAGTTTGCGTATTACAATTGTAAATTTTTTCAATACGTCTACGTTGTGCTGGTTATATTTTGATTAAATGTTAAAATAACTAGATTTAAACTCATATAAGTATAAGAATTTAATGGCCTTTTCATTCTCCATTGATATTAAAGTAAACATTTGAAACAAAATAAGTAATATTATAAGTCGCAATGTCATTACTATATAACACATTAGTCATTACACATAAATGTTTTTATTATTTTTAACAAGAGATTATGAGTTTATGATAATACGCTACCTACCTATTTACATAATAAAAACAATATAAATCATTTTAAGAAAAATAATAAGTATTTTATTTTATGAGTATTAAAGTCATTAGTCATTTGTAACTGATAAATATGTTAAATACCTAAAGATAAGTATGTATTTTTACCAAAATGGTTTGATAAAGTACATACCAACAATGTACTATTTAAATACAGCGCTTTATAAATTACGATATTAAATCATAAAGTGTAATAAATCTAGTTTTTCTTCTAATAATAGGTTATTGCATTGAAATATGACTATCATGAAAATTACAATCGGAAGGTCATCAAAGACTTTTTTTCCAACGATTATCAAACTATAATACTATGTAATGTAATATAATCACATTGTTATTATTATTATACATGCAATTTTGATATATTTTTAATCTGTTTGTAAATCATCCTATAATAATGGATATTCGTATATATTGAATAGAGGACACAATTTTTGAATCCTGAATATAAAATTATTATAACACAAAGAAACATACACATAATAGATACACGCAAGCACACATAAATACTCTAGAATAGTATAGTTATCAGAGAGAAAAACAGGAAGCTTAAGTTAGTATAATATTATGCGGTTTATCTAAATTTTATGATTTGCAGTCAAAAGCACATTATTCATTCTTGTGTATGGTGTACTTCATAAAATACCATGATTGTAATACAATATATTTGTGTTTTCCTTTATGTAAGTATCATTTTCAAGTATCATTGTTAAATGTCGTTTAGTTTCTACATGAAACAATATTAATAATAATAAAGTTAAATAAAATCCTCTTTACCAGAAAGTATTTATTGTTATTAATAATATTATTTACTTAGACTTCTATAAAGGTTTAAGTAATATTTTACAAATAAAATTATTTTTAAGGTTGAAATACTTAATCAAGAAACTATTTTCATTTTTTGTATATACATAGGTGTGTGATTTTATGGTGTAGTTTTCAATGTTTTTATTATATAATAATAATAATATACATTTACAATAACTTATGAAAACATGAATTTTTTCGCTATTTATATTATCAATAAGAAAACCATTTATATTATTAAATTAATTGGAAATTATAATATTGTGCATATTGTTATTAAACGAACATATTAGATTTTGAATGGAGCTATACCAATTTTATTATTTATTTATGTAAAATAAATGTTTCAATTTTAAACTGGAAAATATAAAAACAATTGTTTTTTTAATTACAAACACCATGAGTTCAATACACGAGTATAATTTAGGCACTTTTATGCAACAATTATTATCGAGCAATACATTTGCTTCGAAATACGTTTGTTGTCATAATTTGTAATCAATTGGCTTTGTATATCATAAACATATTTATATTTTAAAAATCTACATAAAATGTAAAATGGAACAATAAAATCATCATTCATAATTTAAATACACTTAACTAAATTATAATTTTTTTTAAATTAATATTTGATATTTTTCTAGGAATAATTTAGAAATAATTTAGTTAATTTTAAACACTGCAGTGTAAAAGTGATACATTTGTTTTTAAATTATAAAAATTATTTATAGATTTTTTGTCAATATCTAATATTTAGGTTGTCATTAATTCATATTGAATTAAATAATGCCCTGTAATTTCAAAGTTTTTTCTTAGTCTGTCAATTTATTTCGCTCCTGTTATAAAAACGTTTTCATAATGAACGTCTAATGGGGTTCATAACACTTTCTTGTTATACAATTTTCGTCTGTAAATATAAGTCGACGTTTTTGTTTTACTATTTTCCGAGTGAAAATGCGTGTGTGTCAATTTTAGAAGACATTAGATTTTAATTGTAGCTATCTACGAGCATTTTTAAATTGCCGACCATATTGTAACGTCATTTTGTCGATTCTGCTACGTCGTTTCGATTGCTCTCCAAATCGTTGTTCAAACACATATAACATCCGTAATTCGTCATGAATTCCCACGAGACACATGATTGGTGAGTCCTTTAAATTCGCAATTACACGTCAAGGATTTTCTCAGAAAATCTTGGCTCTTGTTTCCCCACATTTTACAATGCATTTAAAGATTATCGTTTTTTTTTTTATATATATTCACAGCAACTTTTAGTAAATTTACTCGCTTAATAAATAAATTAAATATGATCGGCAAATTATATTCCCACATACCATTTTAAAATTATTATATGCAATATATATTATTATTATACCATACATCTCTACTGTATTTTTAATGTATGTGAAAAACTTTATCAATGATTATTATACGAATAGCAATTATTAAGATCATTAGTTTATTTATTTTTAACTATAAATATTTTAAATATTATATTTTTATTTGTCAAGTTGAGTATGTATGTTTTATTTTGGCTATAATATATATATTTCATTTAATTATCTTTTCTTCAGATTATTTCGTCTTATGTTATCATCGTACACGATTCATTAATAATAGCTTAATTTAAAATGGAGGAAAACCACTTTAATAAAATTGATTCCATTTCTAATGTTATAAAAACAAGAATTAGAAAAATTAAAGTTAATTGTAATTTGTATGTTACAGGTATGTCAAATCTCGAAGTTTACTTATTCTAAAGTAATCGGAAGACACGAACAAAGTTTAAGCGTAGGTAAGTATACTAATAGCTACAGTGACTACATATAATTTTAAAAGAATTCACATTTTAATATTACTCCAAGGAGACATTTGTGTTTGTTATTTATGATATTTTTAACCACTTTTGTCGTCCGTCGTTTGATCCTATTATCTAAATTACTTTTTGCGCATCAGTCAACTGTAACTCGAGTATAAGCCACTTAATTATAATAGAAGAAATAATAGTAATTTGTTTGAAAAATATTATTACTGTCAATTATTATTTCAATGAAATAGTATAAAAGTAATCCATGACCTAACGAATTAAAAATTCGGTACAAATATTATAAATGTTTGTATATTATTCAACTATTTAACATAAAAAGTAATTTTTTTAATACTTTTTAAACAATTTATTAACAGATTTGCCAGAATGTTCATCAAATGATCAGAATTGTTTTGAAAGTAATATCATAAACAATTCTTCAATCGTGGAATATTTTAGTAGATATACTTTTATTCTATGGTTATTTTATTACAAAGATGTAAACAATGATAACAAAACGAATAATATGACCATTTTGATACAAAACCAAAAAGGACCAGCTGATTACGATTATTATAATGAATTAGAACATGGAATTTTGAATGAAGATTCGACGAACAAAGTGAAAAGATCACTAGAACTCGTTGAAGAACAACCCCCAGAAGGAACTTATCGCCCTCTATCCAATGACGATGAGACTAGAACCGTTCGTTCATTACCTCAAATGCCTTCATTACCTCAAATGCCTTCAATGCCTTCTATGCCTTCAACGCCTTCTATGCCATCAATACCGTCTTTGCCAACACCTTCAATACCGCAGCTACCAACAATCCCTTCTGTGTCATCAATACCTCAACCACCTACAATGCCTTCAAATGAACCAAAGAACACAAATACAGAAGTGACAAAATACGAAGTAACGACAAAGCTTCCAGATGTAGAACAGTTTGAGACTACTACAGAAGATTATGGTAATGTTGGCGAACCAAATTGCGATTATGATCCCATTACTTTTATTTTGAAATGTGGCTTAAATTTAATCACTAGCATATTTGGATTATCTGATACATGCTGCAAACCAATAATTTAATATAGTCCACTTATAGATCGTACAATAATGCATTAGATATCTAAAAAAATTTTGTTCAGAATTTATTACCTATTATATTAAATTTTTTTGTTTAATTCAAAATATGCCATAAATAAAATTGTACTTATTTCATACTATGGCTTATATATAGTTAAATAAGTGCTAAAGTTAATAGTATTAATGAACAAATCATTGTACACAAAAAAAAAACTCAATGTCAACTACAATAAATTATATAAATTACATATTTATTAAAAAAACAATAAAAAAAATGAAACGCTTTCCGTATAATATTTCTGAAACAAGTATTCCATTTTTATTGATATTCATATTTGATTCAATTTTAGATTAAATAAAATATATTTTTTAGATAAATTATTTTTAAGAATATAAATTTGAATAGTTAAAATGAAAATAATATGGTTAACATTTAACAGTTTCATAAATTATAATACATTTACACACTTTTTTTTTAGTAAAATAAAAACTACCTTTTTAATTCAATATTCATAAATAGATTTTTACTAAAATAAATAGATAATTAAAACTCTATAAAATAAAATAAATAAATTATATTTTACTTGAATAACACGTTATTTAGAATCATAATATTATTTTTAAGTTTTTATCTTATCTTGTATTGAAATTCCAGGAAAATTAAAAATAATATATTCCAAAAAAAAAAAAGTATAAAATTATATAAATTAATTAACTAACAGCAGATGGTTTTATATAACTAATACCCAATCGCTACTTCCAAATGAAGATAATACGTTACTATTTTAATAATGCATTCTAATTAATATTATTATTTTAAGATTGAATTTTTAATAATTTTGCCGATAATTAAAAACTGTTCAAAATTAATAAAAAAGTTTTGTTTAAAATTTAAATTGTAATATTTACTACGAGTTTTTTTTATTTAAAGGAATTTATTATTTTTTAGAGGTATAAAATTGAAGTATATCGTGTATTTTAATTTAAATAGATGAATATTTAATTATTTGTACACAGAAACGTATACAAACATAAGAAATCATTAAACAAGAAAAAAAGTTAGTTAACTAAATATTATACAATGTTTATGTCTAAATAATGATATTAATATCATAACTATAACAATTTTCAATATAAAAGTATTTAAAAAGAATCAGAGTTATCTCGTAGTATACAAATATTCTTCTATATTATTTATATGTACCTACTGCACGAACAAAACTACATATAGTACTACTGATATATGTATAATAATTTTCCGTCACTGTCCCATTACTATTTCAATTTTACAGACAATTTAAAATATATTTTTGTTACACTAGATATAACATTGTATCCGTCAATAAATTCCTGTTGGTTGAATAGTCGTGTAGGTTAGGTTAAGTTATTTCAATTGTCACAAATCATTTTCAAAAACGTTATTCCTTGAAATCAGTGATTGAACGAATAATATCATCGTTGCCCCATGGTATTATATGAAGTGTTAGGAATAGTACCTTTTTTTATTTTATTTTTGATAACCGTTATATTTTCATTGATAGTGGTTAAAAACAACTCTGCACGTAATAAACTGCTACGGGGCCAATAAACTATCATGGTAGTTCCATCAGAATTGCAATTATTATTGCCGAGCCTTCGGGAATATTGCCAAACCGTTTAATGGCGGGGCGGTATCCCTGCAAATGGGTCCCCCGGGTAGTGCTTTAAAATAACCGAAGAACAAAATATTAGCATTTCATCACTGATCCTGTAGGTACACGCCGACCCTAGAACTGTCGAAATAATTGATAACTATCGTTGCTCTAAAATTATTATCTTTCGTTATTATTTGCTTTTGTCTGACGATCGTTTCAATTTGTACGTCTAATCACGTATCATCGATTACAGTTCACTAGTGCAGGCCCATATAGATTAACCGGTTAGTTATTGACAATATTATTTGGTCTGAGTATATAAGTTTTCCAGGACCATTAAGAATATCGATTGCTGTGATTTATGTTGTTTTTTGGAACACTATATTTAATTATAATGATTTATATCGTTTTATCACTATATTAACACGACAAATGCATTGGTCATAGTGTTATTGATCCATAACCCCGCAGGATGGTTTTAATGTTTATTGTGTATGCTACTGCCTACTGTTAGCAGTTTGAAACATTAAATTGTTTGGTATTAAGATCTATTAAGTAATAACATTAATTTGATTTATTTAATGAAATGACAAGTAAGGTTTATTACGTTAGGCACTATTTGTATTATAGAGTTTTTTTTTCTATAACATAGATAGGTTGCCAACTAAAGTTCTGTTATAACATATTTCCATTGAACAATAATGATTAATAGTGTAAAGCACACGATAAAGAATGACCTCACAATTTCACTATATTTTTAATATATCTATGATGGTTTTTACAACTTGCTACACTAAAAGTAATTAATTAGTAGATAACCAACAATAGCGGTATCTAAGAAATATAAACTCATCAATATATCTGCTGAGAAATTTCAACAAGAGCTTTATTGAAAAGTAAGATTTGTTATAAATTAATAATTATAATTCACCTAGTGTTATTTTTAAACGTGCGTTCATAACTTATAATTATAATATTGAAAAAAATATAAATAAAACATAATATTGTGTAATAATAAATAATATTATTAATGTCGGTTGCAAACTAAAACATATCATAATTGTTCAATAAAATGTAATTGACCAATAATGGCCACTAAATCATGTTTAAAGAGCCATTAACTCACTATTAATTCATTAAATGTTTAATGTTTGTCTATGCAGCCAGGAATAAATATCGTGTTTAATAATATGTATTTATATTCCTTAACAAATTAAATAGATTATACAAACTAGGAAACTCCCTCTGCTTTAGAATAGTATAGAAGATGACAAGTGTACATTGAATAGGTCACTGTAATGGATGTAATAATTTATAATTATTAAATCATATATACGAAAAATAATTTTCAACGGAGACAGCTTATTAGCCTATATTTCTAAAGCTATTACATTTTCTACTTTTCAATTTGTTATATAGTAGATTGCACAAATTTTGGTAAAATTATAAATCAGAATCAAGTGAGGACGGACATACCATACAATGTTTATCGTTATTTATTTTCTAATTAGCGGATAGCGGAAAAATAATATTGATATATAAAATCAAGTTACGTAAGATATTAATTTAACGTTATCTACTTATAACTAAGAAGTCAATTCTAGTATACAGGCGTACAACATACTATATACAGTTTAAATTATTGGATAACATAACAAGTGAATAGGTTCGTATTACCTATATACAACTACAACACTTAAAATCGGTTTAAATATTATTGTGTATATGTAAAGACTAATGAAAATATTTTATAAATCTCAACAAATACTATTTTAAAATTACAACAAAATAACTACAATCGTTACTTTTTGTTTAAATATCCAATTTTGCCAAAATTCTAACTTAATATGTCTACAAAAACAAAATGAGCATTATAATATTATTGATGTTAAAATTGGTGATAAGAACTACAGTTTATGGGAAACCTTATATTAATTTTTCAAAATTATTTGATTGAGCACAAGACCTTTCATTAATATTTTAAAAAAGAAACTAAAAAAGTTTAAAATTTTAATTGTTTATTAATAGATTAAAACAGTCAAAATATTTTTAAAATTTAAACACATAATATAGAAATGATAATATAAATATTTAATGCAAAATTAAAGTATTTACGTTATTTGTTTTTGAATTATAAAAAAATCGATTTTGTTAAAAACCAACTTACCAACTTACTGTTTTTCCGTATTTATTTAATTTTTAGTTTTTCTCAATTATTAAGTAAAGCATGGGAAGTTTACCTTCATTTCTATACGGAAAAATACCGACTGGATCCCATTTGATAAATTTTAAGACTGGAACATTTTTATTGTACTAAAAAATAAAAAACGATGACAAATATAAATATATATATATATATATCATTATTATAAAACCAATATATTCATTTCTCCTCTCAAAGTCTAAATTAATGTTATACATGAAAATATTATAAAATCTATATAATTTCAAATAGCTCAGTTTTATTATCTATGGTATATATAATTTGTTAACATATTTTCTTATAATACATTTTTGTTACACAAATACACCTATATGATATAATTTATTCGATGAATTCTAATTTATTTTTTAACACAAAATCACATTTATTTATAATAACGTTACATTAGTATAGAACACTAAATAATACATTTTTAAATTAACTTAAATTCATATGCTGTTAAGTTAGAGATTACCTGAACATACTGTTTAAATAATATACTAACATAAGTTAATATAATATATGTATATGTGTGTAGTCTGGAACAGAAAAAATACGATAAAATATTGCCGGATGAATCTGATAAGTATTGTTCAATTCTATAAAATAAATGGAAAAACCTTTGAGCTTACATTTTATCAATTCATTCAGACGGTGTTTTTTACACATTTTTTTACTTTTTCAGTTTATGTATAATATATTTTTTTATACCGGAAAAATAATAGGATATTTTCAAAGAAAAAATAATTATCATGTTTTATATATTTTTTTCCTCCTTCATTTTGGTACAGAAACATTGGGAATGTGTTTTATTTTATATTTGTCAACCGTTTTTTTAAATATGATGTAGAAGAAACGAATTTTTATTTTGTGGTTCTTCGACCATGTCATGTGGCGTTTCAGATTTTCCAACTAGTGAAGGCAATTAAGACTCGACTATACTGTACAATAAAGTTGTTTTACATGGGCCAAAATGCTTCTGAACAATAACCCAAAAATAAAACTTGAATTTAATATAAATCTCGTGGGTTCAGAACCAAGGGTACTATTTAAAAATATTCAATTTTTTAAGAAAGAATATTAAAAATTTAATCTTTAACTTAATGATTGTTAAATTTGATTAATAATTTTGTTCAACGTTAAGTATTGAAATCTATTATTGTTCTCAATAAAACTTAACGTAAAAAACGATAGTGTACAAAATTTCTGTTAAGAAATAAAAAGTTTTAGAGATAGAACCTTTTGGTTGTCCATATATTTTTTTTACTTCAAACTTTTTTTTCTGAATTAAATGTATGTTTTTCTGAAAACAAAACTCAGTTAAACAATTGAGGATGTGGATATTTTTTGGTGTTAAAATCAAGATAATTTAGTTGGTAATACTCATTATTTAGTTGTTATTAATTTAATTTAATTTGTTTTTCTTTTTTTTTGTTGATATAAAATTAATTGGTAAATTAATGTAGTTGCAAATATATTATTTAAGTATGAAAAATATATTTAATGTTATATTAAAAGCTTTAGGTTTAGACAATTTGTATTATTTTGTAAATTTATTGAAATATTTCGTTTATATTTATTAATGTATAATGTACATATCTTATTTATTTTATACTTTTAAATAAATTTAATACAAACACACGAATTAAAAATTTAACCAATTATGTTCTTTCCTTTGTATTTTTATTTCTTTGTAGTTTGATGAATTTTTTATGGCTAAAATAGTGTTTCATTGCCTTTAAATTATTTACATGACTTATATTAAATATTTACTTTAGTATTATGAACAAAAAATAATGATTACTTATCTACATGTTTAACCTAACAAATAGATTAAAGGTTAACACGTATTGTGACGTATGATATTAGTAGGAAGTTGTAATGTAATATTAAATCCCCTATATTCATAGTTATCATCGGAAAACGAATCCTGTACACATTTAAATGGAAATCGCTCAATCTGTAAACGGATAAATTGAATATAGTTGTCCCTAGTAAGGATTATAAACTCAAATTCTCAAACATTCAACGAGTTGAATTGATTGTTGATTGTTCTAGAATAGAAAATGTATTTTACTGTTAATTTCGAAGGTAATTAAATATTGACGTGTGACGGTTCATACGATTTTAGTGCTAGTTATTTTAAATTAAATAGTTACATAATCGGCCCAGGATTAAGACCTACCCGTAGGGTGTGTAAAATTGGGTACCCCTATTTTATTAATCATTTGTAAAAATATGTTTTTAATGTTGAATTTGTATTTGTAAGTTTATTGTAACTTTTAATATTTTTTAATCAATATACAAATATTTATCATCTTTAAATAAATGATAAAATAATATCTTAAACTTATTGAAAAATTAACTTCATAAATAAAACAGTAAAAATATCAGGTGTATTTTGTGTTAAATATGTATATTTTAGCAAATTTAAAATAGTTTATATGTACATACTATTCATAAGTATATCGTATTATTATGATCTAATTAATAAAAGAAATTTCAATTAAACCACAATTTTTGTAGATGGTTGATTTAAAAAAAAATAAAAATGAAAAGATTATTTGATTACTTAAATTACATTTATTTTGTATTTGGGCTTGATTATATTACAGAGACAACGGTAGAATAAATAAAAAAATATACATATATTTTAACTACTTATTGACTTAAAAAATATCTCTAAATAATATATGTCATATATATAAATAAATATAATTCAAAAATCAATAGCTATTTTGTATAACAATAAAAATTGTGTATTCATCATTAATTTTATTTTAATTATATTGTTTAAAAATGTTTACGATTCTTCAGCAGTTATATTTTATGTAAGTAAGCTAAATATAATATACCTACCTAAATTGTTAAATTACTATATTTGAACAATGAAGTACTAAATTAAAGCTTTGAACTTATAAAAAACGATTGTATATGATTATATATTATTATGTACATATATAATATATACTATTATGTATATCATGATTGTACATTTAAGTGACTTGAATGGTTAAGTTTATCAAATTTTCAAATATGATATTTTGTTTCTTAGTGCAAATAAAACATGAAAATACGTAGAAGTAAATGAGTTCAACAAAGACGTGTTTCTTAGTGTGTTGGCTTTTGGACGTGTAATGACGACATTGATATTACTGTTACTGTCTGAGGTAGTTTTATGTGTGTGTGTGTGTGTGTGTGTGTGTGTGTGTGTGTGTGTGTGTGTGTGTGTGTGTGTGTGAAATAGAGCTGAAGAAACATTTGGCAACCAAAAATCTGGCATGCTTAGTGCGATTGAAATAAAAAAAAACCTCATTAATCGCTAGAAAGCCGAGAAGTATCGCGGTGTTCGAATTTAACGAGGTCGATGGGGAGAGTAAGAAAAACCCCCACTACATAGGGTTTGGAATCCTGAAACGCGTTAAAACGGTCACGGATTGTATCGCAGTGTTATAAAACTACACTCACCCTCGAGCGCAAAGAGGATTATATTAGGTGTAGGTAGGTACATATACTATTATGTTGAAATTTCCGCAGTGACTGCGGCGGGTTCACGGAGATTTTGTGCAAACATCGATTTTAAGCTCTCATCACTGATGTGTGTGTGTGCGCGCAGAACAGTGGTGTCGTCGATTGTGTGTGCGCCATACAATTCTATCATTAATGTGTGTTGAAACTTAAAAAAAAAAGCGCATACCGTCCATCTGCAGTACCTACGACTTACGATTGCGATCGGTAATAGAAGAGAGATGTCAACGACGGCTATAAAAGGTCTGGAAGGAATAATTCAAGACGACAATGATCCGTATACCGAAATGTGATAAGACACGGCCACACGGGGGGGGGGGGGGGAGGACAATCAAAACGCATTTTGAACCGAGTGTTCACACATAAGGTAAACACACACACTCACACAAGCGTAGGCGCAGTAGGCGCACGTATCACATAACTATATAATATATACACATAACAACATTAGTTTTCTTACTCCTCATACTCACAACAAAAATCATGAATGTATAGACAAACTAAAAATCATTATAAAACCCGATATTTTTCATTTAATAATATGGCTATATTAAAATAGATTTCAGTTCCGGTTTATTTCAATTAAGCCACAGCTATTATTTGACGAAAACAACCTATTAAAATTTAAACTCTGTGAACCACTGTGTCCAATTCGGTCGCACATTATATTATGTAAATACATTTTTTCTCTTTATAGTATCTTTTTAACAATTCGTATCAACAAATATATGACGGGTAAAATATACAACCAAAACAAATGAACAAACTTGTGGACTTTGTCGGAGCAAGTAGGTTACTATTATTTAATGACTATTGACTAATATTAACATTTTAGGTCAAGCTAGGACCTAGCCGCAAGGTTAATTAGATTAATGCCTTGTGTTACGACCGTTTTTGTTCTACATAACAATGAATTTTATTTAAACTAACTAAGGAGATCTGATTTTTATAAATAATAAATAATTTTAAACTTATATTATAAAATAGATATATTACCTTACCTAATACCTATTATTAAGCATGAACCTATAACACTCCATTCGCCAAGAGAATTTGGTTACTTTACGCATAAAACTGTGAGCAAAAAGTGAGAGGAAGTCTATGCGGTGGGATATGCTAAACCACATTCTCTCGGCAAACAGAGAAATTAGAATATTATATCACATTACATTGTTATTGCACGGTATTTCTTTTCAAATATAATGAATTAAAAAGTTTTTGACAAAACTTTAGATTCTTAAAAATCTATATATTTATAGCCTTGGATAATAATAAAATTCAAATATAACAAAAACATTTAGAAAACACAATATTTAAAGTGAAGGTGAACTATAGATTTAATAGAGTAATAACAATCATTATTTCAATGTCAAAAACAGAACAACATTATGAATGAAGTTAGAATTATACAATACAACAATTTTATCAGATCATTTTGCCACGTATACATAATATTCTTTTGATACAATCATTGTGATAGTTACGTGACATACATAATACAATATACATCAACGGGACGTCGGGACAGTAAACATATTTAGACACGCATCGTTATACTTTATACATGTAATATGGTTTAACATCCTCTTTTACATTTTGGAAACCTAATTGGGGTAGCTATTATTCCAATCATACTGTTACTGTACGTGATTTATATACATCGATTTGAATATATTATTCATCTGCTACCGTGTTACGTTGTTGAAAACCCACGTTTATCACATTCGCTATGGGATTTTGTAAAATAACTATAGACGTCTAACTGGTCATATAATTCAATATTCTACGGTCACTATATTAATTTTCGTTGATTGCAAAGGTCGTGTTACCAGAAATCATAGCATGAACTATTGACTATTGCAATTATTTGTCAAAAAGGAGAATCGAAAAATTGAAAAGTATAAGAATTACGAAGGATAACAAAAGGGTGAAATATGACCACGAGCAATATTCAGTTGTATTGAGCAAAATGTGATAGCCAAACAAAAAAAGTGCTGGTTGATACGTGATTGTGTTGTATACTGTCTACAATGTGCAATATGTATATATATATATAGATGTAATGGTCAAATAATTTCATATACCTTAATTTTGTGTATTTTTTATTTATATATTTTGTTGTTTGAACTAATTTAAAAATAATTTTTTAAACATTCGAAAATATCTTAAACTAACCTATGTAAATTATATTTAATACAATATTAAGAAATTATTTGAGAAAAAAATATATTATCATTTAATTCTTAACAAACCATCACAGTATTTAAAAAGAAATTTTATTTAAGATTGTATTTTAAAAGTATGTATAGAATGGTAGTGAATGGTAATAAAGGCAATAACTCTCAAATATTATATTTAAACATAACGTTTTCACCTATTATTTGCATACATACTATATTATATTCTATTTTCAGAAAAAGGGTATTAATTTCAAACAACCTGATTTTAAATGATCTATTAAATAAAGTAAATATTTTAGCATAATTATCATTAAATTCAATAAATTTTAAAAATAATTGTTCATTTATTTTTATTTTTAAGCTAAGCTCTGTTCAGATTTTTTTCTTTAATTCTATGATCTATAATTGCTTTATAACGTATAATTAAAATATATAGCTAAGGACTTATAGGAATTAGCATATTTTCTATTAATCATTAAAAACAACTTTGTGTTAAAGTAATTTGTTTCATAATAAACACAAGGATACAGGAGTTCATTTTCATTTTTTCGTTTTTTCACATTTAACTCATTTTTTTATTTTTTGTAACATTAATCGGTTTTATTTTTCAATGCATATTTAGTTGTTCTTAGAAATTTTTAAGTCTCATTTGGAAATTTTTTTAGGAAACAAATGCGTGCATATTTAAGTCCTTAACCAAACATTAAAAATAATAAATAAATAATAATTAAATTAGATTATAATTAATCATAGTAACAATGTAGCAATTTTTCCTCTAAAATCGTTTTATATATATATATATATATCTCACGTACCTATTTCATTTGATTTGAATTACACCTAACCATTTACATATTACATAGTACCTATCTACAATATTTTATTACAAATATTTACAGAAAACACATCTAATATCTATGTACTATAAGACATAATATTTTATATCAGAAATACTATTCTGGTATATCCAAGTAACTTATACAAAATTTGTTTTACTTAAAAAATTTACGGTTTAAGTGGTTAAAATGACAAAGAGAAAAATTATTAAATAAATTGCCTTACATACAATTTTTGTTAACCATTAGGTAATTTATTTAGAATTTCAATCCAACTGAACAATTTTAGAGTTCTAATATATATTACGCAATATCCTCACGACAGTCGCAAAGTATTATTACAAAAAATACTTTTCAATTTTTTTAGAGGTTTTTTTTACTAATGACGGAAATGTTTTCAATAGGTTTGAGCATTGAACCGATAAAATGAGTGCCTCATTTTCAAAAGAAAAGTAATAGTTCAAAAGAAACCATTCACAACCACATATATGTCAATTACTCTTAAACCACGGTCAGCCATCGTTCGTTTTTAAATATCTTTTAAAGGAGAAAACGTCAACAATTTATTCCTAAGGGAATCAAAATTAATTTCAGTGCCATATACATATTTAAACTATTGCCTTGCTTGACCAAATAAAATCATAAATACTAAGGATTCTATATTTAATATTTTAAATGGAGTTCATAAACTGTTTTTATTGCTAAATACAATAATATTTGTAAGGTGAATAAAGAAAATAGTATTAAAATAAAAGTATTTTTTCCTTGAATAAATTAATTTAGTTTTATAAGGTATATGTTTGACAATAACAGTGTTATCATAATAATACTTAATATGTTTATTAATAATTATTATATTGCCGATAACATTGTGTATGAAGCTATTGTGTCATAGATAATAGGGTTGATGAATAACATAGATACTTTTTATCAGTCATGATGAAAAATTAAATACAGTTGTGGTTTTAAATTGATTAAAATATTTAAAAAAATAAGATTAATAAACATGATTAAATAATATTATAGTATAAAATGTTCAGGTAATAATTCTATATTTTTCAAAAAGTGTTTGAATTCAATTAGTATTATATACTTACTTTGTACTTAAATTAAACAACTAATAAAATATGATACAATCGGTCATATTAATTTTAATCCTTGTAAGTCATGTAAAGCCAAATAAAAGAAATGAAAATGTCTTTCTCAAACTACCAGTGGTAAGTCGATTTGTAAGTTGTAATGATACTGAAAAGATAATAATGTTTAGAATAATAAAATAACATTAAAAATTACAATAGTTTCCATTTTAATAATTTATTAATATTTATTAATACCTACTTATCTATTATCGTTAATAATATATTGAGTTTGAAGTTTTAGATAACTACTAATAATTAATAATCTATTTGCAAATAATATTAAAAATATTTAAAAATTATAACTGTATACTTATGTTGTTCTAATATATTAATTTCACTTTTAGTATCTACTATCTAATACAAATGTTGGTGTAATTTCAATCCCAGAAATATTATTGCAAATAAGCTATATATATACACATTAATATTTCTAATTTAAAATAATAAATGATATATTATCGAAATAAAATAAAATTAATGCATAAAATGCACATTGGATTATTAATATAATAATATTTATAATATTTTTAAGGTAGTTTTATAAACAATACATTTATCATTTTCAGCTTTTATGCCAAAATCTATCAGCTATTACCATTTAAACTTATTTTAATTATTCATTTTAGGGTGAATACCGAGCAAACTTCAAAACATTATATAACTGTAATCCAGTAGCAGATAAAATACAGTTCAATTATTATTTAAATAAGAAACCAGATAACTCAACGGAGATTAAAGGAAATATGACGGCTTTAATACCGATAGATGATTCTTTATCTGTAAGATAACAATTTACGAGTATATTAACGCTATTATATTTATTTTGTGTACTAAAATCAATCAAATATATATATATATTTTTTTATATATTAGGGTAATCTTTATTTTTCAGTTGTTTTTTTTTCAAAATATCCCCCCCCCCCCCCCCCTCTAAATCTGTTACATTCTTAAAAAAAGAATATAAAAATATTTCAAAATTAATTTTTAGCTATACCACAAAAATTCTAAAGTTTTAAAAATAATTATAAAAAATCTTTTTTTTTAATATTACCTATCAGAACTCTAAAAATAAAAACTATACAATAACATTGTGGTATATACACAATATATCTATAAAAATATATTTTATATTTTGAATAGTTATAAAAAAAACCCCAATATTCTCATACTTATATAATATTTCTTGCTATTCGAACATTTATATTCTTAGTTCAATAATATTAGAATAAAACAGCTATCTTTGATAAAATAATTTCTATATTTATTTTTAAACAGAGAAAAATAGTTTGATATTCTTATAAAGGTAGATGTTTATAATAACTAATAACTAATAATTAATATTTACATACATAGTTTTAGAACATTTTAATTTTATTATTGTTATATTTATATTATGTTCTACTTATAATTGTAATGGTTTATTTTTATATGTATACATAGCATATATTTGTAAAAATATATAATATAAAATTTTATTGTCATAGGTAGATGTAAATATTGCGGCTAAAGATATATATGGAGCTTGGAAAGAAAATTCATTTTTATTCCATTCAGAAAAAGCTTGTTCGATGGGTAAAAAATTAACGACTCAAATAGATTTGAGTGGCCTTGGATTTAATTTTACATGTCCCATAACTGTGGTATGTAAATTCAAAATTGGGTAGTTATATAGTTTATGTTTAAGTTAAGCATTTGCAAGGGTATTACGACTAAATAGTAGAACTAATATACTGATAGAAATCTAGAACAGCAATATAACTATACGAGTAATAACAGCAAATGATAAAACACAGAAAAAATATCAAAATACAATTTTCTTAAATTAATAAATACCATTGTATTGATAACAATTATTTATAATACATATGCATATTTATCAAGGCTGTATTCAGAAATTATTTTCGAGTGGTCCAAAACATAGATATTGTAATTTTACTAAATTTAAATTTTGGTATTTGGTTAAAAATAAGACAAAAAAAAGATTTAATTTTTTTTTAATAAAACATATATAATCAAATAGACTAAATTACTTTGATGTCTTGTCACCTTACAGCTCTTACACTATACAAAACATGAAAAATAATATATATATATATATTATTTATGTATATACGATATATATGTGATGCCACACAATTATACAATTAATTAAAGTTTGACATATTATTCTATTATAAAATATAGCAGCACACCAGCACTTGCGTACTACACATACTTATTTTTATTTATTTAACTATAGCAAGCAATATAAGTATGGATAATACATTTTTAACAATAAGTAAATTCACAAGTTTATTATACAATATGTTATATTAGATTTATTAACGTAAACAATATATCAAAAATTTACAAATTTATTTTTATATAATTTACAAGGTTCTAAATTTAAAATTTTTAAATTATTAAGTACATGAGTAGCATAGAACGAAGAAGTTAACTATGATTTTTTTTTCAAGTCAATAACCATAACATACTATTATTTATTATTGTCCAAAATTAACGATATATATTCAAGTAAAATTCGCATGACTGATGAATAAGAACATTTTTATGTGGGTACAATATTATCAGATTAATTTTAAAGATTATCAATGTTTTTCAATTAACTGCTATTGCTTGTAAGCTGTTGCTGTAATATTGATTTCATTGTTGCTGTAGTATGGTCGCTGTTTTTGCAATAATAATTTTTGTTCCGTTATTTTGTCGTATACTCGTAATTAAAACATCCTGTGTCATGCTTAATAAATTTTTTTTAAATAAATGTAGACAATTTTATTATATTGTATTCAAATCTCTGACATAAAATTGTACTATAATAATTAAAATTTTCCATACTTATGATTATATAATGACTCGATATTCATAGGTGTATATGAATTATACATATTCTATACTTAAAAATTATACACAATATACATAGGTACTTTAAAGCTATGTTGCGACTATATAAAGCATTAAATATAATTCTACCATTCCAGTTTAAATTAGAAAAAAAATTAAGTTCATAAACTATTTTATTACATATTTATTTATTGAAAAAAACCTATATATTAGGTTAGGTTAGATATATATATATATATATATATATATATATTACGAACCAAATTTCACTCTAAAAAAAAATAATCAAATATATTATTGTATTAACGTTTTAGTATACATCAGTTCACTGACAAATTGTTAATTTTCTATAGATTTTCATAATTGTTATTTTAAAATTACCTATATAAATAGAGGTGCTCCTATTACAAACATTTAATACAATACAATACGCAGTATACCTATAATATTGAAAACAATCTTGAGAATATACGGCGTATATGTAGTATACCGTATGGAAACATCTCTGCCTATAAAAGTTTAAATTAATACGGTACTGAAAATTCATCTAGCTGTATTTCTTATCTGATTTCGCTTACTTATGACACAATGACATCACTAGATTATTTCTATTTTATCGTTCAATATTCTGTAGAACAGGAATTGGGTCCATAAAATTATGCTTATAACTCGTTCCGTAATGTACTCTTTAAATTTAAAAAAAAACTCCCAATCGTATCCATTCGGTAGTTTCCATGATTATCTAGGATATTAAAGCACTCTGTTTTATATATATATATGTACATAAAGATACAATAAATATACTTTACAAAATACATAGAAAGAGTACTACTCAATGTAATTATAGGTTAGGTTACCCAACGATAATTACTATATGCATTTGTGATAGACGATTTTATCTTTCAGGGTGTTTACATAGCGACTGGATTGGATACATCAAACTATGAAAAGCTCAATTATATACCTAAGACGTTTCCTTATGGAATATATAAAATGCGTTTAGTTTTGAAAGACAAAAAAAAACAAAGTTATGGTTGCTTAGTTTCTACAGTAGAAGTAGTGCGTCCATGAGAAATATTTTAATTTTTTAAATACTATTATAAAATGAGTAAACAAGTTACAGTCGAATATTAAACTACAATAATAATAACAAATGTACATATTTTATCATTTCAAAAATTAAATTATATTTGATATCTTGATGATTATTTTTGCTTAATTATATATGCCTACGATAATGATAGATGAGGCGTATTATTTAATATCAGATGACAAATACCTATGAAATTAAAAACATAAATGATATTTTAGAATTCGGAAGGTTTGATCATACACTGATGTTCAAATAAAACGTCATGCCTAAACAATTTTGATTTATATGCTAAACTGAAATTAGTTATATTTTTTATGCTTTATCAAATATTACTAACCAAATTAAAATAATGTACAATTTTATATATGTTATATTATATTTATATAATATATATATTATATTTTCATAAAGGGTTTAAAATAAATAATAATTAATGTAATTTTTGTTTATTTTCAATTGATAAATATATTTAATATATACATTGTAATGGTGTATTATTATGTAACAGTTATCCAATCATATTATTATTATTAATTACATTTTATAATCATATTATGTAGCCATTATACATTGTATCTTACTTGTAATGCATTCGATCTGTGAACCATCGATATGAAATAAATAAATATTTGATGTACTGTAGTATAATACTATGATGTCCTATTGAAAATAAATTGATTAATTTTGATATAATATTATTATTATGTATTATAGTTTTATAGTGTATTCTCAATCGACAACTAACTAGGTATTAATAATAGGTAAGTTGATGTACACAATATATATTTAAATACTTAAAAATAAAAATTGCAATAACAATATAACAAAAATGATTTAGACAAGATTAATAATTGGAATAATTGTGATTAAATTAACAACACAATGTTAGTTTACTGTATAAAATATTGGTTCATTTTTTTCCGTTAAAAAGTGGATTTTATTTCAATTGGATTTTACTATAATAATAATTAATAATATACTTACGCGTGAAAAAATAAAGCTTTCAGTGATATATGTTTTAATTATCGTGAGTCATGTTCTACCGGAGACCCAATGACAATAAATGTGTTGTAAATAAGGTTTTGTAAGTATATGAGTAGTTCTATTAACTGTATTTATATTAAACGATGTATTTATTTAAAACAATTAACTGACATTGTTGCTGTAAAACCAAAATTTTAAGTCTTTTTGAAATTTAAATCATGTTAAACTATCTTCTTGATTTATAAAATAAATATGTATACTTTATACTTAATAATAATTTATAAATTATTAAACTAAAATATAAATATAAAATAAGCATTTAAAAGTCTTAGAATATGATTAAGAGATATATGGATTTTAATATTTTAAAATAAATTACCTATTATATTATTATTGTTTAAATTTTTTTTTTTTTAATAGGCATAGGAAAAATTGTAGTTTTTTAAGTCTTTAGTAAAATTATATAAACACAAAGCAAATCTTTAATTGTTATACGAATCAAGAACCTCAAAAATGTGTTAATAATACTTTTTAATTTTTTCACTTTTTATTAGTATAAGCAGATTTTAATATATTTGGTATTTTTTTAGTTTATGAACAACCCCATACTTTAAATACGTACTTTTATTAAATCAAATTTCAGACATATTATTTGCTATAATCCAATTTTGTATCACTCAAGATTATTATAGCATCCGTATAGGATAAAAATGTATGATTTTTATTTATTTTCATTATTTTTTGTTGTGCCTTACTACTTACCAGTTATCACACTTCTTAGTACTAGATTTAAAGCACAAATGATAAAACATTGCCCTATTTTAATCAAATACCAACTACAAATATATCTGATTCCTCTCTTAACTCTTTGTAGGCTAAGACTACATATTTTGTGTTACTTGTTTTATTTAAATATACCAAAATAAATTTTAAGCGTTATTTCTTCAAGTGAATATTAATATCAAATGATTAACGGACATAGGAAGTATATTACATTTATAATCCATGTAACAAACATCTACAACAATAAAAGACTTGTTTGTTAAATTAATACTAGTAAACTTAGATTAAATTAAAAATTTGCAATACCCGAGGTTCATCTAATTAATAAAATAAACTAAACATGAAAATATTTTAGAAATTTTGTTTTACATTTTTTCAGTAAATATTTATAAAAATTAAAAATGTGAAATATGACAAATTATATACATCTAACGCATATACCTTCAAATATTTATTCTTGAAAAAAAAAAAATTAAACAATATTAATTATTTTTCAGGGCATCCACATTGCAACAGGATTCAATTTATCAAATTTGGAGAAGCTCAATCATGTTTCTAAGATATTTTTTAAATTACTGATAATAAATTATGTTATATAAAATATAAAAAATATAAATAGTTTGAGGATTCTTTATTCTATTTTCTATCAATTTATTATTTTAAAAGTTATGAACTACCTGTTTAAGTTTTACAAATAAGTATAATGATTCGACGTTTATAACTATTTATTTTAAGTAGATTATATTTATGACGACTCCAAGATATCGTTTTGAATTAAAAATTAAATTTATATTTTAAAAATAAATATTTTCAACAATATCTACAAATAGATATTTGTAAAAACTATAGCGAATTAAATTAAGTCTCAAGAATGGGGAAAAATACTGAATAAATAATGTTAAATAGTCCATGTAGATTCAAAATCTCGTTATACCTGATTATCATATTATGTTACTTCGAATATATGCTTTGGAAATGAAACTTATCTATGAATAAGCTTTGCATACGATTCATTATAAGACAATGGTAAAATAATTACGAAATTTGTCGTTACCTTTTAGTAATGATTCGCTAGTTTTCTATATATTATTATACAAATAAATGCAATATATAAACGACCAAAGTTTCTGACTTAAACGATACATAATTCAGTAAGCGTGTAAACGAGCGTGTTCAAATTCATAAGATATCTAGTTACGATAGCTGTTAGCTACATAAACAACATATCATATAAGGAACCATAGCTGTTGGTAGTTTACAGGTATGGATAAAAATATACGAGTATTGAGTCGTATTTTAGTAGGGCTTATTTTTTTAAAATAAAGCTTAAGTTTAAATAGGCTAGAAATTCACATAATCTAACACCATATAACAATGCCTTAACAATTTTGTTATTTATATCATAAGTAGATATTACCTTTTTCACGATAAATAATCTAATGAATGAAATATGTAAAAATACAGTTTAAAATAATCAAAAATTTACATCACCGCACTGACAAGTATTGGACAAAATTAAAAATTTTTTATACCTTATCATAGAAGAATGATTAAATAAAATAAATTTAAAAATTACTAATTTTAATGGTCAATTTGGTCAGCTTATTAATTATAACCTTAATTTTTTGGACCTGACTATTTAAAAATGGTAAAAAATGTAAGCAATTTCAAGTTGAATGACGCACGGCATCATATTTAGTTTATCATACTTAAGTAGGTAATCCATATGGAAAAATAAAATCAAACTATTTCGACTATCAAAAATATCTTTGCTGGTAAAACAATCATGCCTCATAAAATAAATTAATAAATAACTTTATTCTGGTCATATTGAACTCTGAGCTATGAATTAACTTTAAACAATGAAAAAAACATTTTAAAAATGTATGACAAAATATAGATGTTAATAAAAATGTTTGAAAATTGAGTTTTTAAAATCGAAATTCAATTTAACCTGCATAATTTTGGTCTTTCAAATAAAACAAATATATCAACATCTAACTAGTTTATGAGCCGTTCGATTTTTCACGTGAAGCAAGGTTTTGTACTAAAACGCATCTACTCTGAAATCTTAAACTCATAAAGTAAATACAAATAAACCCATGAGACTCTTAGTTAACTTTATTAACGAAATATTTTTCAAGTTATCCGATAATTTTTGTTTTTATTTACTATAAGGTTATATACCTTATACACCTTCATAACGTTATGTTTACATTGAACAATTATTATTATTATGTAAAAAGACTATGAAACCTTTTTTTTTAATTTTTTTTTTGTTTACACGCATATTATAAGTATTTTATTAAATCACGTATACCTATTAATAATCATAGTAACGTATGTAAAAATTAAAATTTGATTTAATTAATCTTAAATTTTGATTATTTTTACCTCCTTTAATTTGTAAATATTATATGGCATTTATTTATATTTATTTTATAATAATTTTTTGTTGTAGTAATAAATCTACTGAATTATAATTATAATTTAAATAATCTTTCATTGGCCGTCGTTCGTCTGTCATTTAGAATTTAGCTATAGTTGCCCGGTGTCGTAATATATTTTTAAAATACAAGAATCAAATAAATATTATGATAGATAATAGTTTATTAACAATTTAACTAGTATAGAGTTTCGTTCTGTGTTGTTATTTTTTTTAATAAGATGTTTTTGGTAAACATGTCTCAGAATTACTCACGTTGTTCATCAGTGAATAAAATAAAAGGTATTAGATGATGGTCATCTAAGTATAACAAGAAAACTATAATATATGATTTAATTGTACTTTTTTTTTTTTAATAATCCAAATCATTTATGTACAACTCTATTTTGATAAACTATCTTAAATTATTACTTGTACTTAATTTATGTATTGGTTGATATAAATTGCGTAAGTATTAATGAATTTATATAAACTGTTATCAATGTAAATTTTAATTGACTTATTTTATTACCAACACGTTCGCTAATATTTATTTTTATATATTTTATATTTAACGAAGAAATTATATGATATATATACAAAGCCAATAAGTAGCCAACTTTTATTGAGTTTTGGGCTTATCTCTATATTCAATTAGAGTCTTTAGACTATTAGAGCTTACGGCATTTTTTATGTATGTACTCTAGTAATGTAGTATAGACTATAGGTATATAGGTATTACGAAAAATTGTTATGAGAAATATGTATTTTAGTACTGTATAATAATCTATTAACAATATGTTATTGGGTACGCATAAAACCAAATAACAACAAAAATGTATAAAACTACAAAAATCACCAATATAAAATTAAGAATATGTAAAATAATAAAGATCATTTAGCTAGTAAAAATCAAACATTTTTTGTGTCCATTTATATCAATTACATATAAATAAATACAAAAATTAATTATTCAACAACCAATCTTATTCCTTGGTAATTTTTAGTTATTTGAGTATATATAAGGTTACCAGTTATATGGATGTGTGCAGTAATTAGAAAACCAGCGTGAATATTTTGTAAATGTATTTTTTATTTAACTTGCCACCTGCTACACCGTGTATACTTATGATATAACAATGATTTTACTGTATTTTATTTGTTTTATTAGATTAATTTTTATTTAAACGAAAGTAAAGCTTTATATAATTAATCAATTACAATAGATTTATAATATCTATTGAAAAAATTCTGATTCTTAAATACATTTATATACCATTTTAATTGGACTTAATTATAATTAAACCAGGAAAATTAAACAAATTAAAATTATCGATGTGACAAATTTATTAGTTGATATTTTTGGCTTGTGAAAACCACGTAGATAGTCCAAAAATAAAGCTATTTAGTGTGTTTATTGCAATTTTCGTGATATATTTATACTCAAACCACAATGTAAATTTGCAAAATAACATTTTGATACATTTACACGTATAAAAATAAATAGTTATTTAAAAAACCACAATATATTTAATTATAAAAATGATTTCGTAATCAAGCCGAATATTATTTATAACACATACAAAAAGGAAATCCAAAATAAAGAAATGAAAATACTACGAATGCCATTACAGATTTCAAATACCTATGAAAATATAATATCAATCTGAAGAACCGATACACTACGTTATTATTTTATTAACTGAAGGTGATCGATGATTTTCTTCTAATACTATGCCTAATATTGTGTACAATTTGAATAATAATATGCATCCCCAGGGGGAGTGGGCAGATTGGACTCTTACCACTTCTTCTAGAATTTTAAATTTGTTTTCCAGAGCATTATTTGTACCTAAATGTAATAATTTAATATAATAATGACGAAACAAAATAATATTCTACAAATAAAATGCTTAATAATAATAACGAATTGTAATAATGTACTATAAATAAAATGTAAGTATAATATTGACCTGTTCAATCAAATATGTATTTCTTGATGACATTACACGCATATCGCATAACTAATATATTATATAATAATTGTAGTTATGGTTAACTACAGTTTTCTTCGTTTAACCTTTCCTTTGGTTATTATATTCTGTTGTTTAACCATCGCACTCAAAAATAAATATTATTAAATAAATCAAAAATAAGTATTGTTATTAAAAAATGTCCATGATGCCAAGTATAGAATTCGATAATATTCGGCACACTCAATTAATCAAATAATCTGTGACAAATTTATTCGGTCGCATATCAATGCGATTTTGATCACCGATTCAAGTGATTTATGTATCATAGTTGGAAAAATTTATATCGATTTTTTTAAATTAGACATTACAGTATTTCATAGTAAAATATGTATGTACTCATGTCCAATAATGTACAAAAATTAAAAATAAATTTTTTCGTTTTGTTTTTATAAAAAAAAAAAATCTACAAAATGTTTCCACACATAATCCGATTAACCGTCTATTTGATAATTTGACAGGGCTTTAGTCCGGTTTCTGATGGATAATCGAATTCCACTTTATATTATCTTTATTTATGAGTGCCTATACTTTTTAATGATTCAGAAACTACTTGATCGAATTTTGACTTAGATTTAACAAAGTTTTCAATAAATCATCTGTTTAGTAATTCACAAATTGGTTTACGTTTAGATTCACAACTAAGTTAATAATATATATATATATATCATATAGACTTACAAGGTTTTTGGATTTATGTAAAGGGAATTCATTGAGTCAATATAATATAATAATTAAATAAACGAGAATTTGATATTTGGATATATAGATATTTAATGTCAGCAAACTAACAAGTTTACATTTCAAATCATTAAAATTAACGGTGTATCGAAATTTTGTCGCGGCAATTTCGCCACATTTGTTGAAGTTTAAACGCATGGCTACATTATGTTACTTGTCGCTTATTGTATTTGACGATAATTATTAGGCTATATACAAATATTTATGTATATTTATGTTATATTTTATGTATCTTTATATTTTGTTTTATGATTTTCTAGAAATTAGTCTATATCGAACAATAAGAACAATATTACTTGTTAGATTTGTTCTGATTAAAAAAAAATGTATAATATCCAATAAACTTTTAAATGTATACTCAAATTTTGAATTTTCAATTGACAACATTTTTTCTTGGTATAATTCATAATTTTAATTTAATTTAACTTTTCAAAAATAATTAATATTTCAACTGTGACAAGTGCTGATATAATGTGAATTTTAAATTAATAATTAATTTCAATAATACAAATTATACCATAGTGATATGATATATCATTCAATAAATATACTATATTAAATAAAAATTAAAAATAATATTAATATATAAATATATTAATTTATTCGACAAATGTACACGCAACCAAATGTAAGATGCTTTGCAATTATACACGCAGCAAAATGACAAATACATAAAATTAAAAATTGTATACGTTTGTCGTTGCTATCGTTTCTACGTCAGTCGTAATAATATCATCTACGTGGTTACTATAGTAATATTAAATACATGATACGTGTAAATTTATTTTTTTCAAAAACATGTCAGCCCAAACACGTGATTTTTACAATATCATATACTCGTATGACGCGTGTTTCTACCGTCAATAACTCGGTGGATCAATGCAATTTCAGAAAATTTCTACGAGTTCCGGCAGGTGCCCGGAAGATAAATTCAATGATATCTACACTATGTGCAATAATTATTCACTACTATCATTATGTCGTCTAATAACCATCGCCGTTATTATTATTTTCTACGGTATCTTCGACGTCCACATCGGACACCGTGTCGGTGCGACCACCGATAACGATACTCTCCGGAAACACCAAAGTCATCTGAAACCAAGGTTTTTGAACGGACACTACGTAACATGGCCGACTAAGCGCGACGGGACGACGTCGTATTGCGACGCAGACACACCGCCACCGAAGCCACCGCCGCACATTTATTACATACCGGACAACGTGGTCTTCACCCGTATGCAAATGGCCGGAGACAAGGCATTTATCGTGTCCCCGAGATATCGGTAAGTGCCCGTTGATAATAATAAAATTGATGTCGAAATCCGCGAAATAGAAGGCATTATGAACAATTTTTATACAACTGCATGACCGCGATTACCTAATGCGGTTCTATCTGCGACAAATCCGCACTTGGTCTAATTTAGTATAATTTTTGTCGTTGCTTAATAATGATATTAATATAATGTCAACTTATATTTATTGTTTTAATATCACGTTGTTTTACTATTACTGTTATATTGAATAGGGCTTATTCGTTTATACCGATTGTTTTTGCACGTTTAAATATTATGATATATTAATTTATTATCGTAAACATTTAATAAAACCGAGATTTTCACAACAATTTGACCATTAGATAAAAATCAAAACCATTGTTTTACACATAGTGAAAAATAAAGTAATATTCATTACTTTTCACCTCTTAGGTACTTTTCACTCATCTGGAAATTCTCAACAATTATTCTAGTCCTAAAACCAAATCAACCTCTTGATGTATTATCGTCCCATTGACCTATTAACCTTTTTCCCTTTTTTATGAAAATTCTAGAATGATTAATAGCATTTTACCCATTATCATTGTAAATAAAATTATACCTGACTCTCAATTTGGGTTCCGTTCTGCTCAACTTAACAACATATCAAACACACAAACTTGAAGAGGCTCTATCGCATTCCTTCGAAAAAAATTGTATTGCTCATTCGCATTCTTTGATATTGCAGGATTTCGCTCGTGTATGCCAAAATGGCCTATTTTTAAAACTTATAAGATTTCTCCCACACGCATACTATCTATTTATTAAATCCTATCTATCAGAACGTAATTTCTAAATTTAATATAGATCTGTGCTTTTAGATATATAGCAGCCATTAACACTTGAATTTTATATTGTAACATTTTTTTAGGATTTTGTCAACCATTTTATTTAATACAATTTATTACATTTTTAGCTTATCGTCTTAAAAGCGCAGCTTAGGAAATTATGTTACTTTTTGTATTCATTCTAATATGTAAGAAGTAACGTTATTATCATACATTTTCATTACACAATGATATTTACATGTTATTGAAGATTATTATTAGGTACCTATAAATTAAGTTATATTGCATTTTACATTTATAAGTACACCATCTAACAAAAATACATTTTTACATTTTGTATTATAATATTATTATGTATTAGCTATATATTATTCAACTTCGTCCGAATTAAAATGAATCCATTTTCATTTTGAAATATATATTTAATATAAACATAGCTACAACAATTTATTAATTTTATGATTTCCCACTTTTTAATATTTTGCATATATTTTTGAGATAAACACGAAAATTGGAAATAGATTCAACGAATAATGTTTAAAAGCTGACGTAAAACCAATATCCTTAAAATTAGTCTTAGATAATTTTTATATGCTTATAAATATTAAAAATATGTGTATTACACAGTAAATAGCTACATGGTGGTAATTGTTAAATGATACAAAATTTTAGTGTTAAATGCATAAACCAAAGTATGCATCTATAAAATAATAGATTCCATTTCATGATAATAAGGCTATTTTTTAGTAAAAAGGTCGGTTCCACTAAGTGGATTATGACTATATCCTGTAAAAACCTTGGAATAATTTTTGTCAAAATTACGATTATCCCTATTATCTGATAGTAAATATATTAAATTTTTCATTTTTTATCTATTTAAAAATATCTTGGTATACATTGTATTTTATAAAAGAACTTATTTTAATAACAGTAATTAAACTATGTGTTAATTTTAATAATTTATAATTATGATTAAAATTAAAACAAATTAGAAACACACTTTGATTATCTACTTCGTTTTAAACCTTGTAATAAGCTTATAAAGTTTACCCTAACCTTTAATAAACTTTTAATTTATTTATTCGGGAAGTACGGACGAAAATTTCGTTATATTAATCGCAAAGTAAGCTGAGATATTTAAAATGTTAGTATTTGTTTATAATATATAATAAATCATTCTTACAAAAACCAAAATAGAGAGAGTAAGATAGATTTCAGTATTATATTTATTTATACATAATAAAATAGCAAATACATCAATATATAAACAAATAAAATACATTAAAATATATTAAGTACATTGGTGGTTTATTACAATAAGTTTATGGCGACGAAGATGGAGTCGTGGGATACTTTAATTTAATAATTCAGTGAATGACTCTGGAAGTTTAGAATTTTCTTCTTCCTGTATAAAATGCAACATTTGATGAACAAATAGTACTATTATTTGTATTTATAGCTTTATAGAAATATTAATATACCTAAATTATTTTCATCTGAATTTTAATCGTTTTTTATTAATAATACTATCATATTTTGTATTGCGTTATTCTGATTATTCACGTATTAATGATTTTCAATAAGTTATAATTGTCTAGATTTATAATCTGGTAGCATTGATTATCTATTCATTCTATCCTGAAACTTAATTCTAATATTTTTTGTTATTTGTATTATATAAACATTTCTAAAAGACAAAAAATAATAAATATACTATATTATGATATTAGTAATTATTATCAGTTATAAATCATAATGTACATAATATTATACATCTCTATAAATTCCAACATCATATTACTTTCTATTAGAGTACAAATAATTGATTTTTATGAGTAAAAATAATGAAATAATGTATTATAATTTTTGAATACCTCACATAATTTACAATATCATCATACGTTACAGGCCAGGTGTACCGTTTACTTTGGGTTATGTTTCATTAACTGATTGTGTGTCAACTTCGACGATTTTAAATAATAGTTTGAATACCGAACACAAACGCAATAACGATGATGGTTATCATTCAGTATCACCATATCCATCACTTCGTGCACATTGTCAATTTACCAAGCACTCAACACAGTATAAAAGAAAAGAAAATCTATGTGATAGTGAAAGACTTGTGAATGTAGTAGACGTGTACTTAGGTCCAGACGGTATACTATGGATTCTTGATATAGGCGTTGTCGATACGTTAACGTCACCTGATCGTGCTAGCAAACCAAAAAAGTATAACGACCCAAAGGTTTTGGGTATTGATGTAACCACTGGTATTGTAAGTATAATATCTAATAACACTATTTTCTGTAAAAATAGTGAATCCAAAAACATTCGATCAAAATATTATTTTATGGTACCATAGAAATTTATTTTTAAAATTATACATAATTATTTTAAAAGATTTTATATTTATTTATGAGAATAATGATTTTTAAGATGTTTTAGGTATTTCTGATAAACTATTATTATAGTTATTAAAAATATTAAAGTTTCATTGGTACAATTTTTTTTAAATATATGAAGTTCAAACTATCTAAATCCTTCAAAATCATAAACAATTTATAAAATGTTAAACTTTTATTGTTATGGATTAAAAATTTAGTATAAAATGTCTTATAAGTAGCTATAGTTTATACTGTAAATAAAAAATCTTAAACATTAGCTAGCATAATTTTTGTTTTATACATTTTAAGTTCAAAATGAACAAAATTAGATATTTAATCGAAAAACAACAATTTTAGTTATTTTATTGTAATTTAAAAATATTATTCGTGAGTAATTAACACTTTTAATAAATACAATTTTATTTTATACACAAAATGACATTTTAAAATTTAATGTTTTTAGAAAAAATTAATTCTACCAACTCTATTTATTAATAGTAAAATAGATTACTTTAATTCATATCAATATATGAGTATCATACAATTTACTTAGAATAATTTTTTGTATACAATGGATCAAATCATTGAATTCAAATTTAACTCATACATTATAGTGGCTTACTAATTGACGAGATTCACTTGACACCTATTATTGTAATTGTACAGCGTTTACCTACATTCCCTTTTTAATTTATATTTATTTAAAAGACCGTGATACAATTTTCACTTTGAAAGTCTTAGAAGATTACTTAGTAGAACGTTACATTTTTAATGAGTGGGTATGAATGGTAAAAACGTGGTATAAGACGTATAAAATATCAATTGTAGAATCTCTTACAAAATAATTAGCTTATCCGTGTACTGGCCAAGTCTTGTGAAAAAATGTTATTAAAATTATACTAAAAAAATAAATTGTGTTAAAATTATATTAAAATATAAATACTATCACATCTATTTAGAAAGTATTTAAAATAAATCTGTAATACCTTTAAAAAAAAAGTATTAAAAACTTAAATCCTTTTTTTTCATTTTATATATTTAAACTTTAAATAAGAGTATAAAGGTACAAGTACATAGGTAAGAAAATTAATTTTTTAATTAGCAATTACGGATTTAAAATTGCAACATCGCATTTAAGTATAATTTGAACTTTGTACTACCTACTTCACTTTACACTGAAAAATGTATAAACAATTGTTTATTTTATTTCTGAAATATTTTAATAAATAACAATAAACAGTTGTTAATGTAAATAAAATAAATAATCGTCTAATTATTTTATTTCAGTTATAAATAAAATAATATAATGATTATCAAAAAACAATTTGTAATGTAATAAATATTTTTTTTTGCATTTTGTAAAATATTTGATTTTTCAATTACATTACACGATGACTAGTCAGCGAATAAACCCCGAGATTTATTTTATAGACAGTGCACAAGATAATGCTAGGAAAACTGATGAAGCCTATTGACGCTCAAGACGAGAGGATAAAGATGATAGCTCGATCGTTGTGCTCCATAGTTGTGGAATACGACGACAACACTGACAAAGACACTTCAGAGTACGAATCGAAAACAAGGAAAAAGACTGTAACAAACGACAACGGCATGACGAAGAAAGTTATAAGAAAAAAACGGTCAATACGGAATAAATCGGAAGACGGGAACAGCGGAATCCATGAAGGTTGTAGGACTACAGGCGACGTTAGCGGCAACTGCAACGACAACAACAACTACAGCAGTAATAATAATATTAACGACGGGAGTGGCAGCAGTAGATCGAGTAGCGAGTGCAGCAGCGCCAGTTGTAGTAAAGCCGATCTACCGATTGTCCGCGATCGTCGACATACGAACGACACGTCGAGTATTGTAACCAAACCAAAACCAGTGGCGGTGTACGTGGGTGACGCGTGCATCCACGACCGGTTCAAAGGTTTGATCGTGGTGTGGCTGGTGAACGACGGCCGTGGCATCCGCGTGATCCTGCCTGCGTCCGTTTCGACGGTAGACGACGACGACAGTTGCGACGACGACCTGGACCCGAGCCGGAACACTCTGCACATGGCACTGTTGGACGACTTCGGCGGCCCGCGGCGGCGGCGACACCTGTACTTCACGTACGGCCGACACCCGGATGCGTACCGAATCCCGGTGACTGCGTTCCGAATTCACGGCCGCCGCGGCACCGCCGCCGACAGTGGATTTACAGATATGAAGTTGACCAGTTGTCCGTCGACCGGTAGCAACCATTGCGTGATGAACGTGGGCCGGAAACCAATCAGTGGCGGCGGCAGCATCGGTAGGCCGCTGGTTCCGGTCGACTCGGCGTATGGCGTACAGTGGTATTTCCGTGATCCTGCGACCACCCGTCGGGCGGACTTGTACGTCTGGGACGCCCGCAGAACGTTTCACTCGGAATACTTCGAGATGGTCGTGCGTAGCCACGTGCCGGTGTTGGCGAGTGTCCGGCACAGCGGTCGTTCGTCCGTTACCAGTGTCTGCGGTTTGCCATCGAACAGGAGGTGCGAGAGAGATACCGAATATGCGAAGGACGCGGGACGCGAGAAGGACACGGAACAGGGTAAGGACACTGAACAGGGAAAGGAAACGGGTCGTGGAAAGGACAAAGAACGTGGTAAAGACAAGGGTCGCGGGAAAGACAAGGGACGCGGGAAGGACAAGGGATGTGGGTTGGACTATGGCTGCAACGACGACGGCGATGACCCGTGCGAAAGTTGCAACGACGTCAGCGATGCATTAATCAAAAACGCGACAATCGCCGGCAATAAGCGTCCCAGTGACGGTCGGCTGTCCCCAGGCTGCATGGAAATAACGTCTGTGGACTACGAGACCACCGAACCGACGAATACAGCCGCTGGTGGTTATGTGCTGTGGGCCTTACACTCCAACATTCAGGATTGGGTGCACGGTCAGACTGGACGTTTTGGAATGACAGCGTTACTGTGTCCGATCGTGTGCAATACCGCGGGCGATTAATATTATATTCTTTACACTTATTATTTATATAACTATTATTATTATTATTATTATATATTACTACGATAAAAAGAAAAAATCTATTTAAATTTTTATTTTTCTGTGTGTGTGTAGTTGATAATATAATGGTTTAATTATAAATTTTGACGGTGATTTTAAAATTGTCAAATTGAATCTACTTGGTACTTAAGAGAAATCAAAATTCAAATTTCCCAGTACTTTTTTTTTATAGTTATAAAATATAAAAAAAACCTTAAAGAAAAACAGAAATTTTAACGCTAATCTAATTTTCGCCAAAATTGATTTAATTGTGTTAATGTAACTAAAAAAAAAAAAAAAAAAAAAAAAATACTACCATAAATACTTGAAATTTTCATTAAATGTTTAAATTATCATTTTATATTTACAATAAAAGTTTAAAAATATTTTGATTAGTTTTGAAAAAATTATAAACATATGAAATTTTCAATTTATTTAAAATATTTTTTTTTAGAAATGTCGATTAATAATTATTTGTAGTGTAGAAATCCTTGAAAAATTAATAAAAAGATACAATATATTATGCTCTTCTATATGTATAAAAATATTTTAAATACGAGTATGTACACTTAATTGTTTTCTTATATTATACATTTGAAGTTAGAATTTAATGAAATTTGCCAAAATCGCAAAAACTTGTAAACTATTTTTTAGTTAGGAATTCATACATTTTTAGTTTTATATCTAAGTTTTAAAAATTTAATACAAAATTCTCATAAGTATTTATTAAAGCTATACAATTTTAAATCATATGAAGATAATAATTTTTTATAGGAATTTTAACTTCAAATTTGTATGAAATTATTTATTTAAACGATAAATAACGATGATGTTAATTGTTTTATTATAATTTAAAAACGTTAATCGTTAAAATTTAAAACTTTAACATATATTATATTAATATGAATTCTATAATACTTAATGACATTTTCGATTTATTTTTATTATCATTTTTAGACGATTAAAAAGCGTATCACAAAATATACTTAATGATATAGACTGAAAAGCCTTTTCCATTCTGATCGTTTTTCATATACAATGATATATATATCATTGAATTCAATTTTAATACATCCATAGAAATGACTCATTTGACAACTAATGTACAGCAGAGTGGTAGTCACTCATCTACCTTCTTCATTTAAGTGTAGTATACGCTTGTGTATTGGAATTAATTAAACATATATACCCCTTAAACAATCAAAAGCATGCAAAAATTCTGGTTCATGGTGCAACACGTCTGAACACAATATCAAAATCAATAATCACGATTATTTCCTATTGTTTCAATATAAGATTACTTGAAATGATCTGTTATTTCATTAAGGTCTTTATCAATTTTAGAAATCATTTTATATGAAATTTTAAGCGGATTGTAGATATTTATATTCATTACCTATACAATTAACACACAATATTTTTCAAAAATTAATAATTAATAATGATGCTTGATTTTCTGTAAACGAAGTGAAGAGCTTTTATTTTGTTACCAATAAATGTCACATACTCACAATATTAATAAGATAACAATTAAAAAATAACAAGAATAGAGGTAGAACTAAGGGAAATTTTAATTATTATGATTTTGAACAGTTTCTTTCTTTTCACTTTTATTCAATATTCCAACTTTTTGGCATAATTATAATTTTTGTTTTACCCAAACCGGCCATATTTTTTTTATATAATATATAAAAAATATTTTTTTATTTTTATCGTTTTTTATGTATATACTGAAATTTGTGTTGTATTTTAGCGATATTTTAGAAAATATAACTATAGCTAATAATATACCCATGTTTTTATGCTATAAATTTATATCTATATATATTCCCTGCTGAAGAGTAATAAACTAATAACTAAGTAATAACCATAATTTCATAAAATATAGGTGAAACTATATACGTGCAGCACCCCTTTTATAATTGGTTACCGCAGTTGATTGGCTCTCAAAAAACTGTGTGTGGCATTTGTTATAATAATAACCGTCAGAAAACTTTTTTATTTAAATACTGTATATCTTATGCAAGTCGAGTAAAAATAAGACATAGCACATACTTTACTAAAGCTTATCGGTACTTTTCAATAGTAAACTAAACTAGTTATTTTATAACACCAAGAATTGTTTCATAGAAAGCATAACGGAAAATATGAGAGGCACAAAAAACTCTTAAAACAACGATACGGATGTTTGAAAGTACCTCTTTCGAAATATAATATGTCAACAACTTAATAACTATATTCTTAGGTGGAAAAATAAAATTATTGACAAATATTTAATTATACAAATTCACTGGGTTAACACGTCCATTGCATATTATGTATTTAGTAAATATATATTTGTCACTGTACTGAAAAATAGATTTGTATAAAAAGAACGCTAAATCGTTCTTTTAATTTTTTGTAATTAAAAAAAACAATAAATTAATACTATATGTCTATATGGTATAGTTTTCAAAATATTTTCAAAATTTTTTAAATACATTTGAAATTTTCTATTATCTTTTTTTAGTTTTTTTCTATGACTAATAACATCAAAACTAATACTCAGTCTAAAATTTTGAAAAAATAATATGTTTTTCATAAGTTTTTCACGCTAAAATTAAAAAAAATATCAGTTTAATCTGCAACAATTTTTTACATAAAAGTTTGTAGCAAAAACTATGATGTTCTTCCCAAATATTCTTTAATAATAGTAATAATAAGTGTATAAAATGTTAAATTTTTATAGTTAATGCTTGAAAATTGAATACAACAATTCCTTATTTCTCATTAAAACCAATAAATCTAAAATATATATAAGAAGAATTTTTTTGTATGTATATATAATTTTATGTTAAAATTTTAAGCCGATATTCCATGTTATGAAAAATAACGATTTATGTCCATCAAGTTAACACCGAACACTGAGCTATATTAACTGATATCAAACATTTATTTTGTTAGCAATTTGTTAGATTATCATAGTACATATTCAAATTTCCTAGGAACCCTGTTATCTCCGGAAGAGATTTTAAAAATAAGCACCAGCACTGGCGCGCTGTCTATAACTCCTAAAAAACTATACCAATTTATTTAAACTAAGTGGTTTGTTATTGATAGTGCCTATCAGCTTTATTAGATCTGTAGCACTAACGACTACTTCCATTTAGAGTTTATACTACTTATAGTCCATAAAAGACCAACTTTTCTGTTTAAATTTAACAAATTCCTAACAAATTTTTGATACCAGTTACATAATCTTAGCATAATGTGCCGGTACCAAATTGATGATAAAATATATATTAATTAAATAATAACAAACCTTTTGGTTTTTTTTTATTATATTTGATTATAATAATTAATAATTTAATATATTCAATACTTTGAACATAAATTAATTTAGCCAATCTACCGTGTTAATGGTAGTATACAATATAAATTATTTTAGTAGCAATATAAATGTTTTAATAGAAGTCTCCATTCAGAATCATTTTTCATTTTTTGTGTACAATGCTTTATTATTGAATTTTAATTTAACACATTCATTACATTAACCTAACCTAACCTATTTTCCAGTTTTTTTTTATTTGTATATAAGTTAAATAACTTGATTTTGAAACTTTTGAGTTATGAAATTATGATCTATAGGTAATTATGAGTAGAGTACCTATTTTAATATATTATATAAATAGAATTTTAACTTTTAGGATTTATAAATGAAATGTATAATAAATATAATATAGGTACGTATTATTTTCATATTCTTTACTTTGTCTAAAATATCTATAATCCTTATCAACATTTTTTTTCTTATAACCATTTGTATACATATATTATACTAATTAGTTAATATTTAAGTATATCTTATTTAAATTATATAAAATTTTGTATTTTTTTTTTTAAAAAACTATTATGCTTCCTAATTAATATTTTAATTTATCTTATTGTATAACTACATTGATATTCAGTACTCGGTATAAATTCTTTTGTAACAGTGTTCCAAATTATCTGTTTTTTTTTCAACAATTCACATCGTCCTGGTCCATAATTTACTGTGAAATTTTGTTCAGGTTCCCAGAGTCCAGACCGTGAATTGTAACGTCTGTAACATGGTGGATTATAAGCAGCCATGCAATTTAAATCGTACAAGGAACTCATGTTCTTATTGTAAGCATTGTGAATACCATGCTCGCGAAACAATTTAATTGGCAACCCCTAAACGTATAATAATACACCAATTATGCATAATGTATTCGATTAGTAAATATTTTCAATTTTTTGATCGCGATTTACAAGTAAAATTTTATAATATCCTATTACATATACTTTGAAATAACTACCAATGCTCTTTCTCTTATATTCCGCATAACCTTGTTATCTCGGATAGGCAAAACGCGCTCGCGATAATCTTTTTGGTAAGTCGATTCCCTATTATCTTCATTTTTTGATGGAAATGTACCGTATTTATCTTCATACCAGTTATCAATTAGTACACTTTTGTTTGTATACACATTCATTTTCCACCTAATTTTTCAATAATATAACAAATCAAAATCTTTGGTCTAAAAAAAAATTATTTTATTTTTATACACTATTGAATAAATAACACTCTAAGAAATATAAATATTTAGAGTAGCTATCTATCTATTTTATAATAGCCAATATTTTATTGATTTATATATTTTTAAGTTTTAATGTTGTTTCGAAATCAAAATATTATGATCTTTACCATCACTCTCTGGTGAACAGTCATGCGTATTATGTATACGTTTAATTGCCACTCCATTATCATTCATTATTTTTTCGATTTTCACGCTCATTTAGCCCGCCGAAACGCATATCAAAACATTGAATTAAATATCAACTATACGCGTATATACTATATACAACTCTACGATACCAAACTTTCTTCGAGTGGTTATTATCGAAATATAAAAATATCAACGAATTGGTTAGTAAAACTATAAATACTATAAAAGTCCATCACCTTAGTTACATAACAACGCATTCAACGTGGCGGGCTTATCGCTAACTAACAGATCAGAGCATGCTTACCTTATCTTCCGTTCATACTCACTGTTATTTATGAAGATAACAATACAACCGACTCGTTTCATAGTCATATCCATACACTACTACATTAAATTATGGCAAAAAAACAGCCACGCCGTTAAAAATAAAAATAACTCAAAATATTAAAACAAATGACAAAGAAAACTTTCGTTCTCGTCGACGCTATCGGAACATTCCCCGTAAATATTGTCATCACTAAATCGCTATTCTTTACTTTAAGAATTAACCTCTTTTGATTTTAGCAACACAGAAAATTCCGAGATTAATGCAACGAACAATTACATCACCACTGAGCCTATGTAAACGATCGTGTACGACAACACTTCGGAAAAATTAAAATATTTTCAATTTTTATCCTAAATCATAATCTTGACTACAACCTACTATGTAAAACACTTTTTGACCTCGTCGGATAAAATAGAATTTTCTGTAAAAGTTCTTAAAAATATGTCAAAGTACGCCTTAAATAACGCCTCTGACAACTACCGTCAAATAATTAGATTACATTACTTAACTCCCAATCCAACACAAAATTTCACACCAATGAACTTCAAAGTGAAAAAACTTTCAGAGTTGTAATACATTACTTCTTGTGACAAAATAAAATCTGCTCTAGAAAACTTCAACCTTTCATTATGTCAAGCGGTGAACGTAGGTACCTTTGCAACAGTAAACAAAAATAGATTTTCCCATCTTCTTCTTAGATTTGGTTAAAGACAACAACTGCAAACCGGTAATTGATATCACTACTATCTTTCACACCAAAAATAAAGTTGAAGAGCCCACAATCGTTAAAATCTATAATACAGTGTCAAAACTGCCAAATTTCGGTTACACTCTTGCACTTATTGTAACTACATTACACGTTGCGTCTGCTTTGACAAAAATCACCAACCGTCCACATGCAACAAGGCAATTAACGTTCCACCTACCTGTACGCTATGTAAATACTATAATTATCACTTATTCACATGTACAATTATGATTTTTTCCATAAGTCATATAACATTAATATTTAATTTATATATCTATACAATTTTTAACGCAATTAATATTCTGATAAATTAATCTTTTATGCTAAAATACAAGTTTATTATTTATCGCAATATTTGTATGGTGTATGTTCTATTTTGAAATAACAACTTTAAAACGCAGTTTATACAATTTACAACATCGAACGGTTAACGCGAGATAATGAATTGTGAATCTACACCAAATATCCCCGATAAAATAACACACAAATATAATTTTAACTGTTATAATAATTTGTTTATATTAAAATACAAAAATACTAACAACGTGTATGTAATATATAGTAATGTACTTATGTAATATAGTTATATTAGTTATAGATATTATAATTGTAATAACAACAGAGTGCAGATGAAAGCCGCCTTTATTTATAAATGATCTTACGACCCTAATATAGAAACAAAACTTTACATGATTTAACTTTTGTGTATAATAACAATAACATTAATAACAAATTTACGATAGTTATGGTATATGTGTAATTCTTTATAATATAATGTACGTATATCAATTAATACTAATGCATTTTAACAAACTGTAATGACACATTTTTTAGTTTATTTTGAAAAAAATTTACAATTTTTGTTTCAATTTTATTTAAACTCTTTTTTTTAAATTATGTGGCTTGAATAAACTATATTATAATATATATATAATGTGCTGAAGTAACACTATGAAATTTATTGTGCTACCTGTCGACGTTAAAGCGTATGTTACCATTGTGTGAAATGAAAAACTGTTTTCAAAGTAGTTGATTAATTTTTAACCATTTTCTTTTTCAAAAAACTTGTCATGACCTTTTCATATATCTATAGTTCTTATATTTTTTAATATAATATGACTTATATAGACTACATCATGATAGTTATATGAATAAATTAAAATTGTATTAATTTTTTTTAAACTTAATATTTTTACAATAATTTTCCTTTAAATATAATACTTTTTTGATTAAATCATTTTAATCATTTTAGATAACTTTATCCAATAAAAATTACAAAATAATTCTATAAGCTTTTCAAAACGTAGAAAAATTAAAATATTCAATTATGTGTTTATTTTTATTATTATAACTTTATTAAGTGGCTTGAAATTTGAATATATAGTAAAATAATGTCATACTTTATTATAATAATATATTTTAAAAAACATAAATTATCTGTAATTTTTCTCTAATTAATGTGTTTGATAAATAATTATTGAAAACTATATTTCATTAAAAAAGAATATTAAAGAGCCAAAATTATTGTAATTTACGCAATTTTAAGCTTTTTTAAGTATTTTATAAATTTAAGAAGTTGAACTTATTTTTAAAAAATAGCTTAAAATTAGTTATTAAATTAAATTTTATTTTGTATAAAAAATTATAAGATAAATAATAACTGAAAATTTCAAATTTCTGTGATAATATTTTTTGAATTACAACAAAATAACAATTTTTGTTATTTTTCGTTTAAATATTTAATTTTTCGTTAAACACTCACAAAGCAATTGTAAAAATTATGTTTTATATTTTTTAAGTTCTGTAAAAACAATTTATAATAAACCTTATTTGTAATAAATTTCCAAGCTTTTGATCTCGAAACAAAAATGTTATATAACATTAATTGAAAAAGAAACATGAAAAGTAAATAATTTAAAATGTCAAAAAAATATCCAAAATATTATGAAAATTACCTTGATCATATAATGAATTTGAAACATACTAAAGTGTATAGTTTTTAGAATTGTTGATGTTAAATATATGTACAAAGCTATTTATGTACCGACATATAATAAAGTATTAAAATACACCATAGTATGTTTTAGTTTTGACGCATAAGTGATGCCAGAGAGATTATCTAGTTTTCTATAATACCCGCTATGTATAGTGTATACCATCCATGCCTAAAAAACATTATGGAAAATAACAAATTAAACCACAACACTGACGTACAAGAGAAATATCTGTTTTGTGCATGTTTTGATGATATTCGGTTGCTAGTTAATGTAAAGACGTGTAAAATCTCAAGATTTTCTAAAATATTGTATACCGTGGTTAAATTCTTATATACACACGAAAATTGGTCAAACTGGCAAACGTGCTTACTGTTGCCCCGTATATAGAGACAGTATGCAAACCAGTTAAACCAGAAATCGGATGGAATATATGACGTATTAGGTAGAGTCTCTTATGACTCGTATAATATTATACACAGAGTGATTTACCAAGCATGCTCACCCCCATAGTTTTTTTTATAGTTAATTTATTCAAATTCTCCGTAGAATTTGTAAGTATACACTTAAGGACCACATTTAAAATATTAAATTTAAATTTCATATTATTTAAAGTGTCTTTAGGCGGTACTAAGTCCATAGTTTTTCAGATAAAAACAAATATTTATTTAAGCAGATCGATTTTTTTTGAAAATATTGTTGTATCTAAAATCTAAATCTAAATTAAAACAAGTATTTATTAAAATGTTTATACTATATACTATACAAATAATAGACTTTAAAAACGATTTTACAAAAATATAATAAAATAATTGAAAAATTATGTGTACTAATTGATTACACTCAAATAGTTTTTACAATTAATAAAATATTAAAAATTAATATTAATTATTATAATTGTTAAATCATCAAAATATTTTCCAAACCTATTATTCTAAGAGCATAAAGTTGAATAACTCAAAAACTATTAGTTCAAAATTCAATATAGATAGGTGCATTACTATTTTCAAAACAGTCATCTAATTAATAGTTTACAAGTAAAAAAATCTGCTTCTTATTTGAAAAAAAATAATTTGATAGATATTCCGAACAGCACACCTTTTTAAATCGTATAAAAACACTAAGTAGGTACTTATTGTGTACTAAAATTTACTGCCATTAAAATGTGGTCCACAATTATAGTTACAAATTTCATAAATCAGAATTTAATCAAATTCATTATCAAAATTATATTTTCGATTGCGCAAATAATTTTTCTTTTTTTTTTATATATATATTTAAACTATGCACATGCGTGACACCATTAATATTCGTCGATACGATGACGTTTATTTTGAGAAAAAAACAAAAAAAATTTTATACATTTACGTAGCGATTAAATCAACCAGGTGGTATAATAACGCGCAATAACATCAATTATTATTCGCATAGTGGGAATGAACAACATCTTTTTGCATAAAACAGTACAAGTACACTACAGTTTTGAACGTCGGTTGATTCGCATCATGCGAATTCAATTTTTTTTCAATTCATCATCATCCGATCTACTCGTACTCTTGAAGGCTTAACATTCACGCGCGCGCGCAGAGCAATTCGCACATGCAGAAATGCTCCGCTTTACTGCCGTGACGACACGCGCGTTGGTCACGGCGTTGTTCGTGATGGTGGTGGCTGGCCCGGAGCCCGCCGCGTCCCAGGACGCTATAGCCATTGCCAAGGCCGCCGTGGTGTTATTGCGCCCGGTGGTGGAAAGTTATCTGGCCAATCTGCGCGGAAAACGGGAATCAGATAAGATCAAGATCCGCATGTGGATGCATAACGGCGACATGAAGCTCAACGGCGCGGGCTCTACTTCCGGGCAGACAGTTACTCGGGTGGCAGCGGGTCGGGCTTTTTCCCGGCCGAAGTCGACCACCGGTGCGGGAACGACGAAACTTTCAACATGCGCATGACCTCGCAGAGCGCCATGTACAGCGGCGAGGTGCACCTGGGCAACGAGCAGACCAGACAAGTAGAGTTGCACGCCGACGGCTGGCACAACACGTTTGTCAACGTGCTGTGCATCGGGTTCGACGAGCGGACGATCGCCGGCGGTCCGCGGGCGTTCTGCGTCAACCACAACATTATCAAGGCGTGCAAAAAGCTGATGAACAAGTGGTCTGACGTAAACACGGACTTCAACGACATGATGTTCACGCGCACGTCCCGGGGCACGCACAAGTTAGTGTTCCGCGACATCGAGAATCTGGTCAACGGGTTCGAGAGACTGAGCAGGAACCACGACGACGCGGACGCCGTGTGGACGGTGTGCGACCGGATGTACTTGATCAAGTCCGATATGAGTGATGACTACTGGCACTGTGCCGCGAGGAAGAGATACGCACACAACCATCTGGTACTGTTCCTGTACAGCATCACGAACGAGTACAAGGCCCAAGACAAGAACCCGTACGGATGTAATCGGTATACCGACCGGAAATGAATAATATAATGATGATATAATATTACCATGTTTGTTGTTGTTTTTCGTTTTATGTTAAACGAATATTTTTTTATTTTTTTTATTTATACGCACACCGCCATCATTTTCTGTTAACAGTCAATAGATGTGCACACAATAATCTATATATATTAAAAAACATTGTTGCGATTTCGAAACATTTTTCGAGTATAATAATAACATTTAAATCTTCATAAAATATGTGCCATGCGTTTATCTAGTGTTTGTGAATAATTTTTAACCAACGCTGATGGACGTGAGATATAGAATTTTTATTTTAGGCTGTTGGGGCTGGCTTTTTATATTTTTGAGCGTAAAAATGTAAGCAATGTATAGTTAAATTTGAAGGCAATCATACAAATATACAATAAGCCATATGACGAAAAATAAAATAAAATCATATTAACGATCAAAAATTACTTTACAGAAAAACGATAGAATTATTTTTAAAATTTGATTAAAAAAATAGTAATTTTTTTTATTATTATTTAAAATAATTCCAGTCGCATTAAACTCTGATTTATCAATTAATTTAAAATATCACCAAAAAAATATATTTCAAAATATTCAAAAAATTATGATGTGTAAATATTTGTTACAGTTTATGAAAATAGAGATTTTAAATCGTGGTATGAAAGTTTTTGAACTAAAACACACCGGCTCCGATACCTTTGGGCTTTGAGTGTGGTATAGAATGGCCTCCTCCTGTTTTACAGCTGTAGCGGATGGTAAATGATCACTCAAACTTTAAAATGTTTTTGTCCTTAACGTATTTGTGTTGAATAGTTATTTTTAAACCAATTCAAAATCAGACCCAGCTAATTTATTTTATCTGTCGACTGCCCTTTAATATCAAAAATCAAATGTTTAAGAGCATAAACTTGTACTATGTACGTGGAAAATAAAATAATTCCACTTGTTGGCAAAGAAACAACATTATAATATTAAGTTACTAAGTATATGTAATATATAATTGTCAATTTTATCAAAATATTAAAATGAATTATTATAACAAAAAACGATATTAAAAATAATTATGTTATAAATGGAGTTCATATTTGAAGGCATTGAAAACAAAAGCATTTTTTTTTAATAATAATAAAAAATGTTTAGATAGGTAAAAATGTGTTTCATTTAATATCTACGTGGATGGATGTATTTTAGTTTTGCCTTTTTTGTGTTTAAATTTCTATTGATCTGATAACTTTATACACGACAATACAACATACGTATGCCCAGGAAATTTATATCTTCTTTACACAAACTATTTAGATAAAGTAAACATTATTACAATTACACAGCTATTTGACAAAGCAATGCATATATTTATGCTCAAATAATGTAAAATACAACACTATTTTACTTTTAATATTTGACGCGGCTCCTTGTACGAAGAAAGCGGGTCGTTCAATTCAAACTTTGTTCCCGAATATTATTCATTTAACTTGTTTGACCTAACCGTAAACGTTTTACTGAAGACAGTTTACCTAAGTACATGGTAGTGATTTTTTTTATTAATATAAACTAGTTAAATCAACTGAGATCTATTTAATTTCTTGGTAAATTTTATAATTGCCTTTTTATATAAACTAAATGCTTTTTTTTTATTGATTTTATTGCCTTCAAAACCGAACCCTAATTATAAGTTATAATACTTACATTGGTGCTACATAATTTAAACCTGAAAACGCAATTAAACAATATTATACTTTTACAATATTGTACTGTTGCAAATAACTTTTAAAATGTATTGTATGATCATTGTGGATAGTTTTTCTTACTAAAACATTTTTCGAATAAACATAAAGTAATATCGATCAAGATGAGCAGGTAAAGATACATTCGAAATCCGAACACTTTTTCCAACCTTTTCTATAATGGACAGTTGTGTAAAGTTTTAAAAACGTACACATAATAATATCATCTATATTATACTTTATTGAAGTATTTTATCTAACAAACTTTTATATTGACGTATAAACGCGGACCTGTGTGGACGTGTGGTTATGCGCATTGTGCGCCAACCATGTGTGGTCCATACGATATAGCGCGCTTATGCGTGTATATAATAATGTTAAAGAATAATAATAATGATCGATGAACTATGACGTGCATTATAAGTACATATATAGTATATACCTAAACATATATGATCGGCTATAGGTTTTCAACCAAACATCTCTTCTTAATTTTGTTAATGGTGCCCTTGGGATATTCTCAATCATTTTACGAACAAAATTACTCGACATTCGTTGACCAAACTGCACCACCACGAAATCTACCACATACGGTATGTGTATAATATTCGCAATAACCACTATAATATGCGAGTAGGTATTCATTTTTCGTAGATTTAATGTAAAATTAAATACCAATATTTATTTGTAATTACTACACTCACTGTTGTATGTCATTAAAAATAAGTTTATTAATTTTGAAGTCGATAAATTTTTTTGTATTGCCAATTATGTATCAGTGCCGCAAACTAAACAACGTATACCTAAGTTTGGACATATAAAATATAAACATATATCTTTATTTAGTGTCATAGGTAGCATGTAATATATTTAATTCGTGTGCGTAGTATAATTTAAATTTCCATTAATTATTATAATTGTTTATTAAGTCTATTATTTACATTTACAGCCGTCAGCCGGTGTTCGTTTAAATAATTATAATTTATAATTATTAAAGTTTTCGTTCCAATGATTTATTATAAAGATATTTATTTATTTATTTTTTTTTTGTATAATACACCCTTTTACTCAGTAAATTTAACTTTTTTCTGAATACCGAGTAGAGTATAAATATGGGTACGTAATACGTATTACCCATATGTAATACGCGTATATACTTTTAATTCTATATTCTTTAACAATTATTTTTCTTAAAATGTTTACCTAAACAATTTATTTATAGGTAAGTTATAGTTCCTATAAGTGTTAGTTCATTCTGAATATTGATCACCTTCCTCACAACTACCAATCAGTTATGCAACCTGATTTAATAACAACAATTTCATGCACCTAGTATATTTTATTTTGCAAGAAGAAATACGTGTTACTAAGTTAGAAGCACTTAAAAAATAAATATATAATAATCAACATTTTTCTAATTTATTTAAAAAACAAAACTCGACCAAAACAGATTTTGTATAATCAAGCTTTAAAGTAACAAATTTAATAATTGTAATAATGGTAAGTATATAAAAAATGTATTTTAAATTTACTAAAAGAAATCATACCAGAAAAATTAGAACTTTTGAGGGTATAATTTTATCATGAAATGCATTTTATCAAGTCAAGAAAAGGCAATAAAAAGATTTTTCTGTTTACGTTAAGAAATTGAAAATGCATGACGAATAAGGGAAGACCAGTTTAAGAATTAAAAAATGATAACTTTTTATGGATTTTAGCTTTTCTTACAAACATAACATAACATTTAAATATTTTTATTTTAAAATTACAAAGAACGGGAAAACTCATACTTGATATGTATAACTCTGTTAAAAAAATGTAAACTAAAGTTAAAACTAATTAACAATCAGATTGTTTGTAATGACTTCAATCATTTTGAAAACTGCCGAAAATTAAAAATAAAACTAAAGAATTATGTCAAATAAATAAATTTTTCGAAATATTAAAATAACTAAAAAACGATTTTTCTTTTAAATTTTCAAATATTACTAATACACAAAAAATCATTGAACTTACTAAAAAATCCATTTAATATTGATAAAAATGATGTCCATACTACTTGAATTTATCGAGTTGAAAATAAATTCATTTTACCGTAATAAATTAAAAAAAATAAAATAAAATCATCTTTTAAAATTTTATTCAACATTTCCGAACGAAGATTTTCCTGCTTTAAGAGATATTATGATAGAAATGGTGACTGCATTTGATTCAATGTACACATGCAAACAAATTTTTTCTCGTAAAAACAGAATAATGTGCTACGTATGACTACCAGGAATAGATTTTTGTTTTCACATACGTGACTTTAAAAAATACAAATAAAATATTTTGTGTTGATATACAGCCATACAGCTGTATTCTATTATCCCAAACTTAAATTAAAAAAAAGAATTACATTACTCAAAACATACAATGATACTGAGCTTATCCCCTCCCTTAGGCAAACGGTGTAAGGATTGGAAAATTAAAAAGAAAACTTAAAACCACAACAGTCAATAGGTGTGCAGCACATATGATAGAACACAGCAAATTGACGCTATTGGTATGTTTTAGAAAAAGAGAGAAAGAGAGAGAGAAAGAGTTTAAAAATATTTTCTCATCAAGTTTTTAATACTTAAATTAACATTAATATTACTTAATATAATAACGCGTATGATCACTTAAACCACGGTCTTAGAGAATAATATCTTCTAAAGCCACGCTTAAAACTGTCATCAGTAATTATTAGTATTATATAATTTCGGTACCATAAATTGTTGTGAGTTTAAAAGACTTAAATTAAAATTACATTTTTGTATGTTATACCTAAAATAACTAGAATAAATTATAGTTTTAGGAAATTGAGGAGGAATCTGTGGCCTATAGTGCCCTATACCCACTACCCAGCATCATAATAATATTTAACATTAAGCATTAGGAATTAGATAGTAACAAGTAGGTGGTAACCGATTATAAAGTGCAAAATCATTTTTTTTTTTACTTTTGGACAAAAAATCGGAAGAAATAAATTATTTTATTGTTCAATAATAAAATAGGTGTGTAAACATGAGAGATCTTAGTTTCAAAGTGTACAATCTCTAAATTTTATGAAGAATGGATAAATGTCGTTTCATATGCAGTTTTCAGCGCTGAATTCCAATAACTCACTATTGTCGAATAACATTTAGTTTAAAAACGTACTATCTCCTTTTAAAAATATCATTTTATCATTTCTATCTATATTAAGTACAATGTACCTACTGTATTATTTTTTTTTTACATAGCACAATGGTATTGCAATTCATTTATTTATTATCATTATTATTGTGATATTCTCGAACATCATCGATAAATATAAATAAATATATTATAATATTACATCATTTACATCGTACACCATTACAAGACTTTCCACATTCCATGTATAATGCTTATCATGCCAAGCCTTCTCAAATTCATACTGATAAGAGGCCTTCCAGTCAATCTCTTTTCGTCAAAAAACATATGCCAGTCCTAAGAATCAAAACAGTTTCTATTACGGCTATAAACTTTTACAAAATGTTCCACACCAAATATCAATCAACCATACAAATACATTAGTATTTAACTTAACTAATAAATTAATTCCGGATAACCCCCGCCCCCACATCGATTAATAAGACACAGGTGTGGAATCTCTTGAATCCTGACCTATATTAATTTTAAAATAAACTTCTCCACCCACCAAGTCTGAGGGTTTCTACACTGGTAGGCCTATCTCCTCACGCCATTTCAACTTTCAAGTTGTTGTTATTCAGTCAAGCTAAAAAAAATTACTATAATAATAATATAATAATAATAATAATAATAATAATAATAATAATATTATAGATTGTAAATATACTTTGTTTAAATAATAAAAAAAAATACTCATCGGTATAATATGATTTATGATGGTATTCATTGTCAATAATTGTATTATAGAATTAAGTTTTAAACCTTTAAACTAAATAAAAAAAAGAATAAAGATATATAATAATGTTAAGGTTATTTTCATACTGTACAATCTCTGTTCTCAAACCAAAATCTTGTCAAAACCAAGACAACTATTCTTGTTCTTTTAAACAAAAAATTGGTGAATTATCTTTGCATATTATACCAACCCAACAAATAAGTTTCAAACATCAATTCGGAAAAAAACCGGTATTTGATTGATAAGTTTTCATTTTATTTCTTTTTGGCTTCTTCAATATTTAGTAAACATAGAGATTGTATACTTTGAAACTAGACCTCTCTCATATACATAAACATAATAATATGTAAATTATACAATATACATATTACATACTATATCTTGTCGATAACCTTGATGAGGGACGTAGATTATAAACTCAATTTATCAGTGTATTGTCTGAAGTTTCGTTAAATTAGTTTGTTATAATGGAGGTGAATAAAATAAAATAAATTTAAAAAATAGTCATTAATGAAGATATGGAACTTACAACTTACATCATAAAATTATTCTAACAGTACTCATTGGAAGTGTTTTCATCAGACAATTTAAAAAAAATGTCCAGTCTTTTTACATTTTTACTGACTCTTAATGATAAGTTTATATATTATTTAAATATATATGAAGATTAATAAGTAGGTATAACAAAGCATAAATTATCTCTTTTTCGAAAATGTTGTGAAATATCAAATAAGTATACTTTATATAAATACGTAGATATACTCTATGAGATCGTGCAGCCTTTTCAATTTATTAATACTTACTTACCTATATATATTTTTAGTAAAATAATTTTATACTTTATTACATCGGATTTTCATCAAACCGATTTTCGTATTGTTTAGTTTCTCACAACAATAATTGTACATTAAATCACGCTAAATCATACACAAATCCTAGCTTTTTTAAAAATCTATTTCATTACTTAAACATTTTTTTTTATTATAATCCAATTTTAATTATATTATATTATATTATACTATGTAAAATATGTTCATAAACTTAAAAATAATCAGAAAAACCAAGCTTGACACAATAAAATGCGTTTCAGCTTATGTAATCATATGGTACCAGAGCAAAATAAAAAACATAGATCAGAAAAAAATTTTAAATTTCAACATTTCATGTAGTCCGATGTAGAGAAGTATTTACATAAATTATTGGGTGATAATGAGTTGACAACAAAAGACATTTTTAACAATATAGCCAGTATAGATCATTGTTTAAAATAACTAATTTTGAATTACCTATTATAAATATAGTTTATATAAAATATCTTAATTCTGAAAATTGAATAATTTGTATTTTTGTATTATTTTTTTACTATTTTGTAGTGTAGGTATTACTTTAGTTGTTATTGGAATTTAATAAGTTTAATAGTTAGGTACTGAATAGTATGTGAAAATCATAGGCAAATAGATAACAAACATGTCACAACCATAATGACCGATATGAGAATTATAGTAGATGATACAGTAAATTTTAATAAAATGTTATAATACTTATTTATAACTGATTATTTACACTATTTAATAGCAATTTCATGTTTGAACTGGATAGAAAAAAAATGTATAGGCATAAATAAATCTGTGAAAATGTATTATGATATTACTGATTATTCTATATTCTATAATATAGTATTTGCAGTATATTATTATTATAGATTTATATAACTTTTTCTTATTTTACAATTTTTATTATCTAAAATGAAGTAGTATAGACATATAATATAATATTAAAAGTTAGTTTTTATATTTTTGATTTTTTGATTTTTTAAATGATTAAGATGATCTACTAACAAATTAAATTATTTATTTATTTTTTTAATAAGAAATGAAACAAATATAAAATGCAATATAATTAATATTAATATATTTTAATTGAAACTAAACAGTGTTTACAGGAATACATAAAAAGTACATATTTAATTGTTTAAATTTAAATATATACTCAATAAGAACTATAAAGTAGAAATAATAATTAATATAAATTGAGAAAAATCAAGCAGAAGCTTCAGCAAAACGTTTGGACACAGCATCCCAATTTACAACTTCGAAAATTGCGTTGACATAATCAGCACGAACATTTTTATATTGCAAGTAATAAGCATGTTCCCAAACATCAATTCCAAACAAAGGAATCAATCCTGTTCATAAAAATTTTAAATAAAGTATAAGTTAACTTGAATATTCAAACATTACTATAATAATCAGTACTGGTTTGTAATTTTTCGCCTCATTGGTTTTTTATTGTCTCACTACCTATATATTACATAATATATTTAATATGCATGGTATATAATATTCATAATAAACTCATTTAATGATTTTATGGTTCTAAGAAAAACTTAGGTACTATTATGAGATACTGCAAATAAGAACAGAAAGCTTGAATTCATTTTATAATTTGACTATATTATAACATAATAAACTTTTCAGCTCCCCTCCTAAAAATAAATTATAAATACGCCACTGATTTTAGGTATTTATATAACTAAATCATTAAAATACAAATTTAACACATATTGTAATGAATATATATATGTCAAATAGAATAGTCAATGAATATATTATACTGTTCCTTATTTTTTTATTGCTTGTTTTTATTGGGCCTGGTTTTTTAACGTTTTGTTTTTAGTGTTATTATTAAATCACAAATACAATTTTTTCTTTATAATTAATAATTTAATTATTTTTTGTATAAGTACAATATTTTACATTTGTGCAGAGCCGGCCTTAGAGTGAAGCGAGGACTGAAGCAAATTGTATTTTTTTTTTATTTTCGCGGAAATATTATAATATACAATGATGTATAATTTCATGAATGAGAGGCCCAAAATATCATACCAAAGCGCAAGGCCTGAGGCAGAGGCCTTGCTGGACCCTACCTAAAACCGGCACTGCATTTATGTGTAAAAATGTATTTATAATAGGGAAAGTACCAATGTACCAGAATCAAAACTATTTGTAATCATTAATTCTATTTATGAATGAGAACAATTAAAATTTCAAAATATGTTGATAGACGATAATAAACCAATGATATTTCCGTACAATGATAAACCAATACTTAATAATTATATAATCTAACCAGTAGTGGAAAACAGTGGATCTTGGTTAGCACAACTTATCACTGTCAACTTCTTAGTTTGAGGATTAAATCCAAGCCAACCCCATCCTGAACCTTGTACTGCAATAGAAGCTGCAGCTAGTTGTTTCTTAAATTCATCACATGAACCAAAGTTTTGGATTAAAGCCTTATCCAAAGCATCTAAGGAAAATAAATAATTTTTAAACTTTACAATTATTATAAAATATAAGGTAAATAATAAAGTAGGTAATAATAATATTAAAAGGGAACATGTTCCTAGTAAAAATATGATTTAACCAAAGATTATAAGTTCAAAATTGAACTGTTGAAATTATTTTACGATAGAAATGTTATGTGTATGTCAAGTACAATGTTAAAAATACATTTTATTTTATAATTGTAATCTGAAACTGAAATCTCAATAATATAATAATAAATATTAAAAATAGTAAAAATTAAAAAAACATTTTAATATTAAGTCTGTGGACAAAAATGACTAATAATGTAAAAAACAGGAAATGTTGAATATAATTTGGTAAGTTAGGTTTGATTTCAAATCAATTCATACATATACTGATATTATACCTATACTTATAAAGTTATAAACAAAAATTATAATTGCGATAAAATTATTATTTTAAGATTTATTAAAACTATGTATTGCATAAGTAATTAAATGAAAATGTTTATAATTTTAAATTAATAAAACATCATAACCTTATTATTGCTTAAACACTTTTATCATAATGTTCCATAGCTAAGTTGCTAAACTAATAGAACATCTAAGTAAAAAAAAATTATAGTTATACAATTTTAAAATTTTAAAATAAAATTATAAAAATTATCCACTTTTTTCATAATGACAATACGAGTACATAGTATAATTATTAATCCATTCTTGGCTTAAATAATACTATATATACATAATTTAATTAATTTAAAAAAATACAGTCATTAATTTATTGATAAACAATTTTTAGTGACAAAAACCTACTAAATAGCAAATTTGTGTCAGTCTACAGTTAACTAATTTCTGTATTATAATTGTACTTACACACAATTTAATTTATGTGCTTGAAATGATAATTGAACAAACTTATTGTCTTATAATTTAAAATATCTTCAAAAAATAAAAATAATAATTAATATTTTACCAGAAGGTTTAGTTGAATGAGGTGTAAGTGTATCCCAAAAAATAGAATGATTAATATGACCACCGCCATTAAACTTTAATGCAGGTGCCAAGCTTATGATTGTCGCTGTATCGTCTATAAGAGGAAAAATATTATAAAATTTACCAATTTAATCATGTAGCAGAAATATACATAACCTTTTGCTACAGCAGTCTGTAATTTATCTAAGGTATTGTTGTAGTTTACTACATAAGTATTATGATGTTTTTGGTGATGAATTTCCATAATATCACGTGATATGATTGGTTCCAAGTCTTTATATTCATATGCAAGAGAAGGTAACGTTGCTTTTGTTCTAATTTGAGACATACAAAGGCGATTGAATGGTACACTGGAAAAATTACAAAACTATGTTTATCATAAAAATTCCAAATTATCATCTTTTGCATAGGTTATCCTTGCAATCATAATGAATTATTATATTAAAATATTTTAAAACATTGTATAAAGTGAACACAATTAATTAGTAATTGATATCGCATTTCTGGTAAAATTGAATAGACAATACAAAAAACTTCTTAAATATTTACTTTTATACATTACCTCTTTAACATATTTTGAACAATTTTGGCCGACATTTTTCACGAAGTGATTGGTAGCAAATGTTCAAAAAAATTAAAAAACGTTTCAACTTAGATGCAATGTAATTAATTATATACGTTTAATGGCTGATAAACATATATAAAATTATAAAATCTCGAAATAAAAACTCACAAGATTTAGTTATCAGAATATTTTATATCAGGAAAGAAGTCGGAAGAATGAAGATCAAATAAAAGTTAAGACGATAATACGATTAAAATCAACTCACTATCAATGTATATATTATGCAAATCATAGTGCTATCAGTCATGTTATCAGTATGAAATTATTATACAAGGTGGATCCACCTTGATAATATATACATTATTATCTTAGTTCATGGTTATCAGTTGACAGTTGTTATTTAAACATTTAAGATGTTAAGAATCAGGTGGATTGATCCACCTTATTAAGGATGTAAGTTTAAAAAGTTCAAAGTAAAAAAAAAATTCTAAAAAAATAACTACAATTAATTGTAGCTAATTCTATAAGCAGTGGTTGGTTAGGCACCTACTTAGGTTTACGATAGTACAATATATTGACAAGAATTTCAGTCCCCCGAAATTTATTTCAGTTAGGTCCTTGGTACCCTATCTATAATCGTCAACCACCCGTATAAATCAAACCTAGGCACCCCATGTCCTCTAGCGCTTGTTTGGTATTTTTTTTAGTAAAAAATGTAAGGTAAAAAACCATTTTTGAGTTTCTACATAGTTATCTGGCATCTCCAGTGAAAATCGACGCATTATAACTAAGTATTTCACTCAATGTAATTTGGTTTACGCCGTGTAAGTGAGCTACGTAGATTAACCTAACTTCGTCTGTTCTTAAAAGGAAATAGGAATAATCTGATATATAAGTAGGCAATAGAACGGCTATATACGTCTGATTGCAGAATACGCTTTAGTTCTTGCACGGTATTTTTGTATATAATAAGTGTAATGTTTAAAGCTGTGTTTCAGTGTTTAATTATCAGTCATCTTGTGAAAATCGATTCCTGGATGGGCAAATGAAAAATCCACTTAAGTGCCAATATTTTTCGATTTAAATGTGATTTGAATTATGAGCAAATAAGGCTTAAATTCAAAATCAAAAATCAAAAATATTGAACTACTAAATAATTTTGAGAACAGGGGCAAAACCGATAGGTTAATCGAATCTTACTTTAAGCTAATGAAGGGGAATGCCTATACTCCGAATCAATAGACACATTTACGGAATATACAGTGTGCAATTGAACGTCCTGCAAATCATGTCAAAATTCTTAAATTGAAAATAAAAAGAATAAGAATTATAACTTTGTACTATCTATACATTATAAAACCTATTTTAACAAAAATTTGTATGGTAAACTTCAAAAATCAGATTTGAATCTATTGGAGTCTATTTCTTTATATATGTATTAAAAAAATAAGTTTTGGTAATATGTGACAACAAAGCACCTAAATTCATTCTGTTAATAAAAGAAAAGTATCTTATAAAATTGACAATTTTATAGAAACTAGCATTTCAGTTTTTAAGTGAGATTTAGTCAAAAACCTTAGATATTATTGGTTTAGTTGGACGTATGATTGAATTTAAGCAAACCACATTTTACATTTTATATTATGTTATTTTGTTTTTTCTATGTTAACTCTTTAATCATTTGTGCTTATTGTAAATAATTATTTTACAGATTGTACAATTTTCTAGTTTAAAAATAAAAAAATAAAAAAATATTTTATCAAAATAATTATGAAATTGAATTACAATAAATAAAAGTCCTGGAATATTTTTAAAAAAGAAAAACAACCAAATACTCGTAATTCTTACTATATAGTTAATTGGTATTGCAAAAATTAACAAATAGTCACAATTTTCATAATGTAATCAAAATAATAACCAAATTTTTGAATGTTTATCGATTACGAGCAGTTGTTTTCAAAATTAAATATTTTAAAAATAAAACTGGGGTGTTGTAGGAAACAAAAGAGAAATTAGATTATATGCTAATCATTTTCGCGGAACAAGATCTCGTGACTTCAATCAATTATGATGATGTAATTGAGAACTGATGAGGTTCAAAATATTAAAACCAAATATCCAAAGACGTTTAGAATTAAAGCAAATATTTTTTTTAAGTACTAAATTATGTTTATATCAAATAATATTTTAAATATTTATATCTTTTTTTCGTGAAAGATTTATTTTTTAAAGAATATTAATGTTTTGGTAAAAAATTTAGGGAAAAGGGTACACGAATTTTGTACTTGTGCTTCCTGCAATAAATATCTGGATCATTAAGACACATCTTACATTCTGATTTTCTGAATTTTGAATATTTTGATTCTATCCAAATTCAATATTTTGGACTAACTGATACATATTTATGACATAAATACATGATACATATATATAGGTACATAAAGAAATAAGTGAAAGGCCCATAGTGTAAAAAAAACGTGAAATATCCCTGTACACGGCCACACTGTAGTGTGTAACAAGGTGGCGATCCAAGCAGTAAAAAACGAACTTCTTCGTGTAATTAGCAGAGATAGTGATTGTAATGATAGTGATTGCGGTTCATAAATTATGTTTTGTTTTTGAGTATTTGACACACCACAACATTTCGCACTCAACAATATACATTACTGATCTTTTTAAATTTGGCCGTTTGTTTTTCTCAATACTTTCAACAGTTTTTTTGTGACAAGTTATTGTGTAAATAATACTAAATCTGTGTTTTATTTAAATCGTATTTTTATAAATATTTTTTTTAAATTATTTTTTAAAATGTGTGATCAAGGATTACAAGTTACACCTGTCAAAAAAAATAAAAGAGGCGAGGTAATAATTAATCCTATTTTTAATATTTATTTTTCGAGAGTTTACCTATTTATAAACGTATATCTGTAAATATTATACTTTTTTATAACATTTATTGTTCGTATGTAAAATAATATTCTCTTATTTTATATAGGTAATTCGAAGTAAAAAAAAAAGACTAGTTATAAATATTTATAAAAATAAGAAGGAAAATGAACCTAACATATTATACAAGCAGTTAATAAAAGAATTAATGAATGAAACTGGAATAGGAAAAAATAGTATTGAAAAAATTATTTCAGAATATAATACAAATAAACCCATTTCTTCTCCGATTATGAAGAGAGTCAGGCCGAAAATTATCGAAGTGATAAATGATTTTTATAAAAATGCCATTCGACAAAAAGTGCATTCATTTTGGCTAAACCGTGACCCACCAACATTAGATAAAATCGTAAATTCAGCCTCTAAAGACGACAGTTTACCTAAATTAAAACGGACAACTATGTACAATCTTCTTAAAGATTTAAATTATGTATATACGAAAAGAAAACGAAATAGTGTTTTATCTGAAGGAGAAGATTTAGTTATATGGCGCCGAAATTATTTACGAAGTATAAAAAAATTCCGAGAAGAAGGACGAACATTATATTATCTAGGCGAAACATGGTGTAATGATTATTCACAAAAGTTATGGGTAGATAATGCCATAAAATCAAATAGCGATTTATTACGAAAAAAATTATCAAGTGCAAGCAACTCAACTGGCAAAAATAAAGATTATATTATTATTATACATATTGGTTCACGAGAAGGATTTGTTAAAGGTGGTTTACATTGTCTCGAATTTAAGACCAATATCAATGACTACCTTAAAGAAATGAACGGTGCAAAATTTTTAGAATGGTTTAAAAATATTTTGCCTTTATTAAACGATAATGCAATTATAGTAATGGATAACGCTCCTTACCATAACACGAAGACAGAACAAATTCCAGTATCATCGTGGAAAAAGGAGAATATTATGAAATGGCTCCAAGAAAAAAATGTTCAAGTTGATGATTCGTTTGTTAAAGCAGAGCTATTGGATCTAGTACGAAAACATAAACCCGCTTACGATAAATATGTTGTAGATGAAGTAGCCAAGGCAGAAAATAAAATTGTTTTACGAATACCACCATACCACTTGGAATTAAACCCAATTGAACTAGCATGGTCCATAGTCAAGGGATATGTAAGAAATAAAAATACCACTTTCAAATTGAACGACGTGAAACAGTTGCTGTTTGAAGGTATTAAATCTGTCACACCGGAAGATTGGCGAAATGCAGAGGATTATACAATTAATGAAGAAGCTAAATTCTGGGAAGTAGATAACATAGTTGACGACTTCATGGATGATGAGTATTCTTGTATATTTAAAGACGAAACAAGCGATGATACATCAAGTGACTGCAGTGATATGTAATTTTAAAAATATAAATAATGACGAATATTGTATATATATATATATATTTTTTTTAATTACTTAAATATTATTTTTATACTTTGTATTAGTGTTTAATGTTTGTGTAAACGAGTTTTTACGACAATAAAAAAAAACTATTTTGTATTTTATAATAAAATATTATTTTTTATTATCGTTATTTTAACGGCTAATACAGATGGCTGTTTATTTTAATTCGATACATCTATCAAATTTTGGTGAGAAATTTTTATCGGAGTTTCCGGCGCCTGGCCTTTTCAATTTTCCATTGACCATTTGGCCATTACATAATTATATGCAATGTAGTGATCTTAATGAAATATCTATTCTGCTGCAGTTTTAGTTAGTGGGCAACCGGAATTACTTAGCAGCAACATTTAGTTCAGATTATTATTTTTAAATATTTTAATGTATAAAATGTATTAATCTCGAATATAATAAAATGAATATATTTTTATTTATTATACTACCTATTTAAAGTTTAGAAAATGTGAGTGAACTCATCAGTACATACCGATCTACGAAATGTTTAATGCATCCATTGGCATTCCGGTTAAAAACACTTTCATTTAATGTCTTTATTAATTATTTTTATGTTTGTTAATATTTGAAATTCGAACGAGTGTTTATATCTTACACTTGTTGATAGTTTTTACAGTTTCTTAAACAACCTGGGCACGACCCAGGCTCCTTCGAAACAAGTTTAAAAACTATTTTGAAAATACACGTAGTCGCGTAGATAATAGGGTATTAACTATTAATAATTATAATAGTATAATAGATATCTAAAATAGGTACCTGCTATCTTTATTCATTTTTTCACGAATTTTAATAATACTCTGCTATACCAAATTAAAAGCTTTTGAAATCTGTCTAATAGTGTATTTATTACAAATGAATATAAATATTCTATAATAGTATATAATTAAATATTGCTATTGGTACCTAAAACTATTTTGTTGTATTGCAGTTCGTATTTATTATGCTGTGTAGTTGTTTCACTGTATATCCTAATATATACAATAAAAAATAATAAAGGAATCTGTTTTTAATTTTTCTAAAATGTTGATATTGAAAATTTTTAGTTTTTGAAAACTCTTAGACCTAGTACAACGATTCAATAATCCTACATTTTACAACACTACATTTTTTGATAGATTCAAAATATATTATTCATCTAACTTGTTACGATTAGTAGTATGGCAAGCATGTTTCAAGCTCGACAAATTCTGATCAAAGTATTCAAACAATGACCCACCCACTATCCCTCTATAATATATAATTTAAAACTGTGTGCTAATTTAGAATTTATGTTATAGAACATCATCAAGTATTTATTATAAAAAAAAATGTATAATAATCAATTATACATTCACCCATCAATAATATATAAATAAATAAATTTTAAATCCTAGATGAATTTCTAGGATTAAATAAATTGCATTACGCAAATGTTGTTCACCACTGTTTATACTACTGGTTAAAATGAATAATTTAAATTATTTACGCCTGTCGTTCTATATATCATATTTTTCCTGTAAAAGCGAGAATTTTTAAATTGTTTGAACCGTACAAGATAATTATACAAAAATATTTGAATTTAAAAATAAATAAATTCGGAAAATAAATGGGATTTTTTAATCTCGAAGTTGGTACTTTTTTAAATTTTCGATCTACCTCGATTTGATAGGCTTTTTTTTTATCACAGATCAATTTCGTCGTTTTTTCTTAAAGATATATTATGTATTCTATAATATATTATATATCTGTTATCCATTCATATTTATTTCCATAGTGTAGACATTATAATTGTATTTTTCTACTAGCAGATTATCTCAGAGCCTCATTGGAATTATTTTTTAACAGTAGGCATAACAATAGTAGTTTGGGGGACACTGGGCTTTTTATCAATTTATATTGTATACAAAAAACTTTATGCGATATTCATGAGGATTATTTCGTTATTATGGTAACAATTGGTAATACTCATACACTGTTGGGCGAGTCAGTAGTTGTAGTAATCGCTGACCGCTGTTAACAACTGTTAAGCCGCCGACAAACTTTTTTTCGATTATTTGCCACTCAGACTCAGTTTTTCTCGTCTAGTGACAACTTTCCTTTCATCACCGGGTAGCGACGTAGTATCCGTCCGCCCGCGATACCCTATCCTCCAAATTCGCCAAAAACCTTTCTTACTGCATCGGACAATCAGTATTATTATTTATTCATAGATTATTGTTTTGCTTATAAATTGTTACGCGGCGATCGCGTTCGATCGATCGATCATACCTTCCGCTCAAAGACCAATCCGGTACGTACTAAAATTATTATTTATTATACATGTTATTATAATGTTATCTACTTATCGTTACTAGTTTTTAATTATTTATTATATTATTGTTTTTTCCGTTCATCGTCCCCACTACAATGTGTTTTTGAAATCGGCAGTTTTCCATTCATCATCAGTTCAGTTTGCAAACAGTCGACGAATTTGACGCTATGGCGTACTGCAGAACGTTTAAATCTCATGTACGTATTTCACCTAGTAGCCAAAGAACACTATAGTTTCGGATATTCCTCCCCTGATCTGTCTGACAATTCTAGTTAAATTGTCCATCTATAACTACTCTTAACATGTTAACAGGTATCGTGGACCAAATTGGTGTCCGGTGAAATCCAGCAGAGATGTTTCCACTCATCTCCAGCCGTATTTGGCGCAAGCAAAGTAGCTATGAGCAAGTTGGACACCAAGCCCTTACCATACGAAACCCTAGAGAAGCGTATCAAAATTGTTGCCGATAGGTACGTAATATATTATTATGTGTGCTAGAGATAGCTTTTATCCTGACATAACACCTGTTTTATATTATATATTTAAATTGTTTCAATTTTAACTTACTGTTTCCATTGTTGTTTTAATCAATCGCAATTCATTGGTATAGCCTTGACCAACTCATCAGATAATAATGGCTATTATAATATCTAAGTAATTATAGGTAACTAAAGGTAGATTACAATTTAGCACGTGTCCATATTAAAAATAAATTTAATTGAGTACTTATTTGCATCTGTGTATGTAAAATCTTTATTCTTATTCGTGACATTTCTTATTTCTTTGCAAATTTTAATATTTTAACGAATAGCAATTATTTTTTATTGATATTTTTACAATAGTTTTATGATTAACAAATATTAAATTGTATGAATGAGAAAAAAGTGTATGGCCTAAGAAAACATGAACTTTGTACGTTATGTACTCATGTTTATATCTGTAGACCTTGGATATTAATATTATTACACATTTTTATTAATTCAACTAATTACTTTATTTAAATTATTTCCGGGTACTATATTCTTTTATCCATTGCATTATAATATTATGATCTATCTATGAATTGTTTTCAGACCATATACTTGTTATTATTTTTCATTTTTTGATATGTAATTTATGAAAGTCTATTTTAATAGTTTATTTTTTCATTGGGAAAAATAAAATTGTAGTTAGCGGTCATATAAAAAATAAAAAAAAATAATGGTTCAACCTGGTCTGATGATTTTAGTTTATCTATTTTTACGGTGAAGTTGATCTTTTGCCAACTATTTTTCGTATGACCTATCTTTAGTATATACTAGATTGTGATTTCAAACGTTTTAACTTTAACCCTTACCTTAATTTATACTTATTACTGACTTAAATGTCTTCCTTAATTAATTTTTTTATTAAACATTAAAATAGGTAGACCACAATTCCCACATATATAACAAATATCGACCATATACTAATTGTATTCAAAATTTGAATTCATTTAAAAATAATATATTATAAATGATTCAAGTTAGTTATACAATTTTTAGATTGTATAACTACAATTTTAATGGAAAAAAAGTATTTCTAATGATAACTACAATATTCTTAGAGTTTTTAAGCTTTTTATGAACAAATTAAGTATTTTATGTGTTAGCTACATATTTTATCTTATCTAAGACTATTTAGATACTAACTAGTATTTTAAATAATTTGAAGTTAATTATACAAATTATTGATTAAGGATTATTTATTATCTCATTTGTATGCCTAAAAAATATAAGTGCTGTCTCTTTAAAGTAGCAGTAAATAGTAAAATAAAATATTAGATAATTAGGTGAAAGAAAACATAAAAAATATTGTCTATTTTAATTAATTTTCTGATTATTTTGTTAATTACTAGTCATTAGATATACGTATATCATTTTTTTTTATACTTTCAAGATTCATATATTATATATTAAATAATGATTTTTATAACTATTTTGGCTTTTCATCATAAAATAATAACTAATATAATAGTTCTGATTCTACTTATATAAAAAAAAATTATTAGTATAACTTGAATAAATTGTAAATAATAAAAGTCTAATTTGTTTATTTTTTAAAGATACCAATACTATTGTTGGTTTTTGATATAAATATTTAACATATATTTTTTGTTAGTCTATTTTTTTTAATTTCAAAGTATACTTCATGAGAATTAGCTTAAATAACAATTTTTTTATGTAAATTAAATTAAATTAAATTTTTATTATTTTGTATAACTATCAAATTTAATAATAAAAATAATTTAAGTAGGTAATATAGTAACATAACCTGTTTAAATTTATAAGCTCACAAAATACAGAAGTCTTAACATATTTGTTGAATATATTAACTATATTTTAGTTAATTTTGTTATAAAATTAAAATCAATCACAAAACATGTATAAATACTTTTATAAGCATATTATACTCATATTGTCAAAAATTAAGTTAATTAATAATTATGTCCACTTTTTTTGTGGTCAGACAAAAATTTAAAATAATATTTATAATTATTATATAGCGTTTTAAAATATCTATTAATTTTGAATTTAGAACTAATATTTAATATATTATAGACTAGGAAAGCCATTGTCTTTGGCAGAAAAAGTGCTTTATTCTCACTTGGATGATCCTGTTAATCAAGATATTGAGCGTGGTGTCTCTTACTTAAAATTACGGCCTGATCGTGTTGCAATGCAAGATGCTACTGCTCAAATGGCTATGTTGCAATTTATATCATCAGGTTTGCCAAAAGTTGCTGTTCCTTCCACGATTCATTGTGATCATTTAATTGAAGCTCAAGTAAATTAGATTAACAATTATAATTTTCTATTATTTTTATTAATAATTGTTTAATAACAGGTAGGCGGAGTTGAGGACTTGAAAAGGGCTAAAGAAATGAATGAAGAAGTTTATAACTTTTTGAAAACTGCTGGAGCAAAATATGGAGTTGGATTTTGGCATCCAGGATCTGGAATTATTCATCAAGTAATAATATCAAAATATTAGCTACAAAACTTGTATTGGTTTTTATGAGTAAAAAATGAACCTATAATATTTTGTTTAGATTATTCTGGAGAACTATGCTTTTCCTGGTTTATTGATGATTGGTACTGACTCTCATACACCTAATGGCGGTGGACTTGGTGGCTTGTGTATTGGAGTTGGCGGTGCCGACGCTGTTGATGTGATGGCTGATATTCCTTGGGAACTAAAATGCCCTAAAGTAATCAATAATAATAAATTAATTATTTAAGATGTTTGTTTTTAATTTATTTAATAAATTTTAAATAGGTCATTGGTGTCCATCTAACAGGAAAGATGTCTGGTTGGACTACTCCAAAGGATGTCATCCTTAAAGTTGCAGATATTTTGACTGTCAAAGGAGGTACTGGTGCTATAATTGAATATCATGGACCTGGAGTAGATAATATATCATGCACAGGTAAACATGATTATTTTATTAAGTGTAGAGTATTAGAGTAAGATTTTGGACAGATGCCAATGGTTATATAATTATGTGAATATAATATTGATTTTTATTTTTAATAAATGATGGCGGCATCACTGATGTACTGTGAAACCATTCCTGTGGTGTCGTCAGTTTTCAAATTGAAAAATAGTATAATTTTAATAATTATTTAATCATATTTATAAAGGTATGGGTACCATCTGTAATATGGGTGCAGAAATTGGAGCTACTACTTCATTGTTCCCATTTAATCACCGAATGGCAGATTATTTAAAAGCTACATCTCGTGCTGATATTGCTGAAGAAGCAGCCAAGTACAGCAAGTCATTATTGACTCCTGATAAGGGCAGTCATTATGACCAGGTAATGCTTTTTCTTGAACTGTTACAATATTATACTAATATTTTATTATTACCGCCAATGTAGTTAATTGAAATAGATTTGACCACATTGGAACCTCATGTCAATGGACCCTTCACACCTGATCTTGCACATCCTATTTCAAAACTAGGAAACAATGCCAAGAAAAATGATTGGCCAGTGGAAATCAAAGTTGGTTAGTTACTTATATTAGTGATAGCTTATCAATTTATTTTGTAACAATTATTAAAAGAGAAAATTTAAATTGTTTGAAATTCATGTATGCTCGTTTTTTTACTGACGATTTAAATTACTTTATTTACTATTAAAATACAAATATCCGTAATTACATTTAACATAACTGTTTTAGTCCCATCATATATTCAACTAATCCAGTTAATTTTATATTTCAAACTAAAAATTCAATTTTAATTACTAAATAGGTATGTCTGTCAAATCACTAGTTTTGTTCAGGTTGATGGATGATTATGGTTCTCCCTCATCTCATTAATTATCATTACCAACAAAATACGATATTATATTATTATTATTAGTATATAAATATATATTATATATATATATATTTATATATTCTACTATTGAAGACAGGGGAGTCAGGTTTATAAATGAGATATGGAGTGGTTAGCTAACATAGCAATTATTGTCTTAGATTTTTGTTGCAATTATATATTTTTTTATTTTCAGGTCTTATTGGAAGCTGTACCAATTCAAGTTATGAAGATATGTCGAGATGTGCTACCATTGCAAAAGAAGCTTTAGCTCACGGACGTAAATCAAAAATTCCATTTAATGTTACTCCTGGATCTGAACAAATTAGGGCAACAATTGAAAGAGATGGAATTGTATATAAGAATAAATTATATTATTTAATATTTATCAGTTGATATTTTAATTAAATTATTATTTAGGCTCAAATACTCAGAGAATTTGGTGGTACTGTATTAGCTAATGCGTGTGGTCCGTGTATTGGTCAATGGGATCGTAAAGACGTCAAAAAAGGTGAAAAGAATACCATTGTCAGTTCATACAACAGAAACTTTACTGGACGTAATGATGCCAATGCAGCAACTCATGCCTTTGTCACCTCTCCAGAACTAGTTACCGCTTTAGCCATTGAAGCTCGTTTGGACTTTGATCCCACAAAAGATTCAATTAAGGGAGCTGATGGTTAGTTATTAATAGAGCACATATTTGTATATTTATATGCATTTAAAACCAACTAAATATGTGCTAAAAAATCTTAAATATGCATAAATATAATATGTATTAAAATTTTAAAATTTGCATGAAAAATAAGAATTAGCAAAAAATATTTATTTTTTAAACATTTAATTATTAATACAATATTATATTGTAAACAATTACGTTACTCGACTATATATAATTATCTACTGTTTTCCATTTTTTTTCCTTTAAATAGTAAAATGTCCAAATATGCAAAACTATGCACTAAAAAAATTTCATTTTTTAAATTGTTGTCATAAAATAAATTTTGTGCTCACTTAGCTGATCAACCAGAATAAATATGCAAATGCATACAAATCCCAAATCCGCACTCTACTTATTAATATTATTATTGTGATTACAAACTTTAGTGACTAAAAATACTTTATAAAAACATTAAAGTGTACTCAAAATCTGGGATTTTAGAACATTGTAGACTATTTAAAATTTTTTTTTATTAATCTCGGAAAAATAACGATTATTTCCACCTTAATGAAACATAAATAAGGTCAGTATATATTCTTTATTATTATAACAATTTTCTTAAAATAAAATAGAAATAATATTTTATACGAACATAAATTACCCATTAAAATATTTGAATTTGGTGCCGGATTTCCTCCATTGTCTATCGCTATAATTATATTCATAATGTTATTTATTGTATTAATACAAAATTCCAAAGATCTTCATTTGAGAATCATTTCCATTATCTTAAGTTTAATGTCTTGATTACTGAATGATGCTATTTGAAGTAATTTCCATTTATAACATAATATTAATGTTTTATCTTTTATTATAGGTAAAGAATTTAAGTTAAGTAATCCATTTGGTGATGAATTACCCGCAAGAGGATTTGATCCAGGTCAAGATACTTACCAAGCTCCACCTGCTGATGGATCAGCTGTGAGTGTGGTAGTAGACCCAAAATCCAATCGTCTCCAATTATTAGAACCATTCAAAGTTTGGGACGGAAAAGATTTGGAAGATCTTACTATACTTATTAAAGTAAGTTTAAATAAATAATATACATATTATGATTTTATTTTTTAACTTAAGATTTTCTAATGTGTATACTCTTTAAATAGGTGAAAGGAAAATGTACTACTGATCACATTTCTGCAGCCGGCCCATGGTTGAAATACCGAGGTCATTTGGACAATATATCAAATAACATGTTCTTAACGTAAGTTATTATAACTTTGTTCTTATCATTATATATAAAATATAATTATTTTAGTGCAACCAATTCAGACAATAATGAAATGAATAAGGTAAAAAATCAATTTACTGGTGAATGGGGTGCAGTTCCGGACACAGCCAGAGCATACAAAGCTAAAGGTATTTCATGGGTAGTGTTTGGTGATGAAAACTATGGTGAAGGAAGTAGCAGAGAACATGCCGCTTTAGAACCACGTCATTTGGGAGGACGTGCGATCATTGTCAAATCTTTTGCCCGTATTCATGAAACAAATTTGAAAAAACAAGGAGTATTAGCCTTGACATTTGCCGACACTAAGGATTATGATAAAGTTCAACCAACTGATAAAGTGTCTTTGGTCGGACTTAACCAATTCACCCCTGGCAAGGTATAACTAAAGTTGATTTATTTAAAATTCATTCAGTTTTCCAGTACTAACTATAAATTTTATAGATCACATTTTTATTGAGTTATTCAATTAATATTTTTTTATTTATTCAGCCTTTGAAATGCATATTGCGCCATGCTGACGGAAGTAGTGATGAGATATTACTTAATCATACATTCAATGAACAACAAATACAATGGTTCAAGTCCGGTAGTGCATTAAACCGAATGAAGCAATTAGCCGCTGCTTCTAAATAAAATGTCGATTCATCCATATTAATTTGTATTATCTATTTATATTTAATTCATTGTTGATATTTTAAATTGAAACAAAAAATAATTTCATGTAAAAAAATAACTGTTTTTAGTCAAATATTTTTTAGGCAACAAAATCATTGGATTTAGATCCATTGCTACTATTGTTTTATATATTATAATTGTTAATAAATTAAATATATCAATTTTGATAGTTTTAAATATGTTGATTATTATTGTCTATTGTAATTTTTCAATTTAGTATTATAAAACTTAAGATAATAAAGTAGTCAAACAAAATAATCTATGATTAGACATTGTCTAGAAAATACATAAGGTTTATAAATCTTGTACACGTTATAATTTGCGTAGTCACACAAGGTTACTAGACCTTGGTATAATATATTATAATTTCCATGATTACATACAATAAAGATATTTCCTTTTAGTGAGACTTAAAATCATTATAATATTATCATTTAATACATTTAGATGTAAATAATTAGTTGGTATGTACATCGGTAGAGGGGGAGGGTATGACTATATATTATGGCGGCGAAGTTTCTCGTACAGTGTCAGACATTAGTGTATGAGCTCAACGCCGTGGAACTCTCGAGTGAACTTGACAGCAACAACGAAAAATGCTATGCTCTTAACTATGTTCCTAAAATATGGGCGATGACAATAATAATATTAATACTTCAGAACTAGTGAATAACGTAATTCGCACGATACTCACCAAATGTTTTCGTCCTGGTAGATGAACTTGACCTTTTCCATGGCCGTGCGAGGTTTCGGCTGAACAGCTTGGGTTGGTCTTCCAAACATTCTGTGCACTGGTTGTTCGGGACGAAAGCTGAGCTGTCGGGCAATGGGCTACGAAAGGAAGGCAGGAGATTGGCTATAGTTATACTTGTACCTATAGATCGCCAATTATTAATTATTGTCGATCAGCTGAATGTCTCAATATCGATTTACACAAGTAAATCTTTAAATCTGAACGGAGAATGAGGGTCAAACTGATTAAATTCTGAATTTTAATCAATGTTGGAAGTTGTGAATGAACCACGATGTTATCTGTTATCTCATGGCAGCGTTACCAACCTATTAAAATAGTCACATTCTTCAAAAATCTACTATTGGAATAGCAGACTTTATTCTGTAAGACCGCGGGACTAGTGGACTACATAGTCAGCCAAAAACCTTTAAAAACTTTAAAATTCAAATGCTTTAATTTGTGCATTTTTGAGCCACTGAAGGTTGTTCCTAATAGATATTTTATATCTAGTAATTATATGTCAGTATAAAGGCAGTTTGGAAATAAACTAGTCTGGATTTATCATTTTAAAACTAACTTTTTATATGATAATAAAAGCAATTATGGGCTACGGATTATTTAATATTTGAAACGATGTGGATTAAAAAAAATAATAAGTTCACTTTGATTTGATCTTTTATAGTTCGTGATCAAAATAAATCTATAAAAAAGACAATGATCCTTTTAACAATTGATACTTCAATACTTCGATGTTTATTAATTATTGTAGGATTAACAAATTGAAAAAAGACTTGAAAAGTTGAAAGTTTAGAATTCCTTATTAAGTAACTCTATAATAATATACATAATACAATTAATATTCAATTTTACCGAATGAACTACAGTGCAGGTGATATTTACATTTTCAATAATGAGGAAGGGCCTGAGGGGGAAAAACTTTAAAAGTCATGAGTAATGTATGGTATGTAGGTAGTAGGTACCTATACTGCATAGATAACCGAAAAAACCAATCGATTCATTCGCAAACTTCATTCCACTTAATTTTAATTTTATCTTAAAACAATTACTCCTATTTTAGATAATTTTACAAGTATATAATATCTAATAGGTAAAATAGTCCAATTATATTGCAAAAAATACGTTGAAAGCTAAATAAATACAACATACTAATAGGCAAGGTACCTTAGCAACGTTATTTTAGATTTTTACATAGAGCAGAGAGGTCGAACAAATTAATAAATTATGATGTAACTAGAGACCTTTATAGTGCCTTAGTTATACTATTGTTTTGTGGTTATATACAACTACTAAAGTGATAATGAAAAAAAATAATACAAATATTAAAATACTATTAAAGGTTTTTTTTTATAAATTTAATAGTAGTTGTTTAGCATTTAGTTAGTTTTTTAGAATTGTTAAATGTTAAACATACAGATTTTTATAAATGTGTGTACTTTATTCCTATATACCTATATTGTCCTATATTTGATAAATAGCTTATAAATTAATATTAATATCCTCGTCATTCCATTCTATAGATTAAGAAGCATGGATACATAATAATAGGCACAGATATGTTTTCCCACTAATTCCTGGTTGTATAAACCTAAAAAAAAGGCAGGTACCTACTATTTTAAATGCTTTATTGTTATAACATCATTATATAGAGGGGTTTGTGGGCATGGCAGTAATCTACAGCTGATTACGAACGCGGATTCAATATATATATAATACTAATTATAATAAATTTGAAAAATTTAATAAACTACCTATTCGTTTTAAATGTGTCGATATATTGCTTATAAAATCTATTTTTATAAGCATATTTTAATAATAAGCGCTTTGGCTAGAAAACATCGCTTAGCTAATAATATTCATTACTCAATTAAAAATGTATGTTTAAAAGCAATTATTGACATAAAATCAAACTCGAAGGAGTTTATATTAAATATTTTTCAATGAAATATTAAAATATATTTAGCTACTAAAAGTATAGAGAGGTATAGAGGTAAATCTAAAAACACTAATTACAGGGATAATAATTAAGTCATAAGAAGGTGTAATTTATTTGGTCATGAATAAATGATGGTCAAGTGGGTTATGATTTTGACCACTATAATATGCAAGAATGTACATAAACAGCGGAGGCACCACTATTTATAAAAATTAATCAGGGCAATGTCCCTGTAGTATTTTGTCAGTTAATTTAATTACTTAATTAGAAACCATATTTTTAATTTATAGTTGTTTAATTTTATTCAAAAAACTACTAAATATTTTAAAATATGGAAAATAATAATTCAAAAATTTATTTTAAATATTTTCACAATTGCAGTGATCAAAAAAAAAAAACATACATAGATATATCAATTGAAAATGAGATACAAGTATAATATAATAATAGTAATAACTTCTATACATTTTAGTAGTATAATTAGCCAGTTAAGTATTCTCATAATTCAATATTTTAATGAAAATTTTAGTTTCTTAAAATATAAATAGGTAGATAGGCATTATCAAAGCTCATGTCGATGTATAATGTACAAAATACCTATTTCAAAACTACAGTGGATAATGTAGTTTTTTTTCTAGACCACAGTAGTAAATAAAAGTATTCGACACTCGTAATAATTTAATTATGTTAAGGATTCAATACATACATTTCTGATGGATTATTTCATACTGTATAATGTAGTATACTTTATAATATAAAGAATTATTCACCAAGTATGTTTTCAACCCTAATTTTACTTAAATAATAGATTTATTTAAATTTTTATTGTTGTAATTTTTAAATATTCTTAAGTAATTTGAAATTATGAAATACTTTTTTATGAAATTTAAGGATTGTTTTTTACCCACTCCTGTGATTACGTATAATTTTTTTGTATTTCAAATAATTATGAGAATTTATCGCAGCTTCATTGCAAATTATTAAGGAGTCGATTTTGTTGAAAATGACGATGCATATAATTCAAAATTCGAACAATTATTTTAATAAGTTTTTATTTAAAATTTAGATAAAAAAAAAAAAAAGTGCAAGAAACCTATCTATGTAGGATGTAGCAGTACTTATTATAAAAAAAATAAATTAAATTAAAAAGTTGAAAAAATATGTGTATCGTGTTTGTAAATCCGTAATAGTATACGGATAATTATCGTTTTGTGTGTGTATTAGATATTTAGATGTAAATACGTGATATTAATTATTTAATTTTAATATTTTTAAAAATATTTTTTTAGTGACATTAATATTAATTAGGTACTATTATTCATTATTTCTAAATTTGTAGGATCGGACGTTCGGTTTCGATTACGACGCTTACGGTTATGGCTGCACTGTATTTTGTTTTGCTTTATAGTTTTATCATTGTTTGCCTCCGTCTATGATTGTCAATCGTCTTGTTACTTGTTAGCGATTGCTGCAGCGGTTGGCGCTGTTTTCTCGTTTGTATTGTCAATTACTAGTTAGTCTCATCTCTCACAGAAAAGATAATGAGTTATTACTACTGTCTTCTATTAATTAGTAGGTAGTACTACTCTTACTGCGTAGGTGCAATATAATACATTGTGATTTGCGTTTGTCGTTTTTGTATGAAGAATTAAGTAGTTTCATTTTCCTCGTTTTCCGTGTTGCGGTCTCGACTTGGGTAGATCGCGATTTTCTACAAGCGACATATAACCAGAAAACAAATATTTATTCAAGTTATTAATTTTATTCCTCTGAAATTGATTTGGTTGACCGCTAACGATTCAATATGAATCCAGAAAAATTAATTGACGAGGTACGGTCTTTAAACCAGAGATTAGATGCTATGACCAAGGCACTTTGCTCGTTGGACCAAAAGATAGACAATATCGCCATATCACAACGGATTGGAGATGAAACAATGAGAAAATCTGCCAATTCCATTACTATTATCATCAGGCTTTTGGCTGTACGTATTATTTTTTATTATAAAATTTTATTATAAATGGCTAGAAAGTTAAGTGTTTCACTTATAGATTACAGTAAATCACTAACAGTGATTAATCTTATAATGATAGTCACAGCTATTTTTAAAACATTTATGATATTGTTCTTATTTTTGTTTTAGGGCTTACGTAAGTTGTCCAGTACAGAGTTACGAAATACCCTAATCGAATCAGATGCTCTTTTAAATACTGTACATCCTATTCCTACTACAGACCAAAATGCTGATCAAATTCCTGTGACTAATGATCGGTTAAAAACCATATTAAAAGAGGTATTTGATGTACTCAATTCATTGCCGAGTGCTGATGAATCTGTGAATCAATCAACTTCTACGATATCATCATCCAATAATACTGCAATTAATAAAATCAAAGAAGAAGAGAAAATACAATTTTGGAGAAAATATAAAAATAAATACAATTATATTGAGAAAATTAGGTGTAAGTTGCCTCCTTTGGAAGACCCTGCCAGGGAACCGGAATCTCAACAAAATTCTATAATTAATATTGCTCAAAATAACATAAATGGCATTGCACAACATGATTTAAATGACAGCACACAAAATGATTTAAATGATAATACACAAGATGATGTAAACGAAAGAACTTTAAGTGATGTAAATGGCAAATTTACTATACAAGACATTATACAAAACAAAGCTGTATATGAAATTTTAAAAAGTAGGCTTAAAAATTCACCATATGATGACCCATCATTTTTCAAAAATAATGTTAGAGCCACTCAACTTAATATACAACTGGCAAATGGTGATTCTGTAGTTAAACCAATGAGTTGTGTAGCACCTCTAGTAGTACTAAAGAAATGTGATGATATGTGTCCACTTCCAGCACAAATTATAAAAACGTGTGTATTTAGCTATTTATGTATAATATTTTATTTATTAAGTTGTCATAATTTTATATTTTAGATTGGGTGAACATTCTAAAAGTACTCCGAATAAGGATACTAACAAAATAAAAGTAAACAATTCTAATCGTAATAATACAAGAGCAAAATTAAACAAAAGAGAAACTAGAGCTAATACAGCCAAGGATAAAACAAACGGGTATGTTTTTTCTATGTTCTTAATGATGCATTTAAATATATATATATTTTTTCAACTTGATATACAGTTATTAAATTAAAAAGATACTATTATGTTTTAGGACTTTTGATTTTCAATATTTTAAAATTTTAAATTATGAATACAAAAATAATGGTTTAGATTGTTTAGGTACTTACTTAATAAATATTTTAATGTTATTCCATAAAATATAACACTTATTTATAAATATCTTAATTGATATATTTAATAATTTTTTTGTTCACTATATTATATTATAAATGTTCATCATTAATTTATTATCAATGAACAATTATGAATATTTAATCAACTAAGAATAACAATAATTAAAATAGTAGACACTTGTAGTTGATAGCCAATAGTTTGGCTGTATGAAATACACTGTACCAACATTGGTAAAATTTATATTTCAACAAAAATATAAATTTTGACCTATCATTGGTTATAATTTTTTTGTTACTTTAAACAATTATTATTAATATAGCTGATATTTCATTTCTATAATGTTACTTGACAGTGTTAACTAATGTTATTAATTATCAAAATTATAACTAAATTAATAATATATTTATGTTGTTATTATTTTTTAGTTCTAAAACTAATGTTGAAACTACTTCTAAAAAGCGAAGTTTGGCAATTAAAAATAGTAAAAATGAACCATCCAAAAGAAGAAGAAATTAAAACTACCTATTAATATCCCAATTATATCCATTAATATTTGTATAGTATTTATTCATTTTTAAAACCAAATTTGTATTCTTTATGTAATTGAAAATATGAAACAAGTATAGTAATATTATTTATATTAAATTGTATTATATGAACTACACTACTAATCAATGAATTTCATTATTATATAATATTTAATGGTTATTTTAAATGTTTTTTCACTTATTAATGTATAAAATCTTGATTTCATTATAATTATTCAATACGCTTAATTTATGTGATACAAATTTATATATGAATTTAAAAGAATTATGCAAAGCCATGGGAGAGGTTTAAAAGTTTACTCCAACATTTTTCAGATTATTCAGAAAATTTAACATCATATTTTTTTTTTAATATTTCCATTCCCTCCAGAAAACTTGTCTTAATAACCTTGTGTTTGTATTATTATTTTTTAAAGTAATAAGTTTCAACACGTTCAGATATGTTGTAACTAATGATAGGTAATACATTTTTGTTTGTATAACTTAAGTGAAATGTATAGTCTATATCTACATGTTTTGTGTGAATAAATGGAAATATAAATTTTGAATTGAATGCATTTTTAAGCATTTTAAAATCTTAGTGATACATATAAATGTCAAACTATGATTTTTTTTGTGTGAACAAAGTAAATTTTAATGTATTTGCCAACTTCTAGCTTTGTTAATATGTTTTTATTTTATTTATGTCCATATTTATTTGTTAAGTGTATTAAATAATAATATATTACATGCATAACTAAAATGTATTGTTCTGTATGCTGATTGTTAATTATATTTAAATAATTATTAGTTACTTTAATTGTTGTTATAATAAATTAAGTATAAGTAAATGTCAGGTGTCCAACCAATGTTGGTTATGGAAATTACATTTGGCTCTTTTATGGTTAATTTAATTAATCAAGCTACAGTTAAAGTTTGGGCTTTGTTTAAGATAATATTTTATGTTTTTATTTAGAATTGATATTTCTACAAAACTACTGTGCATTTTTTTCTCAATAAAGTACCTGATATGGCTTCTGCTATAAAAACTTATTTTTTTATTTTTAGCTGGAATAATGAAATTATTTTAAATATTTAAATTGTACAGAATATAAAAGGAAATAAGTCAATTTAAATTATCTGAGTATTTAATTTTTTATATATTTTCTTGATTCAAATTATTTGTGAGCAATTATTATTATAGAGTTTCATTATCATTATTATATTATACATTTTTTTGATTTATTTTATTTGCTTGTGCAATGTTATCTTTTATTACACAAAAAAAATTCTAAAAAGATTTATTATATATTTATATTAATTTATTCTACTTATTCTCTGAATCATGTTTAAAAAAATTCTGATTAATTATTATATTATTCAATGCACAAGATAACTATATTAAAAACCATATTTATAACGGTTCTGCAACACCTTGGTATTTATATTATAGCTTTCTGCAGTGTATCACAAAAGTATCGTGCCATCCTAAAAATATTTTTCAGTGAAATTGTAACACGTTAATATACTTATTTAAATGCTATTTTTTCGACAATTATTTATTACGATTTAAATTCAAGGGCATGGATTTGGATATTCAATAACTTAACCCATAATATATAGGTTATTATATATATAGGTATATTGATAAACCACGGAGACAATTAGGGCGATACAGGTGTTTTGGGACAACTGTATAGTATTAATAATATTATCATAATATTATAATATCCAGAAATACAGGTAATAACTAATAATTACAGTAGTCAGTACCCATTTATTGGACTAGCTTTTGATCTCGATACCAGAGTATTTGAGTCTATTAACCAAATAAGTAAAAATGAAAAAATGCATTGTGATACAAAAATGAAATTTGTCCATGTAGTAATATATTCATTATTATGTATTTCAAATAGGTATATGAAAATATACATGCGTGGTCCTTTTTTTGTCGATGGTAGGCCGTATAATATTGAGCGTGAATAGGGAAGCCGATTCGAGAGAATGAATAGAGAATCCCTAACCAGGATAATAGAGAATCGAAGACGCGAAGTGGGTAGGACGAGGAGGAAATCCAGTAGAATCGGGCTTTGGCTATTTCTGGTCCCGTGGTCCAGATACTATAACAAGCGAACCATCCAATTAGCAAAAAACTGCATTTTTATAACTTATATTTATATGCCTACTAAAATAAATGTGGGTCAAAGGACATTGTACTTATGAGTATAATCGAATTGAAGGTCGAACTGATAATTGTTGAACTTGTAATTTTGTATTTATAATTTAATTAATAATGCCGCTATAGACGATACGGAGAGAAGTATACTGTACACGCGGTATTGATAATAAAAAAAAGTAGACGACACCCCTCTACCCCGGAAATAATTAACCAATAATAAATCTATGCCCGTAAACGCGGCTGTAGTAGGCATACGGCAGACATCAGCAGTCGATAAAGCTTTGCAGTGTTATTAATTCGGCGAAAATAATAAAAAAAAAAAAATATCTAGTTAGCACCATAGGCATGCGCACAAAGGTGTGCCAGGTGTGCACGCCTCGCAAGGCGGCAGGCTGTAGCTTTTTGTACAAAACGGCGAAATTAATTTGTGCAAGCACTTTTTATGGTTAGGTTTAAGCTATAAATATGCACTAACTCGTTCAATTTTCAGTGGGTTACCATTGTCCGTTACCTGTCCGTTTATTAATTGTTTGATGTAACTTAATTTAAGGTAAATATTATTAACACGGACCGAGGTCTTGGGCATTATACGTTCGTTTTTATCTTAATCCGTCCGCGATTATTCCTAATCACAATTATTTTTAATTATCTTTAGAAAGGGTTTATGGATTTTTTTTTTTTATTGTTAATTTATAGTTTATTTACATAATATTAGTGTATTACCTATGCCGGCTATACCCATTACTTATAGTCACTGTATTTAATGTCTTATGAATTTGAAAATAAATCAAGATTAGTGATTTAATCAAGTAAATCAATATCGGCATTCTTTAGTTATTCATTATAAACAGATAGGTATTTGACAATGAATTCAAATATTAGCGATTTATTATAGTGCACTTGGTTTCTTGGCCAAGTAACCCTTATAGACCTTATTCGTCCGTCATTTTTTCCAACCATCCGGCACTAATATTAATATTTGAAAGTATTTTTTTTTTTTAATGGTTACGTATTTGTTGCGAATGTATTGTCATGTATAATTTTGTATAATATTGTTTTCCGCATAAGCACCTATCCATAATAACCGATATGACTTTAAAAAAAAAAAAATAACATCGAAAGCTTTTAGAAGGATTGATTATGGTTTAGTATTATTAATATTATTTTTATTATGATTATGGTGAGTACTGTCTATCAGTGTGGTATTTTTGGTGGGAGGGGGTAGATACCAGTGGATTTACTTTTTAAAAACGCTACTGTTATTCAAATTTAAAATTATAATATTTTTAACTTCTGTGGTTCCTATAATTTAATGAATGCATAACATTATAATGAGTGTGCAATATATATATATATATTTTAGTGATTATAATTAGTAATTTACAAAATATGCACTAAGTAAAATAATATTCAAGTATTATGCTTCAAATAAAAATTAATTTTTGAAAATTGTAGTATAGTTGTAACAAATTAGAACTAATAATGATATTGATGGCGGTGGAGGGGCAAAATTATAATCTTGTTACAACTGTAATGTTAGAGTACAATTACCTCCCTTACGTCCCGGATTACGTCTTTTAATCTGATATTTAAGGTTTTTTTTTTTTTTTTTTATTCCTAAATCGGTTTATCGTTTTATCGCTTTATCGCTTTATATTATAATATATTATGAAGTTCAATAAATATTCAAAAAGCAATTCGAATAGGTTTTAAAAACAGTTTCAGGCTCCACAAAATACTATAATATGGTGTAATGTATTATAAATATCTCTTTCAAGTTGCGATATTATTTATATTTCTTTATCATTAGCTATATTATCATTTATCATATATAATGTATTATTACACGAGTATTGTTTAAATTAACAACCTAAGTCGTTTTGCGTGATTATATACGCTTTTGAAGATTATAGGTCACACCTATAACAAGTAATACATTACATTATCTATAAAAGAAAAAATAATATTATTAATAGGTATACCTTACTACATCACGAGTACCTACTTAGATATATTAAAACTATACAATGCATAAAGCTATAGTTGAATTGAAATAAAGTGTGTATAATATTATACTGAGATTATATAGCTATCATTTATATATATATATATATATATCATGTGTGTGTGTGTGTGTGTGTGTGTGTGTGTGTGTGTGTGTGTGTGTGCATATCGTACCTATATTTATATATATATATTTAAGAAATCACGTAGGAAAAAGGGGAATTTTCAAGTTTGTGTTTTGTTTTAAATGTTAATAATAGTATTATAATTATCTACTAATTACTTAAATAGGTAACATGATTAAAAGCTAATACAAAAAATAAAACACGTCCAATTGTTTTTACACGGATCTATATCATTGGTATCAATGCGCGGTAATTCTTAAATAGTAAATATAATATTTAGGTATTTTAGGCATGCACCTACGAATTACAATACATACATGATACATTGCATTATGATGCATTATAATTATAGTATTTGTAAACTTCTGTATTGTAATGTATGTTGTACATATGCAGTCATAATATTATGTGTTAACTACTAATTACTATATGGACTTCATACCTCAATATTAAGGAATCTGAGGAGTCTGCAGTATAGAATAGAATATATAGGTAGTTTAAAGTGGTAGACCTCATTGGAATTTTTTGTTTCCCGACACTTTGAATCAATAAATTAACATTATTCTCATAATTAGTGGCCTAATATAGGTCTTGTTATTACTTGTTTTTGTTTTGTGGCAGGTAATATATAGGCTGCATCCGAGTTGGGTCCCAAATTTAAAATTACTACACTAGTTGGGTCCCGAATTATTTTAGGTATTACACTAGTTTCTGGATATTTTTTGGTAATTACTACACTATACTAACATTTTTCTTCTCATTTTAATAGACTTAGGACTGTCTATGATCTATTTAAACCATAGCACCACATTTTTTTAAAATTGTGTAATTTATATAACATTTTTATATAGTAGTATTGGAAAGTTGTTAGTATTTAGTATAGTATAATAAAGATATTATATAATAATATTAATACAATTTTATTAAATTGAAAAGTAAATGAAAATTACCAACACAAAAATGATTATTTTTATTTATACTATATAATATGTTTAATATATTTTTAATTACTTATATTTGCAAAAAATTCTAATAATTTATATTTTTATGGAAAAGAAACTAAAAACAAAAAAAAACGGTAAAAAACATTTTTAACCATACCTGTAGTTTAAATAGATCATAGACAGTCCTAAGTCTGTCAAAATGGGAAGGAAAATTTGTGTAGTACTTACCAAAAAATATTTAGTAATACCTAAAATAATTCAGGACCCAACTGTGTAGTACCTATAAAAATCTGGGACCCAACTAGTACACTACCTACGATTAGCCACTTATACTAATACTAATACCCAACTGGGATGCGTCGAATATATACTATAAAAGATGTATAAAACGGCCTAATATTGACAAAATAGGTAATAATAATTATTACCTACTGAATTCGACGTAAGCCGATAAACTAGTCTAGTAGATCATAAAATAATAATTTATATTCATAAATACAATATGAAATAATAAACACTATTTTTTTCAAACATTTTTATGATAAAATATCAATAACATTTTTATTAATGTTTTATGCTTTTATTTTATATACATATGGTGATTCACAGCATGCTCACCTCTCCAGTACTTATAAATTTAATAATGTAAGAATTCAATATTTGAATTTTGGAATTTTCAAGTGTTATGTTTTTGATATGGTTCATATTTTTAAATAATTACCAACTTGGCTTTTTTACTATTTTAAAAGTACTAATCATCTGATGATATGAGACATTTCACCACATTTTTTTTACTGTACATTTGTGAAAATGTATTGTTTGTAATTTTTTAGGACAGCGAGTGTATTATACGCATATATTAATTCGTGTCGTACGTTAAGATTACCACTTCGTACTTATAATAAATTACCATAATAATGTTTAGGTACTTATCACTTATGTTGCTATACAGCTATACTTATTTATTTGTAATTTAATGAATTTTTTGAGTAAACATATAGATATTTTTTAAAATATAAACTACCTAGTATATATAATTAATTTAATTACATTTTACACATTTGCACATGAGTACTTAATATTTTTTGTGATAAATTGAATTCACATGTGAATTGTGTGTGTGAATAATATACATAATATGATATTTTTTTTTATAATAAAATACTAAGAATGTACATACTGTACTCAACTTTTGTTTATGCAGTAGTTAATTTTTTAATAAATCATTTTATCTAAAATATAAATGTATAGCTAAGTATCTATAGTATCTTATGTCACTTTTTTTTGTGGTATCATCTCATGGGGGTGAACAATACTTACCCCCAATATCTTATTTCACTAATAAGAATCATTAAAGTTTGTTATAAAAAATAAGTTATGTGTTTGCGGCTTATAATTTTTTGGGGGTATTAAGAATGCAAACATTATTATATATATATATGTATATACAGATCCTCTTAAACACAGTAAATAAAATGATTACATTTTGATTCTAAAAGCTTGTAAAAAATAATAATATTAATTTAATTGTTTTCATATTTATAAAATTTATTTAAAACAATAAGGTTGTATACATATAAATGATCTTTTCCAGCTATCGTTAAAAACATTTTTCAATAGTTTTTTTTTATTAATGTCATGATCAAAGTACTGTGGCCCCTCAACTTGGACGTATCTTGGGGTCCCCAGTGTAAATACGTCACTGATTATAAACACATAGATTGTGAATTACAAATAGTGAATTCAAACAAAAATAAATGAAAAAGGGGGAAAGTAGGTAACGGTTCGGTACCTCTACTATAGGTGTAAGCGTACTTCTTCATTGAGTAAGTCACTGTAATGTATGAGTTAAATTTGAATTAAATGATAATATAATACATGAAAAATGGTTCTTAGTTAAGATATGGTTTGCAGCTTATATTATTAAGTATATTTATAATATATAAAGCTATCATAGTAATTTATTTTACTATTAGTTATACCTACTGTAGTCTGTAGATTGAATTAATTTTTCCAAAATTTATTTTATTACGTTATTAATAATATTTAATTATTAAAATAGTATATCATATATTATTTATTTTTTTGTTAAATTTTATTTTTACCGGTTATCTTGAAAAGTATAGAGAATTTTTTAACCATTCAACAGGATCAACTAGATTCATTTTTCTAACAGAAAATTGTAGCATATTTTCAAACTTTCGTCTCATTTTCTATGTTATAAATATTTTACTAAACAATTTAATTTTAAAAGTTCACGATATGATATCCTTAGATAGTTTATAAAATAATTTTACAAACTTAATTTAAAAAAAATTTTATTTTTTTTTAAATTGTACATAGTCATTACTCATTAGTTATTACTTATTATTAATATTTTATTAAGTAGGCAACTATGGATTAGCATCGATGCTATCAGGTATGTGTTGCACAGAGATGTAGTCGTAATTTTTGTAGTAAGTATACCTAAGTTCTAAGTGGCTGTTTAAATAGGCTTGTTAGTTCAAAAGGGGGTTTTCTATGTTTGTTCCCAATGTACTACATAATTATTATTTTCATATTTATAATACCATAGGTAGACTATATTACTACTCTGCCCTACAATTATAATCTTAGAAATATATTATTATTTTAATTTTTATGATTATATTATTTATGATACTTAGAAATAAATAGGTAATATTCTTTAAGCTTTGATAAAATAGTCATATAAGTATTTAAGTTTAAGTTATACAAATTAATAATTAATAAAACAAGAAATAGGATTATAAGAAAATATTATTATATATAAAATAAAATATTTCTCATTTTCTTTGAAACTGCTGTTGATGTACTAATTTTTTTAATTGATTTATCGAAGAGATGCATTCATATACTCGCGTATCATATACTATTCTACATTTCTATAAATATACGCACTAAAACAGAAAAATAAAGATGTGTGTATAAGTGTAGGTACTCCGCATACCCGCGTATACGCTCCACTACACTATTACACCATTAGTATTACGGTAACAGGCCTCAATGGCATTTGAAAAGAAAAAGTACGTGGACTATGTGATTATAATACGAAAATGATTAGAAAAAATATATTAAATTTTTGTATAAACTTATAATTGGGCCTGTCTTGAATTGTTTGACTTTCAGTATGCCACTTCAGTGAATATTTGTAGATACTTAAAATTTTCAACTTAGTTTTAATAACCTATACAAGGTTCTTTATAAGTTATTATTATAGCTATTCAAAAATAAAATTAAAGATACATTGTCATAATTTTTTTTATAAGTATTTTAAGTTAATGAAATTTTAACGAAATTCGTTATAATTATGGAGATCAACAAATTATTTTATAGTTAAATATTCATAATATTTTAACTTTCATACTTATGGCATGAACATATAATAAAAGGTTATTCTTAGGAAGATATTACATAATTTATATTTTCTTTGTTTGTAGTCATTGCACATTTGCACTGCATAAACTATGATATCAATTAGTATAAACGAATTTACCGGGACAACAATGTAGGTACTCGTATTATTATAAGGTGTATCGCGCATACCTATATTAACATATTATAATATGTATATTAATGTAGTTATTTGTTGTGTTATAATCAAATCAATTTTGAAAAAGAAATGTTTTTTTTTTTGTAAAACGTGCTTTTGTGTTACATTTATTTGATAATAACTGCAGTAGTATATACATTATACATTATGCCTAATTGTAGTAATGCCGGTGGTAGTCAACAGTCATGGCTAATTTAGAACAGTTATCTAGTTCTATTTTGATTTATCGGGTTATGCATTAAAATACATCTACTTTATGTGTATATTAATAATTGTTGAGCTATAATAGTTAAGTGCTAGTAGTTAATAAAAAAAAAAGTAAAAATGCTCCCATTGATAGAATATAATATATTATTAAGCTTAAATAAAAAAATAGGTTTGTAACGAAAACAGATCTAAAATTATTATAAAAGTTGAAATTATACGATCACCACTTTTCGAGTCATTGTAATTTAAGATTATGATGAAGTCAAAAGTCACAACATAATTTGAAGAATAATTCAATTGTCTACATATTAGGTACAGTTTTCGATTACTGGTTTCTTTTGAGTTATGATAAAGTTTTTAAAAAAAATATTAAAGAATTAACTTATTTAATAACTAAAAAATCGAGAAGGTGTATGAAATATTTAACCGTTAAAAACCTGTGTACTAGGCAAACAATAATAAATAAGAATAGTATACAGGATTTTAACACTGTTGAAAACTAGTGGCATCATTTCACATTTAGGGGATATAATATATGAATTAAGTATATGCATTTACACCGTGTAAATTAATAATTATGTGTATTATTTTTAATTTTCATAATTTTATTGCGTGAAAATACATTCATTAATTCGCAAGTACTTATTAATGTGCCTGGAAAAATATCAATACTGCTTTCCTCCTAGAAAAATGTATTACAATAGCGATGATACTATATTCAAGGAGATATTATACAATGCATAATATATTATTATATCACTATTATATATCGAACATAAAATGCGAAAACTACTTTATTTTTTTTAATGTCTTCATCGCGATTATAATATTATTATGGATAATTAAATAATTTATCAATTAAATTCACGTATATTATATTATTATGGTCATTCAGCAATATACATTATTATTACATTATCGTCGTCCGATAAGGGGGCGAAGTGCGTGTATAATAATATTATATTCTTATCGACTAGTGTGCCGTATAAAACACGTCGGATCATCGTTATTGCAGCAGCTCGTTATAGTATATAATATGCAACAGAATAAATGGGCACCTATTATAATATATACATATAACATAATATGACGAGCGGCGCCGCGCCTCGGGAATGCGTATTATCAGATTTTGTACTCTAGTCTCTGCAGACATAGAGCTATATTTTACCTATATACAATACACGTAAGCATCTCGCAAGTTGAAAAAAAAAACCGGATATTTCAAAAAAGATAAAAACGCTAGGCCTACTTGTATAACACAGGTAATATTATACAGGTATATCTACATACGCGCAGTGTTGAGTAACTATCACTGCGGGCGGCGATGTGGTTGGTTGGATTTTGATTTCGAACATAGTAGGTATCTATTTTAATGTTATGATTTATTTTTGTTTAAGCCCGTGAATATTTGGACGAAGACTTAGGGCTGATACGATGAAAAATAATCTCGCACAAAAAACGTTTAATAGTATAAAAAATTATAATATTATCAATACGCGTCGTTAATATAAAATTAAAAATAATACTAATGTAGGAAGTCGGTAGGTTGTATATACTACACATATCATATACGTATATAATATGTGTATAATATTGCTGTTTATTATATTGTACAATTATAACTGATGAAATGGTTTCCTTCTCCTTCTTAATATACAGTGACCGTTATATGTAAACAGTATAATATATTCGCTTAGCACTTTAGCAGCTATCGCTTTTCACGTTGATATATTTATCGCACATTTACACAAAAGTATACCGATATATTTAGCTGTCATATAATCTGAAAACGGATTTGATTCATCACAATGTCCATTGTCCAGCTAAAACTTTCTGACATATTTCCATTTTTTGACCACAGTTAACACTTAGAATCGAGTCAAACGATGTGGTAGATATAGAGACTTAGTAAAATCATTGTTTTCGATATGATTTACCAGTTATTATGTGTTGTCTTCGGCATCTCCGTCTACGTATAACATATGACTAATCTATGTTCAGCAAAACTAATAATGCTATAATGTGCTTTATAATATTAGATTGATTTAACGTATTATCAATCTTAAAGGTAAGAAGATATTATCTGTGTTGAATTTTTGAATTTTGAATTTACGTGAGTTATGAATAATATGTAAAATATTTCGATTTTAGAATGCTCATAACTCTCGTAAAAATTAAAATATTAAAATATCATAAAAATAAAAATTCAAAAATAAAAAAATGTTGAAATGAATGTTGTTAGCTTTAACTATGAAATTATTGTTAATATCGCAAGAGAATTCACTTTAATATTGAAGCTAATAGCATAAAATGTCGGTTTTACGCAAATTTGATATGTTGTATCTACGTTTATAACACATACATATATAGTTACGGATACAACACACGTATCTTCTCAACGGGCGTCGTTACCTATTCGTATTATAACGAAAATTTTATTATTATTATGTCATGCGTTAAATTATTGATACTGTATATATATACTTTAGCATGTGTGTTTGATTCAACATAATACTGTTATCAGGACTTTGGAACACCGATGGCTCGTTGCCTCCTCTTGCCTGTACGCCATTGCCATCGTCGTAACTACTTACAGACATAATATTACACGCATGCATCAACGCATGCACTCAGTTGGTTATGGCCAGTCACCAGGGAAACAGACGGCGCACAAAACGGTCCGATTTGAAACAATAACATAATCTTAATAATAATATTAATTCATAAGCCGCATTAAGTATTACTAGTGAATTTCTCATCAAATCGGTTCTTTGCGAAAATTGTATATATTATATATATATATATATATTTACGTAGCCGTTATATATAATTACATATATAAACGTCGTTTGTTGTTATTCTCTATAATATTATTTAACCGTTTTGGCGTTTTGCATTTCACTGACCGCTCCGCACGTCTGTAATAAGTTTAAACTTAATACGTTTTCCAAAAGAATATAACCTTTCTACATCGCCTTTTCATTAACATAATATACATAATTGTACGTAAAAATACTAGAAAATGGCGTCAGCTTCTACCACGTTGGTGATCTTTGGATTTTCTTTGATTTGGTCTACATGCTCAGCTGATCCGATCGCGATGGATAACTGCTGGCGGAAAGTGTGGTCTCTGACGCCCTCGTGTACCGAAATGGACAGTTCTTCAGGCAGTCCAAGGCTGTGCGTTTTTCAGTCAAAAGTGAGTCTATTTATATTTAATTTATTATATTTTAAATTTATTTTTCAAAAATCGGCATTAAGCGGTACTGTGAATAACCTTAGGTAGTTAGTACTTATTATAAAAAATCATCTAACAAGTCCCTAAGACAAATATTGGCTATTTCTGAATGGAAATTGTTAGTTAGTTTCTGCATATACAATTGAAAACTGTACAAGACGTATTATGGTAGTGCACATTTAAATGCTTAATTTATTTTTAAAATTTTTATTTATTAGAAAATATTTTTAACTTTATTGATTTCACGTGTATTACAATCATTTGAGTAACTACATGTATACATTTTAAAGTTTCAATTAATATATCAAATTAGTAATGTTTTATTGATTCTCAGTGTACGGTTTTAAATATTTATACTATATTAGAATGCAAACAAAATAATATATTACTATAAAGTAATTATTGACCTTTTGAAGTTTATGTATTATATATTCTAATAATAGCAAAGTTACATTATTTTAGTTGTATTTAGTTTATACTCAATAACTTTTTTGTTGTTCTAAATCTATAACGATGTATAATATACTAGAATTCTACATTTAAAACTAATTTTTTTTTTCAAATAGATAGAGGCTATTATATTATTAGGTATATTGTATACTTGTATACAGCTGATAGATAAGAATTATTGTCTCAATTATTATAATTTTAATTATGTAGGTATATAACATTAGGATTATTAGGTATTAATTATTATTTATTATAATCGAACTATTATAGAAAATGTCATTGTATATTATCGTAATCGAGTTCGATTAAGTTTATAAACGTAAGTAACTAAGTAAGGAATATCGTAATGTAATACCTCTGAAGTATTTCAGCAGGGTAAATATTTATATTTACTGCAATGATTTTTCAATAATATGTTCTTTGTATTTCATTGAAATGTCTTATATTTATAGGTACAACCTACCTGTCCAGATTCTGGAGTAAAGATATGTTGAATGTTTTAGTTAAACGGCAAAGCATGTCCTTACTGACTGCTGAAAATTTAACCAAAACAACCTTAGTACCCAGAAACTCGGTATAGTTTTATGTCTCAGGCTGAGTATCATAATGTTTCACGAGTTTTTATAAGCATTTTGCATGGGAGATTCCTTAGATATTATAATTAATAAATAAATGATCTGGAAAAATATTGAGCATCATACATGATAATCAACACGAAATTGGCAAGTATACCTAACTAAAATATAAAGAATAATAATCGAAAATTTGACATGCATCACATATGAATATATAATACACAAGATGATAGTCAAATTGTTAAGATTAAAAAATACATATTATTTATTTCCTGTAAATACAATCTCAGAAATTCTGTTAATTCTGTACTGTGGTAAGGAGGAAATTTAAAATACTGTTATAAAATAATATGTGAGAATTTCATTCACCTGCATTTAATTGATAGATGATATTTATATATATATATATATATAATATTATGATAAAACAGTCCGTGTCACTGCGTGAAATTTAAATGGTAATATCGTATTTTATTTTAACACATTTAATATTGTATTGTGTATATTACACCTATAAGTATGATGACATAAGGTTATATTATTATATTTACGTACTTATACATTAAACATATACGAGTATTGTATAGCACGTGCAAATATATTGGATTATATACGATAAGTTGAGGTTTGTTCTTTCACTACTTCTCGATAGAAAAACAAAAGAGTATAGATTTAGAAAATATAATAATGCGTTTTATTGAAAACAAATATTATAACCAAATGTGTGAATTCAGTTAGGAGTTGAATTGTAAAAGTGACAAATACTGTAAAATTGTTTACTGAAAAATTCAAATTTAGTTTTGGAATTATTTATTTTATTATTTCCCATAAATGTATTCCAAACGTACACTTTGAAAAGTATATTACTTTTTTTTTTTTTAAATGAACTCGTCATTGTAAGTTGTTTTCATTAAAATTATCATGTCAAGTGTTTAACTTTAATATTATGATGAATTTATTGTTTGTATAAGATTGCTGGTTATCGGATGTCTGTAGGCCCACGTCCATTAGTAAATACACGATGTTTGAATTGGAAGTTATTCATATTTAGGTATTGTATGAATTAAAATAATTGTTACTGTCAATGAACATACAATTTATAAAATGGTCCAAATTATATACAAGTTGTGTGAGTTGAAATATTATACGATTATTGTAATTACAATTTGAATAGAAACTCTATAGGTACCAGACGCAATAATTGTTGGTTTTATGAGATTGGCGACTGTAAAATAATAATAAACTTAAAGCTGCAATTTAACGTAACAGTTTAATAATAATAGCTGTCATTAAAGGATATATAAAGAATGACGATTATATTATTTTTCTTTTATCGAGCCGAATTTGTATGTGTTATACGAGTAGACTAGAGTACTATATTAAGTTCCTAGATATAATTAGATTTTAGATACATGTATATATTTGTCATTTATATTTAAATAGATCAGCGACATATACTAATATGTATCTCTCTTTGTTTATATTATATATATATAGCCATATTCTTATTCACGTTATCGTCAGTAACGTCATTTGAATGTGTACCTAAGTAATTATTAATACATATTGATAATTGTATAATTGTTTTAGTCTAACTTTTAAGAATAAATAATATTAAGTTATTATAAAAATCAAAGGATAGCGTTTTATTTTGTAATTCGTATTGATTATAATCAACATATTTTTAAAACATCAATATTATTACAATATATGATTTATAATTTAACAGTCAATCAATGGTTTGTGGATTTATTAGATTTATGGTTGTAACTCATATATTATCTTTTAATATTTAAGGTTAAGTCGGTATAAATAATTCCAGTTGTTATTATTATTATTTTTTTATAAGCGTCTCTCTCAAAAAGGGGTGCAGCCAAAAAGTCTAACTTAAACAAAATCCAAATCTTCCACTCAAAATGTCTCCGTCAAATAACTAAAGCTCCCCACTACGTATCTAACGACAATCTACATAAAGATCTAGCCATTCCAACAGTCCAAAATGTCGCAAAAACTTTCTACAAACGCACACACTCCAAGTTCCACAGCCATCATAATCCCTTGATTTCCGAGCTATCTACCAACACTATTCCTGGTGACCCCAGAAGGCGTTTAAAACGTACCTGGTGTCGTGACCTACTAATCTAAAATTGTATACCTCTACCTCCCCTTAATTTTGTAATCCCACCCTCTCTTACTATCAAATTAAAATCCTAACCTTAAGTGCCTCCAATGGGCGGCTTCTTATCTCCAGCCACTCAAGCCATGTCACCTCCATAATATACACTTATTGTAAAACAACATTTACAGATTGTATATATTTAAATAAACGATAAAAAAAAAAAAATAAGCGTCTCAAAAGCTGGTCATTTAAATTGTTTATTATTTGTAATTCAAGGAATGTTATTACTAAACTAATTGCAAAAAATATATTTGATGAAAAATTTGTTGCCTTAAGTTTTAAACTTTAATTTAAAATTCCTTAAGTTATTTTTTTTTAATCAGTTAATTTTAAATAATATTGACGCTTCATATTAATATATACATACATATACATAATTTTTGGTGAAGTGTGGGAGGGGTGGTAGAGTTATTGACTAAGATTATAAAAAAAATATATACTACTCGTATATGCCTTTTATATGAATAATATGTAATATTATTTAGTCATATAAAACGCTTACCTATTAATGTTGTTTATCATTTAATATTTACGAGTATATTATTTTTTGGTCTATTAGGTTTGTCCTTTTTAAAATAAAAACTCATTTTATAAAATGCACGATCTCTTCGTATTTATCAATGGCAATAATATTTTTATTAAACTGTATCATGATGATATATTGATAAATTCTAATCCATTTAACTACGTAGGTACATTAATTTTTGTAATTTTGGATTTTGGAATTGAAATTGAATTTATATCATTTGAAGAACTAGTAAAGTTCAACAGAATCGAATTTTTAACTTATTTTATCATAGTGATTTCTTTGGTTGCTTTTTAATGTCTTTAGAGAATTATTATTATTGTTAAATTTTGTGTAATATTTTAAATATTTGGATAAAAAAGCTATATGAATTGTAGGTATATTTATAAGGCAACTATAACTTAAGTATTTAACATTTTATAGTCGGAATGCTTATTGTTTATATTGCGGGTACTATTTGTTCAACACCTGCGATTTATATATAGGCATATCTGCATTTTTATAATTGTATTTTGCTTCTCAAAATAAAATAAAATAAATGTATTCTCATTTAAAGAAAAACAGTATGAAAAAATAAGATTTTTTTTATAAATTGTAGTTTCAACTGTGCATAGGTACTTCAAATATTTTATAGATTTGAAAATTTTGCATACCAATATACATATGTAATAATATTATACGCACATATTTAATCAAATTGAATTCAAATTATGATTAAATATATCAGTAAGCAAAACAAAAAGTAAAAATAAAAATATTGTTTCATGTGAAACATATTTTAATAATTGGTTTAACCTTTGATTAGGTCTATGTGCTTAACATTTATCTTATACTTCATAGCTATCGTAGTTGGTAAGTTAGAAGTTTTATAACTAGATATTTATTAATTAATATTATTTGACCAAAATGTATTCCTTCAGTACTTCCAATACGTTATTATCGATAAAAATATCTAAGGATATATCCATGATGCAATTTAGGTTGCATATATCCTATAGCCAGGCTATGGGTTAGGTTAGATTCATCCTTTTAATTTTTCAAAACCTAATTTTCTTTTAAAACTATTTTTCTGATTGAATTATTGTATTATTATGTGCCTACGAAAATTTTGAGGAGGCAATAATTCATTTTTATAAATACGTTAAGAAGACGTTACATCCGTTGTGTCGCCTCCGTCTTATAAACGTAAAAAATAGCAAATTTAAAGTCAATTTTGTGTTTTTAGTTTAAGTGAATTGATCTATTAAAAAATTTAAAGGTAAAAATATAATCTGCTTTTAACTCATAAATTTAATATTTTTCAAATTATAAACAAAAATATAATATGTTCTTGCAAGAGAAAGTGGTAAATAATTTTACTTAAATAAACCATAAGCCTTCTATGTGTCTATTAAATACTATATGAAGATTGTTGTATAGATATATGATAACATAAGCTACCTATTAATTATTGTACTGTACGTCAATACCTGTATCTAAATAATTAACATTTCAATGCGAAGGAAAATAATATGTACCTATATTCTTGTATTAAGTATCTTTTATAATTGGATTTGATTCATCTATTTGTAGGTGCCTTTATGTATTTGATAATTAATAATTTTAATTTATAATGATAAAGCTTTATTTTCAAATTACTATGTACAATAACTTTATTAAAAATAGTTAATGATTTGGGTTACCTATACTAGATCATATTTGCTTATTATTTGATATTAGTTTTGAGAACATTATATTGTTACTAATATAACAAATTAGTAATTTAAAATCAATTTATAAACTTATGCAAAAATGATAAATTTGGGTCATTTTTATTATTCTATACATTTTAATGAAATTAATAAGATTATAAAATATAATTCATCTAAAATTAATATTAAATTTACGAGGATTCTGCAGTATAGCGCTATATCGACGTATTTCTATATTTAACACTCACCACGAAATTAGATTATCTACATTATGTTTCGTGTTTCCCATAAGTACGGTTCACTGATTAATATTATATTCACTATTATTTTATTTAAAAATCGGCACATTATTGTTTGTGAATTATACGCGCTGTTTTGATAAATTAACTAAAAATCAAAAATTACATACGTATTATAGTATTATTCATTGAGATTATACTGAGTACACTGTTAGTAGGTAGACCGTTGTCTATAGTAGTAGTATAAATAGAAGTGCTAATAGTAGGTTATATCTATAATTTAAAATGAACAACATAGATTTTACATATTAATTATTTAGTGTATTTTAATAATAATTACAAGTTTTTTTTTTTCATCGCAATGAGAAATTAGATCCCGAATACAATTTAAATATTAAAATACACACCTAATGTTTTGCGGTGATTCAAAATGTTATTCCCATGCAGTAAAATGGATTAAACGGTTATTATAGAACTTATATAATAGCGATACAATCTGTGTTTCTAAGAAATGCCCTAAAACCCCACACTCCAGATTTTCTTCGTTGAATACTATTACGTAGCTGCTTGCCATGATTTCTGTGGCGTTTTGACATTGCTGTTGTCGGTCAACGACGAGTTCAAGGTTATAGTGTTGACCATCAGCCCATCCACTGACTGCTCCCCAATGCCTACTATAACTAGGTCATCGCACATGCATATAAATGTCTAATGCCGTCGAATATGGTAAGCTTCGACACACAGAGAAGAATTTTGACTAGATAATCGGCCAATGGCTGAAGCCTATTGTGAGTTGCTTAATATTTGTCCAAATATACCTAAGATAATATCAATTATATACATTTATATGTGTATGAATGTACGTAAAATGGTTTATAACGCTAAAAATTTAAATTGAATGTAGAATTTATATTGATTTTTTTACAATTACTTTTGTATTATGCTATTAAAAAAGAACAATAAATTGTAAAAAGACTGCAGGTGTTAATTTCAATAGGAAATGGAAGTATAACTTTGTGTAACTAAATATAATAGTTTGTTACTTTTATAATTCTCACTTGTTCAATATATTAAACTGTAAGTTATAAAAATAGGTTGAATATATTAAATGGCGGAACATGATATTTTGTGAGTTTTATTAGTATTTTATTGTTTCAAATATTATTCAGTTTATTTTAATAATTATTTTAAAATTGATTAATACATTATTACATATATTTGAAAGAACTAAAGAAAATGTAGGTATGTTAAAAATAATTTTAATTTTAATTTGAAGTACTGATTATAACAAACTTTATTACTTTACATGTGTGGTTTTACAAATAAACTGTAATAATTACTTATACTTATAGTTCGATAAGTTTATAATTAGGTAAGTAAATAAAAGTGTTTCGAGATAATTTCATAAAATGTCTTCATGATAGATTTTGTAATATTATAGGTGTGGAGTTTAGATGCGTATTATTGTTTGTATTATTATTTGTAGGATGGCTAATATATTCGATAACTGGTGATAAATTTCAAGTTTATCTTAAGTAAATTTGATTTTATTTTATTTTTTTGAATTTAATATAGATGAGGTTTTTATATTGTAGTTCTTTGCTCAGCGAGGTATAATGCAGTTTTATGTTAAATATTTTCAAGTAGGCGTTTTTTTTAACGCTGTTTCTGACTACCAAAAGAATTCCTGTTTGTCAATATGAAGTTTAATTTCTGAGAATTACATTAGGTCTGTTTCTAGTATAAGCATAGCAAGAGAAAGTAGGTAGTATTCCAACGGGTTTTTTGGATTTTGCTATTATAATATCTTTCTGTATTATGTATAGCAGTAGTGAACCGTTGTGTAATACTACCTATAGACGTTTTGAGGATTAGTATATTTATCGTACATCGATAATGACTATTGAGTAGAACATCGTTCTCCTATTTTTTTCAATTTTATTTTTCATATCCGATGAATCGCATGTTATAACACTATTGTAAGGTTCATTGAAAATATTCGCCTATAAAAAGGCGAATTATAGTATGGTTAATATTATATCTTCTGCATACTGTAATCATTATTCCGTTACTAAATAAGATTGGTTGTGATAAACATTGAGTATATCTATTAATTCTATATTGATTTTATACCAAAACTCGGTTGGTGGCATATCTTCGAATAGATTATGAATAAGTCGTCGAACCAAAGGATTCACATGAATAGATTCGGCTTTGTTTGATCGTTAATAATAATTTATAATTTCGTTTTCTTTGCATTAAACTTGTTCCATTTTTAGTATCGACAATTTATTCGGATTTTTATAAGACATTTTTCACACTAAATATTATTACATTGAAAATATAAGTTTAATATTATACTCAAATATTTAATACAAATTAGAAGAAATTGTGGTTCATGTAAGTATAGTGTACCTATCAACCTATGTAATATGTATTGTATTTTTGATGAACAATAATACATTTGTTATTCTATCGGGGTTAATTATAATAATATTATGTTAATTATAATATTTAGTTATCTATAATATCGTCGTGTGACGAATTTCACCTCTATGTCTATCCTAGTAACATTTTTAACGACGAAAGTTGGCATATAATAACTATGACGGTTAAATGTTAAACGGTTTATACGTGGGTTTTGAACTGTATAAATTCCATTTAGGCGTTGTGGTTCAGATTTTAACGAAAAAAAGTTGTAAATATTGTTTGATAATAATTCGGGTAGGTACTTAAGTGTTTCCAAACTGACCTTTGCTGTAAATATTTAAACTTAACGACGGAAAAAATGTGTGAACTCCATTGTTTAGTTCAAAGATTAGGTGTTCACACGGTTACTGGACAATACTTTAGAACATTGTGCTTATTTAGCATTACTGAATGGCACAGATAATGTGTAGTTTATTCGATAGATTTAATAACTAATTGATGGTTAAGGTTTTTCTTAATATTTTATATGTATACTATTCTGGCTCGTATAATTGGATTAAATTGATACATCAATGTCTCATGGTATTTTAATTGTGGTAACAATTAATACTGTTAACGCAACTCATTTTCGCATTGACTTAACAGATTTTCGGCACGTGCACCATATAGGTACCTATATTACTTATTAAATACTTTAGCCTGAATCTCTGTCAAACCAGGTTAATAACCTGCTTGGATAAAGCACTTTTCAATATCCGAATTAGACGATCGCGATAACGAGCTCGAAATAGTTCAAAGAGCAGTGTAAGTGTCGATTTTAGAATTGTTTACAATAAGCCAGACTACTAAATTAAAGAGCACATGAAAGCTTGAGGTTAACTTTGTAATAAACTTTACCAACGCTCAATACCTTTAATCTCACCACAGCTATGAACACAGATTAATATAAACGTAAAATAAATTTAAGAAAATATGTCCAATATTTTTCTTACGTTTATTATGCTGATTGGAAGAAAGTTTATAAGAAAATTTATAAAAGCTCAGAATAATTTGAAGTATCATTGTTATTTATGTTTTATAACATTTAAAATAGTGTTCAGAACAACTGCATTTTATCTATTTCACGAATTGTATGGTATTTTACGAGTGGGGTGTAGAATTTACATTATTAAGTGTTATATTAACTTGACTTTAATGATATTGTCAGAATTGCATATTATATTAACACTTAAGAAACTGTTTGTGTAGGAACCTATTTGCTTTAAATTTGAATATTAAGTGTTTTCACTTACTATATTTTATACCAATCTTATAACAACAATTTGTTTAACAACTTAATATGTTTTACAAATTATTGATGAAATATAAATGTTTAGATGGATATATAGTTAATTGTAACAGTTCCTAGTGTGGTGTACACAAGTAGGTAATGAAATACATTTTAAATTTATTATCTTGATTTTATAATTTTACATATTATATTGGTAATTTTGTGGTTTTCTATAATTAATTACCGATAACCATCCAAAAATGTTAAGTAATTGTATTTAAAGAAGCTAATCAAATTTTGTTTTTCTAGAAATAAGAAAACATTGAAACTTGTGCTGTGTATTTAATTTTTATATTATTTTTAATAGTTATTTTAAATGAACAACTTAATTGCAATATAACAATATAGAAAAAACGTATTATGTTACAAATAATATTATCATCCTTAAATTTAATAATAGGACAATTAACTTAATAAATGCACTGATCGAGAACATTTAATTCATGACTTATGTTATGTTACGTGTATGATGTGATAAATGGGGACAATAATTCATCATAACACAACAATAAGTACTTACCAATAACATAAAATAATTTTTGGTTGGATCTTTTTTTATGTATGGATCAAAATATTTATTAAAATGAAGGTTTTTACTCCAAAAGTCTTACGTGACTATTCATCTATTGGAGATGTTAACTTTTCGTTATTGTTGAGGGGTTGGTTTTTGATTTTATCATTACTTTTTAAATATAAAGAACGAATACGACCTAACAGTTACGCATAAGGATGATGGTTGAGTTTTGGCACGTACGAGTTTTTAATAATACAAATAAAACATCGAATTAAGATAATATTTTGTTGTGTCCATATTATACAGTCCGATTATTACTATTAAATGCATATTAATAATTGCTGATTTAACGTAAAATCGTATTTTATATATTTAGTTGTAAATCATCACTCAATACTTATTACGACGTTTTATAAACAAACGGTATTTATTTTGTATTTATCAGTAATTAGTTTGATAAGCTCAAGTGCTAAACGTAATTGAAAAATACCAACGTTTAAGTATATTTTTTTAAAGATAAGGACAAATCAATCTTAAATATGAACATACTTGACTGTATGATTGATGTTTCCGTATACTAATACTTCTTTGATAATAATATTGTCTAATGTAATTAGTTGATGTTTACACAATAAATTAATAAATATGATTTAACGAATAGGTGCAGATGTAATCATGTTTTACATACAATATTAAAACTAAAAACTTTGCATGTATAATCTACTTCACCTGTATTGCATAATATAGCATAATACAATTAATAACATTTCTGGTGGCGATCCTCTGAATTTAAAGAATATATACAACTTATAGACCAACAAAATATCCTGTAGAGTTAAATGTAATATTTTATTGTTTGAAATGTCTATTTACGGATTCGCTTTTAATTACTTACTTTCTTGAATGTTTTATTATATTATAATTTATTTATGTATATTTTAATTTGAAAATTGATTTATTGAAAAATCATATAGATGAAATAATTTTATATTGTATACATTTTATTATGTTATCATATTTTCAGTGTGATAATGCATCGAGACCAAACGCATGCACAATTGAGTTTATTAGTTATGAAGAAAATTATCCGATCAAAGCAATGGAGATTCCAGAAAACCAAGTGCCGATATCACAACCTAGAAAGTCTACGAATGCTGAAGGTTAGTAAAATCGTAAGTTTTTAAAGTATAATTTTATAAGATGGTCATGTAATTGTTTTATAGCTTGGATTGGAGGTTTAGTGTCGGTTGGTATCATAAGTTTATCGGGGCTCGTTGGTGCAATATTTTGGCCACTACTCAACGACCCTAATCGAAAGAAAACTGTCATGAGAATTCTTTTGGGTTTAGCGACAGGGTCATTATCAAGTTCAGCTGTATTCCAACTTCTACCAGAAGTAAGTGTTTTTTTTTTATATCAATATAAAATAGTATTATATTAACGTAAATAAATTTAAATGTATGTATAATATATACCTAACATACATAATGTGTATAAACAATTAATATTAACAAACTTTTACGTGGAAAGTGCGTGTGAAACGCTGTGAAAATGCTGAATAATGTAAAAATGATTTTACTACGATCTATTTTTTAAATTTGAATTTTTATATTTTTTTTTGTGTTTGGTGACTTTTACTATAGAAAAATGCTTTAATTTTTAATTTTATGGATAGTTACTGATAGAAAATTGAATCTAGTTATCAATTTAAGTCAAAAATAAAAAATCCTTGTATTTTTCTAAATCAGGAAAAAACTTTGGAAAAACGGAAATGTTTACAAAAAAACAGTTTTTGACAAAATTAATAATTATTGACTTAAAATATTCACCAGACATTAATACTAGTATCTTATAATTACTTTTAGCAAACAATAATGTGATCATTAATATTGTTAACAGAAATTCTATTTATTCGCAGACATACATCTTTAAAATATGTCAGGAAATTTAAATATCTAAGTCACTCCAACTAAATTGAATTATTCTCCTATATCCGAACATAATACATTTTTAAATAAAGTTGAAGTTTATAGCTAGTAATATAGAATTATATTTTAACGTATGATCATTTAATGTTGATCACTAAAAATAGTCATTAAAAGTATTAAACAAATTTAATTTTCACTAATGCATTATGTTAATTTATTATTGTAACTAATAAGAACTGAAAGATGAGTAATTTATGATTTATAAAAATTCATAGCTTGGGTATAATAATTTAATTATATTTTTTTCCATATCTACTGATAACCTCGGGAAACTTATCTATGATCATGCATGATTTTATTGCCAAAGTAGGTAATACCAAACCTACAATATATATTATATATATTTATAAATATAGGTAATATGTGTGAATATGGTAAAAAATATCAAAATTTAAACATATTTACATAATATGTGTATAATACATATTATAATATGGCATTTACTATTAGTTAATTATATATTGTATATTAATAGTTTAACATGTTGATGTGATTTGAAAAATTATCAAACTAGATTATGAAATAATTAATTTTGTTAAACGACATTTTCCAGGCGTTCAAAATAGCAGAGTCGTTTCCCGACTTCAGACACACGGCTCTTATAATGTGGCTGAGCCTGTGGGGATTATACATGACCGAAACGTTAGCCGGCATCATTTTCTACAAAGAAGAAAAGAAGGTACAAGTACGGTTTATAATTTAATTTCATATACATTTTTCTTTTTCCTTCTGATTTAGACGATTAATACAATATTATGAGGTTTATAGATCGGCATTGACGAACTATCGCCGTCACTTCAGCTCAACAATGGCAATGGGACAGAAATGAAACAAATATCGCACGGTCACGGTCACAGTCACAGTCACAAATTGTCAAATAAATCTACGGTACGCGCATATGGATAAGTAAAACGCAACGTTCTTGTTCGCGGATTCGTGATGACTAAATAGAATAATATCACATTTTTGTACATAATAAATATATTTGTCTGTTTAGGACGGTAAGAGCCCGATTTCGACGTTAGCTCTATTGGTGCTTTTCGGCGACAGCCTACACAACATTATCGATGGCATGTCGATTGGTGCTGCGTTCTCGGAAAATGTTACAACCGGCATATCCATATCAATTGCAATTGCATGCGAGGAATTCCCTCATGAAATCGGTAAGCACACACTTTGTACCGATAACACAAAGTCCAACATATAACTGCGCATATTATTAAGTTTCGTTTCATCCAACCACTCATTTGCAGCATTGAACATTATAATAAAATATAATAATATCGTTTTCTCAGATCTGGGATATCCGATAGTAAATTAAAACGGTATTAAAAAAAAAAAAAACAAAAAAATAATAATAAATATTTTTCACGATATCCACCTTTTGGTAAATTATCGGGTGTGTTAAAAACCTAAAATATGAAAATAATAATTTGTGCTGTTATAATTATTGCTTATTGTTATAATAAAAGTGTATTATTTTTTAGGAGATTTCGCTATATTAATTCAGTCCGGTATGTCGTTCCGTCGTGCTTTGTCATTTAATTTCCTGTCAGCTTGTACAGCGTTTATAGGTTTGGTGATTGGTATTTGTTTGGGAAACATGGAATATTCTGGATTTGTATTCTCTTTCGCCGGTGGGCTGTTCCTGTTCATTACCTTAACACATTTGGTAAGTCAATACATTATTGTGTAAATCATTACTCTAATTAAACTGAATTCGATACGCTTAACGTTTGAAACTGCACCCCAATAAAAGTAGCAGACTACAGTAATTATTATAATTATTCCAAACATTTTTTTATGGTAAGGAAAAACATTGTTTTCGTGAAAAATTATTTTAAATTAAATATTTTAGATTGTTTTATTATGTTTTTATTATTCAATTTCAATACTCTCTAGAGTCTAGGGAAATAATTCTCAAAAACTCTACTTGTAAAAACAAAATAATATTGTGTTGACCCAATTTATATAAATAATATTTTCATACATGACATCACAATGATTAATCAATAACTATCTACTAACATATTATTTAATTGTAGTTTCAAACAAAATGTTTTGAATACATCTTTACATTGTATAGGTAGTATTGTATACATGTTATATATCTAATTGCCTATAAGAAATCTATAGGAGTAATAATCACTTGTGCTGATACAGGTAGCTATAAAATATACTTTTATAATATTTTTGCTTACATTTTTAAAATATAATATTTTCACATTAATATTATAGATATTAGATATTAATTTATATTCTAAAAAGTAGTTAATTTTTTTTTTAATAGTGATCTCCAAATAATGACTAATACAAATAAACTTAATTGTTGATTATAATTTAAAACCTTTAGAATTACTAATTTTAAGTTATTAAAGTAAGGTGTCTGATTCAATTGTTCACAAATTATTAATTTTTATAAGTTTGCATGTTAGTGAAGAAAAATACTGTTTTTATGAATTCTTACTACCTCTATTTATTATATTATATTAATATAAAATTAGATTAGGTACGTGAAAGATACTGAAAAATGTATTAAAATATCTTTAAATATTGTTAAATTTTTTTTCTTAAAATATATTTCAATCATTGATTGCATTAGATTCCTTAAAAATTGATAATCGTTATTATATTACATATTAATAGATTATTAGCCCAATTAAATATTAAATAATTTAATTAATTCAATGAATACAAATTAAAATTTTATAATAATAAAAAATAGTTGCTTTTGTTATGGATGGGTTGAAAACGCCACTGACGATGTTATTATATTAAACTTATGGTATGTACGAAATTCAGCTACCCAAAATATTATTAAATTCCAGATGAGTTCGGAAGCAGCTTGCAGGCATGTTTGTATTATACCTACACATATATTTATTTTCCTCCATAGAACTGGTGTATCTTAACTGATATTATAATATACTCAATCAAAGTAAAATTAATAATGACACCAAGGTATTAAACCTTTATATTTTCACCATCTAATTCGACGAAACAAAGCATTAATTTATAACCTTCTTTATTCTCAAAATAAGATGAATTTTGAATAGATTACGTAACAAAGATTTAGCAATCACTAAAATAAATATATGTATAAATACGAAGAAATTAAAAAGAAATGTAGGTAGTATTTATTTTTATATGAAATTAAATAATAAAAATTGTGTACTTACAGAATAATAAAAAATTATCTAGGAAATCTAAATCATATTTTTTTATTACAAATAATTGTTATTATTAATGATAATCATTATTTTATTACAGATAATAATAAATATTTGTTAGCTTGGAAAAATCGTAGTTTAGTTTTTAAGAAAAATTACATTTTTGAAACCAATATTATTCGTTGCTTTGAATTTGTTCAACAAAGTATAAAGCGTGGATTACACTGGGTCCGTGAGTTTATTTGTTACAGACCGTGGTTATTGACTTTGTTTTGATTGCTATAAACTGTATACTATTCTACTTTTTACATTATTATGACGTGTAAGTATATTTATTTTCTCATTCAAATACCTAGCTACTAAGTACTGAATGATACTTCTATAATACTACACAATATTATATATTTTAATAAAATATATAATTCGTTGTTTTAGTGTACGTCACTTTAGTATATCAATTTTAATGTATCAGTTTTAAAATAAAATTTAACTAACCTTTAACATAAAATACATTATCAGGAGTTATAAGTTTGTTCCTTTGAGTAGATAGTTTAATGGAGATTTGGTTTTAGTTGAGAAACTTTCTATAGTGCATCTTGAGTTAACACAAATACTGAAACACGCATTGATTATATTTTATCAACCATACTTCATAATTAAATTTATTGATATAAAAAGAAGTACGAAATCCAAGTAATATAAAATAATATACAAAGCCGTAACTAATAAAAAATTACGGGAGAGGGTTGAAATATATTTTTTACTTTTAAATGTTTAATATATAAAAACTCGTTGATTTCAGTATAGAAAACTACAAATTATTAGGTAACTAACGACTTTAACAAAAAATTTTATTTGGGAAAAACAGAGTTATAGTTTCTTTAAAAGTCATTGGTTGTACTTGAATGTTTCTTTTGAGGATATGTGATCCATTTTTTATTCCATAGTTTTATTTCTACAGATAGTAAATCAATGAATTTAAAGTTAGAATACAAGTTAAAATCCGTAGCTGATATTGAAATTTTACCACACATTTTTGGTATTAATAAGTACAAAGAAGATAAAACTTCTTATGATTTGAAAACCTATACTTCAATTGTTATATAAAATTGTTGTAAAAATAAATAGCTATATCAATACGGAAATAGTCTTCTAGACCAAAATTTCATTAAACTTTTTGAGATCACGGAACATCAAACAACAATATTTTTTTATGCTGAACCCCTATGAAAATTAATATTAATAACTTATCAAAAAAAGAAGGCAGAGAAAATATAATAACAAACGGCAACATAAACAATACAGAAAAATATAATTAAGTATCATACCAAACTAAGAGAATGTAATATTTTATCTGGTTTTGATAATAGAAATATAATAAATAAATTATACTATAAATGCATGAATTTTAATAGGATAAATGGGCTTGAATATTATTACATATATTATCAATGTCTGGAGTAAGATTTGTTAATAAATGTCTTAGTGTCGGTGTCAAATTTAACCTTTTTTAATATTTAGTCTTGGTTATAGCGACTGTCAAGAAGTCATCACTTTATCACTTTCACACAAATACGCTGAAGGAAAAGGAAGTAGGACTTTCAATACCTTTTAATTCAATAGCTAGTATTCACTACGGATTTAAGTCCAAAACTTATGTAGTGATGAATTGTTTTTTAAGTTTTACAATGTGACATCTAAAAAAATATTTACCAACATATCCTTTTTATTCATAGATAAAGTATATTTTATTGAATCATTGAATTTTAATGAATCTAAAATTTATAAAAAACCTTCTCTAGAGTCTTGGTTTGAAGGGAATCGCTTTTTGAATTGAAGTAATATTTTCAAGTGATTAACAATAATAATCAGTTTAAGTTGAGTAAAATTGTCATCTTCATCCATATTATTTGCATCACTCATAAACTCCATTAAGGTACTAAACATATCAAAACAGTTGTTTCAATTCTTGTGATCCACAGTTTAATTTTTTTCTTTTGTTCTTCTGTTTTGCTATAACAATTACTGTAAAATATGGTGTTTTGTGTTTTCTGAAGAGATAGGTTTAGCTTGTTTAAAAGTGACCCTCACAAGACTAAGCCGCGACGCCGACTCGTGACAGTCGACTACGTGTTTAAAAATAATCAGCAGTTATAAAGATAATGTCACAATCGAAAAATGGGTATCGAAATAAATATATAATAAAGTTTAGTACTTATTATTATTTATTTTTACACCCAAGATACATCTTGTACATAATAAAAATGAATAAATAATGAAACAACGTTTTTATCGGAAAATGAATAGCAATAGAAATAATATTATAATATATTAATTGTATTATTGATATTGTCGCGTTATCGATATTATTCTCAACGTCATCGTTTTACTGAGAAATTTAATTTATACCCTCTTAAAATATCTAAGCAAAATCCAAATACCTAATACATCATTAAAATCAAGAGATCATACTTAATAACTGCCTATAAAAATCAAATCAGTACATCTATACCAAATTGAATAATTAACACATACACATTTTTTTCATTACTGTTATTGTTAAATGGTTAACTGTACCTATTAGAATTTTGAATAACTTTTTCTAGGTCTTTTTAGAATTCTTATGTGTTAGGTATTCCAGGGTTCCACTAAACACAGCTTAAGTCAAACTTTTCTAGACAGTTAACGTTAATTTTATTTTTTTGATGTCCACTAAACTTGGAATTTTAATGTGATCTTCTTCGTCTATCAACTTTAACAATTTTTTGATTTTTGAAATGTTTCTTTAAACACTTAGCTTATATTGGTTCAAATATATTTGACTTCAATTATTACTGTTTCAATATATGTCACTGCTTCGTTATAATCACATGTTACTGTTTACAATACTTTCCATAAAGATAATGTCAAATAATAGTGTGTTTGCTGTCACTAAACTTATAACAAAATCACTAGTTGTAATTCTCCGATATAATGCTCCGATATAGATTAAGTTCTTTTAATGATCATGTCTTGAAATAATTGAAATTCTTCTTAAGTTTCGACAATAGCTTTATATATATATATATATATATATGGAAATTATATCATGGTTTTTGACCCAATAAGTTTCGCATATGTGGATATTAATTTAATTTATTTTGTTTCAGGAATAAATTCTTTAATTTTATTTTTTAACAACTGAGTTAATCTAGTAAAAATATTAATTAAATTTCTGATTTATTTTATTGTTCTGATACAATTACGAACGTGATGAATATTTGAAGAATGGGCTAGTTAAATTTAAGGAATATACGCTACACTGTTCGTAAAGTACAGAAGGATATTTTTTACGTATTATAGATTGTTCGCCTTAAAATCTCATAAATGCTACTTCGTAATATACTTGTCCTAACATGTACTAACTATTAATACCAGGTATATTTAAATTTTATAAAATTACTATTGTCAATTATTGACCTGCTGTATTCTAAACCAATATAAATTGTAAAAAATGTTCTTTTAACAAATGTATATGTATTTAAATTACTTTTTTTGACATCTATAATTTGATCCGCATACGGTATATCTGTATATGTAATGATAATTATTTTAAGCGAGTTACAGCATTAATTGTTTTAATAATCAATACTGAAAAACACTTGAATTTATTTATTTTTCAACTATTTGTAATTTTTTTGCAAATGCCTATAAAATTATTCTGTATCAAAGGGCGTCCATTAAAAATAATTGAACTTTTTATTTTCGAAGTAGTCAATTAAGTATTTATCAACATATGAAACACGCATTCGTAGTGAAGTATACAAATTGTCATCATTGCATTGGACATTTTATGATAGAAGTAGTCTGGAATCATTAGTACTACGAAAAGCTATTTTTTGCCGACTATAAGAGATTTTTATTTATATAATCGGAATTAATCTTTTAAAATGTGAACTGATTTAAGCAGCACGTATTAATTCTAATTTTTGTGTAATATTTTGTTGAATTTTCGAACGAATAGCCATAACATTTTCAAGTTGTTTTACTTAATCTGCGTGTTTTTAATTAGTAAATAGTTTGACTAATAAAATGAAAAATGTTTAACCATTGCCTTTACCTCCAAATTATCGATTAAATATTACACAATATTTTCAATTGCATCACTATTATTAATTTTTGAGTAAAAAAGCTACAGAAAACGTTCTAACCAATTGAAATAAAATTTTAGTTTTTTATAGTTTTTGTTCTTGGAAATACATATTTTTATCAGGTATGAGGTATCCAAGGAGAAGTAAAAAGATTTAATTCGAGTTCATTACACAGACGTTTATTAAGGTAGTAACTAATATTGTTGTTGTCTATCTCCATTGTTCATTTTCGCTTAAATCTATCCCAATATTATTTTTTCATGTTTTTTTAACGCTTTATCTTCGACAATGTTTAACTATGGGGCTACTTAATTATATGATATAGCTTTATCTCCTGGCGTTTGGAAAGTGGAGACATTATCAGTTTAAAATAAATAAAATGATATTTTTTAAGTGGTCTTTAAGTAGGTATAGTATGATAATATGAGTTTTAACTAAATTTGGTTAAATTATTTTTACAAACATAATAGTTTAAAATTTATCATTATTTACGAAAGTTACCCAATTTTATATAAATAATCAGAGAATATTTAATATACCTTAAAATTTTTCATAAAATAATCTTGGATTTGGTTTCTTTTACTAATGTTTTGAACATAAAAATTCAACTTTCAAAGTAAACCATGAAATTAACGTTGGAAAATGGTTCTATAGATCATGGCTATAATAATATTATACGCAGTGTTATAATTGTTAGATTTTTATATTATTACTTGGATTTTCTGTGTCCAATGTCCATATAAAAATTCTGATTATATTTTTATTTTATTTCAAATTATTATTTTAACGAGAATATAAAATTAGATATCTACAGCTAAAATTATGTTAAAGACACATAATATACTGTGAGAAAATTAGAATACAATTCTGTTCAACAGCAGATATTCTACATTGTATATTGTCTAAATAAGTAAGGATACAATGTTATAACAATAGTTTTTAACCTCTTATAAAATTTCAAACGTAAAATTTTATAGTGCTATTATACTTAAAAGTTGTTTACTGGAAACGAAAAAAATAATAAAAGATAAAAATAAAACCTTCTTTAACCTTTAATCAGTAGTGCTTATTGAGGAGCGTTAAACAATATATATAAAACAATGGTGAAATAGAAAATTATTTACAACATTCCGGTACACTTGTATTTTATTTTGAAATGATATACTCACCCCTTTATATATTATGACGTCGTTGGTCCAGATTACTTGACTCTTCACTTATTTTTTATGGTTGTTTACACTATTTTAATATTTAAATATTCCCATGATTTTTGTTTAATGATAAAAAAAAAAATCAACGTAATTAATAATGAAAATGAAAATGTTCACTTTTGGAAGTGAATACATAGGAAGGTATATTATTATTTTTATCTATCGTGTCTTATTGAGTAACGTTATTTCATTATTTACAGTGTAGTGGTTAAATTATTATTTACTTCTCGTTCAAAAGAATTTTAAATTTTCACATAACTTTTTTAAACTAAAGTTGAATATTATTTAAAGTTAATTTAAATATATAATTTATTCATTGACTTGAAGAATGTATAAAAGTTTGATCGGTATAGTTTCTATTTTACGCGTTAAATATTCGTATCATACCCCATTAGTAAAGAAATTATTATCTGTATTCGTATGAAATGTCTAATAATAAATTATACTTGTTAATAAAATTGATGAATATAAATACCCATACTTAAATAAATTGAGATAACTATTAAAAAAATAAATAAAAATAATAAAACTGGAATTTATATGAACAATGTTATTTATTGATAGATTATGTCTTTGTGTAGGGGTTTTAAATCTATAGCCCACGGGTCGAAATTGGCCTGCAAACATATCTTACCCATTTCTATGAACGATAATGATAAATTTAAAAATACGTTTATCACATATCTTTATCATATGTATTTCTCATCATGTATCGTATATTGCATGTGTCAGGTATTATCATCTGTCTCATAATTTAATTAAAAATTATACATGTTTACATAATTTTGGCTAACTAATAGCTTTTATTTTTTTATATAACTTTCGAATAAAAAAGTTTGCATACCCCTATTTTAGTGAGTACAAGGGAATAAAAATGAAATATTTTTAAAATTAGTTATGAAATATATATATATACATATGTATAGAAATATTAAAATATTTAGTAAATAAATAATACATTAATAGACAAAATTAAAAAAAAGAAAAATCTTTTTATTATGGTATAATTAAAAGCTATTTAATAAATACTAAAAATTTTCTATGAGTAGATACTATGATAACATAGATTTGTAGATATATTTTCAACTGTAACAATTAGTTAAAACGTTTGTGACTTTGTAAGTTAACATTGTAGATATATTAAATTATATTAGATGAATATTAAAAACTTAGTATCCAATAACTTATAGTTTTTTAGAAATGTAATGAAATATAAATTAGAAGAAATTATATTAGTAACCCAGTGCCGTAGTCAGGGGAGCGGGCTTCTGGGATTAAGCTCCCCCCTACCGAAATGTCAGACGACAATAATTTTATTACCGTTTATGGCGACAAAGTAACGCCGCTCTTATCACACTTACTTGATCTTGATTTGATAATATATCTATAATTATATAAATTATATCGTCAAAATACAGTCCAAACTTAATTTTTTGTGTCTTAATTGGCTATCAAAAATTAAGCCCTCCCCCGAAAAAAAATCCTGGCTACGGCATTGTAGTAACCTATAATCTATAAATATTAAGTATAAGAAGTATTTGGAAAAAAAAACTTTTAAGTTCAAGAAGAAGAAAAGATCTCTTACCAAAAATTATATTAGATTATACTATTTACATTTTAATACTTTATAGTAATAAAGAAATTAATCAACAGCCAGATGTTAAATTTTGTGAATAATAAACTTTTAGATTAAAATATATTTTTTTTATTGTATTTGCTTAATATAAAAATAATGTTTTTAAAAACTTTAACTAAATATATATATATATATATATATATATATTTAGATGTACCTATTACGCCGGTAATAACATACCTAACTACTTTGAATGATAACTTTTGCATTGATTTAGGTGATTTATTAATATTTTATAAGCGTTTTGTTTAATATACCGTTGACGTTGAATTGTAATAACGCATTAAATTTAATAATCTAAATGAATCCAATCCCATTAAACATGTCTTATATACAATAATATTGTATAGGTCTGTACTTTTATTTTAATCACATTTCTTGTGTAATGTTATTATTGAAGTTGAGGCTGTATTGAATTTTATCAATACACATGTGCAGTTCATTGTAAATTTTAGTTTGAATATTAGTTATTTAAGCATGTATTATTGGTCGTAAATTGCATACGTTTTAATAAATGTAATATTTGTTATTACAAATATATTTATATTGTATACAAATTCTGATTTGATACAAATAAGTTATGTGATTTGAAGAAATATTGTGCCTATAAAATATTATTCATCCAACATAACATGCAACATTCTTAACAATTAAGTGTGTTTGTGATAAATAGGTTACTTGAAATCATTTTAGATCGATATAATTTTGATTTCTGAACTTTATGCCTAATATATATATATTATAAATAGTCCACCGTGGTAGATTTAATTTTATTCGTGTTCAAATTGCCGTTATTTGACACATAATAGTACTGTCGAATCGAATTAATCATTTATAATTTAGTTATCCTAATATTTAAGTGGTCATAACAGAGCAGTTAAATGACTTATAAGGAAAAAAGTAAAATCTTCAAATAAAAATGTTCCTCGTCGTTTAAATATATATATATATAGATATGTAGCTGTATATTATTTATATTTAGTATATTATCTAGCTTGTAATGTATTAGTATATGGATTGTGTACATTTTGTACAATATATATTTATGTACACGAGCACAATATAATATACTCACTGTCTTTGGAAATAGCATTTTTACTTCGACTGAGCTGTGGCTTTAAATAAATTATTAACGCCGACCTTTTCCAGTACGTTAAGTCGGATTGAATCGGCAGCCTAACTTAACCTTCCTACCGCTCAAACCCGGTGTAGGTATACTCTTTACGCGATGTACTTGTCGTAGTCCATATACTTATACTGCGACGTCACTTAAAACTTACGTAGTAAAATATGGGTTAACGTTCTCGGGTAAATAATGATAAAAGATATTACACAACATATTATGTTATATACGTATATCGTATACAGTATACATATAAAATAGGATTGGATCAAAATAATTTTACTGCCTTTATTATTTACAATTAACTGTCGTAATATAGTGTAATATTAATTGTTCTTTAAATGTATAGCTATAATAATGCAATGTTTTCCGACCGATGCATCGTTGGTAATATTATTGGCATTCGTGTTCATAATAATATATGGTGTACCATATAAATAAAACACGTATTATAAGCATGTGCGAATATTTGATTTTTTATTAATTTTTTTTTCAGGGGGGAGGGTAATAATGATATAATGATCTATAAATAATAGTGGGCCACAACTCGATTACTAATTACATTGTCTACAGATAAATACATTATAAACAATTCCATTTTGTGTGTGTGGGGCGGGGGGATGGCTATAACAATTATCCATATTTAGCCGGCAATCGGTTTATTAGCTTTAAGAAAAAACGAATATTTTCGATAACTATTAATAAAATTCCAAATAAAATATTTAAAATAAATTGTTGAGTTTTCCCACTAAAACAGAAGCAGATTCATTTAGAATATTATACTGTTAAAAATGTGCGAGATAAAAACTTTTTCCAAAGTCAAATCCACGTTTTTCACATATGTCACTGTTGCAACTGTACTCGTATTATCTTTGTATATACATAAATCTATAACAAATTTATATCTTTCATTATTATTTTGTCGTACGAAAAAAATTCTTGTATTAGCTATCTTTATATTATATTGATATCGGGCTTTAAGAATACTAGTTAAATAAATTAAAAAACATCATACTGCCATTTCGGTTGTCCCGTTTCTAATGTTATTCGTGATTATAAAGATATTACACGTCTACATCGAACGTCACACAAATGTGTATAGACATATCTATTATAATTAATAATATTATATTAAATTATTCTGATAAAATCATAAATCTATACTATTTCATAGATTATAATAGGTAAACTGAATAAATATCACTAACTTAGCTCGGAAAACAAGTTAAAAAACAATAATATTTTATATATTGTTTGTTGGTACGTCATGGTTGATTTTTGAAAACCGGAAAAAGTAAAATAATAATAATGACAGGAAAAGCCGTTTCAATTTAAAATCAATAAATAATAATACCTAGCGGTTGGTTAATCAAAGTTAGGTTAGTCAAAATGCAAATCTGGTTCTGTTTATTGCTGAGCTCCCATGCCATTTGGCCAACGGAAATGTCGGTCTGTTCACGATTTACGATGTAAAACACTAAAGCGATGTTTATTTCAAATGTATTTTTTTTTATCTTTTATACATATATACAAAAGTAAGAGTATATTCTGTTTCTTTTCTTGCCTTATATTGTCAGCTCACCTAAACGTTTTGTTTAATCGGATTTTGTTTCTAGTCATTTTAGATCATAAAAAAATATATAACATATTATCTTACTCTATCGTCACCACAACAATGGGATTTCTTACTATAAATTCTTTTTATCTTTGGTAGTTTAGTTTTCTGATTTTATACTCACATCTTACGTGTTTTATTTGATCGAAAATACATTTTGTGTTTTAAATTTATTTATTTCGGATTCTGAGTGGAGTAATGAATTTATTAGTTTTACAATGAAGAGCAATGTTTTAGTCTTAAATTTTTAGGTAGGGGGGTTCAATTGTTTCTCGCTGTTTTTTTAAATAATTGTAAAAACAAAAATTGAAAATACCAAAAACTGTAATATTTACATAAGCGTTTGATAAAATCGATTTTGTTTCTTGTTGAAATTAAAAAAGAACAACTATAGAATTTCTAAATTGCAAATCGTGTGATTATAGAATATTTTTTTGATGAGTATTCGATTTTCAAAAAAAAATATATACTCATTACTCATTAGTCGTATCAAAAATATATTGAGCTTGATTTATATTCCATATAGCTCACTATAATTAATTGTTGTGTTAATCAAAATAAAAACCTTATATTTATATTTTACAGTGGCATACATATAAAGGAAAGAAGATATATTTATTGATAAAATGTTCCAAATACATACCAAGTTAATAGTTTAATAATATGTTACTTAACCGTAATTTTTTAAGAGTAAAATTATTAATCCTAATCTTTACTATTTTATTTGACTAAAAACATATTTGGAGGCAGTATCGTAGCTATATATGTATAATAGCGCCTCGAGGAAAATAATTTTTTCATCCCTGTCGTTAGCACCCAAAAAATGTTTTTGCTTTAAGGCAACTGCCTTTGTTGCCCCCGCGGTAGCTACGATACGGTTTGTAGGTAAAAAACAAAATATAGGTATTTTAACCATGACATTTTGCATAGAAAGTATACTTAATATATATCAACACTTTATAATATAATACTAAAGGCGTGAAAATATAACATAAGATTCCTCATAGCGATTTTTTAACTGGAATTTAAATAAATGAAAGTTTAATGTTGTCACATAGGTAGATTTTTTATGAGAGTATGAATTTCTAATGTTGACAATGTAAAATAATGATTTATAACGATTTTCATTATTTATTTTGTTCTTATTAGTCGTAGAATCTTGAAATGTTTCATTATTAGTTAAATTATTATTTTTTAAACTCAATTAAATAAGCATTAGAAGCTATCAAATTGTTTTAGTTTTTTTTCTATAAATTAAATATTGATAAAAATATTATGTTTTATCAAAAAGCTTGAAAATTGAATACAAGAGTGTTCATTAGTTTAATTTTAATTTTATAGTATTCAAAAATATCTAAAATACACAATTACCTACAGAATTTTTTCATTGGATATTTTATGTTTGTGTTTTGACAAAATTACATATTTCAATAAAAAAAAAATTACTTTTCTTCTAAATAATTTAGCTATTATGTTCTAATTAAAAAAATTAATTAATCGTATATATTTAAAACATTTATCAATTGAATGTATTAATATTTTCTATGTATACATTGACATTTTAAAAGTGTTAAAATAAATTTTAATGTATTTATATTGCGTATCCACTCCCGTATATTAGTAAACAGTGAGTGTTATTAACTAATAAGTTAATAACAATATTTAATATGATATGAAATATGTATTATAATAATTATCCATATAATATACGACATTTTTGGTAAAAATAAGTTCAACATTCCTTACTATTAATAGGAAAATAAGTGATGAATACTAGTAGAAATAAATTACAAAATATCTTTAGAAATAGTCTGACTTACCGTATCCGTTTAGAATTGTTTTTGTGTTCAATGATTTACCATTGAATTAAAATTTAAAACATAATTAAAGTAACTTACCCATTTAATGATGAAGTACACCCAAAACTTACTACACAGCGGAGCGAGTTCCCGTTTTTTTTTAAATTTAACTATATATTGTTGAAAATTCGTTTGTTCAAACTCTTAAGTGAAATTCTATATATGCTTATTTGATCAAACTTTATATGAAAATAAAAAGGGAGAATGTAGGCAATCACTCTACTGTACTGTATGTGTTGAGTATGCCTGTCACTGAGGAGTAATTCACTATAATGTACCTATGTCGTATGTGTTAAATTTGAATTCAATTATAAATCATTGCATACGAAACACGATTCTGAAACTAGACCGTCTGTCAGGCTATATTTTATGATACTTTTAAATTGTTATTATAGTAATTTATTTTAATATTATTAATGCAGCAAGTTAAATTAATTTTTTCCAAAACACAAAATGTTATTGTGCTTATAAAATATAATAATATACATTAAACGTTTAGTATTAGCGAATAATGTTTTTAAATTATAATAAAATAACTAAAATCTTTATTCGTTCGTTTAATTTTATCCAAAACTTATCCTCAAATGTTTTTAAATAAAACGTATGCTTGCATATTTTAGATATTTTTAAACAGCTAGCTATAATAAAAATCTATGAGGCTATAAGAACCTTGTATACGTTTTCAAGTTTTTTGACTAATATGTATTTGATTAGGCATAATTATTTTACAAAGTTAGTAAATAATACATATCATATTTATAAGAAAAACTTTATATTATTACCTGAGGTCGTATAATTTGTTTTTTAATAATATTTATGATGTTTTTTTTTTGATAATAATGTATATTAATTGAGTATTTGGATTTAGTTTAATATTATTTTATTAGATCATTTGAAAAAAAACATTTTACATCTTTAGAGTGATCTCGTCGAGTGTTTTTCAGATAAGTCGTAGTTAGAAAATACAATCAGTATATTAATATGTATTTAAAGAGAGATTACAATAATATAACAAGTTTATAAAGTGATTTTAAATTAGTTTTTAAAGTTAGGTCTACCGATTGTTATGCAAATTAAAACCTTTTGTTTTAACTCTCATAAATATCGATTCTCAAGTTAGAATCTTTAGTTTTCTACTTATATTGTTCCTAAATAAAACCTTTATATTTTAAGGACCAATTAAATAACGTATCAATTATGCCTAGGATTTGGGTGTCTACTCTAAAGTTGTTATATAAATCATTCATTAAAAAAAAAAAAGAAAAAAAAATGAAACATAATATTGAAATAATGAAATAATTTATAACAAAAGTTTGAATACAAAACAGAATTGAAAATATTTAATAATGTAAGCTGATAGGTACTATACGTTATGATATAATATTATATGCGTTTTCAAGTACCTACAAGTAACACGAATATTTTTTTGGTACATATTGTACAAAAAAATATTGAATTTAATGCATTAATAAATATTTATGATGATCAGATTTATTCGGGATAAAATATATGTGATTTTACATTTGGATTATTATTTAATGCTAAAGAAAAAAAGCTTTCACCAATGTAAATTAATATGTAGATGAGATTTTATTCAAATGGTCGAGCCTTTAGAATTTTTTTTAATGTACTGTCATGGGAAATCAAATTGATCAAATTAAAAGTGAATAAATAAGCCGTTAGAAAGTGGTTACAAATAACTAACTGTATATTAAAATAACAGTATAAACAATCATAATGTTTACACTAGTATACATACATTGAAGTATTTAAATTTCATAGTTAGTTTGTTCATCGAATTAATTAAAAAAACAACGTATAAAAGGTTTTTTTGCTATGAATTTAAAAAAGAGCTTTTTGAATTTATTTTATTTTAGCATTTTTTATGATTTAAAGTGGTTTAATTTGTTTGTTATTAAAACAGAAAACAATTTTAAAATAATACTTAATATTATGTTTTATATCTTTTAAAATTACTAATAATTAGTAAATACTTTAAAAATAATATAAATAACTAATTCACTGAATAACAGATAAACGTAATATAAACATTGATTACTATTAATTAAATTATTTTCATTCTCAAATAAAACATTTTTGAATTTAATAAATATTTACAATGGAGCATGAGCTGTACTAGACATACTGAATCTAATGCTATATGTTGTACTACTCTGAAATAAAATTGAAATAATTTCACTAAATATAATTTAGTTAATAATAATAATTTTTTTTTTTATAAATATTCAATTGATGTTATTATATTATTATGTTATTCCAGATCACTTAAATAATAAATAAATAACAATAATAATAGTAGGTAATTACAATAATTACGACTCTGACAACATGTCTATTATAATATAGCTTAGTTTGAATTTTATTTCTATTCTCTACTACCTAAAGTTTAATAAAATATTAGTATAATTATATTATATTTATATCTATTAGAAATTGTTTTTATATAATTTATTTAAAATAGCTTATGTGTATTGTTTAAGGGTTTATATTATATTCTATATTCATCAGTATAATATTATTGTCAAATATATACTATAATTTACATGCGTAAAGGAGTATATTAATATTAATATTAATAATTATAATGTACATTATATAATGGTTAGGCGTTAAATTAAAATATAATTAGGTACGTAATAAATAAAAATAGTAATAAATATCATATTGTCTGTGTATCAAAACAATCTTAAGTGATACGATGTTGAACTGTAAGTAGATACGTTTATTTTTTATTCTATAAGATCAATGGTGAAAATTATAGATGATTTGAAATACAAATTTTTAAAATGGTAAATAATACAATAAACGAGATAATATTATTATTATATTATGTTATTTGTATGTATATTTACGCAGACTGGAGATCGTTTCATTCCACAAAAATGACTGTGCTAAGCGTATTGTAAACTTATATAGTCTTAAATTTTGTTTTTTGGTTTATATTTTCCTTGCTCCTCTGATATTTTCGTCCCAATGTTTCGAATACACTATTTTTTTTTCAATGGGTTCAGATGAGTTCTGCAATATCTCTATAAGTGGCCGTGGGATGCCTCCAAATCGATTATCTACGTGACTGAAAAATTGGCGCACTCAATTGAACTATAAAAACAGACTCTGCACACTGTCAAGCTCTTGTTGAATACCGATGTCCATTTGCTATATAAAATATAAATCTAATATACCTTTATTTTATTGTGCCAACATTATTATTTCAGCATTCTACAATCTGAAACTGAATGACATAAAAATATTTTTTTACTGCTTATGTTAGATAATACTGTACGTATAAAAAACTTTAAATGTTCGAAATTATTTTAGTAAATTAATTTTATTTTTTTTTTAAATTCATATCAACTAAATACATTTTTAATCGATTGTGTTATATAATATAAATATAACATAGTTTTGAAAAATTATATTTGAAACGTATTTTATGATAAATAGAGTGAATTTTGGTGATTTTCTGAACATTTTGATTTATGACAGCATTTAAAGTTCTGTCCATCGATTAGATTGGGTTAATACAATGTTAATGCAATATAGAAGTTGATATTACAAGACTGTTAGAGATTATTTTTCCATAAATCAAATTGTACGCAAATCGCATTAAATATTCATACAATTTTTATTTCCAATTTAAGATTATTATATCAGTAGACCACAGTGGCTTAAAAACACTAATAATTGTATCATATTACTATGCAATATTTTCATAAACATGTGCTATTATTTGGATAATTTAACAAAATACAATTTGGTACCTATATATAGGCACCTTGCACCTGTTTATAAAACTTGTCATTTTTTTTTTTTGTTTTTTCAAAGTTAAAAAATGAGTTTTAAAATCTATCATTTAATGTGAATTATTATTTTTCACCAGTCTTAGAGACTCAGCAAGGTTAATATTTAGAAAAGTTAATTTATTTATAAAATAATAAAGATAAATAATGAAGGTAAAGATAATGTATTATAACGATTGTTTTGCTAGATTCAAAAATTTGAAATTTAATTTTAAGTAATAGTACGCTGATGGTTATTATAGAGTAGGTTGCATTGTATTTTCGTCGTCAATACACTTTGAGTAATGTTGTTTAACAGTTTTTTATTTACTTAAAAAAACTCTTTATCCGGTTAAACTATATGAATTTATTGACGTGACCATACTCTCATACATACTTTTCAACGTAGGATGTTCTTTTAAGTTTGTTTAGTTAGTTATGTTGTGTGCAACTAAAACAAAACAAAATATATGTTTACGTTGTGCTCGTTTACACTCGTATTTGACTATAAATATTAGAGCTTTACAAGGAATCTGCTAAATATATGTAGGTACTAAAGTAATGCAAAATGGTATTTAATTTTGTAAAACGATAGTTTGAATTTGCTTAATCATTTTATTATGAATATAAAACTGAAAAGTTTTTTATAAACTATTCAAATTACATTTATATATTAATTATTTTATTGTATATTGATTATATTTGTGCATAGGTATTCTATTTATTTAAATATTCATCGGGAAAAAATATTATCCAGTTATTAAATTTACATTGTTCGACGTATTTTATAACATTTTAGTTGAATTCTGTAGGTATTAATTTGTGATCAATTTTATCTCATACATATCGTAAAAAAAATATACATCACATTATATTAATGTGCATAACGCGCAAATAATATGTAGTTATTTAATAATTATTACTAAAGCGAATACATTGTAAAATGTATTATTATCATCGCCATTATTGCTGTTCTGAATTATCCAAGAATATTTTTTTTCGACAAATGGGAATGAGTCAGGTATTATGTTTTGTTCTCCAAAACTCGCAAACGCAAGAGTTTAATCATTAATAACTATTTTTTAATAGATATTATATTAACCATTATATTTCAATGGCCTAAACTTTATATTATAAATTTATAACAAAAGACTAGAGAGATTAATTAAAAATATTGTAAACATCGCAAGACAGAAGAAGTGTATACTCTTTTTATTAACTTTAAGATGACACAAAAAAATAAAATAGTGTCGTTATTGTTGTAAATATTAAGAAAAAAATATTGGTATCGAGAAATATTATCTCCTGTAGTGTTGTTATTTTATATTTATTGTATGAAATTTTTGTAATTTCTACAGCCACACGTTTTGTGAGCGGGGATCACAAAGAACTATTTTAGACGGACGTCTAGATATCGTCATGTGCAGCTAGTCAGTTCTACGTGGCTTTTTTCGGCAATAAATCATATTATTATACATACGACGATGGCACATCGATTTTATTTTGTCAATATAAACTCGTCCGAAAGCCTCGTTTTTATATATTATTTCATAAACCTTTGGAAGTCGTCTCGCAATAGGTATATACTTTTCCTTGGAGGCTTACGCATGGAGAGATTCTGTATGACGTCCCCGTCCACATGACTTTTGCATCGCGATTTTCACGTCATCTTAAGTGTATGATATAATTTATCGTTATTTCCCATTTCCCAAGTCAACAATAGTAACGTTAAACGAAATTTAAAAAAAAAATCTCAACGAATAAACTGCGTAAACGACTTCGTATTTGTAGGACGTATAAAATATATTTATCGGTTTTGGAAAATGTTAATTTTTTGATTTTTCCTGATATTATCACAAGAGAGTTTTAACTAAAATCTAATTGCGAATAATTTAACACATGAACTCCCATCTAGACACTTGTTTAACAATGACAGAATAGTTTATTTATATCTTATAATCGTGAGAAATGGTTTGAAGCCGGAATCACTATAATATATAGCGTTGTGTTTGAATTGTCTATTGTACATAGGTATAGGTAAATTATAATACATACACGCGTGGGGCTAAATAACAATAGATAGATGCAATAATTGTTGTACTCGTATGATGTATTTCTATATTAATAATGTTGTTCTATAATATATACGATCATGCGGAGATATATTTGTATTCAAATATTAAACAACAATATACTTTGACAAAACAAGTTAGTTTAAAGGATATTTACATACATCGCAATTAAAATTTATTATTTTTATGAAAATGTTGCGGTGAAGGAAAATTGGAAGGGTTTATAACCTAGGGGTTATAAAGTGGTTTAAAAAGTTTACCCGCTTTATTGAAAAAAATACTGGTTACTTGCATGTTTGTAGGATCAACATTACATGGATGATGCGTGTGTTAATGGTATTTTTTCTTGTCTGTTAGGGAGTGATTTTCTGATAATGTTTTCTTAAAATTTAATTTTCTATTTGTACTATAGTACTATAAATACATATAATTCAAGTTAATGGTTTATAAGCAGAAGAGTTCATCTGTTATTTTTGTTTTTTAGACACCAGAAATGAAGAGTATGATCGATGAAAATCTGATTGAAAGCAAATCGTCTGCATACACTGGGCTGTTATTGCAAAATATTGGAATGCTGATCGGCGCTACTCTGATGTATCTGATCACGTTTTCGGGTTTCATGAAAATTTAATGGTAAGAAAATAATATAATAACATCTTACGTTCGTTTTGTACTCATCAAAAAATGTGCTATTTATGTGAGTAGTCAATATAATTATATTTGTGTGAATATGTATAAACTAAATTGTAGATATATTTATTCTTATTTTATTATTTATTATTTTTTTCAGATACATAAATATATCTAAATATTTATCGTACACTATTCTTTGAACGTCTGGTGGAGGGTTATACGAAATTTAACATATTTATAATTTTTTTAATTATCACTAGCTACGTTCATTGTACAATAATATTGCTTCAATATTAAACGTAATAACTAACACAAAAGAATGGTTGGCTCAATAAGTTAGAAGTAAACAATAGGTATGAAAACGAGGTTAATAGTTAATATATTATTTATTTATATAATTCATATAGTATGTAAAATAACGACAGACGTCGTTTTGTGATAAGTTTTTGAGATTGAATGTAAACTTCATATACTTTTAATATCGTTGGTTATTACAAAAAAATATTTTATTTTATAACGTTGTATAAGAAATATATAATATTATTATTAATATCATTAAGTACCCGGTAAATCAATTTTTTACGGTATTCGTCGGTTGTGATTTTGAATTTTTGAATCAGATGATTTCGTTAGTATTTTGTTTTTTTTAAAGTCATAACTTAATCATTTTAGAATTTAAATTATTTTATTATAAATTGTTTAAGAATATTATTTTAAAATATGTTTAACTAGGATCATTACTAAAATTATTATAATTAAAACCAGCACACATCTTTTAATTTATTATTTATATAATTACCATTATATATTTACGATTATTAAATTATGTGTTTTTTACGTAGATAATGAAGTATTTATTGCGCTTTAAGGTTTAACTGCATAGTATAATATAATAATTAAAGAAAACTTTTTTTTAATACTTAAATCACGTTTGTAACGTTAACTACATTTTTATAATAAAATTAAAGTTTTCGATTTGTATTTAATTCAAAATGCATGGGCATAGTACCTATATGTAACTACGTTAACTAAATTTAACCAGTTCAAAGTAGACACAGATAAATTTGTCAAAATTATTTTTTTATTATTTTTACATCTTAGATATCAAAACCTCGTGTTTATTTTATAACTTAATTACCGAATAAGGAAATATTTTAAAAATTTAAAATGTTTTTTATATTAATTTTATATGATACAATATTATAGTCAGGTCTTGTTTCACGTTTAAAAAACTTATTAGTGGATTGAAATTTTGACAACTTCCAAAAAAATCTAAATTATAAATTTCACTTTAAGTTATTGCTCATCTCATTAAACCCTTAATCCGGGTATCGAAATGTATTTTAAAAGAATCTTAAGTTACATAATTTATACGGATATGATAAATTTTTTTTTAGAAATAACCATTTGAAGTATTGATTTAATTTTAAAGTATTTTGCCTTTTATAACATTGGATAATTTATTTTATATTCAATGTACAAGTAAATTTAAAATTTTTAAACTTTAAGGTATTTCATCTAAAGTTATTAATTTGTTAGATTGATCAGATATTAGAATGTTATATGAAATGTATTTAATTTATTTTTAAATAATTACCTAAGTCCAATATATTATTTTATTCTATGTTTGTTTTTTAAACTGTATGTAATTGTATTGAGTATTTTATTAAAACTGTGTACATAAGCTGTATAGTGTATATTAAGTTATTTGTATTAAATATTATTTTAAGATAGAAATTAGAATATTATAGAGTTTTAGAATGTGAACCTGTGCCAATCAAAACATTTGTTAGTAAAAGATTAAAATTAGTTTAGTAGTTTGATAAATATTTGGATGAACAATGATATTCATACTTGTACAAAAATCATATTATTTCATATGTTTTATTGTTTTAAAGGTATTCTATCATTATATTATATTACCCTTTTTATTGATTATTTTCTTTTTACTAATTAAAATTAATTACGTGATTTCACATGCAAGAGGCCTCCTCCTCATTTACCATATTTTTTCCTGATATTTAATATTATTAATACCTAGAGTACAAGCAAGCCTTCGATATTGTACGGTGTGATTCGAATTGAGTGATTGTAGCCTTGAGCGCGGTTCGTTGGTAAAACAAACGCGTATAACCTCAGGTTGGTGCTCGTTTCAATGTATCTCAGAGGTATAGACTTCAGGTCAAAAGTAAATGGAAACTCGATTAACTGATCGATTGAAATTTCTATATTATTTTATGGTATAAACCAAGTGTATTTATACAAAATAAAAATAACATATTCTTAAGTAAACCGTTTTACAAAATAAATTGTATACAATAATTACCAGTATCATATAAAATAAGACTATAATTTATAATCAAGATTTTAGATTACTAATCTTACGTATCAAATTGTATCCACTGTGAACACTTCATTTTTAACATTTTTACTGGTTTTGTTGTCACAGCAGTAATACATTGACATTTCGCTTCCATCTTACTTATACGGACAATGGAAATCCCTATCTTAGTTTTCGCTATTTTATTTTTCTTGTTACCCAGATATGCTAGGGTATGCTACTGATGTATTTTTCATCGTGAAAAAATAATTTTTTTCAAATACTTTACCAAAACGAATGAAATTCATGTATTGGATAAAATGAAAATGAAAGTATTATTTTAATACATTTTATATACTTAATAGTTTAAATGTTATTTTTTTTTGTGTTATATTTTTGTATTAGGTATCTTTGGTCTCATGCACAATAACATCATGTAGCTATCAATTTTCTTCCCGTTTGATCTGACCATACTCATCGATTAATTTGGTCAGTTTTCATTTCCAGTTATAGGTACTTATACTTTATTTTAGCTATCCTGTGTTTTAAACTGCTTATTTATTTATGTATTTAGTTTTACGACTAGGAGTACAAAATAGTGTTATATTTTAATTTGAAATTATTTTAAATCTAAAAAAATTAATACACTTGAATATATACATGAAATATAAGCTAAAAAATTGAATTTCACATAAAAACTTTCTTATGTATTATTAGTTGTTCAATACTTAAATTTATACTTAAAGTTAGTAATATTAGACCATATTTCTGTTGAGGAATTAGAATCATTATCGATGTATGGATTAACTAAATTGGAATAGTTTTAAATTTGTTGACATTTTTGTTCTAAAAACAGATAATAAATTTAAAAAAAAAAAATTTGTTTTTTTATATCACTATAGTATATAACTTTATTTTTATATTCTATATTTTATTTTAAAGATGTTTGCTATCAATATAACTGAGTGAAACTGATCATTTTTAATCGTAATTCGTAACCAATACCAATTTAATCGCTTTATGTTTAGATGTTGAAATCGAAAAATATTAAATTTATTTAAAATTAAAATTAAATGTTTTGATACCAATCGTATTAACGGATTTTAATTTAGGGAATTTTCTTAGTGCTTGTATACGGATTGTATCAATATTTTACTAATTATATTTACTAATTGAATCGATAATATTTTTGAAAAAAAATATTTTAATTTGTTATGAAATTTACTAGAAAACGATAATCTAATTTCTTTAATTTTTAAATAATTTTTTTCACTTCAATATTATTATTAACATTTTAAAATAATATGTTTAAAAAGTTTAAAGGTTCAGTTTCCGAAAAAAGATAAATTTGTTTTCAATTAAATTTCATGTAGAATTAAATTATGTTTCTAGAAGTTATATATAATGAATAGGATAGACAACACATTTATTACACGATAGGTATATTTTAGTAGAAACACAGTCGAAATTGAATACATGTATTACATTTTTTTATTACCCTACAATGTATTTCGATAATGTTCAGATTCTTATACAGTAGAAAATATAGAATTGGAAATAATGATAAATGATTATGAAATGAATGGATATTATAAATGATTGATAAAAGTACTTAGTAGGTATAGCATCGGAATGTTTCATCAACATAATTTTGAGAAATCGATGTTAAATTACGTAAAATAGTTTAACATGAAAATAGTTTAAAGTTTTTAACATTATCGTTACCTTGTTACTGTTTAAGAAATAATGTATTATTCATTTTTATTTGTTTTGATATTATTAAACTTCGTGTACTTCATATATATTGATCGGTTTAGCTTGAATAATTGTTTCATGATGATCCTTCTTATACATTTATTTTTTGTAGTAGACAATTTACATCGGTTATTGTATAATATTCGTAACTTCTATCAATATAAATATGAAGTATATTTTACGTATACATATTATACATATAATGGTAAAAAAATAGTGTCACTTATAAGTATGCGTGTGAAATTATAAATTATACAATACGTATTATTATATATTTATTAAAATTAACTTTGTACCTAACACTTAACGTAAAAATAATAAGCTAAAACGAATATATTATGTTTTATTATGTATCTTTTGCAGTAGCATGTATAAAGAATTTCGGGATTCATGTATTTTGAGCAAAATATACATCGTAAAATAAAACTTGTGTATAATATATAATATAATAACTATAATCTTACTTGGTTTACAAAGCTATATACATATATATTATTGCGCAACATAAGCATACTGCATTTATCATGATAACATACAAACAAAATAAGAATGCACTAATTATAGCTTACAAGAAAACAGCTTGACGTCGTCCGCAAGATTTGATACTTAGATACTGGTTGAAATTCGTCTACTGACGAAATGATAATACTGTCTAGCACACCAAATAACTGTGGGTGACGCAGTTGAAGGGATTTGTGCTTCTAAAGGACAAGGACAATCTCTCTCTTTGGCGGATATTTCTTTCCTACGTCATCCGCTTTCTTACAAGGCAGACCAGACAGAAATACACTTATTGTTAAATTACTTCGTGAAACTATATATAGTGATTACTCGACAGATGGATAGAATAATGATATTATAATCAGAGTGTTGACATCAGAATGTGATAAGTCAATGGATAGTTTTTATTTGAAGGATACTAGGTTCCTGCGGTCGGTGAACCGTTTTTTCTTTTTAATAAATCTTATAATAAATAAAACGCACAATAACAATGATAATATCATTACACTTACTATTTTCTTTTAAATATTTTTAGTAACCATTCTCTTGATACTATTATGTATTTTTTAACGATTGAAAGTCAGTTTAGTAATATTTTTACGATTATAATCGTTATTTATGAATTTAAAATTTACTTTAGCTTTTTTTTTTAATTTTCTTCTTATAAATTATAATACATCATTAGTACCAAGATCATATTTTTAAGACAATTTAATTTATTTAATTTATTTCTTAACTTTTTATGAATGTTTTATGTATAAGTATATAATGTATATTTAGTAGGTATACGTCACATAATATATTCGTAGTACAGTGATGTTATTAGAGATCAAAATTGTGTAGTTTTATTTTTTATTTGTAATAAACTGGAAAGCATTACCTCTGACAATTATTGTTCAGTTTAAACTATGTTTAAAATACTAACGTAAGATGTAATCAGACAGTTTATTTATTATATTATTATAATATCTAATATATAGTTTAATATTAAATATTAATATCAAACTAATATTAGAAATAACAAAAAAAAGAATTACAAATTAATTTTTTTAAATATATTAATATATTAAATTAAATTACCGTTCTATTTACTTATATATATTTTTTGTGATCAGTATTTTAGGTAAGTATATAGAAAAAAGAAAACTCTAAAGATTTAAAACAAATAAATATTATATATAATCTATTGATTGAGCATCAACCGTATAAATGGTACTTTTTACCACATTAGTGACTTTTTATTTTATATTTATAAATAATCTCACTTGTGTCAGACTTAGATTAGAGTTCCACGGCTGTTTCTCCGTTTAAATTGCTTTGGGAATTAATACAAGTTTCGATAGAAATTCCTACATTATTTTGGTATCAAATAGATGTTGTAACGTTTAACAGATTACTGACTTGTCGTTTATGTCCCAATCACTGGATTTGAATTTACTATGTTCTGTAAGGTTGAGGTGCAATCGTTTTAAGCATTGTTAAACCTAAATCTATAGAAACATTATTAAGGCATGCCAATTTTATCATAAACATTTTGATGGTCACTCTGTGTAAACGACGGAAGATTCGAAGGAGATGTGTTGTACAGTATACCCTATATAAAGTATAAATATATACTTAATGGCTACTTAAAATAACATGTGAATATATAAGATACAATTTTTAATTGAGTGTCACTATTTAAATCAGTATCATTTTTAACATCTTATAATATATTTTATAGGGTACCTACCTTAATTTTAATTTTATGTTAATATGTATATAGATAGATTAATATTTATTAAAGAAATTAATTCCCTTTTGGACAGGATTAAACAGTAAGCACTCTAATAAAATTACTATCTATATTAAATTTACTAAAATTATTATGCCTTATTAGTGATATTAAATGACAATATACATTTTAATTATTGTCAGTTGATAATTATTATTAAAAATTAGTAAAATTATAAAAAACTACATATGTATAAAATCAGAATAATAACATATAATTCGTCAAATAATTTACTTATTAAATATACTTTTTTTTATTTTATAATTAACTTGAGAAATAATACTTATGTACACAATAAGCAATGTATATATTCGAAAATTGTTTAATAAAAATACATTTGTATTTTCAGTTAATATATAATATAGTAAAGAGCTAAGAATAAGTTATCATAGTCACAAAGCAACAAAACTATCTTAATGATTTAACACCAAACCAGCGAGTTCCTAGTCATTTCATATCATACCATCACAATCCAATCATCCACTTCATTGAGTTAATTGGTTTTTAAACATGAATTATATTAATTATAGAACTATAATTAACACATAATTACATTACTTTAGATATTTAATATATTTGTGATTTATTAACTAATGAATTTAAGTTATAACTTTACAATAATTTAGTTATTTCTAGTTTTTTAATATTCATACATGTCCGTGTTAGTATTCACTTTACAAATAAACAATAATAAGTAAAGTTATATAATGAAAATTATAATATCAACATTTAATAGAATATGTGTTTATTAACAATTTTGAAGTAATATTTTATTAGATACGTATTGATATTATGGTAAGATTTAATTCTGAATAACAGGTCTATAATACAATGCATAATATTTTTGGTTTCTAAACATACGTATGTTATTACATAGTTTTATTTTTCATGTTGAATAAATATTTTCTAATAATTTTGCAAATTTTCAAATTTTAGTTTTGTATTTACAAACAATTATAATTATTATTATACTTTAAGAATACTCGTATTATAAGTGTTTGGTTACATTTATACATATATATTGGAAGAAGACTCAAAAGTATAATTAATTTATTCCGAAACCAATAAATCTAATATATATATATATATATATACATATATATTGGTTTTATATGCAAATATTTACTAATGACAGAATATATTTTATGAAGCGTTTAAAATTTTGATATGCTTTAGAGTGTGCTTAGTGTTTATAATATTGTGATATATAGATTATAGTTATATATATTTTTCAATTAGGTTTACGTTTTTATTTAGTTTAATGTTTTACAAATTGTTTTTGTTTTTAAAACGTCTTTAATCCTTGAATTATAGAACGTATGGCCGTATCGTAAAAATAATCCAAATAATAAAAATAAAATATAAACAAAGAGACACTTTTACGGCGGTGAGATGGATGGATATTTTATTCTTTTTATTTATTACAATTTTTTTTGTCGCCATACACCAACTCCACGTTTATATTGTACGGCGACTACCTATTGTGTGATGGATGCATGTAGTATTTTAGATAAAACTCATAGCTGTGCATCTATATGCGCACGTATATATGTATAAAGGTAATACCTTCCGGACGTTGTGACTCGCAATATAACCATCGTAGGTTTTGGTGTTGCGATTTAAGTTTGTTTGACTTAATCACCGGGTTTTTGTTGGTAGTATATACGACACAGAAACCACAAAGCGGTAAACAGGGTTATTCGCCAAGTATGCTGACAATAAGGTACACAAAATGAATTTTCCTTTTAATAATGAATTTATTCAAATTCTAATTTTTAGAATTTCATTAGTATACTTAAATACCATATTTTCAAATACTTTTTACGCCATTTAAGAAGTGTCCTATATAGTTATACAAACTTTTTTTTTTAAAAAAGAATCATTCTTTTTATTATAAATTGTTGAGTAGATTATTTTTTTATTTGAATGAATCCAAATTGAAATTTTAACGAGTAGTTTCTGAATTATTAAACTTTATTTACTAAGTATAATAGTTTATGATAATAGGTTTAAAGAAATGCGGGCTATAGCTTATGGTGATTTAAATTTTGAATACTACAGTAATTACAATTAATATTTAAATTTTAAGCATTCTATAATAATACAATTAGTAAAAATGGCCTGATCATAATAATCATTGGATTAAAATATAGTATGAGTATATCTATTTTATGTTTGATGTATAATATTATTAAGGATTATATTTATAGTACATACAATTTAATAGCTTAGAAATTACTTATCGGAATGCCGATTTAGATACATTGGCATTAAAAAAAAAAAAAAGTCATCTGCTTAAAAATGTAAAGTAAATTTATTTTTATTTGAAAAAGTAAGTTTGTATCGTTTAAGGATACTTCTTAAATGACATACGAATCTAGGTATTTGATAATAGACCATTTAAGTAGACTTAAAAATGTAAAAATCATAATTTAAATAATTTAATTTTTAAAAGATAAAATAAGGGTTCAGGTTAGTAATGATTATGCTCAATGAATCACCCTAACTGTTTATAATAAAGTTCCCGTATTAAATTATGAAGAAACGGAAGACAGAAAACACATAGACCACCACCGGAACACTTACCGAATACATATACAATAATACATTATTGCTGTAGGCATCTAAGGTGTATTAGTATATTACTATAACTTGTATAATCTATTCTGTGGTTATAACATGAAAGAGTGATGGGCTATTGTGTGTAAAAATACTATTATCGAACGATGAAAGAAGAAGATGGTTTTCGAAACCAACTTCCTATAATATGAGTGTAATATGAATTAATGCTTAAATATTTATGCTTAACATTCATAATCTTTACAGTGTACATATTATATTAAAACTTTAGGCCTTCTATAAAATAAATTTATTTTTAGGTACCTAAAAAATTAAAAATAATAAAATACTTAAAAATACAACCTTGACGTATCTATATTATGATGTACCCATTACATATTGTTCTTTTATTCAGATTTAAAAAAATCTATTCTTAACCTATATAATATTTTCACAGACATAATGGCTATGGCGTACTAAATGTATTATGTAGTATTTGAGTATATTGTAATATTATATTATGTTATATTGATGACTGCATTGTTATTTATTATTTGATAGTTACGATAGTCGTTAATTTGATTTAATAAACATTGTTATTAATTGGTGTAAATATGCAGATATAAAAATTGAAAAGCACGTATGACTTAACTCTTGCATTGCACACGCGCCAATATAAATGGTGATTCAATAAACATGCTCACCCCATTTTTTTCTTTAATAATACATTTATTCAAATTTTAATGTTTGGACATTTTAAGTATACTATAAATAATGATTATATATATATTACTTTCAATGATTTCGATTTTCATACTATCTAAAAAATGTTCTATTACAATACAGTATTTTTTTTTAATTGTAAAATATTAAGCACATGAGTTTTTGGAAATTTATATGTAAATTTAAACGAGTAAATTCTGAATTATAAAAATGTACCAATTAGCAATTACCAATGATTATTTTATTGAAGAACAACAATTTTATGTTAAATTCAATTAATAATGACTTTCGTGAAGGAATTGTTAAAATGGTTATAATATCTTACATGATTGTAAGTAATAAGGAAGAGTACCTATCGTTTGTTTTATTTCGATTAAATGTACCATAAAAATAAAATAGCTTACATAATGTTATCTTTTTTAATATTTTAATTTATTCTAATACGACATTTGACTCTATTAAAAAAATGATAAAATATTGATTATTTAATCAAAAGTTTTTTTTAAATATAGATATTTCAAATAATGTAATTGATACTATGCTACGTATCCAAAAACAACAAATAAATATACATATATTATTTATTATGAATTGTAGACTTATTTTGTTCTGAGAAAGTATTTACTATCAGTGTTTTATTTCTCTAGGGAAAACCAGTAATCGATAAGTTTTTATTACCTCGAATTGACGATAATTTTTCACTAACGTCGTTTTCATATTTTAAATGTTATACATTTTAAATTTATAAGCTGATTTAAATTTTTTCAGTAGATATCCGTTATGACAATAAAAGTATAAACCACTTCAGTTACAAGAGATTATTTTTTTTTATTTATTTAGTATTATTATAATTCATAATATCTTACTCATATAATGAGAGTTCCATGTTAATTGTATTAATTATTTGTGTAAAAGATCCATTTATCCCAAATAATAAGAGGACTAAAGTGAATCTTTTTATATTATAAAGGAAACTTAGGTACAGTGACGATGAAATTATTCGCAGAACACTGTAAGCCAAAAAAGTCGGGCCAGGCGAAGTTATAATATATAATTGCGCTGTAGCCATTCTATTCTCGTTAATCGTGAGTTTTGTCGAACACAACAAATAAGTACTTCTTATTCTTACCTTACTTTACACTTCACCATATATTTCACCATAGTAGCGAATCACGTATATATTTTTATCATTACAAAAAAAAAAATAATAATATTTTTAAGGAAATAAAATAAATTAATAAATAATAATAAACACGGTCTTCTTAGGGATTAAATTGTAACTTTTTTTTTTACGAAATCATTTCAGCGATAAATTATAATTTTAACGCCTCGTGAGTCGTGATAAATTTGACGTTCGTTGATATTATTGTTGTTTAGGATATTTTCTGTAGAATTAATTATCACAAAAATGTCCGTAAATATGATCCATATATGTAAATTATCGTATTATGAAAATGCGTGTTATATACGAGGGAATAAAATATTTTGACTTTTGACATAACAACTATAATAAGCTTCTGCAGGTCTAGACTAAATTGCAAAGTCCGCAATTAGCCATAAAAATATGAAAATGTTTTGTATAAAACTAAATTATTTATATTTAAAAAATGTTATTGCATAATATTCTGTCAGTAAAATAACAACGTGGTTTAACTTATGTTTTTGGTAAAAATTAATTAAACTTATTGTAATAATAATAACTGTAAAATAAATCATTTTAACAAGATCTATTAAATTTGCATGTAATCAAAATATTATAAAACATTATAGTTAAAATACTTATAGTAGTATAAGTTGACAGACCATCTCCTCTCAAAATTGTTTTTCGTATTCAATGATTTATGGTTGAATTCAAATTTAACATCTATTTTAGGAACCTGCCGAGCAATTACCTACTTGTTTTATTACTAAAAAAATTGTGTTTACAACTTGTCAACAACACCAATACATAATATTGTGATGATAATGTTAATTCATGTAGCGCTAATGGCTAAACGTTTGAAGGAAAAAAATATGAAAAGTATATTTATTCTATTTAATGTTTATGACACACTCAATTTAGCGATTTAGACGTTATGTATATATATATATGTTGGTATTTCAATGATACGGTATGCTATAGGTTTCTAATTTATTGATAAAATAAAAACTGATTGTTTTATGTTAAAATCGTTTAGTCAATGCCGTATATTTACAGCGATTACTTCCTAGTTCCAATGTACGAGTATATTAATAAATATATACAATCAAAATATAACACTTTATTACTGTTTTGTTCTATAGTGACCGTATCAAACGACTACCGTTGAAAAATATTCTTTTGTCCATTTAGCTATTTCTTTTACTTACATTATAATTTGACACAGTTTTCTATTTTGATATATTGTTGCTTTTAATCTATTAAAACTTACTATGTAATACTGAATAATACACTTTGTTACATATTACATAAATATATTTTTAACTTAATTTTTAATTCTAATATAACATATATGTATTACAATAGGTAACAATATTATAATATGTGTGCCCTGACTTCGTGTATACATAATAAATGAATATTAATTACAATATAGTTAGATAAAAATTATATTTAGTATAAAACATTTGTTTGCATTTAAAACCTATTATTGGATATGTTAGTAAAATAATCATGATTTGTTCAGGTGATAAAAAGAAAAAAATACCTACGTAAGTTTTGTTTCTGTATGGTAAATGTTATTATTCAGTATTATACAGTCATTATCGTTTAGATTTTTAGTGTAAAACCATAAACACTTAGTAAAATACAAATTTTAAATTATTCAATGTTATTTCTTACTTATAATTGAACATTATAAAATGAAAATAATTTGCAGTCAACGTAGTTTAATAATTATTTTAATCATTTTTAATTTATATCATATAGTAATGAGTCCTAACACTTCACAAAAAGAAAGACGTATAAAAATCGGTAAATTTAAATTATTAATTAAAATATGTGATTATTTTTTATAGTTTAACTTTTCTCGGACATCTAATTATGATACAATATTTATGTTACTTAATTGATTCACTAATTTTTATGGATTTCAGTTTTATATATTACAGTGAACAAGTTCTAAAAAACATTTAAATTGTGTGTAGTTTACTGAAATAAGCTCTCATGCCTAAATAAAATATAAACTTATTTTGGCAAAGTATTTGAAATTAAAAAAAATTGTATTCAAAGGATAATATCCTTAAATAATATAGTTATACATGATTTTATTATACTAAAAATTTACTTATGACTTGTTTGAAATAAAATAACTTACTTATATATATATATATATATATATATATATATTATATAAAAACCAAAAATAAACAGTATTTTAAATACTTTTATTACATTAATTACTAATCTTTATCTTTATTTTTTTTTGTTTTTTTTAGAAGATTGTAAAGGTAATGTTAATATTATACATTGTGTCGTAGTAAAGATAGAGTTATAAGCCACTTTTACAGTTATTTTATGATATTTTAATACATGCCGGGTATACAATTATAGGAAAGTATATAGATTACAATATAATAATACATAAATGTATGTTTAAGGTTGTCACAGTTTTTAAAATATAAATTAACTCCCTTGGGCATGAGTGATTCTGAGCGGAGCGACGATTGTGCTAGATTTTCAATGATGGCGTGTTTTTTTTTGGGTTTGAAGATATATTTTTATTAAATTTATTGAGATATTGTGTCAAATGTAAGATTGGATTATACTGATATTGAAAGAGATTTAACGAAATTAGAATGAGTAAATGTTCAAATTTTTATTGTCGGTTTGAAACTAATTCTTTTTATCAATAATAGTCATACCACGGATGTCCAACTAGTGTGATTCTCAAATACTTCATAAAAAGGATATGTCGTATCAGTTTATTTTCACGTAGTGAATGCAAAAGATAAGGTACAAGTATATTTTGTCACGTGCAAGACTAAGGTTGCGTTACTCAAATCATTATAAATGAATAGTTATCTAACCATATCATGGCTGAAATTTTGTTGTCCTAGCTATTTCTGTCACATAGACCGACCCTTCTCCAAACTTTGATGATCATTCGTCTGCAGACACCATCTTTTTGTAGTTATACAATTGTATTAAAATGTACAACAACATTTTTTTAATATTTTCATTATGAATATCGTACCAAAAATAAAGGAAATACTTTTGATCCGAGTACTGAATCATATTTATACAAATAAAATAACACGTTAGTCCAACGTCATGTAGTTATTTTCCATAAACGTATTCAATACATAGATGTTGATATGGATTTTCTTGAAAATTTAGTTTTCCGTATTGGTACAATGATTATCATATAATTTTACATATCTATTTTAATAACGAGATAAAACAAAGCGAGTTTTCTTACTTTTTACAATTATTATTATATTAACTCGCATGGGTGCTAAAATAAATATATATTTATGTACCTAAATGTGTTATATATATTTAAAGTTATGTAATGAATGGACACAATAGATGCGCAAAACGCATTTTAAATCACTTCAATGGTAACTTTAAAAAACTGACAAACCTGTAGAGCTAGAATATTAATTACATTAGTGAAGTAACTTACTATACAGACTACTTCATTGAATACTATATCTATACCTGTAGCGTATACAATATAATCGTTGTAGTTTTCAAAGCAATTACCATGGTCAGTAATTAAAACCATACATTTAATTGATCTATAGTAAATGACACATTATTTTGTATACACTATTTAAGTACTTATATTATATCCACTGTTATACATTACCACAGCGGTCTAGAGTCTAGACGGTAAATTTTAAATTTATATATTAATATTATGTTGTTTAATGTTATTCTAAACAATATATTTTTATTTTAAATATCTTTGTAGAATCATTAAAAAACGACTTTAATTTTATCGGTATGTATCTATGGTTAAAAGTAATTTATGACTGGTATATAATAAAATGACGTCTGATGTTAGTAAAAAAATGTCGTTTATCCATTATTAACATTATTTAATGAATTAACGACAGCTAGAATACAAAATATAATTATTGGTGAGATAGTAAAATAATTTAAGTTATATTTAAGTTGTACTTATATAATATACTCGTACATTTATTTTATATATTATATATTTTTCGCTTCTTTATATTTTATTGTAGGGACTTTTGATCATGACCTAAATATTGTTGTTAAAGGTAATAAATAATTATATCTATTTTTAGTGAATATAAGATATTGAATAATAATAATAATAAAAAAAAAACAACAACATTAAATTTGATTTACTTTCATACACTGAGCGATTTTCAGCGTTACTTTTTGTGCTCGATTGTGTAACATTATGTGCTTTTTGACCTACGTTTATTTTTTTCAATAGTTTTTATTATAAAATGGCTATCACCATCAACCAATCTACATTTTAGTTTTTATATCATTAAAAAATATTATTTTATTTTCAGACAAAGTTCGTACGTAATACATTTTATATTACAAGTTATTGTTAATTTTTATTTATAATATGGAATATTTAAAAGAATAATCTATTAAAATTATTTTTTTGTTTACCCGTAAATAAAACTTTTTTTTTTTTTTTTAGAAATAATTGGTTTGTAAATTTGTAACTTTTTATTTATAACAATACGATTTGTGTATTTTTTGTAGCCTTAATTTAATTAAGTACATTCTATATTTTCAAAGAATTTAATAGTTCTTACATATTTTTTTTTTATTTGCTTAAATTAATAGAAGAGAAACTTATGGTTTCACTCGTTAATGCTTAAATAACACATTATTATATATAAACTTAACCTATCCATCACATATAAAATGTAATTAAAATTCAAAAATATAATATTAATACTTTTATTAAAAACAACTAATTATTTGATATAAAAAATTATGTATAAATAACCAATGATGTAATATAATTTTTCTTATTAAAATTTTCCTAAATTATAATTAGTTTTAAAAATAATATAATATAGTTCATTTGGACATTAGTCATTTTTGATTTTATGAAAAGGTTCTAAATTAATTTTTATTTTTAAATCATTCATTTTTTTAATATAAAATTATATAGATCCATTAATAATCACTTACAAAATACGAAAAGGTACTAACTTATACAAATTTGAAAGTTAAGGTTGAAGCCGAGTAATATCAGTTATAACCTTTTCAATCTAAACAATAATTAAAAATGAAAAAATTCTTTGCGATCAAAAAAGTAATATTTTAAAATTAAAATATATTGACTTAATACGATAAAATCATTGATACATACAAATTATTATTTTACTAAATTTAATATACTATGTTGCGTTATGTTGCATAATAAGAATATATAATCTGACGTGGTGTGAAGAATTAATATAATTTACGCTTCGAAGTTGATACTACTGTAGAGAAAAATGATATAAATCAGAATAAAAAAATTTTAATTAAATCAATAATATATGTTTTGGGATGAAATGGTTCTAAGTTCTAACTAGATAAATAATTTTTATTTTCGGAATGAAAAGTTTTACACATGAAACCTTTTAATTTTAAAAATAATATTTCAGTTTTTTGGTAATTAATTAATAGATAATTGCTGTAAAAACAAATTATTGGTAAAGTTGTTATAACTTTCTTAACACCTCATCAAATTGTTGTAATTTGGTAAAACAGCGAAAAAAAGTTATTTAATTTAAAATGCTTCCCTGAAAAATTACAAAAATTATGTTAGAATTCTTTTTATTCTGAGACGACATTATCACAAATCTTACATTTTGCATAGAGCAATAATGTATCATTGCATAATTATTATTTTTTATTTATAGCTTTTAGAATTAACTATAAAGTTTGATATGTTTATACTTAATAAAATTTATATTTTTTTAGCTGAAAGTTTCAGAGGTAATTACATTATATGTTTTTGAATTGTATCATGGATGAATTTTACATGATATATAACATAACAATATTATTTTCAATCGTTAAATTGTTGTATAATATATGATTTTACTCAAGAGAATGCTTTTTGGGGTAGAAAACTAGATAAATGAGAATATACCTATTGATAAGTTACCTTTGTGTAATCTAAGCTTCCAAAGTTTGAAGAAACATGAATACAAGTATTTTGATTTCGGTGTTTGATAATAAATATCTAGATCTTTATAAAAACGAATTTTAAAGTTACATTAATTATTTTTAAATAATCGACGTATTATTTTTAAGTTTGGTAGTGTACACATTTCATAACTCTTATAAATATTTAATTAATTCTAGAAAAAATTTAAAAAAAAATGTCCTTAATTTTATTATCTTTATATTTTATAGATCTTATACAACAGTATACACAATTTATTCGTCATTTCAAAAGTTCTAATGGTATGAATAATTCGTTTCAAGTTATTTTTTAGGTAATTTTATAGATAATATAATTTATTATTAAAAATATTACTAATAGTATACACATATAGTAGACATATAGTCATATCAGGTATTTTACTAAATGCCTAAGTATATAGTCAAATAGTTTAATTTTTATGCAATTACACTATCCGCCTAGAAATTTAGTTAAATGCCTATTTTAAGTCAGGCAAATAATAAAAATGAAACATTTGGTATTATTTTAATAATTTAATTATATTTTTTATTAATTATTTACTACTATTTTATATAAAAAAAAAAAACTATGTATTATTTATTAATATGTAAAACACATTGGTATATGAAATATGTTTAATTTCGTGTTCATCAGTACTACTATTTTAAAACTAAAAAAATAAAAAATATATTTTACATTATGTAGAGTTTTGTTGTTAAACGGTAATTTTATGCAGTTAACTTATATAGTAGTAGAATTTAAAAGTACGTGGTAATAATAACAGAGAGACAATTCGATATTTATTAGTAGTAATTCTATGTGTTTGCATATAAAATTGTTATACATGGTACTAAATATAATAAATTCATCCAAAATTTAAATATCAGAGCCAAGTTTGAACTATTAGACTATTGAAAGAAATATTATTCCGTTTGATTAATTTGCATTTTTTTTTCAGATCTTATAAAAGAATTCTGCAAAACTTAAGATAATTCATAAAATTAAAATAAAATAAAATAAATATAAAATAAAAATATAATATAATAAAATATGTCTTAAAACGATAGTAATTAATGTTCAGAATAAATATTTTAGTAATAGTGTTTAAATTATAATTGACGAAATAAACTACTTTAATATATTAAGATTTGTTCTTTGTTGATTCATTGATAGTTTTTAAAAATACCCATCAAATAAAAATATTTATTTTAGTCAATTTCATTTTAATCAATTAATATTAATTTTTTTTTTAATAAATTTAATAAGTTTAAAAACAAATTACAAGCTTATTCGACTTATAGATTCAAGTTATCTTGTTTTACGTAAACATTAAGGCACAACATGATATATTGCTGAGTACAAAAAGTTTATAATTTCGAGGATATAATGGAAATTTTTAAATAGTATTGTACCCTTCATCAAATGACATAAAGACTGTTGGGATTTTATTTTTAATACTGCAAGCTCCTAGAATCAATGGAATTTTCAAGTATTTGGAACATGATATTCAAAGATTCCAAAGGATTCTTGGCCATTCTGCACTGAATATCAAAGATTATTATCCTCTACACTAGGATACTCCTGGAATCATTGAAATTATAAGATTATAGACCATGTCGCTTAATCATAAACAGAAATTTTAAATGTAACGACGAATATATTTTTGATGATTCCATGGATTCTTGGATATTCCGCATTGATTCTTAAGGAATAATGGCTTGTACACTATGATTCCCCATGATTAATAGGAATTATAGGATTTTATACCACGAATCTCAATGATAAATGGAAATTTCAAGTGTTTGGCCCATAATATTCTAAGATTCAGTAGATTCTTGGTCAGTCCTAACTGATCCCGATGATTATTGACCTGTACACTAAGATTCTCCATTATGAATATGAGTTATAGGATTATAGACCATGAAACTTAATGATAAATGCATATATCAAGTTTTATTACCACGAGATTCAAAGATTCCAATGGATTCTTGGCCATACTGCACTGAATCTCAAGGATTATTGGTCTCCACACTAATATTATCAATGATTAATGGAAATTATAGGATTTTATACCATGAATCTTAAGGATAAATGGAAATTTCAAGTATTTGGACAATTTTATTCAAAGTTTTCAAAGGATTCTAGTCCACTCTGCACTGATTCTCAAGGATTATTGTCATCTTCACTAAGATTCTCTATTATTAATAGTAATTATAATATTTTAGACCATGAGTCTTAAGGATAAATCAATGTTTCAAGTATTTAGACCATAATGGATTTTCAAATAATGATTTAAAATTGTAATTTAGTGTAAAATAAAAATAAAATATGAATAGACACATACGAGCCGTTGTCCGTCAAGTAGGTAATCAAATGTTGTAATGTTCTGCCTAATAATTTTTTACCTATTTAATAATATTATAATAACAATTTCCAAATATGTGTTATATGACAATGCTAGTTGTCTCACTAGTATCAAAAATCGCTACACCTTGGAACGAATGGTCTAGGATTGTAAGGCACAAGTAGGCATTTAGCGCATTCGACTATTTACAGGCGGCTTTGTCGTGTATAATATGATTGTTGTTTGTCCTTATTGTTATACATAATATTTGCTAGTAACTATAATTTATATAAGGGATTATTCATTACTATTTATAAAACAACTAATTAATTTGCAAATAATGAAATGGTTATCGACATTTTTATCACGATCTTCCGGGCATATTAATGGAATTTATGTATTTAATATTTTAATAACACGTAAATTAATAAATAAAATAACAGTTTCCATTTTTTTCTTATTATGGTTTTGTATTTAATGCTTGTTTCTAATTTTTTACAGTTTTAGTTTTGACTTAATACGGGTATCTATTTTTTTCGGTTTCGGTTTTAAATTATAATACTGGTATCCATTTTTTTCCTGTTTTGGTTTTGATAACGGTTTCGATTTTAGTTTTAAAATGGTTTATACCAGTTCCTGAAATTGGTTTTGAAAACGGTTTCAAACCCTACTAAAAACAACTAATTTAATCTGTGCTGTTTTGTAGCCTCATCTCTTTCCATGTATATGTGTAGACACAATAAACATGATTATGGTCATACAGTTTATCAATGTTGTACATTTGTAGTTTTAGTATGCTTCGTTAATACTAAGATGACGGTGATTTCCGGTGATTCATTTTATTAATTTCAAACGAAAATTAGAAATAAATAATTTTGTTTCGTTATGATCAGTTATTTTTGGAATATATTATTTTTTTATCGTAACAAATTATATATTTTATATAAGTTTTATGTACACTTTCACGCCTTTTATGATAATGTTAATAAAACTGATAAAAATTATTATTATTAACTTGAATGTTATCGTGTATAAGCATAAATCAACATTGTTGCTTATAATGGGAGGATAAAGAGGAAGAATCTCTTTATCCTCCTTTCTCTCAATTATATACGTCTATCATCATTATTCTAGACCTTCACTCTCTATCCTTTACCTCATATTTACTCACATCAGCTATTTTTCTGTCATTCTCTATTCTGTATATTTCTATTTATTTTCTTCAGTTTTTCTCTTCCTCTCTTTTCTTCTACAATTACAGCCAATTTTACTGTTTTCAAATCAAACCTTATAAACTATCTGAACCACTTCAACCTATTTTCCTCTTGTTTTTATTTTGTCTACAATTAAAGGCATTCTTTCACTACCCCTAATGCATTTAATTGTTATCCTATCCTCGTTAGTTACTTTACGGATATATGCAGAATTGTTTTACAAAACAAAAAGTGAATGGTGGGGCATGCAATTTTTGTTTTATTCTTTTCACTGTTCTATTTCTAATAAATAAAATATTACTGAGCTCACAACTGTTTTATAAAATCTACTATTTGATCTAAAAAGAAATCCTTTTCTCTTAAATTGAAAATAAAATAGCAACAAGAATACTTTTGAGGAAACAAAATATGCATCTATGGTCTAACAAAGATAGTGGAGTTATAGTCCTTGTAAATAAAAATAAAAATACATTAATATACCATGCTGTCACGTTCTAAAATTATAAAAGTAACAGAAACATGGCATCTGGGTACAATATTCTTTTTAGATATAATTTTTTTCTTTTAACCAAAGTGTAAGTATAATATTTATTTATCTGTTAAAATATAAAAAAAACAGTATGGTTCATTAATATATAATAAATAATAATGAATAAGCAGAAAAATTGTATTGAGTTAAGTGAGTTACTATTTCATTTATAGGTATTGAATTTATTATTCTTAAGTTAACTAATATTCAAAGTTAGGAATTCTCATTTAAAAAAATATTCTGCATTTTGATTTTCCATTATAGAAATCAGGTACTTATTGATATTAGATGCGCTGATAATGCCACTTATTTTTACAGTCATCTAAATTATAAGTGAACATCTTGAGTAAATTATAAATCATAGCTGGTATTTTAAAACGTGACATAGGTAGTTGAATTATTCTGTAAAAAACTTTAATTTTTAAAAATACTGGAAACAAACCTTTTTTTACCTACTTTATACAGTCTAAATATGTAAATTAATTTAAATTACATTAAAAGCACTAATATAGTTTCATAAATATTATTTCTATATAGTTTATATTTATACTAGATTGTCTAAGAAAAATCTAGATCATCATGATTATATTAAAATTAGGTGCTTTTTGTTTTAAAATAAGAAGTTTACAACGTAATTAATCATAATATGAGCATAATATATTATATTTTACGTAAAACATCAAATAAAAATAAATTGGAGTTTATTTCTAGTTTTATTCATCCATTTAAATGTCAATTATTAAAATATATAATATGATTTTAAATTGTAATTATTTTTAAAATCATGGTATAAATTATTTGACAGTATATTTTACAGTATTGTTTCGCAGTATTTCCCTAAAGGATCTGAAAAAATAAAATAGCCTTTTAAAAATTAAAATTTCTTATAATTATTATTCTCTGGACCACGTTCTAATATAAATGTTTTGGAGACAGTTGATGTATTTTGATATTCTATACACATGTAATAATTGTTTCATACGTATATAATTGATTACAAAGAGCTACTAATAAATATTTGCTTGTCTCTTCTCTATTATTAACAAATTTATATATTTACTACTAAATTAAATATTGACTGCAACCCAATTAATATTTAATCATTCAATTGTACATGATTAACTATCGATTTTACACCCAATATATTTTTTGAATCAGTTTTTATTATAATATCGTAACGGCTAAAAAAAATTTTTCAAGAAATTTTTATATTGTAACTATATATCAATGTAAGTACCGTATGTAACGAATATGATACTCGTGTGAAGTAATTAATATCAAATCTTCTCGTAAGCACTTAACCTCAAATGACAATTATGTTTTTCGTTATGGAATAGTTTATTCTCCGGATAGAAATATTGTAATTTTTATATATTTTACTTAGTTCAGTATACGTTGATTCCGTGTTCTCAATTATTGAAAATTATTGATTTTTAAATATTTAATTTATTTTAATTTAAAACAAATGAATAAATAACTTTGTTTTTACATTTCAAGTCTTAATAGTTAATACTAAAATTTTAAAATAAAAAAAAAATTTCTATTAAAAGGTTTAGGATTGATTCTAAAAAAATTTAATAAAAATTATATATTTGAATGGGAAAATAATTTAATAAATTAAATCATAATTATTATTAGCTATTACTATATAAAATTAATAATTCATACCCATAGAATTTGGATGGTCTTTGAAAAACGTTTGATAATCATTTCCTAAATCTGTAAAATATAAATAAAGTAGAAATAATTGCATAGTTTAATTTATTTTTTTATTTTTTAAATAACTTATTATTTATAGGAGATATCAATTATTATAAAAAAATATAATAAATCAGTAACTGCGAAGAAAAGTGATAAGTATAAACACAATATCTCAAAATTACAAAATGGTTAACATATATAATTAAAATGTATTTTTAGAAATAAGTATTTATTATCGTATACTGTAATTAAAATACTTGTATAGTCATTTTTCCCGATTTTGGAACTTTGAAAAACACTTAGTGATTTAATTTTAATATCCTACTACCCTGCAGTTCCTATGACTTAAGTTTCCTACATAAAAATAACACTATTTTAAATAAAAATAGATATTATACTAAAAAATAAAATATAATCATAATAACTTAAAGATATTATTATGTCTTATAGTTAATCTAATTTCAAGTTTTAAGCCACAAAACCAAAAAAAAAAAAAAAACACACAAAATGTACTTACGAGTGAACGCTTCACCTAAAAAATATACAGGTATAATTAAGTTTATAATATGTAGTATAATAATTAATAATACATTATTATCTTCTAGAAAATGAATTTCAAAAAATATGAAATTGGTAATTTATAGAATATATATATTTTCAAACTGTTTAGTGTTATTCTGAGATTGAAAATATTGTACATTGCATAGCCAATTGGTATTAAACTGTACGTATAATTATTAAAATGTAATAAATAGTAGGTATCAAGGAAAGGTGCAGCAATGTGTGATGCTAATGCCTAATTTTCGACTGATATGATATTGACTGTTTTGGCTACAGTTTAAAGGGCTGTGTTATTCAAATATAAGCCAACGTATAACGCCTGACTATCTTGTAATGGTGCAACGAGGTTATACGTTTAAGTTTAAAATGGGTAGATATAATATCATAGCAATAAATAATATTATCTATTTTTTAATAGAATTTAATATTACTGTAATTCAAAATTTTGATTACAATATCAATAGTGATTCAATAAGTATCTACACTGTTAATTTAAATATAAAAAAAAAGTTTTATTTTTTTTTAGATAAATACTGAAACACTGATGTTTGGCTGTTTTATTGCACGTGATTTAAAGTGATATATAGTGGAAAAATGAATTTAATAAAATACATCTCACAAAACAAAATTCAATAACATGAAATTTATAAAAAAAATTACAAAAATACGTACTAATATCATCTAAAAAAAATAATAATAGATAAATTAAAAAATAATGGTACAGTGGTTAATTTATAAATTATACAAATTCATAAATATAAATTTTGAAGCAATGAGACATGAAAAAAGAAAAAGAAATTCAATATCTTATTGTATAAAAGCATATAAATACGTACTAATACAGACTGAAAATAAAATATTAATAAAGATATTTAGTAAAAAAACAAATAATATTTTATATAAAAAAAAATATTAAAATAATAGCATGAATATTGGTAGTTGGTTGATATCATGATGAATATTTCATTAGTAAAATCTTTGAAGGATGTAAGGCTACAATATACTGAAATATGACTAACGAAAATAAAACAATACAAACATCATTAAATACAATACATAAAACACAACACCCATAAAGAATATTCTATTTTCTGTACTCCACAAAAAAATATAAGATCATGGATAGGTATATATGTTATTATAATTATAGTTCATGCAACCACTAAAATCGAGAGTGAGGAGACAAGAGAGAATAAACAAGATTTAAGAGTTTATGTACGAAATTGATAATTTTAAGTCAATAAAAAAGGAATTTGATGTACTCTATGATATGGAACATAAAGCTCATCAAAAATGTGGAAGGGTAGCTCAATAAACATTCACTGAAATAATGAAATAAATCATGTTGTGGGTTCTTTTAGTATAAACTGTGAAGATTAATAAGACCAACATTTCCAGATTTTTTAGATCTCTTCAATCAATCAACACTGATGAACACACAGTAACTGAATGCAATCGGTGGAATGCTTTCAGGATTAATTTTACTTAACTTAAAAATTAAATGAGGTTCTGTCTCTAATATAATTCGATAAAAATGCTTAGTACCGTCTATATCTACATTTTTGTCTTCAGCAACAGTTCCTGCAATAAAATGTACATCATAAAAATATGTAGGTACAACATAATCCAATCATCTCTTCATCTATTCTATAGTAATAATGTGTTCTTATTTCAGTCATTAAATGATTAGATAAAAGTATTTCATAGGTAGACAATAATTCAGTAATAATATTAAGGAATCAGGTTTCATATATGCAAACCATACATACCAGAAAAATTAAAAGTATGTCTTAATAGGTCTGTAAATATATTATTATGTTAATATTTTATTCCTTATAAAAAGTAAAATTATAATAACTTTATAAACCAACGTTATAGTACAGAAGATATAACAAAAGTATATATATTGTAAAATAAACTGTAGGTATGTATCTTAAGTCATCATAAGTACCTCTGTGATACATTCGTTCATATAACATACAAGCCGTACAAAATGTTCAGAATTAAGATACAGCCATTCATATTATGTATGATATTAATACCAATTTTGAACCTCCTAATTTACATTTTTTAACTGCAGCGAGAAAATATATTGCATTTCTAACAATTGTAATCAAAAATTCCAGTTATTATTGCACATATTATATTTTTTAAATTTTAGTCATAACTCACAAAATTATATCAAGAGGTACTTCGATATTTTACAATCTAATGTGACATTTCGAAGCAACTGTCCCCCATGTATATATCTGTTATATGTTTTGTTTTCTATAGTTATATATTATAACTTAGAAGTCTATAATTTGCCACACATCACACATTTTAGTGAAATAAAAGATCTTTATCATAAGTTACATTACTTAATAACTATTTGTATAAAGAATACAAGTTTGATATTAAAGATTAGTAAAATTACCTTCACAATTTACTAAAACAAAAATTTAAGAGAAATAAAAATTATATATAATACCATATGTCCATTTTTTGTATAAATATTTGTATTATCAAAATATTTTATTTAAAAATCATAATTACGATTTAAAATACATGTATCAGTACACTTTGTATGTTTTATTTACAGGAGCTTTTTAGTGTTTAGAATATTAACCTTTATATATTATATTTATGAAATATTTTTGTCTTAAATAGTTTACCGATATACATTTAATAAACGTCGTTTATATTCAATGTAAACAAACCATAAATTACACGCGTTTTAAATAAATTCATAAGTAACTTGATTTTGATTTTAAAATACATAGAAAAAAATTATAAGATTAGTAAAACCATTTAAATGTATCATATTAAGTGAGAGATACGTTAAAATAAATTATAAATTAATAATTATAACTTGTTTTACTATCATAACTTATAATAATTATATATAAATATATAAAGTAATGTATTTTAATTAATAATTGTATGTTACTGTTTAATGCTTCGTCATTAATTCCTCCATCACACTTTTCCATATGACAAAATAAAATAAATATAAAATAAATTGTTAAATTACGTTGAGTACTAATAATTTTCATTTTTATATATTTTTGCAATTATAGTAAATTGAAAACTGAATTGTTAAAAATTATATGTTACTGAAATTGTTGTAGTTTATCACTAATAACAATCTAAATTAATCGTCACAAATGGTTAAATATTTTTTTTTTCAAAATTAAAAATAACATTTTTAAATTTTATTTCTTTTATCAAGTAAGTCAATAATGCTTATTTGACTAGAATATGCAACTATAAGTTTTAAATGTAGACTATTCAGTTTGAAACAAACATTATTTTTATGTGCAATGTTGTATTAAGCATAATATATTATATTTACATGAAGTCAAGATGCAGATATTTTGTTACCTAGTGTAACACATGCGCGTTATTAAAATTAAAAATAAGGTTAAGAAAATATTTATTTAATGTGTATCAGATTGTATTATTGAGTAAGTTAGTTTAAGTAAATTAAAAACAATAATACTTCAAAATATAAAACTATATCAAACCATAATGTATAAGAAATAAGAATGGAGGTTCTTCAGCAGCAATCGTTTGATGCGGTCACTGTAGAATAAAACAGTAATAAAGAAGTATAAAACTTTGATTTGTGTGTATTATACATTAGTAATTACTAATTAGTATACGCCGGAACTAGAAAGTAATCGATTTGAGCACACGGAAGTGACTAAATAGTTTTAACATAAAAAAATTAATTTTTTTCTTGATATTAAATTACCCTATATACCATACTATTGAAGTATCAATTTATTATATGAAAATAACATCTAAATCGTTAAATTGAGCGTATAATAAACATTAAACACAGAATAAATAAATTATTAAATTTTTTTCATTTTTCTATGAAAGGTTGGCCATTATGTATACATGAATTAACATTATCACAATATTGCATATTAATATTATTGACAAGTTGTAAACACAAATTAATAATAATAATAATCAAACAAATAGTTAACTACTCTAGTGTATAGTAGGTTAGTGTGAAGTATATTTTTGAGAAAGTTACTTTAATAGATATAATAAATTTAAATTCAATGATAAATCATTGCATACGAAAAATGATTCTGAACTATAACATTTTTTTGATACTTATATTTATATGCCTGTTATAGTAATTTATTTTACTATTATTAGTAATACAGATGGTTGAATTAATTTTGCCTAAAAACATTAGCTATACGTTACGCTAGCGAAACTTTTACAAGATATTATAACCATTTTTTAATGAAATGTAACCACGATAACCTTTTTTGCAACTTATAAGGAAGTTTAGAATAATTTTTCGGTTGAAAAATTAGTTTCTCTTCAAAATTATTTTTTTATATAACATTTTCACGGAACCTTGTTATCATTTTGTAATCAAATGTTTCCCAAAATTCGAAATTATTGACTTATCTGAAATCTTGTAACATCTGTTTTTAGTTAGCCGGGTGTAAGCGTGACGTCACTCTAGCACCCCGGAATTCTTCAAAATGATTCGTTTGACTATATATTTTCACAATGTTTTGTAACCATTTAGTAACAAAATTTGACCAAAAAATTAAAGTTTTTGAGCTATCTTAAAGTCCACAAAAAGCCGTTTAAAGTTGTGTAATTATCACCATGACATCACGCATGCCATACTATATTTTTCTATTCATCATCAAAAAGACATTTTTTTTACTTGAAATTTTTACATAATCCAGTTACTATTTTGTAGCCAAATATATCACTCAGAATTTGAGATCCCAAATTTTAGTTAAATCTAATAAAAATTATTTTAATTTTTAAGTCATTCATATAAGACCAGTAACTCGACGTGTAAAATAGTAAATATATTTTTTGATCTTATTAATTATTAATAGATTTATTTTTTAGGCGTACATATAATATTTATATTTATAATTTAAAATTCATTATTAATATTATACATTCAATTTAGTTGTAAAGCAATAAATATTGAACTTATAAGGAGTTCAATTTAGGAAAAGTCATGACAAATTAAATTATTATTTTTTCAAGACCCGTGGGCCATGTGTCAATATGATGGCTGATGATTAAGTCTATACTTATTGTTTTTTCTTCTTATAAAGGTACCGTTCTATATTAATTAAATTACAACAGAAATCTAAAATCGTTATTCTTCGTATAATACAGTGGTTTTCAATTTTTTATTTTTTAAACATAGCACATTGTACTTTTTACAAAAATTTCATGCTACATCGAAAAACCTTATTTTTTTCATTAAATATTTAAATTTTTTTAAAAAAGTCTCACGACTCACCTATAAAATGCTCTACATTCGAGACTTTCAGCTTGAAAATCACTGATATAATATCTAGTTTTGGCAAATTTTGAACTTTAAGTATTTAAAAAATAATCATTCCTATGTTTTTAAAATATATATTTATAAATTTCTAAAAGAATAATTTTACATATATTTTTTTTTTTTGTATCGAAGTATATTCATATCTTATATACAACTTTTTAATTTAGTGGTCATTGTTGGGAAATTGAATATTGAATAGTCATGTTACATATAATTACGTACTTGTTTTCATAATTTTTTTTAACTTTCACGGGAATTATACAAATGTGGTATATTAGTTTCAGTTATGTACTTGGGCTAATTGTTTATATTATGTTTATTGCATTATATTACACTATTTAATGATCATACGCTTGTTTGATGTTAAGATGACCTCAAGTGCATTATTGTTATTTTATTTTATACCGACTGGCAACTATGCACACTGTATATTATATTTCACAACATTTTGCTAAATCTAAACAATTCCAACCACTCCGCAGAAAACTTTTACGCTTTGTAAATCGCAAAATACTTTTAATATCACGTTGTTTTCAAGAATTTCGGTACCGTTGGAAAATAGTAAATACCTTCGTGAAACTGGTCGCGTGTATATTATTACTATTATGTGGGTAGCAGGCACGTACTACGTGGTGTAGATGTGTTGACATATTTTAAATACCACACATGTCTGAGATGACAATACCAAAATTCAATTAATTCAATGTTAAAGTTTTTTTATTTCTATACTTTCTGGTAACTTAGTCTTCATCTGTTTTAGATTTAAACCGACGTGTATTAATACGTACTTAGATGCACAAGACACGTGCGTAAGGTGATTTATCTTGCAAACAAATTAGTTTTAGATTATGTGTCAATTTTACTTTTATACTCTGATAAATGTACGTCATGCCGTTAATGAGTGATAACTAGCAAAATATTCTTTTCTGCGTGGAAAACATATATTATAATTTATAATTATTAAAAATTAAAAAAAATAATTCATGTACAATTTACGAGATTATTTGATTATTAAATTCGTTAAAAAACCTACGAAATATTTCATCATCAAGTCAACAGGAATTTTCCATTTCATTGGCAAGCTTGTAATTACAAGCTTGTAATTAGTTAATACTGAATGAGGGATTCATGAAAAAATATATTATGGAAGTTATTACTACATTTTTTCAATTTTATTAAAATATTTATTATAAAAAATGATAACTACTATGTATTGATTGTATTGATGGAGCATATTAAATTAATTGAAAAAATACATTTACATAAAATTACTATACTATATTATGTTTGACACAAAGTATAGATAATACAACTTATGCATGGTTACACGGACAATATAATTATACACCAATAGTACAAATACTATTATAAATACTTTTTATTATAAAATAAAATGTTACATTTACTATTTATATTTTTATAAATTTTTTATAATTACTGATATGAATGATAAATACTGAAGATAGAGAAAAATATGTATCTATAGTTAAATATATGAAATATCATGTATAATTAAAAAATTGGGTACCTAATTCACTAATTATATATTCTAACTTAAAGTTAATAAGCAATAATATTATAGTAGTACTTATTATAGAAAATACTTACATAATATAAAATTATAGTATAAAATCTATTAATACTATCTAATTATTACAAATTTAAATTCAACGTTAGATAAATCAGATATGTATTCTTTATTCAAATTTACAATAATAATTGTAAAGAGTTACATCTTAAAGTTACTAGAAATAGTTGTAAATGATTTTAAGTTACATGTTACTAATTACAAATATAGCTCTAAATATAAGTGTGGTTCATGTAATTCATAACTGTCAAATCTTTAATACGCCTATACATTTATTGTAAACATTTCCCATGTACTCCATTTCCCGAGTGGACTTATGGCTATACATGATATAATATGTGTATATTTTATTAGTAGATAATAGACAAATACATTATTTTATCAAATTCGTTTAATTAAGTGTAGAATCATTAAAATAAAAATAGAGGAAAAAGCGTTTATAAAATCAAAACTAGCAAAATGTTTAGCAATATTTTGTTTGGAAAAATCATAGGGAAAATCACCACCGACATTCAATCAGCTGTAGTTCATTCATCAAGAAGAACAATATTTGCTGTAATAACTTATTACCTAAAAAATTCAACGAAATAACCTACAAATACCGACTTTATCACTCGTGATGTTAACGAAACCACAATTTCGTTGTCAAACAACAAGTGAACAACAAAAAAGCCCGTATACAAACCATGCTAATAACACGTCAACAAGATGAATGAGACGATTTTCTTCAAACTCTATAAACCATCAGGACATCTCTGGTTTATACTACGTAAATAAGGAATTTATTAAATGAAATACTAGCAAACTATCCGTTTTATAGACTAAACTCGTCCGCATAACATGGTCGAAGATAAGAAGAAATTATTTGCAAATGTATAGAAAAAACAATTCACTTCGAACTTAGGACAGGACATGTCACATGTATATATAATATTGACTGATAAGTACATGACAACATTCATCAAATTAACGTATCTCCTACGGCTATCTAAGCTTCTATCGAAGACAGAACTTTAAGAATTGTTAGTTTATATAGAAGGTCGTTATGCTAGAAACTATTGAAGTAATATTAGTAATATTGAACAATTTTTCTGTACCGAGAAATTTCCTCGTATATAAAAAAAAAACAATACATCATTTTAAAACCAACACATCATCCGATACAATCAGTCAAGATTCTAGTAAGAAAAATCACTAGCGTTTATATGCTATAATTTAAATTGTATATATGCACGTCATATTATTACAAATAATATTATATAATATTATATTGATTAATATAAAAACTGTTCGAACAATTCTGTGGGTATAGGTGTATGTTCTGATGTTGAATTATAGGTACGTGATACGTAATGTATGTCGATCTCTTTGAAATTTATTCTCTTAGAATTTTAGTTTATAAAATATATTATTATATAATACGATTTTATTCAAAATTTGGAATAATAAAGTGCTATTTTTAATTTATCGTCGATAATATTATTATAGTACTATTGTAATCATTTTTCCATTATCGGTATGGAAAATAGGCAAAAAATATACGAGTACTTTCAGAGCAGTTTATAAAAACACTAATTGGTCGGTATTTGAAGGCTGTCAACTTTCGTAGTACCTATATAGGTTTTACAATTAATTATACGAGGGTGGTAGTTATTTCTGTATATTTCATAAATTAAATAATAATGAGTTAGTTAGTAGGTATATGAATATACAGCGAGCACCTTTTATATAAAAACCAATTAAAATAACTTTCTAAATCTATATTACTATATTATCTATTATTTTTAATAAAAATATTTTTATAACTGAAAATTAATTTGATGTTCTTATTTAATCTCATTTGTATTATGTGGTACGTCGATCAACATTTTAAATCAAATACGTATTTGTAATACAACTTTGTTCTTAAATCCTAGTATTTGGCTAATAATTTGAATAGATAAATAATAATAGTTTTTTTTTAAAGCTTTTATTGCTTTATAATGTAGTTTTTTTTACTAATTTACAAGTGTATATTTGTTTCTGGGAAATAAAAAACAATGTTTTTTTTCACTATAAATACTAGAGTATATGCAAAAAAAATCAAATTCCCAATGTATTTTTGAAAATGTTATTGAAAAGTGTTATTAATCTCTAGAAAAGCAGTTATTGAATATTTATAAGTACCTATGAACTTTCAAATATAAAATCTACCAAAATACATAATACTTAAAAAGAGAAGAAATTGATTTATCTATAGTTGTATTTGTTGTATTAAATACTGTATATTTTAAATGTTTATAATGTATTATTAAAATATAACTTAATAATAATAAACTAACAATAGAATATCTTAAGTACCGTTTTTGAGTTTTTATGTATAGATAAATTCAATTTTTAAATAACAATATTGAATGTGTCGCTATTAAGACAATAACTATATTAGGTAAAATACTTTTTTTGTAAGCTTGTATGAAAAAAAAAACACGACTATGATATGCAACAAAATGCCACTTTTGCACAGACTATGATGAGATCCTGGAACTCGCCAACCGCGTCGTTTTACGCGGATTTAGACTTTGGTGCCAAAAAACGGTTTCACCCCAAAATTACCATTCGCGACATAGATTATCCCTATGGAAATCATCGTGGATGTGTGTGTATATATTCTATAGTATAATAATATGTTTAATATCAAGTGCAAAAATATTGTTGTAGCACCGACTCGTCCTATTCGGTATAAATCCGGTACGGCGGTGTGGTTATGATTTATTCATGCGCACGCACACATATTATTATAATATTACATATGTATACCAATAATGTAATATGTATAATGCCGGATAGGTTGTATATATTATGCAGCGAAAAGCGTAAAACGGATTTAATCGTGTTTTTTTTCGAACACAAACGCCAGCGATGAATTTACGAATGGGCTTTGGAAATATATATTGTAGGCAATATGTACGGTATGCACTATACATACTATACGCCTATACACGTAAATATTATTATCACTGTAAAATGTGAGTGTTTGCGTTTTGATTTAAAGCGGTTGACATCCCGTGTGTCGCGTGACGTTGTTGCGGGGAAAAGCGATTTTCACAATTATTGATGTCGCGCGATCGCTATAAATGACATCCACAGTTTCAAATCTTTTAGTATGGCTATTGCTGTAGTTATCATCATCATTATTATTATGGTATAAAACTGTGGGTAGAAAAATAACAGTTTTGATTTATCGATCTTTTGTAAAGGTAGAGGTGGTATGGGTGGGTATAGCCACACATTTTTTTTGAACCAGCTTATCGAAAACATTATCGTCTGAAAACATGTGATTTTGGCAGTTTGTATATGTACAATGCAAACAATTGGTTAGAATTCACTGTGTAAAATATGTTCATACAGTATTTTAACCGTAGTATACCATACCTACCGTTGTTTATTAATATACAGACCGATCATACTCGCTCATATTTTTCATTTAATAATGAATTTATTAAATTTTTTTTTTTTTTTTGTAATTTTTAATAACTATAATATTATTAAATATTAAGATTTTTAATACTATTTATAGAATACCCTGTTACGATACAAATTTTATTTTTCCAAAAAAGTATTACCCTTTTTTCCATTAAAATATTACGGATGACTTTTTCTGGTTGTTTTTTGAAAATGTAAATGTATTTAAACAAAAATTAGAACGAGTAGTTTTTGAGTTATATAACTTTGTGTATTGATAATAATGATAGGGCTATTATAATTTAGTATCTAGCTTGTTGACAGATATGGGAAAATGATGACTTTAAAATTATGGTAATTAATACTAAAATGTTTTAATTTTTTTAATACAAGTATAATAAGTAGTACCTAAATGCTTAGTGAATCACTATGTGTATTTATTATATTATGTGACAGTAGTAACACTAATAATTAATGAATAGTGGCTATAATTATTAACAGTTCATTTTTTTTTTCAGTTATGTGTGAGGTAATTAAATCGGTGAAATCGGTGGTTTGTGTTTTCGTGATAATAAATTATTATTATTAACTATAAGTTTTCTGATATAAAATTTTAATTTTTTGCGTTTATTAAAGTATGTGGTTTGAAAATATTGAACACATACCTAATGCGTTGCAGACAGATGTGATTTTAGCACACCAAATAATAACGATGAAAAACTTGTAAAATCAATAATACCGCGAGATATTGAAATAATTTAAGTTACTATTGTTGCATCAGAATTGAAAAATATAAAAACAAGTTTAATTAGTAAACAAATTTCACGGAAAATAAATAACGGTATTATTCTTGAAATTACTAGACAGTAGACACCCTTTATTACCGTGATTACTTTAGTTATACAACTAAGCTTCCCAATCGTAGGTATAAAATATTAACATATTATACAGTCGATAGTAGATAACAGAATTGTCCATAATTTGGACATATGAATAGTGGCTATTGGATAGTTATTCATTTATTGGTAATTTACATATTATGGAAATCAAACAGTGAGTTATGAACAGAGTAGTAACACCATGACAACCGTCCGTTATTAAGAGATTTCATTTTTTTTTTTGTTTATAAATAACTTGTGTCATATATATTTATATATTAGTAATGACATTACATCATAATATAATATTGATGTTATTATTTGTACTGACACCCTGCGAATAAATTTAATAAAGTTCATACGCAAGGGTCGCCGCGTCATTTAATATTCATGTACACGCGCGCACGTTGCGTTGCGCTATAATAATAACATAATACAATATATACCTCCGGGCTATACGATGAGGATGCTCTACGCTCAAGAATCGGACGTAAACGACTTCTGTGTTTGAAGTGATGACGATAGCCCGTATATATATATTATAATATGATAATAATATACATATAGTTGTTGTTATTTATAAACGCTGTAGTATACCTAATATTCATGGTTGGCTTATCACAATTTCTATTCACGTAACGTCAGTGTGACACAGTAGTATATTATTTATTTGTTTTAACGTCATTATCACTACACACACACACACACACACACACACACACACACACACACACACACATGCACGCGCGAACACACACACACAGAGACACTTGTTTTAATTTAACCGTAAGCACGGACAATGTTTAATGGATACCGTGTCCGCCGTACACGTCGACCACTGACGAATTGTTTACAAATCAACAATTCGCAGCGAAAATACTGAGTGTGTTTAAAAACGATGTCTAACGGGTTATAGTTAAATTGAAAACTGTAAACAACTGTACACGACTGACCAAATGCAGTGATTTTTGTAGTGGTACCTTTTTGTCCCGAGACGTTTGCTCTATGATTTGACTGCAGAGTCAATGCCACTTCCGAGAAATGCATAATAATAATCAATATTATTGTGCCGCATACGGATTTGACCAAACATCATAAAGCCAGTGACGGATAATTTTTAGTTGATAGTGACATGCATGGCAAAATAGGTATGTGAGCATCATTTTAGTAATTACCATATTTACCGAACACTCTACATCCCGTTCGAAGTTTTTAACTTATATAATATATATAAAAATGTAATATTATATTTTGACAGGTAATTGAATAGCCAATGAAATGAACGCGAATATAATTGGAGAAAATGGGATGTATAAACTTGGCCAAAATTCGTATTGTTGCTGACATTCCTATTCATTTTATCGTGGATACACGCGTGTTGAGGGAAAACACGAACGTTTACAACTTCCTTCACAAGTTCACCGTCCCCACTAGTCAAAACTCTATCAAAAAGTGTTTTATTTCAGACATTTTTTTTCTAGATATTACTATATTAATATTATAATACCAATATTATATTTGTATTTTTAAAATGTATTAGGAAAATATTAATTTCAGACTTGGCGCACTGTGTAGGCAATTCAACACGGATCGAGTATTGCTTAAATATTATACATTATTCTAAAATTTAGAAGCTAAATTACTAATAATATAGACAATATAAGTAATTAGGTATTTATGATTTTCTGCTTCATGAGTAGATGAAAAGTTTTATTCAATTTGTTATTTTTGTTATTAACATTTTAAAATATTATTATTATTAACTAAATATAGCTCATTTTAGTATGTTTATTTAATATTACATTATGTTTCATTGGTTTAAAATAAAAAACAAAACGCAATCGAATTATATAAATTATATGATATATGATTTATTATTAAATGTTATTTATAATATTTGATTAGATAGGTATATTTTTATTTTTATTCAAGAAAGTATAATTTTTAATGCATCGTGAGTACAATCAGGAGTGTTTTTTTTACATTTTTTATTTTTTTGATCAATAATTGGTTTTATTGAGTATTTATATGTTACTGTTATGTTATTTACGATGCTTTAATAAATAAAAAACTAAAATATTACTCATTTTATATTATCTTGATGATGATATGTGTTTAGATACCTAACATAAAGTTAAAATAAATTTTTTACAATCGCGCCTAGGTAAGTATTTTAATTAATTTTTGTTCCAACAAAAATTCTCGTGCACAAAAGCTGTAATTTTTCTAGTCTTAGTGAGTCAAAAAATGAGGTATTGTACTAATCATACTAGCTATTTTAATTTATTTCTTGATAAATTAAATAATTATTGAAATTTGTCGTTGTTATTGAAAGTTATCTTATTTTATCGCATTACTATAAATTGATTATATTATATTTATACTATTATTATAAATGTATACACACACACAAAATAATGATTTGTATTTATTTTAAAATATTATTTTGCCACAACACACGTTTTATTTACTATAAAATGTAATTTTCTAACTGAAATTGAATAATATATTATACCCTATAATTGGTTAAACGTAATTATATAATTTTGATATGAGCAAGGAGTATGTTTTACACAACTATATCAATTCATCTAGCAGCAGAAACTGTAAGATAGTGAAAATATTCACTTTGCTATAAATTAATGTACAGATGTATCATATAAAGTATGTTTTTAAGTATTGTTGGATGGTGTCCCGAAAATACAAATAATATTTTTCATAAATATAATAGTATAATATTAAATAAAGTTTGCGTTACAATGATAATTTTTGAAATAAACTATTTTGATCTATGTTATTTTTCTGTATACCATAGCAATCAATTCTTAATGATAAGAGGTTTATGAATTTAAGATATATAATAAGTGTCACTAAATGTTAGATGCTCGAAAGAAAAAAAATATATCAAGTCACGACGTCTTTTTATTATTTTGTTTTAACACTGGTGTAGCATATATTCTTATTTTATGTAACTTGAAGCTTAACACAATTAGCTCAAACGTTCAGGACATTTTTTATTATTATTTTTTATTTTTATTTTAACATTCCAAGAAACTATTTCTAATTTTCCTTAAGAATGTATTATCAATGTTAAAATATGGAAGGATATTTTATACAATAAAACGAGATGACAGGCGCGAAAATAAAAAATAAAAAAAATCACACATTATAATATAACCAATACAATCATCCCTCCCCATTATATATATATAGGTACTTATATATAATATAATATGTATACTTACATACCAACTCATCGTCTGAACCGAAACCAAATAATTTATTTACAAGACGCTCGTTATCCCACACAGACAGCGGTCATTCAAGACAACGTAATTCTCTTCAAACACTATTATTATATAAAATAAAGTATATAATGTATTCCATCACATATATGTTATGACGTATATCCACTTTAATGTAAAGTCCACAAATGCAAATATTGGACACTATGAGATATTGACATATTGACACGTAATGGAGTCATTTATCATGAGCTCTTCATTATGTGAAAATTGTTTCTCTTAGTTAGTTTTCAACAGACAAGTGTTTTAGTTAACTATCAGTAAAGAATTAAGACTTATCTAAAAATGTCGACTTTCTCTCTACTTCTTTTCACTAATATAGGACTAATAATAAAGACAAAGATATCCAAAAGTTTTAACTTAATAGTAAACATTTTATAATATTAATAATAGACTACAAGTGTACATCATGCAGTATTCATAATAGATAAAAGATAATGTAGTTAGCCAAATGTCAAAGTTGATTTTTTTTTGTACAATGAACAACATACATTATTTATAAATAAACAATTAATAAATCGTTCATAATGAGTTATATTCCTCGTGAGCTGTGAAGTCAATATATTCACGTCATATAAAAACAAAAGTTACCATAGCAAACTGTCAAAAATTATAATATTTTAATACAATGACGATAATCGATAATAAAAAAATATTGGCAGGAATAGCACATATTTTTATAATAAAATACATACTGAGGTAATAAAATTAGGTACATAACAATAAATAATGATCGGAGTGAGTAAAATGATGTCAAAACAGAAAATACTGGAAATATTTAATTTTTGTTTATTTTCCCGTTAGTTCCACGTGTTATGAATAATTAACAAAATATAAGTATTTGTGAGCAATTCTTGAAATTTATTTCTTTGCGATACCCGTGCTTACATACTTCACAAATGGTATTTATTAACGGTATTACAACTGAGTCTCAATATTTCGACAATGTAATATTTTCAATGGTTTAATATATTTCAATTTCTTTACCTTGCGAATTATCATCAAACATCGAGAGTATTGAACATTTTTACTTAAATACTTTTTACAGTCAAACGTTTCGGGTACGTCGTATGTGATGTATTATAAATTATAACAACAATAATATTAAAAAGCGCGTATATTTATTTTATTTAATGAAAATGAAACTTTTTGTATGTGCCGGTAAACGATGTTTCACACAACGAACACGCATGCATACATAATGTACTTACTATCTATTGCACTCACAGTACAACAGTTTTACGGTAAAATCATTAAAAAAATGTAGGAACTTAACTCGTGAAATTGCTTGAATGAGTTGATATTTCACACGCATTTTGCAATTACATCAAAATAGGACCATTTGTACTATCGTATATGTAATTTTAATGTGATCACAGAACAATGCGTATAATGAATGAATACACATTATCACAAGTTAAGTTACAATTAAAAAGAAAAGGTCTCCAAGTCAAGGATTGTCAATTTATGTTGGACATCAGTGTCGTATATATGCAATTTTTAGTTTATATTATAGTATTCTGGTTGACTGACTAGAAGACCAAGAATTAACCGGTTTCAGTTTTGTCTTCAAAGTTAAATAAAAATATACGACTGCAATACTCTTTTCCTCAACGTCAGTAAATTAATTGGTTTCAGATCGGATTCAAGTAGATAGTGAAACAGAATAACACCTAAGTAAACAAATATAATAATTTAAAAACCCTTTATTAAAACACAAACAGATTAAACAATGTTAACTTAATCATAGTACGACATTACTATTTATACCCAGTCTTCCCATTTATTTTGCCTTAAATCTAATTTACAATTTGACCCACAGTACAAATAATGTTGTTATAAATATTTTATGTTGTTTAAAATAAAATGCACATAGTCACCTACTCGTATTACTACAGTATCTTTAAAAACCTATTTTAAATTATTGGTTGGTTCATTTTAGAGAGGATAAAGGTCAAGTTTATGATTTTTTTTTCATAATGTTGTTGCTCATTTTAAAGGACTATAGGATAAATTTCATGTTTATTGCATTTTATTTTGAAGAAAACTCTATCAAAAATTTAATTATTAGAACTTTAGTTAGAAAACAGTTTGAAGAATATTTATTCTTGTCTCATTTTATAGTTATGGACTTAACCTAACCTAATCTATATATAAAAAAAAAAAAAAAATCCTTGATTTTAAATATTTCACTATCCGTTTAACTCCATTTATTTTTGCTGCGTAATCGTTTATACTGTTATTAAAACAGTTTATGGTCAACCAACGTATACAATACATCCGTATTTTTTTTTTTTTGTGGGCTTGCTCGTTCTGTTATTCAGCTTGACTTGCAGGTCGACCTACTTGATATAATATATCTTTTGTAGGGATTTTAAGCATACATACTGCACAGAGTGCAATTGCAGTGAATAATATATATATATATATATAAATATATTCTACCTATACATATAATTTAGCTTTGTGACTTTGTTCAAGGTAATATTTTTGAAATGCAACGCGAGTCCTGACGGTCGATTTTTAACGTATTTTTACGATTCAAAATATTGCCCATAAACTATCCCCTTTTCTTACATAAACATGCTCTTATAACTTTTAATGCTATTTTTAAAATGAAAATATTTTTCTTAAAACATTTTATTTAACGTGAAGGTATAGCTTAAAAGAGGTAATTAAGTGGATACCGCTATGCTGTATATAAAGTGTCAAGTGGAACACTGTTATGGGTTTGTTAAAATTGAATTTAATGATATATCATTGTATGCTTTATTTTTATTTTATTTTCAAGACTTAAGTCTAAACCAAAAATTGATGTCAAATTTTAATTACAAAACAATTTGTAATTTTTAATATTTTGACGAATAAATAATATTTAATAAATAAATAAATACTGTGAGTGTTAATTTTTTATATTTTTGGAAATGAACAATTTTTTTGCAACCTTGTGTTAAACTTTAAGTATTTTTTCTCATTTTTACATTTTTATCAACATTAAAAAAAAAAAAATCTAAAATTGTAATCATTTATAAATAGTTAAAAATTGAATGAGTGAAAATTTTAAGTTTCTGTGATAATTCGTTTTCAAATTGAAATGAAATAAAGAAATAAGTTAAGTCGAAAACAAGTTTAACGTAAAAAATGTAATTATTCCTTAATTTTTTGTTAGATTTTCCCAATTAAAAAAATAAACTTTATCATTGTTTACAGACATAAAAAAAAAAAAAAAACATAAAATAAAATCAATACATTTATCGCTCTACTCATGTTAAAAAATGAGAAAAATATTAATCTTTCTCACCAGAACAAGAATTTTTAATAATATCTGTTACTTATTAAATTGTATTTAAGTATAATAGTATGAATCAATAAAATAAACTAAAAAATATCATTCTTTAAAAAGATCAATCTAAAATAATAAAAATACCATATTTTAAATTCAGTTTTATATTAAGAATTTTTTATCGTATTTTAAATTGAGATAATGTTGAGATACATACGAATATACGACAATATTGTACAACATACAAATTAAAATTACATACATATTAACGCATACAATTGTTTTTTATCTGTGAACTATTCATCATCATCATCATCATCATCATCATCATCATCATATTATTATTATTATATAGTACCAGATGATGCTTATACCATTCACTGCCTGCTCTTTCACACAATTCAGCCAAGAAAGTTTGTTTTAGTTTTCTAAGAATCTTGTCCTTCGAAATAATATAACACACGAGAACCTCCCATCAGAACCGCGACTTTGAATTTTACGATGTATACTTATCAAAATATACACAATGCACATAGGTATATATGTATGTAAACATATAAAAATGAATATATATGATATACTTTCGAACCACATACATTATTATTTATTATATAATATATTATTTAAGCCTCCGCGTAGACTTCCCAGGTCCATCACCCATCCACCCTTCCAACCACTGTATCCCTTCACAATTCACATCACACACGCAACACAATGAACATTCGTTTGTTACAATCATTTAGATGGAGACCCACGCGTCTTCAAACACGATATTGTTGTCGAGATAAATCACTTCAATTCATAAAGGAAATAATAATATATAACAGTCATAGCTACAGGAACAGTGAGATTTATATTAAATTGTTGCACCATATTATAATATGTTGGATACATTTATAATTTTTTGAACTTTGTCCACTTTCCAAAAAAAAATTGTGACTATATTTTCGATATTTCTTAATATTATTGTGAGAAAAATTTATGATGAACTTTCTATTAACATTTCAAGCTATTTTAAAATATTTTATTTACATAAATAAAAATAACCAAAGAAGTTAACAATTTTAAACATATAAATAGAAAAAAATTATAAAAATAATAGCAAAATTTTATGAAATTTGTATTTATCATGTATAAAAAATGATAAAATAAATATTTTATGAAAATTTCAAGTAACTATCTAGCGTTATTAATTTTTCAATCACAACAAAAAAATAAAATTGTTTTAGTCAAAAATTGTTGTTGCATAAATAATCTTTTGCAGTAAGTGTACAAAACCGTGCATACATAAATACTATATTGTATAGTATTATTATGTACGGTAAAATGACTAGCAATATTTTTTTTCACGAGTTATCATCGTATCGAAAACATCGTATAATATTATATGAATATAATATTATATTATTTATATTACTGGGCCATCGTCCAAAAATGTCTACAAACATGATTCAATATAGCAAAATGATTATTTTTACTATCGTACAGTTTCTGCATGACAAGTTGATATTCAGTGCGAATTTCACACTGTGCATACACAAATATAATATCGTTACGTTTAATACAAAATATATTTTTCGAATTTGGTTATAAAATAATATTTTATTACAAATAGTGTAAGTTTCAAGGCAAGATAGTATGTAAGTGTTGGGATAAAAAAAATAATATATATATATTTTTATCTTATTATCATAGTTTATATGGTATTATATATAAATATAATATAATAAAATGAATAAATTATTAAGGTCTTCATTTGCATGTTTCAAGAATTTATCAGTACTTTAGTTGATTATTCATTTTTAAATCATAGTTATTGACTGATAAAATAGCTCAAAAATCAACAACAATATTTAGAAATAAAACCGAAAAAGTCGCTTTTTTATATTATACATTTTTAATGCATATTGAATTATTACATTAGACATTGAGTTAGTTACTGTATAATCAATGGGTTACCTAATATAAATTCAATGATATATTATTATACACGATATATATATATTTACACAATGAAACGTTCAAAGTATCTAATTAGATTAAATTAAAACAATTCATAGCATAAACTTATTTATTTCTCACACTGTTAAACAACATTGATTTATGAGTTAATAACAACTAGTAATATAACATGTAATAATATTATCATATAATATATCTAATTATTAAAACATTGAATATTTAAAAAATCATAATGATTAAAATCTATGATTCGTTTTTTAACATGCTAATTGATAGTTTTTAAAATTAAAAACAATAAGTAAGTAAATTTGTAGTAGGAACATAAATCATGATAAATTGATAAAAAGTGAAATCTAGTGACACTATACTTAAAAATTATAGTTGCCTAGTTAAATTAAGCACCTAAAATATGTAAATATTAAATAATATATATTTATCACTTGCAGACGAAGTTACCAAGTCAAATAACTTTAGTTAGTAATATCCATAAACAAAGTTTGACAGTTGTATTGAAATTAATTGGGGGAAAATAATGTAGATAAAGTTTTTTTTTTTAAGCGTAGAAAAAGAACATTTTTGGTAATACGCCAAGCTCGCGAAATTTTAGACTTTTTACATTTCAATGATTGTGTTCATTTTATATCACACACATACAACACATATTATTAAACCGTCATAAATAGACACGTAAAAGATATGCATAAAATTGTAGATTTAGCATACTACATGTAATTATTCTAATGCATTAACATTGTCAAATATTTTTAAAAAAAATACAACAACTAGTTGGTTCTCAAGCAATCATGAATATTTTGAAACCAAGTATAAAAAAAAGCTCTGCTTATGTATAGATAAATTAGCATTATAATTTTAATACAACAAAAAATTACCGATTTAAAGTATTTTTACTATAGTTTTAGATCAATCAATATTATATTATTAAGTGTACGCAATATACAAATCTAATAATAATATTTTTGTTTGGGTATCATAAAATTTAAAATGCATTAAACAGAAAAGGATAAACAGACGATTGTAGACGATTCCAAAGTCAAATCATTCATTGTTAGAATTTATTGTTCTACCTATATTATTATTAGTAATCTTTTTAAATAAATCTCAATTAGCGCTGTTGACAATAATTTTATATATTTTCATGGCTCATAAAATAAAAAAAAATGTCAGTAGATCTTTATCAAAAAAGTTTAGTCATTCTTGTGTTATAATATATGCCGTAAACATAAACATAAATTAGTAAATTTAGTAATAATAATATAACCGTATAAATAATTCTCATCGACTTCTCATCACATCGTTAAATATTGTTGCACAATAGCAATATTTATTAAGGCCGGACGATTTCCGATTTTCCGATTATTTCATATTTATTTTTATATTAAATACTTATCTTAAAAAAGTGTAGGTAATTAAAAATTAAAATAAAACCTATGGCACTAGATTCAGCGATCTAATACCTTTAAGGTGGTCAAATTTCGGGCATGGCGTAACATTATATGAAAATCCAATGATATTACTGTTCGGTTTTGAGTAGATAATTTCACATTTCACTATTATTAACTTATTTTGGTAATTTAATAACGTTGCTTTCTTGTAAATAATCTGAATCATTTTAGATTGGCGCGTAATAACGAAATTAATAATTTGCAATTTCAAGTTTTAAGGTTTACGTACATTATACGGTTATATAAAAGAACGTATGTGGGGGCGTCGAAATATTTGTATATCATGCGGTCGCCATTAAAATAGACAAGGAGAGAAAGAGTTCTCTGTGTAAGAAAATGGAAGAGAGAGAGAGAGATAAAATGGAGAAGCTAATTTATGTATAGTCTCTACCGATATAATTTACCAAGGCTTATTTATACAAGTTTTCGCGTATAATTCACGTGTAAACATGCCCGCGACATAAACTTTTACGCGCCGCTGTCACCTCTGCGCAGACGTCCAAACATAAGTACACACGCATATTTAGTGCAGTAAATATCATTAAATCTCATATTTTACATGCTTGTAGGTAAAATATTTTTTATTCCATACAAAGTGAAAACAATATTACATTTTTTTTGCTGGCGATTACTGCGGCGATAATATATGGTGGAATATAGTATTATACCTATGCAAAACAGGCAATAGTATACTGAGACTTTTGATATTAATATTATGTGACAAAAACTGTTTTCTGTTTCATCATACAGCGTTTTTATATTGTATTTAAACACTGCGGCGATGGTGATATTATGTTAAACAGTTTGCCGAAAGACTTATTCTTACTTATTAAAAATGTATAACATGAAATTATACACTGCGTATATCGTGAAAACTCGACTTTGTAGAACACAAGAAAACTTTTTACTCGATAACACTTTCACAGTATCGTTTTTATTTTTATTTTTTATGTTTTTTGACGCATCTATTCATACGAAGGTATTTATCATCATTCTGTCAAGGCTTTTGTGCTCTATTCATTTGGAAATTTGTAATTATATTTTATATGATAAGACACGGGCGATCTGTTATCTGAATTATATTATATATCGATAATATGTATGTTAATAATATACTCTTTAAATTTACATGTAAAATATAACATATATTATCTATACAGTATACATACTTTAAGTCAGTGCTTCTCAAACTGAGAGCTGTGGCTATATGGCTGGTGAGTGATGAGTCGTGAAATATTTATTTAATTTAATAGTGTATGTAATTTTAGTATATAATTAAGAAAAAAATAATTAATGATTTTAATTTAGAGATCATAGATAGATAATATTAAGTTTAAGACTCGCGACAACAAAAAGTTTGAGAAGTACTGCCTTAAATTACAATTATTAATCCATGTTCTATCCCTGTCGATATGTTTTTTTTATTCATTTTAAATTTAATTTCTGAAAATTATTACAGTAATAATATGGTTGCGTATATTGTTTATCTTTTTTGTCTAAATGTTCCGAGTAGTGATATATTGACTATTTTAAGTTCAAATTAAAAAATATACATAAAAATGAGAAATTATAGTTAAATCCACGTAATTCTTATTGAGTATAAAACTATTTACCACTTAAATATTTTAATATGAATTTGATATGAAGTATAATCACATATTTAATACATACCAAAATGAACACAATATATCATATGGTATATTAATTTTTAAATTTTCATGCGTTTTTACTAAGTATACATTTTTTATCTACTATTAACTATTATAACTATTTACTTATTTATTAAATATAACCAATAAAAGTTGAAAATATCAAATATCTGTAAAAAGCTCAAAAAAGATTAACACGTTTAGAAAATTATACGATTTGTAATTACTTATGAACATAGTATTATGAAAAATTGAAGTATTTACAATTATTAGTTTTTAAATTACAACAAAGTCGTTATTTTTGCATGAATATAAAATTTTGTTAAAATTTAAATATTATAAAAAATATTTGTGAAACTGTGTTTAACATTTTCACGTAAACCTAGAATTTTTGTAGATAAAACTTAAATGGAATTTTTTATTAAATTTTGATTTTTTTTTTTTACATAAAACAAACATATTATCACAAATATTTAAATACCTATTTATAAATCTATGAATAGCATCAAAGTTTATTATCTTATTTCTCAGCTTCTACTCAATCAGATTCTCCTTTTGAATTTTTACACAACGTCCACCGCATTTCAGCCTATCTTCTGAATTTACCGCATCGAATTCATTCTTTATAGAAGTGTCTTAACGTCAGTTATTTTAATAGTTGACATTAAGCTTTTAACTTGGTGCTGAAAGAAGTTGTATCAGGTCATAATGATAACTGTAATGCGATTCATAAACTGTTCAGTACCGCGTAGATACGATATAACACAATAATTATTGAATTTTATAGGTAGGTGTATGCGAGTATAAACTATTAACCATAATACAACTACCTGCTATATATAATTATTATTATGAGACTATGAAACGATTATCAGGTCGAAATATCATTAAGCGTTTGACAAATATAATAATATTTTGTTCTCGTGTAGATACATACCTATTTAGTATGATGCACTCGTTGTTCAGTTATCGATTATTATTTATAGTAACAAGTACTGGGTAGCTCTTTTTAGTTTTTCAAAGATTATAATAAATAATAATAATAATAATAGATATAATAAATATATTTAAATGAAAATTTTATATATTCTTTTTACATTATTCTTTATTTTTCTTATAACAAAACAAAAATTAGAATGTCTTCATTTAAATTTAAATTTAATTTAGGGCATGCTGATAATACGACAATCCTTACATAAAACAGCTATTTAGATTAACCAATCCAAATATTACAAATTACATTGAATGAAATCATTTTTTGTTTAAAAAAATGAAAGCTGAAACTAAACCGACCAAAATCGTTTTTAAAATATTCACTTTGAAAAAAAATTATTGATTCTTTAAACATCTTCATTAACAACCAAGCTATACAGTGGAATAGAAATGACAACTAGTCAAACGCTTAGACGGTTTTTTTCGATGAATCACTCACATGGAGTATCCATATAAACACAAAACTCATTCAGGGCTATGTTAGAATAAGAATAATTCTCTACCCTTTATAGTCAACTTCAAATCAACACTTGAAATTAAATCGTCTCTCCTTTTGCACATCTCACTAACAGATACCGAAGATTCATCATTAATATAGTAAATTTATTGTATTATATTACAAATACAATTGTAAATACATTATTATTATTATTGCTTAATAATTATTCCAAGTATGTGATATAATTTATAATTAATATAATTTTAAAACATATACGTATTTGTAATAGCACCAGGTGTGCTGAAACATTGTATAATTATAATAAATTTAAAAAAACTAAAATCGGGGAAATTTTAACGAAATCAGGGATTTTAGACCAATTTAAGTCAGGTTTTAATCATTCAAATCTTTCTACAATTACGCGATAATGCTGACGTAATACGACAGATTAGTCCTATATTTATAATATTTTTTTTATTACTTATTTTATTTATAATTTTTTTATCTCAACTGTCACGGAAATGCTACATAATTAGCATTATTTTTAAAATCGACTTTTCTGTATTAGTTTATAAAAATATATACTTCGAATATATTAATATATTCTTTGAAATAATCTGTAAATAATATTAATATTTTAGATTTCATAAATTTACTTTATAATTAAAAAATTTACATAAAAATTTGAATTTTTCAAGAGATAAGACTTTGATCAATTAATATTTTTATTAAATTAATATAACTGTAGGAAGTGAGATAATTTAGACAAAAACCATTGGGTTGTTTTTGAAAAAAAAATAGACACACACACGTGTAATTATTGTTCAGATAATATTATAGGTTACTACATTAACGTTTATAGCGACAGTACTGATTATATTATTATATTCGACAAACTCTATTATAACTATATTATTATTATAAAGTCCAATCACCGTTGCTTAGCTGTTGACTAATGATTTTCAACCAGTGGTAAACCAATGGTGGTTTAATTTAAGCATTCTAAAAGTTTGCAACGAGCATTTGAAGTAATTTTATAGTAATTTAATATATATATATTATAACAAGGTAAACGCAATATCCCAATTGTGTAATTTTAATAAGATACTATTATTATTCAAATAGTGACTTTTGACAAACATAATAGTATATAATATTATATTTTTGTTTTTCTTAATGGCTCACTGACAGCCATTGTGGCTTTTGTGAAAACCCTTTACGATTCTCTATCTCGAGTGCGCATATACGTAATCAAAATAATATTAATTGTATTAATATGAGTAATTAATAATAATTTTAATGCAATAATTTCCCCTCAGAAAATAAAAAATTCCTATAACAATTAATCCAAAACTTTGAAATTCCATAAAATTATCTAAACATATATAATTCCAATAATTGTATACTTATTACTTTTATTTTCAATAAAACACTTAATAAGTATTTAATATTCTATAAAACAAATTAGATAGTTATTGTTAAATAATAATGTTAAAAAAATGTTCAGCTCACGTAGTTATGTGATTAAATCTAAAACAAAAACTTAAAAATATTTTTTTTTGTCCCCAGAAATACGTCAAAAATAATCTAAAAATTAAAAGAGAGAGACTATTAGTTTTTAAAATATTAAGTACTTAAAACACGTTTATAGCTTAGTAAGGCGCTGTGTGAAGTATTCAAAAAAAAAGTTTCAAATTCGTTAAAATCAAAGCCCTATTAAATAATAATGACAACAAAAAATTGTAACTTTATAATAAATGACCTTTAACTTAACTGATGCGTATTTATAAATAAATTATTGATTAAAATCTGACGTGATGGTCGTTTGATTAAAATCTGAATATTTCATTTTTAATCGTAAGAAACTTTAAAAATGCTATTATTTTATATATTTAAGTACTAATCTACAGAGTAGAAAATATAACTTTGTAGTTTTATCAAAAAGGATGTATTCAATATTTACTCAAATGGAAATGGCGATTAAAACAGTATTTTTGTTTTTTGATAAAACATTATTCATCGACGCGACCACCAAAAAAATTACATAGGATTTACATTTGACATAGCTAATTTCATAATATAATCTGTTATTTCGTTTAAATTATTAAAACTTCTATATACCTATATTGTATTATTATTACAGTAAATAAGCAATAACGTCTCATTTGGAAATTACGATTCATTAAACATGTTCTCTTGTGATTTGGTTTTAATTTCAACAGACTTATTTTCAAAGGTACATATTTGTTTAAATCGAGAAAATTATTAATTTCCATAGTTGTTATCCAAACAATTAAACCTCACTTTTAATTAAAATATCTAATGACTCTTATTGTTCCCTGTAGCTAATTAATAATGAAAATAATTTTTAGTAAGTTTTAACCGGAACAATGGATATTATTATTAATATTGATTTTGCTTGAATTCAGCAGGTGTTTTAGTACTTTAATATATTAGTCAATAGAAATTAAATAACAAAATCCTGGTATACTGAATATTAACATTAATTTCAAATGATAAATTATTACACAAAATAATAAATTACCTAGTGTATATAATATATACTCATAATATTATATACCTATTGATGCCGTGATTAATTAACTAACATAGAGGTGCATAATATTAAACAGAGATCATTAAAAACAGCTATTCAGAATTGATAGATTTTAATCATAAAGATATTTTATAATTGTGAAGTTTCGATCTCCGGATATAAATTTGCAGAAGATAGATTTGAAACGTATTTAAAGATATTCAAATGTCTATAATGGTTATAAAAAATATAATAGTGTATTAAAACACATACATTGTGTTTGTTTATATTTATTTTTAAGTCACACTTTTCACACTGTGGGGGTAAAAAGTCGTTATTTTATAAAAACAGTTTTTCCTTCTTGTTTAATCTAAATTCATTTCAGCTGTTTGTATTCAATATAGAAAAATGTAAATTTTAAATAATTGAATACAAATAATATGTAAATTTGAATATTATGTTTATACTATAATAATTATTTTACTGTATCATCACAACGATGGTATGCGATGTATAGATTATAAATCAGCATAATCGGCATAGGTTCCTATCTCCTCTGCACACAATACTCTTACGACTACATTCGTGTTTTGAATATTTTAAGTATATCATTGATCGAGTTAATAGAAAAATTATGAATAAAGCAATAATTAATATTATGTAATATAGTGTAGGTCGTAGGACGTAATTATACATAAATGTAATTATTATATAAACCTTAACCTATGACTGTTTTTTCCTATAAATAGGTGCTTGAGATATATGTATAGAGCGAAAACTAATTTCTAATCCCAATTAAAGTAACTTTTGTATCAATAGTTAAAAATATAATATCAAACCTGCATATAATTATTGTTATTTTTCGAACTTGATACAAAATTATTAAAGTAACACGTATTGTAATGTTACGAAAATATGTAAGAAAAACATTACGATATTAAAAATATTCGAAAAAAGAGACATCCGATTGATTGATCTAACAAAAAATAACGTTATATACCTATAAAATTATAATATTATATTATATGAAACTTGATTTAATAATACACATAATAAATTAATGTCTGGTACTAATTATCTATTAAAATATTGTAACATTATGTTTTATTATTCGTAAACGATTTATGTTTAATTTATTTCATTTGTCATATTTATATTTACAGACGTGCGTCCTACCTATTTTCAATAAATTATAATAACGACAGCACAATGCAAAAATATAATTTGCATCCAAAAAAAACACGGAAGTGTATTAAATTATTTATCGTTTGGTCAAAAAATGAATATATGTATTTACAAAAACCCTAGAATGACGTTTTACGTACTTTTTAAATACGATCCATAGTTTCTATTTGTATACGTTTAATATGCATTTAAAAAAATTATATTACAACTTTAGGATTTGAATTGTAAAAAATAATGAGTTTGAGAATAAGCATTCTCATAGTACAATTTTTAGAAATACCTATTATATAATAGCAAAATAAAATATTATTTAAAATGCATCAATTTTATAGAAAGTCAATATTAAAATGAGTAAAGTACGTAAAAATTAATAAATACATTTTCTAAGGTTTTATAAATGTAAATATAATACTAGAATTTGATTGATGGTGATACATTTTTTAAATTAAATAAAAAATATTTATTTAATTTTTAATTTAGCATTCCATCATCATATTAGATTTGATCGATTTTTCAAATAACATTCTAATAATAATAATAAAAATATACGTGATCGTTTTTTTTCAAAGCTTTAGGTGCACTACTAAAGAGATATACCAACTATAACTGTATAATTATATTTTTATAATGATCTCGTGAATATTATGAAGACATTTTCCCAGAAATTATACCTAAACTAGATTTTATAAATAGAAATATGTTATTATTAAGATTTTCCCTCGAATTCAGTTTATTCATTTGGTCTTGTAATAAATTACCCAAAATATATAAGAGATCTTTATGGTATCCAATATAAGTATTTAAAAAGAACTTATGATGTATCTAATATATATATATATATATACATATATATATCATTAGAGTTGCCATTAATGTTGTTAAACATTTTTTAAGCTAAAACTCATTAAGTATAAAACGTAAATCAGTAGAAATATTATGTTAGTTTACGATATTTTGAAAAATCTTATCGACTGTCTCGTGTTATAATCTGAAATTAGTTTCCGTATTCCACGGAGAAACGTGGAACTTAGTTAGATCTATTTGTAATTTTTAAATATAATACTAAGAAAGGAAAAATAATACATTTTTTTCAAGATTATTTTGTTTTGGTCATTAAGATTTACGTCAAATTAATTTTTTTTTTACTTCCTGGCAACATATTAAGATTTAAGGCTTTAAAATTTATATAATTGGATATTAGTATTGTGATAAAATAGTAATATATATTTATCAATAATGTTACAATAGCTATTATAAACTTGTAAAAAGGGCATTTTCCTTTAAATATAAAATAAATAGGTAATATACATGTTACAGCTATAAATGTTAATTAACAATATTCTTTGAAGTTCCAAAGATAAGTTAATTTATAAATTGATGAAACAATTGGCATGGATAAAGTTTAAAATGTTACAATCGTTAACTAAGAGTATCTAATTGATTGTACAAAATGTTATTTAATGTACCAATGACCTAAATATTTGAGTCATTGAATATGATTAACAAAAATAAATATTAATTTTAGTATATGTTAAATTTAAACATATTTTAATAGCAATCAAAATAAAATCATAAGTAATGAATAGATAGTCTGCAATATTTAGTTAAAGCATTCAAACCTTTATTAGCATTTTTATATATTTTTTAAAATAACTGTAGGCTATTGCATATATTTGTTACCATGTAAGAAGATGGATATTGTATTGTGTAGGTATTTATATATTAATTAAATGCATTCAAATAATACATTTTTTGAATCGATTTTCAGGACGCGTAATCAGATCATAAAAAAAGGTAAATCAAGACACAATATTAATCTATGACCTGTTTTAGAACATTTTGTTCCAGACGCAATTTATCTATTAAATAAATTCTGGGACACTAGTATAGTAGCTATACACTAAACAAAACTATATTTACGTGAATGTTATTGCATTTAAGATATTATTTTCCACAAATAAAAATGTATCTATAATATATACTCCTATATAAATTAATACACAGTGGAGTGTCGATTATCCGGCCCGTCAATATTATCTGCACGACAAAATTTTTGTGTATAAATTTATTTTTAATTTAATTTAGTTTTATCATTCGTTATGTTCTTTTTATCGTGTACATAATATTATGAAATGCGAGATTATTTTATTATCTACTATAGCTCACTCCGTTGCAGTGAAGTGCAAAAAAAATTAATTATTATTGTAAATAAATACAATACATATATGTTTATTAAATTTTTTATGTTATGTATGAATATTATGTTTACTATTATATTTAGTAAATAAGTTTTTAACTTTATTTTAAAATTTTCAATGGATGTTTGAATATCTGCATTATTCACACCTCTCTCGGTCCTAATTAGTGCAGATAATTGCAAGTTAAGTTAATCTAACCTTGAATCTTAGGGAGTGTTTATGATATCATTTTTTAATCAAGAAAAAAATAGTGTCTTGGATGATATTCGTATTTAGTGTAATACTTTTATAGTGATAGTATTTATTTTTAATTTTATTTTCAGAATTATTATTATTATTATAACTTAACTAGTTTTAACGGTAAGTATAAATTACAACTAATTCCACACAATCGGGTGAAAAATTATATTGTGAATTAATATGTAACATAATTTTAACAATATTATGTGGGATTGGAAGTATGGTAGTATAAGCTAGTTACCAAATTTACATATTATTTTTGGATAGAATTTTATGTGCAATGGCTTGGTAAATGGAAATATTTACTCTAAGATACGAAGTAAGTGTAGATTTAAATATTATTATTATTTCAAGATTTAAAAAATATAGTTATAATTGTATTATTTTTTTTAAAACTACATGTTTTGTAAGGATTGCAAGCAGCGATTCATCAGGGCCGTGTTTAGAAATGTTTATACTTTCTACGCATCACGCGGTGTGTTAGTGTGACAAGTATAATAATAATATCATAATTATGTGTAGATGTGTTTGAAACTCGCCATTGTAACACTCTTGCACGTTTCAGACATGCCTACCATGAAAACTTATTTTCAACGTAGGTACCAATTTATGAAGTTAAGACTTAAGAGGTGTTAAAACTGTCTTACAAACGAAAAATTATATTTGCCAAAAATATTTAATGTTAAATTAAATTAACTTATTATTATAAAATGTTGTGGTAAAAGCATTATCTATGTCATACAATGGATTTTACCATGCTTTAATTTTTAAGTGGGATATAATTATGTGAAATATAAAAATTTAAAAATACTCTTTTTAAATCACCTATATAAATTAGAATATCGTATATAACTCCGATGTATTAACAATTAAAATAAGTACAAACTTGATCCAATACTTTATCAGAAACTGTTTACAATATTAAAAATGATATTAAATAAAACCATTAATTAAAATATACTTTACAAAGTTTAATATTGTAGGTAGTGTTAAAACAACTGATAAGTAATTAATGATAAAAAAAAATGTGGGTAAGTATAGGTAGGTAACCGCACTGTTGTACAATTAATAAGTGTCGAGTAGTCAAAGTTACCTATCATTGAGTAAGTCACAGTAATTGATGTCTTAAATTTGATTTCAATGATACACTGTTGTGTAGGTATATTATTTGAAGAAAAACAATTTTGAGTAAAAATTAAAGTTAATCAAACAATTATTTTAACAAATACAAATTAGATCTAAACTTGCTCGCCAATTTTTTCTTTTCAAGTACATAAAACAAAAAAACTCACAAATAATTGTAAAATAAATATATTTACCGCTCCACTCAGTATTGGTGGTCGAAGAGGTGAGATGGATGAAGTATACCATTAGTTTACAAATAAAAATATTTTAGCGTATAACTTATAATTTTATCCTAATCAGTAAGAATTTAAACCTTAAGGTATAACTTTTTTTTGTTTTTAACTTTTAACATTCATTCTAGTTTTTTCTCCAATTTAAGCACTGGCATTTATTACAGTGAAAAATATCTTTAATATATGTTTTTGACATATTATGATGCATAATAACAAACATGGTGAATCATGTACTATGTCAATCAATATAATAATCTGTGCTTCTGTTTATACACTTCACTTTGTTGTTTACTCAATTGCACGTGATTGAAATTGCATCGTGATGTATTTCAAGTGTACATATAATAATAATAATATACTATATTTGAATTATGTTGACGAGAATAATATTACACTGTTATACTAAATACTAATAAACAATCAAATTATTATTGCATGTACGATCACATTATTGAATAAACTAACAATATAAAATTAAATTTAAAATGATTACAATTAGGATAGTATATTTGATGGAAAATTCTTTTATCGAATAAAAAAATAATAATTAGTAATAAAAGTATAGATGGAATACAGAGGCTATAAGACTATTGTGTTTTGTAGTGAGCATTCGTTTTACACAGCGAAACACCAGTCACTGGTATTGCGTTTATATAATTACGTTATAAGATTTATGAAAATACGACACAAAATTGCTCAAAATATGATTTTATTAGAAGATTGATCAATAAAAGGTCAAGGACTTTTATATATATATATATATATATATAGACTGTTGTAGATTGTCCGCAGTTTTTTTTGACGAGTTAAGAAATATGCAAAAATTATCCACGTCAATAAGTACCGTCTTTTGCAGTTTGATTTTTTATTTTTGTTGAAAGGTTATGTACAACTTTTAAAGGTAGACTAAAAAATAATTGTGATAATATAAATAACTTTAAGAGTACATATATATTCTTTGCCTTTAAAACGAAATACAGCATTGTTTTAAAACGAATTCAAAGAATTCCACATTATATATAATAATACTGGTATACATATATATACATATATATTAATAAAAATGTAAATTAACAAAATGAGAATCATTTTTAGTTTATTGGCACGTAAAATATGAACACTGTAACTTCTATAATATGTGTTTAATGCTCATACTATAGTATAATATTATATTGATTCATTTGTTTCAGTGATATATATATATATAGGTAAATTTTTACAAGTAAAAAAAAATAACATTTATTTCTCGTTACCTATTTAAAACGCAGATCTTAATAGTATAATGATATCTGTCACGACAGCTATACAATATGAATTTTGGATAGAATCTTCTTTACAACAACTTACAATACTACAAATACTGTAGAATGATATACTGTTTCATTTAAAGTCATAAGTAAACAAGTAAGAGTAAACCAATCAAATTATTGTAGACAAAACATAGACAAATAGCAAACATTATAATATGACTGGTCAGGTAAGATTCCTGACCAACGGTTTTCCTGTGTTAGTCAATAGTGTTTTCCGAAAACAGTAAAATACGATAACCCTTATACACATGACGTATATATTGGAGCTAATAAAATTACAAGTATACATGATGATATTTGATTTTTTTTTTAATTAAATTAAATTAAATTAATTCTATACTCAAGTGTGAATTTGGTAAATCCACTAGATTAAGACCATTTGGTGCCTTGCTCGGAAACTCATTATTCTACTAAGATTATATAATGTGAGTAAAAGGTTGAAGTGATTTTCGTAAACATATTACGAACGTAGGAAATACACCACAATGCCAAATATAATATACTAATGGTAATATAGTTAAGTTTTCCTCGCTTTATTGTATCTGTATATCATCGGCGAGGTCACGGGGTCATATGAATCCGTTCAAATGTATAGAATGGGTAGCGGATATTATGATTACAGAGTTTTAAAGTCTTTATAGTTTTTCGACGGTAATGTGTATAGTTTTAGATTAACCAAATCGTATAAAATACCTCTATGAAATATAAAATAACATTTTATACACAACAGTTTTGTTTTAATTATAATTAATATATACATATTAATATTGCATGTATTTTAATAAATATTTTATGATTTCATTGAAGCTCTGTAATATATTTTTTATATTTTTCTCCTAACTATGTCCAATTAACCTTATAGGTATTTTATATTATTTTTATATTTATAAGTAACTAAATTATCTAAATAAAAATGCTACATTTTTTCTAACTTATTAGATATTAGAATTTTTTTTTTTTTGTGAAAATGGGCTTATTAAACATTTTTAAACAACTGAATTTTTCAAATAAATTTAAATGACACTTATGAACAATTACATTCAGCTGAGTTATTATTATTGTAGTTATAATAATACGAGTACTATTTATATTATTTAGATTTTCATACGGGACTTTTTATATTATCATATTTCCCATGGATGATGACACAATATCGTTTACCTATATTATATAAGATATACATTGTTACAACTTATAAGTATATTATTTGAAAAGTTTTTTCTATACATCACATCATTATATAAATATGATAAAAAAATGTACCTATTTTAGTTTATATACTGTATAGTGTAGATGATACCTAAATAGATTTAGATTGAATACACTTTCTATGAAATATTTTTTAATGGATCTTTAAAAGTTTTATTCTTGAGTATGTGAATATATAGGTATACCCAAGTACAATATAAATATAATATATAGTACAGACATGTGTGGATATAATAATAGAGTGTATAGGTACCACACAGTTCATATTTGTCTGTTCAGTTTAACCTGCCACCCCCCTTCCCTATTATATATACTTATTACTTATATATAATATGTGTATACTAACATACTAACTCGTATGAACTGAAACCAAATAATTTATTTACAAGACGCTCGTTATCCCACGCAGACAGCGGTGATTCAAAACAACGTAATTCTCTTCAAACGCTATTATTATATAAAATAAAGTACCTATGTAATGTATTTCACCACATGCATGTGATGACGTATATTCACTTTAATATAAAGTCCACAAATACAAATATTGGACATAATGAGATATTGACATATTGACACGTCATGGAGTTATTTATCATGAGCTCTTCAATATATGGAAATTATTTCTCTTTGTTAGTTTTTAGCAAACGAGTGTTTTAGTTAACTATCAGTAAAAAATTAAGCCTTATCGAAAATGTCGAATTTTTTTCTATTTTTTTTTACTAATATAAGACTAATAATAAAAACAAAATTATCCAAAAGTTTTAACTTAATAGTATACATTTTATAATATTACTAATAGACTACAAGTGTAGAGTATAAAATAATAATAATAATAGATAAAAGATAATGTAGTTAGCCAAATGTTAAAGTTGATTTTTTCTGTTCTAATGAAATGCGTATTTTTTATAAACGAACAGTTGTTAAACCACTCATATTTAGATAGATTCCTCGTGAACTGTATAGTCAATCTAATAAAGTCATATAAAACACAAACATTATCATAGTAAACTTTTAAAAACTAAAACATTTCAATACAATGACGATAATTAATGAAAAAAAATCGGTTAACATAACACATTCTTATAATGGCATACCTACTGAGGTAATGAAGTTAGATACAAAACGAGAAATATCATATGAATAACAATCAGAGTGAGTAAAAAATTATGTCAAATCAGTAATATCTGAAATATTTAATTTTTATCTATTCTTCCGTTTATTCCAAGTTATAAATTAACAAAATATAAGCATTTGTGAGCAATTCTAGAAATTTATTTCTTTGCAAGACCCGCGCTTACATACTTCATAGAAAATGGTATTCGTTAATGGTATAACAACTGAGTCTCAATACTTCGAGAATGTAATATTTTCAACGATTTATTATATTTGAATTCGTTTACCTTATAAATGATCATAGAACATCAAGAGTATTGGACATTTTTGTTTAAATACTGTTTAAAATCAAACGTTACAAGTGTGTGATGTATTATAACAATAACAACAATAATATTAAAGATCATATACATTTATTTAATTTACTGTAAATGAAACTTTGTATACAGCTAAGTACAATAATAATAATTATTATTATAGTATAGTAATATAATATTTAATATAACGAACATGCAAGCAGACAGAATATATTATCTATTATAACTTGCAGTACAACATTTTTATGGTAAAATCGTCCAAAAATTTTACAAATCGTTATTTCTCGAATGAGTTAATATTTCACTTGTATTTTTCGAACACATCAAATTAAAGCCATAAAAACCTATTTTAAATCATTGGTGAATTCATTTTAGAGAGGTTAAGGTTAAGTTTATGTTTTTTTTTTTTTTGAAATGTCACATGTACATTTTTTGCATTTCATATTTAAGAATGACTGAAGAAAACTGTACCAACAAATTCATCATATTTGACTTCGTAGTTATGTCTCACTATCTTAGATAAAAAAAATATATAACATTTTCATCAAATTTTGTAAAATCAAATACATTTGCATTTATCCTTGTCTTATTTTATGGCTATGAACCTAACCTTATCTGTTAAAAAAACATAATTCCACAATTTTAAATCTTTCTTCTCCCGTTACGAATTTAATTTAACTCTATTTAGTTGTGTAGCGTAATCTTTATAATTATTAAATCAGTTTACGGTCGACCATCGTATATGTACGTATTTATTTTTATTGTTGTGGTTCGCTCGTTTTGTTATTCAGCTTGCCTTGTAGGGTGATTTACTTGTTATAATATATCTTTTGTAGGAGTATTAAGTTTAAATACTGCACAAAGCTAAATTTCGGCCAATAATATGTATTATATAATTTAATTTTTTGCTACTTTGTTCAAGGTGATTCTTTTGAAATTCAACACTAGCCATATCGGTCGATTTGTAATGCATTTTTACAATTCAAAATATTGACCATGAACTATCTCCTTTTTACTCTTTTTCTCCCACAGTATAATAAAGGTAGGTAAGTGGATACCGCTTTACTGTATATAAGGTGTCGAGTGGATCACTGTTATGGGATTGCTAAAATTGAATTCAATGATAAGTATATCATTATATACGTAAAACAATACTGAACGAGATGGTGTATCAAAGTATCAGCCTATAAAACTAAAGTATATTTCATGAAATGATTTTTTTTTTTATACGTCGCTATTAAACGCATTTTTTTTACTTTTAGTAATACTAAAAGTAGAATTAATTGGTTGTTATAATTTTTCCGAAAATATTGCACTTATTATATCATTAGTATTTAATTATTATAATTGTATGTATTCATACAATATTATACCAACTTTTATGACTCAAAATTTAATAATAAATTCTGTAATACCACAAAACAATAAAAATAATCTGATAAGATAATATCTTGAAATAAATCATTGTACCATTGGATGAAGTAAAATTTATTATATTATAATATACATAAAAAGTTTTTAGGGTTATTTTTTTTTAACAAATAAAAATAATCCTTTTAGGAGAAATAGATTTTATACGATTAAATATAAGCGTTGTCATAGAAATTTAAATTTCAAACATTCATAAAAATTAAAGGGTTTTTAGTTTAAACTGGTTTAATGTAAAACTTCCTATTTTTTCCTTAATTTTTTTTTGTTTTACCTAAATATACAAAAAAAAAACCGGACATCATTAATTTTAACTCCTTTTAAGTAGACTACTTACTTATCGTTTTTTTATAAACTTACAAAAAAATTACACACACACACATGCAATTTTAAAACCAATACATTCATCATTCCGTTCAGAATTTAAAATGAATTAAAACTCAAATTACAATATAGCATTATGAACAATTTCTATAAATTTTAAATTAAACAATATAATTTATCTTTCAAAAATATAACAACTCTATACTGTTGTTGGTAGGTGAAGTTAGGTATGCGTCCACTGAGAATAGGTAGGTACTGAAAGAAAATAGCTTTACGTGCGTTTTCCGGGCGAATGCGTATAACATGTAATGTGTAACTATTATTACAAGTGACAGACGTTTATTTATTGCGTGTCTCCGTCTTTCCGGAAAACGATATACGTGGAATGAAATCTTAGCGATGTGCGTGTGCTTCCGCAGGAACGCGAGTCTGGCTAAAGTCATATACAGTTAAGTATACTACTGCACATATTATATGGTATATTATTTAGTTGTCAAAAAATGAAAGTGAAGTTAATTATTGTACAGTATTATTATATTGTTTTTTTTAAATATTAATTACATATTATTAGAATTTTTAATATAAGAATGTATATAGTGCGCAGAATGTTTTAATTATTAATTTTTATTTTATATGCATAGCTATTTATTACAAAGTAATTTTTCAAAGAATCTTACCCCATTTTTCTCTAATAATAGAGTTATTTAAGAGTTTAGTCTGATTTTCGGAATTTTTAAATACATTTGAAAACCATGTTTTCGAATACTTGAGATTTTTTGTACAAAGTCTTTTATAAACTATTATTAAACAATATTTATGCTATACCTCGAATTTCTAAAATCATGCTTCAAAAAAAATTATAGAAATAAACATGTAGGAAAAACATAAAAACCTAAGCTGTTTTAAAAAAAAAATTAATTAATACAGGCACTATTTTTTCAAGTTTTCATTTATTATCTCATATTTCGGCAGATATGACGTTTGTATACATTTTCAGTGGTAGTTTTACATTTTCGTAATAATTGTCATATTATTCTATATGATATTCACGTGATAGTTTATGGTTTTGTTTTATTTTTATCTATAGCCTATTATTCATTTTTTTCAACAACTCTTGTAAGCAATCCTATTTCCAATTATCATACCATACCAACTATATAGATATATTACAATAATAGTATTACCCGACATCAATCAGGAAAAATGAACAATAAATAATAAAATATAATGCTCGATGTATTTCGGTTTTAGTATATCTCAATTCACAAGTAAATCAGTTTATACACACTAGTGATCAGCTTCGTTGAAAAATACAACAGAGATAGGTAATCTTCTTGCGCTTATATGAATTTAGATAAAAACTTGAGCAATGCAATGTTTAATAAGGAATTTATTTTTCACGCTAACTGAATTTAAATTAAAATCATTACCGAATATATTTTGTCTGCTTAAAGTTGCACTTAACATTAGTTACACGAATGAAACAAAAACTTAAGTGTAAATTTCGGAAATCGTTGAGTTAAATATAACATGATGTGTGTACAGATACCTGATTTTTCAAGTAAATGGTGTAATTTTTGTCCTAAATAAAAACAACAATTATAAAATCTGGTAAACACAAGCAATATAAGTCACCATTTTGGTCCCAAAACTAAGATAATAGGCAGGAATGTGACGGGGAACCATAAAAAAGCATATTACAGGATAAATTATACGTTAAATGAAGACGAGTTGCAGCAATCGAATTGCAAGTCAACTCTGGTAAGTGCCGATTAGATCATGACCAATATAAACGAGGAAGCTTGTCTTATACAAGTATTGGTTGTTTCAACTTTCAGATTCTAAAACTCGATTTGACAGAATAAATGATTGAAAGATTGAAATCAGTTGGTCAATTGAAAAACGTTACCGCTACTTTCTGATGTCTGGTAAGCGAAATTATTACATTGATTTTTAGTGTATTTGTAATAGTTTATTTAGATTATTATTTAAATACGTATAAAAATAGTTTAACACTATTAGTCGTTATGAAAAAAGATATGTTAAGGAGTTTTCGATATCCCCACAACTGCTTAGTCATAGGGAAAAGAAAAAGAAAAAGATGAAAAACCATATTTTTATAATATTATAGTTTATGATATGATATAGTCATTAGTACCAAGTTGGTTTAGTATACGTTAAAAACCTAGCTAGTGAATTCTAATTTTAGTTTTCTACTACCTTTAATTTATTTATATAAAATAAAGTTATTGAAATATTTACCCCTAGAATCGTGTAACTTATAATATTCGATTGTCGATTAATCGGAGAAAAAAAATATTTATTATTTATTCATAATACATATTTTATCACATAAAGTCTTTGTTTTTTACCATCGATTTTCTTATGATAAATTTGAAAAATGACATAACATCTTTAGAAGTTGATGTTTTAGGACAGGCGTATGTATTTCACGTCATGTATTTATACATAATATAATAATATAGGTATTATAATAGTACCATTGTACCGACATATGTGTATAAATACAGATATATGCATAAAGGACAAGCAACAAACTTCTTATACGATAAAATAAATAAAATAATTGGTTTGTGCCAAGAAAGCCATAAATCGATTTGCACGTACATTCGTTTATCATTTCGGAGTTCATATAATACTCAATGAACGTATTCGTTTTCGTTTATTTTGCCACCTTAGCGCCCTGACACACATATACGATAATAATATAGACACGACTACACGAGAGTACATCCACTCTCAACAGCGCAAAATGTGCGTGAGTTATTGTCTACGCGCTACCTGTACACGCCATGTTTACGTATATTATGTTAGAACAATGCCCATAGGCATACCGCATACGCTATATCACTATCGCCAAGTTATAAGCATGTAATACAAGCGTTTTAACGTCCTTAATACCGGTGGTTATAGATTATATTTAATTCGGTATACTACCGTGCAGGTAACACACGTATACATAACAATATTATTTTAGTATTATGTAAACCAAACATAAATCTAAATAATATTCTGGACCTCCGACATAATACGATGGGGATTTTCAAAAATACAAATATTTCAAAAAATATTAAATGGAAAAATTATTATTGATGGAAAAGAACTGTTTGGCGAAACATCCTAGATAAATAATGACGGAAATCTCGTGTACTGAACTTGATGTCCCATTGTTCGACAAACCTAGCAATACATAATAATATAATATATTTGGTTTCTTCGTTATAATATAGAGTCGGATCGACACATATAACGTTTACGGATTGCACTATTATTATTTTGTACCTATTTTATTTTTATTTTTCCTGCCCGTATTGATATTAGAGTAGTCACAACGTATATTATAGAGTAATGACAAATAAACCATCATAAGCTGTACAGTACGTTTTAAAGTGGTATAAATGAGGATGTGTGTGTACTGATAAATATGTATTGATTGGAATAACGATTTATATAATCAAATAAGCAATACGCCAATACATAAATTATTGATATACATTAAATTAAAACGTTTGTCGGATGATATCCAATAAAGAAGATGCTGCTAAAGACAGAGAGGAATTGAGGCAATATTTTTTTGCGGCAATGGACCTGGAAGGCCTATAATAGCCAAACAAGAATAAGAGGAAGAAGAAAAAGTTGGGTGATATCTAAACCTTTAAGATATCATGAAGATAAGAGCTCAAATAATCACATTTAAAATAATGTAGACGTATTTATCATTTAGCGTATAAAAAGAAGAATAGGATATTATAATAAAAAACATTTAAAGAGAAAAAAATAAAATTAAAATAGTACACATAAATGAGAATTGCAACTGTAGATAATTTATGTTAAGCGAGATAAGTTTTACTTTAAAATTAATTGAAATTAATATAATCATGTTCATTTATTTATGTTTATAAAATCGAATAAATACAAAACAAAGGCTAAAATTGACTAAAAACCGTTCTTGATATAGGTAATAAAATATTAATATGTTTAACTACTTGCGTTTTATAACCATGCATTGGTAAATTAATTGTATTTCTTTGTTTCAATAAAACTGCAAAAACAGAATTTATATTCACAGTCTAATTATTATTTAAAACGTTATTTTCATAATATAAATAAGTTCTTAAATAGAGTTTTGGGTTATTGAGTATACGTTTTAAAGGGAAATTTAATGTTGCATATATATGGTAATAATACATCACCATATAGACATCATTAATTATTACTTGTTGTCTCCTATTATTTATATAAAATTTTAATAAATTGGACGAAATTAAACTAATTCTAAGTGTTTTAAGTGTTTTAATAAAACATTATGATCAAAGTAGTTAAAAACTATTTTTAAATCTAAGATAATACTGACAACTTGATTATTTATATCTATATTATCATAAATAAATTATTTAGAAGTGCGATACAAAGAATTATTGGTGGATACATTTTTTAATAAAAGAATATTTATATTGACGTTTTGAATCTTAAGGAAAACTCACCAGACAAAAATAATTTATTGAGTATAATAGACAATAGTATTGTTAAATAATAATTAAAATTTTATTTTTCGACGAAGTTTTATAACGATATAGAATCTTTACACATTACATTATTTATAGTAAATACTTTGCGATTTATAAGTCCTCAATCAATACTACAGAATTGTAAATCATTTAATTATAATTATATTGTATAATCGTAGTTACTACGAACTATGGAAAAGCACAGAATCTAATATTATATTATATTACGTAAATGTATTTTCTCTTTTTAAATTATGTGCCTATTATTATTATATATTATAGTACTATACTACGTTCAAAAATATACATTAGTGGTTAATATTTATATTCAATGTAGGTATATGACATCCAACTTATGTAAAATATATTGCACCTTATAGATTCGGTTGAGTGATTTTACTGTTTGTTGGATATTTATTAAATTTTTTATAGAAATACAATAATAAAATTATTATAATACGGCGTTCTCAATAGGCAATTCTGCTTCACTTCTATCACCTATGTATTTTCTCTAAGTGTCATAAAAATTAGGTTTCAGAAATAATAGTAGTAAAATATATAATACACGAAGACAATTATGAAATATGCAAAAAAAAAGTATTTAAAATTCCAAAATAATATATTTCTATTGTTATTTAACTGCTTAGCATTTTGATATCTTATTAATCTGAAAAAATGGTTTTTTAAAAAAAAATACCGTCATTATTAATCTTGTACAACAAATTAACTAATAAGAAAATATAGTATTTCGATCATTTCGGCATATTTACACGATATATATTAAATACGCATAATATATTATTCAAAATAACTGAGAACAAAATACTTAGAAATCTTTCATTTCTAATCAAAATACGATTTATAAATAAATAATTTTATAAAATAGAGATATAATGTTATTTAAAATATATAATTCATGATATTATTATTTTAAGTTTTTAATAAAAATTAATAATACGAAATTGATGAATAAAATATTGACAAGAGCCCAAATTAAAAACTGATGAGAAAAACAAATCAACATAAAATAACTATATAGACTTTTCCAAACGTGAAGAAAACTTAGTGTTAATAAAATATTATCGATTGGTACCACCTTGCCATCTTATTATTTGTAAAATAACAGAATATACTTCTAAAAAATATTTTTGTTGACATATAGATTAAAATAAGATCTATAATGTGTCAGAAAAATGGATAAACAAAAAACCTTCAGCGAAAATGTATCATAGTCGTTTTGCAAATACATATTGTTCTCTTCCATTAATGAAAACATCAAACAAGTATAACTGTAAATTAAATGAAGATTAATTTTATCAGAAAGTTGAAAAAGTTAATACACTTCAGATTGATGTCAAAGTTTCAAACAAAATTAAAATATATAGAATATAATTTAGCTACAAGAGTTACAGGAACACATTAGAATTCAACAAGTTCAATTTAATCGTAATCTTAAGATGATTATGTCATTTAAGTTCAACATAAAACTAATGTTAATTGTATAATTTCTGTGATAAACTGTAAAACATTAAATTAAGAATTTAGAGATGAACAATTTGTAAGTTTAATTTAAAAACTAAAAAAAAAAAATTTCAGTTAGGTGCAAGTTATTCTGGTTGAATAAATATGTATTAATCAATGATTTATAAAATATTTGTTAAATTGGTTTAATGTTTAACGTTTTTTTGAATTATTGATACTTGAATCTATACAAATTGGAACTGGAATACTAAACAAAATAATGAAAATATTGGTTAAAAAACTGGAAAAACAAAATTTTAAATCAGAACTTGAATGGAAAGAAAATATAATATAAATATAATCAAAAGACTTCTGAATCAATGGATTAGTAAAATAAATTAAGAATACTTCGACACGTATGATTAAAAGTGAATAACATCAAGCATTATAAAAAAAATATGTTGTAAATTTAATTATCTAACTGATAGCAAGAAAATGGAAATATTTACGCAACAGCTGCTTTTGACAAAATCAATACTTTTTTTTCAGGTGACTCAGAAATAAAATATATATAATCAATCATAGAGATTTATAATTATTACCGACTATTTATATAAGTATTTTTAGACACAGTAAATGTTTATTATGTTTCACATATTTTTTTCAATTCGTGTTGGGTATTAATATTTTTGTTACCCGGTAAAAAAGATTAATAACTTAATACAACGTTTCGTTTTGTAAGTAGTCATTACAGTAGTTTAAAAATATTGGAGATAAATTATTAGAGTTACGATTATTTTTTTATAAATATATGAAGTTTAAAGTTCGACTAAATAGGAAATTTTAATCAAGAATATCTCTTTTTTTTTTTTGGAGAATTTTAGTTATTTTGCTTTAATTTTAAAAATAATATTGATCGTATATCCTCACTTTCCATTATTATTATTATTATTATTATTATTACTATTATTATACGATATATACAAAAAATGTTTCAATAAATGTATGGTAAGTTTAAGCTTAGATGCTAGTTCACCAGTATCTTTCACTTAGGATCGTTTTTTAAAGATATAAAATGATTTATCATAGAGTATAACTTCTAACACATCCATTGCAGTTATCTATTAAATGTCTAGGCACATATATTTACTCGTTAGAGGCTTATTCTATAAGTAATCCTGAAAAACATTCGCATTCAGTATTGTGTATTTTATTTTGTATTTCAGTGAGCGGTATCTATGTAGTATTTATAATCAACATTATTACTAATTTTATCACCTATTTCGGAGTATAAACGAGGTAGACCCACACAAATGTTCACTAGCTATATTTTGTATATAGTATATTATAGATTTAAGAGTTAAACATAAAGATTATGAAATTTAAAACCAAAAATAAAACTGAAACTTGATAGACATGCAAGTAAAATAATAAAAAGAAAAATTATAATTTAAGGCTAGGTATTGTGTTATATAGATATAGGTAGTGTTATGCCCATAACAACTAATTAACTTCTTAACTCGTACAACACCCTACCACGTACTTATAAATATATTATAACAAAAATAAATTAAAAAAACTGATCTAGCGTACATTTTTTTATCGTCATCATCATCGTCTTACACGTAATTCTTAAATAATAATAATAATAATAAAAAGTAGATACAATATACACCTGTTTATGATGTATATGTTTAGTGTTTCAGTTGAGTAAAATGTTGAGATGAGATATAAGACATCATATTTATTCAGATGAAAAAATAACTAAATTTCGAAATTGCATGTGTCTTTTAATGTTTTACAAAGTCAAATATTTGCTATGCTTAAAATGTGGAAGGTTTATGTATATTTATATTATAGTTTTCTTAGGATGTGTATTTTAATAAGCTACGTACTATATAGTTTAAATAGTTATTATTATGAAGGGAACGTCGGGACTTGAATATAGTAATAATTATGTGAATATACGAAAAAATACTTTTTGTATGTATGGCATTGACTATTTTTTACGACCAAACTACTAATGAACTACGGCGAGTTAAGTTGAAAATCTCTTTATCGTTTTTCCCCCCTCACTTATTATATGAGCTATATATGTATACCTATATGATATACATAGTTCGTACTAAAGTAACTAGCTCAACATGACATTTTTTTTTTTTATAGATGATGCGGATATTACTAAACGATTGTCCCTAGAATTTTCCATCTATATATTTTCAACACCGATTCAGTTATTATCTTTGAGCATCAAGACTTGATTCAGGAGTGCAATTTATCTTTTTAAAAATTTGAGTGATTAGTCAAAACAAGTGATTTTGAAATTAGTTTCTTGATAAATTAAAAACTCGCCGAAATAGAGAATACTAATATCAGTATCCTTAAAAGGGAACTTTAATTTAATGGTTTTTTGCTTAGTTGTCAACCACCGGAAATATCTGTACATCCGGTGGAAACGGATGTCAAATCCTTAACCCATTTTCTATATGGGTTTGTTGTTTTAGGAAATAGGATTTCATTTTCGTGCAATGTTCTCTGTGAAAAATTGTTGTATAAACGGTTTAAGTGTGTCACACAAAATACGATATGATAATTAAGACTAATATTATTATTTATCATAATGACATAATAAGGTGTCGATTTTTATTTTCAACACTTGGGCACATGAAAATTCATTCAGTGAATTAATTACGCATCTTCTTTGTGGTGCCGGTTTAAATATAAACCATTATAGATTATCCCATGTAGCTGATGTTAAGTAGTGAAGTATATTATTATTATATAGGTAGGTGTATAATGGATTACAATATATACACAAATTCCAATACGGCGCCTAACCTAACCATGTCAGATTAATATTATACGTATTGCGTCGTTCACTTCATGCGAGCCGCATCCCATTCTATCCCAATATATTGAACACATAAAAATAATACTCGATATAATATAATAATACTATAATGTTAATGATGTCGACACGGAATTGCACTCAGCCTATGCCAAAGTAATTAATAGGGATAATTTTTTTCTCATACACCCCTTATCGACACTGTCACCATCACCACCACCACCACCACCGGGGCAGGACACTTATAATATCAATATTGTTTCACTGGCGGATGCCACGTGATCTTTCATATATACAACGTACTCGTCGTCGTCGTCGTCATTGATGATGAAAATATGATACGTAAATGATATCGGGTCAAGGTTTTTTCTCACTATTTTATACAGGATCATCAGATTTTTGCATTGTAAAATTAACAAATACAACATAATATTAAAATTGTTTGCAATCCCCACATATTTTGTAACATAGCGTTCGGAATAACTTGTATGTATTCAATATACATTATACACAATCGCGCAAATTTTTGATATACCTATAATATGGTATACTACTACTACTTAAGCAAACATTAAACATTTGACGAGTAAAATTATTTTCCTCCTAATTATTTCAATTTGTGTTATTATTTTATGTTTTCAGAGACCCCGTAAAATTTGGTAAAGTTTAAAAATGTGTAGGAAGTACCTTTCGAAATGTATATCGTCGTCAAAGGTTCAAAGATTTTTTTTTGATAAAAACGGCGAGTTTAAAGTCGTCCATTTTTATTGTTATTATTATTTTTCTTAACTGCATTGAACTTTCGAGTGCGTTGCGCCTGAATGATTCTGAACACAATCCTCTCCATTGACGTCAAAACACGAATATATTTATATAGATATCACATTATACTTTCTTCAGTAAATAATAAATATTTAAATAAATGTGCAGGGGAACCGGGATGAAATAAATTATTTCGTTGAATGTATCGTAAATACGCATACTTTACTGACTTTTTAGTTATAATAGCAACGCACATAATAATAATTGTATATTGTTATTATTAATACGCGGCTACTTGTTATACGCATTGTGATACTCGTATAAATACTGTAACTCGATTGTATAATAATAAAAATTTATTTCAATAACAATAATATTGGATAAACAACAAAGAAAAGAAATACGTTTTATACTATTTTTATACATCACAATATTTAGAAAAAAAAATTTTAGTCAAAATACTATAATATGATACAAATGCGATGATGTTTAGTTTAATGTACTCATATAAACGTGAAAACACTTAGGAAAACATAAAATAAATAAATAAAAAAACATTCAAAAACAATTTATGCACGTTCAACGTAAATACAAAATTATATAATATATATGTCACGTACTCGAGCGCGTGAACTTTTCAATTTTTGAATAAGAATATATATGAATTTTAAATTTAAAGTTATTATTTTTTTTTATGTCAACTAAATTATTATAAAATTACTATACGATATATACACCGCGATAATGCTTTCATAAAATTTGTCATGGTCAAAACGCATAAATAAACTTTGGTCTTAAATTACAACAAAATAATATTAGTAATGATAATTATAGAAATAATAAATAAATAATTAAAGTGTGTTTTCTGTGTGATAAAAAAAAAAAAAAAACAATAAGTCAAAAAGAAATTGTAAAAAAAATATAAAATAATCATAATAATAATATAGATGATAACGCTATAGATATGAGAAAGTCTAAAACAATAAGAATGATATCGTTGTATGATATGATTTTGGCGGGACCCAAGAATCGATCAGCTTCTTGACGGGTGATATCGCCGTTGCCACCAAAGCGGATTGTCATTCGGTCACCGATTTTTTGCCACCGATCACTCTCGGGTAAAGCTGAAAAACGAAAAACAACAAACGCCCGTCTATTACACCGTATAATATACAGTTTCGGTGCGTATAATAGCAGTCCCAGTGGTTACCACGTACACGAGAAATGCTTTAAATTCAATTCCGTACATACATAATGCATACGCACACGTCACTGTCAGATTAAGACGGGGGAGTAAAAATGGGGCATTCTCTCTTCCTAATAAACACCCAATCATAACATTGCTTTTTGTCACTTGAAATTATTTTATTATACACATTCGGGAATATTAGTAAGTTGAGACTTAATAGGATAGTTCAGAGATTCGTAAAGAACTACATTATAATGTTATGTAAACGGTTATGTTTATGATAAAATCGGACAAGAAGAGTGAACTTCTTCACAATTCACGTGTTAGTGATAAATCCTAAGAACATAAGATAACCTGTAATAAAGTTTTGTGCAGACCTTTTCCCTCCACTCACTACACAACATAAGATCTAACTCTGGGGCCGCCACTGACACACACACACATACACCATGCACGCACGAATTAATCCACCATATTCAGTTGCATACACACGGTTATATTACTATGCGTGTGAGTGGGTTCAGTGGTGCGAAAGAAACGTTCGTTGCAGGTTATATTAGAGGAGTCCGTCTTGTAATACGTTACTAACCACAACCTGATTTTCTAACATAATAATAACTTAAAATATGTAATAATGTATACCTAGCTATATTAATTTATATAGCGTAAATAATACGAGTAAACTATATGAGGTATAGAATTTTTTTAATAATTTTTCTTGGAAACTTTAATGAGAAGTTAAAAAAAATACGTTTATCTACATTTTCAATATAATGTTTAATTTAACATCTGAAAAAATGATGATATATAGATACATCATTTTTTTTTTTACCATAGAGTCCATTAATTTGAAAAAAACCAGCCAAAACTAATAATACAACTCAATTAACAAGAAATCTGAAACTTAGAAATCTATTAGTTTTGTCATGCCCTTTTAAATCCTAAGTAAATAATCGTCAACGGGGGCCATGGATGTATTGCAGTGATGAGGGTTGATTTTTTTTCAGTAACCAATTTTGAAACAGTAAAAATAAAACAAATTAACGCGTTCTAATAAGCCAAGCGTACATTGTTATTAAAAAAAAAACTTTTGAGAAGAAATTGAAAAAAATAAACACGTATTCCTAACAAAATCAAGAGAATATTTTGTGGGAACAGAACTTTATTGGCAGCATTATATCATATGTTTATTAATATAATATAATTGCTTTTGAATTCGAAATAAAGTATGTTTGTATACTGCCATCATATTTTTGACAGGTATAAATGTATAATTATGCGCAATATATGTATAACATATGAAAACTCATTTATGGAAACGATTGTATAAGTTATATTCATGTGGAATGTTTTTACGGGAAACTTTAAAATATATTATGTTTATTTGGTTTAAATATTATAATAATTTCAAACGGTGAAAATATTGCGTGCAACAAGAATCATTAAACACATTTAATTAAAATCAATATACAGATATTTTAATATCGACACAACAATTGTGTTGAGGGTGTGAGATTACAACGTGTGTTTCCATACACTCTCCTCATGGGTTACAGTAATACAGCTTTGAGTGAGATCCAAATTGACAATGCTTGTTATTTTATGTACTCGATACTATTTTTTTTTTCATTCAGATAACATAAATCTGCATAATGCAAATATCGATTTGATATTCGAATTTCTATCAGTTAACAATATATCAAGTATAATTAATTTATGTTTTCATTGAATTGATAAAATTAATTAAATATGTATTATTATTTTTTTTCAAAATAGAAATAAACAGACATATTTTATTCATGTTCAAACATAAATATGCATAATATAATATTATGTAACGTATCGATTTTAGAACCTCGATATTAGTACAGTAACATAGTAACGATAAAGTAATGAATGAAAATAAATTATATGAATACAAATAAAATGCTGTAGGTTAGTATTTAGAACGCTTTTAGAGTAAAATTATTTATGTGAGAATGTAAGTGCAGTATTCGTTTTTTTATTTTTTAAATTCAAACGTAACGTAGAAAAAATGCATTCACGCGAAATCGTTTTTACATTTTTTATGTTTTAAATAATCTTAGAGCAAAATTACTTATTACAAAAATTATAGAGGATAATATTTTTGAGGTTTTGAAATACAATGTGTTTTTTATGTTATAATCCATTGGCTTTAAATTTGACTATAAAAATAAAAATAAAACTATAGATTTAAACAAATTGATATACTATAAATATTTTTTTCTATTATTTTTGCTATTTATTATTTTACTTTAAGCTTATTTAAAGCATTTTACGTTTTATCTATATTACGCGTGGATCAGAGGAGAAAAAAACCGACAGTACGCTTATATAATTTTAAAATCATACTACCTATAGTATATAACTATAAACTATTTATGTATATAAAATACATTAACTATGGAGAATCATTATTTTGTTTGCCTAAATAGTTTAATGAATATGTGCGTGTTGACGATAAAGAAGAAAACTCACCCCAAGCAAATTCCGTGGCACGTATCCTTCGCGGTCGTCAATCCTTGACCACCACCATTCTCGTTCAGTGTCGTCGCCTTTCCGTAGTACGACGATCCTGTCACCATCATCGAAAGTTAACTCATCCTGGTTGTGCGCTTCATACCCAAAAACCGCGTACACTGCACCATTATTCATTATGCCTAACTTCTCTTGAACACCTGAAGAATACGACACAACGTTTCAGAATTTAATACGATTAACATTTTAGTAAATGTTGAATAAATATTATAGTGTTTTATTGTTACGAGAGTTGTGTTATATAATTATATATATTATGTATGTATTATATAATAAGTAAATTAGATATAAAATATTTTGTATGAAAATATTCTGTTATTTTCAGACTGAGTGGCGTACGCAGAATGCGTCGTGAATCATGATGTTAATGATAAGAGTTTACAATAAAGACAAGTAATTAAATATTAAAACAAAGACATCATTTAACTCACTATAAAGAAACTCTGAACATCCATCGAAACCCTCTTCGTCCTCCTCACACTTTTCGGCGGCCGTCTCCTGGTCTGACAACGTTGTGGCGAATATGCACGCCCCGTGCTCCACCAGAAATCTGACCATGGCGAGGTTGTTACAGCTGGCGGCACAGTGTAACGGCGTCCTGTGAGCATTCAAAAAAAATAAATAATCGTTAATTATGGTAAATAGAGTCTTCGTTATTAGACGTAAGTCTATTCACGTTTTAAAAGAATCGTGCTCATATAAAGTTTTATAATAATAACAGCTGCAGACATACAAAGACAGGTCACTGAAAGACGACGCTCACCTTAACTTGCCCCGCCACACGTTTGATTATATTTTAATTGCATACTGAAGTATTGCAAATTTAGCATGTAAATTATTATAGCAACCAGAAAGCGTAAAAATAGAAATCATAAAGTACAGTATATAATTATGATTTGTCGCACGAATGCATGTAACTTTCAAGTTTATAAAATAGTGTTTTGTACGGAGTTTGAATTATTTTTTTACGTTATAAATAAGGAATTCAATTTCGTAATAAAATTCTTGGTGGGTACACTTATATATAAACTTGTATACGACGTCTGAGTTTTATATATGCTTACGTAGTGACTATATACTACTCAGACTTGCGAGACTTATCGATTTTTAAGGGTTCGACAAAAAGAACTGCACGACGAGTTTTAATAACTTAATTATAAAATATATATTCACAGCTTATTATGTTCGTTAATAGGTTTAATATAAATCCATATATATATATATATATATAAGCGTTACATAACTCTAATCCAACAAATGTTCACTCTGTACAATAATATAATAATAATCCAATAATACATAGGTTTAGCACGTAATTTAATCATTTAATTACTGTTAATACTTAATATATTATGTTATATTACATGAATGGCGGAAGAAATATCAATTTGTATTTGCGGAGCAGCTAGAAGAAGAATTATTTTTTCATCGTCCTAATGGACACAGACTAATTAAAAATGATTAAGTAGAAAGATTACTACGCATGTTGCAAAATATTATTTTAGAGTTATTAGTTATAAAATATAATATCTACGGGATGGAAAATTTCAATTTTGGTAAACTCAATTTTTCATTAATAGTTAAGTCAATTATTATAATTTATAACAGAGAAAAAGTACGAGTATGTAAATGAAAAATAAATTACTTCCACAATAATACGAATATTAACAAGCCGTTATCAGAATTCCCAATAAATAGACAATATAATATTAATATTTTTATTGAACACACAAACCTTATTAACATTTAACAGGTTGTACATTTAAAAAAAATATTTCTACAAAAATAAAATATTTATTTTTATAAATTAAATATTAACAATAACAAAGGTTTCATTTAAAGCTTTAAGGGTCGTTTCGTACAGTTATACTACATTTGAATATTTATACATTTATTGTCTGAAAACTAAAATTCAAAATTCAAAAACCATAAATCTCAAACATACTTTTTACAATAATATAGATATTTCATACGTAAGATATAAAAACATGTGTTAAAATAGGGCAGCCGGTCGAAATACCGACAGTCAAAATGTCAACAGATTAAAATGTTGATTGTCAAAATATCGAAAAATACGAAAGATCGACAAACCAAAGTTTATTATTATCAAAATAAATATTGAAAAATCAAAATCTATTGTAACTAATTTCTTATTTATAGTATAAACAGTTAATAGTCGTTTATTAAAATTATTTATAAAAACATAGGATCTTTTATTTTCTTTGAAACACCATGATACAATCAAAATTATTATTATTACATTTATAAGTTATTTATCACCTGCTTATTAATTATTTTATTTTATTATTACATATTAAAAAATGATTTAATTAGACCGTTTCATTTTTTCTATAAAAAACAGAGTTTTAGATTTTTAATTTAAAAATAATTATCTATACCTAATTTGATTTAGAGATTTTATAACGACGGTCGATATTTTATACTCTTAGATATTTTGACTGATGTGATTTTAACCTGTCAATGTTTCATATCACATCTAATAATATATTATACTTAAGTAGAAATTTTATTTAACAAAAGTAAAATGCAAAATTAATTAAAATTAATCAAATATCATTTGAAAAACATTCAATATCACTATTAACTATGGTTATAACTTGGTAACTATCTGTATTTATTTTGCAATAGCTTAATTTAGATTATAAATATTATACAAATCATTTCAAATTCAAGATTATAATGATAACCTTAATAGTTACGAAATTTTAGAAGTTCAAACTTAAAAGTTATAACTTGAATTCAAAACTTAAATAAGTGAATTTAAGTGTATTTTAAAGTTGTTATTTGCAATTATGTTTAAGAATATTAAATTTTAGGTAATGTTTTAAATAACCTTATGTAAACTAGCATATAACTTATAAATACTACAATATATAAATTACAAACCCTTAAACTTGTATGTTGTATTAACTATTTTTTTTCGAAAGTAGATTATATTATACTTATATAAAATAATATATTCTATACTACCCTTAAGAATTCCAATTCTAAGCATAATAGGCTATATTATGTACATTAAACTATTGACTTTATAAACTCACCATCCGTCGGAGTCTTGAGCGTTTACATCACAGCCAAACTTAACTAAAAACTTAACAATGTCTATATGGCCGGCGCATATGGCATTGTGTAGCGCAGTTATTCCTTCATCATTGGCTGCGCTTGGATCTCCCACCTAAGGCACATAATAATACGATTACGTTAATAAATAATATACCCAATTAAATGTCTTTTAATTTTTTCAGAAAATAATTCAAATCATAATATTATTATTATTATTATTATTATTTATATTTATACTCATATATAGTATGTATATATAATATACTAAGTTATTCTTTTAGCAAATAACACTTCTTATTTCAAATCTATTAATCTTTTTGAATATATGTTTTTTAATGTAATTCTAAGTCGAAATAAAATAACAATTAAAAAAAAAAAACTATATTATACTGGATTTCTTTAAAAACCAATATATACTACGCAGAAACTTGACGGAATTATTTGTTATGAGATAATTGTCACATAATAAACTACCACTTATAAACAAAAGGAACTATTAATATCATAAACTACGCCCGGTACTAACTACCATTTAAAATATTATTTTAAATACCAAAACTATGTTCCACTTTTAATTTTTATAAAAATCTAAATAAAACGGTAAATTTTAAATAAATATGTATTATTGCAGTATTAATAGGTCACAAAGCGAGCAGTCCACTTAATTTGATAAAGTTGTTTAGAATAACAACAAATATTTTTAATTTCATATTCTGAAGTAGAATATTTTTCAAAGTATTTCGATACATAAAAATCGAAATTCTGAAAGTAATTTATGAGTAATAAGTATTTAAAATTTAAGTGAGCAAAGTAGTAGACCAACATTTTATGAAGTTTTCTCGAACCATTCTACTCCTTTCACCAAAGCTTTTAATACTTATAACTCTTTTTTACTTGCTACTCGTCAGATTTTTGATTTTTATTTATAAAAATATTTTGAAAAATATTCTGCTTCAGAATATTGTCATATAAAAAAGTGAAAATTAAAAAATATCAGTTATAAAAATATAGTTTTAATTTTTTTTTAATGTTGTTGAATTTCGACTGAAATTTGTGTAAAAAAGATATTTTCAAAGACGTTTTTTTATATATTGGGTGTTATTTGATAAAATAATCGCTCTCAATATATATACATACCTGGTACTTTTATGTATACTTACACGTTACACTGAATTCAGAAATCGAAAATTAGTTTTAAATAATTTAATATCTCCCTTTTATACCATTTTTCCCTACACTTCCCTCATAACCATCAGGCACCGAACTATTATAAATATCTCGAAAATAAAAGCCGTGTTTATGAATCCCTTGCTGTTAAGGTATGTATGTAATATAAATAAAAATAATAATAATAACAATAATAATAATCAGTATACTTACTTGTTCAGCGGTTCGCATAACCAGCTCGAGTTCACCCTCCAATGAGGCGTCCAAAAGCAATGCAAGAGGATCGAACGATACCCGTCGCTTATGACCAATGCTTCCACCCGACTCCTTAAGGTTGCCTTTTTTCCGCACAACCAGCCTGTTTCTGCATTCTACTGCAAAGACATACAAAATATTATTAGACGTGCATTGATTCAATATGACTTTATAAATAATAAATATGCCATAAAAATATGTAATCGGAGGACATTCGACAAAATAAAAAATGTAATGTATTGACTATAGGTATATATTATATATGACAAAATATAAATAAAGATACACTTCATTCTTAGTCACCAAATACCAATATTTTTACCTTAAAATAGCAATATAATATAGGCTAAGATTTGTATGAATTTACATTTAACTCAACGGTATAACAAATATAATTGTAAAACATATTTATCTCTTACCTAACATATCATCACGTAAAATCAACCAAAAATATATGTAAATTTACAGAAGTTTTCAATTGAGTGTTATAAAATACAGTATGGAATTACAGATTCAATGACTAAACTAACAAACCTTGAGCGAATTGGAAAACTATAATATTAGATTGATATGAGCACAACCGTCAGCAACAAACGAAATGTTATACCTACAACTCTCGCAATGTGTGTTATTTTAGTCATTTTACTTTCGTATATATTTACATATAAAGCTGTGGTTAAAACGTATAGTATATCAGTGTAGTTTAGAGATAATTTAGTAGGTGGGTACACACTACACACTTTTACATTATACGTCATAACATGATAAATCCAAACAAAGTTCTCCAATTTAAACACATGGGTAGAACACTATTTATATGTGTATCTATTAAATAGTATAGTAGAATCATATATACCAAAATAGCGGAAATAAAAAATACGGGCTCATCTAATATTATTAAAAGTACCATTGTAATGGTATTAAAAAAGTTTTTCGTCATAATAACGTCAAGATGGTGTTGGGAATTAGGATTTTATTATAATAATATATTTTACCAGCTCGTTGGCTTTAGTATAGATAAGTAGTTAGATAAAAAAATTGAAATATTGTCTATACATAATACATTATATAATATTAGAGTTCCTTTAATTTGAAATACGTCCAATCCACGTTATTTTAATGTTTCTAAGAAAAATGTTTATTTATTTATTGCAATTGCTTAAAAGTTGTAAAATTGAACATTCTATTATATTCTCACGATATAATATACAAGCAGCTACAGTTGTTTTCTCACGCACAAATAGCCCCTACCCTTAAATTGATAAACTAAGTCTTCTATGTTAAAAAAAAAAAAATAAACTATAAACTATAAATATAATTATTTTAAATCGCAAAATATAAATTAATAACAATATATCGTAAAGCTTAACTCACTATGCTGCATTAGGTTTCGATTGTATTTATCATTACAATGCCGTAAGTCACCAATATGAGGACTATTATAGATTTGTAAAATTTAAAGTCCCTCTATTATGATTAATATTTTTTTAATTCAAAAATTATTAAAGGAAAATTTATTAATTTTAGTTAAATTTTCAGTTTTGTTAAATTTTGAACTCTAAAGGTCTATAAAAAAACGTGAGCCTATTTTCCATGCAATATACTTACCTTAAATATTTTAAAATGCTAAAAAAGTGATTTATAAGAAACTTTTTATTACATTTTAAAGATTGGGAAAAAATAATTTTTTTAACATAAATAAAGAAATTTAAATATTTATTTATAAACACCTAAAAAAGAACCAAAACATTTGGAACAGTATACCATGTTTAGCAAAGATAATATACATATATTATGAAAATTTAAATTAGCCTATATGAAATAAATTCCTTATTGAATTACAGGAAAATGAATTTTTTAAATTTTTTTTTAGGTCTCCTTGATTGTTTTGAAAACTAATAAAAAAAATTTGGTATTGTACTAAAATTACTAATGATAATCAATTTTTTATTAATACTTTTAATAATTTAAAAGCCATTTTAAAAATTGAAAATTAGAGTTTTCTCTGTTCTGAAATGAGATGAGAGACAATAAAATAAAAGCGAAGGCCACACAAGTAACCTTTTGAGGAAAATGGTTACGGCTAGTTATTTCATTGATAGTTTTTATCAAACTTCCAAACAACAGTGGTAGGTATTCAAACTTTTGAGGAAATGTTAAGTAATTGCAGCTGCTTAGTAATTATCTATAAAATGTAAAAAGAAAAATATTGACCAATTCATCGTTGAAGCATTTAGTTATTAAACAATAGGTATAACCTCCGAAATTATTGTATATATAGTGTAAATCGTATAGTATAGGGGTACAGATAAAACACATTTAAATCAAATTCAAATTTACGTTCAATATTATATTATGTACCGGCGTTGTAACATACACGAGTAAGTTCGACATGGAAACCCATTAGCTTAAACGATCCATAGTTTACCTCTCGCGAGCATTATAATATACTTACTACACTATACGTCTATATATTGTACACACACATATATATATATATATTATATATTATATAGTACATACTATATATACCACGCACGGATTATCGAGCCACGAATTAGTATATTATTTTCTTCGATAGTTCAGTTGGCCGTAAATAGATAGATCAAAAGCAAATTTTATCCGAGATAATAATATTATATACAACATTACCTTTACTTCGCATTTGTTGTTCACAAATTTAATTATTTATTATTATTATATTATATTTCCGGACACTCGCTGTTTGTTATATTTTATATTCTATATACTCGTAGATACGTGTTTTATCAAAATCCACGAGTTTTACATTAAATTCCCATACTTACTATTTTTAAACTTGTATTCGTTCGAATCCTGTTGTTTTATAGTCGATGACATTTCAAAAGTAGAATTTCTGATATGGTTCTTTTTAATATTAAATTAAAAACATGACAAAAAAAAAATGTTATTTTGAAGAATTTATTCTTTTAGATAACGTACTGACGCACAATGCTTCAAAAGATTAAAAGTAAATTAGAAATAATACGATTCAGCTATTATAAGTACGTATTAACAGGTCATTGTCACGAACGAAATAATTTTATAACAATATAAAAATCTCATTTATGATATTATATATACCTACTATTTCAATATTGTAAACTTAAGTTTTCGAACACATAATCATAAGCGAATATGTTGTTTGATTGAAGTGCTCTAGGCTTTGCACCACAATCAAATTTATTTAGGTTTTAGGTAAAAAATTTGATTATGGGCGTAATTCAAATACCGACATCAAAAATTTAAACAAACGTTCGAGTGCTTACAACTGTTATTATTTAAGCTATTAATAATTTATATGGATGATAAGTAATTTAATAGAAACTCAATTTGAATAGGTTCTATTTTGGTACCTCATTTTTTAGTTAATAGGATATTTCTAAGAATATTATTTCAATTCGTAAAATATTATTAATAGACGATACTGGTTTATAAATGAATGAAACAAAGCGTAAATTTTAAAATGTATCAATAGCGAGAAATATTTAATAAATATAATATCTAATGATTGTAAAATTGTTAAAAAAGTCTAGTTTACTCGTAAGTCAATGTGCGTAAAATAAAATTGTCCTCTTACAGTTAAAAACTATTGATAAACATAATGATTTCGTTGTAAAAAATATTGTTTTTCATTTCACTTTTTAGTGAACTATTACCTGATATGTCGTCTCTGCCCGAGTCTTGGCCGGAGTCCGGCGATGAAGAGCTATGGTTGCTAGTACTGTTATCGTCAGTGGACGAAGACCCACCACATCCAACGACCCCTATGCTGCTGCCTCCACCCCCAAAACGTGTCTCCAGTTCGTCAATTCGCTGGGCGACACTAACTGCCCGCGCTCTATCCGTTTCGTCAGTCGCCGCAGCTTGAGGTTCTAGTGGTTTGACAGTTGATGAGGTGGAAATGGTGGAAGGAGCGATAACGGACGGAGTCTGTGCCGGTTGTTGTTGTTGTTGTTGTTGTTGTTGTTGTTGTTGTTGTTGTTGTTGTTGTTGTTGTTGTTGTTGTTGTTGTTGTTGTTGTTGTTGTTGTTGCTGATGCTGCTGCTGCTGCTGCTGTTGGGGTGGCGCGACGGATATTCGATGTTGCGTTTGCTGGTGGTTATTGTTGATGTTATTATGAAGGTGGAAAAGATGATGGTGGTTATTGTTGTTGACTTTGCTCTCATTCCCGACGATATCCGTCACTGGATAAGAAGTAGTTCGACTGAGTAAGAGTGATGGCAGTCTAGAAGGGATTTTTGCTTCGTGGGGTGGTGGCTGCTGCTGTTGCTGATCTTTGAGTTCAGTTGAAGACGCGGTTACAGTAACAGATGAAGATGACTGCTGTGGCTGTGATGGAGGTGGTGGTGGAGGAGGGGGAGGGGTCCCTTTGGCCGTTGGTATGCTTACAGACCTCACACTATCCAACATATGTTCGCCACTTCTAGACAGGAAAGAAAAAAATGCAATTATATTACCATAGATATTATACATCTAAAAACGCACACATATTATATATAATACAGGATGTTTCTATTATCCGGCGACTATATTACGTACGAAAACTTCAGTAATACTTCCTACTATTTGTTACAAATATAAAGTTAAATCGAATTGTACATCCTTTTAAGAAAACAATTAAGAGGTTATCAGCGTATTGTATTGTTTTCTCTCGCTAGCACATTTGCAACACAAATAGAATGTATTCACCCAGTACATTTTTTTTATATACATTTTTAATTTATTTTAGAGTAAAATCGCCTATTACAAAAATTATAGAAAATAACATGTTTGAGAATATGACAAAAATATCGTCTCGAAACAATTCATTTAAATTTACAAAAAAAAAAGTTTTATTTTTAATGTCAAAATAAAGTTACTGACTTGACAAATTCTCAAAAATATTATCCTCTATAATTTGTATAATTATTTAAAAATATTATAAAAATAAAAATTATATATGTAATACAACTAATACGGGATCTATTAAAAAAACTAAATATTCACTGATATTCTCTTGATAGTAATGAATGACTTAAATAGTAATCAAACTACTAATTGTACTAATTTATATATATATATATATATATATATATTTATAAATAAATACACATAATCTACATGGACGTGGAAAGCTCTTAGTGTGAGATCCGATTCTGATTGAAACGTTACACCGAAGAAAAAAAATAAAACATACGTATCATATTATATCATATTATAAACACATATAGATAATCTGGATTTAATATGACGAACTGTAATACATCAAAATACTATTTAAATAGTATGAGTTTTAATCAACAATAAATTTAATAATATGATAAGTAGTTTTGTTGGAAATTTTCATTTATATAGACGTAAACGGTGAGATACTATAATATAATACTGTATAATAGAATTAATCATATTAATATTACATCACATAAAATTTAACGTTTTTCACATTAGATATCGCATTAATAATTTTGATAATATCTTATAATGTTAACATTAAAACACTCACTTGACATTGCTACCGAACGTTGATCGCATGGACGCCGAACTCGACGAGTTGTCAGACTCTGATGAATCCACCAAGTTGCCAAATCCAGGCTTGACCGAGACTCCAGCAATGCCACCATTGGGTATCCGCGGCGGGGGTGGCGTCAGGTCTTTTTGAAATGGTGCTGGTCTGGAATCGGTGTAATACGTACGGCCGCTACCAGCTCCTCCTAGGCCCCCGTCTTCCGACGACGGGTCGGGCTGGTGGTACTGAGGTATGTGGTGGTGGTAAGCATTTTGTCTCGGTGGTGGTGGTGGCGTACAAGTCTTGACAAGAGGCGGAGGAGGTTTGGGAGGTAATGCCGGTTTTCCAACAGTTGGAGGGCTGCTGGCCCGGTCCGTGCCAACTGCTGGTTCAGACTCCATCGCTACCCTAATTGGTTGTTTTGATTCTTTAGGCACCACTTGGTTCGTCGCTATGGAATTTAATACTTGAGGCTGCACCGGCTGAACCTTGGTCGAAGACGTTTGATAAATAGGCGACACACTGCTTGTCGGTTTCTATGAAAAAATTGATTTACGTATGTTTTTATTTTAATAAACATAACATAATAAAGCGTATGATGGAAAATTACATTACAGCAGTGGAGAACCACGCTTTTGAGTTATTACAAATTATTCCTCCAAATTAAATTCCACGATATTAAATTAAGTTCATCTTGATTTTCGCACGCCTACAATATATATGTATACTTACATCTTGTATTAAATTATTATACGAAAGAAAAACCTGTAGGCTCTTGTAATACTCGAATTGACGGACTATAACAACCACTGCGATAAGGGCGATATTATTAATCGTCGTAAAACGCCTTAATCCCTATATATAACGATTATTCTGACGTTAAACGCGTACAACACAATAGTCTTGATTAATACTCTAAATGATTCATTTTGATACTACGTCTTTTATTCTCACCAAAATCCGGATGAAATAAAATAGGTACTATTAAATCGACGTGAAAATACGGTTTCAACTTAAATCGATTCATTAGCATAAATTAATTCGAAATAAATACGAATTTATAGTATATTTTATACATTTATATTTATAAAAAAATGTGTATAAATACATTATACATATATTATACACGTCATGTTCTTGGAAAAAATAAATATAATACTCGTATTTAAAAAAATTCTGTTTAAGATTTAATTACCTGATTTATTATCCCGGTTCCACCGACTGGTTGGCTTCGAGTTACCAGAACCGGAGGATGGTGTATCGAATAGTTTAAAGGCCTAAAAAAATTTTTAATATAATCAAGTGTATTTTATTAGATAAATATCATTAAATTATTGCATGCAGTATAAAAATAAACATTAGACATGTTACTATACCTTTGAGAAGCATGATTAGACGATGAAAGTGGTTTCGTATGATATACTTGAGCGTTGATAGGTCTGCTGGAACTCTGCATTTGTAAATTTTGTCCCAGGTTTGTCAGAACTTGGCCGGCCAAAACTGACTTTTTATTTTGGGCTGTTCCGTTAAGTTTTTGATCGGCTCCGTAACAGTTGGTGTTATTATTGACTAGGTCTCTATTAATATCCTCGGACATCTCTTCATGTTGACCAAACCACTGTTGATGCTGGTTTTGTTGCTGCTGCTGGTGATTTTGTTGCTGCTGGTGGTTTTGTTGCTGCTGCTGGTTCTGTTGTTGCTGATGATGATGATGATGTTGTTGCTGTTGTTGCTGTTGTTGTTGATGTTGATGGTGTTGGATTGCCGATTGGTTTCCGCTGTAGTTGGCCAATGGTGAGAATTTGGTATTGTAGGGTAATGTCTGGTATTTAGGATCAAACTTGCTGCCACCAAAATATGCAAGGTCACCTGGGTTGCCGTTTGTTTGTTGTTCAATTTTGTAGTTGTTATTTGACGGTTGGTACTGTTGTTGATATGGGTCCATCATCGGTTTCTGAACCAAAGGCTGCTGAGACAGTGATTTTTGCTCAGGCCTGCCGGATCGTCCACCATATGACTGTGGGTCGCCATTGACCGTGGCATGGCTAAGGATGTTATCCTCGGACTTGCGTAACATTGAATTTTTGCTCATGGCGTCTGGTATGTGGTTAAACGGCTCGATGGCCGCAACGTTACCGCCACCACCATTCACTTTACCATCACACAACGGCATCATTTGTTTACCTGGGCCGCCCAGAGACCTTCAATAAAAATAAAATGTAAAATAAAATTGTTTGACAGATTTTATGCGCACGCATATACATACGATAAATATTTTAAAATCAAAAAATAATAACAATGGTATATAAGGCAAATAATGTAGTAACTTATATTATAATCACATTATTCAAGGAAACGCATTAAACAGATATTTGGCAGACTACATATTACCACAATTTAACAGTATAGTGATTTGTAACGCAAAAAAAATTAATTAGAAGCCTATCTGGCGAGATATCGTGGAAATCGTTTTGTATAGTATTATTGCGCTCAAAATAGATACTTGCCTGTTATTATGGCCTGGTTTGTTAGCCTGGATTTGATTAGCAAGCTGTTGGTTGAGCAATCTCTTCCTGTGTAACCTGGCTTGTAATTCCGATATTCGCCGATCAATAGATGCCATTTCCTCTTGTCTTTTGGAAAGAACTTCACGTTGTTGTACCAACCTAGCAGTTTGCTGTTCACCTAATTTGTTCCGATACTTTAAAATTTAAAAAAACAAACATTAAATATGTATTAGTTTTATATAATATGTTTAATTTAAAAAAAATTAGTATCTATTTGCAAATATCATACATGATATTACTTTATTAAACTATAATTAAAATCAATGAATAATAATCACGACTCACCAATAGCTCAGCTCGTAATTTGTCAAGTTCTATGGAGGCCGGAGACGTAGGCTGTGCATGACCTCGTCCTTTATGGACATCTTCTAGTTGCCTAGTTAGTTCATCCACTTTAGCCACGGCCATTGTTAGTTCTTTTTCTTTTTCATTAAACAAGGCACGGATCGATTCCAGATCAGAAGCTAGAACAACAAAGTTAAATTTCTAAATGCGATAAATGTATTTTATGTGTAATATTAAATAATATAAAACTCAATTACGTTTAGGCCCTGGAGCAAAAAAAGAAATAGTCACATGCTAGGTTTCAACCAGAAAATCTACCTTTGGGCTAATCTCAAAATGTCAAAATTTTTCAAAACCACTATCCAGCCAAAAAAATAAAAATAAAAATAACTTTCTTCTAATCTCTAATGGTTTTTGGATGTTAAATTCTACTAAAGAAAAAAAATATTTTCGATCCCGATATGGCTGTCATTAACTAGTCATATATTGCACACTTGAAAAAGCGTAATATATATGTATATATGTACATGTAAATATATATATATATACTTAATTTTATTATAGGGTTTCATGATAAGCTGTAAGAAATTGAATAGTAATTATTTGTCAGGATTCTATAAATACAGTATTATTTCCAATTAACATTGCAATTAATTCGATTATCCATTCGGTTAATGATAAAACTACCTCACCAAAAATATTATAAATAAATGAACGTCATATAAATTTTGCACATAAACTTAATTCAATGTAACACGTATGAATAACCTCCAACAATATAACCAACCGTTAAAATGGTTATATAATTTAGAATTTTCCATTTTCAATTATTCTTTTTTATTTCACTCTGTGTCAAGGATAATACAAAACAATTAATTCTTGTAATTATTTCATTACGTAATAGATAAACCAAATTTACATCTATTTGGGAACTTTTAAATTAATTGTACTTCACACTTTCTTGTAGGAAACCAAATTATTAAGTAGTAATGAACCTAATAGATAATATTGACGATGTTACCTTATGATAAGTGTAAGAGTGAATAAGTATAGATGTATAGTAAATGTGATAACGAAATTAATGAGTCGTGTAATAACTGAGTGCAAAGGAAACAGCATTATTAATGCCTTACATTTATTTCATATTACTTATATGTGCTAAAAACAAAATAATGATTTTAATTTTTTTTTTATAAAGACTGTCAAAAACACGAAATATGAAAACCAATTTCATTTCACTAAAAATCATAAATAAGAATTTTTTTTTAATAAAAACTAATAAAACCATTTGTGTTTTAATAAACTACAATAGTAAAAATAAATTCTAATATTAATAAACTTCAAATTAAATGACATCCTTTCAAAAATAATATTTACATCGCATAAACAACAGGTAAAGTTTATGCAGTTTGTATATACAAAATAAGGAATATATAATATACATAATATAAATAAACAACGTACATTGATGTATATATTGAGGGTATAAGAAAATTATAAAATAATACACAATAAAATGAGTATTATACTATGTATAATATTATATGTATCATTGAAATACGAACATATTGTTCTAATAATCGTCAACTATACGTATAAAAAAGTGTAATTAATATGTAATTATCGTGTCAAATGACAAAAAAAAACGAGTTCCAAGTATTATGTGTTTCATCGTTGAGTATGTTTTTTTCCTTAACGAAATCAACAATTGGAGTACTTTGTCCTCCAAGTTCGTTGTACTTTTTAACGGGTTGAATAGCATTTGTTCCATCTCAAAGCGCGCCATTATACGATCAATGTGTTAAAGTATATACATGGTATATACGATAAAATTACATACGTTTGATTGGAAACTACTTCCATGTATACATATATATACCTACTCATATTAGTACACTATGTTTAAGCATAATTAATAATTATATAATTTAACCCCACCTCCATATATACGCCATCGATAGTCTAATATAATATACGTCAAGATATTGCACGTATTAATATATTACTTTGTAATCTCTGTGTCTCATATATATTTAACATTGAACCTTGTTGCGAATATACACAAGGTGACATGTGACACGTGACTTTTAATCTACCATTGTGAATATTTAAATCATAATAATTAATATGACATTATATTAAATTGTACACCAAATGGATAATGTGGATGATATTGTTTTTGGACAAACGGAATATGTAAGTCCGCAATCTTGCTGCAGTACTATCGTTAAACTAATTAAATAACTATTTAAAATGTTGCAGTTGTAAGTATTTCGATACAAAATGCCACGATAAACTTTCAAAAACCAACGATCATACATTACACGAATAAGTACGCGTCCTTTTTGAGAAATACCGAACGGAGAAATGAAAAATAAAAATACCATTGTGTGACATTATAAGATACGGATGTTCGGAAAAATAATACAATATATGAACGGACCGCGCGAAATTTAATTAAGCATTCACATTTGTTTTGAGTTCTGCAGGATAATAACGGCAATAAATTTCAGATTGTAAGCACCTAAATTGTGCAGCACGTAGGTATCACTTAACGGCGGAGGTCGTGTCGTTAACGTAAATAACACCACCGCTGTCTGGATGATGCGCATGGCACCCAAATTCCAAACAGTTCCCAGTGATTATTAGCGTGAGACTATTTTGAACATATATCTAGACCGCTACCTATAACTACACATTGTAAATCAGTTGTGAATATTGTATAGTATATAAAAAAGGTTCCAAATGTTGTAGTGTTAAACTGTTAAACATAGCCATAGTAAGTCGATAAATACGAAATTATTGGAATAATTCATTATGTAACCACATATACGTACATATGTCGAGTCTACCGCGTGTTTTCTTGTTGCCCGGCTATTTCACGGGGTGTATAATATAATATATTTTATTTTCTAGTATCGAAAAAAATGGGAAATTAAATTATAGTTGAGTGAAAGATTATAAATCATAAAAGTCCGGATTATATGTTATTATTATCATATTATCTATATGACAATAAACCGTATATTATCAAGTATGCACCTGAGGTTGTAATGTAAAGAGTGGATATGAAAACGACAGACTAATTAAAATCTGATGGATAAACGAGCGTTTTAGCGGTTAAGGAGGCAAAAGGGCGTTTGAGAACTTCGACGGGGTAGGTTTATGAATGTGTGTCATATGCATTCATCCGTCAACGTGTCACGCCGTAGTTACATATCACATAGGGTAATCTGCACCAGATATAACATATTATATTATATTATTATGTAAGAAAACGTGGTGGATTGCTCTATATATGACAAAGTGCATATAGATCCAAATTTCACGTGTAAACATGCAAACCGTCTTCAAGATTAAAGTAGCATTTGTGTTTTTAAATTGGGGATATATTCTTTTTTCAAGTTCTGGTCGTAAGTCCAACTATTACGTTTGAATATGTTTTTGCATTAAAAAATTATTTGCATAGCATTGAAGTCGGCGTTTAGAATAGACAAGGGAGATGAGAAGAAAGAGATTATATACACATAAACATATATATATATATATATTCTGGTCCGTATAATTCACACGCCACGCAATAGGGATTTAAACGTTTTATAATTGCACAAAAGTCTCTTTTTTGGAGTAACGCGCGTATATATAGTGTAATAGTTTCGCGAATCGAAATTACTCACGCCGCTTGCGCCCGCAGCCATTTTAAACGGAAGATTATTCGTTCGGCCATTAAGCTGGACGAAGAATAAAGAGTAGGATGGGAGACATTAAAACAAAAATAAAAAACGACGTTCCGCCATTGAACACGCGCGCTCGTATATGAATATATGTATATAATAATATATAAATATAGTTTTTTAGAAGAGAAAAAAGTTTTTAATATAAATTGTTGCTCATCCACACGGGCGCCGCCAACCACCACCGTGATCGTCGCACTATTTTTGCCCCCTTCTCTCTCACACACATATACACAAAAACACACACACTATTCACGTCTCTCTTCCGAACACTTCTTCGCGGCCTCGTGACGTTGACAAATCACTACCATCGCTAGCGGCTAAATTTAAAATAATTGTTCTGCCGCTGTATACGCCGACTGCCTCCCCCCTCCCACCCACATAATATGTGTACGTAGGACCGATATGTTTTTCCGAATGTACATATAGTTATACTATGATATACGTATGTGTGAGCGAGTCAAGGCCGGTTAAACGAACAATAAATAATAATAAAGATGGCGATAATATTTCGTCTGCGGTGGTTGAGTTAGATTCAATGGATCTAACTCAACCACCACAAGTTATTATACAACATATACATGGCACACGGATGTTGTTTATCTTACAGAGGATTGCAGATGTGCTGAAGGATTCTAGAATAGGGTATTACGAATGTATACAGAACGCGCGAGTTTCAGCAGCAAATATTATAATTTATAATAATATATCGTTATAAAATTTTCAATCCAATTTGTTATCACGATCTAATAATATTATATCCAGGACGATATTATGAAGATTTTTAAGATAAACTTTTATTTTATTTCAAGTTTTCCAATTATTGTATTAAATCATATACATTTTTATCTTCCGATTCGAACAACAGGTTGTTATATGTACATACGATACTCGTAATTTTAAGCTAAAATTTGTATCGAAGTCTGACGAAAAAGCCATCTACAAAGTAATCTCAGTTTGGAGGATTTTTAATTTAAAAATAATAATTTATCAATTGGCCACACATGATAGTATACAACTAGATAACATGTTTTATGGATCCAAGTTTTTAAAATATTTTTGAAAAACAAGAAGTCCATAAATTCATCAAAATATCAGAATTATTCTGTTGGCAGATTTTTATGCGCAGTTGGCATAAATTATTTTCGATTAATAATGCATAGCGTCATTAAACCAATTTATATTAACCATGATTTAAATAGGTATGCAGCAATTTGGTCTCGGACCAAATTGTCACGAGTAATTAAAAATTACTAAACGGGAAATTACCCAGTGGTTATATAATGATTGGCAAATAAGGCGATCATTAAGATTTTTATTATCATTATTATTATTGTCCTCTGTCCTTGGTTGTTATTATAATATTGAATAAAAAACAAAACAACTAAATAATAGTTTTTAAATTAAATCAACATAAAATTATAAAAATAAACTATGTATACACTCAGCGGACTGACTCTAAATCTAAAACCATGGTAAATAAGTACCTCACAATAGGTAATTCATTACCATATAAATGTAAATATGTCTTATCGTGTTTATTTTAAATGTGTAGCTTTCGTTACACCTATCTTTTTATATAATATCACTTAGGGTAAATGGTACGTCATTAAACAATATCATTAAATTAAAAAAAAAGTTTACCAAATTTATTATGTAATATTATATAAAATACCGCATTTATAATACATGAAAATATATAATAACTTAATATATGTGATATTATGTAAAATATTTATATATTTATTTGTTTAAGAAGAATAATAAAACGTAAATTAACGATAATTGTCGGTGTACGCATAAGATATTTTACACGTCGTATTTAACCTTACAGAGGAGTATATAAGAGTTAAAATGGATACGTTCAACTTTACTTAATTAAATAACACAACCTGCGCAATCTTTACGAAGATTGTAACAAGAATAAATCATCATACTATCGGTTTATGCCATCGGGTAAAGAAGATTATAATATTTTCCACATAAACAATTATTCACGATTTTGTTTCAGATATACCACGAACAACACGTTAGAGTGGGGGGAAGGATTAATAAATAATGTATTGAATTTGAAACCATAAATAGCTTGTACACGAAATGCAATGCAATTATATTCCGCGGTACAGTGGTCATACACATACACATATATATATATAATAATATTTCTAATTGATACTTGATGCCATTAAACAATAATTTAATAATTCAAAAGAAACCGGTTTGAGTAAATTGCAAGGGATTAATTTTGTGCGCCATAGTAAAGTTTTGTAGGGACCACGAGATTTGTCCATAAAATCTAATTTTTGGTAACCAATCGTTTAATTACATGTGATTTCTACCAAAAATATATCAATGTTTTGACTTTCTAACAAATTTCAAATAGAAAATAATACTCATAATATGCAAGTTACAAGAAACATGGACACAAACAAATTCGAGCATCAAAAATGCTTCATAACTGTTAAAAAAAAATACATGAAAATCTCTGTACACTAATGGAACACAAAAAATATAATAATAATAATAATAATGTTCAGAGAGCCGCGAAATATCACAGTTTTGTACGTTTGTGCGACGTTTCCATTTGTGGAATTCAATTTTTTGCTCAATTCCTTTCTATTACCCGGTATAGTGTATATTATACCCTACAATATAAAGTGCGTTTATCAAGTATACAGAACATTCCTCATATCTATACACATTCATGCATATAAAAATAATAATATACGAACACGAATTGTGTATTAAGTTAGATATAATGTATAATACGTATAAGAATACTTTTTCACACGCACACGTATAATATAATATAATCATACTTAATATTATATTTGTCAGACTATGTACTATATTTCTCGTGAAAAATTCGTGATGAATATGCTGCTCTTGAAGCAAAAAAAAACCATTACCCATATTCGAGTATATCTACGTTCGCAACCGGCGGCAGTAGTCGTGGTGTTGATCAAGATATTCGAATGCCGATGAGAATTATTGGCGAGTATAAGTAAAGAAGATAAAAAAATAAACTGAAATATTTAACAATATAAACGAATAATTATTGTACATAATATGTTCAATTAAGAAATCAATACTTCGTGTTTAAAGACTATATTATATTTATAATTATAGGCATATTATTAAATATATAATACGCGCATGTGTGTATGTGTGCACCATAAAATGTTATAGCTAAAAACGAAAATTAGTTACATATCATAATACACTATATTGTGAGTTTTAATTGTTTTAGATGATAAAACTGTACGCTTTTTAAGCCCAAATTAAATATTCAAAACAATTACAATACGTGCGAATTTAAAATAAGGAATAATTTATGTAAAAGTTAATAAATAGCTACTACAACTACTTGTATAAACATCTTGTATTATATAATATGGATAATATTTATAAATTATATAAAAACAAATTTCTTGAATATGTAAGATAGGTAACCAATAATTTGTGTTAATAAGAAAACATGATAATTAGTTTTAATTATAAATGTATCTATATACACGAAATAATAACGTGTATTTATCAATTTTATACATTTTTAGTTTTTGCCTGTGGGAATTAATCGAATAGTTATTTATATGTTTTATATTTAACCTAATTTTCGTTTCCGCCAAGTCTAAAACCAGTAAGCAAAAAATGATAAAAATTAGACATTCTTTTTAGAATGCATCAATATTCTACTAAATTGTTTATTAAAATAATAAATTTATAACCTAATAATTCATAATGATAAATTGATCAATGTATAATATTATGTCAACCAATTAATATATAATTGTTTTAAACACCTTTCCTTGGTATAATTATTTTATAAGTCAAAGGCTACAAATTTAGAATATAATTAATATAATCCATTTCACAAAATATTATAATGTGATTCTAGTAATTTTCATCAGAATTTTTTTTTTTTTAGACAATTTATCGTATTTACGTATTTTCTTAATTCTTTGTAATTTAATATCTTGCACATAAAGAATTTTTAATGGATATCATTGCCTGTTGATTTAATCAGTCTTTTAGTATCGAAGAATGCATATAATTCTTAATTCGAATAAAACAAATAATATGGTATATTGCAGAATAATTCAATACTTTAGTTGACAATTTCTCAGGATATTTTGATAATGAGATACACTACTTTATATTTTGATCAAAGTGATGAATATATTGATTTTATGATAACTTTTGTTTTACATATACTATGGTTTTGTAGTAAAGTTTTTTTTAATTTTGTATGATTAAATTTATTATATAAAAATGCATAAATTATAAAAAATACGTAAGTGTGGTTTTTTGTATAAGCTTAAGTTCGACATTTAAGAAAATTTGTTACAATCGCGAAAGTTTGCGAATTATTTATTAGTATACACTCAGCTTTGTTTTAAGTATCTAATTGAACTAAAATTGAACACATCCATTTCAGTGATCTACTAATGATATACTACATACGATCATATTGTACATTAGAGCAGTTTCTATTTAACCACTTAATTTAACGTAGGAATATATATTTTTTACCATGTAATTATAATGAAGTAAATTTATAGTTTCAAAAATGAAAAATCAGATATTTAGACGACATCGTAATGCACCAAAATATAATACCTATATAATAATAAAGTAACAAATTGATTTCACTTAGATTATTTTTTTTTTATGATATAGGTAAATCTATTGTTGTATATTATGATCTTAAATATTTATAATTTTTGATTTATTCTTTTGGCTGACTAGTTGGATTTATAATTATGTGTTTTTGGTTATTTGTATGTATGAAAACAATTATCATAAATTGACATATTCATCCGTAAGATAAATGATTTTAAAATCAATATTCATAAGATTAAAGATGTTTATTAAGAATTAAAAAACACAAATATATTTTTAAAAAACTTTATATAGGTACCTTATATTTAACCAATATAATGAATCTATAAAAATAACTATACATTTACATATGCAAAGATGAAATATTTTATGATTTATAATATCCAGAATAATTTGTGAATTTTATTGAAATATGACGGATATTGCTGTAATATACAGCCTTGAAATATTAGTTTTTTGAAATATTTTTTTTCTAGAGTCATTCCCAAGCATTATTCCGCCATACCATATGATAAATATATATGCATCTCATATACTTTAAAGTATACCTACATAGCAAAACAATATTTGAAGAAGTTTTCAGTACAATTTTAATATATTCAGATTATTTGTTAGTAGTTTAAAGGAAAGTTTTAAAATATTATCCCAATATAATTGAGATCGCTTTTTTTTCGAATCAAAATAATATTAAATGAAAATACCTATTTATCAAAATATTTTATATATAAGACATATTAACCAGACATTGTTTGTATTATATTCACATAATATAAATATTATTATCTAAATACTATGACAATCATTTACAAACGATAATTTAGTATATCATATGAATCATTTTGTTTATATATATATATCAAAAATATAAAAATTCAAACTCAAACTCAGTGTGCTCAATAATGCTTGTGCTGTATCTGAACAATGATTAATTATTATAATTATTTGTGAAACATTGTTTAGATAGGAGGAGTGATTAGAAACGTTATGCGTATTGGATATACCTATTTTGGAAGATCAGAAATCGAGTCTACTTGATTAGATTTTAACCCAAATGCATACTGGATAAGATCTATTAATTTATGCCATTAGGGAAATAATTACCATTATTTAGATAATTCAAATCGGATTAGTCAGATTACCTTATTCTTTGTTTAGGTGCAATTAAAAAAAAATGTACGACACGATTGAGCGCATAATTTGTTAGTGGATTAAATCATATTTTTTTTTCACAGTAAAAATACTTACAATTTAGCGCGAAAATGAATGCAGGTTACATTTATCACCAATTATTACAATTAAACATTTTTTATTAGTTAAATATAAATGAGTTTCAACTAATTATGGATTTAAACATTTTAAATATTTATTAAATTTTAAAACTTTATTTTAACTATCGATATGTCATATTGAATAAGAGTAGAGTTATCTTTTTAAGGTATTATTCAGAGAGATATTAACAGAATAGATATATTTATTAGTTTTTTATTACACGAGGTGTAAAGTATTTAAAAAATATATTAATTCAATTTTGAAAATATAATTCTTGATATTGTTTTATATAATAATTCTTCTTCCCCAGATGTGACTTTTAATAATGATCCTATAGTCCATTGCTATTTTAAATAGGGGTTATTTATGCTCTATATTAATAATTACCATCAACAACTAAATATGAATATTATTTCAAATATCACCAATTATCTTTATTTTTTTAAAAATTCTTATGTTTGGTCAATAATCAATGAAATAAATGATTTTATTCATTTATGATAAATATAATTAATAATTATATTCTGTTTTATATTTTTCTATCAATGATTTTATTTCCCAGAAAAATATTTTTATTCTAATTTCATATGAAATAGTTTTATAAAAAGTTTAAAATTCTAATTAAACAAAAAACAATATTTAAAAAAAAAAAACTGTTACTAAATTTAAAATTTGAAATCTCTGTTTTTGAACAGAATGTAAACTTTGTACTAAAAATTATTAAAAAATGTATTCACAGAATGTTCAACTCTCACTCAACTTAAATTTTAGTCAACTTTAGATTTTTATAAAAATATATGATCTTCTGGTCTTTTTAATTATTTAACTTTGAACTGCGAAACAGCTAATGACGGTTATAGTAGTGTTGATTAATTTAGTCATTATTTCGCATCAAGTTATAATAAATTATCTATTCTAATCGTCATTAATCATCGTTCAGTAGTTTAATAAAATTCTTTAATTATATTAATAAAAGTAAAATCAATTTAAATGATGTATTGCATGAATTAAATAATTTAAATTATAAAATATAAAATGGTCCTGATGATCTATTGGCTCTCACCTATAGTCTTAACAGTTTATAGTAGATTTATATTTTATCTACCAATATACACCTGTAGAAGATTTATTATTTATCTACCCATTACTTTTATTTTTAATACTTCTTATAAAAAGGTTCTTTGTCCTCTATTTGAAAATTAACATTTATCAATCCTACTTTTTTAAAGGAAGATCATTCGCTTTAAATTATTGCCCATATCCATAATTTGATAATCTCAATTATATAGACATAAGAACCTTATAAAGTCATACTTATTTTTGATCAGTGGTTATGATGACATTACTGAATACATATAGTTATTTAAAAGATAGTCGTGTACAACATTTCTGAATAAAGTACTTAATATTATCTTCGATATCACATTTATACTTAGCCAAATTAACTTCAAAATAAATAAATATAATTACCACAGTATAACCTACTTTATATTCCGTATTTTTATATAAAAAAAAACATGTCATTCTTACTAGTAAATATTTTACTATATTTTTTTAATACACTTGAAAATATAAATTAATCTATGTAATATATTTTTTATTTATACAATTTTATTCTCTATGTAACATTAATTATATTGTATTTTCTTATTTATTTTTCTCATACATAGTAACAATTAAATTTTGCTTTCAAAACATTTATCATATAACTATATAAACATAACTTCGATCGAATATGTTTTTAAATTTTTATATTTTGTATTTGATAATTGTATTAAAATAAAAACTGTATTGTATATAGGACTTATTGTTATATAAATATATTTATTGACAGTTCTTTAATTAATTCATCAAACATTTTTAATTGCTTTATTGTGTCATAACATTTAAATAAAATTGAATAGACCTATAAAAACAATGTTTAATATAAATACCTATTATTAATAAAATGTTACCGGAACAAAACTAAATTTTATGATATCAAATCAATTTTTCTTTTTCTTTTTAGCCTGTGCATCCAATACTTCTTCTCGATTAATTTAAAATTGTCTTTAAATATTAATGTTATTAATTACAATTATGAGAGATAATACGAATACATAAACCGCGGGTATACCATATATTATCTCATACTCAATAGCGCGATAGTATTAATATGATATTGCGAATACAGGAATACGTTTCATTTTTCCATGAACATTATCGAAGTTATATTTATCATATGTATAACTATGTATATAAATACGTGAATGTATTTTAAATGTATATATTGACTTTAAGCTTCATATATTTTTTAAGTTAGAGTTCTAATAATAAAAAAAAACTGTATTTCATATTATAAAAGTATCCAAGTTTGCTTACCTACTTATCTGTGGATATATAGGGGTTATGATGGGAGGTAAGGGAAGGGAATCATGAATACAAAACTGTTTTATATACGCATTATATAAAATTAATTTACCCTTTTGCATTCGCGAGACAGCAGACAAAATTTATTGACGCCGCACAAATGTGTACCCTTCGCTTACTTTCGTGGAATTTGGTCATTTGAGGTTGGGAGGAGAGTGATGACGTTGTCACCCCAAAAATAGCACCTATACGATGTATATTTTAATCAGACCATACATGTTATTATTATATTATAGTTAATGTCGTATCATATATATTGACTTTTTGTGCGTTTCGGAATCGACAAACTATAATAATAATATGATATTTTTGGTTTGCTTTTTAATTATTTTCTTTTTTTTTATATATTACTTATACATTTGTTTATAATGGATAGTGGACCTCCAACTAATATTTCATAAATAAATATTTAAATATGTTTTTTCATTTATTTGTCATCTATATAAAATTCCAGTGTCCGGTATGTTAGGTCAACGTCCATAACACTATTATACATAGGTAGTTTATTTTAATTTATAAAAAGCGTATAATATTAATTTTGATTTATATACAGTTCATAATTATTTAAAGCATGTGTTATGACGTTGACCTTCAAAAAACACGAAATCTTACTTAAATTAAAAAAAATCCTAAATGACTTTTTTAAATTAGAAATAAAAACTATTTAGTTTTAAGCTACACGTGAATTATCTTTTAGGGTCTCGTTTTGAACTTCTCCTTTTTATAGAAAGTAATATAAAAATCCATTGGAAATGTAACGGATTTCGATTAACAGATCTAAATTTAGTTGCTGCGCCGCCCCCGAACATGCAGCGTATTATCTTGTATACAATAATGCGTATATGTAATATAATATACCTACAATTCCAAAACTGTAACATATATAATTTCTATATACCTATGTTTGATAAACTACATTTCGATAACATTATAATAACATAATAATACAGATAAGAACGTGGCATAATAGCCACCGACAAGCAATCAGTGGCGATAAAAATACAATTTTGGTCGATGTAACGAAAAATACAATATACTTCGCTCGCTCGCTCGCTACCCGTCTACACCGAGATACGCCCAACTCACGTCATCACACACAATTATACGTTGTGTATAATACGTATCGGTATCGCACACCCACAACCCTTACACCCTCCCAAAAAATACCATTAATAAGTATAAAATAATGTCGTATACATAATGTATATAGCAACAACAATAACGATGACGAAAATCACCATAGGTACGCCACAACACGCGACTTATATTAAATGTCTCGTGTGCACGTAACATGGCACTGTGTGCGTGTTTTGAAGTTTGAACATTTCGAACACGAAGGTGGCGGTGGCGAATATCGAAAAACTCCGGGAGGTCGATAGGTTATAACATGTACGCGATGATATACGATATATATAAATAAATAATATAATAGATGGGGGTTTTTATTTTTATATTTACCTACTTTTATTTGGTTTTTATTATTATTTTTATTTTTTACGGCGACGTTTATAGTGTAGTGTTCGACAAAACGGTGCTAATACCGGTGACGGAGTCGAGGTGACGGAATGATAGGTAGTATATATATATGATATTTTATATGGCACAAGAAAGGCGGATGAGATCCAATATAATGGTGAGTGAACTAAATAAAATAAAAAAATAAAATGACAAATTGCTATCACGAAACCCCTTGTATGTATGTGTGTGACAATAAAAAAAAAAGAAAACAGTTACCGTTACGAGATAAATCGATTGTGCAGCTTCTCTCCATTAGAGATGAAATTTATTATTTCATAACATGTACATAACTCTCTCCATATATATATAGATATATATAGATGAGCAGGATGGATGAAGGCGCACTTCCTATCAAGAATTCTTACGTGCTAACGCGCGACGGACGGTTATTGGTATAGTGAGAATCGGCATATGTAAGGAAATTATAGTTTGCAAAACAATATATTAATCGCTTCAAATTCTCGTAAAAACTATACTTCGATTATTTTGTACTCAAGTTGTATGTCAACTGTCAAGTATACATAATAATGTGGATCTGAAATCGAAAAAAATTAATAAGTTTTTTTGCCTTTTCTACATAAAGCGCACATGAGGAATAAATAATAATAATTATTATTAAAAACTACAATATTTTATATATCCATTTATTTATTTATATATTTATTTAATTTTTGATGGAAGGGGTGTCTACTATTACGTTTCTGGGCAGTAAAATCATTAAACTTTGAGAGTAGAAAATACGAATACTTTTAATAATAGGCAGTAAATGAAATTAAAAATAAGTTTTAATATAACTGCAATTTAAAAATATCAAAAATAAATGGGTATATTTTTTTTTTATAAAATATCTGAAGTTTTATAATGACAAAATTGGATTTTTAACAAAAAAATAACAAACTTTCCAAAAATAATTTTAGTTTTTTGTTATTGTAATTCAAAAAATATTAATTATAGAGGCTAGGAACGTTTCACCATTTCGTAACATATTATTTTCTACATCCACATGATGTTATCTTAAAAAAATATTTAGAATAATTTTAAACTATTTCTTATAAATTAACAATAATGCATTATTAAGCAATATTTATAATTACTATTATATAACATATGCAATATTTTTGACCAAAATAGTTCAATATAACGTATTACTATAATACTACTTATGAATAAGAATGAATACATAAATAGAGGTTTTTTCATTTTTGGATTTAAACGAATATATAATTTTTGAAAATCAATAAAAAGTCAAAAAAATTAATATAATAAATAAAAAATAAAATATAATAGAGGTAACAATTTATTTTGGGCATCCATCGCATGAGAAATAAATTCCTACTCATCCAAACAATTACGCAGATATATTATTATATGCGTTTCTATAAAATGGACGAGAAAGTTTTAACCGAACTTTCCAAGGTAGTGCTATATTATTATGGCTTTAGAATTCAAATTATAATCTATGATATTTCAGAAAATTAGACTTTACCATGCAATTATTCAAAAAATATATTAGAAAATAAAATTCAACTAGGTCACACTATTTTTGCGTGCACAAATACAACCTCCAGAATACGTTTTATTTTTCAAATCGCGTGTATAGAAATACAAAAATCGTTATTTTATCAAACCAAACCGTTATCCGTTCATTATAGCTTCCCGAAGAAGCATTATACTATAATAATTATTATTTCGATATAATTATTAATTATTACAGGTTGCTAATTGTTGGTGATCTGTTTAATTATTATTATTTTTTTTAATACATTTTAAGCAATATCTATAGAAATAAATGGACGAATTACTGGAATAGTTGTAAATGTTAAAAGCTACACTAAAATTGAGTATCTAATTACAAGATATAAGATACAATGAAAATTTGTAACTGGTTACAAATTACATTTAAAGTAACTTAGTTACATTTTAGTTACGAATAAAGTTTCATAATAATTTATGTTCATAACTTTAAGAAAATTATAACAGTTAAATATTTGTTTGTATAAAGGGGACAGGAATCGTAAGAAAAATTTATTTTAGTAAGCTATAAGTCAGTAAGTCACAGCTAAAATTTAAATGTATTAAAATTGAAATTAATTAAAACATTGGTTACAAAATATTATAAGATATAACAAGTTATTATATTAAACAATTTAAATGTATGATTAAATTATCATATAATATAAAACGACAAACAATTATATATAATAATATAATATTGACACAAAACATAAAAAACGATACTAACATTAGAAGAATATATTTACACAGCAATATTGTATTAATAAATTATTTACTATTAATTTTACTATTTTTTTTCCTAGTTTTCATATTGATGAAAATAATATAATATATAAAATATTTCGATTTTTAAAAATTACAAATTAAGTTAAATTATATGGTCGTTTTAAAATTACGTAACTGATTAAAAGTTACAATTGTACCTATCTTGATTACGTAACATTAATGCATGTGACTGATTAATGACAAACACTGTCTGGTTATAAATAGTATATAAAATATTTACACGTAATCACCGTTACGATATATTATAAAGTTCTAACGCGATTCACGAAAAGTACTTGTACATAGAAATGTTGATTTTATGTTTCACTAGGTACCTAAAATTTATCTTATTATTTTCTTTCTCTAAACCACTCAGATTGAATTTTACAAAATATACGAATAGAACGAAAAACAAAATTAATCATAATCAAAAAAAACAATTTCCATCCAAACACTGCGTCTTCCACTTCACTACTCTATTCACAAATAATAAGACGCAACTAATAACTGTAGATTTTGAGCGAAGCGAGATTACAACGATGTGTGATTTATTTATTCGTGTGCCTCTGTCATCACTTTTGAAGCAGTAAAAATGGATAAATTTTCCACTTGGGGGATAGTTTCTGATTGAAAGTTCCCAGTACTTTTCAATATAATTATAAAAATTACAGAAAATCCGAAATATTCAAGTAAAACCAAGAGACTTAAATTTTTATACCAAATATTTATGGAGCACTTAATAGATATGATTAAAATATTTTAACTCTTTAAAAATTATTTTGTAGAGAATAATTCATAATGTTTCTAATTCTAATTTTTTTTGAAAATGTAGTAATACAAGGTTGTAATAAATTGGTCTAATAATTCTAAAAAATATCAAAAATACATAAGAACCATATTATTTTTAAAAAATTATTAGAAGCTTAAATTTTGATAACATCGACCATTAGACGAAAAACGATTTTTTACTTTATCAATTTTTGCTATTATGTTGCATTTTAAATATTAATCGAAGGGTCTTGGGATTTTTCACCATTACGTAGATTATAATTTCCTACACACAAAATAAATTTTAAAATATTTCGATTAATTTTAGGTTACTTAAACAAAGAACTAAATCACACCATTCTGTGGTATTGACTTATAAGTTTATAATAATTATTTCTACATAATAAGTGTAACATTTTGGAAAAAATTACTTTGATACACCATGATGCTTATATAAATTACTATAATAGTAATATAATTAATGTATAGAAATAAATAATAAAAAAAACTGGTCAAACTCTAAAATTTTTTTTTCGTATGCAATTATTAATAATTTAATTCAAATTTAGCACATCAATAATCGACACCAACTCAATGAGGAAATACACTCAAAACTATTATTTTATTGATACTTTACACATACTGTCGTTGTGTAAATAATCATTATGCAAAATGTACCTACTTTTATATGAATTGTGAAACAATTTAGAAAGATCTACCGCGTATCTAGGCTCTATGACATGGAATCTAGGTATACCATATATTATTATATTACCCGTTTTCACATTATCGGCACGTGCCACTGCCCAAAATGTAAACAAAAAAAATGTATGCATAACTCTGCTACAACTACTGTACGGTTATAATATTATTACGGTCAACGGACGTTTTTCTCACGACATTTTATGTTTATGAAAAAATGTAACAAAAAACATTAATTTATTGACACCATGCCATGATTAAATAGTATATTATATAACCACTTCATCCATTAAATAATATAATACTTAATTTGCCATAACAAAAGAGCGAGCGGAGACTTTATTGTTTTTATTATAAAAATGTTTTAACTACTTAATAACAATAATATACCATAGTCATTTCGAAATAATGAACTTATACATCGATCAGCAAACTATTATTGATAAGCTAATAATTGATATTATAAAACTAATACGAATATTAAAAATAAAATAGATCATTATTGATATATTTTTAAGAAAAAATGAAATTGTGACTGGAACAAAATGTTACTGTTATAAAATTATTATAAGAAGATATATTATATCTGAAATTTTTGGGAACCATTAAAAATCTTTTGATTTATGAAAATTATGTTAATATTCAGTATAGAAAAATCAAATTTTTTTTTTTTTGATGATAACGATGATTCGTGAATCAACGACATTCATAACCAATACGATGATTATTTTTATGATTAAGTTAATTGAGTTGTCATATAAATGAAGAAAATAATGTTTTATGGAAGGAGAATTATTCAAAAATATCATACTATAAAGTAACAGCCTCGTCCATAAACTTGAGGTACGTATTACAAATAGGTTATAGCGAAATCACATAATAAATTATATGGCATATCTTTCCATAAAGGATGGATGTATTATTTTCAACAATTAAAAAAAATGAAATCAATTTCTATTTTTGTTTTCATGTTGTATACTCACCACATGTACCGTATTTTAATTGTGTTCCGAACAAAGAAATAAATTACATAATAAAATGCGTATACATGTGTTCATATGCAGGATTTAAGGAGTGTTAGAAGAGTATCAAACTTATATAATATAATATTATAATAGTAGGTATAGATGAACTTTAAATGTTTGAAAATCTGCATACTAAAAATAGTTTTTTTTATTTTATACAGTTTAACTGTGTACTTATGTAATATAGGTATATATAGTAGGGTTTGGTTTGGTATTAACAACAGTCTGGCATTTTTCTGAAAATAAATTGGGTTCGCCCCACAGAAGATAATATAATTGATTTATCTATTTCTTGCTGTTTTCGAACATCATGCTTGTCGTCGATAATCATTTGTGATGTGTTGTTTTAAATGCTCACGCGCACTGAAATGAATGTACACGAAAGCTTTTACCGAAAACGCACTCACACACGCCGCCACCTCGTGGATGTATATCATCATTAACCGTATATAGTCCATATCAATGATATTCTCATAATATAGAAATGTCAAGAAAACACTACAACAACGGTGACGTATGGTAGAGATTCACGTCGGCCGCAAACCGTGTGTGTTTTTATCTATATAGTGGGTACGTGTATATATTTAAGAAGCGTATCGATTTTTCAATCAAAGACCGACAGCGACCACTTCTAAAGAAAAAAAATGTATACTACTTACATATTTTATACTCCGTTACACAATAGTATATTATGAAATTGTATAAATATATCATATTATGGAACATTTTACTACATATAATCGCTCTTAAAGAAAAAGAAAAATAATTATGCATCTATTGTCGTCGATCTTCTTTAAATTAACGAGAAAAAAGTTTTTAAAGTTATACAAACAAAATCTTGTGTTACATAACATGTGTTATATAAGCACTGCGATGTAATGATGAATGTATTTGTTTCTTTATTTATCATGAAAACCAAAAATTATTAAGGATGGGGAGGAGGTTGTTCAACTAATACTAGATTTTGACTAAGTTTTTATCCAAGGTGGTGACTTGTAAATTTAATTTTATAAATAAATTTATCACTAGATACACATAGTATATCTGATATGGTTATAATGGCAGCCAGAACTTTTTTTTGTATGAAGCAACTATTTAAAATAAGTACTCGCACTTGCCAATTGCTTCAGTGTAATTGTGGAAGGCTAGGTAAACCCACATTATACAACCCCTAAATTATTATAGTAAAATAATTCATAAATTATCTGTAAATTAGATATGTCTGTAATCATTAAGTTCCCAACTCCATTTTATATAAAGCAATTATTTCATAAAATTCACGATAACATTAGATATGGAAGTTTCATAATGGAACTAATAGTTGACTAATTATCATATTTTAAAATTTGTTTGGAAGAGATTGGGGATAATAAATATCCAATTTGTTTATTAAACTACTTTGCCTATCATATCTTGATATTAAAAATAACTTTAATTAAAAAAGCTATTTGTTTGAAATAATAAATTAATAAACATTAAAATATTAATAAAATATTTATTTTGAAAATTAAAACTTGGTAAAGTCTATATAAGTTTACGAGAACATAAATCTCATATATCAACTAATCTCTTATTAGAATTGACACTAATCAAGCATAATAATTCTGAAGTAATTTATACAGACATAGAGAAGTCTCAAAGTACAACAATTAAAATTATTTCATATTGACGGATTACTATTACAGATAACATGCGTGATGATGTATAGGTATTAAGTATACCTAATATGTAGACAAAATTATGAAACTGAAATGTATTAAAATTGGATATTTTCTGATATGCTTTTAATTTAAAAAATAAAAACTGTAAACTCATATATATATATTTAACATTTATATATCTATAATATAAAACAGGGCAATACTATTTTTTATAGGTATATGGTATATAGGTAGCCTAATATATGTATGAATACAAAACTGTTATAAAAGTATGATAAATACATGTGGGAAGGATCACAGTCTTCCATAATAATCATGACAATCGTATTTATCGGTGTCAATAAAATATCAAGCACTAACTATATTTAGTATACATATTATACAAAGAATATTTATGATTTCCGGGAAATGTAATTCAACACTGTCGAAAAGTATTTGACGTATTGGACGCATTATTTTTAACATGCAATACTATTATTCTAGCGCCTGATTGATACTGACACAACACTATCTGAAATTCACAACACTGTACAACGAATAAAGGCTTTTATGGTAATCATCTATGTATGTATAAGTATTAAGTACATTGTATTGTTTAGTATATTGTATACGACGTTTTCAGAATAAACGATATATTACAATACGTCGCGGAATATTGTACATAAGCGCGATCGGTCTTTCATTTAACGGGTAACTAAAACATCAAAAATAGACAATTTAATAATAAAAATAATAATAATATATACTGATAAATAATTTTTTTTTTTTATTTGAAATTATTTTTGACGATAAATTTACCACAAATCCGTTTATGATACATGTCTCAAAAAAAATTCTTCTTCGAAAATTACAGTAAACCTTAAATATAATATAATATTACCAATCTGTATCGCAGAAGACACACGCGTTGAATAAACATAACACATTATACATCTATATTATGACATACATATATGAGTATTAATATTATGTACAGTGTGCCTGTAAAAACGACGACGTATTGTTGTTCGCGTCGTGTTTAAACGAGGGTAAAAAAAATTGAAGAGAAAAAACCTGGGGACGTGCACTGCAGTGAAAGACAAATTCTAACGAAAGGAAGCAAAGGGGACAACCTCCGCTCCCCAAATCCCACTTAAGTGTTTCATCGTATATGTGTATAATGCATATTATAGGACATCACGACAATAACAAGTCCTACTCTAGTGATTGTGTATATACTCATGCTGCGACCTATATACATATTATACATTTATACATATAATGTGCAATTATATATATTCTTATATGCACTGTGTCTCTAGGTAGACTCTGCAAAGGTGACACATACATATAACATCATAATAATAGACAACGATTATAAGAGTATATAATATATTACATCGGTATAGTATTATTATTGATGCAATATATAATATAATAATAATAATAATAATAATAATAATAAATGCAGGAATATTTATGTATATTTAAGTATAGGTACTCACTGAGTGTAGCGTTGTTAAGTTTAGTCTGGTCCACTTGACCTCTGAGTGCCCGGAGCTTGCGGAGCTTTTGTTCCTGAGCCTCGACCCGATCCCGGAGGCGGCGGAGCCTCTCGTGCTCCGCCGCCACCTGATGGTGCTTGGTGTCATGTTGTTTCAGGTAACGGAGCCGCTGTTCTTTGGCAGCCAACAGCTGCCGCTGCGACTCGATCTGATGCTGTTGCCGGCACGCCATCTCTTCCAGCTCCCGAACCGTCAGTTCTGTGCCTGTTTCTCCCGACGTCGGTAACTGCAAAATATTTCAAGTAAGTTAGTATTTTTTTTCTCTTTTCTTTTTTTTCTTAGAGCTATCTTATCAATCTCCACTACCTCCCACCGTAGAGAATTCGAGTAATCAACATCGTTGGCCTTCTCACAGTATTATAAAACTACATATGAATAAGTATCCTGTTGTATCTCATTAATCAAGATTCGATGGGCGCAGAAAAAAAAGTCGTGCGAAGAACAAAATGCAACGTCACTCATCGCCCGGCTAGACCGTTGACTAAAGATAATGTACCAATCAAACATAGAGTATACAAATGTTTATTTTTATTTTCATAACACGGATATTAAATCAGAATCGCTTATAGTATTTGTATCTGCGACGGCGTGCGCTATATTCGGGTTGGTCTTTTTGTTTTGTATGGATTTCGTTTTTTTTTTACCGTTCATTATTTTTACATGCCCTTTAAAACGTTTTACGCGTGAACCGTATACACAGAAAATGTAAATATGATATTATTATCCAAGTATGATAATGCACATTATATTATATTATTATATGGATTTAACGCTATAAATACACCGTTACTCGACGACGCCGTGTCCATGTTGAATCCATTAACCGCGGCATATTATCAATATGTGGCTTTTGGTACCGACCCGCGGGCACCGACCGTATAAAAAAAACTAATAAAAGTCAATTTCCGTTCGTAATCTTACGCATAAACCTATACGTAAAAATTTGACCTCGTACTAATAATAATACCTACTTAATATAATAATAGCAGACAAACCGAGCAACGGAGCATAGATAATCGATATGGATGAAATAATAATAATAATAATGACGAGTTCTCCGACGTCTTCGGAACGTGTTAATATGCCAAATTACTCATAGGTTAGATTATACATAGGTCAACATGACCTAACCAAACCCATAATACTATTTAAAAATCACTCTCGATGTAATCACCATTTTGGCTTGTGCGACAGTAATATCAGTGATGTTTACAGATTTTAACGAAGATAACCGGCAGCATAATCGGTAACTGCACTTCTAATCCGATGGTATATATACGTCATATGAATGTGATCTTGACGAAAATGTACCGTTCGTCGATGGTCGAACACCACAACAATGTACCCACTTAATATTAGTGAACGGTGTACACTATAACAACACATTAACAATACTCGAATCCTCACGGTTATTTTCAGAGACAGAGAGAGAGAGAGTATGTGTGTGTATAAGGAAATAAAACATCGCTAACAATAATAATAATAATAATAATTGCACACACACACGAACCACTCGTGTGCTTAATGAAAAACATCGTCAAGTGAAATAACTTCACATATATTATTATTACGAAACAAAGCATACATGTATATTACGAACTATGAGTTTGTACTGAATATATAACATCGCGTATACATAAACATACATAGAATATTTTTTCTTCTACCATAATAATTAAAAAACGCATTTTGAAGAGTAAATCCGAGTATATAATACTATAATATCATTTCCACTATATATAGAGTGAGACCCACTGAGATTTTCTTTTTTCTAGTGGTTACTCTATAAAAAAAAAATACTCTAAACATAACATGTGTAGTTATATGATCAATAAACCTGCAGATACGAAATGTGTAATTTATATTTTAATATGGTTTGAGATTTAAATCAAAACAAAAATAGTCCGATCTCTATAGCACTAATAATCTCTACTCTAATTTATGAAAATATAAAAAGGTGTATAAAACAATATTAAAGCTATACCATTAATAGCTATAACGGTTATATAATATACATACGAGTTTCACAGGGATGGTGTGTATATATATCTATAACGGCTACAAAATGAGCTGGTGGTGTGAGTACATATTTCATCACAAACGACATCAGCAGTTGTTAACTACGCCTGTGGTTCTTTAAATTGTTTTTTTTATTATTTATACATAATGGGTTGTTTTTTGCATCACATTTTCTAACATTAAATTTATGAAAAACTTAATCGAATGGAAAAGCAAATAAAAAAAACACAACCGTTACAACCTTTATTTAATTAAAACACGTATATATAATATACTTTTAATAAAGTAATATTTATCGAATTGTTTTTTAAATAATTATGAACAGTTTCTAGATGACAGTAAATATCAAATAGATAAACATGTAACACAAAACTGTTAATAATTAAACTACATTTAGCAAATTTATTCCTTTTCTTTACGTCTTCAAGTGTAAAAATAAATACCACTTCAATAACACAAAACGGATTCTGAAACCACGACTAACTCCAGATATATTATTTATATATAAATATAGGTAACTAACTGTATGGACATATATACCTATATGTATACTGAATACATATGTGTTTTACTTTTGATTGATTACGTTAGCGGGCTTCAATATACCACGTAAGTCGATCGGTCACGGACTGGCGAGTTTTGGTCTGCAATAATTTACTTATGGAGTTCCGGGTCAGGGCAGTTGGTAGCGAGGAGGTAACGAAAATAAAATGCTATGGTTAATAACACGGTTTGTGAACACACGAGTCTATATAGAATTATAGTATATTGTATATATGCTTGAGTGTGGGGTCATATCAGGCGCCAAAGTTATTCTACCTAGGATTATACTATTACAATAAAAAACGAATAAAATAATATAAACGATTTAAAAAATAAAAAAAATAATTATAAATCAATATTATTACTAATACAAATAAAAAAATAACTCTCCTGTTAGTTGTAGAACCTCCACATTAGTGAGATATGTACACTATTACACTAACTAAATATATAACAGCACTTTATGGATGCAAGGGTTCTGCGTGATACAAAACTCATACAAATATGAGCGTTTGTAAATATGCAGGGTAGTTGTTTTTTTTTTTATCATAAAATAGACAATGAATGTATCTCATCTCCATGTGGACTTATGCGTTTTTAATATTTTTTTATTATTATTATTATTATTGACTTGGATGAAAAGATGAAAACGTCTGAATATAATACAGCAAAACGTGTATTTTTTGATTCTCGACATAAATGATGTCATTAAAAAAATAAAAACGAGCATAAAAAACCGCAACACTTTTCAAAATACTGTACCACATCAATAGAATGACGTTGAACAAACACTAAACACCATTTCGTACATATGAAAGACATTATAATATCAGCTATAACATTATACTGGCGGAGGAAATACGTTTGTCGTCAAACGGTACGGAACAAAATAATTCGAATGTACACGGCAATATTCCTACTGTGGTAATTCATGAATAAATCGGATGATGGTATTTTGAAAAGAATATACAAACCAAATAAAAACCCGAATAAAATATCTGTGTATTTGTATTATACGAAATATCGAAGTGTATGAACGTTCGAGATAAGAGCGCGCAACTGAATAAAAATCAATTCGACTAAAAAAAAATACTCTTTATGTGCATACAAACTATTTTTATTACATAATTTAATTATATATATATATTATATAGTTAAAAAATAAAATATGTATATATATATAATATATATATGTATGAAACCTGAAAGTAGACACACACACGAAAGAACTTGATAATCGTGAAATATAGCAGACATATAGTTTCTAAATACCTAGATAATATATTATGTCTAATGTATAAGTGCCTCTCTTCTGATGACAATTGGGTAAATCCGGCATACGGGGTTCTCTCAACTGACGCACACGCCACAGACGTTTTCTCGAGCCATTTTCTTTTATTTCCATTCAATTTAATTCGTTAGAGTGTTTTCTGTTATTTATTTTATAATCCGAGGGGATTGGATTATTGGGGTATTGGCCATAAACCCACAACTACACGTATGGAGGACGCGATTATGTGTGTAAAATTGTCTGATATTGTCACCTCCAAACGCGCCCCTCTTTTTAAAAGATATCTATCGCAGGTGTGTATTTACCGCACATAAATATTTTATTCATAATAGGCATATATGCTCAAATACCAAGGTGGTACGTTGGAAAGAAACACACCAACATAAATCAAGCTCAGAACCCTTGCAAGTCTGTGTGTTTGTAAAACGCGAGTAAACGTTTTTGAAAATCCCGAGGGTGTGCTTTCATGTAAATCCATTTTTCTGAAAACCCATCTTCAACCGCAATGGGTAGACATAATGCATATTATTTTTGTGTCGACCGCAATGGTGAGAATAATTTCAATTTTTATAATTTTATGTAATATATAAGTATGTATTATAAAAATATTGTCGGTCGTAATGTATAGCCATCGTGAATTAAAACGAATGCGAGACAAACGACGGTTCAAATTCATCCCAATTCATTATTGCGTGAACGTATTAAAAAATACAAACCCGACAGAAACCTTAAAAATACAATCGGTGAAACCTTAAAAATAAAATAGTCACAAATGTTTCAACTTAACTGGTGTATACCCGTGAAAAATATAATAATAACGCATAACAATTATATAATATTAATATAACTGAAACTATATTATTATACTACCCCTTCACCGTCGGGTTTTCCATTTAAAATATACCGTTGTGTGTACCCGGAATCGATTACGGCTCTTTGTATTTGTTAATTGCAGAACTCGTGCTTGTTAATTATTCTCATGATCACACGTAACTAGTCACGTGGTATATATTATAATATATAATAATGTGTACGTTTATTCGACCTTTAATTGAAGCCTAATATTTGTTAGGTACAATTTGAATACTTCCACCGCAGCTGCCCCGCAGTGATTTTGCATGCCGTTGACCAATCGGCCTACATTGTTCGTGACTACAATAATCATTATTACAATACTTGTTTAATGCATTTCATTACAAATTCAATATACCAACATACATAAAGCTTGATATTTAACTTTAAAGTCAGTCTGTAAATGGGAAATTTATCAGATGGTAATAATGTCATATTGGTAGTTTGGTAAAAAAAAAAGTATGTATTTTGATTCGGATTTATACATATGCCTACAATTGTCAATTAATATAATATAACGTATTATACGAAGTAGATGGACATTTGAAAAAAAAAAAATACTAATGCATTTTATATTTCATAATAATAAATTAATAACTCTGATAGTAATATACAGTTATAGCAACACCAAAACATCAAACATGGTTTTCAATTATAAAATAGGTATAAGGTGAAAGACAAATAAAATCCTATCATATACCTAGGGGCGGAAAAGAGTTCCAAGACTAAAACGAATCGAACCGAAATGCATTATTAAATTTGAAATCCGTACGCCATAATGCTCACACGCACACATTATAGCTGCGAGTTCGTTACGCGACCAATCATGAGATGTCAAACGAATGGTGGTAACAAAAATAATATAAATACACGTCTTAAGGTTCTTGGTATTTCGTATCCAAACTGTAATCCAAGTGGTAATACGACTCGTTTAATAAATGTCTGGTCGGTAAGAAGAGAAAAGAAAAAATACGTCCCTGCTAGTAAAATATATATATTGTACAAACAAATTAGTCGAAACGTCAATAACTTTTCGGCTTTTCTCGGTGAACAGCCCAATGCGTCTATGCGAGTAACGATTTCTTATGTATCTATATATCCTTACTACTGTATATGTCAAATAATAAATGTTGACCCATAAAAAACAATATAGCGTATTATATAGTAAACTGTATGTAATAAGTGGAAGCGGGTTCACACGCGATAATAGTCTTTACACTGAAGTGATATTTTTTTTACTGGTGTGCGCCTTGGTCGTTGTTTCGATTCAAGGTTGGAACATTGATTTTTACAACCCACAACCAAATAATATCACCAAATATATATGCATATGTCATACATATTATATATTAAAAACGATCAAATTGCGGTGAAAAAAAGTATACTAAATATGAATATTTGAAACGGTACTTTAGAACGCTACATTTAAATTCTATATAACCAGCACATTATATTATTATGAATTATTTAACATTCCTTCAACGTCAACGATTCCCGTCTCCCGTAGTCATAATCAATTGAATAAAAATGATATTATGATAATATTATGTTAAACATTACGTCGAATTGAAAGTGAATGTATTCTTCACGAGTACAGTGAAGTTCGTTTTATCTTTCGAAATTCATGTTTACATAATAATATAATATTTTTAAATTATAATACACTGTTAGTAAAAAAATAAAACACATGGCGAATAAAATATAATTTTCTCATTAAATATTTACGTACCACCAGAAAGATGAGCACCATGGTATAAATATACATTGTACAGTTGTTCAGGTAAAATAAAAATTAATTAAGACTCAGAATATAGTGCACTATAAAACACTACACATACAATGCATTTTGAGTGAAAAAACAATTATTTTTATGTTTATTATTTAAATATACATGACTGAGTGAAAGAATGTAAAAAATGAATTAAGAAAAAGTCTAAGATAACTAACAACTAATATTTTTACTGCAATAATATATTTTATTTTGGTATATTACCGAAAACACGAAAAATACACGCATGGTAAAATATAAAAACTAATAATCTGTTATCTATTATAGTAACTCATTAAACAAATAACTTGAAAATAAAAACTTACTTCACATAATACGTATGTATTTGTATACATCATACATATTATGCGACCAAATAAAATATCATGATTCGAGGTGTGTCCAGTTAAGAATTTGAAAAATCTCTATGTCTTCTCTCACTGCTGTCTCGTGCCGAAATTATATACTCATATTATTATTGTTGTTATTATTATGGGTACTATATTTTACTTGCCGACATATTTTCAGCCAATAACTTTGAATGACCGGCACTCTATTTCGACGACGTTTTCTGGTCGTCCCTCGGAATTTTCCTCATTACCCACCAGAGGATACATTTTCTGTAGTACCACGCCATATTCATGCGTTTGAAAAACGGCTAAAGTGAAAAGCTTTCGTTTCGTCTAGTCTTATTTATTTTTTAACATGAAAAACCTTGAGTGTTTATACGAGCCATTTAATTTTACACACCCTTCGTCTAGCGTGAGGCTTTTACTTCGATTCAAAAACGAGCGATTCGTTTATGTCTCCCAATTCGTAAAAACTATTACATATCGCAGTACACACTTGAAGTAGTTATCAATATTTAACGAGCTTCTTGAATCTATTATGTTGGTGGAAACACTTGAAACAATTATTAAACCCGCGGGCTTAACGAAAGCCAAACGAGAACATTAGATAACGCGGTAATCTTTCGGAACTTAACTTAGAAAACATACATTTTTCATATTCCATTCTTCTTCATCTTCACGAAATTGTATATAATATAATACATTGAATTTTACAAAGCACTTAATACATACATACATATACAGCCGTGCCTAAATAGAATAATATCCTATATCAACTTCTGTTACTACGCAAAAAATGTAAATGAAACATCATAGTCTTGATGTAAAACAATTGAGATGGTTGTACATAAATGTGGATGAAACCTTTTGCGAGTGACAGCGAAAAGGGCTTTTTGTAAATTCATATTAAACCTAGTAGATACCCTACAATATTATTATTTTTATTTTAGAAATTGTATTATCAACCTTATTACGTATAACTTGTTGCAATATATTTTACAACGGGTATAGGATTATATTATATATTTTACACAGATTACGTTCGTGTTTTTCGTATAATATCCGCCTAAAAAACGATGTTGGGACGGAATACAAACAAAATATTTACGCAACAAGCAGTATCGTGTAAGAATAATTCCCAAAATAATACATTACATAAATAAAAGATAAATATCGACAAAAAAAAAAATGAAAAATTTTTTATTTCCAATAATATATAATAAATATTTGTTACTAGACTGTACATATAAAATTGTACAGTAAGTCATATTATTATTATATACATAGAAAGAGTATTTAATTAATCGAAAAAATTTAAGTGAAAAAACGATAATATTATGAAATATGCATACAATAATAATTCTTTTGTGTGAAATAATTATAGAATGAAAATTAATATAATATGAACAATGGACGAATTCGATGATAAAAAACGAAATATTCTTTTTTAAAAGATTTTCTATATCTTATACATGTGTTTGGTACACAATATGTTAAAACGAAACTTTTTCTATGAAAAGTAAATTTTGTAAGCTGTCAAGATTGATGGACGACATATTATTACATAATGATTATAATATACATTTTCGTTTATTGACGTTGTGCTGATAATGAATATAAAATCCATAACGTTAATACAAATTGACAATTTAAAATAAATAATATAATTATACGCAGACTTTTATTCTGCGTCGATGTATTATAAAAGTTGATTAAAATAAGTTAACTACCACGTTCCATTTTAATATCTTCATGAAAATAATTGCGAACCATACACTTGTATTTCAGATGGATCGTAAAAAATACTTTATTTTTATTTATCTTGTCTTAAATATATGTATATACTTGGCGTGAAAAACTTGGTTATTATATGTAAGATGAAAAAAGGTCGTGTTCGTTTGTGCGTCACTGGTGTCTTGCGATTAAAATGAAATAAAAAAACTTTCGCCCGGATGACAAGCTGTTGCACGCGCAGAGAATACGAAATTATTGAACTGGTCCAATTTTTCTCGTCTCGACAAATTACACATTTGCAACAAAAAAAACATTCATTTCATCTATATTACAATATAATAATAATAATAATAATAATATGTAATTTATTTTAATGGTGGCTAATTAGAAATAAAAAAAAGTATCTTCAAGGTGTTAGAAATATAAGCATCTACTAATCTCTTCATGTAAACTAAATAGATTTCCCCAAGAGTTGAACAAAAAATATAAAATAAATATCAAGAGAAAAAATAATTTCGTCATTTAACAAGCAAAATTGTTATAAACTACTGATGACGGAGAGACGTTAGCGAATTCGGTTATATAGTAAATGACAGGGAATGATTTCGAATAACTACTGAAAATTAAACGCATCCGTATCCCCTCTCTCGCTCGCATACAGGCACACAGACGTTAAAATGATAGCACGCTACTAAGAAGAAACACTAAGGAATAATAAAATTATTATTATTTGTCTGGAAATGTTACCACTGTGTGTGTTTCTGTAATGCAGTGTTACATATAGAGTGTAACAGTTGGCTAACATCGACCTAAGCGACGAAACACCGTTGAATATATTTATGTATATGATATAAATAAAATGTGTATATATATACAGTGCTTTAGCAATTATACTATACCCATATTCTTCTTTTATAATAAATTTATTAAAAATTTAATTTTTTTATACTCAAAACTATATTTTTGAATATTAAAATATTTTTATTATCACTTATGACGAATTAACAATTTTTTTAATAATGAGAATCATTCTCTTATACCTAACATGTAAAATCTTAATCATATGATTTTTTTTGAAAATGTTGATATATTTAATTCGAATTCCAAATGTGTAGTTTTGAATCATTCAACACTGTATACTAAGAATAATATTGATGATTTAAAATTAAAATATTATAATTTAAAAATCATAGTACTTAATTAATTTTGATTTATTAAAATTTTATATATTTCTATTTAATTACTCGATGAAAAAATAAGCATACTTGATTAATCACACTTTATATATATAGTATACATTTATACTTTCTACAAAGCTTTGTAGGATAGTGAAATATAAGACTGGAGATATTTTAAGGGTCGGAGGATAGTATTCGGAATGCAAATGAGACCAACAAAGGTGATGACGAATGAATCGGGGAGACTAAAGACAAAAGAGAAAATTCAGACTTAAAATACCAAATCGCGTAAAACGTGTTTTTACGATGTAACCTAGTCTAATAACGCGTGGTAGCAGCATCACTCAAATTATAATGTGGTTAGAGGGATGACAAAAAAAATATTAAACGACAACAAACTCTTCCTCGAGGCTTTTTCTAGAGAACTTCATCTATTCTGATCTGTGGTTGTAGGGAAAAAAAACTATGACTGACTTCCAACAGTTAACCTTTCGTCGGTGCCTACCTACACACGTCATGTCCCACGCATGTATTGTACTATTATTTTTAAAATACTGCCGAGATTAAGTAATTTATAGCTTAGAGCCTTAATATATATACAAATCAAAAGAGAGAAAGAAAAAAGTGGATTGAGTCGCAGAGAGTAAATCAACATGCGATGTTGTCCACAACCGGCTAGTAATTGCACGTCCATTATAATAATATTATACGAGTATTATATTTGTCGTGAATGCAGTAAAAGATGAAAATTCTTATGAAAAAAAAAATTAAAATTATTATAATACCTATGATTTCCTATATAGATAGTACGTTAACGTTAATGCTAATTGAAACCGGAAGAATATTATATAATATAATCAGGTATACAGCGCGTATAATATAATAATATAAATATGTAATAAGTTTACACGTTAGTACCTTTTCAATATAGATGACATTTAAAATAATAATTTCATAATTAAAATTATATTATTCTACATTTATTTTTGTATTGTTATCATTCGCAGCAATTGTATTGTTTCCGCTGACGACTGAAACACGACACACACGCGCTCGAGCGAGAATGCACAGAATAATAACTAAACCTATTCGTGTTTCTTTTTTTTCGTAGACACGGATTAAATGGTATACAGGAGGGGGAACTATGATGATGTCGTTCTACGCATATTGCTATTTAGAGCAATATAATAATATACGACAATAATAATTTAATAGTAATTACAGTCGCGACATAACCATTTATATATAATATATATATATATATATGTATATACAACACATTTATACATTGCTATATTATAATATAATATAGAGCTTCAGCTAGGTTACGGGGATAACGTCAATTATTAGGTGATTTGTTCGTCCGCGTGATTGATTAAGGTGTATAGAAATTAAGCACATCCGGTCAACGACGGCGACTGCTGTGGTGGCGGAAGATTTGCGTTGCAAATGTGCTTTGTGAAAAATAAAAATGTAAAGAATAAATCTGGCCATCGCGCAACGTCGATTATCATTTCGTCGTTAGTTACTATCGCGTTCCTGTATGTATATATATATATATATATATATATAATGTCGTATAAACATTCAAACGATTTAGCACTAAGCGAAATTAATAATAATACATTAAAACCCATTTAAAAAAATCTGTGGTATAGCGACAAAGCGCGCACGTTAGTGTTATTAAAAACTGTAGGAAATCGTCACGGCTGAAAACGGAGACCGGTTAACGGCGAAACGATAATTCGTAGTACTCGATGGCCGTAAGAAAATCACCGAAAAAAAAAATAATAAATAATTTTACTTTGTAATAAAAGAGTATCATACACATTTGGTTCCATCAGAATCATAGATTGAAACACACATGGACATTGCACGGACCAGCAGTGATAGTTTAATATGCAAAACCTAATTTCATCAGTTAGTTTTTGCGAATATAGAAAATATAGAACATAAACTAAATTGAAATTAATTATACAGTAACGTACCGTGCGGAATTGATTTATATAGCCAATACACTAGGCTTTCATCGTTTAGAGTAGTGATTTTCAACCTTTTTAAAATAACGATCCTTAAAATATATGTGCAATTTATCGACGAACAATATATACTTCTATACCTAGTTATTGGACTGCCCACAAAGTGGCAGTCTAAGAAAACTAAAAGTTTCGATCTGAAACTAGCAGTGACCGCATGCCTGATGATTTTGTATAGGTATTACGTAGTCGTCATCTCAAATTCTCGATGGTACAGTGTATCGTTAGTACAATAATAATATACCACGTGCCACCCGTCGACTCTAATCGTAAAAGTTTTTCAATCGTACGACTTGTAATGGCACAATATCTAATATGTTATTGGTGAGTGCTGCGCGGCGATGACGTTTTCCAATAGACAAACAGATGGTGAAAAGGGGATAGAGAACGCGGGAGAGAGTGAAACTGTAATATTGCAGAATGATGAAAGAACACTAGAGGACGATATTATAAAAAAAAAAAACAAACAAACAAGCGGACAAAAATCTGATTTTTCAAAAAGAAAACACCCGCGGCACCCCTATATATATATATATATATTATTTATATTATATACGCAGACCGAATCATTAATATTTGTTTCGCATTAAGTATTTATATGTTCGTAGGGAAGAGAATTTAGCCGTGTGCACGCACACGTATATACGGTATTATGATGAAGTAATGCCATTCCAACATTATACACGCACATGTTTAATGTATATAATATATTATTATGTGTAGATTATGTATGTGTGTATAATATATGATACATTATATATTTAACAGAATGCTACTATGTATACGAGATACATCGACGATTCGCCGGCATTTCTTTCAACTATAGAAATTCCATCTTCGATTGCGAAAACGACACCACATTAACCGTTCGTGATTCGGGAATTACGAGGAGAAAAATACAACTTTTAACTAGGACCTCCACGGCCGACGACCCAATGTGATCATTTAAATCCAACTCACAACACGGTCACGTGGTAGCGGCAAGAGTTCGCATCGCTCATACACTAGTTACTGTAGACTATAGTCACCGCCGTAACACAGAATACTGTGATAATTCTATCTGTGTATGTTTATTATTATACTTAGTAGATGCACGTTTTATATATAAATATAATATATATGTACACACATATATATATGCGAGTATTTCATAATAAATTAATACATTAACTCTCCTCGCCTGTTTACCCGCTTCAGCTCTTTACGGACCTTAACATAACAATATATATATATCAACAACACAATTTCCACACTATTCTCCACACTACATGACCATCGATGTGTTTGTTGGGTCAATCTATTAATTATCAAAAATTATAAATATATGAAAACAAGCAAAAAATCGCTATACTAAGTATATGTACCTTATATGTCATTGTGCATGTTTTTTTAAATATTATGGATCGATAACATATAATTTAAAAAAAGTAAATTTATAAATTTTTAAATGTTTTAGTATGTGATTGTAAATACTATTGTCATACTTTATACACAAACAAAAATCCAACAATACTCATAAATATATATTGTTAATTAACTGACGCATATCGTTTGAAAAAATACTAGAATATGTTATTTTAGTTATTTGCTTATAACACTATTTATAGAAACAATTAGGTGACTAAACACGAAGGTGGTGTCAGAGTATAATTAGAAACCAACGTTTTATGAACACGTTTGTCTAAACAAAGGCGTCCCCAATCCGATCAAAAATACTTATAAACATTTGTATCCAAATATTTTATGCGTAATAGGTATGTATTATATCTTGGAATTTTAGAATTTATTTTACACTAATATTTCAATAAAATAAAAGTACTAAATAGGATTACTTAACCATTAAATTATCATACCTTATTATTAATACTTAATTTTATAAACTATTTTATTTTAGATTAGATGAGGCTAGAGACATATGTGTTCTTTGCACTTTTTAGTATTTATGATATTACTTAAATATTAATATCAAAAAAATAATAAAAATCGTCATTCAAATTCGTAAAAATAAAGTACCGTATAAATCTGTATTAAACTTTTCAAGGATGCTTTTGTGGTGGAAATACATGGATGTCAAATGCAGTTGTATTACGAAATCTACCTACATACATCAAAGTATTGTATGCTTTGTATGTATAATAGACATAAAAAATAAACTTTTCTTGCCAGAAATAGAAATTTTTGATTTTTATATATATATTTATATATTATATAATATGTACAAACGAAAAGGGGATAAAGACAATACGTTTTGTTTTACCATCGGTTTCTATGACGCTGACCGTAAATAAAATAATACACTTACACACAAGCTTATTACTCTATGTCTATATACACACATGTTGGCCGCACTTCATTATAATATATTCATACACATATACTATATGTATACTATATATGTACGTTTTTACGTATTCAACATATACTATAAAAGAATGTAACAACACTCCTGCAATACTACTACTACTACTACTACTACTACTACTACTACTACTACTACTACTACTACTACTACTACTACTACTACTACTACTACTTTTACTACTAGTTGTTGGGTTTTATTGAAGAGAACGAATAACACCACGCTGGGGAAAAGTCCCATATCTTTTTTGATTTCATTGTTTCCATGAAAAAGAATGGAACAACAAAACTTTATAAAGTGTCTATGGGTCAACCGGGAGTTTTAAGGTAACCCACTACCGGTTTTGGTTATATGACTTATATATAACATATCGACCTAGATCTGCGGTGATTTACTTAAACAAACTATTTATTTTTTAATTCAAAAAACAACCATATAATACCAATATGATTTTTAAATTATTTTAGCCTTTATACGATATTTTAAGCATTTGTTTTAAATTACTATACATTTATATAATAAACTATACTATAAGTTTATAAAATTATATTATAAGCGTTCAAAAAAAACAATTATAATAAATGTTTAAAATTAAAAAACAATCGAAACATGATAAGTCTTCTATTCTGTAAATAGGAAATAAAAATGCTAATAAAAATACTTCACAAATAATATAATATTATACAACACATAAAAAAAAACAGAAGTGTTTGATCTACAGAAAACAATTTTGATAGTTAATGAATAAAGGTGTATTTACTATTTTACGCTGAAAATAAATAGGTTATTGGTTAATCATATTTTAAAACTTACAGCGAGGACCTACCCTTTTTGAAAAGCACAAAATGTTAAAAACATTCATATAACTATATCTATATGAAAACATTATATTTTTAATAGGTAGATCGTCACTTATTATAAATCTACAATAAAATCAATATCGAACAAAACGTTAGATACAGAACAAGTAAGGTAAGAAGTGAAATGAGTATTTAATTATATAGAAGTCATTACTACAGACTCATCTAAAATCGATAGAATACATCCTATGGCTATAATCGATATTTTACTACTATTGCCTTTATAAATGAACTGTCACTCGATATAAATTCAGATATTGTATGGCATATTAATTATTCATTTCAATAATTCATATTAAAACGTCAGATGATAAAAATAAATAATTTAAATACAAAGAAAGAATTTAAGTTTATCAAAATATTTGGAGGCCAAGGAATACGAATAATACGATATGAAATAAATTACACATAATACTATAAGTCATCCAATAAATGGTTAACAGCGGATAAAACTAAATTAAGCGAAATCAAAAATACTGTTATACAATAAATATTAAATTTAAACAACACAAGTGTAGAAATCTAAGAAAAAAATTATAATACTTACGATTCTTATTCTAGAATTAGATAATAGATAGAAAATGATTGGTTTCAATTACGGTCGATTTTTAACAAAAAGTTAAAATCACTGTTACATGAATATTTATTTTTTCAAGTATATCATTTTATTAGAATTACATATTATGCAACATTTTCTGTTTATTATGTAAAAAATGTAAAACAAAAATTAAAGAAGAATTTTTAAACAATGTTTTTAGTAAGATTTATTACATTAATCTTTTTTATAGGGAAATCTATTACAATAATACATAAGGAAAATAAAAATATATTTTCAGACATTTTATATTAATTGCGTTTTCGATTAAATCTTTAAGTAGTGCTTTCGGATTAAATTAATCATTTAAATATTTTATAAAATCTCCAGTTTACTTTAGATACATGTTGAATTCTTAAGAGGGTAATCATGAGAAAGAACGATTTTAATTTCTAGGTTTAAAAGTAATAATACGAAAGGACCTACTAATGATTCTCATCAAAATCGTCTGTTATAATATAGAACGTTTAATAATAAAAACATTGAAGTAGCTGAATTGCCTATCCAAAAACGCCTGGTAAACAACATTGTAATTACAATATAATAAATACCTATTTTTAATTTTATACCTAATAGTATGTTATAATTAATTGAATTTAATCAGTCATTATTGTTCACAATTTTCTTCTATATTTAATTTTTTTATCACATTCTGTTTTATCTTTTATTATTAATTATACGTAATTGCATATAAAGCAAATAGTAAATACTAAATTATTCACAGTTAAGTATTTTTCTATCTATTTTAATGGATTTTATAACAGTTTTTTGTTTATTCACACATTTAATAATGATTATAATAATAATTTTAAATACTTAAACCAGTTTAAACTAACTAATTTCAACTTTACACAAATTCTATGAAAGTTAAACTTATATTATTATACTAATAAAACTTGTATTTATAAATACAAAAAAAATGAAATTTAATTGTGTTATCATAGTCTAAAAAACCGCAACAACCTGAGTGATTTAATTAGAACGAATGGGCCGCAACGGAACTCATTTATATGCATAAAGTTGCGTTCATAAATCGCACTTTTAGGAACTGAAAGTTCATTTAAAGTTAGTGAGACTACACTGAAATAATCCATTTTAAATCCTGCTTCTATGTATATGAATTCGATCGTCAGGTAAATTCAATCATCTTTCACAATCAGTACAAATAATAATAAATATATAGGATATACTACCCGCGTTCATTAGCTGAACAAAAGTCTTTTTAATTAAGTTGTCTTATTTTTAATTACAATGAAATTTTATAACAGGATGTTAGGATGCTGCAAACATAAATTACTATAACATACTATCGTTTTTAAAAATATATTTCATTAAAGCAATAAAAAAATGTTTATTTTAAATTTTAAAGAAAATATGTATGGAAGTTAAATAGTTGTAGTAGAAAAATTGAAAAAATAGTCATTCATAAGATTCATAATACAAAAACTTAAGCGAAAATCAATAATATTGGATAAATATGGTATTATCATATTCTTTTCCCCAAAAGTTTCTCATGTGAGGGTAAAAATATTAGTATATATCACATATAGACCATTATACTTCTAAATAAAATTAAATAAAATGACTTTTACTGATAAAGAAATATTATTCTCAGAGGACATTTTGTAAGTATGATTATATTTAGAAACTACAAGAATTTTCAAGTTCCATAAACTATTCAAAGATCTATGAAACTATTTTGAAACCATTTATTGATGTCAAACTCTCATTTTAGCGGAAATTTAACGTAATTTAGAACTTGTACTCAAGAGTATAAACGAAAACGATGATTTATATTTTAAGATATTTTCTAAGGACAAATACATATTATAAGGCTGAGGTTTTAATGCATTCGCATCAAAACTTTTCGAAAGCAACAAGAATGGAGTCATGATTTAAGGACGCGTCCCTCGTTAACATACGTAAGTAACTATAGCTATACGAACTTCTATAGTTATATAACATTGTATTATTAAATCGAACTATAATATTAGTATATAAATTGAATTATTAATTATAATCATATAATGAGAGAAATATACTCAATAATAAAACTAAAGAATTTTTTTTAAATGTTTAAATACACAAAACATTTAAATCATATTAATATAATAAAAATGCATCTGGGATTATGTGATTTGGTTTAAAACAAAATTGTATTAAATTTCCACAATTTAGGCTCAAATAATAGTTGTTTACATAAAAATCTCTGCAATAGAAAAAGTAGTAGTTTGATTATATCAGAGTAAAATCAATAAAAACTCATGTCATACACTTATAAATATTGCTTTTTACTACAATACGTTTAACTGTTCATACACGAATATATATATATATATATATATATTCATATATCGTATATAAATATATATATAATGTGTGTATTTTATCAAATAGTAAAACGTGTATTCATGGTATAACTTAATATACATAAATACAGTACATACTACCCAAAAAATTATAATTAAAGTAGTTTACTCCCTTCCGTCAACATACCCATCAGCCGAGTATTTTACAATACAACCATATTGTCTATCTATAAATTATACATTAAGCAAATTCTTATAAAATCCATACAAAGGCTATGTATTCAATGATATATACATAAATAGAACAGTAAAGCATACAAACCACATTATATAGCATTAACTAATCCAAGAAGTACCTCCCGATTATATGGTAAAGGACATATTCAACAATTATAATAGTGATGTTAAGAGTCTATATAAAATTCAGTCTAATAAAATCAAAGATATAAATAATAAAAATCATAAAAAAATATAAATAATAAAATATTTAATAACCTTAATAAGAATGTGTGGTATCAATCAAATTATAAAAATTCAATATGTGTAAATATAAATATTTAAGAAAATAGGTATTAATATGAGTAATATAATTTGATCAATTCTGTTATATACCTAGAAAATTAAGTCAACTTTTCAATGTTTAAGAAAATGCATAAATTGTTATTATATTAATCTAGGAACTCTATATACCAGATACGAATTTAGTTTAGTAAGTATATGTATTAGCTTTTATTATCCTTATTATAATTATATCAATTATACTGAAATAAAATATATATATACACTGGATAATTAGTAATATATATCAACAAGATATCACAACGTACCACATGTATAAATGCATATTTTAATAAGAAAAAATAAAAGTTTTGATTGTTTTCGGATTTTAAAAGAGGAAAAATCAACACTAATAATATGGAAAAAATTGTACCCACATGAAGGCTAACCATTTTTGATATGCGCTCCAAGAGTTCAGAACGCGTCAGAGCGCAATGGCCTTGCTGACGGACGGTAGTTGTGACCCGATTTCGATTGCACGCAATTTTTCCCATCACAGCTATAGTGTACAACTATATTCATCGAAGTAATCGGAATACGTATTTCTCGAATAATAACAGCGGCACGGGACGAGTTCGGGCGGCTGCTCTATCCACTCGGACGGTCGGCGCGACACTGAAAACTGTACGTACCACGAGGGGTTGGCGAACGACCATGACAGGCGGCAGCAGGTGCAGCGACAGCGAGTGAGCTCTATTTCAGTCGCGTGCGATTCGACTGCCCCTTCTTCTTTCAACGGTTTCTCTCACCTTCCCCCTTACCCATTCATTAGTGAATTCTCCCACTTCTTTCCCTCAACAAACCACTACAGACTATGATATATAATATTATATTAAGTTGTATTGGTATGCATCTATATCTATAATGTTAATAATTTTTTTTTACTATTTACAGTATAAGCTGCTCATGATTTATTTCCAGCTTCTAACTCCCATAAAATCCCTAAATTCTATTATTATTATTATAGACAATAGAAACAGTGGTGGACACGACGATTACTATGCGTGACTTCAAAGTGGACATAAGAAGCGTTAGACTATCTCCCTCACAAAATATGAATTCCCCCCCCCCCCCAATTAATTTTTAATTAATTTAATCTGAATTTTTGATAAATTATTAGTTTACTGAAAAGTTGTATACTAAGATTTTACAGAGTTTTACTTAAATAATAATAAGCCTACAACGAACTTTAATTTGTATCAATTTAAATCAGAAAGAAAAAATTATATTAAATTCAACGAAGTCAATAATTTTTTGGCACGTAAGGCAGAAAACTGAGACAATAAAAAGTTATCTCTATTTTTCTTAGCGTGTATCAATGTGTCTGTGCATTAGATAAAAAGAACGAAGTAAAGAGAAAATATTAAATGACTTAACTGTGCTCATTAAGTGCGTCACACCATTTTGAACCTCACGTGTCATCGTCGAACTTAACGCCTAACAAGTCGATAAACATTTCAATGATGGATAACGCAAATGGTTAAATTCACCTGCACGACTTTACTGTAACCTATTTTAATTAAGAGGTATACTAAATTTTAGGTTTAATGATCATGTTATGTTTATATACCATAATCATATTACTATAATTTATAATATAACTAATATAAAATGGTTTTATAATATAAGTATTGGAAGGAACTTAGACGAATTGAATTAGTTGAAATATATTTTAGTTATTTTTATAAAATCAAATCATATAATATCAAAAGTACAGTAAATTAATTACAATATACAGTATTGTATGTCATACACCAATATTATAAAATATAAAAAGAAAATAATTCGAGTTAAGGTTAATAATCAAAAAAAAATTGAAAATAAATATATAGTACCTGCAGCGGTGTTTATGTATAGATTTTACACAAAGAAAAAATAGATTTTTAAAAAACTTCGAAGACATAGTCTTAAAATGTATAAGTCATAAGGAAATGAGTCGTTTGTACCTGTATATCAATCATACCAATGGTTGAGTTATTATTTCCAAAAAAAACGCATTTTTTGGCTGAAGTGGATGACATATTTAAATGATGGCCACTGTGTTTTACAGGCCTAATATGATAAAAAACTACATGTGGTAAGTAAGTAAATTCACTCAAATGATGAATTATACTCTCATGAATAACATAGTAGTCATGTGAATCTGTGTTATCTTGATTGTGACTGTCAGAGTAGTGGAACTTTCATAAAGCTACTTTATAAAGTCTTGCGTCAATTGGTAAGAAAAAAAATAAATATAAAACAGTTAGTTTATTCTTTTTAACTGTTTATAATTATATACTACAAGTTTCCTTGTTAATCGACCGAGCAACAGAATTTATTTTTTCACGTCTAAAGGTAAAGTCAAAATATTCCATCTATATGATATATCTTTAAAATAAAAATAATATTTTTTTAACAAATATTTATTTACGAGATCTCGTATTTTGCATGATACTTGAAATATAATTATTAAACATAATTTATAAAATAATATAAGTACCTAAATAAATGAAGAAAGTGACCTTAACTAAAATGATTTCAAAATAAACTATTATAGATTATACCTACTACCTATATTCGACAATTATCTATTAATTGGTGATGGTTTAACAATAGGCATATCGAGTTAAAACAAGCATATTCTAATAACCCAGTAAATATTTGTAAACTTGAATCAAATTTATTATAAAAAACTACGTTGGCCAGTTTCAGTATAAAAATAGTTTTTCCCCGATAAGTTAAGTTCTGGAGTTTGCACCTATTCGCTAAAATGTATATAAGAAAAGGATCTACATCAAAACATACCTAAACTATTTCTAAACTTAATTTCATTACTCGATAAAGAATTTATCAAATTTACTAATTTTATAACGATTTTAATCAAAAATGGGTATTAGATAATTTCGAATATTGTTAATTACATTTTGAGTAGTAAATAACAATACATTTTAGATGTGGTTACTTCTTAAATTGATCCAAAACTCCAAAATTACGATAACATGATACGCTGTTCAAAATACCAGCTTATTGTTCGAATGTTAAATAATAATGACTTCGATTTTATTCATTATATATTTTAAGTGAACGCAAAACTTCTTTATATCCAAAGATCTTATAATTAACAGAACATCAGGATAGGATGCGGATGGATGGTGAACTTTGGCAGAGGAAAAGTCAATTCTCTAGTAGGATTATTATAAAATAGGTATAAAATTTAAATAATAGGCTATATGATTATAAACTAATAGTACAATATATATATATACTATAGTCTAAACTATTTAAACACAACTTGGTTTGTAAAAAAATTCATTTCAAACAAAATTAAAAATATAAACATTTAACAATGAATGATGATAACCGATTTATATCTATTTCAGATGTAAATTTTTCAAGAGCTCCTCTCTTCTAACATAAAGTATAGTGGTAGTATTTAAATAACAATCATTTAGATATTTTTAATTAACACAATATTTTTTAAACTAATAAGAGAGTTAACTAAAATAAAATAAAACAAATTGGATACAGTAATTCAATTTTTTTAAATACTATTAAAAAAATATAGATTTATTCAATTAATTATTATTTATCAATAAATTATTAAGTATATATTAGACTGCAAACAAGCTATTTTTTAAAACGATAGTTATAATATTTAATAATTAATTATTTTATGTATACAAATAATAATCATTTTTGAAAGATAGATTAAGTTATAGTATCAATTATTTTTATTTTTAAACAAATTTAATAAAATATGGCTAATCTACAAAAAATATATATACAGTTATTAATATGCGATTTTATAGTTAGATATAACTTAAATAATAAATTTTAAAAATGAAATGCAACGAAAAACTACACAAACTTTTTTAATTAAATACGTTAAAACACCTTTTACTTTTTACTTTATATTATATAATAGACTCATGAAAAATCAGGTGTTTTTTAATTTAAATTAATTAACTTCTGGAAGCTACTAGTAATAGTTTATTTGTTAATTTTAGTGTTATACTTATAGTTTTAGATTTTGAGCCGAACGATAAATGAATTGGTCATCACTTTTTGAAGAATATCTTAGAACTAATACTAATAATTATTACATAATATAATATGCGATAAGTTTTTAGCAAGAATTAGTTCAACCTGCCGTATTATTAATCAAAAAAATAAATTAATAGTATCAATATTATAAATTATACAAATTATATATATATTATATATAAATTCAAATATATTTGAAAATTTAAACTTTTCTAGTCAAATAATAAAAGTAAATAAATGACCCGATTAATCTCATTACTAAGAATTTATACTTGAATTTGTCCCAAAATTGTACGTATTTATTCTCTATTTTCTCACATTGTGTTGTGTAGATTTATTTTCAGAAGAAATTCAACAGACCAATACGCAAAACCAGAAAACAGCTAGTAACCTCAATCAGAAAAAAAACCGTCGACTGATCCCACGCACAGTATTTTCCGCTTGAATATACTATGATCATTATCGTTTATCTTCCACCCCTCTCTGATCTTTCTTTTCATTCTCAACAACGTCAATCCCTAAACCGATTGTCCATGTCATAAGCCTTTTTTTCTTATTCGTTAAGAACAACCCTTGAGCGTGTTCAATATTTGACCAGAGGTCGTAAATTGGATAAACCGAGAATTCTGTGCCCACAAAAAGTACAAAACCTATTATAAGTATCCTGACAAAATCTTGTTTGTAGACAAATACATAAACAAAAAAAAGCACTCTACATTGGAAATATAATAAACTCATATGGAACTCAAACTATAGGGAAAAAATAAAGATACTTTAAACGAGATAGCATGTAATTAAAAAATGAATAAAGATACATTGTTTTTAAAAATAATAAAAATTATTTCTGGCACAATTATATAGATTTTTGAAATTTCTACTATTGTAACAGAAACTAGGTATTTTAAATTAACCAAAGAAATATTAAATACAATGTGAAATTTAAACAAATATCTAATACACTCGAACATCTAAATTTAAAAAAATCGAGGAACTCAATAGTGGCTATACTATATTATAATATTCAACCTCTTTATTGAGTATAACACTAATGAATCTGTTAAATTATTAAAATTACCTAACATAAATCATATTTTATTTTTTCTAACTATATTAAAAATTATTTAGAATTGTTAACTTTAGCACACACGCCCCAAGATCAACTTAATCCAATTTGGTACCAAAAACTACCCTCAACATTAAAGATTGAAGCTATTTTACTACTCCGAAAGAAAATGACAGACACAAATAATAATAAAAATATATTATATTATTGTAAAACCGATATATTCATCACTCCGCTCAGTACTAAAAATGTATATTAGATATTACCTAAATGTTTCACTTATCGCCAATACAATCATTATTTATTATCGATTGGATTGTGGCATGACAAATGAATAATACGATACAATTGTTTACCAACATAATATGTATTTTTATCAGTAAATCTTTTTAATAGGCGTACTTATTAAATAGTGTATTTAAAGTCTAAATTGTTCTTTTCTAAATAAAGCATTTTTATTACAGCATTGTTAATAAAAACAATTGTGTTTATTATTATTAGTATTTATTTTTTTTTTACTCATAAAATAAATATTACATTTATTCAAATCATTTATATTGAATAATGACATTCTAGTATTATATTTACCTGAATCACATATATTAAAAATACGTCGAGTTTCAATAGAAAATTAAATATTATATGAAACTTTACCTAATTCATATAATCCCGATTTTCACAATAAGCCGAATTATAGAACAATAGAAAGCTTAAAACAGATTACAACCAATACGTGAAAATTTAATAATGAAGTCACTTATTTATATCATTGTATTATTGCATCCAATAATCGCATTAACTTAAAGATACTCAAGTGTTTGCTTTAATAAAAATAAATATATAATTTGTTATTTATGCAAACAAATAAAATTTAAAACGTATATTACCAATAACTTTAAAAGTTATCAATTTACAAATTAAGTTTAATACTTGAAACTGGAAGAATAACCTATATAATAAATTCAAACTCAGTAAAAAGTATAAGCTTGTTTAACAAAATATTTAATTTGAAAACAGTCAAGAAAATTGTAACATTAGATTCTAAATAATTTGATTTCACGCGAATCCTTAAAAAAACTGCTAGCACAATAAATGTATATCTTAAAATTTTAACTAATTTGTACAGCTTTATTTATTATATATCAATAATTTAAACGATTTTGAAGAAAATTAATAACATTTATTAGTTATATTCAAAATAAATAATATACTTTCATTATAATATATACAACAAAAGACTCAATAATTATATAATTCATTATAGACTAAGTATAATGGTAATTATATAGGTACAAGGTTTAAAATAATATTAATTAACAAATCGTTCTGTATAATACCCTTTATTTATATTTTAAGATTAAATTAACATACGCATATTTAGTATATAATTTACCCATTTACCTCTCTACATAAGATATTTCGACTATCTATTACAATGTTTATTTTTATTTTATTAAAAAATAGCTGGATTTTTCTATTTAAGTCACCATTATATTTTATATTTATAGCCGTAATCATTGAAGATTTAATAATGCTGGTGTTTTGAAACTTAAGAATTTAATCCAAAAAACAATTGCGAAAAATATCAAAACGTGATTCTGTATTATAATAATCATATTGTATATAACTAAAATAGGTACTTTTCACAATACCCGTCTCGTCCTAATTCGACAATGACAAAAAATTAAGTAAATATCTATACGCCGGTCGATTATGTATTGTCCTATTTTTTATCAACAAATTACTGTTAACAGTGTAGATTTACAAATATCATAGTATATAAATACACCTGAAATATGAAAATACCAGCCTATAACCCGACGATATCGCAAAGGATTTAATTTTCAACTTCGCATAATACGGTATATTATATGTGTAATGCGTTAATGTGTACTCATATTTCATATGTAAATACACTACAAATACTTATATAACAATATATGTAACACATTTAATTTTAGAAAAAAGTAAGATTATGTAATAAGAATTCAATATACTGGAAAAAATTATTTAATTTAGTTTATTTAAACGTCATTATATTTTCTTTTTCTAATAATTTAAACCTTAAAATGACCGACTGATAATAACGGCACGTCGCGCGTCGCCACAGAATAATAACATCAGTATGTACTAATTGAAGTAAATGCTGGTATTCTAAATTTGCAATATAAATGATGAAGTACGATAATAAGTTGATATTATTTTTAAAGATTTTACAAATTGGCAAACTAAATAAGTTTTAGATAATAATATGTATAATGTAAAATATTTTTATTCGGTTATCTCTCGTATCTACATTATTTAAATATAAAAATACTTAAACGCAATCCAGATGAAAGAAATTTACCAAAAAATGAGCAAAATGTACAAAGTACAAAGATATCACAAACTTAAAAAAATATGAACTAAAAGCAGAATTTACAAATAATAATTTATTTAGGAAATATAAAGACAATTCGATTTAAAATATCAAACAAATTTCAAGAAAAAAGTTATACTTTATATTATATTGATATAGGTGGTATTAATTCCATTTTTACAACAAAATTGTCTTCCTTTTGATGTTATTTTAATCGCCGATGTAATTCTCTCAACAATTTTATTACGTATTTATTTTTTTTCTGCACAATATTTGCATTTTTCCTAGCTTTAGTACTACTGCTCCAAATTACAAGACTTCGGAATGTACGAGATTTCCTAACCCCACGTCAACATACGCACCACCGTTGTATCTCTATATGATATGGGTTTTAATTAAATTCTACTATATTCTATTCTCATCATTCTGTACATGTACATGTATATGGCACGTAAAGACTATAGACTATAAAATATAGAATATACGATACAAGGGTCAGAAATTCATCGAGATACTTCCCAATGTAGGTACATGAAAAAATGTCTAATTATTGTAATTAATTTAAAGGGACAATTACACAATAAAGAAAAATAAGTGTTCACAATCAATAATCGTATATAATATAAATAATGTTTTAACACTCAATATCGCAATGAAAAGCCAGTACACTGAGTATTCAACAATAGATTCCTAATTCCAAATCAAATAAATATATACAAAAGTATGTTTAATATAACATTATTTACGAATCTATACATTTTACAATGTCAACACATAAGATGGACTTCTTTGTTGTAACTTTAGTCGTGATTACTGCTTTTATTGCTCAGGGTTGATCCGAGTAAACTAATATAAACCCAAAGCTTCAAACCGTTTTCTGTCGACTTATGTATCGACAACTATACGAGTTCAAATTACTGAACTTTTACATCCCTCAGGCAGATTTTTGGTTAGTAATAATGAAGGATATAGTTTAACTTTCAGCATGACCCTCAAGTGAGAAACGAAAAGGAATCTATCATATTAGTGTACAGAGGTAAAATATCTTATTTTATATGTATTATATGTGAATATAAAACAAATACATAATTTTATTAACACGATAAACATTAAAAATAAATTAAATCATAATAATGTACTCATTAAAAATAATTAAAGATTTTATCATATTTCCAACATTACAATCATCTGATTAAAATACATTTTTTTTATCAAATAATAATCAAAAAATAGTAATCGCATTGACATATCAAATGTTGTATTATTAACGGTAAATAATAAGTAATCAATAATCTCATAAATGAAACAAGTACATTTATAATACGGAGTTAATATGATACATTGCAGAGTTTAGACATTAAAAAATATAATAACATAATTTATAATAATCTATAAACAAACAGAATAACAATCAACGAGAGTTTTAAAAGAGTTAAATGTATATAATGATTTCAAACAAAATGTTTTTTTAAATGTTTTTTATATGTTACCGGAATTCCGAAAATGATAATTTCTCACGATCATATCTAATATCATAAAATTAATGTAACCATTATTAATCGCATAACACTATAAACAATAAAACACGCCGGAAAAAAGATGACTGAGTGACCACAGCTGATTGTATTCATTACAACTTAGTGGTTGAACATACTTTAATCCCGAGTAAAAAAAAAAAATTAATTAATATTTTCTTAAATGTTCATTAATATAAAATTAACGAATACACCATTACCTACAAAACGAAAAATTTCCAATCGAAAACTTTTTCAATGGATTCTTGAAGCGTTTGACAAGTTTAAGGTAAGTTATCTATACCAAACGTTTTATATGCTCCTTTATATATTATGCTATGCTATAATTTATCCTACATTTGTATTCAAATATACCTGAAATCCTTGGATTACAAATACAAACAAAGAACGTAAGACTTTTTTTTTTTACTTATTATAATTTTAAAATTTTACAAATTAATTTAAACATTTTTGAAAAAGAATAAAAATATTAATCTATAGCTAAAATAATAATTAAAAATATACTGTACATAACTATAAAGCTATTTCATTATAGTACCCTAATACCCGGGCAAATTGACAATTATTAGTTAATAAATATATAGATTATTTATTCAATCAATATTTTCCTGACAACTTCTATAGTACACATAAAACTTAAATACACATTTATATATATATATAAAACTAATACATATAGAAAGAAAAGTTCACGGATTTTCGGGTGTGCCCCCGACACGAATTCCTACATGTAACATGTTTCATTTTATTCTATCCGTTATATAGGTATTTATATAAATAGTTTTATCTATTGTAATACAATATAATACGATTGTACCTATTTCAAATAGGCATTATATGCCTCCACATAATATTAAATGCAAGCGTGGGATAAGCAGCGCGTGGTACATGTTACGTGTTTGGCTTCCTATAAACAAGCGCACCAAAAATCACGGTGGTGGCGCGCCTTTATGTATGACAAGAACATAGTATTATTATATTATTAAAATATGTATGAATGACATTCTCTTCCATGTAATCAGTATCAAAATACGCCGAAAAGCACCTCCTTGTTTATGTCGACAAACAAAAACTTCTAGAAATGAAAACAATATCCCGAGTTCTTCCATCAGTCACTAAGACAAGATAAAGCAACCGACAATAAACAAATCTAAAAATATTTATTACAAATTAAAATAGACGACTTATAGTAATATAATGTGTAACACATTTTTAAAATCAACATTACTCTATTTTTTAATAACATTTATTATTATGCTAAAAAACATAATAAAATTATAATAATAATAATATAATATATTAATATCGTAATAAAAAATTCAACATGTCTTGGGAAAAATCGTTTGCCTTTTTCTTAATATACCTTTGTACTCGGTTATGACTTTCTGTCACCATAATACTTCTATTAAGTATATACTTATTCCGTTAACAAAATTCCTTTAGAAATTGTAAGAAACTAAGTTAAAGACTTGGGCTTTACTCTGACACAAACTCTGTGCATAACTAAGTATTTGTTGTAAAGTATTCAAACTTCTTGGTTTTCTTTATTCGTGTATAAACTAAATTTCAACTGGTGACTCCACTTAAAGTTATTCTTTTTTTAGGTCTTATCATTGAGTAAGGCTCTTTAGGATATTTTCACCGCTAGCCGTTACTTTTCACGCAGCATGATCGAAAGGGTTCAGAAAAAATACGTTTTTAACCTTCAAAACTGCTATCACAGGATAGTCCACTTATTCTTTCCTCAGAAAATCATGCGAATAGTAGACACTCAGCAAATATTTGATTTCTTATAAAAACCTTCTCTCGTCTACGATCAACTATTCTAAATTGATATCTTGTGTCACTTTTAATGTCCGAACTGCGTTACTTATCTTAATAAAACACTAAGAGGTACACACTTGCATAACGTTATTGAAAATATTAATTAGCATTAGTGCAGTGTATTTTAAACTAGATATGTATATAAAAATCAGACATACGAAAAAATATTGCAGACTAGATACTGTTGTTATATTCCTTATATTTGTTTTTAACAGATAGATAATAAACCTTTTTGATGTCTACGTACCCATTAAATATAATACGAGTAACGGATACTAAAATCATAATATATAAATGCAAAATAAATATAAATTAATATTTGACATGTGTACTAAATTACCTAAATATTATAAAACCTTCTGTGGTAAAATAATATTAAAAAAAAAAATAACTGAAGCATTATTTTTTTTATTGACTATAAGTATGCATTTAATAAAATATTGTAAAAGGTATTTTGAAAACAAATAAAATAAATAAAAGATTTAAAAAAATTATATTTTTTAATATTCACATTCATAGAGTGTGTACATATTATAATCTAATAAAAGGCAACAAAAGCTTATTTTTATAAATAATAAAAGATTATCTTTTATATTAAGCCCTTTTACGACGTAATTCAAAAAAAGTTTTTGTTCACTTCCAATAACGTGTTAATGCTGTTTATGGAAACACAACCTAGTATCTATCAATTGGTAAAGCCGATCCGTTTGTCGAATACGGCCGGTATTTTATCTCCCCAGCCAGACTATAATCATGTTATAAATTAATCAGCTTAGTCTAGAATTACATATCTTCCTGTAGGTCAATATCAGGATGTTCAGTATAAAAAAAATCTTTTAGTCACGGTTTTAACTCTTATTTTTATCATAAAATAATGTATAAACTAACAACCAAAAAATAAACTTAAATCCTACAATAATGTTTTAAATAATTCTATAGTATTATAAGTAATAATAAAATAAATATTCAATTCAAATAATAGACAAAATTTGAATAATCATTTCCTAGAAAACAACAAAACGAAACCATAAAAAGTAGAAAAATAGCTATTTTGAAAAATGATTAAGGTATTAAACAGTTTAAATTAATAAAACATACGTTTTAAATTGAACCAATTTTGTAAAAACTAAATTACAAACTTGACTGTATACTTATATTTAAAAGTGATACAATATATCTAATTGTTTAAAAAAAAAAAAAGATTCATCAAACAGTTCTTAAATTGTTTAAATTTTCCATGGCCAAGGCCCAACAATAAAGGTAACAACTAACAATTTTCGTTGTTATTGAATTGGCACTAATAAAAAATAAAAATTAAATTTACAAATTAAATTATACTGCCACGAAAAAGTACAAGCTGCAGAAGTACAAATCAGAAACAGAAAAAAAAATTATTTTTATACCAATTAACATCAAAAATTTAAATATAAAATAATTGAATTTTATTTAAATAATAATTTCAATCATACATATATATATATTAAAATTAAGTTTTATGCCACCCCATAAGATTATAGTACTATAGTTTAATTATATTAATATAGTACCTATTTATAAACAATTATTCAAAATAATATTTTATAAGTGCAAGTTTGTAAAAATTAAAAATTACTATCATTAAATAGAGTAAGCATATAAAACAAATTTTAATTTGAAAACTCTACACTAACAATAAATTATTGACTCGTAACATAACAAGTCTACGTACTTATCTTACTACAGTTTACTACTAATGAATATTAGAGAAAATTTTCTCTAATTTTTAAAGGAAAATATAAACTGTGCTTAAGAGAAGAGTTTTTTTTCATTTTTAAATCAGTTATAAATACTTAAAAGAGTTTGTAATAATGTTATTCGAATTCATAAATTCATTTAGTTTATTTTATAATATATAATAAATATAAAAAGCATAAATCTATTTAACACTTGAGAAAAGAGAGGTTCTCTTGAGATTATTATCTCAGTTTTCTAGAAAACCTAACATATTGTAGTATGTTTGATTAATATTTACAATAATCAAAATATTTTCAACTACAAAAATTATCAAATAATTTTAATTTAATATCAGTAGATTAAAATTAATATATTTATATCTTAACAGGTTAATATAATACAAATATTTATTTACTTATCCGAAAATTAAAACGGTTTAGTAACTTTTGAATATTTATAAAAACGTAAAGAAAGAATTTTAATAGAATAAAAAAAAAGTTTTGGTACATTTTCAAAGTATAAATTAATTTTTTAGTCACCGATCTGGCAAATTGAACAATGTCTTGTCCGGTACATTTTACCTTTACGGTCGACTAACATTCTATTACACAGACGAGAAACTTTACATAAAATATTGCATATTAAATAAGGTAAGCCTTGATTACGAAACAAGGCTACCATAAAATTAATTAGAGAAGTATAAATCGCATAAATTATTATACATTTTTATAACGGACTGTAAAAGTAAATAACTACGAAGATTTTTTGTAAATAAATACTTTGATTATTATAATTCAATACACGGTACACCAATTACTTTTTTAAATTTTAAATTCTAAGCGGAGCAATGCATGTATTGGTTTAACATTAATGTGTATTTATTTTTTATGTTCTCTCAATTATACATCATTTTAATAGTACCCACCACAAAAACATATGTGAACATTTTTTTAAAAGACATTAGAACAAAATTGAATGTAATGCGATTTTTCATCCATCGATTTTAGGAACTATATTGTAATTTAAAAAGCAATATTATTTGTATGAACTTGAAACTTTTTGCAATTACGTAAATTACTACTTCCTAACCCAATAAACATTATTATAATATTCAAAATACCTAGATTAATTTTAAACCATATATTTTATACTACAAATCAATTCATAACACAATCAACTCGTATTTTTTCTTACTGCTATTCAAAAAAATTCAAACATGATAGTCACAATTATTTTTAATAGAAATATAAAGTACAAATTCAAACGACATTGGATATTTATACGAACAATTACAATATTTTACCAAGGTAACGATTTTGATTTTTTTTTTGTAATTCAAAATATACTAATCGTAGATAAATTAGTTCAACTTACCGTATTACCAATGGTAATATAATTCTATATTAAATATCTTTAGACATAGAAGCTGACCGTCTCCACTAATAATAATAGTTTGAATATAGATACAAGGATATATCATTGAATTAAAATTTAACACATTAATTACAGTGACCTATTCAATGAAGAAGTACATTCGAAATCTGCTATATAACGGATAGATCTCCTGATTTAAAAAAAAAAAAGAATTTAATAGTTTAATAAGTCATAACTCCTTAATAAACAGAATACAAAATTATTTCAACTGTCCAACAATCTCAATAAATAAGTATGACATTATGAGCTATTTGTTAATACATAAAAAAGTATTACCGATAACTATTATTTAAATATTATTATTATTATTAATGTGTTAGAAAATATTTAATGTAAGTCTCTATGCCCCTATATATATTATTAAATTTTTCATTTATTTAATGATATAAATCAATTTTTTTTTTTATATTATTGATTTCTTATATTTTAAAGGCATTTTTATACTAAAAAACTAAATTACTACAACATAATATAAAAATATTCACTTTGGTACTTCAACTTCGGAGGATCATATAAAAAGTACGGATAATAAAAAAATTCTTTATGACATTGTTTTTCTCATAATTTATATTAAAAAAATAATTACCTATCTATGTATCTAATGGATTTCGATATATTTAATATTATATTATATTATTACTATCAATCTTTATTAACGAAAAAAAATTCATTTATAAAACAATCTATTTGAAATAATACAGTATATAGTAAAAGTATTTAAAATAAAAACTATAGCTACAATAATAGTATAAATGATATTGAAAATAAATTATTCATATATATATATATATATATATAAAATATTAACATATGGTAGAACAAAATGATATAACCGTAACTTACAATCAAGTAAGTACTTAGTATAAATATAAGTATATATATAGTATATACTTTGTATTTCTTATGACCATCAGTATATTATCAGGTGATAGCCGTAAAAAAATCTTAGAAGTATTATTGATTAAAAAACAATCTTAATTTCTTGTAGATTTGTAACTAATTCGAAAATTTAATTGTTCCAACAAATTAGAACAATCTATGAAACTGTTTAATAATTTTAGTAAAAATACATAGTGGAGGTAATCTCATTTTTTTAATCTAATGATTCAAAATTAAAATATGATTATAAATCATTATACACAATATATTCTAGGCATTCAACTTTAGATTTGAAAAATATAAAACGAAAAAAACAATTTTGAATTGTACAAATTTTATCTGAGTACCGCATAAGAGAAGCATATTTTAATTGTGATCTGACAAATGTAAAATATAAATTTCTTAAAGCATCATATTTGTTAAAATTTGTTCATGTACACGTAATAAAACATAGATTTAAATATGCTTCATTTCGAATTTATATAATATTATCTTAGTGGTGTATTTCTGTTTAAATAAAATATAAAAACTTATTTATCATATGTAATTTTGTGTATCCTAAGTATTCACATTATCAATCTTGATTAAGCAACGGTAAAGGTGTCCTACATTAGGTTTTTGATCTGTTATACAAATTCAGCTGAAAAACCGGTAGCGGATAGAAGAAAAAAGTAATCGCCGTTCCGCAATCTCTAGCTGTCGTAAATAATTAGGCAAAGCAAAACCAATTTTCGCTCTGGACCTTCGTACCGTATAATTGTTTCGCCAGCGTGAAAATTCATTATATCCGTGTCATAATCGTTCCAATAGTAAATTACTTTCTCTTCCATTCTACAGATTTTCTATAAGATTTTTTTTTTAAACTACCTATCTACCCTTTATATTGTTGTTGGAAAAATTATGATACTACCTACGATTTGAATGGACAAAAAAACTCACGTGTTTGTAACCGGACCATTTGAGCGTACGTTTCATTCGGCAAACTTCTTCGCCTAACGATTCAGCCATCGGTGTACATGCCATATTTCAACGTGCAGATACAAAGTTATTTTTTAGATACGTGAGTCACCTACTGACGTTTCACAACAACGTCGTAGTAAGAGGTAGGGAATGATGCGGTCACGACCTCGACAATAGTCCAACGACGACAAGTGAGTGAGTGTATGAGTGTGTGTTTACCTTCTTCAATGTATGTGTATATATATTATACTCATGTGTGTCTGTATATATATACATATATATACATTAAACAATGCTAGAGAACAATATTGAACGTATTTATTATTTGTTGTGTCACACATATCGTATAAAATAAAACAATTCCGAGTACTTGAATTATAAAAATAAAAATATTTCATCAATACAGTACAACATTATGATTATAATATCGTAATTTAAACGTACAGAAATTGCGTAACTTAATTTTTAAACATATTCAAATTTAATTTATAGAATTTTACCAGAATTTCCAAACTTTTTCCCATAGATAAAAAATTGTTTACTTTAAACATAAAAACCGTATATTTTAAAAGAAATCAATACAAATTAACAAAAAACAAAAGCGTGAAAATAAATTTTTAACAAACATGCATTGATTACTTTTAAACAGTTTAAGGAATCATTTATTTTATATAGAATTATTTTTATTATATTATAAATGTGTATTTACCAAAAATCGGATAGAAACTCAAACTTCGTAATTTCAAAAAACTAAACAAACTGGTTACTAATTATAAAAACATTATATTTATAATTTATAAGCTTGTGACGTTTATTTAAGTGTTAACTTGTGAACTGCGCAACACCGAATGAAATAATATAAATATATGATCTCTGTTATCAATAATCCCACCGGGAGACTAAAAGGGTATACTATCCACATGGCCTATCGGTGCTGATGGATATTTCGTTGTGCGCATTTTTTATTAAATCTCTTTGTTTTACGATTTAATTATAATAAAACAATAGGGATTTATACGCACAATGTGGTTGGGAAAAAAATATCACTGGTTATTCGGATAAACTACTGGAGGTGATGCAAAGGGTTAAAAAACGTTTCCGGTCATAAAATATCTACGTAAAATCTTCTTTTTACCCATCAGTATTATTTCGAAAATGTAAATTCTTGTTTTTCCCTTTGTCGTCGTCGGACGTTATCAAAACTATATGGTTAACACAATGAAAAAAAGGTTTTTAAAAAATTTTTAAAAGTTATAAGATAATTTTTATACCCTCTTAATTGGTCGACCGCTTTAAGAAAAATCAGTACCCGAAAACTGCGACGGATCATTAACGACGGGGGAAAAATAAACTGAACTCACTATAGTGTATATCAGCCGGAAGACCGACATGTTAGTTGTAGTGGGAAAAAATGAGAGGGAGACGGGTCTAATTCTGTCCACTTAAAAATGTCAACGCGAAAGACACTTTAAAAATAAGTGTTACTGGCATGACTTTGTGGAGCGCCCTAACATTGCTACATAATGTTGCACACGAAATTCCTTCCAATTTAAGGTTGAAAATATATTGAAAAATTACGGATCAATATATACACACAAAACGTGTATAACTATAACCTAAAAAATCACTTATATTGTATCTACGTATACTTGTCTGTATAGTATTAATTAAAATAATTAGAGATAACGTTAGTAAAATAACGTAATAAAAAATTAAAGAAAATAAATACTAAAAGTATTAAAACATTTAATTATACAAAGTAAAATATCAAATTTTCTGCTTATAAAAAAAAAACGTAGATAACATTTGGTGGGCTTTTCACATGAGGCCATTGGGTGGAAACTACACCCCTAGAATTATTAGATAGGACAGAACGGTACTTTTCCCGTCAACTCCATAAAACAGGTTGACAAAAGAAAAATTAATGATACTATATTGTGGAACCATAATATAATGGTGAATTTCTGTTTTTATCTTTTAAATAATATTACAGTATATATATTTTTTAAATAATTTTATTTAAAAAAAAAACATTAGTTTTCATAGTTAATATTTATTTTTGTGTTTAAATCCATTTATAACAAATTATGCCTACAATAAAACACAATTAATTTTTCTTTAGAAATAAAATATAAAAAGATTATCAAATATAATGGACAAAAAACACTAATAAATGAAAACGGATAAAAGTTGATTACTTTAAAATATAACTCTTCTTTTTTAGTAGGAAATAGTCAACATTTTTGATTGTTTCCGGAGAAATACATATTTGCGTGTGAAAACGATTTCCTGTGTAAATAATGTACCGACCAACTTTCTTCTAAGACTTCAAAACTCTAAATAAAAACCGGATCTTCCAAACGAATAGCAAACAGCTATTTTTTTATTAAAGAATTTTATTAAAACAAATAAGAGTAGGTATTAAATAGTAATTTTCGAGTGATTTCAATGTAAACAATTACACATTTTTAATATATTGGTGTAGCGTAGAAAAGCATACAATAATTTTATTTTCATTATATGTTTATTAAAAGTAAGTTAGCCAATTAAATTTCAAAATTTAAGTATTACGGCTTATTGAGTATTTAAATTCAACATGCAATTTAAAATAACATACCACTAATAAGATAAATAAAAATATATAGTTGAAACAATAATTTAATAATTACTAAAAATTAAAATGAATTGAATATTAAATAAAAATACTGTTACTATCCAATACTGAACTAAATAATAATAATTCAGTGCTATCCACATTCAATGAACCTTAATTTTCTATATTCATTAAAAAAAAAAAAAAAACAATAAATGTAGATAATAATAATATTTTTCAAACATAAATAATTTTTATAAAGACAATAATCACATTCATTATATAATTTACATTTTTACAGTTAATTTGTGTAAAGTAATATTAGTAACTCAATACCTCGCTCAATACTATAAAAATTACTTTTTTCTACATTTTGATTAAAAAAAATATATTTATAAGACTACGTCAAATTCACTTTCTATAACTATTGCGATTTATGTTTAAAAGTTATAATGCGGTTAAATTAGAAAAAAGTGAAAATGACAACGAACCGTGTAAAAAAAAAACAACACGATTGACATTATTTTAATTGTAGTGAATACGAAAATTTATTATAATTATACACAGTATTTTACTTTCTTCTTTTAACCACAAAAACAAAATAATATTTTTTTTAATAGATAAATCATTAAGTTATTCCTAAATGTGACTTTCAAAGAAACGATTAAACAAAATGATAACAAACAATAAAATGACTAATAACATTGGACATAATTTATGCACTAAGTATACGTATTCTGCGTGCTGAATACAGAATAGCAATGTAACCAACGTTGGTTAATTTGTAATGAAAAATCAAATTTTAGATTAAAAACATGAATATTAAATCTATTATACCATAGTATAGACAATGTCTTAAACATTAAATTTGATAATAGGTAAATTCATTCAATTTCCTTAATATCATTTAAAGGTACAGTATGATGATGAACTGTTTATCTACCTACACCTACCTAATTTTTTTTCTCGGGTACACATTATTCAGTCGTCGGTGTAGAACAACTATATAATATATATTGAATAGCGAATTGGCGAGCGGTGTGGCGCCAAAAAGAAAAAGTAGTATAATAGTGAGAAGGGGAAATAATACCAATAACATATGGACCCGAATCTGCCGCGCAAAGACTCGCTGCTATGGAATCCCATGGAAAAAGTAATCTCAGATGGTTACCCACGGCATAGACCACGTGTTGGAACCGGTTTCGAATACGTACTGGACCTCCATCAAGACAAATGGATTTTTAAACAGCGACTAGGGTTCTTAGGTGGGAGGCGGGGGTGCGTCAGCGTGGAATTCCAAAGCATATATTGCTGTAGTGCAAGTGTGCATAATATACAGGGTGAAACATACACTTATTGGAACACACCACACTGTAGTTAAACAAATAACATATTATTATTATTATCATAATAATGTTAGTTATTCGTTGATATTTTATACATTACATTATCCGTGTTGAAAATATTATCGCACGTAACTATATAATATTAATGTATAGTGGATCGTAGTAAACACGTCAATCTCCTTATTCGTGTATCATTATTCTCGTGAGTCGGTTTCTGCACGTGCGCGTTATGCACACAACATTATGTTGTAACAATGCCATTGAATCTATATAATTGCAGAGTTGTTGTTTTCGTGCTCAACAATTTTAGATCATGCATTTTTTCCGACTTATTCAAATCCCACACATAAAATAGTGTATTATAATGGTGTATTTGTTAAACTACTACACAAAAAACACTGTTAATATACCTACTGTTTACTTATTAATCCTTAGTATATTTTAAGAATTACACGATAGTTATTTTATAAATTTCTTCTACTCTGTTCTTACACAATTTAAACTGCAAGTACAAAAAAATATCAATTTGAGTGAATTTTATAAATACGTACTAAGTGAATTGTTATTATCGTTTATTTAAAATTGTACAGCAACTACACAATTCTATAAGTATGATTATACATTTTTTGTTTCCCTAAATTAGAAATTCGAAAACTTTCTGCTTCAATATTCCAACATCAAACGAAATAGGTCAATCGATAATATTATGTTAATTTAAAATTGTATTTCATGTTTTTTGGCATTTAATTGAATTTTTATGCTACACTCACACAAATACATATAATTATTACTTATTAAAACTGATCAAACAACAATTCTCTGTGTATAATCAACCGGAATTACCACTGCAAAAATATATTCGGATTTTACGTCTCCGTACGTGTAGTAAGCGATAATGCACAGTATAAATAACTTGCAATACATATTTTTCATTTAACATAAAAAAAACCATGTATAATGTATTATTATATAATGAGATATAAACATTTTTCTCTTAAAAATGCTGTTTGCAAGACTTTACAAAAATCAACTACGCCATGTTTGATATTATTAACAATTAAAATTTGTTAATATGACTTGTGTCTGTGAATTTGTGTAGATAAATGTATTATAAATATATAACACGTACACGAGACATTTTAGATACGATTTACGATCGTTTCGGATGTATAATTTTATAGTGCGTTGCGAATATAAATTGACAAATGGGGTATCGCAAACTCGCTTTGTGACTACTCGGCGGATAGTTGAAACGATTAAGCCTCGACAAGCAACAAATAACCGTCGACGTATGTAATTTTTTTTTTCGAAACGAACAACACAAACCGATAAGTCGTATGACGCACACGCAGGGCCTAAAATTGTGTGCAGTAAGGCCGCCGTGGCAGCACTAATCGCACGCGGAATACGAAACTCGATGACGGCATAAAAAAAATATATATGTTTAATAATATAAATTTCCTCTAACCGACTGCTGTAATCGTATACCGTGAAATACAATTATTTCAGTTGTAGTATTAGTGGCCGGAGTACGAAATTCGAGAGATGATAGTCGCTGCGTGCACGATAATATTTTTTAAGTTTTAAATACCAGACATCGCGCAATGACGATTGAAAACGACCAAACCGGACTTTTGAAACGGTTGCAGATTTAATGCAAAAATATATAGTGACCAATAAGCTACATTTATAGGGCTAAATAATTGACTAGAACCACCTGCAGTGTACCTACTATATAATCGTCTCGACGATAATAATCTTTCAAACGTCTTGCGGCGCGACGGTACTATGTACAACATATGCACGTATTGCACATCGCGCACGGCGGAATGATCGTTATCGTCGGATCGCCCACCCAAAACATGCGAACATTTTCAACGTCATATAATAATAACATCAAAATATTAAGAAGACGTTAAACCCGCACGTGTTGTCTCTGTCTTACTAATGTAAATCATAGCAAAATTGCGATCAGCCCAACACATTTTGCGATGTTAGCTTTAATATTAGAGTAAATTTTCCTATCATCAAATTTAAAGCTAAAACTATTCTCTAGGAAATGTTATATGTTTTTATTGATATTATCATTTTAAAGTGATTTGTTAACAATATAAGTAATATTTTACATAACTCACTATAAAATGATAATATCAATAAAAGTATGACATTTTTTAAATTATATTCTCACCTTTAAATTTTAAAATAGGTAAATTTACTCTAATATTAAAGCTAACATCACAAAATTTGTTCTGTTGAACACAAATTTGCTATAACGTACGTTAGTAAGACAGAAACAACATATGCGTTTTTAAAGGTCCTCTTAAGAATTGTAATCGCCATCGTCTTAATACAAATCTGGTACTGACTTTGCGTGCGAATTGTGCGGCGGCGTGGACGGTGTGTGCCGTAGCGCGGGTGGCCGTCGTCGGCGGTACCCGTAGAGTTGCCGGGACAACTGTCGCGGCGCCGGCGTGAAGTGGAGGTTTCGACGTGCCTTCGGGCGGCGATCGCGACGACGTCTCTTCCGGCAGCCGGTGCTGTCTGGCCCGCCGCTGACTGAACCTGATCAGCGGACACCGGAATATTCCCATGACAGCGGTTTCAGGCAGATCAGTATCCGGCGACGGCGGCGGCGGCGGCGACGGCGACGACGACGGTGGTGGCAGCGGTCGCGTACCGGCGGCATTCAAAACAAACGCGGCGGAAACCTGCACGGGCAGCAGTGCCGGCGACAAACGCCGCCGACTTGGTGGTGGTAGTGACGGCTGTAGTAGTACCTAATAACCAGAGTCGTAGTAGTAGTTGTCGCTGCTGTTGTTGTGGTCGTTGTTTTCGTCCTCGTTGCCGTCGACGTAATACGGCGACGTCGAGCGGTATCGAAAAACGACCGCGGCGGTGTGCGAAGAAATACGCGCGCGAAACATACGGTCCGCGGACGAGAGAACAGTACAGCCGGGCGGCGGCACGTATAGGAACCGGTACGCGGCGCACGACTATATTATTGTACGGGACACGCGTGTTGTACGGTCTCAGCAACCACGGTCCCGGCCGCCACCGCCGACCGAGCCGACACCGGTCTCGCGCCCCACCGGTTACCGTTGCCGCCGCCGCCGCCGCCGCTTCGGGTGGGGCGCACACACCGCATGTCGTTCAGGTGTGGAATTCCAATAATCCGGCAAGAATGCGCGGCGGTGGCGGCCGAGGGTCATCTGTGTAGAGCAAGGTTGGTTTGTGTGCGGTGCGCGCCGTGTTTATGTCGTTTGCGGACGTTGTTATTATTGTTGTTATTACCGCCGATCGGCGGCATATACGTTGATTTCGGATGACGATTAGATCTCCCGACGATATTTTCAATCGGGTGACGCGACGCCTTGCCACCCGAACCGACCCGAAGAGGCGAATACCCTTAACACCTGTAAAATATTTTACCCATCCGTAATTCCGATCGACAGAGTACACGGACGCGATCTCTCTCTCTCTCTATCAGCAGTCCGCGACGACGGCAGTGGCTCCTGCCAACGCACGTCACGAACGACATATACGACGGTTTCTCTGGCGGTGAGAACACCCTTATCAACGCGCACCGAGAAACAACTGCCAAAACGCCAATCGACGTGCAACGCGTCTTCGTGTTGTTATTATGTTATCCACATCGGTGGGATTTTATCGGAACACCACCAATAACATATCAATTACAAACCCCGAGAATAGATTTCAAAAACGCTATAAATGTTTAGACAAATAAAAAATAACTATTTACTCTTTTAAACGAGAAAATTCAATCTAACGAATGAATTTTTATACTAAATCTAGGACTTACTTACATTTATCAATAAGCAGGATTCGTAATCATTTTACACTCTTTTCGAAACCGCTTGTTCACGCAAACATTTTTTAAACATTCCGATAAAATAATAATGTAACGGTAAAACATTTGATTACTAAAGCGTGTTTATTTTTTACGTTGTTGTAGCTATTTTAAATTTAATATGACGTGGTCAACAAGCGCAGTAAATCAATTAAATGTTTTTGATAATAGAAAGCGATTAGAGGAAAGATAACCACAGTTATTACAAATTACAAAAGACATCGTCAGTTGTTTACATCATAAATAGCATTTTACGATTTCGCTAATCGCTTTAAAATTAATCAAATATATAGGTATAAACAAATTATATTTAAATCTATAATGGGTATATGTGCCTTAAAATATAGAATCGATTGTTAATCAAGATCGACTTGAATAGAAAAAATACATTTTAATACCTGTTTTCAAATTAGAAATCAAAAAAGCATGTTCATTGTTCAATAATGAAGCTTAGGTACTATAATTTTTTTCACAGCTACGTCTACACTTATAACAGTTATACGGATTATTTACAGTCATTATTTTTGTATACATTACATTGTGTTCATAAAAATTATTTATCATCAAGTTCTTCTTAAAAATATTATTCTAAATCTTTATATATCCCATCTGAAAGTTCAACATACATAAACATAATCTATAATCATACTAATATGATATTATGAGGACATTTTTCTAAATAATATATATTATATTTTATATCCTCTGTGTAGTGTTATAACTGAATATGTGTGGTTTTTTTATTATTTATTTGTGTCTGAACTTAGTTTTTTAGCAAAATAAATGCTTACATCTTCAATATAGAAGATGGCTTTTGCTAGCAATTTGGATTTAATTTGTGCATTAAGGGAGGTAAAAAAAAAATTTAAAAACTATTGAAAATAATCAGGAAAAACAAAAAATTAAATTAAAAAACAACGGAAATACTTACAAAAACATTAATTTTAAACAAAATCGATTTTGATTTTTGTTGTAATTAAAACAGTAATAATCATAGAGATATAACATTTATATCAAAATATATTAATTTATATTAGTATTTTTTGTACATAAAATGACTTTAAAAAATACTTTGATTTATTTAACTACTTATATTTTATAGACATTTAAAATGTTCAACTTTTTTATATATATTTTTGATTTATAGTGATAACATTTTATTTTCGAGATGACTATAATTTAAAATACTTCACTTTAATCAGTTAAAAAAATATACTTATTTGCCAGCTTTGCCTATTCTACAAAAAAAATACATTCCCTTTTACATGTTACATCTATAAAAATTTTATTTTTATGTAATATATAGGTTTACGAGTTACTCGTGCCTGAGAAATTAAGATTAACTACAAAACTATAGGCCTTTAGGTATTAAAATAACATTATTAAATAAGCAAAATACTCTATTAGTTTTAAAAAAAATGTATTAAATATTAAACATAAATCTTCTAGAAATGAATTTTTAGAATTGTAATAATTGTATACCTAATGTACCCACAATTTATTACGTATAATATATGTATCACCCATAAGCATCTATAAAAACTGGTTTTTTAGTTATTCGTCATTGCAAAACTATTTCTAAATCTGAAAATAAAACTGATTTTTATTTGAAGCACTAAAACGAGGTGTAAAATTTCTTTTTAACTTTTTTTATTAGACTTCCAAACCAAAACGAACATATAATTTATTTGTTATCCAAGGACAAGCGTTTAAATACTGACGTATTATGTATATTATAAATACTAAACACAGAACGAAGTGTTCGGTCTCATACATTAACAAAATACGGCCTTCAAATACTCGGTTTATTTTTTTGGCAAAGCATGTAGTACCTCGTCATTAAAAAGAACATCGTAATGGAATCATAAAAAGTAATTACAAGTAAATTGCAACATCGAAAATTATTGTTGTTTTTTTTTTTTTTTTTTAATAATTTAATATATAACAATTAACATAATGCAAATTGAATGATGTATGGGTGTGAACATGTCAGTTAATCAAATAGTATGAGCAAATTAAACGTACATGTTAATGAAACATAAAAACAAAAGGCATTCGTTGTATTCGAAAAAAAAGCAATTAATTCTTATTTTAATATTGTTTTCAATTATCTACTTTGAATGATATCATTGTAATATTCTCAAACTAAAACTAGACTTTGCAAAACATTTTATCCACATCGGTGTAGTATAAACTTTTCACAGCCGAACAATGCAACACATACATGACATACTATAAAAATAATATGTTTTATATGTATATATATTAGATTCTAAATGAAGCGATGAACGTATTAATTTTATAATGATGTGAATTTTTGTGTATGTATCAGTGTACAGGATAAATAGTCGATAAAATGCTTCGATGTTCAACGTTAAGATTGTTGTCTGATAGCGAATAGGATCTAGTTTGTACTTTAAAAAGGTCAAAATTAAAAATTCCTAGAATTTTTCAAAATAACTAAGTAAATCTAGTTTTTGACAAAATTGATTTTGTTTTTTCAGTTAACATGAAATTGAATACGACAAAGTATACTCAACATATAATATTCAGCAAAACAATTACCTACATTTCTAAATTTCTCTTTTTCAATTAAAATTTAACTTTTCAATATATTTATAACTAAAATACGTGTTTTATTTAATTTTAAGAAGGTATTCAAAATCAAAAACAGGTATGCATTTGCTTTCTGGTTGAAACTATAGACGATTCATATCTCATAGAGATAATATAATTATTTATTAATTTAAGATCAAAAGAAATGGCATACTTAGACTATTTCAAACAAAAAAATTAATCAAATTTCGGAGAATATTGAAATCCTGGAGCTTTATACATGTAAATAAAATATTTGATTCCATTCAAGACTGCATTTATAACTCTTCAATAAATCTAGATTTTAAATCACATTCAAATATTAAATGATGACTAATCTAATTAAATATTTTTTTAAGGGGGAAGAGCTACGTGGCTATATTTTATATCAAGTGGTCCGTGACCTAGAAAAGGTTAAGAACCCCTGATCATAACACATTATATTATATGCACTATAGTACTACACTTTACTAAAATAAATAATATTATTAATGTGTATTTATAAATAAAAATGTCTTTAAAAAAAAATCATGAAACGAATAATATAATATAATGTAATCAATAATTAATTCAAATTAAAAACAAAATTAACTAAAATAAATATTATGATGACATACCACATACAGTTATAAAATATAAAGTAAATTATACCTACCTAATGAAAATGGAAGTGTTTTCAAAATTATAACAACTTTGATAAATAATAGTGTTTTGTGTTAAGTTTTGATTTGAAAATGTGTACTCAAGCGTATATATTATGCGGTTCACTCGTTTACGTTTAAAATATAAAGGAATGGAAATGAACACGTCCGTAATATTATAGTAGCACACATAGAATAAAACGGTTCGCTGGTCCTTGCTCCGGTTCGCCAACTTTTGGACACATGCAATAGATCGCACGGTATATATACACATAACCTATGTCTCTATACACACTATATTATATAAATATCACGTGACCAATAAATTAATATTTAATATGATTTATCAAACCAATTCTTTCGTTTGTTTATATTGATAATAATAATAGATATACGCAGTTGATATTGAAGAAAACAATTAATGAAAATATCAGATATATAAAGGTTTAAATTCAACATGTATCAGATATATACAAAAAAACTATAACCACATGTACGCGTTATATTTATAAAAAAATACTATATTCACACGAATAAGAGTAAATGCATGACATATGCATAAGCGCCATAAGTCATACATCACTATTGCAACACGTAGTTTTATAAACAAAAAAAATTTTAAGATTTTTCAGCTCCTTTTATCTGCGAGATCCCTTGACTAATAATTGTTAATAATAAACTTCGACTGATTGATTATGGATAAAGTAATATAAATCCCTACTTTTTATATAATATTTATTAATTTGAATATTTTTTAGTTTATTTATTTATTCAAAAACTAATATCAAATTAAATATTTAGGTAAAAACGACGTACTTATAATTTATATAGACTATAGCTAATAAATTGAGATACTATAATAAGTATTCACGATATGTATAGCACGAGGTATAACAGCTTTGTCTACATTATTTATTGTCAGTATTGTTACTACTCATTAATCATTCCTCAAATACTTTTATAAGTTTAGATTATATTTTATAAAAAAAATATGACAAATGGTTCAATATTGTAATGCTTTTACGTGTATGCTTATCAAATATCAATATTAAGTAGGTACAATAATTGTGTTCCTTTTCAGTGTCAAAAAAATATTGGCGGGAAACATAAACAGGTTTTCTATAACTATAGGTTTTTTATAAATAATTCTACGTGTTACTCAAACCAGTTTTGCAATCGGCATTGTTATGAACGAGTTATTCATATTTCCAACAGAAAGTACTACAAACCAAAAAGTCGTAAAATTAATCTAATGAAAATGCCGCGGAAATCGAATACAATCGATCTGTTTAAAACGTATACCTACAATATTATTTATATTACTTACCGGGTCGCCGAAAAAGCCTGTAGATTCCTTCATTCCATTAGGCCTCTGAATGTCGTCTCTTCATGATTTCTGTAATAACACAAATTAAATCATTATAGAATAGGTGTACCGTATTATTTTTACAGCTCACAAACTAAATTTACTCTATAACTTATAAGCAGAAGTACTCATATTTTTTTTCCCAGACAATATATTTCATTTTGATAAACTATACTAATACGCCCAAAAACTGAACAAAAGCCAAGTTGGCTAAACGCCCATATATTTTCCTATAATAATGGTTGCTTATAAAGCGGAGAAAATATAAATTCCAATTTACGTGCTAAAGATATCAACGATCAATTAACATCGAATGCAGTACTTATAATATTGATTATTAGTACATCGCAAATAGTTGCCACTAAGATTTAATTACATCCATCAGGCTCATAATAATTCAGTATACCAATTACATGTATGTCAACGTCGTTGTACATTTTTTATTTATCTAATATTAAATCAAACCTATAAATTGTTATAAGAATTTACATTACACATTCATTGTGATTTGTTAACACTGTTAACAGGTATTTTTCGTCAAAATATGTAATTCGTACCTGTTCATGCCCTATTTTATTACAAAACCGTATTTTTGTTTATTGTTCTACATGACTCTTCCAACTGCGTACGGTAGATATAAATCCGTTAGAAATCAATTGATTTTCCACATCACATCAATGCTTTCATTATTTACATAAGAAAACCTATTTCTAATAAATGGTATAAACACTATAAACTAATAATTTACAGTTTATTGATAAAATAATCCAATATACAAAAAAAATATCGTTATCATATTACAATCTATTTAAGACAAATCCATTAAAATGAAAACTAATTTAATCGAAATTACATTTTTTTAAATAATTCTTCACACTTTGAATAAGTCAGTACTATACACGACGGGGAACGGTAAATTACAGCACAAACAAGGTACAGAAAGTGAATATTTGGCTCTCATCTCATTTCACTCATCTAGGAGAAAGGCAACTGTATGTTTTAAATTTAATGATTAAAACTCATAATAGATTAAAATATTTTAAATTTATAATTTTACTTCTTCTAGACACCTCTATTTGCTTTAATATTTTTATTATCTTGTATAATTTTATTAAAGTTTACCAATTAAGAAAAATATTTATACAATCTATATAGCTTAATACATAAATGTATATTTTTAAACAATTTATTTTAGAATAAAACTTTTGTATACAGTGTTTTTATTACCTATATTTTAAATCTAAAAAAAATGGATTATATATATATTTTTTGAAAAAAAAACACTAATTACTCAATTGAAGCACGTATATATGGAACTACGAACTGACCAACATGTATACCTTTAAAAAAAACCCATACACTATTATTAAACCTTAGATTTTTTTGTTTTTCTATTCAGTTTTGTTTGGTTAACTTAAACATATTTATAATTAATAAAATGAAAAAATAAAAAGTATTTTAGATTACTATACCATAACCTTCAAACACAACACAATTTTCAATCGAAAATCACCGATTTTAAAATATGTAAATATCCCGGTCTATACATATACTTAAACTACCAATACCTTGATATTCTGCCAAAAATATTTTCTTCCATCAATGAAAATCAAAAAAAAAAAGGAAAGTTAAATTATGCGTAATTATACAAGTATTTTTTTTTTATATTATTTGTATAATTTTTTTAGCAAACATATAATATTTAATATTTATATAATATGTAAAAATTAGGTAGGTACAATTATAATAATTGAGATAAGAGTTTTTTATAATAATATCTAAGCAAATACTTACATAAATAAAACTAAAATAATTAATAAAATATTTTTGTAAGTACATTTTAATGCATATGGCAAACTTTGAAATTATAAAAGCTGATGTAATAATTTTGAATGCCTAGGTAGGTTATTTTGACATGACTAATCATGGTTTTAAAATGGGTACAAGTATAATAAAAGATATAGTAAATCTTCATGTAGCTTGTAGCCCAATTTTTTTTAATTTACTCTTGCTACTAGCAACCATTCTCAGCTCCAAAATGTGTGATGAATTAACTGATGATAAACATTAAAATTAAAAAATAAATAATAACACGCATTATTGTTACACCAGTCGCTTCTATCAAGATCTAAAACCAACTGCTATTAATGAATTTATTTTATTTTATACGTCCAACAAGTTATACATGTATCTATTACATAAACTCAACAGTTATTTTTGGAAGAATTCCATGTGGCTTTGGCACATTATAACTTAATAAAAATCTAAACAATACAATTAATGAACCCTCGTTTGTTCTTAGCATATTATAGTTTAAATACCACAATAATTAGTGTTGAAAATACTAACAGAAATAAGTTTAAAACGTTGACTACATTTTAGTATCATATAATAAATTTAAATACCTACTTTTGTGAAATGTGCCTCAATTGTACTTCTAAATCTATGTATTAAACTTTTAAAATGATATAAAAATAAGATAAAAAATGTGAATACATAAAACATAATGCATAAAAATATATAATTAATAAATTCAATACTCTTGGATCTCGAGTTATTACGGAATATTCAACAACAAAATTAAATAAATTGATTAATATTTAAAATTTAATTTGAACTAAGTACGTATAATATTACTTATAGTACAGTTATAAACAATTAATACAAATTGTGTAAACATTTAATCTAAATAATTACTAGTTAAAAATAATAGATACAATTATACAATTGTATTAGTTATTCAGATTATTTTTTAATACGAAAAATAATTAAAATTGATTACTAATTTTGATACAGTAATATTAATATAGTCTAATAATAATTAAACTATTATTTTAGTAAAAATTAAACGACCATAACAATTGAAAAGTATTAGTCTCTATGCCATTGGTAAAACATTATAATTATATACATACAAACAAAAACCTAATTACCTTTGATCGATAAAAATTCCAATTTTGTTTTTTTGGCAAAAAAATTAAGTTTAGATAATATTATAACAGTCTAAAATACAACCAGCTGACTAGGTACTTACTTAACAACTAATAAACTACCGACTATAAAACAATTACATGCATCATTAACCACGCGTCCACGTAAATATTAACTATAGTCGTTTATCACGTATTACTCGCTATATGGGATGGAAACAAACCCCGTACTCAGCAAGGTTATTCTTATTAGTAGATAAGTAATATTTTCTGAAAAAGACAATTTTTCTATACGGACATGATATTGTGCAACTATTATTATTTTATATAAATGGCGAAGGAAAATGAACCAGAAAAAAAATAAAACCAACACATGCTACAAGGGTTAAAGATATGCATAAAAACCCACCGCTATCACGGGGTCCTAGAATTTTGGGTAGGGTGTATAAGTACTGCAGAGGTATACGTCATGGTGGCGTTAATCGTTACAATATATACCTACACTCGGGCGCGCCCGTGATTTATTGCTGAACGCTATTTCCCGGACGTTTGCCGTCATTTCTATTCGACCACGTATGTGTGTGTATGTGTGAAAGAGAGAGAAAGAGAGAGTGAGCCGGATGTACGATGGTGTTTCCATTAGTTCCATTGTTTACGACGTGTTATTGGATCTTAATGGTACATTTAGATATATAATGTATTAATGTACAACGAACTTGCTTTCCAAGGGTTGGCTAAATAATAAAAAAAGGATTTTTAAATGTTTATAGCATATTGTTTATTATATCCACAGATTAAAATCAAAAAACAAAATAGATACGTATATATGAAATAAAAATTGATTTTAATTTTTAAGCTAAACAAGGTTTGTATAATATATTAATTGTACCTACTACCTATACAATGTGTTTTTCATTTTCGGAAAATAGAGAAGTACTCCGACATGATAGTTAAATGATCTTTAAATTGTAATTGATTTAAAATAATATTGCAAGCACTGAAATTGCACTCATTACACTATAAATAAATTGTTAAGATGAAAAAAAAAATTCATTTCAAATAATTTAAAGAAAACGCTAATGAACTCTTATACATGAATTTATAATTACATATTAGGTATATTATAATTTATAGCATACGGTATAAAGTGGACCACTGCTAGTATATACCCGTTTACGAATAAATGATTATAACATTAGAAAACCAACAAAAAAAATGGTGGGGCACTGGCTAATCTCCTGCATAGTGTATATGTTAGGTTAGGTTAGGTTAAATTCTATACTGCTGTATTATACACCTATTATACTTATTATATACGCTATAAATGTATTATTATTAAATCAATAAAGTTAACCTATGGCTTATTTAAAACTCACGCTTATACTTCAAACTATTTACAAATTAAATAATATATTCTTCAACAAAAGAAGAAGGTTATTTTTTTAATTTTATTTGTAGGTATGACAACTTATACTTGAGATAGATATATTATATAAACATATAATGTGTAACGATTAAATATGTTATAACTTATAACTCTATATTAGACTATAAGTAAACAATAGAACTTTTATAGCTTTCACGATAAAAAAAATTGTAATGTCTCATAAAATATGTTTTTCATTACAGACTACACAGTATATGCCATATGGTAAACCAATTAAATAATAATTCTAAACTGATACGGTATATTCTTTAAATTATTTTTTTTTAGCTCAAATACTATGAATAATTGATTTAATAAAAGTTAAGTAAAAATTCAAATAATTAAATAATGCCAAGTTGTATCGTTAAAGATTAGAAAACTAAAAATATGAAAAAAAAATAATTATAATTATTATAAATATCCATATATAGTATACTTACATATATTTTTTATTTTTAAATTTTAACTTAAGAAGAATGAGTATAACATTATTATCATTATTAATAATATTGAGTAGACACTCATAACAATTTAAAATTGATGTGATTTAATTTGATGTATATGTATGTTTTATGTATAATCAACTACTATATACAAACCTATTATTATCTATACCAAATAAATCATACTGATTTTAAATTATAATCAGTACCTATTCATTGTTATTAACTTTCATTGAGTTTATATATTTTTTAAATTTAATATTTTAATATATACGTTATTTTCCAACATTCTTTTCAAAATAGTACATTATACCTGAGTAAATTCCCCATAAGTATCTAATAAACTTTTGGTTTTATTAAGTATTGTATAGTAAATCTATTGAATACTATACATTCCTTTTAAACCCCTTTATATTAAATTATGTTGTGCTGGGTTTTTATACTTATATCCTTTTAAAAATCACTGAATTACCCCTATAAAAATAGAGACCAATACCATCTTATGAACAGGCAAATAGTCTAACATTATTTCCAGTCTGTTCATACAGTCGTGAAATTCACTTTGGAATTCTAAGCCCTTTGTATTAAAAGGACGTCGTACTTTCATGTGTTATCTCCATGCTCCATCTTACTAACGTATACCAAACCAAAATATACGTCCAGTAGTTTCAATTTTGGGTTTTTAGCTTAAATATTAGCGAGAATTGACCTATTATCAAACTCAAAGCTGACAACACTAAACTATAGAACTGCTAAACTTACATTATAGGATGTTATGCCTTAATAAGACGGAGAAAGCACACGCAGGTACGATGTCCTGTTAGCTAAAATCTGTTTTAAAAAAAAACATTATTATTAATCGACAAATTCACTTTATACAATATATCATGGATGTATGCTACAATAAACGGCTTAAACATAGGTATCTATATAGATTCTTTCAAGAAAATTAATCTCTTATTGTAGAATTTAGCCAAATTATAAGCTTAATAAGATAATATAAGCTCTATAGCCTTATCATTTTGTTATACTTAATTTAATTAATTTGTGTTATATGATTTTCTAAATGTAAGACTTCATTCACAAATTACTATGTACTGAAAATAATAAACTCAATAAAATGCTTACGTAATTGAGTACATTATTATATTAATATATAATATTTAAAAAAAAATTAAAAGGATTACAATTTAATAGACGTACAAAATTCAAACTAAGGAATTTAAAGATAACTCTTATTATTAAGATATAATAATCATCAAAACTCTAGAAATAATATGAAATAAACCCAAAGTAACGAGACCTACATATAATATGTACTCTATTATCCTAGTCGTGGATACTAAGGTAAAATCTACAACAACAATAATTAATATTCAGTAATCTACGACAAAAGACCATGCGGGCTAAGAATCGGTCTATTGGCCGGCCGGTACCAAAGCTGTGCAGACAATACGACTGCCAATGGATTGCGCGCCAAGGTCGACCAGTCGAGAATGTCAATTCCACACGATCGAGCGGCGGTGAAGGTGACTTCTCTCTACCGCCATCGAGTACGATTAAAAATTCACATCAAACCCCTCTTCTACGACTTTGCTTCTTAACCCATCAACAACGAAAAAGTACACACACACACACTCACGAGTGTGCGTATCATGATATATTTATATATATAGTTTGGCCTCCGGGTAGACTCAAATAAACACGCGACCATCTATATTGGTGCCATTTGCCCGTTCATTATAATACATATATATACTCATTTTTTATTTTGCGGGATTCATTGTGATCGTACTTGATGTGACACCCAATTATTTTGTAATTTGTTTTTTTACCGCAAAGAAACTCGACACTGACACAAGTCGACCCAACTCATATTATTTGCTGTTTAAGCCTACCACCTACGCTAAGCGCACTACTCAATATATATTACTCATTAATCATTATTCATTACCATACGTCAAACACAGTTCAATGCATGGCATTTAATAAATATAAATTGTTTTATTTTTATACTGATAAACAATAGTACCCCTGTAATAAAATTGTATTAACTGCAATACTGTTCAGTACATATATATTTATTATAAAAAATGAATTTAAATAATTCATAACCAAGCATAGATTTGGATTTTTTTTATCTAAGAAAACATATAAACAAATGTACAATAAAGTTATTTAACTTCTGTGGGTGTGAAAAGTGAATGTATATTCAAGAATGGGGATTGACTGTTATCATGATTACAATACATATCCATGTACGGGTAAGTAAAAACATTATTTACCATCTCATACATCTAATCTTTTATTCAACCTTGAGTACACTTCTCTCTACTATCAAATTATTTTAATTAACACCACGTCTGTGTATCAATCAACACAAGCTCTAAATATATACAAACGGTACAGATATTTTAAAACAAACCAAAATTCTCTTAAAACAATAAAATAATAAATTTAACTTTTAATTAAAAATGTTCAACCAAAACAAAACGCATATCTATTATAGTATTGTGTATAGTACCTACTATATACGTATACTACACATGCCTTTACCTATATTATTCACATAAGCAAGTTTTATTCACCATCATTGTTCGAAAAGTTGAAAGCTTTTATTAAATAGAGGACTATATGTCTTATGAAGTGAATTACTAAAATGTTCATGGAATTGTTTTCAAAAGCTGATTAGATATTGAAACCCGAGAGAATATTATTCCCTCTTCATTTTTGGTATAACCAAAAAACAATAAACGGTACATCCGAACTTGACAATATACCTAAATCTCTCGTAACCAAGTGAATTTCAAAATCAAATATTAATTTTTAAATATTTATACATAAAGTTCCACAAGTACTAAGAAGTCGATTATTATCGAAATAATACTTATAGTTATATAGATATAAAATAGTTTTTATAATTCACTATTTAAAGTCACAACGTCTTTATAAAACCGGAAATTAAAATAAATTATATGAATATGATATATATATATATATACCTATATATCTTAGCTTAGTGATACAGAATTATATCAATAGTGCAATTCAAAAACACCACCAAAGTTTAGGAAGTATTATCTTACTACAACAATACATTTTATGGTAATACATATTTACATAATATCATACGTAGAAATCAGAATATTACCTATATATAACTATAAACAATTGTGAGGTATAATTGTAGTTGTACCCTTATATATAAAGCATTCAAAGTTCTTCCATTATTATAGTAAAACTTTACTAGGTATATCACAATAAATTGCTATTAATAATTTATTTTTTTATTAGTAAAACAGTATATTATATTATATTTATGTTATTCAATTAAATTCAATAATGTATAATAACGTAAACTATGATGGACTATGATATAAATAGCTTATAATTGTGTATAAAAAATTCAAGAAATAATATTATTCATAGTTACAAAAAGTTTCTAGTCCCCGTGATTAATGTTTTGAATTCTATAAAAAAGTAAACAACTAAAATCGTTATTTTCAATTAAATACCTAATTTTGTCAACACTTTAATATAAAATATGTCTATAAAAAAATGTACCCTTGTATTTTCAATATTTATAGAAATGCGTAAGAAAATCTTATAAAGAACTTTTTACTAATCGACAAGCTTTTTGTTATTGAAAAACAATTTTTTCAGATAAATCGATAAGAAACTAAAAAAGTGCAAAAATTTAAAATGTTCATGTAAATAGCACAAAAAGTAATTCTTATAAAATAATTAAGCACATCATTTCTAAGAAATGTTAATATAAATATTTGGTGTAGATTTCATGTGGGTATAACATATAAATAACAATAGGATAACAAAATCGAATTTTAATGAAAGATGTTATGCGTTGAAATTTACGATTATTTTGTAAGTTACAGTGAATTTTCAAATTTAAATTCTTCAAACTCGAAAATACTAACTGGCAACTAGATTTAGAATTGTAGATCAAATTTACTACATAACACCAACCACAAATTTGAAGATTGGAGCGTTTTTATTGCTCCAAAATATGATGGCAGACATAAAAAAAAATTGTTTTTAACACACACTCACATTATTATAATTTATAAAACATCTGATTGTTAGAATATTTTTATTAAAACACAACAAACACAATATTTACTTATTTATTGAAACACTATAGATTAATAATAATTCATCGTAATACAAATTTGTGAAAATAAGATTAGTTATGGGTACTAACATAACCAAAATTAACTATCCGTTCATTACAACAGTATATCCTATTTTTATCCAATTATTATACTTATTATAAGTTAAAACAATACAAATTTGTACTAATATGAGTAATATGTATATTTTATACTAATATAACTGATATACATACCTCAAATATTTCCAATTTTTGAGTAACTATATTGTGTATATTTATAGAATTTATTCGTGACGAAACTTCATAATAAGTTTTGATAAAGATATTTTTCATAAAACAATTGTAAATCGAATACACTCGAGTTGTATATTTGTACTGCATGGCATTTTTTCTTCCACAGTAAACTCGCAGTTCACGTTTTAAAAAGTTTGGAAGAAGTACGACAGGTAAGTTGCTGGGGGAAAAATATAATGAACAACATAAATCAGAATTCAAAATTAGCATAATGATTCTTAGTGTCTAGGGACAGACATTTTATTCGGTTTACCTTGGGGAGGAGGGGGTTGTAACGTACCTATTAGAAAATATTCAACAAAGTCAAGATTATGTAAATATAATTAAATAAATCCATTTTATTTAAAAATGAAAAATAGTTTCTAAAATAAGATTAAGCTGAGATATCTATATACGTAAAAGCCATATTTTATCCATTCTCTTTTATATCTACTATTTTATCCTGAAAATGGATATCCTGGGGAATGTTTTTTTTTTCATTTTGACTTTACTTATTGAAAGCGATAAATATGTCGATTGCATTCAAAGTTTAACTTTTTAAATATAAAAAGTATGAATTGATAATTGCTAATTACTATCCATAAACCTATAGTAGAATTATAAAAACCATTATACATGTAAAAAAATATCATATAATATATTTGTTTAAATATAAGCAAACTATTAGGAATATAAATATAATATTTTATATTTGTTTATAAATAGCGTATATTTACATATTTGAACTACAGTGGACTATCATTCACCATTTTCAAAACATTCTTAAGACTTTTTATAAAAAATAGGACACAAAAATACTAATATAAAAAAGAAGTGAAAACTAAGACTCATAATTTAATTTGTCCGAGTAGACTTTTAGAGTATAATTTAATACAATGCCAAAGTAATAAATAATTATACAATACGTATATAAATTATTAAGTCTCGTCTTAAGTTTAATTAATGAAGTGATATCATTTTTTCCATAAACGATAATCTTTAGTACTAAATCAAATAATATTTATATTATTGAAAAAATAGTTTTAAGAAATAAAAAATGTTATTACATTTTCTGATTTTTCTATAATGTAATTAAAAACATACATTCGCAATAAACATTTTTACGTTTTCTAGACTACATTGGATATTTAGATTGTTTTGTAAATCTCGTAATTATCTGTGTAATATAATATATGATTATTTTATAATCTATTATATGTACAATCTACAAATGTGAGTAAAATTGAACATTTTAGTGGTCATCTATAATTTTCTGTAGATATTTTCATACTCATATTCAAAATTGATATTACTCTAGTTTTTGAACACAGAAGTTTACTTTTTTTTTAAACTAATTAGAAACTTGTGTTTAAAATATAACTACAATTAATAGTTTAGTATTAGGTAAATTCAATTTTAAATAAAATGTTTAAGATTAATGAAAACCCTTTTGCTAGGATTTACCACTATGTTTGTATTTGGAGTTTCGTTAATGCAAAGTAGATACCATAAAACTATTAAATGGATTAAATAAAATACCAAATAATATAGGATACATAACGCAAACGGGGTAGAAGGTTTTGATACCTTCCTACTGAATTGTTTTTTTTTAAATCAAATTAATTTTTTTCAATATAAAATGCTACATAATATTAACCCCCGCACGCCGAAAATAAATTCTAATTGCCTCACTAAGGGTATATATACCTAGTACATATAATACAAGTCAATTTAACAATTTTATAATTGCCACTTAATGTGTATATTATCCTATGGATATACTTCCGAAGGAGACTTGAACAGTTAATAAAATGTTTGCCAAAACGCTTTAATAAGCACCTACTTACATATTAACTCCCGTTCGTTATTTATTTTGCCTTGAAAAATGCAATAAAAAACATTTATATTCAATTGAAACGATATCATCGTCATAACAATAAATTGAATATATTATTATTATTTTAACTTTTAAGGACTTAATGTTAGGCTAGGTTAGATTTCCGAGAGAGAGAACAAAAATATGCATACTTTTACCGCCTATTTAATATTTATAAACATCAACTTTCCACCTACCTATATATCTCTTGACATATCACAGAAAGATCCTATTTCTTAATGTTCCTACAAGAATAATCGCATACATGACGGTAATAAGTATGAAATATCAGTAACCTCGGAACTCAGGTACCTACTACATCTATATATAATATCGGTACACGTACACATTTCAAAAAGTTATGTGATCTTTGTATGATAAGTGATAACAAAACATGTGAAATCTAATAGCAGGTACTCGACAAAATACTTAGAAAACCACGGTACAAAGGTGTTTGATAATATTATACACTAAATCTATAAAAATAGGTTAGTTGATGATAGAACCTACATATGAAATAGTCGACCGGAGCCGTCCTCCACGTGATAGAGACATCGCAGCTGACTCCCGAGACGGGTAGTTGGTCATCGATAAGGCCTAACCACCCCGGTACCATTTTGTCAGTTCAGAAGAATGCAAACATAAAATTCGTGTACACTGACCGTTTTGCAGACCGGTACACGCAGCGTAGAATGTCTCTCTCCGTAAAAAGGAGAAACTTCTTTGCTGACGCGCGATGTCCCACTTGTCGGTTATTGACACCGGCGCGGAGCGCGTGATACTTATTATTAGTATTAATAATAATATTTAATGTGCTCGGACCACTCGGGCCGCCGGCGGCATTCGATTGATAAACAAACAGAACAAATTTAGTAATGCGAACAAATCAAAGACACCGAAAAACCCGAACGACCGAAAATTTCACCGCAACCGAACGCAAGCGCGCGGCCGCCAGTCGGTGTATTAAAAAAAAAAAAGAAACCGAACGCGGAAAACTCTTGGAATCTCGGACGACAGCGGCGACGGATAGAGGCACCAAAAACAACGAATATTTTTCAAAAATTTCGCACTGGCACGACGACGCGGTAAACCTCGCACACACCCGCACAATAACAATAAAATATATAATATATATATATATATATATATATATATCAAACACACACACACACACGCAGACGCGCACGACCGAGCACACTGCACAAACACACGCGCACACGCACACGCAAAAACAAAACCTTGCGGGGTAGGGGCGCACACAACTAAATTTTTTCTATTCTATTTTTCGATTTTTTTTTCAATTCCCTTCCTTCGTCGGAACGGAATAAATACAAATTAATAATAACGAGACGGACCGCACAGGTATACCTGTTCGGGGGATGCCACGTTACCAAACTGAATTACTGAACGCGCGAGCGCGGCGGCTCCATGGTTCGAACGGTGCGGTGCACGCACGCGAACGCACCAGCACAGGTAGTACGGGTGGTGAGAGGACGACGACTACGACGGAGAGCCGTACCTTATTTCGGTGGTAGGAGGACGAGACCTCTTCCACCGCCACCTCCTCCGGGACAGTCGAGTCCCCCACCACCCGCACACCCGTCCGGCAGAACGGTCGCGCCGGCGAACGCGTTCCGGTCAGAAACATCGCACGGCCCGGCAACGTCGCTCAACCGGTTCAGCCCGCGTTTTCTATATGACCGCGCGCGCCGCCACCGCCACTCCCACCAACACTGTAGTCGCGCGGACCGCGGCAATCTTCTACCGGCGCGCGAGAAGCGCTTACGGATTGCGCACGCACCTCTCTGCCGTCACTCGTCGACTTATCTGTACCTATATTATTATTATTATTATTATTATTATTATTATTATTATTATTATTATACGCGTTTATCTATGCCGCCGCCGTTGTAGGTCACCTCGATCGTCTGCACCAGCCGATGATATTATTCGACTACAATACTATTATTATTATATATTCGTGTCGCGATAACGATATTTTATAGTTTACCTACATTTACATACGTTGTGAACCTCTATACTCGGCGGTGACGTATTTTAGTAAACCCATAACTCGCAGAGACCGTCGCCTCTGATTGCGAATTTTTTTTTAAAATCCATTGAGGTGGCCAATTTTGTTTAGGTGTTCTTTATTTATTAATATTTTTTTCGACCATTCAAATAGTCGAAATAATAAAGTTATATTTATCACTTGTCATTAATAATATTGTTCAATAAAATTTACAATTTGTTTACACAAAGTGTGGGTGTACTTGCATTCGCGTTACAAGTCTCTCACATAATATAGGTTATAACCGCATTCCTTTTTCTTCACATAAGTAGGTACTTTTGTGTTTATTATTTTATTCGTTTATACGTTATAGTAAGATAAATTAATATGTTGATTGTTGTGGTTGTTCATCTTTGGTGATAAAAGCGGTGTGAAGCAACAATTTCGTTTCCCTATATAATATGTCTTTAATATGTTGAATAAGCCACTGCCACTGTTAGTGGTTACTTATACATGCAGTTAAATATGAATATTATATTACCTTTTGTTATGATACAATATAACATTCAGTATGTTTTTTTTTTCTAAAGGGAGGCGAATTGTTATTTTTTCGTGTCAGGGAAACCAGTACGTCTGCAGCGTGGCGACCGCCATCACCGAGGTCAAGATCGAATGGCGGTGGGCGGCGGCGTTTCCCTCCAAAACAATAATTATTAATTAAACGGTCGCGACCTTATATAGTCGCTAGTGGCTCCACAAGTTGAAATAGACATATGCATCATTTACTTGGTTTTCTTTTATTCGATTAATTTGGTACCCATAAACTATAGATATAGTACTGCTCATAGCTACTAATTAGTAAGTTAAGAGAGAATGGGGAATTTTGGCATTTTGTACAAGACAGCTAACGTCAAAATATCTTATAGTTGAATCAGTAGTAGGTAGTTAATAATAAAACCAATAGAAAGCGTTAATTTACTAACGTATTTATTTCCACGTGTTGTGTTTATTTCAGACCTCCTATCCCCGAGGGGGGGGGAGTATCGTAAATTGTCAAGGAAATATGTCTTAGAAGTAAAATTATTGTTTTAAGCTCAATTTATTGGTATCAGATAGATACCTAAAAAATCTAACTTTGTTTAATATTGTATGAAAAAATATATAACAAACATTTTCTATACATAAATTACCTTATACATTAACATTACTATATATTATTATAATAATACTCCATTATGAGCTTAAGTCATATATATTTTAATATTTATTATGCTTATTAAATTAAATTAAATTAATGCCGACGCTGCTTTTGATGTGCATACAAATCAACTACCTCATTTACAGTATCTTCATCGAGTTCTAAGGGTCCTTCTGTGCTAATTTTCATGCGGGATCGCAAAGTTTCTTGTCCCATTTTATTTTATTTTATTATCAACTGTGACGCTCAGAATAACTGATAATCGGCTGATAACTCGTTTCACATATTATTATCATATCACAATATGTAGTTTACGTAATAATATCATACATTTTTTCAGGGGAGTATTACCCCCCAGTCACCCACTGAAATAAACACTGCACGTATGGCGTACCTTAAGACTAAAACAAAAATTAAAAAAATGATAAAGCAATAATTGTATAAAAAAAAATATTGTGTATCAGTTATAATATGTTAATAAAGAGTGGTGATATGAAGAGCAAAACTTTACAGCTCACTTTTTAAATCGACCACTATAAAGTTATTTAGACCATTTATCATCGATAATCATGAGAATACCGTGAAAAAAATACAAGTATATAAATATCAGGTAAGTAAGTTTTAAAAAAGATAAGTAATAATATAGCTGATGTCTCGAATACTTGTATAGAAGTAATAAATTATAAAAATATTAATATTATATGAATCCATGCATAATTCAAAATTATAGTTACTAATAGTATACAATTAAATATTCATATACTTGATAATAAAATATGATTTTTGTTTTTTAATTCATTTAAAAATTGTAACTATTCTTAAAATATAGTTATTATTTCTATCATTTATTTTTTTGTTTTGTAACTATTTTTGTGGTTAAATTCACATTTACGTTAGGATTAGTGAATAAAAAATGTGCGTTAAGATTCCCCCCCCCCACCCTCTTTATAAAAATAATTTTTAATATAAGTATTATCATTTTCAATACAATTTTCAATATGTTCATAGATAAATTAAATTTTCCCGAAATTAATTTTAGTTGTTGTGGTCTGTGGAGCAAGACTATTTCTGAGTAATTTTCCGAATTTTCGGTTACCTTTAGTTTTCTATAATATATATATTTACATAAGTACCTATATCACCTCAATATTCCAAATTAATATTTTGCTAGAGATAACTGGCTCTCATTTCTGGTTCAACAAAGCTGATAATTTATTATTATTTTCTAATTGCTAATAAATTAATAATAACATGCATAAATATCATCGGGAGAAAAAGTCAGCATAATGTGCGTTCATATCTTTTTTTGTAAAACAGCGATATATATATTAAATCTGATAAAGAGACATAATTTTGTATTTTTTTTTTTCATTTTTCAAAACATTTTTGTTGTAGTCTGAAATTTAAACTTCTAGAACAATTGACAATTGAACAGTAATATATTATAAAGAACAAATGACAATAATAAAATTATTTTTACATGATAAAATGTTGTCGTTTGTGTACAAATTACAATTACAGAACATAAGAACAAGAACTTACTATAAGTTTTAATCATTAAATCTTATTACTGAAAAATCACAAAAATTGGTAATTTCCTAACAAAATATCAAAAAAAAAGAAAAAGTCAAAAACTTGCTTTCTCATTTTTCAGCTTATATTTTAAATTATATTGATTAATATTTAGTTTTTAGTTTTTAATTTTGTTATAATTCCTTACCTACTACAAATTTTTAATACACAAAATACTTGTACATTATTATATTAACACTAATATTTAATAACCAACATAATAAGTATGTAATAACCACATTTTTGTACGTGATCATTCTCATAATTATAAAAATTTCGGATTTTATCAAACATGATGATTCATAAAATATCACGTTTAAGAAGTTGAAATGTTGATCGTGGTTCTTTTGTTAAAAGATTGGTGAAGTAGCAATATTTTCGTTTCCCCTATCTTTTAAATTCTGAATATGCCACTACCTCTACTGTGAGTAGAGGTTATATATTATTATGTTTATTATATTACCTTTTGTTATGATATAATAACATAATACGTGAACGTAATATTTTAGTATTCCATATGTATATTTTTTCGGTTTTTTCTTTTCTAGGATGATGTAATTTGTTGTTTTTTTTATCTACACTGCCATAAACTATTTCTATAGGCCTAGTAAAGATTTAAAAATGGACTGTAAACATTTTGGGTCCAATAACTGAAAAACTGAATGCATCTAAATGCTATTGCTATATACATACGACCAGTGGCGTAGCCAAGGTGGAGAGGGGGTGTGAAGGGGCTATAGTCCCCATTGACCGTATTTTTTATATTGTTTTGAATTATATAAATTATGGAAATTGACTTACAAATTTTAATTATTTAGAATATTAAATACGTTAACGGAAAATCAACGTTAATATGTTACCAGTATTTTTGTTTTGTTGTTGTTTTTGATTTACAATAACTCAAGTCAAAAGTATTAAGCACCCCCCCCCCTATAAAAAAATCCTTTCTACACCTCTGCATATGACTGTCACATTATACGTATTAGGTTTTGAAAGTTGTGTTAACTTATATTTTATGAATACCTATATATAATATTTATTCATCTCAAGGTTCTTTGTCAATAAACGATTAGTTAGGTAACTCTAAGAATCAATTTACAATTATTTACTTACTTATATTAACTTACAACACAATTTTTATATCGCGATGTTTAAAGATGGCCAATGACCATAACTATTAAATATAACCCATTTGGGACATTTTTTGACCAAATAAAAAGAGTAATTTTCTAAATTAAAAAATTGTTTTATTACCTATGTCCTATATTAACTAACTATTTGCTAACTCTTTCCATTTAATAAATTAATTTAGATATACCCATGTGGGTTGCCTAAATTTGTGGACGTAAAATGTAATCTAATTCGATAGATTATACCTATATTGTTATTTTTCCTTTGCCTTATTAATTGTATTATCTTTTTAATCACTTCAAGTACCTATCCCTTAGGGCTTAGATAATATAAAATATATGTGTAGGGTATTATATTTTGGGCATTAATTAGATAATATATTTAAATAGTTGATACAGGTATAGTTGGTGTATACTATACCTAAATACCTATATTACCTATATACTATACTAATATTTAGGTACCTAAGATAGAAATATATAAATATAATATACTATATAATATACTTAGTATATTTAATTTAAGTAAATATTAATTACATAACTTTACAATACCTTTACTCATATATCTAAAAGTTAGATTAACTAATAGACTTCAAAATTCATTAAATCACACAAATATGCACATTATTTTGTAATAAAAAATCATCAAATATTTAATTTAAATAACTAAGATTTAAAAATTGAATACAAAATTATTCATAAGTTGTTCTTATTGTAGTCTAAAAATATCAAAATTATATATGCACAATGTTTTCTTTTTATTTATATATATAGACATTTCAAGCTCTATTAATTACAAAATATTTATTTAAACAAAAATAAGTTATTTTTTTATGATTCAAAAAATATTATTTTCCAAAAATTTTGGATAAATGTACGTACTTATAAACATATTATTACTATATTAGTATTAACTTTATTTTTGCCTTCAATGTAAAAATAATATAATGTTTCATATAAACGAATAATCATTCAAGTCAATTGTAAGCACGAATAGAAACAATAAATAATAATCTAATTAAAAAAAAATTTTCTATAAAACATTTTTTGAAATATAACCTTCCCCTAATTTAAAGGACTAATTTCGCATATGATTTATCTATTTTTAGCATATGACTTGTATGTACCATGAATATATTTACAGCATCGACACATCATTCTTTGTTAAATTGGTATTAAAATATAAGTTAACAATGACTAGTAATAATATATGAAATAATATACTTATAGAATATTTGCGATTTGTATTTGATAAAAATTAATTAACAAACCATATTATTGATAAAAAAAAAAATAATAACTATATAAATATATAATAAAATATTCTTTGAAATATAAACTGACTAATAATCTCAACTTAGAATCATATAAATGTTTTATTTTTTTAGACATCTTGCTCCAGCCATCCAGGAGTAACCTTTTGATCAATAGTATTTGCTTTTTGTATAGCTCACAGCTATATTAGCATTACAATGAAAGCAATATTAACAGATTTGAAATAAAAGGGAATAGACATCACTATTTTTACCAAATTCCAGTACAATTTATTTTTTAAATCAAAGCTGATGATTTTGACATTAAAATAAAAAAACTTATTTAACAAGCTTTAAGGTAACACAAACATATTTTTAAATCATTTTCACAAAGGTCATCATTAAGATAATAACGTTAAAGGGGCATATACAAATAGGAAATAAATATAATTTTCTTGGTTGCTTACCCCTAGACTTTTTCACAAATAAACTCTCGAAACACATATTATGTTTCTTTTGCTTAGCATATTAAAAACCACAAGATTAAAGCATTTTTACGGTAACAAAATGTGATAACAGTTAATAAAAACACACATTTTAATTATCTACTAATTTTAATACATTCATATACATAAAGTTTCACTATAATTTAAATACAACTAATACGAGTAGATTAATTTAACTCAGAAAGAAGTAATTAATATAAATATATATAATATTTTATTTTTATGATAATTTCTTTAATATTATTAAATAAACGGAAAATAAGTACCCGTGAAAAGGATTGTCATAAATATCATTATGTCACGAACGATTTAAACTGGGTGCTATAAAAAGCTGGATAAGGGTGAGAAAGAAAAAAACCTCGATAGACTATATTTGGATGGGAAAAATTCTCAGGAAAACCTCGGGAAATATAATACTTCATTTATACGGACCGTATATATTTTAGATAATAATGGCTCATAAATAACGTCCCAAGTGCAGGTCAGTACAGTTTCCAACTATATCATTATCGCTCCAGTCGGTTCGAGTGTACGACCACCACATGTAAAAAATAATATACAATTTAATTTGAATTTTATCCGAACGATAAATTATTATCGTGTACGTAGCTGATGGGTTATAAATAATAATAACAGTATAGTTGTGTAGAATTTTCGGGTTATGAACTCAACATATCTATAGTGGACATGCAGGTATGAGTATAATGAGGTATTGGTATAGGACGGCCGCTGCAAATACTATATAGATGATTAGACCTGTAAAAGTGTTTGGTAAGTTCTCACTACTTAAATAAAATTTTTATGAAATCACTTAACTTTTCAATAAAAAAAGTAACAAAGTTACTTTCACTTTACAAAAAAAAAAGAATAATATAACAATACAATAGTCGGTGCGTACTAATTGCATCCCATACCTGAACGTAATGAAAAAAACATTCTAATTAGCAATGAGATGTAGAAGATATAAATAGCGTGAAGTCTTAAAATTTACTATACCTACTACCACCAACCCTTTATGATTAAATGAGTATTTATTTTAGTTGTTTATATTTATTTCAATAGATTTTAACATTCAGTTGTATATTGGTAACTAATATTATTGAATTGCTTAAATAGGTTCACTTCTTTGTAGCTATAATAGAGTAATAATATAATTAATTTTTCTTACTTGTTTTAATATTCCCTTGCACTCAATCGCTCCTATTCAAACTACCAAATAACACAAATCACATAAAATCCAAACATAATAAAAATGTCAACATTATCGTGTTTCCAAAAATGTCGAACCGTAGAATGCACCGAATGTGGATTAGCTAATGTTCTATGTAACAGTAGACACTAAATACAAACTGTTCTCTATAGAGGCTATAACATTATATGTACCTACCTAAAATATACGCATCCCATGCACTGAAAAGTCACCCTAAAGTGTTTTTCTTCCGCCATATCATTTTCGGATATTTTATGTGACGTTGCTGCAGCAAACATTCGTAAAACAAGATCCGTTCCACCAGGAGATGAAGAATAAGTTTATATATTGATATCTAAAACCAATATGAAATACGACGAAAAAAAAACGAATACAACGCGAATCGATATTGTCGATAAGGGTTTTTCAAAACTCAGAAACAAAACGATCATATACTTATAAAGGATCTAGTCTGCTACATATTATATAGATACGAGTAAGTACCTTATAAGTTTTTCATTGATAATTATATTTATTTACACTTTACAATTTACAGCGTATTACAAACATATACATTAAACACTTCCATTTTGTAGGTACTTACGGTATGATAAATATTTATATATGTAGTGTATTTCATGTAAATGCAGGCATTAACTAGTTTAAAAATTTAAGCTAAATTAATAAGTAAATCCTTTTCAAACATTTTACTTCACTAGTTCAGTGGTCAGCAACCTTTTTGGACTCTCGGGCCACATTCACGAATTAAAAGGAGTTCGCGGGCCGGACAAAAATAAAAATTGTATATTCTTAAATTATTTAATATAAAAAATATATACTGTCTAAAACTTTAAAAATATGAAATGTATAAAAAAAATTTCGTCATTCTAAAATTTAAAGTGGACCGTATAGAATAACAAGCGCCGGCCACCGGTTGCCGACCACTGTACTAGTTGGTTAATTTTCAAATAACTCAATAACTTAACCAGTAAAGATTACCTATAACAACTTAAATTAACTATTACTAATTAATTTTAAATATAATACATTAATTAAAAACATGCTTATACATATTACTTATAAGTTATAAGTTATAACTATAGTTTTAAACTTATAATTATAATTAGTTCAGCTTCAGTTATTGAACTTGAATAAAATTGTATTAAAAGCATATAAACAAATATTCTTTGATTTAATAATTTAGTTGATATGAACGTTTAATCATCTAAACCACTACAGCAACTAGTACCTAGTGTGCAATAAAAAAATATGAATAGTATAGGGGTGGTTAGAATATAATATGTTCTATTATGTAACAAAATATGAAATCTTCTTGAAATAAGATTTCAAGAAAAAATTTCAAGAGGGGTCTGAACCCTAAAATTATTTTATTGAGTTATACCAGTATAATATTGAACACACCACGTTAATTTATATACTTCAATTAAAACAATATTCTTAAATAAAACTAGCTAAAACAATGAAATGTAGTACAAACATTAAAGTGGCAAATCTGGGAAATACTAACAGGGAATGAAATACATTTTAGAAAGTTACCATTGCAGATGAGCCCTAGAACTTGTTTTATAAATATTTAACATTGGTCAACTCTCTTAGTATACTTACTTTATTAAATTATACCTAGCATTTATTTTAAACAAAAATATTCTACAGTTTTAAATGTTTCAATTATTTATAAGAATTACAATAATACGGAAAAATCAAGAATAGAAACTTCTCCCTATTCTATCCTTACGACCTTATGAACGTATGGCTATAAAATGTACAACCGCGATTAAGGTATCAAAATATTCCTATATATTTATTTACATAAAATAGTTTGATCATTTTATCGCAGAGTAACATAATCTCTCAAAAATTATCCATTTCAAATAATATATGTTAATTATGTATTATTATATTAAATTAAATAATACTTAAGTAAAATATTTATTTGCGTTCATTGTAATAAATATACTTAAAAGTTAATATATAGTTATATAAGATGATTCACCAGCATACTTAGTATTTCTTACACTTCTGTTATTCTTTAATGTACATAATACATTTGTGTAATAATTATAATTATTACTACTATACTAACTCTTCAAGCACTTGCTATTCATAACTAAAATGTTTGATAATTCATTAGTTGATGATAAATGATTAACAAAACCAAAAAGTATTTTTTTTTTTTTTTAATATAAAAATAAACAAAAACCGTCATACTAATACTTAATAGTAGTATAAATTACTTAAGTAGAAATTTCAAAAAACAAATCATGAAATGTACTTATTAATTGGTATAAACTGAGTAGCTGACATATTATATCATCTCCGCTCATAATCGGTTTTTGTGTACAGTGATATATCATTGAGTTCAAATTTAATACATTCATAACCTATAGTAACTTATATTCGGCGTACTGTCTATGGACTACGACTACAGTATAGGAGAACGTTACCCACTTTTGAATTATAATTTATTTTAAGTTTCCTACCTGAAATAATCAAACAATAATATTGGTTGCGTACAAATTTATCTTTTTCGGAATATTAAATATTATATAATTTTCTATTAATACCATTTCAATTGATATATAATAACAAAAAAATAATAATACCTTATAATTTATATATCTTAAAATAATTTATAATTACCATCTACCATTTTTCAAAAATATGCATCAGATATGCAAATTTTTAATAAATTCTGGACCCTATATATAATTAATAATGATACGAAACTTAAAATATAATTCGTTGAAAACTATATAGTCAAACATGACTTCCGAAAATCTACAGGAAATAACAAAAAAAAAAAAACTGTTCCAATGACTGAGCGGGCGTCACCGGAACAGGAACTTTTATACACCTGCCCTTTTGGTCAACCATTCTTCCCTATCAAATTATACTCGAAGCGAACTATATAGAAATATAATATGTATTTAATTATTAATACCTATGCACATATTTCGATTACTCTTGTTTTTACAATTTACATACAACCTTAATTTTAAGTTTTACTTAGTAAGACTGTTATGTAATAATCTTATGAAGATAAAATATTGAATTAAAATTGATATCACAAATTTATCTAGAACAAAGTTTAAATAAAAAATTCAAAAAGAATTAATTTTTTTTTGTAATTTTAAGTTTAAATAAAATAATTTCTGAACTTAATATAATTATAATTTTAGTAAACAATATCAAAAATCACATGTGGTAATAATAAGGCTATAGGATCATCAATTCTATTGAATAACAACGAACTATATATTACTTCTATAAAATAATAATATTAATATTTTTACTTGTATAATATAGCTATATTAATGTCATTGTTAAAACTAGTTAAATAGTTAAATCCACTAAATAATATTATAAACGATTTTAAAAATATTTTTACGTTTATTTACCCAAATTTACTAATATTTTTTGTTTGTTTTTGTCCACTTCAATAACAATAGACGCGATTAAATATATTTATATAGCAAAATAAATAAAAATATTGTTGTATTTACTAACTTTATATTATTGTTTTAGATTCTAAGCGGAACGATGAATGTATTGATTTTAGAATGATGTATGTTTTATTTTTTATTATTATTTTTTTTATGTTTGTCATTATCTTCTAGCAGTGGCGTAGCCAGGGGGAGAGCTGAGGGCGCTGCTGTAGCACCCCCCCCCCTCGCCAAAATATCAAGAAAATTAAAAAATAATTTTAATTTTTAATGGTCTATGAATATCGTTACAAAAATCTTAAATTTATTTTACAAAAATTAATCAGCCCTCCCCGAAAAAAAATCCAGGCTATGCCACTGTCTTTTAGTGCAGTATATCTCCGATTTTAAAAAATGGAGGGTGTAGTTTCTAGTAAAAAATTGTATCTAGTTGATAGTTTGATAAATTGGCAAGTCAAAAATAAAAAATTATTTACTAGGTCAATTCTCAAAAATTTTAAAAAAAAATTCCCACACTAGTTGTTCTTATATGTGTATAAACATATTAAAAATACATAGCCTTAAATTTTTATATGCATTTGAAGTTAAAGTTTTTACGAAATTTGTCAAAATCGTAAAAAAATTAAACAATTTTGTAATAAAAAATTCATAAAAACTTTTCCTTTTATATTTAAGTTTTTAAAACGTAATACAAGTTTCCTCGTAAGTACAGTTAATATAGAAACTATAAAATCTAAAATATATATAAAAAGGCAATTATTTTGTATACATATTTTAAGTTCAAATTTGGACAAAATTACTTACTTAAACAATAAATATAACAATATTAATTATTTTGTTATTATTTAAAAACATTATTCCTAAAAACTTAAAACTTATACGTAAATATAGATAAACGATATAGATAATATACACAATGACATTTTTGAATTTCAAGATATTGTCATCTATTTATAAAATGAATCTATTTTTTTTACTGTTTTATGATATTTGCAGAAAGATGTTATACAATTTTGAGTTATTTATATTGAAATAATATCATATACCTAAATATATAATATTATAATACGTAATTAAATACTAATAATATAATAAATATAATACTTTCTGAAAAAATTATATCAACCTACTGTAATACTAAATTTTAAATAAATAATTTTAATAACTATAATATAGCCCTTGGCGGCGATAGAACTATCCAAGGGGGTTCAATGGTGGTTGCAAACTCGATTAGGGGGCATTATAAAAGTGGGGGGGTAACTGTTACTATGTGAATTTTTGAATCTGAATTTTCATTCAGCAGTCACATTGTCATAATATTGTACAACTCATTATACGTTGTAAATAGTTATAGTATATTTTTAAAATAATTATTATCACAGATTGCTATCAACGCATATCGCATCGAATGTGGATTTCGAAGAGACATTAGACGCATTCATCTCACTACGATAATAACGATTTTATTTATAATTTATATACTTATATTATAAATATACAATAAATTAATTTATCATTTCATACATAAAATCGGTGTACTTTTTTAAATGTTTAGGAACTACTGTAACTGAAATAACGTTGCATTGCAGACAAAAAAAAGGTTATTTTAAAAAATGAATCAAGGGAGGTGATGTAAGAATATCAAAAGGGGCGTTGTAAAACAGTCTGGGAAAAACCTAAGCTACTAGTCTATCAAAAAACATATCACGAAATATACTAAGATATAGGCTAACAGATCGTCTCTGCTCATAATAGTTTTTCATAAACATGAATATATCATCGGATTCAAATTTAACACACCCATAATAGTAACCCACTCGATACCTTATTATTTATAGAAAAACGGTACCTATTTGCTGTATCTTTTTTTCTATTTAAATACAAGTTATTAAGTACATAATTATGTTACTGTATGAAATAACATTTTATTTTTCTAATTATACGTATATAATTTAAAAAAAATATAGTTTAAAATAATAAAGAATTTAATATATATTATGATAAACAATTTTAAATTGTACTTATACAAACAACATCAATCATTATTCATTATTCATTATTATCATACACACACATATATATATTGAATTTAATTTAGATACACACTTATACAAGCACTCATTAATAAAACATACACAATTATATAAGTACTTACATTTATCAAACCATTAATATTTAATATAGTATGCCAAATTTCCAACACGAATCTGTTTTCTTATTTATTTTTATTTTTAAAATTGAATATTGTTAAAAATTAAAAATTAATAAAACCAGATTAAAATCAACAAAACAAATATTTCTTATAATTTATTTACAAAAAATAAAAATATTATCTTCTAAGAGAGGTTATAATTTTAAGAGCTAATAATAAAATATCATAATTTACATATACATATATTACCTATACTATTATAAATGGTATATTATAATAATTATACTTATATTATGATATCAACAACGTTTATATTAGTGCTCTAACACTTAATAGGTATTAGTTAATAGTAATTAGCTTGAGACTAAAAATAGGTCATGATTTTTTTATTAATGGTTTAATATTTGCTTTATTATAATTCTTTAAAAACATTAATATGTCTTTTTCGTAAGAATTATATAATATAAATTATTATTATGTGCTCTGTACAAATTTAAACGTTCGTGTGTTACCTTATGAGTACCTACTAACTTATGATTAAGAAACGATTTTAAAATCTATTTGATAACATTATGTTGAATATAATTTTAATAGTTAAATTTTAATTTTAAGTCCAAGTACCAAAAATTATTAATTCATAATATTAAGATTAACTTAAAATAATATCATCGTGAAATTACATTGTTTTTAACGTTTTAAGAAAAAAATTATTGGTTGAGGTTTTCAAGCTAAACCTATAATAGATACTATTTAAAATATGTAATACTTTAATATCCAATAGGATTGTAATACCGACTTATATTACTTATTTAAGTCATACAATTCAAAACTATACAAATACATATGTATATAATATATAATATTATATTATTGTTTATATATATACAAACAATTATACATTTATTTATAGTTATATTTCGTACAATTAATATTTAGCTAATGGAAACCAACCAACATAGCAAAACAAATATTAACGTCCATTTAGAATCTAAATCACATGCAAATATATTATAACATATATTATGTAGATCCCAGCCACTGTGATCTATAGATTATAGAAGTCAATGGACGAACCGAAGAGGTCGAACAACTTTTGCACTCGTCTAACAACTCTCTCATAAACAATTCCTTCATATAACAGAACATAAAAAAATTGATAGCTATAAATGCACACAACCAGTAGTTAAACAAATGGCTAAAAATTTCAACCCTATTAAACTAATTCAAAAGAACCTCTTATCCTTGGCTCTTGCCTGAGAACATTTTAAGAAAACAGGAGACTTCCATTAACCACCTTAGAATATAATACACACATATCACACACCAACACCTTATGAAGAGAGAACAACTCCCCCTCCCCCCTAACTTATATATTTCAGCTGCGGAAACTCACTCACTGCGGAACACGTTATCTTTGAATTCAGGATGTACCGAAAGGAAAAAATAGAATCAATTATACCATGTCATAATATATCAGAATCGCTCAATTCAGACCCTTGTAATATCCGATAAATATTCTTATTAAGACCAAACTTTCTCAAAAATATAAGTTCAATTATATTGCCCGGTAGTCTTTGACTGCGTAAACATAATTATTTATGTAAATTGTGTAAATATTTATATATATATATATATACCTATGTCCCAATTATTTCTGATTTTTATATTATCTTTAAATAAGACATAGTTATTAATTATTTATTAATTTTATTATTCATTAATCATTTTATATTTAATGTATCTGTTGCCGTCGGGTTTTAGTGGACTGTATAAATTTTTTTTATTAATATATTAAGTTTACACCTTTTTATATAACTTAATAATTTATTTATTTTGCGGAGACGGACACGATGACACGTATATGCACATGGCACACGGTTAAACATACACTAAAATAAGTTATATAATAATTGAAGGTCTATCAAACCAATATCTGAGAGAATAAGATAATATAGCAATACAGATAAAAGTAATAATAATAATAATAATAATTACATCAATGATATATAATACACGCGTCAACAGTATCCTTTATTTGATTGCAGTGTTTTTAACATTTTTACTACATAATATTCACGCAAAATATTAATGCATTTCACGTCTTTTAAACCTGATAAAAATCAAATTTTTTAAATTTTAGGAATATCCAAATCGGTGATTCATAATTCTCCATTACACGATTCCGCAAAAAATTAATTTGAGACGTTGCCGATTGTATTATAAACATTATTTTAAACATAAAAATGGTTGATATTAATATTACATATAAGTCGTATTATAACATTATTTTGTTATTTTCCCAAATACTAGCTTATCTGAATAGTCACAGTGTAATACATATTATATGTTATAAAAAAAGTAGTTTTCGACTCTTAAAAGGTATACACAGTCATCTGGCTGACACTCTTAATAAAACAGAAAAACAAGTACTCAGAAAAAATTTTAAGCGACGAGCAGAGGAATTATTTTCTAGTAAACCTATTTTTGCTTCAATAATAGAATATAAATATTTAATATTTATGCATAAAAACCAAACTACAATATTATTTACGACAGAATCGAAATACATTTTTCATTAAATTTAATTTTTTATAATAATTTGTTTTATTTAATATTATTACTATAATTATTTTTTCTCATAACTGGCAACGTCGCAACAATTTTTATGCGGAATCGTGTTAAATTTGGGTTAAGTAAAAAAAATCTGTTGTATTATAAAAATGTGTAGAATCGTGTGCCGCCTATCCAAATATACCATATAAGAAATATCTATATTGGAGACTTATTCGTATTATGTTCACCTATGAAGGATTATTATATTCTAATTTACAACAAAACCAACATAAATCTGCAGATTAAAAGTATCTTTTACGTACATGTAAGTTCACTGTTTAAATTAAAAACTATTATGTTGATAAGTATAATTGATTATAATATTTAGAATACAAATTCAGCCATGTGCTTACGCAAGATAATATTTTTATTTCTTAAGTGTTTTTTAATTAATGACTAACCAACAAAGAAATAATTGACTACGTATTTTGTACAAAATATACCTATAGTACAGTAATATTTATACAGTAAAGGTAGACACTACATTTATCTTGATTAACTTAAAATTAACTTATTTAAATACTATAGTTATAGCTAATAAATTTACGACCATACTTAAATATAAAAACACACTGAGATATTATAATGTATCGAAAACTTAAAGGGTAGGTTCCTCCTACTTTACTTACTAAATAATTTTTTTATGTAATTATTTAATGTGTAAAATATAACTATGTTTCTATAGTCTATGTATTATTAATTATTAATTTAATAAAACGTTTCTTTTATCAACTTTTACAAAAATTTTAGTAAATAGTTTTTTTTATCCTATTTGTATACCTACTATAGGTAGACTGTAAAAATGTCAGTTGGAAGAAAACAAATTCCACTGTCTGGCGTCAACAAGGTCGCATTCCTTGTCTAGACTCTTGTATAAAATATCAACTACTATTTATCTGCTCATATCCACAGAGAGTACAATTCAGATAATAATAACTAGCCTCTAAACCCTAATTTTTTAAAATACACCACAATTCAATTATCATAGTACTTAATGAAAGTAATAAACATCGTTTTTTTTTAAATAAATACAAGTAGGAATTAATGTTGTAAACTAAGTTTCCATACTAGCTATTCAACTGAAATTTAAAAATATATAAAAAACCATGACAATAACAGTAATAACATAAAATAATAATTATACACCCAATAATATGGTTGTTTAGTTGTTGTTTACAAAGCTATATTTTTAAAATCTATACAGACTCCATTTGGTGTTTATAATTTTTTTGATTTTAAAAGGAGCGATGAATATGCAAGTTTTACAATAAATGATACAAATTTCTTTTATACTATTTATTTATTATTATATTATTTTTTTGTGTTTAAAGACATTTTTTATAGTAGAACTTTGATCTTTAACTTCGAAGGTGGATTCTGATAATAAATTCGATCTAGTTAACATTTTGGTAATTCAGAAAAAAAAATGCACAGTACTTTCCAAACTAATCTAGAAAAACAAATTAAAGTTTAATTTAATGTCCATAATTATTGTATACAATATTTACAATTGTATAATAATCGTTATTGAGCGGAAATGATTCTCCAGCTGCCAATATTCCTAAAAATATTTCCTACCAAAAAATATATTTTAGTTGAAAATCTCAACATTTTTACTGTTCCCAAAAACGATGACAGACATAAAACAAAATTAATTTTAAAAGAGGTAGGCAAGTGGTTATCGTTCTGCTGTACAATAAGCATCGTCGAGTAGGACACTATTATGGGTGTGTTCAATTTTAATCCAATAATATACGCCATTGTATATAAAAAACGATTCTGAGCGGAAACGTTCTGTCAGCCTACATTACCAAATATACTTCATAATATATTGATATGATTTTTTTTATATAATAGCTAATAAAGTCATTTATTTTACTTTATTACTGTAGGTAAGTTGATATAATTTTTTCAGAAAAAATTGCATTCATTATATTATTTTTATTTAATTATTATAATGATATAATATATTTGTACCATACTATATCAACTTATATAACTCAAAATGTAATAACATATTTTTATAAAACAGTAAAAAAAGATTCATAGTTTAAATAAATAATAATATAATATATCTACATAATAATTTTAAATTCTCATAAACAATGCTTTTAAATTATAACATAATAATTAACATCGTTATATTTATTGTTTAAATAAGTAATTTCATCAAAACTCAAATGTCAAATGCAAAAAATATTGTGCGTACATATTTTTAATATTTATAAACAGATTTAAGAACAGCTTATATGGGTTCAGAATATATATAAATAGGCGCAATTAAGGGGGCTCTTAGGAGGTGTATTAGCACCACAAATTTTAAAATTAACACCCTCAAATATTTTTTTATAATATCGCATGCAGTAGCGATTCAACACTATACCCAGGAAATTAAACACCCTCAGTTTTTTTTATTGAAATTGCCCATATGTGGATTCTTGTATTATAATATTTCCAAGAACTTTAAAAACACAAATATTTTCTATCAACATTTATAAAAAAAAAATTAAAAATTTAACATGCTTATTGCTTATATAAATAGCTCAAAATGAGTTAAAATATTTATAAAATGTTATTATGCAATGAAAATGATAATATAATAAACATTTTGTATAAATTACAAATATTATTTTTTATGAATTACAACAAAAAAATAAAAATTGTTTGTACCATTATTATACGGATGAATGTCCAATATTGTAAAAATTTGAACTTCAATTGCTCATAAAAATTTTATTTGATTTTCCGGTAGAATTTTCTATGTTTATATACATAGATTGAAAAGCTTATAAAGAACCTTGTATTTGATTTTCAAATATTAGATAAATACAGAAAATTCTTTATGTAAATTAAATTGGATTGTAATTAGATTTATAGAAAACTTCCTGTTTTTCCTTAATTTTTTTGTTAGCTTTTCCCGAATGTAAAAATAAGTACTGATATTTTTAATTTTGACTTCTCTATAGTATAAAGTTTGTACTACAAATTAGATCCAATTTTCTATTCAAAACTACCCTCAAAGTTCAAAGCATTTTTATCGACAACTTATCCTGTATCGTACACAAAAAAATACATAATAAAATCAATACATTTATTGCTCTGTTCAGAATCTAAAAGCTGACGTATTTCCATGGTTAATATTCTTACCTTCAAATTGTATAAAGATCAAATTCACTTAATATTAAAAATTACAGAGTAAAATAGATTATTCTTAACGTAAAATTTAAAATGTTATACGTTAGTATAAAATGAAGATCACGCATACAAATATCTACACCTAATGATATTACTCAACGTAAGCCATGTGTACGTAAGCAACCTCTATAAACCAAATTAATTATTATCTAACTAAATATAAAACTCCTGAGGATAAATTTTATAAACAATTGAGCTATTCACTCACCAATGATAATAATAAGATATAAAAGTACGAACATTATTTAAAAAATATATTTTAAAATTATATCTTCAATTAAATATCGAAATCCTTCTTTCTTAGTATTTTTTATTCAAATTAAACCAGAATAATAATAATTTTAAACAATCAAACTTTTTTTTGTTTTATATATATATACAACAAAATTTATCTGAATTTGCAACACACCAAAAATCAAAAGGATATATATATATAGACTATTTGAGAATTAAGCCTAGTTAAATTTAGTACATATGGTAACCCACATATTATATGCAAATATAGTCATAAAAAAAAAATTGAATATTAAATACTTTTATAACATTATGAATAAATTAAATTTATAAAACCATATAAACTATAAATAATGAATTTATAATTATAATTAATCCTGTTAATTATTAATGTTTTTTTTAAATAAAAGCAAAATTATTTTTACTAAGAAACAATATAATATTACCTATTTTTAATTATTAGGTAGATATTCAAAAAATTATATCATAAATTCATAACTATTGTCATTATAAATAACCAACATTAAAATAATAATTCATTGATATAAATTTTATTTTCGTGTTATTACAACTTTTTACTAATCTATATATTATTAGTCTAATACGAATATTATTGTATGTAATTAAAATGCATAAGCTTTTGTTATTGTTAGTCATACGTGTTACTATTAGAAATAAAAAAGTAAACAAAAATATAATATGTACAAATAAAAATAAATAATTTATGCTTAAAATATACTCTTTTTAATAAAATTATACTAAAAAACGGCTATTAAGAAAAAGTAGAAAAATGCACATTATTCGTTAATAATACCATTGATTATGAATACTAATATTTATTCATAGAAACCCTACATTAATACACAATAAAAGACATTTTAAAAAACTACCATTATGGTATAAACATATTATGTAATAGTGTTATTATAATTTGTTACTTGTACCTACAAAAAAAAGAAACAAAAGAATATTAATATATAAACTGTATAAGTATTAGCACCTATTATATTTATTTAGTTAAGTTATGTACAGTTTTTATAACTATTATATTACTAATTTTATGTTTTTGTAAAATTCGTGATAAAATAGGTAGACGCGCTTGTCTAAAAAACAATATACTATGTAGCTCAAAATACTACAAAAAACCAATATGTAACAATAACTAAATATAAATGTATAAACTATATATTTTCTTTTTTGTTAGTTATTTAGTGACATTAGTATAGTATGCATTAAAAATGAATAAATAAATAAAATTAGAAATAATGAAAAAATGTACAATAATATACAAATTCGTCAAATTTACTAAATAAATATAATAGGTACTTTTATACAGTTTCACGTATCATAATAAATTATTTTGTTCTTTTATTCGTATTATTAATAAATTACAATAAAATTACTAAATAATATTTTTAGTCTTTAAGTAGCCTAATTGTTGTTCATGTTGTTGGTATGTCTGTAATAAGCCTGAAAAATTGGTCATTTGGAAAAATAATAAGTAATTCGCAAACGGGCTACCACCTTTTGCAAAAATACTAATTTTCCATATGGCTTACGACATATATAAAAGTTGTTGCCTGTTAACATTATCGTAAGCCTAGGTACTTAAAATCTACAAATAGGTACTATATTTCAGCCTCTATTTTCCTAAAAATTCTTACTACACATTTTTTCATGTTTAATGAAAATGACATATAAATTATATGATACAGAAACATGGAAGAAAAGCCTCCACGCCACTCCTTTACATCACTTCCATATCATTAAAATTTAAAATGTTTAATAAAATATCAATAATTTTTTTTTAATCAAATTTTACATTATTGTTTGATAACAACCAATCTATTTTTATTTTAAAAAGTAGGAAAATATACTTATGAAATCTAAATCTAAAAAACGATAGACACTATTAACAAATACTTTATTCGTATGTGAAATATATTAATTAAAATTTAATTGATATACTTGATTCCTCATATAAGTTGTCTTGCTTGACTCGCTTCCTTAAAAACAACTTAATATAATCATACCTAAAAAAAAGGACTTATTTATTGATACACACTTCTAATTTTAGATTACACGCTTGTCTTGATGTGAGGGTTCGCTAAAAAAATAGACTGCCATATTTATTCAAATCTTGATCGTACTTGTTATATGTACCAATAATTTGAAAAATTAAAAATTACTATATATATTATCGTAACCCCAGTCTTTTTGTTTTTGTCATCTTACTGTACTGTTTAAGAGATTTTCTATATAATATCTATAGAGTACATTTTCTTGTGCAGTTCCTGTAATATCTTTACTTTGCATTCTGCATCTTTTATGGATCTTGATTTAATACATGGCTACATCTTGACAATTTATGTTAAACACTCAAACCCGTGTGATTTATAGATTTTCGTTATTCAAATTTTCTCATCTTTAGTCATTAACTTATTTTTTCTTTGCCCAGTCAAACTTATTGATGTCACGTGTTAAAGGACTTGCAAGGATGATATGTATTACCAATTTAGAACCATCTTCTTCTTCTATATTAGTTATAACAAGAGAACGGATTTTAAAGGCATTTGATTTTTTTTTCTGTTACTCTAAAACGTAGCTATATCAGCTACCTGTATATTCGATTTATACTATTGAAAAGCAAATGTACGACATTATATTTGGCTTTTTTTTTGTATTTCAATGCTTTTCGAGTTTTTAAGCAGGTATCTACCTACCTTATTTGCTTTTAAGTAACATTTAGTAACATTTTTTTCAAAGTGTGTTCCAAATAAACGTATTTGAATGGTTATTTTTATATTACGAGTACCTATATGGCTATATATAATGTGTTCCAAGGCCCTTAATCAATTTTATCTCGTTGTGTTTAATTTATCGTTCTATCGATAAATCGGTAAGTCGGTATATCTGCCTATTCGGTCATTTTTTGACATTCTTTCAACTTATGCCAATCATTTATTTTTATAAATTATCTTAAACAGAATAAATTTAATTTACAGATTAGTTGTAGAAGAAGAAAAATAGTAGGCTTGTGAATAGAAAACTATTTTATTAAATACATTTTTTTTAATTATTTAATAAGTTAATATTAGGTAAAATTTAATGCTTTTTTAGAAGATTTGGAAAGCTTTATTGCTTTATTTTAAGTGCTCTTCTTTAGTTTTTTATTATTTCAAAATCTGTTCTCCAATCGTAACGCTATATTTACCTACTGACTTACTTATTTTAAGTTTTGACATTTATCCGTCACTTATTGTTTTTATTATAATATTTCTAATCTTAATTTATTTATAATTGTAACGATTGAATTATCAGTTCGTACTTTTTATAATCTATTTATATCAACCTTGCTCACAGCCCCCTAATACGTCACTGATTTTAGATATTACAATCGCCAAATCGTCCACATCTATATACAGTATACACTATACACAATACACATTATCAGTGGCGGATTTAAGAGCTTAAATAAAGTCGATAAATCCATAAAAGGGGCCTTGTACAAAATTATCAGTAACAAACTTACAAAATCGCTCGCTTCGATCGCGAGATATACTTAATGAATAACCAATATTCATTTAATAGTAACAAATCTGTTCATTAAGAAAAAAAATTGAATTAATAATAAGTACATACAATTAAATTAAAAATTATAGTTGAGAACTTCTACGAGCTTTAGCCTTGGAAAACTTGTTGATAAAATTGTTTATATCAATGTATTATACTGCTTCATATTCCATTTAAATTAAGACTAAATTGGTTGTTTTATCTTGAATTATAGTTGAACGAAGATAATTTTTTAATCTTTTTAGTACACTCTAGCTGTTTCAGCTCTCACACTTCCAATAGGTAATGTTAAAAATATTTTATTTTAAAGTTTCCATTAGGGGCAATTAAACATCAGACAATAAATGTTTAATAATGAATGTCAAATAACTTAATATATTATCTGGTGCTTTCTGATTCTTTTGAATTTAGAAAATTAGTACACAGTAGGGTTAATTAAATATATTTTAATTATTATAAATAATTTAATTTGATCAATGATAATGAGTAGAATATAAAATAGCTTGGATTTATGTATATAAGTTATTACTTTATTAGTTCAATCTTTTCTACTTTTGAAGAATTCCAATATATTTAAATTATTTTATTATTAAAACAATAGAAGAGGCCCTATCGGCATTAGCTGACTAAATAACTGTTAAATCCGCCACTGTACATTATGATTAACACTGTTATCTATAAATATAAGATTGATAATTTGTATAATATATTATATGGAAAAACGTTGGAACTACGAGTAGGCCCCTTCCTGTGGTAGTATATTTATCCATTTGCTATTTATCAAACAAATATAACCAAATAAAACTTTTCAATAGTGCAAAAATTATTAAAGATATACATCATTTATAATGAAGAACTAAGAAGTCTGATGTTATTTTTTGAATAATAGTAAGTAATGGCTAATTGTATCATACATTTGAGACTATAAATCAATAAAAGATCACAGTAACTTTCTTAAATGTAACACTTGTCATATTCACAGTAATTTACAGAATACAAAATTGATTCCAAGAATATAAAAAAGGAAAAATAACTAACCTAAGAAATGTTAAATGTAGACATTTAACGTTTTATTTGTGCTACAATACAGAAATAAATAATTAAGGGTAGTTATGAATAGTGATTACACTATTAAGATTTTGAACATTAAACATATTAAATATATATATGGGTATATATTTATTTAATTCAATTCAATTTTTCAATTATAATTCGACAATGTCAAGAGTTACATCTGGCACAAACATTAAACTGAGGTAAGTACTTACTAAATTGCCTTAACTATTAGTCATTATATAATAAATTTTAATTTTAAACAATAATTAATTGACAGTTACGGAAAAGATTTTTTATAACAGATGATTTGATATATGATAAATATAAAATTGTCAATTGATAATATATTGCAACACCAATATCAGCAAATGAATAAAAGGAAAATTAATGATTAAATGTAAAAACATCTTGCAGAAGTCAGCAAGCAATAATATTACTCATAGAGTAAACACATGTTATCAGCAAAATTTTTTGAAAAATATATTTCAACTGGAAAACATAGGTACTTAATTTGTATTATTTTATTATAAATATATATGTATAAAAATATTTTTTATCAATTATTTTTAGCATGATTATTTTATAATCTTGGTGTTCTGCAACATGAACAGTTCAGATTGTAAAACAATAATTTAAAAAACACTTAGAAAACTAATAGAAGTATTAACAATACATTTAACTTATCAAATAGATTAAAAAATCAGATTGACGAAATATAAAATGTATACACAAAAAACAAGTATACAAATTTTAGGCAAAGATAATTGATCAGTTTTAATTATATTGATTAATTGAATTTAGTTTAGCGCGAGATTTTTTTTCATCGCTTGAATCACTAGTATCAAACCCAGAGTCTTCAAAATATGCTTTAGTACAAACTGATTGAGCACGTCTTGATATTACACAGTCTATAAGTTTTCCAAAAAAGTCTGGAAATCCATCATAACCTATGGAAACAATACCATTAATTTTTTATTCAAATTTTAATAAATATGAATATTTACCAGGATATGCATTAATATCAATAATTGCATGCCGATTGGTATCATTTTCAACAACAACATCAACACCATATAGGGACATGTTAAGATAACTGCCAAGAATTTTGACAATAGAATGCAATTTGATTGGATCTATGGAAGATCCTTTGGCACTTTCAGAAGGGTCAAGTACACTAAGTTCGCTACTTGAATCTGATTTAGACACAGAGTGACTATCAAAAGTAATTGTATCTCGGTCATCTGGAAATTAATAAATCATTTAAGCCAAAATAAGAGACTGGTTTTGAACAAATACTCTACCATTTGAAGCATAAAAATTTTTCAATGATGGTCTCTCAACCATTTGATAATGATCTCCAACCACATACAATTTGTACAAAATTGCATTGTGATTAATGAATGATTGAGCGACACATGGGGGCTTACAATCAGCTACACCTCGTTCATTAAAAATTACAGACATCTAAAAAATAAGTTATACATCTCTATAATATAATCATAAATGTGTACAAGATTACTATTCCTATGTTTTATTTTATAGCTTACCTGATGACAGTAAGTTGTTCCTTGAGCTACAAACGGCTTACAAACTAAAATAAATCAATGTATTAATCTAAATTATTCAGACAATAATAACTAATAAACTTACTGAATGGAAACGTGACTCCAGCATTTTTTAGTTTTTTAATATTCTCCTTCACATTGGTTGACAGAATTTCCACAAATGTTGGTGTAAAAACATCTAACATATATAATAGACAAATATAATTAAAATTTAATAAAAAAAAGTTTACTAAGTACTAAAATATATTTAAATATTTATACTGTTTTAAAATTGTTTAACCTAAAATAAATTGTTGAATTGGGCCTTGACTGGGAAACATTAGGTATTAATTATGATGATTATTAATGTCGCCAAGTCAAATGTAATAATATAGTTGATACAGATAACATTTCAGTAATCAACTCAATTCATTAAATATTTTATTATTAAGTGTCATAACTGTAATAATACTATATGATTTTATCATGAAAAAGTGATATACATGAAAACTTAAACAGTTAAACAGAAAATAATCACTTAAATTAATTAAGGATTTTAAGATAAAGATGTTCAATAGAACTATAGATAATTGTAATGTGATTGTCAAAAATAAAAGATTTGCATATAAACATAAAAGCATAATGGCAATTAGCCAAATGGTTTTGGCAAAATTTTAAATCACCACTAATAAATCTGCATATGAGACACTGGCTCGAAATATAATAACAGTAAATTGACAATTGTACAATTGCCAAGATGAAATAAAAATAAAAATGAATTAAATCATCTATGTTCAATTGGACTATCCGTTATTGCAGAATTCATACTTTAATTTCCATGCAACATACAATAAACAGTACAAGATTTTTTATTTCATATAAGTTAACTTAAATAAAAATAAATAAATTAGTATTTTGTTTATGTAATGTATTTTACTAAATCGAACAAGGGCTAAAAAGTTAAGGGACATTAAATCACCCTTTACCCAATGCAATCAGTATTATAACACAATGTCAACTATGTCCTACACAAACATATGCTCAAGTGGCAAATGTAATTGTAATGGGAAATAATGAATGTGAAGAACACTTCAGTATAAAGCTATTTCCCAAGCAAAACAAATAATAAGTAGCATGAAACCTTCTATGATTATATATAAATATAACTATACTTTTAAATTGTATAAGTACCACTTTAGCTGTATAAAGTGCATACTTAAATACACCATGAGACAAACCTCTTAAAATGCCATTACTACTTATACTCTTTAAATTTTTTTACAATACCATATAAGCCCCAGGTCAAGGTCCTATTTAGTGTGAGAGAACCAAAATAATTTAGACAACTTAAAATACCTAGTTACAATAATAATTGTATATTGGTGTACCAATATTGTTCAAGGTGGTGTTCAACACGACATTATACGTTTTGTAGCGATCGAGCAGGGTACGAACACTATCTAATGGATCAATGATTAATACTTTTGGATGATCCTTAATATACTGTTCAATTCTATCTATGATTCGAATTGCCTAAAAATGAAATAAAATTATTTATAAAATATAAGAAGTATAACTTAAATATAGACATACCTTTTCATCATTTCTGGCAATTATTTCAGTTAGTTTATGTAAAATTACAGCAAATGGCCCTTGATCTTCTAACGATTTTTCAAGATCCAACTTTAAAACAAATAATGTACTCTATCATTAAAATTTTAATACAATATTTGATGTTTTAAATAGTTATTATTAGAAAATTAAATAAATAATAAAATATGACATTATTATTACTATCAACATTGATATTAGATAATTCTCCACTAAGGAAGAAGTTTTTTTACTCCAAACATAACACAAATTAGGATAATATAAATCAAAATCAATTATTTAGAACCTAAGTGAATCATATAACATTTAACTATAAATTAATTTAATTAAGTTTTAACATCTCAAAAAATAAAGGCCTTTATTAATTTCAGTACTATAAGGACTCGAGCAACAAAATGCACTAAAATATGGAATTATAGAAAATAATTCAATATATATGAAGTTCTATGAACAATATTTTAGTTACAAGTGTTACAACTACACAAAATTCTAAGTCCTTAACCTAAATAAATGAATAAAAATATTAAAATATTTTTACTTTTTATACATGATAGTTATATACATTGCAAAGTAAATAAAAACTGGTTAACTAATTTATTTTTTTTAAGTGACAATAAAAAAACATCCCCAACCCCCTAACAATTAAATACACATTTTTTTAAAGAAAGCATAAGTTAATATAATGATAAAATATCTTACTTTCACTAATTCATATCCGTGCTGCCTGCAAAAAAAAATGTATATTTTCTATTAATTGTCTACATCATTATAAGAGATATTATTATACATATTTTTAGATATTAATAATTACCATTCATAAAATTAATTTTAAATAAAATAAATATACTTGCACACAAATATCTGAGCAATTACCTTGTTAATTTTTTTTTTTTAATGAACAGTAAGCTATCTAATATATAAATATCAAATTAAAAATCTAAAATGTTAATATTTGTGCTAAAAAACAAATCTGTTATCTAATAACTAAAATACATTTAATTGCTTTAAAAAAATTATATAAATATAAAATGAAATATTTCAATTCAATCAATAAACTAATTGTCTTATTTTTTTTTTTAATTAAACATTAATAATTAACTACAAAAACAAATTATATTTAATAATTTATTCTTATTTGAAACATAAAAGGCCATAGTTCAGAAAAAAATATACCTGTTTATAAGTATTAAATTAATTACTTATGTTTCAGTATTTAAATAATTTTGTTTGCATTATTTATAATGTCTATTAAAATATTAATTTTTAAATTAAATTATTAAAATATATGCCTGATTTTTTTATCATTGAATATAAATTAATCAGTAAGTACTTTAATATATTTATATTTATTAATATATCAGCTACTAAAATGTATTTCACTGTTGTTTTTATTAAAACATTGATAAATCAAGCAACACTTAATGTAAAAAATATTAAAATACTCATAACATAATTTTTAATTTAACTACTTATAATAAATACCTGAAAATATGTTAATATTATTATAAAAATGTAGAATATAATTTTTTCATAGTAGTTTATTATTGATAAACATTCATAAAAATATATTTGAACCATTTTTATTTACAGTAGGAAGGGGTATACATTTGAAAAAATATTTTGTACTTACAAGTTTCTAGGCTTACTATTTCACAAAAAAATTAGTTAAATGTTTTAATTTATTTTTATTAAGCTTTATCAATTTATTAATAAACTGTTTACGCTGATGTTAATCACGTTTTTATATTATAATTCTAAGGTAGACTAAATTATTAAGACTTAGTGTATTTTTATGGAAGAGCTTAAATATTATCTATTCAATAATGTAACTGATATATTATTCTACACAGTATGAATACATAATATTGTCACAAAATGAGATAATATTTTGTATACCTTTTATAAAATGAATTTTTAATAATAAAATAAATTTAATAACCATAAATAAAGTTAATTTAAGACTATATATGCATTATACATTATAGATCTATAAACTAAATACTAATTTCCATAGTAGTGTCAAACTCTAAGTTAATATCAGGCCACGGCCTGATCATTGTTTTTAAATATGTGGCCGCAAGCCAAATGGTTATGGTTTGTAATTTATACCAAAATATACTTGATACTTAACGAAAAATAAAAAATGTATTGATATTTGCATTAATAATATAGTTTGGACAACATTTACACATTTTTATAAATTACATAAATCAAATTAAATATAATAAACAATTATGCATTGAGTTATCAATATTTTATATGGAAGTTAAACAAATATGATACTCAAATTATTTTTGTTACACCTTACACAAAGTAAAATGTAGATTTATGGCTACTTTAGTAGCTAGGGACTGTTATATTTTAGTTTGGCCTGAATTCATTTTTAGAAGTTTGGCATAACTGGTATATTGTCTATGGTATACTGAATATTATTTAAAACTATAAGTTCATTAAAACTGAGATAAACAGTTCATAAAAATAAAAGATAAACAAATTAAATTATCTAACAAAACTTAAATAGCACTGTTATCTGACTAATCTATTATACCTAACGCAATTGATACAAATAAATTTAGTTCTATATTCTGTCCAGTGAAAAAATATACCGTGACCTAATGAAAATCGGTTCTTCTGCACATCCCCATGCAACACCCTACTATTATAGTGAAACTGGTCTCGGTGGCATAGGAATGTATAAAATTGACATATTTCTCATTAAAAAGAATATAGTTTAGAATCGTTTAAATTATTCTACATATTAATTTCAGAGCACCTAGTCAAATGTCTTAAATGTATAATATAAGATGTAAAATAAACTTCAATACTTTTTTTTTTAAATATTTTTTGTCATAGATAAAAATGATTTCTTTTTTTACTTGTTTATTTTTAAATTTAATTATTTAATACTTTTCCTACATAGACATCTAGCAAGTACATCTGAATATTTATATATTAAATTATTTTATATACTTAAGATGTATATGAAAAGATATAAATATGATAAAAACTAAAGAATATGACTATTAATTTCCACTTATTTTAGTTTATATATTTATTTAAATTTAACTTAATAATATAAAATATAATATAAAAACATTATAACTACTTATAATTTTTTATTACTACCTTATGTAGTTAATGTGTTCAATGGTCTACAAGAAAATTTGTTGAATACTTATTTTATCTATGATTATCTTGCTGATAATGTCTGAGCATGTTTATGGATATATTATTTTTAAGTAAAAATTAAATAAAAAAAAAATATACAGTACATAGAAATTATTATTTAACTTAAACCATTTCTGAAAATATGGAAAGTATTGATAATGACAAATAATTATAGATGATACTTTGCAAAGAATAACGCTTTGATTAATTGTAGATATATGTAGTTCTGTTTATGATTTTGTTGATTTTTTTTTTACCAATTAGTAAGCACTTATACAATTATTTGCTTCTTATTATGTAGTTTATATAAGCTCCAAAATCATTTTTAATACAATTTACCAATAAACAATTTAAATAAATATTAAATTCAGTCTTGTAAGATAATAAAAAAATATGTACACTAAGAGGTTACCAACTGTACTCCAATTTTTCAACACAGAAACATTTTCAAAACGTGGGTCTGACATAGGGCTACATACAAAAATCTATTAAAAAATTAATAAAAACTATTCATCTAACCTGCACACTTTTCCAAACTCAATCCAATTGAGTTTCTGGCTCTTTCTGTCGGACATCCAGTATCCGATGACCATCGACGACGGGCCCTTGTCGTTTTCATTCATCATGAAAACTAGTCTACTAGACGATGTCTAGATTGACACTCTAATATCGTCTTCCTCAATCAACAACACACTGCAAGTCGCGTGGGCTCGATTTACATGTCCACACACAAATGTGGCAGTGATACACAGATCATCATCTCGGACCGAATACGAATTAATATTATTTTACCAGAAAAATACGTGTTGAGAAACAACTGCATTAAGATTCGAAGGCCGTTTACCGCCCATCACCGTGTCCGTGTGTCGTATGCGGTATGCGTTGTTAATCGTTACCTGATAGCTTGATTATTTGCCGTTCGCACAGTATATTGTGATGGTTTCACTTTTTTTTTTCTCAATCTTATCACGATTATACATAAAGTACGATAATATAATATTATGTATAAAAATATGTAATGATATATGATACCATAATGAGATTATGTATGCAAATTTCAAGCAAATATCTTGTATAACTAAATAATAAGAAAAACTAGATAATTTATAAATAAATGTAATATTTTGATGATACTCCGGTAGTACGGTGTGATAACAACTAAATGAATCACGGCGAATCGTGCAATCGCAGATCGTGTGTATGTACTGTGTGCGCCCACGCGTTTCACCACAACTATCGTCTACGATAGTTTCAAGTTTCAATTACAAAACAATGTGTCAGGTATCATAAACGTAGCGGTCTACTGAAAAGATATCTGATTCAAAAATAAAAATATATATAAAAAAAGTATCAAATAAATAGATACAAATTAACAAATGGTAATTTAAAAAAATTAATTGTTTTAAAGTTCTTCCTTTAAAAAATTTGTAAAATATTAATTTATCCGTTGCGATACCATTGCATAACTCAATTTCTCAGTCACTATTTATTTTTTTAACATACGAATTGAATTTATGTGTTAAATATTAATGAAGGACATAGAAATAAAAAAAATGTTTAAAAATTATTTCTTTCATCCAAAAACATGCTTAAAATAAACCATAATAAAATAACTAACGTCTTTTTACGCCAATAAATATTATATTAGGTACCTAATACTTATTGCCAATACTAATTACTAAGCTTGTGAAAATTAAAAAAAAAGCTTTAATTTACAGCACGTTTTCATTAGATATTAATTTGAATTATCAATTCGTAGGTAAAAAAAATGAGTGACCACAAATGGCACAAAAAAGATACGTATAGGTATGATGACAAACCAACTTCGTAAATGTATAGTTTTTCTATATTTATAAATCTCTAATTTTCAAGATCAACTTATTCAATGAACTTCAAAACTAGAGTATTTATTAAAACTAACAAGATTAGAAATTCTATTATTCTGGTTGTATTTATATAATTATATTATATGTACCTCACGCACGACGCACCTGCTACCTATACTTAATGGTATAAATGTATAGTAGATTTATGTAACAACTTGCACATCATAGCGCCTACTACAGTGGCGTATTTAGATATTTTTTTCGGTGGGGGGTATTAAAAAAAAAATTACGAAAAGAAACGAAAAATTAATTTTAGTTATGTACACATTATAGTTTTATTAATTGTGTAAGCAGAGTAATAATAATAATAAATTGAGTAATAACACTTTATTCTTTTTTCAACAATTAGTATTTTTTTTTTTCGAAGACAATTCGTGAGGGGGATTATAACTTTTACTATTTTATTGTAACATTTATTATGTAAGATGGAAAAAAAAATTTCAAAATTATTTATTTAACGGCGTATACATAACCTGATATCTTGGTCATTATAAAATATTAACGTATAGCTCAGTCATTTGAATCATTCTAATTTTATTACAAATTTACTATACAAAATTCATATATGAACCTTAAATATCTTGTTTAGGAATTACGTAGTGTATTTTAAAATTTTCTATAATAAATAACCAGAAATTTGTTGAAAAACTTTTAAAAAAATGTAGGGGGTCTAATTTACACCAATAGGTTGCAATAAATTATATTGTGATAAGTACATGGACGTATGCACAAATAAATTTTGAGGGTGTTTTTGAAAATCAATTATTATGAAAAGTAGAACTTTTTTTAATAAATATACAAAAAAAATTAAGAAAATTAAGTATATTTTCAATAAAAATCGAATTTTGTACGAGTATTTTACAATAGTTATAACTTATAACTTATAAGTACCCATTAATTTTAAATTTTTATCAGTATCACGTCCCCACAAGGCACTTGTCCCTCCCTCTAGAATTTTAAATTTGTTTTCCAAAGCATTATCTGTACCTAATTGTAATAATTTAATGTAATAATGATGAGACATAATAATGTTCTATAAATAAAATGTTTAATAATAATACCTAATAGTAATAATGATGAAACATAATAATGCACTATAAATAAAATGTAAAAAAAAGTCTTCATTTATTTTTTAAACTAATTCCCCCCTCATAGAAAAATGTCTGGGGATGCACATGTCAGTGGAGTGGAGTAGTACATTGGTAAACCTAAAAAACTTGGTCCTCCACGCATAAAAACTGTAAATGATTTTTAAATAAAATGAAAAGTCAAAAAATACTCTAAATAACATTTTGCGTAGAAAAATAAAATGTATACTATCATTGAAAAAAATAAAAACCTTAAACAATAATAACAATAAAAAAAGTTATAATTTTTTTTCCAAAAACTGGTTTGTAATGACTTAAAATTATTTAAAATTTTTATTTTCATAGACATTAGTGTTTTCCGAAATAATAATGAGTGTTATACATTAAATAAACCACCTTATAAAATATCTCAGTAAATAATCATTGTATATATTGTACTAATATTAATTATTAATTAAGACTTCAAAATTTCGTGAATTATATTTATGGAGATTACGTTCACCTTTTTTTTTTAAATTTCATTAATGAAAACTTATTAGAAAGTAGGAACTACTAACTAGGAAGCTTGAATTAAATTTTCAAACCTCAACCATGAATATAAAATTTGTTATGAATTTTTAATTAGGTAAGTATAATATATAATTTTTCGATGACTATTTGTCAAAATGTATAAACTTTAAATGCTCATTAAAAATTGTATTATGGATATAGGTACCTACAACTTACTATTACATATTGTTATATCTGGTAATAACAATTTATGAAGAATAATAATTTTATAGAAAAAAACCCTAAAATATACATTTTAAATGTCAAAAAGAGTTGTGTGTATAATGAATAATTATATATTGATTGTATGTGTATTGAAAATGATATCATATTTTGAAAATACTAATATATAATAATTAATAGTATTAGTATACCTATTTGGTGAACATTTCAATATCTACAAATTACGATTATTCGTTTTTATTATTTTTAAATTACAATCAAACAAAAAAATCGATTTTCCGGTATTTATTTAAAGTTATAAAAATTAAAAGTAATTATTTCTAGATTTTTATAATTTTCTTAACGATTTACCTAAAAAAAATACAGTCGTTAAGTATATTTTACATTTAGGTATTATGAAGTTTTGTAGATATTTATTGTGAAATATCAAATAATTATCCACCATGATTAATAAAGGTAATAAAAATTAAAGGTATACCTTTAATCATGATGTAAAAAAAACTGCTGTTAGGAAGCTCTCGTCTAAAAAATTGGCCTTTTTTAATATTTGACACAGATAAAAATAAAACTAAATAAACTATTTTATTGTGTCTACAATAGAGTATAGACTATAGTTGTACATGTACTACACTACACTCTTTTTTTTTATAGTATATTACTGTCTACTAAAAATTATAAATTTATAATGGTGTTCACAAATAATATAGAGAGATAAAATATCTATAACCACGGACTAAGATCCGTGTCTATAACGGTGGAATTTGATATAGGTGATAAACTGATAATAATAAATGATAATGATATTAAGTACCACATTTTCTCAACGAAGGTACCTACAACTAATAAAATAATTTAATATCTATTTTGCTATGGTAACTAGTAATGCACTAATACCGGTAATGGTATATTTAACTGTTTAAACTATATAATGATATAAATCCGAAAAGGATTAAAAATTTCAATAATTTCATAGATAAAGGTTTGAAGTACTATTAAGTAATTATGACTAATCTGCTGTAAAGGCACTTTTATACTTGATTTGTTTCACATTATTCTTTCACATCGTACAGGTAATTAACCACTGTTTGTAAACTATTTCTGTATACAAAAGTATATAACCAATATTTCAGATTAAAAATGTTGTCGTTTAATTTATTACAAAAATTGAATGTCACGGGATTAACTAGTCAATTTGTTTGTCGCAATAAATCGGCTTCATCGGTCTTGATGGCCAACGTTTCAGATCCCATACAACAACTGTTCTTAGATAAAATTCGTGAATACACTGGAAAATTTGATTCCAAGACATTTGACCCTTCAATTGATAAAGGCTACAAGGGTGATTTAGAAAAGATTGGTAGACAGTACAACATTGGCACAAATGAAGATCCTACAAAATTTCCAACAATTAAATTCGACGAACCTAAAATTGATCCACAAGTTTGAAGATAATACATTTTTTATGTTTTTGTTCTAATATGAATAGTAATGTAACTATGCATGAATAAGATAAAGAAATAATAAAGTCATTACTTTATAAAGTTCATTATTTAGTTTTATTTAAAAAACTTGATTTTATACATAATTCAAAATTAATAAACAAACCATACTAATTTGTATTTTTACAAATTAATGTTGTTTCTAGTGGCAGATCTCATAATTATAAAAAGAAAAGCAAGACAAGATATGGATCTATATAATTTGGATAACCACTATAGTTCAATAAAACTGTATTTTAATAAATAGAAATTATAATATTTGGGTAACATTAAAATATGGTTTTATAATCGCCTTAAAAAAACATTTCGCATGATAATCATTTTACTATTTTTTGTTACTAGCTAAACAACTACTTTTAGAAGAAAAATAATAAAAATAAGTATCTATTGAATAAAATAGATTCAGAAACCCTTGTAAAACTTTATCAACAAAACTGCAAATATAAATAAAATATTAATTTAAGTATTGCAACCTGCAACTACAATATATTGTACAGAATACAGACAATTTCAGTAGTTTTTTAACAATAAAATGTCAGCAAATATACCGTTTTAGTAGTACTTAGACAAGTAAGTCTTTTGTAATTATATAAGTATATAACAAGGTATTTTTATAAATTAATAATTATTTATTTTTATTTTTGAAAATACATTTCTAAAACTATAGCCATAAAACTTATAAAGTACATTTCTTTTTAAACGATCATAAATTTTATGGAAATTTATTTTAAAGGTTCAATTATAGCGTTTTTGAGTATAAATTTTAAAATATTGTACGTTCCACTAAGTCTTTAATTTTAAAAAACTACATTATATATTTAATTTCAATATCAAAGAATATTCTATGATAATACTATCTTAAATTGTGGTATAAACCCTCATATATATAAAAATATTTTTATATATCTGTGGTATCAGTGTTATGAATTTGTATGCATTCACCTCTTAGATAAGAGAATTTCGGCCATTTTGTCGGCTTCAAAGTCGGCTATCTATATAGTATTTTTATATATCTGTGGTTCTATCATTAAATAATTTAAATTTCAAAGACGTTCTATATCTACTAGATTACTCTGCGTTATTCATTTAACCTTAAAAATTCCCGGATTTTAAATTTGATTTCAATTTTTAAGGATTGTCATTGTTTATCAACAATATATTATGAATTAGTTGGTATTTTTATTTGACAAAAATTATTTAATAATATTATACTGCTGTACTACAATTACTTTATTATAGTTTTACTTTTGATAATTTTAAAATGGTAATGAGATATATAAATATATTTATTTAATTAATACTTTTTTAATCATCATGTAACTTTTTAAAAATAAATAAAACTATTTAAACTTTCTTATTAACTTATTTTCTAGGCACGAAGATATGACACAAGAACAACTATCTTTTCACCTGAAGGTAACATAATAGTTGTTTTTACATTATTTTTTTTTCTTCGTGTTTTGAATTTATCAAATGATGCAACATATTATTTGTTTTAGGTCGATTATATCAAGTTGAATATGCTATAGAAGCAATCAGTCACGCTGGTACGTGTTTAGGCATACTTACAAATGATGGAGTTCTCCTTGCTGCTGAAAAACGAAATGTGAATAAACTGCTTGATGAGACTTGTGGCTCAGAGAAAATTTATAAATTAAACGAGTAATTTAACTATTTTTAATTATATATTTTGAAACTAAAATATCTTAACTTTAACTTAACTTTCATTTTAAATTTCTAGTGACATGGTTTGCAGTGTAGCTGGTATTACTGCTGATGCTAATGTTTTGGTTAGCGAATTACGTTCTATTTCTGAACGTTATCGTATGCAATACGGTGATTCTATACCATGTGAACAGCTTGTTTCATGGCTGTGTGATGTAAAACAAGCGTATACTCAATATGGAGGTATTTTTTTTTAAATAAAAACAAAAAAATTTTAAATTATTATACTTGAATATTCTATAGGTAAAAGACCATTTGGCGTATCTATATTATATATGGGTTGGGATTCACATTATGGTTTTCAACTTTACCAGTCAGATCCTAGTGGAAATTATTGTGGTTGGAAAGCAACTTGTATTGGAACAAATAGTGCTGTATGTTTAAACATTTTTAATTTAATTGAACAGCTTATTATTATTTGATCAATCAAATTTTATTATAGGCTGCCATAGCATCATTGAAAACTGAATATAAAGAAGGACAAATGACTTTAGATGAAGCAAAAAAATTGGCTGTGAAAATTTTATCAAAAACTTTGGATGCAACTAAACTTACAGCTGATAAAGGTATAATATATTAAAAACTGATAAAAAAATCTCCAAATTCTTTCATAATTAATTTTAAACATATATTAATATAAATTGTAGTAGGTATTAACTTATTTTTTGAATGAGTTTGCTATGACAGTTACTTTTACATTTTTATTTATCGTTTGAATTTGTATATAAATAAAATTTTCTCTTAGAGTTAATATTTATTTTTAATATCTAACTCTTTGTAAAAAAATTTCTTGACCTCTTCTTTGTCTTTAATAGGAACATACCTATTAATTAATATCATGTTAAATTATCAGAATTCCATTTCTTTAAAGCAAATTTTTTCATTTTTTACTTAATACTTCTTGATTCTATGTAATATCTGTAATTTACAATGAAATCAACACATAACTGGTCCAATAGTAGCATTACAAAACACAGTTCAATTACCAGTTTCTAAGTTTCCTTCTACTGACCATCTTATTTCTTGAATCTCTAAATATCCAGTCGATATTGTTCCAATATTCCTGTCATAAAATCTTTAAGCTCCATGTTTTTCATCTCAGGCATGTTATTTGATTGCTTTGTAACCAGGTTTTATAATGCTATAGGGTAGTTAGCTCTACTAAAAATCCCTAATAATGAAAAGCTCAATTATAAATGGGAAAAGCACAGATTTGTTATGCCCTTTACTACTTTGTTCAAATAACCCCTGTGGCAAAAACTAATATAATATAATATCAGTTGATAAAATATCTGTTAGAATCGTTTTTTTTTTTTTTGTTATTAAGTTTTTAGTACAAGTAAAATACATATAGCAGAATTAATAATTATATAAAACACATGAAAGTTAAAGTTCCCACAAATAATGTTTTTAAATTATAACAAAGTAATTAATATATTATTTTTCATCCAAGTAATATTGTCCAAAATGAAACTTAAAATCAGTATTAAAACTCATTCTTTATACAGTTTTTAGATTTTATGGTTTATTCTTTTATAAAGAATAATTGTATTAAATTTTCTAAATATTGTTAAAAAAGAAGTTTTTATGAATTTTTAACTACAAAATAGTTTTAAATTTTGAGGAATTTTGTCAAAATTATTACTTCAAATGTATATAAAAAAAAAAGTGTGCCTATTTATTTTTTATACAAATATGAGAATAATATTTGTGGGATCTTGAATTAAATTTTTAAGAATTTTGACTTGGCAAATAATTTTTTATCAACATTAAAAAAAAACATAAATTGAAAATTCCTCTTGTCCTGTGCCTTAATAATTCAAAAATAGTTAAAACATTTTTAAAATTTTATCGTATAATAAAAATGATAATATAAATATTAAGAGAACATTTCAAATATCTATTGTTTTAACTTTTTTTTTTTTTTGAAATATAAAACATTAAAACTTGTTTGATTAGAAATAATTATTTTACGGATGATTACCAATGTTGTAAAGATTTAAAAACTTGAAATACTCATAAAAAAATTAATTAAGCTTTCCAATTAATTTTTTTCCCCCTATATAGGTTGTATTTTGCAATTTTTTAGGTGTATTTTTTGGTGTTTATTACATTTTTTAATATTTTTAGGTAATTTTTACTGATTTCATATTAATTTACTTCTTATCGTTTTTTGTCGACCATTATGCATATAACTTTTTAAAACTTTGAAATTACCACAAACTAAGATTAGTACCTATCCGATTTTTTCTCACCGATTACAGTCATCATTGTCGTGTTGTAGTGAATAATATTGTACCTAAATTTTAATTATTTTTTCATAATATTTTTGAAATGCCAGAAATTTTTTGTCATATTTTGAGTAATTTGTTAGCTTTGATAAATGTTAAAGAATTTTATAGTAAAATAGAGTACAATTTAAAAAAATATTTATTTTTATTAATTTAAAACAAATATTTGTAGTTCTTTTAGGTCATATTTTAAGTACATTTTTATGTCATATTTGCATTTTTTTTAAAGTAATTTTTTAATGTTTTTAAGATCATCAACTTCCGAACACTAATCATAACTAAACATTAATTCCATGCATAAATCACAATTAATTGTATTTGATGATTAATATGATTTTTTTTTTTAGTGGAAATGGCTACACTTAAACGAGAAAATGATCAGACTGTCACAAATATACTTGAAAAACATGAAGTTGAGAAACTTATTACTGAATATGAGAAAATGGAAGCTGAAATTGCTGCAGCAAAAGCAGAAGCAAAAGCAAAAGAAAAGAAGGAAAAAGACGCAAAAGAAAAAGATCAGTCATCTTAAAATAAAAGAAAATATGTTTACAATTATGTATAATATTAAATTAAATTTATGAGAGCATTTTTCGGTAATGGTCTGTTATAATTATTCTTCTAAATTAAAAGTAACACAATTATTCCTTTATTTTTTTTTATTTTATAGTACAGTTACAGTCTTAAAACTTAATATATGACCTATCTAATAATAATATGGACAAGCAGATACTGTTTTAACCATTTTCATCTAAATTATGAACTAGGAGATGTAAGTTAAATTACTCAAATAATTCTGATGTGAAATATATTCAAATTTTTATTTATACTGTTAGTATTTTTAATTTACCAACTATCATGGTATACCCTAAAGTGTTTTTGAATTCATATATTTTTTCTTTGTATGTAATTTACTTTATTAAGAGTTAAGACTGTATTAAAACTTAAAAGAAATAACCCAATTACTACAAAAAATTATTGCTCTGAATATAGTACTATTCAAAATAAATTACTTTTGAATATCAGTTGGTTTGAAAATATAATTATATCAAATTCTACAATTATGAATAGATTGTTTTAAATCTACACAATGCATTTTTTAAAGCATATTTTCCTCTAAAATGACTACTTTAATGTTTATTAATTTCTATAACAAATTTAATTATTTTGTTGTTTTTAGACTTGGGCTCTTGAGTGAATAAATTTATAGGTTATGGGAGCATGATTTTTGGCTATTTAGCATACTTTAAATATAGGTGTAGTATTGCCTATGGGTATGTCATTAATGTCGTGATAAATAAAAAATTTCAATTGAACTTCTGTACTTAATGTACCTAAATTAATAAATAATCTGTATAGGTATCTATAAAAAGGAATTTTTTTTATGTCAAATCAAATTATGTATTGTATCTATATTATATAATAGTTTGTATTTTTTATATTTAAATAATTAGAAGCATCAAGTAGGTAACGTTTTGCTGTATTGCAGTAGTCACTACATGTCAAGTAACGAGTTTACCTAATCAGCGCCAATGGAAGGGCAGGGCCTAATGAATTCAAAGAGCTGGTATTTTAAGATTCTTGTGTTACAAGCACCTATGGGCCACTGGCCTAGTATAATGCTAAAAGTAAAATAAATTACCTTAATAGTTATTTAAAAGTTTCTAACATATGTAATGAATGATATTCATATTAGGTACGCTATTCAATTCCATATTGTGTATCATCAATAATAATTTAACTGTAGTACCGTAGTACCATGTTCTATATTAATCAAAATAATTATGTACAAAATTTAAGTATATTATATAGATAATAAATATACATATATAAGAAATAACAATAATATATTTTGTACCCATTATACCTACGAAATAAATAATAATTTACAATCGCGCAACAGGTATAAAGGGTCAACAATATAAGTAAAATCCAAAACCTCACCACTTCTGGTAGCACTCTTAAACAACTCGTCATTGACTTTACTATAAGCGTGCATAGTTGTCATTACACAAATTAATTTTACAAGTGTTTTCATTATTTCACAATAAAAGTAACTTCCTTGTTCTGTCTTTAAATGCTGTGTGGATTTTCATCCTTTGGAGTTAGTACAGATGAGAGGGATCACTACTACTTCAAGTAGGTATTTAGGTTAGCAGGGCATATTAAGAATAATTGAGAGGAATATAGATACCCCAGAACCTTATTTTCACATTTTTCAGTACCTATTTATAATTTAATAGGAATCCAAAAAAATATTATAAATAATTGTGTTCTTAATATAAGGTTTATTTGTAAGCAATAAAGTTTACAGTTGTTTACTAAAAAAAATTTAATCCCCCCCTGTAAGGAAAATACCTAATTACTCTACTACAGGTAAGTGATCTAACATATATAATTATATCATACAAAAAAACCTTACTCCAAATGTAATAAAACAACAAAAATGTTTCTACATAAATAATAAAGGATTTAACGCAATAAAATAAATAAATAATGTTTAATAAATCTGTACCTACACATTAACCCTTAAGATACATAAATAAGTTCTCAACAATAATGATATAGCTGATATAAGCTAGATAGTATTAAAAATAAGGTAAAGAGGTCGACATTCCAAGCCTCATCAATAACTACTTAACTATTACATCCGAGTAGTATATTATTATTATGGAACGGATTTAAATGCCCTAAAAAAAAAATTGCCTTTAAAAAATACGATTAAATGCATTCATAAAATAAATATTTTTTTTAAAATGCACAAAAAAATGCTCTTAAAATTATTTCTAACATTGAAAAAATTTGTTTAATTATAAAAATTTTTATTCTTAGGTATTAATTATTCGTATCATTTTCATCATCTTCAAGTTCTCATATATCTTATTTGTACTCCAAAAAATTAATATACAATTTAAATATATTCGTCATAATTTTACTTTGTGTTTCCTAATAATAATGTATAATCAGGTGCTGTTTAATTTTATGAATTTTATCAAACCATATATAAAAATGACTTATAACATAAAAAAATGCAAAATTAAAGATAAATTATTTAATTTCTTAATGTATGTATGAAATTAACTTTGTGCATTTTTTCAGAAAAAAATGCATTTTGCATTTAAATCCGTTCCCTAGGACCTAAACCCTAATTATTATATTGTAATGTGTTTCATGAATATGAACAGCAGTCCCTTATTTTTGATTCATTACACATATATTATGAAATTATAAACTCCACTCAGAATAGTTTATCCGTTATCGTATACTTATGTCTTACAATGATACAGTTGATATACCTATAATATCAATGAAACAATGAATTCAAATTTAATACACCCAATACCCATAACTACAGTGACCCACTCAACACTTAATGTACAACAATATCCATAGTTTCTAATCGAAATTTACCTATTTTAACTAGTAAAGATGAACGATGTTCTAAATGTACAATCAAAACACTCGGACTTTGTTTCAAAAATGTATTATAATTTATAAATCTATATCTAGTTTGTGCAGATTATCTATCAACCAGTTGATAGCCCGCAAACCCGGATTAAGGGGGGCAGGAGAGGCCATGGCAGAATGGCCCCGGGCCCACAACGGATGTCAAATAATAGTGGGCCCTTGGCAAATAGTATGTTTTTTTTTTATTATTAAATAAGAAATATTCGAATATAATAATAGTAATATATTTTGTATATCAAAAGAGATATGTACAATTAAAATTATTTATACAAATAAAATTTTTATTTTTGTATTTAAAAAAGTAAAAAATAAATTCATAAATTTTTTGCCTGAAATATTTTTATTTATGGGTTACCTATACTTTGATTATGGTTATGGGCCCCTAAAATTGTTTGTCCCTGGGCCCTAAAGTAGCAACGTTACAACTTACAACTTACAAGATTACAAGAAGTCCACAAGATCTTGAATTTTACAACCAGAGTTGGTGCCTATAGTAAACGAGACCGACTGCTTGTCATATACTCATGTGAATAAGGCATACTTAACTCCTATAGTATATGATCTAAACTTAACTCTAAACTCGTAAGGTCTACCCCCCTCCAAACACCACAAATATACTATGTATACTTGTTAGGTTACTCTTCTATTCGACGGGGTCACCTTTCTCCCACTTCATCATAGGTGGACTATTTTCACCCCTAGAGATTCAGCGACCGTATTCGATAGGTGTGGGAGGGACTTATTATTGTCATACTTTAACTGTCAAGGTTGTACATTCTATTCATTAGGTTACCTTACGTACATACTATACATACTATATACCCGACACCCGATGAGTATAATTGCCTATTCAAAATAGTTAATACTTAGGAACAAATGCTGTTTAGTTCCCACGCGATTTTTTGGATTCCCCCCCCCCCCCCCCCGAAATGTGTGTTTTAAACCATTGAATACAAAAGTCTAATTCAAAAATGCTCGCAAATCATTATTTTGGAAGTTATATCTTTCCAAAGTTTACGATTTTACACATTTACGCTTGCATGCGCGAAACGCTGTATATTTTGCTTTCCTACGTTTTTGTATTGGATTGTTATCTCTTATTAATTATGTAATTTTATCTTGCTTTAATATTATTATCTTAAGTAATTTTGATGAAAAATTTAGATCATACTTAGATTATTATACTTAACGACTTTCAAAAGGCAATAGAACTAATTATGTTATATTTACTTGAACAAATCTTTAATTTTCCAAACATTGATAACTCAAATAAAACAAATTAACACAATATCCCTCGATAGTAACTATTGTAATGACTACGCGTGTATCAGCACTCGTCGCTACGATCCTTAGCGCTATCGCTCCGCTACGGAAATCGAAAATATCCATCGACTTGCTAAAATATATATTAATCATAATTATTATTAATATGAAAACGTAGGAAAGCAGAGTATTCAGTGTTTCGCGCATGCAAACGTAAATGCATAAAATCGTAAACTTTGTAAAAGATATAACTTACAAAATAATGATTTGCGAAAATTTTTAAATTAGACTTTTGTATTCAATGCTTTAAAACGCATATTTTGGAGAAAAAAATCAAAAAAATTGCATGGGAACTAAACTGCATTTATACAGAAATACACATTCGAAAAAAAATATAAAAATAAAAATACACATAGCAACTAAAGTGAATTTTTTTCAAGATAATCTAAGTACTAAAAAGAATATAATTTATTATAATAGTAATATCAATTAATTTTTAAAGTTTAATTCTGTATTAACACAAATTTCTAAAATGTTAAGATTTTAATGTCCTTGCAATAAACTATTTTTTTTAATTTTTATTTTGTTACCGTAGGATAATTATCGTGAAAAGTCTTTTTCATAAAAAATAATATTCAGTGTTGGCCTGGCATATCAAAGGCCTATGAATCAGTTTTTTTAAGGGTTCCCAAAAAATATACATGATATTTTATTGAAATAACACATTAAGATACTTCTATACATGTATTTTACATTTTTACCAATATGGATTATATTAAAAAATATTTATAATTTTGTATAAATATATATTAATTAATAATCATGAATTAACTTAAATATAAAAGCAATTTTACAACTAATTATTTTTGAAACAGTAAGAATTCTTTAGATAATAAAACACAATATTTATATAAGTACCTAATTTTTTTAAATCATTCGATGAATAAGCTATTGTCTCAATCAGTTTTTGAATATCAATAGCTATATTTTTTCTATAACCATCAACATTAATGTGGTAAGATTTATATAATATTAGCGCGAAGCCGAAGCGTTAAAGATCACTCGTTTAAAAATAAACTATGAAACTATTAAAACATTTGAAACTACAAAACCATAAATAATAATTATTAATAACACAGAAACGAAATTACGAAAACAAAAATTATATTTCTATTATAGAATTTTAACTTAAGATACAAATCCATAAGCTATATAAGAATAATATTATTTAAGTTAACTTTCAAAAGTAAATGTCTTATCTTTATCATAATTATTATATATTATAGGTATGTACGTATAATATTGTAAATTAATACATTATACCTAAATATTTTTGTATGCAATATTTGCATGATCACTGAATCTAACAGGGGAGAGCCAGGGCCCCTGCAGGGTCCTTGTGGCCTCGTCTGAACGCATTGTTTTTAAGAAGAAAGATAAAACCTAACTTAACTTGCAGTAACGCAATTAATCCAAAAAAACCTCCTCCAATTTGTTACTTGACAATAGTACTATTATGCACTGCTTATATTATAGGTAATGGGCAAGCATCTGATTATTGTTTCAATTTTCAATTTGCTGGGCCCCGAAAGAAAAATTGTTCCTAAAAATTACAGCTGAATATTTCGATAAATATTTTACAGAGTCCCTATTCCCTACATACCTACCAAGAACAAAATAATTTATGACACTAAAAAATAAAATAAAAAATGGAGGGGCCTCGGCTGCATTCGCCAGGCCGATACTGATAATATTTCACCTTTGATTATTTTTAATTATTTCTAGTCTTTCAAGTCTTTGAAACATTGATTTTACAAATTCTGTTTTCAGTAGCAGTGTAGCATCTATTGCTGATTAATGATTTGTTTCCAACTTTCAAGTAAATTTAAATGATCCAATTTTAGGAATAAATAATTTATTTAGAATTTAGTTGGTAATGTTTTAGTATTGACTTTTTTTTTAACAGGGATATCCACGAATCTAAATCTAATTTATTATCAGAAAATAGATTTATATAGAATATGATGCTTCTGTATTTTTATTTTCATTAGCTTCTAAAATTAAATTATTTAAATCATTTAAATATTTAGATGCTGTGCGACTACATTTTAATTTTAAGTTTTGAATTTTAATAGCACAATTTTTAATTTACAACATTGATTTAGTTGGCGCTCTAATGATTATTAAAATTACTTTAAAAAAATGTTCGTTCATTTATGTTGGTCACACTATAAAACATATGTTTTAAAGATTGCGTTTCACATAGATTGGCCGTCCGTGTAATAGGGGGGTCAAACGATTTTCGGCCATCCATTTTCTTTTCTCATCACCATCCCGTTTGTGCTAGAAAATACACCCAGTTAGTTACACACGATCACATTGAAATACCATTAAAATGGCTAACCTATCGCTCCGTTTGGCCACCAAAATTGGAAAACAATTAAACAACACATTACCCCAGGTAAAGTATATTAATTTATAATTTTCGTAAATATTGCTAAATAAATTTGTCATAAATGTAGTTTACGATACCGCCCGGTCGGCTATCAGGTATGATTCTTAATTTTCGTCGTTGACATTTTCTTAAATAAATTTTACTTCTTGGTGTCAATAAATAATACTATACATTTATAGATCTTGGTTACTGTTTTTATTTTTGTAATTGTAACTTTGCACTTACAATTAATACAAACTTAAATATAACCTTCTTATGACCTTTGATTGTAATTGTAACATCTATAAGTTTTTTCATATATAATTTTAAAATATTTTGGAATAAACTCATGGTGCATGAGCTCTACTGTTTTAAGCTTATGTAATCCATTTTCTTATTGTGAAATATAATAATATATGATTGAAAGTAAATACAAATAAAATCTATTAACTACCTCCCTATTTAAAACTGTTTTTAATATTTATTTAAATAATGTTTAATCTTGGTCATTATTTAATTGTAAATTAATTTGACTTTAAATTTTATATTTATGTTCAGATAAGCAAGGCTTCATGGACCACATCAAAACTTATCAGCCGGTCATTACATATAACATGCAGTGCACGAGCTGCAGAAATTTCTTCCATTTTGGAAGAAAGAATTTTAGGAGCTCCACCAAAAGTATGTAATATATTAAAAACAAGATTTGGAAATGTAAAATATCTAATAATATGTTTAATCTAGGCTGATTTAGAAGAAACTGGTCGTGTTTTAAGTATTGGTGATGGTATTGCTCGTGTATATGGATTAAAAAATGTGCAAGCCGAAGAGATGGTAGAATTTTCCTCTGGATTGAAGGTTTGATTTTATTTTATTATAATTTTTAAAATATATTTTTATACGTCTTAGAAATAATCTTTATAAGCCTAATTCTACCTAATTATATTTTTAAAACCTAATAGATTATTTAAAAAATATTTTATTAGTAGTTGAGTATTTATATTAATAGTTATTTTTTAATAGGGTATGGCTCTTAACTTGGAACCTGACAATGTAGGAGTTGTAGTATTCGGTAATGATAAGCTAATCAAAGAAGGTGATGTTGTAAAACGTACCGGTGCTATTGTGGATGTACCAGTTGGTGAAGACCTTCTTGGACGTGTGGTTGATGCCTTAGGTAATACTATTGATGGTAAAGGACCATTGACATCTAAACTTAGGTACCGTGTGGGTATCAAGGCCCCTGGTATCATTCCCCGTGTGTCTGTACGAGAACCTATGCAGACTGGTATTAAGGCTGTTGACTCACTTGTACCCATTGGTCGTGGTCAGCGAGAATTGATCATTGGAGACAGACAAACTGGGTTAGTAAAAGTATTTATGAAATTCTAAAGTAGTATTGTTAATTTAATAAACTGTGAATTATTTAGTAAAACTGCTTTGGCTATTGATACAATTATCAACCAAAAGAGATTTAATGACGCACAAGATGAAAAGAAGAAACTGTACTGTATCTATGTTGCCATTGGACAAAAAAGATCAACTGTTGCCCAAATTGTAAAAAGATTGACAGACACTGGTTAGTATAAATGTTTATAATGAATAATTATTATTTTTTACTAAGATAATATATCAAAAGTTAGTTGTTAAAATTAAGTAAGTATATTTCTTAAATAGGTGCAATCAAATATACCATCATTGTATCAGCTACAGCTTCTGATGCTGCTCCCCTGCAATACCTAGCCCCATACTCTGGTTGTGCCATGGGTGAATTTTTCAGAGATAATGGCAAACATGCTCTAATCATCTATGATGATTTATCTAAACAAGCTGTTGCTTACCGTCAAGTATATAGGAATTTTTTTATAATTAATTAAATTCATGTATTATATGTATTCATATATTATTTTAATCTTTAATTAGATGTCCCTGTTGTTGAGACGTCCACCTGGTCGTGAAGCTTACCCTGGTGATGTGTTCTACCTCCACTCTCGTCTCTTGGAGCGAGCGGCTAAGATGAGCGAAACTTTGGGTGGTGGATCTTTGACTGCATTGCCCGTAATTGAAACTCAAGCTGGCGATGTGTCTGCATACATTCCCACTAACGTCATTTCCATCACTGATGGACAGATTTTCTTGGAAACTGAATTGTTTTACAAAGGTGTCCGTCCAGCTATTAACGTAGGTTTGTCTGTATCCCGTGTCGGTTCTGCTGCCCAAACTAAGGCCATGAAACAAGTAAGTAATAGATAAGATTTTAATTCATTTTTCTACAGTTATAAATCATAAATAACCTTTGGTTGTAATTGTAGGTAGCTGGTTCCATGAAACTGGAATTAGCTCAGTATCGTGAAGTTGCAGCTTTTGCTCAATTTGGTTCTGATTTGGATGCAGCAACTCAACAACTTTTGAATCGTGGTGTTCGTCTTACTGAATTGTTGAAACAAGGACAATATGGTAAGATGATAAGATTTATAGAATCCCTAATCAAGATAGGTTTTGTGGTATAGGAAATATGGTTATATTTTGTAGTAATAATAAATTTATTAAATTCTAAAATGTATATATTAATACTTTTTATACTCGTTGATTATAAAAATTTTAAATTTGTATTTTAGTACCAATGGCCATTGAAGAACAGGTTGCTGTTGTCTACTGCGGTGTACGAGGTTTCCTTGATAAAATGGAACCATCCAAAATCACTACTTTTGAAAAAGAATTCTTACAGCACATCAAGTAATATTATTTATATTTTATATTAATAATGAATTATATTATTAACCTTATTTGTATATTTTTAGAACCTCAGAGAAATCATTATTAGAAAGCATTGCAAAAGAAGGAAAAATCACAGATGAAACTGATGCAAAATTGAAATCTGTTGTTACTAATTTCTTAGCTTCATTCAATGCTTAAGTATTTTTGTATGATTGATAACAAAACAAGTTAGTTCTCAGAATGTTTCCAGCTCTTTTTATAAAAGGGTTATCATCGTTAAGCCTACTGTTGTTCATAGTACCATAGCCATTCAATTTGTATTTACTTTACCCTTTTATATAAATTGTGAACTACATTCAAAGAACTGGATTTCCACAATAATTATAATTAGTAATAAATTTTTTTTTTTGTCTACCTAAAACTGTTTTATTTATAACATGTGTTGGACAAAATTAAGGAGTCATTTATAGTAAACATTGTTTAAATGATATTTATTTTTTATTTTATGAAATCAAATATTTATCAAAATTATAACAAAAAATTGTACAACTATAACAGTAATCATTCATGTTTTTCCATTTTATTGTGTTGAATTCTTTCAGCTGGATATATTCTCCATAATCCTAATTGTGTCGTACTTAGTATGAGTGCTACTGAACATTGAGTCTGAAACAGTTAATAAAAAAGTAATTATTTATTCAATTTTATTGAAACTAAAATAAATAACTGTTTTTACTCACAAAAATGATACGGTTTTGTATATTGATACTATACAGTAGCCATAAAATACAAAGAACAATACTATTTATCAAGATTGGCTTTGGATGCCCAGACCATTTTTTGGTTCTTATAGTTTCTCCCTGAAAAAAAAAACCAATAGCATTTATAAGAAAGTCATGTTTTGTAATCCTTATTATATTTATATTAAAGACTACTTTTTTCTTGGACAGAAGTAGAAGTATTGTGTTACTTACAATAGATAATAATGGCCAACCCATAAGTGACAAGTGTATTATGGATACAATAATTGGGAAACGTGTTACAACTAAATCTGTGGATTCTATAAATGAATATAACAGGAAAACTGCACTTAATAATGCGGTCTTAAAAACTGTAGTGATAACATCATTCTAAAAGTATTTAAAATGCGTTTTAAAATTTATTATCTATATAAAGTGTATTGAAATTACAATAATTACTTTTTTATTTGAGTAATACCAATAGAGTGATAAATAAAATGTATTAATTAATAATCCCATTCCATGGACAAACATCATTGTTGGTAAGTTTAAAATGAAACCCTGACGACAAAATAGTGAACTTCTGTAAATGAAAAAACAATTTTAGTAATGACCTAAACAGCTTAAAACTAACCAAGAAAGATTACCTAAAAAGTGCACCAACAAACGTAGATATGTTGACATGATCTGACATCTTTTTCTTCACAATATCCTTACATACTAACCTACATTTAACAAATATAAAGTAAACAATTCAAAATTATTTTTATATCTATAAATCTATTACATGATCTGCTTTGTCCTATGATCTACTAAGTTTTCAAATATCCACTTTAGGCTTTTAATCAATTAGTAGTTTTGGACTTACAACTAGAGGTCCCTGATTTATTAAAAATGTATCACCCCATATAATCTTAGTCACTGAACTTTCTCTAAACTCACTATTAGAGATTCCACATTAAATTATCAAACCATTCAAGTTCCCTAACAAAAATATTTCCTCTCCAGTATTGTTCGACGTTGTTTAAAATAAACTGCCTTAGAGAAGAGAATAATTAATTCTACATTTTAATTAAATAGAATCATAATAATAAAAAGTTAAATTCTGAGATACTGTTAGTAAACTACTTCCATAAGACATGAATGTTCTCTTTTCAACCATGTGAAGATTTACTTATTGTTTTAACTAATAGATTGTAAATAATGTAAATATCTATTACATAAAACTATACACATTTTTTATTACATTTATAAGAAAAACAACAATGTTTATTAATCTCTCATGATTCATGCGAAACCTATAATGATGATACAAATTTAACTTATAAAGACAATTATGACTAGTGATTAGGTATTGAGTAGTTCGGTACCTACATACATTTTAAATTTCAGCAAACATAAAAGTGAATTATGCAATGTAATTTTTAAATTTGAGTTTTATGAAATATGAATTGAATTTCTATCACAACAATCAATAGATTTGAAATACCCAACTAATATGAGTTCCCATAAGTCGTAACGTTATGGTACAACGTATAAATAATTCGACATGAAAAAAAAATGATTTTGTTTAGAGTATAGAGATGCTTTATATAATATATTTATAAAAAATTATAAATTAAAAATAAATAATAATATACTATAGTAACTGAGGTACATTTTACGTAATAGATGTTTAAATGACACTAAAAAGCGTGATTTTGTCAACATTTTATGTTAACTCCCACCTAAAATCCAACGTTATCCCACAAAAAGGCTCCTTCCCGCGATGTAACTATAACACAATTAAATTATTGAAAAAGTAGATTACAATATTTACAAGCTACAGTGAAATATTGTTACAAGACAATTTACAATTTACTCTCGTTGTTTTTAATCTACCAACATATCCGATTAAAACTTATTTTAAAATGTATGGTAATGTTGAGTATGACTAATAGTATGAGGTAGGTAATTCAATTAAATAAGTAAAATATTTTTGTATAAAATAATGTGTAAATGGAATTCAAGTGATTTTTAAGCATTGACAAAAATTAATAATATGTACGTACAAGAGCCCATAAAAATATTGGATAAAAGAATCAATATTATTGATAATAATGATGCTATAATAATCAATAATTACCATGAAGAATTTAATATTCCTGTTAGAAATTGGTAATTAGTATTAATTAAAACTAAGTGTTTGAAACGTGAATATTAAATTGCCATAAAACTGTTTAATCAACTGTAAAAAATTGGTATATATTTTGTATTTATGAACATTTACATAAATATGTCATCAATAGGCAATTGTAAAAAATGCGGTTCATCGATTATGCCATTTATTTAGTGAAATATTAAAATATAACTATATAAAAAAATAAGTCACTGTATTTAATTTCATCATTTCATAAAGCAGTGGCGGATTTATGCATGGATAACAGGGGGGAATTTTTTAAAGGGCAAACATATTATATACATGTCTTACGAAATACGAATAATGAACTATGAAGTAATTACGTTTAAAATTAAAGGCTTAAACGAGGAAGTAGGTGGGGCGATTGCCCCGTCAAAAAGTTAATTTATATCGTACTTAAAATATTGTATAACCACCAGAAAAGAATATTTAAATTCAAGAAATCCCGAGATCTAATCATTTTATTAGACTTATAAGTTATATGGTTAGTATTTAAAATATGCCTATGTCTAAACAGTCAACTTGTTTTCTTCAAAAAATATTAAAATAAGTTCACATTTTAAAGTGATTTGGTTATTCTTTCATGTATTATAATAATGAAAGTAACAACTTTGTTAATTCTATATTATACATCACATTAAATTTCCTCTTGTATTCTTACATTAGCTATTATATCAATAATTTAAATAATTGAATGATAATTAAAAAAAGCTGTTTAGCATATAATTTTGTGTTATCAATATTAGGTAGTACTTACATGGGTGTTAACATCATTGCAGTGGATGCACAGCCCGCAGAAAAAGACACTGCATTTACATAGACTTCGTATAAATTCATACTTACAGTTAAGGTTATCGTCAGACAAATTAATAATGAATAAAATTAAAGAATGTGTTAACTGCTAGGTATCAAACAAATAGTAGCTTACTGCAACACTTAACATGCATGCAACAAATCTAACATAATAAAGTGTATAACATATATATGAGAGGTTGTCAAGGTTGTGCAATGCCAGTTATCTGAAATCAAGCAGGTAGAGATAATATTGAAACATACATGTCATTTTTTTCATTGAATAATTAAAAAGGAAGAGCATATTCTTTTTCAACATGAGATTGTATATTTCAATGTGATAAATAAAGATAAACATGAACCATCAAAAAAATATTCATCATTAGCTATATCCACACTATAGTTACATAAGTAATAGATATAAATATATTTTAATATACAAGGCTTATTTTTTCATTAGCATGGGTCTCGTAAGCTTGGACGATTTCCCTACATGAACTCTTCATAATCATCCACTGTATAAGCAGAAAACTCATTGTAATCAGGAATCTGAAACATAATAAAAATTAAATTGTTAAGTAGGTAAAATCTCAAAGCTTTAAATATTATCCAAGTTCAATAAATTAATTTAGTTGAATAACTATTATTCATCATAAATTATGATTTAATATATCAAATATTTATGTATGTTATCTATTGAATATTTTAAATACAAATTATATCATAATAATTAATTAATTCTGCAGTATTATCATATTGCGGGAGTACCATGTTGGTGAATACATTTAATCAAGCTTTAGATATAAATAACAAATGTAATACATACAAATTAGTAATTAGAAACTTATAGATTGGCACCCAAAAATAATATGAAGTAATAGAATAAATAAATAGAACAATGTAAGTAAGAATTTCATGTAATAAACACATTTCGGAATTTCAGAAGAGAGGACCTAAATTAACTAATAACAAATAGAAAATCAGAAAATGTACAATGGCCTATGGCTAGCCAAGAAATCTAAATTATGTATTATATAATAATGTATTAAATAACAGAATAATCATGGGGTTGGGAATTTATTTATAATACATAGCTATAAAAGTTAATAATAGTCTATTCAAAATGAAATCAGTACTGGTGGTCAAGTTATGCGCATGGGCGTGGCTTTGTTTCATGGGATACAAAAAATGACTCAGCAAGTGGTTTACTTGGTGGGAGTTATATCTGCGTACCACTGACAAAAACTGGTTGCCTTTCTATACCAATTTCATTTTGAATAGACTATTGTTAACTTTTAAAGTGCACGCTGAACATGTTTAATTGAACAAGAATTGAAGACAGTAGAGGAATTTTATGTAACAGAATCATACTTGAGATTAGCCTTAGAAGTATGGGTATGTTATAAATAAGGATTTTTAGGGTAGAAGACAACTTGAAATCACTTTCAAATTGTTTAATGAAGCCAACATTAACTTAGGTAGCTTAAGGTAAATACTTTTTAACAAACAATTTCAATATGATAGTTGGGAGATAGTGTTAAAATAAAGCTAAGATGACAAACAAACTATAATAATGGAGAATTTTTGGAGTTATACTAAATGCTATTTTTTAAATTAAAATGGCTCAGCCAGACTACGATTAAATATTATATAGATTTAAACCCTAAATTATCTGTTCAGGTGGTTAATTAAGTTAAGTCATTGTAATAATATGGCAGATAAGTGATACATTTGTTTGGTCATATGGATTTAAAGTGGAAATAAATCTATTATTTTTTTAGAAGCCAGGGAAGTTTGATTTTGGTTATTAATAATATGAAAGTTTAACAACAAGTAAAGCGTTAAAGGTAAACGTAGAATTCAAAGTAGGGTTAAGAGAAAGATTGAATCAAATTGAAATATAATTAATAATATATATTACCTTCACATTGATAAGAAGTGGGAGCTATTAAATAATAAAATAGATAGTATAGTATGAGATGAGTTCAGAAGTACAAGAGATTTAAGGTTGTATCTTACTAACAGATTTTTTTTAACAAAACACCAGGCCTAGGGATACCACAAGAATTTACAATTTAATAGTTACACATTAATGTTTAATTTGAATGCATCTCTTACACATTTCTGTCCGTCTTTATTATCAAAATGATTATTACTTAGTTTAATAAATATTATAAACACTTACAGTACTGTTGTCAAGTCGCAATTTAGCTTTTCCTTTGCCTTTATTTTTTTTATTTTTATCACCTTTTTCTGCTTTCATTTTTTCTGTACTCATATTATCTACACTGGCTTTTAACTTTCTCAGGTCATTCATTGATACTAAAACAATATAATTTGTATTTATTTTTTAATATGTTTACACATAAAAATAATATATTTGGTTTAAAACACTTACATGTAACAGATAAATTCCTAATAAGTTCTTCAATAAAATCAGAATAATGATCAGATTTAGAAAAACTTTGTATTTTTTTCTGAAGAGCTTGTTCAAAAACAATAAAATCTTCTTTTGACTTTGGATTCATGCGGTCTATTGAATCTTCATCATTTTCATCTACTCCTAACATTTCCTTAGCTACTTCCAAATCAGCTTCTTCTTGTAATTTCTGTTGTAATAACTTCTTTTCTTCTGGTGTCATGTTTGAATTTTCTTCTGCTTCCAAAAATTTACGTCTCATTTTTTCATTTTCTATTTTTTGTTTTCGCTAAAAATAAATATTTTATTTTAGCAAGGTATTTATCAATTTAACAACATATTTTTTAACATTTTATTTTATGTCTGTCATACAAGTTTTTTTATAGCAATTTAAAATTATCAATAATACAATTTTTTTAAATATGGTTGTAATTAAAAAAATAAAGTGAACAATAGATTTTGTAAAAAGAACATTTTCAAAATATTTAAACTAATTTTGAGTTTGAGTTGATAATACCAAAAACACAAGATTTTACACTACATCAATAATGATTAATATATATATATACATATATATTAACCTAAACATATTATAAAAAATATTCTAGAATCTCTGGCACACATTATATAAGACAAAAAGATTACTACTTAGGCATATAAAGTCGAGTTTAAAGCACTTATAAATCCCCATAATTAAAATGTATAATTTACCAAGTAAAATAAAAATAAGAGAATTTAAAAAATTGAATCTGTCTACAAGCAGAGTGCAAAAACTACAATTAACTCTTTGTTTGAGCTCAGTAAGGCAATATACTTTATGAAATTGGAGAATAAATATATTGCTAAGGAAAGATAAATTTTATTTATTATTTAAATAGATAGTTTATATTTAGTTAGGTGAATACAAGATTTTGAAAAAATTATCAAGTTCTTAACTACTTATACTTAATTTACTTAAATAAAATACTGAATAATGATAATAAATATTTATAGAACTGAAATATTGAAGTACTCGTTTTTGAATTTTTGAGTAATCAGATAACTTTGAAGGACTGCTACAAAAAATAATGGTTATCTCTATTTGACTCGCCAAAAATACAATAGATACTTGCAAAATTAATATTTCTTTTTATTTTATAAAACTTAAATGTTTTTTATTAACATTAATCTAAATATAAACTTGTTCAATGATATCCTAATTTTAATTTACTCATCATTTAATTTAAGTAGTCACAACTCTTAACACCCAGTTATAAATTTCTTATATTAATATATATACATCAATATTTCTGATTATTTAACAATATTACTAAAATAAAAATAAAATGTTCAAGTACTTCTCTTTCAGCTATTTTTTGTTCCAATTTTGATTTTGTTTTTTTCTCAGGGACTTTCGTCTCAACTTTTTTTGTTTCTTCTTCCTCTGCATCCCAGCTATCCTACAAATAATATAAAATAAAGGTTCATTGTCATCTTCAAAATAACAATTCAACACATCAGGATAAATTAGGTGGATATTTGAAAATAATGAGATATATGGACGTTTTTAAGAATTTTATAAAAAATAAATGTTTATTTACTATTTAGGACCTACTATTTTCAATTCAATGTCATTCAATATAAGAAAAAATATAGGATATAATTATAAAACTAATCACAAAATAACTGTTTTTAATTGGTTTCAGCATGAAATGTAATCTTAGTTGTATCAACAATTCTATCTTAATATAATCCTTTTTTCTCTTTACATTATATGTATATGTGTAATTAAAAATGTGTAATATGTAACTCTCTATTTCTAACACAAACTTTGCATAAAAGGAACTGATACAATAATTAACTTGTTTCTTGCCAATACATGAAAGTAAAAATGAAGCTATACATTAAATAAATTATTACTGCTTAGTATTTTTTCAAAAATAATTATATACTACACACTGATAATCACCAATATTGATATTGTAAGACTTTAATCTATTTTAAACCTTTACCTTGTAAAAAGAGATTATTATTCCATAAAATAAACTTTTTTAAATAGGTATTTACGTGAATATGCAATACATATTACAAATAATCTATGTAAATACATTGATTTAAAATTAATTAATGATTCAAGGCCAAGTATGCAACAATAAATATATACTAAAAAGAAAAAGAAAGTTCTAATGCACTGAACAATATCATCAATTCACCCCTGAACAGGTATAGTTATAAATAAAATAGTACTTAAAGATCTAGAAATACAGTAATCAATTCATCTCTGATAATAGTATTCACTACATTTTTATGTTACCACACATAAATTCACAGTATGAACAAAATGTTTAGTATAGTAATTATCAAAATTATGTTAGAGACAATAATCCAAAACATTGTCACATATTAGTTTTATTAAGAGTATATCGGGATACCTTTATATTTTCTTCTTCATCTTCACCTTCCCATTTATTGAGCTTAGCACCGCCAACAATGTCGACAACGGGAATGATAGGTTTAGCAGGTTCAAAATTATCAGCATCTGAACAGGGAAAAAAATTAGGAAAACTATTTTAGTATTTTAATGGATGAATACATTCAAGATGCATACATAACCATTTAATTATAACTTAAAAATTATTATATTGTATTAATGTCACTCACCCCACTCCATGGTCACGTGTGTCCCTTAAGCTTTTATCCACTTTTAACAAATAACCTTGGGCTTGGGCGTGATGCGTTTGTCAGAAAGGAACAATGTAGACTGCGATCGACCTGAGAATAAAGAACCGTGATGCGTATTCAGCCAATGTTCCGTTGCACCAAACTTTAATATTAAACATAACAAATGGGAGAAAATTTGGTAAAAGCGTATACGTATCGCAGCTCACAACCAAACACGAATTCGCCGATTCAGTGCTTTCGGTGAAATTTTATCGTTACCAACCCATGGAAAGAATTATACATAAGACAGGTTGTACAACGCACCAGAAATGGAGTACCCGGCCAATGGCTCATGCTGGTCCTATGGGCACACTGTTGTATAGTATTTATATCTGTAGAATAGGGCGAAAAATCTAAAAGGTTTAGAATAACTTGCATAAATATAAACCTATTTAAACCTTCTTATAAAAATAAATGGATATTTATACATACGAGACTAAAATAGGTAATCAAATACTCAAAAAGTATCATGATAAAGTATCAATATGGTATGATATGGTATTTATGTGATACACTGATATGCAGCCGTGACGTGCATCACGCCATTCTGTATAGTTATCAAAGGCCATAGCTATTATTATACTACAGTAAAGAAATATACAAAAAAACGACAGGAAATAAAACCACAGAAAAAAAATCAAACTTCAACCTTTTTTTCAATTTTCATGAATTTTCTACGACATAATAATTTAATAATTTTCATCAATATTTCACGAATTTAATCAAATTTAAGGCTTATAAACAAAAATTTGTGATTATATTGGTTTTCCAGATTTTTGGTATTTTTTAAATTAGAAATGAAGAATTAATAAGGAATATTGTACTACATTTTCAAGCATTTTGCCTTTCAAAACGATTCGAAATATTTTAGAAACTATAATACAATAATATTTATTATATGGAATACTAACATAAACAGTTGATAAACATTTCTAATATCTATAGATTTATCTTTAAGTTATACTAAAAAAATAAGATATTATAAAAATAATAACTTTTCCTTAAAGTGTTATTGTTTTTATCAAACATTTTGAAAAGCATTAGACATTTTTCCTTTTACATCCATTACCTATACTACATTCTCCGATTCCCCTAGAGAATGTTACATAGTAAATACGAATGATGCTTTAACGCGTGGATTTGTGTATTTGTGGCGATGAACAAGTTTTGTTTTGTCCGCAACCATATTCTCTCTGCAAACAGAGTTGCGATAAGCTAAAATGTAATTAATAATTATTATGATTTTATGAACAATATTGAATATTATAGTAATGTACCTATTTTGCCTATACTATACGCCGAGAAACATATTTGAACGAAGTATTTAAAATATTATTATTGATACTTTATATACATTTTGAAAGTCATTTACCCACGGCTTTCTTGAACCCTCTTAATTTTTTTCATTATTTTACTCAATATTTTAATCTTAGTTTTTTATTGTTTTTTTCTATTATTTTGAAAGGTACAGTACCAATTTAGACATTACATTCATTGCTTTGCACAGAATCTAATAAATTACAGTAATATCAAAAAAACATATAAAATATACTTAGTGATATACACAGATACATAGAAAAAATTCTATAATTTTATTTTAGATATCTATGGTGATAAATGATATCTAAGGTTCGGAATTGAAGTCAAAACTCTTTTTTTAATAAGTTTAGAAAAATAAATTTTATATAATAAATCAGATTGTTTAAAAAATACGGAAGCTATAGCGATTAGAAAATTTTAGCAATTAAAATTAATAAGATCTATTAACATTTAGAATTTGTAAAAAAGTTTGAAGTATAATAAATATTAGATCTAATACTATATTTATGGTACTTAGGTATATATTTTACAAGTACAATTTTTATAAATATTATCCTTAATATACACATTTGAATATTTAAATAACTGTGAATAAACTACTCATTCGAATTTTGAACAAGATACATTAACATTTTTAAAATAATAACCTCAAGTTGGGTTCCTTCACTGGATGATGGCCTCTATTCTCATACTATTCTGTAAATGAAATGCTGTTATATCTGTCATCATATTTTCCTATTATGTATGTAGCATAGATTGTTAATTTAGTATAAAATAAAAAAGTAATAATGATAGTTCACTTAATAATTTACAAAAAATAAAATGGGGGTTTTCATTTAAAAAAAACAGATTTGTATTTTTACATGAGACTTTTTAAATAGTACAAAAATCTATACAATTTAAAAATATTGCCCTAGAATAAAAAAACATAAGAAGTAGGTATGTACCACATATGTTGACTACATGGTGCCATATTGGTATACATAGATTGTGGAACAATTGGTGGTTAAAACAAATATTTTTTTAAATAAATTAACGTCCGAACAAATGTATATTTTAAATATAAATTCAAACTAAATAAATTAACTTTAAAACAAATATTTTGTATAATAAACCGTATAGGGATCTGTCCGTGCTGAACATTTATTATTATAACAGTCGACTACGCATTATTATAGTTAGGTATAATAATTTATAACAATATAGTTAATATAGTCTATAATATTATACTTATATTATATTATGATCACTCGACATAACCCTCTTTCACCGCTAGCTATCGCTGCAGTATACGACTCTTTAATTATTATGCTATTGCTATTGCTTAGTTACCAATGTCATAACATTCATAACATTTCGTAAGCTACTTTTTAGTTTTATTATTGATTAACTTAATGATCATAAATTTTAGTTTATTTGTCGGTATTAACTTAAAAATAAATATATAATTGTATTGAAATATTAATAATTTTTAATTAAATTATAATTAATAATTATAAAAACTATAATGGTAAATTATTTGTTTTTATTTTTATTTTATTATTATATATACAAATAATACGCAACAAACTATTTTATTTCAATAATTTTCGATACCTATTGTATATTTTAGGAAGGAAATATTTCAGTAAATGAACACCATAGAAATGTCATTGACAATTATGTAGAATTTATGGGCCACCAAAAAAAACAATCTATTATTTTAATTAAAAAAGCATTTGAAGAAGTCTTTAAAACCAAGTATATTAGAATTATTATGTACATATTATTATTAAAATGAAAATATTTTTAAAGTTTATTAGACGAAACGTACACAAAAGAAGAAGTGAAGAATATTTTAAACCGTTTAGAAACAACAATGACAAATGAAATAAAATGTGAATTATCTGCATACACGAGCACTAATCTTCTAATGATGTATCAATTTTTTCAACAAGCTGAAAAATGGCACTTAAGACTCAATGTAGATATATCTGAAATACAAAACAAGTAGATATGATGTTTACTTTTATTTTAATTATTTACTTATTTATAGCAGTATTTTGTATAAATAGGGAATTGTTACAAGAGATGGAAAAAATAGAAACTAATTATAACATAATGAATCGAACATTAGAAAAAAAAAAGCTTTTAGGTTCTTCTGATCACTATATTACAAATGATTTTGTTGAAGTTTTGCACAAAAGATTAAATCAGCTGGAAACCCACAATTCTAAATTGGAAGTAGATTTAAAAAATTTAGAAGACAATGTACAAAAAAATAATTTTTTATGTATAGAATTAAAAATAAAGTAAAAGTGTTTAAAGTTTACAAATATATTTTAGTGTAATAAATTGAATAATGAAAAAGAAGCATTGAAATTACTTATCAGACAAGAAGACAAACAAGAAGATTTACAAAAAAGTTTAGTTGAAATTGAAGTACAAACTCAAAATATTTTTGATGTGGGTATTACAAAAAATAAATGTCTTATACTATTTTGTACCAACCATAATTAATGTATAATATGTACATTTAGGATAATATAAACAATCACGATGAATGTAAAATAACAGTAAATCAGTTAGAAAATGAATTGGCGGTAGCACAATCGCAGTTGACATTAACAAATTTGGTGAGTAATAGTAAATTATTTCATATAAAATGATTAAAATGTATAACACAAGATTAGTCTAGGTATAGATTGTTAACTATTTTAATTAGTTCGATTTCATTGACTATTCACAATTCACCCTTGACATAACATTTTAAATAGAAGTTAATAATAAAAATAATAATGCATAACAATGCGAAAAATATTAAAAACAGATGAATTCAAATATAAATGAATTAAACCAGTTTCTAATGTTTATCATATATAATGGTAATGAGTTGTATGAATTCGATATTAATCTTATCAAATTCATCTCCAATTTGAAAATTGTGGTTTGTCAGTGGCTAAGCAGGTTTGTCAATTATAAGAGGCTAATTGAGATATTTTTTAAGGAGTTGGACAGAAAATTTAATGATACTGCTGCATATATAAATATGAAGAATATAATTACAAAAAAAAACGAACAAGTTCGAGAACTAAGAGATCGGTTGCTTATTTACGAGAAAGAAGACAACCAAGACAATGTTGTATGATTTAAATTACCATTAGTTAATAACGTAGGCAAAATTTAATATAATAAATAATATATGTATATATAAAAAAAAAATTTTAATTACATAGTATTTCAGTAAACTTACCAATTTGTTGGCCCAGTGGCGTGCGGTCAAATCAAGCGGTGATAGTCCGAAGGCGAGAGCTTAGATGAAGTATAATCAAGAAGAGTTATACCATTTTTTTATACCAAACAGATCATAGTTAACTAGCTAGTAATTACATGAATATAATATTGATACATTGTGTTTATAATAAAATATAAATATATTTTAAAATAAATGGCAAAATATCAAGTGAAAAAAGGAGTACGTTATATTTTCTCCATGGCACGAAAAATATTGAATAATATTATATATATTTATATTTTTAAAATTATCATGAAAATAAATATAACTATATGGTTGCTATGTTAACGTTAAATGGGTGCACGTGTGAAATTGTAATTCTATTATATATTATGTCGCATACTCGTTTTTTTTTTTTTATGAATAAAAAATAAATAAATATTAAAAATGGTAATTGAGTGTCTAGCTATCAGTCTTTAACTGATGTAACTGATGCAAATCGACACCTGTGCTGGGCAATCCACTTACGCAGATTGTTATACCTCCTGACGTCGAAAGTTTGATATTGTTTTATAGGAGAAAAAGTTAAAGTTGAATTATATGTTAAAACTTAAATTAAGTTGTCAGATATTATCGGGGAAAATCCATTTATACGAAACTAAACCTCTCAGGTAGGCAATCCGACTATATCGGATCGCTGATGGTGTACGCGTAGCAACTAAAATCAAAAATGGTATAAATTCGAACTTCGAATTGTATAAAGTTCTTATACAAACACTTGTTTGATTATATAACATGTAGTACATATTATATGAATTAATTATATAAAAATTCGAATTTCGAACACTTAAACCGTTTCTGAGTCGCGACGAATTTTACGTCCAGTACTGTTTTACTTGTGCGATTTGTATAATTCATGTGAAATGAAACTCGGATATTCTTATTAATTGTCTTTTAAATGCATATGTCAACAATTACCGATTTATGTGTATTATTACATATGTATATATTTCATAATATGACTAACATATTATATACTATTTTAATGTACCAAATTCATTAAAAAAATTAAATATTAATGTTCATTGGATCTGTATAATTTAAATACATATATTGTGTTTCATTAGGTAGGTACAATATTAGAATATAATTATTTAAATTTAAAACCTGTAGAATTGTATTAAAATATTTAGTATAATATATAAACGATTGAGGCCATAAATTAAAACTTATTGATGATTATTAATTTCATTATTATTATTAATTATTGAATAATTTATTTAATATTGAGCAAAATTTAACAAACGCGGTAGCTAATGAATACTATTGTTTAATACTGCATATTATTAATAAAAATACATTATAACATTTATACATTGATTTTTATTAGTTGAGTGTTAGATATTTATTACACTCCAGAAGCCTAATTAATTTACATAATATAAATCTTACCTCAGAAAAATGTATGTTTTAATAACATTTGCATTATTTGCTGTACTAAAACATAAAATATACAAAAATATGTAAATTTAATCTTAGTATTTAATTTCATCATTTCATTAAACAAATTTATAACACACCTGGAATAATCTATGACTACCTATTACAAAAAACCATGCAAATGCAAGAAGTTCCGAACCCTACTAATAACTGTGTCATATTATATACCGTACTTAGACTTTAGTATAAGGTATATGGTACCGTACCTATAATATATGATTGGTATTTACTATTTTGATAAAACTATAAAAAAAATGATTTTCCCGTCGTTTTTATATCTTAAATAAATAATTACATGGAATTGATACACGTGAAATTAACGGATAGTATATATACACAGAATAACAGTTATTCTGTGGTATATATTTTATGAGAATCCGTGGATAATTTAATGCTATATTTAAATATTTATGAGAATCCATGTTCAATTTATTGTTACAAACGAACATTTTATATTATATTAATTATCTGTAATTACTAATTATTTGTGCTAATTTATGATGATTAATACACATAAAATTTAATATTGTAATAATTTGTAAGTTCAATCCAAATCTGTAACCACTATTTTTCTTTTAAAAACTTATTGTCCTTGGTCGTTAAAAACTATGGATAATCATCATGTTGATGGTGTTGGGAGATTTTCTTTATTAGCACAAGGCGCATTAGAAGAAGTTCCTTCAGATATTAATGTTGGTATAAGAAAATCGGAGAATGAAGGTAAAGAAAAATACTATTATATTATAACAAGAGATAGGTAGGCACTTACTTAAGATTTTTTTAAATTAATTTTAGATTCACCAATAACATTTGAAGAAGCCCAGAATGAGTCTGGTGAGTAAAATTAAATTCAAAATGTTTTCTTGTATATAAATTGTGATCTAAATTAAAAATGTATTTCGAGCAGATGTAGGTACTTTTATAATATAAATATCATTTTTTAAACAAAATACAGTGTACATATTATATGTTTCTGAAATAGACGAGGTTGCTAGAATATGCGTACTCACTGTGATAGCTCAAGATTTTTTTGAAATTTTTTTTCATTTCAAAATTAAAGCTTATAGTAGTTGTAGTTTTTGAGGATTTTCAAGGTGTCATATAGTTTTTGTGCTTCTTAAGCGTTTTTCACGCTTGAATTGCCGGTAAAAAAAACACACATCGATTTGTATGAGAACATTGAAAATACTACAAGATAAACAGTGATAATACCTAGTTATTTGTTATAATTCAACATACATAATTAATTAATATACTGTTTTACATTGTAAAATAATCATAACAAAAAACAATTTTTTTTTTGATAATCAATTTTAATTTATTATGTATGTTAAATTACAACAAATTACTATCATCAAGACTGTTTATCTTGTCATGTTCTTATAAAAATCGATGGGTCACATTATTACTTTTTTTTTTAGTCGGTGATTCGAGGATGAAAACGTGTGATAAGCCTTAATTCGTATGAGAATTTTGAAAAAATACAACTAAAGTGTACATTTTTACATTTAAAAAATATTCGAAAAATAATTTGAATAAACCCAGATTTTGAAGAGCAAAAAAAATTTAAAAAAAATTTTCATTGCATCATCACAATAATGATTATGCAGTATATTTTGTAAATAACTTTTATAATATATTCTCGTACATTCACTTAAGTCCGGATTAAGAAATGACAAGGGGGAGGGGGCACGGTCACAACTGTATCTCCAAAATAAACTTTTTTCAATAAGTAGTTTAAAATAGTTTAATATATATATATATTAGTGGGTATAATAGTAGGTGTAGGTAATTAATAATTATAAAATAAAAATGTTCTTAATTTTATATTACGAAAAATTACTAAATGATAGTAAATATTAAATTGATATTCTATTAGTTGATAGTGTATACATAGTAATAATTGATATTAGGTGTTCTTGATCTATTTGCATGAGATACCCATATATATAATAATAAAATGATTTTACAAAAAATCATTGCAAGAAGTATTCCCAAATATTTTAATTATTCCTTTTAGATTATATTTAACTATCTCAGTGACCAATTGTTCGGCCAAAAGAGCATTTTCCAAGTTAACAAGAATACAAAATAAATATGGAACAAGCCAGACTCAAGAAAATTTAACATAATTAATGATATTGTATTTAAAAAAATGATATTTTGTAATTGATTGATTTCAATGAAACTATACAACAATTTGCAAAAGAAAAAACAAGGAAAAAAATTTAAGTTAAATTATTTAGTAACAAATACAACGTTTATATTTATAAATATATATAATATGTGTAGGTATAATAAATTATTACATAATTATTAATTTATATAGCCTTATATATTATATTTTTTTTTGTGTTGTACAAAATTATTCAATAATGTATACAGTCTTTAAAATCCAGTAATACAATTTTTTAGAAGTTAAAGTTTTAAGGGGTCCACTAAGTTTATGGTGTCCTGGGGCTCAATCGATTTTTAATCTGGGCTTGCATTTACTGCTAGATATAGTAATGGGATGAATAGAATCTAAAATATATTAAAAATTTAAATATTCTGGTTTCTTTACAAAAGTATCTATATCTTCTCTGATAGATATAAAAAAATTATATTATGATAATTAATTATAACTTTACAAAATTGATTTAAAATTTTGACTACTGCTAACTTCATGGAATGTGTATACCTACTTATAGGAACTGGAAAATATCAAATATTGTTATTGGTAGTATGTGGTTTAGTGAATATGTCTTGTGCTATATCTACAACAGCCGTATCATTTATTTCACCTGCGGCTGAAGTAGATTTCGATTTAAATTCAACTACCAAAGGAGTATTAAATGGAGCTCCGTTTCTTGGTAAGTCCATCCCATAGACAGAGTATAGTAGCGTAGTATACATGTAGGATGTGTATTATTGTGCTCAGTGCCGAATTAAATGCTTCGCGTGCATTAAGCAAATAAGTAGATGGACCTAATTGGCCATAAAGAAAAAAAAAAAATTATACACCTGTCTTGTATTTCAAACGTTTTTTTGAACTATAAATTTAAAAAAAAAGGTAGGCATATGGGTATCGCTCTGCTGTATAGTAGAGATACAGAGTAGGTCACTAAAATGGATATATTAAATTTGAATGCAATAGCAGATATCATTGTATACGAAAAACGATTCTGAACAGAGATGATTTGTCAGTTATGTTATTATCAATATTTAAATTGTATTAATTGTAATATATCGTTATTTGATGTGATTTCCTAAAAAAATTAAATTTCATACACTCATAAAATTTTTTCTATATTGACGCTAGAATTTTCTTTTACAGTTATTCGAAACTGGAGTTATGGAAAACTTTGTAATAGGTTTTTTAACCTTAGGTATAAATTACAACAATTTTATGAATTTTCAACTTCAAAATTCCTGCAAATTTTCGCGATTTCAACATATTTAGTAAACATTTTAACTTTAAATTCTTATAAACAAAAATTCTGACTAACGATATTTGATTTTTTTTTTACTACGATAAGTATAACCTATAAGTACAAGGTTATAATAAACTGTAATAACGTACAAATAAGATAATTAAAAGTTATGAAAAATAGTGACGATAATTAAAAAAATTACCGGTCTTGAGGGGAGTATGATACCAGATCTGTGGGAATCCTTCCCTACACTTAGAAGTGCTGGAGATGTATTACCCACAATATATTAATGTTAATTCTTACGTAATTAATAATAATGTGATAAAATATATTGTTATCATGCACCTTACCTGGTCCGCTGAAATATATGTATATATATTATATATATATATATATATGTGTGTGTGTGTGTGTGTGTGTGTGTGTGTGTGTGTGTGTGTATATTGTGGTGAGGTGACAGAAATGAAATAAAATCACTAGATGCGTATAATGAAATAAATAAACAACACTGACTTATTCACGTAATGAAAACGGGCTTAGTTGTCGCTTATCGAAAACAGTATTAAGAAAATATTATTAAAAAAAGACTGGTGCTCCTGCACTCTTGAAAGATATTTTATTTAAAGAAAGAATAGTGCGCCTGCACTTTTAAGAGAAGTGTTGTTAAAAAGACTGGTGCGCCTGCACTGGTGAGAGAGACGATGCAATCAAGCCGGCCAGAGTCCTAGGCGGTCCCACCAAAAGGTTCTGCGTTTCCAAAGATAGAGCTATCTTATACTAGCTTTATCCTTGGTTGCAGAGACCCCATTGGGCCATCCCCTGTCTCTGTCGGCACACAAGAAAAGTCACACGCTCTGCGCTTCATTGTCACAAACACATATGGAGTTTCTGTGTAACCTCGTAATATGAATCGTCCCTTTCATCAGTCATAAAAGATTTTTATTGAAATTAACCGTTATTCGTGGGCGGCAACTCAACCGTTACTTATTTATTATCTTTAAACTTTTATTAAATTGTTACAATTATGATATGAGCATATATCATTACAAAACATCGTATTAAATTTTAAAGATGTTTTGGAATGCCAATTTTTTTTTTTATCGGCATTTCAACAAAAAACCTTAAAAAAATCGAAAATTTTAATTGTCAATAAATAGCTTAAAAAAAGTCAAAATATTTTGAAAATGTAATCTTAAACAGATAACTCTAATACAAACATTTGTTGAAATTTTAAGTAATATTTACAATGATTGGTTTTTGAGTTACAGCAAAATAAAAAAAAAACTGGTTATGCGTAAAAATTCCCGTTTTTCCGTTACTTTCTTAGGGGTACTAACGCTTTTGAAAACTACTGAAAATGTTGACCCGCTAAAGTATCAACTAAATTTATTTTCCTTTTCAAAGAGTGAATAAAGTAAAAAATCAAAGCACTATTACTACTCTAGAATGCGATGATAAACACAAAAATAAAAAATATTTAGTACATGATCATCTCTAGGGGAGTAGGGACCGAAAATTTTTAATTTTTAAGCAATGCTTAATTTTTCTTATACGTTAATTGTGCTTTTATACATATTTGTTTGAACCAATTTTCGCCAGTTAATAGTTTACTATAATTTAATACTTTTAAAACCACCTCTGCATAAAATAAATGAATACAGACTTTCATATCAAAATGTTACCTCTATATTGTTATTAAATACAAATAAATTAATTTTGATAGTTAATTGACAAATTGCATTTTGTGTATGTTATATTAATATTAATCTATTAAACGTTATTAATAATTTAAAATAAGAAGCTTTACAATATTACACTAGTCACTAAATATGTAAATTATTATTAATATATTTTTGTATTTTAAAATTTTTTTAGGAATGGTATTAGGAGCATATTTCTGGGGTATTTATGGTGATTTAAAAGGAAGGAGAATTGTTATCTTGGGATCGATGGGAATGGATACATTATTTACTATACTTTCTTCTTTAGTACAACATATTGAATTGTTTTTCATAATTAGAGTAGGAAATGGATTTGCGTAAGTAATAAAATATAAATATTAAATTATATATTTGTGTATAGATATTATGTAATAATGAATAGTAAAAATAACATTAAATATGTTATAATATAATATATAAATGTATATTGAAAATTATTTTAAACAAATTGATAACTTACATTATAAAAATAAAATTTTTTGAGTTTTATTTGAAATGATTATTATTAATTAACATACAAAATAGGAATCGGGACGAATTTTGCCTTTCCTTAAAATTAACGTCTTAAAATTCTGCTATTTTGTTTTATATAGTATCTATACGAATATACTTATCCATCAAAATGTATAATTAAATACAATTATTTGATATTTTCCCTATAATCTGTATATTTTTATCTAAATGTATAATATGGTATTATTGTAAAAGTATTAATTTTAGCGTTATTGGTGCTACTTGCATGGTTTATGTGTACTTGGGTGAATTTTTAACATCTTCCAAAAGAGACAGTTATCTACTTTTTCTTGAACTATTTTGGGCTTTTGGAATGATGGTTGGACCAGGTTAGTACTTACAATTTTTTACATTAAAAATGAAATATTATTGAAGTTTTTAAAATTTTTTAACTTTTATTATATTATACATTTATTTATGTTTTAATTTAATTTAATTTTCAAACATGATACTAGTTTTGATTTTCAAAAGACACAAAATAAAGGTAGGTATTTAGATGTTGTTTTTAAATAAAAATTATGTATTTAAATATTTGTATAGTTTACTGTATATTTTTAGTAGGTTACAGTTCATAATATCTTTGATTAAAATTTCTTAAATATTTTTATTCATAAAAATATATTTATATTGTATAATACCTAATTAAAAATTGCCCGCATATTTACTTTTTCCAAGTAAACTTTAAAATAGACATTTTCTTGTTCTATAAGACATTATTTTCCTTTCGTCGTTCCTATTAATAATAGCCGATAGGTACAATAGAACTGCAAGGGCTATAAATTTACGGCCTATCATACAACTTTTTTCTAAAGCCCGACCCGTGCCAGTCCAAGAAATGTTATAAAAAAATGCCTAAGCCCTATTCGAAAATCATCCAAAGCTCTTAAAAATCCCATTCCGATCCATGGATATTTTCTATGAGTTCGGTCCTATCCGATCCAAAATATTTTTATTTAAAATATTAAAATATTAGTTATTTGTGATTATTCTAACGTCGAACTATAAACTTATCATTTTAGTTTTAAATAATGACTATTTTTCATACAAAAAAAAAACCAAAAAAGATGTAAAAAATTCTTAAAAAGCCCGATCCAACCTTGGTTTAAGTTCAGCTCGGTCGAAAAACTTCTATACCAAAAAAAATTCCTGCCCGGCTCTGCTCGAAAGTTTTATCAAAAATAGCTCAGTCCATCCTTAGTTTAAATATTTTTAGTCTGGTCCGTCTTGGACCGAAAAGTTCTAACAAATAAAAACCCAATTTAGCCCTTTTTATTTTTTTTTTAAGGTCCGGATCGGTCTAGTCTCAGACGGGCCGGGCTTTTTGGGAACCAGATCGGGCAAGTATTTAATAGGTAAATGTATTTTTCCGTATCGTGTCGTCAAATAATAAAATAAAAATTATATAGAGTTATTTTTCAAAAGATATTTTGTCCGGTTACCATTTTACCAGCTGTATACAATATATCTACCTATACAAATCTAAAAGGCTAAATTATTATTTTAAAAAATATGTATATACTTTTAAATATATCATTTTAAATAAATAAAATTAAATAAACTTTAGATCTTAAATGTAATATTCAACCTAATCTTTAAATATTTTTATTTAATTTGTTTTAGGCTTAGCTATGGTGATAATTCCGAGCAATATTGTTTTCATTTCATCTATATATTTTAAATTTAATGCTTGGAGATTTTTTATACTTTTAACGTCAATTCCAAGCTTTATTTCATTCGTATTGATTTATCAATACCCAGAAACTCCACGATTTTTAATGTTTCGAGGTTATTTAATTCAATCCAGAGATGTTCTTGAACAAATATATTTAGTAAACAACAAATTTACAACTGTACCGTATCCGGTAAATATTAATTTATAATTTTTATTTGTGTAGTTAAGAATATAATGTATTTAATGGATGAATATCCTACGTCGTAAAAATTTGAATTTCAAACAGTTATAGAAAATTAATTTGACTGTTTGGTAGAAATTTTTTTTAATATAGGTTACAAATTTTATAAAGAATTGTGTCTTTTATCAAATTTTAGGTATAATATAAATATAACATTTTTCATGAATTTCTAACCATAAAATAATTTATGATTTTCGAGATTTTGTCAAAATTATCACTTAAAATACTTAAAAAAAATTGTGCTTATATTATTTTTTAATTGGGTAATGAATTACTTATTAGAAACCTTACGTTAAAATTTCAAGTATTTTTACCTAAAAATAATTTGTTTATCAACATTTAAATATAAAAATAAAAATTCCAATTTTATCTGTGAATAAAAGATTCGGAATATTTTGTAACTCATTTTAAAATAAATATTTTGTGAAAATTTCACCCAAGTATTTATAATGCGATTCTTGCATCATAAACAACTCATCATTTCAGAAAGTATTAACGTTTATGAAAATATTTTTTTTACATAATTTTATACAGTCAAAAATTAATTTTTTTTGATTACTTAATTTTTTAAATGATAAAATACATTTTTAATTTCATATTATAAATTAGAATATTCTTGGAGTGTTTCTATGTATAAAAATCCAAATTCAAAAGAGTAGTTCATGAATTAAAAATATTTAATATTTTGTCGAGTGAAGTAATGGCTCGACATTTTTTAGTGTAATAACTAATCTCCGTGAATCCAGCACTCTGCTCACTAACACTTTTAATAGTTTGATACTTAAAACTCAAAATTTACAATTCGAATTTTGATGTGTAGGTGTGTATCGAAATATTTCAAAAAATATTCTGCTTTAGAATATTAAATCAAAAATGTATGTTGTCATTCAAAAAAGTAAAGAATGAACTTAAACAATTGTAACGATAAAAAATATTCCTAATTGTTAAGGAAAGCACTAAACAATTTTTACTTTTGAGCACTCTCACATGTACCAACAAGATCCAATTTTCTAATCCCAAAGTTAAAAATTGTAGCATTTTTACTGTCCTTAAAGGTTAATGGTAATGAAAGTTAAAAAAAACATAGATTTTAAAATTAATGCATTTATCGCTTCTTGCTCAGAATTTAAAAATTTAAACTACCACTTATGTAGTATATAAATCTTACTTACATTTATTGGAAATAGATATGAAGAATAATATGCTGTAGTTTAACTTACATAGTTTTTACTGGAAATATTTGAGCGTAAATTATAATGAAAGATAAATAATTTTCAATATTACAATTTATAACGATATAGGTACCGTCAATGTATTAGGTACCTATCTATACCTAATTAATTATTTGTGAATATTATAAAACAGGGGTCATCAATCTTTTCAAATAAATGAGCTAGGTACATTCAAAATTTTAAGTTCCTGGTGATTGACATTCAGCAGAATTTAGGTTTTTATTTAGGTTTGATGAGCAAAAAAAAAAAAAGGTTACTAAGAAATAATTATAATTTGTGAATATTCCACATTATCCGATTTTTTATTACGCGATCGACATATATTCCTAGAAAGATCCTGGTTGTAGACGCCTGTTATAAAATAATATTATTATTACCTATCTTAAACATTTAACTTTTTTATAAATATAACTTAAAATAGGTACTTCAGGTACTTGATTCGATTATGAATATAAATAGATAGGTATCATTTTTTATATTTATTTATACATTTAAATCATTCTGATTCAACTAAAGGTGCAAATTTTCACTCAAACCCATTCAGCAATTGGGTTTGATGCAGGATTCATTGGAGGCATTCCATTCATGAAAAATGTTAAAAGAAGATTAATTGTCCTAAAAAATGGTCATATAACATTATTCTCTAACTATTTCAAAAATATCATCGTGGCTTGTACTATAGAATTTTGTTTAATGTCATCGTAAGTATAATTAATTTGTATTTAAGCCGGTAGTAAATAGTGTAATAAAATGTAAAAACTACAATAGGTGAATCTAGGAAAAAAACGACATGTAACTTTAATATTTCAAACATTAATTAAGTATAACTATATAATAAAAGTTAATTATTGTTAAATTAAATAAATAAATAATAATAAAAATAAATTTTATAGATATCATGTCGAATACAAATTATAGATATCGAATAATATATGCTATTATTATTAAAAAAAATGGTATATCTCTTTCCCCACTTAAATATTCCTCACACAATGTTTTAAGTTTATTTTGTAATTCGGTATATATATATATTTTTTTTGTTTCATGATATGCCCAGTGAATTTTGCACTAATTTCGTCATTTGGCTTCTTAATGGGTCCACTAAATTTGAAAACTGATGATTCCATCTCTTCGATTGATTATTGGTCCGATCATCATAATAATAACCTGTGATATTGAATCCTTATTTTTAATAGAAAAAAATTTTAAATAACTTACATATTAAAAAATTAATATAAATATAAAGTTTATTTCAACAAGTGTGTTTTTGAATTTCAATGTATATTTAAAAATAATTTTATTTATGACAACAATTATTTTAATAACTTTTAACCAAAATTAACATTTTTCACCTTGTCGTTTTTTTCCGTTTCGCAGTGGCGGTGCCAGATATTTTTTATTGGTGGGGCAATACCGGGCAAAAATTTTTTCTGGTGGGGCATTTATGTATAGCTCGATGCCTCGATATATATATATATACTCGATCACCTATTAATTTATTTTTACTATATTTTCTAGAAAGTATTGATAAAAATGTTTTGGGTTTAATATGTTATATTTCTAAATAAATATTCAAAAAATATATTTATTTTATTATTATCACAAATTTATTACAGTAAAACTTCAAATTTCCTCAGTTTTCTGTTATTTTGTTATGCCGTTCGTATTAACTCTATTAAGTATTTTTATTTGTAAATTTGCAAATAAAGCATATTTAATTTGAATATAACAGTCAAATTTAAATAATATAACTTACGTCTAAAAACTCTTTAAAGTAATTAATAGTATTTTATATATTAATAATGATTTACAATTTCTTTATTTACTAACATATTTTATCATTAAATTATAGGGGGGAAATAGAGGGGCAAAATAAAATGTTGAGTGGTCATTTGTTCACCCTGGCCCGTGTGTAGCGCCGCCACTACAGTGTCATTTTTTACCGATTACCTCAATCGGGTATACAAGTTGGTACAAACATTTCATTGGTTGAAAATTTGTTGATTATACGAATAAATATAAAATAATAAACAAAATTAATTGTTTTACAGTATAATATATTTTATATAGAATTAACTTAAATAAAAATAAAGATTTGAATTAAAATTAAAAATATCTCTTATAATTTTCAATTTTTCATAATAAATTAATAACTATTTTGAACAATAAATCTTCTAAATCTAAGATCTGATACTAAAGTCTGAAAAACTTATAATTATTTTTAGAATATATCTATAGTTGCTTTCAAATTATAAATACTTTTAGCACAAATTACTCACTTAATATACAAGTTAGGAGACATTTAATTTTAAAATAATTTTTTATTCCTTTTATGTGTTACAGATATATTACTATTCTTGTATGGGTACCTGAATTGTTTTCTAGATACTCTAATTACAAACAACAAAATACAGATAGTGTAAATTTATGTACGGCTTCAGAATGGCATTTAATATACTATTCTATGTTTGCTGGACAAATAGTTTCGGGCAATGCTTATTTAGCTGCTTTAATTGTTGCATGTTCATCAATACCTCTAGTCCTACTTACTGGGATCATAATTAAATATTGTGACAAAAAATTATTGCTATGTATGTATTTGATTTTATATTAATAGAAACATAGTTTTGAGTAAGTAGATATGCAGGAAACATAGAACGGTGTTTGGTTTACTGGATTAAGATTTGGTATTATAATTAAACACAATTGGATGGGTTCTAATGTAAAGATTGATACAATTTTTACTAATATTATTGTTTATGTAATGGATATAGGTTCTAAATAAATATTTGAATCATCTTTTATTTATTGTTATAAGAAGTTTTAAATAATAATTGTTCATAGTTATTACTTGTGGAGTTCCAGTTGTATTCGCAATATTGGTTCCAACAACCCATAATGATCTACAAGCAGAACTAATGTGTTGTCTTTTTGAAGGATTTACTTCATTAACAGAACCTATTATATTTTGTACTATTGTTGAACTATTTCCTAGTAATGTGAGGTAATAGTTAAGATATTTATATAATGTTAGGTTAATCATGTTTCACTAGGTATTATTTTTATCCAGGGGAGTGGCATTCTCAATGATTGTGATGACTGGTCGATTAGGTGCTATATTTGGAATAATTGTTTTCGGCATATTGATTGATATAAGTTGTTTTATGACATTTTATGCCTTAGCTTTGTTACTATTAAGTAAGTAACATAATCTATTTATGTAATTATAAAATTTTAGTTTTATTGAGGCTCTGTAACTGTTTTTATTCTACTGAAAAAATGTATTTTAATGTACTAAATTTAGAAATTAATAAAGTAATTTGAGTTTAATAGGTTATCATTAATATTTTTAATATTTTAATACTTTTTATTCGCAAATAACTTCAGACCATTGTAAATTATATTAATTATTCATAAAATCCATACTCCTTTTTATTATTATAGTTAACTAATGTTACTTAGAATAATCTGTATCTTATTATTATATTATTTAAATATTTTTTTCAGTTGCGTTTTTAGCAGTGGCATTTTTACCCAAACTAAAAATTGGTGGAGGTCATTAGGAGATATTTACTTCTTACAATACCTATATATCTAACTTTTGATTGAATATAACAAAAAATAAATTGTTACTAAAACTATTGTTGTGGTCTTTTTTTATAACTGAGTAATACTATACAATATACTAGATAATACAATATTAAAAAAAAAATTCACAAAAAGTTTACTTTTAACTCTATAAATTTTGACAATCATACTTATTCTTTTTTTGTAGTAAAGGGGTTAACCTTTTGTCAAATAGTAAATAGTAAAATATAAGTAAAATTTTATGGATTTTAGTCTTTTATTTAACATAATTGAGCAATATAAGTTGCAAATTTATATTAAATTAATATTAGTACCATAAAGTAATGACATGTTGCCGTCATTTATTAGTCATGGAAAACTAAATGACAATATTTAGTAATGAAATACATAATATACTAATATGTATATTTTAAAGCTATTTTAATTAATTTTTCATGTTATACAAACAGTTTACATATACAAAAATGAAATGTATAATTTAAATTTTTAACATAACAACATAAGTTTTATTGTTTAGTAGTTTGTGTTTACTTATAATAATAATAATAATAATAATAATAATAGTAATAATCAAAGGTGAAAGTTTCAATTCTATTTGTAGATAAAATGTGTACTTCATGTAACATCAGTTCAATACAGAATTAGTTACAATAACCCTTAATTACCATTTACTATTAACAACTCAATGAAATGAAGAGTAAATAATATTAATAATAATAATAATAATAAAAAAATTGTTTAAATTTACACCATAAAAACAGAAAATTATTCACTGTTATCATCTTCCTTGTTCTTCTCAGACTTCTTTTTCTTCTTTTTGTGACGATGTCTAGATCCACTTCTACTACGAGACTTGTGTTTCCTAGAGCGTTTTTCATGACTACGACTTCGAGAGCGATGACGATGAGACCTGATAAAAACATTAATATTTAAATATAGTTATCCCAAATATGAGGAAAACCTAATTAAAACAAATAAAATAATATAATTTTAATTACTTATGTTTGTATTCTCTCTCTTCTTTATAACTTGCTTCTGGACTTTCAACACCATCACTAAAAATGTATTAAACAATTTAAAATAATTTTATTGTGCATAAAACATACTATTAAATTATTAACATGTTTTTAATATCTAATATCTACATTATTATTAGTAATATTATCAACAGTAAAAAAACTAACCTTTCTCTATGTCTGCTACGTTCCCTGTCTCTGTCCCTATCACGTTCACGATCCCTCTCCCTCTCTCTATCACGGTATCGATTGCGACTCTCGCGATCTCGTTCATATCCTCTTTCTTCTGGTTCTTTTTTAACACGATTTGAATAATATTCTTTATCTCTTACCAAATCCTACAAAAACATAGATTTTAATTTAGTAAACATTTAAAAAAGCTACAAATTATTTTACTGGTCTTACTTTGTTGTATGAATCTCCATTTGACAAAGTTGGAATGTTTTCTATACTTTTTACGTTCGGGGTCCAGGTCTAATTGATTAAAAAATCAGTATTAATAAAAACCCATTATAGTTTAATTATACATATATAATAATATATCATAAAAAAAATGTATAACTAGGGGTTATATCATATTAATAAGATTAAACATAATGCAGATATCAATCAAATTTGAATCATTAAATTCAATAATAGTAGCAGTTCTTATTTTAAAGATTCTAATTTTATAGCTTATACAGTATACACATTAATACATTAAATACATAATTGTGTACACAAAGATAGCACATGCTGCCCTTGAACTTTTTTTCAAGTTACTACTGCAGTTAAATATTTAATTCTGGGTCAAAGTAAATTATATCTCCAAATTGTTATATTTTTACAAACAATGTATAATATAAATCCAATAAACAATCATTTGTAATTATAATCATTCTCACAGAATATAACAATTATTATGATAATATAATTTATATTATCATTAAAACATTTTTATCAAAATTAGCCAATTTTGACGTTCAAAAAAAAAAGTGATATTAAAGACCAGATTATTTTTATACTGCCTTGCATGATTATGTTATTATATATGATATGTACATTTTCATAGCTATATTATGTATTAAATGCATAATTAAGATAGTTTAAATAAAATGTATTAAAAATATATAGTTACTTGATTCCATTGCATATCTTGAGTAGGTTCAAAAGCATTGTAGTATGGATCTGGTTCGTGAGGATAGTATTCTGGTTCATAAGGCACATTAATTTGTGGAGGACCAAATCTAAATTATATATTTAAAAATAATATATTAATTAACATCTATTTGATTATTTTGTAAATTTATATTTACCCAGGAGGTGGTATAGAATTTATAGAATTTTGAATCATTGGTGGTGGTACATCAAAATTTGTAGGAATTATTGGAGGGGGTACTGATAAATCAGGAGTTGAAAAATGTTTACGACTATATTCTCTTCTCTCAGCTGTCATAACCTAAATATATAAATTATTATAATTAGATAAACACACATTTTGTACTATTATTAAATTTATTAATAAACAAGTGTCAAACAAAAATATACTTTTCAAATAAGAGAACATGAAAATCATTGTATGACACTGTATAATACATACCTCAATAGTGTTTTCCTTTGGTGTAATATTTGGTGCTTGAAATTTTGTACTAGATTTAATATCCAAAGTTGGAATCATATTATTATTTGTAGTACTTATAGAAACTTGTTGATTATGCATAGCCAATGTTGACATTCCAACTAATGATTCATTACATCGCATTTTTCTTTGACGTTCACAATATGCCAACCATGTGTTTTCATTAAACCCATAATTAAAATAATCTAAAAAATAAATACTTATTTATAACCACACCTAAACTCATAACAACTATTAATGAATACAGCACACATTTACAAAATTTATTCAAATGAACATTATTTTACCTGTGATATCTGCACCTGGTTTTAACCATGGTTTTTCTTCAGTAGTTTCAATAGAATACTCATGAGCAGGAACACCATTTATGGTGCCCATACTTTCAAAATCTTCAACATTAAATTTTCCCTGATGCTAATATAAAATACAAAAAAAATGGTTAAGTATTGTATTAATCACAATAATTTCATATAATTATAAATACAAATTAATTATTGTTTTATTGTTTGTATAATAAAAATTAAGAATGTATTAGGAAACCATTAGCCTTTAATCTTAACCTACATATAGAGGTTTGTAGGAAGAATTATTTTTAAGTTATGACACTCATCTGAAAATTAATAAATCTACTTTTTATGAAAAATACATAAATATGTTTTTTTTTGTATCTAACATCATGTTGACTATCATGCAGCAACCAGCAGCTACACAAATAGATTGTTTCTTATTAGTTATTTTATTCTAAATAAGAGCAGTTGTTTTGGCGTTTCATGACGGTTTTCTATTATTACACCTTGGCATAGTAATGGAAATTACAATTTACATAATATTATAACATTAAAATACATTATTTGTAGTATAATAATCAACATATTAAAGAACAAGATGCAACATCTTAGTTATTATTAACATAAATGGTTTATTAGATGTTCATTTTTGATTAACTATAATTTTATTAATTAGTATAAATAAAAATCAATGTTTTGATTTGTTTTTGACTTTATGTTATTTAAATCACCAAATTAAAAATATATTTTTTCTACAGTAAAAATAATTTTTAATACCAACTTTTTTATAATTCAAGAAACATAAAAATTTGGATGTTTATGTCATTACTCATTATATAAGTTTATTATAATTAATTTGTTTTACTTACTTTATTTCCAGACGACATTCCAGGAATATTTGTTAATGTTAGTAAATTATTTCGTTTTAAATTTATTCCAGCAGTTGATGGGCTTGAATTATTTTGTTGTGAAAGAGACACCATATTATTTTCCATAGAAGACAACGTAAAATTTCCAGCTGCCACAACAATGTCATCATCACTATCTTCTTCACTATCCTCAGATGATATTTGTTTATCTTCATTATTCTCTTTAGCTACTTTTTCAGGAACATTAATGCCCACTTCAGTTGCAGTTTCTAAAAAGTTACTTTCAAATGAATCTTCTGGAGGTTTAATCAGTGTCTCAGTTTGGATTCCCGGTCCCCCTAAAAATGTTTCAGGACTTCGATGTCGATTGGGATCCTCGTTAACTAATTCTTTTACAATAGGTGGGACATCTATACTTCCTTTAATAGAATAACCAAAAAAATAAATATACATTAAACAATTTATTTTTTATATCTATCTATATTTATCATAAACAAAATACTATTATATTAATATATTATTTATAAAATCTAATAAAAACAATTATAGTTAAGTTAAAATTAGAAAAGGAAGTTACTTTGTTGCTAAGATAAAATCTTAATTAAATCCATAAAAAAAACTCTAGCTTAAAAAGGTAAGTGGTTAGTAAAGGCATAAGCTAGAAGTGCTTATTTTTAAATAAGTAAATTACTTAAGTTAACTATCTTCTACACTGATATAAAAATTAACTAAATTATTAAAATATGACTAGAAAATGAAAAAAAAAAATAGTTCAAGTTTTTAATTACGAGTCTCTAGTAATTCTATCATATATTCAAAAATTAAAGTTACCAAATCTAAATACAAATTTTTAAATATTACCTGGTCCAGGGTTTGCCAAGAACTCCATAAGACGTGCTTCCTACAAGTAAAAATAAACAATTTAAAAAATATTTTTTTATTAATTATACTTTAACAGTACCTCATCTTCTAAAATACCAACTGGTTCAGCTGGTTTAATATCATCGGCCAATGCAACGACAGGGTCTAGATTTGAATTTGAGTCCCCATACAACCACTGGTCATCATCTCCGTTTTCCGACATGGTCACCTCAGTCTTTATACTTGCCATTGTATAAGTGATTATAAATATATTTCAAATCATTCTCTTGTGTGTTTTTTAATTTTATATATTTTAAAACATATGTAAAACCTTGAGAGTTTTAGCATAATTCAGAACAAATTGTTTACGCATAATTGAATTTCGAGAGACAAGAAATGAACATTAAAGACTGAACACTGAAGTATAGACAAATTGTATTATTTATTAAATGATAATGAGGTAACGTTCTTATCAACATATTCGAAAAAAATGCTTGTCAAAGAAGTTATAGTTAAATATTTAAAATGTTGATAGAAATAACTATATTAGGCATTTTTATAGCTTGTACCGAGGCAAAAATTAAAATCATTCGTTTTCTTAATATTTAATTATGTAATAAAATAAAATTGGATGAATATTTATTTGGACATAAAATAAATTATTTTTTGCTAATTTTTGAGGTTAGAATGATATCTAGTCAAAAACCGAGGGAAACGGATAATTTTTATTTTTCCTACGAACCAAGAATTAAGATTATATACAATATACAGTATAGTATATATCGTTTATCAACTGATATTATACAGTCTAGACCTAGAGTAGTAGTGTAAATAGTAAACTATATTTAATATTTATATTCAATATTTAAGTATTGCATGACAGATGTAGTGTTGTATTGTTGACTGTTGATGCCTTGTAGAACTATTGTAATCTTAAAAACAAATAAATTAAAAATTAACGTCTATTAAGGACTTAATTCCTTTGAAATATAAATTTCGAGGGTCCTTTTTTATTGTTATTTTTGCAGTATGAAATCGTAAAATCTTGAGTATAACAATGGAATTACCAAGTATTGATGATAAAAATGAAATCCAAGTGGAGTTTATTGACGATCAATCAGTTCAACATTTAATAATAGACGAGACACTACAGAGTAAGTATTAAACTGCAAAAAACAAATTAAAAAATAACACTTTTTTACATTTAAAATTTAAAACAAAAACTATTTGCAGAAAATCATTCAACCAGAAAAAAAAAATCTATTGAAGTTACTTTATCTAACACTAGTGTTCCAATTAAATGCAAGTAAATTATAATGATACTTATTGGTATATATATCAATAATATATTTATGGGTATTCACCTTCCTTCAAATTAAAATAAGAAGTATATTAAGTAAATGATTTACTTATAAATACCAAATAATAAAAAATTATACATTTTTTGTACTGACATCAATATTAATTTCTCCTCCACAAGAATGTAAATAATGTAATTATTTATTGGGTAATCTAAAATATATCTTGTTTTGAAAAACTATTGTAAAAATTAAAAATATAGCAATTAGCTATAAAATATCTAAACTTTTTTTTATATTTTAGGTAAAAAAACAAATCAAATATTAGATGGGAGTGATGAGACTTTTGATGATGAAGAGTCTAATGAAAATGATTCAAATGTAACACTAAAACCAAAAGGTAATATTTAATAGCAGGGTCGGATTTAGAGGAAAGTTAATACAATATTAATATTAATATCTACAATATTGAAATTAATAGTAAATGCAGAAAAATTTAATTGATTAAATGTACACATTAAAAAATATACATATTATAAAACTTTATTTTTTTGTTTAAAATTTAATTTTCTTCAAAAAAGCAACAGTTGTTTTTGTATTTTATCCATTATTATTATTTTTTATAATACGCATTAAAATAAATGAGATTTAAAGATAGTAAAGGTTTTTGTGTTGTCTTATATCGCTATTGCTTATAGAAATATTATTAAATGCATTTACTAAATAAACATTGTATGTGGATCAGGATTGGAAACTATACATCAAAGGTTGTAGAAACATGGTGGCAATAATAAATTCTTCATTAAGAATAACTTAATAATTTGAATCATTATTATGTTTGGACCTAGTATAAGTTCAACGGCAAAAGTGTACTTTTCTTATACCTTACTAAGTTAAAAGTACACAAACTAATCGTTTCTTATTATTGACAAATTTAAAGAATCATTTAATAATCAAAAAATGTATTGTTCTGTTTATTTTGTTGGACTTTTATAATATATTTTTTCCCAAGGCCACCACATATCTAAATCTACCCCTGTTTAAAAGGTAATACCTACCTACCTGTAGTAAATAGCCACCAAATATTACATAATATTATTATTTACAGCATTATTTGAAGATGGAGATGTGCCAGGTGAACGCATGTTTAGTTTTCATTCAAATAAAAATAAAACATATAACAAAAAAAATACATCTTCACAACATGGTGAAAATCATAACAAAGATGATCAAAAAATGTCTAATATTCATACTCAAGGTAAATTATTACATTAATAATTAATATTATAAATATGCCTTAAAAAAAACTACTTATAATTTATTGGAGTATTAAATATATGTCCAAACAAAAGTAATATAATAATAATTATATTGGTAGAAAGGAGAGGGTTTAATTTTAAATATAATACATTTAGTATTATGTGTAGTACTGTAGTGTAACAAGCCATTAAATTGGTCACTAATGTATATGTTGAACTTTAATTCAATGATCATTGAATCATTTAAATCATTGTACTTGAAGAAAAACAGTTTGAGCTATTATGGTCTGATAATCCATACTTTATATTTCCCAGTTAATTTTGTCATATATTTATATTAGAATTAGAATTTTTTTCATATTAGTAATAATTAATTGTCAAAAAATAATTGTATGTAATAACAGTAATTATTTTATAGGTTCTCTTTTTTATTCAACAACAGCAATTCTATTACACATAAATTAACATTTTCAATATACTTAAAAAATTTTTAAATATCATAAGCAGCATCAAAATTTAAAATTATATGTTTTATTTTAGCCTTCTCTGATGATGAATATGAAATTAAATCAAAAAAATCTCACAGAAAGTCAACTAGAACAACATCTACATCTGCTAAATCGAAATTTAAAAATGAAGTATCAGACATTGGTAATACAATTATGTTTAATAGCCAACTAGTATCTTATACCTTATATATATATATTATTAATAATCAACTATTTACGGTTATAGACTCTCCAAAAGTAACTGATAGCATATTTGATTACAAAACACCTAAAAAATTAAAAAAAGTTCAAAATTGTTCTGAACATGAATCATTAAAAACACCAAGAACTATTCGTAAACGGATTGCAAAAGGTTAATACTCAATTTAATTTTAAATTTACTAAAAAATTAATGAATATTTAATTATCCTCTTTTAGGAATAGCACATCAAAAATTTGAACAACTTGATGAATTTAATGATTCAGATTATAGTATTAGCGATGAAAGTGACAGTGACTCTAGTATTCATACAAATCTTAAAACTGTACAGCTAGAGAACACACATATTTCTTTAAGAAGATCTATAAGAAAAAAGGAAGTTCCCTTTGTAAGTATATTTTGTAAATTGTATTGACATATTATTATACTAATGATTTTATTTTTAAAATATATTTTCTAGATATATAAATCAGATGAATATTTTTTATCCAAGTCTGCTAAATCTGTGAAAAAGTCTAAGACATCAGACAATACATTAAAATTATTGAAAAATCCTATTTTAGACAAAGAACAGGTTGATCTACTATCAGGAAATTCTTATACTAAACATGATAAAAAGATAAAGACAATGTACAAAGATATTATGTCAAATTTTCCATACTGGTTGTCTTTGCTTAGGTAATTTATTATTATCCTTTGTTTTCAAATCATTATACTATATTATATAGTAACTTGATTTTTAGGGAAGGATTTAATTTACTACTTTATGGACTTGGTTCCAAAAGGCAAATCATTAATGATTTTAGAACGTGTGTGTTGGCGGAAGAGTCTGTATTAGTGATTAATGGATTTTTCCCCGGACTTACAATGAAAGAAGTACTAATTATATTTATGTTTACATTTATTAGTTAATAACACCTCTGACTTTTAAATACCTTGGTTTGATATTTTATAGATACTTGAATCTATAACCATTGATTTATTAGATTTAGATAGTTGTCCAGGAAGTGCTGAACTTGCTATTCAACAAATTGAAGATAAATTAAAATTAAAAACTTCTGAACATATTTATATTCTTATAAACAACTTGGATGGAGTTGAATTGCAAAACTACAAAGCACAGCATGTACTTTCAAGGATTAGTTCATTAAAAAAAGTACACCTAATTGCATCTATGGACAGAGTAAATTCTGCTTTAAGTTAGTGTCATCTGTTTGAAATTTAGCCTATACCTAAGTCTTTATGGTATGTATTCAATTTTTAAATATTTTTTTTAGTGTTTGATAATACAAAACTTGGGGATTACAATTTTATTTGGATGGACTGTACTAATTTTTCACCATATACAGTTGAAACTAATTTTATACAATCCTTAATGGTAAAAAATATTGGAGCACAACATTCATTTTCAGGCTTAAATAATGTTTTCAAATCGCTCACATCCAATGCTAAGAGTATCTTATTGTTACTGATTAAAGATCGTATTGAAAATAAAAATGTTAATAAATACGGAGGTAAATTATTTTTTTGTTATATTTAATTTAAAATAATTTAAGTATATATAATATTTTATATAGGAGTCCCATTTTCAACCTTGTATCGTTGGTGTCGACAACGGTTTCTAGCTAGTACAGATCTTGCGTTGAGAAGTCAGTTAACTGAATTTGTTGATCATGAATTAGTAAAATGGAAACGTGATGCTGATGTACTCTATATTCCTGTAGATGTTGATGTGCTTGCTCAGTTTTATAAACAAAATAAAGAAGACGATGAATAAAACTCAATGTTTGGTATATTTTGTTTTAAAATTCCAAATAGAATAATATTTAAAATAATATAATATACAACATAGAATAAAAATTAATTTTTATATATTTAACTATTCTATGATTATATTATTATTTACTTATCAACATTAACTTGTATAATTGTACGGAACATATTACTGACTAGATCTACATTCGAAATTTTGAATTTTTATAATTTATGCCCATACCTGTAACAAAAAAAGTTGTTAATACATTTAATCAATTTTACAGAAAAAAATTATAGTAAAAGTATTTATTTTACAGCACTTTATTTAAAAAACAATTGGTAGATATTTGATTAAGCTAAGATAAAACTAATTAATGTTTATTGAAATTTGAGAAGAATTATATTAAATAAAATTACACAATTTGAATAATAACAAATAATTTAGCTATTAAGTATCTAAAAATGTATGTATAAAAAAAAAAGTTATGAATTCTTGAATTATTAATAAGTCATTATACATACACGTAAAGAAGCATCCCAACTCGCAGAAGCCAATGCTGTTCCATCAGGTGAAAGTTTTATACTTGTAACTCTATTTTCATGTCCATATAATAAACTCACTCTTTCACATTTTAAGCTATCCCAAGCATTTATTGTATAATCGGTATAACCTCCAAATAATATTCTACCTAAACACAACATAATTTTAATATTATATAATTACTGTCAATTATGAAAAATAAATTTTATTTATCATTTAATAAATCATTAAAAATATTTATAATATATTATATACAGGAAAGTTATTTAATGCAAGACACTTGTCAAAGTCTTAATTCATAAAAGGTACCTACCTAACATTATTTACTACTTACCACTGACTGAAAAATCTATGGAATTAACTCCAAATAAAATACTTTCTTTTGAATACACAGCAACTTCTTTGTCTGCTCTTAGATCATACATCCGACACTAAATAATATTAAAAATATATTAGACGCAAAACAAAAAAAAATGATGATTATTATTACTGTAGAATCGTCTGATCCAGATGCTACAGCATCCCCGCTTGGATGATATTTGACACTATTTATGTCAGAAAGATGACCTTCGAACGATTGAACACTTTGACCAGTTCTCATGTCCCACAAAAGTAACATTTTATCACAACTCTAAGAAAAATAAATGTCGTAATTTAAAAACAATTTTTATTAAGAAAAATAACTAATTTTTGTAAAAATATTAAATCATCATTATTACTTGTAAAATATTTTATATTAGGGCTAGACTTATATGGATTAGCATATTTTCTAATAATTATTCAAAACATAGCTTTGTGATAAGGAAATTTTTTTCATACAACTAAGGAGTTCAGACATTTTTTTATTTTTTTAATTTTATTAAAAGAACATAATTGATTCAATTATGGTAAATTGATGGAAGATAAAAACAAATGAATCAAAATAATCCTTTATTACTTTTTTATTAAGACCAAGAGACTTCCTTCTCATTTCACTCAATATTCACTTAATTTTTACTATCTCGACAATAAAATATCTATGTTTGTCATTTAAAACTGTTTCGATTTGTATAAGTCATTTTGACTAGGAATGTTTTGATATTCTACAATAAATTTAACAAATTAGATTTTTAAGCCGTAAATGATAAATGTATACTTATTTTTAGATTTATTGTGCACGAGAAACCTGCTTTAATTATGATAGTATACTAATTCATAAATATATTTTGTATATATTAATATTATGATAAATTATATTAAATTATAAACAAACTTTAGTTGACATAAGTTACTGCAAGGATCGCCAACCTTTTTAAACAAATGAGCTACATCCAAAATGTTAAGACTCTGGTGATCGACATCTAGGAGAATTTAGGTCTTTAAGAAGAGATTTGTTTGATGAGCAAAAAATTTCTTTTTAGCTTTTAAGCTTCTATAATCGACCTATATTCCTAAAAAGATCAACCAGTTGAATTGCGATCAACTGGTTAGCAATCCTTGAATTAATGTATATAAAAAATACAAAAATAATAACTTACACCTGATATAAAAGTATTGCCAATTTCTGATGGTGACAAATCAATGGACATTATGTCACCTGTATGGCCATGGAAAGATTGTAACATTTGACCTGATTCAACATCCCAAAGTGCAGCAGTAGCATCTCCACTACCAGTCAAAATCTTTAAACAAATTGAAATATAAAAATGTATTATTAATGTGTATAAAAAATTATACATTACCTGTTGATCTGAATTTGGAAATAAGCAACAAGACATGAAATTTGTATGTGTACCAACAGTCTTCTTTTTAGCAGATGGATCTTCTTCAGGATTAGAAATATTGAACACAGTTACTTTGTTATCCAAACCACTTAAAATACAAGAAGAGAATTTTTTTATTAATAAAAATAATTTAGGTTTTTATACCTAATTTAAATGTCTACATTAACTAATTTCATAATAATTATCAGGCATAATTGATTAGGAGTTTTTTCATTAATATTCAAAATAAAATATATTACAAAAATCAATGATCTACCCTAAATCAATCTTACCCGCATGCAACCAAGTTGCCTGATGGTGAATAGGCACATGCCATCACCCAAGTTGTTGGCATTGTAACAGTTTGTTCTTTTGCAGATGTAAATGCATCCCAAATTAGTAATTTACCATCCTAGCATTTGTATGCACCAACACCAAGCAAGCATATTTTATTAAACACTTTTGCACGTTTATAAATTTATAGTATGTACCTGTGAAGATGAAACAATATGTCGTTTATCTGGAGACCAATCACAACATAACATTTTAGCTTGGTTTCCTTTTAATAGACGTCTAGGCTTTATATTCAGAAATGTGACTTCCTCTAGTCGTTCTGCAACATTTGCCACTAAAAATATTTGTATAAGTCATCAACAAAATTATAATATGGCAAATATAATAATTTTTATATCAAACTATATACATGTCACATCATTAAGTTTTTTTCTTTCTTCTTCGAGTTTGTGTTTAAGGCAGTCAGCTTCACGACTCAATAATTCAACTGTTTCAGTTCGAGTATTTACGTCTAATGCCATATCCAAATTCCAAATGTTCCTCAATGCAATATCTGCCAGTGGTGGTGCTACTGAATATGACTTACAGTCTTTCATTAAGCAAAATTGTTGAATTGTTTATGTTCTATAAATATATTAAAATTAATTCTAATATTTTATAACTAATTAAACTAGTAAAAATATATATATATATATACATTATATTTAATCATAATTACTGAGCAAACAAAAATGTGTACAAACTATAAATTATATTTGTATAAAAATGCTATTTTATACAAAACAAATTGAAGTATTTTTTCTTCAAATATATAGTTGGGTTAGTTATTTATACATTACAAATTGATTCATCAATCAGTGTCAATCTATTTTTTCCTAAAATAATGAATATATTTAAATTCAGGTTTTTGGAATTTTTTAGTACACAAAAGGATTACTTATGCAATTTAAATAATATCTTGTGATATAAACTTCTTTTTTAATTTAAATTATTAAACATAATTTTAGATTGAGAAATTTTCTGATTATAATGATTTAATAAATATATATTTGTTTTGTGTGTGTGTGTGTGTGTGCACACGATAAGTAGAAAAAAATTTTTTGATTTTAAACTTAGAATGTAGTTTTGAATAACAAATTGGATCTAAAAAATTAAGGAAAAAATGAAAAATCTGATATTATTAAAATATGTTAATTAATTTTAAGATATTACCTATCTGTTAATACTATTAACTTATTCACACTGTTTATTATTATACATATTATATTATAAATTATAATTTATATTAATTAATGAGTTTACACTTGTAGTAATTAATATATCCAAGTATTTTATAATTTCTAAAAAATGTTAATGCTCAAGGATTAAATATTACATATTCAATATATTACATGTATCAAAAATTAACAAAAAAATTATTTTAACATCGTATAGTAAACAAAAGAATTTTTAAAAAATAATGATGTGTTTATTCAATAGATTCTATAAATGTATAAAAAAATTAAAATAACTATTTGAAAATAGGGTCTTTAGATATTATATTTAAAAATTTAAAAGACTATAATTATAATAAATATAACACTATTAAAGAATTAAAGAGGAGAGCGTGTAAATTATCACCCAAGTATAAATAAGAAATGGTGTCAATATCAGGTTTAAAAGTACCTTATTTGGATTATAATGAAATTTAAGGTTTTATTAAATTGAAAGTTACGACTAGTCAAATTTTTTTTATATTGTGTCCAAATCTTATATGAAGATATACATGCAGATCATGGGGTTAAAATGCATTTTTTTTAACCACAAGATTATTTGAATTAGCTCTGTCATAGAATATTGATTGTACAATTTTCCACAAGCTTTTACAATTTAAAATGCAAATAATAAAATAAGCGAGTTAATGATTTATTATTCATAAAATCATAATAAATGTTGTTTTTTCTATAAATGCTTTAATGTCAAAAGATTAACAAATTCAAATTATGATGATTTAATACAAACAAAAGTTCAAAATTTTTAATTTAAAATTGCATGCATCTAAAATTGTTATACTGTATGTTAAATTATATTATGTAAATGGCATTTTAATTGTAATTAACACAATTATTATATAAATATAATATGTATTTACTTAGTGTAATCTAAAGTCAATCTACTTTAAAGGTAATTTATTATGATAAATAATATTAAACTTAATATGCATATTGATCAAAATAATGTAAAATAAATAAATGCAAAAATTAATACATAAATACCTATAAAAACTAAAACATAGTATTTATAACTTATAAAATGTTGCATTGAATTAGTTAGGGACGTTAGGGTCCTAAAATAAAAATTATTTTTTGTTTTGTATTCATATAATGATATTTTATGACTTTACACAACAATACTATTATAGGTATTGAGGTAATTTTAATAAACTATTTTTGGTGCAGTACACCAAATCAATATATTAAGGGTTACAAATAGAGATCTGGGTGATTTTTTTGAAAACTTACTGACTACAGTATATAATTTCATTATTTAATAAACAAACAAATTACAATTATTCAATAGCGTAACTACCCTAGCTAAGCACCCCAAGGCAAAAAATATTTTTCGCCCTACCTAATATAAATTCGATTCTTTGACTTTTGTCATTAAAACTTTGCCGTGACCAAATTTATGTTTTTTTTTATAAGATTACCCTAATCATACTTATATATATAAAAATAAATTTACAGTTACACAAAACCAATATTACTTTATTCGTTATTTTGCGCCCCGAGGCAACTGTCTCTGTTGCCCCTGTGGTAACTACTGCAATTATTGTTGACATTTATTTAGTTATTCATCAAAAATTACTTAATTATAAAATGGGGTAAGAGTAATTTTTATCTCTTGATGTTTTTCATGTTAAAACTACATCTTAATAGAAAACATTTATGTATTTATTCAGGGAATAAATGTTATATTAAACTTATAATATTTTTAAGTTTAAGTAAAATTAATATTTGCTTAGTGTTGTACATAAATATTATGTTTACCAGTATATTATGATATATTATTTCTAACCATAAACTATTAACTGTTCTAATAAATACAATTTATTCGTCTATTTAAACTCAATAAAAAATATAATTAAATAATATTTTTTTCACTAAATAAATCAAAGTTGAATTGAATTACTAATTAATTTTATCTTTTTTAATTGTTAAGAATAATATAAGAATAAAAACGATTCTAAATTAAGATTTAAGCATTAAATAAAAGATAATATAATATCAGACTTTTTAACTATTTATAATAATTAAAAATAATATATTATGATCCGTACCGTCATAGTTTCATCCAAGTAGAGACAGAGAGAATGATAGAGAATGAGAAAATGAATGAGTGTGTGAGAGAGTGAGTGCAAGGGGCAGAAACTTTAAACGCTTACCTCGTTCAATTTATTTCCTATTCAGGAAAATCTCCACTGAAAAAAATCATTTCACAGTAACAATTAAAGATCATTTACTTTTTTTATAGAAACTGAAATTCTCTCAGAATGGCAAAGGCAATAATATAGAATTTATAATCAATATATAAGCACAGCCGACTTGACCGTCAGCCAACAGCCTGCAACTCAGCTGGACAATTTTGAGTTTTCTCAGATTTTAATGATTTTATTTCATATTATCAAAAAACTTTCCAAGCTGAGCAACATTTTCCGTATTTCTCACAAAATTCAGTTTTTAACTATTTGGGTACTACCATGTATTACCATTTTGAGGACAGTACATTGGTTTATGGTAACTCCAGTTAGCCCAGTAAGTTATTTCAACCCACTGACTGGTCCCACTGATAACGACGAACAATTGCATTTTCTATGATTAGAAGTTAGATTAGAATTATGTTCAAGAGTCAACTTACTGTCAAAACTTTAGTACAATGTACATAAATAGTCAGTAGTTACAAATTAGTAGTTAGTATTCTTGTCTATGATAGTAATTACTACAAACTTAATACTAGTTACCTATAGAAGTATGGAGTATAGGGTGTAATTATTATATATAGATAGATATTATTAAAGTCGTTACTTTTTTTTATTATTTGTTAGGTATTATTATTTTATTAGTATTTCAAAAATAATATAAATATAACTATCAATGAGATATTGTAAAAGCTGTAAATTGACATAATATGTTTTATGCAATCGTCAATCACAATCATTAATAAATAATAATCATAAATGTTTTAGGTAGGTATTATAATTATAATTATTTATATTTTTTAATATTACCAGTGTTATTTTTTTTATTAGCTCAAATGATCAATTGGCAGCTATCATTATATACAAATTATAATATTTCATAGTGGAATTCTTATTTAAAATGGAACTTACAGAAGATCAGAGAAAACGTATAGAAGAAAATAGAAAAAAAGCATTGTTAATTAGACAAGAAAAATCGAAAGCTAGATCAACTATACAACCTTATCAAAAGTATTAGATTTATTTAAAAAAATAAGAGTAATAAAATATATACTTTAGCAATAATATGTATTAATAGCTGTTATATATATCAAATTATAAAAACTAACATTTTTTGTTAAAGACCCATATCATCAAAGATAGATAAAAGTCATCAAATCACAGTTGCTGGGCAATCATATGTAGACACTGAAGCAGGGTTTTTGCTTAACGAAGATGATCTATCAGATAAGAATAAACCGGTATGATAAACGATGGTTCTTGAATGAATAATTTGTTAGATTATAACTTGAAATTTATACACCATTTTTAACCATTCAAAATAATTTTACTAAAAAGTACCATTAAAAAATAACTAAATCTAATTAAATTAGTAAATGTACCTATATATACTTATTTACATTATTAATACTTATGTTTTAATATATAATACATAGTCATTGTACTTGTTTACAGCCTAAATATACAATTTTGATAGATAATGTTTATATTTGATAAGTCTTTTAGAATTTTTTTAGTTTTTGACCTACTTGGGCTGCCATGATTGACTAATTTTATAAGAAACTGAGATAAAAATATATTAAGTTTAGTTATCTCCTAGAAAATATTGCTGAAGACTACTATAGTGCCTGATGAATGACAATTGCGCCATTGTCTGAAAGATATTGGATATAATAATCTAACTATTAGTCATTCAAAAAATGGTGTAAATCCTTTAAATGAAGCTAATATATAAACAATTAAATTTTATAGTCAATATAAAAATCAAGACCTTAATAAAAAAATTACTCATCTAGTTTATTGTTGGTACTGCTCAATAAGAAAATTTAATAAATGGTCCATACATCTTTTGGAAGATGTAAAATAAATTTATTTTGAAATTTAACAATATATATTATATATATTTAATTTTTTGTTCGACATTTGTAATAATTTTGTTTGTTCAATTTCAAACATGAATTATTTATTTTTTACCTTAATGAATTCTATTTTTTCACACTAAGTCACATACTAAACCTGAATATTCCCAGTAAATCATATGATGAAATGTTGTTACTTTTACTTAGATAAAGCGCATATATTTTAGTAGTTATTATTTAGATTAACATGAATACATTCTTACTAATTAATATTTATATGGTTTATTTAATTTAATTTAGATAATACTAACATCAACACCAAATCCGATATTATCAAAAACTGAACAGCCTTTATGCCTTGAATGTAATCATGAATTTGGTATTTCTTACTTGATGACTAATTTTGATCATCCTGTCTGTGATAGATGCAAGTATGTAATTATAAAATACAAATTTAGGTTTTTAATAAATATAATTTCTCATTTATCTGTAATATAAAATATGAATTATAATTTTCTTTTAAACAGGGATAAATTTGGAAAAGAAAAATATGATTTAATAACCAAGACTGAAGCTAAAAAAGAATATTTATTAAAAGATTGTGATATTGATTTGCGCTCACCTCCACTTAGGTTTATTCTGGGCAAAAATCCACACAATTCAAGATGGGGTGAAATGAAATTATATCTTTTACTCCAAGTGGGTAGAAATAATGTTGGTATAGTAACATGTGAATAATATGTCATGCTTATAGGTAGAAAAAAGAGCATTAGAAGTTTGGGGTTCAGAAGAAGAAGTGGAGCGACAAATTGAACTAAGACAAGAAAAGCAAAAGGCCTCAAAGTTAAAAACATTCAAAAAAAAAGTCAAAGGTATGTCTAGCATCATAATTATTTGATACATCCTACTATAATTATTTATTTTTCAGAATTAAGAATGTCAACTAGGAGTAGTTTATATACTAAAGTCACAAAAGCTTCTCATCAACATGAATATGATACAGAGATATACAATGAAGAAGAAGATAATTATGAACGCACTTGTACTTCTTGTGGATTTCATGAAATTTTTGAAAAAATGTAAATAAAATTGTACAGAATTAATAATTCTATTTAAAATCATTATTTTTGTAAATTTTTAAATTTTATTATAGTATGTGTTTTGAATTTAGGCTTTCCAATATTTAGAAGCTGAATAATTAAAAAAAATAATTATGTATAATTTAAGATATGATTTTTGATTTTTTTCATTGTAAATTAATTTAAACTATACGTGTATATAATATATTATACAAAATATGAGCAATATTACCATATTAATATTTAAGTATTGGATTTTATTTATTTTTTTGGATGAGATATTACATCTTAACTTGCTGAAAAAAATAATCCTTATTTAATTAGTAAATATTTACATTCATTGTATTAATTAATAAACAATTTCCAAAATTATTAATTATAAATGGTAGCATAGCCAGTAATACAAGACTACAATAGTAAAAATTTGAAAGAAAATATATTATGGCATTAAATAGGTACATTTCAGTTTTAATGTACCTTAGGTTTTTAAAAACATTTTTTTTTTTTACATAACTTACAGTTAAATAAAACAATTTTATTTAAAAAAATATAATGATAAAAATTATTATATTATAAAGTTATAATTTAAAGGTATTTTTCTGTTATTCCAACTACCAGCCGATGTCACGACTACCATTGGTCTAACTTCATTATCCAGAATTGTAGACTATACATGTTGACCGTCGTCAGCATTGTTAAACGATGTTAATATTAATCGTATCTAACTGACGTTCAAATTTATTATTTTATTTATAATTATGAATCTTTGGAATTTACTGAATAGTGAAAAAGATGCCATTGAATTCTTTCAAGAGAAGGGTTTACTTCCAAGATACCAACAATGTAAAAATGGTCGTTCAAAAAAAACTATACATCAGGAAAAATAAGTTTTTTGGAAATGCAATACAAGGCATATTAACATAAAAGAAATATGTGTATTGGTAATTGGATTGAAAATAGTCATTTGTCTTTTTTTAACAATACTTTGTGTTGTATATTGCCGGAGTACAGAAATAACCTCCATTAAATTTTGTGAACAGCATTTAAATATGAATCATGGCATTATATTAATTATATAAATGACAAATTCATATTGGTCGAGACTTTGAGGAGGTAGTTGAGATAATGGAATTGAGACTCGTGTGGTAGTCAGGATAATGAAAATGTACCAATTTAAAAAACATGTTTAATTTTAACTAGAAATAATATAAAAAAAATCATTTTCAAAAACTTTAAAACATTTTGATGAGTGTTGCTTGATAAAAGAATATAAAAGAATTGTATAGGTTTAATTACTGTAACCAATAGCAACCCTGTATATTAAAAAAATAATCAATTTTTGGTGAGACAAAAAAGGTCAAGGTTAGGTTAGAGCATGAATGTTAGCTGTATAATAGTTGATAACAACTATGAACATTCCACACTCCTAGTCTCAAAGAATATATTTACAAATTTTGGTACCAATTAGTTTTTAATTCCATTAAGTCTTTTTTTAAGCTACATACATCTTGAAATATAATAAAGACAGCTTTGCATAAATGTTTAAATTATTATAATAATAATAAAAATGCAATTTAAAATATGTTGATACAATACTATTTATGTTTCCAGTTCTAATAAAAATATTTACTAAAAAATTAACTTATTTTTATTTTGTACATATAAATAACAATCAACATAGAATGACTAGGCACCTAAATTAGAGCAATTTTAGAAGTTTTGAATTTGTTAGTGGAACACGTCTGAACCAAGTTGATGATCCACGGTTCAACTGATCAGTTTTATACAGATATTTCATACATTCCAACCAATTTCCAAATACAGGCATATCAGGAGGCATGCCAGCAGCTAACCTGTTAAATAAAATATTTTTATAATTTTATATTGAAAAAAAAACAATAAATTATCCACATACCCGCAGTTGTTGATTGCTGTACAAGCAGTTACAACATTAAATGAATACGTAGCAGCATTAGCTAAATACTGAAATAAAAGTAAAATATTATGTTTTAATTAAAATTTATTTATTGTCAACACATACAAATATTAAGTAAATGTTATTATTTTAATCAAAATGTCAAATTCATAGTTTAGTTTTTTATCATATTCATGTTTAAGTTCCGAACAGAAAAATTAATTCATTGAATATAAAGTTAATTTATTTATTGTTTTTTTTTTTCCATTATTTTTGACACAGTAATATTTTCAATCTACAACTAAGGATCGTTTCTGGTAGAATTTGGATTGAATGAGGATCTAGATTGTCTATGTTGGAAAGTATAATTTTGTTATTTATAGTCCTATTAATAGAATTTTACATTATAGTAACAAACATCTATCTAACTTTGAATTTTTCTTTGATGATAGTTATAAGTTGTAGTGTGTAAAATTGTTGTTTGTTTACTAATTTTATACTTAATGTTAACCCTAACCTATATTATATATATCTACTGTATTCTTTGCTCTAGCGGACATCAATAAACAAAATAAAAATAAAATTAACTGAGAAACTCAAGTATTCTACAGTTATTATTTTCTATAGTAATTTAGAATTTCAAATTTAGACAAAATTATATATTTAAACAATAAAGAATGATTTTAATTAATTAATTAATTAAATTGTACATAAATGGAGGCTGACAAACATTCTACACTTAGAATTATTGTTTATAGGAAATAAATATTTAACTCAAATTTAATACATACACTTAAGTGATCATTACTCAATGAAGAGCTACACTAAAAAAATTAATTTCATGGGTATTTCCTTTCTATTTAATTTTTGAAAATGAATCTTAAATAAATGTATCTTAATTAAACTTTTGATATGGTTTTTTAACATGCAACTACACTATATTATTATTAATTACATTATTTACTACAAAAATATTGATATTAAGTTTATCAATTTCACAATATAAAAAGATACTCTACTACAATTTGTCATTTAGTATTTATCTTCTAATCAATGGTTGAATTGAAGTGGGGGGGGGGGGGGTTCTTTTTTAAAAATAAATAAATATGTATACCCTTTCTTATTTCTTCATATCCTACTTGATAAAATTTTTAAATATTTAGGTACACACACTTGTTTACACTTTTATATCCATAGTTACGCACTAGTCCTTTAAGTTAAGGGGGAATTAAATTACTAAAAATGTTTTATAGCAAATTTTTTTTAATTTGATTATTATTTATTATTTTTATTGGTGTTTACAACTGATTTGAATGATTATTTGTTTATATGAAACATTATATTTGTTATATTGTAGGCAAAAATAAAGTTAATACTAATAATATGTTTATATGCACATACATTTACCCAAAAATTCTGAGGGAGCTGAAACCCACCCAAAACCCTCTAGTTACACCTATGTTTATACCCTCGTTTTAATTTTTCTCGATTTAAACACTGACTAACTACAATTAAAACATAAATATTAATTTTACCGAAGCAGCAAAATCAGCAATATTCAAAGTCATAGGTGAAGGATCGAATAAATAACGTAAAAATACTTGTTTTGCTACATTAACAAGAATTACAGTTCCCAAACCAGCAAATAGACGTGGAATGATACCAGCAAATAGTCCTTTTACTCCTTCTTCACGGTTTATAAGTAAAATTGATTGTAACACTAAGCTGAAATAAAAAAAAAACACATTTATTTAATTTAATATACTTAATAAGAAGGAAGAAAAAAAAGAAATATATATTTTTATATTAACTAACATGTAACGATGTTCATAACCAACAAATTGGGCCATCATTCTCATAGAAACAATGTGTAAGGGATGACTCAAAATGATACTTGTGGCTGTACATATCATTTCTTTTGATGTTTTAATTGCACATTTTTTCCATCTACATTGAGTTGATTTAATAAATAAAATTAATTATAAGTTAACATACAAATAAATAACAAATTTATAGATTAATTGTACTCGGAGATAATATTATGATAAATGCAGCCAAGATTTAAGTGCATAATAGTAGAGATAAAATGTATTATTTTATCATCAAAAAGAAGTATTCAAATTTATTTATAATTGATACTAAAGATAATAATGTTACTTACACTTCTAAATCTGAATCTTTATTGTTTATATTTTGATTTTTGTCAAATTGAATATAATCAGACATTAGTGATGATGAAAAATGTTCAATACAAATTCCCACGACCTTAGGACCTAATCCAATATACATTCCTTTAAATCCATCAACTGAATAAATGTATTTAGCTGAAAATGATAATTGTTTTTAAAAAATGATGAAATAGAATGATTTTTTTCATTAAGTTCAAATAATACATGTTAGTGGATAAAACTCAAACATTATACTGTTTAAATAACTATTAGTCTAAAACATAATTGTAGGTATCTGTTCAGTATGTAAACTATACATTATCTAATGATATGCCATATACATGAGAGAGAGAGATATTAAAAGATCAATAGTTGTGTTATTGCTAGTGGAAAATATTTAGAAAAAAAGATTCAGTTGGAAAGTTAATTTATTTAATATAATATGGTACTAATATTAATTTACTTATTAATATACTCTTAATTATTTATTTAATTGCAATATATTTCAAACTGTTTTAATAAAAATGATTATATACCACATTTAAATAAATTGCATTTTCTTATGAGTATGTATAATTGAGAAAATTATAAAATTAATAATCATCATATGAACATTAACTGTCGTTCAATGGGAAATTATATAACTATTTATATAATATATTATAATTATAAGACTTAAATTTTAAATCATCTTATAAGTTGCTTACAGAGATTATAAAATAGGTTAATAATATTATTACAAATTTACAAATAGAATTTTAATGAACCTTTTTTCCTCACATTTGTGGGCCTTACAGGAGGGAGTTCTGATATATATTATACTGAAACCAGGAAATTTTAGCTATATTACTTAAAGATAAGGTTAAAACTTTAAGTAATATATTAAACAAAAACTTAATTTTGTATTGATTTTAAAGTGTAAGGATTATAATTGAGTTGATAAACTAAAATTATATTCCCTATTTTAATATAATGGGAGATTATATATATATATATATTTAAATGTATAAATTTATTACCATAAACTACTAAATTAGGAAGGAACAATCGTTCTTCACCAAAAATACTTCTGTGACGATATGGTGCCATTGGTTCATGGCCAATCTGTAAAAAATAATAATAATAAATACGTTTTAAAAAGTTGAATAACGAAATAAATTAATACTAAAATTAAAAATAATAACATTTATAAGAATTTAAAATGTTGTTAAAATATATGCTAAAGCAAATAATTGCCAGCAGATAAACAAATATTCAGGATGGACGATATTTAATAATAAAATAGGTGGACAAGTTACAAGCATAATATTGGATAGTAAATTATTATGTTACATTTTTTTAATATAATTTCTCGTGCCTACAGATTTTACTTAAGCCAATGTGTATGACAAAAAATACAATCAATACCAGGTGTGGATTCAAGGAGAAGCAAGGAGTGATAAATTCTAAGATGTCTGTTTTTGGCAGCCGATAAAATACAATACACACATAATATTGACTCCCCCTTTTCACAAATATATTCTGGATCCGTGCCTAATCAATACTCATAATACATGAAAATATAATTGATGCAGAATTTTGCATTCAAATAACATTGTAACCAGAAGTTATGTACCACTATCTGAAATTATGACAAGTTTCAAGCACATATGAAAGCAATTATTATATAGAATACGGCATTTTTTAATCACTATTGAATTACTTTGAAGATGTTTGGCTTGGAAAATTAGGAAGATGGTACAGTTTAATATTTTAAAGGCATAGCCTATAATGTATTATAAATTATCTATAAATAATATTTTAGTTTTAATTTTTAAATTTGGATGATTGATATACAATACATATCATTATAAAAATATATACGTATTATAATAATAATTTTTAAATAATATTCTTTAGCTATTATGTCATTTAGCTATTTTATGCTTGGCTATTTTGCTTTCACAGGTATGACAATGAGTCGTAATTATAACTATTACCATCGACATCAATGTATTATTATTGAATTGAAATTTTGCAAATAGTAAGTCATAGATATTGTTTAATTTATTTATATAAGATGCCTGACATGATTTTTTATAATAATAGTATATGTAGAAAAATAATACTTAAATAAACAATTATTGCGACATAAAAAAACAACAGTATCTTATAATTTAGAGATTATGTAAAAATATAATAAGGGCATGCCCTTAAAATTTATGTCCAAGGCACTGGCCCTCTACCCATCTCTATAGAATGGCTCTGGTACTTATCATCAATTATCATTGATTTTATATTTTCATATTTTTAAATTCATAAATCTTACAAATGTATTCCCTGTTTCACAAATAAAATTGCTAGTTTTAAAAATAAATTTCTATTAAAGTGAGTTAGGCCATAATTTCATAGATTTTATCATTATTCCAATAAACATTTACAACTTTAACAAACCAATTTTGATTTGTAAACACTTTAAATCATAGTTCTCTTGATTTGATATGACAGAAATTTTTCCAATATTTTTCATGATACTTATAATTACAACTTTTGTCTGAACAAGGAAAGTTTTAAATATTAAAATCTTTATATACATATAAATATCAATTCATTCAACCATTTTTGTATTTTCATTGTATGCCTTTACAACGCCCACAAATTTAACTTTTAAATGCCATCTATTCAATAGTACAGTATTATTTTTATCCATAGATGCAATTTCATTTTTCAGTTATTTTCTTTAGTCAAAATTTTATTTTTTTTCTTGGTGTGATTAATTATTGTAATTAGCTGTTTTTGTTAACTGGAACTATTAAATGTATTGCTCTTAAAGTTGACTGATTCAACTTAGGTTTTAATAGTTTCATTAAGTAATTTATAACTATTGATATGGTCTAAGATGGTAATACTTTTAATAGCCAATATTTCATATAATTTACATTTACTAATACTGCTAGTTTTGTTTGGCGACTAGATATTTTTTGAAAAATAGTATTCCTTATCACAGCATATTCAGAAACAACTATTAAAATTTAAATACTGTTTTTTTTTCAAAGGATATTCTAAATATAAAACTATAATTTAATAACACACATTTATAATAGTTAAGTGTTTAAAAAGTATACTTAGATAGTCAGATAAAAATATTGATTTGAAGAAATTAATAGGGTGCTATGTGACATTAGCGATATACTATAGGTATCAATTACATCTATACAATGTACATAAAAAAATTGACTTCATACAATTAAAGTGAATGTTAAGCAATATAATTAGTGTATATTTTACAATTAATTATTAATGGTTTATTAAAAAATTTAAGTATTAATAATTATATAGCCATAAAAATGAATATTTTATTATAACTTACCTGAACCAAAAATCTAGCATAATCTAGGGGATGAGTTATAGTTTTCATAACGCATTTTCCGATTAAATTGTGTTTGGAAGCATCACCATTTTCTTCGCTCCGATTTTCAGTGTCCGAATCCATTACTTAATAAAAAATGTTTAAATAATAAAATATTACCAATTGAAAAAATCATATAACATTTAAACTCACCGGTTATTGGGGATATTCAATAATATAATATAATATATTTAATAATAATATATTATAGTTTAATCGTCGAAAATTGAATGGACATAATGGTCAAAAATCCAAATTCAATAGAAAAAAGAAAATTTTTTATCAATTATCATTATTATGTATTATCATACACTGACGTCCGGTCGACCGTAAAGTCGATAACAAGAAACAAACCATGAAGATTAAAGATTTCTAATCTTCACGAGTCTAAAGGATCACTATAAATTGTACCACAAAATATTTATTCCAACTACTATTTCATCCTAATTTTACTATTTGTTCTACAAAATATGCATGGAACAAGTATTTTGTGGAACAAATAGTAAATTTGGTTAATGAAGTAGGAACAAATATAATGTGAATCATAATATCACATATACACCGGTGTGATAAGAATGGTATTTCCGAACCATTCAAATTGTTAGTGTTTTTACATTTTATTACTGTTCAGTGTTCTATATTCTATAATTTAATTAATCACATTTAACTAATGTCTAAAATGTATCATATTCTACGACTAGTATAACTAAACATTTTTTAAGTGTAATGAATAATGAGTATGACTTAATTCTGAAGCCACCAATTTTAAAATGTAACATAATTACCTAGTTATAGTTACGAATAACTTAATTTTTTTTTCTTTTTATCCTCACCAACCAAACAGTTAATATGAAATTACACTGATTTATAATATTACTAATGTTACAACTGAGGTAATTCTAAGACAATATTAAATTGTATTCATGGTTTTTAGAGCATTAAAATTCCAATTTTCTAGAGGATTTAGTTTAGTTATATTTAGAAAGATAAATATAGTTTGTATTTTAATAAACAATTAATATATTTCAAAGCACTAGGTGTATTAAAATATATTTTTGGTTAAATTTAAAAATATATTATTTGAAATTCATTTTTTTTTTGCAATGATTTGAGAGATTTATTAAGAGACGGTGGATTCAATACTTGATTCTCCTATTTGATTTATTATTTATAATATATAAAATAAGTTTACATTTAAACTACTTATTTCCCGAATGAGAAACTTTTATAAAAATAAAATATCACATATAATTTCATAGGTAAATTATCAAACCCACAATATATATGTGTACCAGACAAAAAACTGGTTTATATTAATATCATGGAAGAAAAATAGTATATCAGTTCAACTTGAAATAAGCAACAAGTAACATTATCATTGGTCGCCGAATTTAATTATTATTAGGGTTCTAAAATTTCATGAAATTTATTTTTTCGAAATATTTCATTTTTATGAAAAATAAAAACCAAGATAGATTAAAAGATATAAAAAATTATATATATTAAATATTTATAACTTTTAACCAAATGCACTATTAGTTATCCTTATCTATATCATTTAACGTTTATTCAAATAAAATAGAAATATAAAATTTATAAATTTTTAATATAGTAAATAGTGTATAAAATCAGTGTGATCATTTAGTGTTTATTTCATGAAACATACTAAAAAATTAAAAAATTATAAAAAACATATTTTTCAATATTTTAAAGATGAAAGTTTCAGGTTTAAAATATTTCTAAGTGAAAGTTTCACACTTATAACCTTAATTATTGTATATTATTTTTTGTTTAATATTATATTAAATATTTAAATATATAACTTACACCCTAAAGTCAGCACCAATCCAATAACATTAAGCAATAAAATAATTTCCATTTTTAACTCGTTTAATCTTCCCCCTGTAGCTTAATGTCCAAAAACCATTGCAGCATGCCTGAGTCGCAAGTATAATCTGACAATTTTAATTGTCACGTCTGTTGGGAGTGGGGCCAGTACTTGATCTTCTTGTAATATTATAGTTTATTCATATTTTTCTCACACGTCGCGAAGTAGGTATCACAATCGCTTACCTTGGGTATTTATGAAATCATCAAAATTTTAATTATTTAAAAAAACTCATCGTTGTGCCCTCCAAAATATTGTCATATTTTAATTTTATAATAGGTATATTTACTTTAGAACAAAAATTGAACGAGATCAATTGAGATTGGAGCAAGACCAACGGTTTTAATTTAGCTCCCACCAAATCAAAATGTGTAGTTTGTATTATTTTTATTTTAATCAAAAAAGTATTAAAACCAGAAATAATACTAAACAATATAATAATACCCATAGTCAAGGATATCAAAATCCTAGGGATGATCTTCAACAAAAATCTGAACTGGAACAAATACATTTCCACATTGAAATCAAATACTCCCAAAATCACTAATATCATAAAATTTTTAGCAAATAACAAATGGGGGACACAATTCAAAATTCTACTTATGTATACAAAGCAATTAGAAGAAGAAATATATATTAGTCACAAAATGTATATTATATTTCAATATGGTATTTTTGCAACTTTGCAAGGAAAATGATCAGAATATCAAGTTACAATAATTGTATCAATAGATTTTAGGATTGGCCTACATTATAATTTATAACAAGGTCATTAATTAATAATTATTATTTTTGTACCTACAAGTACAATTTTATGTGAATAATAATAAAAAATATATATTAATACACACTTAAGAAAAATAGTACTAAATTAAAACTATAATATAAGAGGTACATTGATATATTAATCAATTATGATTATATTATTTACCAATACAAAATTTGGAAAATATTACATTGAGCACTTCTTCAGTCGATACATGCCCTGTAATTTTCCCTACATGTAATATTGCATTACGTAAATGCTGTGCAGCAACATCAATGTTTTCATCAGACTTTGAAATTTTGAGATACATCTGAACACTATTCAATGCTTTTAAGAGACAATATCTGTGTCTTGCTTGAGTACATCTAGGATGTTCAAAATTGGGATTTCCGCACCTTAGCAAAATTAAAAAAATAAACTATAATGAAATGTATATAATTAAATCACTATGCACTTACAGTTTTTGTATATGACTTTTAAATGTTCTCATCATATCTGATAAACCTTCATTAACTTTGCATGAACCAAAACACACGGTCCAGTTAGAATTTAGTGATAATTTTTTAAGTCGAACAACTTGGTCATCTGACACAGTGTCAATTTTATTCACATATACTAAACAATTATCATACTGCACATTCAAAATTTTTACATAATTTTGAAGCCATAAATCTATGTTATCTACATCTAAGAGATATTGAACATCAGCCATTAGAATCACCATATCAGCACTTTGGGCCTGAACTTTAGATTTCTTTATTCCCAAGTCTTCAATCAAATTTACGGTTTTGGAACGAATTCCTGCAGTGTCAATCAAAAGTACAGAGTAACCAAACACATCTAAAGGTACCTGAATTGGATCTCTAGTTGTACCAGGTAAATCTGTTACTATAGCTGCTTCCCTGCTACCTATACAAATACACTTTTTTTTTATCATATAAGATAATTTAATTAGCAAATATACATACATAAAGAATTCAAAAGGCTACTCTTTCCTGTATTTGGTGCTCCGATTATTGCCACTTTGACACCATCACGTAAAAGTTCACCCGATCTGTTATCCATTAAGTGCATCTATAAATTTAACATGTAAAATTATTTGTACAGTTGGCTTATTAGTTTATTACAATTTTTGAAATTTACTTCAATTTCTTTGGTAAGTTTTTCTAGATTTTCTTTAACATTTTCCAATACCGAGTGTTCAATATTATCTGTTTCACTGAAATCTATATAAGCTTCGACATAAGCTAAATTCTAAAATTGTAGAAACTTTGATAAATTACAATAATACTTAACACATACATATAAATAACATGCTTCTAAAATATGTTGTCTCCAAGAACTATAAAGTTGTCTCAAAGCACCTTCTAATTGCATCAGTGCTTGCTTTCTTTGAAACTCAGTGTCAGCTTCTATAAGGTCAGCTAAACCTTCTACTTCAGTTAAATCCATCTTGTTATTATAAAAAGAACGTTTGGTGAATTCTCCTATAAATAATAATAAAATATATTTAAAAACTATGTGGTATAAAATATATAAATGAGATAAATAAAACTTTCATTGAAAAGAAGTATTTTACAACTTTATTTCATTTACTAGTAAATGCAAAAGTTGTTATTACAATCTTACCAGGTTCGGCCGGTCGAAAATGTGGTAGTTTTGATAAACCATGTAGAACTGAAGTAATAACAGCCCTACCACCATGTACTTGAAATTCACAGCAATCTTCGCCTGTGAAACTTCTAGGGCCTAAAACATCATAAATCTAAATAGGTAAAATTATTAAAATTATTTAGGCAAAATAATGTTTCCATTACCTGGAAACCAAAGTAATAATCCATTGTCTAATTGTTCTTTAGTAGTTGGGTCAATAATTTTGTTCAAACAAGCTTTCCTAGATTTTGGTAAATATTTTAAATGGGTCATGTTTAATATAGCGTCAGATGCACAAGGACCAGATACTCTGATAACAGCTACACCACATTTTCCAAGACCTAAAACCAATTATAAATTTTAGATATACATTTATTGAACATATTTTACAAATAAGTATATTTAATTTAAAATTAAACTGAAACTTTAGACAAGTACAAAATAAATATTCTTATTTCACAATTGTTAATTATAGGAAGGAAAAAATGTAAGAAATCTTTTAACAAAGTAAAATTATCCATGGACCAAAAATAATATACTTTGAATTGTATAAAAATATAAAATAGTCCTGTTTAAAATCTACAAAATTAAATACAATAAAACCTTCTTAATCGGAACTTTGCTTAATCTGGATAGCAGTAAGTGTGCCTTAATATGTAATTATATTTTATTTTCTAATATCATTATAAATAAAAATAAAACAAAATATGTAAGTAATAACTATTAGTTATATGTATGTACTTTATACCAATTTTTTCAGGTCTAACACTATTGAATTATAATATCATGTGTAATATTATACTTAATATTTAATACAATTTTCTTAAATTTATAATTTATGATTTTTGGTTATTTTGTTTGATCTAGACTTTAATTAATTCAGACAATTTAGAGCCCTAATTAGGCCGGATTATTGAGGTTTTACTGTATAGTAAAATCATTGTTTAAATATATAATGGTATAATATTATATAACAATTAATAGTAAAATGTTAAATAATCTTTAATATTTTAACATTTTAAATAATAAAAAATACCTAAATAAATATTTTATACAAGGTAACTTAACCTAACCTAAGTACAATGACATATTCATGATATCCATTTAACAAAAAATAAAGAATTAAACATTGTGTATATAATAAATTAAAAATTAAAATTAAAATAGATAAAAAACTGCAGGAAATTTACCTGAAGAGAGTGCATAAATTGTTGACTTCAGTCTTGTATGTGTTACACCAATATTAACTCTTAGCCGATAGAAGTTCCCATTCATCTTGATGGCTGCAAAATCAAAAAATGATCATAGGTAGTTCAATGCTGTCTACGTTACAAAAGCAAAATTTAAGAATTTAAATATTTAACATAATCGTGTATTATTAATCAATAAACATTTTTAATAAATTTTATATATTTTCCATATTCAGTTTTTTATGAATTATGATTCACTGATTTTTTTATTTTATGTTAATGTTTATATGAATATTGAATATGATACCGTAAAGCCGGTGTATTATCACAAAATAGCTGATTATATTTCTATAATCCAGACAATAACAGCAGCGCTATCTACCGTTGTGATTAAACAGGGCACCTAAACAAAACCTTTTTATGATTTTACACTAGGTAGTAGTGTGGTAGTAGGTATTTAGAAAAGGATTGACTGTTGCGCTTATATATTTATCTTATTAGTTTCACAAAACCTTTTAACGATATTTTTGATTTGATCTTGTGTCCCGACTGACAATGATCAAATCGCGTTGCCATTAACCAACAACATAATGGTGCCATCACATGATATAGATCATATTTTTTAATATCATGCATTATATTAAATAAGTTGTAATTGACAACTGATTTACTTACACACTAATAAAAAAGCTGGTTGAGTTTCTACTGTCCATAACAGTACAACTTATTAAGTCACCTCTTTGACTCTTCTAACATTAGTTAATGGTTGTATAAAATAAAAATATAGAACAACTGAGCTGTTTAATATACTTTTAAGTTTTAACTGTAGTACATTTTTACTAATTTACAAAATTACTTCATAACAAGAAATATTAATCTAATATATGATTTTTTTTATTGTTAAAAATGCATGTACAAAAATTACACTTAATCATATAAGTTTTATATACACAAGTTATTGCTTTAGCTTATTGTATAGAATATTTAAAATATACCATAGTGTTGATAAAATATTAATAATGAACATTATAGAAATCAATAGTATCATTATTATAATTTATTATATAATTATTGGTTATTACCTATTACCAAGACATTTAGTGAATTCAATAATATAATTTTGATAGGTTTAAATTCAAATTTAAAAAGTTGACCACCAATAACATAAAACTACAAATAATTAATAATAAGGAAACACAATAAAATATCATAAACAATTATATTAAATATAATAGTATATCTAAATACTAAAAATTAGTATCAAAATATCAAAATATATTGTTTAATAGAAAAATTCATACATATGAAAATTGCAAAATACACATAATAATAATTATATCTTAATATTCTAGTAAAAATATTATTATTGACTTAATAAAAAATAATTCTATTATAAATAATCTTCAATAATAATCTAACAGTAATATATAAAATAAATAATCAGTTATTGCTTAAAAAAAAAAAATGGTTTTGTAAAGCATATTTTAAATAAAAACATAAAAATAATAAATTATAAACCAACACATTTTTAATACCCAATGGCACTTAATCAACATTAATAAGATAATTAAAAAGTATTATATATTATTAAAAAAGGAGACTTTTTTAAAATCAGAATTCATTATCAATTGTTATTTTTTAAAATAAACATAAATAGTAGGTTTAAGATATTTATTTTAAGTTTTTTTGCATGAAAATAAAAACTTTAAATCGCAAAAAAAATGTATCTTTTAAAATTACAACAATAAACAATGGTAAATGAGTCAAATAATAAAAAAAATCACCTAAACTAATAATAATACAATATATAGTAAAAATTAAAAACATTAAAATAAAAAGTGAATTTATCTTATTGCCTATATAAAAAAATCAGTCAAACATTTTTGTTTTCAATAATTACAAATATAAAATAAATCATAAATGGCCACGTTTATAAAAAGAAATTAAATTCAAATTAACATAAGTTAACTATAAAATGTTGTCTTTTTATGTTTTTGTCTCAAAAGAAAGGATATGTTAAAGTTATAACAACACATAAACAACTATTAATTATGTTACAATATTTTAGTAATAAAATTAGATTCATAAAATAATATTTGAAACTCTTTTTTTGATAAAATGTCTATTATAAATTATTATGTTTTTGCGATTATTACTGTAATTGAATGTAAAACTTCAAGTTTAAATGATTTAAAATTAATCAATTTTTTAATCACCTACTTAAAATTGAAGTTTTATTTATTAAACATAAAATTGTTAATAAAAATAAACCAGATAATTAGTTTAACACTAAAATGTAAATATTTTAAATATCACATAAATAAAAAAATATGATAAAAATTTTAAGAAAGTGTCAACAACAAATAAAATCAAAATTGATTAAAACATAAAAATAACTTAAAAAATTGAAAACTGTGATGTCCGATTAGAACTAAAATAATTATATTAAAAAAAATAATAATATGTTTTCAGTAGTTCTTAACAACCTATTAAATGAGATTTGATTTTTTTAAATAACTAGTAATTCGTAGTTGTAATTTAAATATTTCAAACTTAAATGAATAGTAAAGTTATAATTGCTTAACATGGATGATTAAACTTTAATTTTTGATCATTACCAGTTTTTTTTTTTTGGAGATACTCCATTTTTTTTAAAATAATTTTAAAGATATATTTTACACAAATAATACAATTAAAATCATTTAAAATATTGTAACATATAACTATATTTTTAAAATTACTTTTAAGCTTACTAAAATAATCGGTTATATGAACAAACATTTAAAAATACTAATTTAAAAGTTATTTTTTTTTTGTATTTACTAACTAATATATAACTTTATAGATTTTAATGATCTTCAATGGTATTCACAGAATTAATATTAAAATATTAAAGCACAATAAATAATATGTTTAATATGCTGGTTTGTCAATTTTTATAAAATAAATTAAAATAGTAACAACCTATCAATTGATCAAAACAAATGTAAAGCGACTGTTTAAAAATTAATTGTGTTATATTAATATTCATTAATAATAAGAATAAGAGTTGTGCATAAAACAATAATAGACCCTAACTTCTATGTATAAACAACTTAAAATAATTAAGAAATGTAAGTAGTTAGTAGATACTTAAAACTACTATCTACAATTCAATCTCAATACAAAATGTTAGATTCAGGGATTTCAAAGGGTCTTTTGTGGTTTTTGAGGTTATATTCCTTATTTTATTTAATACCTATGAACTTACTATCTTAAGACAATTGTATTGTAACAGGATTTTGTGGCATATAAGAGTTTTGTGAACCATCAACCATCTGTTGATCAGTATTATCATTTGTGTTTGATGGCCTGTAAGTAAGAAGAGAACCTGCAGGTATATTGAGCGGTACAAGATTGGTAGTATGGGGTTCTTGTGGCATTGTAGTAACCATAATTGGAGCACCATCTAAGGATATCGGAAGTTTGACACCACTAACAGTTATCATTGTAGTGCTACCATTGTGTTCGATAGCATTATTATCCACATTGATGATTTGATGACCTTGGGAATTCTAAATAATAAATTTAAACATATAACATTTTAATTAAATATATATATATTGATTACTATAAAACATTTTACAATATTTTAATTTCAAACATTAAAATATGATTTAAAAAAATTTGAAATCATATAAAAAATTGCAGTTCAAAGGGGGTTGAGTTTTCTTCTTTTGGATAGAACAAAAGTTATCATAACCCAACAATTTTACTGAGAGTTTCATCTATGAAATCATAGACTAACCCCTCCCCCAAAATAGATTATCAATAGACAAGTAAAATAGGAGAAAATTATCATAATTAAGGTAATAACTAAAATACGATTAATTTTTTAATTTTATGGGATTACAAAAAATTTGAAAAATCAGCACTTGATCTTTTAAGAGAATATCACACAAAAATGTATACATAACACTTCTCACTTGTGAACATAAAAAAAAAAAATCTTATATAAATTATTAAATAATTAAAACCAGAGAACTAGAACATTATAAATGTAAAATTTAAGATTGATTAACCAGGTATCTCAAAATTGTTTTCAAAATAAGTATAAGATCAATTTCTACATTTTGGGTTCAAATTGTTAAAACAGTAATTGATAAACAGTGGCGCCAAAAAATATATGTACCTATGACAATTGTCTTAGGTGAATTTAATAGGAAAGGGATTACTTTTGTAATTGGGTGTACAAATTTTATGTAGAGGTGAATAATTTTATAAATTAAAATTTGGACTTCCGCATCACTGTTGATAAGTTACTAACATAACTAAAAAAGAGAAGAAGAATTTATCTTATTTTATCATAATTCTAAGAAGGAATGACAATAATTTGATTATTTTCTTTTTATTTAAATTGACTCATTTCTTAAAACTGTACGATCTGCAATCTTTAAGATTAAAATATCATTTACATTGGTGTTTAAGAAGCAGCCAATAGATAATTCGTTGAAGGTAATGGGTAATGGTGTAATAAAAGTTTTATTAAATTATTTTATATGGAATTCTATTAAGTATTGATTTTATTCTCATTGTTTGAACTTAGTATAAACATTCTAAAATAAAAACATATTTTCTTACTTCTTGAAAGTATTCAATTTTTGGTTGTTGTAGTTGCACCAATTGTTGATCTTGAGAAAGTTTACTATCAATTTTGTTATGTGCTGAAGCTAAATGATATTCAAGTTTATGTTTTCGATCATAACTCATACCACACAATTGACATCTAGTAAATAAAAATAAAAAATTGAATAACATTTATTTGTTGAAAATACTGTTTATTTAAATAATGCTTAACTAGTAGGTAAATGTTTTTTTCAAACAAATTTAATACACTTTAGTACCTATTTAAAATTTAAATCAATGCCTAATATTTTAAAATTATATAAAAAACTTAAGTTAAAAAAATATTGGATATCAGTCTTTATTGAAACTTCTCGGGATATAAAACTGTCAATATTTTTTTAATTAAAAAAAAAAATGATGTTGCTTAAAATATTACATAGGGTAAATTAAAGTTATACATTTATTGATTTTATAAAAATAATTTACTTATTAATTATACAATATTATAAAATGTAATAATTAAATGATATAAAATTTACATTGTTTTGTATTATTAAAAATGTAATTTGATATATAAAAACCAGGGCTCGTAAGTTTCATGTATTTTTTGCTATACAGGAAAATATGCTAACTTAGATACAAATCTATTTCATAACAACAGTAATAATTATATAAAGTTTAATAGTGTATGTTTTTGCATATGTTGGGTGTGAAGGCATATTTATTATTTAGTAGATTTTTTTAAGGTTATTAGTGCATATTATTATAAAAATAAAAAATATTATATTTATTAATTTTAATATTTTGATTTTTTTCATTATTTTTTTTTTTTTTATGATTATTGTTTTAAAGTGAATAAAAATTCAAAGGAATAAAATACTTTTAAAATGAATTGATATTTTATACAATTATTTCAAAATTTGCTTATGATTTTTTTACATTGTGCCTATTTTAAAAATGTTATTGAATATAAAGAATATAAATACATATTTCCGAACTTTTTAGTGCATATTTTGCAAATGTTTAGAGCATGAATGCATGCTGATTTATGCATTCTTTAGTGCATGAACTTACGAGCCCTGCTTACAATAATAATTTAATAAAAATTTGAATCCAATTTCTTTTTTTTGAGTACAACAAATAACTATAAACAAATAATTAACTCACATATGATTTCTATTTCTTCTTGGTGCATTTCCTGAGTTATTTTCGTGAATATGCACATGAGCATTCATGTTATACTTTTCTGCAAAACGTTTGCCACATATTGGACAAGCATATGGTCGCTCTCCAGTATGAACTCTTAAATGTCGTTTAAGATGTGACTGAGATAAAACAGCCAAACCACATTCAGAACATTTAACATGTTTTTCACCTGTATGAGTCATTGTATGTATATGAAAACTTTTTTGATGAATAAATCGCTTCCCACACAAATCACATTGAAACCGTGTATATCCAGTATGAATGGGAATATGTTTTTGTAGACCAACTTTTTGTGTAAAAGACTTATTACAGTATTCACAAGTAAAAGGATGTATACCATTATGCATTCCAATGTGCACATCTAAAGCTTTTTTCATTTTATATGCTTGACCACATATCTAAAAATCAATATTAAGATTATAAATGAATTGGAAAAACATAATATAAATGATAAATTACCTCACAGACATAAGGTCTAAGAGAACTGTGCGATTGTACATGCGATTTCAACTCTGTGACTGTCCTCCATTTTTTGCCACAAAGTATACAACTATGTATAGCTGGCAAACATGCACGTTCACCAGAACGTGAGCTACCCCTTTTTTTTCGCCCTTTTTTTATTTGTTTTTTATCAGATTTTTCTGATCCCGATGAAGGTGTTATTGTTTCATCAATGGCACTTGAACTATCTTCTATGATATTTTCTTCAATATAGTTAAGTTGTTGTTCTTCTTTCCATTCAAAATCATCATCTTCATTTTCTTCTTGTACAACTTCCTCTAAATACATGCTATTATCAATGGAAAATTCAGGTTTCACGTCAATTACCACACCTTCGGGAGCATCATTTATATAATCAGTACTAGCTTCACTGACTATGTTTGAATCCGTATCACAAAGGGAGGTTTCATTTTCAGCTATGAATTATAAATAAAAGATGAATAAATATATATTTTAAGAATAAATATATATATGCAAAACAAACTTTTAACTGCTGGAGAAATTGAATCGATTTGATCATTAATTGTCTTTTTATCTAAAGTGTTATGCTCTTTGGACAAATGATTGTGTAATGCTTGTTTGGTTGAAAAATTTTTATCACAAACAGAACAAAAGAAACACTTAGGACTTTTATGAACCATACTAAAATGATTCTTTAAATCTGAAGCTTGAAGAAAAGAATCATCACATTGCTCACATTTGTAATTATTATCAACACTTAGTTTCCTTGATTCTTAAAAATTAAAATTATTATATATTATTTTTAAATCAACTTTTTTTTTAATACTAAAAATTCATGTTTGAATATTTAAAATTTTTGTTATCCTCACTTGTTTCACAGGTAGATCCTTCAACAATAGATAAAGGGATATCTACTGCATCAATATGTTCTGTAATATCTTCATTAGTTAATACAGTTTTATCTTTTGAAGTATCAGTAGTACATTTGTTAATGTCTTCATTATTGTCCACAGTTTCATCAGCTTGTATGCTATTGATGATATTATCAACAATCTATCAAAATAATAAAAATAAGATTTCGCTAATATTCATATAAAAAAAATAATAGAAACCTCTTTTCCTAATACTTCTAATTTTGTCATAGTAACTAATTGAACTATGTGTATTTAAAACAATAAATAATATATTATTACAATATAATATTGGTAATTTATCAATATACAGTTAAAAAAAAAATATATATTATTTAAAATAGAAAATAGGGTATTTAGGGTAGGCTAAAACTGTATTATATATGATAATCGTTAAGCTACAAATACTTTAACCCTAATATTCAATAAATTGGTGGATTTTGAAAATGTTTAGTCCCTCATTTTTTGGATACTGGCTCAAATTTTATGTAGCCCACTGAGATTTTCTCGGTAGCTCGCTAGTTCAATCTAGGCCTGATAATAAGTAATTTATTATGAATGCTAAAGCAATTCTATAACAATTTCTAACTAAAAATAAATAATTAATATTTGACTTATCACCATATTTTTATTTTTATTAAAAAATGTTTTATTAATATATATATATAGAAAATATATTTAATTATTTAATCATGATTATAATATTAATAATCACTAATGACTTATTTTAATTTACATATTCTAAGTCAGTTGTTTTTACTTGTGCTTTTTTTTTTTACAGATTACCTCTTGTACATTTCTTCAAGAACATCGTAAAATACAATCTTTGTTCAGAATCTAATGTATAGAAGTTATATGAAATTTAATAAGTTTTTAAACTACTTAAAAAACAAAAACACAATAATACTTATGCTCTGCTCTAAATCTAAAACATTGATTTTAATGTTTACCTCATTTAAAGCTATGGATGATTTTTCGCTATTTTCATCATCATCATCATTAAAGGATTTGTTATCATTTTCTTGTTCACTGTGTGAAAGTTCTTCAATTTTTATTGGAGTCATACTATTCACAATTTTAAAAAAATTTTCATCTTTATATTCATTACAAGTAGAAGTGTAACGTTTAATAATGTCAGTTTGAAGCTTTTTAAAACGTGTAGATATCTGATCCAACTCATCAAAAAGTGTAAAGCACCTAAAAAACAATTTACATATAATATTACAGATATATCCACTTAACCCACAAGCATTTAATTGCGACAGGTAGGTTTAACAATAAAAACTGAACAATACTTGCCTTCGACACAATAGTGAGCTTCTCATTTGAGTAGGATTTAAAACCTTTTTAAGTATTTTAGACATGACATCTATTAACAATAACTCTCTTTGAGGCATAAAAGTACAATAAATATTGTATGATGAACGAGTAGTAACTTTGACATTGCATATAAAACATTTTGAACTTAGTTCCTCTCTTTCTTCTAAAGCAGAAGCCATATTACTTGAAGATATTTGTGATTGTGTACTTAAAAAGGTCTGAAATAAATTATAGCATTAACATTAAATAAAATTAGTAGATATAAAATGTATAAATAACAATTGTCAAATGCACAGCTGTTAGATCCAAACAATATTACTGGTTTTATGTCTAGCACTTATGTGACATATCAAACATTACAGACTTATACTCTCTTCAATAGAATAAGTCGCTATTTTGAAAAATTGTACTTATCTTAAACCATGACTCAAGAAATTGTATGTTATGATGGTTTATAAATGTTGTTAGGATTGCACAGGATCATTAAAATGAATGATCATTAGCAGGGATTTCAAAAATAATGCCTCCCAAGACATTAGTAATTCGCAACAATATTGACAACCAAGGACCAGAAATTTTAATAGTTTAGGAGTGCAAAATAATTTGACAGTTACCGATTCAGAGGCAAACCAGTGCCACTCTTGAACACCGTAGTTAAGAGGAATTTGTGTCGATATTCATCATTTTTGGCATTGGGATGAAGGATCGTCTTCAGATCAAACAGTGTCTTCGACAACGGCGAAATAATAATCTAAAGTAGTACTTATTTAAAACCGTGTCCTATCGTTGTTGTGCATTTCGAATTTTCGACGACGAAGGTATCAATACTGAGTTTACTAAAACGAAATGAATGCTATTCGTCATCAGTTTCGATTCAACAGCGCTATATTGAAGAAGCCGTCGTCAACCATACCTATATTTTATCTACCGTTTGGCTGGCGGCGGGACGACAATAAAATACCGAACATCGATATTCGCAACCACTGGTCGCCGAATAGCCAATTAGCCTTAGCACAAAAACTGAAAAGCTCGACATCCGCCGCCACGCATTTTACGGTACCCTTGGTACGCGCGACTCACTATACGCACCGCCATTTTGTAAACCAATGTCGCACAATTCGACTATAATTGAGTCGCCGCCTTTTCAACAAACAGCAGTCGACGGGGAAATGTTGCTACTCACCGAAAGCGTTTTTCCCACCGCAGATGTCGGAAACACCCCGTGTGATCGCTCGTCGTCCACTTGGCCAGCGACAGAAATTATGACTTATGTTATTGTTAAATGAATTCCGTCAGTTTATTTATAATTGTCGTCTTATGTCGTCTCGTAACAGTCGTACCTATAGTTAATTATTAGTTTTTTTATTTTATTTTTCTTCCCCATTCTACCAATGTCTCGCATCGCATACGGATAAAAACATATGTAACCGTTTTTAACATCATGCCAGTCATCATCATCTTATCCACGGTCTTATCGGTTAGCGCTTATCACAAATATAGATAATATATCGTCTTTAGCAAGACTTTAATACAGTTAAATTATTTGTCAGTTCAATCAAAGTAAATTCAACAAATATGACTAATTTCATAACATTGACAGAACTTTTAACCAAACTATCCCTATTTTTTCAATCAATACAGAAAATGAATTCCTATGACAATAACTATGTAGAGTTTAACCTTCTAAAAGGCTTTCTGTGCATGTTGTACAGTCAATTTTCTTCAATATGTTTTTTACAATAAAACCACAAATGTATTAAAGGACATTATCTTTTAAAACATCAAAACAACCGTCATCTAAATCTAGTTCTGCCAAGTTATCATCATCAGTTTTCTTCACATTCTAAAATAGAATAATAAACACTTAACTTTTATATTTTAATACTTGTGTATTTATTAACATTATATTATATAATAACTAAAGCTCTTCACAGCACAAATTGCGATTAATAACTGACCATTTATACAAAGATAACACTCAGTAACATACAATATTGCAATCTTACAAAATATGTTGCCATAGAGGACAACATATTATTATTACATATTAATAACATTATAAAATACACTTTCTGTATTTGTATTATCTATTAAAATACAGTTTGCAAAATAGGTTGCAGATACTGAATTTTTTAATAAAAATGTTTTCATACCTGTTCAAAATTCAATCACACTTGGATTATTATTATTTCCAGACCGTTGCTGAATTTAAAAAAAAAATATTTTGAGGTGATCCTGGGATAACTTAGAAGTCAGGAGATATTTATACTGAGTATTAAATTATAAATCTTCAGCAATACTAAATATTGTTTTCATAGCTACCACCTATTGGTAATCTACTACTAATTACTTGATTATACAACTCACTGTTTTTAAATTCAGGAACATTAAGACAATTTAATGCTTCTAGGGCATCAGCTGTTGATGAGCTCAGTATTTCAGCAACTAATTTCACTTCCATAATATTTTTTAACCAATCTATATGTGATGTACTTATTTTGTTGGCAAAATTCAAACCAGTTTTTTGTTGAGCTAAATGTGATAAATAATATTAAATATAAATAAATATTAAATTAAATACTATTTTTTTATGTAACTCTTCAATAAAATTCCAGTTTATAACATCATTTTCATTTTTAAAAATAACTACTTCCACTCTCTTAAAATTACTAACTGGATACATGTTGTTATATTCATTAATATTGTCTTCTAATTGATCTACGGTTAGAACTGTATTATACAAACAAAACAAATTGTAAACAAATAAATGTAACATGGTTTATGATAACATACCTTTACCACAACAGTTTCTTTATGTAGGAGGTTTCCTAGGAATTTTAATTGGTGTTTGAAGGTAGGATGGAATTGATGGAAATACTGATGGAACTGCATTGTCTTTTAACAATAATCTATGTGCCCCAGGTCAACTTGATAATCTTGTTCTATAAAATGAACACTACATATCTGACTCTGTTGACTTACTTCAAAATGTTTTCGTTTTATTGCACTTATCCATTTTTACATGATCATACAATTATAAAATTAAAATAAATATAGAATACATTTTCCTAGCATTGACTAGTTATTTAAAAGTTAAATATTCCTACTAAATGGATATTATTATAAAATAACTTACAGAAAGAAATGTATATTTTGTTCAGCTTGATATCTGTTTGAGCATCCATACGCAGCACACGAAACAGGCATTATAATTAATTTTCAAACATTTTTACACTACACTGACTTTTCTTGTAAGTTGTATCTTAATACAATGACGTTAAATTGTATTAAGTAATTAAATAATAAGCAATAAATTGTTATAGAACTAGAATATAGACAATTAAGTCTATAATATGAATATGATGTAGATTGTAGAATAATCTTAAATTTCTTGCCAAACGAGAAAATGGCGGTAACTGATAACAGCTGATGAGCCGAGATTCAATAAATCTGGAGCACAGATATATAGATAATAAACTAGATTACTAACTAATGATATGATATGAAGTTATCCGTCATTTTGAGTAGGTCAAAAAAATTCATGCCGAAATCCCATAAAAATTTGAATTCTTGTTTAAAATATTTGAAATGTATTCTTTTTTTGGTAATTGATATTCATTTTTGTCACAATAAATTATGATTGTATATTTAAAAAAATATATTTTTTAAACATAATATTTATGTAGTATATAATTCAAAATTTTAAACAATTTAAATTTAAATTTTAAATTTTAAAGAATTATATGTTTAAATCAATCTGTTGTTCTTTAACATATTATATAATATATTATTACCTATATAATATAATATATATTATTTTCAGTACTCGTTATAAATACACTTTTTTCATAGAAAATAGTTGTGGAGTTTAATTACTGTACATAATATATCAAAGTCCTTTACAGACCTTTGTATACTTGTTGTAAATGTTATATTAGGCAAACAAAATATTTACTTTCTTCACATGAAAGTTTTAAGTGCAATTTATTTGTATTGTTAATAGCGTTTAATATTATATTATATATTTAAAAAGTATAAATTATCAAATTTTGTTAAAAATGCCCATGATGCGTTGTGTAGAAAAATGCTCCAGTCGTTTTAATCAAAAAGTCAACAGCCTAGAAAAATTGCATTTTTCGGATAATTATAAATTAAACTTAACAAACGTCAAGTAATAAAATTAATTTGTTACCTTCGCGAAAAAAGACATTTTGAGTGAAAAATTGTATTATTAAAATTATAACAATAAGATACAAATTACCTACTGCCTACTGTCTACTAGTAATGGCGGATGTGTAGCTTCAAATGCTCATATGGTTAGTATAGAGAACTCATAAACCTTATACTATAAGCACGGATTATTAGATATAGTAGATAAAGAATGTGTAGTTATAAGTTATAAGTATATCTTAGTCCGTAATTATAAGGTCTATTTATTTTTCTAACAAAAGTTTTATTACAAACTAATCCAAACATTATTTAAAAATATTCATAATCTGATAATTTTAAAAATGATTTTATTTTTTAATGTAAAATAAGGGTGACTTGAAACATACCATAAATATGTATAATTTTTTTTATGTTTATAATGTTTATATGTTATTAAAGAAGATGCTCTATAATTTTTTTTTATGTTTATATATTATTAAAGCAAATGCTATACAATTTTTTTCTATGTTAAACTATTTAATTTTATTAGAGAAAGTAGAAAAATTATGTTATAATAACGAGAATCTAGGTATTTAATTTATTTTAAGTTACTTATTGATTTCTTTAGGTTATCATATGTACTAAGATGTTTTTAAAAACCTTATTTGAGTTCCAAGTAAAACGTATGGTAGATTAAATGCTCAAAAACATTAAAAAAACTTTACTGTTTCATGTCACCCGAAACTCAATGCTGGCACGTAGCTAGAATTAAATATTTAGGGTTGCATAGTTATGGCGAATATTTTTCTTGAGTGGTCAAAATTTTTACTTACCCGCTCTCTCCCCCGCAACAATAGACACTAATATAATTTTGTTTAGGTATATTGCTTATAATATAATTTTAGATTCTGAATATAATACTTAATATAATAAGTACTAAATTATAAATTAGATAATTTTTATCTTAATACTATATTAATCTTGTATATTATATATATTATATATATGAATAATAAATATACATAGCATTTATGTTGGTACCCATTAAGAAGTCATGCCGCGATGGGAAATGCCGAATTACTGGAATAGGAATACAAGTTCATGTGACTTTATAGTTTATAATAATTTATATAGATGCATTGTGTCCTACGTTAATACGACGAATATAACGAGTATCTATGAACGATTTCTATTCTGAGTTCTGATATCTGGTAATCTGACTATAGTGTTCGAAAATTAAATTGTGTCTATTGAGATAAATTACAAGCTGTTATGTTCATATTATGTGTAATCGCCGTGAAAACAGCGTAAGATAATTATGTAATAATAATAAATATCATAATATAAATTTTAAAATATGTTTTAATTTTTTACTTAATTATTCGAGCCTTGGGTATTTTAACATATGTCAATATAATGGGGTGGCCATCAGGATGGCCTGTAAATATTTTGGGTGGCCGGGCCACTCCAGGCCACCCATTAACTACGTGACTGACTCAATGTGACTGGGATCATGCATTTTTCATCCTAATCATCAACCAAGTTATGGTTAAATTTCATTATTTTTTTTTATACAAATATAGTCATTTATACTGTGCGCCTATACTAGATTTTTTTCAAATTTAAAAAATTAATATTGAAGTTATAGGAGCCTGGGAAAGTTAAGAATCGTGTTCATTTCACTCGTGTTATATGGTAATAACGAAACAGTTTGTACTTCGAGTGACGTCACGGTGTGGCTTCTCCTATTCCTAAAATTTCATAATTGTTAAATGATGCAACCTGTATAATCTATAAACCTTGAACAATTGTACGGTGTTAGAAACAAAACTTAAGTTATCATGCACAATGATAAAAAAAAATGTCCGGGATTGATAACATTTTAATAAATATCACGAATTTTCCGGGACCCTATTCCATCTAGACCACAGAACAAGGTCCAGACCCAGATAATGATCGCATCATTGTTATATTGTTATCATGCGCATTTATTATCATAGTTGTCGCGTCTTTAATCACGGAGTACGGACTAAGATATCTTAGTCTGTGTCTTTACACTTCAATAAAGACCTGACTGTTGGGACTATAGACACAGGTTATAATTAACCACTTTAAGTCAATTATAATGGAAGAAATTCAAAGTACAGCTGGTGCTATTCCTGTGCGAAATGAGAAAGGTAATAATAAAAATTGAATTACCTACCTATATCTTCGACACCAGCTAAATTTATTTTTTACGGTTTTTTAGGTGAAGTATCAATGCAAAAGGTAAAGGTTCACCGATATGTTCAAGGTAAACGTCCAGAATATGCTCCTGAGTCTACATCTGAAGAAGAATCAGACGATGATGATTTTTTGGATTCTCGTAAAGTGCGGGGTGCTTCTCCTACCACTAATTTTGACTCAGAACAGATGATTCATTTGCCATCAGATGCCTTAAATGATGCACGACTCAAACGTTTAGGTGGTTTAACTGCTCGGCATGGGCATAAAGATAGGCGACTTTTGCATGAACCACAAGTTATTAAGGATGATTCATCTGATGACGAATCTGATATTGAACGTAATCGTAGAAGTCGCAGGCAGGTATCTGGAGATGAAAAAGATAGTAATGATGATGACGGAGAACTTAGTGACAATGAAATAGAAAAAAGAAGACAACGTTTGAGACAAAGAGTTTTGAACCAAACTAAAGAAAAGGTAATGTAACTAAAATAACTGAAATTGAAATATAATTAATTTGTTTATTTTTACATAAAATTAATAATAACCAACCTATACTTTGTGGGCACATTAAATATATAAGTAAAGTATATTAGATGTAATCAAGAGTAATTGGAATAAAAATCCCACAAATTATGGTACATTTTTTTAAATTAATTATTAATTTTATTGTATTCCACATTACATTATAAAGATTATATTGTTAAAAATGTTAAATCAATTTAGTTTTATCAAATTTATCATATTCTAAAAAAAAAAAAAATTATTGCATATTTTTCTTATTATTTTGCAATTCACTTCTTTCTTTAGTTAAACCAAATGGCTGTTGATCATAGGTGTAAACTAGGGGAGGACCATGGGGGCAGCAATTACCTCTAGAATAAATTAGGAGTAAGTAATATAATAATAATCAATAATATATTGATATGTAACTATATATTTCCCCCTCCTAATAAATGTTCAAGTTATGCTCATGTTTGATATTCATACCAAATCCTATTCAGTTAAGAGAATGTTATATCCAACATTTTAAAGTTTTATAGCTATGAGCATTTTAAAGTTATAATATTTTATATATCTATAACTTACCTTAAAAAGATAATATCAATAAAAGCATATGAGTTGCCCTAGATAGTATACTTACTTTTAAGTTTGATAATTATTTATAATTATAGCAACCTCTACTACTCCAGAATGTTTTAAAATCTCAGTAATAACACCTATACACAAAAAAGGTGACAAAACTAACATAGAAAATTATCGACCAAATTTATAAATATCAAATATTGTCAAATCTTTTAAAAATTTATCAAATAAGAACTAGTTTATTATCTCGAATGTAATAATATACTATCATGTACACAATTCAGCTTTAGACCTGGTAAAAATACTGAACAAGCAATTGACACAGTATCAAGCTACATTTATAATTTCTTTGAAAATAAAAAATAATGTGCAACTGTTCACTTAGATCTAGTAAAAGCATTTAATACTATAGATCATAAAATATTACATATTTGGAATCAATTTGGTATGGCTTACCACTTTTCAAGTTCATATTTAATAAATAGAAAACAACATGTTAGAATAAACAATGAATTAAGTGAAGAAACTTCAATAATAAGTGGTGTACCTCAAGGGACAACTCTATCGCCCATATTGTTTAATATGCAAATGATACAGTTCTCTTTGTTGAAGGCCAGTCCTGGGATGAAGTATTTGCTAGAGTCTATTCCGACTTAAGTAAAATCCTAAAGTAGCTATATGAAAATAATTTATTTCTAAACTTAGAAAAAACATACATAATACCACATTGTATAGTTAATTTGAATCAACCAAATAAAACAAGTCTATATATATACAAGAATGAGTATTTAAACCAAAATCAGAATGTATGGTATATGCCAAACCTTTGTAAAAATAGTTAAAAACTGTAAATATTTGTGTATAGAAATGTGTTAAAATCTTAAATGAAATGACCACATAAAATTTGTAACAAATAAATTAAGAAAAATAATGTATGCAATTAAAAATTTAACAGATATCTTAGAATTTAAGAAAATTAGAGTAGTGTTTCAAGCCTTAAATAATAATAGATAAATTTACTCCAGTATTAAAGTTAACAATATAAAATGTGTTCTGCTGAACATAAATTTCTTATGATGTATGTTAGTAAGACAGATAGACAACACATGCAGGTTTAACATCCTCTTAAGGAGTAATTGATTAGTTCTTCCACTACATAAACTGATCTTGTAACTTTGTTAATGTGCCATAAATAAAAATATACAGTAATCTAAAGTAGCTGAAGGTTAGCTCAGATTCAAAGGTGGATCCTGACAAAGATAAGAGGGGGCGATTTTTAAAGGGCACACATTAATTTTGATAAAGTATTTATTTAGGTACATACATATGTTATTTTCCACAGTCTCATATAGAAAAAAAATTTTTTATAGTAATAGTAATAATAATGATATTCATAATTGCAAAAAAAAAAACTAAAATCAAGGATTTCAAACTATTTTTTTGTGAGAAAACAGGGGAGGTGGCGATCGTTCCACCTGGATCCGCTGCTTAAATTAGGTTTATTATTATGATTTAAGAATAATATTAGGAATTATTATTAAGAATATTATTATACCAATAATTAAACAATTAAAATATGTTTACGTATGTAAAGATGAGTGCTAGTCTCCATTTTGCAATTCAGCACTCAACTACTGAATAAAACTTATAATTAAACTTATATATACTTCTTGTCATCTGTTTACCTAAGCATACTCAATGGCTACAACATAAACAACAATTCAATAATTTTTAAATTGTTATAATGTGCATTCTTCAAAAATATTGTAACATATTGTATTTTACTATTTGTTATTCTTACACAAAGCTTAAAAGTTAACATTTAAATAATTAGGGTAAATATTTTAAAAACATGGTTTATAAGAAAAATATTATTGATAACATTCAAAGTTAAAGCAAAACATCTATTATAATCTATATAAAATTCAATATCTATCATTGATTATAAAATAATTTTCTAAGAAATCTTTTCTCTATAGACAAGGGTTATTTTCTGTAGTAATATATAACTTTTTCTTATCACTATTCAAGACACTGTGTACAATTTCATCTTAAACTTAACATTATTTTCAATGTTAGGAAATGAATGAAGTACTTGAAAAAGAAGATGAAGGGCATAGTTCAGACGATGATGATAGTGATGAATCTTCAGAATATGAAGACTATTCTGGTAAATTATTATACTTACAAATGTTTATGATTTTAATATAAAATTATTATTTTATTTCAGCATCTGACGAAGAAACTGGTCCACGCCTTAAGCCAATTTTTGTAAGAAAGAAAGAACGTGTTACTATACTGGAAAAAGAAAAAGAAGAAATAAAACAAAAACAATTAGAATACGAACAAAAGAAATTGGCAGAAGAAAGACGCAGAGCTACATTAAGAGTAATATAAAAAATAAACAGATATTTGGCTATTTTCTAAATTCTCTTGTTACTAAAAGTTTTTATTTTTATAAAATATTAATTATATAATTATTAGATACTCAAAAATCCAAATTACTTATAACTTATATCTAGTATAGAAAATGTATATAATTTAATATTATGATTTATAATTAGATGGTTGAAGAAGAAATTCGTAAAGAACAATCCTTATTAAAAGCAAATAGTGCACTTACAGAACCATGTTTAAATGATGTAAACACAGATGATGAAAATGATGAAAACGAATATGAAGCATGGAAACTTCGAGAATTAAAACGCATTAAGAGAGACAGAGAAGAACATGAACAGTAATTATTAAAATAAGTTTATGCATTTTAGAAGATATTTTACTTATTAAATTGTAAAATATCAACTCCATGCTTCTAAATTTAATGTAGTTAAACTAATTTAAATTAACTTTATATTGAATCATACATTTGCTTTTAGGCGAGAATTTGAGAAGACAGAAATAGAGCGCCTTAGGAATTTAACTGAAGAAGAGAGAAGGTTAGAAATAAGACTTAATCCAAAACAGGTTACTAACAAAGCAGCTAAAGGCAAATATAAATTTATGCAAAAATATTACCACCGTGGAGTATTTTATTTGGTTAGTATTATTATATTCATCAAACATTAAATATAATATTTTTTAAATACCCACTAATTATATGCAATATCATTTTTTTTTTTATATAGGATGAAGAAAATGATATTTTCAAGAGAGATTATTCATCAGCCACACTTGAAGATCACTTTGATAAGACAATCTTGCCTAAAGTTATGCAAGTAAGCTATTAAAAATATAATCAATATATTTTGAAATATTATACATTTTATTTTTCTATTAGGTTAAAAACTTTGGCCGTAGTGGACGTACAAAATACACACATTTGGTTGATCAAGATACAACTAGTTTTGATTCACCCTGGGTGTCTGAAACTGCACAAAACTTAAAATTTCATACTAATCAAGCAGCTGGTATGAAACAAGTATTCCAGAAACCTACTTTAAAGAAACAACGTACAAAATAAATCTATAACTTATGACATTTCTATACAATAATGAATAATTTTCAACACTATTACAATAGTACTATAAATATTATTATTCTGAATTTATAATAATAAAATCTATATACATTAAAATTTATAACATAACAATAATAATTGTCAGTAATGTCATTATTAATTGTAATAAATAAAGTGCAGATTTTTAATGAACACATACATTGATATTTATTAAACGTAGATTTCTGATTAAAAATAAGAATATTTTATAACACTATAAACAAAATAAAGGGTTTTTATAGATATACAATAAAACAAATACTAAACAATTAAGAATAGCAACATATATTATGCTATAGCCCTATAGAGGTACTTGTATTATGTATAATAATAAATAGTATTTATTTACATTATTTTGTTAATAATATTAATTGATTTAATTGTGATGTAAATATACTAGACTATTGGATTTATAATTACCTTGGCTTATATTGTCTATAGTCCTAAAAATGTTCCTAAGATACTGTTTTAGTTAAATGCAATTATTACAGTAGTTTCAACCGTAGTGTTGTAAGAATATTTTTATGAAAAATATATTCTTTTTCTAGTTATGTACTTATTTAATACATTATTAAAAATTTCACAAGTATTATTGTCAAAAGAATATTTGATTTATTTCTCATAATAAATCACACTTTTCAACTTGGTGGTACTAAATTTATTTCACCTTCTTTTTGTAAGTTGCACAATTTGTGCGTTGGCCTAATCTATGATAAATACTGTTAGTAATATTCTATCTGAGTTCTAAAAATTAATAGAACAGATTTAATATTAATAATAGTTTTTATTCAATTTCTATGTATGAATGTAAAATAAAATTGTTGTCTGAGTAAAAAAGCTTGACTATCCAAGATTCTTCATGCGTTTTCCCACATTAATTAAAAATTAATTTTTATCTAGGTACCAATTAATTTATTATATTTGAGACCATGAAGCAATGAAATGCTGAGTGAAAAATCTTCAACCACTCCATCTCCTTCCATTGCAAGTCCTTACTCCAATTTAAAAAACTTTTATTATACGTTATTTAAAGCTAAAACGTTATACAACTTTTGCATTTATCATTATTTTGAATTAAAATATTATATAACTTTTGCATTTATCGTTAATTAAAATTAAAATTTAATGCACTGTTATCGTAGGTACCTTTTAAAAAAAGTACACAGGCCACAAATTACATAGTAGTATATGACTATGAGTGTCTATGACTTTTATTTTGGGACTTTATAATTAAATAATAAATATAAAAAAAAATCATTATTATTGTTTTATATCTAATACGAGATGGCCCGGATAAGAAATAAAATTAATTCTTAAATTGATTAAAAATAATTTGAGCAGAATAAATATTTCTACAAAACCAGCATTTTAATTTAAAACTATTTAAAAATTGGAAATTATTATATTTAATGATATAGGTACCATATATAACGTTTTGTATTATGTTTTGTTTAATGATATATCATATATTTTGTTAATCATTATGTTTTGTATAATAATTATCTGTGATGCTTATCCTTATTATCGCCTATCTATTTCATGTGACGACAACAACAATCATATTTTAAATTTTAATTCGATAAACACTAAACAATTTTTTTTTTTTTAATTTTTATTTTCCGATATCTTAATTAGACGACACCACCTGACCACTATTCAAATGTTTAATTGCTGCAAACCTTTTTCAATCAATAATATTAGACTTAATCACAATACAAACCTAGTAGGTACTCAGGAATATATCTAGTATTAGCTTCACAATTATGTCTATAGTTAAATCACACCATCATTTATTGCTTTTAAAAATTAATAACATATTTAATAAATTATTACATTACAGCAAGACAATTAGCTATTAGATACATTAAACAAACAAAAAAAAGTGTTATGAATTATCAAAAAATATAAATTTAAAAAAATATTATTAATTTATTTTTAAGTTAAAACTAATAGTTATTTTATAAAACTAAAATAAAATAATATAGGTTATTATTTATCTATTAGATATTTATTTAAATTAAACTTCACTGTCCTGAAAAAAAAAATATAAGATTTATAACACATTGCATTAAATAATTATGGTTTTAAATGAGAAAAAAAAGAATAAATTAGTTAAAATTAAAAATTATTTTATTCATTGACATGCGTCAAATTTAATATTCAAAGATACAATTTGTATCTTTACAAGAGAACATAAAATATTTCAGTCCAGTGACTTCAGATTGGTTTTCAGGAGGAGATAAGAATTCAGAAATACAATTTTTTTTTAAATTTTCAAATTGTAGTTCTTCCCCACTGAAACACTGGACATAAACAATATAACTTGTTACTTTTAAATAGCAACTAGTGTTTAATAACAAATTTGGATAAACAGAATTTATTAAGTCTTTTAGGGTTTTAAAACTAAAAGGAACTGAATGTCAAAGGTCTAATGTTTTGATTTAAATTAAAACATTACTTCATTGTGATTCAGTCATTTTTGGTTTTAGAGCCATGGATCAGAGGCCAATATGATTTAAAAAATTCGGTTTATCTGAATTTGGCATAGAAAGAACTTCAGATTTAAAAATCATCAAGCAATGTGTATTTTTGTATTCCTTATCTCTTTCCAGAAACCTCATATAAATCTGAGGTCACTGAACTGAAATATTTCATGTTATCTTTAAAACAAAACATATTGTAAATGATTTTGTTTGATGATTACAATTTTTTGATTCTAGGTAAAGTGGAGATGTATTGGTTTTACAATAGTTTTTTATTTATTTAAAATATACAATTTTATAAGTTATTCTTACATTAATTAAAAAATACTCGTAAGTACATATTCACAGTTTTGTTAAAAAGTGTATGAAGTTCAAATTTTGATGAATTCATAAATATAAACAAACCATTTTGAAATGTTAGTTGAAAATATAAAAAAATTTAATTTTACCAAATATGAAAATATAATACAACATTTTTTATTATTTTCTTTAGTGGAATTTATAAATATAAAGATTAATGTTAAGTATATTACATAAATAAACATTAATAACAATTTTATAAAGGATTTTTTTTATTTTGTGATTATTCATAAACATCGGTTGTAAAAACTAAATTAAATTAAAATAAATTTTAAAGAAACTATGACATTTTCAAAATATTTAGACAAATTGTAAAACATTTTTTACCATTAGAAATTAAAAAAAAATTATATTATTTTTGCTATATATTATATTATTATTCAAAAATTGAATTATAAATATGTATAGTATTTTAAATTTAGATCTATACTATTGATAAAAATATAATATGATTTATTATACTATTTAATTTTAAAATACTTATAAGAATAAGGCATTATTAATATAAAATAAATATATATAAATTATTTACTTACCGTGCAATATTACTAACACAGTCAAAACTAACACTACATCTGTATTTAGGAGTATCCAATTTACCATCACCTAAACGTATTAAAAGTCCCAAATCTGATAATGTATTAACCTATAAGATAAAAAGAAAATATCAAAATTATTATATATAATAATTTATCTTGTTAAACATTAAAAATAATTAAAATAAATATTTTTTTTTTATAAAATTACTTGTGCTAATAGATTGGCAGTCATATTAGTATTTTCTTCAATAATAGCATAAAATATTGCTAATAAACGATCTAATGAGAAAACTTTAGGTCCAACTAATTGACTAGTAGAATTTTCTGTTTTATTTACTAATCGATTAGTTTTTCTTTTTTTGTTTGATGCTTTAACAAACAATTGCTTATCATATTTTGGTAAATTAAATGATGCAATATATGCAGCAATTAAAAAATATTTGGCATAGTAAGGTAAATCCAAAGCAAGCTCTTCAAATTTTGTTTTCTCATCACACAAACTATTGACATTTTCCAAACTGAAATTATAATTATTATTAGTAGTTATTGAATAATTTTAATTTATTTATTTTAGTAACTGGAAATTTAATTAAATAATTACAACTATTCATATTTAAAATAAAAATCTATGTTATTTACTAAAAGTTATAAAACTCAAAATATATTAAAAATTTAATTATATAACAAAATTATTAACAGGCCATTTTTTTAAATTTTTATCAATATGATAATAGGTGTTAAAAACTTGAGATTTCAACTTTTCAAATTTAACAATTTAACTTAATATATTTTACTGAACATGTCAATCACTCTGAATTTATAAAGAGATTAATCACATAATTTTTAATACTAAAATGGCTTTAATGAATTTCCAAAAATATGTTAAATATTTTTTATTTTTTATTTTTTTAATACGTTAATAAACATTTTACATTAATACGCTAAGTTAAAAATTTCTATTTTAAAACTCCTATATAAATATTTAATATAATAACACATATTATGGTATTATATTAAATTACACTTAAGTAGTTTCTTAAGTAATGATGAAACATTATTATAATAGGTACCTTGTTCCAAGATATACATTATTTAACAATAATTGAATACTAGGACTTATTTTTCTAAATAATAAAGGTTGATTAATTTCTGTACATGATCCATCTTCTATTGGCTCTACATATTTAATGAATAGGAGTTTTGCCTAAAAATTAAGAAATAGAATTACTAAAAACTGTTTGGTTTTACAAAATATATAACTATTTATTTATTGTCTTATAAAGTTACCAAATGTTTTAATTCTACTAAATCTCGACAGCTGCCATAAAATGATCCCATAAAAACAGTTAGAAAATTTTGATAAATAGATAAACTCCAATTATTTGGTATATCTTTTGATAAAATAACTGATATCTCATCTACACAAAGTAATATACTCAATACATTATCTAAATTAATAATACCAAATTAATAACATTACCATTATTATACTGTTCAAACACTATTGGTAAAAAATTAATATCCTCATCAAATTTAGCAGGAAGTACTTGGCTTATAAGTATGACACAAAGCTGATAACTTTTTATCAGCTTTTGTAGTTTTGAAAATAAAACTATTTGTTCATGTCCTAACATCTCACAATTATCCAACAATATAATTACTCGTTCTTGCTGAATTTCTGATTGTTTTAATACGTTTAAAAATTGCATGAAATTATCACAGCGATTAGGTAAGTCGCTTTGTTTAATTTCTATAAATAAAAAATAAAATACATAAGTAAAATTTAATTATTTTAACATACATGTAAATTATTCACTTACGTAGTAAATCTTTTAAAATTGGTTCAAATAAAAATTGATTTGTGTAACAGCATACAGAATTTACAATAGATGATTTGACTGACTTTCCAAGTAAATTTAACAAACGAGTCACTACACTTGTTTTACCAGTAGATGGTAGACCATGGATGAAAACACACGGAGGTAAAACTCCATCTTCCTGTATTATAAAAATAAAACTATAACAATATAAATAAAACTTTGGATATTGTATTGCACAAAGGCACTTTTGTTAGTGAGTTGTCTCACAAATTAACTTGAGTTTTAAAGACATTGAAACTATGGCCTCCGAATATAAAAAATAATTTTACACTGGTTCTGTAGTATTTTTCAAATGTATATTAAAAAATAAAAAAAATGTTTACTCACAGTTAAAAATAAGTTAGACAACATATTTATTTGAACTTGCCTAAATGGAAATTCAGAGTTTAATGTATCTTTTATTGAAGTATTTTTTGATTTTGATGACATAGTAAACTATTTAACTGAATTGGTAATGGATTAAAAACTAAACAATGAACCGCAATATTGTAATGATTTTTTAAATCAACAAGTATTTAATAAATAAATTTATATTGAATAATATTTATTGTTATCAATGATTAGATTAGAAATGGAGGGAAAATGTCATAACATAAAAATAATAAGTAATAATATTATCTTTATCTATGGAGGGAAAACCATAGACATATTAAGAAATGAGATAAATATTAAATATGTCTATGAGGACTGAGGAGAGTGCGAATCATAAATTCATGAACTAAGAAAACTAACTTAGTTCATGATGCAAATTAATCTAAGAATATAGAAATAGGAATTATTTTGAAATAAACTGTAGTTAACCAACTATAGTCTATAACCATTGTTATATCCAATATATTCTATGCTAATGTGCTTTAACTTACTAACTTAGTAGAACTTAGACAGTCGTGAATATTAATGGAAAAATCATAGAGTATTGATAGAATATTTTTTCATGATATTATAATATGCGTTATATTATTTAGTATTTATGCATTCACAATTTTTAAGAAGATTCTAGAATATAATAAAATAAAATTAATTAATTATAAATAGTGATTTGCCGATTTGGTAACAATCGGTAGGTCATGACAAAACTGCTGTAATTAATTCATTTTTTATTTAAGTTTATCAATACCTACATTCAGACATTCAAATCGTGTTTCCGTAACTGTATCTCTTACACGGTATAGTAGTTAAATATATAGTGAAACCTCTAATGACCAAAACTTCCCAATAGTGGATACCTATTTTAATCTTAATTTAAAAATAATGATATATTGACGACAGAAAAACACATTTATAGTAATAACCATAACAACAAACTTATTCAAAAACTGATTTTTCACATCAAATTGATTGCTATTTTATTTGATGCATGTAAACATATTTTTTTTTTATATTTATCTAATAATATAATAAATATTATAATATTAGATAATATTATAATTTATTTTAACCTAACCCATATTTTATCCTTTTACTCTTAAATTTCAAAAATTTACCCTCTCTAAATACTGAACAAAATTTTTGTGACTGAGTGTCCACTATCTAGAGGTTTCACAGTACTTGGTTTTTTATTGTAGTGTGTATAATTTCTATCAAAAAACTTTTTTCTTAATCTGTTATTCATAATCTATAGGACTTTCACCATTGAAAGTTCTTAAAACTTAAAAAGGATCATCAAACCATGGGTAAATATTAATAAACATGATTTAAGGCTTGTGTCAGGGGTGTATCTGGGAATTTTTCTAAGGGGGTCCAAATATTTTTAGTTACCAGTGTTGGTAATTTTTAACACAGATAATTACTAATTTATTTTCTGGTTGCATGACATAAACAGTTACTTATATTCTTACACAAAAATAAAATAACAAAAATATTAGAATGAAAAACAATTGCACTACTATTGTATTACTGAGTAGGTTTACTAAAACTAATGAAAGGCCTGCAACTTTAACTTAATGAAAACTAAAGTTTCTATATCTTATGGAAATTATAAGTAACTTGTAATATCTATTTTTTTCATGTAACTTAATAACTATGACTATTAAGAAAGTTTGAAAAATTTACATATTTTTACATAATTCACTAGGTAATTATCAATTTTTAGATCAAGTGTAGACTAAAATGTTAAGTTTAAAAATAACAAATAAAATATATATATAATTTATATGTATAAAATATAAATACTTAAACAACTAACATTACTTATTTTGTATGCAGAATAAATGGTTCTTAACTACATACAATAAGAACTAGGTACAAATTATATTCAATTTAATTTATTGTTGATTATTTATTTCAAATAGAAATAGTTTAGAAAACATTTAAAATATAAACTTTTATGATATTCAATTTTTTAAACTTATATATTACAGTTGAGGAATGTAAAAAAAATAAACTGTGTAATTTAAAATATATAAGATAATCAATTTTACTATATTAATGATGGAATAAACGCAAGTTTGTATGAGCCAACACAATGTTTTGTTCATTGCAGTAATTGATAACTTCTTGATCATTTGTTGAACCAGATGGGCAAGCTACATATTCAACTCCACTCTAAATACAATTTAAAAATAAAAATATAGGTATTATAGTTTAGCAAGAACTTTTACAACTATTTAATATACCTGAACGGCTCTTTCAATGTTATCACTGAATGGGAAAAATGCATCTGATGACAATACAACTCCTTTCAATTTAGCAGCCCAGGCTTGTCTCTCTTCGGAAGTAAGCTCGGCAGGAACTTCATCAAACAAATTTTCCCATCTAGTACGTGAAAGGCCATTTCCAATAGTTTTACCAATGTAATCATCAATGGCATTTGCTATCTGAGCTCTTTTGACCGATTTTTTAAATTTCATATTTAAAACATATGGATGTTGCCTCAACCACCTACCAATCAATTAAAGCAGATCAAAAATATTATTCAATTCAAATACATTGCAATGCAATTTAAATTACCAATTATCAGCTTTATCGCCAGCTAGTCTAGTGCAGTGTATCCTGGATTGTTGTCCAGCTCCAATTCCTATAGCTTGACCATTGAAAGCGTAACACACTGAATTACTTTGTGTGTATTTTAATGTTACAGTAGCAAGAATCAAATCACGTTTAGCTGCTTCTGTTATCTAGACAAACATAAATATACAACTTATTATAAAAATAAATATACACTAATATATTTTAATAAAATAATGATAAACATACATCTTGTCTTTTAGTTACAATATTGGTAAAAAGATTTTTATCAATTTTTCCATCATTACGTTTCTGTTCTAAGGTCATTCCAAACAAAACTTTACGCTCTATAGGCTTAGGTGTATAGTTTGAATCAATTTGTAATACACAATAATTTCCATTTTTTTTTTTTTTAAGCAAATTTAAAGCTTCATCACTATATCCAGGTGCAATTACACCATCAGAAACCTAAAAAAAAAAACAGTACAATTCAATCATAAGTGTAATTGTATTATTTTATACAGTAACTTACTTCTCTAGAGATAATTTTAGCAGTAACTAAATCGCAAGAATGTGATAAAGCAATAAAATCTCCATAGGAAGACATTCGGTCGGCTCCTCTGGCTCGAGCATAAGCAGATCCAAGCGGAGTCATAATTTCAAGTAAATCACTCACCATACATAATGAAGCCTAAGAAAAATATTTTATAGTTGGAAATAAAATGAATTAAAGCCAAATAACTATTTTACTTCAATTTCATTTAATGGTATGCCTAAAGCAGCTCCAGCTGGACTGACATGTTTAAAAGATGTAGCTGCTGGAAGACCAGTTACCTCTTTAAGTTCTTTAACCAACTGCCAGCTATTAAAGGCATCACATAAATTGATATATCCCGGAGAACCATTAATTACTAAAAATTGAATAATAACATATCAATTACTTTTCTAAATGGTAAGAGTGTATAATATTAAATAATATTTTATTATTACAGATTGTAAATATGTTTCAAGTATACAATAAATAAATAGGAAACTAATTTTGAACTTAGGTTTTATATTACTATTATTTTGATTTTATTTATTAATTTTATGTATTTGTGTAATTATGTGTTTAATACTAAATTTAAAATAAATAAAATTTACATATTTCAAACTAGCTTAAAGTAAATATATATACCAATAAAAAATTATACTATGAAGCAGCGGTAACTCGAAAGGGGTATATTTTACGTGATTCACAAAAATATTAATGGGTGGTAGGTGTCTAATGGTTGGAATAGATAGGCTGGACCATTTTTAAAGGGAAGCTGTACGGTAATAACTAATAATTAATAGTAATAGACAAATAGACAAAAGTACCTTAAACGTAGTAAAGTATTAAATAGAAATATTGAATGAATTTATTAATTTTATATTTAGACAATCAGAGTAGAATTTATTAGGTTTTTAGGAAGAAATTTGGAGATTTGATAAGCGCAGGAAAAAATAGGTCCTAAGCTTCAAACAATAATTATTTGAAAATAATCTACATTATCCGATTTTAGGATGGGCGGTGATGGTGTAAAAATATTAAATGTGATAATAGGAAAAAAAAATTTAAGTCGCAACTGCTATGAAGAATTGCAAATAAATTAATGTCTCCATATTACGGATTCAAATGATACACATTACAATAAACTATAATAAATAACTTTTATAGACATTGAAAATATACTAACTAAACTTAATATTAATCAAATTTAGATTAATACTTATTTTACATAAACTATACTACCTTTCAATGGTAATTTTAAATCTGTAGTGAAAAGTTGTGCTGGACATTGATGAGGATTCATGCCATACCTTAAATTCATTTGACTCTCACCACCCGCAAATTTCTTACGAAAATAATCTGATATACAATCATCATAAGTTGCTGTATGCGTAAATGCTTTCAATGCTAATTTTTTCCGAGTTTCTAGAAGTGTATCTTTATTCAATGATATTTCTTTGGATATTTCAATATAGTCTGTAGGATCACAAAGTACTGTGACACGTTCATGATTTTTGGCAGCAGCTCTCAATAGTGTTACACCACCAATATCGATATTTTCAACAGCATCTTCAACATTAGTATCCGATTTGGCTATAACCTTTTCAAACGGATATAAATTACATACTACTACTTTTATGAGGCTATAATTGTTCTTCTGTAAATCTTCTTGATCAGCAGGTATTAAACGAGCCAATATACCTAAAATAGAAGTGATACTCATATAAGTATTAGTTATATAACACAAAAATTATAAATTTTAAAGTATTATAATCATAATTTGTATATATAAAAGTTACCTCCATGAATTGCTGGGTGTAAAGTTTTTACTCGGCCCCCAAGTATTTCTGGTGCGCCAGTGAATTCGGAAACGCAAGTAACTGGTAATTTTGCATCATTCTTTATAAAAGAAGCAGTTCCTCCACTTGCCAACAACTTAAAACCAGCTTCTACTAAGCTTTTCGCTAGATCTAATAATCCAGTTTTATCCGATACACTAATAAGAGCTGAAAAAACATAATGTAAAATAAAAAATTTTGTTAAAAGAATAATATAATATAATTGTAATAGAAGAATCTACTTTATGCAACATAAATAAATTATTGTCCATAATTATTTTAAGTATACGTATTTAATATGAGTTTTGTAAAATGAAAAATGATAAATTAAGTTAAAAAATTGTAATAACACACAATTCGATCACATTTAGGTACCAATAGTTAGTTAAATTTTTAATTTATATTTGATACGTATTGTTAGTGTTATGGTTAACCAATTATAATTTTTATTCCAAAAAAATGTATTTAAATACATTAATAAGTATATAAAATAATATACAATTTCATTATTAAAGATTACTTACCTAAGTTGTCAGTAGGTGCCATAGTTTCAGAATATACCAATTTTAATAACAACGAAAGTTGAAATTATTTAAAAGTTCCGACACTAAAGCAGGTACTATTTGAAAGTAGAAACACGTGTTGAATAATGCACTGAAATTGGCTTCTGTGACGCTGTCTGTAGTTGATAGTCCGGTAGGAGGTAACACTAGCGCCACGCCGCACGCCATCACTATGTAGCCTGGAGCTGATTTATTATAGGTATTATCATCATTCATCATTAATTTATCAGAATATTTTTATCGTTTTATGTCTTATGTTGGAACAAATACTATAGATTATCTATAGTATTTGGTTCAGTGGTTGATATTTGATAACCCCGAGAAAATTAGTCAACCCATGTATTCACATAACATATATTAATTATAAATTTATAATTGCCAATCAGCATAAATGATGCTAATTCCGAAAAATTATTTCACAATACATTTTCTGATACAAAACCGTTTATTTCAATTATAAATTAATGGTATTTTTATATAATAATAAACTTATTAGTTATTACTATGCCGTTTTTGTTAATTATCATCGAATTATATAATTTACATTTGTAATTTGCTATAGCATAAGCGGTGATTAAACTATATTATTATTTATTATATAGTTATTAGTTTATTACTATTAAGTCCATGGTTATAAGAAGTGCGATAATCAAATACTAAATAGCATATAATAATATATGGTCACATCTCACATATTAACATATGATATTAGAGTAATTCACCAGGAATGATCACCCGAATTTTTTCTAAATAATAATATAATAATACGATTATTCAAATTCTAATTTTTTAAATATTTAAGCATGCTCATAGGATCATTTTAACTAAGGATTTTTACACCGATTAAGGAATGTCATGTGCTGATACAAACTTCTTTATTTAAATGCAAACCAACCTGTTTTACTGTAAATTTTGAAGCAAATGATATTCAGCTAGAAAAAAAGTTTTAAATTGCCGTAGGTATAGTATAAATAGTATCTACTACCTATGCAAAAACCTAATTATATAAAAATAAAGTCAAAATTCATAATTAAACATTCCAAAAATCAGAATTTGAAAAATTCATTATCAAATGATGGGTTATGGTAAACGATGCTATGCTTGGTGAATCACCTTGTATATTATACATTTATACATATTTAATTAATTTAATATTATTCATCTATTCTGTACATCGTATATATAATATTATTATATTATAGGTATCCATTAAAGCATTATGTATAATATAATGTATATAATATATATGATCATGGTTATAAGTTATAGCGATAACATATTAAAATATTATCATCAAAAATTGTGTAATATGAAACAATGTAACATGATATTATTATTTATTAGGTACCTATGAGTGTGTGACGCATTAGGCATCTGCTATTCTTCTATACTATGACGCTAATACATTAAGATCTTGTATTTTGTAGAATACATGATTTATCTATTCAGAACAGGATATTCTATGTTATAGTTTTCTACGATATTTTACAGCACTATTCTGTGTGCATCGACTTATAATTAAAAATGTTGATGGTAGACATTATATTTATTAATTTTCTTTAAGAAATAATTATCAATTGGTGTAAAAAGGTTGTTGTTAAATGATGAACTGTAAGACTACAACTAATACTCTATTAAGTTTAAATAGCACATTGTACATAATACATATATATTGTATGGTATACAGAACAGGAAGATGAAATTGTATTGATAAACTTTTAGTGGTTAAATCGATTAACGTTTGTAGCTTTTAGTAAACCAAATTACCAAAAGCCAAATGCCCACAGGGCACAGTTCTACAGATACATTTGCAAATGCTTCAAATTTAAGGTTTTATATAAGAGTACAAGAACAAGTCCATGCTCAAATTCAAATAATGAAACTTGATAAGTGAATAATATGTTTGATAAGGATTCAGTTGATAAGAATAAGTGAGATTGATAGTTGATGACGATGGTCTACAGACAATAAGTAATAATATCCATTTGCTATTGTGGATACTTAACATAATAGTAATTGTAATATTTTATTATTATTTTGCTTCTAGTATAATCGACTTTATTATTGATTGGTGACATTTTACTTAATATAATTGTGATGTGAAGTTACCTGATGTCTGTTTGTATTACATATTTGGTGTTTCTGAACCAAAAACGTCTATAAAGTATTTAAATATCATGGTATGTTTCATATCTTGTTACCTATATCATTTACTGATCCATAATTTATACATCATTGCATCTTTATTTTATAATCATTAAACAATGGTTTTTTAGGCTGTTAAAATGGCTGCAAGTGAAGCTGGCGGTGTTGTTGCATCAGCTACAGCATCGGATTGGGATACAAGAGAGTCAATGCGTCAGCGTGAATTAGATGAAGCTAGAGCACGAGCAACACAAATGGAGAAAACAATGCGATGGTGGTCTGATTGTACAGCTAACTGGCGTGAAAAATGGAGCAAGGTAAATGTTAATTTTATGAAAGTGATTAGTGGGTGTTGTAATTTTTTATTGTTATTTATAGGTAAGAAATGAAAGGAACAAAGCTCGAGAAGAAGCTAAGACGCTCAAAGATAATTTAGAACACGTACTAAAAGAGAACAGTAATATAAAAAGAGAAAAGCAAAATCTCGAGCAACAGAATGAATGCTTGCGCAAAGAATTGGAAAAAGTCAATCTGATTCTTTTAAAACATGCGGGTATACTTTCTAAGTATAAATGACTAAATTTATTTAGTTTTAAACACTATTTTTTACAGGACAATGGGATTCTCAACTGGTTGATGCATTAGAAAATGGTATTTCTGATCCAGATACTTGCTGTAGTTCCTCATCTATACCTCAGCCATCGATTGTGAGTGATTCTGGTATTGAGGAATATGTTTTACAAGAAGCAGTTCCAAAACATGCAGTTGAAATGTTCAATCAAACAACTTCTCCCATCAAATCACCAATTCCTAATAAAACCATGTCTGACGAAGTTGCTGATAAAATTGAGAAAAATTTGGAAAATCTGTTAGAAAGCACTCAACAAGATTTAAAAAATTTACACAATCAGTTGTCAGGTGCAGATAGTGTTCAATCAGAATGCCAAACTTGTCAAGATAATCAGGTTATTACAAACAAACGTTTAGAAGACTTAAGAATGCAGGTGATTTATTAAATTATTTGTTGTCAAAATCACAATACATAAATAATTGTTTTTATTATTGTTATTATTATTGGTCTTAGCTAGAACACTTACAATCTGAGAATGAAATTGAATGGAGCAAAAGAGAACAGCTAGAAAGTGAAATTATGAATTTGGAAAGAATCAATAAGCAATTAAAATCTGAACTGAATGACACACTAGAAAAATATCAGAAACAGAGTAAACCTGAATCATCATCTGACATCAAATTTAGATTATTGCAACAAGAGTTAGCTGATAAAAATATTGTAAATTTTTTTTTTTTTACTTATAATATTAATTAATTGATTAATAATATTTCTAACACTATATTTCAGGAGTTAGTCAATTTAAAACACATTCTATCTAAACAAAAGAAAATGTATGTTGACCAAAGTGCTGAGTCAGCACATTTAATAAGGCGTGGTGAGCAATATGAGAATGAAGTTAAACGTTTAAGAAGCCGAGTAGAAGAATTAAAAAGGGAATTAGCTACTACAGAAGAAGATTATGATACTGCTTCAAATACTATAAAGTAAGTCTTGTTAGATATTTGTGCTAAACTGCTAAAATATATTAGTAAGGTATGAGTTAAAATTATTTGTATTTGGTAGGTACATAAGGGATTGTAAAATTTAATTATCGAGTTTAACTAAAATAATGCGATAATGATGACTGATAAGTGATAATGCTATACAGATTGATTAAATCATTGTTTTTACTTTAAAAGTAATTTAAATATTTTTAGTTTAATTATAATTACATTAGTTGTAATACAGTATAAACCATTACTAAGGAAAGAAATATGCCTATTGCCATGATATGTCACTTTATGAAACTAAATTATTAGTAATATCAATCATAGTCTTTCATTAGTATTGAACTAATTCCTGTCCTACTTAACTTTCATTTAGTTTTATATTGATATAATTCAACATTTTTAGGAATTTTATCATTACAAAGGCACCAGTTTAAATAAAATCTTTTTTTTGTTTCCAAAACAAACATTTTGTATATTAATATTTTAAACATGGAATTAATAATTGTCTAAAAATATTTTGATTTTAAAATGATTACTTTTTAGGAAACTTCAAAGATATAACGAAGATTTACAAGAAAAACTTGATAGCTTACAGGCTGAATTAAAACATCAAAATATAAGGTGAGGATTTATGCATAAACAATTAATTATCACTTAAGATTTTACATATTTATTTATTATATAAAATATAGAATAAAGTCTAACTGATTAAGTTATTGTTATTTTAATTTCAAAATATTTATAACCAATTCAATAGTAATCCGTTTTGTGCTATGTTTAATAATAATAATTATTAAAGTTAAATATTAACAATTAATACAAGCTTTTATAATAGTTAAAAAGGAATTTTAATAACTAGGTCAACTATGTATTTGATTTTTTAAATTTAACAATTTTAAATAGTTATTCTATCATGTTCTAATTACATTGAATAAATTCTAAAAGTATTTACTCATATTTCCTTATTGGGTTTATTTTAAGTAATTAATTGAAAAATAACATTAAAATTTTTATCTTAGCTCACAATTATTTATGTTATGCATTGACTAAATTTGAATGTTTTTAAATTTATAATTTCTGTCTGTATTATTTTAATTTTTATACCTAAATATAAATTTAAACATTATAAACCAGTGTGTAGTGTGGACATAGATTGTATATATTAATAAATTGTAAGCAAAACATTGAGTGCTTGTAGACTGGTTATGTACTTTTTATATGTGTTCAGTATTACCATTGATTATATAAACCCGTTTATATCCTATCAGCATATACAATAAGGTTATGAACTGTAAATATTCAATGCATACTGTATAGTGGATACCTACATTAAAACAAATACACTATTCCACTGATATAAACTATTTATTATACAATTTAATAAAACTTAAATTAATAATATAATTTTATTTTAAAAATGCTGCTTTTGGGTTCATAGAACATAAAAGTAAGAACAACAATGTCATATTTTGGTAAAAACCAATATTTTTAGTTGTCATTTATTAAGTTTTATTTTTGTTTTTTAAGATTGACACGTTTGACAAGTCAAATATCTTCAGATGATTCAAGTCATAGTGATGAAGACTGAATTTCAGCTAATAAACCTGCATTAATGTTTGTTACTTATTGGTGAAAAAACTACTTAAATGTTTTATTTCTCGTGTATTATATTTTTAGTCAATTAATATAATTAATACTTTGTAAAGATACAAGTTAGTTCTAAGTATGTGTCAAATATTCAATTCATAATATTTTTATTTATTTATTATATTTATAGAAATACCTTTTTATGATCTTACCATAAAATCAAAACACATTCTTTAAATCTATATTTAATCATTTATTTCATAAATTATATTTTATACTTGTCTTGTATTCTTCAAACACATTAGACATTTTCATTTTATAGTTTTTCAATCGTCTTATCATGTAATTATTCATATTGTATTTGTGAATTTTCTTTTGTATATCAATAATCATGTGCAAAACAAATAATAGTAGTTAAATTAGCTTATAAAATATTAAATGTTACATTAAGAATACTACTTTATTTCATAGTACAAAATTAGGTTTAATTAGTATACAATTTTGTACTCAATTAACTTATTTAAAATATAAATAATTGTTTTAAAATAAATATATTAATATTTTTTATAATCATTAATTACTTCTCTGGCATGGAAAAGGTGGTGGATTTGGCTTGCATATTTTGGCCCCATTTGTTGCACCATTTACATAATTACATGAAAATGAAAAGTAACCACAAGTTGATGATTTAGTAAAATACTGAACATTATTTTCATTAGCTTTAAATTTGCTGATTCCTCCATTAATTTCAGTTTGGAAACTGTTGGTAGGTCTAACATATGATTCTTTATTTAACTGTGCTCTTAATTTTGTTTTATCTACCACAGTTAAGCTACCTACTCCAGGTGTTAAGTGTACAGTTTGAGTTTGAGCTTGGCCTCCCGGAATAGCTTGAGCTTCAGTATGGTCTCCAGCTACTGAAGCTACCCTACCTCTAAATCCATTTGGTATTTTAGTCCCATTAGTACCGGGTATAACTTGGCCAGCATTTAATACTTGTCCAGATTTCAACTGACTATCAGAATCACGAATAATTTGGGCATCATGTTTGTCATCTAAATTTAAAATAATATTTTGTTCTTGTTTTGGGATTGTTTCTTTTTTTGTTTGTACTGATTTTGTATTTACAATTTCATCATTATCGTCATCATACTCATCATTATCTTCATATTCAGAATAAGCATCGACATTTTTAAATGGTTCTTGTGATAGAATAGGTGGAGTTTGTGTTGAAGAAATATTTTGTTGTTTGTGATTATCAACGTTAGAATTATCTATTTGATTTTGAGATCGTAATGTATTTGGAATAGACTGTAGGTTATTTAGTGCATTAGTTTGATTTTTAACATCATTTGTGGATCCTTCCAGTTGCCCAATTTTCAACTTTGCATCGGCTAAATTTAATTTTGGGAAGTTTTGAAGTTTTTTACCAGTACTTGCTTGAGCAGCACCGTTATATGAAATTCCATGTTTATATGACCCAAATAGTTGACTTTGCGATTGACCACTATTTGATCCACCTTGAGCTGAAGTTGTACCACCACCTTTAAATAATGACTTTTGATTAGTGCTATTATTGGACTCGTGCGGTAAAAAACCTATTTGAGCCTGACTAGAAGTACTTCCTAGGCCAGTTGATTGTGCATCTGCCATTCCTCCTTTAATACCAGCTTGCAATTGGGTGTTTGTCCCATAATTAATTCCTGAGCTTTGTGCTTCACCTAGAGCAATGCCATTATCAGCATTATAAAGAACTTGGGATTGTGCTTGTCCCCTTCCTCCTTTTCCTTGTGCTGTACTTGTTGTGCCATTTGTATTACTTACAATTTGACTTTGAGCTCCTTTATCGCTATCACTCGTTTGAGCTTGAGCAGAAAACATTCCTGTTCCTAAATATGATCCAGATACTTGTGTCTGACTCATACCTGTTTTAGACTTTCCTTGAGCTGAAGCCGATGCTCTAGTTTCTTGGCCATCCACATCTACATTAGTCATTGATTGTGCATCTCCTCCTTCAGTGTCAATAAGAGTTACAGAACCTCCAGATGATATATCTGTTCCAAACTGACCACCGATAATTGGATTTGTTAATGGATTAATATTTCCAATTTCTGATCCTGGTTTTAAAGATGGATCACGAAAACTGTTATCGCCATACAATTCAGGTTGGATTTGATTTAGATTTCTACCAGATGAATCATATCCTGGTTGCTGAACGCCAGGTCCTGATGTACTTTGAGGCTGACCATAATTAGGGTGCATTTGATTTACGCTTCCACCCGATGCACCATATCCTGGTTGATGGACACCAGATCCACCGGATCCTAATGTACTCTGAGGCTGACCATAATTAGGGTGCATTTGATTTACGTTTCCACCCGATGGACCATATTCTGGTTGCTCACCAAATCTGTTGGATTCTAATGTACTTTGAGGTTGACCATAATTAGAATGCATATGATTTACGTTTCCACTCGATGGACCATATCCTGGTTGATGGACACCAGATCCGCTGGAACCTGATGTACTCTGAGGTTGACCATAATTAGGTTGCATTTGATTTACGTTTCCACCCGATGTACCATATCCTGGTTGATGGACACCAGATCCGCTGGAACCTGATGTACTTTGAGGCTGACCATAATTAGGGTGCATTTGATTTACGTTTCCACTTGATGGACCATATTCTGGTTGCTGGACACCAGATCCGCTGGATCCTGATGTACTCTGAGGTTGACCATAATTAGGTTGCATTTGATTTACGTTTCCACCTGATGTACCATATCCTGGTTGATGGACACCAGATCCGCTGGAACCTGATGTACTTTGAGGCTGACCATAATTAGGTTGCATTTGATTTACGTTTCCACTTGGTGGACCATATTCTGGTTGCTGGACACCAGATCCGCTGGATCCTGATGTACTCTGAGGTTGACCATAATTAGGTTGCATTTGATTTACGTTTCCACCTGATGTACCATATCCTGGTTGATGGACACCAGATCCGCTGGAACCTGATGTACTCTGAGGCTGACCATAATTAGGTTGCATTTGATTTACGTTTCCACCTGATGTACCATATCCTGGTTGATGGACACCAGATCCGCTGGAACTTGATGTACTCTGAGGCTGACCATAATTAGGTTGCATTTGATTTACGTTTCCACCCGATGGACCATATTCTGGTTGCTGGACACCAGATCTGCTAGATCCTGATGTACTCTGAGGCTGACCATAATTAGGTTGCATTTGATTTACGCTTCCGCCCGATGCACCATATCCTGGTTGATGAACACCAGATCCGCCGGATCCTAATGTAATCTGAGGCTGACCATAATTAGGTTGTATTTGATTTACGCTTCCACTTGATGGAAAGTATCCAGGTTGCTGAAAATCAGATCCTCCAGATTCTAATGTACTTTGAGGTTGACCGTAAATAGGTTGCATTTGATTTACATTTTTATCGAATGGAGCGTATCTCAGTTGCTGAACACCAGAGCCACTTGATCCTAATGTACTTTGGAGTATACCATGATTAGGTTGCATTTGATTTACGTTTCCATTCGATGGAAAGTACCCAGGTTGCTGAAAACCAGACCCTCCAGATTCTAATGTACTTTGAGGTTGACCATAAATAGGTTGTATTTGATTTACGTTTTTATCGAATGGAGCATATCCCGGTTGCTGAGCGCCAGAGCCACTTGATCCTATTATATCTTGAGGTTGGCCATAACTAGATTGAAATCTATTTATATTTCCACCAATTTGAGTATAACTAGGATGTTGAATACTAGATCCAACTAACCCAATTGTGTATTGAGGTTGGCCAGAATTAGGTTGGTTTTGATTAATTCCTTCTCCATAAAAAGGAAAACCTGGATGTTGTGTAATAGGTACCTGGGTATTACCAATTAGTTTTCCTACGTTTGGATTTCTTACGTTATTTTGTGAACTAGCTATTTGAAATTCATTTAGTCTTTTATTATTTGACAATGCATTAAGACATGTCTGATATAAGAAAGTACATAACGAAGGTAAATTTATTTGGGTATAATCTTGACCTCTAGGTATATTTGAAGATAACGGATATCCATTTTGTATAGGTCCACCAGCTTCGTTAATAATCCTTTGTTTGTTTTGTGAGATTGTATCACTTGAAATAGGATTATATGGTGTTAATTGATCTAATACATTTAGCGTTGGATGTTGATAGTTAGGTATAACACTAGATGGGTAATTCGATGGTTTATTTTGATGATTTATTGAAGTTGTTACTGGAACTTGCCAATTGTTACTAGGATGTGTCGAATCGAAATTTGGTGTATTATGTGGAGTTAGTATTCCTTGACCTGATTCTGAAGGAATTTTAGGAAACCCTAACCCATCTGGATATATTTGCTGATTTATATTAGGAGTATTACTATCGATTTTATTAGGATAGCTCCAACTACTGGGATTAAATGGAATAGAATTAATGGAATGCGAGTTTGATTTAACTGTATCATTATTTACAGCTTTTTTGTACTCGGGTGTATTAGTATTAGCTAAATTTTGAATCTGTTCGTTTGCAGAATTATATACATATCCCGGGTTTATTTTACCGAGTTCTGTATTATTATTTGATTTTGGACCTTGGATTTTACTCGGATATTGGCCATAAAGAGTCGATTCGGTGCCATATCTAGGATCTTGATTTCCCGGTAATTGATTGTTTGTTTCTGAACTTATATATTGATTATCGACAGATGGAGTAATACCATACCCGTAATTTTGATTATCTGGTTGTTTATTGTTTGTTTCAGATCTTGGATATTGATCATTAATGACATATTCTTGGTTCTGTTTACCTGGTACTTTATAGTTTGTTCTTGACCCTGAATACTGACCATCGATAGATGGCCTGATATTATATCCATGAACTTGACTACCCGGTAATTTATTACTTGTTCCTGAACCTGAATATGTATCCGGATATTTATGATTGATAGAATATCCTCTTTGACTTTCTTCATCTTGTAAACCTGGTGACTGCCTATTTGTATTTGATTCGTAATATGGTCTTGAATTTTGATTTTGAGAAACAGAATTTAGAGGTCGAAGTGATGGAAAATATCCAGGATGAGAATTGACTTCGTGTGTTGAATGCGTTTGATAATCCTGTCCGGAACATTCATTACATTCACCAAAGCTTGACTGACTTTGAGCTTGTCCCATACCATTTAAACCACCTAAAAATAGATTTATTTACATGAACAATTTTGTAAATATTTTGTATGGTTATTAATGTTTTTATAGTTTTTTCCCTATCTCATAGGTATTTACTTTTGAACTTTAACAGTGTATATATATTATATATGTATCAAAGCCGTATCTGAGGAAGTTAATGGGTTTAACACTCACCATGAAATTTCTTGAAAATCAAATAGTATATTTCTTAATTATAAAAAGTAGAAATTGCTTAGAAATATATTTTCCAATGAACATACAGGTATGCAATGCAACTATAGAAATTTCAAATTACCACATGTTGGCTGGTATGAACATTTTAATTGTTAATTTAAACTTTAAGTAATTTGTTATTATAAATATTATTAACATTTAATATTTAATTGGTCAAAGGTATGATCGCATCGCTGCCATGAATAGAGTTTTTAAAAGAGAAAAATAATGATTAGTAATTCTCGCCTAGCTGCATTTTTCGTAAATTCTAACATCATATTTTAAATTTAGAATTAACAATTTAGTGTTAAACATATAATTTATAAGACATTTTGAAGATAAAATAAAATCTATAGGAAATTGTTATCAATTCAGCAATGTGAAAAAATTGACTGAAATGTGATAGATTTAATAAATTTAGGTGCTTGTTTATTGTCCCATCACCAACCTGTATATAATTTATCAACCAATCATCAGGCATCTCATTACATCAATAATTTCAATATTCATGATCGATATTTTTCTATATTTCTTTAATTTACGTGTGTCGTAAATGTTATAGGTATTATTTTTACTTATCACAAAAAAAAAATATTCCATTATTCTAGTAATATACTTCTTCCGAGTAAATGCTGAAAATCATTCAAACTATTTGGATATGGATATTCCGTAATATTTTAAATTAAAATTTTCTTATAAATGTTTAATTAAACAAATTATATTCAATTTAAAATGTTTTATTGTATTATATATATTTTTTTATGTTTGTATAATTTCCCATTTGAGCTTAATTTCAACTTTCAATTGAGATTGTTTTTTTACTTTTACATATTGTACTATTACTACTATTTATTCTAAGTTAAACAAAGTTAGATTTTAGCTTATATCAGGAGCGGATCCAGAATATATTTACGGGGGGGGGGGGTGAGGGGGTCAGTGACGGCATTACGTATTTTTAGGCACTGAGCAATATTTTTGGTGGGGTCCTTGATGATTATGGAACTCGATGGTAAATACTTAATAATAATAATAAAATAAGTAGACATAGACCATAGACCCCCTGAGCACGGAGCCTCAGACATTTGCACGGAGAGTCCCTCCCAGCACCGTCACTGAGGGGGGAGCGAATGCCACGTGCGTATGGTATTTTATCAGCTGCCGAAAACAAACATCCTAGAATTCATTTGTGTGGCAGAATCTACAGATGGGGAGGCTATCGCCACTTGCTTCTTCACCCATTAGATCCGCTCCTGGTTTATATGTCCAGTATAAAGGAATTACGCGCCGTACAGATAATATTTTTATTAAAATTATTACATTTACGTTAAAATGAATTATTAATTATCATGTATGGATATTTGCAAATGTATGATGTATTAATGTATATTATATAATACGTTGGTTATTACTGTTGATATTCCGTGTTTCGAGAAATACAGTATCTATGTTACATAATTATAAACTACTAATTATTAACGAATTAATAACTTAATGTTTTAGTTAATAGTTGGTAAGTATAGGTTAGGTTAGTGTACCTATGTTGAATTTTTGTGAGAATTAATCAGTGGATATTTATTATTAAGCTTGTACCTTATACGCTATAATACCAAATAGGTAGGTACACACTATAAGTTAATAAAAAGTTATTTAAATTTATATCAGTCTAGTATTGTCAACGATTTTTAGAATGAAAACTTGCAGTTTTAAAATTAATTTAAAAATAATTTTAATAGAAAATAGATAATATATTAAATACTTACTCACTGTTGCCCTAGATAAATCAGGCTGTGATAAAGCTTCGGCTAATCCATTTTTTGTTTCTTGGTTTGAATTTTTTGAACCAAAACTAACGAATTGAGTTTGGGTTTGACCTTGATATCGTTTCTTATCTGTTGCACGTTTTGATCTACTAAAACGTTTATTGTCGAAGTTATTCAAAATAATGATTTTATCTTTGCAAAAGTTTCTTAAATTTTCGCCAATAATTTCAACCATCTATATTAAAACAAATATAATAAAATATTACATCAAACAGAATTTTGTATTAATATTAGTTATATTGTTAAATTAAAGTAACTGTTTTACCTCATCTTCAGTTAATTCCATGTTTTGGTCATATTTATTCTTAAAATTTAAAATGTTTACTTGATCATCCACTTGTTTTAAAATACATTCTTTGGTCATTTCATTCTTAAGCGCAAATAATTTCTGAAAACATTATAATAATTGCTATATTGGAAAATATAATACCAATTAATTTAACTATAAATTAAAAATAAAACTTGATTATAAATTATAAAGTTTTTTTTTCAAAAATATAAAATAGAATTTTCCTATCTATGTACTATAGGTATTGAATTTATGTTTTTGTGTGGGGAAAATTTAATACAGAACTATACAGCGGTGCTAAGAGTGTTTGGTACCCTAAATTTTAATGCTTGAACTCCAGCATCCCGAATTCCTTAATTATCTAAAACAATAATTAAAAATCTTAAACACACATCACTATAGATCAAGATAAACTATAGAACTTATAAATCATCTACATCGAAAAAAAATCTTAAATATGAAACTATTTGAAATAAATATGCTGTAAACAAGTGCACAATATAACTTATGATAAAATTATTACTTACTTATTGATAAATATAAATAATTTGTCATGCTTACAATTTTATATCAACTACCTATACTTAATTTGATATTATTTATAAAATTATAAAATGTAATGGAAATGATATTGCAATTTAAAAGTGTAAATGGCCCCTTCAATCGCGTAATTTCTAGAAAGAGTGTTAAAGTAAGAATTTGTCCTGTGAATTTTGTGTTTAAAATATTGATTTTAAAAGCAGCTCAATGGCTATTTATTCCCATTTAACCATTATTATTGGCGATAAAAACGTGATTATTTTGTTGTTATGTGTTATTTATTATTATGTGCTGGAAATGAGAAATTGTTGTCACTGATAAATTGAGTATTAATAATTATAATGGTTGGAATTTATTATTAATTTATAAGCAGATGGGAATGCGAATGTAAATTGGTATGTAGGTGTGTTGTGCAGAGGAAAATAAACATATTATTGTATGATTATTGATTTGTATGTGAAATTGTTTTATAAAATATTTACTACTTAATATTTGTAAATTATGTCAGTTAATAAAAAGGGTTTTATTGTAAAGACTAGAGTAAAAAAATATCAAATCTTAAAATATTTAAAATGAAAATAGTAAATTTAATTAAATTGTAAGTAAAATTTTACAAGTTTAAAACCATTTTAACGGGTTTTTTTTTGTAAGCTACCATTTTTGGGCTGGTTAATACTATTGTCCCCTCAATCAAAAACTTAAATCTGCTACTATAAATCCCTAACGTGTCTGTTTTTTCTACAACTCGTTTGGTGCTTAAGCCCTTTAATATTGTATACAAAACTAAATAAGGAAGGTTAATAAAAAACACATATACACAGAATCTCAACTTAACAGTGAAAAATATTTAAATGGTATTTATATATTTTTTTATTAATAACGTGTTTTTACTTACTTTTTCTTTGTCAAAAAATTCTGTATGGTAGATTGTTGATGTGCCATTATCATTCGTAATTTTTGTTAACATTAAACCATTCTAAAAAAATATTGTCTCATAACTTTTTATGAAAAATAAATATTAAAAATGAAAAAGATATTTAATTGTATGACAATCTTCTATTTATTCATAATAATTTTTATAAAATATAAATATCCATTAAGTAGAGTAGTACTGTTCAATCTAGGCTCAACTTGGTAAATTTGTATTTTGTATAATTGTATATATATATATATTATAATAATAGTTAAAAATGAGCTATAAATTTGTAGTTTACTACTTAAATTTAAATTCTCATTAAATATTTAAATATTTACTTTATTAATTTTTAGATACGTTTTACGTGAAATAATAACTACATAATTATATTTAAATTTATGTTTAACAAAATTATAAAACGATTAATAATTAAATTATTGTTCTTAATATTTTTCTATAATATAGAAAAATAATAATAATATATATATATATAATATAATAAAATAACAAATAGGAAAAATTCGAACATACCTATAAATTATAAAATACCACTAAACAGGATAGACGATTATCATATTCACTCGTCAAAACATAAATAAACATCAAGTACCTACCTAATTTATCAATATATTTGTAAAGGTACATTCAAATAATAAATACCTACGCTATATGGTTATAAACCTATCGCTATAAATAATTCTTAAGTATTTTTTCCGTTTATTTAAATGACAAATTTAAAATTAATTTAAAATATGTGTATATAAATCTTAATTATTAAATTTAATATTATGTGTTTATCAATCTTCATATAAAAATAGTTAAATATTAATTTAAATTAATATTTTCAGGTAAATATATGTTTTTTATTTTATTATGTAATATCAAAAAAATTACATATTTTTGTATTTATTATTTATATCTATATTTAAAATACCATTAAAATTAAAATGTTCTATATTTTACCTTTGATTTCAAATGATTATTAGAATGATGAAAACCCTGAGATGCAACTATACAAGTTAAGAACACATATAAAAAACATGAAGTAAACATAATGGAAAAATTAATTTAAACAACTGAAAAATAATTATATCAACATCACATGTATTCATCAACGAATATTTTGAACATCGAACGACAAACGCCTGAATGTCTGAAGTGTGGATTTTTTTTGTGTTAAATGAGTTCTTATAAAATTATTAAAACATCTGCGAGTTTTAGCAGAAGGGAGTGTATTAAACATGTATACACGGTGTTTCGAATGTCGCCTACTAAAAATAATCATTAAATATTGAGGATTAATTTTTCACTATTCCAAAAATAGGTGGTATATATTATGGTATTTTATTTTTGTACAACAAGAGTACAAGATCTTTAAATTTATTATATATTATATTAATTGAAATTTATTTTACTAAGGTGTAATTTAACTGTTATACAGAGAATAATTTCATTTTATGAATCTTTTATAGAGATTTAAATGTTACGGAATGCATTTATTTCTAATAATTGTATAAATTACATACCTATATAATATAAATTGCGTCATATTAAATTTTACATTATTTCATACTAAATAAATATGATTTTGTATTTTACAAAATAATCACTATCACAACCAAATGTTAGATGAAATTTATAATATTTTATAAATAATACTATTCTATTCTGCTTAAATTCATGATATGCACATATGATATATCAAGAAATAAAAATATTTTGAGTATTGGATTAGGCAGGCCAATTATTTTTTTTATTAAAATTGTTTTTATAAGGAATTTTGTTTTAAATCATCCTGTAGATATATTTAATATTTGTCGCATCATATGCATGTTCTTTTACCGTTAACCTATTTTTTTTCGTGACAGTCTGATGTCAAATCGATTAGGATCAAAGGCCATTTACTAATTTCCAAACTTCATACTGTAACATTTTGTTAAAGAATGATGATTTATTATAATATCAATATACGAATTGCTTATAGTGCCGCTATTTTGTGGATATACCTACTTTTATTTTGCTTCACTTATTATATAAGTATAGGTATTTACTATTTACTATCGTAAAATATAAGTAAAAATTAAAGTTATAATACAATCTTATATGTTAAAAACTAAACTATCGCAACGTTCTTAAATTAAAAGAAAGGTAGGTTTATAGGTTATGGAAATATTTTAAGAAATTATATAATGACGCATATGAATATCTGGCGAATTAATCATTCGTGTAACACATAATATGTCCACACGCGTGTCTACCAAATAAGCGACTCAAAGTATTTGAGATGGTGAAAAAAATTAAAATTAAATGAATCGAAAGAAGTTAACTTACCGCTGTCGTAGATTTTAATGACCGGGAACAAAAAAAAAATCGAATGGCATTGGCAGCCTTGTGCGAATTTAATTATTCCGGCCAGCCGCTGCTTGCCTTCCGACAAGAATGACAATTTGTTTTCGTCTCGGCCCATAACACGCCGCTTAAGAACGACGGGGACCCCCTTAGTAAAGATCATAAATCTGATCCTTTGAACACTCGCATATCAACAAACTCGTCCGTTCAAAAACATATATATGTATATATAGGTTTAATTTTTAATCGTTGCATAGGTTTTAGGCGTGTGTTCTGTAGTTTCCGAAATGATTATATAGCTTATTGCTATTATAGATAGGTAGTTGATACTTATATAATATATAACTTATATGCACCCCCAAACTAAAACGGAAAACTGAAAAAATTATAACGATCAACATTTTTTTTTTTTTTTAACGGCACACAAATATTTCTTGTATTTTACACATAATACATGTGTTTATTTATAAGAGCATAATATATGTATTTATAACATGCTTATACGCGTGTTTGCATGCCAATAAATACTATTTTTTTATACCTATATATATACCTACGTGCAGTACACTGTATAGGTAAAATAAATTGTTTTTTTACAATCGATAACCAAAGACCAAAAGGTTAGTCGCCGAGGTTATCGCGAGTCTCGGTCTCCGTGTTTTAAAATTACGCGTATTAGTTACGTCCTTCGCATTCACGAATTGCGCTCTATTGTTTATTGTCATAAACCGCGTATACTCCTTATATCAATCTGTTTTGTTTTGTTTTGTTGTCCACACATCACACGATTCGATCATGTCGAAGGTATCGTCGTACACAATCATACTGTCCATAGCCGCGCTGTGCTCTCTATCCACAGCGTCTTCAGACGACATCTACCGCGATAAGGAGAACGTGCTGCAAGCCAACGAATTTAGTAACGAAGAAGTCAAAGAATCCAAATTGAGTAAGTGTAATTAAGTGAACACAAAATTTAGTTTCTCATAATTTAACCATAATATGTGAGGTACCTACCTATAATAATTATATTATTTGTTTATATTATACTGATACCACGCACTACACCACCACATATTATATTAATTAAAAATACCCATTTATTATTTTATTTATAGGTTTATCGTATATGATGAAACACATAACATTTTAGTTAAAATTTTGATTTTTTCCTTTCACGAATAATATATACATATATATATGTATGATAAGGTTATCATATGTAAATACATAGCTATTAGCTAAATTCTATAATTTATTAATAATTTTAACAGGTAGAATTAATTATAATAATATTACTAATATTAGTGATTATTGATTACTGATTAGTAAATAAGTCCAAGTATTTACGCGTCCTCTGTGACCTATCGAGGTTTGCAAATAATCTAAGTAGAACTACGATATTTGCATAAATTGATGAATTAATGATTTTATTTTATAGTATAGTGAATAATCCTATTATAGGAATTATAGGAATTATTATTTTGGTTGCCTGCTATTACATCATGCCAGAATGCCTCATTAGTCCTTATCTACCTATACATAAAATAGGGTCTATTTTGAGACAAATATTCAACAAACGCTATTTATATTTTATATATATACATCTATATAATGTTTATACATTATAACTAGGCGGTACTTTTAAAGATAAACAGTAAACACTAACCTCCTTAAAAAGATTTAACGTTTTTGCAAATTTTTTTTGATTTATTTAAAAGTCATTATAAAACAAAATTAACGAGAAAAATGTTAGGCAAGCGGATACTTCTATGCTGTACATTAGGTATCGAGTAAGTCGCTATTATGAGTGTGTTAAATTTGAATTCAATGATAATATATAAATATATTATTGTTTACGATTATACGAAAAATTAATCTAAGCAGAATAGATCAGCCTATAATATCACTAAGTATTATACTACCTGATATGTTTTTTTTGTTTATATAATTTTTTCTTTGAGAATGTATATTTAATTATCATTATCATAATAATACATTTATAATTATACTATATTATAAAAATGTATATAACTTGATATTTAATTTACTTAAAATAAATTGAAAATGCCATTGCGTATTGTATTTTTAGCAACATTCATAATAATATAATAATATGTTTTAAGTTTCCACGAATAATGTTTTTAAATAAATTATAAAAAAAATAATTAACATCATTATTTATTAAATAAGTAATTTTGTTCAAATTTAAACTTAAAATATCCATAAAAATAATATATATATTTTAGATTGTATGGTTTCAATATGAACTATATACCAATGTACCTACTTATAAATATGGTTTATTAACATTTATAAAAACAATTGAAAATTTGGCATGCTCATAAATAGCTCGTTTTTAAATTATAAAAAATAAAAATTGTTTAAAAGAAAATTATTACTATCCGGAATATAGTTATAAATTCATAACTCATAAAAAATTAATTTGGAAATTTTAGAATGATATAAAATGATATTTTTTACTATCTTTTAGTAAACAATAATTAAAACAATGACTTTTTGCTTTGAATAATGTTTCTTTTAAATAACAATTATAAAAAAAATTTTCTAAAAGGCAAAAACTATTAGTCAATATTTTTACAAAATTAAAGGTTTAACTTTATTAATAATTTTATGTTATTATAATTCTATTATTATTTTAACTCTTGAGATTTAAAAAAACAAGATAGAATACAATATCTAATCTTATTCTCAATAGAATTTTTGCATTTTTTCTGTAATAATTATCACTTATTAATAAATTATAACTGTTTGTTAGATGTTTTAGATTATGAATGGAGCGATGAAATAATCAATGTATTTATTTACAGTGATGTTTTTTTGTTCAGTTTTGTGTTAGGTAGTAAAAAAAAATACTCTAGAGTTTAACTTTGAGAGTAATTCTTGGTGGAAAATTTGATCTAATTGATTTTGTGAGGGGTAGTACAATATTTACAGTGCTTTACAAAATAATCAGGATCAAACTAAAATTTTTGAAAATGGGAATATTTACTCAAAATTAATTTTTCCCAAAATCTATTTTGTTTTTTACCGTTAATCAATATTAATATATTTAAAATTTTAAAATTGATTTTATTATTTTTTAGATAGGTATGAAATTATTTTAAAAATATTTTTGAGTTTTATGAGCTACTTAAGTACCTATAATTATGCATTTTAAATTTTCTATTCATTTTTTAGAATTATTTTGATTTATGTAGGTATAGGTTATCTGACAATAGTTAAAGCATCTAATGCTTATCCTTACTTAATATAAGAAAACCAGGTTAAGCATTTACCCAGTATTAAGCCTAGATATTTAATCAGATGAGTAAGGGTGTAATAAATTGTCACTGGTGGGCAATTTTAAAGTCCGTATGATTCAAATAATTTAACTATAAATATCTGAGTAGATATTCTGGTAAATTAAAATTAATATAAAAATGTTTGTTAATTATTTTGGGGTACTAGTAGTAAGTTATTATCTAAATAAAAATTTTGTATTATTTCTAAACATATATTACAGTTACAAAATGTTATGATGAGGAAACTAAATCAGCTTACAAAGTGGACTCTACTTGGTATCCAGTGGGCAAATGTGAGAAACGAACTTGTTTTAGGCAAAATAATTCAAAAATTCCAATTATAAAAACTATAGAGTAAGTCATACTAAAAATTTAAACCTCTGAAAAATTAGCATAAATTATAATATTTTTTCTTTTTTGCAGATGTGAACCGTGCACTTCATGTAAATTGCCTAATCAAATATGTCACCCATTCCGTTCTGACAAAAATTATCCTAAGTGTTGTTCACAGTGTTTAACAAAGTCTACTATACTTATGAAAACAGAATCAAAGAAAAAATACCAAAACGTTTAAATAATTTCCAATTATTATTGATATATGTTCTAAAATACAAAAACATATACATTCAATCTTATTATTTATCATGTATAAAATATAGGTACACTGTGTGTGTACTATAAATATATTTTAAATTTAATACAGTGTAGATATTGACTTAAATTAGAATACAATTTGCTGTTATTACTTGTAATATAATTAAGACAGAATATTTTAATTGACAAGTTACATTTAAATAATTAGTAGATATTTTTTTATAAAATATGACAAACTTTAGTAAGTGTCAATATAGGTACATAATTACATAAATAATGTTTGTAAAAAAATTATTGTATGGCATATTATAATCATACATAAGAATATAATAATAACAAGAATAAAATAAGTAAGTACTAATAATTATAATTATGTAAGAGAATTGGGAGGTGTCAATATTGTATTTATATTGCAGTTATGATTTTTTTTTATTAGTTTTTCACACAATTCTATAACAGCTAGACAATTAAACTATTATACATAGTTTTACACGATTATACATGATTATTGAGAATATACATAATATAATAAACAATAATAATATTATTAAATGGCAAAACCAGTTTCCAATATAAAGGTGATTATTTATTTGATGAAAATTTCAGAATTAGAGTTGAGGATGGAGAAAAGGTTGAGAGGGAAATCGAGGGTACAATTAGGTATTTGGAGTCTAGGGATGGACACTTAAAAAGTTATGTTGAAAGTTGCAAACGATTTCGGTGAGATGTAGTGTGTAGGAGAGTCATTTAAACCAAGTAATTAGGTGTGATCAGGTAAAAGCAAATGATCAACCCGGAGTCAGTAACAGTTAAGATTTTTTAATATTTTTAAACATTTAATAATAATTGTTCACTTGTATTTCCTGGTAGAAAACATGGCACCATGACCTGGTATAATCCAATCCACTTGTTCCATAATAGCTTTTCTATATTTTTTCTGTGAATCTGGATTTTCACTACCAGCATTTAACCAAATAGATTCATCCATTATATCATCTTCATTTTCAAACAAGTCACCTACAATTGCGATTGACTCTTTGGCGGTTTGAACAATAACAGATACATCAGTCAGTGTATGTCCAGGGGTTGAGATAACTCGAATACTTTCATCAATTTCATACACACCGTCACTGTTGAAAAATTTACTGTCATCATAGTACATTTGTTTGTAACTAATACATCGGCCTACCAGATGTTTAGCATTTAAAAATAAGTTATTGTTACCCACATGATCAGAATGACCATGAGTACTAACTACATAATCAATGTCATTACATTCGATTCCATGTTTTTTAATAGCACTTATTAAATTCTTACCATCCCATGGAGTCATAGTATCAACAATAATATTTTTAGGACCTTTAACCAATGTGCACGTACAATTGGCCATCATACCACCTTCTGTTGGCCGGCAATAGCCTACAAAAAGAACGTGAACTTCGTACATAATAGAAGTAAATTGTAGGTATGAATCTTTTTTTTTCTACTCAAATTACTCACAGCCAAAGATCAAGTCGAAGGGTAACTGTTAAAAAATATAATTTAAATTAGACATTATTTGGGTACAAATCTTATATTAGTTTCTATACCTACTACAGGATTAATGAAATAAATAAATTTGATTTTGTTTTACAATTTCATCTATTCTGTGGTAATATCATTGATTAGGTAAAATGTATACTACATACTATATAGTATATTATACAATTAATGGTAATAGTATTTTATAAAAATAAATATAAATAATTATGTATGTAGTTATATAGATAATATAATTGAAGGGAGAGATGTCAATGTACATTTTATTAAGTAGGTAAGTAATAATTATCATTTATAAAAATTATTTAAAAGTTAATGGGAGATTGAGTTAATATTATTAATTTGAGTTAGGTATTACTATACCTCATTGTTTAATTGAACTTTGAAATATCTAGACATTGAAAATTTAGTTAATAATTATTGACTACTTACCAGTTTAATAATAAAACATAATCTTTATAAAAAAAAATAATCTACTACCTAATACTGAATTGACATGGTCCCATATCAATTAAAGATAAAAGTAATAACAATAAATTAAGTAGGTAATAACTTACTGTTTTATATATGCCAAAGAATTGAGTAGGGTAATAATTAATAAGATAAGTATTTATAATAGGTATAGACAATAAAAGTTTGTAAGTCTGTATATCTAACAGTTTAAACTTACATATCTATTGGCTACTAAATAACTAAAAACATAGCTGCATAGTGCATGCTAATAATAATTAATATTGATACCTAATATTTTATAATTAATAGCCACTTTTAAATTTTAATAGAGAATACTTCAGACTTCTAAAATTCACAAAAATCAGTAAGAATACTGTAGCACTGTAGTAAATTGTAGAGTAGGTATTATACCAGCGTGATATTACGGTAGTCGATAGATCATAGATAACAAGTTAATGTATATTACATCTTGGTATATTATATTGTTATTTATCACTGAGATAGATAACAATAAATATTACGCATAGTACTGTCTATGTAGTATATATAAATAGAAGCTGTACATTGTATAATGTAAATTATGATTCATGAAAATATGCAGTAAAAATCATGAAAAAATGTAAAAAAATATGTAAGAATATTATATTTAATTAAAATTTACAAATTAAACAACATATAATAATTAATTACTTAAATACTTAATAAAAAAAAATTTAGGATAACCGACTGACACAGCAAGAGCGATTAAGGTTACGTCGTAATTGATTATTTATCTCATAAATAAATATATATAAATTATTATTTATTGACTATAAAATTTAGTTTTAATTTTTCTACTTGAAAAAATAATATTTTATACATTTTTTTAAATTTTCGATTCAATATGCAATAAATTTTGAATTTTGCCAAAATATGCAAAAAAAAATTTCACCATTAGTTTTGAATTATGATGATTCGTGGAGATAACTGACAAAAATCCAAAAATATTAAAAGAAAAAAATATGCAATTGCATAGAAATCCATGTTCTAGTCATCACAAAACAAAAAAAAATAATTGTGTTATAATGTACTTTGTTGTAATAAAAATGTATTTTCCTCTGTAATCTATAATCTATATTATACTAAGTTAATATATTGTATTTAATATATAAAAATATACTAGGTATATATATATATATATAAATAGGTACAACCTATAAAAAATGAATAATGAAAGATACATTTTTTTATATTTTTTCACATAATTTTATTCAAAAAGAAAACAATATTTTTCAAAAGAAATATATTTTTTATATTTCAATATTTTTAAAAATTATATTACATTTTTTTAAATTTTTCTTGAGGAAATTAGATACCGTTATTAAGGAGTTCAATGTAGACAATTTCTATGTGTGGGCATATGGGTCATGTAAATGTGTGCGTAGTGAGTGATCATATTTTAGTTTTCATATTCAATTAATATATTTATTATTTTTAAAAATTGTTCTTTTTATCTTTTATTCTTTTTTACCTTGGTATTTTTTTTCGGGATTCCAGAATTTCATAACATTAAAAAATATTCATGCCAAGCTAGTCAAGGTGGATTGATATTTATATAATTTATATTATGTTTTATTGTGAATTAAGATTTAGATAGGTACCTACCTAAATATATTATATTTTCTTATTTAAATAAATTGATAATTTGACTTATTTTGTGTTATTGATATTAATTTCACTTGGTTTATGTATTATGTACAGAATTAATGGTAATACAATGATTATTGACATAATATGTGAGTAGGTATGCGACAGTTTTAAAAGTTTTGGAAAAAACGACGACAGAAAAACAAAATCCGTTAATGTTCTATCAAACACTCAAGTCCCAAATGTTAATTGTTGTTCAAATTTCAAAAAAAAAAACTGTTGATATAAATATAAAATTATTGCAAAATTAAAATAAAGTATATAATGTTAAACGCATTTTGCAATTTTTAAAATTTGTTGTATAATTTATAAAATTATAACTAATTACAAATAAGTATTGAAATTGAACCATTAAGTAAACTAACTTATCATACTATTCATTGAAGTAATTAACAAATAACTATAAAAAACCACTGCTAATGATTATTAAATTTATTTCAATGTGTTCAGATTGTAAATTGGCTTGTTTAGAATTTTTATCAAACAAACAACGAGTTGAAATGTCTTCAATATTTGGATTTCAAAATGACCGCACATTTCGTTCATATTAACTAAAAAACGCACTAGCATTTTATTATCTAGATGCATCATGATTGAAGTAAATGGAAAAACATAATAATTATAAGCAAAAAAATTAGTGGAGATATATATCTCTAATTTATACACGGAAATACGCCTCTATTCTATACTGCAACGATGTATCAATAAATTCAAATTTAATACATCTATTAGTACTAGGGTTTATGATCTTTATCTACCTATATGTTTACTTATTGATTTAGTCACTTAAGTCATTATTTTTAATTATTATGTATTAGTTTTAATAATGTTTTTTTTTTATAGATTACCATAAAATATAATTTAAAACATAAAGATTAAGTGTATTATGTATATTTGGTTTTTGTTATTTAAATAATAGATATAACCCAGGTCAATATAGAGTAGGTACTAATGAGTAAACTAATACTAAAATAATGATGTTGTTTAGTTTATTATAGTATGTAAAATTATTATTCACATATTTGAGTATATCTATTTTACCAGCTAGTTCGTATTTGATTTGTAAACATATAGTTATTATTTATCTCCTGTATTCCTGTCTCCTGTATGTACGAAAGTAAACATATAGAAAAAAAATCAGTTGAAATGAATGCTTTTTTAAAGAAAACTAACAAGTGTTTGTATTTGTACACAAAAAATACGTCGACAATGGGGTAAGAATTTTTTAGTAACTATTTATGCATAATTAATATTTTAAGATTCATACAGGTGCATCTACGTGAATTTATATATTTAGTGTTTAAAAGAAAAGTTTAAATATTGTTATACTTTTATTTTTACAAGTGCAAGATAGTATAGACCATAATTTACTTATTTTTAAATCGTATATAGAGTAATTCACCAACTAGCAAGCATGTTTATCCCTTTTTATTAATTAATAATGCAGTTATTCAAAATATGATTCATGGAATTTTTAAATATAAGTACTTACAGATCATACTTCCAAATTTTTTAGATTTATTTGTACTACTTTAAGAGTGTCTTATTGTCTAATGGAGTCTTGTAAAGATATAAATTTCTGAGTTTCAAATGACAACTCCCCATTTAAATAAGATCCGATATTACATCAATTTTATATTTTAATTATTGTAATTATTTTATTATATTGTATAAAGGTATGTTTGTAGTTTGTGTTTATTCGTCATGTCTCATGTTATGTATGTTAGACATAGATTTAACCAGTACAAAAGTATTGATATGGGAAGTGGTGGATTTGGTGGAGGAGGTTCAATTGGAGACAGATGAAAACAATAACGAAACTTCCTCAGTAGAACAATATTTTTAAATAGAAGTTAATAAGTAATAACACTAATAACTAAATTTTAAATGTTGAAAAGATTTGCTATATATTTTAAATAGAATAAGTTTCGAGTTGAGAAACTAAAACAAATTATTTCGTTTCGGAACAAACAGATAAATGAACACATTGAGGACATTATGATAAAAAATAAATGACACCTTATACTATTTTCATTAATATTTCGTTCGAACACTTTAAGGATAACCATTGTATTAATTTTAATTATTTAAAAATTTAAATTTAAAATACAACATTGATATATCTTACGCTATATTATATATTAATGTCAACAATATGACTATAAAAGTATAAAATAATTAAAATGTTTATTTATTTTTAAGGTTATACTCCTTTAATTGAACAACTATTCTATAGGCCTCACTTCCGGATAATGCTCGCAGAAGGCTCAACATAAAATAGATTAAAGATTTTATATACAAATCTAATTTTTAATTCAAAACTTATTTAATTTCCCAGTAGTAATGATTACTGATTAGTGTCTTTCCCCAAATGCTATATATATATGTAACGACGTTATATTTTCTTTTTGACATCTTGTTTACATAATAATTAATATAGCATAATATGATTTATAGATTGTGGTTCCATTTTTGAATAATGAAAAAAATTTATTGAATATTATATCTCTCCCTTTGGAATATAGGCTATAGTTTTGACAATCCAGAATTTATCCTGTAACTATATCGTATACATATTATTATTAATTATTATACAGTCAATAGTCACAGCTCTGTGATAGTCTGATAAATCGTGATTGTTATTTAGTGCTCATGTCACGGTACTGTAGTTCTAACTTTTAATACATATCATGATAACCATTAACACAAACTGATATAAATGTTAGTGAAGTTAAATTGAAGGTCTTTTTAACACAGATATGTATAATTACAATAAATTCTAAGTTTCTAATTTCTCATTAAATGTTGCGATAGAAGCGTTATGGAACTATATCAATTTCTGAGGGTTAGCATTGTCATTTGTTAAGTATAAAAAAAAATATATTCTATTACTATTTTGATTATTAAATAATTTTTGAAATAGTTCCAGCGTAAAGTATTTTTGATGGTAGGTACTTGTTTCAATTAATATTTTTTTCTACTCATTAAATATTTTAGATTTTCTTTTTGGCATTTTTTTTTAAATTTAAATTTACCTGTGTTTTAAATGTTTTGGTAGTATTCTTTATAAACTGTAATTGCATTTTTCATTTCCATAGTTGGTTTTTTTAAACATATTCTCTTTGAATCTATTTTCAATCCAGTCCGATATGCTTTCAGTAATTTTCTGGTAATAATATATTATTGTTGAGCAGTATTGTATTTTAATAAGTAAATGCTTTATGTATATACTATGGAATTTGTATTTTTTTCTGAAATTTCAGTCCGATTTTGGCACATTTTCGGCACCCGTGTGCTTACAATGTATGTGTACTGATATTAATTGTATATTTCAACAATAATATAAATAATATATTAATTAATATTGAAATAGTCATATTACATAAAAATTTCATCTACCATTGGATGAATTTACGATAGATTCTGATTATAAATCATGCGTTTATCAATATTTTAATATTTGTATAAAATACATATGTATGTATATTGTATATATATATATATATATACTAGATGATTCTTTTATGGAACAACGATTACTATTTTAAAAACTATTAATGTTTTTGAAAATGATTAAAACATTTTTATTACATAATTTCCAGTTAAAATAAAACAATATTGTTTTAATATTTTTTATTATTATCTTTGTTTAATTATTTATTTTTTTTTAATGATATCATACATTTTTAATTTCAAATATTTTGAAGTAGAATATTTTGATTTATTAACATCGAAATTCAGACAAGTAGTTTATAAGTTCAAAGTATTTAAAGGTTCGGTTAGTGTTAGTGTGTTTGACAAACATTTTGCGGAATGCATTCTTTGTACTCTACTCCGCTCACCTAAACTTTAAATACTTATAACTCAAAAACTACTCGTTCTAATTTCAATTTTATGTTTCAAAATGCTCCATAAATATTTTGCTTCAGAATATGAAACTAATAATGGATTTTATCATTCAAAAAAAGTAATAAACTTAAATAATTATAATGATAAAAAATAATGAAAAATGTTGATTTATTTTGACTAGAATTTATGTAAAAATATTTTCAAAAACGTTATTATACAATCACTCTGTACATATATATATGATTAGTTTTAACGTGATATAATTATAACGATGTAATAAAATATGCTATGGTATTTTATAATATTATATTATACACTATATACGATGTACCTTGTGACATTTCGGCCTTTTTAGGGTCTTACTGCGCACCATAGGCGTAAATTGGGGGGAGGGTAGGGGGACTTAATTCCCCTACACTATTTTTTCAACAAATTTTAGGTTATTTATATTAGAGAAAATTATAAAATGTACTGCGTCATTTCTCTATGTGATATCCAATAGGTATATAGTGTTATGTGAACGTTAAAGGTTTATGTAAGAATTTTGTATTGTAAATTTGTAATAAAATTAAAATGATTGAGCTATACGTTAATATTTTATAACGACAACATAATGTATACACTGTTAATTAAATAATTTTGAAATGCTTATATACATCTTATACAATAAAAGTTACAATAAAATTGTAAAGTTTAAATGTAGGAGGTGCGAGGGGCGAAGCCTTTCACGGCCCTGTTTTATGTTTATAATTTTAGCTCCCTTCTTCTAACAAGCCAAATTTACGCCTATGCTGCTGCGCATCTATCACATAAGGGGAACACTTAAATGGTGATTTATGAGTCATACCGCGTGGTGTCCCTAGGGCCTAGGGACATGCTGGTAGAACTCGTAGGCTTTGTAGAAGTTTTTAAATTTAAATAATTAGAGAAAAGGCTTGGGTTTTGTGTATTTTACATGACATATTTATAAAAGATGATATTAATGACAGCCACCGTTCACCGGCTCCACAGGTTGGAAAAATGAAAAACCTAAATACAATCGGTTTTGATTTTTAAGAACTCTTTTTGTATTTGTGATATCAAAAAATTGAAATTATGTTGCACGCAGACAATGATTTCCTTTTTATAGATTGGGTTATTTAACTTGGACTACAGCCCCAGTGGTTCTTGTTCTCGTGAAACGGTTTTTACGTTTTGTACGTTTGTTAGACGGGTTATCCGTTTTTATTATAATGGTAACACGCTTCACGATAAATAGTATTAAAGCACTGTTATAGAATAAACGATATAATAATATACAATATATAGCAACGTTATTGAACGCGCGGCACACACGTTGTAGGGGCACGTTCAGCGGATGTACACAGCACATCAGTCATTGTCGCGTGTAAAGTTTGGACAGAACGTAGCGTTTGGTGATGATCGACACAACGGCAGCGTTCAAGAGCAGGAAAACCGCGGCTGAGGCGGCTGTGGGCATTAACGGTGGCCGTAACACGTCGTCTCGCCCGCCTGCTCGGGTCAAAACGAACGCGTTGAAGAACCCAGAACCGTCACCGCCGGTCACACTGGACCAGGCGCCGTACGTGACGATCAGACCGTAGGCGGCCACAGCGGCCGTAGGCCTCACGGATGCGCCCAACGCTCGTGCCACGTGGGACACCCGTCTCTCGTACATGACCAGCTGGAACGTGCGGAACAGCCCCATGGCCACGGTGATGGACGCCAGCGCGGCTACGTGTTCGTGGGCCTGACACATGTATGTCATGCTGCTGACGACTGCTATCTCTTGGGCCGACGCGTACCGCTCGTGCGCTAACTCCATCAGTTTCCAGCGGCCGGTCACCGCGAACACCGCGCACGTGACGATCACCAGCACCGCGCACTCGTACGCTGCGCACAGCAGCCGGTACGCGCCGCCGCCGTGGTCGTACATAGCGGATACCATGTGTTTCAACGACACCATAAGTCGCACGGCCATCAATGCGTACGCCAACATGAACACCAGCGTGAACACGTACGTATTCCATGTAACGATCGCCGAATTCGAAGGCACTGTCCAGACCTACACGATAATAATATCATTATCATGGAAAAATTATTTTATTGAAATATTGAAATTTTATATTTTTTATGTAAAAAAATTAATGTTTGTTTGTTGTTAATGTATGTCCTCTATATAGATTCTAAAACTACTGGAGTATTGGATCGTTTTCAATTAAAGTTATGAATAGATTCCTCGTGTCTCGTATTTTAACTCCTATATAAGTTTGTTTTTGATTTGATTTCTTATTCTTAATATATTTTTTATGTATAAATACATAAAGACGAATACCGATATGAAAAATATTAGATTTACGTCGACTTTTAAGCGTTTGACGAATCTGTCTTTAGCCTTTTGTATTTACGTAAAAAATATGTCTAAGACTAAGACGTAAAAAATCATAAAGTTTATTGTTGTTATTGTTTTTGTATAATATTTATTTTAACTGAAGCAAGAAGGAAAACGATAGAAGCTAGATTAATTTTAACCCAAGAAAAGTCGTGGGTAATACACTATAAAATAATAGACTAGTATAATCCATTTTAATCCGAATCTAGTATTCAGTAACTATATAATATTTTCACTAAGCTCGAAGTAGAAAAACCCTTCGAGGTAGAAAACGTTTTTCTGGCAATGCTTCTTGAGGCAGTTTAAACGATACTAAAGAGTAAAGGATGTAAATATATGTGAGTTATTAAATAGTTACTGGTGATTATGTAAAAAAAAACTATACAGGCAATATTGTTGTATAATCTATACATTTCGTGAAAATACAGAGATATTATAGTTATTAATGATGAGAGTATCATGATAATATACCTAAAATAAGCAACCCTAATATTTTTATGCAATTAACTATTCACAATATAACAATGTCTAACAAAAAATAGTACACTAAAACATTTGAACTGTATCTTAACATACCTCACTATGTATTGTATATAACAGTCCTGATAAAGTTTGGAATTTTATTTTGAACACAGTAATACAATCTATGCTGGGTGTGTAAGTATGAAACTCTATTACTAGATTTCTCGTTTTATTATCCAACCATCCATTTTCTAAGTGAGTGTTTATTTTCTTTTTATAATCTGATAGTTGTCCAGTTAGATCTAATATAAATCCAGAGTTGTTTGTATCAGGAAACCCTAAAATATTCAAGCAGATTATTTTAAGCTTCAGTAAACTGTTTGTTTTATAAGTAAATATATTTATAACTTTATAAGTAAATAATTTACACATACATAGTCCAAAATATTTGATTACGGGTATAGATCTATATATCCAAGCTGTAACTTTTTCAATATTGGTAATTTTTATCCATTCTTCTTTATAACTGCCTGTATCACTTACCCATCTCGAGTTTTTTTCTGTGATTCTATTTTGTTTTAATCTGATACCACCATTTACTAATTTACTGTTATAAAAACTACACCAACCTCTCACATTATCTATTAACAAAAAAATTAATTGTAATACAATGTAAATTTAAGTTTAAGTACTTGGAAATAACTATTAACTAATATATAATAATAAGTCACAATTATTTTTTTATTATTGAACATTGAATATTAAAATATAATAATATTTATGTATTATATTTATAATTGTTTTTATTATATTATAGAAATAAGCATTTATACCTTCACTTAGATATGGCATTGACTTATTGACTATTGGTATTCCATTATAGTATTCTCTGATATGAAAAGGATTTAAAAACGATCCAGTTAAAAATGCCTTAATCCTAAAATTAAATTGCAATTAAATTATTTATTTAAACATATTCTTTTAAAGTTATTTTTATTTTATGTTACATTTTTAAATCCATTATTTTTGTTTGTAATATGCTTTTGAGAAATAGTTTGTTAATTTTATTGGCATGTACAATATGTTTGGGGTTGCCAAATGAATATAATGCGCTAATACAAAATAATGATATTAATATTAATAGTAGACATGTAGCAACATTTTCTTGAAAACTTGCATGTCGCAATTCATCTTTATATTTAGCTTGTAAAATCTATTAGAAATATGAATAAATTATTATTATTATAATTGTTATAATTGCTATAATTTTAGATAATTAAATATATAATGTTTGATATAATATTTATATTTTTAATGACCAATTTACCTAACCTATACTTACTACAACATTATAAAAATAAATATCCTATTATATGTACATATTTAATACCTAGGTAAAACCTAAAAATATTCGTAATTATTATAGCTAGTTACTTGAGCAGATTTTCGTGTCATTGGACTATATACATATCTTTTTCTACGCTCTCGTATACTTTGTACAAATCGAATATTCTGTAATCGATTCTTAGTATTTCTACGGAAATTATCCAAATTAATTGTATAGTTGTTTAATAATATATGATGTTGTCCCTAAAAATAAAAATACTATTATTATATTAATAAATCATTTAAATATTATAATTTTATTAATGTATTAATACAGTTAGGTACTTGATTAAGTTTAAATATAACATAACTACATATTATTATTTGTAAAGGTTCAGATATTAATGCGTTTTGTAGAACCGTTATTAGTAATGCCATTAACCAGTGTAAGCTTTTCACTTGTCCTAATTTCAATCCAAAGGTAATGATTAAACAGGTCGATAAACCATAGATAAGTAAACATAATGTCCTGCACGAAAATGTTGTTTTTAACTTTTTATGGTTATTAGTTATACATAAAAATTAACATAAAATAGTACCATCCAGCTAAAAGCCAATAATTTATCCTAGTATTTTTATTATTTTTTTCTTCCATTTGAGCAGGTAAATAAATGACTTTTCTCGGAACAATTTTGGCCAATAATTTTCTCCACCAAGGTTCTAAGATAATATTAATATATTATTAGTGTTTATATTGTGTGTTTGATAGTAGCAGGAGTATGATATATTGATATTATTTTTGTATCAATAAAATTAACGCGGAATATATTTTATATTTTAATTTATAAGACCTGTTAGGACTCAATTTTATTTTTAATTAAATATTTAAATAGGCACGTGAAAAAAAAAAACATTCTTGTAAACCATAATAATTAATGGTAAAACTATAGGTATTAAGGTACTATAGGTACTATGATTATAGGTTTGATAATTGATTGATATACCTAATATACATAATTAATGTACCTATACTTTAACTGGAATAAGTTTTAATGTCCGTTGAAAAAGGTGACTTTTTAGATGAAAAAACACAACACGATTGCGCTCTATGAAATTTAGTTGATGTACTTTTAACAATTTCCAAGACACTGTTTAAAATTATTAATAGATAGCACAATACAAATCTGTATTTTCTCAATGTGTATGAATAAAGATATACAATTTTCAAAACTGATATCAGGACATAAGCTGCAGTAATAATAATAGTTTTTATTAAAATGATTGGATATTTTAGTATAGCATATAAGGGTAAGCAGTTTTTTATAAATTAATATTTTTAAACAGTGTATTGTATGTAATAATATGAAACAATTTTTAACAAATCGAACAATTTAATTTTGTTTTTAGTTCTAAGGTTAAAAAAATGGGAAGCAAAAACGTCAGAAATTGAATTATGTTTTTCACAAATAAAAAGATAAAACTGGCGTAATCGTGCTACAGAGAAGTTCTATGACTACACAGGACATAGCAGGTAAATCATAATATACATATTATATATGTGTTACTTGTTACTGTGTAAGTTCTTACTTCTCATTCAGGCGCAAACATTAGATATGTATATGTATATTGTATACCTATTATTCGTTTTAAATTTAAAACTAAAAATACTCGACTATTTACTAAAGTTTTAATTTTTGATTTAATTGACTACATATTTAAATCCTAAGTGGATTTTAATAAACAAAATAACTATTTACAATTCTTAAAATATATGGAGGTACAATTATTGAAATGTTTTAAGTATTAAGGTTATTACTTCGTAAAATAAAATTTTAGATTCTTAGCTGAATGAGGAACGCATTGATTTTACAAAAGTGTGCCTATCCTCGTGTAATGGATCTGAAATTCAAAAAATTTACTTCAATCTTTAACATAGAGGCAGTTGGTAAGTATTTTGATGAATCAACAGTTGAAAATTCCTAATATTTTTTTTAATAACCAAGAAAGTAGGAAAACCAACACAAAACGGTGATATGCAAAAATACAAAAAAAAAAATTGTTTTATTTCAAAATTAATAACTGAGATTTAAAATATTCATTATTGACTTTTCTAGACATGATATTTTATTCGTAATATACATTTCATTATTTTCAATTTTAACGCAGTGTGAGAAGTAACATTATCTAATTTTTAAACTTATATAGGAACTTACATAATATTTATTAATGATTTCATGCTATGTCCCGTGTAGGAATTTTTAATGGCCCATTTAGCTGATTTATTATTATACGTTATAATATACTTTTTATCTCAAAATTCATTTTCACTTCTTGAACCGTAATATATTTTTCGAAGTGAGAACCTTTACTGAAAATACATTTTAAAACATTTTTATAATTAAATTCCAATTTTAATAAATATTTTAGGTATGAATTAAAGTGAAATTATAAAATATTATAATTTAATATAATTTAAATAGTACTAGCACTGACATTATGTGATATTGCCATACTGGGATTTAAATACCCAAGTATAAAAGAAAGTAAAATAATTTATAAATCAATTTAACTATGCAAGTACTATTATAAAATGGTTTAGTATAAAATTTATAGTTTAAGAAATATTTACTTAAAACAATAAGTAGTGCTGAATGTCATTAATAAGTGTATTAAACTGCCTTGTATAGAAATATAGATTTGAGTAAGTGTTATTTCAAATTTCAAAAAATGTTCTTCATCATCTGTTTATACATTAAGATTATTTTATTAAAATATATTTTCTTGTTATTTTAGTTTGTTTCTTCATTATTTTGACTTACCGTCTACAAAATCATAAAATAATATACTTATTACCATCGCACTAAATAATAAACATATTATTCTGCTCAATTTTTGACACCGTGTTATTAAAGATCTTGGATGACTAAAAATAATAAGAGAACATTTTATTTTGTTAGTTTTACTAAACTTGAATTAGTTATTTATAAATAACTATTTAGTTAAGTATAAATAAAAATATTAATTTAATAGAGTTGATATTTTAGTTGTTGTAATATTATTAATTATTATTGATTTGATTATATATTTTACTAAAAATATTCCCGCAACGATTGAAAACGAACGAAATATGTAATCTACGCTACACTTTTAACTTCAATTGTTGGAATACATTGTAATACATTTATTTATATAATATTATAATATGATTGATTTTTATGTTTTTTTAATAACCGGAATTGTACTTATTTAATCCTTTTATAGTATTTTTTTTAAATAATTTTCTAGAAATGTAATTATTCAAATGAATTTAATCATTAAAAATACAATATTTTAATCTGTAAAAAAATTAGTTATTTTAGAGTTGCGCAAATTATAATTTGAATAAGGTGAATAATGGTGTAAATTATAATTTTTGAAGATACAAAATGGTGCAGATTACACAATGCCTTTTATTTAGTTTTACGTGGGGCAAACTACAACCTTAAGAAGTGGCGCAAATTACCAAAATTAATTTTTAGATGTGGCGAAAATTACATATATATCTATTTTTTTTTGGAGGGGGGGGGGCTGTTTTTAGTGCAATCATCCTTATTAATTAATGCTTAACAAATGTTTAAAATTAGAATCAAATAATATGAAATTATGAATGCTGCTGCATCGACGTAATTGGTCTATATTTACAATATTATATCTGTAATCTATAATTACTTTAAAAATTCGATTGAAAAATAAACTATAAGCTGCCGACCATGTTGATGAATACTAATTCGCTTATAAACACGATCTGTATGTACATTTTAAAATATATTTTAATTTAATTTTTTTAAATCGGTCTGTATTAAATCACCTTAATACTTATAAGTATTAATTATTTTTTTATTATTATAAGTGTCTATACAATGCTGTATGCTTATATAGTATATACATTTATGTTTATTATTTTTAGTTTGACTTTAATTAATGATATTAATTAAGAATTATTCGAGTATTATACTAAATAGTATATTATGATAATTTTAATATCTATTAATTAATAATTATTTTATTTGTTACCGTATAAATACACTTGCCCATAGATATTCTTCACGTATAGTTAATCTAACATCATCTATAGCTTTTATATGCCAATCATTAGTTGTTCCTACGAAAATAGAGTGCTCAATATTTTCAATTGAGTTTAAAATCGTAAACCATCTTTCCACATTAAAATTCCATTTTTTCCTTTTCCGTACATCAGTAACTTCGATACGTTTACAATACCAGTTAGGATTTTTTCCATAATTATCATGCCATATATGAATAGACTTGAATTCCCCAAGACTTTTTGGTGTAAAAACGATAAACCAATCGTCATTAAAACGTTGTAAAACGTCACAGTTTGAATTGTATAACCAATGGACCTAAAACGATTAAAAATATAGTTTTATTAAAATGGGTAATTGTAAAAAAAAGAACGAATTTGATTTACTCTACTGCTACTAATATTTCCATGCAATTGAAGGCATACGTTAGCCGTAGTTCCAGCATCAGCAAAGTCTCCCGTGTAAACTGTTACCAAATAAACTTCATCTTCCCCTGGATAGTTGTCATGTAGAATTACAATTTCACCCTAAAATGTGTTGTATTTTATAAATTTGTATTTAATAGTGAATTGTTAACTTAGATTTTACCCTTGATACATCTTTTTTGTCCTGATGTTTTGACCAGATGAATAATGTTGTATATATTAAAAATATTACTAAAACTGTGATTAGACAAACCATATTGTTTATTATGGAACCAGCATGATTAATGCCTTTAACTGTGTCTACTACATCAGGTAAAGTATAAAAAAAACTACTAAACAACGACGAATGGTTAGTTTGACAGTGGATATTATTTTCTGTAGTTTTTGGACCAACCTACACAGAACATAAATAATTATTTTTCGTTTTGCCCATAGTACTTATTATTACAAATCATAATATATTACAATTATTCCGTCAGGCGCCCATTTTATTCCAGTCCAATACAAGCATTGTGGACTAAACATGACCATTGAAAAGTTAGCGTAAATTACATTACTCCGTGTTGTTTGTTCGGTCTAAAATCAATACAATTAATTTTAATCATACAGTTTTTGAACTTGTCAATCATTGAAAATGCTGTGTTAAACATTATATATATACAATATACATATAATGTTATATGGGAGTATTTATTTTATAGATTAAAATTTTACTGTGATTGCTGTTACACCAATATAATGAATTTTATTTTGATGTTGATCCAATGTTTTTAATGTGAATTCATTGTTTTCACCAGCTTTTAAGTCAACTGCATATTTTGAATTTTTCATTAATTTAATATCTGGTCTTTTATCTCTTAACCATGTAAACTATATACAATATACATATATAGATGTAGTGCAAATATTTGATGAATTAGAGATCCAATACGTTTTTGTATATTCATGTTTTTCTTCATTTAAATAACTTACACGTAAATCATGTGTTGAATCACTTAATGTAACAAATAATTCCCTAATATTTTTCATATCTATTCTGTACACCAAAATATTTCTATCCGATTTAATATTGTTACTATTTTGCGTCAGGACCTGAACTGAATAATTTTGTTTCTGTCTCTCTGTAGTATCGTTTTTTTTGAAGTTTAAATTAATATAATTGTCAAAACGCCTGTATGTAATTATATTTTTTGATTTCGATTGATCAAAATGTAACAAATCTAATGACACAATTGGCATAACTATTTGAATCCCTTTTATTTCATTAAATGTTTCCATTAAATTTTTTCCAACATGAAAAATCTAAACTTGTCAAATTAATATTTATAATTTTTCAAAATAATGAATTTTATTTTAGTGAATATTTTACTGTTATTCCCACGTTTCCTCCTTTCAATAGTAGTTCATCTGCTAATGATTCTCCAATCAAATCATACAAAAATGACTTCGATTCCGATTGAGATGACCTGTTTTTGAGCCACCCAGGTAATAAAACCTGTTAAATAAAATATTTTATGATTGGTATTCATGTTGTACTCAATTATACATGTTAGTATACACATGATTTGAAATTATTATCCACACAAGTAATTTTTCTTTTGTAAGACTTTATGTTTAGTATAACTGATTTTCCAAATGATTTTATAAGATAGTCAATCTTTTGTGTAATTTCATTCCACTAATCGAGCATGAAAATGTATGTATCAATATAATGCATAAAGCATTTATTTTTATTTTATGAAAACTATTTAATTTTAGTATACAATTACGTTTTCAAATGATGACCAAAGATAACGTTCAGAATTGTCTGTATTTGTATTATTGTATACTATATTATTAATGATAAAAATTATATTCTCTCGAAGTATTCTGTTAAAATAAACAATTTCAATAATAGTTAGTTGGTATCTAATTTTATAAAATTTATTAAAAATGTACCTTTTTATTTCTTCTATTTTGTTTATTTCTATCATCATATAATACTCATTTGATGATTTTATATATTCTAGTAGTGCTATAGTAATTCTGAGCAATTGTTTAGCTATTTTTAAAAGTTCAGTTACTTCTATTGAATCTTTATGAATTGAATAATAATCCTTAATAACTTTTTGTAGAATTAATACAAATTGATCTATACAGAAAATATTTTGAGAAATACAATTCAACAATGGAATCTGAAAATAATAAATTATATTTATGATATATAATTTATAAAATATAAAAAAAAATACATAATATACATACTATAATATATTTATGTATCAGTTTATACTACTACGAGTTAAAAATATTAATTTTTTTAATAATTATATGTTCAACGATATTTATAAACGTAAGTACATTTATGTTTACTATAAAATTTGAAAATATGGGAAGCTTTAATTTGACTTCAGTTATATTTATATTTTTGTATTCATATTTATTAAAAGTAAAATGAGTGGTATAATTAATTAGTTATTTAATACGAACTAAATTTATGGTGTAGGAAAATTTTAAATATAATATGTTGCTAAAGATTTAAAAAGGCTTTATTTAAATTTTCTAATTTTAAAAACTACCATTTTTATTTTTATATTTATTTGAAATGATTTAAACAGTTAAATATTTAAAAACTATATGAACACATATAAACATATACATAAAGGTACTTTCATACATAATTTTTTAAGTTTTAAGTATTTTAACATTTTTTATGTATTATTATACTTTTGTAATAAACTATTTTTGACGAATTTCTATCAACATAGTATTATAGTTATGTTAATCGCGATACATCATTTTATTGTTTGTTTATATATTATTTATCTCAAATATATTTTCAGGTACATATCTACAGTAGATTCTCAATTTATCCGAAATTACTATAACATTTTGTGAAATAAATTTAAAAAAAAAAGTTTTTAATGTAATATTTAAATTATATTTTAATATATAAGAATATAACCTAACCTAATCTAGTCTTACCTTTAAGAGTTCTAAAAATAATTACTTTTCAAATTCTATTTCTTGAATTACTTATATTTAGCATATATATAAAATATTTTAGAACCAAGCAGCTTTGTTTTAAATTTTTTGCGTTAAATATTTAATTAGAACATAAATATAAATACTATATATTATTTTATTTTTATTTTTTTTTTTGAACTTTACCTTGTTTAATGTTTTGAACAATGTTTTAAATTCGTTAATATGGTTATCACGAAGTACATCACTCAAAATTGATATTACTGATACTGCTTCTAAAATAATAAAAAACAAATAGTTATCATACATATTAATTTAATTGTTTCAGACAAAATATTTTTTTTTAATAAAGTTAATTGGTTGTTTTCTATTAATAGAAAAATTGTTTTTAATTTGTGTATTTTAGGTATTAATAGCATATTGTTTAGCTATATTTATTGTATATAGTCTAGTGATATTATATCAAGTATATTTATTTGAATAATTTTTATTTATATGATTATAAGTAGGTTCCCACTACATACACAATAATGTATAGCAATAGCATATTAACTAACACCAAAAATGAATTTTTGATATTTGTTAATTTTCAATTTATACATAAAAGTTAATATTATTTTATTATATACAATTATATATAATTATTATACATTGGTATAATATTAAAAATTTAAAATACGATTTGTATTTCTATATTGTATTAGTTTTTATTTTTAATTTTATGTTGTTGACTTATAAAATTAAGAATTAATGATTTTAAGCTCAAAAGTTATATTATAATTTAATGATTTTAAATAAAATATATTAATCAGTTTAAAAAATGAATGTATATTGACTGAAAATTAAATAGACTTTTCTGGCTTTATAAAAGAAAATATTAATAAAAAAGAGGTGTGATTTTTGACAAAAATTATCGGCCTAAAAAATAAAAATATAATATGACAATTTAATTTAAATAATTTTATTATAACAAACTTGAAATGTCTTTATTCTTTAAGTGCATATTTAGTTCTTTATACAATTTATTCAATAAATTTGTGTTACATTCTGATACCTGAATATAATAAACTCTCATTAAAAAAGTATCTAAATTAATTAAATTCAAAAATATGATTTACATTCACACTTAAATGCGTTTGTGAATATGCTCCATATGAATTTATTACTCTTATAATCAAGTCGTTAGACGAGGTTAATTTGAAGTCAGTCATAGGTCTATTTCCTCGATCTAATAATACTCCTTTGATTAAGTATTAAATTAAAATAATTATTAATTTTGCTATAATAATGGTTTTAGATAATATTTATCATAGTTTACCTCTACTTGCTTCATAATTTTTATTATTTTGATAGTATTCAAAAGTATTTTTGTTACTTAAATGTGTGCATGCTATAGTAAATAATGTTTCCCCTGCCAAGCCAAATATAGGTTTTATTGTACAATTTCCGATTTTTGGTTTCGAAACAGTTGTTACGGATAGATTATTCATTAATGTATATTTTGGATCTAATAATGTATTAGATAAAAATGTGTTTTATTTTTAAATATAAAAATTATTTTTTTGTATATATTAATTTAAAAATATTTCCATAAAAAATAAGTTCGATTGGAAATACATAATAATAATAAAAATACTTAATAATTTTAAACCCCAGGTAAGTAAAACATTAATAATAAGCTATTATTACTCATAACAAATTATTTAATTAAGAATATTTTAAAATTATAAGAATTAGATTAATTTTATAATACCGTTTAAAACTCACATTTAACAATAAAAGTATACACTGTTCCATACTCTAACTTATTTCTTTTTATTATAAGTATATGGGTTGGTACATCTGTTAATGCTATGTCGTCCACTGGTTTTATATTTATACCGTTAAATTGGTAGTACCATTCAAATGTATTTCCTTTGAAATTTATTTTTGCCTCCAAATGTAAATTATTTGAAGGATTTGATAACGGCATACAATTTTTAATGCATCTAAAATTGACCGTTGAGTTATAATAATGTTTTAAATACGGAAATAATTCAATTGGAATAAAAATAGTAGATAATCTAAATGTATATTAAATCTCATTAATACATTCTATAAAACATTAATTTTGTTTTCTGTAAAAAATGAAAATTTTATAAGAAAAAAATATATTGTGAGCCAACAAATTTCTGCGGGAGCAATACTTTAAAATGAGAAAGTTAAGAGATTTTTTCATAATTACCCCTACATGGTGGTATAAAGATATTTTGAAAAATTAAGTTTCTAGCTTTCGATAGTTTTGGCTTTACGTTAATTATAAATCAGTCAATCATAAATTCTTCTTTTATATATACGTACACAGTTTAATTATTATAAATATAATATAATATTATACTATTATGATAAATAATTTACAAAACAATATAATGTATCGTAAAACAGTGTGAATACTAAATAGGTTCATGGTATATATAAATACAAATAACTTGTTTTGTGTATAGAAAATAATAATATAAGTATAGTAAAAAATGTCAATACCCCAAGGTTAATATTTCTTAAGTTCAATATAACAACTAAAATTGTTAGAAAAAATTCATTATTTTTGACTATATTATCTAATTTTATTAAGATTAAAATATCAAATGTCAATAAAAGAAAATTGTGTTAATTTTTTTTTCGATATTTATAGAGTACTGTGGAAAAATGTATGGAGAACTTTTTAATAATTTTAAATCCTTATATTCTATTAAAGTTGAAAATTTGCTTTTTATAAAAATGTGAACTTTTAAATGCATATAAAATAAATCGTGACTATATATTTTGTACATTTTAAATTTCAGTAAGAACAACTTATACAACGAGTATTATTCAAAAAATGTTAAAATCAATATTTTTTGAAAATTTCAAGTTTTTATGATTATTCATTTTTGAATTACAACTTTACAACAAAAAATGATTTTATAAAAATTGGTTTCGGATAATATTTCAATTTTTTTGTAATTTTTTTTCGTTTTTCTCAATAAGAATATTACTTTTGATCTCTTAAAGTATCAAATAGATCTAATCTATACTACAAATCTCTCTTAAAGTTGAAAGTTCAATCATTATTACTTTACTTCTTTAAAAGGTGATTACAGGCTCAAATAAATAAATAAATAAAAATACACATAATAAAATCAATTTATCCAACATATTCATCAGTCCATTCAGAATCTAAATTTTAATATTAATAAATTTGGAAGTTAATATTTTTGAGATATTAAATTATAATTGGTGGGAAAATAATAAGCTAATACATAAGATATTAATAAATAAATCTAGCTGAAAGAGATTATGAGATAAGTGTCATTAGTATTGGCTTAATAGAATGAACGAAGATTTGGAAAGCCGGGTAACTACAAAGATTGAAGATGTGGATGATTGGAACCATTGAAGAGATTTTTTGAAAGTGATATAAGACTTATATGCCTGTAAGAAAATAAATAAAAAATAGAAATAAATGATTATTTAAAATGAGTATAGGCACTATAATAATATAATATTAAAATTCTAAAATATTCTAATGCTATTAGATTACAAATAATGAACTAAGAAATTAATCATTTAAATTAAGATTTATTATTATTAATTACTTGATAGTTATTTCCTTTTTGTTTTTTTCTGGTATTTTTGATGAAGTTGATATAGTTGGTTTTAATGTAGTTTTTGTCGATGTTTGTGTAGTTGTCTTAAAAGATGTTTGTGTGGTTGTCCTAATAGATATTTGTGTTGTTGGCTTAAGAGATGAATGTGTTTGTATAGTTGATTTAAAAGTCGTTTGTGTGGTTGGCGTAGGAGATGTAAGTGTTGTTGACGATGTTATTAATGTCGTTGTTTTAAGTGGATTATGATAAACAATAATTTTTGTGATTCCATCATTAGGTTTCCCAATAGTTGATATATAGTTATTATCGACGCTCAGTGTCAATGTAAAAGTATATTCACCAGCTTCAGATAATCGTTTGTTCATGATTAATCTTGAATCTATAATAGTATAATGTATAATTAATCTAATGATAAAATTTACAAAAATATAAGTATAATATGCAATTTATGAAATGTAATAAATATTTATAATATATCATTTGTAACTTATTATACATAATAATACTTAAAAAATTTAGATAATATTGTTGTAACAAAAAAAAAAAAAATATTAGACATTAAATATGTTAATTTTCGAATTATACTTATATTTGCAAATATTTTATATAAATATTTACAATTTTTATTATTTTTCTTTAAAACTACACTATTGTGTATACACTATAGATATTATAAGTATAATGTTTACTTAATATAGATTAGTTATTTAATTAATAGTCAAAGAAGTCAATGCGAAAAATCAATAACAAACTATAATAGTTTGCTTGGTTATTTTCTATTATAATTTAATCATAGTCTGACCTATTCAATGTCGCATAATTTGGTTTTAACTTTAGTCTTGTTAATTAGTTTTGATTTAAATAAAAAGAAGTAAAGTATTTGTATTTTATTCGCATTCGTAATGATGATAATATTTTATTATTATTAATGTGTTACTTGTTGATGTTGACTTTTTACAAATATCATCACTTGGAATATTACATTCCCAAGTATATAACAAATGTTTTTTGACGTCCTTTTCATTAGGATTATATGATTCTGATGCATCTAATGTCAACAAATTATTTCCCAAGTACAGAGGAGATGGTCCGTTGATCTTAGCGACTAACTCTTGTAACTGAATATCTATGTAACGCTATTTAAATTGTATTAATTGTTTTATTTAAACAATAAAAAAAAAAGTTGGAAAATATACGAACTAAATAAAAGTCTGCTGTTTTAAAGCCGGTTATTTTGTTTATTAAAAATATTTGGAAGAAAAAAATGTGTATACCCATTGGTAATTTGTAACTATCGATAATCAAATCATTAAAATACATCAGTGTCTCATTTAGATATGGAACTCCTTTTTCATCTTGATAATTACATAATAATTTATAAGTGGATATTAATAATTTGTTGATAAATTGGTGTAATTACATATGTAGCTGTTAATAATTTTATTATTATCAAATATTTTCCACAAAACAATTTGTTGTATATCTTCAATTTTACTTGGACATAGTCTTTTCAATACAAATTTAATTTTCATTGTCCAAGATATATTTCTAAAAACTGTTTCTATACTTCTTTCTCTTAGTTCTTTTGTAAACTCAGTGTCTCTAAAATATAGTAAAAATCTCAAATCATGTATAGTATTACATTTATATTATATTTTTTTTTTGTAATCGATTTTTTTTATCGATATTAAAAAATAAGACTAAAACTAATATTATTATGTTACGTTAAAATAATTATAATAATTAAATAATGTTTTAAATATTATTATTTTTATTAGGTACATAATGACTTGTGTCAATATTAATTAAATTTTTTTGTAAATTAAACAGTATGAATATTGAGGTAGTAATAAATTATTATAAATTTTATTTATTAAAAAAATAAGTGGATAATATCTATAAAAAATTATATTTTTATTTGAAAATATTAGTAAAAATTGTAAATATATATTTTAAAGTTGTCTATCGATTAATTAAAGTAAGCCATGGAAATCGTTTTAAGTAGGATTCAAATGTATTTCATCAGTAAATAGATAACTATAATCGTAATAGATGTATTGAATTTGAATTCAAACATGTTTAAAATCATTTATTATATCTTCAAGCTTTTACTTAGCTTATTTAAAAACAAAAATATTATTTAGATAAATCAAAAAAATTAAAAATTGTATGTGTTTATGAATTATTTAAAAACGTTAAAAACTTTGAAAATTAAATTATGTCTAAAAAATATTAATATAAATGTTTGGTAAAAATATCTAGGTAAAATATTTTAATCCTTTTAGGTTACAAGAAAAAAACAAAATCGATTTTTGAAAAAAACTCATTCTTATTTTTCAATGTTTCTTTATTAGTTTAACCCAAGTATTTTAAAATTGATAAAGTATTTTTTTTAACCAACTAATTTGGTTACACTACGAACATTTTGCTTTTAGAAAATAATCTCAAAGTTAAACAGAGAAGAAATTATTTAAATCCAAAACGTTATTTCTAAAAAAAAATATTCTTGTAAAATTAATACATAGCGCCGTTTAGATTCTAAAATCACTAAACATAAAATATTTAACTCCCACTAGCATTTGAATTCATTAGTATAATTTTCTAATATTTTTAAATATGTTAATATTTTTCCTTATAATAAATAAAATTTTAATTTAACATTTATATAATAATATAATATGTCATAATGTACAGTTTTAATTATTTAAAAAATTGATACCTGAATTTTACTATACTAAATGGTATTACTATTTTATTTGATGGACCAACTAACATATGTGCGATTTTTTCTATAGATCTTATTATAAGGATAGAAATCGAGAATGAGAGTTTTGAACTCATTGATTTTTGATTAGCACCTATTTATTAGTTATTATATAATTCTTTAATAAAAAAAACTTACTGTTTAGTATAAGAGAAATATTCCATTACTGGTAAACATAATGATGTTATGTCATCAACTATAAATTGAATAAAATCAATTTTATATTCAATGTTATTTTCATTTGTGGTGTATAATTGTACTTCTAGTGTATATTTACCACCCATTCTGGTTGTATTGTATAAATCGTAATATATATCTTCTCTTTTAAGTGAGGTTTTTGTATTAAAGTAAGGGCCAATAAGTGCGATTTCTACTTCACTATCGTAACCTGAAAATAGTATTTAGTGTTTATTCATGTTTTTTTCCATTTTTTTTTTCATTACCATATAACTTTGGGATAAGGTTGCACATATTTTGACAATCATAGTTATCAGGGCCATAACAATTAGTTACTTTAAATTCTTCAGAATCCAATTTTGTCGAACACAAATTAATTGCATCAGAAATGTTCATTGTTTTTTTATAATCATTCAATTTATAACGAAAATTACTCAATGTGCCTCTAATAATTACATTATAATCAACATTTCCAAAAGTATTAGATATAAGCAATAAATGTAGTTCTTCTCCGTGTTTGGATTTTATTCGATAAAATAATGAAGGTCTTTTTATTTTACTGCTTGTATCATCTTCGAAAAATAAAGGATAGTATTTAACTTTAATAAATATAAACAATTATAATAAATAGTAATTAATATAATAAAATTAGTCAATTGTGTAGGTTCTAAAAATGACTTATTTAGTAAGAAATTAAAAAAGTAACCAAACATAACTTTAATGCAGGGTACTGTTTAAAGATTACTTAAATCGCTTTGCCTGTAAATCTTAATTTAAATTTTAAAATAATCGGTTAAAATCACATAAATATATATTCCATATTCTTATTTATATTTCTTAATAAACGAAATTAATGAATGTGAAGTATTACATTTTTATGTTTTTGTATAAATAACAAATATTAAGTTCGATTTTGTTAAAATATTCAATGGATATTAATTAAATATTATTGGCAGCCATTTATGTTAAATATGTTTTTGCTTATTTTTAGGTAACAATAAAATTAACTTGCTTTTTTTTATAGGAATTTCACAGTTAATGCCATCGAATTCATTGCTACATTCACATACATAATATCCTATGCCAGATATACACTTTCCGTTGTTAGCGCATGGATTTATTGTACATTTATCTTCATAAATACCACAGTATCTTCCATTCATTATATTTTGAGAAAAACTGCATAAGCAAATATTTTCTTGATTGTACACATTATTATTGCAACCACCGTCATGACATTTGTTTAATCCCGTGTTATCAGGTTCGCAAAAATGAAGACTAATTGTAATTTCGGATAAATTCAATAAACCAAGTATTAAAATAGTGCTAAACATTTCACCTATTTCATTATTTTAGGTTTACAATTATTAATTCACTTCAAAACAAACATTACATTTTTTTGATTTCAATAATATGTTTAATGTATAAATATATCAAAGATATTTATCCTTTAAATATTAAATAAATACTTGGATACTAGTCGGTTATTTAGTAAAAATAGGTTGTCAAGGAAGTAACTAATTAGAATATTAAAGAAAATCAAAATATATTACATTATAGATTTTTTTAAATTAATTATTTTCTATTTATTATACAGATAAACGATATTTATTATTATATTTATATTATATATAATGTTACCAATTATTATATTACTAAGAAAATATTATTTTTAATTAATATTTCATTTTAATGTTAGACATATTGTATTAAATAATAAATACATATTACGAATACAAATAATAATAATTTTAAGCATAGGTGATAGATTATTTATTTTACATTATATACTGTATATACTGACATACATGATACGTCTTGTTCACGATGTATTTCTTTTGCAAAACAAAACCATAAGTATCATAAATTAACTATTCAATTATTATTTATTATTTTAAGTCTAACCTGTAAAGTTTAACTTCAACTCGGTCTTCAAGTTTCTTGTATTTCGATTTAGGTGAATAAAATATATGTATTATTATTAATAATATACAATAGTACAATACTAGTAGTGAATTATTGACAGCGCTGTAGTAGTAACTAGTAATTGTATTATGTAATAGATATAGTAGGTATATCATTACAATTTGCTACCACTAACTGTAGTCGTTGTAGTCGCTGTTGTATTTGCATCGTAGTAGTGGCAATATCGTCTATTGGTTTTTTGTTTTTTTATGTTCTTAGTTGTTTTTATTTTAAATATATATTATATGCGTTAGGTATGAACTTTCCGCGTTGTTAATAATCGTAGTATATAATATACCATCAACACGCCATAATGGCGTGATCTTAATTTGTTTTACTATGTAACTATATTAAGATAGGCATAATAATATATTATATTACCTACTGTATTATACACTAATTATTACTATAATATCTATGATTAACAAAATATACATTTAATTAAAATGGTTGTATTTCATAGAATAAAACACACATTTTAGACATAAGAGTATTAGACGAATAATTGAAAAAAATGTTGTAACTGAATTTACTTATGTCCAATAATGAATTACAGCTCAATTTAGTAGTTATTTATTTTATTTTTATTTTTTTTTTAACAAAAACTTAATTTATAGTATTTGGGATATAAAAAAATTATAGGTATGTATAGTTTAAAAACTAAAAAAATAAACATAGTAATTTATAATAATATATCTTAAATTATATTTACATATTACATCATTTACTTAAATACAGAGTTACAACATAACGATTAATATTAGACAAATTACAACTGGTATTCTTTATTTTTTCGCTTTAATACCTTGTTTTAACTTGAGACTTAATATTGAAACTAAAATTGTAACAAATATCCAAATCACTATTGATATAAACCCTTGCATAACTATTGGATGAGATAATCCCCAATTTCTTGCAGTTATTGATCTAAATGCGTCAACTGATAAAGTTAATGGGAAAAAAAGACTAATCTTTTTTAATATTGGATCCATGGCTTCTAAAGGCCACATAATACCTAAATTAAAACATAAATATAAATAATTTTTTTAATCCTAAGTTTATTCACAAAAACTTACCACTTAAAAATACTTGTGACATAACCAGACATATTCCAAAGAATGTAGTGATCTTCTCTTCATCAAAAGTAATACTTGCCGCAAAACCTATAATATAGTATAGGTAGTTATTACATTCTAAAATATTAATTTAAAAAACACTATTCAAACTATGTGAGTATTTCAATTGAATAATTTTTTTATAAATAAATGCATTATCTAAAATTCAATTTTGAATTTTTACATAAAATGTATTTACTTACCCATGAATGTCCCACATATTCCTTGTAAGAATACAAGTACAAAAGGCGTTGTCCATGTACTTAAGAATGGATGGTCGAATACAATAAACTGTAGTATAAATACTGTGATAGTTTGAACAATTAACATTGTAATTTGTACCACCAATTGCGATATAATGACTTCGAGAACGGTGAGTCCTGTTCAAACATATATTTAATTTTAGTTAAAAAATGAACCTTATATTTTTAATGTATTTATAATTACCTGAAGAAAGACTCCTTTCAATTAAACCGCTATTTTTTTCCATGCTAATTGATAACGCCGTGAACAAGAATGTCAAGTATAATTCCAATCTAAAACATTTTTAAAACTAGGTTTAAATTAAAACACTAGAAAATATATAAATCTTAGACAAGCCACATTCCATTAGTTCAACTGATGATATTAACTCCAAAAGAATTTCAAATTTTCTTTTTAATTTTAAATTTAAATATACTATAGAAGTACAGCTGTATTTATATCATTATTACCGCCTTTTGTTTTAGTGGTGTCTGAAAAAATCTAGAAATTAAGATGTCCTACTTATATGATGACTGATGAGTTATCATGAATTCGTGATGTATCATGCATGATTTTTATAAACTTTGTACTACTTCGAAAATTGGTTTTCCAAAAAATGTGTATACTAGTCAGTAAGTCAGTAATTACAGTTAAATATATAAATTAGAATGAATAATATAAATTTAAATATTAACATACATGGATATTATTGCTGCAGCTCCGTAATGTGACATATTAATGTCATATAATAATCCAAATACAGGTGTCATCAACTAAAATAACATTTTTGGTTTTGTTATATTTCATTTTAAATAAAATGTGAACGATTTTTGATAAATTAATATTTAGTATACATTCTTACCGTTATTGGCACTGGATCTAATGTCGTAATTACTGTTGTTTTATTACAGTTTGTAAAAGCTTTAGTAAGACTTTTATAACTTTGATGTAATTTTCCTTGAATTATTGTTTTTACTACATAGTCTGAAATAAAAACAGATTATTTTATTTTGTTTAATATAATTAAAATATTAAAATATTACTTGACATATCCAATGATGCTTTTATTGCAGATTCTTCTATATCATGTGAACTCATTATTGATGGATTATCAAATTTCATTCCGATCATATCGGTAAAATTTTTTTCAAATGTTACAAAACCCCACGTAAAACCATGTTTTGCGTCTTGTCTTGCTAAGTTCTTTTCGTTGTATTTTGTCTGTCAGTGTTATATAATATTTTTAAATTTATTAGATTATTTTTAACATTGATTAAAATAAGAAAACATAGGCATTTTGATTGCAAGAAATAATATTTAAATATAGTTTTTAAAATAATTAACAATTAAAAAGATTAAATATTTTAAATTATAAAATGTAATATATTAATTACCAAAGTTAAATCGTGTTTTTCCATCTCTTTCATAAATTTACAACTTAGTGGGATTTTTCCATCACATATATCGAACGGGTTGTATGAACAATGTGAAGGATTTTCATAGTTGACAATTCCTATGTTGAGAGGTTTTGGGGCTTGTCCAATGGTTAAATTATAAATCATTATAGTGAGAATTGGTAAGAGACAAACAAATAAAATGATTCTAAAATAAATAGTTGACATATTTTAGTTTAAATATTGAATGTTTAATAGCAGTATAATGATTTATACTAACGTCCAATTTCTGACGCTCCAATACCAATGTTTTAATAATTGAGCTTTAAACCGTATTGGTGAGAAAAGTGATGATTTTTCCAGCGATGTCGTGGCTGGCTGTAGTATAGATTTTCTTCTTGGTTGTTCCTAATAAGTTATATTACTATATTAGTAAACATATGACATATTATACATACGTAATATGTAATGTAATGTACGATAAAGTTCAAATAAATTTTACTCAACTATTATTTCTGTATTAACTGAAGTTTGCTTTTGACTGAGTATTAAAAAGGCATTTTCAAGTGTGTCAGCATTACAAGATGCCATAATTTCCAGTGGAGGTGCTTCAGATAGTAAAACACCTTTTCTCATTAAGCCTATCTGAATTTAAATTGAGTTTAAAATCATAAATATTTGATTACAAATGTATCATTAATATATTTACTGTATTTGCAAGTCGTGCTTCTTCAATGTAATGAGTTGTGATAATTATTGTTTTCCCACGATTTGTTAAATCTTGTAAATACTCCCATATGCTAAATAGTTACACATTCATAAAGAAGTTTAGTATATGAGTAGGTATGTATTTATTTAATTAATTAATTATTTATAAAATAAATATTAAATTAGTGTTAGTACAAGTCAACAAGAGCAGGATAGATGATTTATTTTTTAAATTTTAATAATTTGTATAATTGCGTTTATAGTAATAAATAAATTAATAATAGGATTAACAATTTATAATAATGATTAGCAAAAGCCAAATAGACTTAATTGTTTACCATCTAGTATATCTTACCTAGCACTAATGATTGGATCGAGTCCAACTGTAGGTTCATCCAATATCAACAAACTAGGGTCGTGCAAAAGAGCAGTACACAAGGAGAATCTTCTTTGTTGTCCACCGCTATAAATTATTTCTCGTTATTATATTATCAATGTGAAATCAAAAGTTTGTTACGTTTATACTTTTTTAATAAAGTTACCTCATTGAACCAAATTGAGTCTTAGACGGTGGCATTTCCATTAAACTAATCAACTTTTCACCTTTATCAATAATATCTTTATAAGACATTTCGTATAAAGACCCAAAATAATGGAAAGTTTCTAATATGTTAAATTCTTCATAAAGTGCTAAGTCCTAAATTAAAATATATCAGTTTATTAATATAAAAATTAAATAATATTCATATTCATTTAGATAATATTAATAAATATTAATTATAGGTATAGGTATATCTATTTTTCTAGTAATTACCCATAACATATTTAATTTTGCAGTATATAAATACCAGTTTACTCATTTAACGTAACACGCAATATTTAAAAGAATTATTAACATTTGAAAACATATTATTTAATACTAAGTCTTTATAAATAAAAAATGTTTAACCAATATTTATTTTTTACCATTTTTTATCGTTATATTTTTTAAATTTCTAAATTCTTTTTAATACCTAATTCTGAACTATAATACTTTTTGAAGTACTTTGATACATAAAAATCGAATTTCGGACGAACAGTTTATGAGTTATAGTTATTTAAAGTTACATAGACAGTACATTGTAGCTTGTACAGAAATATTTCAAAAAAATCTTTGTCTTCGATCATCTAAACTTTAAATATTTGTAAACTAGTACTATTTGTTTGAGTTTAATTTTTATAGATTGGATTACTCCAAATAATATTTTGTTTTGGAATATAAATTCAAAAAGTATTTTATCATTAAAAAAAGTAACACTTAAAAATGGTAAAAAATATTGTTTAGTTATGCCTTAAAATTATGTTGAAAAAATATTTTCAAAAACGCTTGTATTTTATAAAATAAATAGTATTTTACAGTACATGGATCACCTCGTATATAGCGTTAACAAATTTACCGACAAAACGTTTACTTGTTAACGAGAAGGATATACTCGGTAATGCTTAAATTATTAAATTAAAAATATTATCTAGTATCATGCCATCGTGTATTTAATTGTATACCGGTATATTATAGTATCTATAGGTATTAGGTACAGACTAGTGTAGCGTACTAGCTTTACTCAAATCGCTAATAACATTTAATGATATAATATGTTACATTGAAGGGTACTGTATGGACAATATATTATATTGATTATTAATCCAAGTTACATATTATATTAAACTAACGATAAGTAAATAAAACAGTCGATAAACGGGTTACATATTTAATGTGATAAAGGTCACGGCAACAGGGAAATAATTTGCTAATAATTAAGACTAAGATGTATTTTTAAAGAAATGTAAATGTATGAAGTAGATAGTTATTTAATTATTTTATTTCCATTAGCTTCTACGTAATCGTTTCGATAGTAGAGTTTATGATATTGAGATATGAGAAGCTAATAACACAAGATATTCTATTTTAGATTCAGAGCAGCTATTTCTCTAACCTATTCACACTGTATTTTGCATTGGGTTGCTTTTATATGTAGCTATGACATTGTCTATGGTTTGTGGTTAATAGATTTATAATAATAACACCATAAATGTACTACTGTGTAATAACATGATTATGATGGAGGGAATGTCAACATTTGTAATGATTACCAGATAAGCTGGCGGGTAGTTAAAAATCTAGAAAACTTATTATTTGCATACGTGTCCGTCGAGTCTCGATGTCAACGAGAGTAGGAGATACCGACGAAACAATCAAATAAATTATTACTCTCATATAGTTCTATTAATTGTTATTAGCTGTCATATTTGTATTAATTTTACATACTATAAGTTATAATAAAATAATGGTTTTTATAATAGTTTTGCAATTACCTGCGGCATGTAACCGATTTCTTTTTTCTTTTTTACAGAAAGTTGAATGTGTCCAGAGTCTAATCTACCTCGGCCGATAATACAAGAAAGTAACGTTGTTTTGCCACATCCACTTGGTCCCAATAAGCCATATCTATTGGGTAAAATTTAATAAAATAATATTAGATAATTGAAAAATACATTTTTAAGTACCAATAAATTTAAAAAATAAAGACGAATGAAAAAAAAACTAGTTACATTGTTCCCTTTTGCACATTCATGTTAAATCCATTTAATACGACGGCCGATGAGCTGTATGCTTTATACGCATCAGTTATTTTAACTGCTAAATTGACGTCACCACTAGTTTCATGTACATGATCGAGATTGATTTCTTCCATCTTTAGATTTTAAACTATTAAAAAGAAAAAATTGTATCAGTATACATAATGACCATAATTATCTAAGATATTAAACTAATGATGTATTCAAAACTAAAGTTTTTCATTGCAGTATCAAATTATATACATATTATATTGAGTGTAAATAATACATAATTACACAATTTGTCAAAAATAATAGTAAATAAACATAAAGCCATATTATCATTTATCAGTTTATCACACATATCTTGATTAGATTTAAAATAGTAATTAAACATATGTTCAATACCTTACAGAATTAACGTACCTAACGTTAAACTTAGCCTAACCTTGTGTAATATAGCAATACTCGTAACTTATTTTCAAATTAATTAAAATGTACTTAGTGGCTGGCTTACCTCTATAACAAATATTAATTTTTTTAATGTGTATTACATACAATTACGCTTATGAATAATAACATACACGCAATATTTGTTTTTTTTTTTTAATTTACTTACTTATATTATAATAAGTTACGCTTGTATTCAAAATACATTAAGATAATGTTATTCGTTTTAATTTTGCATAGGTACGGATCAATAGGAAACGATTTATAACCGGTTTGTATTTTACTTGCCATTTTTTTTTTATTTTTGAAAAAAAAAATTTTTGGAGGTAATGAATGCTCAAATGCAAATATTCAAAACGTTGTATGTAAGTATATATTTAATTAATCTAACCTAGATATACTAGGAAATTAAAATTGCTACATTTTTAGCAATTTTAGTAGCATTATTGTAAAAAAAAAAAACTGTAGTATCTAACGATGAATTTTTTTTTTACTTAAATAATTTCACTTTAGTAAGCAATTTCTAAGGCCATTAAGTATTCTTAGGTATTTAACGGAAACTGATGATAATAATTAATTTAATTAAATAAAGCTAAACTATGTTTTATTACAACTCATTTAAATTATGAAAATATTAATTTATAGCGTTTCTTCATATGCTGTTAAATATTAAAATAACGTATATCCATCCTGCACGGTAATAATTATAGTACTATTGTGCATTATACCAATATACTAGTAATTGTGCGATCAGTGATCACTTGTTTATCTGGTTTATCATATTATTAGCCCTTTTTTGTATCAACACTCCAAACTGATTAACTATCCGCTTTGTCAATAGTAATAGCAGCTAAAGCTCCAAAATGTATACCTCTTGACCACCAATTCATGAAGATTCAAGGTCGTGCCTGATGATACTAACAGACGTTAGGTTTTCATATTATATGTTATTTAAATATAGTAGTTACTAGATTTAATAACAAATTCCAATTCTCGTAAAGATGATCGACTGTTGTGATTTGTAATATTATTCTGTGATATACCCATTTACACATTATTAGTAACACCTTATAGGCAGTTATAGCTATTAAAAGTAACTTTACGATTTCCTTATTAGGTATCTAAATTTATTAAATACAATCTGATTTTTTTATCCTGAGAACACTTATTTTTTGACAAGAATTATTAGTTTTTAATGGAGTGGAGTGGAACGAGAATACCCCGCAAAATGTTTGTTTACTTATTCTTCTCAACTAAACTTTAAATACTATTTATAAACTATTCGTTATTTTCTAACTAATCCGAATTTTGATTTTTGTGAATCAATATATTCCGAAAAATACTCTGCTATGATATTAAAAATGCATGTTTTCATTCAATAACATAAAATACTTAAACAATTATTACGATGAAAATATTATAAATATAATTATGAAAAATAAAATATTTTCAAAAAAGTTAATAGATTTTGAAATAACAAGACGTGTAGTTCGATAAAATAATCGCCCAGTATAAACGTAGATAACTAAATACATTATTTCTAGAAAAAGAGATCAGATAGATGACACTTATTATTTTGTATTTGTGATTTTTTCATTTATATTTTCTTTCGTAATTATATTGCCATGCATTATTTATTGTTACGCATTGTATTGAAAATATTATTTGCTTATTGCCTAATGTTGGAAGTAAATTGATTACATTATGTCTTATAGATTAAGTTAGTATCCAAAAGTAATAGATTCAACCAGTTCAATAATAAATTTCCCCTTTCTTACTGTATATTATTAGATGTATATATTGATTATGTGTACATTATTTACATATAGGTTGTACAATGTACATAACTATGAGAATGAGATCCTATAAAGCGTTTGTAGTATATTCGTATGCAGTACTTGTTTAAAATACCTATTTTAACATTTATTTTAATATTAAGCTGTCGCTATACTCAAGTTTAGCTCTTATATTCATATAATATACTTATATATTATATATATACATTTAATTTTCATTATCATCACTGTCATATTATATAATTTCAATTATATTAGTTAGATTATTAATACGTATTACTTGTATTTATTTAAATAAATAAATTGTATCATCAATAATAAATACATTTTGATTGAGTATTATTTCTTTAAGCTTTTATTTTTTATTCGTAAAAATGAAAATTATTCTTTAATATATTTTAAAACTAAATTACTGTAAATATAATAAGACATATTAAAATATGTTTCAAACATGGTTCTTGAGCTATTCATAAACGTATACTCAAAACATGTCTGCCCTTAACCATTGGTAAACATTATATTATGATATAAATATAAATACTATTATATAACCGGCTTAAAATTTAGAGCCTGTGAACTACCGTCCTCTATTCGCTTCCTTGTACCTATTTCTTTAACATAATCATAAATATTAATGAGGTCTGTGGTACAGCAGCACGTTTTTATATTTAAATTTAGTATTAGTTTTTTTTTTTTATTATTAATCATGGATAAATATTCAACTCCGATTACTGGACAATTAACACACCATATTTAACATAACAATATTAATATACAAATATATTTATGACATTTAAAAAATGAAAATATTTAGGATGCTCATAAATATTTTTTTATAATATATATGTAATAATACGATATCTATTTATTTTGTTGTTAACAATTTAACATACAAATATAATACTGTATATTAATATTATATCGACAATAATATAAAAACGTACTCCAATAATAATTTTATAATCGAAACATCATAATATAGTCACTACTATAGGTAAAAATAATTGGTATCATTATATTATATAACTATATATATTTTTTATTTTAGCTGACAATTATATAAGTTGGTTTAGATGGTATGTACTATATTGTGTTAAAACTAATGTGATAATTATTTCTTACTCTATAAGGTTACAGTTTATATTATATGATTTTTCGTCATAATATTATTATTATATGTTATTTGTTATGTATTCAATATTGCATTTTATTAATAAGGAAATCTTTAACAATAATTAATAAATGATAATTTTTTTAAATATTATTTGATATATTTAATTTCCTATTATATTATACCTACTACAACCTACTTATAGATATTTGTTGTGAATTACATAAGACTTCGCTTAAGCTCGGATTAAGATTTTTTAGGACTCAAAGTCAAAATGCTTGGAGACCATAAAATAAAATAAAACAAATTATCTATTACTGAATTTTTATTTTTATAAATTATAAAATATAACTAATTTTAATGTATAAATTAATTTTTTTCTATCTTTTGTTGAAACGAATATTGTTATATCAAGGCCATTCTGGTCCCTCTTAATCTAGGCTTAAATCAATAAACACTTATACGTAAAACATTTAAAATTACTTTAAAGGCTGTCAATTAAAAAAAGTCAAATTCCAAAAAAAATATTATGATTTTGTTATTTTAATTTTCAACAATTTATTAAATTAAAATGAGTCAAAAAGTTAAAAGTGTGTAAAATAGTGTACAATGAGAAAGCTGTGAAAAATCATTTGAACTAAATATAACAAGAAAAATGAAACTACTCGTAATATATTTAAAAGAACTTAATATATTCTTTTATTTAAATTTAACCAATATAAAATAAGTTAGATGAATTATTAGGAAATAATAATGTTATAATTAGGACTTGTTTATTGATATTCCGGAAAAGATATAACTATTAAAATAAGTTTCGAGTATAACTACTAACATGTAATCATAGTATGTAACAAAATTAGTCTTAAAAAAACATTCTGTGGTTCAAACTTCAAACTAGATTTGAGATAATTATTGGTACTGGTGTAATAAGTAGGTATTGAATTATATAGTGAGTTACATGCACGCATAAGGTATTAATAATTTAAGTAAGAAGTGAGTATATCCATAGATGATTGAAGATCACTGTACCTAATTTAAATACAAATTAAATTTTATAATCTATGTTTGTAAATAAGTATAAAGTTATTTTATGGAAGTTTGGATAAAATAACAGTGGGTACTGTAAAAAGTTATTTTAGTTAATATTGAATTTTAAAAAATTCAGTCATTACAAAATATTAATATGGTTAGATATACTTTAATATTATGGTATTAGCAAGGCGTATTTTATTTTTAAGTTACCATATTATATTTTGAAGGTAAACTTCTTTTCGATTGTTATTACGATTCCGGACAAAGATTTTGCTGTTCAGTTATCTGTAGGAGGGTTACGACTAAAGGGCTTAATGTTATGTCGTAATAATCTTATGATTTTGTAAAAATACAATAACAGTTTTACGCTAATTAAATATGTTTAAGAATTTATTTTTATTTGAAAATGACACGATAAATAAATTCAAAAAACTATTTAAAAACATCAAAATATTCAATGTGTGTGTTTTTGGAGTTTTTGCAATTGAAATGTATTAAAGATTAATTTATTATAGCCTAAAATATGACGTGACATATAAAACGAATAAATACAATTTTTGTCGAATAAATTTAGATATAAAACAATATTAGTTAAATGAAAAGCATGTTGTTTTATTTGAAATTCGTATAATCCAATAAACTAGTTAATTTATCAATTATTAGTGGTTCACATTATTATAAATAATATATTTTAAGAACCCATGGATCAATGTATTTACTTGATTTGCGGAAACCAACTCGGCAACCCAAGACAAGAATGTTGTTTAAGTTGTTGGTAGGTCAATATCATAATCGGTATTCTTATTGAAAAGTGGGGGTATTTCTTTTATTTTTTATTTCCCGATTCTTATGACCACTCTTTGTAATTTGCAGAATCTTGTAGAATAGTTGTTTCATTATTTGCCAGTGGTGCATAATTTTTATTACGTATTTACTATTTATAATATTATATTGTGCTTTAACACAATTGTTTAAAAATTAAAAAATTAAAATTATTATTAATTTCATATTTTAATAATTAAAAATGAGTTAAGAACTATAAATAAATATTATACTCAAACTATAATAATACTTACTACCTGATATGAATTAACGTGCATTTCAATTTTATAAAATATAATTTAATTATTGTTTTAATAGTTTATTAAGTAATTGATTCATTTTGTGTAATTTGATCAATTCTATTTTTTTAGTATTAAGCTTTATTTAAATACTAATTGTAGTTGTAACTAATTTATATTAACAGTAATTTTGTTAAATAAATCTTGCTTATTAATAATCCATCTTTAATTTACAAGCTATATTTATGATTATATATTTGCTATAAATCTTTGAAGTTCATTTTTTATAGGGCCATAACTCATGAATTGCATTACTAATTACAACAATAAAATGAGTTAATTTTAATGATCACACATTAAAGTTTCTTTTCACTTTATGATCATTATTACTAAGGGTCAAGGGACAATAAACTATTTGATAAATTGAAAATATAATAGTTTTGTGTGAAGCTACTTATAAAACATACATAAATAAATCTAGTATATTGTAATTATAAGGTTATTTTATTAAATTAAAAATTTAAGCATTTTATCAAATGTCTACAGAAAATTGTCAAATGTTATAGTTTAATGGTTATTATCTTTTATGATTTGAATTAGACAAATAAACAATTAACTAAATTATTAGTTATTTAACATAAGTCTTGTTAAATTTATAAATATTTTAAACCCAATATTTCTGTCGAATTGAAAAAAAAACTTAGAAATTAATATTTTATTACATGTTTTAAATAGATCGATCACTTAATATAATATATTAACTTCGTCTTGCTTCATTTTTGATATTTTATGTTTCCTATTTAATAGTTATTGAATTGAACATTTATTTTGATAAATATAGCAAATACCTATCTAGTATAAGTAGTATTTTTTTAGAAATTTGTCATTCCTTCAAATTATTATTTAAAATAAGCTAAAGTTCCTGTATTGAATACAAATTTTTTATTACACCTGCTTCTGTATGACTCATCATACGCAGTTCCAAAAATACATTACAAGGCGTTTTTCTTTGATCTTGTATCTAGTTTTAAAATATTTAAATATTTAATAATTTAAATTATAGCAAATTAAATACTATATTTACAGAATTTTAGTATTCGGATCAGCCATATTTTTCATAATGATCATCAATTTGTCAGGATATTTAATATAATTTATTTTTACTATACTTTTTTTCATTATTAAAACATAATAATTAATACAATAATGCAACACGTTTTAGTGTTGAAGTGTGAAATCACCAAAATGTAAGAAACAACTAAATTCATAACAACTTGTTCCTATAGGTTTTAAGGGAATTATTTGTAATTGTATTATGAATGCAGATTAATACTTCTATTAAAATCTGTTAAGATTGTGACTCGGATTACATTTAACTTATATATACGGAATAAATATATAAACAAATATGAATTAACAGTATATTCTTGGTTTCTTTAGTAATTATTTGATTTCCTGTACGTTTTAGGGTTTTACCCAAGTTCGTCCCACATAATAATTTATAAACCTTCAACCTACTGTAACTATACATGGAACGAAATATAGTAGTAGTGATTAAAAAAAATAATAATCATAATGAATGACTTAAGCTATGATTTTTATAAACATTTGATTTATTTATTTATACACAACATGTTTATACAATGATGATTAGTTTAAAATTATTCAGTATTTTTGTATTATCTTATATAAGTTATATTATGCATAAATGTATAGACTCGATGGATTCTATAGAAATATAACTTTAAATAATTATTCATTATTTTTATATATATTTTTAATACTATGTAACAACTTTTATTAAAATATATAATATACATATATGTATTTATATATACTCCATGTCTCCATGAAACATACAATTTTTAAAACTTTCTTAATTAATTTAAGATCAACAGGTTTTCTTAATTATTAAGATTTATTTCTAAAAATATTTTATAAACAGTTAGAAAATTTAAAATGTTGATTTTGTATAAAAATACTAAACATTAAGTAAGAAGATGTAGATAATGTAAGTTAGGATACAATGACTTAGTGTTAAGTTTTTTTAAAAATATGTACCTACAACAAATGTAATCAAATAATACAAAATATAAGCAATCAAAACTCATCTTGTTATTAATGTATATTGTAGAAGTTATCCTTAAAATAAATATATATAGCTATATCCATGATAATAGAGTAAAATATTATTGTTTTCTATGTTAATATTTAATTATTCTAAGTTATAAGTTAATAAAAGGTATTTATCGTAAAATATCTCAATTATTAAATTTTTTTTTTATCTATAAATTTCAACAGTAAATATAATAGTAGTTTGGGTATTGATTTTTTTAATTAGTACAACATTGCAATTATCAAAAACAATTTATTATGAATGAACTCGGAGAAATATTTTAGTTTTAATTTATTTTTCATAACTGTTTGTAAATAGTAGGTAGGTATGTACTATACTACTGATCCTGATTCTTTTAATTTATTTTATCTCTTTTTGGTGTATTTTTACAAACCGTAAAAAATTATTCTACAAATAAACTGTTAAAAAAAAAACTCGAACATAAAATAGGAAAACCTAATTTGCTACAAATATAAATTGTTAATGTCTTTGATTATTAATTAAATATTAAATATAATTAACGCTAATTTGACTTGAAACTAATGTATCTATATCTTAAAATATCAAATGTCTTACCTAATCCTTCGGATCAACAAAATCTATTGAGAAGTAGAACAACGAACGTAAAGTATTATATTTTTATGATCAAAACAAATACATATTTTGTTACTATTACAATGCTTAAGTCAAGTTTAGATTATTGAATAGTGTTTACACTGTAGTACGCGGTCACTGATACTAGTTTAGTGGTTTGTGAGTACTGAGTAGAGCTGTTCAGTTTGAAAACATTCTATTGGCAGTAGAATAAACCAGTTTGCGTTTTATTGTTTCCATTGTGACCGTTTGATTCGCGATTTAAAACATTTTCGAGAATAGTAAAGTTATTGTTGACGTAACATGCTCCCTATGCTATGCGCGTACGTAATATATATTTTATACAATATGTATAAAAATAACATAAATCATAAGATGCAGTGTACCTACGTAACAACGTTACTATTCACAAAATTTATATGTTTATATTATTATAACCGATATTCCTATTGTTTAGTTACAAGGACTAAACATTAAGGATAAAATGTTTTTATTTATCTTCTGTAATATATATCTAAATTATTTTCACTGGAATACTTATTCTATTAATAGTTGATCTAATTTTACATATAGTTATTGACGAAAAACATGGAAGATTTTCACTGATATCACTGAATCTATAAGAATATCTATAATCATAATACAAAAAAGTTTTTGTATATATTAAGGGTTTCATAATTAAATATTCTATACATTTTATAGCGAGAAGTATTTGTAATGAATAGTAGGTAAGTAATAGTAAGTAGTAAATAGTAACTAATATAGTAGTATTTAATATTGCATATACAAATATACAATACAGGTAAATACGGTGGCTTATTGCGTTCCTACAACTAATTTTAATACATTTTAACAGAGTTGAAAAACGTGTTTTAACTTTTAATTGCTTAAACAATTTTAAATTTTAAATTAATAATTATTTATATGTTAAAGACAAAAACATTTATTCGAAATATTCAATAAATAATCTTAAGTATTTTGTAGGAGAACATATCAATAATTTAATAACTTACTATAACTATAAAACTATATTACATGCACATTGCACATGTTTATTAACAATAAATTATTATTTTTTTTAAATCAATCAGAAAGATCCAAGTATTATTAGATTAGTCATATAATTTTAAAATAAGTAAAATGGATTAAGGGAGCTACAGTTCAAACAGTTAATTGAGTATTTTAATTTTATTCTTGTAATTATTTCTTGATAAATTTCAGTACCCGTAGCCAGAATTTTTTTTTTGGGAGGAGTGAGGAGGACTTAATTTTTGTTGTCCAATTATGACAACAAATTACATTTCCACTGTATTTTTGACAATATAATTCATATGATTATACATAATATTACCAAATCAAGATCAAGTAAGTGTGATGAGAGCGGCGTTGTTTTATCACCACAAACGGTAATAATATGAATAAAATTATTGTCGTCTGACATTTCGGGGGGGGGGGGGACCTTGAGCCCAGAAGCTCCCCTGGCTACAGCACTGGTAAATTTAGTTAAACAAAGTTTATAATATGACATACCTGTGCTGATTTCATAACGTTGTAAGTAACAAGTACTTTAAAGTTGGTCCATATAATTAATTTGTCTCGACCTTATTATAAGTATCAAGTTTTCTAAATTAATTTTCAAACAGCTGAATGAATAAATACATTTTTATGTATAGAATAATATATTATAGATTACCAAATAGATCTATGGATTTAATTTAAGTTAAATACTAAATTATTTTATAACTGCTTATATGTTATTTTTTCAAAATTAGTATAATATTCAATTTGGTTCGATAATCCTATTTTACAGTTCTTTTACAATCATAACTAAAAAAAAAGTTTAGAATTTCGTTTTTGGAATTGTAAGTAATAGAAGTGAAGTTCCTTATAATAAATATTCAATTCATTTTAGTTTTTAAAATAACGCTCATTTAAAGTAAATAATTATCATTGTGTTTAAAATCTGTGAGTATTTTAAAGCATAATTTTCTGTTTATTCTAATTAATAATTATTATACCCAATAGACAATGTCGCTATATTTAATAATAATTAGTATTAATAATTATTATTACTGATTAAATAGTTCTATGTGTATTTAAAATCTTAATACCTAAACGTTGTACATAATGTAATTTTAATCCACAGCGCCACTTAAAATCAATATTTTACTATTCAGTACCTATTCAATTCTGTATTTAATAAAAATAAAAAATTGACATTGTAGCTATCTTTTAATTTTAAGCTAATTTAGGGTAAAAGTGAAAAATAATGTATTATTCCATAACAACAACAAAAAAATGTTCATTGTAAAACTACAATAATCCTCTCTCTATTATTATTTAGAAAGAAACACAACCTTACTTATTAGTTATTAGTCTTCCTGATTAGTAATAGTCTATATAGTTCCGTATTTCATAAACTGTTATAGATAATATCTTAATTGAATAGCGTGTCTATATATGATTTAAATTATATAAAAATTAAATTTAAAAAATGGTCATATTATGACACCTACGCGCATATAGTCATCAGTTATTAGCAAATTACAAGGTCAAATTATTTTCTCGTGTTTTTTTTTTTATGTAACGACCTGTTTGGTTAGTTTTTAAGTTCTTACACTAATAATTATCTTATAAGAATACAAAATACTATAAAATAGTTTTATTCATTCGCCACATATACATCTTAAAAGTATGAAAAAGAGACCATTGAAGGTATTTAGATGATATCGGATATTAAGTAGGATAAACTAGAATATGTATATTATTGTTATTTATTTATTTAATGTTATTTTTAAAATTGTAATGATTGATTTTATTGGTAATCATTATTTCGGTGAAACTGAGTGTTCTCAACTTATCGTTTAGTTTGAAAATTTAATAAAAATTGTATTGTATAGGAAATGTTTTTCAATTTTTATTACAAAGTTTAAACAATTAAATAGGTTCAAGCTTATTTATATTATATTATATATTTTGATTATTCTAATCATAATAATTTTAAAAATATTAAAACGGTTGGAAATTTGTTATATGCTGAAATTTATTATTTCTATAATAAAATGAAAAATTATACATTTATTTTTTGTTAAAATGTGCAATTTTTTAAGTATAAAATTTGTACTCCATTTTTTATTTTTATTTTAGTAAGTCAAAATCATTGTTATTATACGTGATTATGTATGCATTTTATATTTACACGATGCGTTTTCATATAGACACGCACAATTAAAAACTATTTAGGATTTAAAAAATATAATTAAATGTTACTTAAATCTTATTCATAACATTACTATATTTAATACACTTTGAAAATTCGTTCTTGTAACTTTAATTTTTATTAGATATTTCATCATTTTAAAAACACTATAAACTCTACTCTAAATTTAGCTGCATTGACTAAATTATTTTTTGAAATTGATTTAAAGACTGTGTAAATAATACATATCACTCTATCCATATAATATACGAAAAAGTTTTTATTTTATCTTCTTCCGAATCTTAGTTAATAATGTATATTATATTAATCAAAATTAAAATATATTTTTTGCTTACCTTTCGGCAACTAGGAATTTTTTCTTAAACACAAATTATCAAAAAAAGGAAATATTCATTTAATTTTATAAGTTAACATATTTTTTTGAAACTTGTAAAGAATTAAACAATTTTTATTCAAGCCTATAAATACATAAATATATATCTTATGATAGCACACACACTTCTTAAACCCAAAATAACTAAAGTTTAATTATATATTATTTTAATATGTAGACAAGATCATAAACAAAAACGCAAGACACCTATTTTACACAATGTGTATGAGCTGATCGATGTCAAACGCCACTCTGTTTCTTAGTGAGTACTAAATTCTTTTTATATATCTCTGGAACCTGCTGTGCATATGTTATATTAATTTCAGTTTAATTTGTAGGCATTTATAAAGTTGGTATAGGTTAATAATTATGATTATATATTATAATCAATTGGTAAAAATATTATTAATAAGATAAGGTGAAGTTCAAGGATGCCAAAAACATTCGCAGAGGGTTATATCAAAGGGGGAGCATACACTGTTGTCTATTATAATGTAATAATATGTGTTCGAGCGTTTATATACAATCTGAAGGTGGGGCAAACACCTCAAACCAAAATGGTTTGAAGTAGGGCTATATCCCCTCCTTATACATTAATTATGCACGGAGTTTGTGGATTTAGCTCTATAGTTTATATTTTTGAAATTAAAATTAGCAATACTTATCAATACTAAAAAAAAAAAAATTTAACTTGTAAATAATTAAATTAAGTTAGCTTAATCTTTTTTGGACATGTTATTACCATGTAATACAGTGTAAATATATGTCAATACATCTCGAGTCCTTGAACATATATTTGTTATAATGAATATTGTAATGTATGTATTTTATTATATTTGACTACGCAAATAATTGTAACATATTTATATTATTATATAATATTATAATATTACATTAAAATTATACACTGTAGAACGGTACTATTAGAATATTAATATACTAGCTGCACTCCTGATGATCCAGTGAATGTGGTAAGTGTGAGTGTCATATTATTTGATTAATCATTTGTCTTGTTTAATTTCCCAAAACAAATATAATTTATTAAGGGGCCGCTACACCAGCATTTGTTTTTTCTGTCTACCTCCCATATAATATAGGAACAAAGATACTCCGCATTTCAACGATTACGACTCTCTAGTTCAGTTTAGGACAAAAGCACCTATTATATATATTATGAAGAAGAGTATTTTCTGTGTATTAACGGATAGATTTTTTATATTTACATTATCTATAAATATAACAAATTTTAATTTACAATAATTTCGATTATTTTTAACTATTAATAATTTATTTAAAATTGTTAATATTAAAAATCTATCCGGTAAATACATAGGAAATACTCTTCTTTATAAATTATATAATAGGTGCTTTTGCTCTAAACTGAACCAGAGAGTCGTAATCGTGGAAATACGGAGTATCTTTGTTCCTATATTATGTGGGAGATGAACAGAGAAAACAAATGCTGGTGTAGCGGCCCCTTGAACAAATTTATCTAGAATAATTTTGATATTTTGAATCCTTTCCGTGGTTTCAAGCATCTCACATTAACTTTACGAATATATTTCAAAATTATTTTTGAAATTAAAACAAAGCAATACTAAAAAAAAAAAATTTTTAGCTTATAAACAATTAAATTAAATTAATTTAATATTTTTTGGACATGTTATATTACGTTCTATTAAGTATTATATATATATTATTTCGTTATTTAATATCAGAGCTTACAAAATAAAGGGGGGGGGGGGAGAAAATTTCTAGTTACTTTGTGTGTAGGTTGTATGTACACTTGGATTCCGCCAAAAATACCTTTTAATGTGGGTAGAACATAAGTGAGAACGATCCTTATCAGCTGTATCTTTTTTAATAATATGATTGAGAATTCGAGAATGTTTTTACCAGCCAACTTTTATTTATTTTATGCAACATTGCCGTATTGATTAAAATTACAAAATAGAATATCTGATATTAAATTTTATAAAATGTTATCATATTATTATATGATATATTATTAACATTTGATATAGATTTTTTTATTATATAAAAAATATACAAATATCAATTATTTATCAGTTTAAGATACAGTTTAAATTGTTTTCCTAAGTACTTATTTCCAGTTAATTTTAAATACCACATGAAGTCATGATATCTTTAGTTTGTTTAAACTCTTATTAAGAATTAATTGTAAAAATAATACAATCATAGTCATTACTGACCATGGTTTTCATAATATTGTTTTTGATTGATTTTATTATTGTCACAGTTTGTGTTTCAGTTTCCTTTAAAACAGAAATCACTACATGTGTAGGAAGATGCTTGCTAAAAATTTAAATAAACGACAACGTCGCTCAAAAAGTCGTTCACAATCATTTGAATATAAGGTACAGAATATTATTTCGTTGATTTGCCGACAATCGTTCTCAATCGTGTTACGAAAAAAGTAAAAGGTTCTCAATCATATAAGTATAACACCGTTTAATGTAAACCATCAAGAAAAAAATAAGTAAAATTGTATACATGTAAATTCTGCCAGTAAAAAAAATCAGGTATCTAACAGTTTAAACTTAAATCCCATTCATAATAAATAATAATTACGCATAATATGTAAAAAAAAATGTATTAAACTTAAAACTAAAAAGTTAGTCAAAAATATAAAATTACTTTGTATATACTTAATATTTAAATATTACTATAAAAAATAAAAATAATAATTGTCCAAATATATTAAATATGTAATATTATTGAAATGTATATTACATTAAATAAATAATAAATAACAAATAATCGTATCAATCATAAAATATGTAGATATAATATTTTGAACTGTGAATTAAATTTACTGATAAAATTAAACTAATATACATTTTATTTATTTAGTGCGTGTCATAGTCATGGATGTCAACCTATTAATGTGGGAAAGCTTTAACACTCGGTGAGTTTCGATATACCTACTATAGATAAGAAAATAAAACTAGTGGAGTTGAATACATACTAGTTGCGAACGAATTTTTCAGACCAATAATATATATTAATAACTTCATAACCGTTTTCCTCCAAAAAAATTGATAAATTATTTGAGATATTTTTGAAAACCCCTTATATGAGTTTTATCCCGCGTTATTTTTTTTTTTTTTTTTTTATTGAAACCAAACATAAATTATAGATTAGATATTGTAGTTAGTTACAGATTTGATTAACCTACCTAGTACCTACTATAAGCTATACAGCTTTTGGCAGAGATAGAGAGTTATTATGATTACTACTAAGTTATTATTATTTCTTAGCAGCGTTATCTGCGGATAATTGGCGGTTATTGTTCGTTATTAGTTTAAACGAAAATTAAAAAAAAAATTGTCTATAATATCAGAAAATATTGAAGTGATATTAGGTAACTGTGGACATATTATGCTAATATAAAACAATTTTAAATATATATATGCGTATACATCTATAAAAAACGGAGGTGCTACGTGTTATCGTTATACGTGCTAACAGTGCGTCGTTAAAATGTTTAAAAAAAATAATTAGGAGTAAGATAAGATAGGTATAGATAATAGTTAATGATTAATATTTGTAAAACAAAGTGAGGTGCGTACATCGCAATCATTAGTATTTAATGAATTTAGATTCAGGGATTTTCAAAAAATATCTTAAATAATTTATTAATTTTTTTGGCGTAAATTGGAATATAATCTTTGATGGAAAACGGAAATCCTCGGTTTATTATTAATTATGAACATCAATACGTTAATAAAAATCATAAGATTTGAGGACAGAATTATTTACCTTTACCTTTTTTTTATAACTTAGAACAAGTTATATCAAAAAAATGGTAAGGCGAGTTAAAAATATTTGTGTCTCGGAAAAGAGTAATCGTTTAGAGATTTCTACTGCACATTTCATTAATATTTAATAAAAATAAGAGATATTTATACAGGCACGAGTAAGGTTATCGTTAAATTGATTTAAAATATTTTAACTACCGTCTCAAAAGCTTTGTCACAATCTTAATGCTGATAAATAGTCATTAGTAAAGTAGCTAGATGCCTAGATATATAAACAATAATGTCAATCGTAGATATGAAACACAAATGGCCCGGCATCGGTAATTGTTTTATCAAAAATAATGATTGAAAATTTGTCCACAATTAGTATGTTATATTTATATCCATAATACGTTTGTCACCTTTTTAGATTTTGTCCGCAACTTACAATACTTACATGGTTTTCATTACTTTTTTCGCAATTAGGAAACGCCGGCGGAGTTTATATTAGACTTTTTTATCCAACCGGTAATTTGGTGGAGTTTACAATTGCCTTCTTAAAAAACCTTCAGTTACTTGGGTGAATCATTAATTTGGACGACACTTGGTCTGAATTCAACCGGACTTTCGAGATTCTACCACAGGTAGTTTATTTCATATATTACATAATTTAAATATCGTAACCTTGTTAATGACTTTATGCATTTTCAACCACATATCAGGCATTAAATGTTAAAACTATTAGATTATATTAAATATAATCTGTAGAAGTACCAAATATAGTCTACAAAGGCCACTGAAGGATTCGCATTTTTAACAAATATTAAGTTGAATTGGATCCATTCATTAAGTAATATATTATTATTTAAGGTATAAGTACTTTGTTACAGTTGATTATAAAAATAAAACTATTAGTAAATTCTACTTTAACGATGTGACCTCAAAGGGATCAAATAATATTTGTTTAAATTATATTATTTATAGTTGTTAAATGGCTAATTAGTAATAACAAATATTTATAAATTGTTTTGCAACTAGAAAATAATTTGACTCATATTTATAATGAAAATATCAAGGTATATATTTATAGATTAAAATCAGTATAAATAACTTCCCATACAGTTGGTTATATAGGTAAGTAAATCATCAACATGTATCTTATATATGTACATATCTACATATAAACTTATATCAACAGTGATAATCTTTTAATGTGAAACTAAAATAAAATGTATATTTTGTTAGTATTTTACTAATGTCACAGCAGTCGAGTTGACACCAATTCGGTGGTACCTATACGGAATAATTTAAAATTATTGTCCAAGTTTTTTTGCTGTAGATATAAACCAAAATATGTAGAAATGATTTATCAATTTACCAAAGACCGAAACTTTATTGTTATTGTGAAATATTTTCATATGTAATATTATTAAGATTCGTGCAGTAAAATCAGTTGAGACTGGTAATGTATGCAACTAATAAAAGTCATCTTAATCAATCGTGCAGAACTCGTTATGATTGTGATCGAAGCATTGAAACTATGATTTCTCCAACAGTGTTTTTATGTCGTTTATTGGTAAAACATTATTGAGCATAGCAAGTATTCCAATTTCACATAATCAATCAGTAGTTGAATATGTTAGTGATGTTAACATTGAAAAATGTGCTACTAATTTTATGAAAATTATTACAAAAAATTTATGTACGGGTACATCTATCATATTTTATTTTATCGCATTTTTAAATGTGTTTGCTATAATAAAGCGGCCTTGATTTATACCATACATAATATAAACTTTTTTTTTATTATTCAATGATTTATCAATGAGTTAAAAAATGGTTTAAATAACAATTTAACACTGATTTTTTTATCGTGTAAATAATTTAGTTTTAGAATAGGTGTACAGGAAGTACACGTACTACCTTTTATAATTTATATTTTTTATAATAATATTAAAATATCACTTTTTGTATACCTGTATAGTGTGTGCATAGTAATTAACCATTTGATTAAATAACATTACAAAAAATAGAATCGCAGTTTACAAGAACAAAATTCAGAGAAAATACCCTGACAATAATATCTTCATTTATGGACATTTTTTCAGATATTGGATATTTTCTCTTCAGTCTTTTTGTGGTGTAATAAATATGCAGAGCTTGAATCTGATTTAGGCATTTTGAGGCCTCAAACAAAATAAAATATACGGCCCCTATTGGTCAAAAGTAGCGTATCAATGTTCCTCTCCGCTACCCATGAGTTATATAAAACAAACGAATGATTACAATTTAAAATCTTGGTCACTTGACTATAAGAAACATTTAAATGTATTGACCACCACTAAAAAATGATCCTGAATACACTTACTTGTCAAGTATCCCAAATATAAATTTTTACAAACAAAATGACAATATTACACATTTTTTATCCTTACACATTTTTTATCCTTACAGATTTATAGTTTTTATTATATATATTGAAAATTACATCAAATAATTATTTTTATACTTATATTATAAACTAATTATTTTATAATACAATTTTTTTTTGTTCAAAGTAAATTAGTTTATTATGTCATCAAAAATCGCTTTATATTTTTGATTTGGATGATATTTACCACAATATTACACATTTATACTGATGAGAATTACTTATATTTTTTTGTCAACATAATTTTTTTTTATATTTTATATTATAAAAAAAAAATGTTTCCATATAAAAATCCGAGGACTTTTAATAACCTCGATTATAGGAAAGTTCCCTATCCTGTATAATGGTAAATATGGTTTAGGTAATATGTAATTAATACATTTAATGTGAGTAAGAAAAATAGTTCATTATATATATTTTTTTAGAACTCTACACATATTTTGGAAGTATTTGATCAAACAAGCCTCAAAGAGGTACACAAAATATTGGATTAATAAGTATTTACAAAAATAGTTTAATAATATAATATTAGATATTCATATTAATATAGTATAATATAGATGTAAAATTTTACTTACCTATTTTTTAAGTTTTTTTTTAATCTTACAATAAAATCTTACTTAAAATCAAAATTATTTAAAAAAAAAAAATCATTCAAAAAATAAGATAATATTTTTTAAACTTCATAACTATTTATATTAAGTTTTAAAATGAAAAAAATTATTTTCTACATTACCTAGTAAAAAAATTATTGAAAATCTACAAATATTTCAACGAAGTATAAATCATTGGTAGATTATTAATTATTATATATATATACTGAAACATTTGAAGTACTTGAAAAATCTTTCTCCTTTATCAATTTTAAATAAAAAATTAATAAGTTTAGGAGCATTTTAATATTTAAAAAAATATCTAATTTTTGAGAATTTATGTAATTTTAACCCTCTCATGCTAATGTTTATTAATGTATAACACATAGAAATTCTATACATAATGAATTGGTGATATTCCAAATTATGTGCGCCAAAACCAGTATAGTATTTCACTAACCTCAACATTTTATGTATAGGATATATAGAAACACAGGATACATGGAATTCTAGATACCACTTTTCTACATGATGAGTATTCATTATTTAAATAATCACTAGGTACGTATGTGTATAATACACACTGTGTATATATTATATTTAGCCAGCAGGCTACAGCTTTAATAGAATTCAAATATTAACTTACATCGAATTACATTTTTGGTAAATAGAATATTATTATGTTTAATTTGAAATAAAATTACGTTTAATAAATTCCGTTTATTATAAAGATAGGTTCTACTTATAGTTAAAAATATATATAAAAAACTATTACCTAAGTTTAAGAAAAAATGTTATTGACAATTTGATTGTACCTATTACTTTTTAATTAAGTCTACGTAATATTAGTACTTAATTAATTACCTATAGTGCATACAGTACTAAATTGTCAAAAACATGTCTGCGGGCAAATGCCAAATAGTAGTGGCATCTAATAAAACTTATTTTGAAATCTAACCGTATTATCTTTCTAACATCACGTCGTCATAAATAAGTCAATTTTGGGTTTGATCGTTCATAAAAAATTACGTGCAAATTTCCTGCATAAAAAACGTGTTTTTGAGTTATTGTGAATGCTGAATATATTATAATGACGTAAAACACTTTTGTTCTTTAATAGTAACTAGTTTAACCACATATTATCAATATTAGTACCTACCTGCTCTATTATAAGGTGCACATACCATACTACTGTAGAGAATACTTTTATTTTATATTTGGAATATGTATTTAAATAAACAGTTGATAATATATTCAGAATGCGTATCTGAATAATTTTCAAAAAATATATTCAAAATACATTTTTTTTCAGAAAAGATTTTTTTTTATAAAATAAAAATATTAAAATACATATTCAGAATATAAATTTGAATACTTTGCAAGACTCATGCTTATTAAATTATAGTATTGTGTAAATAATTCTTTTTTCATCTATATTTTCCTGGTTTCTTTTGTAAGACATCCGTTTATTACATAGCCATAATTACACGAGATAGGTATTAATATTAAAAATGATAAATGTTGTCAATGCGTTTCCCGTGCGTAGTATGTTAGAATTTAATTTAAGTTGTAGATAATAAAATTAATTAAATATATTATTATTATAAAATTAATAAAAATTAAATGAGTTTACAGGATTAATAAATAATAATAAATCACTGATAAATATTTTGTATTTAATGTATTTATGACGAAATTATATCAATAGTCATGACCAAGGCTCAAACAGGTTATAATATTCAAACTAATTAAAAATCTTGTATTAGTTGTATTAGGTAATAGGTTCTTTAGATCTATAACAAGTTTTATACTTGTACATTCATGTTCACATGCGTCATGTAAATAAGTGTCCACTATTTTATAATTTATAATCATAACTTATAAACTCATAACTCATAGTAAATTAGGACTGATAATGAAATTGTGTATTATTTTCTATAGATTTAGTTATTTAATATCAAACTATTTGAACTATATAAGATTTAAATTTGCTATTTTAAACTACTTGTGATATTTTCAAATTTAGAAAATATAAATTTATAACAACTACATTAATTTAATAACATTTATGTTTTTATTATTTATTTCTCACAAAGATTATTCAATGGAAAGTAAAACAAATATTTATTGTTTTACTTTTAAAAAATATATTATTTTTATAATATACTATTGAGTAGATATAGATAGTAGATACGTATTAGTGGTATGTTAAATAAGATTCATCAGATATTTACTAGGATAAGTATCTATGCTAAAAAATAAAACTGAATGTTTTAGTGAGTAATTTCACACACTTATATGTTCTATGGTTCCCAATTATTATCACATTATTATTATTTTAATAAAGAAAATGTACAACCAATTTAGATCTAACGAAGCTAATGAGTAAAATTTAATATCAAGACACTTTCTTCTCAGTCTATTATATACTATTTTAAGTATTGGCTGCCTACTTGATACTTTTTAAAAATTTGCTTGCAGTGTCTAAATTAATATATATATTAGTTAAAACTTAACGGTTATAACTTTATGTATAAAAAAAAAATCCATGACAAATATTATAGTTTATAAAAAAATACAACTGAAAACGTAATTACATTAAGATAAAATTAGAAAAACTTGTATAATTTAATTACAAAAGATCTAGAAGAGGAATTTAAAACAACTTGTGGGTCCATTAAGATGATATTGTTACTTTATAAGAAATGAAATAGTTTTAAACGGAGAAAGTATGAGTTATTAATGTCAATCATGTACCTATATTTTATTGTGAAGTTATTTTAAATAAATGTTATGCATGTATACATGGATGTCCGTTGGAAATTTATCAAGGAGGGGCATAATGAAATCAAACACCAAAAAGTACATTAAAAAAAGTTTATTCCTTGCAAACTATTAAATATGTCAGAATTATATGCCATTTAGTTGTTAAACTGAAGTATTCGCGGTTGTTCTATTGCAAACTTTGTTCAATTAATTTTTCTTTTCCTCTTTCATAATGAATTCTTAATAAGTTTAACCATTTTAAACCTAGAGAAGTATCGTTGCTTAGTTGGAAATCCGATCTTTCATACACATATACGATAATCGTTATCTTGTTTTGCCATATGTCCGTATATATAAATATAATCATTTACTTTCAATTTCGGTAATTAATAACGACGAAAATACTAAAGTTTAAAACCTCTCTATAGTATATTACATTAGAAAACTTTTTGTTTTTTTGCCAATAACTTACTCCCACCCATGCCATAAAGTACTATTATTGAATAGTTTCTCCAATAAAGCCAAATAAGCCTTTTTTTTTTATCTAACTTCCATTTATTGTGCTTGTAAAAAATTGTTTATACAGATTGACGATTGTATAAACAAAATAAATATGACACAAAAAAAAATTAAATATATAAATTATATTATATATTAAAGTCAAAATATTAATGAAATGTTTAATTAAATCAAAATAAAGGTTACAATTTTTAACATTATATTTGAATTCCAGGGAAGGACAAATCTGTTAGCCTCATCTTTATTCTCTTCTGGCGACTATGCATGTACATTGTATACCTTCGTTTTAATTATATACAGTTGCGCGCTTAATATAAAATATTCTTTTTACAGTTTATATTTTGTCTTAACAGTAATAAATTATCCATGTGATAATTATCAATTACCTGAATGTGAATATCTATTCTATTATAATTAATAATGAATATACAATTTATAGTCAATAAGTTTAAATTGTTTTGAAAATTACATTGTAAATTTTAAAACAGCGTAAACACCATAGACTCCGTTGTTATTCTTCAATGCATATATTTTTATTTTTAAATAATAATCATTATATATATATATATATAAGAAATGAGTTGGTTTACCATTTGTGATCTAATACGCTAAGCAAGTGTTATAGGTAGTCAAGTAGAGTTACAGACTAGACCTGTACAATATTATAAATTAAGTAAGAATTAGATATACAATAAATTAAAAATAATTAATTACAATTTAGAGAGTAGTGTAATTTAAATAAACAATTCAAATTTATAAATCAAAAAACAAAAAATACATAAGTCAAGTTGTATGTGTTATATTAAATAGTTTGTAATAATAATAACAACTACAATAACAAGTTATAGTTTGTAAAGTAGACAATATTTGTAATCTATATATATTTGTATGATTAATGATTATTACGAGTATTTTAAACATTTGAAGACATTAATTATGTATATTTTTTAATATTATGTTGTTTATAATATTGTATTATGTTTTTATTAACATTTAATCTTTAATTTTAGATTAGCTTTACTCTCCTAAAATAATATAATATAATCTCATTGTAATAGTTATACAAATAAAAAAAACCGAGTGATCAAGGAAATAGGAAAAAATTTAGATTAAAAAACGTATTTAATAGCGCCATGTAGTGATTAAAGTGAGTTGCAGATGCAGTTCAAAATGTCTCAGATAGATGGCAGTGGTATTATCTTCTGGACGCGTCGACTAAATATATTATTATTTTAATTATGATAAATACTTATTACTTACTGGCAACATGATAGAGTGAATCGATTATTTAATTTGCACAATATTGATCTAAAAAGTTGTTTTTATTGGTTAGGCGTTTTCTTTCGTGTGTAAAAATTCCTGATTTCTAGTTATACTTTTAATGATAATAATTTATTAATTGGTAAAAAATGTAAAAAAAAAATTTATAATAATTTTAATTTTACATCCAATTTATATTAGTATATTATATTATTATTTATTAATAATTATATTATGTTGGATTTTAGAATTTACAATCCTACTTTATTGTGGGCTGTACAAAATATGTTAGAGAGTCGTGTAGTGGGGGACCGCTGATTCATAGCATCAACAAAAACGTGATTGCAAAAGCGTTAAAATGTATAACTTATAAGTCAAAGTACGAACAGTGTAAACAGAAAATTAACTTGACAATACCGGTAAGCTAATTCAAAATAATAAAATATAATAAGCTAGAGACTTAAATGATATTCCTTATTGTACTATTAAATGTTTTACATCTATAGGACTCTTCATAAGTATAATATTATCTTACGCACATTAGTTATTATTGTTTTATAATGTACGTAAATGTTAATCGGGTTATTGATACTTATTTTTAAATTAAATTCACAGAATCACAGCTTCGTACGCCTGTCGTGTCATTTGGCCGTTGCAATTACGGTATTATTCATTAACTATGATCTGCCAGCTATGATAAAACGAATAATTAGATAATGTAGCCGTGAAACTGGCTTAAGTTTTAAATAGTGTTTTAAATATGATGATTTAATATAGACATATATTCTTGAAATATTATGTACAAATAAATATTTGACGAGGTTTAATTATTTTTGAAGTTCGCTAAACTATAAATATTAGATGTAGATCAAATAAGCAATATAATACAATATATGCATACTGACAGATTTAAAATTAAAGTAAATATAGATATTTAGAATTTCGTAAAATATTCAGAAGTAATATCGAAATATAATAGGAAATTTAGATCAAAAGATAATATCTTTTATTATAAATTAAAATGATTGTTTTTGAAAGTTATTTTCGGTTGTACTTGAAGATAACGTTTTAAGTTACGGTTTCGTGCAGCGTCAAACAATGAAGCAGCTTGGAGTTATGACGCAGTATTTAGACTTTTAGAATGTACAGACCGGTAGTTAACGCTAGACGCCATATTAAAACGTTGCAGCTAGGGAAACCGTATCTCAACAAGGTAATTCGGTAAGTAAATTATTTGAAACATAAAAAAAAATAATTAATCACAGTATTTATATTTTTAGATTATTTTACTATGACATGTGTTTAATCATGAAACATGTTTTGAGCATTTTAAACAGTACATTTTATATTCATTTTAAAATAATCATAACTGGCTTAAACAAAAAATATCAATTAAAGACTCCAATAGTTGTCCTAGATAATATAATTATGCATTTAAATTTTATAATAGGTCAATTTGTTATTATTTAAAAAATAACAGTAAAATGGATTACTGTGAACGTAATATATGCTATGTTGTAGGATATAGTGTTATTTATTAAAACGGAGACAACATAATATGCGAGTGTGGCATCCTCTTAAAGTGTAAATTGCAAATCCACATTAGTTTTATATGAGCATTTGAATTTTTAGGGTTCAATTTTTGAAAAATCATAAAAAATTACTGACTATTACATAATGAAAAATGCATAACATTTTTAATCTTAATACTTTAAACTTAAAGTGTAGTACAAAATTTCTTATAAGCTGTCCTTGGAAGAATTTAAAAGAAATAATTTTTTAGCAACGTTTAAAATTTAAATTTTTAAGGAATTTGATATGTAAATGAAAAGTAACAATTTTAGTTATTTTGTTATAATTCAATAACATTTTAAAATTATTAAGATTAATTCAAAGTAATATACAATGTATCTATTCACATTGTTTTACAATACGTTGTAACTAACTTTAGTAAAGTTTAGATAAGTTTAATTATAAGTAGTAACAGCTAGAAATTTTTTATAGTACAATATAGTTTTAATTTATAATGATATACTTATGCGATTTATTTTTAGTAATAATTAGTTTAACATACGAATATTACTAATGGAAAATTAAACGATCTATAAAAATATCTTTAGAATAGATTATAGGTTAACAAGCCATTTCACTTATAGAAAATAGAATAGAATTGTTTAGTACACAACGATTTATATATACATATAAATACATATTTATACACATATTATATACACTTTACAATTATATTATGAACTTATTTATTTTATTTATTTACTTTGTATATAATACTATAACTTTCAATGTATACCTAACATTAATATATTATTTAATATTATACTTTATCTCCTTTTTTGTATTTTACACGATTCTTTCAATAGCTTTATATAATTGTTGTTTTAATATTTTATTACACGGTCCGTTTATTAAATTACATGAAATAACGTTATTTAATAATTCAATAAAATGTTTTTATATACTTTAATGATGTATTGTAGACATTCTACTCCGTATTTTATAATTTTTTCAAAAAATAGTTTAGTTGTACATAAAGTTGCGTGTGTCTTTAAAATCGGGCTCAATTGTTGCATTTCGATTATTTCAAGGTTCGTCAACATAATATTATTAATATCTTAAGCTACGCAGCATGTAGCGCGGTTGGCGGTAGCACAGGTCTCTCTTGTACAAATGCGCGCAGTCCTCCACGTAGAGTGTAGGCTATAGTCAGACGAGTCAGTTAACAGGTGTTCGTCCTGCGGCGCGGTTGTTAGTTATTTGTTCTGATCGTGTTATTTCTTTTAAATCTAGTGTAAAATAAAAATTATAAACTCGTGATAAGTATTGCTCAAAGTTAGCGAATGCTATTCAAATTTAGTGTAGTGTATTGTATTACAGTTCCGGAAATTGACAACGTGAGTTTCTATACTAAATTTGATTTAATCGATATGGATTGTACACAGTAGTAGAGTACTACAGCTAGCATTTTGTGTAGTAATAATGTTAAAAATTATTTAAGATATAATACACCAATAAATATCAAATGAAAAATCTAAAATTCTAAACTATAAGCAAGTGAGAATATTTATGTTCATGCCTACACACGATGTGAAACGTATTAAATATATTAATATTATAGAAATTTGATGTAAAATACTTTGGAATGCTGTTCAAGCGTTTGGTTAACGTTCGTAGCTATGCGATATTTATTTGTAATTATATATGAGGCTCATAAAAAAAAATAAAAAAACAGGCTAGACCAGATACATGGGACCAATAATTTGTAAATCTGAATGATCGAGATGCAATATTGCGATCCATTTAACAGTTTTAATCTGGATCAAAAACTAGGTACAGAGTGCCGTCCAACCATGTAGTATCATTTGAGTATATATTATTGCGGATTTGAATAATTTCTCACATTTGTTATAAATGATAGGATCATTATTTTGTTTAGTTTTATTTTTAAATTTATTTTTCCGCTAACCTTATTTTTTATTTATAAAATGAAAAAAAGATGTGTTCATTGTTTCCGAAAATATAAACAATATACCTATAAAATGTTTGTTGAAATATATTTTTCTAATTTTTCAGACATACGATTTAGGATTATCAATCATCTCTAAATTCATTTTTACAAGCATAATATTTCAAAATAATAATCACCAGAAAAAACAATTTATTTAATATAAAAACATTTAATTATTTGATTAGATTAAAGTTTAAAAAAGTGTTATTTTTCAAATTATTTTTTATTTTTTAATAAATGTCTGAAAGCATGAAATATCTTGTTTAGTTATGACGAATGCCAGTTTTAAATAAAAATAATTGCGCATTTTATAATAGTTATGTTTCAATTTAAATTGCTCTAGTTAGATACTTCTATTGATAAGATTAATACTATGCACATGCTTACAATAAGTTATAGGAGTCATTGCAGATACATAATAGGATAGGCTAAGTATCTCGAAACCTAATAGGTAACCTACTAAGTACTAAGTATATTTGCATATACTCATAGTAGGTACTATTATTCTAATTACCTCTAGCTTAATTGAGTTATAATGCAATTATAGAACTCTTGTTAAAGATTAAGTTCTATCTAAAATTATGCCATTATTTTGAGATTTTTTTGTATAATATTATGTATAATTATAAATTTCTATAATATATAAGATATATTAAGTCTAAAATATTATTCAAGATGTTCTTTTATAATAACTTTAAAATATATTAACTCGATTTAAAATCAGTGATTATTTACAATAAATAATTTTAAATTAAACTGTTAATTCATTATTAATAATGTCTTATTATAAAACTGTATAAGTTTTAAAACTATTATTTTATTCGAAATAATTGAAAGAAAATTGGTTCTTTAAGAAAATTTTAATTTTTACTATTTTATAATTGTTTTTAAATTAAATTAAATACTTTAATCTTGTTTTTATAAATTTGATTCATTACTAGTTTTAACAATTAGTGATATGAGCAGTAAACGGTTTAAATATTCAGTACTGAGTCGCCTTTTAAGTTTCGTTGACAAAAACTTAATGTATCCATTGTATTTATGGCTAATATACTACAGTTTGGTTTAAAAATTCCAACTATTGGTATATTCATCGCACGTATTTGGCCCTAACATTAGTGTACGTACACATTATATTAGCAGTGTTCCACAGACGCGCACAAACGTGAAATGACTGTTAACAGGTGACATCATGCTAACACCTATCCAAAATATAATGCTGTTGAGTATGGGACATTGAACCTTTGTATTTCTGGTATAGTTCGTATTATATTACTATTATCATTATTAACCGTGAAATTCTTTATTAACTCACATGCAGCGTATGTTTTATACGATAATATAGTGTGAGATTGTGAAGTTACCTTTTTTTACAGTTATCTATACAACAATCATTGTAAAAATATTAAAAATTTACTAGCGTATAATATGTTAGTGATACGCCTAAATGAATTTCTAGCAGTTTGTTAATAAAAAAAATAAAAAATTAAACATTCATACACATTTAAATATATTATAAAAATAAAAACGTCATGGGTTGTACCTACACAGAATATAAGATCTCTCTTAGAACAACAAATAACAAATGTAACATATTTATCAGATTTTCGAAGACACGATTTACAAGACGAATATTTTTAATATCATCTGCTCTAAATTCACACGAAATGATATATTTGCAATGTTTGCTACAATCACACGAGTACATGACATTATCTAAAATAAATCATTTATATACATTTTTTGTTCTTTGTTCAACTCACATAAGTCTATTTAAAGTTGTTTTTAAGACAATGTTATACTTATCGGAAAACTATTTTCTTATTTGATTAAAAATAAAATATTTACCGGTCATTAACGTAACATACATAATATCATTTATAATATGTATATGCAATCCATAGATCTCAATAAAAACTTTATATTTTCAAATATTGTCTTTTTATCATATTTTTTTCCATAAAAACCTAACATTTTAGCGAAGGGTATACACATTTATTTTTGATACTTTACTATACTGAGCCCATCAAGCCACCACTTAGTTTTATACTCATAGTGCTTATGAACAAATTACATTTTTTCACATTCGATGATGACCTATATAAACACATATAATGCTTGAAAAATTTTATTCGATATTAATACCTATAACAGTACATATCTAAATAATATTATGTACGTATTATAATTTTATATTTGGTGCCAAATGATTGTTAGCAGAAAAAAATCTAATATCAGAGAGGAAAATAATTACTGTAAATGATGACCATGTTTATGGTCGCTCGGGTCGTGGGAGGAGGACGATACGTTGACCTTAAACTCCGGTCGATGATGTCAAGCTATAGAACAACGTGCCGGCTGCACATGAACCCGAACCCGAAATAAAAAAATGACAGACCATATTTGCGTTATTATATAGCAGTCAGCGGAAAAAAATGAAGCCAATCAATTAACTACTTTCCCTGCAAAAATTGACTTTTACTTAAGATGCCTTCCGGGGGCTGGCTGGGGATCAAATAGGTATATTGGAACAGACCGATGAACCGCATTCCTAAAACTCACCTGAATATAATATGCTATGGGCCTTGAATCCGGAAATCCTGCACGTAACCTAATTTTATATGCAAAAATAATACATCGATCAACATTGGAGGATTGGGCTATCTAGCTCATTATATTAATTTTAATTAAAATTGCGTGTTATAAGATATAACTGAGTGCAAAATAGCGATTTTTTACTTATTTAATTATTTTATGATTAATAAACGTTGTAAATTTATTTCGATGATAACATCAAAATTAATTTGTTTACAATAGAATTTTACATTGAAATAAAATTAATAAAATTAATTCCGTTGTATTCAGTAGATGGTAAACTAAGCTTATTAGTTATTATATTATTATTTTTAAATTTTCAGGATTTATTATAATGTACCTATCTATATTAAATAAAATGTTTTTTTCTAATTTAATTTAATAACATTAGGTGTTTACTGTTTAGTACTTATCTATATACATTATAGTAGACCGCCCCTATTCACACATCAACACCCAGACCGAACCGCTGAGTCTAGAGACTTGAAATTTTGTACAGAGGTTCCTTAAGCAATGTAGGGGCACACTAAGAAAGGATTTTTCAAAATTCGACCTCTAAGGGGGTAAAAGGTTTTTTATACACGGGCAACGCCGTGACGAAACAGCTAGTTACCTATATACAATAATAAAATTATAATGAAATTTGATACTAGTATATTTTTATAATTTTATTTTAGAATATTTTAGTAATTTATAGTAATTTCTATAATAAATAAGATACTCGTGACTGTGGACGTATATGTGTGCATTCTGCGTGTATAATATTTAAAGACTGATGGGTACAGCGTTGATATTTTAATCTCATACCTAAATATTGTTATGATAATCACATTCTTTTGTTTTACAGAATTTTTCGTGATGGGCGATTACGACAGAATTCACAGAATGTGTCAAAAACGTGGTGAATTATGGGAAGATCCCGATTTTCCGGCCACCCAGTCGTCAGTGTTTTACCATCAAAAGCCTCCATTCCAATTCGTGTGGAAAAGACCCAAGGTCAGTAACAGGTTAATAATATTTCGAAGCTGCACTATAAAAGAAGTTTTTAACTAAGTCGTATTAATCGATAAGGTAGACAGGTGATGGTGGGCGATTATATAAATGTATATAACTAGTAGGATGATCAAACACCCACACAGTACTATAAAGTAGTAGGTACGAGACAACGATATAACGACCTTTAAGAAATTAAATTACGTCAAATCGGATAAATAAGGTATTATAATGAACACCTGTGTTATTTAACAGATTATAACAGTGCATATAAGCCACATAAATGACGTGGTTCTGTATTTTGTGTAGTTAAACAACTTACAACGTGGTACGTTAACTTACAAATAGTTTATTGTGCATGAGTATTAAGTACTTAGCGTTTTAATGGATACTTTGAAATGTTTAAAATTTATTTACTTAGGTACTTATCAAGTACTATTTTGACTAAATATTTTACATTATTCTAAAATACATTTTAAACACGAAAATAATATTCCATCTTAGTTTATGTTGTATGATATAATATATTTTATTTTTCTATTATTTTTTAAAATAGTCAATATTATACTTTAGGTACATTATTTTTTCGAATTGAACTGAATAAACATATTGAGTAACAATCTGCTTAATTCAAACAGCGTATGCCATTTTTTTCTGTAATTTTAATCACGTTTTTTGTATCGATCACGTGTTATCGCGTTCTTATAGCTAAATAATCATTGTTATTACGCTATGAGACCGGTTCGCCCAAAGGTGTCGTTTACCAACTGTTCGCAAAATTATTATTATCAAAATGATGGGATGTGAATTAATTTCGCATACTAACTTTACTATATATTTATAATATATATGTATTATGCAACGTAGGTAATATTATAAATATAATATAATAACATGCACTACGCATCTCACGTCGAATATTTCATCGGCTGGGTCCAGTTTCTATATCGGACTTGTCGATAAGGCCACTCCTAAAGTTTGCACCCAACGAGTCGCGAACATTATTGTCGCTCTCTGCGAGAGGTCTTCAATGCGCTCATCGTGACTGTACGTAACCATTGTTCGCCGCAAGAATTGAAATTCGTATTTATTGTTTTGCTATCGGGCTTGTATTCAATGTTAATTACTATTACTTGGATACCTACCTATATTAAATGTTGGCTTCATTATAATACGATGCACATCGACGTACAGCGGCACATGCTCAATATAATAGCTTGATGTATAAGCATTGAAGCATACGTATGCAAGTTGCGCCGCCGCATTCTCGAATGTATGACTAATATATTTCCATCTACACCACTATATGAAAAATATTCTCGTCCGTTTACAATGCGACTATTAACCTCTTTTAAACCATTTACAATTAACCAAACTAAATATGTTCCGACTAGTTAAATACTGTCGTGGCTTATTGTTATTAATCATATATTAATCGAACTACATATACATATATTAGTTTGACAGTCAAATAATGGTCATATACTATGTATAACAAACTTAAAATTCGTACGTTCTCCGCATATTGGATTCAATAATATTATTATTTTCGTTTTGTCATTAAAAATCAATAATAACCTCAATGCAATGCGTTGTAATTGAAATGGTTTATTATTAATCTATAACTGTTTATAAAAAGTGAACTAACTGTGCTGAGCAAATTAATATTACATAAGGTTTTAAATACTGTATAATAGGTGTTATTTAAATTTTTCACTCGAATAGTTCGACTAAAACTCTTATTTAAATGTATAGTTTTCTTTTTAATAATAAAAATACAGTTAAATAAAACGAATTTATTTTAACTACAATAGGTAGATGTTTTTTTTTAACTCGAATGAAAAAAATAATTATGATCAACGTTTAATCCAGTGATAAATTACTAATATTTAATGATGTTTTTAAAATCACACAAAATATTAAAATCCCACGCATAGGACGACAAATTATTTTTGCCATTAATGTTTTGTCATGTTCCGGCTCCTTAATTATACGTTGTTGTATTGTTAAGAAATGTCACTGAAACAAATAAATACGAATGGCCAATTACCATTTATTTTTTCTTCTACTAAATATATGTATATGTGTATTATATCATAGAGCATAATTATTTTCTAGTTTCGGACCGTCGAGTCTGTAAAAGCGATATCTCTGCAGTGTTCGTTCTCAGCATATAATAACGACCAAAGCGACCACATTTTCTAATGTATCATAATGTCTGTCGTCTGAATGCCTAATTTTATTCGTTTTGCTTGTCATTGGTCATTTATAATCGATAAACGTTTATAAATTGAAAAATAAAAATAAATTACAACGATTCTTTGGAATAAAAATTTAATAATATATCATATAATAATATTATATTATGATAATATGTACGTGTATGATATAAATGTATAAATACGTGTTTCTTTTCCTTTTTATACGCGTATGATGAAGAACCACTGACCATTGTAAGTAGGTTATGTGTGCGTGCGCGTGTGTGTGTAAGTTGTGCCCAGTGAAACTGACTGGCTGTGAATATTATGAACGGGAGATGATATCCCTCGGCCGAAAACGTCTATTGAACGGTGTAACACACATATTTTTTTTATATTATGTTATTACTTTATTTTTTACTGTTTTCCAAATTCCATTCATTTATATACATAGTACATTTACGATTTATACGTACCTACTCGATACACATGTATTAAGTGTGTACATATTATACATAAACACATTTATATTTCATTGTATGTGAGGAATGAGAATCAAACAATACGAAACTGCATCTGAATCGCTACAATTTTCCATTTTTAAATTATTGGGAACGATTTTAATGAAAAGTGAGATAAATTAAATGGAATATTAAAAATAACTTTTCAAAATATATTTATAACAAAAAGAACAAAAAAATATAACTAAAATATAGTACAAAAAAAAAAAAATAAAAAATAAAAATAACTAACCATTAAAAATATAATATAAAACTTAAACATTATCTTAAAATTAAAAAATATAGTTAAGTGCGCATTATTATAATAGCTTATACATAATATTATAATATAATGATAGAAATAAATACACTCTTTTTATAGTTTTTTTAAATATAGAAATTTGCATTCGATATTATTCTATATATTTTTTTGCGTTTTATATTGTGAATCAAAACTATTGGTTTATTACTTTATTAAACAACATTAAATTAAGTGTCATCTTTCTCCATTTCATAATCATTATAAATTAAAAGCTTTAATTGAAGAATAGCTTTTGTTTTTTGGCTTATCTATATGCATCATTAAATAGTGTAATAGACAATGAAGTTATGTTTCAATACATGACATTTATGTACATAAAAAGTGTTGTTTATATTTTATTTGGAACACAATTTTAATTATTTAATCATATTGAGTAAAAGGAATTATACAATATATTTATTTCTAAATAGATAAAATATTTTGTTATATTATTTATTTATTAATATATAAATTTACACAAAAAAGATATAATTTATTCCTTGATTAGATTATTATTGCAATATTTAATTTAATAAACACTTATAATAAATTTTGCATTAACCATATAGGTTTTAAATTGATCAGATCTACAATAAATAAATTATAATATCGTACTTTTTTGTTTTAGGAGATTTGTAATAGACCGGTTTTTGTCAGTGATTCTACGTCTCAATTTGATATCAGTCCAGGGAAAATGGGTAAGTGTTATTAATTGTCAATAAATGATTTGTCGTTAAATAAATTTATTTTCATTTCGTATTAATTTGCTAAGAATTAGATTGAAAAATAAAGTGTTTTTTGTTCTAATTACTATTTTTTTTTTTATTCAAATTCTCTACTTTTTTAATTTTTTATGTAATTCTATATAGCTACTATTTTTTGAAAACTCATGCTTTTTGACTTTCACTTCTATGATTTGTGCCTGTATCTGTAATAGAAGGGCAAAATAAAATCAGAGAGAGTGCCCATGCCTAATTTCTGATACTTAGTGTGCGTGAAGATTGTGAATAGATATACATTTAATTTTTCCAATATATATTATTCTAGCAAACGCTTTTATTGATTTTTCTATTTTAAATAATACCATTAATCCATTCAACATTATCACTCATAAAAAACGTTACTATCGTGGAATTGTCAATTGTCATTGCGAATGACAGTTTTGTTAGTCTAAATTTTGATTGTTTTAGCAAGTACGCAAAGTATGTCAATTTCGCACTACAAATTAAACCATTTCAATTACATTATATCGTTTTATAGGTACCAAGTTAAAATTAAAAACATGTCTTAGCATTTAATTTTTTTTCTTCTGATATTTATTAGTTCACTAAACTCGACATCATTTCAGTATTTTATTAAACAGTTTTATTTTTTTACTATACATAAAATTATATATAATATCTATATAGATTAAAGATAGGTATATTAGAAACAATTTATTTTATTTCAAAAATTATGAATAGACTGATGGCTGATAGGTAATAAAAAACTATTTAAAGATAATTATTTACATTAAAATATGTATAAATTATTATTATATAATGTTAGGTAGTTTTAAATGCATGAGATATGTACATAGCTCAAAATATATTACTTATATTTTTATAATAATTTTTATAGTAAAATAAATTAGTTATCTAGATACGTATCTTGGGAGTTGATATCAATGTTCTATACATAATTTTTTAATAAAACACTCGAGTTATTATAGAAAAATATATAGTGAATAATGTATGCTCTAGTTATTTTAAAAATATATGGAATAATAATAAAATTACAGATCTTTTTAAATATTGAATAAAATTAAAATTTATTAAAAATGTATTTTCTGTAAGATTTTGTTTAACATTTTGGAAAACTGAAAAATAAGTTAAATTTCTAGCTAAATAGAAATTTGTTAAAAGCTAACGTAGGATTTTATAAAATTTAAATGTTCGATTTTTTTAAAAAAATTTTAAATATTATACAATACTAGAATAATACGTTTTAAACTAAATTATCATTTTTTTTTTTTAATAATATTAGTGAATGACGAGCGTGTGGTTTAAATGGTATGATAAATGAAAATTTTGAAAACTTACAACTATATTTTAAATTTGTGTTGTGATGGTGTATAAATAAAAACGTTTAATATATTTATATGATTTATTTAACTTATTAAGAATATTTTGATTTGTTCATCAGTATGATATTATAATATATATGTATATATGTCAATATAGTTGTGTGACACATTAATACTCGTAGCATTGATGAAACTTATCAATTGAGATTACCTTTATCAAATTACAATACCTATTGGATGTGAAATAATTAATATTATATTGTTAATCTATCAACATAGGTATTTATTGATCATAAATAAATATTCTGAGTAAATAATTTTTTTAATTTTGTTTTTACTCCAATCAAACGTTTACCATGTACAGACTGGTTTTATCAATTATCTATAAAACATACCTATAAGTCAATAATAAATGTATAAGATTTAAAGAACGAGTGTCGTGACGGTCACAGCCTTGTATAGGTAGTAGGTGGCAATAATTCCGTTTTATATAATATTTGTAAAAAGAAAGGAAAAAATATGTATATATGTATTATGTGATCTTACTGAATTTATAATTTTTTTAAAAAAATAATAAACTAAAATTTGGATTTCGATAACCACAGTCCTCAGATTAAATTTTCAAAATGTCTTAAAAAATGTTTAAATAGTTTGTATAATTTTCAAGGTTATTTATTTTGATTTATAATACCAAGTTTGGTGTTGAATGTAACAGCAGTAATTTTCAAGATTAATTAAAAACAAGATACTAAATATGCGTTGGAGTCACTATTTATTTGTATTTATAAATCTTGGCAATAATTATATATATATTGTATGGGTATAGTTTTTAAACATGTCACAGAATACAAAAAGCTTACTAGGTATTTTATATAATACTTAAAATATAATTTCGACATCAAAAAAGTATTTTCTTTAGTTTAATTTACTTTTACGCTGTTAAGTAATAAACTTTAATATGACGAGTAAACTATAATATTTTATAGATTCGATCTTAAACGTATATAGGCAGTGAAATTTTATAAAAGACAAATGATGAAACCGATTAAAAATATATGATAAATAATAATTGTTAAAAATTGTATAAATATATTATTTTGGATTCAACACTAATAAAATATTTAGTAATTTACGTTTTTACATAATATATATTACTGAACTTAATACATTTAAAACTGCATTATTTTATTCTAAGGCTATTACATCTACACATGTCGATTATTTTTACTTTGAATAATTATCATTTCATCATGAATAACTAATATATATTATTTATATTAATTTATTAAGCCATGGTTAAAAAGTTTAAATTGATTGTGTTATTTCAAAATTCCCGGTCGGAAAATTATCATTTAATTAGAATAAATCACCATTGTACGGAATAATGTCCTAACCGAATAGTATAGTATAATAGCGGCTGTTCCTTGTTTCCCACCATTCAGTATGTCGATCCTCTGACATATCAAATTATCTATAGCTGATGATTATTTCAACACAACGGAACTGAATAAAATTATATTATACACGTGGATATTAATCAAGCGTATCTACATTTGGCGGGAACAATGTGTTTTTATGAGTTTGTGAAACATAAAATAAATATAATATGTACGCGATGTCGACCACGAAATAGCGTTACACGGGATGAAGATTCATGTTCATGACCTTGTGGAAGAAAAAAAAGTAAACAATACTTGGTTTTCATGATGATAATAATTCAACATGGTCCGACGGATTTTGTACAGTCCTATTATGTGTGTGGATGTGGTTTAGTCGGTACCTATTGACAATATCACAAAAACCTAAACGAGTTCATTTGTATAGAAATTATTAGTAAGAATATTCAACAATGTTTACCGTAATTCGTTGACGATATTGAATATTTGATTCATGTTGTATGTTTTGAACAGCTTAAAGCGTTCACCGAAGTTAATGAATATAAACAGCTGATAGATAGATTAGGTACGCCAATACGTGTAGTTTATGTTTTATTTGTTTACATCTACAACAATTAAAAAAAAAAAATACAAATGTGGTGATTTAAACGTTAGTTAAAAGATTTCAAATATATTACGGTGTATCTCCAGAGTTATACGCCTTTGTGTTCATGATTTCATGAGTGTATGAAACTGGAACAAAACTACCATACTTACATATATTATAATATTATAAGTACACTGCTATTTCAATGTATAAACATATTTCAGATTTAGAATACACAAAATTACATAATCAACAAACTCTTTAGACCATATAAACAACGAGAATAATCACTCGTCTAATGTAATATTTTAACGTCCTTATGTCTTAACTATACAGATATATTATCTATTGTAACGTTGGGATTTCAATGGTGTTTAAATAAACAGTAAACGTAAATAAAATAAAAAAGATAGTTATCTATATCAATAAAATTGTATAAAGCAACGGTGTAAAATATAAACCTTTTTCTTTATGTTTGAAATGGGATACCGTTTAAATTGGATTATTTTTACAAATACTAAATTATCTTGGGTAATACATGAATACAGTGGATACACTTTAAAATATAGGTGCCCAGTACAAACACTTGTCTGTTTAGAATCGTCTGAAAAAATGTTTCAATAGTATAATACAATAGACACTATATATGTAATAGGTATATATTGTATGTTTCACTAGATCATGTGGAACGGATCGAGTAATAATATACATGTATCTTATAACACACAAAATAAAAAATATACTATATTATATTCAATAAAATTCACTAATAACTAATAAGTAACAATATTTGTTTAATTCAATAAATTGAATTGATATTAAATGTAAATAGTTTAATAGGATTTTATTACAAATAAAAAACATACTATATTATTTCATGATAATCTATCGACAATTACAATGTAACGAATTTTTAATATCAACTTGTTTTAAAAATTAGATAGTTAATCACTAATTAAACATTTTATTATGTTTGTTGCAGGTGATAAATGGCTTGTATCTTGTCTGGGCGTACTGTACCTTTGTAAAGGTTTGTTTTATCGTGTAGTGCCAGCTGACCAATCGCTTTCTAGTGAAAAGGAGTATAGCGGCGTTTTCCGGTTTCGTTTGTGGTGGTGTGGCGAGTGGATGGAAGTGTTGGTTGACGACAGACTTCCAACCGTTAACAACCGGCTAGCGTTTTTGCAATCTACACATACTGATCAGTTTTGGCCGGGGCTGTTGGAAAAAGCGTATGCCAAGTAAGCACGTGCAATTAAAATAATCGTTTATATAATGGGTGTATACGTAGTGTTTCTAATCAATGGTTTTATCAGATTATACTGATAATTGATAACATTTCTTTATTTTTTTATTTAATTTAATGCATAGTTAACGTTTTAAAGGCTCAAGTAAAAAATAACTTAAATATAACTACAATCATTACATTAAATTAAACATTAATTATTAATTATTATATAATATTAATAAACAATAATAGTGGATTAGAAAACGATAAACCACAATGTAATAAAATTAAAACTAAACACCTATACTATTAGAAATAAGTAAATATTTAGGGGGGGGGTAGATTATGTTAATAATAAAATCATATTCAATTTGTTTGTTTTACCCGTAATCTAAATTCTAAATAATACCGTATCTACCTAAACATTCAATATGTTAATAAGTACAAATAAGTTATAAGTTGCTATCAAAATATATCATATTATATAATGGCTGTTAACAGATAAATTTCAATTTAAAAATTAAAACTTTATTTTATAAACACTAATTACATGTTTAATTACATGAACTTGCTGTGTAAAGATTTCGTTTCATTTATAGTATTATGTGACCTCGAAAAATTATAAGTATGTGATAAGTTTATAACAATTAATAACTAATAAAGGTTGTTAAAAAATTGCAATTTATACAGGTAACATCTGAATAAATAAATAAGATTTTTTAATATTATTGTTAAAGAAATTTAAAAAATATTTTTCATTTATTGAAAAAGAAAAATAAATTATCATGTCGTCATTCGTCTTACAACTAATTTACTAATTTACTTTCGGTTATTACAAATTAATTTCATTTTAAAAACTTTATTAATAAAATAGTTTGAAGATAGATGTGTCTATCAAAAAAAATTAATTTTAATATTTCTATTTTTACTAACAAAAATAGTATAATAGTATGAGAATTAAAAACTGGAAATTATTTGTTCATAATGTAATTTGTCATCTTACTAACAATACGTAATCTTATTTGCAACATACACACATGCGTGTCCAATAGTTTTTTTCAGCCTCGTTGAACTTCCTACACCTTAGATAGTTTTTCATTTTACTGTACAGGATTCATAAAGACGATATGCAGACAATTTAACATATTATTTTTGATGGATGAATCGTAGGTATTATACATTTTATAATGAAACTCAAGATTTATATATTAATATAACAAAATATTGATTTACATTACTCTAAGATAGCAATAAAAAATAATGACTGCTTATTTTTGTTTGGTTTTTTTTTTGTCATTGAAAAATTACATTTATTTAAAAATAAAATAGTAATAAAAACATGAAATATGACTTTTATAAAATGTACACACTGTCTGGTCAGATAAAGATGCTTTTATAAGTTATAATAGTTGTTATCCCTTTTCAAAATAATTACCTGTACGAAATACTTTACATCATAATAGTTTTCGTTTAATTTTCAAACTCTGTTAGGGATATTAAATTGTGTATAATACGTGTGTTGTTACGCACCTTGAAGGATTAAATATTGAAATCACGTATGATATGAATTTAAATGTCATTTCGGAAAGATATATTATATTTATACCCAAAATTATACCCATACATTTATTTTTCTCATTGAGTACCCCTGTACCGGTGTCTGAAACTCAATCATCAAACTTGTCTACTTGGGTTATTTAAATTCCAACCGGGAACCTTCCCTCTCATATTGTATAAAATAATTCTCAGCCTCTATGTATTGCATTTTGATTGATATCAGTTCATTTACAATTTTATACACCTGCGGTTATTTTAGAAACCTGTCAGTCGCTCGATGTGCGGTCCAGTACAACGCACAATGCGATCGCTAACTGAAAATTTTATGAAAACTACTGCAGTTGAATGTTGTTGACCATAATAAATTATCAACCCGGAGTTGCACAAAAGCTAAAAAAATAATTAATGTCGGTATCATAATAATATATTATTACAAAATATCGGTATCCATCATCGGTTCGTCACTAATCTTTTATCAAATCGCTTATTAATTATCACGGCAGTTCCATATAATTGTAATATAACCTAATATAAATAATGAACGGCACGGTCACTGGACTTAGATCGATAACCTTGGCTGTTTCCTTTCAGCCCACTCCGTCAATACTTACCGAAAATGGACCAGATAAGAATAAAAATACGAACCTGTCTACCGCTATAGTGTCCACGCGGAAACATTTTTACTCATTACTGTAAATAATTGCAATGATGTTAATGGACTGTGGGAGATGTGCTGTTCACCGTTAAATGGTGATAATGCATTAATCGAACACTATAATTATTGCGCTATTTTGTACATTGGGCATCGTTCCAGTCAACTGGAGAAAAAAAATGTAAATAATATGTACCCTATTGGCTATTATTAGTTAAAATACCGTAATACTGGATAATGAACAAAAAACACTCGCGCAGAAGTCATAAGTTGTAAAAACTATTATTACACGTCTACAATTCAGCATTTCCCAATCCTTTGTACGCAAAGACATTTTAAAGGATACCTACACGTAACTGTGTTAAAAAATATTTTTTATTAATATTGTACTTTTTAAATGGGTATGTTTTACAATATAGTTATACTTTCCCGCATGTGAAAAAACTTAAGATAATGGATATAATTATATGATATACTAATATATATTTTATATACAAGTATATCTACGATACAGAACAATAAACGACATTGAAGGTAACAAGTGAAAATAAGTTTGATTCAGCCTGATATAATTTCACATTAAATTAAAAGAATTGTAATTTAAAAATTAAGATTTTTTACTCGTATAATTCACATGGGTCTTTTTTATTTATAGTTTAACAAATACAAATTTTTAATTACATAAATTAATATTTAAAGACTTATTGTCAAAAATATTTATTCATGTCTAATATTTTTGAATTCCTCTTAATTTAGCTTTTAAAAAGAAAGTGGCACGCCTTTTGATCATACAATTTCAAGTTGTAAAAATAGTTAGGAACCATTGATCCATATTATAATATAATGTACGATGCGTGAAAAATCTCCGATTGTTGCAGTAAAATAACCACTGACGGTTGTACATAATACTTATCTGAAAGTGACAGGTAATGAGATGTTCATTGATGTTATTATTTTATTTTTCGTACTCACCTTGATCAACTTAGGACGCCGAATCGTATTACAATTTACAATGCGTCATCGTAAAAGAACGCGGTCTCGTATGACCCTAAACGATTTGATAAATAACGATTACTGATCGCATAAGTTGAGACCAGAGACATATGATGATTCTGGACGGGGTCGTTGTACCCAAAAGATTTATTCGTATCTAATCTAGTTTCCTTGCAAGACTGCGTGTATGATGCAGATTAGGCTTTGTCGGTGCCATTGCACAGTATAATATTGTGATCGCAATAACGGCCAAGTTATTCGTTCAACACAATATTATTATAAAATTTTTGTATATAAATAAATTAAATAATAATAACGGCCCTGAGGCACGTCTATACACAGCCATTGATACGATATACATGAACAATTAACAGTAGGTATAATAATAACCTGATACCTATAATTCTGTGGAGATTGCAATGAATTAAAACCTACGGAAATTGAGTGAACAGCTAAATTACTTCGTGAAAAGTTGATTTCGCTCAGAAATGTTTACATCTAACATTAATATTATAACGTGTAGGTACACTGTATATACTGTACGTACGTTATACCAACATGATTGCTGACGGTGTAACGGATTATTTAGTTTCATACATACCTGTATAATAATAACGTATCAATAATCTAAGATTTTGATATTTTGTTTAATTTCGAAACATGACCTATATTTTTGTGATTAAAAAATAATATAATATATATAATCAATTAATTCAAATAGCAAGTAGTTGAAGTGTTGGACGATGTATAGATTGTTATTTGAATAAATTTATTGTCTTATTTTACTAAAAATACTCAAGTCAATAAATTATTGTAATAAATTCAAATTACGTTAATGAAAATATTTATAAGTAAAGATTTCTAAAAAATATCAATAAAAATTAAATTTAACTTATTATATTTATTTAAAAAGAAAAGTATTAATATAACTTAAATTTTTAATAATTTCTGTGTAGCTTCTTATGTTGCATTTTATTTCCATTTCCCGTAGATATCAACCACTGTAATATTAAATTTAAAATATTGATCAATGAATAATGACGCATGATCTTGAATAGCTTGTTTAAAATCAACTCATTTTTATTTTTATAACCAGTGAAGAAAAAATAGATTATTTGTCATAATTCGATGTTTTTTACGATAATAACAGAATAATCTATATTATATTTGTAATAATATGATGATTTTATAAACTTCAATATAATAGATTCATAATTTTATGAAAATAAAATTATTCACATTTATTTTAAACCATTACTTATACTATAGGTATAAGGGAATGGTTTTTTATCACCCAACTACAGTATTGCACTTTTGTTGCAATTCACACAATAATAATAATAAAATTATACCGATTATCTTTGTTTCGTTTAAATTGAAACATAATTTTCCTTATTGCATAAGATTTTTCGTGGCTGTAAATAATAAATATAATACCTTAACCATATAAAATCCATCACATACCGATCGAGACTGGAAAGTGATACAAACGTTTTAAAATCCCGCAATGCGCGTACGGTGTAGTATGTTAAATGAATACGCATTTTAAATTATCGTGTCCTGTGTATCGTTAATCGATCACTTTCGAATCGTATTCAAAATGGAAAACGAACGACAACGAAACGCGTTTTGCCAATGAACTTGAATCCTTCTCCGTTGACCATCAATAATATTATACAGCACAAGTGCATTATCGTCCTATTATTTTAGTAACCTGACAACTGCTTTCGGCGCTATTTGATATTGACCCGTTTGAGATTTTATTGTGAAAGTATTCAAACCACAGTGGTTTAGGATTAAATTAAACGTATATTTGAAATGTAATCGTCGCGGTTTACGATATACTTAGCTATATTTTTACTTCGCGTTTAGTAAAAGTACATTTTAAAATAAAACACATTAATATTATTATACATAATATGATAAAAATGTTGTAGATTTGTTTTTCGTCTATGTATATTATTATAAAACAAAAAGTAGAGATATTTTACAAAAATATAATCAATGTTATCAAAGTTTTAATTTTTAACTTTAAAAGTAGATAATACATATTATATTTTACATTACATAATAACTAAATTAGTTAAATCTACAAAAAGTCATAAACATTTTAATGCTGACAAGTGATAACATATATTACATTATATTGTATGATCCATTAAATCACTTCAATAAAACTTCTCATTATATTTTAACGTTAAACTAATTCTTATAGTTTTATTTCGAAAGTGTATATTTTTTGATTTTAAATGGTGCAATGAGGGAGTGTTTGGTATTTTAATGTGGTATTTTTATTTACATGGTTTTGATTTTAGAAAACAATTTTTAGTACATTAAAAGGAATACAAATAATAAAATAATATTCATCAATTCCCAATTTTAATCTATTAGTAAACAATTCTTATTTGTGTATATATATATATATATAGTAAAATATAAGTATGCTCGCTAAAAAAGTTAATTTGTATTGTATTGGGTAAACCGGACAATATTTAAAAAAAATTCTAACGCGATATTCATCATTACTTTCAAGTTTAAAAACGTACATATTACGTATAACTTAGAATCAAACACAACTATTATTTCAGTATATTGTATTCACTTTTAGATTCTAATTAGATAGAGATAGTGTATACTTAATTTAATACCTATGAAACTGGTAAAAATTCTGTCAGAAATCGAAATTTTTCTAATACTTAATGTTAAGTGTCTACATCATTCTCATGCTAATAATTTGTACAATAAAATATACTCAAATAGGTAAAATAAAATTGTAATATATTCTATTTTTTATAATTATTAATTAAGAGTTTATTATAGTTATTTATTTCATAATATTTAAATTATACATAACAAAAATATGCACAATTATATTTATAATAAATTATATGTCTTAACACATATTGAATTTTTCACTCAGATTGCACGGTTCGTATGAAGCCCTCAAGTATGGTACTCTTCTGGATGGACTTGCTGATCTGACTGGTGGAATCACAGAGAGCATTAATATCCGACAAGACCAAGCCACTTGCGGTAGAATGATTGGGAAAATGTTGGACATGACTTCTATTGTCACATGCACAGTACAACCAGTCTCACCTCAGGTAATTGTTGAGTTGCTTAAACAATAAACAAAATAAACATTTCCGAAAAAAAATATTTACACATAATAACCAAATAATATGAATATAGGTAGTAGGATTCACCATTCATACTTAACCCAATCTCCAATTTCTCTTAATAATTTATTTATTATAATTAAAATTTATGGAATTATTAAAGATACTTTAAAATTATATTTTCAAATTACTGTGATTTTGTTGTACTATTTAAGGGTGCCCGGATACAAACTTCTATTTTTAAAACGAGAACCCTCCTCATTTTTTAATGTAAAATATTTAGTGTATATTTATTTAAAAAATGTATATGTACCTAATTCAGAAGGTAGTTTTAGGAAACTTATACAATAAACAATTTACTATATAAATAGGAGGAGAGTTTTATTTAAAAGAATATAAGTTTGTAACTCTACAGGATACTCCAAGTAGTACAAAATATCTTAAGAATTTGATAATATAATTTTAAAGTATATTTAAAAATTCAAAAATCAGATTTTGAATAACTAGGTATGCATTATTTATATTGAAGAAGAAACAAGCGATGAGTATGATTATGAATCACTTTGTATTAAACGTACAGCTATTACCAATATTACCCATATATGTATAGATAATATATATGCAACGACATCATAGAACCTATATAATATATATCATATTATTTTATCAGAGCTCTATATTGTGGTATAATAAATAATTACATCTATAGTAAATGAAAACATAAAATGCTGGATGTATTTTAGATGATAATAGCGTATATATTATGTATCATATTATAAATCATTTTTATGCCAAGGTCTTTTAGAACAGTATTCTTTTATATAATTACATATTAGCGCGTATATTATAAAATATACAGTAGACGCTTTCGGATAGAAGATATTCGTGTTCTACTGTATGATGTAGTATGTATTGCAGCCACGTTTCAAATATGTTATTTTCCTCTTATTAATTTTAAATATTGACATATTTAATTGTATTAAAATTAAATTAAAATAATGTATAAATAAAAATATAGGAAAATCTAATTTATTTGCGAGTGAAAACCTTTTACAATTTTCAAATCGTATATGAAATACTTTTAGTAAACGGCAATAAATATAATTTAATAAATGTGTATTATAGACAATTTATTAAGACCTAAGAGAAAATGTTTATATAGTTTACTTAATAATTAAATAATATTAATATATGTATTTAATAAAAAGAAGAGCCACGACGTGCTACTTATAAGCGTATAATTTATATTTTTACAAAATTGAATAATCGCATTACATATCACTTTGATTTTAACGATACTTACGATATCATAGTTCTAACACACATCATAATACCATTTTAAAAATTACTGTAGTATGATAATTTTATAATATCAATTTCCCGAACTGTGCCAATTTAAAACAATATAAAGTTGATTCTCACTGAAGCCTGAGCACGCGTGGTTCGCTGCGATGAGCCGGCATTCCTTCGCGATAATGATCTTCTTAGTCGAATTAACATTTAGTATCATAGATTCTAGTAGTTTCTCTTTCCGACCTGTGTTTAATTAATTACTACTAAGCTAGTTTCATTTATTTAATTACGCGTTTTTTTCGGATGTTATGATTGTTATTACTATTATTATTATATATTTTTACCTGTGAAACCCACGAACAACAACTCAAATTTCACTTTAAAATGAAATCAAACACCACTTCCAACCATTTATGTTAATAAAACAATATAATTATAAGTAAAAATTAATAAAAATTGTTAAAAAAAAAAAAAAAATAAAAAATAAATTAACATTACCATAATATTGAATTCTCGCTAGATTTCTAAAATAATTTTAAAACTCAGCAAGTATTTAAATAACAATTATTATTGTTATTATTATTAATATACTTATATCGCTAAATTATTTTTAATTGCAAAATAATTTGAAAATTAAAATAATATAAATAAATACATTTTCTTTGCGTGCCTATATGCTATATAATATGGTAAAATTATAATTACATATTGTATAAGTAAAATGTGCAGTAATTTACATTTGAAAATGTTGAAAACATAATTAATGTATATATGATAAGTACTGTAGTAAATTTTCTGATAGGTATTCAAAATTATACAATACTAATAATTGACAAATGTCAATGTAGATATCTATTTTATTCATATCACGTCATGTTTCCATATCCATATACTATTAGTAATTAGTATTTTACAGACTTATATTGTAGCTGGTTGTATTTGGATAACAAGATATACTCCCTGAAGTTGGCGAACTTCTTTGACGAGTTCAAAGCCTCTGTAAACTGTGGGCATGTTATTCAATATAATGGCCTTCGAACATTTCCTTAAAAGGAATCTAGTAATATCGATTTTTAGGATATCTTAGTACCAATCAAGTCTAAGACAATAAAAGAAAACGTGTCAACAAATCACTTTTTATAAGAAGGTTGTTACAAATTTATCGCCAGAAGATTTTTTTTTTTATTATTTAATTCATATAAGTACAACAAGTAAATATTATATTGTTGATTCTTTTCTCGCAGTATTTTCTATAACGGTATTATATCGTTAGTTTGTTATGAAAAATAAAACTTTATTATAATTTAACGTTTATGATTATTTTATTCAGTAAATCTTACTACTCAAACGAACATTTAGTGTTTATAATTATACGTCAATGTTACGACAATAACACTTAGAGGCATAACATTCTAATTATTATTCATAAAGCCAGTTTTCCTATTAAGTTTGAATCTTAAACTTAAATCGATAGCATAACGAATTGTGTTCACCCAGATTAATAAGGTATTCAAAGCTATGTTATAAATAAATGAATTTATTGAATACAACAGCCTATATTGAAATATTTCATGCAGACTCAGTTGATATTTACTTTTTTATTTCCAAATATAAGTTATTCATACAAATCTTTTATATTTATTTTGCATTATCATTATATAGTATAAACTATTAAAATTGTACAGTATGTACTTGACAAATTAAATTTTTCAAAGCCAACAATTATAATTATCTTTATGGTTTTATAATAGTAGGTAGGTAAGTACTTTATGATTCTATTAGTTTATGATGTAATTATACAAACATATTTGACCCCAATTTTTTATACTCATGGCTTGTTTTATAATTTTATAAATCATCATACTAAATTGCATCTATCTATATGGCCATATGTTTAATATAATATGGTAAAATATATTTTTTCAGGCTAATAAAAGCGTACCAGAAAAACTAACAAACGGTATTCAGATTGGAATGAATTACAGGCTGTGCACTGTGGAAAGGGTATGTCGATTGATGTACCTACCTATCTATTTATTTTTCACCGGAAATATTGTTATTTATATTGTTCTCTTTGTGATTAACCGGTAGTTGGAAACATACAAAAACGAGCCAATACAATTATTCAAATTGCGACAGCCCGGCGGTACCGGCTCTGAATATAACGGTCCGTGGTCTAGGGATTCCGACGATTGGGACAATGTTCCGCACAAAGAAAAAGAACGTATAAATGCCATTCATTTGATGGAAGGAGAATTTTGGTAATATATATTATTAAATATATTATGATTCACTCTTAAAATCTAGCGTTGACTAACTATGTGTTTTATGTATTTCAGGATGAATTATAACGAATTTGTGAAGACATTTACGCACGTTGAAATGGTACACTTGGACAGCGATACTAGTCGAGACGAGCCATCTTTGCATCACAAAAGAACGTGGCAAATGCGTCTACATCAGGGGACTTGGCAAAGAGGCGTAACTGCTGGAGGATGTCGAAATAATCCAGGTAATGACAGTTCATTTCACGTATAAACTCATTGTACATCTTACTTCCGCAGGAGTACGGGATTTAATTAATTTTTTTTTTTAGAAACTTTTCACATTAATCCGCAACTCCATTTAATTTTGAGTGAAATGGAAGAAGTTGTAATTTCATTGAACCAACATAGTATTATGGAACCTAAAGTGATCGGTTTTACGTCGTACTCGTTACCAAAAGCGTGTATGGATTCGACGGGCAAGGATTTCTTTAAAAAAAATAAATCGCTAGTTAACTCACAATACACGAACAGCAGACAAGTATGACAATAAAATAAGTTTAATCTATTTGTGGATAGTTGAATTATAAGTTTTTTTTATATTATTATTATTATTTTTAGGTAAGTCACCGATGCTTTTTGGACCAAGGTGGATACTTGATAATACCTACCACATTTGAACCGGGTCAAGAATCGGGGTTCACGTTGAGAGTGTATTCGAGCAAACCATTAAAACTCAAGTAAGCCTTTTTAAACTACTGCAAATATTTTAATTATTATCATTATTAATATACTATCGAATTTTATTTTATCAGATTACTTGATACGGTTCCTTCGCTATTGAAATCAGCAATAATGAAGGTAGGTACATTATATTATTAATGTCTACTTTAAATTTATTACATAAGCAAAATAAAATTATTTTAATTAAATTATTTAGGCACCAGTAAATTTGGATGGTAAGACGTTTGTCCAATATGAATCAGTGTTCCTACAATTAGCCGACGAGCACAGGACAGTAAATGCATTTGAACTCCAAGAACTCCTAGACGCTTGTCTGCCAAATGGTAAAATAAAATTGTTTTTGTTTATTCTCGATGATCAATAACCATATTTATTTTTGATTTGCATTATTACAGATTATATAAAGAGTTGTGCTAGTATGGAAGTCTGTCGGCAAGTAGTCATTACCTTGGATGTAAGTTTTCACTTTTAAATATTATTTCATGTTCATGCAATGTTTGTTATTAATATTTTAATATCTGCTTGAATAAATATTTAATTTTACAACCTATAGGTACCTGAAATATATTTATATAGAGTTTTAATGTTTATAAGATGAATATAAATATTATAGTGAATGTACCTACGTAATAATACAGAGAAATTTAATTTGTAAAACAATAAAATATGAGAATATAATTAAAACAAATGTGTTTTCTCCTCAGTTACTGTTTCGACGAGTAATTAGTATTTAGTACATATTATAATTATAATAAGTATTTGTTCACAGTTGATATGCCGACATTAATTTTGTGCATTATATTATGTATTTGTCATACTATGAAATAATTTTAAAATGTTACAGGAACAATAACCTAATGTACAGTTGAAGGAGACAATTTTTTTTTTTTTAAATCATAATTTATTAAAGTTATTGCAGTTTTTAATTAAATATTTTTCAATAAGATATGAAAATATAGTAAATGTAATTGTTTAATAATATTAGAAAGAATTATTAGATCGACGAAAGATTGAGTGTTTTTTTTTAAATAAGTTTATTATGAATACTGTATCTTATTTTTTTACAGGGCACAGGCAGCGGACGACTAAAGTTCAATGATTTTAAAGACCTGATGTGTAGCCTTAAGTATTGGCAAACAGTGTTCAAGAATCATTCAAAAGACAAGACTGGCATTCTGAAAGCTGAACGATTAAAGGACGCTCTGCTCGAGGTGGGCTTCCAGGTGAACACCGAAGTGTTGTCAATCCTCATATTGAGATACATGCGAAAGGATGGCACATTAAGGTTCGGTGATTTCGTTTCTGCAATACTGCACCTGAGCATAGCATTCAATTTGTTTGAATCTAAAGATCCGCTTCTCAACGGTAACATCAAGCTAAATCTTGCCGAATGGCTTAAATCCGCGTTCGTGTGCTGACGAGCACCAGCGATCCTTTGCTCAATCCATTTTTTGTTTGACAAAAGCCTAATTGTGATTATATAATTTTGTATCTTCCTCGACTGTAAACTTTTATTTTATTTCGTTACGAATATTATTATAATCACTTTATCATTTATGTACTCTCTTCGAGATCAAAACGGACAATCATCCTAGTTTAATTATTATAATATAAATTAGGTTGCGATTGTTGTTTGAACTTTTAGATATGTTATGAGTTAGAGAACCAATGTATAATTATAATAACGTTTTACTTCCATTTCGACGTTACTACACCCATTTTAAAAATAGTTTATAGATGATATTATTGTTTTTTTTTTAGTTATTATTATTATTAAATTTAACTAAATTGTTGTTTACGTACTAATTGTTAAGTATTATTTTACTTTAGGTATAGACCACTGTTTTGTAAAAAAAATCTCATACTTTACTTAACATTTATTATAATTTATTATTATTTAGTTTAATCCTATACACTTTAAGTAAATCGACCTAATCAATTAGGAAATTGTTAAGTTTTTAGATGATTTATTTAAATAAACGTGAACGAGTATTTTGTTTTGGTGTCGCTATTATAACAAGATATGAAAGGTATTTCATTAAGTTAACATACGTAGAAAACAGTTTTAAAATTATATTTTGACTATAAAATTTGACTGCCTTGTGATTATAAAAAACAGTTTTAAAAATTGTAATATATTAAATTAAATATAATCTTATTATATAAAATATAATTTACAAATAAATTGTATTATTTTGGGATCATCCTTCCGTCCTTTCCCGTTCTAACCTATACAGGGTGTAACAGACAGAACTGACTTTGTTTTAACTAATATTAAAATTTTTTTTTTATTTATCATTAATAGACCTTAGCGCTACATATATAATTACATTTTTTTTATGTTTATTTTTTAGTACTGAAAATAAAAAAATTTAAATTTGGTTTAAATTTTTTTGGATAAATTTAAAATAGCCAATTTGTGAATCTGATTATTAGAACAATTTTGATGGTAAAAAGATTTATCTAAGTCAAGTAGTTTATTTTTTAGAATTTTTTTAAAATTTCAATATTTTTTGATCAAATTAATTTGGAACGTAATAATTTTTTTAAAAATATGATTTTTGAGAATTAGTTAACATGAGTATATTTCTTAAATTATTTACTCATCATATAATATTAACAATTTTTTTCATACGTTTAAGTAGCATAATTATTTTTTTTTTTAGTCAAGTCTATCTATTACACTCTGTATTGTAATCGGTGGTCTCGAGAAAAATTAAATCTTGTATTGTAATCCACGTGTGTTGGTTTAGAATAGAAAATAGAAAAATTAATACTAAAACCTGTAATGGTGACGAAAGCTTATCTTACACGATTCTTCGCGCATTCATTGAAAAATCAAAAACTATAATGAGACAGTAGATAGCGCTGGCGTTATCGTCCTGATTCGTTAACGGGATTTAAGTACTTGACAATAATAAATTGTTTGCTTATACAATAATATATAGATAAAATTTACCATTATACCTGCGAATAATGTATTTAAAATTGCGGCTTACTGTTAGTACTACAATATTGTACTGTATTAATATTAAGATTTACCTTACCAGCTAATTATATGGGCAACTTATATAACGTGTTCAATGTCAACGTCGGATACCCTATGATAATGAATACAAACGCATTGGGCCGATGTCGAAGGGTATCCGACGAATGTTATTTATTGTAGTTTCATAGTGTTCCGAAATACTCGGTTAATAGTGTATAACCATAATATATGGGTTGGCTACTCAGTATTTATTTTTAAATAAGTTGGTACAATTGGTTTTTAGTTTTCGCCATTTTTGTAATTGTAAGAACTGAGAAGGTTTTATTATTTTAAAATATTGGAGTGGCTACTGTAGCTTGTATTTTATAGTAATGTAGGGTAATACACCAATATAATATCGGCATTGAGTGTGTTAAATTATTTTGTTTCGGTTTTTTAGATCGACAGAATATAAATAACACACTAACATATCTAATATTTCACAGTAATTAAGTTATATGCATAGAAATCAAATTTTAATTCATAAAATAGCTTATGACTACAACTACAAAGGTAAATATAATTTTATTTTTATTTATAACAACATACACAGCTTTAAAGTACATTAATAATAAAAATATAATCGATTAATTTGGCCATTGTTTATTTGTTTCATTCATGGTATCTAATAACTATAATAGACATCGTTTCCAAAATCCCTAATAATAACTTATTCTCATTTTAAGCTACCATTAGTATTTGAATTTTAAAAAATAAATCTTCATAATAAATTGTAATATATTATAATATTGACACTTTTAATTAAGCTGCATTAGTGCATTACGAATAGGTAGTAAAATAAATTACTTTAATAGCAATAATATTGCAAAATATACTTCATAGACATTAGTCGCTATAGTCAAATATTATAAAATAATATGCAAGTTAAAATATTAAATATTAAACATTTTAACTTAAATTTGAGTATATTATCCACATTTTAAATGTTTGTGTTTATTTAAAAATACCTTTTTCTACATTTTCTAAATTTCCTAACGTGTAACATTACTAATTAAGTATGTCAATTGTTGTCGCTCCCTATAACAGTACACCTACCACTGCTGCCAGGTCCGGTCACTGGCGATGGGTTTATCTGCAACAGTTTTTTGGGTTCACGTAGATTATTTATATTTTTTTGATATGTTTAATTTGATTGTGTTTTAACAAAGACTACCACACACAACAGTGGCATGTTAAACTACTTTTACGTAAGGAACGGAGATTCTTAACTACCACCCACGCATTAGTTGAATTAAATATCCCTAAATACCAAAACCTATTATTCATTATATTATCATCGAGAGCCCGAATAAACGAGATTTTCAATGTACAACCAGAACACAAATAGTAAATTTAAAACAAAAATAATTTATTCTATACAAATAATGTTGAATATCTAGATATATTTATATACATATGTTCATATTTCTGTCTATTGAATTCAATACTGTGTGTTTTACTAAATATATAACAATGTTAGCTGATAAATATATCTTAAGTATAGTTAATATTATTATTAATTAAAACTATTTTAAACTTACCACGGGTGACTTAAAATGGTTTACCGCCACTTAACCATTACTTAACCATTAGTAACTTAACACATAACAATTTATTACAATTTGTTTTACTTATAATAGTAAATTTTTAGTTTATATATGAACAACGACTAATTCAGAATTTTACAATAAAAACCTATTGCTCTTTGCAATCAATTGATTCAAAAAACTGATTGTAGTCGACTGTCGTCTGATAAATTATTTACGATCGATTGTTAAACATAATTAGTTATGTTCCAGGTGAGCCAGAGAGAGAAAACACATAGGTAGTTCGCCATCTTTTATCTTCTGCATATCATCACAGTAATTAAATCTATTGTTACAACTTGGCTATTATTTAACTTCTTGAGTTAAAAACTTACTGTCAAAAAATACAGTGTTATCAATATTTACACTGACAATGAAAAATATGTATTATAGATTTATAGCCAACAAAATTGATTTACATTATATAATCTGATGTTTAAGGCGTTTAAGCTGTAATAATTCAATATTGGTAGCTTTAATAATAATAAAAAAATATGATGTGTGGGGTTCAAGGTCGTCACCGGCTACATAGATGGTTAAGATATCTTATCTGTATTCAAAGACGTTAAGATAATACCCGGGACTCAATTCAAACATACCATGAGAATACCCGGACTCAATTCAAACACATAAAAGTAGCATGGATTCAATTCAATGTTATCATTGCCTACTCATCTGAACACCAGTAATGGAAGTTTAACTATATGTAGTTGCGTAGAATAGTGTAAAAAGTGTAGTAGATATGAAAAAAACACAAATACATAATTTGCTTTCTGTCTGGACTCAATTTACCCAATACCTATTCCCGTGATCCAATTAATCGAAAAAGGTAATGAGCGCCTAATTAACTATTCTGGTTATAAATAATAACCGTTTTAAGACTGTCATTTATGAACTAATCTAACTTTTCACAAAAGAGACTGCGGTGACATTATAATAATATCGTATTATAGCCGTCATAAACGCAAAATGGAAAAAATTTAAGAACGCACACAATATTATAAAATCGTATTACCATTTAATAACAATTATGTACAGCACACTGGCACGTATAACATATATATATATATAAAGATAAATAATAACTTAAAGACTAATATGTTTAATAAGTAAAAAATTACACACAATAAAAATAATAATAAAAAAAATAAAACTCGCGTGATTCGCGTATTGTGATAAGTACAGGTAAGTTATGGATCGCGCGGGATCATATGATATAAATGATGTATTTACATCGAAAAAATAAGGGTCGTCCTAGAGTTGTTTGTCGTGCGCCTGACGGCTGCTGCACGTGCGGCGACGGCGACGGCGGGCGCTGTGACGACTGTTCAGGCATGGCTTAAACAGTTCGGCGACAAGCGCCTCGATCAGGCTGACCGTGGCCCTAAGCACCTGATCCACGCTGGTCGGCGACTGTTGGTGATACATGCGGATGGGCGCTCGCCACGGGCTCATGGTGAAGTGGACGAACCGGGCCGAGGACGCGGTGGCCAGCGTCGCGAGTTGGCGTTGCTGCTGTGGCAGGTCGGCGGCCGTGTCGTCTACGCAACCGTAGTTCTTCATGCGCACCGTCGCCCGCACGTCGTCGAGCTCGGCGAGCAGCGACCGCTGGGCGGCCGTCTTCTGCGCGGCCGTGGCCCGGCCGTCAGCCAGCGTTCGAAGCGCCGCTTTGATACATTTGTCCATGACGGCCATCTGGACCACGACGTTGGTCGGATGATAATCGCCGGCCATGACGGTGTCGTAGATGCCTTCGAGCGCGGCGCATATGCGCTTGGCGTACCCGGTGCAGTACAGGTTGGCGAAGTTGGCCGCCTCGTTGATCTCGACAACGAAATTTTCCACCGAGAACACGGGCCGCGTGCTGCACCGAAGCGCGGCCACGGCTAACCCTACGGCCCGGCACATGCTCTGCCGGCAGCACGCGTCCACCCGGGTGGTCAACAGCGAATGGGCCGCCGATCTGAGCGTACCGTACACGCGTTCAGCGTCCACGCGGGCCGGCCGCTGTTGCTGTGTGTCGTCGGTTGGCGGGTGGAGTGATGCCGACAGCCCGGCGAGCTGTTCATAGACGGCCTGGCTGACGGCGTGCTCGGACGTCTGGTACAGCACGAGGTGCGCGATGGCCTCCAGATGTTCGCTGAGTACCGCGTCCCACGTCTCGACCACGCAACCGCGTACGTACTCTGATCCCAGGCACCCGTCCAGCACGGCCACCAGCCGTTCGGCGTCCAACAAGTCCGGCAGCCGCCGAGCGTCCAGGAGATCAAACGACGTGGCCGCGACCGCGGTGGTCGTCCGGTCGGATAACAGTCGTTGTCGGATCGCGTTGTCGTCAGCTTCCGTGGTTGAACAGCTTGAACACGATCCACTGCTGTTGTCTTCGTCGTCGTCGTTGTCGTCGCTGTCGTCGTCGTCATCGCTACAACAACAACTCTCACCATTGCGATTCGCCATCAAACCGGTTCACGTGTCCGCCCGTTCCCGCCTGAGTGAGAAAATGAAAAATAAGTGTACCGAAATCAATATGCAGAGTAAAAAACAAAGATCCATGTATTATTATGATTAAAGATCGGATTATGGTGCAATCGCATTGCTTTTTATTGCGTGTTCCAAAACGGAAGTTATAAATCTGAATCAAATGAATTAGATTAATTCATACAAAGTTCTTATTTTGCACGGTTCATGGTTTTTTAATTAAATTACACTTTTCAATTTTATTTCATCAAAATGTACTCGTGTCATTATTATTAGTTATTATAGGTATTATATTATATTTATGTGTAGTTTGTGCTATTTTATCAATGTCATCTGACTTGAAACTTAATTTACCAAAGAGTTTATTGCTTTTATAATCAGGAAAAAATTACTTGGTTGTCAACAGCTGTTAGGAGATATTCAAAGTTATTAATATTCACATTATTTTTTTTTATACAAATATTAATATCATTATTATAAGTATTGAAAAAAAATATGTTAAGGAAATATATCCCGCTTATATCCACGATCCACCTACCGTTTGACTGACAATGGTACGTAGCTAGTATGTTTAGACTAGTGTGATAGATTAGCAGAATGTTTATCTAACTTGATTCTTGATATTTATAACCAATTTACTCGGAATAAATACTAAATTTACCTATACCTAATACTGACATAAATAGTGTAATCTTTATGATTTAAGATAGTATAAACTATGGTTGCCTAACGAATTGTAATAAGTAGACACAATATATTGTATACATTTATATATTTTCTGTAGAACGAAGAGTGCAGGTAAAATTAATAGTGACATAATATAATAGATAAGTGGTTAATTAAAAGATAAATACAATTCATTTATTTATTACATTTATATTCAAATTCTCCGATGTCTACTAATACATAATTAAGTATGTAAGAAATCAATATTCATATCTTGCAATTCACATAATAAAGGAATTCATTTTCAATTTACACGGGTATACATTCAGAAATATTCAATTAATAATTATTAATTATTATATTTTGTCTATTCTCATTGATTATAGAATAGTCACTATAGAAGTGTATATAGAATGTACACTACATCAAGTATAAACATAGAGTTTTATCTATTTTAGATTTTCTTAACTAAAACTTGAAAAGTCTGGGAGGCAAAGCCCCTCACGGCATTGTACGTTATATTTAAAATGTGAAGTAAAAATAACAATTAGAAATAACATTTATATATTTTAGCCCCGAAATCACATATAATAATTAATATTTTTGAAAACTAAGTATGGGCTTATAAATTTGACCTAACCATATTATGTTCATTGTTATTACTTTTATTTTATAAGTGATATTAATTTTATAATTTTGGTTAATTGATTGCGAATATTAAGATGTTATGACCATTGGCCAGTTTGGATTCTTTAAATATTTATAAAATATACTAGAATTGGAGTATAAAAATTAATACTAGTATTTCAGGAATATGAAATATAATAATAACTAATCAGTGTTGAATATTTATAAAACATGATTTAAAAAAACTATAAATAATTTCCCTATTATATATTTACAATAATTATAAAATCAAATATCTATACACTTTTATAGTATCTTATACCAAAATTAATGCAAAATAAGAGTACAACCTTTTAATTGTGTGAAAAACATATTTTAGAATTTAAATAATAATTATGAATACAATATTTACAAATTATTACCTATTTCAAACATCTACATTATATTAATATATTTTTCTGTTATATGTGTGGTAGTAATTAATAATAGCATTGATTATAGAGTAGACTATTCTATAATCAATGATAATAGACAATATATAATAATTAATAATTATTAATTGAATATTTCTGAATGTACTCGTATACCCGTGTAAATTGAACACGATATGAAATGCCTTTATTATGTGAATTGCAAGATATGAATATTGATTTCTTACATACTTAATTATGTATTAGTAAACACCAGAGAATTTAAATATAAATGTAATAAATAAATATTATTATTGTACTTGCAATAAATGCAATATCGTTTCTATCACTCATTTTTATACTTTAAATATATGTCAAAACGCACTTCAGTTTATTTATGCATACATTGATACATATATATACTATAAGACATAAATAGAAGACATAAACATACATAGTATTTCATACATATTTAATTGAATAATAACTTAAACCAGTTTAACTTATCAACTTTAAAATAAACCATAAATTTATTTTTTATAGAAGTTATATTATTCGGTTTAATCTAAGACTGTCAATATATTTACTTATTTAATATTGATTAAACAACGATACCTTAATTTCTAATATACATTTTATAGCAAGTACCTATATACAATGTAAGTATCGTAACTCGTTTAAATATTTTTATTTTAGTAATAGATTTTTAAATGAATCGAAAAAGCATAAGATATGTAACACAAGTAATAAACGACAAAATAGTTAATGTATACATAAGTATTACGAAAATTGTACAAAAATCAAAATGTAGTCTGATTTTATTAGTTTTTAAATTAATGTTACAATTATCTCAAAGTTATAATAAAATAATAAAAACACTTGACTTATTCTCCCACGAATGTCTTAATCCGCTTTTTATAAAATTAAAGTTTTGTGGTTTAAAATTTAAATCCCATCTATATTAATTTATAATCCTTAAAATTCGTACAATTCAGTTAAAATGTTAATAATCGGTTAATCAAAAATATTATTATAGTAATAATACAGTTTAATGTTTATTATAATGTAATTTTTAGGTGTACTATTTATCTGTCTTTATGTTTAAGCAAATAAAATAGGACAAGAGTCCAACGTTGGCAAGTCTGTGACCTTCAGATCATACAATAGTGTACGTCTATTAATGAAAATGTATTATTTACCTAATACAGTGTATTGTAAAAATTGTAAAAAAGGGTCTCATCTGTTTGTATGTATATATTTTATACGAGTTATGTTCCGAAAATGAGTTAACAATTGCCGTGAAACAAAAAACCGGGATCGAGGGAAAAAACAAAAATTACACGTGAGTAATCTCTTATAGTCTTATTATCAATAATTATCAATACTTTATGCCGCGAAGTAATCGCAAAATGAGTGTTTCATTAGTGGAGAACAACGAGCGAGCTGATGCTTGGGGTCCAATATAGTACTTATTTTAAACTCGTATAATATAATAATATTTAAATTTAATTTAAATATATAGTATCTACATTATTATATGTATACAATAGTTGTTGTTAAGTCCTTATCTCTGCCGTCACGGTGTCACAGAACTACTGGTGGCTGGAAACGGAGGCGCGTATTAGATTTTCGTATAAATAAAGACGTGACAAACTGGTTTTTTAATTTTATTATTTTTTTTTTTTGTAGTTTTTTGTATTTTATTTTATTTTGTTTAGTGACACGCGGGTTTAGAAGAAAAGCGTTACCCAAACTCGTTCGCCTTATCACGTTGGACGATCATCAGCTCAACCCCGAACCCTTTTGGGGTTAAAAAAAAACTTCGAGTATAATCCCGATAATAATATAATAATTATTATTATTATATATTACACGTGCACACCGGAGCGTTTTCTGAGATAACTTAATAATGTTATTTCGATTCATAACACAAGAATTACGACCATACATCAGGAATGGAATTTTATGAGTGTACCGTCTCGCGTGGTTAATTATTTTTCAATGTTAAAAGTTTAAAACACATTAAGCTAATATAAATTTATTTATATTATTATCTCTTGCTTCATATATTATAAATTATAATATTCATAATATTATACGTATTTTGTGTTTTAATCGACTAAGAATTGACCACCAGTTCAAAAAAGGTTTAGCTAGGTGTCTGAAAACTTTGAACAATGAATTATATTTTTTTATTTTTTTCCCATTTTTGATTTTAGGTAAGACAGTGATTCTTAAAAATGCACGTATTAGTTTAAAATTTAAGTTCAATCAGATGGTATTTTTTAGATGATCTCATCTATTTAGATGTATGTGTTTTGAAAATATTAATAGTTATTATGTCATACGTTTATCTATTGACTTCAGTATCGTATTATACGAACAATTTTGTCTGTATATATTATATTAATGTAGGTGAGTAGATAGTTGGTATCTTATAATTATAATTATTTAACTATAATAACATAATTTTACATATTTTTATATTATAATTTATATAGGTAAGAAAACAATTAACAAATCATTAAATTAATGTTGTAACTGTAGAAAATATTATAAATAATATTGATCAAATATTTTATATTATATTTATTATTTATCATCTTATTTTTAATAATTCCAATTTTATCACAAAAGAAGTCATTGTTATAATCGATCAATTAAAAATAAACATGTGGATGCACGTATAACATATATTTTATATATTTTATCATTCATATTTTAAGTTGTTTACTTCAATAATAATTGATCGATTTCAACAGCGAATATAAATTAAAAACTAATAAGTGTAGGTATAACCTTCTTAAACACACTAAATATTTCACTGATTGTTAGTGAATCAAAATAAATAACTCACATTAATGTAATTTAAAACGTAAAAAGTTATATTCAAATATTATAGACCACTTGTTTCATATTAGATTTGACTTTGGTTTTCTTTTTTATCTAATGCGCATTGAAATATAAATGAGTTATATTTTCTTTCATTTACACTTTATATAATTATAATGAGAATAACAATTACAATTACGATCATTTAATCTTAAATTTATATTATTATTATTTTTATTGTATTCATATTAATATACATTTTATAGTAAAATAAAAAAATTCTAATATTCGTCATAATTTAATTACATGTGATTGGTTTAAAAACCAATATGTATTAGGCATAATGATGTCCGGGTACATTGTTATCAATTATTAATCATATATTTTTTAGTAGATATATAAGTACTTAAGTCGTTCAATATAACTAGGTATGTAGGTGCATTTTATCTGCACTGAGACAAATTAAATTCATCACTGGGCGATGAAATAGCTTTTGTGACCTGCATATTGCTCGATTGATTATCTTCATATCGAAATTGGTTGGAATCATATGTAAACGAAAGTGCACAAATTCAAATTAATATAATATTATAATCACAATGCAAATATATAAAACGTCGGATGTTTTTATATTTTTGGGGATATTAACAGAAATAATAATAATATATAGTATAATATCGAATCTATTTTCTATTAAACTCGTAATAAACGATAAATTATTATTATTATTATTTACACTTGTAAATAATATATTAAATGATGTAGGGTACGTACCTGTAGTTGCAGTTGACTGATTTACAAATGTTTTATCATTATAATAATATTATAGTTGATAAATAATATACATCGGAAAAGCCAAAAAGTGCGCGACACAATTCAATTAATTATAAAAAGATATCCGTTTATCGATGCACAAGTATCGTATAGGTAGTGTTTTTATAATTTATTTCGCGAGAAACTCGTCTAGTTTATTCACGTTTGCGGCGGAAAATTATATTAGAATATTATTGTTAATTCGTATCTGTTAGTATTATCATTATTAATTATTTTCATTAAACAGAAGTAGGTACACCGTACAGAATATTTCGTCCGTCGACTACGCGACACACATTTACAGTGATTATTGTTTCAGATATAAAATGTGTTCGTACCTATAATATTATGGTATAATATGAGACGTAAACACGCATTGCGCGTACCCACATCATATACTTAATATTATAATAAATTGTTTATCGTCGGAAAACACCGTTGTGAACTGATACAGACGATATGCCTCGTCGTCGCTGAACGTCCTATTCGGTGGGGATCTAAGCGCGGGGTTAAGGTCCACTAGCCCGAACGCTAGATGGGCGTGTGGGTACGTGTGTGCGTAGTGATAAGGCTTACGATTAGAAAAAAAAATGTTATAAAGGTGAAAACATTGTGCTGACATAATATTATAACCTATGTGGTTATTTCTTATTAGAAAGGTATAGTCGTATAGGTATAGCATCGTCAGTCGCGTCTTGTCTCTAATTAACGCGGCACGGGCACGAGTACACAATAGGTATATAAAATTACGTAGATATACACAATATCACGTATACCACCTATTATACGTTACGGTGGATATTAATAATTATTTATAAGTTTATAACACATATTTTATACTATAACATAGGTACATATTATTTTATACGGTACTCTAATAATACATCAATACTATGATTTAATATATCAAATTAAACGATCGAGCCTTTATTGGATCAAAATAATATTATGATGTGACCTAACACGCATTGGTGTCGTTGGTTGGTTTTTTAAATATTTTTTTATTCCGGAGTAACATATTTATTATAACTCATAACTGTTTTATTCTAGCTTTAAATTAAGGTTAGCGATGAGAAAACGTTTGAGATGTGTTTATTACAGAGGTTAATATAAAGGGTTATTATTATATCTACCTAATATTATACCAGCTAAGTGTATATAACCACTTCAATGGTTAATGATCACTCTGTATATAATAAATATATTAATATATTATACATGTATACACATATTAATTAATATAAAAATAATAATAATAGTTATTACTATTCATCGCTTTTATTTTATCGTTATCGAATTTATCTTAAAAATGCTATTCAGTGTTTACACTTTAAATGGGTATACCTAGTTAGTATCAATACAATAACCGATAACCGAACAATTAGTCGAATGAATACAACAACATTTAATCCTAGTTCATAAATAGGTAGTATATAAAATAGAATAAAAGTTGAGTTACCGAGGTCGACATAACATATTATTATTATAATATATACGTAAGAACTATAAGGTTACTATTTTAGAGATCATCATCAATTAATTTTTCTTAGTGGTTATCATGTTTATAATCATTGATAAAAAAAAAATGTCCATGACAGAACAAATATTTACTTGTAATTTATATATCTGCAATAAATTATAAAGAAATATAATTATTTTTAATAATATTACAGAATTTTAATGAGTTAATAATCTCTTGTTTGAATACTATATTAATCTCACTAAAAATCGAAAACGTATATGTTTTTTTTAATATCGAAAATTCAATGTAGGTATACAAGATAAATATTAATTAATCTATTAACTAATCAATTAATGGCCTAGAAATCTGAAATCGTATTTTAACATAAACAAGTATAGATGATAAATATAATTTCTACCTAACTAACGACAAGAAACGAATGTTTAATTTGCCAATTGCCGTTTTAAATTGGTCAAATGGTTCAGTATCAAAACTATTGATTAAATCTTAAAATCTTTAAATAATAATAAATAATAATGATACAGATCAGTAAAATTAAATATTTTTTTTAAAAATATGTATAAATTAAATTTATTTCGGATACAATACACGTGTTTATGAAATGATGGAAATTGGAAATAATCTGCAATTTTGAATAGTTTTTATTGTTAAATTTGTTTTAATTTTTAAACATTTTTTAGGTTCAAATTGTATTTATCTCTTTATTATATATGTTGTAATATTGTTGGTAATATGTAATATTAATATTAATAAAATAATAACTATCAATTACTGGATAGTAAATACATGCATTTTACAAAATATTGGAAATATTATGAAAATGTCTTACTCGTAATTAATTATATAATATAATAATATTTAGATGTAATTGTACCCATTGTTAGTTGTGATTTAAACTATTAAGTTGTTAATAATTACATTTGATCATATTATACTTCATAAATTATAAGGATACAAATTATAATAAAATACAATTTGGTGTATGTATTCTAGCTTATTTTAGTAAACTGGTTTAGTTAACGCATGAAAATATTTTATTATAAATTATAATTATGAATTGATAAAAGATAAGAAAGTCCATCAATTATAAATTATATTTGAAAAATAAAATAAATCATGGTTACAATATTATGTTACATTTTCTTTAAATTTTTTTTTACTTATAAGTTAAAAAGTATTTTTTAAAGTTAAAATGATAATTTTATGATTTTAAGTCACACCTGACATACTATTATACTTTTATTAATAGCTCCCAGCAAAAATTAACTTCAAGAGTATGATATGTAGATAATAAAAAAGTGTGCGTGGGCATAGTTTAATCAAAAATAGAGCAAGTATTTATAATATAATAATAATAATAATATTGATACATTGTTCGGTGTTTTATTTAAAGTTTAAACTATACCGTTTTAGAGTTCTTGATATATTTGTAATGACAAATCATTTATGATGCATACTTTATGCTTCATCTCGTGTTAGGTTTTAACATTAAGTTTTCACGCGAACATTAATATTATATTAATGTATAAATAAATAATGTAATATAAATTATTATTATTACTATTATAGTAGTTTTATATTTTAGAAGAATATATCATATAATGTTATACTTTATTTTAAAATATTAATTTTAAATCAATTTGGTTTATACCCACAAATAACTTTGAACAATTTTAATAAAATAATCAAACCTATTGTAATGGTCTGCAGTGATAAATAAACGAATGATATAACATAAAACTTTGGCTTGGCCTTTGAAGAAAAAATAACATAATGGTAGATAGGTAACTATAATAGTAGTGTTAGTGTAGCACCTATATAAAATTAACAATTTATTATGATGTGATAATTTTGTACCGATCGTAAAAATATAATATTATAAACATTTTAATGTTTTGGTATTTGTATACCATTAGAATATTATATAGTAGATATATATTTATAAGTAGGTAGTTAGCAAAAAATAACTACTTATCTTACAACGGCATCAATAAATCTTCGTGTTAACGATTTCTCTACAGCAGTATTTCGTATAGTGTTTTTTTAAAAGAGAAGAGTAAATCGAATTTTGACGGAATACCTGTATGTAAATATTATATATATAAATATAATAATTACTTGTTAAATGTAGATTACACGGATGTAACTATGATAAATTAGTCCAAAGCCAATTTTGTTCTAATACCTGACTATGTATTATAATAGCAGGTATATGGTACGTGTGGTCTATATTTAATATATTTGTACACTTTTGAACACAGTGTTATATATATTACTATGTATAATACCGATGCGTATTATAATATTATGTATGTATGTATGTATGTATGTATGTATGTATGAATGGTACCACCAAATAAATTCGATAGATCAGATACGCCGATACGAATATTGTGTATGCAAGGTGGCTGTAAAACAGCTTTTCTGATGCTATTAAAATGTAAATCGATTTCGATGATCGTGTGTCTGAAAATAATATCGTTCACAGATATGATCGAGGGAAAAATTAAGATTGTTTCAAAACTATAAGCATAATAAAAGTATACGATCGCGTTTCAATTTCGGAGATTTTCGATCGTTCACCAATCAGACTGATTATTGGGCCTCTATTGTAGCTATACTAGTGTATACTAATTTATAAACGAGAATAACAGAATACATAATATTAGATAAAACTATGATACTATTATTACAACAACTATTTTTTATTTATTCCACACGGCCGTGGATAAATTTGTTTTTCAAGGTGGTTCTCGGCGTTCCCGTTAATAACACTATAATTCTATATACATTATATACGTTACACGGCGAACATAATATTTTAGGTAAAATGACTCGTTGACTATTTATTCGGTTAGTGTTATTAATAAAAGTACTATTATAGTGGCACTTTCGTCGGCTAGACAATTTAACACGAATCAAATATTCTGTTGTACAACGTTATTATAAGATATGTACATTTCAAATTTCGATAATATCGTATAAAACCGTTGGTTTTTAACGTGATATTGTAATAAATGCGCGTAAACAGGTTTTCCGGAATAGTGCATTATAATGCTGTGTCGACGAGGACAGGTCTGATTTAGTTTCCGTGTAAAAATAATATTATATTACTTATGCTCTTTCAACGTATACTGTACATAGAGGGTACCTAGGTATATTGGCTAGATTAATAATTAATATTATTTTACGAAGAGCACTCGCGACGGACGTCGTACCTACAATGTAATAGATTATACACGTAGGTACGACTACGATTAAAGGTATATCTTTATGATTATTAGAGATTAGACATAAAAACCTCTTCAATGTATAACAATTAAAATGAGGTACAGTGTTTTCAGAGAAATTGTTCGTTGGGTGGAGAGGGAAGGCCGATAGCAACAGGTGTGTAATTTTTAATAATAATATATCCGATATAGTTTCGAACTCGATAAGAGTACTAAAAACCCACGCGTGCGTTGAATGGGAGAGGACTTGGCTGCGGATCTCGTCTGCCGCGCCGGTATGAATGGATATAGTGTCCGAGTCGCTCCCTCCTACCGGCTCAGCGATTTACACGACGAGTGTGCTCTTTCTCACTCTGTCTCTCACTACTATATTTATTATTATATTATTGTGTGGTTAGGTAAATGTGCGTAGGTAGGTGTGCCATTGATCACTTTGGTAGACAACCGAAAACGACTTCCCCCCGCACGAATTTGGTGGTGGTGAACATCGGTTGCCGCACCGAGGACGGTTGCTGCAAAACAAAACGAAAATAATTCCACACACGAGACTAAGTATGATACATTATAATATTATATTTTGGGTATGACGACGATTGATTTACACGCATCATTATACGTCGTTTCGCTTAAAACAAAAACAAAATACCGTACCATTACGTGGGTTGTAACATGTCTCTTGTCTATAGGTATACCGAATCACTCACTGCAGGCCTAAGCAATTAACGTGGAACTAGCTTGCTCGCTATAAGTCTGTTTTAATTTTAAAAGTTTAAAACGAACTATTCAATATTATAATAGTCCGATTATAAATTAATATGATCTTCGAGCCCGAACTCACGATCTCTTTATGATAAAATACGCGTGTACCTATAGTTGTAAACGATGAAATGACGTCGAAATCAATTTCAAAATAATTACCGTTTATTTTCGTTGATGACTTACATGATTTAGAATGACGGTAGTGATTTGATTTAATTTTTTTGTCGATACTCTTTTGGAAAGATTTTAACGATTCGCGTAGTCTTATGTATATCGATAGTTAGATGAAAATCGAGTCTGTATTTCGGCGCTTTTTGGTAAAAAACAATTTCAATAAAACCTAAACGTAATAATATGTTGTATTAATCGTTGTACAATAACTTAATTATATTGGGTATTGGGTAAGATACATAGACTGCGTCGTTTATAATGTTTATGGTATAAAAAATAATGGATACCCGTTTACCGCACTAATTTAATATGGCGTTTAAAATTATTTTGGAGTATTATAAATTTATAATATACCTACTATTATACATATGAAGAAAAAAAGTCAAAATATTAAAAACGACGAGCCATGAAGGTTATAGAATGGTCAGACAATGGTTATTTTAATAATATCATTGTAAACTATACGATAATAATAATAGTAATAATATGTTCACAACCCTCAGTATATTATAGCAGTTGTAACACCTATAGTGTTATTAGTTATTAGTTTATTTCTGTACTTTTTATGAATTTAACAACACTTCTACAATAACAACAAGACCAGTATTTGTGATATATGTAGACTTACGATCTAAGAAAAATTAATCATTGTTATAATATGTTAAAAATCAACGAAAATTATTTAATGACGATTGATGGGAAATGGGAATATGCTCTTATGCAATATACCTATTGGTATTATTTCGTACATGATATAGGAGACTGGAGAAAACATCAAAATAATCATTGCAATCATATAAGTAGTTCGTTTTTTGGCATAATTTGTATAAAATCAATTACTAATAATGAAGACCGGTAATTAAAAATTATTGTGCGTGTGTACCTGTAGGTTGTTGTGACGTACCTACTCGAGTTTGTGTTGCCCTAGGTACACATTTATTTCTACTGATCTGTAGTTTTGAACGATTTTCGAACGCATTAATATAGATTACACATCCTTAGCTTATAAGTATATATAATATTATAATATATATTTATGTATATTATATATTATAAAGAAAAATTAGCATTGTAAAATAATAATATATAATTTATTATTTAATTATATGCATTCGAATGTGCCGTCAGTCATTCCTCCTTCTAGTTTATAATACTCCTCCTCAGGCATGTCTATTATAATAGTCTACTATATATGGTTTATTATAATAATAAAATAGGCACAGTTAAACTAGAATAATATAAGTACCTAATGTAGCTGAATTTTTCTTACAATAATTTTATTTTATTTTTTTTAACATATATGATGACGATTGAACTATTTAGAGCGCAATCATATCATAGGTATAAAATAATATAGCGATATACCTTAGTATGGGCGAACGAGTAAAATTGTAATAAACATATAGTAATAAATTAATAAACCGTTTTCTAATAATGTGAGTGCTTTGAAAATATATAACTGCTCTTAATTTAGACTATATTTAATCAAAAAAAGCTAACATTTATAAAAGACGTTTTGTATAAAATTTAACTAGGTGTATATTATATATCAACGAATACATTTCCATGAAAATTTTAAATTTAAGTGTCAACATCTCTTGGGCATACTCGTACTAATAGAATAATAAATACATAAAGACATTGTTAGTGACGGAAGTGGTATACAGGCATCTATATATTATAATTATAGTATGTTAAAAGGATAATTTAAATTATTATTATATAATAAGGGTAGTATTAAAATAATTATATAAAAAGACGACGGTTTCATAATATACCAAAAATCTAATCTAAATATATATATATATATAACGGTGGAGGACGAACACGTATAAAATCCAAATAATAATAATAATAAACGAGAGTAAAATCGGAGCGAAAGAGAACGATGATCGGGTGGCGGTGGAGTAGGCGACGGCGGTCCGGCTGATACGAGAGCTGCGTGCTACACACGTACCTACTACAACTACACTCAACAGTCATCAGACAGCATCCCGTAGCGCGCGAGATAGAAAACGTGCGTAGTGTGCGTTCGGTGGTCTCGGTGTTCACGTGCGTCTCGTCGTCGTCGTCTTCATCATTTCCGTTTCTCCATTCCTCTCTCTTTCTCTCTCTCTCTCTCTTTTTGATATATTTAAAAACTCTATCTCTCTGTATATATATTTAATATCTCCATATATATATATATATATATATTTAATATATCTTTATCTCTCTCTCTGCTCCTTCTTTCCAGTCTCCGATCTGTACAAAACGCGCCACATTACATACTTGCACACACACATTTGGCCGCCACATGCCACGGCGGTGGTGACCCTTTGAAATCACACATACGCATACGCACTAGCACACAAACCCGCGTGCAATACACTGCAACTGCCGGCGATCTGCGGGACGTCTTACGTTTAACCGATTTCACCCCGTTTGTGTTTTCGAAAAATAATGTGGTTTTTGTGACGACTTTCTTGTACACACACGTTAGCACATCCGATTTTCCGGAAATGAAGCTGATGTCGATTTCGCCGCTTTCGCTGCTGCTGGCCGCGGTCGTAGCTACCACCGTGGTCACTGCTGTGCCTGACGTAACCATCCCCGTTGAACCGATCTACAATACTGGTGGCAATCAATGTTACGACGAATACAACAAACCTCAGGTAGGTACACTGATTTTTTTCTCAAATACCCGTCAGATATCGTATTATTATTACTACGATTACGTGATGTAATCACAATGTATAACGTTGAATCACGCTACCCTATGTAGGTATATATATAGCAACCCTCACGCAGACGAGTCTATTTGAAAAGAAAAAAAACACTTCGTAATTTAAACACTCGTATAGATTTGAGTTTTTTTTTATAAATAACATACCCAGTCGACTGATGTAAAAGAATATTGTCGTAACGTTCATCGTGTGTCGTCGTTATCGTCATCCGAGACCAACCCTTTTTCTTCTATACATTGATGGTTATCAATAATATATCAAGTTATACATGATTTATATATTATATACAATTACGGTTTAACATATAACGAAAAACTATAAACGATAGCGACGGTGCCAAAAACAATGAACCGTAAACGACATTTTTTTAAATATTTTATCTAAACATTACTGGTTTTATTTTTATTATAACTAAGAATCGAATCACGTTATTTACTTAAAATTTAAATGACTATGATGAGAATATTTTAATTGTGTGCTAAACGCGTAAATAATAAATTTATATAACTGTTTACTTGGACTATTCATGATTTTATTATTATCAATTATCTTCTAAATATTATTTTACCTAGTTGAAAAATATATAATCGCGGTTTTGCACATATACTCACTGCAAACTATAACATCATCATTCATCATCTCTATTATGCGGTAATATCAATGTTTGCATATAGAGTAACCCTGTTGGTTTTCAAAATCTTTTGTTGCTTGACCTTTTTCTTTCGATCACGAATTCCATAGAAAACAAACCTCGGGCCCGAGGCGAAGGAATGTATTGTCTACAGTCTAAGGAATAGTTAGAGAATTGAAAAAAATTTTTTTCCATTTGGGTCCATTGGTGATATGGTTAAAATGAACATTGGTTTTCAGCGAGTATAATAATGGCTCAAGGGCGTCGGGTTGTATTATATATTTTATAAAGGAGAATAATTCAAAATTTCTGTAATATTTGAACTTCACAATACTCACATATTATGATTTTTTCAACAACTTAGTATATCAAATAATCTATTTACTCATTATTGTCTTATTTAAAACGTACTTTTACATGGAATAACTTATTAAAAAAAATATACCTTTAAATATTGAGATTTGTATTGGTATAAATTGTAAATTATAATTGTAATTAGTCATATATATTAAGTGGTATTACCTTATCAATTATGATCGTGGTTAGCTTAGAATACCAATTGATAGATTTCTAAGAAACGAGTAATACATTGGCCGTATTAATATAGTAAAATACATTTCGCGAGAGTTGCATTAAATATATTTTTTAGTTTGTAGGTGATTTAATTATGTAATAGTCTTTCTTATCTATATTACCTATGCTCTATAAATGCTGTGTATATTGATAAAATAGGTAATTTTATTAGTAACTATATTTCATTCAATTATTCAATGAAAATATTAAAATCTAGTCTAACATTTGATGTATTAGGTGCATAAGAAATGAATTAAAAAAATATATTTATTAAAGTGTATAGTAGGTACATGCACAATTATTTTGTGATCATCACGTACACTTATGAGATTTTATCAATAGTATAATGTCTATATAATATATTATACTACTCACTTCCCACATACATCGCTACTTTGGTTACGTCTTTACGTGATCAAAACACCTAGATTCACTATTTTCAATTCTCAGTTTAAAATGTATTAACGTTTGATGTAATATCTTAACTGTTGCCTACATTAGTACAAAAACCTAAAACCCGCCAGTTGTTAATTATTATCTATTTAATAATCTTTAAATTTACATAAGTAAAATGGACTTTTAAAAATATAGAAAAAATTTAAAATAAAAACAAGATTGTTGACTAAATTATAGTTCATTTATAATAATATTAATACCTACTGACTCATAAATTTGTCAAAATTCGTTTATTTTATCCGTATTATTACGTTCGTTGATTTTATAATTAAAAAAAAATTATAATATACACTTATACAGTAAATACGAGTAATATATAAAAGCGTAATTATAATATATAGGAGATCGTTTTTATTTCATTAGTAAAATCGTAAAAGATAGAACTAATTTATGAATCTTACCATGATCAATTAATGTTTTCATCATTCTTACGTTTAATTGGGATGTAAAATAATTGAGAGGTATATATTATTCTACAATATTATTAAGTTTTGTGCCACTCTGTAGTATACGTATACACCGTGTACGGCGTCTGCATGGCGTAGTTTCGTGACATCTGTTTCGGGTCGAAGATAGTTTCTAGTCTAATTTTATAAACAGTAGCCGCCATGTTCACGGGACCCTTTTCCTGAGCACAATATTTTACTACAAAAATATACGTATACACAGAACGTGTTCATTGTATACAGTTTTACTGTAACAGCAAACTGATCGTATTGGTATGGTATATAATACGACGGTAAACGGAAAACTATAATCTTAAACGGTGTAGTATTATATAAAAATAATTATGGAACGCGATAGGTGGACCGTAAAAAGACGACGGTGGACAGTGCGGCATTGCAGCAACTGTTTATGCTGAGACCTGACAGCCCGTGAAGAAATTTACAGCACGGACGTCATTATTTATCCGTATTTCTGGGGTAGGTATCTTGATTCTAGCGCATGTACAAAAAGCGGCTGAGAATTTGTCAAAATTGATCAGCTCTTTTGACAGAAACGATAATGATGATAATAATAATCATCTTCTCGTTTAAAATAATTGGAGGATCAGCAAACCATTGGGTCGATTATTTTATATTCGCACCCAGTAAGGTCACGGGTTTCTGGTTGTTTTGTAAAAAAATAAAATAATCGAATCAAACTGAACTGAATGAAATTAATTTAAATTACGTTTTTACGCGTCTTATACGTGAGAGGAGTATTAATATTTTACAGTATACTATGCATATTATATTATACAACATATGTATATGACGATTACTAACACGTGCGCGTGTTTCATTACAATAATAATAATAATATAAGATAGTCCTGTCGCAGAGCGATGTTTTTGTGTTGACGAAATTTGGAATGTATCAGAAAAAATATAACGTCACAATATAATGTCCAGCTTCCTCCCCCCTTTATATCCAATACGTTATGTTCACTTTGACCATATATATTATATATTCTAACTATATATACTCATATTCGACTATATGCCAGTTATTTTTATTTTACATTCGTATAAGCATTATTATAGATACTACGATATCTACAGTACCTAAACACTTTACGTTTTGGTTATCGTTGCTACATTTTTTTATTCAAGTATACATTAATCCATTTCTGGAAATTTAATCGTCTCGTCATATTGTTATCATAATATTCTGAAACGATTGGACCCTTTGATCATACACCGCACCGGTGTGTTTTTCGTGACATCGTGTGCGGTCATGTTATATATACAAATCATTAGATATAGTTTTCTTTATAGATTATAAATAATAAACATGTGGTAAATTGGGAAATATAGCTTTACGTATCGAAATAAAACACATACACACATATATATGTATTATTTAAAAGTATACAAGTATAAAGCTGTCGTATTGACTATTAAGTATAAATTGCGTTAGTTGTATCATTATTTTTATGTACGTTATAAATTAAGATATAAAAAAATCAGTCTATGGTTTTCAAGTTAAAGTTAAATCTGTAAACTTAAATTATTATTTTTATATCAATCAACTGATGAGCTCAAAAAGATAATAAATTAGTAATTAATTTTAAAAATATATTGTTTTTAAATTAATAATGTACAATTTTTTTTAAATAAAATACACTTTACTAATACTAAAATTAAAATTATAAAAGTCACCGGCCTAGCGAAATTCTCCCTCTCAATGACTACTTATTGGTTATTTTAATAAGTTTATCGAATTATATTTCATTATTATACAATTAATTATATGTTATTGTAAATGTAAGAAAGTATAATAAAGAATATAGTTAGTCATTTTCAACACACAATAAAATATAATATGATATAAAATTAACTTATAACCTTATAACTAAAAAATAAATAGAGTCATATATAATATAATACAAAGTAATATGTTTAGAATAGTACACTTTTTAACCATCATTGATAATTTAAATTACAATTATTTTTTTTCTGCGATTAACCAACCACAACACATTTATTTAAGGCGCATCGGATGAATTATATTTGATTATTAATTATTATTATTATTATAATATTATTTCACGCATCAGAAAGCTGTATACTGATTTTCATTTTCCCGAAAATTACTAAGTTGTACAGTGTATACAGAAATATGATTTTCACAATAATTTAAGCTTTTTTTTTAATTTAATGAGTCACATTTATGATTTATCCATTGTAATTTGTAAGTATACATGATTAATAATGTCCATCTGTTTTTCATCATATAGTTAAGAAATAATATTAAAACTGACTGGATTTTTATCTTTGAATTTAAAAAAAATTCAATAACAGTATATAACCGCTAAAAATATAACTATATGAAACCTAATTGAAAATGTTTTCCACAAAATCTTTACACGATTTCGTATAATAATAAACTTTAATAGATTTAAAAAAAAAAACTGGTATATTTTAGTAACTGATATAAACATGACTAAAATAGATTTTTAGTGAAAAAATATTATTTCATATTATGTCATACAAAATTATTTTGTATTAGTTAAACAAATTATAATGTTTACACATATATTGTTTATTTAATATAAATAACATCATATAATAGCTATTTATAATTTCTCAAATTACCATAATACCTAAGTAAACTTCAGTATGCATGCTGCATTGCTGTGTGTATTGTTGTAACGGTCCAGTAAATCTGATGACGATACAAATTCACGATTTTGGCTAGCCGTCATTCATTTTTAAGACTAAACTCGGTGACATTAACTCAGCATAAAATAACAATAACAAATTTTATTTTTCTTTGTTCCATTTTTGATTGTGAAATATATTTTTGTATTAAACAAGGTAAGTCCGTTTGCACGTTATCTTTGTAAATAACGATTGGACATACCTAGTTTTTAGACAGTATTAACCGTGATGATATGGCCCATTGAAAACAATCAAAAACTGATTTTCGAAAAAAGTGGACTTGCCCTGTTGTTGTAGTGAGGCCTTCATTTGGTTGGCATGTTCACGCTTTAATTTTCGGTTCTTCGAGACATACTTGTACTAAATTTAAGGTCAACTGAAATAATCACAGAGACAGTCACGAACATTTTATTTATAAAAGCAAATATTGAAGTTACTCACCCACCCACGCATACAATTTAAACTTACCTATGTATAATATATTTTTAAGACAAAATAAATACTAATATTATTTTTCAATATCAATTAACATTAATGTAATTCATAACTTCCAATAACAAATGCTCTACGCATACAATATAATATTATCTTCCTTGCAGTTTTCCTATTACAATCAATACTATAGAATGTATTTTGTTATCTATATGTGCTTAATCCTGTCTCCTCCTAGAGTAAATCAATAAAATATACTTCAGATTAATGTTAATTTATCACACTAAATTAAAATGTACATATTACTTATTCAATATAATGATGGTTATTCCTGCGCCACTAAGTTCTTTACTCCGATCATTTTAACTTTAGATACTTATTCTAGGGCCCAGATTTATATGCAATAAAATCTATAAAATATGTAGATTCATATCATAAATATGCAAAAAATTTGCAAAATAATTTTTTTTACAAATTAACAAACTACGGTTTTGAGTAAAAATATTAAGCAATCTAAATTTATTATGTATAAAAATATTTATTAAAAAACAAATGTAAAATAACATTTTTAAATTACATTATGTATAAATGTTATATACTATTTATATTAAATTATTATTATTGAACTAGTACCAGCATGAAGTTATAAAAATCGATTTCAAGTTTTCGAATTGAAAACTTTTACGATTATCTTGTTGTAATCTTTTGTATTTGGAAAAACTTCTTTCTACACCACAAGATACAATTGGTGAATTATTTACTTTAGACATTATACAAGGCGCAAATTAGATTTTTTAAACAATATATACCGTACACTGTACACTGCACACGATAAAGGGACATACCAAACCAAAACTAAATTCTATGTTCCAATAATGTGGTTAATAATAAGTTATAACTAGTTAATGACGAAATCGTTCAAAATTTTATCTTTATGTTATATTGAAATTATAAAAAATATATTTTTCTCGAAATATGAAATTAAAAATGTATAAGTAATGTCATTTAAAAAACATATGTTTTTTTTTGCAAATAAAATGTATGTTTTACTTCTAATAATAATATAATACGTAGTATAAAATATAACATTTCTAAAAACTTTAGGTAATACTTTTTGAGAAAACTAGCATTCACCTTTTATTTAATTATTTTTTTTTTTTGTTTATTGAAAGAGATCAATGGCCAATGAGAGAGTAACGAGAGAGAGAGAGAGAAAAAGATTCTGGATTTATCGGTGGAAACTCAATCGTTTTTCTTTACTTGGATACGGTGGTGGTGGAGTCTTTGGGACGAGGGTCTAGTATATGACAACAATATTCTTGTTACGACGTTATGTTATTGTCTTGTACGCATTGTAAGCGCAGATAATATAATAACGACATGCTCTATAAAGGAGTGTACTTATACATAGTATATAATATATAAATGCATAGTAAACCAAAATGACACATGTTCAATTCCGGTAGCCACGCGTATCTATATAATAATAATATAATACATAAATCCAGACCTGAATCCCGCAATTATTCACAGGTACACCGATAATAAAAACGTCTGACGTCGTGCGCCTTCTATATATTATTATAATGTATCCCCATCGGAAAGGTAGGGGAGTTACAACGTCTCACTGCAACGCTTTGCGGCATTCCGTTGGATTTTTCTCTCTTATCCGCCATTTACGTATTACGTTCTTCCCCGCGGTTTTCAACACAATGCTATATTATAGAAATCTACAATAATAGGCACATGTACTCCCAAGTGCGACCGCGCGCGGAAGGTCAATTCGTAACGAGCAAAAATATAATATGCGACTGCAATCCAGAGGACCGAGGCACAATAATAATAATAAACAATATTAATATTATAATGTCGACTAATGGACTGTATACGCACGTTGCAGAGATATGATATTTTAAAGAATTAGTTTCGACCGTGCAGATTGCAGATATGTGTCCCTTGAACACATACGTAACACAGTCGCGACTGCTGCAGGAAATAATATATACTATGTTTACTGCGATTCGTGATTAAAATAATTATAAACATTCTACGAGAACCTCGACTAAGTGCTTGATCACCACACAATTATAACAAAACTATGTACGTAGGAGCGATTAATATAATATGTAAATCGTGTCATTCAAAACGTCTGCAGCTTTATATCAACTGTTTATTCCCGGGAGGAGATACCTATATATATTTATTATTACGTTTACCTATGTTAAACATTTGTAATTTATTTAGAGATTAATAAGAAAAAAGTGTATAAACATATATACACATATTTATATATATTATGCACAGTAAATTTAACGTTTATTAATGTACAATATTATGTACCTACATAATATAACGGTTATTATTTATTTATTTATGTGTAAATTAACCACTTTAAAAAAATATCTCTTTTCCCCGTCAACTAAGCTTAGAAAAATACATTTTAATCGTTAAGTAGTAAACAAAAGCGAATGGCGTATTACATAATTAATACTATATAGTCTTATTATTCTTAGGGTTTTTGGCGTTTATTAAAATCATCTCGCCACTTATTCAAAACTCCTATTTTCCTTATCACTGTTCGTGTCTTTCAGTTTGGTTCTCCATTCAGTGACTCAACGTCTGTTTAATATTACTATCCCATCTTTATTATACTATTTTATTATTATATTGTATACTTAATTACTAATTACTATTAATAATAACTAATATTTTATTGCATGGAAATAGCTTATGTATGCGAAAGTGTTTTATCTCATAGTTTACACGATGGTATTTTTCATTGTAGAGATGTATACCGGGTTTCGAAAACGCTGCGTTTGGATTAGAAGTAGAAGCAACTAACACGTGTGGCCAATCCGGTCCTACTGAATTTTGTGTGCAGTCGGGCAGTCAAGTGACCAAGAAGACATGTGACGTGTGCACAGAATCATCACACTCGCCTTACTACATGACAGATTTCAGCAGCTACGCAAATCGAACGTGGTGGCAGTCGGAAACCATGTACGAAAACGTTCAATACCCAAACCAAGTCAATCTGACCTTGCACTTTGGTATGTGACATTTAATATTTTTCAATATTTAATGCTAGTTTAAGTAGGCCATGTTTGATTGACTAATATTCCTATCTTAGAAATATATTCTCAGAGATTATAAAACATGGTTGTAGATAATCGATTGGTTTAGGATAGTAAATGAGGAACTTAGGGTAGATCATGTGTTTAAGAATAATGTATTGAAAAGCTTTATGGTTCATTGGGCCAACAAGAGGAATTAATGTGAAAGTAGTGAACTTATAACAATTGAAAACAATTTAATATGGTTCACAATATATAAATAATTGTTTATACATAATATATTAACTAATAAGTTAAAATATTCAATAGCGACAATTTTTTTTTAAATTTTAATTTTGAAAATTTACGATAGGTACCATGTAATAAATAAAATATATTTAAATAAAATATACTTTAAATAATACGTCTTAGTCAACATCATATTTTTTGTTGTTAATTTTTTTTAATATAATCAAACAAAATAATAATAATATTAATAATATTAATAATACTAATTAAATATTGTTATTTATTAAAAGTCAAAATTAAAATTATTATATAATCTTTTTCTTATCTGAATGTTTATTCATTGACAGTCAGTAAATTGACAAGAAAATTTTGAAATTTTTGTCGGAAATAAATATCAAATGATTTATTATTATCGGAACTAATGTTTGCTAAAATAATAAAGCTCATAGGTTATTCACAATTTGCCAGATCGTGTAAAAAAATATTAATTAATATTAAAGTTTAGCATTTTATATGTAATTTTAAGTTTTGTTGTTTTTATAAAATATATAATAATAATTCAGAGTATACTTTTCTATAATCAAATATAAAGAGAATAACATTGATTTTTTTCAATATCGTTGTTTTTTACGTAAATGTAATGTCTATAAAAAGTAAATAAAATAGATATAGATATACTGCAAAAATACTTAATGGATTTTTAATTAAAATGTTGAAAAAAATGATTAATAATAAATCGTTTTAAAATTGATTATATGTACGTAATAATAATTGTTAGTTTAATCTAATATTTATTAAAAACAGCAAAAAGTGCATAGAGAATGCTAAACGTAAATTTGAAATGTATAAAAACGTATTATAAATCGTATAAATAATATATTTCCCAAAACTAATTGTTTGAACAATAATTTAATCTAAAGTTTTTTCCAATAAATAATCAATACTTTCTATCGATTTGATATAACTTTGTTTAAAAAAGTAACTTTTATGATTTATATAAGACATATTTTTCTTGACATTGATTTAAATGTTTAAAGAGTTTTAAAGCTATTAACCGAATATAGACTCCCCACCGAGAGATGCATTAACTTTATGCTTCGAAAATAATTTTTGTCAATTTGTTTAAACTTGTCAATTTATTTTCAGTTTTACATTTTTATAGAATAGACGTTATTACCCACTCGATCTTTGAAAATAGACTTCAACTAGTATAATAATATAAACTATACAGAACCTTCAAAACATTTGTCTTTAATTTATCTTTTTTTTTTTTGCTATCACGTGTAATATAATAATCCGCTATAATTCATTGACATTTTTGTAACAATTGCATACTATGCTGTTACAGAATGACATGTTTTTAATTAATTCTATTAACTATTTCATACATAACCTGACAGTCTGACATCTATGTACATTTTATTCTGTATATAAACGTAATTTACGTACGTGGCTACTGTTTTGGATAAGCTAACAGGGGCGGAATTTTATCATACTATATTTAATGTGCAATTAAGTCCATTTTATACTTTGTAAAACGTATTCCGATGATAAGTGTTGAGTTTTATGTTTTTAATGGTGCCTCAAAAATTATAATTAGTTTTTATCTTATACCTATTAAGTAAATACTTACACTTCACAGTTTAGTTATTAAGTAATCTTATATTTTCTGTTTATAATATTAACAGTAATATAATGATAGGTATATTTGAAAGGAGAAGGCAGGAATTTGTAGGTTTTATAATTTTATTATTAAGTAGTTGTAAATAAAATTTAAAGACAAGTTAGAAAAATATTTTTTTTAATCTTTTTATTAGAAATCATTTTAGTCTTAAAATCTAATACAATAAAATGAAGTTGTAAAAGAATAAAATTATACGATGTGAAAAAGGTGTAAGCAGGTTTATTTTTAAATATTTTACTTAATTATTAGCACAATGCTACAAATACTACAACTACAATATAAACCATTGCTTTTGAAAACTGCTATTGCCGTATCATAGGTTTATCATAAAAAATAATATTTTCATTTCAAAATTAATCATATTTTAAACATTTATTTTTGATGTGAAATGTTTTTAAAAATATTCTGTATATATCATAATATACTTAATATTGTGTATTTATTTGTATAGTACGATTTGAATCTTGAAAACAATTAAGTCCGGGATGCAACAAAATTGTAGGTTATGATTATTATTTCGTGTTTATAGACGTCTTTTTAATTTCATGATGCTATACTTATTTAAGGATAAATCGCCGTGACGTGTAAGATCGAAATACTCGACTGCACGTTTATTTAATTATTTTGACGGTCAGCGCACACGTAATATATTTATCATAATATTATATTATTAGGTACGTTAAATAAATAACAGCTCCTATCGATTTCTACGATGAACAATAATTACATGCTGTAGTTGACTTAATATTGATTGTTATTGATCTGTCAGTCGGTTAAATTTTTCAAATTCGTTCGTGTTTGTACTTCAGACCGTTACTGTAAGGCATAAGTATGTTTTCAAATCGTTTAAACTACGTAGGTAATTAGTTCTGTCTTCTGAAATCCTCCCAAAAAAATATATCTACACCTCTTGATTTATTAACAAATAATCTTAGTGTGTATAATTAGCAATTTGTGTATAATTTACTATAAAAAACTTAATACTGTTATCTCCGTATTTTTTTTAATACATGATTATATAATAAACACATAACATCCCAAATATAAAATAGGTACCTAATTGAATCATAAAATCAATATTGTTACAATCTTTTAAATTATTTTATTACTTTTAAAAAAAAATTTAATTAAATAATATACTCGTAATAGATATTAGCAATGCATTAATTGTACATCCTGTATTACTGAACTTGTGTTAAAAAAAAATAATACTAACATCCTATCCTATCACAAAACTACGTGGGCTGATAGTTCCGCTGATTATTTCATCGTTTTTATAATATATATTATAAATATCAGGGTTTTACATCCTTCAGTAATATAGACCTTCTAAGTTCAAATAGATTCGTGGACTGACGAAAATTAATGTAAACCCAATAAATGTTAATTGAGAAACTTGTGTATGAAGCTATCAAATTAATAATAAACACATTATACTATGATTAGTTTATTTTGTGTTGTTCGTTCTATTCATAATATATAATCTGGTGTCTTTTGAATAAAAATAGTTTTAATGACATTTTTATCGTTGAATGATGGATAATAAGCTCATCCACTTGTGCTATGAAAACGGTTCATTTAAATCATAAAACTAGTATTAATATAAATTTTTGGCAATAAATTATATGCTTGTTATTTCTAAACAATCATGACGTGTAGTTAAAATTGTATATGTTACAAATATAAGTATTGGTTTTTATTTGTTTAACTTCAGAAGGTATTATAATATATTCGTTACAATTGTATAAAATGTATTTATTAGAATTTTTTTTATGAGTTTTTATTTTTTATAATATTTCGATAAAATTGTTATTTAATTTTGTATTATAATATTATTTGTTAGTTTTAAATTTTTAATTATATAAAATAATGTTAATGATATAAACGATTCAATTTAAGTATTTTCGGTCACCAAAGAATTATTATATTTCACGATAAAAAGAGGTTCGTGCTCAGATAACAGCTGAAACAGGAAACAACGAAACGATGACCTCTGTACTTCCATTGATACCAATGGGAATAGAATTTATAATGTGCTTTTAGAACACGTGGTTGCTATAATATTGTTCTATTTTGAATTTTTATAGTTACAAGTATGAAAAATTATTGAATAATATATACTGCTACAACATAAAAAAAATACATTCTATTAAGTTTTTTTTTAAATTCAGAGACTACAATATAGCCAAAAATACCTTATTATCTATACAAATATATATGTATTATGCATATATATATATATTTATTTATTTTGAACCTAAGATATATATATATAAATAATGAGATTTAAATAGTTATATACTATTAATTGATTTTTGTTATTTATTAGAGTTTATGCTACTCATCGATCTACCATTAATGATTTTTTGGCTATCATTATAGTTTTTTTTTTCAACAAATATCAAGTAGGATGTGTAAATTGCAAAATTATTATGTTGATTTAAAAAAATTTTAACGATCAATTATTGTGGCATTTAATGAATAACGATGATATCGAGAAATAATGACTTTTTTCGTGTTTTTATGTGAATAACAATAATTGACATTCAGCATTATATACACTAATTTTTGAACGAAAACAGGCTGTAAATTTATTGTAAAATAGAATTCGGATCTAGTAAAACCAGACAAATAAATAAAAATACGTTAGGGCGTTTGTCATTTCCCGTAGGATGAACAGAATATTTTTTTTATCGTCTCCCACGCGTAATTTGAGTAAAGTAAACCCCACCCGTCGCTAACTACGTATTAAATTATTGTCCCATAATTCGTGTATTCAGTTCATAGTAATTATATTTGATAATACTAGTTTATAATGCCACTGATTTTTCTGTCGTAAATAGCCTGATGTTAATTTGTGATTGTACTTAATTCTACTATTTTTAAGTGGTATTCATAAATTCATAATCTATGTAACTATTGATATCAAAATAAAATATTTTTATTGATTTACTGTTCAAATAATAGATAAGACTAGTCTTACTTAAATACTCAAACGATCAGTGGATAAAATTTAATATTTTTTAATATAATATTTAATTTTTTATCGTTGATATTAAATAATTAGTATTGGTTTCAAAATGTACGATAGTAATATAATCGTTATTTTTTTTCACTTATTTTAATAGTTTAATTAATTATTATACATAATATTAGCATTATTGAATTTATCACACAATAATCATATTATCCAGGTACTAATAATTTATTTACTAATTACGCATGAATCAGAATAATTGTTCCATGACAAACGGTATTAATAACATATTTCTTGGTTGACAAAGACATTTGTCGGCTATGCACAAAGAAACACCGATATTATATTTTTTTTATATACCATTTTATTTAGGTGCGTTTTATATTTCTCTAGAACGTCGGCAAAGAGTTGAAGCATACTGCGTATACACAGTGTTTCAATGAATAATGTTGTTTAGATATTTTTATTTTAATTGTAATTGTTTTACGTTCACATTTGAATAGCTGAACAAAATACAAAAATACATTTATTTGGTCCGATTATTGCAAATAGAACAATTAACACTCAGTGTTTATACCAGTATTCTGTCATTTTTTATCAACTTATGCTGTGGTTACCGATAACTTCGGATTTTGAAAAATATCTGAACACTCTGTAGATTCAAGTACGTACGCGCAATAATATGTAAATATGTTAATGCATTTGGGTTATATATCGGATATTTTAATGTCATGAGTAAAATTGCATACATAAACCGTATCCAACCGGCATAATATGCTGTTGTCAACGGTAAATAATTTTTATAGACACGATTCAAATAAGTATTACACATTTTACATGCATGATAACAATGATAATATCAAAAATTGCATTAAACTGCATTTTTCCATAGTCATTAAATTGATATTGCAAAACTTTTGTTAAAAACCACTAAAACAGTAACTCATATGTACATGGTTTTGAAAACATTTTTATTATCTATGATTTAGTTTTTACAATTGAAGTTAAATTGAATTTAAAATGTATCTGTATAGAATGAAAGTTGGTAAATTTCAATGGCCGACGTATACTATAAAAATGTTTAATAAATGTAATTTGTTGATATTATATTTTATAATTAGTTGTGGATGATGAATACAGATTATATAAATAAGTTATAACTATGAAAATCAGCAGATAATTGGTTAAATATTCAGATGTGTTTATTTATAGTATCTAATTATTCTCAAGAATAAGATGAGCATACTGTTTATTATTTTTATTCTGATAATTGTGCAATACCATTAACATAATCATTGATAATATAACACTAAAATTGAGAAAAATTAACGATAGGTAATATTAATCTAGAATTCTAAGTATTCCAATTATTAGCTTTTGCCTATAGCTTAACATCCTCGTTTAATAGCTTATCGTCAAAACGTATTAAAAAATGTTCTATTTGGTATAAATCAGTTTTAATGTAATTATTTTGTGAGTTACTGGTCCGGGTGTCGATTCATTTTGTGATCGATAATAGATGAAGTATAGTAGATACTACAAAGTACATACTTTCAAAAAACTATTATTGCCCGATAAATACATATTCGTTCCGATTAGAATTTAAATGTTAATACCAAAAACTAAAAATAATTTGAAATATTTAGCTATTAAACATAAGTAACATTTTGAGGTATGTACTAAAAAACAAACTTCATATATTGCAATTAACCAATTAAATACTGCCATCGTTATAAACCTTCATTATGTATGACGTTAGGTTTGTTCAATTATTAGTTATTTAATGTGTATACCAAAATTATTTATGAACATTTTAAAATATTGGTACGTATGCCTCTTATATAAAATTATATTAAACATCTGACAGTACAGTCATTTTAATCGAATCACAAATTTAGCAGTTACACAACATTAATCGTTATGTATTTAATCAGATAACTTACAGAGAAATTAATATAATAAAATGTATAATATTATTTTTAATTAGGTAAGGCATTTGATATTACGTACATCCGACTTCTGTTTTATTCACCGAGGCCTGAGAGTTTCGCGATTTATAAAAAAAGTACAGAAGATGGACAGTGGATACCGTATCAGTTTTATAGGTGAGTGGATTAAAACGTTAACTTAAATGGGTAGGTATGAATAAAATTAATTGTTAAATTACTAAACTTGATTTTCTAAAAAATTTAACTGTTTTTTGTTAAATAATCGGCAATACGCTGGGTCTAGAAAAGCCATACAATTTTAATTTATCATAATCTATATATATATATATATATTTTTAATAATATATGATTTCTGTACTAATATTATTATCACAGTTGAGTTTTTAACCTTAAACAACATGAGATAGTATTGTGTTCATTTTTTTCAGCCAGAAAGCATAATAAGTGGTTTTTTTTTTAAAAAAAAAGAAACAAATTATAGTTTTACACTACAACTAATTTATTTTGACTGTTTAAATTATCTATACATATAGTAATTTTACCTTATATAAATCGATCATTTTGTTTGCTTTCAGTGGGAGTTGTAGAGACACCTACGGATTGCCAGATTTGAATTACATCCGTCTTGGCGAACAAGAGACCAGAGCGTTCTGTACTTCCGAGTTTTCAGATATTTCACCATTGACGGGAGGAAGTGTACCATTTTCCACACTAGAAGGTAGACCATCGGCTAAATTTTATGATTCAAAATCGGAATTTTGGGTATGATCAATTATATTATGTCGTTTGTAAATGTTTAATGACTTATAAATTATGACGAATAGCATTATAAAATAAAATTGTTTATAGATTTAAGTTATACTTATAATCGTACAATTTCATTGAATGTTTATATTATAAAAATAAATAATCAGTAAAGACTTGTATGTACTATGTATTTGTTTTAAAAATTTTTCAATAACATAAACTTACAAAATATTATATTTGTATAAATATTTTGATAAAAGTTGAAACATTAATAAAAAATATTGTATAATAATAATATGTGTTTAACATTATGTTATAAGTTAGAAATTAGTTGTTTTAAATTTATAAAATCAGTATTATCATAATAATTTAATAAAATCAATTTAAAATTCTTTAAACAATATATTATTATTGTGTAATAAACTAATTTTATATTAAAAGCAGGCAACTAAATGTGCTTAGTTAAAGTTATATTTTTTAAATGTTTTGTTGTAATTGCCTATATCAAACTCCTTAACATATCTCATTCCTAATGGCATATTATTGTAATTACTAATGTATTGTCTAAGTAATGTATTACTAATATATTTTCTATCTTAACTATGTTCAATTGTTCAATTACACATAGTACATTCATTTGTTTTAATGGTAAAAGTTAGTTAACTATTATTAAAATAATAAGTTTACAAACTTTCATTAAAATATATGTGAAAATTGTAAATATTTTGATTTATTGAATTTGTATTTTAGGATTGGGTAACCGCAACAGATATCCTTATCACGTTAGACCGTTTAAATACATTTGGTGACGAAGTATTTGGCGACCCTCAAGTACTGAAGTCATATTTTTATGCTATTGCGGATTTTGCTGTTGGAGCCAGGTGAATACTAATAATTGTATAAATAAATTTAAATTATCACCTCATAATTAAATCGCAAAGTTATTGATTAACTTTATTTTAATTATTCGTTTATCGAAGATTAAAATACTTTCATTAGATATTTTTAATTTTTAAATATAAAACCAGTAAATTATGTTTATTTCAGTTTATTTTTAAGAAAATCATACCAGTTAATTTTTTAAATTATTAGTGAGTGGATGATTTAGATTTTTGTTTTAATGGCTCATAGTATTGGCAAACAATTTTTTAATAATCAAATCATAATATGTAAAATATTTTTTTTGTATAATTATTTATCATTATTAATTTTTTTTTGTTACAGATGTAAGTGTAATGGACACGCTAGTGAATGTGTAAAAAGTACTTCTATCAATGGCACATCCAGAAGAGTGTGTCGGTGCGAACACAATACGGCGGGACCAGACTGCAATGAGTGTTTGCCGTTTTATAATGATGCGCCGTGGAGCAGAGCAACCGCATTAAATGCACATGAGTGTAAAGGTAATTGCATGCATATGTTACATTTTTAGTTATGGTACTAGAGGGCGCTACCAATACAGGGATACCAATATAATTATATAACTAATAATAATATATCCAATAATTTATTTTGATGCTTAGTCCTTCAACGACACCTAATATATTTTAATTTATTATGATAAGTGTCGTTTGAGCTAAAAACTGTATTTTTTTCGAAAACATCCGGGGGCTGAAAACATGACGAGTTGTTCCTTATTAAAGAGCAAAATTGTAATCATTTAATTGAGACTTAAATTTATTATTTCGAAAGGACTTAATACTATCATTATATATATTATGTCTATCATATTTTAGTATAATTTTTATTGTAAAAAAAATTTGTATGAAAAAATGGATGTATTTACAGACTAAGCAATAAACCAACCGATAGCAAGCTTAACAATCGTTTAAAAAAAAATTTTTTTTAAAACATCTGGAAATATAAGTTATCAATTAGGTTCTAAGTGAATTTTATTTTTATTTTGGAAATTTGTATTTATTTTTAACATACAATTTTAAAATAATTCTATTTATTTATAGTACTAAGACGTTTCAATCACTTATTTAATATTGTTTGATGTTTCTAGTTGCAATTTTATTTTTGAACACATTAATTTTTTTTACGTCTTTTTGGCTATTAAATAATCGTTGTTGTTTTTATTCGTAAATCAATAAGCTTAGTTAGGTATATTACAGTTAATCTGATTTTTATTGCGCTCAAAAGCCTCGATTTTGGTTAAGGTGGTTTAGGTAGCTTGTTAGGTTTAGTCTCGTGCCAATAACATTTGCATATTAATATTATGTATTTCGTCTTATTTTATTATTTTTTCTGATTGAGTTCAAGGCAGTAATGTATATTTTATTATTATTATCTTTAAATAGTATAATATATATATATATATGCACATTTATAATTATGCAATTGTTTTATATTTTTTTTTTTTATGATGTATCTTTGACTTATCAAACTGTGATTTGATAATTGTGAATTATCATTTATTCTTGAGCAGCTTTAATTAAATCGAATCGGAAAATTATGTTCAGCTGGGTCATTTTAATTTCTTTATATGCTTATTTAAATTGTTTGAACATTAGTATTTCCATATTATTTATATACACATTAACTAATTACAAAAATGTGTATTACATTATTTTATAACTAACGTCGAATAGATGTACAAATCCTTTTATAAAACCTTGTTTATATGTACGGGATAATTTATAACACTTTATACGATGTATTTTAGGTAATTGAGAAATTTTTAGTGTAACAAAAAAAACCAACAAATTGTTGTGATTTACTTAGAAGACTAGCGTAAAACCGGTTCATTATTTAAATGTATCTGACACAATTGAGTGTAATTTATGTATTGCAATCCAAACAATAACAGCGTTGATAGATACTCTCAGAATTCGTGTGTGACGAAGGCGTGACAAAGATTGCTGTCTCTCGTATACATGGCCGGTACATGATACATACAAAGAATAATAAACTGCTTTTCGCCGATGAACTGCTTTTCGTCGTGTCTGTTCCAAAAAAAAAAAAAACACTCACGAGACACGGATACCAGTCATTCTTGTGACTAATGCTACACCACCATATGTACTTACCTATAATAATATGAGAGATTATGTATATTTCACGCGTGTTACTTATATAGTTACATAATACAGTAGATTTTTCAAAAGGGTGGTACAAAATTGTTGGATACGTTGATTTTTCGATAAAAATTTTATATTCCAAAACACGTGCTTTAACTTTATACTTATTGGTACTCTATTAGCAGTAACCATCTTGCAATCATACTATAATTATATGTTTGCAATAAGAAAGTTTTTCGTTATTCTTGTGTACGGTTATAGTATGTTGTTATAAAGTGAAATATGGAGTTAATGCTATACTTGTAATATTTCTATTATTAAACGTATTAAGAAAACGTTATAAATCACATTACATATTTACATAGCTCTTTTAATATATTATGAATATTATGTAGAAAAACATAATTAACTAAGCGTTAAAAAATATGTATTGTTATTTGCAGTAATTACCTACATTAATTTTTTCTCATGATTTTTATGTAAATAGTTATACTTATTTAATAATCGTGTAATTTATTATATGCTTACCAACGATTGACATACAACAGTGTAACTAACATTATGTTATGTTTTAGTGATAAACTGCAGTACCTGTAGCTGGGTCACTGTCTAGCATGTGTTATCATTTATAATGTGTGTCCCATTTGAAAAACTACGCCTCACCCCACTTCTGAATGAAATATTATTTATTTTTACGTCATAATAGCATAGTAAAGTAATAGTAAACATCATACTGTAGTGTGTATAGTTGTATAGGAATGAGGCGATAACGGTTGCACGTGATGAGAAATAGTGAAAATATGGTTGATATCCTTGGTCAATGCTGTTCGTCAGCGCCACTATCATTGGTATATGTATGTTATATAGGTATTAATAGGTAGGTAGATATAGATATACCACATATACATTATAAACATTTCATATTATATAGATAGGTAGTAGGTAGTAGGTACCTATACATACTACGGCTGGTATCGTCGTTGTCGTTGTCCTCGTCGCCAGTAACCCCGTTATGTTGTGTTCGTCATCTGGTATACCGCCGTCGTGTACGCACACGGACATAGAGTGTCGGCGGAAGGGGAGTTAAGTGTAAGAAAAAAAATTGTGAAAAAAATTGCAAACAGGTCTAAATGAAAACGGTACGAAAACAGAGTATACGTATACGATGGAATTAAAAGAGACTAGTTGCCGAATATGGTGCAGTTGCAATGGTTTCTTAGAACGACGACGTAGCTCCGTACTGTGTATTTGTGTGTATGTATCTCTATGCGTGCTTGTGTGTAGGTGTGTGTGTGTACTTGTGCGTGTTATATATACGTATACGCGGTACGCGTTTATCGTGACAAAACGGACATGCCATTGCGTACGGGACCTGATTGGAGAGAAGTCAGGACTTCGACAGGAATTTCTTCTCCAAGGTCCTGGATGACACTTTGTCTTCAATATTACATGTCTATGTGTATGATACGAAACGGGCGTTACGGTTTCGCCGAGTCGTCTCGCGCAACATATTATATCGATGCATTTCGTCGACGTTTTTGTCTACTTTGTAAATTGTATTAAATTGTATTTACCTTACCTATATATAATAATACTATACACGATAGCTGTCGTTCGAATATATTTATAATTTATTATCTAGTTACGTATATATATAATAGTATGATATTACCGCGGTTGACAAATAAAATACAATACTTGAGAGTTATAAAGTTCAGTCCCAGATTTATATTTGAGGCTACAAAATGTCGTCTAATAATACATCTAATTGAGTCCTATTAAATAGCTAGTATTGATATTGGATTTTCGTACTACTATCTTAGTATACGTCATATTTTATTATTAATGGTATTAAATAAGTGCAGTGTAGTATGACATGACTATTTTCATATAATAATTAGTCAGTGATGTAATTGATCGTCGGTATTTGACAGCATTATGTATTTAATTAGTTATTAATAATTATATACATTTTTAGCATTTTATACTGTAACTATAATTGTTTGATATATTTGTATACTAGTAGTCATAAGTCTTTACAATAATTGAAAGGAAATAGTTTTTATCTTTACATATTTTTGGACTCGATTAAGCATTGTTGTTCACTACAATTACAAATTTGAAGTTAATTTAAGTCTATGGAACTTGATTGTAATACGTCCAAGTATTGTCATTTACGTCGTCTGTTTTTCGATCATTGTTGTTAATTATACACTATCAATTATTTGTTTTAGTAAATTACAGGTGCAATCATTTTTTATGTTTTCATTTTGAAATGTGTTATTAAAAATTTGTGTAATATAATAATAGTTGATTACTTATTGAAACATTACCTGAGCATAGTTTTTCCATCCACGTCCAAAAATTTTATATATCAACAATGTTTAGTCGATATAAGGAAAGGTTGCTGTTGGTATTTTTCGTGGTTGATATCTTATCGTATATTTCTATAAAATAGTTTTCTGTGTGGATGAATATATAAGTGCTTGTAATATTATACTTGTCATGAGACCTACTACATGCTTCTGATCTACATAAATTGCATCCAATTCCATTTCAATACTTCCATGTAAGGCGTTGCATTGGTATGGATATGATGGTTTCTATTAACAATATTGAGGCGAATCCTGTAAGTATTATCAGCGTACGATTTTAACATGGCAATAACATACGAGTTAGGTAGATATAAAACTATAAAATTGTATAATGCAAACACACATGCAAATTTTTTCATTATTCGTACAACACTTCAAGTCACTTATTTCGCGGTTCGCACTAATAGATGTTACGCTCACATGACTGTAATGTAATATTATTATGTCCATATTATAGACAGTGTATAGGTACTCATAAAATAAATGATATCTTATAGGACCGTTATTGGAACTCGACAAGAACAAGTTGATACAACAAATAATTTATCGATAATATTCATGAACATTGAACAATATTATTGGAATAAGTCCAAAATACTGGAAAAAGTTTTACCGCAGCTGTGCAAGTATATATAATTTTTCTTCTGCCATTACCTCCCCGCAGAATAGTGTCGTTATATAATAAGACCATAATATTGAGCTCGATTGAAATCCCCAGGCGAATCTGTGGTTGTAAATAGGCATACGCTCGACCGTGTGTATGCGCGATGTGCGGAAGTAAACTCTGTTTTTAAGAATAATGTGTATAATAATATATAGTTATATACATTCACGTAGTATAATAATATTATACATTATAAATATATTATACGACGAGACGGCGTGTGGTATCCGCTTACTACGGCCATAATAATATCTGCTACATTCTTTCGTGACACTATTTTTTCATAAAAACGTATCGATTGCACATTTCAGGTGTCTTAGCCGTAGGTCATCACGACGTTTAAATAACCGTAGTAAGTCTATGTTTATCATTATTATTGCCCAATTGATAATATTCACCGCCGTAGCGGATCAAATATACGAATAAGAATAGTATGATTAACGACAAAGTAATATTATACTTAACATAAATAGCTGTAAGTTTAGTTATGATGTGTTTAGGGGTTTTAAACTATACGCGAATCTGTTGCAGCTAGTCTCGGAGTGTAGTTTTAAATGTGCGTAAGATTTTATTATTTGTATTTATTCTAGGTAGGTAGATAGCTATGTATGGAAAACAAAAAAAAATCGTGTCGTATTTATGTATTACGTTTTATGCGCAATTGAAAATTCATTGGTAAGGAATAATAATTGTAGGCGATGCAAACACAGTGTGCTACCTACTCGGCGAGCCGCATGGGAATCGCTTACAAGATAGTTTATCATATCCATCTCAATCACTGCGATATTGTCAGTTGTTGTCGTCGTAAATCAATTAGTTGTCTAAATCTATATTTATCTGAAATCAATGTAATACCTAACTGTCCTAACTTACTATTGACATTTCAGAAATCACTATCTAAAATAATTGTGAATCTAAGACATCAATGATTAATTTGTCTGTTATTTCAATAATTTTTTCGTAATTTGGTTGTCAAGCCTTTAAATCAACTTCACCCGATTTATTATTAGTATACATTTAATTTAATCACCTAAACAAAAGTTTGAACATCTTAGTCCTCAATAATTTTTATTTTGTCCATTTTAAATTAAAACTAAATAATATTATAATAACAAAATCAAAATTAAATACACATATCTTTATATAGTTATTTAATAGGTACTTAACAGTGATTGTTAGGTATGATTTACTAAATTATACTTAGTTTTATAGTATATAATCATAGGTATATAGTATATTTCCAACTACTATACAACTAAAGTTGTACTTTCAGTTCAATGGGGACTAATATTGTCAATTTAGTCGAATTTACACAGCCAATGTAAATATGGAGAGAAAATTTAATTTTACCAGATATATTGAATTTCCATATTTTATAATAATTTTCTCATATAATATATAATAACCGGAAGTATTAATGATTTTACGTGTAAATACTTATATATAATAATATATGGCTTTGGTGTATTAACGGTATAAAGTGTATAAAATATTGTACATGAAATAATTGTCATATTTGATCGAGAATTTCGTTGAGTCTATTTGTTTTCGACATAAGGTACCTAAACTATATTTAACTTTCTTTTTGTTCCCCGCACAGAGAAATATGCGTATTATTCAAACGGGTTTTTACTTTCCGGGATTGAAATGCGTACCTCGTGCAACATTTTTTTCTATATTTTATTTTGTTTCCAAAACGTAAAAATGCTACTGAAACGCAATGCACGGATGATATATAATAACGAGCGTTACGTACAATCGAATGTCTAAAGATTTATTTTTAAATGCATTGTGCCCTTCAGTACATAGAGACTCTAGCTCGGCGCATTCCGTATTTGGAGAAACAGCTTGTCAGAGAAGTGCTGTCGATAAGCGTTTCGGTATTGAAAAAGAAAGAAAATATGTACCTATGGGTAGACGTACGTATCGCGCAGTGCTTTCTCGATTATTCATCCCGGGGTTACCTGTAGCATGCATCAATTATTATTGTAAATCGGGTTTTAATTAGTGACGACTATATGATGTGTATTTTTTTTTTTATTCCCGAAAGCTGAATCGGCAAACGGAACATGTGTAACGCGCGTTTTTTTTTCTTTATGCTAGTGATACGCGTTCCATTAAATATATCATTATTGCAGTAGTATAATAATATACGAGTTTTCGAGGTGCTTCATTTATCATTGCAAAACATGAACGGTTTTCACAGGTGATTTGCGAGTCCTTTGCGGTACATATTTGATATTTCCGTTTATTGTAGTTATTATCTCTCGTTTAGACACTTGTGCCGGGTAGTCACGTTATCGTATAATTTAGTTTTTGGATACGACCGACGACTGTTTAGATCTCTCCGAACCAAACGCGTTGTAGTGATTAATCATGAATATATCTATATAAAAGCGATGGTGGTACACGAGTAAATCATAATAATAATACGTGGTTAACACAACTCCTGGTATTGAATATCAATAAAATATTTTGACAGTTAAACCTGTCGTGTTCGTGTTAATGTAATACCGGTAGGACTGTAAAGCGCATACGTATTAATGTATTATCATACAGCGTGCGTGTAAAATGATTTCTTGATATGATTAAATACGAATTTTCGGCTAATAAATAATTTTTTTAAAACTGTTTTAACTCTCGTCTTCAATGTTTCAATCTGTCATTATTTATGTTCAATATTGTTTTGCGGTATTCATGCTTTTTAAATTGTGGTTTATCGCTTCGTCTTACTTTGCTGATCCTTATGCCATATTTGAATATTGCTAAACACGTATAAATAACCCAGGGTTCTAAAAATTATGGTATAACAATACATACAAAACTTTTAGAGTACCAACACGTCTAGCAAAGTACATAAAATATGTTTTAAATTATATTTCACGTACCAATTAGTTCAAATTCTATAAAGTATTAATGTGTATATAACATGGGTTGTACCTATGTATGTTGGCACACGCTGCAATGATAATATTTTAATATTTCTGTTTGTATAATATTATGTCAAAGGTTGTACTTGCCGTATTGAATTGCAACAATCTAAATGTTGCACTATAATATCCTAATATAGATAATAACATGTAGGTTTCTCAAAGAACAAATATTATAATATTATTACTGTAGCTTTCGTATTAATACATTATCATTATATTTTATAAACATTTGAGTTTTGTAAAAGAATGAATTATAATTTCCAAATAGTGAGCATTAACCAGTTGAAAAGTTTAATTTAAGCCAAAAATTGTAATTAATTTTGACTTTTTAACTTAACTAGTGTAATAGATTGTTAAAATAACACAGATTTTTTTAGTTGATTTAAAAATAATCTATAAATTTAAAATTAAATTTTTGGTTTTAATAGCTATATATGTTTAAATATTATTATAATAATTGTAATAAATTACCTATAATGTAATGATTTGTTTCTTAATAAAATTATTTTATATAATTAGATAGACATGTTTCAAGGAACTTTAAAGCACGTTAAATCCACTACAGCCATCAGTGATGACAATCGTCACGATAATTAATTTTTGCAAAGTAGATAACGGTTTATCGAAATGTGTATATATGGCCCGTGGCCAAACAGCATATTAAACAAGAATTCAAAGGGTCGTCAAGTGCGCTCGTTCGGTTTTTTTGAAAGTATCCCCCAGTTCAGGTATGCTTACGCATACACACACATACACGCGCGTCTGTACACCACCGACTCACTACCTGGTGCCGACATAGAGATAACCAGTCTTCGCGTCCACGGGCTAGCGTTAGCTCGTGTCTCGGTGCACTATCGTTCGTCGCATACCAGATCCGCGATTTTAGTTGCACGTGTCTTAGGTCGCACTATTTATTTTTTCGTCGCTGATCGTAGAGTTGTTCATATTGTGTCCGGTGCGACGTTATAATATTTATTATACTAACATTTATAAAATTAACGATTTCGTTAAAAATAAAAATATAAGATATTACACACGCTTTTTGAATCGATATCGAACTTCTTCCCTGAATCTATAGTGTTTTCGATCGACGATGTAATCAAATTGGACGATGCGTTATAATGGAACTGATTGCATTTTGCTTGTGGATTTTTGCACTGATTCTCCGTTGTCAGCCCACCGAATGGGACGGATTAACGCCTTGGTTCACTGGTTCTGGTAAATGGTTCTTATTATTATTAACTATCGTTTATAGTATTCGATTTTTATTTTTTTTTACGTAAATATTTTGAATATTTGAACTATAGGTATCCATTTATATACATATGAAATATGAAGTATTAAGTACTTAAAAATTTTATTTAAAAACATAAAACTATGATAGTTTTATATAAAATTATTTCAAAAGATAATAATCAAATATTAACTGTACACAATGTGTACTACACATTCAATTGTAGTTGATTTGTATAATATACGTGTGTATGATAATTATAAATTAATATTAGATTAAATTACTCGTACTAAATACATTAAAAAACATGTGTTACGTACCGATGTTTTTTCTTTATAATATAATAACTGAGACATAATAATACAATATTGTTAAAATGACGATTGAGTTATTTTAAAAGGTTAGGTGTGAAAAAATGTTATCGTGATTTTTTTTTCAACCAGCCATTAAACGCAATGATTTTGTAACAAAACAAATTGGCCGACTCCTCAGCGAACAGTGCGTGTCCGAAATGGAATTGGACGCGATGATTTGTTACCCTGCGGTTAAAGCGTACCTATACATGTAGGTATATAAACACACACACACACACACACACACACACACACACACACACACACACACACACACACACACACACACACACACACACACACACACACACACATCTCATACATTGAAGTATGTGGTATGCGCGCAAGTGACTGTAATAACCAGAACGTCATCCCTCGGTCTCTTTAGCCATAATAATATCGAATTCTTAGCTATCAGTTGTGTGTAATGGGATTGTCACAACGGCTAAGTGTGTATAAACGGTGAATTCGATATTCTCCCGCGCTAGCCGCTGCTAATTAGTCCTTCAGAATGTGAAAAGGATTATTTCACATGTCTAATGGAGTGACGTATGTTGTTCTCGAGAAGCCACTGCCACCCCCGTCACCGTATAGGTATACCTATATAGGTACATAATCCTTATTATGGTCCTGCATAAATTATATAATGACTCGTTCGTGAGGTGTGCCTTTTTACAACCGTCGAAAACAGAATCACTGCAGCAGCACTCTAGCTCATCTCATGCTTCTATATTCTATATTATAATGTATTATTTGTCCGTTATTAGACGATACACTTTTTGTGAGTGTAAGAAGATTGATGCGTTTTTCACTTGAATGGTACCGTAATTAAAAATAAAAATATATATACATACGCAAGAGTACCTATATAAAGACGAAGGTGACGGCATGTAAGTATATGACGTATTACAAATTAACTGTAATCAGTAATGTCATCGCGCGTCGGCGATTATAGCCTGAACATTTTGTGCGTATACCTACACTTCAGACAGACTATAGTATAATATGTAGCATGAACATAGACAATTTTAACAATTACACGGGTGTTGGATGAAACTGTTTTTGACAAGCAGACGCGTCCGTTGTACTGATCGATGATTTATCGTGATATTCGTCATCCCAAAATATCGATTAATAGCGCATCGTGTATGGACGGGTTAAAATCCCTGGTTTTTTTTTTTAAACCAACGTACCTACTTAGCGCCCGAATCTCATTACATACTGTGCTCTTATTATACACATGTATAAAATGGTATATAATAGAATGAAAGACGACAACGACACACATAATATTATTATATTTTACAGTGTATCTATATAAAAGTGTGCTGCCGCAGCGACGAAGAACTTGTGCGCATACAGCTGACTCGTGGAAGGGGTCATTATTAATGTCGAAGTATTATATTGTGCGCTCTGCCACCCGATCGTAAATCAATTGTTTATATAGGTATATATTATGTATGTATATATAATTATGTATATATACACATAAAATATAAGAACCTATATTCGAGGGTATTTTTTCGTACAGACCTGACCGGTTCTTATCTCGAGGGACATGGTGTATTTATTATAATATTATTAATAAGGGAGGGGAGCGTGACGATAATTAGACATCTGTGTATTCACGATAATGAATGTTCGCCTCAGGTAGGGAAAGACCAAAATTATGTAAATTTCATCGTAGCTCCTCCGTTGCGCGATCGTTTTCCCTAAAAATGCCGGCGTGTACAATCGTACTCAGCGGGTAGTGGCGCCATACATACGTGCAGTAACTATACGTATAAAAAAAATCCCCCAAAAACGACAATACCATGAAATCGCAGTCAAACCGACGACTCCCACGCGCGATGCACACTATTTAATGACCAGCCCACCACCCACATTTTTCTATTGTTACTTTTAATATCAGTTGCACCTGCGGCAAAAACTATCGTTTACGGCATCACTTCGGTCTACTTAAAATGAAAACAATAATTTGAAAATTGTTTAAAAGCGTAAAATTATTACGCTGAGAAGTCGTTGGCTGCTGGTATACTATATAGGTGTATATTATTATACTGTTACATCTTCTATATATATGTAGGTAATGATGTCAAAATATATTTATAACATCGTTATTACATGTAGTTGTCAACGCGTTTGATAAAAATCACTATACCTATCTATAATATAGTGTTTATAAATGTATTTACGGTATATATATATAAACAGAGAGCTGCGGGGAAATCTATAACGAACGATTTTTGGGCAAGCTGCAGTAAGGTACTTGTTGGAATTTAAATAAAGGTGCATCTGTTTGACATCTCTCCGATGATGACTTACTTGTTTTTAAAACGTTTTAACTGACGCGACCACGTGTGTTTAAATTGTTTGGTTTTAGAGTATGCAAGGCTCTTACCTATATACATAATATTAATATATAGCATATATTTCATAATAATATCGTATCTAGTGGTTTCGAGAAGATTACGGAGACTTTAACGTTTGCTTGTGATGGACATCAGCACAATTATTATTGTTGCTGGCACAAAAGATTTTTTCGTGGCATTCACCTAAACGTATCTTTCATGGGCGTAACGTTTAAAACAATCGATCGTTAATTATACTGTTACGCGTTTGGTTTTCCCTTCTCCCTCACTAAATACTATTATATCTACTATAATATAATATTATTGTACTATACATTTTATCCCTATACATTATTATATTATATATGTGCACCATTAAGAGTTTAATGCAGTATAAAGTATAACAATATATGTAACGCGGTACCGTCAATGATAGTTGTTGGTAGCAGAAAAGAAAAGCTATACGGCAATTAATGTTGACCTTATGAGGTCATATCAATTATAAGTGTCTTTTGTTGTTACCGACTAATAACAGATAAATACATCAAAATACCAGGTAACTTATTTTGATCGAGATTCACAGTAGACTCTTAATTGGTTAAAAAGTATTTACAAAAGTAAGTTACGATTCATGTATATTATAATATATAATAAAGTAATATAGTATGATTTTATAACTGAAATTAAAAAAAGAATACTTACTTTAATACTTTATTGTAGTCATGAATAAAACAATACGAGGAAAGGCTACTTTTCTAAATAATTTTAGAGTGTATATAGAGGTAGGTACATGGTACGTATAATGTGAAATGCATATTATATATTATGTTCGAGATAATATCTTTTTATGCTCTAATTTTATAAGAACTCCGTGTATAGTTTATAACTAGCATGTTTATAATATTATATGGTAAATACGATTAGATTTTAATAAAATCAAATTAACTTAACTTTAATTTCTATTAAGTTTTTAATCAGTAATTATACCTTATTGCGGTCATTGAATATTAGGTATGTATATACTAACTTTAAATTAAATGAAGCGGAAATATTTACCGTTTTCATAAACTTAATTATCATCAGACTCAATTTGCATAGAACTCGCTTAATATAATCGTAATGTTACACACGCGAATTTGTTGATTTATAATTTAGTCATTCGTTAGTAACCAATTAAGTATTTATTCTTATTTACCTACGTATCAATCGTTATACACTTATTACAATTGGTTTGTACAGTATTAAATTATGCCTTTAAAAATTATATCTTGCAAGTTGCAATGTATCTATGTATACACTTAAATGTTTGCTAGTTACTTAAATACTTTTTTCGCAATATAGGTATATAAATAAGATACATATACGAGTATATACAAAATTTTTAATTTCAATTGATGTGACTACAGCAGTTAGAAAATATTTTTATGATTTATATGATCTGATCATAATTCCTCCTAATTAATAAACATACATTGTAGTTTTAAGTTACATCTATTATACATGTTATCAATAAGATCTCATAGAAAAACCAATGGGCATTTAAAAAAAAAAGAGATTATAAGATAATGTTTTTTTTATTGTTTAATCAAATTAGGAATTGCGTAGTTTATGGTTACTATTTAGTATTTTATGACAGTTGTTATATAAAAAAAACCTGAAATACCTATTTAAGACTTAGAGAATAATGTTTATGTATCTACTCGATTTGTGCAAACGACAAGAATTTGCAATAGACAATTCAAGTCAAATTGTCGCAGAAACACAATGTTTATATGTTTATAACAATAACATATAATAATGGGATAATATTAGTAAATGACAAGATATTGTTATAAAATAACATGAAATACATATATTTTATCCCAACTATTATTTTCGAGGTCTGTTGACTAATATTATATTATCGATCATTATTTATGATACAAAACTCAGGAAATTGTTGAAACTGGGCACCATAATCGACAATAGTTTCGCCACAACGTTAAAATAATAATATGTAAAACGATTTGGTCCGATACATAATATTATTATTATGATAATACGTGATGGGCCACTGCAGCGTGACGTTTATCGCGATGGTCTAGTTGTTATGCATCGACGATTACGTTACGCGGCGGAGGTCCGTTTCTGCGAAGGTTTGTTTCATTCTTATCCATATGTGTATACAGCGTGATTCATCAAGCATGCTCACCCTCTTTATTTACTTTGATAATTAATTTATTCAAATGCTGATTTTTGGAATTATCAAATATACTTACAGCTGCTTGAAAACTATTTTTTCAGTTATTCAGATTTTTTATACCATTTAAGAAGTATCTTGCAGTGAGGCGATAATATTATTTTATTTTCAATGAAAACCAATAATTTTGCTACTGCAAAGTAGATAGCTTTTTCCAAAAAGTTTGATGTAATTAAATTCATATAGGATAATAAATAATAATCTATAAATAGGCTTACAAAAATATTAAATGTATTGTGTAATCTTCAATGTTAGATGAAGTATTTATTATACAGGTTAAAAAATGTTATTAGATTAATATTAATTAATAAAATCCTTAATAAACCATAATCACAGATTTGTTATTTTTATAATACACAAAATATAACTTAAAAATTACTAATTTGAATTTCGACTTCTACACATTAAGATTCTCAAAAATGTTATCTAATTAACATATCACAGAAAAAAGAACGATATACAACCTTAAAGTATAGCGTATAGGTAGGTTTTTTTAAACATAATTAAATTTTTAAAAATTTAAATAAATTCATTATTAAGGGGGATAAAAACGGGAGTGAGTATGCTCGGTGAATCAGTCTGTATATATATATTATACATGTGTTATTTATATTTACTTATATACGAGTTTGTACACGTCGGTACTATGCCGTTACGTGTTTAATAATAATATAATATCGTATGGGTAATATGGTTGAGGTTCTTGCGACGTCGTGCGCGGCGGCGTTGATCCTATACATAATATAATAATATCTCCTTCACAGCATCAACGTTTTCGCCGCGGTAAAGCTATGATCGCACAACGATATTTTACTCCACACGAACACGATTATTGTATTGCAAGCCAGGTATGGGTGTACCCACCCATAAATCACTAAGACATATATTTATACGGGCGGCACTTGCCAGAAATTTAAGGGCGGCGTCATAAATTTACCCCAGACGATTTTATATCATTACTACTTTATAATAATATTGTAGCTGAGAGTTATTTTCTAGGAAAAAAAAAATTAGTCGCACTTATTTATTTAATAAAATCTAAATATTATACAGTAGGAATTTCATCATTAACGTTTTTATAATTTTATCTTATCGAAAATTAATATGATTTATTACCAAATTTTCTGCAGATCGATCAGAAAAATTTATGTGATCTATATTTTGTAGTTTAAACTTAAATCTTTCCATTAGATTTCGAAACAAGTAATTTAGTCGGTATTTCCAATATTTACTATAATTGGTTATAAAATATAAATTTCATCTTGATTAGTCACTGTATAAATTAAGATTTTACTATAAATCTAGAAAGACATTTGGAAATAATTCAAAGATTTGAAAATGATTAAATGTTCATGTATAGAAATATCAGGTGTTACATTTTGTGAGCCAGCATATACAATTATACAATATCTATCTAATATAATATGAGATGCACAAAATAATATTTTATAAGAGGTATCGCGAAAAATGTTGACATAATGGTGTGTATGGAAGTAATAATATATTCTTAATGGTAGCAATACGCAAGAAGTTGTAACTCCCAAATTTCAGGACATATTATTTTCTTTATTGAACTAAAGGTTCAAGTCGATAACTGGGTTTCATTTGTACCTATTTATATATACCAGCTTGTCCTAAAAGTCACGTATTATCTTATTATCTAAATTAACGAAGAAATTAACACAACCTAGCTGTCATCCATAGTTATAACACCATGTATGAAAATTTAATATTTATAATACATTAAAATACTATGACATCTATTTGATAATTCAACTTCGATAATATAAAAAGCTTCTATCATTACATATAAACTAATTATTATTAATTTGTATTACTTATTGTTAAATAGATGTAAAAATTTATTATTTACAAATAAAGTATCTAATTATATAAGATATTGTTATCATAAATTATTATATTACATTTTTATTATTACCTACTTATTGATATAATAAAATTTTATTAGATTATCTGTTTTTGTTATATGTATAGTATATTATATTACATATTATTTTTAGACTTGTATACCAAAATAATAATAATTAGAATAAATGATAAACGATTCAGTGTATTAATAAGTAATAACATAACTTATAGGTACACTATATAAATAACTATATACTACTAAATAAATAAGTAAAAATGTATTATTAAATGATTATTTTTTGAAAGTTATCAATAAAACATTTACACCATTAAATTAAAATCGTTATGGATTATACTGTCGAAAAAACCGCATTTAAATAATATGTTGATGTTTCACAATAACATAGAGATACTTTTATGGAGATTCGGGATGTTTGGTACGTATTGTTTAATACAAATCGATTGTTTTTTGTCTTTATTATTATTTATTTATGTTTTTTTTATACCGTCAACGACATCGACTCCCTCGCAGATAATATTATAACTCACTTTAAACTGGTCCACGGACGAGATAGGTGCCACGCTGTCGTCGCCGTAGCCGTCGTTGTCGTCGTGTATGTTCTATGTACCTTTTTTCCTTTCCACTTTCCAGTACTTATATATATATATATATATATATATATATATAATATTATATGAGACGTCGTCGCCTCACGTTATCCATTAGAAGCGTGTTTCTCACGATCCGCAATCGCAGCTGTGTTTTTTGTTTTTACATTTTTTCTCCTATACACATACTCATTTCTCCTATGAGTTATATCAGAATTATGTAAATTTAACGGAAGGTTTAAAATTTTAAGACTGAATGCCGCCGCTGCGTATAAATACAGTCACGCTCTACATTGTATAGACGTATAGTCTCTCTGTTTCATCGTAGTTATACGTTATCGTCACAAGAACTATCAAGGCGGCCAATCTCTGTTTCCTTAACTTTTCAGGAGGAACAAAACACTGTTTCACTACTAGAAATTTCGAAAGTTAGTTCGTAGTATACTAGTATCCCTTTGAATAATTAATAACTCTAAAACGTGTATTTAAACTTTTTAAAAAGTTACTTTATCAAAAATGATTAATTTTTGTGAAATGATCATAATTTATAGATGTACTATGATATCTGAGATTAGTCGTTACTAAGTAATGATTTTTATTTAAATACGTATATTTTTGGTGAAGATTCATGAGATTGGTCTTGTTGCTTTGATAGTGTAACATTTGCATTTTAAATGAATGATGAAGATATATTAATTTTTCGCAACTAATATGTCGTTGATTGTTGTAACCTAAAAACAAATAACACGGACCTATGTGTCTTTAAAACACGAATCCATTGATATATAAAATGTAAATTTTGAATTTTTTAGAATAATAATTATGTATCTTAAGTGATGTTATATTTTTTAGCCAGTTCTCAAATACGGGTGTTGTTCTATGCGATCTCTCGTAGTCCGTTAAATCTACATACTTATTTATAAGAAACCGCGTTTCGAAGACGTCCAAAACGTTTGTTTCGTCCGGTCTCGTTTTACGAATCGAACGTCATTGCCGCCGTCGTCTCGGACCACCCAAAATGTTAATATTGTACAGTAATTATCATTTTTTCTTCTTCTTTCGAATCCGGTGGTGTTAATTGAACTCAGGGAAAATCCGATCATTGCGTCCGGCGTACGTTGAGTGAGAGAAACGCGGTGGTCTTGACAAACATAACATATAACAATGCGCCGTTGCCCGTTGTACAATGACGATGATAATAATATATATCACTGGTGTTTTATTGTACATCAAAACGTAATACAGGTACCTACCGACGCTGTTGCCGCTCACTAGTGGCCACCCATATTATATTATGTGTGATATATTTGAATAACGGTCGACTCGTTCGAATCGCGTAAACGTTATATAACATAAAATTATGTTTTCGAGTGCGCTGAGTAGGTACATAAATTTAAACGTACACGCACAGTTTTCCAGGTAGACAGCTTATTATTATATATAATATTCTACGAATAGGTGGTTTGATTCAATCCTATGGCTGCAAGTCGTGTATCTTATACACGGTATAAAATATATAACTAACTCCAAGAATTTATATACGATGCAAACTTTTAGAACGCTGTTCATCACATGTGTTTTGATTGTTCGCACAAGTAGGTAACATCTTACTAGGGGCCAGATAGAAATGCACTCGAAAAATTGTTTTTTAAATTTCATCACGAAGAACCAGTGTATTATACTCAAACAAAAAAAAGGTTCCACCCGATAAACATAAAAGGTCATCTTCCAATACTTCAGCAGCATCTAAAATTAAACTTTCAGTACAGACATGACAAAAAACTTTTACAATTACAATAATCACGCTTATTCATTGGAATACTAGTACTGAATTAGTAATAATTCTATAGATCAATGTTTTAATTTTATGAGCAAATTTGAATGTGGAATATTAAGAAGTTTATGTATCGTTTTTATTTATTCAACTATAATTTAAATATTCGATCGATCAACGAATATATGATGATCGATTTTGCGCTTGTACACGTAATGTTTGTCATGAATATAATATTGCATATAATACGATATTATATAGATAAAACGATTTGTTTCTTCGCGAATAAAATTATATACGGCCTAATACGGTTTGTGTTATAAATATTATTATCATAAATGTGTAATGTATTATATGATAGTATTTTATATCACCGTGAGACGTTTTTGCGATTTTATCACAACCACATACAGTAAAAATTTATACTAAACGACCGTTTCGTTTTCCTCCGCTGCTATAAAATGTCCGGAAACATTCCACAGACGTTATTAATTGCACTACTGCGTGCAACTCACGCGTACTTGATGATGTTGTTTGTCTACAAATGTAAACGGGGGAAACTTTCAATGCATTTCAGCTATTTTCATTTTTAGGTTTTGTCTCGAGGATGACTTACCTATTACGGTTCCGTATTTGTTGACAAAACATAGTATTACGAAATTCATCGTAATGAGTGGTAGCAGTGATTTATAAGAAGTCTTCGCTTGTATTCTAGAGGTTGTGTGTACTAAAATTGTGTCAAACCAAAAAAAATAAAAAAAGATAAACAAGCTCCGCTTACGTGTAATTAATATAATGATAGGATTAGTAATAATAATAATAATAATAATACAATCTGTGGTAAACTATTGTGGTATTTTTAAAGATAATTTATAAATATTAGTCACGATTTGAGATTTAATAAGATTGCCCAATTTTATATTATTATATTTTATATTTAATATTCGTAACTTTTAGACTATATTTGGAGAAAATAGCTCAGATCTCATGTGGGAGGGGGAGGGTAGCTGGGGTGGCACCTCTAAATCAAAATATTTCTTTAAAATAGTATGACTTATAGCAAGTTAGTAGGTATGCGGACATGCCTAAACATTTTTAACTAAAAGATCAAATATTATAGTCTAATTGTGTTTTACCCCTAAAAATAATCTTTTTATCATTTGGGGTGCTGAGATACCCTAATCATAGGAACATAAATTTCGGCAATAAGCATTATTGAGTTAAAAGTTCGTGTTTTTGTTGCAAATTGGTCCTACAACTATTTAGCACTAGTTTTTCGAAAATGTTAGAATTAAAAACTTGAATTTCGGAGTGCCGGACTGACGGACCTCATCACGGCGTAGTATTATTGTGTTTGGTGAAAATCGTAATATCTTATTGATGTACATGCGCGCTCGCGCAGTTACCGATTATATTATTATATTATTGTTATAGTAGGTATATATAAGAGAAATATGCCGTTGCACCGGGCGGCGCCATATTTGGAAAAGACGTTTGAATGCTGGAATGCCCCAAGTACTGCCCATACTCCGTCATCGTGTATATACTACGCGAGCGAGCGCTTTTTTTCGTTCTATTAAAAAAAACTATTTATTTAGGTATATATATGTGTGTGTGTATGTGTGTGTGTTATACGATTTCCATTGGAATCGCTGAATTTTTCACTCAGATATAATAATATTTAACGACGATGTAAAACGGTTTTTATGGTTTGACTTTAATATACTGCAAGATGATGATAATAATAATAATAATAATAATAATAATAATATAATGTAATAGGTACGTATTACGCCGCGTATATATGGCCTGAACGGGTTTTCGTGTGTCGATATCGTATATTTATTTTTTATTTTTTTACGCGTACGACGATTTTCTATGCGCGCCCGCTGGGAACTCGAATGTCGCCGACGATAGCAATAAGTGATAATATTATATTGTTGCCTAATATAGGTAGTAGGTACCCAACTACCTATACGCCTGTTCGGGCTTTTCACGACAAACTTTACGACAGATTTACTGCGCGATCGATTAATAACGAAAATCTTAAACGTACACTCGATAATGACGTAACGGTCTGCGTATTATATCGCGTGTTGCGTATCTTATAATATGATATTATTAATATATTATTATTATTATCATCGTCGTGTACCGTTTATATGATATATATAATACAGTGTGCGTATAATTGCGGTGTGTACCTATACGTCGTGCAGTGGTTCGTCGAACCTATCGGTAGAACGGGAGCTGCAGGTTTTTTTATTTTTTATTATTTTTTTTTTTTTAAGAGCACGCTGGACACAAGGACCTCTAATGAGGTATTTGTCGGCGGCGCGCACTATCGGCAGGGTTTAGCGAGTCTGTGCACATTGCTGCCGTTGCACTTCGTGCTGCAATAAATCATTATCGACTTTCTACACGCACACACACATACACATGGGAGCGTAGTACACACACTGGGTCGTTTGCGCGTACCACGCGGATCTGAAAAAATTGTTTAAATTAAATACTCGGCTCGTGTTCGGATTGTCAGCTGTGCAGTATCAGTTTGTCTAAGACTTTTCGTTTCCATGTCTAACTATGTATAATTTACAAGTCATTGCATACAATTGTATGAAACGGTCCCCATGACATATAGAATGTGAAATGGTAAACGGTAACTAAGCTCATTTTAAATTATTAATTAACAAACTAATTGTATTTGTTTTTTAATTTTATATTGTCTTATTTCATTAAATTATGAGTGGATATTTTATATAGACTATTAATTATTCTGAGAATATTATAAATACTCGATTATTGAGCTTTCCAGAAACTCTTGTCTGTGTATTAATTGTCACATAAGATTATCCTTATTGTTAGATGAAATAGTATTATTGTATATATTAATCATACTCTACATTTATTTTACTATTAAATAAACAAATTTTATTATTAAAAGTACTTACTTATACTAAATCAAAACGTTCACAACTCCGATATACTATATCCAGTACTATGTCAAACGGGCAAAAAATCTAAATTTGTGCCGTTCTGTATTGTACATCAACAACTCATCCCACGGCTGTCATGATAAATAATAATTAGATCTATTATATAGTTTCTGTTATTACACAAACATATAACATAGCGAGTTTTCATACTGTAAAGCTGATTTTGTATTGTTATATTAAATAAAGGCACGGTGTCTAAAGATTAAGTTAGGTGTCAATTCTTTATTTATTTTTAATAATTATGAAAATAGTTTAATTTTCTTACCACAAGCTTTTTACTGTATCAATATATTTAGTCTAAATGTCTTTCTCCAATACCTAATTTCAATTTAACACTTTTTTTAAAAGAAAAAAAAAGAATATGATTTAATTGTTTTTTTTTATTTTGTGTGCTTGTGGCTTTGTGCAGGTTTTCATACATGTACATTTTACATAGAAAAACCTATGTGACTATGTGACTTGAATAAATATTAATTCAATTTTTCACTTATTAGTTATAATGATTAACCATAAAACTTAAATCTGATTTTTATTTTGAAATAATATTTAATAATTATAGTTTAATATTATTATACTATTGCATTTGTTGAATAAATAAGGCCGGTGCTGTGATAGCCTGAATTTTAAGCATTTTTCTTAAAACCGCTGATTATATAAGAAAAAAAAGAGTTAATATTATAAATTATAATAATAGTTATTTGTCTAGAAAAAAATACGCTCTGGGAAGGGGGATTTATTTTTCATACCCTCCCCCATTATTATGTCACTGGAGGCACCTGTTATCAAACTTAAAATTAAGAACATGTTATCCTCAGTGATATCATTTGAGTATTTTAATAGAAGTGTAAATATTTAAACCTATTTTTTTTTTAAATATATAAGTGTCTTAGAACATATATTATATTCAGTGGTGCATTCATGATGAGAAATTGTGTCGTTTATTATGTACATTTAACTAGTTCAATATATTCTGGAGCAGTGTATATTATAATTATTAATCTTATTATTAGGCTAAAAATTGTGAAACGTAAACATGTGTAAATGTCATTCTTTAATTAGATTCAATTATATTGATGCATTTTTTTTATTAATTAATTTATATTTCAAATGTTTTGAAAAATGTAATTTCTTTTAAATAAACATTGTCCCGTTGTAATTAATCATTATTGCTGTTAACAACGACATAGTATATTATAACACATTAATAAATTAAGGTATATCATTTAATCAAAATAACAAAGGTACAAGTCTTCGACTCGTTTTGTTAATTGTCATAGTAGACTAAATGAAAAAAATAGGGGTGCTAATGTGTCATCAGTCATCACATAGGAACACAGATAATATTCTCACCTTTAAATTTGATGACGGCTTAATTCACTGGATCTAATATTAAAACTAACGATGAAAAAAAATGTGGATTAGATGATCGCAAACTTTCTATACGATGAATAGATGATCTACACGTTTTTGTTATTGGCAGAAACGATAACACGTGCCATGGGTGTGTGGCGTCTTCTAAAATCGAATGATGATGATGATAATAATAGATATATAGAATAATCTTCTGTTACTTAGCTCGAATCTGTGCACCCACATAATATAAGTATAATATATTTTACGACAATGCAGTACTATGCGCGTCTCTCCCTATAATAATAATATATTACGACGTATATCGTATGCCCATCCTCTGTTGCTGCAGCAGTGTACATGTACCTACGTACCTACCGCTGTGTAATACGAAAAGAGATTTCATAGGTGTGATTGTTTACGCAGCGCTCGAGATTTACCTATTCGGGAGAGATTGCGGTCCGGACTAGCGTTCTTTGTGTATCTAAAAGACCCAATCGAATCGTACGCATGTTCTCGCACCATTCCTAATACGTGCCTACCTAATAGCGTATTATACAGTTCGACGATCTACATACAAAGGTATACGATAAATTATGTCATATAGATGCTCTCATTCCATTTATTTTTATCCTTTACTAAAAATACCACAGTTGTCCTAATTTTGATTTTTTGAATTGCTTAGAGTTTATTGTATTTTCGGGCACTAAATTTTTTTTACACCATTTATAGAGAGTAATGTGATGTTATAAATTATTTCCATGCGAGAACCACCATTTACAAAAATCTTTAAAGTATCTCAAAAAACATTGATTTTTCAAAAATATTGATACATCTATTAATTGAAATACGAACGTGAAATTTCTGAATTGTTGAACTTTTTCTACTAAGGATATTAGTTCTTAATAATATAATCGTTTTACATTAAACATAAAATATATTTAATATCGAGATTAGTTAGAACTTATTATACCTTGATGATTTTTAATAACTATTCTAAATGATCACTTTATTAAGTACTTAAAAAAAAAATGTTAATAACTATGATATCATCTTATAATTATAGTCTTCCTTAACCTATTATCATTGATGATAATTATCCTTAGTACATAAATTATTGAATTCTAATAACTTATAGAAATTATACGTTTGAATTTCGATTTATATACATCAACATTGTTAATAAAATATATAATTTACAAAAAATGAGTTTAAATGTACAAAAGAGCAAAGGATATTTTTAAACGGTGTATAAAGTGTGCGTATTTGAAAATATAGTTTTCTGGCGTATGCTTATAAATTCTAAAATTCAGTATTCGAACAAATTAATTATTAAAAGGAATAATCGAGTTGAACACATCTAACAAATCACTCTGTATGTGTATTATGTATATTATATTTAGAGTATTATAGTGTAAATAGCCGTATAATTATTTTTATAATATATTATAGCCATTATAAGGATCAATACAGGGAACTTTTTATAGTTCGGTTACTCAAATATAACTATTTTTTTTCTTCTAACGGTGTCATCGTGTACATTTGTAGTAGTTACGAGTAGAATTAATAATAATAATATAATAGCAGTGAAAAATATAAAAGAAGATCCTGTGCATTTGTTGTGCGTTGCACGACGGGGGACCGTGTGAAAGTTAATAATATAAAGTGTCGTGTATGTATGCATTACACGCAGACCATTAGTAAATGGAAAATCGTTTTTTTCGCACCTATTAGCCTAATAAAAGTCACTAATTGGCAAACGACCAATCACGATCACAACGGTATTTAAAAACTATGAGTTTATTATTAGGTATATTATTGATTTATTTAAAGTCATACCTAGAAATTAAAAATGCAATATAAACAAAAATCATAAGTGTAATAATTCGTACAAACAATATAATTACTATAGAACTTCAATAGAAAATTATAGTAAGAATCGTATGTAATAAATTAAAAATTTGGAAATAATTTAAGTGGTCGTGGTACTATACAAATTTTAAGATTTTAATACAATCAATTGATTCTAATATCAAATAAAAATGTATTGAAAATTGCATAGAAACCATTATTAAAAATAATAAAAAGATAATTTACAAATTCCATTGCATAATATAATTAATTTTAATTAGTTATTAATTCATAATTATTTAAAGACATAAATTTGAAATTTAAAACTCAATTATAATAACAGTTTACTGTAAGTGAAATTTTATTTGGGTAGTTTACGTAGTTATATTTAAATTTCAAATTCTAAATTAAAATTATTGCGAATTGTTTATAAATTAGTGAAATTATTTTTGTTTTTGCACTAAAAAGATATTTAATTTTTTATCGTGACAACTTTTTATAATATTCCCTACCGAGCATGGTATGTCGACATCGTTAACAGTGCAATCGCAATATAGCTGCAAATTTATATACCATGAAATTAGTTATATACTTGAATTATACATAATTAATTTTTATGTTAATTCTTTGCTCTTTTGTGAGTCATCATTGGAGTTCGTGTTATGGATTATTTAAGCGCACACGACTAATTTATTAATCTATAAAATAATGAATCAGGTATCGATTACTTATCAAAATGTTTAAATTAAAATTTAATAATAGATTAATGTATTAATAAATGTAATATTCAGTATAATATTATAAAAGATAAGTAATAATACAATATATTACGTATGTCAAGTTTTTATTAATTATTTTTTTTAAATGTTGAATTAATGTAAGTTTTGAGTAATACGTTTGAACTAATAAAACCATATCCCTTTACATTGTCAATAGTATCCACAATGATTTAAAAACGATTATTGAAATAACCGTTTTAAATTTTTGTTCGAAAAGTTTTATACACGTTCTTAGTTCTGTTAAATTTAAAATATATAATTGGCGGAATTGATAGTTTGTTTAACTACCTGTACTAATGGAATTTATGAACTTTTACTTTTCTAAAAGAAGGTCTGGTGAATTGATGAAATACTAAGTATAAGTATAGATAGTTATAATTATAATATTATGCCGTAATTGAAAAATGTTATGACATATAATATTTTGATTAAAATACTTGTAGTTCAAATATTCTAATATTTTGAAATTTAATTATTTTTCTCATCCACATTTTCGTTTTTTATGGCAAATCGATTAAAAAAAATAATTTTAATTTTGTTCCCACACAAACAGTTTATATTCCATACATCAAGTTGAATATTTGTTGTTTAGTATTAAATATATATATACGAATGATATATCTCTACGAGCAGTTAAATAGTTTGCGAATCTGGTTGACATTACCACCCAGAACTGGTTTATATTTACGACTGGCGCATTACGGTAGTCATCATCCTTTTTGTAAAATTTAAAACGCCGACCGATTTCGTTTTATTTTTGTTCATTCTGACGGTTACTCATTTAGTATAACAGCTATAGTCGATTATTGTTTTTTCTTCCTGCCATTATCATCTAGTGATTTCAACATATTATAATCTACATCAGTGTTTCACAAACAATGTTTCGTGGTATAGGTCCCACTTCCAACAGTTTTTCGAAATATGTCAGACCATTAATATATTTTTATTCCTATATTAGTATTTATTATACTTTATAAAAATAGGTTTTAATATAAAATATTTTTTAAGGCCAAACGTTTGCATGGTGTACCATGAAGTATAAAATATGTATTATAATAATAATGTGTTGGTGTAACAAAACTTATATCTAATAAAATAAACATTTTACATTTTTTTTTAAGTGCTCAATTTTAACTATTTATTCTATTATATTTATAAAGTGTATGTTGTGATGTAAAATACTAAAATATATACAGTATTAATTTCTAATCAAATAAAATAAGGTATTATTAACATGAATAAATACAAACTTTTTAAAATCTATTTGAAAAATTTTTGCGTTTAAGGTTCGATATAATATAATAAGATCAACTGAAAGTTGGATTTCAAAAATCTATGTTGCCAACATCACTGATGTTAACATGCGTAAACATATGGTTTTCTCAGTTTATTTTTTTTTGCGAGCGCTCTATCATGCAGTCATATGATCTTAAAAAATAGCAATAGCCTTTGATATACTTTTGTGATTCTCTTCCTTCGCAACATACATAACTCAAAATTATACGAAGTTCCAATGTGAAAGTGTGATAATAATTAACCGTTTTTTTTTTTGTTTTTCGAATCCTGTTTTCAGAATGCAATTGCAACGAATTTTCTCACCGATGCTTCTTCGACAAAGAGCTGTACGACCGAACCGGACACGGAGGACACTGTCTAGACTGTGCCGGAAACCGGGATGGAGCGAACTGCGAGCGGTGCAGGGAGAACTATTATCAGAGGAAGGGCGACACGCACTGTTCTCCGTGCGAGTGTAATGAAGTCGGTGAGTGTTAAATGCGTCGACTGACTGATGTTTTACGGTTTTATCGAACGTTATGAAATATTTTACGGGTTTCCCGAGTATTTTTTTTTTTACTAGCGACTCTTTATCATAGGATCATGGAGTTTGCAGTGTAACGCCGAAGGAAAGTGCCAATGTCGTGAAGGCGTGACGGGCGACAAATGCGATCGGTGTGCCGAAAACCATTTCGATTTTGGGCCGACTGGATGTAAACCGTGTGGATGTACAGTAGCCGGTAGTCTGGATAACGAGCCAAGGTGCGAGGCCGAAAACGGAAATTGCATTTGCAAGGAGAACGTCGAGGGAATTCAATGCAACAAGTGAGTAAAACACGTTTCTTTCAACAATTGCACGGAAAAAAATCATTGTTAATATTATACAATATTATTATTATTTTAAATTCGATTATTCATTGTGTGCTTTTCACTACTCGTGAACACTATAGTAAAATATGTTAAGCTTTGAAAAAGTTTGCTCCCTTGTAACCTCATTTACTACTGACATTTAGAATTCCATGACTTAATTTTCGTAAAATAAATAAGTAGTACTTAATTAGATTAAGAAATGCAATTATTGTTATTTCTAATAACTATTTTTATCTGATCAATACATTAGTTAAAAATCTGGAGAAAAATTTCGAATATTAGATAACTATATACACAGCTTTCAGTTCTGAATAATGATTTACCTACTCTAAATTAATTATAAACACGTTTTAATGTAAAAAATGCCAGTACGTTATTATAATCTTTTAAGTATTAGGCATTTGGTTTTGAAATCAAACAATTGTAATTCATAAGCGACACGATTGTATTCAATTAAATAATAGTATTGTTGTGACACGTCATGTTCGAATTATATAAATATAAAAAAAATAAATCACTTTTTTGATTTATCGATTAGTACGGAAAACGATAAAACAGAATTACATGTCTAGATAAGCTTGTAATAAATTTTTTTTTAATCGATAAATATTGTTATTTTATTGCACAGATGTAAACCGGGTTTCTTCAACTTGGACGAAGACAATTTATTCGGTTGTACGCCTTGTTTCTGCTATGGACATTCTTCGGTGTGTCAGTCCGCTTCGGGTTATTCGAGAGGTACCTATATTGTTTCATTTATTTTTTTTTTTTACTATCATTACAACACTCTAAGTGCAATCAAATTAATTTTTTTTATTTACGCATGCGTCTGCGCCTATTACATCATCTATATATTTACGTGTTTTAAGTGTCCATCGAGAGCGTATTTGTCCGAGGCAACGAGCGTTGGAATGGATCGGATATCTACGGTAGAACGGTGTTGCCGGTTCACAGTCCTTTCAAACAATCGTTGGAGATTTCTTCACCATCGAAAGACGCCGTTTACTTATTGGCACCGGGTGAGTTGTTGATGGCTATTAAAAATCTATATATCTACCTATAACATATTACTATACGCACGCAATGTCGTGAAAATACTGTAGACAAGTTCCTCGGAGATCAGCGTTCCAGTTACAATCATGACTTGACCTTCAAACTGAGCATCGGTGAAAACAGTCCCGATCCAACTATCAATGACATCATTCTTGAAGGCGGTGCCGGTCTTCGTGTCACTCAAGCAATATTCGGACAAGGAAACACATTGCCTTCCGACACGGTAAATGTCTAGTCTATCGTTATATTTTAGGACATCGCCGCTGTGGTTCCCAAATTGTTTAGCTAATTTTTATTTGCACCCTTTTTGAACTAAGGTTTTCTCAGGACGCCTTTCGCTAAGCCACAGCTTGACTAATCTTAAAAAATATAAAAGTAAATATGGTGTACAAAAAAAAATATTCTTGTATTTAATTGCTAGTTTATTGCCAGTATACTAAAAAAAAAAATTGAGATTTTTTTTTGAATACATCTAATGTACCTAATTATTAATTTATAACTGACACAAGTATAAATTTCAATGAAGGGACGAAATCAAGTTTTCATTTATTTTTATTCATTGTCGTATGTTTTTATTTTACATAAATAAATAGTGACCAAGTTATACTGTGCAATAATATTAATCAATCAACCTTGAAAATGACCTAGCACAATCATTATATACAAAAAGATCGTTTTAAGTGTAATTATTGATGAATACCAATATTTTAAATCACCATCACGATAACGTCAATCCATAATTATAAAAGTAACGGTATTGTTTTGAATTCCTTCTACGTGTAGCCAAAAATGTACAAATTCCGTCTTCATGAGAACCCGGACTATGGCTGGCAACCCAGGCTGTCTTCCCGCGATTTCTTCAGCGTTTTATCGAATCTGACAGCCATCAAAATACGAGGAACATATTCTGATAGAGGTACGTATGTCTTACGAGCAAACACACTCGCCCAACATGCGATTATTGTATATATAACGTGTAATATTATAACAATTTATGATTTTCTAATAGGTGTCGGTTTTTTGGACGACGTTTCACTTCAGACAGCCCGGCGCGGTGCTCCAGGATTGCCGGCCAATTGGGTCGAGATGTGTACTTGTCCTGAAGGATACATCGGACAATTCTGCGAATCATGTGCACCTGGTTCTCGGCACGAACCTACTAGTGGTGGTCCTTTCTCACCATGTGTTCCGTGTAACTGCCACGGTCATGCCTCCATTTGCGATGCGGATACAGGTAACAAAGATTTTTATTTATACTTTTAAATTATGACTTATAATATTATCTACCTAACTACAATAGTATTATAAGGTATTCAAGTAAAAGTATTTTGAATGATTTTTTTTTTAGTTTATATATATTATATTTCCGAATAGGAGAAACAGATGTATGGATTTGAGTCAAAATATAACTTTTATTATTATATTAAGTTGAATTAAATTTTATTTGTATATCTTAGTTTATAGTATGAATTTATTTAGTGCATCAATAGTATCATGTAGAATTTAATTTAATTTAATTATTAATGAATAAGAAAAAAAATTACGATTTCACACTTATAATTAGAGAATTTATTTTTTAAAAACAAATTATTAGATCATTTCAGGGTAATGCGTAATATGTATACTATATTTACCCGCTTAGTACGATTCATGTCCAACTGAAAATTCAAATACCTTTATAAAGAAAATAAACGAGCGATTTAAAAATTACAGTTAGATAAAATAATATGTTGTAAAATACACTATAGAATTAATTTAGGAAATTAAATTGATTCATTTGGCTTACTATGTTAAAAATAATTGTTATAAAATACTTTAGTATTTTAAATAATTAATAATATAGTATAATAATAATAATAAATTAAGGTTAGTAAATACCTTTACTCAGCATTGAAATACGTAATTTAAATAATCTTTAAAATAAATATCAGGGTCGGAATTCGAATACTTTTAAAAATATGTTTTTAAGACCGCCTAGCTATAATCATATTATTATCGTGTACATACACACGTATTATTTTATTAAACTACATACTATTAATATGTTTTTCGAACATAATTTTATAATAATAATAATAAAATACGCGAAATTGTTTAAATGTTTTATGCACAGGTCGGTGCATTTGTCAGCATAATACGGCGGGCGAAAATTGCGATAGGTGCGCGAAAGGATACTACGGTAACGCTTTGCAGGGTACCGCACTCGACTGTAAACTGTGTCCATGCCCTAACCAGGGAAGTTGCGTTTTGATCGGAGAGGACACAGTCATTTGTTTGGAATGTCCCAAAGGATACGGAGGTAAACACGTGATATACGAATACAAACACATCTCTTTTAGGATTTTAACCATTACGAATTTCCGCAGGCCCCAGATGTGACATTTGCAGTGATGGTTACTTCGGCGATCCCACTGGAAAGAACGGACCAATCAGTATTTGCAAATCTTGCGATTGCAATTCAAATGTAGACCCGAATGGAATCGGTAATTGCAATCGAACGACTGGAGAATGTCTAAAGTGTATCTACAATACGGGCGGAGCACAGTGCGACCAATGTTTACCGGGTATGTATTCCGTATATTATAATATTATACTTTATGTGAAACTTATACTGATTGATATATTATAATCAGAGCTATAAACAAATAATAGAATAAATTACTGTTGACCTACTATATACTTATGATCTAAAAATTATAAACTATGTTCTAAAAACCTATAATATTCAATTTAAAATCAAAAAGGATGAAATAATTTTTTTTTAACTAAATATGAAAATGTACGCTTTAAACAGAATAATTAAAATAAGTATATTATATCTAGAGTTCGAACTTCTTGCATTTGCATGTTTTTTTATAGTAGTCGTAGATTATTCTAGGCGAGTTATAAATTTGTTTTATAAAAAAATGGCGTAACTCAATATTAAGTTTAAATTTGCATATTTTTGCATATTTAATCATATTTTTGAAAAAAATGCATATCTGAGCAATGTTTAATATATTTGTATTTTTAAAATTTATATTTACGTAAAATTGCCAGGAAAAATCATGTTTGGAAATTATTCATAAATATTTTTTTAAATAAATTATGTTTGTAGTCTGTCGTACCTGACTCGTACGTCTGTTTACGATAGTTCTTTGTTGTTTAAGAATCAACCGTTTTATCGACGATATCGACAATTGTATAGTTATTGTAAAATTTAATGACGTCTAGATTTTAAATTGTATGATGAAATTAAATATAGTACGTGTTCTTTCAATAACCATGGTTATGTGGTTACCTAATTTTTAAATTTTTATTTGTATAATATAATATGCTTTATGCGTTTTCAAAAAATAAAATAAAAAACATATTTTTAAGCAAATTTTAATGATTTTGACTGCATATTTCAATAATTCTAAGTGCAACAAGTTCCCGACCCTAGTTATATCACATTTAAATCTTTATACCAAAAGCATGCAAGATACGTAGAACATTTAAAATATAAAATGCAATATTACGCATTAATATACGTATAAGTCTGATAGTCATGCATTTAAAAACAAAATATTTCGATTTAACTTCACCCATTAATTGTTTTGCATGCTAGACGTTGCATCATGATTATATTTATAAGTAATTTAAGAATTTTCTTTTTAAAATGTAATTTATAAAAAATATTACCTTGTTCTCTAAATCTAAAAAAATTTTGGGCTCTAAAGCCCATGCCTTTGGTGATAAATGTTCAGACATTCCATACAAATTCCAGTCTTAAGATAATAATTTTATATTTACATTAATAAAATAATAATTTAATTTTTAGAAGAATGTAAATATATTTTTAAAAAATATTCTACAGTGTGAGAAATACCACAAGAAAAGCTTTAAGAGTTGTTGAAAAAATGTAAAGTAAAATTTACGTTAAAATAACGAGTATTGTTTAAAACAAATTTTTCACTTATCGAGCTATTATTTTAAAGTACTAGGAATAAATTGAATTGCCTTAAAGTATTAACTATGCACATAATATGATATTATCAAATTATTAATTCACAAGATATAAATATATATATGTATACGAGTATAACATAGTAGATTATATTGTAAAAATGTTGTAGATGTTTAATTAACCTAACCTTATTCTAGGTCATTTTTATATAATCAATGTTTTTAACATTAGAAATACTTGTATATAAAAGTTTAGTAACTCTATTTTCGTTTATATTGAAGAAAATTCAATGATGAATTGGGTCAAACTATTTGTAAATTTATATTATTTGTGTATTTATATTATTTTATTGATATTATACAACATGTGATGTATACACTATATCGTATACGTGATGTTTTTAACTTTTGTATTGGACAATAAACTATTATATTAATTAAATTCGTTGATACCGTGATTTTCAGGATACTTTGGGGACGCCCTTGCTCCTGAAAAAGGCGATTGCAAACCCTGTGACTGTTATCATCTTGGCACCACTGAGACAGGATTTGGACCTTTGGCGTGTGATCAATTGACTGGACAGTGTCAGTGTAAACCACACGTGATCGGAGTAAACTGTGACCAATGTGAAGCCGGTCACTTTAACATAGCCAGCGGAGACGTAAGTTGTGGTGATGAGTCGTGTGAAAATGTTTAGTTGCATCGGGGAATTGTTTTAATATGGGTTTTTTTTTTATATGTACAATTACCATCGAAGATCTATAAAATAATATTGAGACAGCAGAGAGACCTTGGGATCAACACTGTTAGAAAAATATAACATATATTGGTCTATTTGTATTCGTTAATAGCGAAAGAAAGAGGGTTTAGAGAATTCGATACCAACCGACCGTTTTTAAGGAGTTTAGTATAGGCAATTTCCTAAACATTCGTATGCGCATAGATTTAAGTGATTATTAGCGTGTAAAATAAGTATCGGAGTGCTCCCGGCGCGTATAATTATGTTATGTACAACTTGTACAAGTGACTACTGGTGTGTACAGTAAAAAATGTATACTTATCTAAATTATGTATTTTTTGTCAATTATAACGATAAAACTTCTTCTTTTAACTCATTTTGATTTGTTAAAATGTTTACTTGAGATCGATTAAGTTATACTTTGAAATTTTTTATTTTATTTCTGAATAACCGACATTTAAATTTTTATATATTTTAAATATTCAAATAAAATTATAGAAGTTAGGGAACAAAATTTGAAATATTAGCTCAATAAACATCAAGCAGACTTTAGACATAAGAACTAATCCAAATCAGTTTAAAAAATATAATCGTATTAGTTGGTCTATTGGTATGATTGACAAACGACTGGAACCTCTATTTAGGTTGAAATAGATTATCATTTACAACCTCTTTAATAAAAAATATAACAGCATTTTTAAAAGATAACTACAAATGCGTTACATGTGCCGTGATGTGCACAAGTATTGACAAACTCTTTCTAACCGCGTTACGAAATGTACTAACACACGTGGCAACGTATATAGCAGGGCATGGGGGACTCGCAGTCCATCATGGGCGGTTAGGTACTGTTTTTTTACCGGGAAATATTTACTGTGGCCTCATACAACTAGGGCCTATATATATTATATATATAAAAAATGCTTGTTTCGCTTACTACTCAATCAATTGTTAAAAAAAAAATATAATTATTAAAATTATAACAAATTTTTAAATGTACTATTCCTAGCAGCTAATTTATTGATCACATCATTTGAATCAATACTATTCAGCAAATCTTTTTCCACATTCATCAACATGAAACTTTCTAAAATGTCTTGGCCAATGTATTTTTCAAGTAGTTTTTTTTTATATATTTTAACTTAGAAAAACTCCTCTCACATCCGACTTGTGTCACGGATAATGTCAGCATTAGTTTATATGCAAGCAACAAATAGACTAATATATATTTTAAGCAACAAACTACATAATATTTTTCATTCGTAATGGATTATGACTGCATGATACTAAAAGTTTATCATTATTTGAACATTCTAAAAAACAAAATTAAAATTATAATATCAATATTAACTTTATAGGTAAGTACATTAATACATTTATAAATATTAATTATTTTTGTTATTATCATCAATATTTTCATCAGAGTCTTGTAGTTTAGTATATACACAATTAATATATTTTTTTTATTTCTTTCCATTTTGATGTTAAGTCTATGTATTCATTTCAGAAGTCTTCATATATAATTCCAGGACAATAATTGGAAATCTTGTCAAACATACCAATAAGAGCATTTTTTGGTAGTGTTACATCTGGTTTGAAATTATTAGGGTCAAGGCATGTAAAATCTGCACATAACTGGCCATGTTTTTCAAATCTTGAAGAAATGCTCTCAATGACAGTGTCCAGTACTTGATTGTAAACATTAACTTCATATGAATGCAATGGGTTTGTTATAGGGTCATCATCTGTCTCATAATCGTGAAATTGCTTAGTTTTTTTTTACGAGTTTTGGGTAGACTATTTTCAATTGCTATTACATTGTATTTTATTTTTTGAAACATTTTATTAGTATGTTTTACAAACTTATCAGCTGCATCTTTAGTCCTAGAAAATTCATGTGCAGACTTTCTTAAGTCTTGTAAAGTTTGTGTTACCATTTGATACGCTGTCATTATATTGATCCCTTTGCCTAGTAGATATTTAGAAAGTGGCATAGTTTCTTCAAATATCTTAAGGTACATTTATGCTGTTATAATTGTTTTGTATTTACATAAACCTGCCCTTAATCCACTTGCTTTAAAATGGGCTTCAGATTTGATACTTGGACTTGTTTCAATCTCAGTTAATGTTAATATAAGGTCCACAAAAATTCCAGACTCAGGATTATTAAAATTACCAACAATTTTGGTTAAAAAAGCATCCTTTGACAATCATCTAGTTTCACCAATAGTACAAACTCTTTTTTTGGAATTTATAGTTGTCCAAACATCTATACGAGTGAGTGATTCTCGTATGAAGACTGCGCAATTAAAATTCTAAATAAAGTATAGATTGTAATACTTTAAGAGTAATATCACCTATTACCAAATTCAATACATGTGCATAGCACTATACATGTATTTGTTTAGCTGCTACATCACTTAATTTTGTAGAAAACCCATTGTATTATATTTGCAGCTCCATCAGTTGCGCATTGCCTATACAACTATTTGGTTTTATGTTCAAGCTATGAAAAACTTTTAAGACTAAATCAACAAAGTCTATCCTTTACTTGACCTGCATTTTATCATGCCAACTAATTGTTTTTTCACAGATGTGCCGTTTACATATCTTATAATAACTGAGCATTGGTCAATCACAGAGACATCTTGAGTAGTATTAAGTTGTACAGAGTACATTACAGCTTTAATGATGTCTTCAGAAATTGATGATTTTATTATTTCACTTATTATCTCAATAATGTAATTGACTGTGGTTTTAGATAAAAAAAACTTATGTGCCCATCTCTTTGTTTGGAACCAAAATTATAACTTTTTGTGGTATTTTTTATTGCTTTATCTAAATGAGCTTTGAGTACTGGATCATACTTGTCCACTAGTAAAATCATTTCCAAGAAATTACCGTGGTCTAAAGATGGATTATCAAGAGTATAAATTGCTTCATTAGTTATACCTCAATAACTGAGTCCACGTTTTCCGATTAATTTAATTATATCAATTATACAAAATAAAACTTGCCTTCTGTTTTCTATTACTTTCTTCCTCATTTAACTATGACCAAAGTTAATGGTGAATCAAGTGATGGAAATTGTTTTTTTATGACGTGAGCATCTACATTTAATCTATATGTTTTTGAATTTTCATGTTCATTTATTCGAGTATACACATGCTTCCAGTCAATAAAACCTTTTGAGAATGGTCCAGATACATCCCCATAACAAAAACAAATACAACAAAATAGAGATTTATCAATAGATCTATATGACACCCATTTATGATTTCCTCCATCAATCTGATAATAAGTTAAAATATGCAAATGGTATACCAATTTTTAGTTGATTGGGATGAAATAACCAGTACTTTGCAAAATTAGCTGTAGAGGGTCTTGTAAACAAATTCAAACCAGAATGAGCTAAAAAAAATAAATAAAACGTTAGTGGTCATATTTGAAACGCATGTCAAGTTATAACAATTCAATTCTGATTTAAATGGTAATAAATATTTTACTTTTTTATGATTTCTGTTTTCGTGGTAGTAAATATAGATAAATTATATTCCAATTTTAGTTATTTTGTTTATAATACTCAAAACTTATTATTATTTTGTTGCTAGTAACTTAGCTGTCATTTGCATATACTTAGTATTTTTATTATAAAAATATGTTATAAAATCTTAAATCAAATAATTTGTATCAAGGACATCTAATAGTAGTAAAATTAAATAATTATAAGTTTTTGTGCATGGGTAGGTACTATTGAAAAATGTTTGTATTCTTACCATATTCATTGAGTTGTTGCGTTTGGTGATTGTTATTGCAGCCACTCAAATCATTTACTTCGTCGTTATTTTGTTCTTTTAGAGATAAACTTTCTACTTCATTCTGATTATTTATATAAAGAACACCTAATAGTTGTTAAATCAAATTATCATTAATGTTTGAAAATACTGTAGTAAATTAATACATTTAGATACTCTGATTATTCCCTATTAAAATTAAAACCACCACGACCTTGTCTTATGATTTATATTAATATCATCATCATCAGCTAACATGTAAAAAAGTACTACTAAAATATTGTATAAGAACTATAACACAATATGTGTATTATGTATAACTACTAAATGAAATAAAAATGTATACATTTGCTAGGATTTAATACTTATATAGGCTCCCAATTTAAAAGTGAATAATATGACCAATAACCCTATAACACAGTATTACAGTAAAGATATTATTACTTACCGGTACTTTTTGATAAAAAAATTTTTTATTTTTTTCTGTTTTGTCGTTGGCACATTTAATATTAAATCTTGATCTATTCCTTTTCTTTTTAAAGCCCCACTTTCAAATTTTTGTTTAGACATTATCGTATTTTAAAATATTATTCAATAAATTAAAATACAACCAGCAAAAACTAAAAAGTCACAATAGGAAAGTCGAAATAGAAATAAAAATTACACTTGATAAAATGAATAATCGGTTTATACCATAGAACATAAGAGTAAGAATACATCGATTAAACGATATTATCTTACTTATTAGTTATTACTAGGGCCCGGAAGTTCATGCATTTGCATGTTTTTACTGAATGGACTAAAAAATTGCTAGATCAGCTACAAATTTGAATTATACTTAAACAAATCCAAATACAAAATTTTATTTTGCATATAATTGCATATTTTGAGGTTTTTTTATTTATTCGCATATTTTACAACTTTTTTGATATTAACTGCATATTAGAGTCAAATGTTATGTAATTCACAAAATAAATTACTTCTGAATGTCCTATTGATAAAAAAATAAAACAATACCAAATTATTTATAGTTGTGCGGCGGCCCGATAACGGGTATTCCACGATATATTTTCAATTAAATATATTTATTTTTAGAAAAGTGCTGATATTTTCTGTTATTGGGATTATTACAATAACACGATTATAGAATGCAGTCAGTTCGTTATTTCTTGTTGGTATTGTTTGACGTCTTTCGTAGTTCCGCGAGTGAATATCGAGTGTCCGCCTTTTTAGATTAACTTGTGTTAAAATACCGAAAGTAAAAACATCAGTTACCGTTAGAGGTAAAAATTACGTTACTGAATTCGGTGAACATATTTTCGCGTTCGACGGGAGTGTATTATTTTGTAAGATATGCGAAGTCAAGGTAAAGTGCGAAAAACGTTTCAGTGTCACTCAGCACTTAAGTACTGAGAAACATATAAGAGCCTCTAATCGTCAAAATAAAAATGCCACACAACAGCTAATTACTACTCCAACACGAAAATCTGGCTTTTTTAAGGATTTATGTGAAGCATTCTTAAAATCAAATATTCCATTAGAAAAATTAGGAAATCCTCATCTACGTTTATTCCTTGAAAAGTACATAAATAAAGATATACCATCTGTATCTACACTGAGAAAAACATATGTCAATGGTTGCTACGAAGATACGATGAATGAAATAAGAAATCAAATACTTAATAAAAAAATCTGGGTGTCTATAGATGAGACAACAGATACAGAAGGACGTTATGTGGCGAATGTGATAATTGGAACCTTACTAACCGACGGACCAGGTAAAATTTTTTTAATTGCTTCGGAAGTATTAGAAAAAGCCAACCACACGACAATAAGTAAATTATTTGATAGAACCCTTTTTTCTTTGTGGCCACATGGAATTAACCATGACGATGTTATTTTATTTGTGACCGATGCAGCACCATATATGGTGAAAGCTGCAAAATCTATTCAAACATTCTATTCTAAAATGGTACATATAACCTGCCTCGCCCATGGTTTGCATCGTGTATGCGAGAAAATTCGTGCAGAATTTCCAAAAGTTGACGAACTTATTTTGAATATGAAAAAAGTGTTCTTAAAGGCGCTAGCTTGCGTTGAATTGTTCCGAAGAGAAGCCCCAGAAACACCATTGCCTCCTTCTCCTATCATTACGCGTTGGGGAACCTGGTTAAAAGCCGCAATGTACTATTGTGAGAATTTTAAAGCAATTAAAAAAGTCGTACATTTATTAGATGCTGATGATGCGCTAGCCATTGGAAAAGTTAAAAAAATTATGTCAGAAACAGATTTAGAATCTAATTTAGCTTTTATTTATACAAATTATGGATTTCTAACTACGGCTATTACATGTTTAGAAACTCAGGGAACTCTTTTAACTGACGCAATAAAAACAGTGGAGAATGTAGAAAATAAATTAAATACAATAAAATGTTCCAAAGGCATTACAATTTATAAAAAATTTGAAGAAGTTATTGCGAAGAATCTGGGCTTCAAAATACTAACCAAAATTTCAAAAGTTATGCTGGGAGAAGAAATCACAATGGATAATTTACCTGAAGATATTTCTTGTGATGATCTACTATATTTCAAATACGCACCAATTTCTTCGGTTGACGTGGAGCGGAGCTTTTCGGTGTACAAAAATATGTTGGCAGATAACCGGCGGTCATTTAAATTTGAAAATTTATCAAAGTCGTTGATTGTGAATTGCAATATTTAAAAATGTATATTAATTAAAAATATTTTTAATTACCTGTCAAAGAAATTTGAATAAAAATCGTAGTAGTACAATAATGTTTTTTTCCTTATATTTATAAATTTAAAAAAATAAGGGCATATTTAAGCGCATATATCACGATTTTTAAGCGCATAAGTGCATGCATATTTCGGTAGTTTTAAGTGCATAAACTTCCGGGCCCTAGTTATTACATACTGTTTATGATTAATATTTATAATAAATGAAAAAAAAATGATATTTCAGACATTCACGTTGATAATATTGTTTAAAAATAGAATAACAATTCGAATTTATTACGTTACAATATATATATATATATATATATATATATATATATATATATATATAAATGTAGATACGTCATACACTCATACATAGTTATCACTAATCGAAAAATTATTTATATCAATATACTTATCTATAAACTTATTAATTATTATTATGGTTGTTTATTTTTGTCATTCAACACAGAAGGCCCTTTAATAGTTAATAAAGTTCACAAAAATTACAAATATGCAGCCGTCAGTCGGTATTATATAACAGTATTATAAAATTAATATTTGTATTATTATTTTCTTTTTCGGAATTGGGGCCTCTGAGTATAATATTGATGGGGGGGTGCCTACCGGGAAAATCTCGATTTCCTGATAGACCTATCCATCCATGAGTCCATAAACAACAATATGATTATGATTATTAATCATTATATTTTGTAGGGCTGTCAATCGTGTGAGTGCGATGCAGTGGGTTCCGTCAACAATACCTGCGATACCAACACTGGTCAATGTATATGCCGTCCGGGAATAACCGGCAAAAAATGTGACGCGTGCGAACCTTTCCATTACGGATTTTCAGCCGAAGGGTGTAAATCGTGCGCTTGTGATTCCATTGGTTCGGTGTCTTTGCAGTGTGATACAAACGGACAGTGTCCGGTGAGTTTAAAATCATATTTGTACATATTATCATATATTAAATATTATACAGTACCTGCCTTTAAAATTGGTGTTGTAAAAACTACTTTAAAAAGTAATTAAGTAGGTACAGTATTTAAAATATCACTTTCTTGTAATGTATTTATATAATACGAATTTGAAATATTATTTTTTTGTATAATTTATTAGAAAATTAGATTATTAACTTAGGAATGAATTATTCTATTATTAAATTCCTAATTTTAAATATTATTAAAGCTTTGTTTAAGGGTTTAAACGCCTGAATTAAATTATTTATTAAATTCTTGTGAAAAATAACTATTAAATTTAGTATTTTATGAAAACTTGTATTTTATCTTATTTTATAACGTATTTGTTAATAACTTAATAAAATATTAAAATTTAAAACAATTATCAAGAACATATTTTGTTAAAAATGCATTGTTTAATATCAATTTAAATTATCTATTATTTATGTAAATATTTTATCAATTAAATGATAAATATGCAAATATGCTTGTTAAAATGGTTAGTTTAATATTAGTATCAGTCATTTAATGAATGGCATACTATGTAAAAAGTTAAGATTTTGGTATTATTGTTAATTTAAAATTAATATTTGGAAAAAAAGTTATTTAAAGAAAAATTATTTTAATGTACTCAAACACCTATTGATATATCATAGATAGTATTTAATATTTGAAAACTAATGCATAAATTCTTTTATTTAAAAAACTTAACTGTTTATATTATTTGAGTATTATCTATACAGTTTTATAATATTAATGATTAAAGCATGGTAAAACTGGTAGAGCTGTTCAACTGTATACATCAAATATTTTGTCCCCGATTTTACATGTGAATGATTTAAAATAATATCTTTTAACATTTTAGTGTTTGGAAAATGTGGAAGGAAGACGTTGCGATCAATGTAAAGAAAACAAATACGATCGGCAGAGAGGTTGCGTGGATTGTCCAGCATGTTATAATTTAGTTCAAGATGCTGTTTCTTCACACCGCGAAAACTTAAAAAAACTGGAAGACGTGTTAAAAAACATTAATAACAACCCTACTGTGGTAATTGATGAAGATTTCGAACAAAAACTGAAAGAAGTTCAGTTGCAAGTGGATGAATTAGAACAAAATGCCAAACTCGCTACTGGTGGTATGTACAAAATATGTTTGTACCTGCCTAATTAATGTTTTATGTTTGATATTTCAGGATCATATTTAATGACGAATTGTATGTGGTTGCCTCAGGTGCCTAATTTTTAAGAAATGACTAATTTTTTTTATATATTTTTATTGTCATGATTTTTTCATAACTATTCACTTATTTTCTACATTTAAATAGTTAATATTTACTTTACAGTACATTATGTATTACCTGCCATGATTTAAAGTTATAATATTATTATATTGACATATATTTCTTAGTCATTAAAGAAAATAATCTATTTAATTATGATAGTATAATTTAACGATTTTTTTTATTCAATTTACAACAAAAGTTAAAACTTAAAATTTTTTTTTATTTATTTACCATTTAATTCATTACAATATAAAAATAATTTTTTCTTTATAATTTGAATATTTTTGTTGTTGAACCAGGAATTCCTAACCTATGGTTCTTGATGTTATGTGATTAATATATGTGTGTCATGTATGTTGTATAGGTAACATCCCAACAAGTGACAAATTGATTTCTCTTCATAGCCAAATAAAGGAAATTCAAGATCTTATGGCCCAAACAAGCAACTGGACTACTTTAGCCGAAGAAAAATCTTTACAGGCTGAGAATAACATCATGAATATTGAAAAAATGAATGATAAATCGTCAAACACATTGAAAAGAGCAATGGAATATATTGAAACCGAAGGAGCCACATCACTTCTCAAAGCGATATCAAAAAGTAATGAACTCGGACAACAGAGTGACCAAATGTCTGAGATTGCTAGGGAAGCGAGAACATTTTTAATGTTGTAAGTAGTATTTTTGTATCTAATAATATTAAATTTAGAACATTTTTAGATTAAATAGGTTATACATTTTTTATTCGTATTATTATTTGCAGAAAAGAGCAAGAAATTGAAAAAATGAAAGTTACTGCAGCGCAAGCTATGAAAATATCATCTGAAGCTTATAACATAACTAGAGACGCTGTTAATCAACAGAAAAATATCAGGTATAATAAGGTTATTTTTAATCATTTTGTATAGACTCTTCAGTTTTCAAGTCTCAATCAGCTTGTATGCATCTCCCTTTCTGTCTTTATCTAAAACTTATGAGTTATATTCCTTCCAGTTGAAAAACTTGACCATTTTTCAATTATGTAAAATAAAAATAATAATTGTATATATTATATAAATTTTGCGTAAATTATGTAATATAGTATAAATTAAAAAATATTAATATATTTATTAATAATTTTAGTGATGAATTAAAATCTTTGGATACGGAAGTCAACTACGTAAAGGATAAATTGAATACAATTATTACTCAAGCAAATGAAGCGCAAGAATTGGTGACTTTAGTCAATAATGATTCATTGTCAATATATCGAGATATTTATGCAATAAATTTACCAGATGTCAATGTCACAGTTCTGAAGCAAAATATTTCCAATTTAAACGCAGAGGTATAATAAATATTTTGTTATTTACTCAAAACATTATTATTAATAATAATATAAGCTATATTTGAACTTATTTTTTAAAAATAATATATTTTCTAGGCTGAACAAATTAAGAATGATTTAAGAATGCAAGGAACTGACCAAAACATTATGAACCTTATAAAAGAAGTAGCCGAAAATCTACAACAATCTGAGGTTACATTAGCTCAAGGCGAAAAACAGCAAAGAACCAGGGAAAACTTTTTGGCACAAGCAAATGCTTCTTATGAAAAAGCAGATCAAGCTGTTAAATTAGGTGTTAGGATTTTAGAAGAAGCACAACAAACATTGAGCACATTGCAAGGTGAGTGTAAAAATATTGATCAATTTGTTGAAATGGTTTATCATTAATTTAGTTTAATTTTTTGTTGTAGCATTTGATAAACAGGTGCAAGATAGTAAAAAAAATGCGACGGAGGCTTTAGGACAAGTCTCAGAAATCAAACAGTTGATAGAAGAGGCTAGCGATAATACTATTCGGGCCCAAGAAGCATTAGCTGGTGCTGAATTGAGTGCTATAGCTGCTAGGGACACTGCCAAAAATGCACAAACAATATACGCTGATCAAGCATTAGAGGTGCTAACATGATAAAACAGTTTCCGTGTTCAATATTGAATTGTTTTTTTTTTTTTTTTATATAGGACTCGAATAAAATTAAGAAAGCTGCCGAAGAATTGTCATCCGAGGTTCATAAGTTATTCGACGAAAGTGTAGGCCAGATAAAACGAGTAGGAAATACTGCAGAACGATTGAAAGACGCAGAAACTCAATTCGAACAGGATCAAAAAAGCATTGACGATGTAAATCCATATTATTATATCACTAAAAATCGAATCACTTTCATCGATAAATAATATTATGTTTGTTACAATAATAACTTTGTGTATATTATTACTTTAATTCTAGGCAAAAACAAAAATCGGCCAAGCAAAAACATCATCATCTGAATCAAAAAAAATGGTAGATAAAGCATTGCAGGATGTCGAACAAATATCAAAAGAGTTACTTGATCTGGCTGATAGTGGTAAGTAAAATATTTTTCAATAATGCTTTCTCATATTTGAAAATATTATTTTTTATTTAGTACGATTAATTATTAAGTTTAAATTATCATTTATCAATGAATTACAGAACTGTTTGTGATTTTTAATATTTTAATAATTTAACTTTTAAACTATTTTGTTATTATAGATACTGACAAGCTGAGTCTACTTAGTAGTAGATTGGAAACGGTCGAACAAGAATTGTTGAACGCTGAGTTGGACAAAAAATTAGCAGCTATCAATAGTGCTAAGATTTCTCAAGTGAGTCTTACAAACTACTAGAATGTATTAATAAATTATGTTTTATTATAATGATTGGATTTTTTTTACTTTATATACAGGCTCAGTTAATTAATAAATTAAAAGAGGATATAAAAACATTGACTAATGATGTCAAAAATATTGAAGCGATACGGCAGGCACTTCCGGTTGGATGCTGGAAGAAAACGAATATAGAAGAATTGCGTTGAGCGAGTAGTATCCACCTTGGGATAACATGTTTTACCATTTAGTCGTTAATTTTAAGATAATTATGCAAATTTTATAATATTTAAGTCAATTTGATGTGTTCATGAATTCAAAAAGATAGTCATAATATTATGTTATCATCAAAATTTGTTTAGGCAAACAAATTATTTTTTTAAGCATGGTAAGCAAGTTCAAATTTTGAGATAGGTGCACATTTTTAATATTTTCTAGTATAGAACCACATTACGTTCATACATATTTGATTACATTAGCTTAACACTTAAGAACTTTTTTTTAGTAACTTAATAAAAAACTAAATAATTACATTTCAAATCAACTTTTCGAAAATTATTTTATATAAAAGTTATTTTTGTCATTAATTGCAGCCAATATAAATTCAGTTTTAAACAAATACATTGATATTTGTCCCATAATTTCTAAGTGTCTTAGAATTACTTGTTAAATCTAAGAATGTACCTATATAAAAGACTTCAGTAATAATTATGCTGTCTTGAGTAGATTTAGATATATATATATATATATATTATAATATTTATGTAAGATTATTTCAATGTGCCAAAGACCAATTTATTATTTATTATCCTACATACTATGTCTTGCTTATATTAAAGCTTTTTTCCCTATAATAATGTAAAATAAATAAATAAACGTAATTAGATGTGAAGTACTTTTTTTTTTTTGACATCTTTATCCAATTTATTTTTTTTCAGGCTAATAAAATATTTCAATTTGCAACTAATGAAATAAATATAATTTTGACCGATCAATTAATAAGTAACTAAATTATTACTATTTAAAAATTATAATACGTTATATTTTATTTGTTTTGACTTAACATTGAGCATTACTCAAATATGTGTATAATTATTATATATCCAATTCAGAAATCGAGCTTATATAAAAATTATTTTATTTTTTTTTTTATAATGTACGCTGTAGAAGTATTTATCTATATATGTTTATTTTTAAGTATTTTCCTATATTTGTACATCAATTTTTTTTATCAAATATTTGGTAAAACGTAGGTACTCATATTTTAAATCTTTTAAAATAGCTTATATCTTGCATCATCTATGTTCAAATACTTTTAAAATGTATCTCTTATAAGACTGTTATATACACTTATGTCTACAAAATATTATTATAAGCAGATTTCAATAATAGCAGTTACGTTATATACCTACATTAAAGGAGCAGGTGTAAAACCTATCGATTTACTAATAAGTAGTCGATTTTAGTGTCAGATTAATTCCACAGGTGCATATTTTCAACCATCTTTAACATAATAATGTAAACTCAACCAGTAGATACTAAATTAATGTGAATTCCATTTAAATAACATAATAAAATCTAATTGTACCTACAATAATTATAATATGTAATATAATATAACTCGATTAGTATTATAAAAAAAATCAAATTTAAATTTATGTATGTATAGTTTTATTACTGCAATATATGCAATGATGAATAAATTAATTTGTATACTATGGCAATTATTTTGTATGGTGAGGAAAACATATTACATTTTATATGGTACAGAACGTCAATCATAGAAAATATGCATTAGATATTATCACAGTATACGTGTTAATTATCGAAAAATTAAAAATTTAATAGGATGTCAGCACTATATATTTGTTTTCTATCTTCGGATCACGTGCAATATAGACAAAACGGATTAACGTCAAATTGTCTTTTAATGATTTTAGAGTAATTTCAGAGTAAAATCACCGATTACAAAAATGATAAAGAATAATATTTTCATGTAAATTTAATATTTCCCTATTATTTTACTTTAAAATAAAACGCAACAATTTGTAAATTTAAATGAATATTAAATTGTTTTTAGACAATATTTAATCCAATTGACATGTCAAATCCACATGACACTCTGTACGTTTTCATAAAATTATATAATATACCTAGTAATAAAAATGATAGTCTATGACATCGAATGTGTCGTGTTATTAATTTTAGCCTTAAACTGGGAAAGAAAATAAGTCTTTTTACTATAATCAGATTTAGGTATATCGTAACTTAAAATTTAAAAATAACAAAGATTAAAAAAAATTGATCGGTCAAAAATAATATTGTCAAGGATTGTGCGTTGATTTAAAGGTCAAACCAGCGGCGTATTTAAGAACTGTTATAGGGAGGGGATGAGCCATTGAATATTTGAATGTCACACATAAAAGTGGAGGGCTTCGCCCCCCATACCCCCCTTCAGGTTTTCAAAACTTGATCACTAAATACTCTTCAGTTTACACTTTAGACACTATATATTATATTCTACACTGAATACCAATTATTCATTATTTTTAGTTAATAACAATAACATAATAATTATTAATTAAATCTGAAATAAATTTCAATTTTTAATTTACATTCAAAAAATATTCTTTGAGATTAAACTCATTAATAATTACCATCTTACTATCAACATTCAACACTAATGTCCAATAATACAATAAGAAATTTAGTACAAAAATAATAGTATCATAAATATTTTTTTTTTACTATAATAATTATAAATTAGAACATTTAACAATATAAATTTTTTCTTTTCTTACATCTTCATTTTCCACTTGAATATTTGTCTTCTTTCGTTGTGGCTTAAAAAAAGAATCTAGTGTATTTCGTTTCATTTCAAATTTAACTAATTCAAACTAAAACCAACAATTTAACATCGAAGATCAAAATTACACATTACACAACAATCACAATCCGCTCGTGTTTAGCCTACGAATACGAATGTTGTTTTTCCAAACAAATAAGAATGCTGATAGCCTGATTATGTGGAATATATACGATCATCTGACCATTCCATAATAATATAATTAATTAATTTTGATATTTTAGTTCTAGTCTAAAATTAGCGCTAGTCTAAAAATATCTTGTTCTTATATAATAAAGTTACAACTGTACAGTAATAAGCAGGGCTAGGATTTGTATGTAACAGCATGTTTTTTTTGCGACTTCTGATTGTTGATTTTGTCAGTAATGTCCACGAATCACTTCATGATGAGATAAATGGTGGTGTTTTTATTTTGCATGTTTTTGCATATTAATGCATATATTGAATAAAATCAATATTATTGCATATTTCGATTATAAGAATGCGAAAAATGCATGTTTTATAGTATATTTCGTAACTAATATTTATAATTTAATATTAATATTTCGTATTTAATTCTAGCTCTGTTGATTTAAATATAAAACTTAGTTTATTTGTCAAATATAAATTTTATTTTTATAAATACAATCCTATGGTAGAATAGGTATGCGATTAAAGATTGAATAGTTTGACGTAGAAGATAAACACAATTAATAAAAGTATGTCGGTCAATATAAAATCCAAGATAAAATACAATTTGTCGGGTATGAGTGTATATAAAAATTAAAATGCATATTTTTGCATATTTTGGTAAATAAAATGCATATTTTACAATTTTTTATTGCATACAAATCCTAGCCTTGGTAATAAGTAATAACTAATGAGTAATACACCTGTTGGGGCATCTAGTGCGGTCCGTATACAGCCCATACAGGCACAATAGAATAGGAATCTGACAGAAATCGCACTAACTACCCGCACTAGCTACGACATAGCGGTTTCAGTGGCGTAATAACAAGCTATTAATAACCTTTTAACTGATTTTTTTTACTTTATTTACAAAACTGAAAAATACACTAGGATAGTAAATACTAAACACGATTTAGTGTCTAAGGTATATACAGGTAAATACTTTATAGTAAAAAAGACCAAGGGGGATTGATCCCCAAATCCCTCCCCGTAAATACGCCGCTGGGTCAAACCGATATAATCATATATCAATAGAAAAATTGTATAATCGATTGAATTTACTTATCGCCCCGCGAGAAAGATATCCAGTGTTAGTTCATAGAACTACATGGTATGATGTACCTATAGGTACGCAGTGCTATTGAAATCCATTTCCGTATTGTAATAATTCAACACATTTTTCGTGGCTATATACATCATAATATGTCATTGGCTCCAAAATACGCGTCATGTTACCGTCGCCTGTGCCACCATCGTTATGTTACGTTATTGTTACGTTGACTTACGGCGGCGCTATACGTAGGTATTCATTTACATGCCTACTGTCGTTATCAATACATCATCATCATCATCATAATTATTATTATTAATATTGTTATTTTTTTTTTTTTTTTGATGAGCTTGTAACAATAATATTAATAATCATTTAGAGTCGATTTAAAGTGCCCCGGCAAAGCAGTCATATAGTGTTTTCTGGATTGAATTGTTAAATAAATTAAATATTATAATATATTTAATATTTCGGAGTTGGCTGTTCGCGACATACAGAGCACGGTTATAGTGCGATATGCGATTGAGAAGACAGAAAAGAAGGAGACGACGAAAACGACGACGACGACGACGATGTCATTCCTCCAGCCTAAGACTGCGGAAGGACGCTGAATCGTAATCAGTAGACAATTTTGACTTTGAAAAGTGCGTTTTCTTTATTCTCTCTATCTCTCATATACACACACACACACACACACATACATATATATATATATATATATATATATAGGTAGTAAAACTCTTAAAATACCGAACACTTTCGGTCGTTGCTAAAATCGCGTCCATTTTTCAGAGGATTAAGTTTGTAGACATTTTGTAGAAAAAAAACGTACACATTTCAAGTATTAAGCAAAATCATAGTTTTGGCTATACGCTGAGCGTTGGTGATTAAGCAGAAATTTGTGTTTGGAATTTTTATATTTTATATTTTTGCTACACCTCATAGCTTAATCATATACATCCAAATTACTATTTGAAGATGTCCGCAATTTAGAAGTGTTTCAGTTAAGGGAGGTTTTATCGTAAAATGTAATAATAATACTGTGATATGAAAATGTAGAAATAAATTGGTGAATAATCAATATTTATTTTACCGCAATGACAAACAACAGAGAAGACTAATACATATATTATATAAGTATATAACAATCTTCTTTCCATTAATAATGAAATACTTTTTGATTTACTAAAAAAAAAAAACTAAAATTAATTTTAAAAGTAAAGAAAGATTTAATTTGTTTTACATGGTACAAATATTTGCATGAATATTTTAATAACTTATTATTTTTCCTCAAAGTAGAATGTGTAGTAATACGTGATTATAAGAGTAAATTATTTAAAAGTTTCCTTTTTAGTTATAAGCATTTTCCAAAAAGTAAAATAATTTGATTGAGCAGTCATAAAAGTTAACATATAATACGTATTATATTTCGTAAGTGTCATATTTTTTAGTTAGTATTTTTTTCAAATCTTCCGAATAACTGAACAAATATTTAAAGGTACCTACATCAATATTAACACTACGTATAGTATATATAAAATGGATTATTATTGTAATACAGACTGACATCGAAAATAATAAAATGTAATTTTTTCGTTGCATAAGTCGCATCATTCCGATCGTAATTCAACAGTAGGCAATTATTATCAATTATATAGCTAGTGATAACTAGTTAACACACACACACACACACATATTAATATAATATTACTATCGTCATTCGCCCAGTTTATGACTTCATTGATATTTTTTTTCTTATTAAATTATCAATTATTATTTAATTGACCAATAACCCGCCGCAGCTTGTCGGATTATTGTGGCGTATACGAAATGTGGATATCAGAAGTATTTAGTTATTGGATATTTAATATTTTATACATTGCATGATGCAAACGTGATACAGTACAATTATTTGCCTATACGAGAATGTCACATAAATATAATAAGTGCAGTGAAGTAACTTCTACACACCAAATTTATGAATAGATTTTGTGCAATTATTAAACTTTATTGAAGAAATTATAAATAAATTATGGTTATTATTTTTGGTTTATTTAAATTCATAATCAAAGGAATTCAAACGTTTAAATGTGCTAAGCTGTTAGATAGTATTTTAATATTACCGATTACAGACACATTATTATACTAAAACATTCGTTTAATATTATTTATAAAGTATTGTAATTGAATAACAGTAAAAATTATAGGTAATAATAGTTACGTATGTATAGTTGCATATATCGTATATTAATTATGTAGATAGCCATGTCGTTGAATATTTAGGTAAATAGATAGAAAAAAATAATTCGATAATCTATACCTACTTTATTATTTTCCACAATATTCTTGTTATCCATTATTATCTTTTAGTTACTCTTCTTCGGAAATTTTTACTTCATCAAAAAATATGATATTAATTGTTGGATAATATTATATTTTTATAAATTGTTATTATTTTTTTTTGTATTTACGCACAGCATCATAATAAGTCAATAACTGTAAATCCATAAGATATTAAAAAATAAAAATTGACTTGATTATTACGTATTTTTTTTTCCGCATTCACATAACTTTAACGTTTACCCATTGTTTATTTAAGTTTAGTCTAATAATGACAGATATTTGCTTTGCGTAACAATAATTCAATATTATTATGACATTAATTAATTTAAGTTTTTAAATAAAAAATAAACACATACTCAATGAATTGCGTTAAGTTAAATCATTTAATTTCAAATTGAAATGACGAACTGTCACACGTATTGTTTCACTGATTGTTAAGAATATAAATATGTTATTTACTGTTATTTTAATTTTAAGGTATTTGTGTCTAAAATAATAATCTCCAATACGAAAAACATACTATTTTTTAAAGAGGAATAAAAATCTATTATTTATTTTGTTGGGGTTGGTATGCAATTTTTTTTATCAATATATTTTTTTTTAATTTTCGGGCACTCAAGTATCAAATCATTATCTACTTAAACTGATTAGTTCAAGGTTAAATAAAAATAAATTTGTTGTGTAAATCGATTAATTTTAAAATATGTAATTAATAAAAATACAGCATTATATACCTACACGTATTTGTTGTTAATCAATTTAATACATCTACATAAAATTAATGCAACAATTAAAATTAATATTATTAAAATCTATACGTGTAGTATACATTGATGAATAATAGGTTGTCATGTCAACAAGTTCAATACATATTGTATATGCCTTTTATTTTATTATTCAATCGGGTTTTTTTTTTTTTTTTTGACTTCACAACTAACTATAACACACATATGTGGCAGGCACCTATAGAATAACGTCAATGACCTATAACGGTGGACTTCGATTGGAAAATAAATAAAGATAAAGCTGATAGTTTATTAACAGTCGCAATGAATTTGGGGAAATAATTGATATTTTCATGGATACTTCGGCCATACGTATGTTGTTTTTTACAACGCGAAATCTGAAATAAATTGAATGTGTGAACATGTGTGTTACTCATAGAAAATTAGTTATAGACAATGCAAATAATTATTGGAATTCGATTAACGCCGTTTATGAATTAATTTTGTTTAAAATTTTGATGTAGTGGTTAACGAGAACACAATACGATTGGAAAACGATTGTGAATAGAGTTTGTTTCTCTAAAAATGGTTGAGATTTAATCGAAAAAAAAATGAATAACTGCTCACAAGGCGTTGTCTGTGTTTAATTTGCTGTCATCCATTATAGGGTTATTAATTTTTATATTAAATGTATAACGTGAATATAATTTTGTCCACAAAAAATTGTGGTATAAAACATCATCGTGAAATCATTATATACTGCAGAGTGTTTTATTAATTGGAAAGTTAATCAGTAACTCTAATTAAGCTTGGTTATGTATCATTATAATAACAAATTATCGAATAACATTATAAACGAATATAATATGACTGATTTGTCCTTCCTTTTATATTTTATAATGTTATATATTATGTGTTACACTTATAAGTTTTATAAATTACATAAAAAAAAAAAAATTACTAAACTATATATACTATATTATGAACTAATTTATTACTAAATTTCCGATTAAATAAAATACTGTATGATCTCTAATTGACATTTCAAGTTCGATTATGAATTTTATCACAAGAAAATAAGACGGAAATAAAAGTAGGGGCGTATAAGAACACGCTATTTCTCTCTAAATTGTGTTATTACATAAAATGCGCAGTCATATTAGAATAATATTGCACTTTCGTAGTCGCATACGATCACGATGACTGTGATCTACTGTCCTAGAGATAAAATACCTATCATTGTACTAACAATAGTCAATAATAATAATATTAATACCGTTGTGCTTAGGGCGTAGTTTAGTGTTAGCGAAGAAAAATAATTTTAGTGCATATATTCGTATTATTTGAACGACTTAAAATTTTTATTTTTGATAGGAAATTCTTTCAAACGGTGTACACAAAGCAAATATTTTTTTTTGTTTTACTATAGACGGGTCTACCCCGCGGAGAGATCTATTACAATATTATTATCGAGTTTTTTTCAGCACCAAGACATGCCTATGGGTAGGCCTAGCATTCATCTTACGAATATGCATTTTAATATGTTTTTTCCGCTATATCGTCTTTAAAAATGGGTTAGTAATGTCTACAAGAATCACTTGTATTGATTTAAATTATCTAATTTTTATTTTGCATATTTTTGTATAAAATTCTAAGTTTAATTTAAACTATAACATTATGCTATACATTATTATTGCAAACACTAATAGTAAAAATAATTGTTTTTGCAATACATTTTAATGAAAGTAATATAAAAATATATAAAATTAACTTAAGGTTTTTACTAGTTTTTCACTCTGTAATTTCATATTATTTATATTTTAATAAAATCAAATACGTATTTCACTATGTTTTTTTAATTTAATATTATTATTTTAAATTCTAGCCTCACTCATACATTATATTCTATTATTTTTTGTACGTGTAATTTCGTTACGTGCCTCGAAAGTCCAAGTTTTGCGGCGATTACGGTCGACATGGTGAGGTCTGGGGTGGGTGTGAACGTATGAGAGCAAGTGAGTGGGCGATTGATTGATATTTCGGACACACGCAGAGGGTGGTTTTTTTTGCCATTTTTACATTTAACGTACGCGCGTGACATAGTAGCGACACGTTTTACGGCTGGACAATTGTATTGCATATTACAGCATGCATAAAATCCCGCCGACTTATTGTGCAGCAATCATTATGTGGTCGGCGAGTGGTTTGAATTCGTACGACCCGACTTTTGTAGTGGCTGTAAAGACCATGACACGTATATGCACAATAATTATTATTAGCTATGATACCATCTGCAATACAATATAGTGATATCGTAACACGACGTCTCACGTTTGTGATATCGTTAAAATATAAAATACATTAATTCACGTTAAAATGCCGGTTGCCGATAGCGAGTACGACGGCGTGTATGTGATCGCCAATAATCACTATCTACGTGACTATCACAGGTCGGTGGAGCAGCAGCAGCAGCAGACCGCTGTAGTTATCGTCGGAAACTACGAGCCAACCGCTGCAACAGGACCGGAAGTGCAACAGGCATTGCACCCCATGGCGCAGCCGGCCTTGCAACAGCGGCATCGTCAACAGCAGCCTGACGGTGATGATGCAGATTTCGTCGGCGTGTCGTCTAGAAAGTACAGGTACCTATGTGAAGGATGATATCTGCAGCACATTTTATTATTATATACTACACGGTCGCGAACAATTATTCGGCGAGTCATTAAAAATGTTATTGGTCTTAATCGGGTTCCAGACCCCCCACCCCCCTGTCATCAAGATATTCTCGTGATTAACGTTGACCGTGGTGACTTTTGTAGGACATAAAGGAAATACAATATTTTATTACTTTATTACTACAAGATAAATGCCGTCCATATAGGATCTTATGAAACGTTTTGGTTGACATGTCTAAAATAATAAATATATCATCTCTTATTAATAACAAGTTTTCCGTAGACCCTAGTCCATTTTTGTTCACGGTCCACTTTGCAATATTTTTGTACTTTATCTTGTCTAAATAGGTTTTTAAAGTGCATACATTAAAAAATAATTCAATTTGCAGTAAAATGTGTTAAGTTGGATTAAAAATTAAAAATGACTTTAAAAGGCAAACATTGCGATTTTAAATAAAAAAAATGACTTAAAAATCTGAATAAAAGTTTAAAGGTTATATGCCATGATTTCGGTACATTGGACAATAAACAAAAATATTATGTTCACAATTTTATAATATGAAATTTCGCAAGTATTTTACCATTTTATTTATATTATTATAATTTATTATAGTATAGTGGTCATAAGCGACTTTTTCGTTTGTCATTAAACGTATATAAACGATTAATTTCGAGCGTAGAACGATCGTTTCTTATTTATTTATCAGCGTTTTAAGACGTGAACATCAGTGAAATGACAAGGTTACCCCACGGAATATTTTAACACAAATTCTCGATACCCCACTTGTCAATATGTACATGGGAACAATTAAGTTAAATGATTTTTATCTCTGTACATAGCCGTTGCAACAGCGATAAGAGAAATATCAAATTTAATTGAAGAATATATCGCTATGCACTTATTATAAAATATTATGAGTTACAAAACAAATAATACATTAATACGGGGATAAAAAATAAAACAATTTTGTATATTCAGTCATAAAAATGACATCATATTTTTAATCAATAATGAATATAATAATCATCATTATAATGCGCGTCAATAGAAAATAAATATTAAATAATTATGAGCTGTTGTTCCATATAATATTCGATAAGCGTATTATAATAATATATCGAAGCGAATTCGTAAATCGTTTTTCGATGAAAGATCGACTACGCTACGTAGGTACATGAAAACATTTAAAATAGATAAGTATACACACACTTTGAAAACAATCATACTAATTTAAAAACTTCTATTTTATGATTATCTCGTCATAATACTGGCTGATTTTTTTTATCTTATACCTCACTAGGACATAATATATTGATTGATAAATAGAATAAAATAATATACCGTTCTATAATATATGCTGAGAGATTAAGTTGAAATGAAAAATAATCAGATACAACTGATACATAGTTTGTTGTTATTTGTTATTTGTCGAATAATTTCCTTTTTCAATACCATAATAAATATTATAGGTAACTGAGTATTCACTAGTCATACTTACCGTCGTTTTTTTTTCAATAGAAAATATATTAAAATTAGGGGTTTGGGAATTTTTGACTTTGAAGTAAACCTTTACTTATAAAAATTAAATGTTTAAATACATCTTTTTTGTTACCATTAGAGGAGTATTAAGTGGTTGTATAATAATTATAATTTGTTTAAATAAGATACATTTTACAGTAAGCTGATAAAGTATATGATTTAAAGAGAGAAAAAATATTGATGCAGGTATATCAATCGAAATTAGAATGAACAATTCCTTAAATATTTAACTTTATCTACTGAGGATAATAGTTCCATGTTAATAGTTTTAAATATGTTATTGGGGTCATGATAATATGACAATTATAGTAATTAATAACAGTATATTATAGTAGAATTTCATAATTTGTACAAATGGTCTCAACGTTAATAAACATAGTTATACTACTCAAAATAATACATTTATTATATATTTAATGTAAAACTATAATATTTTCCTGTTACATTTATTTCAATAACTCAGAAACTATTTTAAATTTAAAATCAATGGAGTGGATATATATGAAAAAGTCATGTTTAATAAATAAAAATAAAAAAGGCCAGTTCGCTTTTGAAAAATTTAAATTCATATTACTTTGTATCCCAAGAAATACTCCTTTAACGGAATGAAACATCCAATTATTTTAAAATGTGGTCTTTGAGAATACTAAAAAAAAAAATAAATCGTAAAATCAGATTTTGATTAATTGCATTATTAAAGAATAAAATCGGTGGGTTGAGTATGCTCGGTTGATCATACTGTATGCATAATATGGCGGTTGTTATTCGTTTATGTCGATAAAAAATTAATTTGGTTAATTGATATTATAATAACGTGCAGAAGATTATCGTTAGTCGTAATGTCAAAGACGAAATGAGTTAATTTTCATACCAAATGTATATTAAAACTGATTAACACGAAAATTACATCGTGTGGAAAAAATCATCGTTTATTTTCTTTGATATCACACACGCATTCAGTTGTAAATAATAGCTGTATAAAATATCATACTTTTTGACCATCGACTGTGGTGGCTACGTTTGGTGGTCAAGTCAATTTTTTTCTCCGGAAATAAGGTATCATTCGATGCATCTCTTTGACAGGAAACTCCAAGATCTGTTGCGCGGCAGGACCGTTCTAGAAAAATGGATAATTATCTTCGCCGCCGTTTTGTCCTGTGCTTTTCTGGTGCTGGCGGTCATGAAAATTCGTGGTAGTAAGTAGATAATTGGATACTCCTCGCATATAATATAATCCATCTCATAATAATAATATTAGAGCTATGAATTTGTAGAAAAGTGCATTATTTTTAGATTATTGTAAAGCTTCCAAGATTTAAATTAGGTATTAATAAATTCTATTTTGAATCTTAATTTTTACAATTTTTTATTTATATAGGGATTTTGGTATTTTTTAAATTTTTTACTTTTTTCAACCAATATATTTTTAATTATTTCCGTTAATTGAATATTTTTACACACATTTTACTAAGTTTATTGTTTTTATTTTCGTCTTATAAATATTAATTTTACAAGCACATATTTATTCATATAAATATTAATATATACATCACTGTATATTAATAACATATTTAATTAAAAACATTTCATAATAATTGATAAATTTGTCCATCATTTTTATTTTTTATTTAAAATTCTTAAGTATATTTATACTGTATTTTATGCTGATATTTATGTTCATTTTTATTGTACTAGTGTTTTTAGTGTAATTTTAAAGATTTTTTAATGGAATAAATTTACAGTCCTAATTATAATATAGTGCAGTTAACAGTAACCGTACGTGTGTTTTTGTTATTATTGCATAGGTGGTATATTTGTTGTCAAAAACACGACGTGTACAAGCGATGAATGTCTAATTTCAGGTTTGTATTACCTACTTATATATAATATATTACGGAACCATATTATGTAGGCACAGTAACATGTGATACAAAATATATAAGTAATATATTATGATATTTTAATCCAAAAAAACGTGACTCATAACAATAATTATTTTGGGTTAAGCTATAGATATGTACATTAATTTTGTATGATAAATCGTGTCACTTGCGATTTTATTTTAATAGTTTTCGAAAATATTTGATGATTATTTTTTATTTTTGCAAATATGGTCATTGTTGTTTATTCCATACACGATGAATATGCAGCTAGTACTATAACGAGATCCATGAACGTGGCCGTTGAACCTTGCGACGACTTTTACGAATTCGCGTGTGGAAAATACATGGAAGAGCTGAAACCTAATAAACCCGCCAATTGGTTTAATGATAGAACAAGAAACATTACTGAGGAAATTATAAGTGATTATAATAATAATAATAATAATAATAATAATAATAATAATAATATGAACGTGACATATAATAACATGCCTAGATCTTTAAGACTATTTTATTGTAAAGGCTATGCTTTGCGACAATCACATAAGTGGGCGTCTAAGAAAATATAATAACCGTGTCAGGGCAAGAATCAAAATCATAGATAAGCTGAGTTACGAGCAGCGGTTTTGCCAAAAAAATATTTTTCCCTTCTGATTTTCATATTTTTATAACAATAAATTATAAAAGATTACATACTTATAAAGTTATAAGTCAAAACTTACTTTAAAATTGAAATATGGTAAAAATCCAATAAAATTATACCTTAGTATTTTATTCTTTTCAATGATAACATACATTTTTAATTTCATATTCTGAAGCAAAATACTATTTGGATTATATTAATTTACAAAAATTAAATTTTAGCCAAGTAGTTTATTAATTATACGTATTAAAATTTTAGAATTTAAACTTTAGATAGTAGACCAATGTTTTGTGGAGTGCTACCATAAACTCAACTTCGCTTACTAAAATTTTAAATTCTCATAACTCATAAGCCAATCGTCCAAAACTTAATTTTTATAACTGAAAGTACTCGAAAAAATATTTTGTTTTAGCTGAACGAATTAAAAATGTATGTTTTCATTAGAGAAAGGAATTTTTTGAAATAATCATTATCTTATGATGAATGAATCACTCAGTATACTTTAAACTTCATATAATATACTCAATTTTTTTGTTTTAGCTCTAGTGATTGTTAACTTTTTTATCTTACGACTGAAAATCAAACACATTTGATCCATTCCCATTTTGATCGTATTTCATAAAACCAAAGCTCACCTTGTGACTTCCCGTAGAAATATAATTTTAAATTTAGGAGCATTTACAGTAAAAAATTTTTATATAGTTTCAATTTTTCCGATAAATCGATTATATTTTATATCTCAAAAGATGGGGTTTGTTAATATACGTCAATGTTCTGACCGTTTTTTTTTTAAACAATAAGTTATAAATTATTTTTTTTGTAAATCCGATTTCACAGTGACAACTCTATTTTGCCGAGCATAACATCATTATTAATCTAAAGTTCACACGAATATTTAATCATGATGTATGCACTATTAGTCAAATATAAATTGAAAACGAAGTGTGTATTAAATTAAATTTGATAATAAAAATATGTATTATGATATTATTAAACGAATTATTTCGATTTGAATTGTCTATAAAAATTATAATAATTATACTTGGTATAAAAAAAATGGTTTTCTTTAAAACACATTATACTATAAACAATTATTATACATCATAACTTCTACAATTTCGTATGATATACTGCAATTATTATGACGTCTATTATCAATTTGTTAAAACTGTTTTCAAGTTTGTATAATGCCGTTAAACATTTATAACTATTGTTATTTTAAATAATATTGTTTTTTTAATCTAATTTTAATATAGGTAGGTAATTTTATTTCTAGGTCTCAACTTGTAGATCATAAATAAACATTATAACATTATTGTTTTTCTTTATAAATAACCTTTCATACGTCATAAATTAATCTTCGTTAATAATGATGTTAATTATTATTTATTATAGTTTTCACCGTTATTGTTTTTATCTTTTATCGTAGTGTTTATTAAGTAGTTAATGATATATAATACTACAAATAATGTTTTTTGTTTCAGAGATCTTAGAAGAAATGAATCGTACAAACGATCTGCGGTCCGTAAAAAAAGCAAGACGTTTATATAGGTCGTGTTTGGATACAGGTAAGAAAAATATATTCTATTACATAAAACACAGTTCAACGGGCATGAGTGTATGAATCATCCCCTTTTCACTTTGATAAATGTATAATGCGGCGGCGGCGCCTCAAAACATTTGGAGGGTAACGGCGATTTGCTTGACACATAATATTTATGATAAAGTATAATGCTGCCCATAAAAGCGTATACTATACATTGATATAAAAGGCGCCGCCTAGGCCACCGATTTCGGATCGTATTATTTTCGTCTCCGGGTTTATTACGGCTATTTAATTTAACGGTCTCGGAACTAGCAACGCTCATTCTACAGCTGCAGCGGTGGCGGTACCTAATCCACCCAAAGTCCACCGAAAATAACGAAAACTGTCTCATTAAAAAATATAACAATAACGAATATATATGCAGCGGGATATACAATAAATAATGACACGTCTAATAGGTATGCGCAGTCTTACGCGATCGTTTACAAAATAAAAACACGAAACGAGAAGTATTTTTTGAAGACGCGTTTAAATACTTTATAGATTTCAATACGTATCGCGTGTAGTGAGAGAGGGTATTCACTCGACGGAGCAACAGTTAGGCACACATTGTGGAGAGGAGCGTTTATTATAATAATATGTAAAATATATCTAATATTATTGTTATCGCAATAGAAATATCATATTTTTCTACTAGCGTGCGTGTATGTCTCTTCTTGCTGTGCAGTAATACAATATAAGATGTTTAACATTATATTAATAGTAATTATATTGATGAATAAGGCTTGGAAGTTGTAGTAGTTACATATTGTTTTATATGTTCTTGATTTATAGTTGACCAAACTAGAAATCCCGAATCCGAACTGTACGATGATAAGATTAAAAATCGAAAATTTAAATTTCATATTTAGCATATTTCTTCAATTTTAGGGAAAAAGTGGATATTTTATTGCTTTCCAAGCGCATATTAAATATATTTAATACTTTTTAAATAAATGGATTTTTCTTTTTTAAACCTATATAATATTAATTTGACGAAAAAAATGCGATCTATACCACACTAATGTACCAAAATATTATCTTATCGTCGATAAGTTATCTCATTTTGTCTTTAAATTAACGAATAGATAATAAATTTTTAAATTTTGATGTACCTCATTTAAAATTCAATTGGATATCTTTTCATTGTTAAAATGTTTATACCAAGTATAAAATGTTTTAAATATATGTAATATTGAATCTAATACTACTTGGACTATTTTACAAATTATACATATTGATAGATTAATATTAATTGATAAAATATTCAAGTCATCATAGCTCCCATATCAGCTATTTTCCTTAATATATGAAATCAAATAACTCAAAAACTACTCATTTAAATGTTGATTTTGTTCTCTCAAAATTTTCATAAAAATTATCCGCTAAATAGTTAACAGTAGAAAAAAGGATTTTCTTTGATAAATAGAAGTTTGTATAACTACAGAACATTAAAAATTTAAATATAAAATAATGCTTACAGACCTACAAATAACTTCTAAATAATATTCTTACCTATAAATCTGATAATGATTCAATTAATTCAAATATTAAAAATAATAGCCAGTTAAATAGAATATTTTGAACGTAAAATTGTTCATCTTATGTGTTAGAAAAATGACGACACCAAATGTTCAGTGTACTTTTATAATGATTTTAACTCATATTTAGAAAAATAAATGAATATTATTCTATAATAAGTAATTTAAAACAATAATATGTATGGAAAGACTGAGGAATTAGATCTTTAGGTCACCCCTTTTTCTTTGGTGAGTTTAGGGACCCCCTGACTTATACATTAAACAGGAAAGAGTAAAATTATGTAGAATAAAATGAATTATTAATTGTCCAGCAAATGCAATGTCATCGCGAATTCTCCTTCGCGTTCTCCTCCTATTCTAGGTAGGGATACCGAGTCGTTATTGGATACTGTGAGTTGTAAGTTATAAATAAAATGTATAAACAGATGGTGTTCGAGTAGTTTAAAAACGATAGTATTTTGATTGATTTTATTTAATAATAAAGATTATTTGTGTATTTGGTTGTACCCGTAGATAGATTAAACGATATGGGATATGAACCTGTGTTCAAGATCCTAGATATGGTTGGACTGCCACGAAAATTTCCAGATTTTACGGCCGCCACCTACGTCAACGGGGTTCGGTTCAATGTAGCACGAACCTTAGGGCTGATCCAGCGGTACCTCGGAATGGATATCATGGTGCAGTTAAGCATGGAAACGAACCCAAAAAACAACCTAACGACCATGACTGTAAATATAAACACAAATTATTATTAAATATTAATGTATATATATTAATATATTATTATATTTTGTAACATATGAAACACAATAATAATATAATAAAATTAATTTTAAGCTGTTTTTTTCATACTCTTATGCAATTGCGGTTTTCTCTCTTTAACCTTTTGCAATATTAACAAAATGCATTAAATTAAAATATAATAATTTGTGCATGATGTGTAAGAATAAAATTAACTGTTACAAAGAGTGGTAGATCCATGAAAGGGGACTTAGGTACTCGTGTCCCTTTGTCAATGGACTACAGAAAAATTTTGAAATGGTAATCTTTTTTATTTATTTATAATGCATATTATACATACCTTACTGTTTTATCAATTTAAAAAAAAAATGCGTACCTATTTTTTCTATTTTTGTGCTTACGTGTTTTAGTATAAACGTTTATAATTATTGAGAATATATTTTATCAATACATACTATTTAAGCAAATATCAATAATAATTTTTGGTTTAATAATATCATCAATCGGTAAACAGTTTTTCACTTATCGTATTATATTTCTATTATTTTTTCAATTTTATTAATAAATAATGTTTAATATGATCGTACATTAACATTAGAAGAATAATAATTAATATATTTAAACATTTTTTTTTTTTGTTATTGAATTAAATGTCCTTTTTTGAAAAAAGGCTATTTTATTTATTATTATTTTTATTTCAATGTTATTGTTTGGTTTTACCAACAAATTGTTTTTCTTGGCTGCAGCTTGGGCCTGTGTCGGCTTATAATTCAAAATTACCAGAACCGCTGTACGACTATCACCGCCCTAAAAAAATTGGTCAACAGCGTCCATTTGACATTCGTACCATCTTTGATGAAGAAGACTTTAACAAAAGAATAGCGATGGCTAAAGTCGAGTACATGATGAAGATCTTCTTATCTATGTATCCCGAAGAATTATTAAACACCTCTATGTTGGCTAGGTTTTGCGTAAAAATCCTCACTTTAGAAGCAAATTTATTGAAGGTATAATCATTTTAATAAACCGTTCAATGTAGAATAATTTATTATAGAGAATAATCCATTCAAATATCTACAAATAATATTTTCCTAATCAGTTTTTTTTTACAGTTTGGTGTTTTTGGGCGTCGCCGTTTTTTACCAAAATTGATTTTTTCGTTTACCGCTAGTATACAAATATATTTTTCCATTTTCCACCGAAATAAATTTAAATTTTTAAATTTTGTTAACTCTTTGTTTTAAGAACTAATATATTATAATATCATAGCATAATAATATTATATTATATTTCAATATGATTATAGACTGGTATAATATTTTTTATAGTCATACATCTTTTTTCCATTAATAGGAATGCAAAAGTCACCAATTACAATTAACATACAAGTTTAGTTCTAACTATTATTCTTAACAATTATAACTCTAAATTCTAGCATCATAATTTTAGTAGGCATTAATTTTTTGGTCACTTTTATTTATTACGTGAATTGCATATTTCATATGAAAAACAAATAATGATTAAAATATATGTCAACACGTGGTCGTGTTTTTCTTGATAAGAGTATACTAATATAAGTGCGATTATCAACTTATTATTTTACGTATAATAGAAAAACTGGTAAATATAACTAAATAATGTGTATACGAATATTTTATTGATACATTAAAAAATAAAAATATTTGAAACAAAAAAATATTAAATATTGATTTGAACACATGTTTTTGTGACAATGTTCATTATATTTTTTAGTTATTTCTATTACACTTTATAATATTATATTTTCTAGTATATTTATTTTACAGAAAGACGTAGACTACGAAAAAAAAGGAGAAGAATTCACAACCGGAGGCCTAAGGGATTACATGTACTCAAATACGATAGACACATTTGGAGAAAATTTGGTACTATATAATTGTATAGATTTTGAATCTAGCTTAATATTGCTGTCAAAATGATTTTAATTTTTAATTTTAAAATCTACAACGACTTCAATTTTTAAGAACATAATTTAGTGCAGTATGATATGATGAGGATTTTAAAACTTTAAAGTCGAAAACAAGATTGACTATAAATATTTCATTCTACTTAAACTAAAACATTAAAAAGGTCAAATAATTATTTTTTTTACGATCACTATTTGAATAATAAAAAAACAAAACTTTAGGACTGAAATAGAAAGTTGAGCTCTCCTTTCAATCATTCTTCGAATACAATATGATTCATTTTCGTTAAAAAGCTTATAATAATTTTAAATAATAACCTTGCATTGAGTTTTATACAAATATCGATAGATGACGAGTATCATTACATGCATTAAATTATCGTATTATGTTAAAGCACGTGACTAAATTTTATTTGTATTACTTCTATACAATATAGTTTGATTGGCAATCGTATGTGGATCATTTTACCATAGACACAAATGTCACATGGACGATGAGCGATATAATATTAGTTCGGAATCCAGAATATTTTTTGGAACTTCAATCGAAGTTAATAGACACTCCTCTAGTAGAAATTCGTAAGTACACCTATATTAATTTTAAATGAAATATATTATTTTAAGTTACAGTATGTCTTGAAATATATATAAAAAAAACCAAAAATTATTAATTTAACGTTATTTTAGAAACGCAAAACAATTAATATATCATAATATGTATATAATTTTATGCGACATCGTTGAAAAGTTATTAATTTGGATTAAGGCGCTCATTTGGCTATATTATTACGGTCTATAAAATAAATAAAACATATAAATAAGTTATATATATGTTTCTAATTAAAAAAAAGAAGAAAAAATTCAGAAACTACGATATGAAATGAGTAGTATTTTTACCTTACTCAAAAATTTGCGTTAAATAGACGAATACAAGTTGAAAATAATACCTATTAAGAACCATTCGCGTTTAATCGTTGTACTTCTGACCACTGAAACAGTAATTGCAAAACTGAGTTCATGAAATTTCCATACAAACCTGCACAATTTAAGTATACAATTGAGTATAAATGTGTGTCCGGTTTATTGTCGACCGGTTGAAATAAGAGAAATCCTCGCATCATGTTCCTATTGCCAATATTGGCGCACCTACTATTGCTAAGAAAGAAAAACTTCATAAACTAAAACAAAAATATATTTACAATATTATGTAATTTTTTTTTTTTATGAACTGAATAAACAATGAAAACGGAAACGAATCGATTTGTATATATTATTAATATTACCATTGTTTATCATGGTATTTACATATCAAATATTTTTATAACCCACAACAATGTCTACGTTTAATGTTAATATATAATAATATATAATATATTTTAAAACAGTGGTTTCTACTAACCTGTGGGGTGATTACACCCCCCCCCCTCAAATGGATTTCTGAGGGGTAAATATAATATGTATATTTTATTATTATAAATAAATATAAATTATTGTTGATAAATAAATAGGTATTAAGTTTACTAATACAATTTTTATTAATTTTTCAACTATTTTCGTTTCTAAAATTATCGATTATAATATCCCTATTACATTAAATTAAAAATAGAAGTATAACCAATAGGTTTCTTCCCCAACTCATTACTTGTGTCATTTTTTTTTTTTAATATTGTAAATATTTAATTTTCTTATTGTGCTGATTGAGTACAGATTTTAAATTTCCTTCTAAAAAAAAAAAAATTAACATTTATATCAATAGTTGTCATAAATAATAATTATTAGTATTGTAATGAGTTAAAAATGTGGGGTAAAGGTAAAGGTGATAAAAAGTGTAAATAATATAATGATTTGAAGAATATAAGATGTTTAAGCTTTAAACTAGAATATTTGATATATTTATAAGAGATTTAATTGTGTAACTATTTGATTATTCAACATCTTTAGCTCATTACACGAAATTACCCATTTGATGTGGTATTTTGTCGATGGTGAGTACGAGAGATTTTCCTTAAAAATATAATATGTTTTCGGATAATGAGCATCTCTTACCTTTTTGCAGAGTCTGTAATTCTTTACCGATCTTGAATAGATTTTGACCAGGAGGTAAAAAGGTAGAGGAGATACACCAAAGTTTGTTGATAAATTTAATTTAATTTATTTTTATTTTTAAGAGAACATAAAATAGTATAGTGTAAAACAAGAGTATAATAATAATTTAAACAGTGTAAGCTATGGAGCGAGCGACTGAGTGCCGTAGGCTTAAATAGACGATGATTGTGAGATGCCGCCTTTGAGTAAAATCAAACAGTGATTGCGGTATGTCCCAATCATCGGCGATAAGTGATTAATATTATAATTATAGTCTATATATTTGATAAGTCTTCTTAAATCTAAATGTGTTTATTTTAATGATATATATATAATGTGTATATCATTACAGTATGATGAAAAAATTGTCTATTAAACACAATGAATGCGAGACTTCAGTATATAATATTAAGTTTAATTTAAAAAAACCTTGATTCTTTATTGAAACATTTGCGAAAAATAAGTCCTTAATAATAGTAATAATAATAACAATATATTTTCTATTATTATTAATTATATCTGTGCCAAACTATTTCAGAACAATTTCTTTGGTGGAAAGTTGTGGAATCTCTAACTATTCATACTACTACCACTATGATAAGGCTGAGAGAAGCATTTTTTGATGTCGTACTACCGTCGTTAAAAAGATTGACCAGGTACTTAATACTCATATTTTTCTGAAATATTTAAACAGACGTTTAAAACGTATTGACCTACACTGTTTTACTTAAGACAGGAATTTTGTACGACAGTAACCAAGTCTATCTTAAAATATCCCGTCGCTTATGAGTTCTATTCTCGCCATGACCTGAAAGATACTACAAAGAAGGTAATTATATTTATACTATTAGGTATTATACGTATATATATATATATATATAGATCGGTGGAATATAACGGATAGTAACTTTTTTTATTTTTCGTACAAGGTCTTTGAAATGGTCAGTCAACTGCAATATGTATTCAAAAACATGATTAGTGAATCCGATTGGACAGACGAGGAGACTAAACGCACGATTTTATTTAAGTTGGATGCCTTGAAAGTTAGAGTCGGTTATCCAACAATATTCGAGACGCCGGACCTATTGGACAAAAAATTCGACTACGTAAGAATATTGTAAATAATATATATTATTATAATAAATAAAATGTATATATATAAATATATATATATATATACATCTAAATCAGTTGAAATAGGTCTACTAGGGGTCAGGTGCTCTAAAACACTTTTTAAAATATATAATATGCATGCATTTATGACCTAAAACTAAGTAAAAAATATACACTGCATCTAAGAGCAATTATCGTAATGGAAATGCACTGCAGTTCATTATACTATTAATATGTTGATGAAAAAATTAAGAGACATATTTTATGAAAAACTCAAATAAAAATTGAATAAGTTCATATTAGTAAGTAATAAGTGCATAAATAATTTAAATACAAATTCACAAATACTGAAATACTGGTATGTTTGTATAATTAATGTATAATGTAATGTAAACAAGAGAACATTAAAAAAAAAATAAATATCGTCTAATCAATATTTACTATCTGCTGTAGTCATAACTTGCAATAAAATTGTTATTATGGGACAACGTTCTTGTACGAACAAGATAGAATTATGATTCATTCATTTTGATAGCACTTCTTTTACTCTCTCATCCCGACTCCTACCATCATATTTGCATCGTTACACGACAGTTTATTGTATTTATACGAAATGTTGTTTTAAAAATCTAAGCGACAATGCATTTGCAACCGCGTAGTCGGACGTTTGTAAATCGTTTTCCATCATCGTCGAACAGGTAGTGAAAACTATATAGTAAATAACACACATATCTATTATCGAAGTGATCGTGAATTCATTGATATATATTTTAAACAGTGTTATTGTACATAGTGGCATAATTATTGTTGGTAGCAAGTGGAACGCTCCCAACCTAAATTTTTTTCGTGTGGGTTAAATATATCAGTTTACCCCCCCCCCCACCATATATTTCAAAAATAGTAATCCTTAAACCTTCTATGTAATATATTTAGCATACATTTATAAGATATAAACATTTTTTTATCAAATTATTTTATACGTGTATTTCACGTTTCTTCTGTTGTATAATATGTTGTTAATATGTTGACATATTTTTAACGTTAGCGCATTATTTGGGTTAGAAAAATAATCCACTATTATTATTCAAGTATTTTGATTACATGATTATTTTTTTCAAACAAGTTGTAGAAACTTTTTTTTGTAATGTATTCTTACTAATAATATGTATTTTAAACCCACTCACCCTTGTTTTTTACCAAGTTTTGCTATTAGCTATACATTATACAATATACATATATTAAAATGCGATAGTTCATTGCTATCACTGTTTACAATCAACAATTTAATGAGTCAGTTGTTCGTACAACACTATGGGTAAGAATCCTACTAGGTTGATTTAGCTAAAACCAAAACGAAATTAAAATGTATAAAAACAGTAAATTTTCAAAATTAAAACGTTAATTGGGTTCAAGTGAAATTTAGTGGTGATGTAGACGATGTAGTATAACATCATTGAAAAATATTTTTATAAGCAAAACACACTATTAAAATGACTAAAAAACCTATAAATCATTGTCATGAATCACAAAAAGTTTTGTCATACAATGGCTTTCAATATTTCTTAAAAAAAATCATTTGACGCAATTTACTACACGGGGTGAGTATGAGATGAAAATGTATTGGCTTCAATTTAAAATTTTTTCTCCGTTAAGCACAGTATAGGTTTTCCCATCACTATTCGTATCGGGATTAAAAACATAATAATATTCATTAAAATGTTCGACATCCTAATTAGGTCAAAATCATAGATAACGAGTACCTTCAAACCATTATAAACATCAATATCGACGAATTTATTATGAACCTGGATCAGTTGGGCAAACCAGAAATTACTGCCGCTAAGCAGTAAGTACATACAACATATTTTTTTATAAAAAGTTAATAACAATTTATGTTCAAACATTTTCGATCGATTGACGTTGTTGCAGATTCATGTCAGACCCATTGGAAGTTAACGCATTTTATAACAGATTGGAGAATTCCATTAGTGAGAATATTGTCTACATTATAGTGTAATTTTTTGTCAATTATTGTTTAAATGTACGATAATTTTTTGTTACATGTTTGCCGTCTCGCAGATATTCCAGCTGGGATTTTACAGGTACCATTTTTCAACAAAGGAGTAGAGTAAGTCATGCGTCTGACAGCATTTTTAGATTTCTCAAAACTGAAATTATTATTTTTTTTTTCTTTATATGTATAAATATATAATTACTATTTACTTACTTTTTTTCCGTATGATTTGCATTATACTATCAATGTTTATACTATCCGTTGCTGCAGTGTCATAAATTACGGCGCCATCGGTTCGGTCATAGGACACGAAATCACGCATGGATTCGACATCGAAGGTAGGCGCACATATCGAAACTGTCGTAGTTCTATTCTAATTTTTAACAGATAATTACAGATTTGGCAGAGTTGCATTTCATTGAGGTCTCAATGTTGAGTTTGTATTAGGGGTGTCAGGGTAATGTCCTAAGTTTTCTAATTTTAGTGGCAAAATACATAGAATTTTTTTCTTTTAAGAGAAATTCAATATTTGTTGTTTGTATCCCAGTCTTTCAATACTTAGATTTGCACTGAAGATACAGTGATACTATTACTACAATAATATAGATATATTATAATATTATAACATTACATCGTCGTGGTTTAGGTAAAAATTACGACTCCCATGGTCATAAGTCACCGCAATGGACGTTGAACGCTGAACGAGAGTACTTGGTTCGGGCACTATGTTTCGTTAACCAATACAATAAGTTCAAGATAGGTCAAAATATCAAAGTAAGCACCTTATTATTATTATTATTATTATGTATTTACATTAAACAAATAAAGATTTTGTCAACCAATTATAAAACTCGATAGGTACAATAAAAGAAACGCTTTCAGTTGTTGCGATGAGACGTTTATAGAACTGAAATATTAATAAAACAATGTATTTAGCGCAATAGACAAGAACGATATATTATATAATTATTTTATTATATAAATTATAATAAATTATAGATTATTTCAGCATATATGAATATTTTTTTGGCAGTGGTGAAGGATGCTATTGCTTTCATAGCCTCCTATGTAACCATGTTTGACCATAATAGTTAATGTTACCGCGATCCGCAGTAAATACTATTATAATTTGGATTGTCCTGATTGACCGGGTTTCAAAATATTTTTTCCAGCTAAACGGTACGCATACTCTCGGAGAAAATATGGCCGATAATGTAGGACTGAAGCAGTCGTGGAAGGCGTATAAATCAAATAACATCGGCGAAGGCTTCAATCTGCCAGGGCTCACTGAATACTCTAACGACCAACTATTCTTCTTGTCCTACGCAAATGTGAGTATTCCAGGAAAATGCTTGTGCAAGATTAGAACCGATCAATTATTATTTATCACAGTTTTCACACAGTACTCCAAAAATCACTTATATTAGATCAAATAGTTTTCTTTTTGGTATACATTTCAACAGTTGACAAATTAGTTGAAGAGAAAGATAATGATAAATAATATATTTATTGATACCTATAGATTTTTCTTAAATCTTTAACTATTGTAACCCGCATAAGTTAATGATGATTTATAACTATACTATGAAGAAATCGTGAGTGGATTACTATAATAACAAATTCTATTTTATTCTATTTTTTATTATATCAAATTTATGTCTTAACATTTTTTGGTATTATTTAAAATTTCAATAACTACATAGTATGAATATTAAATATCACATTTTCGCTACTCTGTTTGAAAAAAAAATCATAAGACAATTATTATTTTTAATTTTCAATTGTCTATATCATCGTATTTTTGTTAGCTTTGGTTTAAATGCCATACATGATATGTAATTCTAGATAAGCATACCAAAACAATAAAAATGTTGTCGGTTTTGATATTAATATATAATTATGACAATACGGCGTTTCGGATAGACTAAATAGCTACATCTCAGTTCCGAGTGTACATTTTTTTTATCATAATAACAATATTAATAGTCGTTATATCAATGAAGTTTGGTAAAGTATATCAGACCGTTTATATAATATAAAATTATACTAACTCGTTAGACTAAACTCTAAAAATAGTACATTAATAAGCTATATGAAACATTGAAATGTTACTGATAAAATTTAATGTATCGTACAGGTGTGGTGCCGAAAGTCAAACAAAAAGAACGACGAACAAATCACGGTTATCATCAACGATGAGCATAGTCCCAGCACCGCTCGGGTGTTGGGTTCGTTGAGAAACAGCCCCGAGTTTTCAGAAGCTTGGAAATGTCCAGCCGGAAGTCCTATGAATCCTTCCGAGAAATGCTCCATGTGGTGAACTACGCGTCATTGACGTCCGTTATCCATGTACTCAATTATTATTGTTATTATTTAAATTGTCTATGCGCTTTGTGTAATATATGATAATCTTGTATTTCTCTTTGTATAATAAAAGTGATACGATATAATATAGGTACTATGTCTATTGCCTGTCTATGTGTCGTTCGCGTATGTAATATATTGAAAATGATTTGGAATTTTTCCTCTTTGACGACCTTAATCGTATAACGTTTTGGCACGTGTAAAGTTCGTGCAGGTACCTAACGAATCATGGCAAATCTCCTTCAAAGATATTAATTGTTTAATTTGTACAAAAGCTCAAGATTCAATACACAACACTGTTATTTACAAAACATTTTTTTTTTTAACAAATCCGCTTTATTATTGTAACCAAAATTCAAATTAAATTAAAGATTATGACACGAAATTCTTATTGGGCTTATAATGTTAATATGGTATATTTTTTACGTTGCGTTTAGAATTTGAAGGTACACTAGAATAAATTAATCTGTGATAATACAACTACTGCAAGAGTGTAGTAATTCCACAACCAATATTGTTAATATATTTATTCTTTAGAGTTTATTAGAACTTGACATAATCCCTGTTGGTCAGGGTTAGAATAGGCCATCGACTGTTCCTGCCTGTCGTAAAAAGCGACTAAAAGGGACTTGTAGTAGGGCAGCAGCTACTACAATATTGGGTGTAGGTGCAGGTAACCACAATGGTAGAAACAGCTGCACACTAAACAGCAGCCAGCAGATACGGGAACTGTATAACTGGTGGCTGCACTGCGATACGGAAGGCAAGGGGAGACCACCGTATAAATCATCCCAAGAAATAGCAATAACATGATACATGACATCTTCTAAAGTGAAATATTCCGGAGGTAAAATAGTCCCCCGTTCGGATCTCCGAGTGGGGACTACTGAAGAAGAAGGAAATGTTAAGAGTTGGAGAAGAATAGCTACTTGGAACGTTAGAACTATGTTGCAAGGCGGGAAGCTAGAAAACTTGAAAATAGAAATGGCAAAAATAAAGATGGATATCCTTGGCCTGTCAGAAATGAGATGGCCAAGAGCTGGAGATCTATGGAGTGGAGAATATAGGTTGATACATACATGAATAGCGGAGAATAACCCAGGAATTGGTGGGGTAGGCATAATAATGAGTAAGGCTATTGGGAAAAAAGTTAAAGAATTTGTATAGTACAACGAAAGAATAATATTAGTTAAAATCGAAACGAAACCTAAGGATAGAATCATAGTCCAAGTCTACATGCCTACTTCTAATAGCAGCGAGAGGGAATTGGAAGAAGTCTATGAAGAAATAGAAAAAGTTATTGAAAAAGTTAAAAGAGATGAAAATCTTATCATTATGGGTGATTGGAACGCTGTTGTAGGAGAAGAAAGCTTAGGGCACATAATAGGAAATTATGGCCTAGGAAACCGAAATGAAAGAGGAGACAGATTAATAGATTTCTGTTCAAAACATAAGTTATTATTAACAAATATCTACTTCAAACACCATCCAAGAAGAAGGTATACATGGAAAATGCCAGGAGACATAAATAGATATCAAATAGATTATATTATGGTCAGGAAGAGATTTAGAAACCAAGTAAAAGACTGCAGAAGCTACCCAGGAGCAGACATAGATAGTGACCATAACTTGTTAATGATGAAAAGTAACTTAAAGTTCAAGAAAATAGTATCAAGGAAAAACAATGATCGATGGCATATAAATAAATTAAAAGAAGAAAAGGCAAATAATAAATTTAAAGAACTTACAAACGACATAAGTATAAATGAGAGAACCGATATACACAATAGGTGGGGTATTATAAAGAGCACAGTGACAGAAGCAGCATCAAAGACTCTGAAAGAAAATAAAACGACAGTACCTAAGAAAGAATGGATAACGACAGAGATAGCAAGTATGATAGAAGAAAGAAGAAAGCTTAAGAATGGAACTACTTTTGAAAGTCAGCGCAAATATAGAGAACTAAGAAATCTTGTAATACGAAAGTCAAAAGAAACAAAGGAAACATGTTTAGAAGAAAAATGCAAAGAAATAGAGATACAAATAAGGAATGGTAGCAGAGATGCGGCGTATAAATCAGTTAAAAATTTCTTTAACGATTATAAACCAAATAGGGGGGCAATAGAGGATAATAACGGAGTAATTATTCACGAAGACATACAGAGAGGGGACGTATGGAAGAAGTATCTTGAACAGCTATATGAGGAGCCAGAACTCACAGGACAAGAAATAGAGCATGAAGAAGTAATGGACAATAGCTCAAATTATAGTGTATTGAGAGAAGAATTTAATAAAGCACTTAGAGATCTAAAAAAGAAGAAGGCAGCAAGAATTGACGTAATCCAAGCAGAATTTTGGAAAGAATCTGGTGAAAGCATGCGTAGTGAGCTTTTTAAACTCATAAAGGAAATATTTAACTCAGGAGAACTTCCTCTAGACTTTACCAAGTGTAAGATTATTCCTATTTCGAAGAAAGCAACCGCAAACAAATGTGATCAGTACCGTACAATTAGCTTGATGACACACGTGTCAAAAATATTGACAATAATCATGTTAAGAAGAATAAATATATAAGATCGAAGTCATATTGTCAGAAGACCAGTTTGGGTTCAGAAAAAACATGGGTATAAGGGAAGCAATATTGGCTTTAAGAATAATTATCGAGAAAAGAATTAGAAAAGATAAGCCTACATACATAGATTTTGTTGATATAGAAAAAGCGTTCGAGAATGTCAACTGGGCAATAATGTTCAAGATACTTAAAAGAGCGGGTATAGAATACACTGAAAGGAGACTACTCTTTAAACTATACCAGAAGGAAACAGCTGTTATACGATTTGGCGAAACTGAGGAAGAAGCACGCATAAGAAAAGAAGTAAGGCAGGGTTGTAATCTCGCACCTAGCATATTCAATGCATACATCCAAGAGGCAATTGACATAATAAGAGAGAAAATACAATTGGGTATAAAGATAAATGGCAGGAAAATTGATATGCTACGGTTTACAGATGATATAGCAGTCATAGCGGAAAATGAAGAAGAATTACAAAGGATGCTGAGATGTATGGAAGAAACTCTGCGCAATAAACTGAGCATGAAAATAAATACGCAAATGACCAAAGTTCTCGTATGCAGCAGAAACAATAATATTACGACAAGAATACATCTGCAAAATAACTAAGGAATTAAACAAGTAGAAGAGTTCGCATACTTGGGAAGCATAATAAGTAAAGATGGTAGAAGTAAAAAAGAAATAGGTAAGCGAATATGCCAAGCTAAGATAGCATTTAACAAAAAAAGAGGACTTTTTACTTCAAAAAGTATTAGCGTACGCACCAGAATAAATCTTCTGATGACATACGTATGGAGTATAATTCTGTATGGCAGCGAAACGTGGACGATTGCCAAAGCAGAGCGGAGAAGGATAGAAGATTTCGAGATGTGGTGTTTCAGAAGAATGCTTAAAATAAGTTGGACGGCCATGGTATCAAACTAGGACGTATTAGAAAGAATGTCCGTGAGAAGAACTTTATGGAGTAGTATCAAGAAAAAGAGAAACGAATAGATTGGACATGTATTGAGACATGGTGGATTGCTAGGATTAATCATAGAAGGCTGCGTGGAAGGAAAATATGCTAGGAGAAGACCACGAATGGAATATATGCAACAAATAATAGAGGACCAAGGGTGTACTTCTTATGAAGAGACAAAGAGGAAGGCAAGTAACAGGGAAGAGTGGAGAATTGCTACAAACCAATCTCAGGATTGAATACTGAAGAAAAAGAAGAATACAACTACTGCAAGAGTGTAGTAATTCCACAACCAATATTGTTAGTTTATTTACTCTTTAGAGTTTATTAGAACTTGACATCAAATCAGTTAAATCCAAGAGGGGTTTGGTAATATGATAATGCAACACTGTTCATTCGTTCCTTTTGACCAAGTGGATGTCGATATTTTCTTAATCTTGTCCAGTTAAAGAGTAATTGGTTAGCTATACCCACGGCATGAACTGGTCTAGAGAACCGGGCAGCTGGAGTGATACAAATAACGTTTTATTTCTAAGTTTGGTTTTCCAGGTCCTAAAAACGTATGACCTGCGTTCATAAACTAACACAATCGAACATAATTTAGTAACATACACAAGGTATCTGAAATGGTAATAATATTAATAAATTATACAATATATTATAATTCGAGTAACCCTGTTCTTAAAGGAAGTATACATTGAATATAACTTGAGTAGTGAAATACTAGTGGAAACAATTGAATAATTATGATTTATTTTTAAGGTAGGTTATTGACTATTGTACCTATGGTAAATTAACATTATTAATTTTATTAAAAATTTAAATAGGTGTTCATATCGAATAGTCTCAAATTCGCAATTTTTACTCGACGTTTCTATAATGTATAAACCTAAGAAAATTTACTGAGTGAAATGTAAAACGACAAGTCAGTAATCTGTAAATCGTTACAATAGGTAGTTTGGTATTATTAATAAATATATATATGTCGAAGTTTGATTTTATTAAGTGTTAAATCATATCCATCTATTAAAGTACCTAGGTACACATATTCAGTATAAATTAAAATCTATTTTTAAAATTAGAATCTATAAAATCAAAGTGGTTAATATTTTGAAATCCTATTTGTTTAAAACGAAGTTAAAATTATTTTTTAAATACATGGTAAATTAAATATTTTTTAATTTCCTGCAAAAAGTTAAAATTGGATTATTGTATTCTACATAGATTAAATAATTACATATTAATATATATTAAGAATTTGCAAAAGCACTGTAAAATTATAATATTGAGTATAACTTATTGCGAAAGAATTTTAAAACGAATTAAATTTACGCCAAACATATATTTTAATATTGTTATGATCAAAAAATGTATCCCAAACCTAAAAGGGCCAAAACAGAAATTTTCTATTAATGTTTTATGATAGATTTTTAATTGTATTCCATACAAGGTTCAAGAAAATACTTAGGTTATGCTCTGACAACAACAATAAAGTACCTGTAACTATAAATTGATAAAAAAATAAAAATTATAATTTATGATATTTATGATCGACTTTCCCACATAGCAATTTAAATATATTTAATACATATGTTGCTTATAATACTACTAAATTAAACATTGGTGCAATATGTTTTTTACATGTATGAGCAAAATATTGTTCAAAAATATTCACATCACATTTCGAAAATATGTTTTTAGAAATATTTTGACAACATGTCGATTCAATTATTGGGACACTGTATTTTAATTATGTATTATAAATATTTTTTATAAAAAATATAATTAAAACGTTTTGAAAATATTTCTTTAAAAGATTGTGTCAATATTATACTGTTCTACGTTTCAATATTCCTTTAAGATAGTTGTAACAATATTATAAAAAAATATTTTAACAATATGCTTTAAATAAGTTACCTACCTACAGCAAAATATTTAGTTATAACTCATTTCAAAACTAAAATATAATATAACTCAACGCAACGCTCAAAAGCCTTAAACTCGGTTTCTTAAGGCCGGTTTTTCAATTGACTTTAATTGTCAATCATTAATATGTCCCAGTTAAGCTGTTTTTTTTTTAAATTCAGTTAAGTTAACCATCAGGTTTAATCAATAGTTAAATTAACCACTACTATTTCTTCAGATTAACTTTTTAGAAGTAGATAAGAGGGCGTCACACCCCGACACCCGCATAATATGTTGTCTCTATCATAAAAGTACGTAACATAGAAAATTTACGCTCAGCAGATAACGTTTAGCTCCGTAAGTTTAAAAACTAGAGTGAATTGACCTATTATGAAACTTGATGGTAAGAATAATACCTGTGTTGATATGATGGATAGTTTAATTTTTTAGCGCTTTATGCGTATATAATAGTGTAAATTAAAAATGCTCATAACTCACTTAAAAACTGAATAATCGTAAAAAACCAACATACAAACACCGATAATGTTCTTACCATCAAGTTTCATAATAGGTCAATTCACTCTAATTTTTAAACTAACGAAGCTAAACACGATCTGCTGAGCGTAAATTTGCTATATTGCGCACTTGTAAGACGGAGACAACACATGCGGATATTACGTCCTTTTAATTTAATATTTATCATTAGTCGCATATTTTTATTTTTATTTGGAAATCCCAATGACCCAAATGCATCCATTTCCCGCTACCCGACAGCCCATAATCGGTCATAATGTCGCGAAGGGTGGTAGTCATCTCCAACGGTCGTCACTCGTTTTCCGTCGGACTTTGTGCACTTTCTAAAGTCTTTGTTACATTCTATGGCCGCGGTCACCACCGTTAGTGATTATTATAATTTTTATTTTATTTATTTCAAAATAGTTTTGACTTTTTAAAGTCACTGTTGTCGTTTAACGTTTTACGTTTTTATATCTAACGAGTAACGATTCCAACGGTCGTCACTAATCATCACTCGTTCGCTGTCGGAATTTGTGTCTACCGTGTGTCTGTGTGTGTTACTGTCTATGGCCGCCGGTTGTCGCCATCAGTGATTATTAAATTGTATTCATTTAAATATAGCTTTATGAGCGTTTACGAATTACCTACATAGTGAATATTATATATTCTGGTAAGTACCTACTTCATATTATACGTTAATGTTTTAATTTTAACTTAAGTTAAATTTCTTAAATTATATAAAAGTATTTACTTGTCTGTCAACCTTAAAATTACTTATCCAAATAGTAGTTACTTAATAAATTAAATAAAAATATTAATTAATTAATTAATTAGTTGCTCTTATAGTTTTATTTAATTTCTTATACCTAAGGGCTAAGACAAATTGAAATGTTTTGTTTTATTATATAGGTTATTACTAATTAGTTAATAATAAATTAGTTGCTAATAAAGTATTTGATCTGTGTTATCTAGTCATAATTAACTTGGCAACTGGTTTATATTAGGTACACTGTTATTGCGTTTTGTAGTTTATATTATAGTTGTATTCTATTGTATAGTATTGTATGACTATGCACATATCTATCTGCTTTATAACTTTAAAATATTTTTATTTTCCATCATGGTAAATGAAAAACTGCCATGTAAATTGTACAAAGGAGCAATAATTTACTGTTAGTAATCTCATATTTTATTTAAATTTTTTATTGCAATATATAGGTAAATGCAATCACTTATTATTGTAATGTTTTAAATACTTAATTTTCTAATAATTTCTTATATTACTTATACCATATTTTAAATAGGTAGGTATCTACCATGGTAATTACCAAGGAACTCTACCTATAATATGAAATGTACTAGTTTACTGCACTATACCATATGATTATAAGCACCAATAGTTTTATAGTTAGGTTAGAGATAATTTTATTTTTAATTTATGTTATGTAGTAAATACTGAGTAAAAGTTCTAAAATTTGATATTAAATTTATGTTCTTAAAATATTTATATAGGTTGTACTTAAAATATTTATATAGGTTGTAGTATTAACAGAGTAGTCTTATTCCATGTACCTAGTTTATTTGTTATAAAAAATAAAAATATTAATTAAACCATTTTTTTTTTATAATTTGAAATTAATTTTCATTTAAAATATACTTTTTATTACAAAAAAAAAAAAATTAAAATATTACTATTTAATTAGTGTAAAATGATACAAAGCTACCATTCAAAACATCAAAAAATTCAAGAAGAACTAGCATTTCTTAGTAATCGAGGAACTATTTTAAATTCAGTTGAATCATTAAATGAATTGGTTTTTAATACAAATAATGTATTAATAAGTTCATCTGTTCCATCTTCTACTTTAACAAAATCAAAATGAAGTTTTAAATGAAAACTATATTTTTGACATTCAACATTATCAAGAACACAGACAAAAAAAGTAATATTTTCATTAAAAATCCAACTGTAAATCAATGTGTTAAATCTACCTATGATGTTATTAACAATATTGGGACCAGCCCAATCACAAATAATTTTGTGAATGATTCTGAAATCTTAAAATTAAATTTAGCCAACTGGGCAATTAAACGTAATGTTCCATAAAATACAGTGAATGATCTTTTATCGATTTTAAAACAACACAAATATTTTGCAGAAATTCCAAATGATTTTAGAACATTATTAAGTTCTAGTTCATCAAAAACAAAAAACATCAGGATTGTTAATCCAGGTAATTATTATTGCTATGGTTTAAAAAAAGGAATTGAAAATACTCTAAAACGTGTCAGAGTTGAAATTAACACTAATGTAGTTCTTGGAATAGATGGCTTACCATTACTAAAAAGTAGTTCTAGCCAATTTTAGCATATCTAGACCCATATAAAAAGCATATTTTTGATTGGCTTCAATCATGGACATAAAAAACCAGCTAATAGCAATGATTTTTAAAAAAAATGTATAGGCGAAGCAGAAGATTTAGTTAGAAATAGTATTTATATAGATATAATATATCTAATGTATATAGACTTAATATAATATATTAAGAATAGTTTCTATACATGCAATTTGTACTGATGTTCCAGCAAAGTCTTTTATTATTAAAATCAAAGGGCATAATGGTTATTTTTCTTGCACCAGGTGCCTTGCAGAGGGTGAACATGTCGGAAGTACTTGTTTCCCATTTAAAGGTAGTAATTTTAGAGAAAAAACACATGAAGATTATATTAACAAAACTCAAGAAGAACACCATGTATGTGATTCATTTTCTGATTTGATACATATTCCAGGTTTTGACATGGTAAAGTCATTTCCCTTAGATTATATGCACCTAGTGGCATTAGGAGTTATGAGAAAATGTATTAATTTTTGATTGCACATAGGTCCTCTGACACAGTACGTTTACCAAGTTGGAAAATCCAAAAAATTAGTTCAAATTTAATGTTTCTCAAATCTGCAATAACTTGTGATTTTGTATGAAAACCAAGACTAATTCTAGATATTGTTCATTGGAAGGCTACTGAGCTTAATCAGTTCTTACTTTATACTGGACCACTTGCTTTGAAAAATGTACTTAATAATAAAGTTTATAATCATTTTATGGTTTTGAATATTGCATTGACTATTTTATTTAGTCTAAATATTGTTGACAAATTATTGAATTATTCTGATAAACTCTTAAAGCATTTTGTTAAAAACTTTGAAGAAATTTATGGCTCAAAGTATATATCTCATAACGTTCATGTCTTGTTACACATATTTAAAGATTATAATTGTTTTAATCCTCTTGATTTTTGTTGTTGTTTTCCGTTTGAAAATCATATAAAAATTTTAAAAAAAATGGTAATGAATCACAATTCACTTGAGCAAGTGATTCGGCGATATGATGATCAAATAAAAAAATCTCATAGTGAAATCTACAAGTAAACAACACTACAGATATATCATTTTTAATCATGAGTCTAATAACGGTCCTTTATTAGAAACTGCATGTGGTCCTCAATATGTGAAAATAACATTAAATACTAAAATGATTATAAATATAAGAAATTTATTTGATATATATATATATATATATATATATGTATATATATATTGACTAAGGCCATAGAAGTAGTTAAAATAATTAATATTGCACATTGTGTTTTAACTAAAGAACCTATAATAATTGGATATTATTATAAAAATAAAGAATCATTCTATGATACACCAATTAATTCAGAAAAATGAGATATTTACATTTTGAGCAATTTATCTAATAATTTAAAATGCTGAAAATAACAGATATTCATAAAAAAATGATGTTATTTTCTTATGAAACCCAGCCAGTTACATTTTGAATATTGTATTTAGAATGTTAAACCAAATGTATATTTATTAATTATATATAACTATCGTATAATATATTTCAATAAAATAAAAAAAAATAAGAGTATAAATAAATTAATTGAATCAGAATAAAAACCAAATAAAATTGATTATGACTATTTCAAAGCAAGATTGTTGACAGAAAATCCTATAGGTTATTATGTAGTTTTATTAAAAGTTACCATTATAATTAATGTTAAATTAAACTCTATTGTCTTTTCATGTTCTAGCTTCTTATAATGAAGTCAGATGTAAAGCATTAAAAGCGCAGAGTACTTCAGATTTCTCTGCAACAGAAAATGTAAAATTCATATTTAAAACTAAAAATAAAAAGAATTATCAAAATTCAAAGAAATCTCCAACTTACGAACCTGAATATAATTCTGCACCTGAAGTTTCTGGTAGGTTTATAATTTTATATTATTAATTATAAGTTCAAAAATGAATATAATACCTAAGTTTGTATTTCAAAGATTCTAGTGATGGTGTTTTTGACGACAGTGATAAAGATAAATTGTATAGTCTGGGATGTTCAAAAACAATTCAAAATAAATTTGATTTAAGTAAGAAACTTATTATTTTTAAAACCTAAGCTTGTTAAAATGATTTAGGTATTTAATTTTTTTTTAAATTAGCCATTACATTTTTATTATATTACTATTGGTTTTTTGTAGTTAATAATAGGCCTAAGTTATGTTAACAATGTTGCTAAAAAACAAGGAATTTTCTTCAAATAAAGTATCTGTTATAGAAGGTATATACATTTTTGATTTTAAATGAGTTAATATAATTTAATTATTTGTTATTTTATTTTTCACTAATAAGATAAAATATTATTATAGATAACATTGATATTATAAATAGTCCAAATGGACAGTGGAAAGTTCAATCCAATAATATGTCTCCTATGTGTAACGATAAAATATTGTAAAATGAATATAGATCTCCTTTGTCCAAACAATTAAACAATGTCAAAAAATGTTTATTTTCTAATAATACAAGTAAAGTAGTTTTTATTGATATTTAAATAGTAATTAATTTTTGAAAAATTAAACTTGTTCTTCACCAAATCAAATGTAGAAATATTAATGAATACCTATTTAAATTGTAGTATGATTCAGGTTTACACCATAAAATTGTTTGTCTATATTTTTATCTCTTTAGTTTTAAATACGTCTTTTAATACTGATATAGAGTGATTTGTACATATTTATAATAACATTTTAAGTACAAATTATAAATATATTATACAATTTATTAGATATATTATTACATTGCTGATTTTATGAGGGAATTTAATATTAATAAAGGTTTTACTTTCTATATTTAATTGTATTTTAGATTCTATGGAAGAAGATATAATGGTAAATAATAAACTTTCAATAGATGGATTACAAGTTGTTGATACTGATTTATATTTTAATTAAATGTTTCATCTTTTTTATGAGTTTAAATGTAAGTTATATTTTGTTATTTTATTATTGTGTTATAATTTATAACATAAAATGCTATTTTTTTAGTTAGTAATATTGTAACTTAATTTCACAGAATGTTATGATTATACAAAGACATCTTTTACAAATATCAAACTTGATATTAAAAATTTAGTATATACAGTGAATGAAATAAAAAGTATGGTGGAGTATGCTGTCAATGTTTAGAAAACCTCTGGTTTACTAAGTAATCAAGACAATCACAGCAGTTCAAATTTATTGAACATTGAAAATGTTCCTGTCAGTAAAGAGCCAACTCCTAAAAATGTGGAAACTGAACTTGAAAATGCTACAACACGGGCGGCCTAAGTAGTAAGTGTGTCAAAAACAGTTCTGATTTTTACTCTAAATAACTTATTATTTTTCACATTACATATTAATTATTCTTTGATATTAATAGGTTAATGAACTATCTTGATTAGTAGGTAGATCAATATCAGACTCAGTATGCCATATGATGCAAAAATTGTTTGATGATACGTGGCTGAAGTATTATTCTTGTATTGGACATAAAGGAAAAAACAAATTGTCATCTCTCATTTCTTATAAAATTATTTTTGGTAAGAACTACATATACTTACAATTCATTATACAATATGCATTTTAAATTTTTAAAGTATAATTCCTATAGAAGCAATTCATCTATGTTCAAAGTTTGAAAAAGTACCAGAAATAGAAATCTCATTGTCAATTAACAAGTGGATGGCACAAGCAAGCAATCGTTTAAAAAAGAAAAATGTATCAATACAGAAAGCACTTGTGCACTTTAATATTTTTTAATTTATTCCATTTTTTTTCTCATTTAATTCTTTAAACTCAAGTTAAGAGTTGTAAAAATTAATAAGTTTTTATTTTGTTTTAATTATAAATATATATATTTATTATATTAGTGTGCGTATTATTATTATATATTATACATAATATGTATAATATATAATAATATATTTTATTCTTTTAAAAGATATTTTCTTGTTTTATTTATAAAGTAATTTATACACACACACACACATTATATATATTATAAGCTTATAAGGTTTTTATTTTATTTTATTTTAATTGTAAAGTAATTTATAAATATATATTATTTATATAAATAGATTTAACTAATAAAAGACCAGTAAACAGTATTAACAATAGTATATTACTTTTTATGTCCATGTTTTTGAAACACACATAACTCTTTCTTTAGTAAAATGTTTTTATTAATATAAGTAAAGTTGTTTAATTGTATGCATATGTTATAAAGTATAGTTTACATCCATAATTATTAATGTGTAAAATTTTATTATTATAAATTATTATTTTTAACACCTTAATTATACGAAAAAAACAAATTGAAGCAATATTTTTATGTTTTTAGTGAATGTTGTAAAAATATGTGTAACATATTTAATTGCTATGTGGTTGAAAAGTAGATCAATAATGTCCACTATGAACAGTTTAATATCAATTTACATTGTTCTTAGAATCTAAAATCTATCAAAGTACCGCATATACTTTTCAAAATTCTATGACATAAAATACATAGTCTTAAAATGTTCAACTGTATCAATAGCTTTCAAATATTTTTTTTCAAGTTTCTGATTACAATGATTTTATTGTTTTATACCTAGTTGAACATATAATACAACAAAAAACAAATATATTATAAGATTAAATTATTAAAACATTACCTTATTCACTATTATTATCAAAATTGTATGTTTTTATGAATGGTTTTCTTTTTTTTCTTTAATATTATAACAAAAAATGTATTGTCTTTGTCTATATAGGTACTATAAATTATAAAAAGATGCGGTGGAAAGGTATGGAATGAAATAAAACAAAAATGTAACTGTACATTTTGGTATATTTTTCTTAAACCTATTGAACAGATTATACTTAATAAATTAAATAGTTTCTACTCTAAATGGTAATTACAGATAATTATTAAAATATATTTATATAATATAGTAACTAGAGTAAACAAAAAAAAAAAAGAACAATAGGTAGGTACATTGTCTTGAACCCGATATATATAAATATATATATATAGAGAATTTCCAAAAATATAATATCTGTACATTGAGCGTTTAAACAATAGTATTACGCATATATATATATATATATATATAGTATTACGTTTAAGGAAAATTATGGAAACATATTACAAAAGAACCGAAACTACTATAGTAACGTACATATATACATATACATTTATATATATATATATATATATATAATGTACTTAATTCGGTTTTAAAGTGCGAGTAAAAAAAAAAATTGCTCGCACAATATAAATTATCACATAAATATACATATATTTTTTATATATATATATTACAAAACGAATTTTTTACTTCTTCATTTTCTTCTCATTCTCTTTTTTCTTCTTCTTAAAAAATATTATCTCATTCTTTCTTAAAATATACATAATTAGTCAGCCTTCGTACGAAAAAAAAAAACGACGACAACAACAACAACAACAACAACAACAACAGTTTATCAGAATGTTGTGTTAAACTACGTTCCGAGGGGAAGACAATATGATATATTAGTGATATTTGGTTTTCCTTTCTTTCGTTGTTTTATTTTTTTTTTTCATTGACATGGCACTCATAAACTTATATTTAAAAATTGGGATTGGGATGGGATTGAGACGGGGGGCAGGGAACGAACGTAGGATGAAACGAGGTAGGCACCCTGTCGGCTGCGCATGGACGATGTACGTTATGCAATTGCTTGTTGACGATTTCTGGTGAAGTTCAAAAACACCTGTGAAACATACGACTTAGTTATTACACGTATTACTACAGTTATTGTTTATGTAATTATAATAATAATTATTAATATTATTATTAAGTAGTCATTACAACTCGTGGTAGTATCGAATCGAACACATCGTTCAACATGAATACCAATAAGGAACTAAAGGAATGATAATAAGAACGAAATAAAACTCCGGAAACGGTCGTTGGCATATACCTGTTCTAAACTAGTCTGCGTTATCGAATAATCGTCGATCAGCAGCTCTTTCTTGGCTTGTTCCATTTGAGCGAAAGCGTATGAACACGGATACTTCTTGGGAATGTGGAACAGCGCCGTGATTTCGAATTCTTCACGTAAGTTAGCGCCTGAAACGATGTTTATAATATGATTAATTATTTCGTTATTTATGTTTACTGGGTAATCCATTCAATGTAAGAAACTTGTAGTTTTATAAGCAATTAACATTTTTCATAATAATTTTAAATCCTAAAAAAACAACAATTTTAAAAATGTATATTTATACGCATTTTATTATCTAAATAATAGTACTAATCCATTATGAATTAAAACGTAAGACTAGATATCTTTGTATCACGGCGTTCGAGCGGCGACTAAACTATGAAGTTCGTTAGCTTAACGAGGTTATTATATAACTATTTTATTATTTTGTTCTATGCATATACACTTGTGTATATAAAATGAAACACGTGGGCGTAAATTGGATTTCAGTGTTAATATGTACCATATTACACGAACTAGAATATATGTCTATCATGTCTATTGGAAAATTAGTATTTATGGTTTATTAAATATTATCTGAATTTCATATTATTCAATATTTATGCATCAATATTTTTTGACTACTATTATTTAACTACAAATGCAAATTGCATTAAAATAATTATAGTAATAATAATATAAAGTAGTAGTAGTATATACATAAAATTATTGTATAGCAATAGTATATCGTTCATATCATAATATATTTAGTACACTTACCAACGAACGATTTCATCACGTAATCTTTAGCTCTCGTATGGTTGTCAGGGTGGAATTTTATGTGCAGCTGGTAGCCGACGGAGAATTTATTTTTTAGATGCTGCACAGACCCGATACAGCACAGGCGGCCATCCACCATGATGGCCAAACGAGTGCAAAGGGCTTCACATTCCTCGAGACTGTTAAAAAAACAATAATAATATCTTGTTTATTTTATTCGATGCTTCGTTTATACGTAGTAAAAACACTTAAAATAACAAAATTTAACAGATGGCTGTATTTATATTTTTCAACGGGAGATAACCTATTAGGTCTCTATCGCTTTCTGGAAAACAATAATTCTATTCTATAGTTATAAGAGTGATAAAAAAAATAGGAACAACAACAGTACACTTACACAGTACAAATTTGAGTGTTTTCGTAATTTTAAAGTGTGTTTTAATTAATCATTATTTGTATAACTTTTATTTTATGTACCTAAACAGATCATACGTTACGTTTAATTAAAAAACACGCATATTGATTCTCATTATTTAACAGTTAGCCAAACCATTGTGTGTACCTATTCCCATATTATTACTATTATTTATCAGTCTAAAAAATGTATGTAGTTATTAATTAAATTACTAAAAATCTACGACAGTTTTACAACAAGATAATATTACCTGTGAGACGTGATGAAAACGCATTTTCCGCGATCTCTCTCCTCGCTCACCGTATCCCAGAGATGTTTCCGAGCTGCAGGGTCTAGCCCGGAAGTTGGTTCATCCAAGAATAGGATGCTTGGATCGCCTATCATAGCTATGGCTGTGCTGAGTTTCCTCTTGTTTCCGCCACTGCACCAAAATAAACATCACAAATTTGAGATAAAAGTCGATTCAATTAAACGTGGAAATCTCAAATGAAGTATACCATAAAAAAAAAAAATATATAAATAAATCGTTTGTATGCTTCGTTGATTACCACGGCCGTACAACGTATATCAAATAGTGTACGAATTACTGAAAAATCTAAGACTACTTAAAAATACAATATACAATATTATAATAATACTACGATCCTAGACCGACGATCTCACCTGTAGTTTTTCGCTTGAACGTTCAAGTGAGCCATGAACGCCAACCTGGAGGCCAGTTGGAACGGTACAGTGGACGCTTCTTTGTAAGACATGCCCCTGAGCTTGCAGAAGAAATGAAGCGTCTCATAGCCAGTGAGCTCTTCGATGAGACCGTTGAATTGCGGACAATAGCCACCCACCTCGTGGATCTTCTCGCGATTGTTGTTGACGTTTACGCCGCACACGTAAATGTCGCCGGCGGTGTTTTTTATATCACCCGTCAGCATCTTGAACGTAGTCGTCTTTCCGGCACCATTCGACCCCAACAAACCAAAACACTCGTTGGCCTTTAGAGCCAGATTCAGTCCCCTGACGGCTTCTTTGTTTCCATACTTCTTCCAGACGTTGCTGCAAAACGAGAGACGATAACGTTATTGCAAATAAAAATAAATGGTTCGCAATAATAAGTAAAAAAAAATAGCTACTGGTAAAAAATATAACTAAAATCTAAATTATGTTCAAATCGTATCAAACTATTGTATAAGTGAATACCTACACAAGTGTTTTTTAATATTTAAAAAGATGGGCAAGTAGATACGCTCTGTTGTACATTAGGTATCGAGTGGATTACTATTATGGGTGTGTTCAATTTGAAACGATATATCAGTGTATATAAAAAACAATTTTGCGGAGACGGTCTATCAGCCTATATCACTAAGAAGTATATTTCGTTATATGTTTCTTGATATAGTTATTAAAGTAATCTATTTTTACTCGTATTAATAATATTTAATTTTTGAAATAATATATGATATGTATATCATATTATATCAACTTAAATAACTCAAAATGTAATAATATCTTTCTATAAATATTGAAAGACAGTAAATATAGGTTCATAATATAAATAGATATAATAACATATAAAATCTTAAATTAAATTAAAAATGGCATTGTGCATCTTAAAATTTATAATAATATAATATATATCAATATATGTAAACGTTTTAAGTTCATACAAATAATATTTTAATAATATTTTATGTACAAAAATATTGATATTTTTATACTATTTTCATGAATTTGTTTTAATATTTTCTTTATTTTGTATTCAATTAGACGATTAAACGCCAATAATTGTAAAAGTAACCACTGATAACAATTATCACAAGAATTGAGTAAGCACCAATATATTATGGGTATATTTGAGAAATTTTAAACGGATACATTAAAACATTCGAGTCTCTATAATTGAATACTATGAAAGTCTTGTAAGATAATGTTTTATGTACTTATTGTAGTATAAAAACCAATAAATGTTTAATAGGTCTTTATGATTTAGGTTGTGTACACTCACTTGAGGTATAGACAATAGTTGTGCGGGTCGGCACCGTTGACCACTTGCTTCTCGTGAGATACGTCCGATTCGTAACAGTTTAAGTCATACTTATCTTCTTTGACAGAGTTCTTACACATCACGTGGCTGTAGAGTTTCATAAGCGTGCAGTGCACTTTGTTGCCGTAGTACGTAAGGTATTCGCACGATAGTAGTAACGTCACACACACGAATCCCAACCAGAACAGGTGAGTCATGTTTCTGCCAATGCCGGGGCTGGTCCACGACAGATTATCCCCATCCCATCCAAAACACGTGGCTAAAATGGTAGATAAATTATAGTTCATGTTAAAAATAAGAAATTCTTTAAAAAATGTTTGTACACTACTAATTACAATGGTGCCATATCCGATAGGAAAAGTGTTAAATTTAAAAATACTACCGAATAAACGTATACATAGAGTGTGAATATACTATAATCTCATTATACTTATTTGTTTATCGATAATATTTTTATTCTCTGCGATAATTGCAGCACGTTACTTACCGTTCTTTTGGAAGTCACAAATTTCGTTGTACTCATATGAAGAGTATATATTTTTCATACCGCTTCCGAGAGCATAATGCGGGAAGTAAATCATCATGTTGTCAATAAACTTGGATTGGTCTTTCAAACAAAGTGGTTGCATGTCCAAAATAAGCACCAGCATGAAACACATGGCACCTGTATCATGATCACACAAAAAGGGTAAATAAAACAATATTATTTTTTTAAGCAGACCCATCAATCAATTGAAACACGTTGAAATGTATAATAATGTATTATACATAAATTACATATATCATTTATTATATAATTCTGACTTTTGAGGTAAAATACGTATTTATTTTTAATTTTTCAAAAAATGAATTATCAATCTTGAATAATTTTTATTGAATCGTAGATTTTATTAAAAACTATAATTGTTTCGCGTGAATTACCTTTATTAAACAATATAATAATAATAATGTATAGTTCGATATTATGTAATTGATATGTTGTTTAAAATTGAATTTATTATTTATTTTAAAATAAATTATATAAAATACTAGAATACAAATTATATACTGCATTTAATAATTTAAAAACATTTACATTTTTAAATGGCATATTAAAAATTGTGATGGTATTTTTTTTATTATTAATATTACGTATCATTTAAAAATACAAGTTTGTCAATCGATTGTGAGAATAATATTTATATGTCCCTTAGAAGCACAATTTGTAAATTATAATTTTAGTAAGTTAATATTGTATTATAAAATTATAAAAATACGGTACTCGATTTATATATAATAATTAATGATATTAAGTATCTATTAATATAAAATTTGTTTTTCAATTTTTTAACTATTTGATTGGGTTAAAAGGTTTGGACATCCCAAGCATATATGGTTTATAATATATAAGCTATAACATTTTTAACACTCGCGATAATTGTATTTATGTGTAGGTTAAAAAGGGTATGATGAACATTTTTAGTCCAGCGTTTTATTTCTCTAAAAATGGTCAACCCATTGCAAGGCACTAAGCGTAATGATAAAAACAATAATAATATATAAGGTGTTCAATATTTTTGAAACTCTTAATTACTGTATGAATATTTTAATACCTAAATGAAGTAATAATAGATAACACTGCTGCTGCAGTACATTTATAATACAAAATATTTAATAACATAATTAAATATATCATATATCATATCATCGTATATCAAGTCCCAATTACTCTAATGACCGTTTCGAAACTTATTGAACACTCCATATAATATATATTGATAATTTTACCGATTTTTTTTATTCTTACCAGTCATAACGCTAAACATAGATATTCTCGTGAAACTAGTGGACGGGTTTTGGAACAGGTATGAGAACAGACTCATCAGTGGCAGCGTCGCCCACGAGAAAGCCACCAGTAGACTCAGCATTAATCCTGTAGTCGAATCAAAATATATACGGTAAAGAGTTAGTAACAACAACAACAACAACAAAAAAAATGTTAAAAATACCCAACTTAACTTAATGTAAATTATATTATAATATTTCTATTGTTAAAAGGACGTTATAAGGCATTTGTAGAACATTCGTCACTTATTAAAATATATTATAGTAAAATTTAATTAAGAAAAACCAAAAATAGATATCCTGTTATCGATGTCATAGTGTTGTCGATATTAGATTTTAAACACTTAATTAGATTTGGTCGGTGTATAACGTCCTCTTAACACGGTAAGGCAACATGTTATGATGCAAAACTAACCCATTTGCTTCAAGCTCGAGTATCCCGGGTCGCCGTGCCAGAAGAGCAACAGCAAAATGGAGAATATGACGGTCAGGTAACTTATCCAGTCCCACAGCAGAGATGCGCCCCAGTAGGCCAGTGGTTTGACGCCGGCGATCTGTTGCATGTGCTTGGCGCCGGTCTGCCGCTCGTTGACGGCGAACAGCACGTACACGGCGCACACGAACGCTTGGGAAATGGCACAGTTGAACGCCACCTGATAGCCAAGGTTACTGCCTCCGGTTAATTTCATCAGCTGCGAGATGGCAAAGAAAAATCAATCGAGTTATGAATTAAGTTAGTTTAAAACAGTAGGTATTACAGAATATATCATTGATGTTATTAAGTGCACTCGTAGTGGACAGAAATTTTGCAGGGCACTACAATACATTCGGGTGATCTAAATCAATTTATCGGTTGTTGATATTGCCACTCACGAAAGATATTAATAATTAGAAAATTTTCGATATTTTTTCCGGAAATTATTGGAATTGAAACAATTTTTTTTATGTCGAGAACTAATAGCTAATGTTTATTTTATTATCAGAGTAAAACTAGTTATTTGACAAAAATAGTAAAAATCCATATAATATAATATTATATACATTTATGATATTATTAATATTGAAATCAACAACTTTCTCACCTTGTCCACTCCTTGGTAAGGCAGTGGATGATTCACTATGTGAATTCCGTACTCTTCTCCTTTGTAACTTTTCAGTATAGCATTGTGAACCATGCTAAGTGCCAACGGGGGACCGTGGTACGGTTGGTTATTGAAATACGCTGTTATTCTATCTTCGCCGAAAATCGCGCCGACAATATACTTTTGTGTGAACGGCGATATCTTTTCAGCGGCCTACGGATATATAATCAATGTTATAATAAACGTTATTTCCGGTCGACGCGATGACGATATATATATATATATATTTATGTATAGATATTTGCTGTGGTGCCTTCACACGCGGTTGGTACACAAATTATATTACTTTTATTAATTATTATTAACCGGGTAGGGTAACTCACCACTTGCAGTAAAAAGTCTTCGAAATAACTGTACGTGGTACGGTAATTCAAATCCAAAACCGGGTTAGGCGCACAAGCGTTCTTGTACGACTCGTAGAAATTGCCAATTTGCGTGTTATTAGTGGACAACATGACCGTGCTGATGGGCTCCCAATAGTTCTAAAAAATAAATGATTTTTATATGAAACATAATCATCGAAATCTTGGATTGACAGTCGTCATTACTTACCGCTAGTTCAGCTGCTAGAGCCGGCAAATCTTTCATACCCTGCCAGGCGTTGACGACCAGTAGTGCCAAGAATATAAAAAATAGCGTTAGCGTTATTTGTAGCGAGTGCAATATCAGAGAACGATAAGACTGTAAACATTTCTTTTCCATAATTGCCCCGACTTGGATCCAGAATAATTTCCATCCTTTGGCCCCTGATCATACACAATATTATTATCAAAGTAACATGATACGTACAGTGATCGTAATTTTTTGTAGATGCTTACTTTCAGATTTAAAATCGGCAGAATCGCACTCGGCGTCGTAGAACAACGTGTCGAAACGGTTCTTCAATTCCATTGATTTTTGTTTGATCGCGTTCATCTGATAATCTGATAGTTTCTTGTTGTCTTCTTGGCCGACTCTGCAATAATAAAATAACGCGTATTAAATAAATTCGTATTGAATGTTTTACTATTCGTGCTCCGCCCACATACCGCATGAATACGTCTTGCAATGTAGTCAAAGTTATTCCATATTCTTTGATTCCTAACGACTGTTTAGTTTGCTCCAAGGAATTAAGCAGATCTGGAAACAGCGATGAGTCCTCTAGTTGATACGTGACTTCCATGACGGTCAGGTTACTTGGTACCGAATGCGGGTAATATTTACGAACGAAATTTGTCACTTTAGTCAAACTGAATCCGACTACATCCTTTACGAGAGTTAAGGTATAACCACCACCTAAAAAATACAAAAATGACATTAAAGTTTATTATTTTTAAATAATAGTCAATATCTATAATATTTGTATGTATATTTTGTCGGTGCTTGATTAACATTACATTTTGTGTAATAAGACGAACAAAATGTCTAAAGTTAATAATAATCATATTTCATAAAATATTTAAAATGTTATTGAATATAAATGTTTGACAGTAGTATATTGAATTTTGTAAATATCAAATTAATTTAAATCATTCCAATATTAGTTTTTTATAGAATTAAAACATTTTATATTAAAACTAATAATGTTTTTACGCAATTTTTGGAGTCGAAATTACTTGTTATATTGTTTCGTACGCCCTTGTTTAAGATGTATGATAATAAATTAATTAAAATTATATTGAAGACCCTGAAATTACCTCTAATTTTTTTTTTTTTTACTTACATTATTATACTCTAATATAATATCCTTACCATATTCTTTTTTCAACGAAAATGGTGTTCCGACACAACAAAGAGTGCCAGCTTTCATAATGGCGACACGGTCACCTAGCAAATCTGCTTCGTCCATTAAATGCGTTGTCATTACCATTGTTCTTCCTTCTCGTTCCGATTGTAAAATATTCCATAGAGTGCGTCTAGCCGCCGGGTCCATTCCCGATGTCGGTTCATCCATCAATACCACCTACGCAAGATCAATTAATCGTTATGGTTTTAAACGATTAACGACTAGGCACTGAATTAATCACACCGCGTGCGCATACCTTCGATTTTCCAATTAATGCTATGGCAACTGACAGTTTTCGTTTCATCCCTCCGCTCAGATGTTTTGACTTAGTGTTAATCATTGACTCCAGTTCGAATTTTACTGTATATTTATCGATTTCGTTTTTCAAATCTTGTTCGCTTAAATCTTTCAACTAAATAACACGTCAACAAATAGTGATAATATTATATAATGTAAATATATATATATTTTGTACTAAACTAATTAGGTAGTAAGATATTTTTCCCGTCAGTAGGTGGGTATTAATTGTTTAACAAATAAATAAATAAAAAGATGCATCATTATATTTTATACAATTACATTGTTTGGCTATTATAATAATATAATATTACTACAACCGAGTAGGTATACTAACCATTCCAAAAAAGTACAAATGCTCTACTACAGTCAAGTCCGGTATGAGCAGATTGTATTGAGGGCAGAGCCCCAAGGAATGTCGTATGGTTTTCATGTGAGTTTTGATATCGTATCCCTCTATCAACGCTGTGCCGGATGTTGGACTGATCAGTCCAGTCAACATAGACATGGTGGTAGATTTCCCAGCGCCATTGTGACCCAACAAAACGGTTATTTGATTAGGGTGCATATCCACAGAGAGCTTGTTAACGACGTATTTGCCGGGCGTGAAACTTTTGCTGAGCGATTGAATATGTATGCCAGATTTTTCGGTTATGTGTTTAGGGTTAACTTTTTTCTCAAACCAGAATGACGGCTGTAACATGCATGGCAAAAAAATTCGTTAATAATATAATATTTATTGTAAACGAGCAGAAAAAATGATCAAATTTAGATTCAACGAAGAACTAGTTGAAGGAGAATAACATCGGGCGGGCGGAACTCACCATTATCGGGAAATACCACGGAGGGTGAAAACCACTGTTGCGCGGAAAAGCTGTTTCTAGGTATATGGCGATCAACAGGTACAAGACCGAATCGAATACCAACATAAGCATTATGTCCGCAATGCACATTTTATCGTCCGGGGACACCGTTACCGTGATATTTTCCCACGTCAGACCGGAGCCGATTCCTTCGAACATGATGAGACTCTGGAATATGTATCCTAACGCTGTGTTTGGCAATATAGTCGACGCCAGGATTTCTCTATTTGTCATAGACGAGTACTTAGGTTGGAAGATCATAAATGGTGCATAAGTCCCAAACCACAATACACCACCGACGGTCGCCGCTGTATTAGCTGAAAAAAAAAATAAAAGTTGTATACAAAATAATTCAATAAACTCAATCTTGCTTATTTACACACACACATACAAATACACATGTTATAGACAACATATTTGAAGGTCTAAAAATATAGTACATGTTAAAATATGTCATGTGTGAATGTATATATCTATAAATATATATATATATATAATTATATATATATCGTATAGTATAATTATTAATATATTTTTATATAAGTATTATATATTATTAGGTACGACGTGATACCTTGACAATATGTTAATGAAACGATAATTGTTATTTTGTTTATGGACGGTTAAATTATATACACAATGACGATTCGTGACAATCAGTAATTTTCACATCTGTTAGTAACATGATCTAGGGCTAGAGTCCTAATTTATTTTTAAAAAAAAATCTAAAAATCTATACATTTATTACCCTTAAAAAAATCAAAATATAGGCTCTAAAATTACAAAAAATTGCATAAATATGTTCAAAAATCTATAAAATTTAAAAATAACAATTACTACCCACTAATATTGCTTTATAACTTTAAATGTACGTTTAAGATAAATTATTAATTATGTGTACATTTCATATTATATGAAAAATACGCACATTAATTAAAAAAATTAAAGTAAAATCTAAAATATAATATTTATGCTTGATTTTTCATATTGTATTTAATAAGTATTGAAAAATATACAGATCCCTAAATAACTTTAAAGTTGCATTACAGTTGTAGTCATAATATAATTGCCTAAAAATCCCACAATATTATAATATAATATGTATATATGTCCAAACACCTCGAGCTTGTTATCGGGTTTTACCTTTTTTAAAGCAGGCGGATATCAAGAAGCAATAGGATATCCCGGCAGTCACGTACAGTGTTAGTATCGCCATCAGTACCAGCGGGTCGGAGTACTGAAACACTGCGCCCGTAGGCCAATCGAACGTAATGAAAAACACCAATATCAACAGCGGTACTATCCATACGACGAAACTTTTTAGATACCACGCGCACGCATGTAACCAATTGTCTAAGCCCATGAGCATCATAGCTTCCTGAAAAACAAAAAAGTCTCGATATATTATTATTGACAAAAATATTCGCAGTCTCCAGACTTTTTTGCAACGGAACTTCAAATACTTAGGGTGGTAGGGGATGAAAAGGTTAGGGGATTCAACTCTACAATATTGATTAACAAAATATTTATTTTTATTGAAAAAATATCGTGTATAACTGCGTGTTACATGCACCATAAATTATATAAATAATATAATATATAAATGATATGATATTTCCATTAAAAATATTTTATACTTTGTATCATACTTATAACCTCGATTACAATTTATAGTAATGGGAATCAACAATAGATTCCGGAAACGATATACACTTGAGCATTATATTAAAATGTTTATCCAACTACTTACCTTCATTTTCATTTCTTTTTCAGCTGAGATCACTTTGATGGTATTGATAGCGGTGTAAATATAACTGAGTAACACCACCGTGGATATGAACGACGTAAGTGCTGGTAACAATGGATCTTCGATGTACTTTGGATATGGGAACCTCTGTAACTCGATTTCCGGCAAGTACTCGCCGGGAGCCCAGTATCGTATTAAGGCTTTGGAGATCTGGTTTTGCAAGTACAAAAACGATTCGGACAAATAACCTAAAAACGTAAGAATGTTTAAGACCCAGTATTACCAATAATGGTTGTTTGTGCACGCATATCTCAAACTGTTATGTGTCACGGTAGTTATGTATTTATACCTGGTTCGCCTCCGTCGTTTTCTGATTTATGCCTAGGACCGAACGTCTGATAAAGAGGAAACATTAAGTAAGTCCGCCAGTTCGCTTCAATCGTGTCGAAGCTCATCAGACTCTTTTTCGTTACCCGAAGATGACACGGGTATCTCAGCTTTACCTGTAGTATAGAATAAAACAAAATAAGCAAAAAAGTCACATCAATATCCCATAATATATATATATATATAAATATACAATACGATAAGTATTATGCATTATAAATTCGTAAAACTGTCGTTTTATTTTCACTGTACTTACAGTTGTACTTTTTGGTAACGTGGAGTTCGGCTTAATATTGTCGAAACGAACGCCAACCAGAAATTTTTTCATCGCGTTGTCTTGATTCAGATGTTCTTCCATTTTATCGCCGGTTTCGAACGATACAACTGAAAAAATATATTTTATTTCTTTATTCCGTTTACGAAATTTGTACCGTATGACTTACGCTTCGTATTGGGAGTGCGCGAGAAAGCGTCGCTCATGATTTTTTCCAATTCCGGGTCATACGGAGCCCATGCTATGGACCACCTAAAACAATTGCAAATTGTTTTTCTCGTAAAACGAATCATCTTTTATTTACAGTACTACAGTTACCTTGTACATATATTATGTGCGATAGTAAAATTAATATTTGTGTTCAAGGGTATTGTGGATTATTTATTAGAGACATCGTCATATCGACGACGAATAAGTCAACAACAAAATTATTATTATTAAGTATTATTTGTGTTCACAGTATGATTTTCACCGCCGAGACACTAATACATTCAGTCATCACACCGAATTTCATTTCCTCATATTACCGAACTCCTATTGTACCATTTCGATTTTTTTTTCTTTTGCCTTTGGCGTTTAATGGAATTATTACTATTGCAAAACGCGGCGAGTGCCACGCCAGGGGGCCGATGTCACATTTTTTATTGTCTCAGTGGTGGGGTGCAGGGGGAAGGATTTGTTTAATATGAGATGTTAAGTTCCTACAAAAGACCATATCAGGAATAGACCACCCATAATAATATATCAAAGTTCATGCACGTGATAAAATAACTGGTATTAATCTAAATAAAATATCACGAAATGTGGTTATTTTAAACGTTTGAAAAATGTTTTTGAATGTGCATTATGTTATGTGATAGTAATTATAATAACATATACAATTATATGGTAGCTTTAATACTAAAAAAACATTAGGACCGAGACAAAATACTAATTAATTTTAACCACATCATCTATACATACCTTACTAGTAATAATCTAATTTAAGTGTAATGGGTGTTTATATAAGAATTAATGTATCCACTATTTTTCGTCAATTTTTGCATAAAATAACATATTTGGATATTTTCCTATATTATAATATATATAAATACCTAGGTAGTATATAGATCCATCGAATAAACTTACATTCACACAAAAGTGGGCAAGTAAACAAGTTAAAGCTAAATTTTAAAATTATTTTTTTTTATTTTTGAACTTGAATGATTAAAATATTAATTTTAATAGCTTTTTATAGTTAAATTAAAGAATAGTACATCAAATTAAAATCGTGTATTTATATATAATATTTAACCTATTACTGTAATTAATAATTTATTTATAATATCACCGTTGAAAAAGATTTAAAATATAATTAAATTATTCTTGGATTTAATTATTTGTATTCGTATACATTTTTTAAAATGCAATAAATTATAATCCAAATTCCCAAAAAATATGTTATTCGGAAATTCTTCACCCCCCAAAAAAAAAAAAACGACTTACCCGTGTCTGTATCCCAATATTAATGGTGGTACCGATATAGAAAACGGTTCGAATCTGGTGACATTGTTGAACTCGACCGGCTGTACCCACGATCTGAACATGACCATCACGCACGCCATGATAGCCGGTAATAGTAGCTCTATGAACGACTGGATGGGATGTCGCTTCTGTATCAGTAGATTCTTCCATAGTAGAAGTTTTAACTTCTTGAAGTCTTTCCACATAACTACTGATGTGGAGGCAGTTAGTCTGAATAAGGAAAGAAAAATAATTATTGAAATGAGTATAGACTATAGACGTATTGGATAATATATTATAATCATATAATACGTTTAAACAGAGAACACAAGTTTTACTTCTTTTATAAACTACAACAAATTTACATTTTTATTTATTTACAAGTAATTTTTTATACTTAATAAAATGCAATTTGAAGTAATAATTCGTTATTAGCAATATTTACTACCTAATATTTTTCCATTAATATTTAAAGGTGAAATATTTTTTTTTTGTCTCTGTGTATATCATTACTTGATTAGAACAATACGTGCCTACTATAGTGTGTAACATATAAAATATTTTATTTTAATTGCATGCAATAAGATTTTTTAAATGTTTGGGTAGGTAATATTATCCAATAAAAATAAACTAACCATAAGTAACTACAAAGGATAATATGTATTTTTTAAACTCAATACGAATAATAAGTATAATAACTAATGACAGAACATAATATAAATTTATTTTTATGAACTTGATAATTTCTTGTATTTTCGAAAATGTTTAATAATACTTATATGATGTTAGATAGCTGTTTGTATAATATAATGTTTATTTGAATCACCGGCACTCAAACTTTTTATTCTATACAGTCTAATTTATAAAGCATGTATGAAGAAGAATAAAACAAAAATTCTAGACGAATCAAAATATGGTATATTATTAACGTACGATTTTTTTGTTTTTAAATAATTACACTTTGATAATATTTATGATGCGTACCTACACGTATAAAACATTTTCTTCGGGATATACGCAAAAGCGTCAAATAAAGAAAAAAAATTGTTTGAGAAATATTTGGAAGAACGTTAATATAATAAAATTTACATATTGAACAAAGAACAATCGATTAATACAAATTAATGTTGGGTGTATAAATATAGAGTATTCTAGTCTAGTAGATGTCATGGTGTCATTGTGCAATAAAAACGAAAAATAAATTGAGAATAAAAAAATACACACACGCAGGAACCATAAAAAAATTATTAATTATAATTACATAGCTTAAAAAATTTACCTCCAGCACGCGCGTCTTAGTATTTGGTCGCAAACGCCGTGAGAAAATAACACTGCGACTGTGCAAGCGGTTGAGATCGAAATACTAAATAATAATAAAGGAATAATATTCAAAGCGAACTAATAATAAAGTATACCTACTATATATCTATATAACAGCAGGAAGTATACCTACATATTATACCTGTTTTAAGTTTTTTTTTTTCCCCCAAGATATTGTTTGACGTGAACAAATCTCGTGTTTATACACACTGTAGTACGTACACGTGGAGATTTTATTATTATATTATTTCAGTTTTCAACCTATACGCTGATGGGCAAAAAAAAACTCGATGAGATTATATTTTGATCGTGATGTGTAGGTACCTATACGAACAACATCCCGCGACGACCGTAAATTATCAGACGAAAGGGGATGAACATGTGGCAGGACAGTGGTTCCCAGTTTGAAGGCTCAACGGTAGTTTCGTCGTCGTAGACCTGATAGGTTATAAAATATTATAGTATATCTATAAGAACGAACAACGCGTAAAAATATTGATTGAAATGTGTAAAACAAAAAAAAATTATTTCGATAAATTAAAATAACACCGTTATTTCCGTTCGGAGTCTGAAAGTCTACCAATACACAACAACGGATCTATATGGATCACCAGACATTGAATAGCTACTAAATATCATCTCGTGGTTTCGATTATTGTGGTCCGAAGATTCAATAATTGAAAAAAAAATATTGACAAAAACGTAACCTATAGGTACTATGTACCTACCTATTTGTAAACGCACGTAAGTCGAATGAGACGCGTCTTCACGCAGGCCGACCCAAAACCAACGGTTCGACGAACGGATGGAAACAGCGAATATAGAAAAAAAAGAACCGAATCAACCGTTATATCATCGCATTTTAATATATTGGACCGTTTTGAAGTCAACGTTAATAATAAACGTATGCGCATAAAAACGTCGTTGAGTTTTTGTTAACAGACAGTAAATCGTCAAACAACGGTCACATGTCTACAATATGTAAATTGTAATACAGAGTGATTTATCAAGCATACTCACCCTATTTTTTTTTAAGTATAAAAAATACTAGATCTAATATCACATCTAATATATATTTTTTTTAAATTATTTTTAAGGATCATTATCTTTATTTAATATAAAAATGTTGAAAACTGAAAAACTATGTACATATATTGAATTAGTTGCATCAACATAATTATATATTATTTAAAAAAAAAAATGATACACTAAGTAGTTTATAGTAAAACAACTTCTCATTTGGAAAAATATAAGTTTGTATTACCGAAGCATACTCCTTGTATCTTTTAGAAGAAAAAAAATATCAAATTTTTTTAAATAAATTAAAATTCAGAATTTGAATAAATTTATTATTAAATGGAAAAATAAGGGTGAACTTGTTCAGTGAATCGCCCCGTATTTTACAACATTATAATAACATATGAGTAGGTATTATAACCAGTGAAAAAAACATTGACGCGACATCAACAATTATATTTGTTTATCATCGTTTATATTATAACTACACAACTGCGCGCGTAGATACACTTGTCGTCTCGACTCGATAAGCGAATATCCACGCAAATCAAACAAACACCATAAATATACGATGCTTGTCGCGATGACAGTTAGTAGGGATAGGGAATATAATAAAAAACAATAATAAATTATTAACGTCATATTATTGTTATAACTTAACTTTTTTTATTTCTCACAAATGTGTGGGTACTATATATTTATCAGGCAGCGGAAGTTTGACGAGAATCGAGGACGATCGATTCAAAAACATTATGACGATAATGTGATAATAACGCATACGACAAAAGATTCGTCTAACAAGCGTAAAATTTTTTAAAATTTCGACAAGCCCGTCCGGTAAGCAATTATTATTATTATTTGTATATTATAATAACACAGTTGACGTAGAAAACGCGCTGCGATAATGATAAGTCGCGTTGCACCTCAAGATGTTCGAGTGGCCGATTCCGATCAAGGCCGTCGTACCCCGTCAGTCGCTCACACTCTTCTCTCTCTCTCGTTCTCTCCCTCTCTCTCCGCTTATTCGCTCTCTCTAACACGTACGTACACGAAGCCGTATCCAAGACTTCCGAAGAATAAATACTTAAACGACCGCGGCGCACTTCACCGTCACACGTGCACACTAGCCCTGGGCGAACGCACGCCTGAGTTTTTTAATAATAATAATATTATTAGTTTATTTAGTTTATTACGTATGCGCATATCGTTATTACGATTATTATTATCATCGTCATCACAAGTGTCGAGAATAATAATATATATATATATATATAATAGAAGCAAATAACATTGGACGCGGGTTTTTTTGTTTACACATATATTTTTCTTTCACTTTTGGCCGATCCAAATCCCCGCGGTAATACTGCAGCAGTAGAATCATATAAAACCATTTATAACGTAATACGCGCGTATAATACGGATTATTGGCATATTATATTTTGTCCTATATTATGACGGATGTGATGGGTACGATACTGCGCAATGACGGTTTTGTGATTCAGTTTTGGCCTACTCCCGATCAAGGTCGCCTCGAAACTCCCGGTGTAGAAAAACAATAACGAAGACACGCCGTACATAATATATAAAATGTCACATATATATTACGATGTAGGACGTAAACATTTTAGTTGTATTACGATGCATTGCTTGAACACCGCAACAGGTAGATACCACACGCGCCTAGACCTCACTTTTACTATGTTTAATTTTATTATGTAGGTACCTACCTACCTACCATTACTATCACGATCAGAATTTTACTTCCCCAGACACGAATGTATACACATATTATGTAAGCATGACTCTTATGATATTATTATAATATTATTATGGGTATCGGCTTAGCGTTACGTCAGATCGAGGCGGCGGTGGCGGCGGTTGTATTACGTCCGTCGCCCGTGGACACATAACGACTGCACCAGCAGCAGCCAGTGAAGACGTTAGACTCCACGTGCGTATATTATATTATTTACCTATAATATACGTATAACAGTCGTCGTCAGCGCCGATCTCGACCGGTTTTCCGGCCGACGAACCGAGTATTACGCATCCGTTGTATTATGTTACATTATACATTATATATAGGTTATTTTATTATACTGGTAGGTGAGATGTCTTACTATAGGCATATACGAGTGGGAATGGGTGGATAACAGTTGGAATACCGGAAAACGAGGTGGACCGCACTCTGCATGGGCGACTGCATAATACGAGTATAAATGCATTTGTTCGATCCGTCTACAATAAATAATTGGTCTGGGACGCCTGAGTACGTAATACTAATAAAGGGATAATAATATACAGGGCGAATTCACCAAGCATGCTCACCCCTATTTTTCCATTTAATAATGAATTTATTCAAGTTCTGATTTTCGTAAATTTTAAATAATAAACTAGAAGACTATATATTTGTATAGTTAAATAACTTGAAAGTTATTTATTCGTTTTTTGATATTAGTACGTCAACATTTTCATAAAAATTATCCACTAAATAATTTATAGAAGTAAAGGGGTTCTTATTTGATAAACAGAAGTTGGTATCACCACGTCTTATAAAGTACAAAAAACTCAAATAATTTAAAAATAATATGGTCTTTAAATATATTTAAACATTCCAAAAATCAGAATTTAAATAAATTTATTACTAAATGCAAAAATAAGAGTGAATATGCTTAATGAACCGTCTCGTATGGGTATATTTGTGTTACGAGAAATAATAATCAACTTTTTATTAGATATATTTTTACTTTTTACTTAAAACGCTCACTTCTGCGTCGTAATAATAATAATAATATACTACATTCTCTCGACTCCAACCAGAAACCACGTATGGTAATCAATCCGGTGTCGAATCTCAAGACGCGTATTAACGATGATAATATTATGGTTACAAGAATATACAATATTTAAATATTATATTGTTATTTTTTCCGTTATCGCATAATACGTATTACGTCAACACTGCGTGTCTCAAGTCGTTTTGCACGAGAACACAAAGTTTCGCTTTTCTTTTATATGATACTGTTTAGTATCTTTAGGTAGGTAATTATATATATATATATATATATATTCTATGTCATTTTTTGGAACATAAACTCGGCGCGTTCTAATTACCACGTAGTTAATTAGTGTAAACGTAACGAGTGTTTGACCTCTCAAAGCTCTCCCAAGTACGATCTTAGTCTGCTGCAGTAAGTACTCTCAGAAGCATTTTATCGAATCACATTTTTCGACAACCATAATTGTATAATTTATTTTATTATAATATGTACTAATGTACTTATATTACTGTACGATATGCACTAACACAATTTTTTTTTATGAAATATACCAATGTCATAGTTTTATCTTAAATCAGATTTTAATTTCTCAGAAACGCGATAATTTATTTTAATTCTGTAGATATACCTATTATATAGGTGCTTTATATAATAATATAATATTGTATTGAATTATAATTATTTTTTTTATAATATATAAGCGGTTATCGGTCGTATTTTAATTTAATTTTTCTAATCTATACTTTTTAGATGAAAATGGAAGTAAAGGTAATATTTAAAAAAAAAAAAAAAATATTATCTATAGGAAATACGATTCATTCACCCGAACGTAATAATACAATTTAATAATTGCCAACTACAGTCGAAAACAAGTTTTCGATTTTAACACGGAATCGTAAATCTAAGCCGAACACACTATACAAGCCTAGCCTACAGTTCAGATGTTGTGTAAGAACTACTTGTCTATAATAATATTAACGTCTTCCTCATACGAACACACACACACACACTCACACACACACACACACACACACACACACACACACACACACACACACACACACACACACACACACACACACACACACACACACACACACACACACACACACACACACACACACAGATTTGAACATTCTAATCATTCGTATACAGTACATAATAATAATATATCGATTATAAAATGTATCGTGTACACTCGTACAATTATATTTATATAAATACTAATCGCCGACTACTGTCGTTACATATTTTCCAATACGAAATCAGATATCGAATCAAATAAGTTGCCGTGCAAAGGAAACCACGCAAAGTCAGAGTGTTTGTTTTGCGATTGTCCGTGTCGTCGTCGAAATGTAATGTATGGTATATAATGTTACATAGGTTTGTAAAGGGTTAAGTCAAACGTACCTATCTAATTTTCCTTCACGGTCGTTAGGTCCGGCCGCGGCGCGACTTAAGCACCGTTCAATTTTGCGTTAATCACTAGTTGACCTTCGGTCATCGACGTTGAACGGACAATAAAAACTGCATCTATGTAGGTATTATAAACTATAAATATAAAATGTTATAATGTTCGTGTGTAGGTAAACATATGCATAGGTCTTAGCGCGATATCACCGATCGATTCAATACGATTAATAAAACACGGTCTTGAACGTTTTATTAAACGCGAAACGACGCGAACAAAAAGAAAGACATTTCGGGTTAGGTCTTTAAGTGGTGAAGGGGGGGGGGGGGAAGGGGAGACCATTTTTACGACTGAACTGTTACGATGGGTTCGGGCGAGAGTAAGCCACCGCCTTCGCCGTCGTCGATATTGTCGTGTCGTCGTGTCAAACTACGTGTGAAATCACACGTCGAGATAGCTGTACTGTCCGCGCACGTAGCGGCGATGAGTTATATGTGGTTTCGAAACACAATATCATATCGTACACAACTGTATTATTTTATAATATATTTTATTATATAAGCTTAGGTATGTTAAATATTATATTGTCATAACGCATTGTTTTGTGATTCACTCGTAACCTCTGACAAATCATGACATGTTAGTAGGTACACATTACAGTAGCGCAACCAAAATGTTTTCAACAGGGGCCTTCGTTTGACGTGTCGATCGTTACGAAACGTTCTTCATAGTTGTGTTATAATTATTGCTGTTATCTTAATGCAAAACTATTACAAAATCGTTATTATTGGTTGATAATTTGCCCATGATATTATATTCTAGATTAAATATAAACATACTTAATAAATAATTGTATGCGGTCCAATGGGAAGAGAAGGTCTATACACGTTCGCTGCCCCGATTGCACCACTGACACATTATAATATTTACTAGATAACACACTTCAACCCCTACACGCTATTCCCTAAATTATGCAAACCGGATGTTTTATCTAAAAGTATTTTCATAGCTTAACACTCATAACTTTCTTCTTTTTTTTTTCGGTTGCCGCGACAGCGGTTATCATCAAACATTGAATAATTTTAAAACCTTTTTATATAACAGAGAGATGTGGTCGTTATAATAATATTTACTGTGCGTTAACCTAAGTAAGTTTTCGTAATTAACTATTATTATATCGTTGGTTTAAGACATTAAACACGACTATAATGCGATATCGTTAGCCAAATAACGCACGTGTACGAATAAATAGGTAGTGATTTTTATATTTGTTTTTTTTCCGCCTCGTCATAATAATATCTCATCAAACTATACGATTTGCCATTTTCGCGTACTATAACATTGTAGTTACCGTTTTTATGAAGATTCATATATCTTAACATTATATATTTATAAATAATATATGCACCAGCGACTAATAAGTCGTGACACTTCGAGGTTTATTGACGACCTTTTATTTTTCAATTCTCGTGAAACAGCCGTTATTTCTGATATCTTGACCGATTTTACGTAAGTTCGTTAGGTGTAATAATAATATAATAAGTGGGCTGCAGTGAATGTGACACGCGACTTCGCGGGTTCTGCGTACCTTACTTCATAATATTAAACCCGCGCATTATTACGCGTATTATCCAATCGCACAACTACAACATTAGCAGGTATTTATATTATAACATACATTATATATTATACATAATAGTTGCGGTAATCGAAAAAAAATCGTGTGTATGTGCATTTATGCGCACAACCGAACCAGTTTCTAAGGCGGAAATGCGAGTTCGGAGGAGATCGTTACCGTTACGAACATAATATAATAATATACTTACGTTCACGAAAGGTTTTAATAAAGCTAATATGTAAAAAAAAAAACTTGAAATTATAAGTACTACTTTATTTGTCTTACACAGTTGGTATGAAAATATCATCATATATCATAACACGGTATGATGCAAACAAAAATCGAAATCGTCCATCCGGCCGATGAAGAGAATTTCGAGACAAGAAATCATTTTAATTTATTACTACGCGTCGCTTCATGTATAAAAATGCAAATCGCGAACACGATATATTATAACACGTCTTTGTATATTGTGACGACTATACATGTTTAATATTGATTATACGAGATATTTAGCTATATAGGTATCCTCATCGCAAAAAATCGTACAAGGCGAATAATTCCGTTGTCGATCCAGTTCGTCCGCAGACGTTTGACCCGCGCACTGCTTAGGTATAACGGCACGATAGGCTCCGATCAAGTCGGTCAAAATTAAAATATCCCAAGGTAAGGTCAAACAAATATAAAACAGATTCGGTAGTAAAATTATTATTTACAGTTTGAAAAAAATAATTGAGTGTACAATTTCGCATTATTATAAAAATGAAATAATGTAATTTAATATTTTAATATGCGTATCTCCTTGAAGCTTAAAAACAATAAATTAATAACGTCCAAGCATGTTTCACGGATAACGAAGTACAACAGGTCCTATTCGCTCAAATATTAATGTTGTTGTTTAATTTTTTTTTCGAGAGAGAGGTTGTATTTTTATAGTCAGGGTGGGGTGAGGTGTGTTGTATAAGAAAAAATTGAAAGAAATCGATGAAAAAATTCGGACGGACATCACTTCTACGGCACATACGATTTCATTTATACAAATCTATAAAACCTCGATAAATCCATCGAAACGATAAGCGCTCGGTGACAAGGCTTGCTAAAATAGTTGAATTTTATAAAATATCGATTTGTTTCTATGTATTATTGTACAACATCATTATAATATAACAACAGTATATATTATAATTAATGTAATTATTACTATTATATTATTGCAGTATTTCTCACAGTAAAAAATCCAAATTTATACATGTATGCATTATTATATACATCCGTATTTATATAGAACATTTGAACGCAGTCTTCATTATTTACAATTTGTACAATGATGAGTAATCAATATTAAAATGTATTGTATATTATAGTACGAAGAATGTATTCAATAACACATCAAATTACAGAACACTGTAGCACGCGATGAAGCTGTGAAGTTTTTAGTGTTTTATCACTTTAATAATCTATTAGCGAACATATTTTCATTTAAAAATGATTTCTTACAAACTGGTGTTAACACGTAATTATTGTAAAATAAATGTTTATTAAGTATCAATAACACAATATTATGTATTATACATATTGTGGTTTGTAAGCCATACAGACCATCATTGCATTACTATACATATAATATAATAACAATTGCAATATTTCAACCTTTATGCATAATAATATTGAATAATTTTTATCGGTAATCCAAAGTCTTTTTCAGATGAAATTATGAAATGTGTGTATATATGTACTACGATTTGGTGCGAAATTGCATAACTAAAACGGTGGTTTATAATGTGTCATAAAACTATATTTTTTTCTACTATTGGTGAAATTTTTGTGTTTGACTGTGCAATACATCATTATACTTATTATTATTATATATATATCTAGCTGTTATTATTATTTTTTTATGAATAAATATCTAATCACGTACAATAATCCGAGTAATTTATGCAATAAAAAATTATTATAATTGATATATATATATATTTACCATACAATAAAATATATGATTTTTACAAAGTATATTATATTATTTTTCATGGATATAGGTATATAAAAATCTAATATTTAAGCAAAGCCATTAATTAATGGTGTTAAAATTATAATTTTTTTTCACACAATACAATAATAAATAATAATATTAATTTATAGCGGCACTATGAAAAAAGCAACCCACAATCGATTAAAAGATTTTCAAATAAATTTAAGTTTAGTGCCACGAGTTTAAATAGTTTGATCATGAAAATAGTGTATATTATATAATTATAGGATAAAGAAAATGTATTGATACTAATTGTATTAAAATATTTTATATGGCTCTAAGATAGTATGCCCAATTTAAATATTTTATGACCATATAACCATATGCTACGTATATTAAGTTACAATTGTTAAAATCTGTTATTTGTCTAACCAAAACTATCGATTACAGTTGGTAAACTATCTTACAATGATTACATATGTATACCTTAGACCTAGGCTAAAGTTTTTAGTGAAATAGCTATAATGCTGTTACGAAAGTGTACTATCGTACTGGTGTGTTATACAATACATATATATTATGTTTGTTTAAATAATAATTTACTTATAGTCTTGTGACTCATAAAATTGATTTTAAATATTTTTCGAGTTAGATAATAATCAATACTAATAAAATTATTAATTGTGATCACTGATTAGTTTTAAAATAAGAATTCATTTATCACGGACTCGTAAATAAATAAAATTATAATATAAATAATATATTTGTGGCGACAACAATAATATTGTTTGAAAGTTTTGGAAAAAAAGTCAAATAAACTATTTGAGAAATTTAAAAATGACATGCAAACGATACACATAAGTAAATGTATACATACACACACACACACACACACACACATTCATATTATTGTGATTGAATAGTTCAAGCAGGTGTGGTGCATTTTGTTTACAATAATTTAACCAAAAACTATAGATGAAAAGCGGTCATTATATTATACTTCTGACTACATTGTACATAATAATATTCTATTATCCCCCCCAAAAAAACAACATACTTATCCGTAAATCATAAGATATTCCTCTTCTTTGACAGTTGAAAATAATAATTTTTATTTATTTTATTAACTAGTTTGATATTATAGAGTTATAATTTATAAGTAATATTTCATATATTATGATAAACGCGCTATACTAATTCATATAACTACGCGCATCAGTTTCATTTTGATCCTAGGCCGATTGATGTTAAGTTATGGACAGGTCGTATCTGGGCCATGTTCACCCGGGTCCATGCCAACGATAAAATATGAGTTTCCGTGACGGGATAACACAACGGTAAAGTTATTTCCGAACGACAAACTCGAGGTCAACAACGGAATGCCACTAAAAGTGTCCGAGTAAATAATATTTATAAAAAAAAAATCATATTGTGTGTTTATTTGCAGGTATATAAACATAATATAATATAAATTTATAAAGGCGAATGGAGATTTTAACGCCCCACGTCAACGTCTATCCCGCTGACCACATTGGACGAAGTGTCACGTATTATGATAGTAATCATTAAAAGACATTTTGTTCCACCTATCGATATATTATGTAGTTTATAGGAAAGGAGAATAAAAATATGTTAAATAATAATAATGTAATATAGTGTATGTACTACGTGCAAGTTAATGTATATTTCAACGTCTAAAATATGACCTATTCAGTTTATAAACGTATTATCAATAATTTACTTTTAATCGTTTATAATTATAATTATAATATTATAATTAACACATTACCATAATATTATATTATATAGTTAGAAAACGATTTAGAAAAACAACCAACTATTTGAATTCAACCAATGAATTTCTAAACAAAATTTACGGAATCGATTAAATTGAAAACAATGATCGAGATACAAAACATAGTATTATAATAAAATAACTTCCACAATTTTGGAGTTTTACATAATATATTATACATATTATTATTTAATGAGCATTATCAAAACATAGTAATAATAAATCTAATTATTTTTTTTTCGAGTATATTGCATTATTATTCATTAATTTTATTGTGACCGAAATCGTTAAAAATCAATAAAAATTGTTCTTACATAACGCTATGGCCCGTAACAGTACAAAAAATAATACATCATTTAAAATTAGTTTAACAGTTTAGTACAATTAAGAACGTCGTGTATGTTATGCTGTTGATCTTAAATATTGTGAAATGGATTAACGCTAAAAATATATAAATACATTGGTACCTAATATTATATGTACATACATACTTTACAATAAATTTCAGTAAGAGATAATAGTTAAGTTAGTATTTTTTAGTTTATTAGAAATTTATGCAGTTGGTAGATATATGTAATTTCATAAATTGTCTGCAACAAACATTCTACTTGATATAACATGTATGCTGTAATCTGCAATGATAAATATATAAAATCGATAAAAAAAAGATAAGAATATAAATTTCAAAATACAGTATAAGTATTTTAAGTACTTAATATTTTATATATTTAATAATCAAAATAAATAAAATAAAATTTTTGTCAAGTAATCAGCCAATAGCCTAAAATATTATTCTAGTAATAATTAAAAAAAAAAAAATTAAATTGCTAAAAAGATTGATAAACATGAAAACTAAAGTATAATATTATTTCTAAAACAAAATGCACAAAACCATATTTTATTTAATATAAATAAGTCTAATAATCAAAAAAAAAATTAAAACTACAAAAAAAAAGATAAAATTAATGGTTACATAACATTTAGACTTAGGTTTTAATTTTTGAAAGTTCTTTAATTATTAGCATATAGTTATTATTTTAAAACGTTATAATAAATCATAGGAGCTTTATCACGTATTTTACTTGTAGTATTGAATTATTTTGTATGAACACATTTTTTTCTCGGTAAGGGACATCTACACATCATATTTCAATTTTTAATATGGAAACGATGTATAATAATTAATATAGTATTAATTGTACAAATATTTTAAATTTAAGATAGTAGTTTATTAGCTTTATAATTTATAATGTATGAATATATTATACATTATAAAGAGACTATTAACAAGTAAAATGTTAAATATTTGAATGTATAATGTTATAGTTTTAATAGTTGTTATAACTATCTTCCTAATTTGTTTATAATGATATTGCTAAATATAAATTAAATTGCATATAATTGCGTTATATTTTACTATATTAGTCATTATTTATATAAAAAAAAATAGTTTTGTGTACATAAACTGAAAGGACATTTTTAAATTATAATATATATATATAATACAAATCTTAATATTTTCTATTTCACTAACTTAAATATTCAATGATAGATCAACAATTGCCAGTACAATATGATATGAGATTTTCGAATCAACGTATTATTCAGACTGAAAATTCTGTTTTCAAATTATTTTATTTGACATATTTTTTGGTGTGAATTTTTAACGAGTGCTTCATATTAAATCATGATAAAGTTTAACTTTTGGAAAATTTATCTATATAGTATTATCTTAATTATTTTCTTATTTGGTTATTAAAAAGATAATTATGGTTTTCCCACGATCCTGAGCATCATCAATCAAAATATTATGTACACGAGTACACGCATTATCACGTGACTTAAATGACTAAATCAAATAATGCACTACCTCTAACTAGTAAGTAATTGATGACAAGTATTATACTCCTTCTTAAAATGACCTCTTTTAATTCTAAGATGAATTAACAATTTGAACCCATGATGAATAATAATAATAATGATATTATATTAACGGGATTATTGTAGAAGTGAAAACTGTTTTAGTATTATTTTAAAATTTTATTTGTGATTATTCTGTTATAATATTAAACTTGAGTGCTTCGAATCAGATTGGTATGTAATACATTCAACTTTTGCGTTATCTCGGTTCAAATGCAAACTCATAACAATGTTTAGTTAATTTTTTGTTGAAATTCTAATTCCTCAACCTAAGCTAACCATTTGTGTAAATAATGGTAAAACGCTAAAAGTTTTTGTTTTAAGACATACGACTATATAAGCAAGAAGCAATTGACGAGATGAACTTAAAACCTAAGTATATAGTTTATACGATTATACGAAGGTTATAACGTCACTGCAAGCTTCTAAATAAAACCACTTCAATACACAATTAATGATTACAGTTTGATATTGTTAAATCGACCTATTTTTGAACAATAAAAAACGATGAAATAACTTCAATAATATAATGTAATTTATATATATACGTATGCGTCACCGTTTTCAATGTAAATGCGTATCGTTACATTAAAATATATATTATATATCTTCCACCGTACAGCGGAATCCTATGTAAAACGGAAACCGTAAACTATAAAATGCATGATCATTACCAGCTAGGTACCTCTTAAATTCCATAGAAACGGTGTAATTAAAGTCCGGATTAAAAAACGCCAAACTCGATAAAGTTTAACAACTAAAATCATTATTTTATAAAACGGCTTCCTGTTAAATAATAATACATGGATATACATCCAAAACGTAAGGAAATCATTGAAGACTACTTATTTGATAAAACAATCGTAATATCATTTTTAATAATGTATATAGTAAAACCATTTATGAATTATAGAAACATATTTAATATACATCGTTTTCGATCACTATACATTATTATTATTTATAAATTATAATGTAACATTTGCGATACAAGAAAAATAACTTTGACAAATAACACATATTATTATATTACTATAACAGCGCCCATTTCTTTTATCTCAGACCTTTCCAACAAATTATTCTTTTTTTAACGTTTTAACGCCACGCAATATGGTTATACGACGAACTATGATGTAGCAATTTCAGCCTTGTACGATTTATATGTGATGAGTGATGATGTATAATATTTTAAATAATATATATGAGTTTAATCGAAATAAATTTCTTTACATATGTGAACAACATAATTGTATTATTGAAATGAACTTAATAACTAAAATAAAGATAACACAATAAAATATAAATTATTGTGTATGATTATTTTTACTGTATTGATATTATTTATTGAAAAAGCAATTTAATTTATTGTTATTAATATCATTATTAGTATACTGAATGCGCATTTGTGAGGCTCAGTTTCAATGATGATGTACTACGAGAAGCCTTATATTTATAATAATCGGTTAGAAATTCGTCATCACGCCTATGTTATACATTGTGTGCTTAATATGAGTAGGTTTAATGAATAATGTGAATGTAACAAACGCGGCATCAGCTCATCTATTGTTCAATTAAATCACTGATTATTTAGTATTATAATATTATTGTTGTCGTTCGTCAAATGATTAAAACAAAATAATATAATTTTCAAAAATCTATAAAAATAAAAAAATGAATATGTTTTTTTTTTAACAAAATAAATGCTGCTACAGTTAGCGGACTCGTTTGCGAAACTATCTATACACAGCCATGGAGTATCAGACAGTTATATACATATTATTATAATATAATATACCGGAGAACCATTATTACGTACTCGTGCAGTAGTACACACTCGAGACAATGGCCGGCGCGAGTATAACGTACCTGTGGAAAATACGAAGGACGAAAAGTTTTGAGATTGTCGTCGGTGAAGACGCGTGCGCGGAAAGGGGGGGGCCGAAAACAACCGTTTGGCCGTCCGCCGGTGTGCGAATCGAGGACAAGTCGCAGCGGCTGCGGGCGCAATATTGTGACTGACGTGTCTCTTGATCCACTCGGCGCATATAATATATTGTACGTCGTATTATATAGTCAAAGGCTAATGTCAGGGCCGTCCGGATCGCCAGTTCGCATAACATTATAAACACTATTGCTCAATACTGTACTTATACCTATATAATATATATATATTTTTTTTTTGATATTTTTCGTTTTGTCGGTCGTTTAGATATTATTATGATATATTATTCTTGCGTGTGCGTATAACGGAATTTGAGCGCTAGACGCAAACGTATAAAATAGTTGAGGTTAAACGCTCCGATCGTCGGCGTATTATATTATAATATAATATTCATTCGATATCGTACAGTACGAAATATTATTAAACGCATTAGTATCCGTCGTAAAATAATATGATATTAACAATTAAATCAATTTAATTTCGTTTACATTATGTGTGTATATATATATATATATTTTAAATTTTTATTGTTTTACACACTGATATGAAATAATAACATGTGTTAAAGTTCAAAGATATAAGTTGAATATATTGGACTAAACGTTCTGCAGATTGTACACCTCGAGTACACGTCGACGTGACATTTGATAAAATAATACATAATATTACAGTATTTATAACTTTAGGTCAAACTTATCATGGCGAAATAACTAATTGACTTTTCGATAAATCATAAACAGAAATTTAATAAATAAACGAACAAACAATAGTTGTTAACGTGTATGTATTCTTAATTATTATTCATGTGAAGTATGTACCTATATCTGTGTTAAAAAAGACGCGTACATACATCGAATGTTGAACTTAGCAAACTAAAAATCATTGATCTCTTTACATTTTGGTAAATCCTTGTTATCGATAATAGATTATGAGTCAGAATTATATTTAAAACTTGTATATGAATCATTTATATGTATATATTTTTTCTTTAAATTTATAACTCATCAAAGTCAATATAATTGCCATGCGAATAGCATATGCATGCATTTCTGTATAATAAATGACTATCCTAATAAATTTTCAATCATACTATTATTTACATTCTAACTAAATATAATATAATACATATAAATCGTCTTAAAGCTATGTAGAATAAATTGATGTCAAAATATCGACTTTAATTTTTTATACTGTAGTTTAAAAACATACAACAATCTTTAAGTTTGCTCATTTGTTTTGGTATACCATATTTTAAATAACAATTTTCCATGCTCCAATTTTGTTTAGTTTATACCTATTTAATATAACGTCATATATAATAAATGTATTAAAAAAAAAAAAAAAAAATAGTTCCAAAATAACAACCTAATGACCCTATTTGCCTAGTCACGGGGACTTAATCAGTTCACCAAACACGTATGCGTCTTTGATATCTATCTATAAGTATTCGTTCGTAACAAATTCTAACCACTAACTATTGAGCACCATAAAAGTTTTGTACACATACTTGTGCACACAATTATTTATTTATAAAAAAATAAAAATAACCAGGAGTTATTTTCGAGATTTATTAAATAATTATGATTATCATCCACCTAAATGCACCGATTAATCGAATGTTAGTATAGTGTAACTTTTTTAAATATTACAACTAGGACTTGCCAATATAGCTCATTTTTAAATTATTACTATTTTATTCAGAGATAAAAACTCTAAACAAATCGAATATCGTCATACTAATATATATACTAATTGAAAATATAACGTTGAATATTCATTATATAATAATTATACCTATCAAGAAAATAATAGTTCAGACTTCTAATTAGTTTTAGTTTAAGAATTAACAAATTAATTTCAGTTAAAAATTATTTAAGGTAAATACATACCTATTATATATATATTTAAATGCCTCTACTTGGTTTATTTAAGGGATATTTTAGAACTATTAACATATTTCTACAAATATTAATTGCAATTTTGTAAATTGTAATAGATCAAGGTGGCTGAACGCACGAACTAACAATTATTTAAATGTTTCGAAAAGGAAATTTAAATTTTTGTATGACAATGTAAAACCAGCATCATTACACTTAGTTGTATGTATTTATAGTGTTTTAACGTCGTATGAAATATTATTGTGATTACATAGTGATCAAAAGTATAATTGCCTGGCAATTATTTTTAATCACATTGTATTTTTTTAAATTTAAATTACAAATAATTTGACATTAATAAGATATCAAAAATAATAATAGTTGAATACAACTAAATATCTAATATACCACACACACACAGCTGTAATAATTTTGAAGAACGTGGACTCATAAATGAAAATGAAAATGTGTTTAGGTTGTTTTGTATGTTACATGACAGACCTAAGAGGGTTAGTCTAAGTTTTATCATCTCTTATGATAGACCTAAAAATATTACACTTAAAGTACTAAAGCCAAACACATTTTTACATCTATACAGTACAAGTAAATAATACGTTTACTACATATGTATCGGACACACTTTTTAATAATGTTTTAACATGCAATAGAATATAATAATCGATAATATTTTTTTTTTTATATTTTAACAATATAAAAATAAAAACGAAAAACCGAAAAAAAATAACAAACCATAACGTTAATCACGTTAATAGACCATTTATTTAACAGACATTTTCTAAAATTCTTTAAAAACACATTGTGCCTCTCGGACAATATGTGTATGATACTACACTTATACATATATATAATGTCAATTATAAGTCAACATGTTTAAAAATCCAAGGTTTCGAAATTTTGAACCCTATATAGGTACAAGCATTATCATTATTTGTATTTCATAGCGATTTTTTACTGCGCATAACATTCTAGAAGTTTCGAACAATTTAATAATTAGATTAACAAATAATTAATAATTATCTGTTTCATAAAAACAATTTGGGATTAAGTGTAACGCTTAAGTATAGCCACGTATATTTTATTAATTTATGTACAAATGAAAAAATAATAACATCACAGGTCCGATATTTTGTATTTTTAAGACTGTGACACAGAAAAGCAAAATCAGAATTCAAAATCGCACCAAGCCAGACTTGTTACAAGTATCCACAACTCGTCGATCACTCTAAGATACTATGCATGTATTAAAGACTTATAAAGTCCAAATTTGAAAACTCGTCAAGTAGGTAAACAAGTATTGGGCATAAGTTCGAAATCGTTTCAGAGAATATTCTATGACATTTGTCAGAGAAATCGCAGTAGACCCGGCTCTGATAATTATTGTCCAAATAGATAAAAACGGCAATTTAGTATTTATTTATTAATTTCTACAGATTGAAACAACGATCGGGAGGACAATTTGTTCGAGTGATTATTGTAATTTCGATCAACGACTGTGTCGATATTATAACACAGTTACATATTATCATAATATTATATTATACGAATATATTATGACGATAAAACCGCAATTAAACACGCAATCGTAGAAAAGTTTGACGAACGAAACAATGGTGGATACAGATATAATGATATATAATATTAATATATTATATACGCGGAATTATTATCGTGTGTACCGCGTACGGCTCGTCCTTTACAAGTAAAAATATTATATGAAAATATAAAAATATTACAATTTACAATTTATAATTTATATTATGTAGTAAACCATTTGTGATATAGGTAAGTACCAGGTATTTATTAAGTCACGTATTACTATAATACATACAAACGGCCCGGCGTTCAACGAGACTTCCGCGTACGAAAAAAAATTAATTATTGTAATAATAGTAAAATTATTACCACAATATAATGTAGTAGTAGTAGGTATACTGTAGAAGTAAACTCGTTTCTTGTGGCTGATCATCTCAACACATTACATTCAATTTCAGACGCAATTAAAATTTCCACCGTGTCCGGTAGTATGAGCGTACGCCGAGATTCGTGCTACAATATAATGTGCATTATACATACGTATGCGAATACGTCGGAGCGTGTTAAGGAAATAGTAATAATAATAATAATAATATTATATTATGCATAATATTGTTATGCCGTCGTAATATACGCATACGCAATAGCCACACGGTACATCATTTCATCAAAAAAGGGAATGTGCGCGTTGTAATAATATAATATACAACTTTTTTCGAACGGTATCTATGCGATAATTTAGTCCGAAAAATTTTAATATTTTATTTTTTCCCGATCACTTTCGTGGGACGCTGTAAGTACCTAATATGTTGTACATGCCCGATAGAACGCATCGACGGATTTTGCCAATAGTTTACATTTTTAATATTTAAACCAATTTTCAGCTACAATATTATGAAAAATCACAATAATGCATTTTTTTAATTTTGAATCAAAATTATTTATGAAATGCTACAGCAATTCCATACCACATTCTCAAATCTAATAATATTATTATTCGTCTTTGAAATGCCACACACGCGTAGGGTACGACGTAATTTTATACGCACAAATAATATATGCTTATATAGGCATATTAATGTCATAGAAGGCATTTTTTTTTTTTGTTGTACTTATCACAAACAGCTTCCTAGGGGTGCTTTTATTCCCCGTGCGCCAACCGGATCCGGGGTGCTTGAAATAACACCCAGTACCCACGTCTATTTATCGCAGTTTATTCACATAGTCTATGAACGATGAAAACTCATTGGTTTTGACACGCGCCAGTCTTATGACAACTAGTAAAAATCGTCTTCAAGTACCCGAAAAACCGCGTCCGCGGGACAGAGACTCGAGGGAGAAAAGTAAACACTTTTCATTGTGTAGTCTTTTTCCTGATTTTACTATGATCGCCGCTCATTAATATGACCACGTGTCACTGCTGCAGTATTCATATTATACTATACTCACGGGAGGCGTACGTGTAAATGTTCAAGTGCGTGTGTGCGAGAGTGCTGAATATTCCTTTGTGTGTGCGCGCGCGCGAGACGACAGTTAATTGCAGAAAGTGAAGTGGAACGATTATGTTTGGGCCACACTAATCGTTTCGGATTTTGGCGAAATCAATAAATTAATGACGTGCACATTAACAACCAGCTGGGATATATGTATGCAGTGTAGATATATGTATAGAGTAATAATTTTACATATTATAATAATATAGGCATTCAGCATTTTTAATGAACATCAATGAGCGATCGCTGCAGTGAAAGCGTATCGTGTCAAAGTCAAACCGAATAATATTACAATGGGCGAAAAAGACAAAAAAAAAATAATAACATAATATTAATATCTACTACGTGGAACCCGTCGCCAGATCGTAGCTGAGTAGGTAGGTACCTACCTACTGGCGCGCGAGCCAACAATTATAGCCCTTTTGTTTTCACGTACAGAAAATAGTCCTGCAGAGATGGCCCCGAGATGTTTTAGATTTTTTTTTTAATTTGTTTGTTATTATTGTCATTTTTTTATTATTCGCACAATTAACTTTTCTGTGAAAACGTCAACACCAACACTATAGACATCATAATATATAAAAATTTAAAAATCTAATACCTATGTAATTTGCACGATTGTCGTCGTCGAGTAAATCTCTTAGCCAATATTAAATTATTTGAAAGTTTATATTATAGTCAGATTTTAATAATATACAAACTTATACCTATACAACTGCTACAAGAGAGGTATATACATATACCTATAATATTATACACGGAATTAATAATTATTATTAGTGCAGTAAGGCCCGAGGGAAAAATGTTTTCCGTGTACATTATGATGTGATTCTCCGGCCAAAATTAAATCTAAACAAATAAGATTCGACCAACCAATAAGCAAACAGTCAAATAAATATGTAATTTTTTTTATCGACAAAAAATTAAATGCATTCAATTAATTTATCACGACGCACTTAATAATTATTTATCAGGCTATTAAAATAATATCGTTCATTAAATTATATTGAAATGCTATTATTTTAAGCAATACAATATCGCACAATGATTTCGATTAATAGCCTTAAATCTACACTCTTTATACATGCAGTTTACAGAGTGCGTATTAAATGGTAACGAGGGGATAAAGGGAAAAATTAGCAGACAATACAGTATATAACAATAGAGCTAAACCTTACAAAAACCGTGGTCCGGTTACCAAGTACGATGTTAATAGAAAAGAGTCGTTATAATATTTGGACGCTTTTACGACACGCATACAAATCCTCTCGGACATAATTTGTGATAAATAAAAAAATGAAATAAATATAATATAATAAGAGAGAATAAATGCTTTTAGTTGTTTTGACTTTGCATACGCTTATGGTTAAAATTTGAACTGTTATTATAGTGGAATAATATAATGTACATATGTATCATTTTTTAAAGTAATTTCTTGTAACTACTTACACATACTTTAAGCATATATTTTACAAGAACAAATGTCATTATAGGACAAAAAAGGATAAAATGTTTAAAAAAAAAACCGTGAAAAAGTGAACAATTCGCCGATAACGTGTATACCTACATAATGGATGATGGTATGTTTCATCGAGGACAGCACCCCTCGTGCCAACAGTTAACATCCTCGATTCCAGAATTATTATCTACTATATTATATGTGCAATATGACTCTATATTAAGCTACTATATATTTGATTAGAATCTTAATATTATATTCACCTATAAAATTGTTATTGTTCGATGCAGTCCGGTGGTGAAGTGACAACAAAACGATTATTCCTGTGCGTACGTGGTTGCGGTAGTTGGCTGCTATTCTGACATCAACAATACTCGAGATGGAAGTAAAAATTAAAAAATAAACTTTAAAAAATGCTTTGTGGACAGGGGTGCGTGCGGGTGATGAAATGTGAAATAATAAATGACGATTAAGACAAAAAAAAAAATGTTTAAACGAGAAGAAAAAGTAGATGAAAACAAAAAACGATATTATATAAATTTACATAAACAAAAAATTCGCGGTTAAACAATAATAATAAAAAATAATAAAAATAAATCACAAGCGGCACAAAACGAATAACGATATATATATATATATATATATTTTTTTTTTTTTGAATATGTATAATATTATTATAACGACGATATCAGTTATAATAATGAATAATAATATATATATGTAAACGCGAGCGGGTGCATGTCGTGTTTGCGAAGAGAGCGCGAACCTTGCGCGGAACGACTACTGCTTATTTGCCTGCGACTACACGACGTACGACGGCTAGCGACGGCGGCGGCGTTGGCGGTGGCGGTGTCGGCGGCAGCAGCGGTAACGTGTTGACGACGTGCCCGCGCAACGGAACTCATACCGTCTCTACTATACGCTACAGAAAATGAGATCTGACGGTGAACTCGCGATGCGGTGGCGGCGCAACCGGTACGCACACACACGCACACGCACACACTCTGACACACACACACGAGCGCGTGCGCGTCGCGAGACGGACGGACGGACGTGTGTTGTATGTATTATTATTATATTATTATATCGTATGGATGAAAAAAAAAATATATATATATGTATACACGTACATATAAATGAATGTACGCGTAAGTGTGTATAATGATAATACGTCGCGTATATTGTATATGTGGTACGGACGCGACACACGAGGGAGAGGAGATAGAATAATATAATATAAGAGAGAGAGAGAGAGAGAGAGAGAGAAACGGAGAAAAATAGAGTTATTGAAAGAGAAGACTGTCGCGGTCGGTGGATGGCGGGCGACTATACGCTACCGTGTGTGTCGTGTACAGGTATAATAAGTATTGTGGTACCCAAATACGGGATGTGACGATACAGTAGTAGTGTTATGGTATTTGGTTACGAATTACAACGATTACGTGTGTGATAAACGCAAGTCTCACGGCCGTCACGGGGGTTGTGAGGATGTGCGAACACGTCGAGCGCGCCGTCATCGTCTCCCATTCGTACGCGTCCCCATAAACAAAATGTTGGACTCCTCGGAACGACCGAAACGCATCGCGGTCCATGTGATTTTTGATTTTTTTTCCGCGAGTGCGACCGATTTTACAATGTTATATAGTAATATATTCGCCGTTGTAATTGGCACGCTCGTGCGTCAAATGAAGCGTAGAATAGACGAAAAACTGCAGTAGGTAGGAAAAAAATCTCGCACACGATATAAACTGTCTCGTTCGACAACTGAAACGTTTTCCGTTATACCGCCGCACACGCCAACTATAAATGTATACTGGTGTCGTCACGTCGGCTGAATTTTTTAATTTTTTTTTTCGTTCCCAAACGCCTCTGTAGAGGGATTTCCGCGCGAAAAACATAATCCCAACAATAAGACAAATGCACTACAGACAAAACGATTCGCCCCTATCATGCAGTAATATAATACTATGTTAGTAAATTATTGTGTACACGATGCGCACAATAATTATTATACTGTCGCAATGAGCCAACGTTGTCACGTGTATGTGCTAATTGATTTTTCCGACGTGTTAAAGAGTTACAATACTACTGTTTTTCAGACTACTTGGCCCTGCGTATTATTAATATTACTATTATTATATATTATATAACATATATACATAAACATAATTATATGTGAGCCAACATTATGTAATTTTCCATCATATTATTTTACTTAAACATACGAATGATACTTTATTACATTAATACGATCGTATGTTTTCAATATTTTAACAATACATTATGTATGGTAATACTTAATAGTATTTTGTTTAATCTATAAATCACGAGGATCATAACTATATTGTAAACATTAATTTTTAATAATGAGCTACCAATGCATCTACATTTCATTAAAATATAAACATCCCCAGGCGTTTTAGTTAGAAATCTGTCAAATATGTCTGGAAGAAATATAACCGTATTATTCAATGCATAAAAGTATTATATAAAAATGTCCGTTTTATACTTATACATTATGTAATTTAAAAATAACTTAGATATTACAATATTATATATTATTTATACAATTTAATCGTTAATAATTATTGAATAAGTAATCCTCAAAATACTTAAATGATAAAAAAAAATATATATGGCACCTATTGTATATGCGTATCCACAATAAACATAATTATATGAGAGTTTATACTCAATATAATAATATATATTTATTAAACATAGATAATGTAATATTATTGCATAACAGCGGACAATTTATAAGCCAACTACTAGTATAAATACCAAATTAAGTCTTATCATTTTGAGTACAGTCAAACAAAAAAGTTAATTAATATTTGACAACATTGGTATTCGGTGATACAAAAACTAGTAAATAAACCAATTTCGAGAATTAAATCAAATAATCGAATTTAGTCAAAGATTACATACCTATAAGACACTGAAAAATAATAATTAATTAATAAAAATATGTCGTGTTTACAGCTTACGTTTCGGTGTCAAAAATATTTGTTTTATAAAATATGTATCATTATGTATCATACTATCATATTGTGTGTTATCAATAGTCAGTATGGATTACAATATTTGATTACAATAATTGATGATGGAAAATATTCTCACTAAGTAACTTAGACAAGTACTTATTTCAATATAAAATATACTTTAAATCAAGAAAATTGTTGAAAAAAGAATGGAACTGTCTTTCGAGCTCACCTTAATAAAAATGAAATAGGACAGATGTTAATAATTTATGGTTTTGACGGTTTTGTTATGTTTTTAGTTGGGTATAGTAAAGTACATATATGAATAAATAGTCTTTGTGGGAAAAACATAAAATCAATAAAAAATAAACGTTTAATATAGTATCTTTAATTATGTAATTAATAACAATAAATTATTTTAAGTCAAAAATCTGTACTTTTGAAGTGTACGATGTACATCTAATATTCAAATTGCAAACAATATAAATTTATTAAAATAATCGTTTAAATAACTTTATTTTTTTTAAGAAATACTTAGGTAAATCTAGTTTTTATATTAGTTTAAAAATATTTATTTTTATTGCATAAAATCTAACCGTCCACAAATAAGTTTTATGATTTATCAAGTAAAATAAGAAAAATTTTCGTTTCAAATTAATTTATGCTTATGATGATGTTTTTACTATATCAATTTTGCTAATGGTTTAACAGATTTACAATGATACTATACTAGCTATACCTTTTACATACTACAGTAATTAGGTATAATTTGAATTTATATTTTATGTTTTTTAATCAGATAATATTTTATTTATATTTTATATCTCTTATCTGTAATCTTTTTATTTGATTTTATGTAAAACTATAATTTTACATCGTTAAAATATAACATATTTAATAAAGTACATTTTCTGATGATCGAAAAATGATAGTCTATGTAGATTATGACATGGAAATGTGCAATAAATTATCAATAGTATTTAAATTGTGTACCTTGATTACTCAAAAGTCAAATATAGCTTTTGAGAACCCCTATTCTTAATAGAATAACAAATGAAACGGTTGTTACAAGTGGATTTGTTAAACGTAATAAATATAATAGGGTTCTATCATTTTCGTTAATGCGCAGATTATTTACAAAATCATTTCTAAATCTGTTTGTATAGTTTAATTATTATCATTGCGAGTTTAAAGTTCTCACTGATTTGTGCCAAAATGAATGTCAAAGTTTATATTTTTTAAATGATTAATTTAAATTTTTATAAGTGTACAATTTAAAACAAAAGAGTAAAAAACAATACATTTATTATAATGTATATAATTAATTATAAAACCAATATTTGTACATTAATTTATAAATAAGAGTTACCGAAAACTAAGTTATTTTAATTTAACTTGATAAATAAAGATGACTTATTTCTTAATTCTTATAATGCTAGAATACCCTACAAGTACAGATTGTTATTGTTAGATAATATTCTATGAGTCAGAAAAGATAGGTGATGTGCTTATTTTTTTAAACTATTTATTAGTTTAACATAACAATTTACTTATTTATTGATACAATTAGTTTAATAGAATTATTATACATTTTAATATCTAATATAACTAAATAAATCTCAAGAACATTTATCAATACGATGATATTTATATCAAATAAAATATATTGAGAAAACTTACAAATATATCTGTATTAAATACTTCAGATTATAAAAATTATATATAAAACATGTAATAATATTTCCTAATTATATTTAAATAGTATTAAGATCAGAACCTTTGGTTCTAAACATTTTAATATAATTATAAAGGGTACTTCATAATTTTGACTAAATATTTATATATGGATTCAAATTATATCTATTATATGTTTATGTTAGTATATGGTTTGTAACCTTTAGTATGTATGTTTAACCAGTAAACAGTTGAAAATAATATTTTTTAATTTTGAAAAACCACAATGTAACTTTTTCGAAGTACAACAATTATTATTTTTTATACGAATAAATCCTTAGTAATTAAGGTAGATTAAATTTTAAATTGTTTTATAATCAAACTAATATTAGTTAAGTCTTAAACTTTTGGATTGAAATTTAAGACAAATGAATTCACTGCAAAAAAAAAAATTAAAAAAAAATTAGGAATGATGTTTTTCGTGTTGGATTTGGACTTAAATAAAATTGGTTAGGTACTTATAGAGAATTTCAATTTAACATTATAGTGTGACATTAAAATGTTAAGTACTTTTAAATTGAATATGGATAATTTACTTTAAATATTTAGTTACTTAATTTAATATTTTAAAAATATTTCTAAAAATAAGAATAATATTGTTTGTTGAACACTGATCATTAAATGTGTTAACTATATAGTTATTTTTTAATTTTTTAATATTTTTATTATTACAAACTATTAAAACAAATTGTGACATTAATACTTGGAAACATTACATTAAATAATAATATAATATAAATGTGATATACATAATAATAAGAATAATATATAGCATGCATCATGTGACATTACGATGCTATACGTGATCATTTTAAACTTATAATTATAGTGTTTATTTATTCGATATTTTGTAATATACCTAACATTGTAACATCCAAATATTATACAATATATTATATTATATAAGTTTTATTTTTGAAACTTTTTTTTAACTAATACGTATATTTTAACGTACGAGGACTTATACATAATAAAACATGTGCGTATAATATCTACGTTTGTTGTCTCAATAAGTTTTACAATTCAGAGCATATGTTTAAAAATTTGTACGAATGACAAAATAATTGTTTTCCACAAAATACCAGCAGTATATTTCCTATTTTGCATAATTACTTGAACAGATATAGGCGACGATGCCATTATTTTTTTCAGAGATAATATTATGTAGTTAGTTATTTATACAGAATATAATATAGTTTATTATGCTTCTCAGTCCTTACCCACTAAATAAAATCTTCCCTAAATTTCAACCATGAAATAAGAATTAGATGTACGTCAGTCCAGGTGTTTAACAGGTAGTAAGATTTATCGTTTTTTGTTAATTTTTTTTTACCTTTTGTTGCCAACTGAGAAGATCATTAAAACCTATCACACAAACTCTCTGAACAGGTGAATAGAACTGTTTTCCCCTCTTTTCTTCTGTTTCTCTTTGCACCCCATCAGCAATAACACATCGGTGGAATGATACACTACAGACAAGGGTCTAGAGGAATGTCAAGGTTATTGGCAGGCACTTATGCTGGACCTTCCAATCAGTGACCGATACCTTCCCCCCTCCCCTTCAAAAAAAGATTTCGTCATACAGGGCGTTAAAAATAATTTAACTTTAACTTTTGTTTTAAGTAGGTTTACTGAATTAGTAAATTGTAATAATAATATGTTTAAACAATAATTAATTAAGATAATTTATAAATATTTTACGTTAGAAATAAAATTATCTTACATAAGTTAAAATAAATCATTTACACTATTTGTTTTCTGATTACATATACGTGGTAAGGATCAAAGAGTAAAAACTAAATACCAATAATAATTTATATACTATATTTAGTAAAACAAAATAGGTACATAATTATACGAGTATTTTTTAAATATTCAGTATGTAAACAATAGTAAATAAAACAGAGTACAAAATAGAAAACAAACTATAAAAAAAAATTTAAAAAAAAATCAAATACGTTTAACTCCAAAACACTGATAAAAATGATAAAATATAATTGAGAATTACATTGATTAGTCTACGATGAAATATTTGAAAATTAAGACACGGGAAGAAGAAAAGTAAGTGAGAACTGTGAATAATGTTAAACGATATATTTCATTCTAGGAAAATGGTTCCAATCAACAATAATTATTAAACAGTTATCTTTTTGAAAAAAAAACTTCAATTTAACTGAAAATTAATAAATACATTTGTTATATTTTTATAAAAAAAAAAGAAAATCAAGGAGTTTAAAAATAAAAATAAGACTTAAAAATAAATAATTAAACTTTTTGAATCTATGAATTTGGTATAAATTTAAATTATGACGAATTTGAATTTTTATTATTTAATGTTCACATTAGAATAGGTAAGAGCAAAATAATTGGATTAATTTTTTTAACATGTATTTTTATTCGTATAGTGTACACTGATCTATGATTAATGAAGTGGGGACTATGCAACTAGGCGAATGACCTTTCCAGTGGTTGATAAAATGTAAATGTCATTTGAATGAATTTATTACAATGTGAATATTTTTTAGATAGATTATATAGATAATAGTATGTATACATCGATAGCCGATATGTAATAATATATTATGCTTGTTCTATTCTGCCGTTTTTATACGTTATAATATAAGTACAAAACAATTGTAGGTGAGTATAATATGGTTAGTATACGATAAACTCTTCGTTATTTTATTTAAAATTCTCATTTTCAGAATTATCTTATTGTATACTTAATATCTTAATGAGCATAATTTCAGATACTTAGATTCTTATAAAATTTAAGAAGTGTGTTGTGACGATTAAGACTTTTTTTTAAAAGAAAAACGCTATTTTATAATGCGAATTATTAAGCAAATGACTATTCAAAAACATTTTGATGTATACAAATCAAAATTTGAATAATTAGAGATTTTGTCAATTTATACAATTAAAAATAATTGTATTTTATGTCTACGGTAATATATTTAAAGGTATAGTTATGTCACTATGATTATTTGAAAATTATATTAACATTTTATAATTTTATGAAAAATGTGTAATTATAATAAGTAGACCTAATAATACATACTAATATATTTTATATTTATATAAAATATTTGTTACGTAATCCTTGAAACAGATAAATACAATTCGATAACTAAGAAACTACTTTTTCGTATTTAAATTTAGTTGTATAAAAATGTACATTTTTATCATTTACTTGATAATTTTTAGCAAAAAATAAGTGGTTATTATTTGAAAAAAAGAAGTTTCTGTCATCATAAGACACACCCTAACATAAAAAAAATATAAGTATCTGAAATCATGGCATTTATAAGTACAACTAATAAATATTTCTGAATTTGGAATTTTAATTAGTTCTTTATTAAATAATATAAAAAGGGTGTGTATATTTTAATATATACTTGCTGAATCGTTCTGTTTAAAATGTATATGATATAAATTATGTATACCTATTATCTAGTACCTACTGTAAAGATTATAGTTATACATTATGACTAATTTTTTTTTAATTTGATAAAAATGATAACATTAAATATTAGCTATCATTATCATTATTTTTACAGATAAAACTACAGAACAATAAATATACACACGATTCAAATGCATTTTTCTTTCATAAAAAACATCTAGTGTGATTATATATAATAATTTTAAGATACCTAATTATTATAATAACACTGTGAAATCTCAATTAATAATAACTATGATTTTAATAGAATTAACTTTATTTTTTTTTTAAATACATTTGCGCTTAGGGCTAATATCTAATTAAACAGGTTGTAATTATAGATCTACGAAAAAAAATGTACCCATTTTAAATTATATGTATATTAAAATTAAATAATAATAATGAAACTATCTGTCCTTAGTGTGGTTGATATAAATGGTATATGTATTACATGAAAAATTTATTTTTATATATTTACTGTTTCAAAATCGAAACAGTTTTTAAAACTTAAATTAGAAATAAATTATAAAATTTTATGTATTTATGTTTAAACCTACTGTAGATGGTAAACTTATGAATTTGAATTTATTTACAATTATTTAATTTGAACTTATTTAATATGTATTGTTATGAATTTAATGCGCTAACATATTTGGAATAATAACTAACGTTTTGTGGTTAGATGGAATTAGTAGAGTATATTATTATTATTTCTGAAAAAATTACCGTAGTTAATAGCAGGTTCAGTGATTGTTTAGAGTCTTTAAGAAACGTTTCACCGCAGTATCAAAATCATTACCATTCTCGTTTATCGGATTCAATTTTAAAGTACGATTACATATTATTATAATGATGTTGCAGTATATACGTGATAAACGCGTCGAAATCATAAACAAATTTTTTGATGAAAATTAATAAATAATAAATTATTTTTAAGTAGGTACGTTTATAAAATAAAATAAAAAACAAAAAAAAGCACTTGTCTCGTGATTCAGACGAGGAATCGAACTGAGAAATGTCTGATATCGCCTTGGACTACGACAATCTGAGGACACCGAGTGTCCATTATAACTACTATTAAGTGTATTAAACGTGGATACACATATATGTATTTAGATATTTGTATACCCATCTAATATTTGCGACCTCGAAGCCGATCGTACTAGAAACACACATAATAATATAATATAAACATACACATTATAAACACTATAAAGTACCTATACATACTGCTATGGAACTATACCATAATACAACATTCGTACAACACTCATATGCATGCGTGTATTATTATATTATATGTGTACAATATAATATTTTGCAACGAGTCGTCGTTGGTTTTACCCGCAGGCCGTTGCACTGCTTCGATGTTATTAAACGGCCGGTAGTTCAAAAGCGGTCTCGAATGGAATTTAATTTGATGTCAACTTCCTGTTTAACGTATTATAGTATATTAGTATGGCGTTTATGCACAGTCGTACAACAGACATATTATTATTATATACAGGGCGAGCGGATTAAACGGAACGGAGCGGCTCATCCCTGTGGTCCATATATTATCTCGTCTATCAATGCCACGTTATTTTTAGTAGGCGTATAAGTAGTATTTGTTTACATTTCCCAGGCAGCTTAAAACCAACAGCATCGTTGGCTATAGAGATGAAAATCGCATTTATATTTTCGTACGAAGTGATATAGTAACGATAAAATGATCATCGTTGTCGTCGTGTATTTTAAAGGAAAAATTAGCACGACTATTCGTGGTAAACTGGTTTTGACAAAAATCTTCTAGTTAAAGCGAATAACACAAAACTTGTTTGCGTATTATGTATTATTTATTCCATGTAAACAGCATGATAGTGCTATAAATGTTGAATATGATAAAACCAATTTTAAAATCAAGGAAACGAATGTTATACTCAGTTTTTATTATTAATATTATTATAAAACTGAATATTGTGTTTACAACTTTTTTTCAACATTAGGTATACTATTATGTAAACATTTTGAAACAATCAAAGTTTGCTTTATATTTTGTTTAAATAAGTACCATCTTAAATGTGCATTATGAGTAAACTCGTGTAATTTTTATTGTTGTATTACATATATCCATTACAATATTATAAACCTACACATTAAAGTGTTATAACTTATGTACGCATGTTAAAATATATCAATTTCACAGAGGACAAACAAATATGTAGAAGAGTTTTTCTGTATAGGTCATTACTTATTAATTATATTATACTTTTATACCCATGAGTAATATTTTAGCTAGGTATCCATAACCATTCAAAAAATATCTATCTGTTGCAGTTTTTACTAAAGTAGTTGAGCAACACGGCGTTAAAGTGTTTTACTTCTATTCATATAAATTATTATATTTATATTATTAATATAATGATTTATGTTAATGAAGTCCAACGGTCATGGCTTATCACAAAGAAACATTTACCAACTATACAAAATGGGTTTATACATATTATACAATAACTAATAAAATAATAATGTTAATATAAGATAATATATTAATATACTATATTATTAATTTTTTAAATTTTACTAGAAACTATTTATTTAATAATATGATGTTTGAATAAAAAATAATTGTAATAAAATGTTAAACCGTTATATTGAATATAACCTTCTTTATTTTTTTTTCTAAAGAATCACTTACAAAAACAGTACCTACTTAATTATACACTGTGCACCTATAAACACAATATATATATACATATAGCTATATCATGAAAAAATATTATAATAGGACGTTTGAACAAAACGTGTATTAAGTATTTGTTATTTGTTAGGTACGATTTTAATATATTTATTTTAAATAATCACAATGTAATTGTGTGTATTTATTGCAATACTTAAATAATTCGTGTTAAATAATTAAAATATTCTCGAAGGAAACAATATTAATACATTATTACGATATTAAATCTGCCCTAATTATAATACAAATTACTATTATAATATTAGGTATTATTATTATTATTATTTTTTTATTATTAACAATAGTTGTCTATATATATATATATATATATATATATATATATATTATGTGAGTACATATTTCACCTATTTTGTTCAAATTTATAATAAGTTTATTATACGTATTTATAAGTACTATATTATAGATGTTTGACCTAATTGTATTTTATTATTGTACTAATAAACAAAATTTGTTATATTATATTCAATTTAAAAATTTAAATTATACGTATAATATATTATCGTGTATATTAAACACTTAGTTAACATTATAATAGTACTTATATTAATTCATTGAAGAATATTACCATGATAATATGTTACCTCGATAAACAGTTCCAAAATAATTTAAATATTTGAGTATGTCTTCATTATATTACAAGAACAATTAAAATTCAATTAGGCGCCTACGTACAATTTATTTTATTACTAATTTTCTTTTATTCTTTTAAAGTATGTGATAGGTATTATATTTTCTGTAATATTGAAAGAGAAAGTAATGTATTTTAAGATTTATATTCCTTTGAAATATTTAGTACAAACCCAAAACATATTTTTAATATATCATTGTATTATTTATAAAAAATATGTGTCCAATATATGTAATACAAATTAATTAATTTCTTTAAGCAAGTACTCTTAAACTCTGTAAAATAAAAAAATGGGTAAACAATTAAAAACATAAGGCCTTTATCAATCTAATGATTATCTTGAGTTTTAGAATACAAATTGTTATTATATTATTAGCATTATATTGGTTAAATTGCTTTTACTATGTATATTTGGAAAGTTTTATAATATAATATGATTAAACGTTTAAATATATACTTATACATTGAATATGATATATTACGTTTTCAATAGAAATGATACTTGTAAGTTTAAAATGATCGGTAATTTATTTAATAGTCAATACATTGATTTTAATCAAAAAAATTACCAAATTTAACCGTAATACATTTAATTAAAAAATGAAAAATATATAAAATAATTTATTATCGATGATCATATCCAATATTTATATAAAACGGGAGTCACTTATTATATTATTATTTATGATGAAATACGGATAACGGGATAACATAATCAAACGTGTATTTTTCTAATAGAAACATTTAAGCTAATATAGGTAATATGGAATAATATGTACTACAGTTTACAATATACCTATTGTATTATTGTGTAATGTTGATATTATTATATTTTTCTGTTACAATAGGTACCTGGTACCTACTATACTGAATATATTCTTCATCAATTAGTTGATTTTTGTTATTAAAAAAAAAAAATACCAACCATGAATATGTATAATTTTTTATTTTGGTGTTTGGAACTTTTTGAATGTTTATATATTTATATCTTGTTAGTTTTAATATGTATAATTGACAATTAATTTAATCTTAAAATTTAATAAATGTGACAATCTACGTTGAAGTAATGAAGTGCAACAGATTAGTGGTGAGAATGAAAGAAAAATAAAAACCTCACTCTGCCTATCCTTCACTCTCCTCCTTTCACTCTACTGCGTTCTTGACCCGCTCTTAACACACTAGTTACTTGCCATTATCTAATTTCATTTACTATACCTACATAAGTATAAACCACACGTGTAGTTACGTATACAAGTTTCTGTGAATTTTCATACTTGATAAAAATATTTAGAAGTACTGTAAATATCGACGAAAATGCAAACAACACACTACATATTATATTCGCGAAATTGATTTCGTAATACAATGATTTCTAGGTATATGTATAAAAAAGAAAATAAATAAATCAATTATATGATTGAACATTTTATCGATGTAATTTAAGTATAGGCGTGACACATCTTTAATAATAATATTATAATCACGAGTAAATATTGAATATGTGCATTGTATTTCTGCGAACTAACTATTTAAGTTATGAAAGAATGATTACAGATTTATGAAGTAGGTAATGTAGAAATATTAATATCAACAATTCGGATCGTATGTATCGTAAGCACCTACTACATTATATTTACAGGAATTGAATGGTAAAAACACACAGGATATAAATGGTTGGGCATCACGTAATCAAAACGGAATAAACCGGTAAAAACGCTCGTGTAATAGTAATAAAAAAACTCGACCGAAGGTGAAAGTTTTCTAACTATGATTTTTCAAGGCAAAAAAATCGACGAATAAGAGCCGTATATTATATTTGGGTATTCAGTATAGGAAATTTGGTTAATCGGTATCATCCTTAGTACATTTCTAAGGTTATATTTTATAGTAGTAAATCAAATTAATATAATAATTATTAATAGCTTCCCGAGTATAAAATTTAAACATAGCTTTAAATAAAAATATTGTCGCACAAATAAAAAATAAAATGAACAAGAAGAGTCACAAGGAAGAACTATATGAGTAGGGGCCGCAAGTAAAATTGTGTTTGTCACCAACAGTTTGAAAATACATATTATATGAACACTGTAAAGTACCTATTCAATTATATTTAAGTTTGCATAACTTGAGCCAAATTATAAATGAAATAATAAATATTGACTTAATAACTTTGTACTTCACCAGTATAAACAAAGCGAGAATATGAAATAATAGATTTGAAATTTTGAGTTAAAAGTTATTCACATTCCCATATTTTAATACCTAGCTGGACTAACTATAAAGTACATTTATTAGTCTCATTTTAAACTTATTTAAAGTAATTTTTTTTTTTTTTGTAAAAATATCAAATTTCTTCTATTAAACAATGAACTGAAAATAATATTAAAAACTACAACATATATACTTCTTAAACAATAAATAAAAATTATAATTATAAATAGTCATGAATGTTTAACAGTGGTAACAGTATTTCATATTTTAAACGACATGCTACTGTTATATCAGATAAAGTTCTTTCATCTACGTACATCAATTATCCGATCGAGTGACATACACTTACTAATTATATAGCTCAACAATAATGTTTTACAAATGAAAATCAGAAAATAACTTTTGCACTCGCTACTCGCTATGTTGTATATTAGATTTTAATTTTACCTCCCCAATGAGTAGGTTACTGTAATTAATGTGTTGAATTAAAATTCAATAATAAATCGTTGTACATTATAAAATCGATTTTGATTAAACTCAATAAACTATACGGGTGGATCAGCATCAGCTATTTTTTAATATATTTATATTACAGTTATTTATTTTTCTATGAACAATACGGTAAGTTATAATAGGTCAGATTAGGTCAGGTATCCTTATTTTTTTATTTAAATATCCAACTTCGTCAAAATGGTAATTTCAAATAATATCAATTAAAAATGTTGACCGTGTTTTTAAATATTATTATAAGAACAACTTATGAAAAACCTTATTCTTCATTTTCAAGCATTAGGCATTAAAATTAAAAATTTAATTACATAATAATTTTTATATTTATATTATTTTAATGATGTATAAGTATTCATATTATTTTATATATATTATTTAAATTGTAATCGCAAAGTATTTGTTTAATTTATTTTAATTTTAATAATTATATTTGAATAATACGAATATGCATCAAAATATCAAATGTGGAATGAGTAAAAATCTAAAAATATTATAAAACTTGATTATCTAAATTACTTTGAAATACAAAAATAATTAAAAACATCAAATTCACTAATTGTTTTTACTAAGTAAACACTATATTCATATGCAATATACACATAAGATAATATTTAATACTTGCCACTGTAAGTAAATATGTATAAAAACAAGAAAATAGTATAAACAAAATCAAGTTAGTGATTGAATTTATATTTAAATACACCTTTTACATTGTAAAATGAATATTTTAATTTGATATTTATAATTTCACTCATGACTAACATATACACTGCTTAACGGAAATTTTTTTAAATATCTTTCTATTTGTATTTATAATATTATGATCAATAACATTAAAAAAATTAATATAATTAATTCTTAGAATTTTAATAACAGTAGGTCATGTGTAAAACGTAGAAATAATCCAGAATCATTATTAGCATAGAAAGGTAGTACAAAAAAATGTGGCCTTGTTTCTTTAAAAATGATTATGGTTTAAAAATAATATAATGAATACTAATGAACAACATATAATAAATAATAATACATTAAAAGAATTATATAAGCTTAGTCATCTAGAGCTTAAATTGTCAATAATAATTACATTTAAGTATTCAACATAAATAATAACTTAAATTTAGGAAAATAAGAGTTATGATAAAAATTATTTATCGTACAAAATAGATAATATGTGAGTTGATAAGGATTAGTTATATGACATTTTGACCAAAATGCTGTTACTACTGAAGATTTTGATTTCATAATTATATAAAAGGTTCAAATTGATTTATAAATTATTATTATTACTAACGATTGTTATGTCAAATGAAAAATTAATATTAAGTTATTAACACATTTTAGTAATAAAAAACTTAAATTAAGTTAATAAAAATATGTACATATTGTTATTTACAGTTCGTATTGATATAAGTTATAAACTGAATCTTACCCTATACATTAAATAAATATACTTTATATAGTGCCTAATGCTTATAATAATTATTTTTATCAAATAGTAACAAGAACTGAGTGTAAAATGTATAGAATTAATTATAATCAGTTTGTATAAAACGACCAATAAATTGAAATAATTGGACAATTTATCAATCGGCTTTAATGCCATTGAGGTCATTCTAAGTTGTTTTTATTTAATTTTAATCAATATTTTAATTTAAAAACATAAAATTTATTTAAAATAATTTTCAATTGATTAAATTTAACAATGATTGATGTTTTTTTTTTATAATAAATATTTTTAAGACATTCAAACATTTATAAGTATATCAAAGACTGAAGTTTAAGGTTTTTTTTAATTGTGACAATATTCATGAGGTAGTTATTCATATTTCATTTAAAACACTTTACGTTCGTAATTTGCTGACAAAAGTACCGAATTCAAATAATATATGTGTAGGTTCATTAATTTATTAATATTTTACTTTATAGTCTATATACATGAAAATATGAAACTAAGAATGAAAATTAAATTAAATTGTTCGGCTGTAGAATTGTTTATGGTGCAATATAATTGATCGAATAGAAATTTTTAACAATCTAGAATAAATTGTAGTTAAAATCTCTGTATTCCTACACTGGAAGAGTTTATGCGAAGGTTTAAAATAATATATTATATAATATTATATGTAATAAATACAATTTCATTATATCTAATTTATGAAATGCTTATTTTTTTTTAACGTATTTGATTTTTATCACTGAATTGTATAACCATTTATCTAATTAAAATACAGTATAAAGTATAACAATACAATTTTGATTATAACGATTTAGTTAAGTAAATATCTACTCTTAAAGCTTAAATTTTTGCAATTTTGTGGTTAGACCTTCGTCTTTAAACATCATATTAAAACTAAAGATAACAATAAAAATCACATATAATGCAAATACTGTTGACAAAGTTAATATAATTGTGTATGAATTGGAAACAGAACAATTATTGAATTTTTTTAAAGATGTATAGCTAGTGTACTACTATTGTATAGCTATTTCTATAACTGGAGATTAGTTAATCTAATACATAAATCCTTACTGGCTTGGTATATAAAACTCAGTTGTAAGTCTGTTTAAAATTTAAAAAGCAAGTATGTATCTATTATTATATAATAAGAAAAAACAACAATGAAATTCTTACAAATAAATTATTTTAGTTATTACCCATATCTATTTGGAGTATTTAGCTATATTTAAGTGCTATATGACCTTAAATGTTAATATTATTTCTACCATGATATTGGATATCATATAATAAATAAAAATAAAATTAAGAGGTGACTTAATGTTTAATATATTAAGTTAAAAACAATATATTTCAAAATATATTATGAAATCTTTTGATAAAATATTGGATTAGTATTAAACGAATATTTTATAACAAAAAATATATACTGTAAATAATACAATAAAGCAATGTCTGAAATTGCTAAAGAAAGCTATTTAACGATTACACAAAATATATTACAATGGTTTGAACACGTTTTGTGTTTATACTTTATTGAACAGAAGATCTTCGAAATGATACTTGAAAGTGGGCTAATAAAAATTCTATTGAAAATAAAATTAAAAGTAATATGATAAGATAAGGGGACAATATTCAAGATATGGCGAAAGACACAAAACAATCGAAAACTTTTGTGTACAAAAACCTATACGATCTGGGTCAATCGGATTAAAAAACATAGAATAATATATTATGTATAATATGCATAACAAAGCAGTATGAAATATTTTATTCCATACATATAACGATTGTTAATAGTGAATATTGATTTCTAATTGAAACCATAAGATATTATATAAAAAGTAGACAATTTCAATTGAATTAATTATATCATCCTAATTAACATGATTATAATTGTTGTGTTTTGATTTTCGTACTTTATTCAAAATTATGACCAAGATATTTTAATTTTATAATTGGTATATACAAATTATAATCAAATAGTAAAAAATGTATCTTTCTGTACATTTATGTAATTATTTAAAAGATGCGTCTACTGAAAATATAGCTGCTATATTCAATAAAATTCAACTTAAAAATAGAAACGAGTTGCTTGTTGTACACTATATAAGTAAATAATTACTTCTCTTATATTTTTGACTATAAACAAAGTATAATTTTCACATACATTAAATCGGTAGACTATATCTATTATAATATTATCTAAAACACAAAAATTGTTACATAAACCTTACACGTATTGCCTAACTAGGTCCCCTACTCATTCTCTAAAGAACATATTGACCAAATATCATGTCCGGCTGTTTTTAATATCTCTATATCTAATACGTTAAGTACGATTAAAAAACCGTAAGCGATTTGAATTGTTAGATAATCAATGATAACATTACATAACAATATATCTTCATACGAATACGTATTCAGTTTAAAACATTCTTCTTAGAACTAATTCAAATCGTGATATTGATATATATATATATATGTTTTCCATTCAAACGTGAGGATAGTATTATAAGGTTGCACTAGTTTTAATATAATATGAAAGGCACTAAATATGTAATTATTAGACTCAAATACAATATAAAACGTATAAACACATAATTTGTATTTAACTCAAATAATTACAATATATTAATTAATTGCCACGCAAATATTACTGAATTTATGATGTACTTTTTGACCAAAATTTGGAAGCTAATAGAGATGATTCCTAAGAAAAAGTATGAGTACAATAGTATGTACTACATAATGCATGTAGCATACATATTTGCATTATGCATATTGTATACATTTTAAGACAGTGAGATTTTTCTAATCGAATACTCAAGAATACCTGCATGTAGTCTTAATGTTTATATATTTCATAATTAAAATATAAAAATATAAATATAATATATTGTATTAGGTTATAATATTTACGAAACTGATAGAGACGTTTGACTTATTTTTGAATTGAAATAATTTTTGAATGAATATATTATTGTGGGATTCACTGAAAATTAAGATTATAGCAATAAATGTGTAATGTGAGTTAAAGTAAAGAACCTTAGTAAATAGCTAATATTATTAAAATAGTTAATGTATATTAACTATTAAACGTTAAATCAATAACTTTCTTTTAAAAACCCTAGACTTTTTTTTTAAAAACGACATTTATTATGATTTTAAACATTCTATTGAAAATTATACAGTATAATAAACATATTATATGATAAACATAATACATAAATATACATTTCATATATATCATATATGGTATATATATGAACAATGTTATATGATATTACGATATCGTTCGACATCGATTTTATGATTTATCTTAATATGTATTGGTAAATACAGGAAGTTCTCAATGTCGTATATAAGCCATTTGTTGTCTATCTATTTTTATCAGTAGAACAATGCTATCAATGATATTATAAAAATAACTCTGATTAGTCTTTCAGTATTTAGCTTAAAATGCAATATCAAATTTAAGCTTATACCACGGCGTTTAAAAAATTTAAGAAGTCTAAATTTAGAAACTTATAAAATTGCATATTATTTAAAATTAATTTATTTATTATCATTCATCTTGCATTATTACTATTTTTTTAATATACATATTGCTAATTTTGCTTATAAATATGATGAATAATTGATTTCATATTTTAAAAAAATATCTTCAATATAGTTGTTTATTTTATAACAAAAATGAACTATATTTTTAAGATATACACTGGCTACACAACAAAGTGATTCATCAAATATGCTCGTTCTTATTTTTTCCTCTAATGAATTTATTCAAATTGTAGTTATTGAAATTTTGATTTATATTTCAGTACCATTATTATCCAATGCTTAGATTTTTATACCATTTAATGATACATTAACTATATTTCGTTTTTAAATACAATACTATAATTTAAGATAGTAGTATCATATTGAATTGTTATCTGTTATCAAATTTAAATACTACATTGTATAAATACAAATTTTTATAATATCTAATAGTTTAGTTAACGAATTGTGTGTAAATAATATTAAAATAACAAAGATATATTATAAAGCATAATAAGACCTAACTAAATGTTTTTCTTCTTTAAAATGATATTAAATAGTATTTGAACATCGAAAGAAGATATATATTTATGGATAGGTACCTCGATCATTCAATAGACAGATTATTTTTGATTATTCATAACGTATATTCACAAAAATTAATGATTAATATTGACGGCATTTAATTGTATGAAATTGTATTCTATCTATAATGTACACATGTAAATGACAGTATTTATTATATTAAAATATTTATGAATTGTTGAACGTTCTTGAACTTAAGAACCCTCACGGTCATTCTTCGCAATGTGGTTACGACGTATGTCGTATCATAATAACATATTTATTTGTGGATCGAAAGATTATACGCATTTTGGATTCATAAATTAACAATTTAAAAAAAATCTATATGTAACCATTAATAGCGACCAACATATATAATATATACATAATTTATTTATTTTTAGTTACAAATAAAAAATTTTCAAGTAAAAAAGTAAAATTAAAATAAACAATTTGTAGTGATAACAAAATGCATGTCCATGTGCCATTACATAGACATTAATGGCATATTTATGTAAAATTTTTTTTTTTTTTTTAATTTTTTTAATGATAAGCCTAAGAAAATTAATTTTTACTTTGTACTTTAATATTGACCTGGATATTTCTCTTTATACTTGTATATATATTTATAATTTTTGGATGAGTTCACTGTTTATATTTTAAGTCGATTGAGTTCATACATATATTTTAAATTTAAGTAAATATAAAAAAATATTTAAAATTGAATAACTCTTTAAGAGAAAATTTATTAGAACTTATTTGTATGCAATGAATGTTAAAAATATCTGATTAATAATAATTTATGCCATCAATTATAATTAATCACACATTATTTATATATTATACATATATATATATATGAATATATTAATGCTATGTATTTGTGACCCTAACATTTTAAAAATTTAATTTAATTTATTTCTTTTATTTTAAACTATTAATAAAAAAAAAATTTTTTGGCTTTTTATTTTGATAATTGGTCCTTGGGAGTAAACGAACCTTTATGTAATATAGTATGCTTAAATGTATCCATACACCCTTGATTTGATAGGTGCAACATTTACCATACCCAAGGTAGGTAACTTATTTTAAGACATAGTTACTTTGAAAAAATTACTATCTATTCCACTTTTCTAAGTTTAAACACTTCAATATATTTATTTAATGTGAAGACTTATATGAATAGGGATGAACTGAACATTTTAATAAAAGCTAACCCGATAACGAAAGTAATAATATACTCGTACTGCATATATGAAAACTATTGTACAGAAGTACTAAAATATATGTATTTTAATTTATAAAAAAATAAAACATTTTTTGACATTTTGATTTTTGAAAAGGTTGTTCTTTTTTAATATTACGTTCATTACATTTTCTAGTTACCTGTTGCTATATCACTCTTCTTATTTAAACTTAATATGATTATTATTTATTAAAAGTAAATTATTTGTTCAATATTTAATATTTAAATATCAATATCAAAATATAAAAAAATTATACTTCAAAATATAAAATTTAAAATGTATTGTTTAAAAATGACAACTTTATAGTAACTAGTAAGTATACCAATTAAAATAAGGATAAAAAAATAAGTCAATTTAAATGCTAGAATTACACGAATTTTATATTTCTAAAAAGATAAAAATTTTGATATTGGTAGTGATTACTTAAGAAAATACTTGTAGATAATATCTACTTAAGTTAATATACTATATACATACTATACCTAACAATTTATGTTTATATTTAATTAGGTATTAATATACACCAACATTTTCTAGTATTTTTAAATGATTTAATATAGCAATCATACGAGTAATAAAACACAATAAATTTTTCCAAACAGAATGTAATGTCTTACACACCTACTATGTATAAAAATAATTTTATTATATTCCACAATAGATTTTTATTATTATTTCTTTATTCTTCCGGCTTCTATCAGTATATGGTTAACTAAAACTTAATTTTATATTTTATTGGGTTTTATAAATACTATTTGTGTACTCTAAGTTTGTTAATTGAACGTAAATATTGAGTGTTCATTAGATAAAAAAAAAATATATTCACCACAAAAAGCTTAAGAAAACATTATATGAATATACTTACCTATAAAATAGAAATAGAAATGAGTTAAATACGATCATAATAAATACATAATTATTGTAAGCTTATCAAACGAACTTAATTTTAAATTCTTCCATAGCATGGCATTTTATATATTTTATCGTTATCGATAACATTCAATTTCGAAATAATAAACAAAAATAATAGTACCTATATAATATAATATTTTAAAACATGAACAGTATAATATTATGTATACACTATACGTACGCATATAATAGACATGTCACTCATATAATGTACAAAGAAAACTACATGAGTAGGAACTGAGGTTAAGTAAATTCCAGTCAAAGTGTATATATAAGCATATTTGTATAGTATCATATTATTGCGATGGTAATCCATGATGTGCTAACGAATAATTGTTGAATTGAGATGAGCTTCGGAATTCTAAACGATCACAATAAAGAATGTGAACAATGGTTATTAAATATCGGTGTATAGGTACATTATATATTCAACGTGTATCAGCGACGATTATTATAAATTGCAAACTATAAGTGCTAAAATCCAGTAAGTATACCTATATCTATTATACCTAAAGAGCGTGTTACGTCAATGCATGATTGTTTTTTAATTCATAACGTGAAATATAGGAAGAAACAATTTATTTAAAAAAATGTATGACATTAAAAATCTTTCTGATTAAATTAAAAGAAAATATTCATAATATTGTTATCTTCATGAAGAAGTTGTGGTTTTTTAAAAAGTTTAATTTTTATAATATACAATTAAACTGGAGAAAAATTCGGAAAGAATTTTTGCAGCAGTACGCAAATACACCAAAAATTTAAGCACTATTCGAACTAATTGAAATCCGTATTTTCATTTTTGAAAATTAAAATACATCACCACTGATCACTATAGGCGTAACTAGGGTTAAAATTCTGGGGAGTTACATCCTCCCTGAACAAACTATAAACTTAAAATATCCCATAGGGGACCATCATACTGCTCCCTTACATACAATCACAACACATTTTAGATTCTGAACCAAGATACATACATAATGGATTTACAATAATTAATTTTTTTATGTATGCGGTACTATCTATCGTGAGCAATGTAAGTCAATTATAAAACATGGTATAATCTACTCAACATTTTATACACCAACCACTATAATTATCTTACTAGTTTCTTAAAAATGTATTACTATTCAAAAAAAGGGACCCTTTAACGTTTTCGCATTGGGGCCGAATTTTAATACTTACACGCCACCGTACCGTTAGTACTTCCAAACTTTTTTAAACATTTCTTCTCTATCAATATTGTTTGATATATTATATCTCTTTCAATATAAATGGTGGATAAAATTGAAAACCGTTCTTGTATATAATAGTTGAACCGTAACCATGTTGTGACTATATTCATTTCTTTTTTTTTTTCAATAGACAAAATACAATTTTATGTGTATGGTTTATAATCAATAAAAGATATTTTTAGAGGGCTAAATCATAGTCAGGTGGGCTAAGCCCCCCTTCCCCCTAGTTGCGCCACTGCTCTTCACTGTTTTTGGTTAAGAAAATTTTAATTTTATTTTGTTTGTACTGTATGTACTACTGCGTGTGTGAATTTAATTCCATTATTTATTTTAAATTGGTTGTCTTATTAACATAAAATTGTATTTTTACTTTTTATATCAACAAAATCAGATATTTGATGTGTATGTAAAATAACAAAGTTTAGTATTAACTGTAGTTAATAACCATTAATGAATAATTCATTTAAAACACCTGTAGATGCATACCATAACATTTTAAATATTTTAATTCTATTCATCCCTCAATTTATTCTATAATGTTCTATCTTATAATTGTTTTAATTATGTCATCATAACACCTTGAGGTTAGTAGGTTATCCATATAAATAAAACAAAACAAATAATTAAATGATTATCAATGAGTAGAAGATAGTAGATAGATGTTATTGTTTTGATTTATATAGTTTTTATAAATGAAATCAAAATTCCACACAAAGAATTTAGAGCTTTTAAATGTATTTCTAATTTTAATTGGAAATAAATAAGTGAGATGTGAATTTTATTAGACCATAAACAAAAATATGGCCTTATACATTATACAATTTGTGAAATGATTCTAAATGAAGTTTAAATAACTATTATCTTTACTCGTGTTGATATAGGAAGTTTTTACTTTTGAAATTAAATGTGAAGTGAGACATAAATTGAGTAATATTTTTTTTTATTATTTACATCTTTTTCCATTAATTCTTCTTCATGTAGGCAGATTTTTTATTTAGCCACTTAAATTTAATGATTAGTAATTTAATTAATTAAAGTGATGTTTATATTAAAGTTTTTTAATTTAATAAGTTTATTTAATTCTGTGTTTTATACATTTAACTTAATTTAAATAAAATTGGTCATTTCAAACTTGTAACATGCTATATGACACATAGTATACATCATTTTTAAAGTTTTTTAAATTTTTTTTAAATTTTATTTTTATGTAAGAATATACTGAAAATTGGCAATAATTGTTGAGGAGAAATCGACAATCATAGATTTAATCAAATTTATTCAAAATATTGAGAATGATTATTTAATATCATAAAAAATACTATACTGGTAGAAAGAAGTAAAAAATAAAAACAAATTTAAATGTTAATATCAAAAACTAAAAATTGTATTATATGAAATTAAGTTATACCAGGTCTAAGTATATACACATTTTAAGATAATCTATCTAAAAAAATATATATAATATTTTAGTCTTAGAATGGGGAAAATTCATACATAATGAAATGCAAATAAAAAAATTATCTTAAATGATAAGTTTATAAATTTTTCATCAAATAATAATTTATTGTTTTCTGTCTTAGATCTGAAAATAGTTACAAAAAGATTATTTACTAACAGAACAGGACGAAAATCTTTGATACTAAGCCTTTGGCTTAAGAGTTATTATATATTATCTAAAATAAATTTTAAACTATTACATTATAGTAATTGTGTATTATACAACTTATATACTTTTACATAATTTACTAAATGTGCTCAATATTTAATGGTTGTATAATTTAATAGAAGGAACACCCACAAAAGAATATTAAATATGTTTAGAGAACCCCTTTGTATATTGCTTATTTAAAATTATTTTATAGTTAAAAATTAATTCAATAACAATATATTCTGTCATTAAGAGTGACGAACAAATGGGAAATTAGATATAATACTTTGATAACTTATAACACACAATGTATAATTACTAATTAGATAACAACAATTATTTGACCAAGCAATTAATATTTATTATTAGAAAAACACTATGTTTATCATGTCGGGTCTCGCAGATATCACAAGTTTGATACCCGATGGACGGCCTCCTAAAACAACAGTCACATCGTCTAATGCCTTAATCGCACTACAATATAATAAATTGGTTGGAAACTATTATTAAATGTTTTATTTTATTTTATAATTTCACGTGACATATATCTTATCAACATGCATACAAGTGGAAAGTAAATTAATAAATTAATAATAATAATAAATAGTCAATGTAATTATACATTAACTATAGGTGCAATCAATGAAAGTGTGTAATATACTTTATTACCTACCCTTAACTTAATCGTATTAACTTAACTCAGAAGTATTCTTAGAATGGTACTTTTATTATTTATAACAATTGTGTATTAATTATTAAGTTATTGTTTAAAATCTGTACACAATAAATTCAATAAGTATGTATACATTTAAAATAGGTAACATATAAGGGCAATGTGACTTGAATGTCCATTAATTAATTAATTGAAATTAATTTTGTTTTTACTTGAGTTTTATAATTATAGTTACATAAATGTTACAATAAAATAAAAAAAGTAAAATATTTTAAATAAAATATAATATCTTAACTAAATGTAAAATTTCGAAATTCCTATCATAAATATTGATAAAATATAATAAAATAATAAAAATATAAAATATGATAAATGAATAAATATATTATGCTGTATTATGTATATTAAATAACAATTCATATTATTATTATAGCTATAAATTATTTGAAAGGCTATTTGATACCAAAATAATAATAAGTATAATTAGTCGTTTATAAATCATAATTTATGTGTAAATGTTGATTTTAGATAAGAATATAACATGTATAATGCAATATCATCATTATTCAAGTTAAATATATGTATATATATCTTAAATTTCAATATTTTGAACTATTATATAGGAAAGTATCAAATATACAACCTATATAATATATCAATGCAAGACACAATAATTTTAAATTGAAATATAACGAGCTTATCTTTAAACAAATATTTTAAAAATAAAAAGTTATGTATGATTACTTTTATAAAAAATAATCAAAATTACGCAATTTAAACTATAAAAAAAACAATACTACTTCAAACATTATTTAAAAAAAGTACTTAAACTATATACTTATAATTATTTAGGTACTCAATAATTGTGTATATTGTATGAATCATATTTCATTTTAGGAAATCTTTATAAGAATCTCTGCAAATGTATTTGTCGTCTAAATTGCTAGAAAACAATGCATTAGATATTTTCACAAATGTTTAGCGAAATATTTTAAAAGCTTTTATGAGTTATGATCGTGTTTAGTTACTCCTTATGTAAGATAATATAAAATAAAATAATAACACTAATAATACAATAATGTATTATATATACCTATTTTTGAAAATGGACAGACTGGTAGAAATTTAAAACCTTCAATTGAAATACATATTAAAAAATATTGCTAAAAATTACTTCATATGAACAAATTAGATAGTTAAGATTCTGAATGTCGAGCATAATAAGTGGTTCTAAAACAATGAGAGGGAGGAGGGTTAAGTACACCTGTTATCATGTTTTGGATCAGATTTACCTACTTTACAACATAGAGGGTGGTTTCCAATAGAAAATTATTTCTAGTTGGTACTTTTTTTTAAGATGTGTAGGAGGATCAAAACTATAAAGTAATCATAAAATTAACAAAAAAAAAAAAATAAATAAATAAAATAACTTACTTTACTTTATTGTACATTTTAGGTGTAGAGTACAATAGGTCAGTATATATAATGGATGTGTTAAAAATGAATTCAATCATTGCATATTATAAGAAACTATTTATTTTAATCAGAAATGGATATTAATTTAAAACATATTTGTATTTAGTGTTAGTATTTATTTTTTTATTATTGATAAGGTATATTGAAGTAATAATTTAATATGAATCGCAAATATTATTAGGTAGAAATGTACATATAATAATATTTCATACAATACTATTAGCTGTTATTAACTTATAAATCACAAAATACCAACATATCGGAGACATGTGTGAAAATGTTTGTAGTATAAATAGTTTAAAATTGATCCAAATATTTTAATAATTTAATTATGTACAGTCAACACCAATATACACTGTGATGAATAGTTTCAATTCTCTACCAGTATTACTTAAAAAAACGAGTTGTATAATATCCTAAGAAATAGAGGATGATGCGTGTTCACCGCTTGATAATAATCATGTTTTATTAGCGATTATTTATTAATAAATTTAAATTTAACATATTCATTAACCATTACAGTTACCTGCTCAATGACGAAGTATAATGAAAACTTAATAATCAGCAAAGTGACTTTTCCGGTTTTTTAATACAGTTAAGTATATTTTTAGATAATCTGACTCCTAAGTATGTATCTTTTAAATTTTCATAAAAATATTACAGTTAACGTATATCATGAGGTAACTTGTCAATTAAATCATGACGTGAAAATACACAATTATAGCTAATATATTTATATACAGCAATACATGTCAAATTATAATATACAAGTGTAACTTATAATAATATATAACATGATAATAAATATATTGCTGGGATGGATACCTATTTAAAAACTATATTGTCCTAGAAAAATAAATATTATGTTTTTTAGATTTTTCAAAAAAAATTTTAATTAAACTTTTTTGTGTAATATAGTAAGAGATTATTAAATTAATAAAAATTTAATTTTAAATTTTAAAGAACAGATACAGACTGTATCATACAGTTTTATTATAAATAATTGTTATCTATTACTTATAATTTTTATAGACTGATAATGAAGATGAAATATGGCCAAACTAAAAAATAATGCTTGCTATAGAAATTGTTTTTAAACATGTCCGATAAGTAATAATATTATGTTACAGATAAGTTCGAAATCAGCAAAATGGAATATTCGTGAATCGTGAGTTATGTATTTTACAGGAAAATACAAAATCTAATTTCGAATCCAGAGAAATTAAACTCTAGTAACTAGAATATAATTAGTTTGAACTAGAAAAGACTCATTTGGTGTCTAGCGTATAAGTATCGAAGAACAATAAATACGCGTGACATAAACATAATACAATTAAAGTCACGTCGTATAAAAATGGTTCGCCCTATACAACTGACCACTGTATATGCCACTGAGCCGCTTGCCCCCTTTATTTTTTTCAATCAAACAAAAGTAACGTCAAATAGGAAATAATTATAATTTATTGTTATAAGCAGCAGTTATGTGATTTGTGATTATTACTTTCTATAATTGCATATAATCTAACCTAGGACTTAACCTCTACTCATATAGAAACGCATGCTTTGCAGCTTTAAATTATTCCATTTTTTTTCTTTAGACATATTTCATTTAAACACATGACTTAGATACTGCAATATACGTTGATTTTATTTTATATTGTACTTACTATTATTCTTACTACTGATAATTTTAGAATATTGATAACATGTCTAAATTTTTATTTTATATTAGATTGTGACCAAAACGAAAAATGGAGAAATATTTCGGTTTTATGAGGAATCCGTTAATAATATATTCAACATGTCAAAGTCCTAATAACAAAATCAGACATATATAAATGCAGATAAATTAAAATTTTGAAAAAAAATATATAATTTCTATTAAAAGTCAATAGATTAATATGTTTGCCTAATGATGATGATATTTTGGAGTGGTTGTAAATATAAAATTTGATCTAGTTGTTACTTTGATAAAAATAAATGCTGATCCATCTGTCTCCTTGGCACAGATTTTTTTTTTTTTTTTTGTTAAGGTATAATGATTTAACATTGAATTCAAAATGAACCCACTCATTACCTATTCAATGACAAATTACAGTCGAAATCTACTATATAAGGCACTGTTAATTCCCTGTTTTTATTTTCAATTTGGTATTAATATATAAACAACAATATAAGAATAGTCGAGAAAAAAATTGAGCTTAATATTAAAACTATAATATAGACTAGATTTATGATAATAAACTAAAAATAAACATTTTAAATAAAAGTACATTTTAATATTGATAGTTATAGGTAATTGGTAATATTCATGATAGTTATTTCCTTACTTACTATTATTAGTACACGTAGAGTGTTATTATACACAGATGGTTATTATAATGACTAGCATGTGATGCTAATTTTAACAACGTACTTAAAATGAAAACGATATACAGACAACCATAAAATATGTTTGGTTATACGTTCAATAGAAAGTGAAAATATGTGTAAATGCTTATCTCTGAGTTTTATGAATAAAAAACTTAAAGAAATATAAAATCTCAAAGCGATGTGTTTGGTTAAATATCTGCGTAAAATAAATGCGTTACCGATCCTGTATTCGTTTCTAAAGATATCTTTTCTTATACCTAGAAAAATTTGCCATTATTTTGTTTCAAATAATATAATATTTATACTGAACTGCTTATATAACCTCTCAGAAGGCATATTTAGAGTTAAATATGAGTATAAACAATTTTTATAATATTTTTTATCATAGTTTTTTAACTATAAATTTAAAAAAAAAACGTCTATTTCAGTGAAAATTTAATCCATTTTAATTTTTTAGTATTTTAGTATTTGTAGATTCGTATGTTAAAAATTCATCAGAGATACTCCAAATAGTTAAAATACCAATAGGCATACGCATCAAATGGGTTAAATTGCATAGATGTATGCATCATATTAAAAGCGTAGGTACTGGATTAGTAACTTTTGAATAATAGTTCTTATGATTTGATAAAAGTCGAATGATATAATAACTTAAGTAAACAACCTCCATGGTTTTAAATACATTTTATTGACTTAAACTTCAACGTATAACAATTTCGAACGTTGGCTAGGCATTGAGTAGTTTTATAAGTACATTTCATCCAATTTATATCGTCTTACCGAGTATTTTAGTTGATTTTACGAACGAATAAATTACTAACATAATATAGATTTGATGAAGTTTTAGATTAAGTGCCTAGTAGCTACATATTATATAATCAATTGTTAAGTGTTATAGCAAATACTTATGTTTGTAATAAATATTTTGAGAAATTTACAAAAAATATGACTCAACACTCATCGTTGGCATCGGAACTTCGCTAGTTGGTTGGTTACATATTATTAACCATTGTAGTAATATACCTAAGCATCTATAGTTTTTTAATTCATTTAACATAGAATCAAAAATTACTGTTTAATATAATTTATTTTAGGTTGCTTAGCTAGTAAGTAATTTGTGAAAATACATTTCTCATATAAGTATCTAATTGAATTATGTCCACGGACTGATAAATGATGATAATTTACTGATATATCATCAAGGGGTAAATGAGTGTGAAGACTAAAATTGTATGTTGTATGATACATTTCATGTGTTACAAAATACTAAGTGTGTAACACAAAATTAAGAACTGCCTAAATGTGTAACTGTTTTCTACAGTTTTTTCTTCATTTTATTTTTGATTGATTGATTGATTGATATATATAATAATCATTTAAATTAATTCAATACATACTCTATAAAACTCTAAATTCTAGGATTTAAATAAGGTGTACATTTATACACTTTTATTTTTCATTATTCAATAAAGTTATTTAGGTAATAATATTAAACACATTTCCATGTATTTAACTTTAAGAATAATAATTTAAAGTACTCGTAATCCTAATGGCATTATACAATTGTAATTGAAACAAATTGCATTTGCGGGGTGCATTAGGTATATTTAGTGGATTTATTATAATATACAAAATATACACACCGCTATCGGCCCTACCTAATTTATTATATATTTGACGGCAACAATATAATATACACTATATAGTAAAAAATCTATAATATATGTAGTTATAAGTTTATAATTTTCTTCAGGATCTTAATAATTTCTTTGCTTATGTAATTTTACCAATAAGTTTAATTAACATATACAAAATTAAAGTGGATTAATTTTCACTGAAATAGACATTTTTTTAACACTATACAATAAACAAATCTATTTAACTATATATATATATATATATATATACTGTAAAATAAGTCCTATCTAATAATAGTATTGTTATAATAGCATAGATGTTTTAAAAAAATCTGTGAATATTTCTGCAATAGAGTGTAGTTCCGGGGCGGTACGCTAATTGGATAGTACATAATGTCTAATAAGTTTGTTATAAGTATATACACACAAACAAACGTGAACGCGTGCTACCTTTCACTGCTTAATAAAAATAATTAAATTTCCATTTATATACCCATATGTTAACATTATTTACAATTTAATGTCTTATGAAATATCGGTTATTATCTGATTGAATCATATGGCCATTAGTAGTACGAAATTAAAATGCGACTTCGAATCAACAAGGCTCGTAACTATTTAACCATATTGTGTACAGGTGTAATTGAGTTTAATTTTTTAAAGATTTTTATCAGTAACTTGTTATATTATTTTATTTTATTTATGCATTGCGTATGGCATATTATTTTCTTATAATACATTATTGTAAGGACGTTAAAAAATATTACACGCGCTTAATATTAATCGTAACGATTTCCGGCGAAACGTGACAAAATGATATGGAAAAAATAATCTTTTTGATGAATTTAAATCTTTTCAAACACACTACGATTAAAAGGATGTTAGGTGTACTTTAAAAAGAAAATTTAGTACAATTATAATAAATGATAGAGAAAAACATGACATTGCACTGTTTTAATTGGATTGATAAGTACTATGATTTTTACATTTCTCTGGACTAGGTGCATACATAACAGAAATAAGTATATAATATTTAAAAACTTATATGTATAGGTGATTCAAATAATATAGACTATCATAAATTCAAAATAATTTCCACAATATATAAAGAGAATAGCTACGTCAAAGAATAAGTAATTTAGCTATACGGCTATTACCTACTTATTATTAAATATACGAACTATCAGTTCAAAATGTCCAAATATATATTTTTCTTATTTGTATATTGTATACCTACTATCTAATTTATTATAATTTATAATATAATATAATATTTTAGTATTTAAAAATATTAATATTTATTTTACTCGCATAAATACATTATAATTTATTTCTAATTACTTCTTAGGAAAATGGAAAATTCTGCAAACAATCAAATATCTATTATACTTACTTCAAACCTGATGTTTTTAGATATTTGAAAAAATCCTTTACGTAAGAGTTGAAAATTTAAAAATCTTTTAAAAATATTCCAGTGACTTTAATAACGATGTTAAACATAATACATCGCAGGATTTTTAATTTTTTTTTTTAAATTATGCGAGTGTGTGAATTGTTTTATTTTTTTATCGGGTATCAATAAATATTATAGTAGTTTAAAAAAAAATTTTAAGTTAATACAAATTAAATTAAGATATGAATTTGTTTTTGTTTTTATTTCGTTTATAAGAGTTATTTTAACATCTATAATTTTATTGGTTTTTTAACTGTTGATTTCAAGATACAGTACAATTTAAATCTACCTAAATTCTCAATCACAATAATAATGAAAATACCAACAGGTTTTTGAAAAATATCATGAAATACATGGTGTATTATAAATTATAATAATTTATTCATTGATGATACAAATATTATGCATACAAATCAACTAATGTTATATAGATGACAAATTAAATTTAATTTTGATCACTTTAATATGACATTACGCTGTAAAAATAACAATACGATATTTATTGAGTTTTCTACTGCTATAATGCTATATATTTTTTTTTGTATATTATTTACATTCAATACGTTTCTGTCATTTACTTTTACTTGAACGAATACTAAACACAATGGTATATTGAATAAAAACTATACAACTGAGAACCTAAATATAGTTAATCAGAAAAAGATTAGTAATAAGTATAATATATGTAATACATTATATTGTTTGAAATAAAACTTAACGTATTGCCATATGCCGACAAATATATAAATAATAAAAACAATAAACAAAATAACATAAAATTTCTATATCCAATGATAAAAATAATAACCGTAAAATTTGGCTTACAGAATTTTAAAATGTTTTATTACTTAACAATACCTTGTAATAGTTATAATATATAGTAATAATAGATAATAAGTAATAACTATATAATAAATCGTATTTCAATGATACCTAACTATTAAATGTTTACATTTTATAAGGATTATTTCAAGGTAAACATTATAATATGTCTTTATTATTAGGTATTATTATTATTATTATTTTTGATATAAAGATGTTAAAAATGATGTCATATCTAGATAATCACCTAATTTCATAAGTAATTAATGTAAAATAAAAAAATTGACATTCTTACTTTGTTATTTTATAAAATATAAAAATATTTAGTATCATATTTATTAGAAGTCTAGAAGTACCTAAGCATTTATTACTATTAATGTTTTAATTTAATCGTATATTTTTAAAAATGAACTATTCCACGTTAAAATAAATTTAAAGAAATACTTGCTAAGTAATTACTGAAGTTGCTGGTAAATCTGAGAACGAATTATTGCAAAGTTTCAATAAATATTATTTCCATAGTTTTGTGAATACAATGCAAAATTAATGACCAAAACTAATTTTTAGTGCGTATAACAATGGCTGCACGTTTACGTACATAATATTAAATTATAATCGAAACAATTTTTATTATTAGATATTTATATTGCTTTGCTAAAATATATAGTTTAAAATTATTTCTCATAATTTTATAAGCACGATTAAATCATACGAATAGTATTAGGTACACAAATTCTGAATTTTACTGTTATTAAATACCAACACTTTTTATTACTTACTGCCTATATAATATACACAATATATACTATATTTTAAATCTATTGGAAGGACGTATTTTATCAATTTTGATTTTATTTTATTAATATTTACCTAACAGATTTTTAATTTCGCAATAAAACATTATCGTATTTATTATACATGTTTGCCACAACAGAAATACTTATTATTAAGTCAATAATAATGTAAATTTATACTTTATACAGTTTTTTTTACAATTGCTCACTTTTTTTCAATAAATATAAATTTTAATACAATATTTATCGAACATATTTCGGTTTAAAAATTATTTCTAGAAAAAATTTGGTTATTTTTTACTAAAATAACAAAATTAAAAAGGAAAAAAATTTAATTTTTAAAGCTAGGAACAAAATATATAGAAATAACATACCTTTGTATTTTATCTAGAGAAAATAGTATATTTAAGATAAAAATGATTAATTTTTTATTATATGCATCTTTGATGTCTTGTCTTATTTTAAGTTATTTATGTTTTTTAGTTATTTCTTAATAATTTATACATTTTAATGAAAAAATTCAATCCATTGTTATTTTATACTTAATTTTTCAATAGTGTAATACTTTTAATAATGTAGGATACGAATACGTTTTTTAAATGTACGAGAACATAGTTATATCTTAATTTTAATTTAAAATCAAACGTTTGATGTATTATACGATAATTATAATTTTTTTTTTGATCAGTGTTACTTTATTGGCATCTTAAAATTGCATAACAATAAAAATTTGTTAACGCTATGCTGAAATATAATAGTAAAATAGGTGGTAAAAAAGAAAACCCTACTTAATTATTATAAAGGAGGGTTATACTGAGATAGGTCTTATTTTCACGGAATATTCGTGACTTAAAGTTTAATAATATGAATAGTGCTAGGAATACATAAAAATGAAGTTCATAATACATTATGGTGCGTAGAAAATAAAAATAAAAATTGACACTTAGGATTATACCCAGTACGAGGGGAGGGGCGCCAGATGATCTTTTTTAAATAAACAACTTATATTATAAGGAATCAACTCTGGCTCATCGATAAGTCTGTTCTTTGTAGATCATTTGAATCGGTAGTAATATAACTTCATAATTGATACAAAGTACACGACTTTTGGTTTTTTTCTAAAATGTTGTTTCTGGGAGGGTGGCTCTAAGTCGTATCAGTGGTTTGAGTTGTTCAGCGTGTGCCCAAGCTGGCCAAAATAAGTGACGCCTGTTCGTCAACCGACCGACTGGGCTGGAACGTGAGGTTCGGTATCTTCTTGCCGATTCCACCACCGCCGGTCATCTTATTCCTCCGGTTTCTGTTCAGATCATGTGGTGTCAACGGTTCATCCATTAGCCGCAATATGTGAGTTTGATCCGAGCTGTCGATTGGTGCTACCGAAATATCCCTAACGGCCCGGAACCGGCCGCAGTTGTTCAGGTGTTCGTTCTCTAGCCGGAAAAAGTTCCAGACGAATCTTCTGTGGTATGCATAAAACATAGAAAAATATAAATGTATAATGTATAATATATGTATAATAATAGATAACAAGTGAAAATTCATTGATTCATTATAATATGCATACGATAAATGATAATAAAATAGTAGATATAATACGTATCTAATGAAAAGACATGATATTTTAAAATGTATTACAGTGAACTATCTAGTGAGATACTCTCGAATTATTAAAATTATATACACTATTCAGATGATTTATCTTGTAAAAAGTTTGTATTTTGTTTTTTTAAGAACGTCCGCTATTTACATTTTTCCATTAAAGGAGATTTCATTCTTTATATTTTTCATATAAACAATCCGTTGTGCATAATATCATACGCGGGTGTAGTACCTAAATACTAATTATATATTATATTGTGGTTTTTTTTTTAAAATTATTTTTATCGATATTGCTAATTTGTGCAGTAACACGCGTCTAATCGATGTTTTTTTAAACGTCCATTTCTTTAACTACAACGTGATTTTGTTTTGGAAAATTATTGTTATTATATACTATACATACACAATTACGTATAGCATGATTACAATGAACCGCTACATAACCACAACATATTTAATGAAGTAATGAAATACAATTAATAAACGAGCAAGTATAGGCATATTATTAAATAAAAAATAAAAAAACTCTAATAGTTTCTTATAATAATATGTTAAAATCATAGTTTCGAATAAAACAGTTGAAAAATAAAAAAATGTAATTTATTATAACCACGATGACTATACAAATGCTTAAAAATAATGAGTAAGAAATATATTATTAGTAATTTAATTTTTACAGATTCATCATAATTTATACTTTTCATTGCTCTATAGAGACACTTTAAAATGCAAAAAAATATGTATATAAAATGAATGGTTAATTTTATTTCTTGGCGTGTAGTTAGGTAGATAGGTACTAGTAGTTTACCTATTTGAAAACAAATTAAACATAAATAATTAAATTGCATATTACCTGCCTACCTAAAAGAGGTTTCACGTATCGAAAAATCAAAAAATACATAAATTAATTTAATTTAACCAATCAAATATACAATAAATATTATATAATTATGTTTTAAACATTTTAAGCATTTATCTGTGAACGTTAAATAAATACATACGTACTAATATTATATTAATTGCGTGCTAGAAAATAATAAGCTACTTTTATAATATTTTTTTTTGTTGAAATAAATATTTTAAATGAAACAAGTAAGCATTTTGTCTTTTGATTTTACTTAGTACTTATTATGTAATATACTGTTCAAAATATTACACTAACAATATTAAAATCTACTGTAGAATATTGAAACAATATGATAAGTTTGTATGCACTCGATTAATTTCACGGATTAAATTAAATTATAATTTATTGAACGGTTAATTTTTACTAGCCAAAATAATTGTTCATGTTAATGGCTTTCTTCTTTTCAGCTGTATTAGAAACTTATAAAGTATACATTCAAGTATTTAACCAATAATATATTTTAAGTAATAATATTGGATATAATTAAATGAATACGAGTTTTGTATATAATATAATATCTGTCTATGATTTGAGATCCTAAAAATAAATACTCCCTATTTTTCTCGTATTTAATTATCTTTATTTATTAATTAACTTTTTTTTTACCTTGTAATCTCAGTAGTAAGTGCCTACTCTTTTCAATGCAAGATATTAAATATAGTAATAATGATATATAATAAAAATATCAATTATTTCGGAACATAAAGTGAAACTAAATACTTATCTTTTGATTTTGGACTTTAAAAGGCAATTATTCATTATGAGCAAAAATACACAATGCACGTATTCAAGGCTAAAACACTTGTATGATATATTGTATAATTTTATTAATTATTAATATTAAGTGTTTTAAACAGAAATTAATGAAAAAGTACGAGTACAATACATTTTACCTTGGAAATTTATAATAAATACATTTTAATATTTTGATTGATTGATTTTATCGATTTAAAATAATATGAACGATATCTCAACAGTTAATATTGGTAGATACGTGATGTTTATTTAAAAAAAAAAATTACTCTAATATAATTTTGTGCTGTACGTTAGACTTCAACATAATTAATAAGCGACTCAAATAACATCTAATAATTTCAAAATTATTTCAATTACCATTAAATACTCTTAATATCCTATAGTCTATTCATATAAGTAGATGAGTTATACATAATTATATCAATCATGAAGCACTTCAATAATTAATCACGTTTTAAGTTAATAGATTACTACGGAACTTGAGATATGTGAATGTATTCACAAAATCGGTTTTACCGTTAAAAGTAATTGTAATGGTCTTTAAACTGTTTCGGAATATGTCAGTTAATTATAATTAAAATAATATTCAACTGTAAACAACATTTGAAACACTTATTTTAGACAACTTATAAATGACACAACGTGGTAAACTAACCTCATTACTTCGAGAGGTGACAAAATGGATACCATTAAGTCACCATGAACATAGCCCATTTCAGTTAGAGACATTGACAGCGCCCAACCGAAACGCAAGACAAAATCTTCGACAATCGCGATGTAGTAAAATGCCTAAAAATAAAATATAATGTATATTAGGCCGTTGTAAAATGTAAATATTCGTTTAACGATGACTTTAATAAACATGGCTGATATTTTGACATGATAGTAATTACATTGTTATCTAATTTGTATACAAATATTGATCGATTACAAACGAAAATATGAATGCTACGTTATAATTCAATACATGGGACATTGAAACGGGAAAGAGTATTTGGGAATATAAAACACCCATTTTTAGTCACTAAAATAAAATTGTAATGAACTATAATATACTTTTTTTAATTCATTATAATATTGCTTTGATCCTCTCCATCGAGAATTCTTTATATATAGTACCACTTAGTCTCTAGTCTATGTATAATAGATATATAGATACACATTTTGTTTAGAACTTAGTTTTATTGGAATTTTCGTATAGTGTTGTATTATTAACTTAAATAAATTGGAATTTTCAATAATTACATAAAGCCATTATTTATTTAGAATTATGATCATTATCGGTTAATAATGTTCTATCATGTACAACCAAAAGGTAAAAGTACTCATTAATACGAACAGTATAGGTATGGTTATTACAATTTATGTGTATTAACACTAAGAAACAAACATTAATATATTAATTAATTTTAATATTCAAATACATGGCGTATTTTGTGGAACGACTTCTGTGCAATTAAATAAATATAATGATGATATCAATTTGCAAAATTTACATAATTTAAATACCTACCATTGTATTTATTTCAGATTCTAAAGCTAAAGTTTTGTTTAATTGTTTAGTTGAACATTTTGTATTGGTCTTACAACAACAAATATTTCCGTTATTTTTTGATTTTTAAATATTAATATGAGCCCTTTCTCGGTTAATCTCTGAAACTGCTTGACCTATTTCAATAATAGTTATATCAATAAATTCCTTAAGAATTGCTGGTTTTTTTTTAGTTTTTTCAACTCTTATATTATGCTGTTATGGGATGGCTCATATATTCACATATACATTAGGTTTTGGTTCACGAAAATCAATTATTTTTTTGTTTAAAGAAATGGTTACCTTTGTTTACAGATAATATTTTTTTTATTAATAATTTATAGAAATTAGAAATAAGGGAATTTTTTTAATAATGTTACATGTTTTACCAAAAAATCATGTAAATGTAATTAAATAAAAAATTACCGAAGTATTGACTGATTCACAACTTTTTTATAGGACCTAAACTATACGATATATAAATAGCTTACATTCGAATATATAATACAAATAATTTAGTAAGACACAAAAAAACATTATAAAAAATCAAGACCTACTTAAATTCGTATTTACACAAATATAACTTTAAATCTGTTAACTGCGATCATTGTATGGTAATTGACACTTGTTAAGTATTACTTACCGTTGACGAGTACACGATTTCTTCACGAAGAAATCTATTCTCACCGGCGTTCCGATCAAAAAGTCCCCAATCCATTTTGATATCCCAAATATAAGAATATAGGGAACTAAATATGGATGCTGATATCCACAGGTAGAAGAAAACACTTGAGTCTTCTTTGGGGTTATTCTCTATAATATATGAATAAAAAAAAATTATAACTGTTAATTACACGTTTAACCAATAATCAAATTATTATGTACTAAACATATTATAATACATTTTAGAGGGGATGATACGTCTTATACCTAATAGTTATAAGCACTTATAATAAATAGATTAATTAAAATGTTTTTTCTTAAATACAATTTTAAAAAACCACTATGGCAACGTTTTTGAGCCTCTTCTGAGAACATAATATACAAGATGATTATTTTAAAAATGAACAGTAATTATTTTTTCAAAAAATATTAAATCGTTTTGAAATTCTTTTGAAGAAAAATGCGAATTCATCTTATATTGCAAAATATATTGATAATTTTTGGTTTTTAAAAAGAAACTCATTTTTAAGTTTACTATTATGATTAAAAATTGAATTTTTAATTTTGATCTTTAAAATTTCACAATATATTATAATAAAAAGTACATAATGTTATTGTTATCTGACATTGACGTAACGTCTACGTATAAGAAATATATCTTACTTGCGTATTGAAGGTTTAAAAATGAGAATGTTATCACGAAGAAGGTAGTTGCGTACTTGGCGGCGTTGGCCAGGTGAGGGAACGCTTCCCGTGAGTCCCGATACCGTCTCAGGCATTGCATGAATCGGAACCATGCAGGCAGACACGCGACGAATGGCCGCAATAGCCACACACGTTCTACGCACTTGCTGCCGTCTATATCGATTGCTGTATATAATATAAGACACGAGATAAAGGTGTGTTAGGTTTCAAATTGCTTCCTATATTATACATATGATGTATAATAGGTAATCTATGAATTTTGGTAAATATGTCTAAACATAAATTACAGAGCGCAAATCAACAAACTGTAAACAAAAATATATACATAAAATATCTATAGGTATTTCTTAATTATTTATAATTTCTTAAAATAGACAAAATTTCAATGAAAATGTTTGTAACTGATCTTTCGTCATTACCATGTAGGTACTAAGCATTCACTCTAAACATATTATAATCTCTTTCGAAGTAAATTATTCTATATTAATTTGGATATGTTTACCGGACATTACACTATACAGTCTACATAATAATATAAGTTATAATTTATAACTTATAAAAATATTATTATAATAGGTACATGTTAATTTTTTAGTAACGAATTTTAATTATACTATTATAAATATGTAATATTCGTGAGCAAAGTCCGTTACTTTTATTTGACATCCATTTGTCGTTGGTCAAATAGAAGCACACGAGGTATTGGAAGTCTAGCAACGCAGGTACCAAGCTGGTCAGTTGATCGGCCAGCCAAAAGTCTGCGAAACCCACGTAGAAGAACGGAGCGAACAGTATGCGTACCTACGTCGTAATAAAACACGAGCATGTATTTATTTTTCATATGGTTATTTTTAAAACCCAGTCATTGTTAGTCGAAGTGATAAGAATAAAATTTTTAATATTATAATTTTTTGACGACTAAAATTCAATTATTACAAAAAGCTTATAATATTTATAAAAGAATTAGTATTTGTTAAATAAATTATGGTATTATTATAGTATGGCAGAATTTTTTTCTTAAGCTATAACGATTATATATTTAAAAATATAATGATTCCCAAAAATGTTCTTTTCGAAAAATTCCAGAGCTTTTACAAGACGAGTTAAATTAGCACGAGTAATCAAATGGTATAAATATTTTTCGTACTTTTTTTAGTATAATTGAACTATTTTTTTTTTTTTTTTTGAGAGCGGGAACGATGAAAAAGCATGAACAAAAAAAAGACCACCTTATTATGTATACAGTATACATACAAAATTACAAAGTATTGCTTACTGTCACACGCAGCACCCAGAAACGGGCATCATGCCGTAGTGTTTTGGTGGGATTGAACAGGAACGCAATCATGAGCACAGCCAGGATCAGCGGGTTTATGTACGGTGGTATGTGTAGCGCCTCGCTGTACAGGAATATCAGCGCCGAGCCGGCCCATACCAGACCGAAGACGGTAGCTAACTCCATAATGTGCTGCTCGGTGAGATGATTTCTGGGGTCTAACTCGAAAATTAGCACGTGGTTGACGCCCGAAGAACGCCAGCAGTAAACGTTTATGCCCATCAGAAATAGGAATATGACCAACAGCAGCGGGCCCCGGTAGAGTCTGACCATGACCCGCCAGTCCGTGTTCTCGTTACTATGAGCGATGCCTATGAATCAACGATAAATAATAACTAGAAATTGTTTTCTAGATTGGCCGATCAGATATAGTACAAAAGACTTATACTAGATTGGACACAAGTGTAAGTTATGAATTTACCTACCTAAATGGATTTCGGTTATGTGTACACAATTTACAATTCTAGTTATGACAAAGTTGTATTATTATAAATAATAAATAATGATATTGTTCAACAGGCTAAAAGACTTAACTGCATTTATCGTCGAGATAATTTCACCATATTGATTCATAATAATATTCTGATTTAACAGTTTAACGCGTATACTTTAGAAATGTATAGTATATATATATATATAGAGAGAGAGAGAGAGAGAGAACATCCTACATAATATGATGATTATATTATATATTTTTACGGTATTTCGTTTTTATAAATTTGTAGGTAGACGCTACATTTTTTTAATTCACTCACCGGTGATGACAACCGCAAGCAGCATGACGACAAAAGCGCCGGAAAATAGACCGACCTTGAACGTGATCCAAGGTGATTGCTGTTCGCCGAGTGGTGGAACTCGCAGTCTCTTCATGGCCCTTTGTCGGTCTCCTCCTTCCAGACCCTGTGTTACGGTAGCCTCAGTTTCGCTTATCAGCCGGTCGATGTCTTTGTTGCAGTAGAAATGGGCGTTTTCTACTACTTCCGATCTCCACCGACCTCCGGAACCGCCTTCCGAACCCAGTAACTTAAACGAACGACACACACGTAGGTATAATATAGATCAACGATAAAATACTGAAAACATTTCACACTTTCACAGTTATATGTTAATAAAATAAAATTTGATATACTTAAATTTTAAATTGGTTTTATAGAAGAAATTACGTTATACAATTGGTTATTAATTCTTTTGAAATATTTTTAAGACATAATATGTATAATTTATTATTCAGTTTATTATATAGGTACCTAAATCTACTTAAATTATACACGCATACTATGCGAAATGTAAAAAAATGATACAAATGCATATTTTAATTAATTTTGTTTATTATTTAGCACTTTTTTTATATATTGTAAGAGAAATAAAATTTTCTTTTCACCTGTCTTGGTATGAAATCATAATATATTTCTTCGATATAGGTGCTATATTCATTTTAACAGTGGACTCAAACATTTAAAAAAAAAAAATAAATATAACAATTCCAAAGACCAGTTCGCGTTTATATGTGCTGCGATGTGAGCTTAATATACCAACAAGGTTATCTAAACTATATCTATACTTAAAAATAAGAAGAATTATCGAATTCGTGTCATAAAAGATAAAAATATATACCTAATATAAATTAGATATACGTTATATATTATTAAAGGCATATTTACTCGAAAAATAAGTTATTCGTGCTGTAATAACATCAGACCTAATACGCTTCATTTATTTGTTATAAAATTACAATAAAATACATTATATTAATAATATTTGTTGTAACTACGCGATTATCTAAATATTCAATTAAAATTAAAATATTATTTTTCAAAAGTCTAAGGGAGGTCTAAAATGTAATCTGATTTTTCATATAACCATTTGCATAGTATATAAATTATAAATTTTAGGTTTTTCTTTAAAATATTACATAAACCATCATTTGTTCACATAATATAATAATAACATAGTGTATATCATAGCTGGTTGCTGTAATAATATGTATTAAACCGAAAATAGTTATTTGGTCAGTATATGGTTTAAGTGAAAACAGTCAGTTTAATTTTACAGCAATGATTGAACAAATAGCTGGTTTAAATAATAACAGTGTACAACTGTATAGGACAAGAGTTTAAGTATGTACGTGTCTTACGAGAATAATGTTTAGTGGTGTTTAATAGTTTAGTAATAGTTTTTCAAAAACGATAACATTTTAAAGACGCAAAAAAAAAATTAAACGGTATAAATGTATTATTCATTTATATTAATTATCATGTCCGCAGTCGCCATGTTACACATACGGAGTCAAATCTGATTCAAACAGAATTATTATGTTTACTACGAGATGAAAACGCTTGAGGGGATTGAAATTGATTAATATTGGCATAAGTTGGTAACCTAGATAGGGATAAATCTCTAGTTAGTATAATATATAAAACAAAATACATAATCATAACGTGGTATAAATATACAGTTATAAAAAAGTAATTTACATTGGTCTGCACGTACCTTGTCGTGCTTTTTCATAATCTTCCGGAAGCCGGTGTAGTTTAAATTTTGATAGTTCTGCAGTAGAATCAAACTCAGATAGAATTCACTGAAAGCTAACTTCAGTTCTTGAGTCTTACGCGTCGTGGTGTTTTTTCGAAGAATTTTTCGTTTTACCGGCTTTAGATTACCGCTAGCGTCTTTGGGTTTGATTTTGTCATCTTGAGCCTCTCTCAGGTCACTCTGGAGGTTGGCAAATTTTCTGGTTGCTTCTGCCAATTTTTCTACAACATTGTAAACACGAAACTATGCTATAGAGTATGGGCTATAGAAAATAGTAATATAATAATACCTATAAGGTAGAATCACGACAAAGGTCATGTGCATAATTTATTCAATGAGAAGTTTGATTTATCAATTTATCGTATTTTACTGGCTTTTAACTAATTCAATATATTATATCTGATACAATACCACGATGTATATAATATATATTGTAATTAAATCAAGTTTGGAAAAATTTAGGAATTTCTAGTCAAAAAACTATTTTAGTACTTATAATTTTAGATTCTGAGTAGAGCGTTATGTATTAGTTTAAAAACAGTAGAAAACTATTCGAAAATTTTCAACTAAGAGAGAAAATTATGATAAAAAATTGATTCAAGTATATACTTTGGGAAATCCAAAGTAGATATGTCTTGGTACTTTTCAAAATAATCAGTAAAAAAATATTCCAAAAATAAAAACAGAAATATTTGTATTGTATTTAATTTTTGTTTATAAATAAAAAAGCTTGAAAATTTAAAAGAGATACTTTTATGTAAGTTTGGTAATTGAAAATAAAATTAAACTTAAAGATAAGTACTCACACTTTTTATGATTGAATAAATTCAAATTTGGATAAAATTAGATTATAACACTTAAAAAACTTTCTTTATTATTTTTTGTTATTTTAAAACTATTAATTGTGTAGAATTAAAATATACCACATTGAATTATTTAAATTATTATTCTATTTAAAGAATGACATTTTTTTCAATATTTTTGACTAATTTTAAGCTATTAATAGGCATTTAAAATTTTCAATTTTTTTAGTTTTTCATATAGATGACAATAAAAAATACATCCTCAGACATTGGGCTTGAAAATTTAGTAAAAAAAATAAATAAAATACTTTAAATACAAGGTAAGGTTATAGTTTTTATTCTTTAAACATTTAAATATTACATTTTGATAAAGTTCGATAAAATTTACAAGCTATTTTGTAGTTGACAAATTAATTTAACTTCTAATTTTTATGTCTAAGGTCTGATAAGACAATATAAAATTTTCCATACAAGTTTAAAAAAAATTAGATAAAGTCACATTTGGTACAACTTGAGGGTCCGAATTTCAAATGTTAACATTCGTATAGATATAGACCAACTCTATCCTCCGGCATTCTCAGCTCAGAATTGTTTTTCCATCATATTATACAATAATTTATCATCAAATTCAAATTTAATCATACACAATAACTTACTCAATATGTACATTATCAATTACTATAAAAGCATACAATTGAGCGACTTCTCAGATTTACACGTTATTTACACGTTATTCGATCAAACACTGCTGATGTCCCTATATAATATGATAATATTATTATTTTAATAGAAAAATAAATATGATTTCTAAATGAAGCTAGACCAAATATCAATGTTTAGAATGTTATTTTGTTTATTATCAAATATACGAGTACAGTTACTCAATAAATACAAAAACAAATATTATCAAAAATCTAACAAAATTAATTAGTTTAGATAGAAAATAAAGTCTAAAAAGTATTTAAGAAATAATTCTTAAATTATTTTAATGTTGTAACAACTGTTACCTACTATTAAGTATTTTTGTCACTCAATCTGTTATTATAGGTATCTATAAATACAGTGTCTGTTACTATTTAATGATACCTATCCACGAAGTTGAACCCAGTTTTAATTACAGGCTTTTGAACATAATCCAAAAATAGAATGTATATTTGTGGGCAATTTATAGTGACTCCCCTCCTCCCAAAAAATAAGAAAAATAGTGTCTATACCAATTATTATTGATTTCTAATAAATCACATAATATTATACAGCTATAGCATGTTATATTGATACATTATAGATTAGTAGAACGTATTTTAAAATTTTTTTTTAGGAATTAAAACAATTTGTTTTGTATAAATATTAGTATACATACCTACTGTTCTACGCCTAATTATTATTTTATGTGTTTTATATAATATGATTTTTGCTGTAAGTATGTTTGTACGCTTTATGTAGATTTCGAATAAATAAAATTAAAATAGATTTTTGTAATCGTCATTCCTATTTCAGTAATAAAAAAAATCACTGGAAAATCTTGGCAAGAAGTCAAGTTCTGTAGATAACCATAATATATGAATAGATATATATATATAGGTACGTTGAAATTTATTGGCAATGATTTGTGATTCCTCCATATTATTATTATGTTATTATAACATAATATATTATTTTGGTCATCAGATTTATTATGATATTTTCATTAATATAGTGATTCTTTTTAATTTAAATATATTATATTTATATTATATTATATTATTTATATATATTTATTATTCATGTTATACTTGAACGTGACCGAATAAGTTTGTTTGCCAAAAATCGGTTTCAAGAAAAAAAAAACTTAGAATTATATCTTGCCAGATGCATAGCAAAAGCTGGCATTAAAATCATTCCTCGTGAATAATTATAATTATACAGGTACATATACATATATCAAACTTTAAAGGGTAATTTTAGATGTTAAAATGGTATTTAACACATTATCATTACCCATATTATATGTTGCATAATACTTCGAGTAAGAATATTTTTGAAAAATATAATATTTTGTATGGAGATTTGAGAATCACATATATACATTCTTATTACATATCTATATCTACTTCATATATTCTTAATTTTCCTATATCCATTTACGTTGAAAAACTTACGTTCTATATTCTATTTGCGTAGTTGTTTTTCAAATAAACAACTAGGTAACAAAACAAAATAATATTTTCATTTTTATTTTTAGACGATTTGTTTGAAACTCCACACTGTAATTTGATTACCTATTTTATTAGTTCCTATTATAAAATATACCCATTCACGACAGTACGATACGTTATAATATGATGGTTGTATAAAGACCTCTGTGTACATATTTTATTAGATTTAACGCATATAATACATACTAATCAAAAATAGCAATTATTTAGATTGAAATCCGCTCGTTTAAATGCATACCAATGAATTGTTTTTAACAAAGATAAAAATTAATTTTTAATTTATACTATTCATGTTAATAAGGCTTTTGCAAATTAATATTACAGTGTCTTGTGAAGACTTCATAGTAGATCTATATTTTAAGTGGTGGTAAAATAAATAAAAAAATTGTATTATAATTTTTAATAACTTATTGAAAATATTCGTGGCAAACATACTTCGTTTAAAATTATTATATATATATATAATTCTACAAGATTATATTCCTAAAATATATATCATATTATTACCTTATACACTATAACCTATGTAGTACTTGTTAATACGTTAATTAATTTAAAAATATTTTATCCTACCACTTTTGTTAATCACATTTAAATCAACAAAGACGCAAATAGCAAATGAAGTAGGTATACCAACTGGTACAGGCACCTCCATAAAATTTCTGCGTCCCTTTTGATATTTTTTTGGCTTTTTATTTCCCAGTTCAAGTACCTACCTATCATAAGAGTATTATGTAAATCATAATTACACTAATTTATTTGTAAACGTATTACGTAACAATGTAACATAAAAGTCATTAGTTATTATAGGTACTATATTAGATAAAAAAAAATATATAATAATCAAACAATTAAATTTGATGGAAAAAGAACTGATTAAGTTTAATTCTTGTTTGACAAAGACAATTTCTATGGTACACTGAATTTTCATCATCCGTTATTGAACAATTTTACTCTAATCATCAATAATAATGCATTGATGCGTATTTGAATATTTAATTTATAACAATTAAACTGTACAAATAATGTAGGTACTTATTAACAGTATATTTTTATATCCACAAGTCTATATACTATAATATATATATAATTACCTAATGTATCTGTAAGTAACTTATGTGAATATTTACAAACATATATAAACAAATTCCGTTGGGAGCTACCGACATATATTTTTTTACTATTGATTAATTAGATAATGTACCTACGTTTAAGGCTACGTGTTTTATAGATTACCTGCTGTTGTAGGTAATTTTTAAATTAATAAAGTGCCAGCTTTATGTTTAGTACCTACTTACTTGGTTACTTAATTTTTATTGATTTTATTCATATTTTAATGTTTTGTACACCTGTAACTTGGAAATAATATAATTTGCCTCAAATTATAAATTACTATTTGTTTAAAAATCGAAGAAATTACTTTGATGTATACCTAGTTGGTTAAAACCTCGTCATTGAATAGGTAGATTATTGAAGCCTGTAATGGTTGTGTTAAATTTGAATTCAATAATAAATTATTCAGAGTAGCAAAAATGTGAATTAGCCTCTATTTTTAAGATACTCTAGATATATAATACCTAATTAATTAATATTAGGCACCTATGAACTAATAGTTAATTAATTTTTGATTATAAATAAAACTGCTGAATTAATTTAAAAAATATTTTATACTTCCAAGTATTACTAGTGAGTGATTTTTTAAACAAGTTTAGTAATCTTGTAATTTTTTTCCTACTCTTTTTATATTTGTTTATTATCGTACCATATTTTTGTAAAGATTGTTTTCTCTTACAAAAAAAAGTATTTAAATTTTTATGTCTGTAAAAAAAGTTTTGCCTATATATTTTTGATATTGATTTATTTCTATGAACAATTGATAAGTACAATAGCTCGAATAAAATTAAACGCCTAGGTACCTATAAAAAGAGCTTAAACTTAATTAAAAATCAATACGTTATTATCACTCAGAATCTAAAAGTATTTGATACGACACTAAAAATTTGATCAGTACAATAATTTATCACTTATATGATATGAGTAACTTACCCAGGGTAAGTATATAAAAATAAAGTATAGTTAGGTACCTAAAACAACAAAACGCAATAGAATAAAACTGTTTTAATACCTATTTAGTCCGTTCTAATAATACCTATTATATCGTTAATATTATATTCTGTGGTAGGTGGGTACTAATATACAGAAATTAGTATTTATCTACCTTCCTACTTATATATTTCAACATATATCCTTCTACATTCTATTAGAATGTTTCAAATAAAATAGGTACGAGTTCTCTTTAACTAATATAAATATAACCGGATGCTAATTACCCCATGGATACATCTTATAATTAGTATTAAGTCTTTAATTTTAAAATCAGTATGAGGTCAATCAATTCTAGTCAAGGTGAAAAACCAAAATGATAGAAAATATACCAATATTATTTTTACAAAACTACAAAATTATATTTTGAAGGTGTAATTTCAACTTTTGATGTTCAATTTGTTGTCTTAGTTAATAAAAATTCAATTTTTAAAATGTAAATTTATTGTAAACATTGATTCTCAGCTATAGTTGTATTACATGTGCATTTATTAATACATAAATAGTAAGCAGTAGTAACATACTTTATTTTTTATAAATAATCAGCATACAAACTTAACATTATAATGTTGAGCATAATGAATTGTCAGAATTCGGGAACTTTAAACAAATTATTACTTACGTATCATAACATGTACCTGTAACACTGTTACAAGTAGATAGTTAAGAAATAAGAGGATGTCATTATTGTTGTTTCTCAAATTAAATGTTGATAACACATTACTAATCATAACAAATGGATTTAAAAAATATAAACACATCCTGTAACAAACATTTTGAAGAATGTGATAATTTAATGCTTCTTTCAATACCTATGTAAGTTTGTTAATATACCTATATTAATTTATTATGAACTTGAATTAACTTTGATTGTTTTTGCTGCAATTTAAAAATATAATATTAAACATATTTTTTCTATTTTGTTCTTGTGTTAAATTTTGTACCAATAATTAATACATATTATGAACAATAATTTATTTATTTATTAACAGTTAATAGGTTTTGTGAGTAGTTTAGATATATGATTTTTGGTAAGAGTAAATTAGAGATAGATGAAAAATTTTAATGGGTATGTTATTAATATGTTGAGTTAAACATTAAAAATAATTTATGGTGCATAAGTAATCTAAAATAAGCAATTAAATATAAAATAATGAATACAAATTTAAATTAAAACTTAATAAAGATATTATATTTGTGTTTCAGACTTTTCGTGGATAGAAAATTTATTAATTAATGATAATAAAATAAATTCATGAATAACTAATAAAAATAACAATTGAATAATTATATTAAAATAAATATAAATACATAAAAAAGACAATAACAACAAAATATTTATAAACTTTTAATATTTACTTTTAGAGACTTAATAAATTCAACATAATAACATACTATAAAATTATAACTAGAAACTATGGATAGGTATAATTGTAACTAAACTACTGAGATATACTTTTAGGTTAATTTTTATATAAGTTATTTAAATTTAAAGATATGTAAGTGCTAGGTATATGTATTATATAATTAGTTAGTAAAATTATATAATTTAATAACGGACAGGCATTGTTTAATTGGTAAAAAAAATGAATAATCTAGTTCAATTAATAGATTGTATACAAATGTTATACTCTAAAATTGAAAAATAATAAATTTTAACTTGTGCATGGTGAATCGGTACCAGTTCACAATATTAGGTAAACAATATAGTATGAATGTACATATGGCACACTGTATGAACACAAAACTATACTATGTGATTGGAAGAGTGTTAATTGGAACACCCTCACACACTATGCTAATGTTCATGCAACCGTAACATGCACAAGTGATATAATTATGATGTGAATTGATGAAATAGCAGTAGGTTTCAAGTGATGGGAATCGAGTCAACTTTATTACTGGGGTAAACACACACAGAGGAAGGTGTCAAACAAAATCATAAATGCTGTTCGAAACCTGAATAGAATGTGTTGATTTTAGCCAGTTCTTTGTCACAAAAACTGAAAAATTTTTCATCGAATTTGGCATAATATCGTGAAAGCGAATCGGGGTCCACTTGTTCGGGCGCTGGCACCTGTTCGATAGCAGCGTACAACATTTCTTTCATCTCCTGCAAAACGCAACAGATTAGAAATACGTAACAGACCACAAAAACTATTATTTTAAATAAACAATTCTGTTGTGCATCATAATATATTATATTCTCGTATGTATTGTTAAAACATTTTGACCTACTTCATAACTGATGTACTGTTTTCTCCACTCGGGTGTTATGTGAGCGGCCAAATGCTCGGCGAATTTCATCTTTTTACTTTTCTTCTCGCGATCCTACTGTAATCGCGTGCCCGCAGATCCGGGCACTTGAAATTATAAGTTTCCAGAACGATTACAAAGCCAATTGAATTGCCCGCCGTTTGCGACTCGCGTAAACTCCAATCGATACAAGTTGTGAATGGGAATGTTGATAAATGATTGGAAATTAAAATTAAGGAAAGAACAAAACCCGTGGAGGAGAAACACCGCCGCGAAGTGGCTGATAAAACGTTAACGCCGCTGCCGGTTAATAACTGATAAGCGTTTCACGCAGCGCGCAGGGGACCTTAATTTTGAAAAATTCCCAAACTTCACGGTTCACAATGTCCAGTTGCTGCGTAGCTTTTTTCAAGAGATCCGTAAGTACAAACGATTTACGAATAATAGTCATATTATGTTTGACTTTAAGACGACTCTATAGTCCCGTAATGACTTGACGTCGACTTTTTTTTGTTTTAATTTTATTTGCGTTTAATTGTTTTTAGTACGCCACCAAAACAAAATTGACAACCATTTTCAATGAAGATGTACGTCAAATGGTATTGCGTGAAGAAATCAAAGCTAGGAAACATCCTGGAAGATGTACCCTCACTGCCAAACCTTTTCCAGATGATTTGACTAATGCTGTCCTAAAAACTATCAAAGGTTAGAACATTATTTGATAGTTGATACACACATAATATATTATGATATATCAATTTTTTTTTAAATATATAATTGAGGAGGATCTCCTATTGCTACGTTTGATTTTAGCCGGTGGACAGTTGAAAAATGTGATGAGTGATGGACAGCTACTTTTAAACTACCTGTATAGCAGACACAGTCCTGTCGAACAAAGTGAATTAATGGAAAAAAAGCAGCAAAACAGAGTTGAATTGGAAAAAAAATGTATGTATATTTTGATTAAATGAAAATATTATTTAACAATTGTACCTTATAATACATTATTAGTAATTTATATTACATATTTTATTTTAATTTCCAATATTTTTAAAGTAAGTTGTAGGTATAATTTTAATTCCACAATCCTAGCTTATTAAATAAAACATAGTGAATTCCACTCTTGAATATCTACATAAATTAATTCATCAGAATTGCAGAAAATAATAAAAAATATTCCTTATAGATATTAAATTGTATACAATTGGTAGAAATGTATCATACAAAAAATGTTATCTGTTCGGTATTAATTACTATTATTAGTTATAGATTATTAAATATAAAATATTTAAAATTTCTATTCAATACTTTTTGAAAAGTATTGTTTACAACTCTTTAGTATAGTAATATTATTAACCCATGGTATGATACATACTATTTTATATTAATATTTATTATATATTTATAAAACTGAGTGTCACTATTATTTATTTTCTATATTAATTATAAAGATTAAAATATGGGGTTTCAGATTACAGTGAAAACATGAATGAAGAGCAACAAATAAAATTTGAAAGATTCATTAACAACCGTGTAGAAAGACTTGTTGCACAAAGGACATACAATTGGAAACCAATTGATTACAACAATAAGCATGTATGCCACCAGTATCTGCTGTCTCGTATTGCTCCGGAATATAATGTCATAAAATCAATATTTAGTGAATTACAACAGAGAGATCCAAATTTTGCACCAGAATCCCTTTTTGATTTTGGTTCTGGTATTGGTACAGTTACCTTGTACGTTTCCTTTATTTTTTTAATAAGGAAGACGTCAGCGTAACATATTTTATTGTCTATCTATCATATACTGCTTATAACAAAACTCATTTAGTAGCCAATCAGCAGAAAATAGGTAAGTATGATATATTAAATTATTTACTAAGAACATCTTAATGTACAGCCTTATTTATAATTTTTTCAATATTTGTTAGAATAACTTCACTTAATTATAATTGACATATCGAAAGAAAAAATAAATTAGACAGTAGTTCAATACTTTTTTATTAAATATTGTAATAGGTTATATAATTGCTTCTTTCAGCAGAAATTCAAAGAATGGTTTAAGTATTTGAAAAATAAAGACACCTATTGTTACGCTGACATTAACTTAAAGCTTTCTTTAGACTTAATTGTTTTTTACTGATTCTTTAAAATATTTATAGAAATGCAAAAAATTTCTGGGGAAAGTCATTAAAAGAATATTATTGTGTGGATACTTCATCGACTATGAATGATCTAGCAAAACTTATTTTGCAAGAGGGTGATCCAAATAATGAGAATATATTGCCTAAAGGTCTGTTTTACAGACAATTTTTACCAGCTTCACCAAATGTATGGACTATATTATATTACATTAATTTTGTGTTTACAAATAATAATTGCATGTGTAATTTTGTTCTCAGTTGAAGTTTGATCTTGTCGTATCTGCTTACACCATGTTCGAACTACCAGATATTAAAACTCGGTTCGAGACGCTTTTAAATTTATGGAACAAGACTAAAAAATATATTGTACTTATTGAAATTGGAACAAGGGCTGGATTCAGTTTGATAAATGAAGCCAGAGACCTTCTCCTAGAAGTATCCTCACAAAATAATACAAAAAGTCATGTATTTTCGCCGGTAACATTTTAACAATTATTAAATATAGGTTTTAAAATTTCTAACAATAATTAGTCATTTTATTTTTTATAGTGTTCTCATGAACATTCTTGTCCGCGTTATGATAGTGATGACACACCTTGCAATTTTGAAGTGTCTTATTTTACACCAAAGATAGCTCAACAATCTGTTATCAAACGAGAACATTTTTCATATGTTATCATAAAAAAAGGTTAGTAAATATTTCTCAACCTAGTTTGGCAAACACCATTTTAACTGAAATTTTTCTATCATTATAGAAGAGAGGCCAAAAGCAGACGAACAGTGGCCACGTATAGTGAGACCAGTTTTAGTACGTTCAAAGCATTCCATATGTCGATTGTGCACAAGCAGTGGTAAACTGCAAGAAATTATATTCACTGCTTCCAAAAACGGAAAGTATGTGATCTAAATTCTATAATATAGTAGATTATTAATTATATATTAATTTAAAATATTAGAACATCAGAATATCAGATTTTAGAATAATGCAAGTTGTTAAATTATTATAGTTGAAATTTTTTTTAAATATATTTTTTTTTTTAAATTAGAAAATAACTTAGAAAATCAAAAATTTTATAAGTCTTTATTAAACCAGCTATAGAAAATATAAAGATTTGATTTTATGCTAGGTACAATAAAAATATAGGATAATAATTTAATTGTATAATCACAAATCAGTATCGCAAGATTCACCCAGAGCCCACTGCTGGGATAGGGCCTACCAAGCTTTTTTTATGTGGCCTATTTAATATAATCGTATGAATGCTTAATATTTTATAATTAACATGTTTTTAGTGAAAATGTAGGGTTGATAAATTTTTTATAAAAAATATGCTTAAGAATAATTCATTATTTTTTTTTTTTATTAATACATTTATAATAATAGTTATGACTTTGATGAAACAGAAGACTGTTCTATGAATGAAAATTTTAAAACAAAGAAATTTTCTTGTAATTTATACTTTTTTAATACAACTTAAAACTCGATTTCGATCATGCTGTGTTTATTTATTTTATTTTGTTATCATACATAGCTTGTGAAAATGAATTGTTTAAGAAACCTTAAAGCTTTGTATTAATTTTTTAAGACAATATTAGTTAAGATTTAATTGGCCAAATGTTATCAATGAAGAAAATAATTATACCCAAAATTTTAATAGTATACGTCATGAAATATCTTCTTTTATATTGAACAACAATATTTACACAAATTATTACAAAATGCTAACACTGTTAGCAAACCTTATGGCTTATATTATTATTGTACCCAAGGATAGCATCGAGGTATTTTTTTAAAAAATATAATTTATCTAAGAAATTTGTGGTCAGAATTTCCTTCATAGCTTCATTTTATATAGAGTATGGAAAAAGTTCAGAAATAAATATTATTAAAATAATTACTAAAGATTTTTCTAATCTAAAAGCTAGAAAAATTAAATTTGAATACTATGTTTATTAAACAAAATATATTAAATAATTATGGCTTACTAATTATAAACCTTTAAAGTTTAAATTAACACATTTTATATCTGCATAAATTAAAAAAATTAAACTAATCAAAGTTATAGTCCTTGTTTAGATTTCACAACATTTGCTAATTATTACATAATACAGATAAAAATAGCAGAATAAGATATACATTTGTTTTATGTACTATATAGAGCATAGAGATTCCAAATATGAAATTGTATTTTGCTATTTTTTACATAAAGATAAAATAAACTGTCAGTAAAAAATAATTTTAATACAATTTTTATTTACAATTATTTTTTTGCTTTTTTTGGGGTTTTTAGGGCAGATTATAGCACATATTTCAATACTTTTCAGTGCTATAAAATCCAAATCCTAATTATAATAGTGAATAGTTTCTAAATTATTCTTTGTCTTAGTGCTAACAAATTTACCATTTATAATAATATGCTTGTTTGTATTTTTGAATGTTTTCACGTTATAACCCATTGTTACTTTAACATGATTATGTTATAAATTGGAAAACAAATAGAACTTAATTATTTTCTTAAAATTATTGTTTACATTGGAACAATATTTTTAATAAAAACAATATTATGGATTTATGAAATATGCAAAAAAATAATTTAAAAAAATATACAAAATTAAATTGTTTATTTAGTTATTAAATGTTTAATTGGGTGATTGAATAAAATAAAAATTTTTTTAGTAAAATAGCACATGTTAGCATTGTTGTAGGCTACTAAATATATACATATCACTGCCAACACTGAGTCGTTCATGATTGAAATCGTCGAACACTGGCCAGATTTTGGTCTCTAAAAACGATTTCTGGTACCAGGAATTCATAAGGGAAGTGTTGGAATGCTGTAAGACGGCAACCAACTTCATGAGTTCCGGGTACTAAAAATCATTTTTCGTGTCACATGCATGTTTTAGCAACGACCAAGTAACATTCTAATTCCAAGCCACACAAATCCGCATAAATTCCTGGTACTAAAAGTCGTTTATCGAGCTCACCTTAGTCACCTTAGTCAGTCGTGAAAATCCGATTTCAATTTAATAAATAATATTTACTCAGAGACTTACTGGTATTACGCTAAATCCAGCGGTATCACATGAACTACACCATAAATTTCATGTAGATTGGAGGGTAAAAATAATTAATTGATCAAAATTAACACTCCGTTATACATTTAGTAATACGCAAAATATATAATATAATATGTATATGCTAAAGCCTGAAACTAATACCTACATTCGGTTATAAATTATAATATTTGGATACCATTATCCAAATATATAGCGCCCATATTTATGGCGTCAATTTATCAATATATTTATAATCAGGACTAAGGATATAAAGAATTTGCGTATTTCGTAAAAAAAATATGAATATTATTACAAAATTAGTAGTACACACATTTGTTTCATAATTTGTTAGTGCTCAATATTAAATGCAACTAAAATCCAAAAATGTAAGTAGCATTTTTAACCAAATTTGAGTGTTTTTGCACATTTAGTAATCTTATTTATGTATGGGTGTTAGTGGGTTTTGTTACCGCGTGTATCGTGCTCTTCAAAAAACATCATCATATAACCACATTTTGATATCAACAAAAAATATATTTAAGAAATCTATTTAAAGAATAAGTCTTTGTGCACCTGCTATGATCTTCTATATTTTAAATTTTTAAGAGGACATCATTTCCGCACGTGTTGTCTCCGTCTTACAAACGTATAACAGAAAATTAGCGTTCAGCGGAATTCAAAGTGGATTCAATTGTATATTGTTAGCTTTAATGTAATAATGTCAATTTACCTATTATCAAAGTTAAAGGCAATTATATTATCTAGGACGTTTTATAGGTGAGTTTTTATTGATACTTTAATTTTAAAGTGAGTTATGATTTATGAGCATTTTGAAGTTATAGTATTTTACATAACTATAACTCATTTAAAAATTAAAATATTAATAAAATCCTACCAGATGCACTAGATATTATTATTACGTTTGATAATAAGTAAATTGACTATAATATTCATGTTAACGGGATAAAATTTGTTATGTTTTATGTTTATAAGACGGAGACAACACATGCGGGTACGACGTCCTCTTAAATCATATTATTTAAATACTTTAGATACAATAGTTATTTTTTATTTTGTGTATAATTATATCATGAAAATACCTATTCAATAGGATGTTATATCCATGTGCTGAATCCGTCTTACAAACATACAATAAATGTGTGTTTAATAGAACCAATGTTGTGTTGTTAGTTTTAATATTAAAGAGAATTAACACATTATCAATGTTATTGGTAAGCATATTATATCTGTTTTGGTGTTGGCTTTTCAATATTTTAATTTTTTACATAGATACAAGCAGTATTAGTTTGTGCTTCAAAATAGTTTGTAACATTACATTTTAAAATGACACTTCATTAGCATTTGTTGTTTCCATTTTATTATTGTATGACAAATCAAATTTCAATTTTGTATAACTATTAATAATGGAGATAATTTACCTATTATCTAACTTAATGATAAAATTATTTTCTGTGCTCTACGGGTTGTGTAATTTTATTTTTTAAGTTAGATATGAATATGTAAAATATTTCCCATAACTTGTTTACAAATTAAAATATTGTGAAAAAAACCCATTAGAAAGTAATACGAGTAACCTATGAGTTTGACAATATTTAATTTATTTTTAAAGTTTACTATTTAAAATTGGAACTGCTAGACGCAAATTTATTATGTTTTACATTTGTAAGATGGAGACAATACACACAGACGTGGAGTCCTATTAAACAGTCTGTAGCACTTAGGTACTTTTTATGTTAATATAACATTATATAATATTTCAATGCTCCTATTTATTTAATTCTTTGTATGGGACATACAATGTAGGTGATTTGATTAGGAACAAGTTAATAATAAATTAATGAACCCACTTGTTCTTCTATCCATGTTATTTGTTAATAATTATTATCATCATATTTGGATTTTAATGTTGAATTTGTTTTCTTTCATTTCACAGGATTCCTTATTGGTGTGCACGATCAAGTAAATGGGGTGATAGATTACCAATAGTAATTAAAGAAGAAAAAGAAGTAGAAGTAGAAGAAGAAGACAAAGTCAAGTCTGAACAAAATTAATTTTATTGTACAAAATAACAAATATCTAATTTCAAATTTTCTAAGACTGTATATTTTGAGGTAATAATACAGCAAGCACAGCCTCCTTATATTTATTCAAAGTGTATATATCTTCACCTATAAAATAAGATATTTTATTAAATGTGTTTAACCTTTTGAATAAATGTTAGTTTTACCATTGTTTAATAATTCTGTAACAGCTTCTTTGTATTTCTGTCCCACTGTATCGTCATCAATAGAATGTGATTTTACATCATCGTCAGAAACCTTCTGTGGCCATCGATTTAATGTAACATAGGCTTTTTTTGATGGATTGTTTTCCCAAATGTAATGCTCCATATCTGCTTCTTGTTTAAGTCGTTCCCATTCTTCAAAGGTCTAATGAAAATCAGTTGTAGAAAATTTAGGATTAGATTACCTATAGTTTTTTATAAGCATTTTAAAGAATAAATAATAAATATCTAATATCTTACATTAGATTCATGATACAAGGCTGTGAGCACATAAACTCCATAATCATAGTTTTGTTTCCTTGTTGGACAACGATCAGTAACAATAGTAAGTATATCAGACTCTTCATCATATCTGTCTCCAACCAATCTGATCATTTTGTCTCTGGCATGTTTATCTAAATTGAAAGTGCTTAGTTTGATCTAATAAACACAAAGCAATATATGTATGAATCTATGAGACAAAGAACATTACAAATTTATTTTATTATTATTTACTTTTTTTAGAAATATATATAGAATGAAAAAATTGTTACTAGTTCAAGACAGAAAATTATATAAAATATGTATTGGGTAAATTTATTTTAGTAATAGATTTATTCAGTTGTGTAGCCAAAATAAAAATTAATTAAATCACCATAAAATTGAAAAATGTACAAGGAAACTTCTGAATAGTGAAAAGAATTTGGGTTACTGAGAGGGTCTGCTATTAAGAGAGGGGTAAATGTTTTAACTTTTAAAATATAATATAATATCAATACAACACACCCAGTTTTTTTTTAAAGAAATTAAATAATAAAAAAGGTGTGCAAGTGTCAAGTGGACCACTGTAATGGATGTGCTCAATTTATCATTGTATCATTTTATATGGAATTTTAGTAAATGAACAACGTTTAAGGAATCTTATATTTAATTTTCAAGCATTTTGAGCTAAAAATATGTTATCAAAATTTAAAGAAAAAAGATTGAAAATCCTAAATGTCTATAGAAGCTAAAGAAAGAAAATATTTAGAAAATTATTTTATATGTTGGAAATGTTATTATAAATATTTTGTTAAAATTTCAAGTATCTACAGTTTTGTTTATAAAATATACTAAAAAAGGAAAATTGATTTTATCAAGTACTGGTTATGCGTAAAAATTTTAGTTATTTTTGAATTTTTTTTTAAAAATATTGGTGCCCACAATTAGGAGGTTTTTACATTAAAAAGTAATGACAATTTCTCTGTCCTCAAGAAATTATCCGCCATTAGGAGGTTTTACTGTATTAACAATTGATAATCTCAGCGCGGTAAATCACATTTTCTGATTTCAGTTATTAGTTAATAAATATTGTAAAATAAAAAAAAAAATACTGGTTTGAGTGGTATTATCACCAAAAACACCCCAGTAAAAATGACAATAATTACTACACACTTTGATTGTAACTATTCTAGCTTTTGGATCTTTGATTGTCGGCGATGAATGACAGTAATCTGTTGTTATTATTGTCATTGGAAAATGTCTATCGCAATCTTCATCAGTTTCTAAACCTTTTGGCCATTCGGTACAAAACTGTTTTAAAGCACTGCAATGTTTTTTAACTGCCGGTGGTGTAAGATGCAGAAAATTTGGAATTTTCATTAGCTCAGCATTGCCATATTTTCCGGGTGATGCTCTTTTAGGATCATATCCTTGCCGTACTGCCAATGGCACACTAGCTGGATGAAATGTTCTAGGACCAGGCCATACATTAGACCACTCTTGATCAACAGGCATACTCAGAGCTCTGAAATAATCAAATGATTAATGTAATTGATATATATATTTTTTAAACTCAATTAGATTAATAATTGTTAACATTATTGTGTTACCTGGGTGGTAAAGTGATGGTTTTATTGTACTTCTTCTTAGCATGTGGCACAAATGATTTTTTTTTCAATTCCAAGACCCTGAAGTTTCCGCCTGCAATAAAATATCCGTGTACAATTGACGTGGATTTTAAACCAAAAAAACTATGCCGACGAAATGAACGGGCGAACCAGTTTCAAACGGCACGAGCCGTCGATCTACAATGGTAGTCACATCGCATTGCTTCGGGTCGCCAACTCGGATTCTTAACGAGATAAATGAATTATAATATTTAATAGTAACTCACCCGTAGGGACAGCTTTGGTCGAACACCAAACCCGGACGGGATGGTGGAAACCATTAGGCATCATCACGGCCGTCGTTCGTCGAAGCGCCGTTTGTAACGCGGACATATTTTATTTTTGTCGACCGTATTACGATACTGTATATCGTGAAATCTAAGTGTTTTAGTTAATTTTTTATTTTTTATTTAATATTTATTATTTTTATCGGACGACGACCGGTAGACAAGCGCCTCTCGGACAGCAGACCAGCCGCGAGTTGTGGTCACTGGTTGATAACGATTCAAAGTATGATAAAAAAATATATATATAATTATATAAGACGAAACAATGTTTGCTCGATCGCGGGTTGGAAATTCTTTCTTCGATCTATCCACACGTTTATCTAAATCGTGTGACGATTAATGTAAGATTGAACGATTTTTTCGAATAGATAGCGCAGCATATTACAATACAACCACGACATCATAAAAATGTAATTTATTATACTCTTATAATATATAGGTAATTATTTGTTTCACAGTTTTTGGGAATGATTGTAACCGTTAAAACGGTACATACCTATAAAGTATAAATATATATAAATGGGTACGCCACAGCCCACAGATTAATGCTAAATTATAATATAAAATGTGTTCCGTCGAGGTATTGCAATGACACGATCATTATTATTTATAGTATTATAGTTGGACCAGTGGACTACCTACTGTTAAAATATAAATATCGCAAAATAGGTATTAGTAAAATAAGGCTCTGGGGAGGATCCATCCCCCTCACCCGCCCTTATAATATTACGACTCTGCGTTGTGTACATAGAAAATAATAATATACATAGGTAATTGTCTGTAAACACACACACAAAAGGCATTGTAAAACCAATACGTTCATCGGAGTGACGAAAACGTTTACAATCAAAAACTTGAAGTTTTACTGATTATTGTCAAGATAAAAATAATATAATGTAGAAGTTATATTTTATAAGGACTTTATAAATACCTACATTTTATTTTATTATAATATTCAATTGAAGGTTGAATACATTTTAAGAATGATTGAGCTATTTTGTATAAATATTTTGAGGTTGGGTACGTCTTTGATATTGTTTCATTTTTGATATCTTTTTTGACAACCCACGTGAAGTGAATAATTAAATGACCTTAGATGTATTTTTTTATGATCGCAGTTTAATTTTTATCATTAAAGGAAAGACAATGCGATTTCATGTACCTTTCTAATATTATACTTTATTAACTTTTACCCTCAGTATTTCCATTTTTTTTTTTACGTAGTGATTTTTATTTGTTTATTCGTTAATTTTTTAGCATTTACGGATATTTTTGGTCGCATCACTAGAAGCGTGATTAAATATTATTATTGATATCACCATAGTCTGAAATTTAGGAAAAACGAATCGTCCTTATTAGTTATACAGTACCCTCGCATTATTTATGACATATTATACGCGCGGCGAATAATTAGTTCAAATTTTTTATTAAATACATACGTATTGTAAGCAGGCAATGTACAATATTGTACAAAGCCATTATTAAATATTATATGCTAATTGGATGGCGGCGAGGGGGTGAAGTTGCTAATTTTTTCATGATCATATATCATTATTATAATACTAGCTGAAAAAATAGGAGGTTTCTTCAGCACCGCCAGATTTTTCATTAAAATTACACTCATATATATATTGCTACAACGCGATGGTGGGTATATCTATTAACACTTTGAAGTCGGCTGTTATACATTTTTAGAAAGCTTTCTAGATTCGTGTATATTGGTTTCTGCATAACTGTAATAATTGCCTATACAAAATGCCGTGTTCTTCGTCTTATTGTTATTTGAAATGTGCTCAAAATTATAAAACATATTATTACGATATACCTATACTATTATTTGTAGTTATGAATTATTACTATATCTCTGGAAAATAGATGTTATACTATACGTAATTTTATTTATAGTCACGGCATTATAACAGTACCTCTAAATGTATCATATTTAAATGAAAATAATTCATTATTTTAATATTTGTAATACTTGATTGCTTCTTTATATAAAACTTAGACAGTTTGACAAAACTATTTTAATACGCATAATAATGTATTATTAATTATTTTTATAATTTACTTTTAACACAAATTATGTAAAAAATGGTCTCGTAAATAAATAAATAATTATGATTCATATACATTTTGATAGTTATTCAGTTTTTTTGATAGCTCAACATTAGGTATTATATTTATTTTTAATAGCTACAATTTTATATCAAATCCAAATACTGTAGGTTACTCCTATGCGTATAAATGATATTCGTTTACAAAATGTATATATCATTATAATTTTTAGCTATCGTATTTTCAGTATAAGCTGTAAGCAGGTGCCTCTTTTATACTTATGAGTTACGGTATAATACTTAATACGCAGTATATTGTATTTCAAATAATAAAGTAAAACATATCATATATTACATGATAATGATACATTTTACTTTATCGTTATATGTGTTCATACAAACCAAGATTTATCACAAAATACAAATAATGAAATGTCCTCACAAATACATATATAATACGGTTATTATAAGTAAGTATTATATGACATTAACCGATCGATGTTTTGTATTTTTATCTTAATTAAAAACTATTAAACTCTTTGACAAGTTCCCGGGCCGAAAACTTATTTATCGTGAGTACACATTTACCAGAATTCCATAGTAACCGAGTATCGACAGATAGATAACCCGGGGCGCGACGACCACTACTTTACCAATAATTACCATAAACGTGCCTATATATGAGTATAATGATAATATACTGTAGGTACCTACACTATTTAGTATATTCACCGTATGCATATTATTATATATTATTATTAATTTCTACATGTTGGATTGTAAATATTATAATATATGTAGGACGTAGGTACATTTTATAGTTATCTATATCAATAAATAGAACATATTATACAATAAGTAACAAAAGTAAAAAACAACTATCGACGTGCTCGCGTGTTAAACTCTTTTATCTGCATACAAAATATATTATTATAAACATACAAACGGAACCGAAAATTTAAATACGACTAATATACGTTCAAACAACGCACGTCGTCGTCATTCGGTAATTGACTTTTCTTGTTTGAATTATACTAACGGCACGCCGACTTCTGTGCCCGCGTGTCATAATCATAAATATGCCACTGTATCGTGGTTGTTGTCCCCCTGGTCGGTCTAGTTAGTATTAGTTGTTAGTATAGTGGATATAGCTACAATATTATAATGGTTTATTGGTTTGGGACCCGCATGAATGCGGTGAATACAAAACTCCGAATAAATTATTTCCCTCGAACCAATCGCTTCTATATACCTTAAAGTATAATTAATAAATTATTCCAGCGATATGGTGTTTGTTTAGTGTGACCTGCCCGCGGAGGGAAAGGTTGGGATTGGAGAGAAAATAAAAAATACAAATACAAACAAGAATATCAACTTATCTAACCGTTCTTCGACACTAGACGTGTCTATTAAAGTATTGAGTTATCGTTTTGTCAGTTCCAACCCATCCATTTTGGTAAGTCCATTTGACTAATTTTCCTATTGAAAATATTTATTACTACTGCGCCACTGCTCTAGCAACGAATTTCGACGAAGTACATATTATAAAATATTGCAATACCTAAGTTACTTAGGTGGTTAACCAAGTATAATACCTATATAAACATTAATACACATAGCTGGTAATCATAGATTTTGTGTATCTAACGCAAAAAAAAAAAAATAACCACTGACAACTACTACACGGTGTTTATGCACGCATGACGCGTGACGCATACAATATGAAATATAATAAATTATTATATCATTAATAATATTAAGTATTTATAATTTATACATAATACGGCAATACTGTATATAATATATTTAATAAAATAAAATTATATCATAGATTAAAGTGAATGAAATTTATTGGCCGGTAAGTGATTCTTCAAAATACTCCATCCAGTGGATAATATAAAAATATTCTGTTACGGAACAATTTAAATGTATACGTATAGAAATACCTATATATAACGGACCTACATGTAAAAACATCGACGATAAAATTTTTGACGATAAGAGTATTTGTCAAACGACTATAACATATAGCAATGACTTTTAAAGTTTCTATTTTTTATCGTCAAACTTTTAAAGTATATAGTCATGGCCACAAACGGAAAATAATAAGCACAATTATACATTTTGGCGATAATATTATAATCTATCGCAACAAAAAATGTACCAAAAAAATACTTATTATTTATTTGAAGTATGCTTTTTAATTTAAAAAAAAACTATTATTATAATTCTTACAGTTTGTTAATTTAAGCAAGTATTTTTATGAACATTAAGATTTTTGAATACTTTTAAAGAATTTTAGTTAGTAAATGTTTAAAATACTACAATAGAAATATTAATGTAGCGAGCACATTAAGATATTATTATTTGGATATTTTCAATCCATTAAATCACTACATATAGATTTATATAAGATGTGTGTTTACATAAAAAAATACCTTATAAGAATTATAATTTTGTTTTTCAGAAAAATTAATTTTGCACTGTCTTTATACCAAGTATCATCAATGAGATTATGTGCTTATATAGTTATAATATATGGCTCTATGTTGACATAATTACTTCATTAATATTGACAATATTGTATACCATTCCTATATAATTTTGTGGGTCGTTAGTTATTCTGACCCTAAAAATATATACTTCTTCATAAACAAATCATAATATACAGTTTCCTTATAACATAATTTAGTAAAATATATAAGTATAATATTTAATTGGCCAAAATCTGGTATCATATTTATAATGATCGCTAACTATGCAGAAACTGATATTGGCCAACATATTCAGTAAAGTAAGTCATGCATAATGTACATATATGTTTTTGAAAATTTAGATTATATTTTGATATTTAACTAAATAAACTGAATGAATAAGTGACTAACTACTACCTACTCAATTATATACTAATATGAGTAAACGCTAGACGGATACAGAAGTATCACAGGCATTGATATATATTTTATTAAAAAATAAAAATGAAATATTTAGAAGATCTCTTGAAGTAATTTATTGAGATTTTTGAATTTTGGAACTCTGTACTACACAAAACCAAAACATTAGGTGAAACCACAAATTAAGATATTAATTAATAAATAAATATGTAACATAAATAGTATATTTTTATATAACTATTCAATAATAATATTATATTTTCTACATTCTACCAATATATTTAAAATTTATAACCTATCATTTAAATATGATTTTATTACTTCATAAATACATAAATGTAAACTAATGACTAATAAGATAATAATAATAAAATTTGATAAATTTGTGTTTGCTTTAAATCTATAAAATTTAATAATTATCTAAATACTAACTTTTATTTTGCCGTACTATAAGGATTAAGTTAATCAGGATGCCGTGAATGGTTGTAAATAATGTTATGTTACAATTATACTATATTACACTTAAGGTATCAGCATGACACATCAATCATTGCTGATGAATAACAATATATATTATTGAATTAAGCTAATATTTTTAATATTGTTATGATTGTTGGTAATTAATAATTTTCAGAATATGATTCCTACATAAATGTAAATAATATAGTTATTTGCTATTTTTCAATGTAATTTAACAATAAACAATTAATGGTTTCATATAGGTTATCTACCTTTTATAGTATGTACATTTTGGTAGCTTTTAGTTTTGTAATTGGTCAGTTATTGTATTCGTGGCTCAGAAGGGATTATTAATTTTAATCGCTTTACAAAAAAATTTTGTGGAACATAAATATTATCATAATGTAAATACAAAATAATGTAGTATTATAATAATACATTTAAGAATTATTTGTGTGTTTTTAATAATATAATACTATCTAAATATTTCTATCGTATTCGGTGATTGTTAATTTAAAATTAATATTATAAAAATTAAAATTATAACAATAAATGTTAAACTTTTGGCTTATTTTTATTTAGAATTAGAGGATTACACAAATTATCACTTTTCCCATGTCGTTTACATTTACGGGGTAACAAAATTAATTAATTCTCAATTTGTTAAAATTCATAAAAAAAAACACAAGTATGTTCATGTTTATAACATAAATCATGGTACTTGTTTGTTATCGCCCTTCCAACGTTCCACAATTTATTGCTGTGAGGATCGGCAAGGTTACCACGAGTACGTCGTACTATTTGTATTCAGATATTTCTTATACAATATACTGTAACAAAATTTTCAAATAAAAACTAAATTATGATAATATTTTTTTATGTATACAATTAATAGTAGCATAGTTAACAATTTATTTCATATTTTATAACCCTAAATAAATTGAATAGACACAAACAAATAAAAAGGCTTTCTTAATATTATAAAATAAAAATCTTTTAATAGTTATTCTGGACCATTATGAGTAGTTATCACTCGTCACGTGTTTGTTTTAACAATAAATTTTTGTTATAAAAATTGAATGTTAATATTGAATATTGCAGCAAATAACTACATGAATTGATTAAAATTAATTTTTTTGATATTTTAAAATAAGTTAAAACGTTGGTACCTACGTCGCATTCTATTATAAATACAACTCTTAATATAGTAGATTAAGTAAAAAAGGTTTCATAAACACTATTGCTTATTAGGAAAAAAAAAGTTCAGTCGCTCTTAAAAGACAAAATGATGAAACATCGTTTCAATAGTATGCATCGAAAATCCACTATTTCGATTAACTCGATAGACATTTAATAAATATAAATTTAATTAAATTGACATTTAAAATATATTTTATTTAATATTTACTTAATATTATAAGATTTCAAAAACTAAATTAATTAAATTAAAAATATTATATTAGTATAATAATAAATAGGCACTGAAAATACATCTTAAAAATAATTCACACCATCGTTTATTTTTTCGATTTATATTATCGTTTTATAGATACATAAGAAAAAAAATCCTCACCACAAATACCAAAGTTTATTGTTTATTCGGATTATATAGATGAATACACTGTCGAATATTTCCAAAGTTTTAGTGCATTAATTACCAAACAATATTGTAATTTTATCAATTTTCTGAGTAAACCTTTTTATGAAACAATTTATAATATTATTATTTTGAAAACTCAATTCTTTATACGGTATAGATTAGTGCCGTAGCTAGGATTTTTTTTCGGGGGTGGGGCTTAATTTTTAATGGTCAATTATGACAATAAATTAATTTTGCAGTGTATTATAATTCTATATATATATAATTCTTATAAATATACATATTATCAAATCAAGATCAAGTAAGAGTGATAAGAGTAGGGTTGCTTTATCATCACACGGTTAATGATTTTTTGTAGCTATTCTCGGTATTCGGGGCAGCGGGATATCACACATATAAAATTGTATTTTCAATAAAATTAATAAAATAATTGTCGTTTGACATTCTGGTGTGAGGGGGGCTTGTGCCCGGAAGCTCTCCCCCATGACTACGGCATTGAACAGCAAGTTATTTTGTATGTCTATATTTCTATAACAATTAACTACTGAATATATTCTAAAATTAAATTAGTTATATTACCTATATCCTGGTATACAATTATTATTAATTTAAATAATGAGTCTATAGATTACAATATAATATATATATATATATTACTCATTTAGAATTTGTGATTATTAGTTGACATTATTTAGGAAAATAATATGAAAAAATGAAATTATTTTAATAATTAAATCTTCAAGTATAATAAACAAATTTATATTATTATTTTATTATTATTTAGTTATAGAAACCAAAAACCTTGCAATCAATATTGATAATTGGAATATGTTTTTTTGCTTAAAATTATCTTCAGAGACAAAAATAAAAAAAAAACATACATTATTGTTAATTCAATACATTCGAGTACCCCAATGGAAGTCATATTATATAATATTTATATGAACCATTATCTAAAAATATGTCTAATATTATTATTTAATTGAATTAATAAATTATCACTATGAACCTAAAAATTTATAATTTGTATCACTTTTTATTTGGATGAATAATTTTGAATAATTCTATTATATTAATCATGAAAAATTATTGAAATATAACACTAATACTGAAATTATCATTTTATACTCTCAATATAATTTTAAGAATATTTAGATGCAATTAATTTACAATTTCGGATTATTTTTAGTTTTTTTTTATTTAAGTAGTGATGATACATTTTAAGCTCGATCAAATATCTTAAAACTTAAGTACAAAATTTCGCATAATTTGTTCTTTTAGCAATTTAAAAAATGTATAGTCACAGAATTGTTTATAAACGTTGAACTTTTAATTTTGACAATACTCGTTAAAATTACAACTATCAAATCTTTTACAAATTTTCAGAGTGATTTAATAAGCTTTAACAACTGGTGCTTACAAAACGGCCTTTTCTTAAATATTAATAAATTTCTAACTATTACTTTTTCTAAGAAACCCACAAACTTGGTTTTTAATTATAATTTAAATGTTATTACTCTTGTTTGTGCTTTGTATATGTCTTATGGCTGAGGTCATTCTATAAATGTGTGCTACAGAGAGAGAGCCCGAAAGCGTTACCATGTCATCATAAACAATCTGCAGGTTAGTTTTAGTTTAAGTTTTAAAACAGTTAGGTACAAAAAAAAAAATACAAAAGTATCTATCTACAGTATATTATTCACAATTTTCATAAGCCGTACATAAACTAATTTTACAATAAAACAATAAAAAAAAAAAAATTATAAAATAATAAGCAATTAAATAACTTAACAAAAAACTTTATTCACGTCAAACATAATTTTTAGTACACAGAATATAGCCGTATAAGCTATACATTAAAATAGGCACAAATAATAACACTCTATGCTACGCCAACACACCGTATATTTATTAAGCGCAGCAGCAAATCAAACGTCGGAAAAACTTTTTTGTCCTTTTCCAAAATGATCCACGTTTATTTTTAACGATTATTGATGCCGCGTTACACGAATTGTCGGCCGAAATTTGCATTTCTATTTCGATAGGCTCCACGCTTATCGAAATATTCGGCAATGAAACACATCGCCTCGCTGGCGGACCAGTGACTTCAACGGGGCTCACCACATTCGACGGGCCTTCGTTATGCGTACCATCATCGGAATGTTGGCGTACTAACGACGACAAGGGAGCCGGCGATTTAGCTTCTACGGTTGGCGCCATCACAGCTGCATTTACGATCGCGATCATTCGTCGCATCTGCGGTCCTGCGTAATTGGCCAGCAGGATTGGCGATGGACGATATTCGAGTGACGCGTCAGGATTCTGTCGCGGTTCATCGAAATCGCCATCGCCGCCAGACGTCATTATTTTTATGTTCTGCATCGATCTAAAATACGGTTTAGCGATTAAACCTGAGTATGAGTATTCCGAGTTTTTCAAAATCTCCGTGGTCTGTTTTTCCACAATGGTTCCCATCGAGGCTGGTGTGATTTTGCAATTGGTCGTTATATTATTATTGTCTTGCATGATTTATATTGAATACGCGTAAAATATTAATGAAAGATTAACGTTAAGAGAAGCGAGTTCTAAAGAATTATTCGATGTGTGCTCTTTGAAACAATACCGAAAGTCAACTGACAGATATTAGGTACACGACGAATATTTTATATTTCAAAACTATATGGTTGACAATAGCAATAACAATATATTTTTAATTATTTATTTAGTATTTATTTTTATTTTTGATTGATTATCGGTCATTTGGGTAAAGAGAGTACATAAAATAATTCAAAATACAAGGAAAATAATAATAATACAGAAAAGAACAGTAGTTTCTATAGAATTTTAAATTTAAGCCTTATCATTTTAGTTATTATATTTTATTCAAAATATATATACAAACGGCAAAGTTTAAATTCGTTAGCAAAATAAAAGTTAAAAACAAGGCTGTTTATTTTTTTTTTGCGGATCAGTATAATAAGTGGTTTAGATTCAATAACAACTATCATGATTTTGATTATTTTTTATGTTAGTACCTTTGAGTGCATCACATTTAACACACGATACAGTATAAGTAATAATACTAAAAACAGTGTCATAGCTAGGATTTTTTTCGGTGGGTGGGGTGCAGGAGAAGGGGGACTTAATTTTTGATAGTCAATTATGACAAAAAATTAAGTTTGCACTGTATATCTGACAATATAATTCATATAATTATACATATTATCAAATCAAGAGCATGTATGGCATAATACTTGAAAATGAATTAAGTTATAAATATTATATTACATTATTAAACAATGCAGGAGAAAGAAATTTAATTTTAATATTTTTAAAATGATTTTTAATTAATGTATTATTACATTAATATAACATTATTATTTTTAGCTATAAACCTATTATACTATGTATTTATTCACAATGAATTTAAATTATTTAATTTTTTCCCCACTAAAACAGTTAATTCATTAAAAATGAATTAGATATACACAAAAAAGTCTGAATTACAATAATAACATCTTGAAACTATTTTAAATGTATGCAGTGATTATAGTTTACATTAAGAATAATAACCAAATTCTTTATTCATTTAAAATTAATTTTAGTTTTAATATTGTTACTTTTTAGATCTAATTTATAATTCTTTAATAATTAATTTATTACAAATTCCTTATTTTACAAAAGTACAATGCTAATTAATAGCAATTTGAAAATTTATTTGAAAGCTTAGCTATACTTATCTTATATGAATAGATAAAAAAATCTATGTTTAACACATGAAGTATTTTTACAGTTAAAATAATTTAAATTAAATTATAAAACTATATGTTAAAGGTTAAACTAACCTAATTCACCTATGATAAATTTATAATCTTTCATTTAGTTCATTATTCTTTCATTAGTGCAAAAATTCAACCACTATATTTGGGATGTAGTTTTTTATTATGCTGTGGGTACCATTTACTAAATAAGTTGGTAAAATTAACTCAACACGCGATTGGAGCGTTTGGTTACTGTAAAGTAAGAAACATCGCATGTGATATTATTGCATTTTGTATCAAAAGTTAAATATTTATAATAGTATAAACATCGTCATTTTACTAATATACTATTTTAATTTTAATATTTGCATAAAATAACTGATTACACAACTTTTAAACTTTATTGTAATGTCACTAACATATTTAAAAAAATTAATTAATTCTGTTTTTTTCTTTATTATCTTTAAATTGAACATTTCTTACTTAATAATACATTGTTAAGCTTTGATGAGATCTACAGAAATTATTTTAATATCTTTAGATCACATCACTTTGCTTTGAAATAAATAAACAGACCGAATTAATATTAATTTTTACTAAAGAAAAATATTTATTTCATAATAATTATAATGTACTCAGTATTAAAAGATTAAATATTGTCAAACATAAACGAAATAGATTAATTTATTATAGTTTTTAAATGGTACTAACATAATAAAAACTTGGTCACTTATATCATCGAATTTTACCGATTTTAAAATTTGTTGAATGATGGAATGATAATAAAAAACTTAAAGTTAGCGATATCAAATCAACAATAATGCCGTATATTATACGGCTATCAGATATAAAAAAAATAGAAGTATAAAGAATACGATACGCCAATAGGATGCAGACTTCAATTACCTTTGTCCCGGAGATTTATTGTCCGGTAGAAGATTGCCTATTCGATCTGTGTAAAATAACGTACCAACAATGATAATACAATTTTTTAACGTAATACGTAGAAAAAGATTATATTATCAGTTAATATAGGATTTTGGTTCAACAATCTTTTTGTATCAAGTTATAACTTATAAGTAATATAATATCGCGGTGGAATATGTTTATATTTGTTTATGAAAATATTTATTATTTATAATAGAAATTATTGTAGCTGATAAGTCATGAGAATTTTTTTTTTTTTGTTAATTGTTTATTATAAAATTATAGTTTTAGTAAATGTAAAGTATAAAATTTCAAAATGAATAATTGATTTTATATAAATAAACTATTATAATATAATTTCCTTTGCATATAAAACTTGTATAGATTTTGGTAGAAAATTATTAAAAAAATACTACTTTTAAATAATATAACGTATTTAAAATAAATTAATGTATATAATACTTATGTATAAAGATATTTGACTTTTTTAGACATAGCTCATAATATGTTGAATAATTTTTAAACTATTTTAAGTTTCTTAAAATAATTCATATACTGTATATTATAAGCAATATGAACAGTGTCTGCAGTACATTCCAACTTTTTTTTATTCAGTTTTAAACTTAAGCTAATAATTATTTATATAATTTATGTTTGTTTTAATATAAACTTTATAAAAACTTAGACACTATGATTAACGATATAACGGTCTTACATTTTTATCTTTCATAATAATTAGGAACATAATATTAAAATTAAAATTAAACCGTTTACAATATTATGTATAATAAATATAATAGAAGTTACATCAATATAAAATCCAATACTGCCCGAATAAAGATAGTAATATTTAATATTTTTATTTTATATTATAATAGTAAATTTATTTAAAATAGACGAATGTATAACTTTCCATGTACATGTCATAGAATATTTTTGTTTTATTTAGAGAACCTAATAAAAAAAATTCCATATAGGTAATTTATATTTATAAATCATCTTATGGATGGATAATGGATTGTAGATCAAAAATCAAATTGGTCACGTTATATTTTTTAAAGTTCTTGAATGATCATGTATAAAAGTACAAAAAGCAAAGACATTTTTACTTTTTTTATTTTAAGGTAAATCGAGCTCCGTTCATATTTTATCGTAGGTTTGGAAATTATAATAAAATATCTGTTATAAGATCCGAATGCAACTTTTTTATTTCAGTATTTTTAAATGCAGTGATCTGCATAATTTTCGTTAAACTCTACTACACAGTCGAATGGTATTTATCATTATTAAAATGTCGTTTTTTTAGATTATTTTACAAATAAAACAAACACGTAATTATTATTTACCGAATAAACGTATAACGAATTTTGGTCGCCAATAGGATTCGACAGCTCTAGTTAAAATATATAATATTTTAGAGTCGAATCGAATTTGTAATACCTACTACTACAACAACTGCGGTTTACGATCTATCGGTTTACGGGAATGATGTTTACTGTTGCGGCACGGCTGACACGGGTAGCAATATTTTCATAGTTTCGCCGTTTATATCACCGGCGACAGCGCTTCCGTTGCGTCGTCGTGTCGTGTGCATATTATAATATAATACGCATTACCATTGTAATAAATATGGGAGCTTACGGGCGGCGGCGAGCGCGCGGAATACACGAGGCAGCCGTCGTCGGACGCCAAAAGCGACGGGTGTGTACCTACATACGTAGGTACCTACATATTATTATTACAGCCGTTCGGGATCGTATTTAGAAAAACGGCGACGGTTTACACGGCGGCGGATATTACGCGGAGAAGCCGGACGACAGGGAAGAAGAAAACAAACGCGCAAGGACGGCGGCGGACTTCGAGACGGCCGGACCTACACACACGAGCGTATCGTGTAAGTTATTGGCGCACTACGACGTTGATATTGTATTATTATTATTATTATTATTATATAATATTCACTATATGCGTGCGCCACCCCGGTGCGCGGCGAACGAGAACGAAACGTCGGAGGAGGCATTTGTATATACGGTGAAAAATAAAACAAAAAACACTCGAACATCATCTCTCGTTATATTATTATACGTATTGCACTGTGCGTGCGTGTATCTATTATATGATATTATTGTACGCGCGGTCGTATACATACAGCTGGCAGTCTCGTGCAATTAACGCCGCGTCGACCCGTCAGCCACCGCGATTAAAATTGCGCGCGTTGGACGAGGCCCAACTGCAGAAGTCGTCACAGCGAAACGACAATATATTATAAAATAATGCGTATACGTTTTATGACTAGGACCCAGCTGGATACGTCGTGCGTAGGCGTACGTCAGTGAGCTGTAGGCCCGTACTTGACGTTTGCGCTTGTTTTTTTTTTTTTTTTACATGATAGCTATTTCCCCGCGCGGAGTGATTCGGTTTCCGCGAAACGCGTCACCGGGGGCAGCGCGGTTCAAGCGGCAGTGTTCTCCGACAGAAAACACTTACTGACGACGCCCCGAAAGTCCAAAACCAACCCAAAAACGATGGTAGTATATCGGCCTGAGTGTTCGACTAGCTCACATCACACAAGCCGGTATAACGCAACAATTTGGCAACATTGCAAAAAAGTTTTTCGCGTTTTACGTTTTTTATTTACGAGTCTATTGTTAAAACACCCATCACAAAGTATAACCTCCGCAACGCAAAACGACCAATAAAAAGTCTTTTTAGGAGATTTCCTCAGCCGTAGCTAAACTTATCAGTTAGAACAAGATAATAAACAACAATAGTTTTCTAGCCGATGGCCGTCGAGTAAGACAAACATATTGTGTTCTCGTATATATTTTATGGTTATTATACTTGCTGCAGTATATTAAGTATTATACACTTATACTCAAAAGAACTTTTATACTCGTATACTGCATTATAAATTATTTTTCCTGCAGACTTCTCTATTTGAACTTCAATTTAAGAACAATGGTTTTAGTTGATTCATTTTTGGTCCTTTAATAACATCTTGTTGAACGGTTTACAATCTCATTATTGATTTTTATTGATTCCGACATTTCTCTTTATTAATTCTAAAAACAAATAATTAAAATAGCTACAAGTGATGACTTTCTTTAAAGTTTTTATTTAGTTTATTTTGCTTTAGGTAAACGAATCGAAATTGAACTTTTAGTTTTATAATTTAATTAATTGTCTTTACACATTTTTTTAGAGTATAAAATACTACTGACCAGTCTAAAGTTCAAAATATCAACATAGATTAGTAATTAACCACAGAACGTACATTTAAGAAGTATAAATTTATCATTCTAGTAGCTTAAAATTGCACTCTAAATAGGTATAAAAAAGAATACAAATAAAATAGTGAAATATAAAATATGTCATTATTTCTATACTCAAATTGTCTGACATTATTGAATTAATATGTTGTGTGTTATATAATACTATCGTATGCACTTTTATATTCCGACTTGATAAAAGAATTGTTTGAGTTGTTTATTAATCATCATAATTAATCTTAGTTGGTTGAATACAAATTAATTTTATCAAATAAAAGTTTATAGGTTCTAGTAAATTTATTCAAGCAATTAAAATATTCTACAATTTATTGGTTCTTTTTAAAAATTAAAAGTCCGGAATACTTTTTTTTAAATTTGTAATTGTTACATTATTCCTTATTGTTTAATGTTCATATTAAGTTTTTTTCTTATATTTTTTTTTTAGATTAATGTTTTTTCATTAGCAAAGGAAAGTATCTGTTATATTATAAAAATATCTGAATTAAAAAAAAATTGTTTTTTAATTCATATTTTAGTTTTTATTTCATTATTTTTGGCAATCCATTTTAATCATTTTCTAATATTATATTACATTGAAAAGGTAATCAGGATAAAGAAACTGTGTGGGGACACTTGTCTCTTTACGCTCTGCTTAGTACAGATTAGTAGTATGTTATTAATTTTAATATAATGATACATCATCATATAATTTAAAAATGATTCTAAACAGAGTTCAGTTGAATGTAAAGGGTATACTGTTTATTGGACGTTTCTAAAGTTTTAAGTGCTCGTAAACAAAATTTATGAGTTACGATTATCAACATTTATTGAATATAGTTATATTAATAAAGCATGAGTAATTTTATGTTATAAATCATATTAAAAGAAATATAATAACACTCAAAATTTGTGAAAACACACAATGTCACCTTACTTCAAACTATAAACTATAAATCGTTTGAGAATTTTTAATTATGTATATAATAATATATATGTATAGTTATTAAGTTAAAAATGTTTATTTTATATTAATGTCTTATTTAAAAGTATAAAATTGAAAAATTTATAATGAATAGTTGATTTACCATACTAACGTAAAATAGTGGGTAGAACCACTGAAATATCATTATAGATGTATAAATCAAACAAGTTAATAAAATTACAAATTTTATTTTATGAAATTTTTAATAAAATAGTATTAAAAATAATACAAATTATTAGTAGATTAAATGTATATTATAGTATAAACACTACACATTTTGCTCTAAATCTAAAATAAACATAAATTGCAGAATAATTTATAAAACAAAAACAACAAAATAAGTTATAACTCAGAAGTTATATTTTATAAAATATCACATAATTTTATGCATCTACAATAATTAAAGATGCGAGTTTATGTTATATAGTAGTATAAAATATTGTAATATAGGTACAAAAAGAAGGTATTTAACACGATACGATTAACTATTTTATTTATCGGTATAAAAAAAAAACCTAAGAAAATTGATTTTATATTCAAGAATATAATTTACTATGAATTATAATTACATTTTTTTAAATTGAAATTATTCCTAGCCTTCTAGGCATATTAAGATTTGAGAACTACAACTTAAAATAAATAACTCTAAAATAATTCTTGAATTCTTGTAGAATTAACCTTTTTTCCAAAATTATTAAATCGTTTTAAAATTTTAAATCTATTATAGTCATTCATTTTATAATCTATACTAAATTGTTGATATTGCAAGATATTACATGGTTTTATATCGTATAATAACTTACAAATATAATATATTTATAATACGCGTGAAATAAAATACCACGTTTTTTAACAACTCTATTAGTCTAACAATAACTATTGAATATTAGCCACGTATATGTTTAGACATAACATAAATTCAATGGTAATGTAAGTTCTGGAGCTGTGTATAATATATACTTTTTGACAGTGCCTAATATTTTTCATACGCATTATTTCACGCAGGCCAAGTTCTCAGACCTCAGTGATATATCTTTCGGTTTTAAGCGTTTTTTTCTTCATTTTCCAAAGTGCTCATAAATTTATACGCGCTCTCTCGTAATGTAACGGTGACGAAAAGCAGTTGTATGCCATCATTTAAGTCGACTCATTTACACGATCTGACTTTAACAACCCACACACAGGCTACAAACAGAGGTGATCTTTGTTCATGTTAAACAAAAATGTGACGCTTTACGTAATTTGTTTGTATAAAGATAAATTCTATGAGTATCACTGTAGCTATATATTTTAAGATTTTTATTTGAACAGTTAAACGACAAGTATATAATAATATAGTGTCGCGTGATGTATAAGTAATATTATGGTTTTATTGTATATATATTACGGATTAACATAGATTACATTTAAAGTCATGATGATTTTGCAGTAGTACTTTATTACTGTCGCGTATGCCAGAAATAAATACTGATGTCTTTTTATTGCAAATTTGTTTAAGTATCTTCCAAGAGTTTGTAGCTTATCGAAGGATGTTGAAAAAACACCATGACGATAAACGTGAACCGACGAGGTGTTATGTCGAGAAGAAAATATAGTAATGACATTTCTAACACGCTTTCAGGCTGAAACAGAACTATAAAAGAGAAAAGCATTTGGTGCATGTATTATTGTGTTGTTAGAAACTGTATAGTAAATATTATAATAACGAATTGGTCAAGTGTTAACAAAATTAACCGTTTTGTTCTTTACACATTTAAACAATCGCTAAATAGTAAATACTTGTAAACACTAAAACGTACATACGCTAACAGTTCTTCATGAAACTTTTATCGCTGCGTTATAAACATAATATTATAATAATGATAATTAAAAATTTAAAAATAATAATACAGTAAATGTTAATTTATGTTCATTATTTTTGCCTATTTTACAATTCATTATTCGGGTAAAAATATGTTCAGGGATTTAGAAAAATGTAAAAATACTATTACTTTATTAGATTGGGTAACGGATGGGTTAAATATTTCCTCCTAGTGGTCATGCATTTACAATTCAAATTTTGTACATTTCTTTTTAGTAATATTCGGTTGTTCAACAACGTTTCAGACTTAAAGAGAATTACGGAGAATAAAATAAATATTAAACGTTTGTTGCATTTCAAATATTATGATCGTGTAAATAATATTTTCCAAAAATCTAAATATTGTTCTTGGGGTAATAACGTATTTACGAGATGGGGATTCATGGGTTCTGGACCTCCTTCGACCCTTCAATGTATATAAAATAAAACAATATTAAATATTAATACATTTTTGTTAATTTAATTTTAACAACTAATATAATTTTTGTTAAAAATCAATATTTTTTTTTTCATAATATAATACAATTATAATTTATGCATAGTTATCACAGTTAATAATTTATAAACATTATATATGCTTGTATTTTAGTTTATAAAAAATTAAAAAGGTCCTGTGATGATGATAAAACTTATATAGGTACGCCGTGTTACCATGTTGGTAGCACCTTGACGTAGGTAAATTATATTACGTACTGCTATATTTTACTGCTTTCACCACATTAATGATGATAATCAATTATCATTATTCATTAATCGATGAATTTTATTAACATTTTTGGATACTTTTTATAGTTATCATTTATTAAAATTAAAATTTTAAGTGATTATTTTAGTTACGATAAATTTAATATGTTGATGAAACGTGTTGGTCCAGATACCTATATGCCAGTGCAACTAGGACCACAATTTTATCAAAATTAAATTAAATTAAATTTTCAAAATAGTATCTATAAGATATTAGTATGTACGAAGTAAATTAGAATATTTGGTGTGTTAATAAGATTATTAAGTATTTTTATGCTATATTACTTTTAATTTATATATGTAAAGTTTAGAGATTTTAATAAAATTTTTGATATGATATTATAATTAAAAAACCAAAGCACCCTATTTATTATTTCTCGTGGAATTATTATCTCTCCAAGGAAATTTTTTTTATTGTTTTTATTCACACATAGCTAACTAACGTTGTAAAATGTAATATTAATTTGTGATCACGATCGAAAAACGTGTCTTGATTAGTGAGCGTGGTTTTCCACTATCCACGAGTATCTCACGAGACTCATTTTCCAGTTATATTTTTTTATTATTTATAGTAGGTATACAATTTGAGTGTGTAATACTGCTGGTAAAACTATATAAATTATAAATATTAACCATACATTTACTAAAATTAGTAAAACCAATAATATAGTTATGATCAAAATAAAATTTTTTAGTACAGATGATATTTTGTTTTATAATTTGTGTTTATTAAAAAATACATAATATAATATACTTTTATGATAAATTCATATTTTAGAATTAAGTTAATGTTTTTTCATTAAATAATACAACCCTAATATTACGTACAACTTATTCAGAAATCATGAATATTTATTAAATGATTTGGTATATATTTCCATATAAACTGAATTGGGTAAGAGTTAAATTATAAAACTAAATAACTTAACACCTGTAAGAAAAAATTAATTTATTTTAATTCAAACATAGTGTGCATTTAATATTATATTTTTAAAGAAAATTAAGACTATTTAAAATTTTAAAGCATACCACGTTATTTATTTCAATGAAAAATTGTATAATAAATTTAATTCAGAATATTAAGGTATATTTTAAACTTAAATATTAAATTATTATTTATTCATAAGCTTATAATTGCATATTTAATAAGAATATTTTTTTTATTTTGATATAGTATATAATTATAAAACTTTGAGCCCTAAATATGAATAAATTCATTAATCATGTACAACAATGAATAAAGTGTTAAAATAGTATATTTCGTGCAAAATATTCATTTATTTATCGAACTTTAACATTTAAATTTTCTAACAACTCTTAAAAACTCTCGACTTAAATTAAATATGTGTATTTAAATCCAAAAAAAAAAATAAAACTCCTATCAACACTTTTATATACTTAGTTATAAATGTATGAGTATTTTTATTACTCGTAATAATGTTAGATGTTAGGTTAATGTCAAATATTAATGATACTACAAATCATTTGAATTATGTGTAACCATGAATTTATATAATATACATTTACATTTTATATAATATATAACAATTATAACATGTATTTTAAAGAGACATTAATTATTAAATTGAATTTGAATTTAAATGTAGGTATACGTTTAAGATAATATTGGATAGTAAAATCCAGCAGGTTTTACTATCTAATGTACAATTCTTATTATAATCGGATTGAATTTAATTTGTAGGTAATAAAAATTACATCTTACACAGTCATGCAGTCGATAAAAAAACCAACATACAAGTTAAAAGACTAGCTTTGTGAGTATATAAATTTATAACATAATTTATCATTATAAGATTTATTATTATTTATGTTTCTTCCATTTTAACTTAATCTATAGAAATTTTAATTTAAAAACAGATATTTTTCAAAACGGTTATTTTTTTGTAAGATCAATCCGTTCCAATATTTTATAAATAGAAGGCAACATTTTAGAGTTGTTAATTCGTTAACAAACTATAATTATAGTTAACAAAATTGTCTTTGGTCATCAAATTTTACTTGAAATTATATGATATTAGTAATAAATTTGGATGTATCTACTTTCATTTATTCAAGTTAGATTGTTGACACTCATATGATTGCGTCCCGGATTCTCGGTCAATCCTCTGCAGCTCTAGACTAGCACACAGAGTTAATGTATAGCTCTAATGTAGCCACAAGTTATATCGTATTGACAGAGTAAAATGCTTATTGATTTAATAATTTTGAAAGAAGTCGAATTAATTTTTATAATTTTCAAGCTTCAATATGTTTATATAATATTATATAATGCCAAATGAATTAAATATAGTAGTATCAACCTATGAATCTCAGTTATACAATTTTAAGTTTTAAATACATAAAAATATATACCATATACAGATAATATATATTTAAAAAAAAAGTGTTACCTAATAAAGCATTAAAAAAAAATTATAAGTAGCGTAAGCTTAAATAAACACTAGTATTAAATAAGTCGAGATAAGTATTTCAAATTTACTATGTGAGGTATAATAAGTGAATCGTATTATGTTTTAATATAAAATCATAATTATTTTCAGTTTAAATTTATGATTCTTCGTTATATCTTAATAAATATAAATAATTGCAATCGATAACTAAGAAATAGTAATTTGTAATCATAATATAAAAATATTAAATATTTCATAATATTAAATTATCAACATATCGCGAGGCATACATAAAATAAATTATTTATTTCCGAAAGTTATGATATATTTTATTATGTTGACTTAATTATAAAGACTGTTCAAGAGAATTTATATTATTTTGAAAATATATTTATTTTATTTTTTTTTTTTTAAGAATTTTTGATATTTAACAATGTTTGAAGTGGAATATTGTGTTTCAAATTGTCTACAAAATAATTATTTACAATTAGTTCATTAATTTTCTCGTGTAAATTAATATTTATTTAAACGTTTTTATCGTATTTAGAACAAAACTGGTTATTGTAATAATAATTTATTTAAACCAAACAGTTATTTATTTGGTAGTTAAATTATATATAGAATAATAGAATAAATAGATTCAGCTCACCAAATTATCTCTACACAAATTTTCCAGAAAAATTATTTAAAATCAAATACTATAGGTAGTGTATAAATCTCATCGTTAGTGTAATTGAATTATAATGTTTAGATTAATATTATATATTTTTTAAATATTTGAGTTAGGTATATCTGATTTTTTTTAGTTAAAACATTATATCATTATACAAGTATATCAAATTTGCCACACAAAAAAATGTATTTCAGGAAACATTCGTAATGTTATAAGCTGTCGCATAATAAGATGATAAAGGTATCAAATTAACAAATTCATTATAAAATACTATTCATAAAATCAATGTGTTGTATAAGTTTTTAGAATATTATAATATATCTTATATTATATACTACACTGAAAATGATTAAAAATAATAGACTGGTTATTCAAAATAAATAACGTATATTATTATATGTTATATTTTGTATCATATATATATATATAAATAATCATTAACGATACAAAAATTTACCACTTTAAGAAATTAAAAAATTTCATTAGAATAAATTATTAATCTGCGAAAAGCAATTTGACTATCTGTTGATGCGGTTGAAAAAGTAGGCAGTATAAAAAGATTAAGTTTAAAAATAAAAAAATATAACTAATAAAACATATTAAAATAATCTATACACATATAATTTGTCAAATTAATCATATAATTTTAAATTGTAATTGTATCAATGACTTAATAGATTTTATTAATAAATAATTAGGTGTCTTATTGTATCATTTATACATTTTAATAATAGATATTTTATATAATATTATGATATAATAATAATAATATAATAAAAAATAATTATGGTAAATAGGTAGTTGGACTTCCATGGTTATGATCCACAATATTTCATTATAGCATAGAAGTAAATCAATTGTAGTGTAAATTGTTTTGGTGAACAATAACATTAGGTACATTTTATATCTTTATGATAAACAAATAACCTGAAGTCTTGTACGTTCAGATCATGCGTACACCCGACATGTATATATATATATATATGATATTTTATGTTTTGTATTGATGATAATTTATGTTCAAGACTTATTGAAATTCAAATACCCGAAAGCCATGGGATAGAATATATAAAAGACAAGAGAGGGATAGAGATAGTAAAAAACAAATATGAAAAAAAAATGAAATATTTTAAAATAACCCAAGTGGTTGGTATATTTGAACTCAATGGTTATTAATTATAAAGCAAAAAATAAAAATATAGGGATAATTTGTTTTTAAGTGATAATAAAAATTAAGAAAAAAATATAAGTACAGACACGTTCAGTTCAAATAGTTAATAGGTTTAGATAAAATGTACTTTTATTATTCCAATACACGAGTATAAACTCGTCATGTTTTAGATAGATACAATAAAAACAATGATTTATAACTTAGTTAACCATGTCATTATTGTATACCCCTACCACCCGGGTGCAACCGTCAGACGTAGGTAGATATAACGATAGTTAAATAACACTACATGTACAACAGTTGTCTGGGATATAGGCACCCATACCTATACTGAATACATCATACATCTACTAATAGCAACGGTCTGTTAAACTTCCTTCTCTTTTTTATCACGTTTCCGTATTCTAGATGTACCTTATTATTAAAGTAAGATACTTTAGATACAAATAATACTTTAAATCTTAAATAACATAATCATTGCTGATGAATGATGATCAACATACAACCTATAAATATGCTTTACTGCTTTGATCAATACGAATATTGAATGCAACAAGATTATGCTATGCATTGCATTTAAATGTTGGTCAGAAGCGATAATATTTTCTGTGATCAGTGATTTCTCAGTGGAGGTTTTTTTAAGATGTTAGAAAGTTACAAAAGATTCATAAATCACTTTAATAGATTATAAATCTTATCAATGATTTTTTTATTTCCAAAATATTTAAATATTTATTTTTTTCTTAGTTGATTTTAATTATTTTTTAATGATATGCTTATCATTGTTATTTCTATGTTGTTTATATTTTTACTACATAACCATTTCAAGAAATTTTACTATTTTTACACATATAATTTGATTAAGCAACTAGCTTTATATATAATGCATTTTATTTTACATATTTGATAATCAGACTATTTCAATTATTTCAATGTTTATAATCAAATTTAATTTATATAAATGCATAAGCTACCGGGATTTTCTGTTCTTCGTAATGTAATCCATAAGAAAAGACCACCATCGTGGCACGTTCTGTTTTTATTTATTATATTATACCAATAATTTTAAATAAATAAAATATTCTATATTTTCATTAATTGTAGTGTAAATAATACTAATAAATAACAGTAAATATTATTAGTTTATATAATTGCCACTTCATGTTTTTATTATTTTTTATACCATATCAGTTTCCCTCGAGCGATACCAGTTATTTAATAACTTGTCAGATGAATTTCTTGATAGTGTATATACATTTGTCCAATATATTATTATACTGCAATAGAAAAATGGACGATTCTTCATTACTGCTGATTGCCAATGATGTTGCGAAGAGAAGATAAATATAAATTAATCATACTGCATTTTATTAGTTTGGATAAAATATTTGGTTTCCGAATAACACAACGGTGAATGCTGATTAAATTATAATTAAATATTTTTACGTGAAGAAAGAAGACATTTTATTTAAGAAATTTTCCACGTGGATTAGCCACGTATACTGTGTCGTCAATAATAATCCTTAATCATTAACAGACGAGTAAAAATATGCTACTTGTCTGATGAAAATTCAATTTAAACAACATTTGAAAAAGAGACATAACAATTATCTAAATAAGTGATAATAGAGTTGTTAAACGAGTTGGTGCATGTAATTCATGCAGTATTTTAGAAATCATTTAATGAGCATTATATTGTACATATATTTAAATATGATTTTAATTAATTATTAATATTTAAAATATTTATCTTTGTAAATTAAATATTAACTATTATATTAAATAGTTATTAGTTACATATTAAAATTGTGTTTAAATAATTATTGTATATAATATATAAAAAAAAAAAAATTTTATTAAAATTTAAATTTCAACTATAAATCATTTCAAGGATTGGATAAAATCAATTTTTTTGAAATGATAAAAAAAAATTATTTTGAATGAAGTGATAATGTATTGCTATTTTACAATAATGTGTGTCTGAATATATAGATTAATTTTAAGGTACATTACTTATTTATAGCATGAACTTATTAACACTGTTTTACGATAAAGTGGTATTGACACAAATGTTCGTAACAATAATTTTATATGTTATAATTATTATATATCATTATAATAATTAAATATTAATAATATAATAATGCAATGTTTCTGGCAAAAATTAAATCAATTTCCCTTAATAGTAATATCAAAAAACTTATTAAATAATATAAACTTAGTGATATAGGTTGGCTAACCTTCTCCGCTCAGAATCGTTTTTCGTTTAAAATGAATAATGATATATCATTGAATTTAAATTCAACGCATCAATTAAAGTGACCCAATAGATATCTACTCTATACCAGAGTGGTATCTAATTGCTCACCTTTATTTTGTATGGTGTATATTCAAAGATCTTTTAACATTACGATGGTAGATAGTACATTTCAATAACGTATTTATAGAAAAACGATACTTTTAGAATAAACATCTTTATTATTCAAATAGATAAATAATATTTAATTAAGTTTTATGGTTTCAAATGATTAATTGTATAAGTGGAGTTTAGAATAAAACAATTATCGAAAACGTTTAATCAATACAAATATTTTTTAATTAATCAAAAAATACTCATGGCATGTACTTTTTATACAATAAATATACATTTATTTTAAACGTAGAATAAATTATTTAAAAACTCATATCTCATAAGTATTTATTGGTCGTATTTCCGGGCCTCAGGCTATACATTATAAACGTAATTATGTAAATATTCTTTAACAATATTATGTCGTCATAATCAAATATAATTTCCTTTTCATAACTTTCCGACAACATTTATGTATAATCAATGATACACTACTTGTGATGTTACTATATAGTACTTTGTAAAATATAAATATTTTACTCCCCTTTTCTAATTTAATTGTGTAAATAAAAGTATATATTTGTCCTGACTTAAGATAAAAAGTAACCATTAAATGTGATAACCACATAAATTAGTTTAGAACGGTTCGATAAATTCATATCAGAAATAAGATTCGCGTAAGTGGTAAATGCAATTGGTAAATTTCGATTACTAATCAAACATATTATCTTGTATTATATTACATAACTTATAAGTAAATAATTCGTTATAGTTCAATATTTCTGTTAAATATATCTATAATAACTCAATTAACTACTCAAAGAGTAGATCCAACCGTTTCATCGTTCGACTGTTAACATAAATCTGGTTAATAGATAACAAAAAAAAAATGTGTATTATGACAAAATTAGCAGAAAATCTACAGTAGCTTACAGTAGGTTTTGTATGTTTACAAAACTAATAACTTAATGTATTGTATGAATATTTTTTCTGGAAAAAGTAAGGAAAACTTACTACTTAATGATTTCATTAAATATTTATTTATGAAATGATGTGAATAAAATATTTATTTGTATATAATAATTATATAATTAACAATATAACAATAAAATATATTTTGAAACATACAAAAAATTTAAGTTAAATTTAAAATAACTATAAAAGTTTCAATAAAATATAATATACTATATTGTATTACTGTATAGTAAAAAAGTAAAAGTATCAACAATATTTAGCGTTTTAGACACATATTATATACCATTAATATATCCCTATTTTTCCTGCTCATTTCTGAGAAATAAATTAAACATACTGTTTTAATCACTTTCAGTAAACGTTTAAAATCTGTATATATACATAGGATATTATTGTTTGAAAATTACCGCCTACCAACAATGGTTGACTTATTATTCTAATTGGAATTTAAATCGATAATACTAAACCATAAAAACATCAACGTAGATCGTATATATTATGTTTTGCTGATTGAAAATAATGGTAGCGTCAAAGAACAAGACTTATACCAACATGTGTGTGCGTGCACATACGTATCGTATGTAGAATATTTTGTGTGTATAGTAGTTGTTGATGGATTGTAATTAAATATCTATTATTTAATAGAGGTAGATACAATGTATGCTTTCACAATTGTTGATATAATATATTAACTAGTTACCATAAAATGGTCTTATAGCATAATCCATTGATGTATGAACCGTGTAATCGTATACTTATAACGCGTGGATAAGAAATTTACCACATTTTATTTTTCTTGAAAATAGAAAATTTTAAAAGCAACAACAGAACTATCAACTGTGATGCTCATATACAGTTTCGCATTAAAAAAACCGCACTGGATCAATGTTGATTTTTGCGGTCTCGACAACGAAGATATCGAACGAGCGCCCTATTATGTAGTTTGTCAAAAACAATTTAACGGACAATGAGTATTACCTTGATATGTGTATATAATAAACATAATATTATAGTTATATACACATATACATATGGGGAATGAGTAAAAAAAAAGTACTAAACCGGTTATGGATTTTTTTGTGGAGTAATACGAAACTGGGCGGCGGCGACCCCCCATATTCTTTTGGTAACATTGCACCATAATAGGAACGTCAAGCGTCCAGGCATAATAGGTAATAGGATCACAAGAGCCGATTTTGGCACGAATGAAAAGGACATGGATATAATCCATGATTGTTTGGGCCCCCCTCTACGAAATCGTTTGCTAGTAATTACCTGTTCTCGAAAAGGGTTTTCACCCTATATTTTTCATTATTATTGTATTACTAATTTCTTAAATACAAGTCTCGAGACAAAGCTACTGCAAAGAAAACCGCACCGAGTAGTTGTTTATGTTACTAAAAAGGGGCGTTTATATATAAAAAAAAAAAAATTACCAATATAATCAAGTGAAAACTTGTGTAACGGTTTTAATATTATATTTGATAAGTGTATGTTTTAAATAATAATTAATAACATACACTGCGCCGTTGTTTTTACAGAGGAAAATAAATAGAAATCAACGAAAACAATTTCATATAATATAATTATATAGTTTATTGACACTTAGTCTTGTGTGACGAATAAAATTCGATATTTAATTATTACATGGGTAAATAATAAATAATTGTAGTATTTACAATTTATAAAGTGATTATTGACTGTTGGGATCTTAAATATAAGTGAGGTAGTTGGATTTATGATTTTTTAACTATTGATTTATATTGAGTATTATTGTTAATAAGGTTACATTACTCAAGAAATCAATGATTTGAAAATCTAACATCCAATTTTATTATAATCTACTTACTTAACTAATAATTAAAATATTCATAGTATAATATTTTAAAATTGATAAATAATCATTTTGTTTAATAACATTTAAATATATATGTATTGATAAAGAAATCTTATTATTTTAGTTTTTAAATCAGTTGAGTAAGTACAGTTAGTGTAAGACAGTATTTTAATATAATTCTAACAATTATATAAATCTTTGTACAATAAGTCATAAATACAATGTATTTATAATTTTAAATATTATACTTGGTTCATATTAATGATTTAATTATATGATTTTAAATTGTAAATAATTCTTAAATATAATTTAATATTAATCAAGAATTTTTTATTTAAATTAACATTATTTATTTAATAATGCTACTTTTTCTTCATTGAAACTATGAATTTTAATAAGATAAATTTTAAAATACAGTTTTTATTATAATTCCAAATGTTATTTATATCATCACGATGTAGGTAAATAATTCAAGTTGTAAATGTTATAAATAAATATGTTGCTTATAATTTGTACTTAAATAATATTTGAATATGATATAGTTGTTAGAAATTAATAAGCTTGAATTAAATACAAAGTCGTATAGATTAAAAAATGCATACAGTATAAATTATATATTTTGAATAATATTGATTGACCGAACAAGTTAAATTTTCTTATATCTATAAAAAATAATTAACTGAATGCATTTGATTAATAAATTAACTATAGTTACGTTTAAAATTATTTTTATTTATTATAATATCCTTATTAGAGGATAATGATAAATGTATAATATTAAACCTCTAAGGCTATATCAAATAACTAAGACATCTGGTATTCTTGTATGAGTATATAAAATTGACAATTGATTGATTTATAGTTTATTTAATAACTCTTAATAAATATTATAAAATAAGTTGACGGTAAAGAACAATTTTAAAACACCCTCAGATTAAAATTATGAAATGTATTATTTTTTACCATAAAATGGCTTAAACAAATATTCTTTTATATTCATATTTAGTAAATGTGTATATTTTGATTATTAAACATTTTAGATTTTACTTTATGATTTATTTTATAAAATTTAAACTTCTTTTTATAAAATCATTTTAATTCTTATGACACAGACGTTTTTAATTTTGAAAATATTTTATGCAAAATAAGCAAATTAAATACTATGTTTAAATAACACGACATAATTTTTTTTTTATTGCTTTTAAATTTAGAATAATAATAACTTGACTTCGCCCAGTGAAACAATTTATTTAGTATCCATAATTAATTAAATTTTATCTGTCTGTACTTTATTAATTAGGTACCTACACATTACGATTAGCAAATGGATAAAGGTGGTAAGTGATAGTTTTGTTAGTTTTTGGAAAATCAAAATTGTAATTAAATTATTCTTAAATTTGGTATAAGAGCTTTTTATAAACAATTTAGAAATAAAGTAATTTTATATTATAGTATCTAAATACCCCGAGCAATTGAATTCGTTTGATAATAATATTTTTATATTAGTTTTCAAAAAATTAAATAAAAAAAGTCTATTGACAGGAATATTTAAAATTAGAAATGCTTATAAAGGTTTTTAGTCTACCTCTTTATTCCATATAAAAAAGAAAAAAAATATCTACAAAAAACTGGTAGAAAGGGAATAACTTTTTTTTAATCTGTCATATGTGTCAAAATTAAAATATGTGATAAGCAACAATAGTAGGGTCTGAGCACACAACTTTTACAACAATCACTTGTACCCCAAAAAGGGTACTTATAATATCTACTTTTTGGTATTTCTGTAATTAAATTTCACTTGTCTCGAAAAATAAACATTAAATAGGTACCTCACTGTTGAAGTGAATGTACAAATGAAACACTAATGCTTGTATGTTTGAAAACTTAAATTGTCGATTATCTCGTGGTATAGTTTATACTATGTCGCATAGTTTTTTTATTTTGCTAATTATGCCAATTGATAACATAAAATGAACAATTCATTTGTAAATATAGTCGGTATAAAACAACTTAGAATATGTTTTTTTTTTAAGTACTTAAATAAAGTATATATTATTATAACTATGTTGTAATTACTACATATATATTAACAAAAGTTATTGCCCGTTGATGGACCTGAATGTCAGAAGTGTTGGCAGAAAATAAAAAAAAATCCAAATATATAACCATTTATAACAATAACGATAGTACTAAGTAAATATGCAATTTTAAAGTATATTTAAACAACTATAAACAACCAATACAATTGGTTTATAAGCCAAACAAAATTGTAATGTTTATGACTAAAGAAAATTATATACTATTATAAGAACCTAACTTTATAGTTGAATAGCAACTGTAACTTTTTAAGTATCTATATCCAAATATATATTTAATCAAATATACGTTGTACACATTTTATTAAATGAGGGAGCGCTACAAATTATGTTTCACTTGTATTTACTTTAATTTACTTGTATTGACTTCAATACTGAAGAAGTTAATGTTAATGTAAAAATGATTAAACTTTTAATGAAATTTTCTGATGAAAATTATATAGATATAAATGAAAATCTATAATAAAATCGTCACACTGTGAAATACGAGCAATTACTTAATGCATTTAATGATAATATGTTTCTATCTACTTCTCATTCAATATTTTATTTATCACAAAAAATTAAAAATAAAAATTTAGTCCGTACCTTTTTCAAAGATATTCTAATGATACGGAACTCAATGTATTAGCAAAAAATATAAATTGGCTTTGAAAAATAAATCAACTAATATGTATTGATATTTATAAATTATAATTTGTATTACATGTAGAGGAATTATAACATACCAAAATAAATAATTAGTTATAAAAAAGTTATTGAACTCACTCAGTTAAAATTTATTTGTCTCCTTGATTTATTTGATTTAACCAATATTTAATAAAAATGTTTTCTCCGTTTCTAATTATTAATAAATTTATTATTAAACTATTTAAACTTTGAAATACTAAACTTATTAAAACATAATAAATGTTTATTTCAAAACGTATAATAAACAAAAACAGAATTATAATAACGCTGCTATATGAAATCAGTAAAACATTTAACAACTTTTACGGTTTTCGTTTGTTTTAATATTTGTAAAGGACAAGTCGCAGGCAAATTAATATAGCTTATTCATATTGTTTTCAGAATAGTATACCTAGTTTAGTTTCTATCTCTGCCAGATTGTGTTTGGTTATTAAAATATCACAATTGTTTTTACTTCTTTTATACTGACTTTTAGCTTTTAGTGACTTGAGCGTATCTATACTAAACTAACTTTTATCTGATCATTTTCATACTTAAGTAATATAATTACATTTTTTTTTTAATTTTTGTTGTAGTGAAAAATAACAATTTTAATTTTTGTAGACAAATTTAAATAAAAAGTTCGTTTTATCATTATCTAAATTTAGAAAAAACTTTAATTTCTTGGTTTTAATGAAATTGGAATACTGCCAGTTTTAAATAATACATTCAATAAACATTTCAAACAGTTAAAAAAAATATTTTTCTGTGTTAATTATTATGTAAAAATTAAACTTTTAAATAAGGAAAATAAACTATTTTTTTTTTTTTTATTAATATGAAATATATTTTTGACCCATTGTTTACATAAGCAAAAAAATATAATTTGGATCAACTATAAATTAGTTATAAAAAATCTGCATAGCCGTATAAAATTGTTGTATTATCATCATATTTCAAAAACTTACAATATATTTCTTAATATATTTTTTATATGAAAAAGTTTGCACTCGCACGCTTGAAAATTTCAATAATTAATCATTGATATTAATAATAATAAAAAGATACGTTTAATATTTAATTCTTTTTTTCTTTTTAAAAGGTTTATTATTTATGTACAAAAATCGCAATAATGTTCAGCGAAATAGAATACGTTGCTAGAAATATTTCTCTGTTTCTGTAAAAATATTGTATGTAAAAAAAAAATACTCGGGGTAGCTACGTATATGTGGGTGCCAAAGTTTATATAGATACACACGCATACACATGTATATGCATTTTTTTTTGTTACTAACATTTTGCAGGAGTAAGTTTAATAGGTATACGAGCTGGTTGTTTATTTATGGGGAGGTTTCTGCATATATACGCCTGTATAACACACATACACATGGGGTCGTACTATATACGCAGGCCACCGCATTCCTATAACGCTGTTTTGTCGACAGTTATTACTGCGCACAACAAAACAAATTACTGTTTTCTAATTTCACAAACAGCCCTTCTGCCTCAGCCTGAACCCGCGTCCCGTACGGAGCGTATACTGTCGTGTCCACTTTGGTCATTGGATTTAGCACCTCTTTTGCACATTTAAATTCTGCATAAGCAAAATAGCGTTGTTGACTGTACTCTACAACATTCAATCGACCGTTGAATTAATAGTCACAACAATTTATTGTGCAATCTTTTTTGTGTTTTCATGTTATATGTCTGCAGCATATTTGATTAAAATAGAAACTAGATATAATAATATTATTTTTTACCATTATTTACATTGCGATACCGGTGATATACGTATTTTGAAGATTCAGTATTATAAATAATAGACAATAATAATAGTGGCATGTAAATATCTGAATAATAAAACCTAGAAAATTCACTTCTCTGTGTACAGTTATAGGTCTTCATTGTATCCTGTTATTAAATAGGTCACTGTAATAGATGTGTTAAATTGTAGTTCAATAATTATTACACTTGAAAAACAATTTTAAGTGAAAACGACCCGTTACCCTATATTTCTAAAGATATTTTATTACATATTATTTACATTACGATTAGCAATTTATTTTTATTATTTAAATCGTGGTAAGTTGAATTAATTAATTTTTGCCTGAACAAATATTAAATATTATATAAGAATTGTTATCACATCATTTCAAACCAAATTTTAATAATAAATATACGTAATTGACAATGGTAAAAAATTTCAAGTATATACGAATAAAATCGTTATTTTTCGTTTAAATATATAATGTTGTCAACATTAAAACTTAAAATGTTCATAAAAACCATTACAAATTCCGTAAGTAGTACTTATATTTTTAAGTTTCTGCTTTAAAAACAATTTATGAATAACCTTTTATTAAATTTCCGAGATTTTTACTCACAAACAAATATTGTATTAATATAAATGGAAAAAAAAAGTCAAAACTAAAACTTTAAATAGCACAAACAAAGCCGATATATTTAAAAAATTATATATTGCTTATAAAATGCTAATATAAATATTTGGTAATATATCAATAGGCAATAGTTATTAATTTGTTAAATTACACTGTCACCATGAGGATAAATGATAATAATATGAAGTTGCTGTAACAATTGTATCATATAAAGCTATTGCCCTAAGCACTAAGAAACGGTCATAATGGATAATGTAGTTTTGAGGGCTCGGGTTTCACTTAAAATTATTACTTTTTCGAACAATTATTACAGAGTACTTTTTATTTTTATTGCATTATAAATACCTTAAAACGCATCATTTTTGTACATAGAATATATGTATATATATAAAAAAAATACAATATATATACTTTTCATAAACTATAATAATAATTTTAACAAATCGGTTTTCATAATATTTAAAATAATGATTAATGTACAGTTATATCATAGAAACTATATATTTATAACTTAATACAATTCATCAATTGCATTATAGTAATATAAACATAGTATTTAATTTTCATACTTCTTCGTGTATGGGATTACCTATTTGTAATTTATAGTGATGTTCGGTAATAATAACTTTACTCGTTACTTAGGTATAACATACAAGTTACAAAACAGTTTATTTAAAAAAGATAATGTACATTACAACTTAAACTATATAGCAATTATTAACATAAATTCTTTATATTAATTACAAAACAATTTCCTAATATAATGATAAAGTATAAAAATAATTATATAATAAAATTATTAATATCACTATGATAATAATACGTATGTATTTATCCTAACTAATAGATATTTATATAAAAAAATAATAGGTAGGTAGTTACGAATACATGGCACCAAAAAAAAAAAAAAAGTTTAAAAACTTGCATCGTTGATTTTAGCATAAAATTACAAAAAAATATTTTTTGCTTTATACCCTTCTTGAATATTTAAATGTTACAGTTTAAAAAAATAAACAGTTATTTATGATTTTTCAATGGAAAAAAATATGTGCACTTTGCAAGTGCGTTTACAGTCCAATCGGAGTCTTGGACGATTGTGTGTCATATGTCGAGTCTTGGATTTTTTTACTACTGCACTGGTGGTAAACGACCGCATCGTGCACGGTCGGGAAGAATCGCACCGATTTTACGCCGTTATTGCAACGTATGAACTCCAACGAGCTGTCGGGCACGGCGGCCAGATATATGTCGAACCCATCGGACACGAGCGATTCGATCAACTCGGACAGCATTTTCGCGCCGGCCGCGTCCGCGTATTGGAGTGCGGCCATGTCGATGACCACGCACTGAGCGAGGCGCTGGCCACCGGTCGGGTTCTTGCCGTCGACCACGGTCACGGTCACGGCCGCGTCGTCGTCCCTCGTCACTTCGATCAGCTTTCTCTTGAACATGTACCTGTTTATCACGTTCAGGCTACCGGCGTACCGGACGATCTTGACGTTGGGTATTTCGACGGCGTCGCCGTACAGGTCCAGCCGCACGTACAGGTCGGTGTCCGGTAACCGGCCGAGCACGTGCACTTCGTTCAGCACGCCCTTGATGAACACGAACAGCAGTGACACGACAACGCCGATCAGCAGTCCGGAGTCGATGTCCAACATTATGACGGTTAGGTACGTGACCATCCACACGGTGCCGTCGGTCTTGGACTTGCGCCATATTTCCGGGAAGTTCAGCACCTGCATCAGGAGCCCCTTGAGCGCCACCACGATGATGCTGGACAGCACGCACCTGGGAAGCGGTTCGAAGACGACGCCGATCCAGAGTAACACGACCACTATGATGGCCGCGGACACGATGCTGGCCATCTGGGTCTTGCCGCCGACCGTCTGCTGGGAGGCGCTGCGCGACGGCGACGCGCCGCTGGGCAGGCACGAGAAGAACGAACCGACGACGTTGCCCAGGCCCTGGGCCAGCAGCTCCTGATTGGTGTCCAACGGGTATTTGAGTTTCTCCGACACGAGCAGCGCCAGCGACATGGTGATCGAGTACCCGACCAGTGCGATGACGCAAGCGTCCACGAACACGGACGAGAACAGTTTGACGGGCGGCACTTCGAACGCCGGCAGGCCCGATTTGATTTCACCCATCTGCAATGTTATCGAACGATAAATGATTTATCACGTGTTTAAACTTTAAACGTCACGTGTAACGTTTAGTGGAAGTGAGTCGGTCACGGATTTTAGTTTAACGTAAAAAAAATTCAACAACACGAGTATTGTTTTGAATGGTTATCGGTCATAACGTCAAAATAAAGATATACCTATTTTTTCTAATGAATTTATATAGGCATTGATGGATAATATTATTATGTTATTGTGATAATTGATAATATAATCAGATTTAACTAAGGTCAGCTCACGGTGTAAATACCTATATAGTTCTGAGCTTGAAAAATCATACAACTAATGTATTTGCGAGAAATTAATATTATATAATTGAGATCTTGTTTAATTTAAATGTTATATTTAACGATAATATATTACATTAGTCCCGAATTCATTGTACTTATTTTTTTTAAAAAACCTGTCTAATTATATGTATAATTATTATTATGTTATATTTATACCTGACCGAGTGATACTCGAATTCTAAAAATTGCGAAAAAAAGCGTATTCGATGATAAACGTGTAAAGTGCCGGTGAATGACCGGTTTGAGAAAGATAGAAAAACGGACAAAAAAGGTTGGCCGCGATTATTATATGGCCACGTAAATATAGAAGCAGTAAAGTGATGCTTACCTGGACCATGTCATAGTCCTGGGCGATCGTGGTAACTTGGAACAGGACGGTGGCGATGACCGTGACGATCAATTCGATCGGCAGTGGCATGCACAGCCTGCTGTTGATCCTTTCCTTCAGGTACTTGTTGTACACCAACAGAACGGTGACGGTGGTGATGGACACCGCGGTGGTCACCCAGTTGATGGTGTGGAAACGGTCGGCGAAATCGTAGAACGTGTTGGGCACCTGCATCATGCCGTGTCGCCGGGCCACGTCCACGCCAAGCAGCTCCTTCAGTTGCGACGTAAGCACGATGACGGCCACGGACGCGGTGAAACCGCTGACCAGCGTCTCGGACAGCACAGTGCACAGCAACCCGAGCCGGAACACGTACATTACCAGCTGCACGAGCCCGGCCACCATCGTGACGGCGGTGGCCACTTGGATGGCCGAGTAACCGAGCGTGGGGTCGTCCTCGGCGCCGTCGGTCGCGTACGTCGTTACCACCTTGCCGGTCATCAGGCACAGGACGGACAGCACGCCCAGCGATATGTGACGGGACGTGCCCAGCAGGCTGTACACGATCACGGGAAACACGGCCATGTACAGGCCGACGGTCGGTTCGACGTTGCCGAGGATCGAGTAGGCCATGCCCTGGGGGATGTTCAGCACGGCCACCGCGATTCCGGCCATCGTGTCCTCCGCGAAGTCCTTCGACCAGCGGTAGTTGAGGAACAGCCAGTCAATGGACGGTATGGTCTTCCGCACGTAGTCGGAGCAGGTGCGTTTTTTCTTGTGCGGTTTTTTCGCGGCTGGCCGCCGAGTCGGCTCGGCCGGAACGTTGTTGTTGGCCGATAGCGCGTCCACTTGGTACACGTGCCGCTGCGTGTTGATTTCCGGTTGACGGTCCATCATCTCGGTCTTGGCGTCTGTAGAGTAAAAACAAAAACAAACGATTAGTACCAATAAGTCGCGTGCCTCTGATTCGCTTATAATTATGTTTAAAAGCATTGTTTCGCGTTCGTAAAACGATTCAATTCAATTACACGGGACAGCGATGTTATTCCGTTGATGGGTTTTTACCTGTGACTCCGTTGACGATCATTTTTTTATTTTTAATAAATTAAAATTATACTTTAAATTCAGAATATTATTTTCTTCGAAAAAGAATATTATTGAACAAACGCGCTTACATGACACGCGTTTATTAGTAATACGTTGTATGAACTATAACACGTTTCCGAAAATGTGTATGGTTATATACTGTATGGCAGTGTAGTCGATTTCAAGTTTAAATGTTATATCCAAATGGCATGTGAAGTGTTGATAACATAATATTAATCACGTGTCACACTTTACATTATTCATTTATATTTCTTATCAAGGTATTAAAATATAATACTATCATATTGTATTTAATACATTCAAAATGTAAAACGAATTTTAATTAAATTTAATTGAAATTCGCAGTTATTAAATTATTAATAAATAATAACTTGAACTCCATTGTTATTTCTTAAAGATTTATGATTTCAGTATTTTAGATAAAAAAAGTGCTCTCAACGAATCTTAACTTTAGAGTTTTTTGGCCTATTAATAAATTTTAAATGATTTATCATTATCACACATTTTTATAAGGTAGTTGAATTCAAAATTGTCTTGAATTACCTAATTGTTCGAAAAACTACACATAAAAATAACTAATGATAGAAATAAAAAGTTACCACATATTTCGCAATATTATTCTGTTTAGATATTTTTTTTTTTTTTAATTATATTTTTATGTAAAAATTAATTTATTTTCAATTGTCCATTAGCTACGAATAATAACTTAGTGGATATTTTGATTTTTGATAATGATTTAGAATATATTTATATCTGTTTTATCTAAATCGATCATTGCTCTTTAAATAACTATTTATTTATTTTAAACATAAAATATCAGGTAGTAGATTTTTTTTTAAATATCTTAAGTATGGTAATTCAAAATTAATTTTAAAAATTGTATCTGTAATTGCAATATTGCAATCTCAAATATGCTTTCGAGAATATTAAATTAAAACAATATTACAAATGAAAAAAATATATTTAATGAATCTACAATCACAAAATATTTTCCCCTGAACCACTGTTATTATGTTTAACTATGGTAATGATGACACAGATTTTTTTTTTATTACATTTTATAATCACAAACTATATCATAATTATTATATTATAATATATTGCTTGAAGTACAAGTAAAACTTTTATGAGTACGACGCGCGACGTTTTATAAATAATATTTAACGAGTACATGATTATATAACTAGTATGGTATGTATAATAATATAAGAATATTATTAGGTAATTTACTAATTAACTGCGAATAAATAAAAATCTAGAGCAATAAACCATTATAATTAATTACATTATATTTAAATTAATGAATTATAAAACTTACTCATTATTGAACTGCGACGAAATATTATTAATTTGCGTGTTAAATAACGTACAACAAACGTAGGTACTTGATCACCAATGGTTTATTGAAAATATCCAAAGAGTAACTTTTGATGAATACTATTAAATGAGATCACGATGTCTCACCATTTTATATTATATGTAGAAGTGAAATATTTTATCTAAAATTGTCAAATAGATTAAATTAAATGTATACCTATGAATTGCATTATTAGATATAGATATATTATTAATTGTGTACTTCAGCTGTAATAAAACAATAATACTTTGACGTAAAAATAAACGTTGTTTTAATTTATTTTTTCGAGTGGTTTGAATTAATTTTAGATATTCATGAAATAAGTATATTTATATTTTCTATACATCTTGATTTTGATGATAATGATCTGTTAAATATTATTGATCAAAATAATTATACATAATGAAATTAAAACCTATTCAATATGTATTAGCCAAGTTGTCAGTGATATTGATTAAAATCATATAAATATTTTTGTTATTATTATATCATATTCGATGGTTTATCAGATATCATTGTATGCACTGCTAATTGATTATAATATCAACCGTGATAAATGTCAACAACTATTATAGAAAAATATGTTAATATAATATTTTAATAGTGATAATAAATATAAATAATAAAATAAAATAAATATATTATGATATATATATATTACATTAACGAACACGTACCTATAACTAATATGAAATAAAATAAAAAAATAAATATTCTTATATTTTTAATAAAAAATTAAATTTAACCAATAAGTATTATAATTATTATTAAATGGTAAAAGGTAATGGTCAAACAGTAAATGTTTTTATAATTATTGACAAATATCTATATTAATATTTTTTAAATATTATTATGGTTAAAATAATTCTAGATAGTCACAAAAAAAAAAAAAACAATTCTATAGTTTTTATAAATCATATAAATTATAAACTATAATATTAAATAATATGATGACAATTTAATATCGATATCTACAAGCGAAAACTATTACAACTATTTTATTTTTATTTTAGGTAATATACGTTTAATTGGTACAGCTAACTGTATAAGAGATTATTAATTAAACAATAATAACTATGATTATCATGTCATGAATATCATATATAAGTGCCTATATCCTGTTTTAATTGTGTGAAAAACTTATTGGTTATCTACTGATAAAGTGATATCAATATAATTTAGATTGTGTTATTGGATTATATGACATTACAATAATATTATTACAACTGCCACAATTTATTGATTTAATTCAATAATAACTATTTTTATTCATCAAAAAATCATTTGGTGTTTAATAAATTATTCATAGATTTTATTGCGCCTTTAAATTCATAAACTTATCTCTAATGTAAGATTGCAAAGTTCGAATGCATGTTACATAATATTATTTATAGACGTTGATATCGTAATATTATTCTATTTAGCATAATCCATATGGATCTTATGTAAAGATATAATAAAAATTAGTAATTAGTTATTACAGTAATATAATATTATTTTAGATTTACAGCAAATTTAAATGATAAAATAAAATTATATTAGTATTATAATCTTCCTAGAAAAACACTATACTATTATATTAGGTATAATATAATAATAAATGTGAACATTGATTATTTATTTTAATATAATAGCAATTAGTAATTGACTTTTGTTCATAGGGACTATTTTGTTATTATAAATGTGGTTTTATCCAAAAGAATATTACACTATGTTGTACTGCACATACGTAGTAGGATCAAAAAGTTCCCGGAATTTCGTTTTATTTTTTTATGTATACAATTTAAATATAAATCTACTTAATTTCCTTCAAAATACCGTCCTTCAGCATAGACACACTTACTCCAACGACTTTGTAACTGCTGGAAACATCTTTGGTATTCCTCTATTGAAATGACCCTGAGATTCGCTGTTGCGTTAACTTTAATGTCTTCAATCGTCGCAAAACGTCCAAGCTTCGAGTCCAAGTTTTAGATTTGGAAACAGCCAGAAATCACATGGAGTAATGTCTAGCGAATACGGGGGTTGTGGAATTGTAGAAATTTTTTTATCTGTTAAAAATTGCCAAACTGCAGTCAAAATGCGTGAAACAAATTTCGCACAAACACGCCGCATTCCTAAATCATCTTTCAAAGCGTTTTGAACTGTACCATACAATATTCCTAATGCATTTTCCATATCTTGAATGCGTAAACGACGATCTGATCGCACCAAATTTTTAACTTTTTCGATTGTTTTATCATTTTTTGAAGTTGACGGCCGACCGCTCCGCTCTTCGTTTTCGAGTGACTCTTGACCATTTTTGAACCGTTTAAACCAATCATAAACGGCTGTTTTCTTTAATGCTTCATCACTATAAACTGCTTTCAAACATTCAAGCGTTTCTGCAGCAGTTTTTCCAAGGTTAGAACAAAATTTGATGTTAGCGCGTTGTTCAAATTGTGACATTTTAAAAATATGCGTTAACTACGTTTCGTATGGACACGATTACGGGTCACATGAGACTAATGTAATTTTAACGAAAAAACCTACAGATAGCTAATAATGTCTACTTTTAATTCAAATAATCAGATATTTGATAAAAAAAAAATTTTTTTTTCTATAAATAAATTCCGGGAACTTTTTGATCCTACTACGTATAATTAGTGTTGTACATACTACATACAAATTTGAAAACCTTACAAAAATAAATCCCTTGTGGATTTCTCAACGCTTACCTACATGATATTCATTTGTATATTTCAATAACCTAACATTTGTTAGCTTCTGTTGTCTGTAAAATTAATAGTTATACATTTTTCTAGTATTATATATTATTTATTATATAGGTACATATTAATTTGAATATTGAGTACTTAATGTAGTCAAATTTTTCTTAATATTTGATTCAATGTTTTTCATTTTAAAAATATATTTATACAATAATATAAGATATATTGATTTTAAAATAATTTATATTTTGGACAAATTACATACTTTATATCCTGTTAATTTCAAAGTTTATTTACTAAAGTTTTTTTTATGAATTTTGAATATAGTAGTTATAGGTAAAAATATATATAATTAAGTTGTAAGTTGTATATATCTAATGTAACCATACATCCCAATGTCCTCAAAGAACCCAAAAATATTCCGCTTTGAAAAAAAGTCACGACCGAAAACATATAATATACATTTTATACTGTACGCCCTGTCCATAATCCATAAATACAAATGATAAAAAAATAAGTACCTAATTGAAGTCGTTATTTCGAATTCACAGATTCAAAAAATATAAAATATCAGCTGAATAATTTAATCTATTATAACTTTGTCGGTGTTTTTGTTTTGTCATTTTTTAATAAAAATGCATTGTGTTTTACTATATTTCTAGTATTGTAATTTTATGCAAAACATATTATGGTTTTTCTATTAAAATTTACAAATGTTCCGCTTTTTGTAAAAAAAATTATGGTCACGTTATATATATATCAACTATTTTTGAGTAAATGAAATTACATAATATGTTTTATGTTCCTATCTTATATATATATATTATCAAGTATGTCTTTTATTATTATTTAGATTTTGATTAAAATAATACAATGAAATAAAGACCAAGTACGTTAATAAAAAAATTTATCAATAACGAAGAAAAGTATAATTTCTATGTGTTTAACTTAAGTGTATTTACCGTACTCAATAATTAAATATTTGTATACATTTTTAATTGTTATATCTTTAATTTAATTAATGTTTCTAATGATAATTATAATACTTATCATTAATTAACCATCTGTCAAGACGAGTACATAAATAGAAATATTTACTAGCTGTGTTTGAACGTACTACATAAACAATAACTTGACAAGTTATAATTTAACTATTGTTTACAGTTCTACATCAAAGAGATTAGTGAATGGGACATGTTTTTACAAATAATAAAATACAACGATATGGTCAGTTGTATATCCTATGTTATCTATTATCTATGGTTAAGGAACAATTAATAACTAATTTAATATTTAAAATTATTGAGAACCAATAAGGTTATTGTAGACAATACGTTTGTATTTAAATAAAATATGTAAATATATATATATATATATACTATCAATATATTTTTCATATTTACCACACTAATACATTTCCAATGAAATGATTTAATTGATTAAGCATCCCTTGTGGTTCGATCTAATTGATTAGTAGTAATATCTTACCTAACCTTAATAATATAAGTAATCGGATTATCTAACCGAAATCTCATAACAATTAAATACTTGCACGTGGTACTTTCTGGATTATTCATTTTATTATTGTTTGTTTATTGAAACGAAAAAACATACCCTAAATAATAAATATAATATATTAATGATTATAACCGTTTAGGCATAGTATTATATTTATTGTTTGGCTTTGTGGTCTTATAATTATCCGTTTAAATAAAGTACAACTTAAACGTTTAAAAACACACGAGAAAAAACAATTAAAAATCCTCAAGGTAGTATGTGTGTGTGTGTGTGTGTGTGTGTGTGTGTGTGTGTGTGTGTGTGTGTGTGTGCAGGTGGTTATAGATGACTAATGCGTTTAACACAATTCAACATTTCGTTGACAATATTTCTATGAACTTAACACGGGTGTCACGTGGGTCGACGATAAGTTTTAACGTGACCGAGGAAAAAAAAAACGAAAAGAAAAACGAAACATTAAAAGTTGTCGTCGTCGCTATATGCGGTCGTTTTGTCACCGAACATTTTGTCGTCCATGTTAATCCGTTGTTACACCGACGTGTGCATTGTGTATGCGTATAAATTACAACAGCTTCGTATCAGAATCTTTGTATTGCGCTGTGTCGCACTATATTATAATATTATTCACAGTGATATATTTCGAATTCTCTACCGGCCGACGACGGACGTTTTTCTTTCACTTCGGTCTACAATATAATACGTATAATGTATATGATTTAATATTATTATCATAATATCGTGTATAATTTTATCACATAATATAATAATATCATGCCGTGCACACGCATCGCACGCACTATAGGTAAAGTATACATTCGGTGCAGTCGTCGGCGGCTATTGCTTCGGACACACGTGCTCGTGGCAAGACGAATCGAAAAGAACCATTTTCCGTCAAAAGCAGCCCATCTACGCCACGCGCTCCACGTGACTTGACGTCTGGCCGTCCGAGATGAGAAGATCCGGTGCCCCCTCCCCCGCGCATCTGCCGCCGACGCCTGTTCGTCAAGCCACGCGAGAACTCTAAAAATAATGTGATTTAATTAATGCGATGTTTACGCAGTCAGTGTCGTCCGGACTTGTTGAATGATCTATACGGGTTTTAATGCGCGGACGTGTACTATATAAATGCATATCACAGCAGCACTATACCACTTATATACAATAATAATAATAATAATAATAATATTGTATGTATAATATTATTTTATGTCTTTTGTCAGCTCATAATTCATTCTCACCCGGTGGTGTTTTGACTATATAGGCCGTCACGTCTTCGTCCGCCGTGTTCCGCGCAGACATACCAAAACACATAATAATAATAATAATAATAATAATATACACAATGTGCACGCCATCGTTCACCCTGTTCTCCCGCACGGGATCCGTCGGCCCATCGTCGTCGCGTTTAACCAAATACACATTATAATATATACAAACTCGCGCCAGAGACGAACCACACCGCGAACGGTCCTACTCGAGGGTTTAGTGCTCGTACGAGGCTTTACGAGACTCGTATTATAAATATTTACCTCGACGCGGCCGCCGCCGTTAACGCGCTCGGAGACTTTCGTCGTCGCCCACACACGTCGAGCCAGTCCCTCGTGTAAACAGTTTGAAACCAATATAATAATAATAATATATTATATCGAAGCGGTCGGCTTGTCGCATATACAATATGTTATGGGTAGGTATGTGCGCGGTCAGCGCCGACAAACGTGTAGGTATAATGTTATTATTTATTGCTGTGTGCGGAGAGGCGTTTGCGGGCGGACAAACCGCGCGATCACGCGAAGTAGGCGTATGGATGGAGTCACGACTGAACTGAATATTATATTGTAATACCTACCTAATTGGTATACGATCGGAAGAAAAACAGACGTGACACTCGAAAACGGACCCTTTTTCCGACCAACGATCCGACGTGTTATGCGATCGTCGTAATACAATACTATAACAGCAGTAGACTCCTGTTCAAGCGGATCGTGTCGAAGTCGTTACATTCTTTATGTGTACCTAACCTAACTTCGCGAGTAAAGTACAAAAATTACAGAAAATACGCGGCGTGTATGAAATATCAAATACCATGGATGAGAGTCATATCTAATATTAATAATAATATGGGAAAATAATAGGAATGGTTAATTTTTCAGAATCCGACTGCCACTGTAAACGAGTTTTTTTCTCATTTAAAATTGTCTAGTAATAGAATACAATCCAAAGAATGATTTGGTTACATTTTCCATCATCTCACATATACTTAGACTTTAGACCGAATCGATATTAAGTTTATCAGTGCTTCGTTATAATAATACACAGTTAGTATTAATGATCTTATCACGTAATACGAATGTCGAAACTTTAATTTTTCAACAGGATATATAAATCTGATATTTTTAATCTATATGGATTACTCATTCTGGGAAAAAAACCTAAGACCTTACCTCTGAAATATGATATGTAACTATATGAATATCTGAAAACTAGGTTTAATATAGAAATGCACTGTATACCACTTTATTTAAATTATTTTATTATTGTTTTTGTTAACGGTGATCAATCTTATTTTATTTTTTTTTTAACTGTAGAAATGAAATTACTTTATTTATCATAACAGTCAAAACTAGTATTTCATGGGTTTCAGATAACATCATTTTTTCCTCGTGATTTTAATAAACTATATTGTAACTCGTTGAATTATTACTTGATAATATTTATAAATATTTATAAATATTTATAATATTATGCTTAATTTATATAGTCTTTAAAAAAAATATAAAATACATATTATTGCGTGCTGCGTTAGTTATGATCAGGCGTTTCATTCATTTTAATTTTATTATTTGTAATTATTTTTTATGTCCTTTGGTAAATTTATTACTTATTAGAATTGATAATTCAATTCAATTTCTACACATGGAAACTATTATATTTTTCCTATTTCTATATAAATAACATACAATATTGTAATATATAAAAATATTCTTTTTTTTTTTTTATATGTTGAACAAATAATTATTGCAAGTTTTAATATAGTAGTTTGTTTTGTAAATTACCTACTACATATTGTTCATAATGCTAACTTAAATAAATTTATTTTTAAGATAATAATTTATAATTCAACCATAATAATTTAATTATTTTAAACGACACGTGATTCACGTGTGTTAACTATTATTATGCATTTTTTAATAATTGTGTGTAAAATCAATATTATGTGGTGAAAAATTGTTGTCTACTAGTATCAATGAATTAAAAAACAAAAAATAATTTATGTGACATGCATAATATGTTTTTTTGAAATTTTTAAAATCACAAATATATAAAAGTTTATAATGTGTATTATAGTAAAAAAATATATTGTTAAACATTAAACCATTTTCTACTTAACTGTATTATTAAAATTATTTTACAAAATAAGTAGGTACACTTTAAATATTTTATTTAAAAATTAATCATTTGTTATTATTTATTCTACATTTACACATTAAAATTATACTACGTTTAATGTATTAACGTCATATATTGATATGCGTTAATTAATAATAATAATATAATATCTTATTTATTTTTAATTTCATAAAAGAAATTAGGTACAAATAAGTTATATTGACTTAGAAAAAAATGTTGAAATTATTATATATTATATAGATTGCAATATATTTATATAAATAATTGCTAATTAGTTTTACACTTACATATTGATTATTCCAAACTTATAGTGATAGAAATACTATGGCTGATATTTTTAATAGTAAGTACACTTAAAAATAGTTTAGCAAAACACTTGAAAGATATTATAAAATATACTGCAAACACATTTATCTCTGTCTGAAAATGACACCAATCAAGAAAATAGTTTTTTTTTTTTTAATTTTAAATTATAAATATTTTTGATACATAACAATAGCTTGTCAACATGCGCAGACGTTATCATTAATTTATTTTTTACATGGTAGGTATTATTCGATTAGATAATAATTAAATAATAGCCAGATGTAATAATATTTACAACATTTTTTGCAATAGGTATATTAGATTAGTTGACATAACTATTATACTAAAAAAACAGCTGATATGCACCGATATTATAAATCATGGATAATCTCGTCATCTAATATCTACCTGTTGTTAAATAATAAAAACGCACATAATATTATGATAGCATTAATTTAAACTGTAATAATTTTTGTTCTAATTTCTCATCGCTTATAGGTTACATCTGGTGACCGAAATTTCAAGTTTCGATGTTATTTTTATAATTATTTCAGTAAGACAATAATAAGTGACTTTAAGATTTTGAGAGACACGTGCAACAGATATGAGAAATAATTAATAGATATTATCACACAATATCTTCCAGTGACCTATTCATCATTTCCACTCTCTAGACTAACATGTGTTCATTTCGGGAAGTTGATGACTGCACGTATGCGTGAACGTCAGTGTTTTAAATTTAGAAAAAAGATTGTTAACGCAAAATTTACGTTATTGAAATTATACAAATATCTCGAATCAGACTCGTGAATCACCCTAATGACGATTAAAGCCTAAAGTCAAAAACAACTAACGATGGTTTTAAAATGTAGGTGCCTCGGTATTATACTTATACAGATTATAACGTTAGAACAAAAGCTGCGTCTCACAGGTGATACGATGATTTAGACTAGGTGGACTAGGGCGAACTTGGAATTTCAACGGTTTCCGATGGAAAATAAGAAAAGAAAATAATAACATGATATAAATTAGATGATAAGATAAATAGTTGTTGTTGAATTTCGGCCAATATAATATTGTGTTGTTATGTTGTATACGTACATGGTATATACATATATGACGAGAGTAGTATGTACGTTTTGATTTGATAAGGATGATGAGCAAATTTCGTAAAATGGGGTGAAACGAACCGATGACGAGTCCTCGTGGCATGCATCAAAACTACGCGAGCAATAAAACTACCCCTTCCAATAACGACGTCTACACGTCGTATTCTCGTATGACATATACAAACACATAGCATGATCAGTTGTGTGTGTGTGTTTGAGAGTGTCAGAGAAAGACTGGTGGGGCATAGGATTGGTGGCGGGGAAGCTTTCAACGAAATGAAACCATCAACGAAAGGACACACTGATATATGTATATTGTATGTATATATAAACACACACACACACACACATATATATATAGGCCAACAACATCAGACCTCTCTGAGGAAAATAACGAATATTTGCCGCAGTCTCGCGGAAAGAAAGTAATCACACCGCCGCCACCGAATAAGAAAGCGTCTCGACGGGGTGTGGGAAACGCAATGGGGTCGAGGGGTTGATTTATGTACGAACCGTATGTGCAGACTGCGAGGAACCCGATGATAATGTAACTAACGAAATCTTGTCGAACGTCCTGTGGATTTTCTAACGACTATAGGGTTTTCACCACGTACAAACGTTGTTATTTTAATTTAGTTATTTTTTTATTATTGGTCTCAAAAACATCTACAGTCGCTTTTTTTTACATTAAAATCGTCCGTTTTTATTTTCGTGCAAATTGAGAAATCATTCTGTTTTCGGTTACGGACAAGGCTTATGTATGAAAATCGTCTACGAGTATTTTAGATGTATAGCATTTTTCAACTGTCTTTATGACGCTATTATTAAATTATTATCACTATTTATGTTTTCATTAGCTCAACTTTAACGAACCAGTTAAATATTATAAAACAATTAACTCGAGCTTGCCGTATTACAATATTGTGTCAATCGCTATGATTAACTATGACTCAACTCGTTATTGCGGTGATACAATAATATTACGAAATGCAGCTAGCAAGGTGATGGCCGATAGTGTTTATCAAAACTTTTATTGCTTTTATATTTATATCGATTTATACCACACTAAAAATTTAAAAATATGTCAGCTGCAGTAATTATCTGGAATTATTTAAAATCTTACAAAGACATTTTTGGGTTATCTAAAGTGGCTGTGCATGACAATAGAAACGATAACTAGGAACGCTCCACAGCTACATTATATTATATATTATTATGTATATTTTATTAGTATAACGGTTAATGGTTAGTCATTATGTATAGTATTTATGCTTGTTAACTAAGTATTTTAACTATGCAATTTACTTATTTTGATAATTATATTATGGTATATTAATTTTCAAATTGTATTAGTTGGAAAAGTATACTGTCATGGAACCGCAATGGCGTAATGCAAAAAAGAGATGCACAGACGTAAGTTCATTATAGGTTATTTTACTTTTTTTTTCAACGATTTGCTAATGAAAATAAAGATTGACAAATATTATGTAAAGACTTATAGTGGTAAGAATTAGGACCTTTTAACAGTTCTAACAGTTCAGATGCATTACCTTAATTGAATAAATATATTTATAGAATATAGTTGTCAGATACAATTTTAGTAGGTAGACGATAAAATCATTAAAATCCCTTCAAACGAATCAGTACCGTAAAGATTTAATGTATACGCCCTGCATTCGACAAGTACATTCAATTTTAGATACAATTTACATTTCTGTCATTTAATTTTATAATAACAATAATTGTTATAATATATCATACAATATTTTCAAAATGTATTATATTTTATATTTTTATAAAATATAAAGTACAATTAAATCTAAATTATAATATTGTATACTTATAAGATATACTATAATTTGGTAATATTAATATTTGGCTAAACTTATTTAACTAAATCATTGTCGGAAGTGATACACATGCATATATAATATATCCGTCGAAAAGTTCATAAATGTATAAAATATATCATAAACTCTTAACTGATAAATTATTATTTATTTTGTATTAATTTATTAACCGTTTGACAGAGTTGTTTCGATCGTGAGCCATGATAATTAATTAGTCGGGTTTAATATAAACGTCCAGTTACCCTTAAATCCATTTCGTGATTTATGTGGGATTAAGCTAAATAAAGAAATGTTTGTTAAATAATAAACGTTTCATATTATAATATATCGCCGCAAGCTTTTCCTCGAATATTGTGTTCATAATAATTGATAATAGTGTTTTCTGAAATATTCAATTTTATATTATCTCCGTGTGTGTATAATCATTAAAATGATCTTTAGACATTCAAATCATTTTTATTCATTAAAGACATTTTCTCAATGATACGGGTCATTTTTACCTTTTTATACTATTATGCGTGTATATTTTACATACGGCGATTTGTTGATATTAGTTTATAGAATACAATGTATAAATACGGACATACGACGACTTACTATTGAATATATCATAAAAATCATCAACATATATCTACTGACAATACGATTGGGGTTGACTATTATTATATAATTTAATAATAATAATGGATTCTTACAAAGTAAATACTACGAATTACAAAATCAAATTAAATTTTACTCTGAGACTAGAAAGTTCTTGTTGAGTATTTAGTCACTGTGTAATTGTTTGTTGTAGTATAATATTATTTATTTTTAATTTTTAAAAAAATATTGAGACATTGAATAGTGTTGGTGTTAGTATAAGTAGCTACGTTTTATTTTGCATAACAAAAATATCAAAAAAATAATAAAAAAAATAATTTGTTGAAAAGACGTATGGAACTTTCAGTTAATGATATCTAAATTAACAATTATACATAATATACCTATTTCTCTATTTAAGCAGTTACATGTTTGTCTATACTTTGGCAGTTATACATTAGATTTATACTTATAATGTACCTTAGTACCAAATGAAAATATCCTATATTCACTACAACAATAAGTCAATTGCATGTAATAATATTAAACCTGTCAGTGGTGACGGCATATATTATAATATAATGATTAGAGTCGATCACTAGTAATTGTGTAGTGTTCACATTAAATTATACCGTTAACGATGTATATAAATGTCTGTTATCAGTAAAATTGTACAATTTTCGTGACGAAAAACGACAATTCGGGATGGTTTAAGACGAAAAACAAGGTTAGGTCGGAGGGAACTCCACTTGTTTTGCGCGTGGGTATTATAATAATAATATCTCGTACGACAACGATCGATATTTATTACGGTGTTAGCGTTGTCTATCAAACGAAAGGAAGAACGATGATTTACCCCTGTTCTTGGCGCCCATTCAAACGGCCCAACATAACACGCCGCCGCGTGTCTAGATGCAGCGAATTCTACTTGAACCGCGGCCAGATAACTATGTAATTAAAACTAGTTTATTGTATTAGCATAAATCTTCAAAGCGTGTGTCGTTGACGTGTGTTTTGCCTGTACTCCGCATTGTAGTGCGTGTATAGTTAGCCAGAAATGTCGTTTTGTCGGCCAAAGACACTAAAAATCGACCGTCAAGTCCGTTGACCGTAATGAATTTTATCCGTTTTCTGTACACACACCACAGAGCCGTGTACGCGTATAATATTATTTAGCACCACATCTCATCGTATCCATTCCCTGGTGGTTATAGTACGAAATGAAAACACACCGCGTCGAGATATCAAAAGAATATTAATTGTTGGACAAAATATAAATGTTAATTAACTTTACGCAAGCAGATTGTATCATTAAAATAGTTTGACAACTTATACTTTATTTCGTCAAATAAGTATCAAACCATAGACTTGAAATATTGGCTTTTTACATCAAAAATATTATACGTATATATACTCACGTGTGTGTGTGTATGGTACATAATTATACGTATCGTGTTATAATAGGCTGTGACATGCAAAGTTCTCGTTCTCTTACAGAATCCGTTTTATCTATTAAATCGTCGAAAACAATAGCCGTCGCGGCGTGTGTCTAATACGTTTAGAGTTTCGATCGTTTCTCGTTTAGTACATTTATAATACTCAACGGTCGACGACGGTCTTATCCCATTTCGAATCGTATAGTTAATGACGACGATTGATGTTGAATAGTACTAAACAGTTCACGTCTGATCACGCCGATTCGCCGACTAAGCACACGCGCGGTCTATACCTTATACCACTATTTATTGTATTACTTGTTTGCGCTTTGATACGTACACGCACCATAATATTGTTCGGGACTTCGGGGTCGATTGTTCCGGAACAAATTGCACGGGAATAATAATTTTCGTCGATAAGCCATCGACTTTACCGTCGTGCGTGTTGTTAAGACACGTGCCAATAACAGCTAGGCAAGAAGAATTTATTGCTATGTGTCGTCGCGCCAATTGTTTTTCTCTTGTTGACACGCGCGACCGTGCAAAATATCTGTTATTTGTGTGACAACCGCTCACGGGAGGTGATACCGCGGCGGCAGGCGTCGTCACGCGCAAACTTAGCATTGGTCGGCTCCGTACAAACGACAGCGTTTCAAAAAATCTATGTCTACGGTAGTAGTTTTGCTTCGTTTTCCGGTTTTAATGTATGGTTACTACTGTCTATACGGCTGTGTTTTTGTGGCGTTAATCTACCACCGCCGTAGCTCAGTTACCGTGCGTGCGTATTTATAAGGCTGTTCACCAAGCGTTCTCGCCTTTTTTTTATTCGTTCAATAATGTAGTTATTCGAACATTTGTTTTGGATTCTTTTTTTTAATATGCTTAAAAAGTTTATTATTTTCAAATGTTTGATATTTTTTTTCTACTACTTAAAAAGTGTTCTGTGGTGATATAAACGTCTGTTTATCAAACTTTTCTGTTTTTCAAACATGAACCACCATTTTTTACTGTAATTTATTTAACAGATAATTTTCCGATAACATAAACATATATTAATCAAAATTCGAACGAGAAGTTCTTGAGTTATTTCACTGTGTTATATGAATTTTTAAAACATGTGAGCAACGGTGATATGAAAATGTTGGTAATTAATTTATCAAAATATATAATTTGAAAAATGATCAAAAAATAACAAATATTAGATCCGAATTGTACCATAAAAATATTTTTCAGAAATATTATTCTGAGCACAAAAATTTTAATACTAAAAAGCGACTAATTTAAATTTCGATTTAGATAGAATAAAAAATTATATACCAAATAATTAACATTAAAAAAGAATTTTATTCTTATTTAAAAAAAATTAATTTTATCATTACCTTAAGTAGTATAAAAAGGAATTTGAAAATATGGTAATTAAGTATATTTAAAAATTCTTAACATCAATTTTCAAATAACTACATTATTGAAGAAAAAAGGGGTAAGCATACTTGGTGAATCATCCTTTATATAAGTAACATTATATAGTGTTTCAAGTAGTCTAGTAACACGCAATGAACTCATGACCCTTGAACAAAAAGCAAATTGTAATCGTTTTTGTCGTACAATGGTGTGCCTTGTAACTTTATCGAAGTTCAGAGTACCCGTGGAATAACTGGGATTATTGTACGCCCAACCACCATCAATTGAAGTCTTAACTACAGAAATCCGCAAAACCATTTGTTGGTCAAATAAATACACACTTTTAAAGGTTTATTCTAATGATTTCTATTTTTTAATATCAGTGACCTAAAGTTAATTAAAATTCAAGTGTAGTGTCGTATAGTATTTATGTCATTCAAACGGAGAACAAGTACACACTTTAATATAAGTATTGAAATTAAAATTAAACATTCTAATTTTAGTTATTGACATCATTTAAGTATATATTTGTTAGATTTTATAATAACGTTCAATAGTGCATTTCTGGATCATCTATCAGAGGCTAACTTTCAAGATAATTAAACTTTCAATTGTAAAACTATATTATCAATAGTATAATAATATCGGGAGTTAATTATTCTTGCCAGAAACCTTGCAACTTGTAAATTTCTCGCTACTAAAATTCAGCGGAAACAACAATATGCGCCTGTATCCTATATTTTCGAAACTAGGAAGTCACATTATGCGTAGACTGCGTATAGGTACCAAATCATTAATCAAAGTATCGAACGGCTATGAAAATACAATCTAATTGTGTACCCCCTTCGATTTAAAGCTTACTGTATTAACGCATTCGTATTCAGCAGATTGCACTCTTCATACGAGCACTCCATTTCGGCGCAGAGTATTAATCAAAACTTAGACTACTATTCAATAACAATCCATTCAGGTCTAACCAATATAAATGGATTAGTATTTAGCATATTGTTCATTGTATTGTTTTTGAACTGATTTATACATAAAACAAACATTAAATTATTGTCACATTACTCATAATAGCATTGCACATTGTGTCACTGTAGTGATGTTTATAACTATGTTTAAAATTGATGGCGCATCGATAAATTATTTTGTACAGCACACATATATTAAGCCATCTTGAAAAGGTTGTAAAAAAAAACTTTAACTTATTATCTGTTTACCATATTTCTATAATACATGTGACGTAAGTATATAATAATTCTAAACTATCCATCACCCACCAAATTTTGAGGAACGTTGAAAAGTTGTGCTTAAAACAAAATTTGTATTTTAGGATCAGTATATTCACTTCATATATTTTACAGTTAGGTTCCATTCAGGCATAGATAATTTCCATCAAAATTGATTAATTATCATTTATTATACATAAAATATATACAATCGAAAAATCGAAAACATATTATATAGAGTCTTGTTATTAATTATATACCTAATTACTTATTATCATTTATCTAAACTTTAAATACTCATAATTTATAATTAATAAGCTACTTTTCTGAAATCTGATTTTAATAGATCAAAATACTTTAAATAATATTTTGCTTCGAAATATTAAATTAAAAATGTATTTTGTTATGCAAAAGAGTAATAGAAACTTAAAATACGATAATGATAATAAATAGAAAAAATTATATTTTTTTTGAACATAAAATTATATAAAAAATATTTCCAAAAACTTGATGTTTTCTAAAATAATAAGTTTTTTTTATGTTAAATGAATCATCCGATCTATAGAATCACCAAATCTATGAAAGTGAAATGTTACGATAGAGTTTAACGGATAGACAATAATTACATTTAGTTATTATTTATACATTTATTATGTTTTGTTACAATTTGCGAATCAATTAAATTTTGAACAGATATTTATACGACTAAAAGAAAGAAAACGGATCTTTATATTAATCATTTATGTGTCATAAAATGTATAGTACAATTACTTAATAATTACTTAATTTCGTATCTTGAGTATACTTCACTTTTAAGTAGTAAGACGTGATACCTATCACAATGTAAATTTAATGTTCAAGTATTTCATCATATTTTAAATGAAACCGTGATTATTCCACCCAAGTGTCTGGATCGAATAAACACATAGTAAAATTTGTACATACCTACGACTGAAGTATTCTAAGATATAAGTATAATATTTAAGTTGAATATATTCGCTATTAATTTATATCTACTATCTACTAGATTAATATAACATTAAAACGGTGACAATTAATAAAAGTGCGGATATGATTCAAAAGCTTAGTTGGACACGCGTTTTTCACAAATCCATCACCAAAGCACATGACAATATCTAATTTTAAATTTAGAAGCAATGTAATAGATGATAATGAATATTATATACAATAATCTAAAATAAATCTTGGTGCATTGTTTTAATATTTTTTATTATCTCCACGTTCATTTATGATAAGTGGTAACTGATAACGTTCTAGAATGATATACTTCTCTAGTATAACATTTTTTTTCAAATTATACCATCCAATTTCAAATGATTTTCAAAATGTCGGTAATATATTATACAGCTAGGTAATACGAATTCAGTTGCAAAACTAATTTGCCAATATTCTCGAATATGGAGATAGATTTGAGAAAAAAATTAACCATGTACCTACATATCGAATAACATAATTTTTTTAATACGTTGTCTTATTGAATATTGTTTAATATCTATAATTTATTATTTGATCATTCGCTCAATGACCATCAGGATTATTTATAAAAATAAAAAATGTATTTATACTTTCATAATTCATAAATAGAAGGCAATAATAATTTATAACTATTATTGTATTGCGCTTTTAATTCAAGTGAACACGCATGTTAGATAATATTAATAATTATTTAGCAAGAATTTACCTACTTGACATAATCCTATTATCAAACTCGTATACACATCATGCATCCAAAGCGAGATATTAATGTGCGATTTAGTGTCGCTTTTGAAAACTCAACGATATTCATTTTGTACGGCATATATGTGTTTAATTAGCAGTAGGTACAAGTACTATAATTATGAGTATAACTCACTGCTGTGACACAATCGTATTACCTACAATACGGATATTTTGATGTTAATTAGTAATTAGTCAAAGTATTGGACATACGAACGAATTACTTTCCATTTGGCATATTTTTAGCAATTGAGCAAAGCAAATCGCATAGTATGTAAAATGTTTAATTCACAAAATTCGCGCTATTGTGTATTATACAGACTATAGGCCATGACGATTGACGATAGGAGAAAAGCATTTTTTTTTTTTTTTACAACAATAAATTTCAAATATTGAAAATCTATACATTTTGAAAGCTTATATTATATGAGTCTAAAACTGAATAGTTGTAGTAATGAGAGCTAGTTAGGCAGGTACTTAGTATTGACATAAATTGCATTTAGGAACGTGGATGATTATTGAATTCTATTGGACACGGTGAGTATAAATTGTTATAAAAATGAAAAAAAAAACTGTAAATGAATCGGTCCCAAAAGTATCGAAATGGGCATCGATGTGTAATAAACAACTATAGTTTAATCCTGTCAGAAGATATAGTTAAATTTATACTCCTTTACTCCAATGCATATTAAAATAATAAATTAAATACATAATTGAACGTGAATGTGAACATCCATGAAATTGACTGAAGGATTTTCTTATATGATATAATATGGTGATTCACTTCCCTTGTCTTACTAATATATTTTTCTTTAATTATAAATTTATCTATATAATAATTTTCAAATTGTTTAGTGTAATTAAAGAACATGTTTTTATATACTTACATTTTGTATGCCGTTAAAGAATGTCCTGTAACGATAGAAATATATATATTTTAAATGATAACCATTTTTTTCCTGTAAATTCTTTCACAGATGATACTTATGAATATTTATATATATATTTTATGTACATAACGAAATTAAAACCAGTAGTAAATGATTAATTTTCATTTACTAAAGGTAATAGGACTTAAGATATTACGGAAACTATTCATGTTGGTTTTAAGATAATGGTAATTAATATTAGCATTTTATAATAATTTGTAAAAATTAAATATTACATATTATATTTTTATTTGATAAAAGATCATGATTAATGATCTTATGAGTTATTATTCGTATTCCTATGTACAAACCTATATACCTAACTATTTAATATTTGAAAACTAATTGTTAAAATTTCGATTTAAATATATCAAAATTATCAAAAAATAATTTATAGTATAGAAAAGCGGAATCTCATTTATCAAAAAATAAAGAAGTTTATATTATAATTATTACAGGCGATAAATAAAACTTTTTCAATATACACTTTTTTTGAATAGGTGTATTATCAAAGGATAAAAAAGCGATTGAGAAATGAGAACACGGTTGGTGAATCATCCTGTATAAAATATATTATATTATACTGTTTTGTATTGTATCTATATGTAATATGCGACCGTGTGCTGTTACATTGTGCTATCGACGAGATTTGCATATTGAGCACATGCGTCGGAGGAGCTAGTAAAAAACGATGAAAATGTATAATATCAAATTATGACACAGTGCAATAGTCGTGCGTGGCTTATCGAACACGAGAAACGACCGCACTCGGTCATTGCCCACCCGTGCACCACACCTTTTGAAATGTTTTTTGACAGGCGCGGTGAATTCGCGGCGGTGGGTATTATTCTAGTGCACGTGTATAGTCCGGTTCGGGTAAACTTCTCGCTCGACATCTTTCTACTAAACCCCGTCAGTGGTCTGTGTTTATTCTATCGGCCTTCACCCCTCGTCTCGTGTCACAAAACTCGCATCACAAACTCGATTTGCATAATTTTGCCTTGGTCCCGGACATCGATATAAAGGTTTTGTGCGTGGCTTACTCGCCACCGTCGTGATGATTAGGTTTTAATGGAGTTATTATATTGCGTTTATACTGGCTCGTGACTTTTGCAACTTCCGCCGCCACAGCAACGGATGTCGTCGGCGTGGTAAATTCGAACGGTCGCCGGTCGCCGGTCGTTTTGTGTATGTGTATGCTGATTCATCCGAAACCGATCTTTCCCACTTTACCCATTCACTAATAGCTATCAACAACGTGCACTGTACAAGTTTAGAATTCGTCCAGTCGTTCTATTAAAGACGGATAAGGTACTTAGCAGAAGTTTCTCTTCTGTGCTCAGTGCTAAGTCACATTTAAAACCGTATGATTAAAAATCTTCAAATTTATTAGTACGTTTTATTCTAAATTTATTTTAAAATTAATAACTTATGTACGTGAAAAGTAAGAAAAATGACTTTTTAAAATCTTAACGGAAAATGAATTGTTTAAATAAAATATATTTAAAAAGATCGATACAGTTAATTGGTACAACTATCGGAATGATGCGAAAATAATGAGATAAATTGTAAAAAAGAATACAATACATCATACATGATATTTTTAATCAAGAATTTTAGTAAACGATTGTATGTTTTAAGAATATATATATATACTAGTATAAAAATCATAAGAATTCCCGTGTGGTTAGAAACATTGATACGTTACATAATTTAATTTTAGAACAACGGCTTAAACAATTTGTGAATTAAAAAGGTCTTTAGAAATTATCCCGGAAACTCGTTTTGTCGTATTTAAAGACCTCCGGGCGCGCGTTAAACCCGATGTTTTTAGGGTTACGTCAGTTGTACTGTACAATTCGTTGTATAAATCGTGATGAACAGTGGCCAAATGCTAATGACATTGTAATTGCGCGTCCGCATTACATTTATAAACACACTATCATTCTTGTATGTTCGTTTATATGTACAATATATAATATATTATATATATGTGTGTATACATCTGTCTTTTTTCTCCATAAACGCTACCAACAATAATTTACTATAAACACAACCGTAATAACAATAATAATAATCATAATAATGACTTTACGAGTACGCGGCGTTTCTAAGGGTTTTGGACATTTCATAACATGTGGCTCTTCTGTAGCACCATTAGCGTGGATCAAGGGCCTATGATGGGACCGAAAATGTCATTATCATTAGAGTTCACGGTCGTTAGTATTTCCCATTAGATCTCCGAACTCGCGGGTCGGAACGTTTCGAGTTTTTGACCGCTCACACCCTCAAACTGGTGTATTAAAGGTACTCCGTGCCGCCACCAAAGTCGACATTATTTCCTGTATATAAATTGATTAAAAAGACTCACTGATGAGTGCCATCGAAATTATCTCATGAAACTATAAGTAAGTAGAACAAACTACCACAAAAATATATTTATATGTTAAATCAATTATGTTATTGAATGTGGTATGTAGCAACCCTAAAGTTAATAGTGCTTTTTCAAAAAAATGTTTACGGTGAGAAAACAAATTACTATTATGATTGTCAAATTAAAATCGTATTACGTGAATTATACGGCAAATGTTATATTATTTTGAATCCAGAGAAAAAATATATCATATGATACAATACATGTTCGTCAAATTTGTATGAGTAGTTTAGACTAGCCACGTGAAAAATATGTTTATACTGAACAGTGAAATTACTGAATGACTTTTACGTTTTAAATGTATGTGAGAAATATTATATATAATATAACAAATAACAATACTAATATATATTATATTGCATTTCATCTATTCAAGTAGCTTTGTATTATACTTTATTATACTTATTATACTTTATTATTTTCTCAGAGTCACTATAAAATATGACTACTGAATAATAATAATTAAAATTATAATCTGAAAACAAAGAAATATCGGAGATAATGTTACGTATATACTATATATTGTAATACAATATATTATATACATATGTATACCTATTATACATACGTGAAAGATGTATCATATATCATTTTACGCGAGATTTTTAAATGATTACGGACTATAAATCAAGAAAATAATTGAATTATTAAAACCAAATTATTTTATACATGAAACATTTTCATGAAAATTTAAAATATACTAAACAAGTAGCGCTGAGTATACAATATAATTTATGTGTATAAACTGTAAAAAATCATTTTAAAATCAATTTTAATGAATTTACTGTTAAAATTATCCAAAGCATAATCAAAATCTATATAAAAAAGATTAGATTAAAACAATTTAACAACTTCGAGATTTTGATGACTGTCAAAATTTGAACTTTAAGTACTTACTGCTAAGTCATAGAAAAAATAATGACCATAATATGTACTTTCAATATTTTTTAAATACTGTAAGAACTGTTTATGAAGAACCTTATATAACTTGTTTACAGAAATAGAAAAAAAAATATCATAAACATGAATAAAAAAAAAAAAAATAGAAAATTTCAAACGAAAGAATTAGCTTAATAATATCCAATAGTTTTTACTAATATTATATCTTGATAATTAATATTAATAAAAGTATTTTGTAAAAAAGTCAAGTTTTCATGATTATTCCATTCTAAATTAGACAAGTAAAAAACAAAATAAATGTTGTCAAAAACTTGCTTAATTTTCCATGCTACTTTAATTGTCTTTAGTTTTCCGCAATTACAAAAAAATATACCTGAATCTTCATATTTTTTATCAGAATTCAGAGTACTAACTCGATCAAAAATGCTATCAAATATTATTCTTATAGTGTGGAATATTGAAACAAATAATCTTCTCTAAAATGTATTACTTAACTACTGTAGAATAATACAGCTCATTATTTTAAGATCTATAATCGTTTTTGAAAATAATTTTTTTCACATAATTTCAAGTTGAAAGCTTTTAAATATTAACCACTATGTTTTATTTCTTATTATACACAAGTAACTATATTATATTTATTGAACTCGTTAATAACTAACCGAAGTCATATTTGTATATAAAAATGTACACGTAAGTTATTCAATATAATGTTCTAAATGTTGTGTATATGTATGATCTTTTACTTTATATTTTTATTTCCACAATACTACCAAAAAGATGAACATTAGGTTTATAAAAAGAAACACCATTCAAATACACAATATATCACAATAACAACAATCAATACACAAATTACCAATCAAAGTATCAATTAAACATTTTCGATCTTTACTTGATTTTAGAATTAATGATAAAGATGAAAAATTTTTACATAATTACAAAAATTAATAATCTATTGATAGTTATGACTTAAGCTCATAATAGTAGAACTATTTATTGGTGTGTAGAAAAAGTTAGTAGAAAGAAGAGTGTACAGTATTATCAGTTGTAAACTAATAAACATCGGTAGTATATAGTATTATAATTTTCATATATTCCACAGAACTGTAGAAAGTACTAGAAACGTATCAAATGTATAAAAATAAGTAGTTAATAATGAAATAAAAATAGAAAATTGTATGATAAAGTTAATTGAAATGTCTAGTAAAATAATATAAGTTCTATTGCTAAACAGTATAGTCTATAAATCAAAATAAAACTTTTTTTTTTTAGATATGAAGTACTTATACGGCTATACACGGATAGAGTCAATGATAATTATAAGTTATTATTTATTAATTCATTATTAACAGTAAACTATGTAATCCGACTTGACATTCAAAAAATATGAATTATTGTTCCTAAAATAAGATTTGAAAAATTACCTATTTCTATCACTTTAAAGATAATAGATATGTTTAAATATTCATTTCATTACTTATAAATAAATAAATGATTAATTTTTAATACTCACGGGTAAAATACATGGTGTGCGTCCTTTATATCTCAGGTTTTCGTAGTTGAATAAATTCGTGTAACGTTTTGACTAAATATGTATAGGTTTGGTTTGAAAATAAGACTGACGCCGATAGCCTAAATCAAAAGTAATGAAAGAGTAAGTACAATGTCGACTAATTATCACTTTAAAACAACTACCAGTCATTATTACAAATAAACTGTAATTAAAATTGTATAATTACCAAAAAAATATAATAATAATAATAATAATAATGATAAATACTATAGTTATTAATTAGAACATAATACATTTATACAATTACATATGTACATATATACTTGTAACAAATGATGTATACTTTCAGTTTTAATTTGTTCAAAAATCCGTTTAGGTTAAAGTAAAATTATTAAATAATTACTGTAATACACTGGTTTAAACGAAAAATGACCATTAAAGTAAATATAAGTTTCAACAAACATTTCCATTTTCTAAAATCTGCATTGTACAATAATATCTATAAAAAACGGTAGTGAACCTTTGATGTTAAAAAGCGTTGTTATTGTTTTTTAACGCCAAATGAATTTTTGTTTTTTTACGTATCGAATGTATTTGTAATAGAATGTTTCTGGAACAATAAAACGAATTTTTTATGGTCAATATATATCATATATTATATATGATCACGATTTTAATAGGTATGTATTTATTTTTTGGACCAAAAAAAAAAAATAAACAAACAATAAGCATTAATTGAAATGGAACAAAAAGAAAACATTAATTAATATTGCCGTACTAAAATCATTTATATAATATACGTGTTCGTGTGCGTGTGTATGTCGTATTGTTTTTTCACGGTCTGGCTCGGCGTTTTTTGATCCACACAAAACTCGTTGAAACTATAAACGCATACTTAAAACTTTGGTAGTTTTTTTTTCCTTTTCGTCTGTCCTATCCGATTCAAGTATAATTGATGCAGTATAAAATTAACGACTGACGGAACAATGGAATTCTTGATTATCATATGTTCGTGTATAATAATAATAATAATAATAATGCATATCTGTCTTTCTCTCTTGTGCACGCGTCATCGTAAGCACAAAAAATAAAAATACATACTGCGTCCGACAAAATGCTACTGGCGAAATTTTCCCCAACTGTTATATAATCGTATTTTTTCCGTTTTTTTAATTTAAACCGTCAATAATAATAATAATAACAATAAATTGTATTCAGGGTCGTCCCTTTAGAACGCGATGCTGGCCACCGGGTAATTAAACAAAGCCGTCGAACAATAATATGTATAGCGTATATACATATTAGTATTATGATTATTATATAAATATATACGCTTGCTTATAGAACGGTTTTTCGGCGGCTACAATGGGTAGAGAAGTATACGGCGTTTGATGTTTTTTATTTTTACTATTTTTTTATTTTTTTTATTTTGTTATCAACAACGCGGTATCGCGCGTTCAAACGACGTCAAGGGGTAGCGTGTTCTTTTCATCTTGCGGTCGAGAGATATGCGTTCTACACGGTGGAAGTTTTGTTTTCATGTTTTCGTCTTTGATTATAATTCGCTTTTGTACGTACAACAAACGTCAGTCGATCGAATGGGTAGAATATAACAAAATGCGGTTCAGACCTAAACTATTAAGCTTTATATATATACCTTTAAATCTATAATCTATATATGTATAGCGTCGAATTTGCGATGTATTTCAAGGCGTCTGGTTTATTCGAAATTACTCATTTATGTTCATTGCACGAAAATGTCTGAATACAAACGAATCCGTTGGTATTCTTTTTAATCAAATATTGAAATATGTTATAATATTTTATCGCCTGCAGATGTGAATACCGAAGACCATTGTTCGAATCGTATAATCATTTTATATGCTATTTAATGTAAGTATCAATGTACCTTGAACAAATAAAATATAATTGATTCGATACATTTTTTATACATTACCCACCCATTTAAGCTTATTACTTAAAGTTAAAAGAGAAAAATTATGCTTTTCTAATCTAACCTCGCGTTTCACATAATCTATATCATAATACAATATTGTACAATTTATTAATATTATGTTATTATGCGAATGGGGATGATGTCTGCATTCGAAACATTTACATTTTTTTTTTTTGCTTTTAAGGTTACGCATTTGTGTTTTGTCTGCATAATACGAATCATTTTATTCGCCGTTCGACGGTTATTTTAGTCATGATATCATTCGTATTCGAATCGACCGTAAAAAAAAACATGCACACGGCACGAACAATAACGTCAAGTGTGGTAGCAAGTATACGCACCTCTATCATAAATGTACCTAGGCCGTCCGCCTTTTCGATGTTACAAATTACGACTGTTGTTTTGATAAAACAATTAATTGTAATTATACGGTTCTCGGGCTTTCGTAACAATAAAACTACATACAGCCGTAAACATCGAGCCAAAAACCCGCGAGTGGATTTTGCGTTTATTTCCAAAGAGAAGTTCCTGTATTATTAAACTAACATTAAATTATTATGATCATACCAGTAGAAGTACCGAAGTATTACATACACACTGCATATCTTTAGTATTACAATTATTGTTATTATTTTTTTCATCAATCGGATTTATAATAGATAAGGTAGGCGCTTAAATTATTATTCGACAAAACAGATCATAACAATATTATTGACAATTTAATGGCTGCCTCGTTAAACGAATTTGAGCGTAATATTAAAATTAGTTTATTTTCCACATCGTACAAATAAAATAGAATATTCGACTGAATAAACTTTGATATTTCAAAGTTTCAAAGTATTTCAATTGTTATAATTGGTACGCAGATATCGATTAATAAAAAAAGTCTTGCACAAAAAAAAATGCATTTCGCCGAACAATGCACGTGCTCACAATATAATATTATAACGTCGCATACACACTTATTTGTAACTATATAGTCATTTAGTCATATAGCTTCTTTATACGCATTACATATTATTTTGTTTTCATTTAACGTGCCGATATACATATATTATACAGGTACAGTACGCTTATAATGTCCATTAAGGAAACACGGTTCCGCTCCCACGTTTAGTCATGTTCGCAGCGACATCATGACTTTTACTTCTCGAACCATATTTAAATATTATATATTTAATAAGCGAACGCGCGTAACTTGTGTACACAGAGTCTCATCGTGTCCCGGAGACGTTTTGTTGTCTTTAGTTTTTCGGTTCGTGATTGTTGTCATAGTATACCTACATTATAATTTACGGCTTGGAAGTATTATGTTTTTTTTTTTTTTGTACCTATAGGTTCGGTACCTTTTCCATGCTAACGACAATCGTCATAGCGACACGCCGTACCGTATATATAATCGGAGACTTTAATAGTCACAGCTCGGTCTGAGTGACATATTAAAAGCCAATTAGATAATCCTATATCGAGATAATAGGATAGTCGACAAACCAATTTAAATAACACGCTACCGAATAAACTGCGATAAGGAAATTTATATAAATTGTTGATTGAATATATTTTTTCTCTCCGTATACGGCACCACATTAATTATTATTGTACGAAAGAAATATGTCTACCGCGAAAGAAACAATATAAAGTAATTAACCAATCGTGATGCAAAGTCGATGAACTTATTGTGAATTTAAAACAAAACATAAGAAGGGCTTATAATATTATACAATACGCGTTGTAAAATTATAATAATATGACAACATTTGAGATAGTCAAAAATTTCGAATTCGCTAACCGACCTTCTTTTGTCGTTATCTCGCAATTTAACGTGGATTTATTCTAATTTTCTGTCAGTTAAATTAATTTGGCACTCGTCCAACAGGTTAGCACAAACGTATAATTGACCAGAAACATGCACACGATTTTGCGCTGTACAATTTACCATTTCCACAACAATTCGTCTTTCTGAGTGTATGTAAATGAATGCAAATGGTCACACATTTCTATTTTATGCGTTTGTCTCATTCCTCCTCCGTCGAAATTTAGTTCAGTTTCTTTTTATTTATTCCGTTTGTTTAAATAATTTATTAAGGGGATTTTGTAATTTATCACAAGACTGTTAGGTCGATTCCCACATAATGATCTGTATACGTAAATCCAAGTGTACTCAATTGCTCAGGTTTTCGTTTTAAAATGTAATATGCAATTTAAAGTGGAGAAAAATACTATAAAAATATTATTAAAGATACTTCAGATTGTATTATATTATAATATATTATTATCGTATATTTTATACTTCTCAAACATATTTCCAACTAACTTATTTCTCAAATACTATTATCATGGGAATACAAATAATTATTTATGTACTATATGCTCAGTCCCTAAACGGCTTAATTATTAATTTTTTGACGAACATTCTCGAACGCCACGATCATATTTATTTCTATAACGAATGGTAAGTTGTTTCAAATATTAAAATTCTTATTCAAAACGCACACTGAGTTGGTATACATTATTTTATAAATCGTTGACAGATGCAGTGACGAATTCATAGTTGCCAGAAGAGTTTGAATCTTATAACTATAAGTATGTTCTCAGATATACTTAAATAATACAAAGTAAATAATTAATATCTATCTAGTACCTGATAAAAATTTTTACACGATACGTAGATCTATTCAGCATTATTTAATATAATAACATTATAGTAAGTATAATGTCTATTGTAATAACTATTAACTAATAACGTTACAAACATAATATGTGTAATAGTTAGGTGCCTATATTAGATAGATCAACCTATGTTTATATTACATTTAAAAAATCCACATGCCCCCGGGGTTACCCAAGTATTTATGGCGATATTTGTTAACTGAATATAATAATAATTATTATTTTTTTTTTTACCGAGGAATTAATTTTGTGATTATTAGTTTTAGAATTCCGGTTTGTAATCCAATATTGTATTTTAATCATCACATTCCTTGTGGGTGATGCGATCGAAAATTTAAACAATGTCTAGCGTTATCTTTGTTTCGGAGGAAACATATTATTTCCATGACAACGACTTCTTAATTCAATAAATTACTTAGATTTTATATCGAAATAAATGTTTAAAAAAATTTCGTGTTTGCTATAACTATTTATAATGATAATTATTATTATTATTATTATTATTTAATATTTATTTTTATTCTTATCTGACCTCATTATTTCTCCCTAGCCCATCTACAGTTATCCAACATATATTAAGTCCGACGGTAGCCGATTTGACTTCACGTTAATATACTGTTGAAAGTTATCAGCGATTTGCCGTAAATTGATCAAATTTCATCGAATGCTCTCAAATTTATTGACATCGTGTAAATTTCAGACGTTTACTATTCGAAAGCAATAATTGACTGAACGTGGTCCTCGCTATCGATCGCGAGACGCGAACAACCGGCGCCACACTAATCTATTTAGTTTGTTTTTTTCTTGCTCAGTTTTATTTATATTATTATTATTTTTATGAAACGCACGCAATGTATGAATTGGCGTGCATTTAAACGTCACCGTCTTATTATTAATCTACGTCTGTCCGCAATTCCAATGTACGTTATAACTTATAACCGAACAAAATATGTGCGCACATGCATAATATTATACACGATAAATTACGTTGTTTACAAAAGCCGATTACTGTATCAATAAACGCATATATTATAATATCCGCGTTCTTCCATTTGAACCATATATTTCACAGATGCATTATACACTATAATGAATGCATCGCAATCCACTTTGAACAAACGGTTATGTTTTGTGCGTATACGAGTATTATACGACATACGTATATAACATAATATATTGAAAAAACGTAATCCCTTACAGTATATAATATAAGGGATGAATCATCGAGCATGCTCACTACCCCTTTTTCCAATAGCGCAGTTTTTCTAATCATCTGATTTTTGTAATATTTAAATATACTTATAGACATTAGAGATTAAATTATTGCAGAGAATTTTCGTGTACTACTTATTACGAAGTGTCTGATAGAGATACGAAATTTTGTTTTCTAAATGAGAACCCCCCATTTTTTTTGTAAATTATTTAGCAGATTTCGGATGCATTCATTATTAAACGAAAAATTTAATGAGTATAATTGAATCCCTTTGTAGTATGTAAAGTATCTATACACATGCACAAATCTATAGCCCTCGTAGTCATAAAAACAATACCTATATTAAGTTGTTTAGTTCAAAACGAGAGCGCATATATTTTTCTTATATATGTATAAGATGTATATATGATGTATATATGATCATATATACAGATGTATAGATGTATGTTCACTTGATCTTTTTTTTTATTCTTTCATTCATTTCAAAAACTCGCGACATTTCAGGGGATTTGATTTTTATCGCGCGAGCGTTTTACAAGAAACTCTCGAACACGATCGCCTCGACGGACAAATCCCATTGATTTATCGTTTAACATGATATAGACTAGCGTTAAAAAAAAATATTATTACGATAACAATAATGGCCGTATAATAAGGGCATCGGTGTGCAGATACCGTCTCGTGCGTCACTCTTGTTCGTCTCCCTTAACTCGAATGGACAATTTCATTTGTAATAATTCGGGTGCATTTGTGTGTGTGTAGGGAGGGGGAGGGGAAATGACGGTGGCGACAGTGGCGACGAGTGGTGCAGACGGATATCCTGTGACATGATGGATTAGACGGCGTCATAAAACGGGGTGGCTGCCGTTAGTCGTGGAAAAACAACAACGCGGGTAATTAACTGTTGATTTACGCCGTTGGCACATTCGGAGATTGAGTGAGAACTGCGAACGGAGAGGGAATTGAAACTTGCTGGGTAATTTATCACGTCCGCGCGTTCAAAAAATTAAAAAAATAATTATTATATATATTAAACTTTGATTAAAAAAAAAGGAAGAAGAATAGAGAGACGAGAAAAAAATTAAATGTGATCGTGTTTTCTTTTATTCTTAGTGCATTAGTAATATTATTATGTTAACTGTTATAGTCACACATGTCGAGATCTACCAATATATTTTCTAGTATACAGTGTTTAAACGGAAAACTAACTAATATATAGAAATTTATATATATTTATAACGTATATAGAGTTGTAAGCTATGTTATAAAGTCAGAATATGTATTCTTCTTTTTTTAGTTGTTCAAGTTATCTTTACCGTTATAGTGAGAATATTTTTTTAAATTATATGATAAATATCTATACGATGTCTTTCATTAACAAAAAATAGTGACATTACATGATTGACCATCGTGTTAAAGAATATATATCATTAATATATAAATAGATTAAGACTAGCGCAAGGCAATTCATTGTAATAGAGTTTCTATATTAGTTTAATCATAATGAATTAAATTTTAAATAATAATTGAAAATGAAAAATATTATTGTTAGGACCTATTTCTATAATATTCCTGTTAGTAATATATTATGTAATCGTAATACGTAACACCCATCCACATTTAACACGGAGAAGCAAAATCGATATTTTTTATTTAAATCCTTAAATTATATTTATACAACATTTAAATATTACACTGTTACTTGTAAACAGATGTGTAATAATAATTGAGATATACCATAAACAGCATAATATTTATTGTTATTGCATATACCTTTTTTTTTAATTTAAAGTTAAATTATTACTGTACTTCAGTACCTACTATTCATTTTAGTATTTATTTAAATATTATTTAAAACAACCAGTAACAACTATTTTTGTCCAAATAGAAAACAGATATAACCTAACTAACATTAATATTCGTGTTGAAAACTGGTATGTATTATGTGTATATATAAGTATAATACTATTTGGTGAAATCCATACCTAAAATCCATACAGCGCTTTCAATTAAAAACACCTATATAAAGTTATGTGTATGAAAGCTAACTATACAATGCATACTATAATTTATTTATAATAGATTCGGTTTCCTTTGTATATATACATAGTTAGTAAACTCTATGAAAAGGTACAAGCCGTTACAATGTAATTACTAATATTTATTAGTAGGTATTTTATTACCTCTCTATAATCGTCTGTTGCTAGTTGTCGACAATAATAATACGCATTAAAAAACATAAAACGAATAGGTACATCGAAAATATTCGATCACTATATTATTATAATTTTATAACGTATACTATTGGTACCCACAATAAAATAGGTAGGTATTCTATTGGCCGTTTCACGTGCGTGTAACTGCTACGCCGCGCCGCCGTCGTTATTTTATATTAATTGCACCGGTCCATTCGAGCTAATCAATTAATTTAAAACCGTATAGTTTACGATAAATAATGTTATGTGTTTTAAATTGAATGGCATTGTGTCGGTTAGACGGATTTCGTGGCTGTGTGGCCTCACGCCGAGTTACTCACATGCCAAGGTTAGAGGCTGCGAACATATAATAATATAATGTACCGAAATATACGGCAACGCACAGCGGAACCTGTACAGACTCCGCAACACATCAGCCGTATGTATATACATACACACTCGTATCACGTCGTTAGTGTAATAATAATGTGTAACTGCGAAGAGTTTATCGAATGTTTGTTTCTCGAGAGAGCCGCCGCGCGGCGATGGGTTCAACGTATTCACAAAACTTCGACGTCCATTTAAATAATACATAATGGAAATTACTGAATCCAGAATAGTCTCGCAACACTATTCCAGTTATTTGCATATATAGTGCATATAGCGCGGGTACATCTTACCTGTGTGTGCGAGTGTGTATGTGTGTGTGTGTGTTTGAGTAACGAGGATATTTTTGTATGTATTTTTTGTATTGTTTGTAATGCATTTTGTTTTTTGTATAGTTTATTTTTTTTTTTTTTTTTTTAATGAAAATAGAAAAACACAACAATTAATTTTTTGCATTCGTTCAAGTGCGACGCAATATCAAAACTATATCGTCATTTTAATATAATCATACCGACCGCCGTTTTATTCGTTTTTTTTTTTTTTTTTTTTTTTTATCGAGCGAGTTGAATTATACTGGTCAACCGATGCGTTTTATTATATTGCCAATATGGGTTTCGTTACGAATAGATTTATTATCACTTGGAAATACGACGCCGAGGAAAACTATTACAATCTTTGGCGGGCTGGATGTACGCGACATATTGGATATACCTATACAATATTATTATAATGTAATAATTTTCTGGTTGGCAGCGATTTAAATGTAGGAGTAAACGCGACGTCCACAAATAATAGGTAGGTACTAGTTTATATCGCATTAAACGTACAAAATAAGCACACAAAAATACCATTAACGAAACGATAATGAAAAACGGTCAAGTCGGAACTATATTTCACCACATTTAGTCAACAAAACATTCTCAGCAACCAGTTTCTGACATTAATCACGAAAACACTTTAGAATAAATATGAATGGCTTTCAGTGACTCTTCAATTTATTTTCACTAAAACGCCGTTAGTAAAATAATTATTTTAATTAAATGCGTTTAAGCATTGACAAAACGACATCAACATGTTAGTATAACCGGTCGTAAAATCAAGTTCCTGAAGCAATTAAAAAAAAAAAAAAAAATAGTTATGTGTTTAGTTAAACAGTAATAACTAATTTAAAATAATATTATTGTTTGATGATTTTATTTTATTTTTTATTTAGAGAGGGGGTGGTATAATATTTAATTTTAACCAGTTCATATACATATTCATTTCAGATCATTCATACATTTAATTAACACGAATTTATTTTCATATATTTATTCAATAATTGAAATTAATTACCTTATCAAAATATGATTAATTTAATCGAGTATAATACTATATACTATAAAATGTTAAAATTCTTTTAATTAACTTCTGCATTTTTTAAAGCTTTTATACTAATATCAGACTATGAAAAAAATAATCTAACAAACATTTAATTATATTATACAAATAAGTGCATCGTACATGAACAGAAAGTGATGCACAGCGCAAAAAGCAACTTTAAACCCGAACTCCACTAAAGAATATTCTATTGGATTTCGATATTTTATTCTGAGACTATTTTGTACTTTAGATGCGATAGAACGATGTTACTGTTGAAAATTTATTATATTATTGGTGTATCTTTTGTTCGTATACATTATGTATGTACCGTAGACGCATTGACCTCATCATCTTATTTCTTATATTATTATTCTCATCCTATCCGTTCATTATTTCGTATGCAGTTCGGTAGGTCGCATAAAAATTCCCTTATTGATTAGTCATCAGATTTTATAGTTTGTGGATATTTTGTGGTCCCAATTTTCTTTTATTAAACCGTTGTAGACACTAGTAATTTTGATTCATCGTTACGATATCCCAAGGCTCCTTATGCCCACCCCTGTTGTCTACCTAAGCACTCGCGCTGCGAATGACTGATAAACCAATTTTAATACGATCCCATTATATAATGTTATTCAGAAAACGTTTTTAATCAAATTTTGCTATTAACGCAGTTTTGAAACATTTTTAAAACGATAAAAATATGGTAATATTCTGTTAGTCAGAAAAGTACATATGTATAGGTATTTATACTACCAAGAATGAAAATCATTTTTATCAAACAAATATTTAACGACCATTTTAAATTTAAATTTTACATTTGCACCAGCTGTCTCTATATTATTCTTTATTCGTAATAATCCATTAAAACGCACATTAATTTTTTATACCTCGTAAATCAATTATTAATTAAATGTTTCGATTCTTATTCAACTGAAATAGAACGGTCCTGAATTTTTGGGTTTCCATTGATTACGGGTTTTTGCATTGACAAAAATATGTATTGATTTCACTACCTGCACAGAGGGTATTTGCTCGATTTTACCTTCTATTTATTCCGTCAAAATTATAATACAAGGATCGACCATCGAGTATGAAACTTTAAGTTTGGAACATGGTTTCTAAAATAACTTTCATTTATTACGAAAATAAAAGAACTATATTTTATCGTTCTGTACGCATCCATTATATCCATTACACGTTTACTATTTATTGTTAATTTTTATATTATATAGTATATGGCCTAATTATATTCGATAATTCCACTTCTATTCTAGCTTTTGCATATTACTTGATAATATTGATGACTGGTAAAATTATGTATTAGAAACAAAATATCATTGAAAATCGATAGGTTTTTCGGGTTCATGACGGAACCAAACTTGAAGGAAATGCATTGCATTTGTATCTTTAAGTGTATAACCCGTTCATAAGAAATAACTATAACATTTCTATGACTATCGTACAGACAGAAAAAAACAATGCACTTCCCGTGTATAGAAAATTGTAGGTATAGTGTACGTTATTGTACATTTGTATATTATTATTACATATTTATGTTGTTTCTCGGAATTCGTGACTTGATAAGAATACAACTCCAATGGACCTACTCAATAACTCGAATAAATTTTAACTATACTGATAAGGTACTGTTTGAAAAGTTTCAAGGTTAAAGTTTTATTTTTATTTTTATGATATGAATATAAAACAATATATATATATACAACATATACTTTATAATAGTAGTAGAAAATCGAACGACTGTCATTATATAGTTAATCGTACAGATCTCGACAATGTTTTACGCTCTTATTTTTTTTGTTTTCGTGTTATCGTTTTGCGCATGTAAAACGAAAAATTCGGTCGGTATACATTATGTGAATATAGTCAGTATATCATGATGTTATTTGTTTAACTTTGTCAAGCGATTACGTGGTCAGACGGTATAAGTATGCCCCTGGTCTACATAATAATGCACCTATATTATATTTCGTCGTATATTATATTATATACACGATCCTTCGTTAAATTATGCATTCGGTGGTCGTCCCGAAGAGCGCAGAAAAATGTCAGATGTCATGTATATAATTTTCGGTGGTGACCACGACCACGGTATTATACCTGCGTGTAGAGTAACGGACAACCGGCGATACTAAACTGAATGCTTTTGTAGCATTACCATATAAAATTTTATATCTCAGTAGCGTAATTGTGGTAAAGAAGGTACTTCCTCCACGTATGTAGAATCTCACAAACTATTGTAAAATATCGGTGAAGATTTTGAATCTATACCCAAAATTGGGGAGGGGGTAAACTTTACACATATTTCCCTAGATATTTTACTAGAGTGTATAGTCACGTTATCGTTTTGATTTCATTACAGATATTTTTGAACAGTCAAAAATAATATCATATAAAACAGTTTTGTCTATCTATATAATAATTAGTCTACGAGGCCTAAATATTTCCATATTAGAAACTAAAATATTATACTTTTCATTATTATTTTGTCAATGTATTACCAAACAATGGACATACGAACTCATTCGGGTTATTTGATTAAATTTAAAAAATATATTTTCTTTAAAATGTATAATAATTATTCAAAACATTTTTTTTCAATATGTATTGATTTTATATAATGATTTGTAAAGTATAATATATGGATGACTATAGGATTAAGATTAATAATTTTTGCGTGTGTGTTATTATTAAATGGGAAAGAATTATTAAAGTAAATTAAAAATAAATTCAAGCGTTTTTCTGTAGTAAGAAAAAAAATTAAATTGGATGGGAATAAGGGTTACTTATATTAATGAACAAGAGGTGTATACTGTATATATTTATTGTTGTCTCCCTAAGAAGTTTTCCTCAGTTAATCCATACATCATATGTATGGTATAACTCACAATCGGTCGTGATTATTGTGAATTTTGTATTCATCGGCGAATAAAAGAAACCCTGTTGAAGTGCATGTAATAGATTGTAAACATAACATATTATCAATATAATTATATATCCTCGCTAAACCGAAAACGGTCAGAACAATAGTTTTTTAAACGTTGTGTCGTCCGTATACATAACATAACTATTGCAGTTATAACTTATATAATCATTAAGTAGGTATAATATATGTGCTCTATTATGTAAACAAACGAATCGCTCGGTATTATCGATTGATTGTAAATATTCCTTTAGCGACGGATCACCCCCACGTTGTTCCAATATGCATAATATCCGTCGCTATTTGTTCTGAGTCAATATTATATATTATACAATATACATACCCACTGTTCGTAAACTATATAATACTGTTACTGTGGGTCAATATATATATTTTAATGAACCCATTGTAAAGTAGCCTTATCCACAATAATGAACGTTCATTCATATTGTCTTATAATTCCGAATATTCCTATATAGATGTCCATGCCTCATACCTACGACAATATATCATTATACACTATATTTTATATAAATTATCATATCTATCTTCTATAGAATACAAGACATGTACTTACGAAAAGAAAAATAAAACCGTTTTTTATCTTCTAAAAGTCTTTTGAAATAACTCGTATCTAGTATATATGTAAGACACTTATGAATTCACCAGAGTTTAAGTTAACTGCTTATAAAAAAAATAAATAAATTCAGAATACTATTGGTATTGTTGTGGAGAGTGATTGTTCAAAGGTAAGTATTCATTTTCTCAAATTTACATTTTTAGATAATTTGTTCTTTAAAGTCATTACAAAACATCATTTTTGACAAAATATTATATTATACTTATTGTTTTAATTTGTAAGTTTATGTTATTGAAAGACATCATTTTAACATATGTTTTTGGGCTAAAAAGATAAAAAGTATTTTTATTTCTGACCGTTATAGTTTCCATGATAACCAAACGATAATCTATATTAAATTAATGTTAAAGTAGTTATAACATTTTACTTCGAATTTAACGATATACTTCCTAAATAGCTTGTCTTTAGCAACCGATAATTACGTTACCATAGCAATTCATAGATAATATTTATATATTTTCTTTAATCATAATTATTTTAAAAACATTTAATATGATTCAATGTTTTTCTGTGCAATAGTAAAAATCACAAGTAGCATGTTAAAATTAATTTTTTTAATTTCATATACCAAAGCAAAACTTTTTTCTGAGAATAAAATAGCAGACAAATGTTTAGTGAGGTATTTCTGACGCACTTAGTTCCACTAATCTAAAGTTTAAATACATAATATAACCATTTGACTATAATATTAATACAAAATTTGATTTATGTATATTTAATTATTTTTAAATGTACTGTTTTGAATATTAATTTAAAAACATATGCTGTTTTCAAAAAGTAAAAATCATCAAATATTAAAACAGTATAAATATAAAAAAAAATTATTTTTGTAAAAATATTGTGTTGTTCAGTAATATAGCTTAGTAAAATTATCTAAAAAATAAATTTTTAAAGACATTAAGAGTTTACCTTTATAAAAATATGACTATAATATATCAGATGTATTAGATTCTAATATTATAATGTTCTAAAGACGTATTATTGTTTCAACAGATTTTTTGAAAAAAAAATATGCATAATTTATGAAGTAATAATAATCATAAGAATGAAATAAATTCTAAAAAAAAAAAAATTAAAGTAAGAAAACTGGTAATTTGTTGGCTACAGACATAAAACATTAAAAAACAGCAGTCTAAATGTGTTTTCACTTACTCGAGTTAAAAATAAACTAGTCGTTATTCGTGATTTAGCATTTTAGAGTAAACTACGAATTACGTCCCTGACATTTAAGTGGTCTTCTAAAGTCTACTTTGTGGAAACCAATAAAGTTGGGTTATAGTGCCCTACACACTTTAGCGCTGCTGCCGACCATTACACATCAGTATTTTTTCCAGCTCTTAAGGTCATTATTTTATAATATGAACATAAGAAAAATTTTCTTTTTGTGTATTATTATAATTTATGTATTATATAGGTAGTATTTTTACATAAATTATATTAAATATCACCAGTTTCTCCATTCTTGTATTTTAAAAAAAAGTAATAATACACCAAAAGTCACAAAGTTTTACAAAAATGTGGTATTTTTCGTCTTATTGATTTAAAACATTTATTTTTTTTTAAATTCACGATTAAGAATCGAGAGAGCGAAAAACTTTTTTCGTAATAATTACATCAACGAAGTAAAATGATTATGAAACCAAAAAAGTCCAAATTGTTTAAGTAAATGAGCGAGTTGGGTTTTTTTTTTATAATAGATATGGTATTTGAATAATTCTAATTATACGGATCATAATAATGAAAAATCATCCTACGTTTTTTACTTAGGACTTTTACGTTTGTCATTTCCACTTTAAAAATAATTAATTTAAAAATAAAGTCTATGGAATATAGAGATCTCCGAATATTGTTTTGTGTGAATGCTACAAATTTTGTTTTATTTATAAAAAAATAGGTAATATTAATAAATAAATAATAATATATTAACTGCCTAAGCTGGCATTGATACTTAAGCTATACGCCTATACGACGTAAATTATGGTGAACGTTTTTTATGGAATTATTAAATGGTATGTTGTAAAAATGACAATTAATCACAAACATTCAAACATGATGTTATTTAATTTTAGACTTGATGACAATTATGACCCAGCCGGGCCAGCAGATATAATATGGAGATGGGCAATTTGTCTTAAAAGTTATAACATTTATATCTTATTATAAAAAAAAAAATATAGAATAATGGTGTACAATTTCCGGCTTCCCAAATCTAGACTTTATGTTTTATAAACTATGTACGATTATTTTTACATACAAAATATTTAAAATATTAAGATAATTTTAATATATTTAGTATAATAAAAAATAATATCTTTAATAATTTTATAATAATAAAACGAATATTGTTTTTTTATTTACACTATTTACATTCTTAGATAATATATCATCAAGTATTTGCATAAACAATTTTGTGTCGTTTTTTTTTAATATAGCATAGTAGATTTATAGCAAATATCGAAAAAAATTGTTTATGTATAATGTTACGATAACTAATTTATTTATCACATTATAATTTATAACCATAGTCATCCGACAAAATTTCCTTAAGTGTTTTTCATAGTATTTATAAGTACAAAAACAATCAAACATTTATATTATAATATTCATACCTAACTTAACCTAACCCAACCACATATCTCGCAAGGTCGTAACTAGACGTACGGTTATTCAAGATGTTTAGTCTTTAAGTATGATGAGGATAATTAATAATACATTCGTCTTAACATACATATACATTATATTTTTAAGAACAATTTTCATGCACAAACAAGATTCGTAGAGGATTTTAGCACTTTTTTGCCTTAAATTTTACATAGAACTTATTTTTGTTTCTAAAAACCACTTGGGGTCGAAATAAACGTGGGCAAAAAGGTGTACTTTGAAATCGAATAAATTTAATATTCGTTTACTCGGATGTAGAAAACGATCCGTATACGAAACGACCGTGTTATGTTGTCACCTGTGCCAAACTGCGTAGGACGTAACCGACTTTACCGTTACAGTTATGTCGTGCTCGTGAGTATAACTACACCTATAAAATAAACATTTGTGAATAATTTATTTTATTATTATGCCATTATATCACAGAGTAGTTATTTATATATTTGAAACAAAAAATATTGGAATTGTACAAAAAAAACTATTTTAATATACAATCGTGTAACATTCATAAGCATAATAATGTTATGTATAATAATAGCCAATGACTGATAACTTCTGTAGGATAACTCGTTTGAAAATTCAAATCATAACATTTTATATTATATTAAACCTACCTATCATTTACCTATATGAAAATTGTTAGTTTTTTTGAGTTTTATCAAAGTACAAACTATATTAATTAATAATATTTTAATATACATTTTATAGCTATAATTTATCAATCAAATCGAGTCTTTCTGGAAAGTTAAAACAGACACGGATGTACCAGCTTCTCTATCGCAATAATGTTGTGATTAGACTCGCTTTGTAGTCCGAATCATTAAATATATAATATTTCACTGTCCCGTCACACTATAATAATTATTATAATATTATGTGATATTTATTTATATTACACGCTTTACGGGGTCCAGTTGGCCGCGGTGGCGTAATATATTTTTTCTATGTAAATTCTTTGAATTTCGCGTCATTATACGCTCTCGTCGACCGCCTTTTTTCGTACGTCCGCCCGACGAGGAAATATTTTAAGGGTCCGCGCCTTCACTCGTCGCATTTGTAGCGCCTAATGACGGCGATGTCTTCGACATTCGTCGTCGGGGTGGAGACGAACTACAGTGAACCGGTTTACGGGGTAGGCTAGGGGGGGGAGGTGTCAGCAGCAACAGACACCGGCGTTATAATCACATAGCGGGGAAAAATACGAGAAGAAAAAACTCACAAAACCTTCTCGGGCCCGAGTCGGCAGTATCATTAAGATAATGTGAAATAAATTGAAGGCAGGCGGTAAGAGAAAAAAATGCTCGAAAATCGCTCCCGTCCAAGACACACACACACACACACACACACACATATAAATACAACGAGGACGTTGGTATATTATGAATGTGTACACCACGCACACAACAAATACGCTCGCTGCACGGTTATCTTATCCTTTCGTCCGATAATAATCGTTTTTTTTATTTTTTTTTTTGTTCTTGCGCTTTTTTTCATCATTTAAACGAACGTCACATGGCTTCCGCCGAATTCAGTTGAGTTTCTCACGGGTAGTAAAGATTTTTCACTAGACAGAGACGATTAATAATATTTCCAGACTAATCGACCGCGGGCGAAGGCGCGTGTGTGTATGCACATACATAGATCATGAATATTGTACAATAATGTATATCATAATCATAATAATAATGATGTATCTGTATCTAAAGTAATAATATCAAAATATATCGGCCATAATACCCGTGTTAAAATAATATTCTAGAACTAAATTATTTGCCTAGGAAAATATTTCACGAAAAACTTTAATCATAATAACAATACAAAAAATAGTATTTAGTATATTTTTAGACTGAATAATACTTTTGATTATTTAAATAGTAGTTGCTAAGTAATAATATTCTATGTCAATAATTCACATTTATATAACAGGTGTTTACTACTAATTATTTTGAAATTTTCAAAAAAAAAATCTATTTTATTATAAAGTAAAATTGGTTAGCTTGCGATATAATAAAACGTTACCATTATCAATGTAACGATTAAAATATATAATCATTTTACATAAAGTATAAATACTGTATTTGTTTATAATCAGAATTTTGTTTTTTTTTTGTTTTTTATAGCGGTCAAAAATTTTAGGCGGGATATTTTGACGTATCACCATTAACAGTGTAATACGTATGTTCGTTTGTTTTCAGTGACTCGTCTCTCCTCTTTGCAGCCGCCTTCTTCACTTCTGCAGAGATATCGTTTTGCAAATTGTAGAACCTAACGCGACGTCCGAGCACACACTCGAAAACCATTTCGATTGTAACGATGACCGTCTTCTTTGTTTATGCGTTTATCAAAATATTTTGATTTAGATACTTATATTGGGTAACTTTTTCCAATTATAGTTATATAATGTGTTATGTGTATCATAAATACACATGATATTATAATTGATTTACGCGTAATGCTTACTTAAATATACAATGGTTATTTAAGTACACTTTTAACGTAGACGGTGAGTGACAGTAATAGCGTAAATAATAATTAATTATAAATCTAGTTGTATATCTATGTCATAGTTTATTATAATAATTCTAAAAAAATAATATTATGATGCAATACAAAATTTAATTTTGTGTATTTGTTTTACTGTAATCTCGTTCATGTTAACATATTATATTTTCCTACAAGCGTTTCTTAAGAATAATAATGCTTGTATCTACGTCACAGTTATTACTTTAAAATTAGGTCAACTATTCGCGATTCGTCTGAAACACGGAATCCATTAAATACAAAATAATTATATTATGTTGTATACAAATGTATTCATTTTTTTATTATTATTATAATAATGGGTGTTTTAATTACGATAATTAATTCATTTTACGTTGAAATAATTCTTAAAATTAGTTTACTGGCGTTAAACATAACTTTTGCTTGTGATTTAAATTTTAAATAGCCCGAAGATATTTTTATGACAAAAATATATTTTCTTGACTATTAATTAATTATAAGCTTGATGTTCAGTTTGAACTAACAAGTCAGTATAGTTTCAAAATAAGTATTTATTTAAAAACTGTATTTTTTTTTTTTTATATTTTCTTATATTGTAATATTGGCAATTTATGTAATTTATGTGATAAAACATTACTTTCTGAGTTAAAAGAAATCTTTATTTTAACATATTTGTTTATAATTATTTTCTAGATTTTCACTAGAAAAGACACTTGTATTAATAATGAATCATTTTTTTTTAGATATGCTTCTCAATTTTTAAGTACTTCATTTATTCTTTTTACCTGTTGTCATTACACTTAAACATAATATACAAGGAAAAGGATACAATGAAAATTAATTACTAAACTATTTTATAAGTGGTCACCAACTCAATGTCCAATCTAATTATATATTTTTAAGTTCAATATTACACGTGGAAACCATGTGAATATGTGATTAAATTAATACTTACTAAACAATAAATTCTATCGAAACGCACAAAGTACATAATAAATGTTATTACTTAATTTATATCATTAAAATAGTTTAATATTTGATATTTAAATTTAGTTTAGAAGTAATAAAAAATTTAAATAAATTTACAAACACAGTAAGTGAAGCTATCATACGTTATTTTAGAAATGTATGCGTAATATATACATTAATCTAAAAGTCCCTATTTATTTAAACTCTGCCGTATACATTATAACATTTGTTTATATTGACACCAAAAGTTTCTTAAAAACATAAATAAACTTGGTGATTAATAATTTAAAGTGTTTTCGTTACCTAAATAGCTACATATTTAAATGTCCAATAACTTACTAAACTTTCATTATATCAATAGAAATATATTTTCTATAGTTATCAAACTAAGTGGGATGTAAATTTCTAACTAACTGAATATGTAGGTATATATTTATTATTTAAAAAGATAATAGACAAGAATATAGTAGAACATAAAAAAAACTTATAAAAGAAGTATATAATATTAGAAATATTATATAAATAGCTATACCAACGTATTATTATTTAAAACTCGGTTAATTACGGAGATAATTAGAGGGATAACAATTAAAATAATGCAGGACTCCTGTATAATAGAAATATCTCTATATCTCTCCGAGGCACTAATGTCCTAGTATTTTTAAAACAACAAGCTGATCCAAATTATGCATAATGAAAGAGAAGAATTACTCCCATCATTTTAGTGATTGTAATATAAATATATAGTAAATTGAGAATATGGTATCTAAGTAAATTTTAACAAGTAGACATGGTGTGACATGCATTCCAAAGCATGTACAGGTTGAGTAACAGTTTAAGTTTTTTAAAACAATAATACATATTTTATACAAAATCAAGTTTTTGATGTTGGTATTGGAATTTTATGCAAGTGCTAAAAATATAAATGTACTTGTATAGTGCAATGAATACAATTTACAGTCAGACTAATCAAAGGTATTGAGTATTATTTGGTACGACTATTTAATGTTTCCTAGAATAATTTTCCGGAACATTTACGAGTATTATTATAATGTATTGTATTACCTTTTGGATGGAAATCGTCCAAATATATTTCTACCGTTTAATAATATGTGACAAGAACGTTAAGTAATTTTTGATCCGGATGTATAAGTCAACTTCCATTTTAATATTAGAAAATAAACTAAACGATTCTCAAATGTCAACTAATTTTTGTAATTTCTTGAAACAAATTTAAACTAAAAATAAAAACATAAAAAATAAAATAAATAATGATTATAGACAATTAGACAATGCGATAAGGACGCAATATAAAATGACTGCCCTATCTGAAGCTTTAATGTATGGTAAATATTTATTAAAAATAACAATACATAGATTACCTATTAAGATTGGTTTGAAGATTTTCTGCTTAAAATAAACCAAAATACTATCAATAAATTGTATCATAATTGATTTATAATGATTTTTTAAATGAGAATAATATTAAACTATTAAAGAAGAAATCATACGTGTATATTAAGTCAAGGTATTTAATATTTTAGTTAGTCATCGCAGTCACCATATTGTATTCGCTATATGGTTAACACAGATACTTATTAAATTAATACCTTATCTTATTCACGTAAATACGAGCCACTACAGTCACTCAAAAATAATATAATATGTGTTATTTAAATAAAAGAAAAGGCATAATAATACTTAAAAAAAAAACTAATTTTCCAATTGTTTTTTCAAGCATTGACCTTTTTACATTATTATTTTTTTTCTATTAATTGACATTTATACTAACGATAATAATTTATGGTGATTTCAAAACTTATACTATTTTTTATAATTTACATTTCTAGATTTATTTATCATTTTAATATTAACACAAATATATTAGATAAGTAGTTATTTGAAAATATTTTACAACATATGCATTAAAATTATAATGTTAAAAATATCGTGCATATTAATAATCATTTTTTTTATAGGTATATATTATCAACGAAACATTGATTTTATAATCAGCATTATAACTTTACTGATTTATATTTTAGTTTTAAATATTTTGTATATTGCTTTTTATGCATACATAGCAAAAAAAAAAAATGGAATAAAAATTAATTGGGACAATTGGGTACCTAGATTAAATTAAATTAAATTACAATTTGCGATAAAAAATAATTGGGTTAGGTTAATCTACTATAATGTTTGTAGGAATTTTTAAAAATATATATGCATATATTATTATATTTAGGAGTTGCCACTTGCTTAAATAGCTTTTTATTGAATTTATTTTAAAAAAGAAAGTGAAAATAAAAAGCTAAAGTTCTTAAATATAATATGCAATACCATAGATGTTATTAAAAGAAATTAAAAATTATTATTTTAGAGAATTTATTTCTATTTATATTACTATTGTACATTTTTACCTCTGTAATGCGAAAATTATACTATAATGTTTATAAACAATGAATTAATGAATTTTTAATTATATAAAATAAAAATAAAATTTTAAATACAGATATCGTAATAAAGGAAACTGTTGTGTTAATGACGGAAACTTGTGCTACAGGAGAATAAATTAGGATCAGAAGAAATAATGGAAAGAGAATAGACCGAAAGAAAAAGAGTGGAAGACTATCAAAGAAGATATATTAGTAAAGGCATATAAAATATTTTAAACTTCTTGAAAATTATAAGCTTAAGCGTTTGTATCTAATATGAAATAACATCTGATTTAACTTTATTTTTCAAAGTTCTTAATTAATATTAAAACATTATAAAAAGTTCAAATCATTTTCATAAATAATTACTTTAAGTCAATAGATACTAAAATTAATAATCGGTAATCTACAGCGTTTTGAATTAAAAAAAAAATAAATATAGAGCCAAAATACTTGATATATTAAATTATACGAAACTTAGATTATTAAGATTAATTTAAAATAATATATTAGTAAAGAACTACAATATAATTAAATTTGGAGTATTGTTTTAGTGTGATATTAAAATAATATGAAAATATTATGCAGATTACCTAAATTAAGTTTCCAAAAAAAAAATATGAATTATTATTATAATGGATAGGTACATTAGTTTTTTAATTAAATTAACCATATCTAATTAGGTATAGCCAATGGGCAACTTCCTTTTTATATCTCTATTGAGCCTGACAACTATAAAATACAGGATTATCAAGAATATTTGACTCCAATTTTTTTCAATTCTTGATTTTTGGAAATTTTAAATTAACTATGTACTGTAAAGGAACACAATATTTTTAAATTAAAGATTTTCTATATCATCTGAGAAGTGTCTTATTTTTTTCAAATGAAAATTTACTTTTTATTTAAATTATTAATCAAATTATTTTGTATAATTTTACAAGATATTAAAATTTAAACAAACAGTTGTTGCGTTATTTAACTTTGTGCACAAAAAATATTATGTCTATGGAAATAGATTTGAAAGGTTTGGGAGTTGATATTATAAAATTATATGAAAATTAAGGTAATTTATATTAATCCATCATTATTATATTAAATATATAATACTATTTACATTTAATTATTTTATTCTTATACAAAATTGCTCAACAAATTTATTAATTTAATGGGTTAATACAATTTAATGGATTAATACTAAGTAAATCATAATTAAGGAATTAATTATTCAGAACTAATTTTTTTAAATTTGATTTAGTAATTAAATGTATAAACCTTTTTTTTTTAAATCATCTACAAAACATTAGTATTTATTTAATTATGATTTTAATTTATAGATACAAAGTTTAAACTACCACTATATAAGAATATAAATAATTAAGAATATAATAACCAAATTTTAAAGTTGAATACATGTACCTAGTATTAAAAAAAAAATGGAGGTGTAAGGTTAAAAATGATTGGTAAATCACTATAATCTTAGCTACTCAATATTCAGATGATTTTGTTTTATATTTTGATATAAAAAAAATCAAAGCAACGGTAATATATTGGTCTTATAAATAAATTAATAACAATATAGTACTGTAATATATCTAACTAAAAATATAAATATATTGTATAATATTAGACTGGTATTCAATAGTAATTTCTATAACGTTATATATAGTTCAATTTAATAAACATTTAAATCAAACACGTTGCTGAAATTAAAATTTTTAAATAAATAAATTGCAAGAAATAAAAAAAATTATTAAAATAGTGCATGTATATTGCCTATATCGGTAGTCCTTGAAGAGTTTTAGGTAAGTTATGTTTTTTAGCATAATATTAAATAATATATTATTGTTTATGACATGTAGCAATACATGGTGTGAAGTATAAAACTGATATTTAATAATACTTTACTATTCTCAATAATTGTTCCTAATTTATTACTATACATTTATACCAATATTCATTTTTAAACATTATTTAAAAATAATAGTGACTATTCGATTTATACCTCTTAAACTTTCAAAATATGGTAGAACTAAAAAATTACAATATTTTTCAAACAAACACCATTAGTATCTAAATTATTTAATCGATTCGATTAAAAATAATAATAATAATTATTCTTTCTTTATTTATTTAATATTTTAACAATGGGTGTTTTGGCTATTTATCGAAAAACAAATTAACTATATTTTTATTTATAGTTTTAATATAATTATTATTATGTAACATTTAATAACCTGTGACGAAAATATGTTATCATATTTCAAGTTAACGATATATTATACTTATTTCTGTTGAACCAACATTTTCAGTTAAATAGATATTCTTTGTTATGATTTTACAATATATTCGTCATAATTAATATGTATTCACGGATTCACGGTGACATTATTTCGATATTGTTTAATGATATTTTATATCATAAATTATGTCTAATAATGTACGCACATAATTAACTATATATGTCTTATGCTGTATATATACTTTAAAAATTCTTCTGAAAATGGTTCATGTCGAATCATAATACAGTTATAATTGTTAAATACAGTTAAATATAATTAACATAATATAATTAATATAATAGATTCTGATTTCAATACATTTTTCACTCCGACAAAATGCTTGACAATTTAATATAAGCTTTTTCATAAGTAGATCATAATATACAATTTTAAAAATATAGAAAATACATAGGTAAGCACTACAATATTTTTTTTTATCTTAAGTTAAAATTTTGATAAAATCCATAAAAATTATATAAATATGCAAATTATTTTGTAGTTAAAAATGTATAAAATATTCAATTTTTATTGGTAAAACTAAAATATTTAATACATATTTTGTCATCAATAGTCCTTACTAAAACCAAAACACCTAAAAATATATAAGCATAATTTTTTTTTATACACATTTGAAGTTCAAGCTTAAACTAAATTATACGTTTAAACGAAGAACAACGATTTTGGTTATTTTGTAGACATTTAAATATCTTATTTGTTGGGACTTGAAACTTTTACATGTACTAGTATATTGTATACATACAATACTTCATTTTCAGAAGTAATTTTTTCAAAAACATTATTAAATTACTTTAGTATCAAAATAGATATATCATAAAATATGCTTAGTGATACATTCAGATAAACCATGTTCTCTTATTATAGTTTTTCGTACCTATGCAATGGATTATTTTTGAATTATATTGAGATAAAAATACATTACTGTAGCCTGTAACTCACTCAATGCCGAAATACATTCAACACCTACAACTGTACAGAAGAGCAGTTACATATTTCCCATATTTTGTTGTTTTTGATAAAATATATGCCGTAACATGTCGTAAGTATTATGCAAAAATAAATTACATTATTTATAATTAATATAAACTACAATTATAACTAAATATTTAATACAATTTTATTTTATTAATTATACACTTTTAAATTAGTTGCATTATAATAATTATTATGATACTAGCTGGACATTATTAATTATTAATACATTGAATTTATAATTTTGATTTTGTGAAAATTATCGATACCTTTTTTGTTTATTCGTATAAGTTATTATATCGTAACTCATTGCCACCCTTATATTAATAATTCAATCCAGTTAAGATAATTTGTTTTAGAAACTTTGTTATTTATATAACTAGATTTTATTAATCTACATAAAAACCGGAAACTTTGATCGTTTATTCGAAGAAACTGACTTGATGAAAATTCATTTAAGTAAACGAAACAGGTCATAAAACAACCTTAAATTGGATTAACTACTTTGAGGATTACAGTTTCTCTATAAGTTTAAACAATTATCCTTAAATAATTGAGTTCAATTGCATGCCGAAACATTTATTTTTGTGAAAATAAACATAACTATATTATACGGTACAAAATTAGAATATTGCAATATATTAATATTAAAATCTTAAATAACATCAATAATGGTAACACGAATAGGTACACTTATACAGTGAACATAATTTAAATAGATTCTTGTGTATTTTTGATCTAATATTTTACTGATAAAAAACTAATTAAAAACTGAGTTATCATTTATTATAAAATATTAATGTTTAAATTTTAAAATATTAATCGTTTTTTATTAATGGAAATATGGAATATCTCATTTAAATACAAATTAGTAAACCATAGTCAGTTAAGTAAATTGATTAACTAAATAATGATATTTCTTTATACATGAAATAATTCTTCATTTTAATGAAATTATTCAAAAGCATGTCATTTTGTTATTTGACTCCTTATGAAATACAAATTTAACAACAAAATGTCGTTTGTCGAGTGCAGCTGGAACAACGAAAGTTTTTGTTTTCAACTTTTCTTCGAAACTGAACGCGTTCATTAAATTTTACTTACAGTTTACGTTATTTAAAAGTAATAACATTTTTTCTGGCTGTTATTTTTGTGTATATAAAAACTGTACAATGTTCAATATACCTTTATATTCATCGAGATGTAACGTATAATTTAACGATTCATAAATTGCATTGCCATTAGATGTGTAAAATAAAATGATGTAATTATGGTAAAACAAAATAATAAACGAATCTCCTCTAGCTCTCTTTTTGATTGTATAAAGTTGAAAACTCAAACAATAGAACATATTTTTTACGCTAAATAAACGCATTCGATTTTAATTTAATTTTCCTTATATAGTCCGTAATAATAATGACAATTGTAAACGATTATTGATATAGCAAATACCTATACAATTGTCAATAATAATTGTCTTTGTTTGACTATTGATTCGGGTATGTAAATTAAAATAAAATTAATACAACTGTGAGATTATTTTTGAACGAATTGATGATGAAAAATATTAAAGTTTATATTATAATTCCAAGGTGCTATAATTGGTCATAACAAAATACAAATAATATTATCTTGAAATGAGGGGCCAACGAATAATTCTTAATTTAAAAATCTGAACTATGACGTAATATAATATTATATTTATTTAGTAAATTTAACTGGCGTAAGCGCTTTAAATATATTATTAAGTAATAATGTTAATTGGCAATAAATATAAAAAAAAATCAAATTACTAAACAATGATAAGGTAAATTAAATAACTCAGATTTAGGTTATTTAAAAGATAAAAAGAATTATAACAAAAAAAAGAAATACATATAAATATTTTACTCACTAATAATTCTTCTTAACATCAATATAACATTAAACTTAAATTTATCAAAATTAAAATCTATAGACTAATAAGATATAACAAACATTGAATTGATTCATGAAAAATAAGAGGGTTTTTGATTCTTATAAAACTAATAAATGTAACCATTTTATAAATCATTTATAAATAAAATATCAGAGAGTTGTTTTCTTGGATTTATATTGAATCTAAACCAATTATTGAAAATTGAATTCTTATAAAGGAATTATTAGATATAGTTGAATTTGTGACATAATAAGCTATTCTTTTCAAAAGTGTATACTGGACTAATTCTAGATCTTTTAAATATTAAATAGATAAATATTTAAACCTAAGTATAGATCTAAAATCCGGGGTTGAACGTACAAGCGAAGAATATAAATTTTTTAAGCTTACCATATGTATATTTAAAAATGTTGATTATTCATATCAATAAAGCTTACAATGTTATATGATTTATTCAAAATATAATAAAATGTTAATCCAGTCTTATTTTAATTATACGATCGCATTCGTTAGAATTTTATTTTTATAATTATAATGACTCACAATTTAAAAAAAAAACATATATATTTATATATATATATATATATTTATTTCTAGTTTTTGTTTATTATTCAAAACAATACGCCATGAACTTGTTAGTGTGTTACTAAGTAATTTTTATGATTAACGGTGTATTGTGTACCTAAAGCCAAAAGTGACAAAAGTTATCTATAGGTATTGAACAAGTTTTTTTTATTTTGGAATGATCATCCACGTGAATTGTGATTTTGTGCTTAGACTTCGTATAGTGTTATATACAATTATGGTTGAATAAACTTCAAAATAGAAAAATATGTTTATGATATAATAATAGGTAGAAAAAAAATGTGTTAATATATTTATATTTATATATTTATGTGTTAACCTATATTATTTTTCCAAACTAAGTGGTAATTCTCTTTTTATACCCGTTTTACATACAATTTTATAATATTTGAATGATGTATTTTATTAATTATTATTATTACCTATTTATTAATTTTGGCGCATATAGCCATAATTTTGCTCATTAATAATACGTACCTTAATAATTTTCTATAATGTTATATATGTAATACAATATTATCACGAAAATGTGATAAAGTTAGTTTATGTTTAGCGAACATAATAATATTATCAATATAGTAACTCATAAATTTGAATAGCTCATAACATAACTTAAATATTATTTTTTACTATGTCCCGCACAATACTATCAAGGCAAAAAAAAATAAAGTAAATATTCTGGTACTAATAATTTCATAGAATCTTCCAAAATATAGCTAAAATATTAACCCAGTTCTAAACAAATGGTTCTTATTGGAAACATAACTAATTAACCAAATATAATGTTTACACGTAAATCAACACGATACAATAACTCGATGTTATTATACATAATATGATGTTATTTTATATTCTCAACTGTATTACTTTTAATCGATGTTACTATTACTACTATGTTATCTATGAGATTATATTATATGTTTATATATTACTATATAGTTATCTTACTCTTTATAAAAATATTGATAATTTAATGTAATGTTACGTTCAATGGCCAAATATACCGTGAATATTATTATAATAATAAAGATTTTTTAGGTCATAGCGTACTTCATTTACATCGTAATGTATTATTACTCCCATTATTATTGTAAATTGGCAATACAGGTATTGAATTATATGTATGATAACAGAACTAGAATTTCGGAAAATTATAAAAAAATTCAAACGGCTTTCGATCGGGGTGAATAGTTGCATAGAAATTGCGGAATTTTAACAGCCGTGTGTTCAGTCGTCGGATTTCAATAATCCAAATGCTTCTACGCCACGTCCCGCGGTTCTTTATAGTATCGGTATTGGCGGTGGTCGTCGTTGTCGGTATAAACACGGTAAAAAGAAACGGAGCACACTCACACACACGCGAGTGTACTCGGCACAGAAAATGTAGAATAAAGATTTATGGAGAGAAAAAAGCGTGGTCGTGAAAAGCTGCCGTAAATATATCGCCGCGTGGCAGTGGCGGAACGAATATATATATGTGTGTGTGTGTGTGCAGCAGCAGTAACCGATATATATATATATATGCAAGCGATAGAGGAGAAAATAATATATATATATAAAAAATAATAATAATAGAAAGAAAGGAAGAAAGAAAAAAGTGAATAAAGAGAAAACCCGTCGTGTGTGTATATGTACGCGCGTACGGGTATAGGGAAAAGGCGCACTATCCAATCGGTTGTCGGTGAAATATACGGTCCTGGGGCCTGTTTGCCGGAGTGGGTGGGTTGGCGCGGAGTGTCGGCGGCCGTGTGGCGGTTGGGGGTTGCGAGGGAAGCGGCGTGTTGTGTAATATGTTTTCTCAAACGTCTTTCGAAATAAATTGTTTTCCCGGGGCCGCGACGACGCGTGCTCCTCGACCTATATGCAGATTATAATACGGTTTGGCATCACGCGCGTCCGCACTAACCCAGGCCGACATTGCGCAGTCATGTTCGTAATAACAATAATATACACGGGTAAAATAATTGACAATCTTCGGGGACGTTATGGACGTCCGCCATGGTATAGGCAACCGCCATCATTATATACGACTTTCGCGAATCGCTGCGAGTCCCGTAAACATTATCTGTTAGGTTATGCCTAACCCGACTTAACCATATAGTCTTCACGAGTAATATTATGTAGTCGTATGTGGAACTGCTATATTATACTACAGCTCTGTGTGTATTTATGTCAATATGTGCGTGTGTGTATTGTGTGACGTAATGAAATCGAAAGAAATTAGGATCAAATGAAGACCGCTGTGATAGAGCGAAAGCAGCCCTTAGAAATATAAAACGAATCACGATTATGTGTTATTAATCAAATGTATACGATTTTGAAACGACCAACTGCAACGGGCTATGTGATGATACGGTCTATATTTTTAAATAAATTTATACTAGACACAATAAATTATCAATAACTTGCAATTATGTAAGAAACGAATTGAATAATCCTAATAGGATTCCGGATGCTAGGTAGTTAAAAAAAATGCATTGAATCAATACGACCTATCAATCTCGAAATGAAACGATGACCTTGCAACTGACAGCTATAATGTCCCGAAACCAATAACTACCTCATTTATAAGCCTGTATTTGTAACCAAGTCGGGCAACATATTTTAAAAAAATACCCGGCAAAACTGAAGAAATGTACTCTACTGATTTGTCTTACAAATTCTTTAATTGATGCGGTGACCAAACAATATTGTAAGAAAGCCCGAAAACACACTTAAAGAAATTTAAATTCGATAAGTGGCATCTAATGAAGTCAAGAACACGTAGCACTTTACAAACGTTGAAATAAATGTGAGTCTTACGATGTAACATAAAAAATTATAAATCCTTATTGAAATCCACGTAGACCAGAATCAAATATTATTAATTATCGAGTACGATAGAACGACCTAAGTTTCTAATCAACAATATTAAAGGATAACCTCATTACACAAAATTGAGAAAATTATCTAATTATTATTTTCCACCTCTTTGTTACTTGCCTAAACTACAATATGTTGATCTAAACTATTTAGCTGATGCCAGATTACTAGCATGCAGCGAGTATAAATTTTCTGAATAACCTTCTGAACAATAAAACTGATCCTCAGCCCCTGCCTCTTTTATCTCAAGTCCTATTAAAAGTTCATTCGTATTCCACATTTTCATTATTCTACACTCCAATCGGTTCTATTAAATATTTTTAGATCTGCTACTTATAATGAATATAAGTTGTTGTATGGAAATAACCGATTTAGACTCGTCCTTTTCAAATCTTTATATTTGTCATTAATGTTATAAAAAACTCTTGTTATTTATTTATAATGTTCTTAAAATGTATTTTTTTACTTCATATTGTTTTGAGTGTCAATCTCTATGTATTTAATTTGTGTGTCCATTTTTTTGACAAATAATTTATAAGTTAGTTATAGTAAAAATTAAATATTGCACAAAATAGAAAATTACAATAATGGACAACATTCGAAAGCTTTGTAACTCTTATGTAATAATTACATATTAACTATTATTTAAGCAAGTTAAAAAGTTATAGTAAATATTTGTATTTGTATTTTGTGTACAGACATTTTATTTTAAACATCTATAAGTCAATAGCTAAAATTTGACATCTGAATTATTAATTGTATTTATTAAAATGTAGATGTTATCCCTATTAGCATATAGAGTAAATAAATTAGTATACCTATAAAAAATCCCACAAAGGCGTATAATTTATTGGTTGCAAATTTCCCATATTGACTGTCGAAGGTTAATAAATATTTATTTTTATTTCATAAGAAATACTATTTATAAATTAAAAAATGCGTTTGTGTAACGAGTGTCGTTAGTTCAAATGATTTTCAATAATAATTGATCTTCAGTTTACCAAAATATTACACCGTCTATTTAATACAGTAACGAATAATGGTAATTTATTATTTAAAAAACGCAAAAATAAGCACTTAAAATTGAGTCTCTTACATCACAAAGAATTATGGCTTTCTCAATATGCAGATTTATTTTAACAAATAGCCAATTATTATAATAATAATAATTTATTTAAAAAATAACTTTATAATTAATCTTAAGATAAAATATTATACTTGCCACTTTATATTACAGATAATTGTGTATGAAAAATAATAAAGGTAATAAGTATCTATTTTATATTTTATAAAACAAGTTTGCAGGAGATTTTAAACTGATATTAAAAACTTTGATTAAACGTTAAAACATATTTACTTTTTTATTTGATTAACTTTTAATCAGTAACAATGATTTAAGTAATATTAAATTGTGACAGTATAGAAAGAAAGAAAACAAAAACACAATTACAATATTAAATAACGAAACCATTTTCCAATACGATATTAATTATCTTTTTAATCACTGCAATTTAATTTTGAGCAACATATTTATTTAATAATATTATGTAAGATAATACTTTTATATAATATTAATGATGAATTGTGCATAACGAATTCGTGTATTTGATAATTTTACAATAATATATTGATAATAATAATTGCTTTAAAATCGATGAAATATCTTTCACTTCTGCTTCGAAAATATATTTAAAAAAATCTATTTTAGATTAAAAAATAATGGTCTAATTATTTTATAGTTTCAAGGATATACTAACATATATCTATGATGTCAAATGAAAACCTTTGTTATAACTTTTTTTAGTTCATCCGTTGATGCTACATACCAAAGCAATATGCACATAAATATTATACAATATTCATCTACTGATAATAATATTAAAAAAAATTGTTGATACTCCTCGAAATTCTGTTACTATTTTCGCTCTGCTTAAAGCGATATATTTGTTATGCTTTTTGAAACTGCTCGTCATGGTAGTCCAGTACAGTATTTCTATTCAAAATCCCATTGACCGAGACCATTATAATATTGTCCACCACAATTTTATTTATTCTGGATACCGATGGTACTTGACAGGTCAAGTATTATTGTGTCACAGTCAATAAGTTATACAATCAAAAATTGTATAGCATCGTATAATAGAATAACGATCGTAATATTATACTTTGGTAAGTACTTTCCAGCTTTACATGAATATACAGTTATTAGTTAAACCTCTCTAGAGTGGATACTGCATGGAAATTAAAATGTTTCCGCTACTAAAAGATGTCCAAAATAGCGTATTACCACAATTGCCACAATTAATATTATTTATTATAGCTAATATAGCTTTAATATCATGGGAAAAAAAGAAAAATTTGGTATTTCCAGAAAAATTAAAAAATTAACTGAAAAATATATTATTATTTTAACACTATCAACAAATTAAAATTAAAAAGTAATTACACAAATATATATAGGTAGTATATAGCAGTTAGACATTGATCGATTGAAAACACAATCCTATTTGACAAAAATTCGATTAACTTCAAAGGAAATAGTTTGTCGATCGACCGATGACGGCCTACTAGTGAAATATCGGCTTAATAACGATAGTATTAGAACAAGATATTGATAAACTATAATATAGTATCAAATAAAACAATAAATTGTATAATATTATATTTTTACTATAATATAATATTATAGTAATTAAATCGTTAAATATGGCATTTTATTACACGGGAAGAACAGTACACATATGTATACTATTTTACTATATTTTCTACTTTGATTGGTAGTTTAAAAAAAAAATGTTTTCTAACTATTGTATATTTTTACTGCACTAACAATTATGGCGCATTATCAAAGTTCAATTTGTGTCTATATTTTTGAGACTAAAACTATTTTAAGTCAATTAGTACTTTGTATGTCATATTATAGCTTAATTTATAAGTAAAAATCATTTGAATTTAAAATAACGTATTATTTCTTCGTATATATTTTAAATTGGAATCTTTGTATACTTTTAAATTATTTTAAGCATAAATATTGTTTTTTTTTAGTTTCCAAAAACTTTATATGTTTCTCAAAAATGCATTGTGTTTAAATTTACCAATTTGTTCAACATTTTCTGGAAAAAAAAAAAACTGTTGTTTTCTAAATTTTAATTTTTAGTTAATAATATCTTCAAACAAAATAGTTTTTTATGCATTATATAATAGTGCGATTTTGTAAAAGGTGCGGAAGGAATGACCTCCACTTAATTGTGCTAAGAAAATTATCTACACCCCTCTCACGAAAAACTACTAAATTATCGTAAATGGCAATTTCAATATGCTTTATAATATTTTTGATTCGAAATTCATGGTTTTAATGGTTTTATTTGTCACTCAAATTACGATCCAAATCTCAAATTAAAATATCGGTTGAATACGTGCTGATATTTTACTACTGTAAAAGTACTTATATAATGTGTTATATAATACGAGTTAAAAGCTATATTTGAAAACATCGAGAGTTTCGTAGAAAATGTAATACTTTTTTTCTTACAATTTTTCAGTGTAGAAAAAATGACAAGCAAATATTGTATCATCCAAGTGACTCTTGGGAAATCAGCTGTAGATATAGTCTTATGAACTTGGAAATAAATTTTCACTTCGAAGGGAAAATAAAACTACGTCATATTGAAACGTCTCCGCGAGATTTATTTGTAATAATTATAGAGTGTACCTAGATACCAACTAAACACTATATATATGTATGTGTGTGTGTATGTTTATAAATATATATTGTATAACTTCACGGCTACTGGAATAATGCGATTATAAATTGCACGCGTATAATAATAATATATAATATAGTGTTCATTCAATTCAGTTCACTTTTCAATAGAGTCACGTCAGTTTTCAATATCGCGTCTCATTCAGTCATTCGTCGTTAACGTCGGTATTGTCATGCTAAACTGGCCGGCGGCGGTGGTAGCGGGGGCGCGTAAGTCGATTACAAAAATATTATCGCCCTCGTGTTCGCCATCAACTATATAATATTATGTATAAGGGTACTGCAGCAGCGGAGTCGCGCACTGTCGGGTCCTTATTAAACGTCGGTGGTGGAGGGTGTCGCTTATTGTTATTATTATTTTTCAAATCGGAAAACCGTCATTGTTCGATGGTAAAAATTTTACTTTTTCTTTTCTCTCTAGTAGAGACTCAAATATTGTACACATTTAATACATAACAAGAAATAAAGTCCGGAAAAAGCTATCAATTATATTCGAAATCGGACGACGGATCCGCGCAGTTTATATAATATAATATATAATATATATTTTCCTCGGCATCTATATAGTTATTTTTTCCCATTACTGACTATAAAACTTTTCCCGTTTCTTCGTTGTCCGCATATTATATACAGTACACTTCTTATTTTATTTTGTTTCGTTGGCGGTGACGGTGGGGGTGGTATAGGGGCGGTGATTTTTTCCCCTATCTAACGATTTCCGAACTCGTCCGAATTTTCGCCAAAGACCCGTTATCGTTTAGCCCATTGGCGTTCTGGACGCTTAACGACTTCCTTAGACGACACAAAAAGTCTCCACGACATACCATATATACGTATACCTATATATTGTGCGACGAGACGGGTTCTTCAAGTATACGTGCGTGGGTCATATTATTACTATATTATCATCATTGAAGGCATGATCCCCGGCCGACGATATCGGAATGCAGAGACGTTTCCGAACGATAAATCTATATGTATATAATATAATATATAGAGGGTCCAAAACGTCCGTTGTTTTTTCAACTGCATTATATATAAATATATAGACACACGATTGATAATAGTGATGATAAACGAATGTCCACGAAAACGATTACCACGAGTTACAACCAAATAATATGGATATGAATAAAACATAATAATATACAGTATAATTTAATAAAACAGTTAATTAAATATTTCTATATGCATTTAATCAATGATAAAATTATCCAAAAATATGGCACAATTCCACAATAGTGTTTAATGAGCAAAAGTTTTGATGCAACTCAAAAATTTAACACAGAATAGAAATAAAAAAAACGAAACTGCAAATGTAAAACAACATATCGTATCACATTTACGACACTGTAGTCTTTACGTATAATAATATATAGGTAACTACAGCATGGTATGATTAATTTAGTGTTCATACGTTTTAATGAGTTTTTATGACAGTTTGACATTTATGATCAAATTTAAAAAATGTATGGGTTATATTAATGTTTTTTTATTCGTATATTCCATAGAGATGTCATGTTTTTTGTAGTTTATTGATGATTGAAGTTTTTTTTTGTTTTTGGAAACTAGAAATTGTGTAATCAAATTTATCCAATAAGTTTTGAACTGTGTATAATATTAGATTATGACTAAATTAAAACAATAAAAAATCTTATAATGCGCGTTAGAGTGATTTTATTTTTTTTTCGTCCACTTTAACATATTTAAACGTTGAAAAAATATTTAAATATCATATAAGTATAAGTTCGACGGGAATGGTTGCGTAATAAATGTATAAAACTGTTTATAAAGCGTGAAAATTAAACGTATATAATAAGTAGTAGTAGTATTGTTCTTCTGACACGGTTTATTTTTATTAAAAAATAAAACAATAAATAGGTATACTATCAGTTTTTATAACGACGATTGTTTGTAACGAATTTTAATTTGATAATTTTAACATTCAAACAATGATTATACAGCGTGTAAAGCGATTAGGACGATTTTACGATATTTTTTAAACAAAAGAAAATTAAATTATATTATATGTCCAACGAATATGAACAATATAATATAATAACAACATTACCTATAACACGTGTAGTATATTTATAACACACTTGCACACGACTACACGAGTTATTTGTAAAATAATGACGTCGTTTTCGTGACAACGAAAATATGATATATGTAAAACATGGTATTTTGACTTGTTATTGAGTGTATTATTATAATACCCATTAGTTATTTTTTATAAAATACAAGTTATAACTACTTACAAGTTATTACATCAACGCAAGATCAACCTCGTTATGGTTTTTATTTTCATCCAACGAAAATGTCACTGCGTTTGACCAAATTTGTGTCTTATATTGGACAAAATATTATAAGATATATATTTTATCATAAAACTCGAAATCCGATTAAAGCAGTGTGTATTTATATATATATTACGTAATATAAATAGCATTAATCTGGTAGACGCGTGGCACCGGAGAAAAGTTTTTTAGCTCCACGAAAGTCCAAAGACACAACTTTGCGAATTATTTGGCTTCGTCCAATCCAGGCCAAAGTACCGGTTAAAATAACATAATAATACTATGTAGCCTAAATAATATATAGATATATAATAACGTATGGATTAGGACTACGCTTTCAAGCTTCGGATTGGGCGTGTTTAGGCTACGTAAATATAATATGTGTGTGTACATAGACGCTCGAAAAGCCGTAGAGACCTAATGAGATTTCCGTACAATACTATGCGACTGTCAAATTTAATTAACGTAATTCGTCGAGAACGCAGCAGCAGCAATATTCGGTTGTAGCCGCTAAACCTTTCCGACATTTTTAATACTCGACAAGGCGTCCAAAAAAAAAATAAAGTAAAAGAACACCGCTCAAGCTTATACAACAGGATCATTTTTAAAATATGCTACCTATTCGCTTCGTCTATAAATCCGTTAACGCTATTTAGTCATAATGTTATTATATAATATTATTTTAATAAGTCGTCAAAAATCGCGGTAGGGTTGACGAAATGCTAAACAAAATTAGATTAATTTTTTAGTTTTTGATTAAAAAAAGCCGTTTAATCTTCACTTACAAAAGCGACATATTATTAAAATCTGATCAAAAAACAAGCGTTTTATCGCATAAAATAAATAAATATATTTTTATAAAAATATACCTAATACCTATATGTGACTATAGCATAATCGAAATTTCTAATACAGTCGATGAAGGTAGCTACTTAAAAATAAAAATAATAATTTCTTAATAAATTGTATACATAAAATGATTGTTGTATAATTATTGTAGAGCACAATCAAACGTCTTTGTATGTGTAGAAGAGAGCGAAAGAGAGAGAGAGAGAAATAGACAGAAAGAGTGAAAAATGTTGAAATTTTATAGCGATTGTTGCTGTTGCTGTTTAATATAAGATTCCAAGTAAGTTTAATATGAAAATAATTTTTACGATCCACATAATTCCTTTTGTTATCTTTTCTCGTTCACTGCGCGTGTGTAGTTAAACATGTTGTGTAATTAAAGAAGACATTTTACACGAAAATATATTACACGCTCATCGCCGTGTGTACTTGCCTTTTCAAAACGGCGTGTGTACTGTATATGCTTAAGACCGGCTGGTGTTTATTTTATTATGTAGTTCGTTACTGCAGCGCGTGTACACTCAAAAGAAACATGTACATCGTGTATTATACTTAAATATTTTAAGTCGAACGCTCAGTTTCCGTACAAACCTACGACCCACCTTCGTGTTGTTATTAATCAATAAGCATGTATTATGTGAGTTAATAAAAGATAAACTAAAATTAAAAAACTATTTTTAAGTGTAAAACGTAGTTAATCGATTACAATAGGGATATCTTGTGTATTCGATTACGACATAATATTCCGCACGAAATATTATTGTAATATTATAGTCGTCATTTTGCATAATACATAGGTACCTCGAAGCAGACGATAAGCGCGAATTAAAACACCATCGCACACGCGTCGGTCCTCTTTGGACGCGTTTTCCATTATCTTTTTGATACAAGTGAAAAGAAAAAACGTAAAATAAAAACTATCCACATGAGGTACTACACTTCTATAATATTATAAGTGCAGAAATGGACGAGTCATAGGATGAGGCCACAAAGGTACGGAACTGGCTCTAGAGTGCCGATATCGTTGTCAGCTAAGGCGAATGAATTTCAGACAGGTGTCTGTTACGATTCAATAATAATATAGTAATAATTGGGCTGCACTACTCTCTACGGGTCCGCGGACGACGGTCGTGTCCGTTTATGCATCATATAATAAAATTATTATATGATGTACGAGTCGCGCACATATATTATTATGTCGGCGAGCGCGTTCTCCTCCAAAAATATTCGACGACTCCCGTCTCCCACTTCAGACAGATGGGCACAGGGCATAAGGGATGGCATACAACACTGTTTTGAATAATTACATATGTTTTACGTTACCTGTAAAATGTGTGCATAATATTATTTCGTAAGCCGTTGTCACAGGTGGTTGGCTTGGAGCGTGCACGTGCTCTCCGTCGGCCGAGTCGAGTACGGGTAAAATGCGCGCGACGGCGGCGGTCGAGTGTGGACCGAGATCGTTTGTTTGTTTTTACGCCGAGTGCCGATCATATACACCACGCAAACCGAGTCGTTCGCGGACTGATAACGAACGCGACAGATCGCGAGATGACGGAGAGTGACGGACTGCAGGACGTGCGGGCGACACGCTTCAGCGGTCTATAATAACACTGTATTATTGATGTAAAAATATTGTACACAAAACTGACGAGATAACGTAATTTTTTTTTTTTTACAATATTATAATGTACATATCATAATATATTATACATTATAGCATTGGGCGTTGCGTTCCGATGATCCGCGCCATCCACGACTCGCTGACCGCGTGAATGGTCGTCGGCTGTGGGTCGTCGTGAAAAGCAGAGCGGAAGTCCGCAGCCGGCGTGGCGGAGACGCGCGACAACGATGATGATGGTGCAATATTGTTTTAGAAGAGGAATTGTGAGCGTTTCATATAAATTATGACGAGGATGCTCTACAATTATGTATGACTATTATTGATATAGACAATAATATACGTGCACAGTCGTAAATTTTCAATTGCAATGTCCGCTGCTGCGTACGATACGACAGTTATAATCGATTTGTTAAAATCATATACACATTTCCGATCACAATATATTATTTATATATATATATTATGTGGAAGTATGTGTGTGTGTGTGTGTGTGTGTGTGTGTGTGTGTGTGTGTGTAAATATAGTAGGACAATGTTTCTGATGGCTTTAAATTGATATTACTACGATACACACTGGCACACTGCACACACGTTACGAATTATTATAGAAAACTCCAATAAGACAATACATTAAGTATAATATGTATGTATATGTATACAGGCCAATACATTCGACCAGCTACACACGTTTTACGGTAATCCATAGTTATTATTTTTTCAAAGTTGGCATTAACTAGTTAAAAAGTTAATTAAATTATTTTTTTTTTAACTTTTTAGCTTAACTAGTTACATAGTCAATTTTCCAATTAACTCAACGATTTATTTAATTAACTGTTAAAATAACTATAACTTAGTTTTTTTCAGTTAATTTATAAATAATTAAATCGAATAGAAATGTTTTTCAAAATTTGTTTTTTAAATTATTGATTTTAATTGTTTTAAACATTAATAGTTTCTGTATCATAATTTAAAAAATATAAAATATAATTATATGTTACTATCATTATAGTATTAGAATTTTAACTTAAAATGTTATGTTTCTTGATAAAATAATAATATTGTGTATGAAGAGCAATACTTTTTTTTTATCATATTAATTTTAAGCTTTGTGAGTTAAATTTATTAATTTTTTAACTATTTACTATTTAACTATATCAACTTAAATTGAAATAATTATTTACATTTTCTTGCTTATCTTTAATTATTTGAACCCAATATGTGATTAAGACGTGGGGTAACCACCACCCAGTGCTTTTTTAAAACATTTAATGTTATTCTAAGATATAGGAATGATATATTATAGGTATATGTTAAATAAAAATTATAAGAGATAATTTAAAAACTATAAGAAACCAAGCACATCACATTTTTCTAATAAATTAGATTTTTGTCATAAATATCTCAGGTATTATATTCTCAAATAAAAAAAAAAATATAATTTTTTTTTAAAAAATCACAAAAATTAATTTATACTTATAAGTTGGATTATTGTATAAAATTCGCGTAAATACGTGATATGACATTTGCTCGTAGCACAACACTGTAATTATTATATAATATTATAGAACATAGATAAAAAAAAAGAAATTACGAGAATATTACGCATTACTTACTACTTTTTTTTTTCTAAGAAACCAACTTAGTATCGGACAATAATGAGCGAGCGTAGAATAAATAAAAACATTTTCATTGACCTTAAATTCGCTTTGTTAGAGTGAATAAGTATAAACATTACGTATATTAGTATACTATGGTCTACAACTCTTATAATTATTTACAATATGGTTGATATGTTTGTTTTTGTACACATTATATTATAATATTATGACACGAATCTAATTATTATTTTGCGTCAGAAAGTATATAAATAAATAATACATTTTTTTCTGATAGTATTGCTACAAATAATGCATTTAAAGAACAATATCTTAGCATGGTCGTATAAAATTATTTCTATAGATATCTCGTTGAAATCGATCTTATTGATTGTTTTAAAATGTAGGCACGAATATATTAATTTTAGGAAACAAATCCTATCAATTTTTTTCAATATTTTATACATATTATCAAAATATTTATTTTAGAAAATTTATATTTGTTTATCATATCAATACTAACTTATAAAACTGTAAACTGAGAGTTAAATAAATGTAGATGCTGTGATTAATTATTTCTTTGACATAGAACTATATTTCGAAAATAAATTCTTTAAAATTATATTAATACACTCAGAATTATTATATTATAATAATAACAACGAATAAATAAAAGTATATATAATTATATATATATATATATACTACGGTTAAATTGTTGTCTACAAATTAATAAAATAGTATATATAAATATATAATATATATGTTGTTTAGTATCAATTCAAAATAATTTTCATTTGTCATTACTCATTACCAATGGTATTATAAATGTATACCGCTTTTAAACTTTAAAGCTTTTAAAGTTAAGCATTAACTGATGGTATTTAAAATGATTCGAAATTATTTCGTAAATGTGACTTTTCTTATCATCTAATTTTAAATTAAGCTTACCTATTAATTTTTATCTGCATCCCTGCGTGAATATTAACTGGTTTCCGTGAATATCCATTGTGTCGTACAAGGTACAATTGTTGTTTGTATTGATGTGAAAATACTAAAACAACGCAATAAAACATGAACAAATTATCCCTCTTGTAATACATTATCATAAATCGCTTTAACATACAATATTTCATCATAATATAACAGCCAGAGTTTGAAACGAGCTTTTGTTTCTACCCAAATAAACTCTCGTAAATTGTCCATACATATTTTGTGCCAAAATGTAATTATCACATCTGAAAATTAGGTTAGTTTAAAAAAACTTAATGAGAATATTAAAATTCACATGGCATATTATGATTATTTTTATTTATTCTTCGAGAAAATAATGGGCTCCACTGAACATGCCCGTGTGGGATGGGCCCAAAATAATAAATTATGTGGATATACGTATCGTAGGTAGTGTATAATATTATTTATATTATTATATTATATTATATAACTTTAAATTTCCGTGTATGTCTCACGAGAAATATTTTCACTGAACCGAATACCCAAAATGTTTAATATTGACGTTGATAGGCACACCAATATTCACTCGTGTAATAAAACTAAGATTTTGCCTTTTGCAAGATTCCACCGACGACTCGCGGTTTGTCGTACAGTCTGTTAAGGAGATAATAACAACTTCTAATAAGAGAAGAAATGAAGATTATCAGGGAGATAACCAATCGATAAGGGACCTAGCATTAGTGTGACAGACTCCGGCCGGCTTTTAAAGGGGACTTCCCAGAGCGTGAAATCTAGAGTAGCATCTCAAGCCGACATCCAAAAAAGAATTACGTGAAGTCTAGATTGATGGATACTGATCGGCGATCACCCCAAGAAAATGTTAATAAAAAAATTAACAAATTATTTAATAATAGTACGCCAACTAAGGGCTCTTGATAGTGTACTAGGATTGCTGTATTTTTGGTTATTTCAATAAACGATGCTTCGTAAGGTTATCTAAGGCATGTGAAAAAATTTTACCCCCGCGTAGTGTGGTACTCAACTTAAAAAAAATAATAATACACAAACACACAAATATTATGACGCCCTACCGCGAGGAACGAGAAATTATCAGATCATACTACGTAACATTTGTACGAAATAATATAATATGTCCAATAGCGAACAATATTATCATAATATAATATTATACTGACGTCGACTGCGCGATGGGATTTTGGTTCATTTATCATAATTTTTCAAGCACAACTGCCGCTTTTCATATCACATTATATGCATTATTATTATTATATTAATAACGCTAGTGGTGTGCGGCACACCGTATGCCCACTTCGTCTATCGTAGACACCGATCTTCCGAGTTGTAAACCGCAGTAAACCCGGAAAACAAAGAGGTCATATTAGATATAATTCTTTTAAGTCTTATACGTAGGCATAGCTGTAGATAAGTACACACAAGGAGTCACATATAACAATATTAAACGGCATAGTTATATTAATACTATGTTGAGTTCGGTGCGCATTGTTGTTCGCGGTTTTTGTTATTCCGACCGCGCGATCAACGGAGAAATTTGAATACTCCGTTTAGAGTGTTTAGACGACCGAAAACCGACGACAGTTCTCCGCGGCTCGTTCAATTAAGAAGCCTTTTTTACCATTTCGGGTTTTTTCTCTTCTCTTTTACATCTACCGCGACGGATTACTATCTCCCCGTACGTTATTATAAACTTATTCGCGTCGTGACAAGCGAGTGCGTGTGCCTACGTGTTCGGATTTTGATATCGTCCGCGCGACATCCGAAGTCTCGCCGCCCGTGACGGTGGCCCTCCCGTGAAAACCCTCGTCCCCTGTCACAGAAGTATAATAATAATGATACCATTGTGTGACGGCCGGGGGGAAAACGTTTCTTCTGTCGGGTAGAACGACTGTAGCGGGGGCGGAGAGGGAGGGAGTACGACCACCGACCAACAGCAACGGCGACCACTGACGACGACGACCGGCAGCGATGACGGTCGTAATAATATAATATGCTCGTGGGATTCCGTCGCGGTGCGTTAGTTTAATATTATTATTACTATTATTACACAGCCGGAACGTCGGCGACGCGTAAAGGAAGAATATTATACCGGCTGTCGCCGCGGTCGCAAAAAAAGAATAAAATGAAATAAATTTTAAATTAAGTCTGGGAATCGAAAAATTTTGCCAACCGTACACACGTTATTTTATAATGTATGATACGTATATAACGGTGGGTACCTATGTATACGCCAAGAATTTCGTCGCGTGATGCCCACCGACTGGCGGCACATTTTCACAGCGCGTTCTCCGTTTTATATTTTGTATTATACGATATACCTACATAATATACAATATGCCTTTATGTGTGCGTGCGTTTGTACAATAGGTGATGAATTATACGACCACTGTCCGTATATTATATTATCTCTGCGGTGCTAATGTATTTCGTCGAGTGGTGTACGCCGAACGTGTCGCGCGCGTACAACCGAAATATTCGCACGACGGAACGCGCTCCCGAAACGTCCGCTCGCATAGTCGGCCGCCGCCGTCAATCCGTTTAAGAGCAAATTCGTGACGGCCGCGATATATCAACTGCCAGGCTGGAGGGTTGGATGGAGTTTCTCGAAAACCGATTTCGAACATCCGAACACGCCATTGCGGATTGCTGCAGTGTTCGGACGTTTGTGTATATACAGGCAGTGCTCGCATTGTGAAAAATTAAGCGGAGGATATCAATCAGACGATTTATAAACGCGTTCCAAGTGCAAAATATAAAATATATCGAACGCACACTCTGGGGGGCCACTGTCACACTCCCCTCCTACGAACAACTCTATATTATTTTAAATACTACATTTCTACGTAATATAATATATAAATTATATTTTTAATTCATATTATTGTAGTGTTGTAAATGTGCATTATAAATTTGCATATCATATAATATTTGTGTAACTATTGATATTTTACGAATATTTCCATTTTTATGGAATAATAATTATATACACTTTTATTCAATGTGCGTTATTAAAATAATAATAAACAAGTTTAAAATAGTGGCTGCAACCGGACCAGTGGACTATATACTGTTCTGGTTTTATAAATCGGTGTTATTTATACATTTTATTTAGTTAACGCGTCAATGTATTATAATGGGATGAATTTTGCTATTTCACAATATTGGATTAATGATGAAAACTACATTTTAAAATTTTGTTATGTTTACTTTTAGTTGGACACCCCGACGATATTTATATATTTTGATCACTATATTATTTTGATATGTATTATGTATGTATATATATATAGTATATACTATGCTGTTCACGGGAAACGGTGCGAATCATTCATGGCACGGCGCTCGGTAGTCGGTAAACAATAAACGAAAACAAACGTGATCGACGGCATTCGACGATGATCGATATGTAGTGTAGGTATAATGCGTACACGCGCTTCCCCTCCCAATTCAGATACGGAGTACTGGAACGAGAGTAAAATAAATATTTCTCGGAGAACGATTAATCGTACATAGCGAGTGCTCGATGACGTCCGACGAAATCCGTATTTACGCGGCGGAACTGCGGCCATCGTTGAAGATCGAAGTAAGACTATAGGTATACTACTATAATATTATATCGCATAAAAAATAACCGTGTGCGGTCTTTCGGTTAGAACTACACGGGCGCGTCTAGATAGATGTTTGTTCGGACGGGAAAACGGAGAATACGAGGCGGAAAACGAAATGATTTATCCGAGTGGAACATAATAATATAATATTATTTTCCTACTAGGTACACTGTACTGTTGAAGTTATTTCATTGTTTCGGGTAATCGCGTGAAGGGCACACTTACACAGCGAGTAAAACGACTATTCCCTTGTTCCTCCCTGCAGCGCTGTAGCATGCAGACGTCGCATTCGTACAACGACAGATATAAATTCTCAGAACGTTACCGTGAGCGCGAAATGAAATTTTAAACGCGAAATATCGTCTCAAACTATTCCATTTATACCTACTAGGTTTTTGCGCTGTAGGTTTTTATATACGCCGCGTTGTCAACGAAATGATGGGTTTTATGACGACTGCACTATTTTGGAGTGCCATTTGTGATCAATTTATTTCGATCCACCCGAGTATCAAATTTAAACGTTATACATAATATATCATGAAATAACAATAATATATATATATTATAGAAAAATGTTGCCAATTTTACATAGGTATCTACACTCGTGTTTAAAAGTTTATTATTATTATTATTATTATTATTGGATGACCGTATTCAAATTACACATCAAAACTCAAATTAAGGTAGAATGACGTGTGTTTTTTTATTTGGTGCAATCAAATTGTATGCCCGATTTTTATATTATTTATATACATTATGTGTATATATATACAAGATCAATGATTCAAATTCAAAATACTCTCCAGTTAATTTTTGTTGAGATGAGTTTACACTATAAATAAATCATAGTTTAAATTTAGCGACCGGAATTCCAGTTTATTCTTCAGTAAAAACGACTTTAAACCATATGCAAAAAACATCGCTAGAAAATATATTGTATCTTAAATTAATGGCAGATATTATTGTATTTGATGATGAAAATTAAAGTAGAATTGTATACTATATTATGCTTTATAAGATAATGTTTAATTAAAGGTAGGCAGATTTGCTTCACAAAGGAAAACTTGTTAAAACATGACAGCAAATGTGATACTATGCCAGTCCTAAGTCTAGAACAGTATGAAGAAGAGCTAAAATAAAACTAAATATATAATATAAAGCTTCCATATAAATTATAATATATATACATATGTATAATACTTTAAAATTGATACTCTGTTAAATAAAAATAAATTGACAGATGATATCATGAAAAAGGTATGTAATGAAAACTAATAACAAAAATTAGTTAGTCATTAATTATATACACTTGTCAGTTGTTACATTTTTCATGACTTATTATATTCAATGTATAGGTGAGGACATATGTAAGTATTTTGATGGGTTAACCCCCTCCTCCCCCATTTTTCCAAGCTCACGCATAGTTGCTACTTATTGCTTAATTCCTGGTTACGAGGTATGTGATTACTTCGTTATTATTCGTAATACTTTTTTTTATTACAATAATTGTTTATTTTATTTTGAGAATACAACATAAATCGGACAATGCGTAGAGATAAATAAAATTGAACAATAACAATTTTAAAGTTTGCGTTTTTTTTTTAGTAAAACCAGTAAATTAGTAACCCAATCACTTATTATAGATTTTTTTCTAGTTTTAAAGTTATCAAAAGAAAACCGGAGTACCGGAGAAGCTTGGAGTTTCAGCACAAAATGATTTAACCTATTACGTGATTTTAATTCGAATCCGTATCATTCTGACGTATCTATATAAAATTTTTTAATATATATCGTCTAATTTAACATTATTCTTTTTTAAATAAATACAAATTAAAAACTTTTGTCGACAAATACACAGCTAATATGCAGATAATATACCTATACTAAAATATTAAATTTTATAGGTTTGCGACGTATACAATAATGGTTAGACAAACACCATGACATTGACGTACCGATTTTATTGATAATTCGAGAACGTTGTTTTGTTTTTAAATATTACGCAATCCAGCATCACAGTCGATACTATTATTGAATTTAAAGAGCCGTGAAGACTACGCTATACACTGGTGCGCGATAATAGTTATTGCTGTAGGTTTGAACGCAAGTCGTCATGTTTTTTAAATAAATAACCAAACGCGAGACAGCTGTGGAAACATTATAGCTGTTAGAAACGCACTTAAAACACAAGGAAAACCGGCTGCGTTATACTCGGCATGTTCGCTCGATACACGATTCAAAAACGTCATAAATATAGTGATTAATTACCATCATAACAATAAACGAATTTTGTTAAGTATAAAACAGTGGGTAAACAGAATTTCAAATAGAAACCATATTAATATTAATAAAAAAAAAAAAAAAAAATGAAATAAAATGTCTTCATGAATTTATTTAACTCGTAATAAAAAAAAAAATTGAACATAAATAAGATTTCAATAAGCAAGGAGTAAAAAAACTGTTTAAAAACGTTCATAATGTATCTAATTAGGATTTTAATGGTATTTATGCATGATCCGATATATTATATTAGTTATTTCAAAATAAAATATATTATATGTAATCTTCTAACAAACAATTAAAACTTATATATAATATATTATAAGTAGAAACTTATATAATAAAATCGCATAACAATAATTTAATTATTTAATTATATATAACTATATACAAGCATTAAATACAGGTATTTAAATACGGTTTCCATTAGACTGTTTAGTGTTTTTACCGGTTTTTTTTTTGTCAAATTTTTGTTCAAGAATTTAACATTGGAAAATATCTACTGACCAATTTATTTAGCAGCTAATTTATATAGTGTATAGCCATCGCAAAAGTTTTGAAATTTTCACAAAAATTAAGGTTTCAAGCGTTTCAACATTAAGCTTAATAGACCAAGTTTCACTGTTGCCATTACATAAGAAGGTTTTGCAAAACACAAACGGTGTAAACTAAATTTTACATTTTGTTAAAGAGTATTTGGACCCGTTAGAATAACAAATGTATATTATAGAATATAGATAATAATAATATAAACATCATTTATTAACCATCCCATTTTTCACAAGCAAATAATGTTGCCAGTGTTAAATAATTGTGATTGTAACGTTAAAATAATATTAGCTTTAAATAATACTAATAAGTACGTTATCGGGCCTAATCTATACATAATATAGAACTCACCACTTTATTGTAAAATTCAATAGTATTCCCATTTAAGTTTCAGTAGTTAGTAAATAACTATGTCCATAAATAGAAAAATTAAATAATATTGCATAGAATTTGGTGACTACGTACAATAAATTGTGTGATACGTTACAAGACCAAAATCGTTTTTTTTCTTGTTATTTTAGAGTTACCTAACTGCTTATAACACTTTTAACACATTTTAATTATACCATACATTATACTTATTACATGATTGGAAAATGTGTGAAAAATGAAAACTGTGCTCAAGAAACACAAAAAGGTCCAAACGTGTTCTAATAATATTAACCTATCATTAATTTTCTAATCTATTGATATATTTTATCTATATATATATTTTTACGAACGTGATTTTCACTTTTATATTAAGTCCCAAAAAAAATATTTTTTCCGTATTCACACATGTGCACAATAAAATAATATACAACTATATATCCATCTATATATATATATATATATATATATATATATATATTATACCTGCTTATATTAAGATTTATTATATTATAATAATACATTCAGTACCGTTGACCGAACGAAAATCCATCTACCTGTGTTTTATCCTCGGCATGGCAGTTTCGCACTTACAACACCTGACCCACGTCCTATACATATTTTATAGGTACATCCACGGCTTAGTATTCACTTACAATACTCGACCCGCATTTTACTTGGATGCTGTTTACACATAAAAAAGGTCGTATTATTGTAATCGCATTTCACCACGTTAAGAATCAAAAGATCTCATCTTGTCATGATTTTATATTATTATTGTTATTATAGATAAAAAAAAATCATATTACATACATGAATCATACATAGCATATAACACAATAATGTTTTGTGATATTCAATTGTTTATTTAATTATTATTTATTACATTTAATACTTGAAGTAATACGAAATTAAAATAGTATATAAAAAACTGATTAATTATCATGAATCAAATGAATAAATTTCTATAAAACTTGAATGTTAGTATGATTAAATCTCTTCAGATACACCACATCGATTTTTATAATATTTAGTTGCCAACATTTAAAAATTAAATAATTCAAAAACTGTTGTAATGTTGTAATACACAGTTTTGAACACAGTTTGTTATTTATTTTAGTCCAAACTATTTTTTCGAGCTTGAATCATTATAATGTCATAATAAATATATAGCTTGAAAAAAATATATAATCTTGTATATTTTAGATCGTACAGAAATGTATGTTATTCACGCGAAAGTAATATTAAAAGTACCTAATGTTTGTACAAAATGATATATATATTTACGCATTTTGCACCCGCAGTACAGATATTAACGATGTGATAGTTTTCGTATCACATATAATAATATAGCACCGTAATTATTCGATGCTGAATCGTTAAAATATAAAATATAATATACCTACTATCTCGTGCGCCGTAAAAGAATAATAATTTGTTTTTTTTTCACTATACAAACAGCGAGATAACGATGGTCTCGTGTCGATATTATACAAAGACTATAATAATACAATGTCACCGTGTGCATTTATAACGTATACCTAGGTATACACGGTATACGTATACGTATATCATTATTGCGAACTCAGTTATGGTATTGCTCATATATTGTTGAGTACATAATAATGTTATATTATACGCTGTACGGTTTCGTATACCGATCTGTATGCACAGATTCTTCTAAAGTGAATCCGCTGATACGTATAATATGCGAGTAGGTATAATAATAATAAAAAAAAAAACGAAACAAAAAAATAACAATTGCAGCCGCAGTCATCGAAACAACACTCGTTGCGTTCGTGATCTCTGCTTGTGGGCTACTATAGGTACAATGACAATAATCAGTGACGCAACTACCGATGGCGTCGGTGGTGCCATTAAACCGTTCCGGGCCGATTGGTTCGATTTTAAATAAAATACGTATCGTAAATGATTAAATCTGCCGATATATTTGTGCCTTTTCCAACTGTGTTTTTTGATATGCCTACCAAACAGATTGTTTAAAAATTATGTTTTATTACCGGGCCGCATTAAAGTTCATACGCTCGCACTCTCGCCGATCAACACCTAGTTGCGGCACTGATTATGATATTAGGTAGGTATGCGTATAGTTTGTATATATTACCCGGTAAATAAGAAAAAGAACTGAAACGTCTCCGAACCCGCCGGCCGCGCTATGATATTACGTGAATGTTTGATGTTCCTCTCCCGCAGCAATATGGACCACGTGCAGTTGACTGTTCGGTCGTCGTAATCACACTGCCGTTCGTTGCGGGGAGTCGGAAAAGGGATCAATGTTTTATGCGGGGCGGTATTATTGTTACCACGGAGGGTCTATGGTAGGTAGACGACGGCCAAAATCCATAAGCGTATATATTATATAATATGTATGATGTGCAGAGACGTAGTCAGATTTTTCGTGCTCCGGTGCTAGTTTTCCACTGTCCGACCACTCAACACCAGTCATAAAATATAAAAGCCAATTTGTTTACAATAGTGTAAGATACACGTTATATAATTAAACGGGAAGCACAAATTGAATAAAGACGATTTTAGTTTATTTTCAAAATACCTGATCACAGTGCCATTTAATTCGATTCAACATTATGGGTACACGAAACGATATTGATAAGCATAGATTTAAACAATATTTCAGGGAGTTAAGGTCCTTTCAAATCGTGTTTTTTTTTTTGCGTTATTTTTTTGTTAATAGATATGGTTGCAATTTTATGATATATATTATATTTGCTGGTTATAGAATATCACATAATATAAATCCCTCATAATTAGGTAAATAATATTATTTTTAAATCACCCAATCCTCCCTTTAGTCTCCTCTTGATTCGAGGCCGTGGTACTTGGTGGTTGGTTAATCAAAGAAGCTAATCGTCAATAATTGGATTAGATGGCGCGAATGATAATGATAACACAGACGGTGAACATTATTTTTATTATTGTGGCTGCAGATCTTCGGAAAGTATCGCGAATGTTAGTTTGAAGTTTCCTACATTTATATAGAACGTAAATTATACGTATTCCTATCGTTACTCAATACATTTGACCTTTGACAAACACAACGGTGAGAAAAAAAGAATGGACCAAGACGAAATCACGCTGGGGTTAACAATATGATATGAATTGTGTTAGTTAACTAATTTGTATACAGCGTCACACCCATAATAAATTTTATATCAATGGTTTGTGTATACACGTATAGAAACCTTTTTGCTTTGATTATTTAGTTTGTAAGTTTTTGCTATACCAGTAAATCAGAATGTTAAAACATTCTTACCAATCTTACCACACGAAAAATCGTCTTATCGTGTTGCTGGATTTAGTTAAACAATTATGTGTATTTGGTCGTGAAATATTAATACTTAATTTTTCACCTAAATACTTCTGTTATCATATTTATTCAACGTATTTTTGCTATCACAAAATCGAATTACATTGGTTCTTAATGAGTTTTACGAATTACGATAGTAATACTATTAATTTAATGCGGTAAGGCTTAGCTGGCTCATACATTTTAAATTAAATATATTAACTATATAACTGGTTTAGGTACACTAAATTCCTGTACGTGTCGATTTTATTGAGTCTATTTATACCAAAAACTGTAATCATTCGTATATTGTTTTCACGAAATCCGAAATTCAGATTCTTGGAATAGGACTCCCAAATAATATATATATATATATATAAATATATCGAAAATCAACGTTTTTATTTAGATTTTTAGTGTTACTGAACATAAAGAAATCTAAACATCTATTTTTTTTTAAATAAAATCAAAAAAGATTTAGGTTTTAAAATAATTTAGTTGTAAACTTAATCGATTGACCAGTTTGCATCAAAATTACAAATACTAAGTTATAAAATACATATTTTGAACGTGCGGTTCGTTTTAAGTATCCTTAAAAATAAAATTAGCTACTTTCAGTAAATTATAATTTTAAAATAAATGATATAAGTTATGAATACGAGTCACTATAATTGTTATGAAAACTCGAATTGAAATTGTTTATTATAGGTGGCCAACTTCACAGAAATTGTATTTTATCAGTGTAAATAATAAAGCTCGTAAAAAAATAACTTCACCCCTTTTATAAATAAACGTATTAAGCCTCGCTTGTGTTTGCTCGTGCGCAGGTCCATGTCCCAGTCGCCAAACTTTAGTCACGATACCCAGTTTCCCACCGCAGATTAAAATGGCATTATAATAAATATATATAAATCGACAATCGTTCAAATGTTTAGATTCCAACATTCGCTAATTCCACACGCGCGCTCGGATTAAAGCTGGAATAATGCTTACACCGTCCATACATACGCATGGCTCAACACTAGAACCCCCGAGTGCGGACGACGTGTGGCGCATCACGTACTGCAACTGTATCAGTGCTGTGCGCATTATCTAGGTAATTGTATCTATATCATTTATTTAGATAATAATATTTATATTCTTATCTTATCTAGATAAAAACAATCCCAACCATCTATTTATGTATATATTTCAACACAATTGATATCAGGGATAAATTATTTAGACAATATTTGTGACAAGATATTCAATATTATTTATTTTATTTTTTGGAGGGGGGAATATTTTTCTAAGCTATTACTTATAATATATTTATTCGGATTTATTTATGTGTTATTTGAGTTAGTTTATGAGTTTTATTGTTCATTCTCAATTATTCTCGTTTTGTACAACACAAAAGTAAGTCGTGTGTAATAGTAGAGTGATAAAAAAAAAATTGTAATGTATACTGAATAACTCAATATAATGGTAATTTGTACTTCTAATATTATTCTAAATCTTTTCCTAGCTATTTATATTGAACATAAGTCAAATAAACTCAGAAAAGTTGTTTTCAGATTACTAGCCATCCCGTGGATTCTTGTTTAACTGAATAATGAACTTTGGAACTTTAAAAGTTAGATCAAGGATGATTTGAAAATTCTTGTAAATAAAAACGAATCGTTTGTCACAAGTTTTTGATTTTCGAAAACTTCGTTGGATATTACAACATTTCAATTTCAGGAGGACCAGAATTATACAATTTATATTAAGTATGATATATTAGTAAATATACGAAATGTGTATACGATTTTGTATCTTTTAAGTCTGGTAAAATTGAAAACCACATTTATATCCCTCAAATTTACTATGCTTGAAATTTAAAAATATTAAAATGACTAAAACTTTTTTTTGGTAACTGACCCTTTTATATTTATTCAAACAAATAATCGTGAAATTAATTCAAAGAAATCAATTGTAAAATACAGTTGAATTTATATTATATAATGTTGTTTCAATAAATATTTATCTAAATATTATATACATAAATCAGATACTTATAATACATACTATGTAAAATAAAATAAATATAATATCAGTCTAATTTGAAAAGTTATTTTTCACATTTAAAGTGTATAAATATTTAATATTACTTTTATAAACTTATTGAAAACAATATACCTCAATATTTGAATTTATTATTCAGTTAAACCTATTTTGGATTAATTTGGAGGTTTTGATGTCTCTCAACTTAATTAATATCAAAACTAGATTATATAAAAAATTTAGAATGACAAAGAATTATATTATAGTAAATGTATAATATGTTTCTTTTTTTATATAACATAAAAAAATTAAATAGCGATTGCAAGTTTCAATGAATTAACATTTTTTTTTTAAATATTTTTTACCTAACTTAACCTAGTTATATTCTATCTGTTATACAGATAAATATTTTAAATGCCATCTATTATCTTATCTAAATAGTTGTTGGGTTATCGGTAATATTGCATACAATCTAGCGCTGTCATATACATCATAATATCGCGTACGTAGAATATTATAATAACATTAAACATAATGCATTGTAATCATTTGAGACGTTTTGTACTATACATAATATATAGGAGTATATAAAAAAAATCTACCAATAAATATATAATGCGTATATAAATTAATAATGTAATATTTTAAATAATATAAATTGTAATCAAACACTATGTTGTCTCGTAAGATTTTTATTGTTTTGGATGGTCCAAGAGTATACTTGTAAGTTGCAATATTGACAATATTATAATCGTCGTGGCTCGTGATACCTAAATCGAAGAATAGAACAGGTTTGTTTGAACCGAAACTTATCTCAATAATAATTGTGATCCGAAAATGGAAAAATTGGTAAACATTTTTTGAAGTGTAATTTTTTTTTGGTTTTTTTTCTTCAGTTTCATTATCCGTATGAACAATACATTCTAAAATGCTTTATTTAAGATTGGCATTTTTAAATTTAATTTATGAAATTTTCCATAATAATAGAGACAAAAATTTGAGATTACTGTAAAATAAAAATATGTAAAAAAGCTAATGACATTAATTTGTATTATTTCAATCAACATAATCGTATAATTCAATAAATTATCAACGCATTTTGCTTATATGTTGTTATTTAATATATTCATTAATTTTTATAATTATTTGATTTTATGTTGACAAAACCGATTAGTTAATTTGAACATATAATATTATAATAATATAAAATTCTTGATCATCTAAGTACTTTCTGTGTATTACTATCTCATAGACCTACATCAAAGACTTGTTTCATGTACTTCTACATTATTATTAGTTCATAATAATATAATAATCATGTTAGATGGTAATGATAAATCATAATAGTTTTACCGTTTAAATTGTTTATACCTAATTGTTTCCTAATGCCGGTATAAAAAACAGGACTTTAGTACGCTGTAGATCGATGAGAACGCGCTAAAATTCGGGTTTTTCATGAATTCCCTCTGGATTTAATTTAATCTAATTAACGTCAATTATATAGAAACGTCGAACGTCGCTACTTAGAGTAATAATAATATAATACATAATGCGGCTATTAAAATTCTGTTATAAACTAAAATTACGCCGGTGCGAGGAATATTATTATAATAGTAGAAGTACTAAAAATTAATTACGATTAATTCGCAATATTAAATTCCTTCTCGACGTGTTTTTAATGCATTTTTTTTTTTAACAATATTGAGTTTACACACAAAATATATGTTATATGCGTTCTACTCGGGATAATGTTATACGTATTATTATTACTTGTAATTATACACACACCGGGCTGGTACACCGTCCGGTTAGATGTATTATTTCCCTCCACGGACCGATGAAGTTACATGTTATTCAGAATCGAAACGATTTATATAGGTACTAGAATAGCAAGACGCAAACTTATCGCTTCAAATTATACATCGTATTTACACCGTGTGCATTTAATCGTTTTACTTCATATACGCACTACTGTTACAAAAATTATTTAGATATATATATTATATATTGAAAAAGCATTTGTAGTTTTATTTTTCTTAGTTTTGGGCAAGCTAAATATTTGAATACTATACAATCTATTATAATATCAAATATGGGCATTATTGCATTAACTATTTAAAAATTAATATTCTTATTAACTTAAGAACTTTACCACCAAGTTGAATTTATGGTTGATATAACTTAGTTTTCTTATTTGATTTAAAATTAGTCCAAAAAGTTGAAATCAAAAATATCGGGAACATTTTTTATTTTTATTGGTTTTTTACGTATTATTTACTATATACACATGGTATTAAAATAATACTATAAATAGTAGTAATAACTATATAATAATATAAGTACTACTTACAGAATTTTCATTTTGTTTCTTAATAAATAATATTACATAAATATAGAGAGGTACAAAATAATCTTTATTTAATCCACGTATCAAATAAAAAAGTAGATAATTTTGTTTTAAATCTAGCTAAGTTAATATTTTCCCCATATTAACTCAAAACTTTGAAAGTTAAATATACAGTATTATTTGTTAACAACTAACTTTTAACTTAACGATCTTGGTTTTACTTAATTTAAATTAATTATTTTAATAATTGTAAATATATAACAATTAAATAGTAATAAATGTATTTTTTTCGGAATGTTACCGTCACTTACCGGCTATAAATTACTTATACACCATATCAACCACATATACGAAGACTGACCTATTTTTATACTTGGACTGCGTTCGATATTTTAAATTTTACTATACAAATATTAAATTCATCACAATGATTAGAATGTAAATAGCTCGTATTTGATTATTTATTTAATCTTTATTGACCCATGTACGGTCAGCTTAAATCATGATTGGTTTTTGGTGATCGACGAGAATACTAACTAGTAGCAATTTTGTAATTTTTATGGATTAATCATTGATCGTAAAATGCAAATGATTATAATATTCACAGACGACAGAAAATAGTGATACATTACTACTCATTATTCAATGACAGGAATATATTTTAACTACAGCTCTATAGTGTATATAGTATTTATAAAATATAATTACAAGTTATCTGAAAAGTGTTTGAAATTAACACGTTTATAATATCTATGAAATTGGCGTGATTATGAAGAGTATTAATTTCTGCTGGGACCACATAATTAGTAAAAATGCGTTAAACGAATCCTCATTAATTGAACGGATGTATGTATAATATTTGTGTACATTACTAGTTAATTATAAAAATAAATTACTTTTTAGTCTTTATTTGAAATTCACCTGTTTTGAATATTATTAAACAGACCGTCACACCCACCTGTGTAGTCTCTATGGAATATCAAATAACAAATCTGTGTAATAAGCTTAATAATAGAGTGAAACACGGTCTTAGAATAGTGAACTATTAACTATTATTATTAAAATTGAAAGTAAAAACATTATTTGTACATTATTTAAAAGCACAGACAACTAGTATACGTTTAATTTTGATAATAGGTCAATACATTTAACATTTTAAAGACCTATTGCCAAGTTTGGAACTATTGAACACAATTTGCTATGTGATGTCACATGCTTGTAAAACGGAGACAACCCATGGGTTGTGTGAAATCTTTATGACGAATAAAATAATACAAATGTGATACCTACCCACAGTATTGATCAGTTATCCATTATTATAAGTCATATCTCATAGTGAAATTAAAATATTGTTTGACGTGTTCGTGTTGCCACCATAATAAACTAAAATACAAAAACTTCACATAGTCGTAACCAAATTCGATAACCAAGATCTCTGTGATCTTTAATTCTTGGCAAAAATACTTAAATTGTTTATACTTCGATTAAAGTATAGTTGTAATAGAATAGGTTAGGTTGATTGATGAATGGCCATAATTTATAAAATATTATTAAAATAATTGTATATACTTATCATAATATATTTAACAATATAATATGACGTGCAATTCTGGGATCGAATTTATAAACTATCGAATTAGTTTACATTATATCATACAATATAGGCACTTTTCATAAACCTAATATCAGGGTGTATAAATTAATAAATACCATTTTTTTTTAAAACCACGGGGGGCAAACATAATCTCAAATACAAATCCAATTCAACAATCTTCGTTATTATATTGTATAAACGCGCATTTGTCACGCGGTTACTATTTTAACACGGTCCATTTGGAACACTCGTTAAAACAACGTTTTATGTTCCACACGTGTGTCATTTGCGTTGTCATCGGTAACCGTTCCTCTGGGAGCTGAGAAACAAATCCATTTTATACACTTTGTGTAATATATTTTAAAATAGACCGCCTCCAGAGTACCCCCCGACATATTATTATCCTAAGTACATCGTGTATATCTACATACGTATAGTACTGCAAAACAGAGCGAAATATTTTTTTCGCCGTTTGAAAACTTCAACACTTAACAGCTGCTGGTACGACGGTCGTTACGTGCAAAATTTTACTTTCACCATTCAGTCGGGTCGGCTGATCGCGGTCCACCGGGTATGTGTGACCGGCGGACTATAATAGTAGTGAGAAAAATCATTTTTAAAAGGAAAAGGCAATACGTTTTATAATATCCGATTTTTCGCTTTGGATCTGCGTTCGACGTGCACAATAAAATTGAGCATCGTCTGTCGTATGGTATGCCATAATATCCTTTGGTCTATATAACCCGACGACGCCGGCGTCTCGCGCAATTGCCACGCTAACGACCCACCGCACATCAATACAACCGTCTTTACGTGCACACGCGAGTTCGTTTAAGTTGGAGAAAACGGGGCTATGTTTATTTTAGTTTTGTTTTTATTGTTAGACGTCGTGGCGTATACGCCATCATCATTAGTTTGAAAACTGTGACCCACTACACCGCATCGTCAAAACCTATAGCTGGTATATATAATAATAACGTACAACATATTACGGTATATTATAATTTATTTGCTCGATAAAAATAATATTAAACTCTATACCTATATGGAATTATATGTGTACATAAATCGCGGTATATATATATATGATGTATAATACATTTATTTATACCACTCTACGATATTATAACGACGTTGAAGGGCGCTTTTACGGTTTTATATTCGGATGTATATTTTGGTTTACGATCGAACACCACCACAACGTATATTATCCAATGTTAAGTTTGCGTGCTATAAGTTTATATAAACTATATAACCATAATGATATTATTATTATTATTATTATCTAGAAAATTGATAAAAAGTGAATTTCAGTACACAAATATATTACAATTAAAAGCTTTAACGTTGATCGGATTGAATTTTAGGTATTGGTTTATTTAGTTGTTGTAGAAACACGAGAACACCAATAGAAAAAAACTGAATAGGTTGGTTTAAAAATAAACCAAGAAAAATTTAGAGATCTTTTACTAAATGAGTAGAAAAATACGAAGTTGAAAAGTATATCTTCGAAAAGGTCAAACAGTTTTAACATCTAGGAGTGATTATCACAAACAACAATGACTGGAGTCTATAAGCCATGTACACAAGGCAGAGAGAGCATATTATCGTACTACATAAATATTTAAAATCCAAGTTGTTTTCTAAAGGACTAAGGTTAAGATATATTTGAATTTAATGAGACCTTCGTTAACTCATGGGTACGAAAAATTGCCCACAACTATACAAATATAAAATAAATAATTAATTTTTAAAAATAAAATACAAAGATAGATAAGTGACCTCGTATTTGACAACGAACTTAATAAACGGCACAGACAAAAAATTTAGAATTAAGAGAAATTACTAATGTACCATTGCTAACAAACTACATAAAAGCCAAATACTCTAGTATGGTTTGATTACATGATACAGAATATATAAACTATAAATGCACAAGCAGCAATCGGATAGCAATCGATAGAGAGAAGTCTTAGAGGAAGACTAAGGGAAAGCGGTGGATTGATGGGATGAGAAAAGATCTTAAAAAAAATAAAAATAACGAATTAGAAAGATAACAACTAGAACCGAGAAGATCAGAGAGCAGTGTTGGTGGATGCCAAAATTCTTACAGAAGAAGAAGAATTTGTTGTAAAATTAGTAGTTAATAACTAATATAATAATCTATATACTTATTTCGTATTTCTTACGATATCTTACACGATAATAAGTAAGTATTGCAATAGTTCTACTACCATTAAAATATTATTATTATTACCCAATTAAATATATTATTTTATAATTTAATTATTTTCAATATTGTAACACAATAAAAATGTTTCGTTTGAAATTTTTTTTATTTATTATCAACAGTTATTAATTTTTAAGTCAATATATCGAATTTAATTAGCTGATTTAATATTTCAAAATGGATTTTAGTTTTAGTTTTTATTAATAAATAATTTATTCATAACTGTTACTTCTTTAGTGTATAAGTATTAAATATTTCATTTAGCCATATGAACTAGAATTTATAGATATATTACAACCCTCTTTGTTTTTATTTTTTAATTATGCAGTACGCATAGTTAATCTTAGCACTACACATTTAATTATCATTATCAATAATAAATAGTATATAAAATATTTCAAACCTAAGAATATTAATAAATTAAAAATAAATACGAAGATCCGATAGAAATTTAAAAGACATATTTTTATAGAATAATTAATTTAAATAATTTACTTTAGACTTACCTCTGTAAATAAACTGTTAACATTTTATCGCGATTAAAATAACACAATTTTTTAAAATTAAATTCGGATTGGCCACGATTTAAATAACATTTTTTAAGCACCCGACCACCACAAATAACAGTATTATAAACTTATATATATATATTTGTACTAAACGATTATTCTTTTCGGATTGTCAAATAAAAATTATACTTACGGTCTTATGGTCTTATTTTACAACGGATCGTCGTATAATAAGACTTGCATGTTCTTTCATATGACATTTACACTTGGGACATGGCCAAAATCGTGGTACATAAAATACCGTGATCTACCCGATCATCTATAGGTATCGACTGATCAATAAGAAATTCTTTATTTTATAATGCTTTATTCGACATTTTGTCAGGAAATTTGATAGTAATATAGGATACAAATATATACAATTTTTTAAGCTTAGTGGCTATATAGGTAATGTAACTTAACCAATCTTACAGAAAATTAATTCATGTGGCAATATAATGTATATCAGGTAACATATTTTTTTGCGATAGATATAATTTCCGAGCGTTATGAAGAACATCTGCAAAAGTTTAACGCGATTGGAGTGGTGCACTTCTGTATTTATGAATGGTACATAGTATACAATACAAAGTAATTGCTTAAGATAGGATTTGACGTCGAACAATCATTATAGTAGTACATAATACGATCTAAGAAAGATATACGAAACACTTAATGCTTTATAAATGTATTATATTATTAATACTGTGCCAAAGATACTATAATATATATATAAATATATATATATATATTTATGTATAGTTCTTAACTATTTATTTTTTATGGTCGAAATATATTTATGTATTTTTATTTTACCTAATCAATACTGTCGAAGTAGCATCACTGGACACCCCTTCATTTAAGTTGTCAAGTCATGTATCTCTTTGTGACTTTGTATATATATATATAACATATATATTACTTATCATATTGCTCTGTACTTTGTAAATATATTTTTATTATAAAAACAACAGTAACGGAATATGATATTTTACACTGCTGTATAACCTACTTTACATTGTTGAATAATTATTTTACTTTGATATTTATGTAATAATTAAATACAAATCAAAAGAGTTTACGTTATCATATTCATAATAACGATCGGAGTTTTATTTATGGGTAAAATGTTTAATATTATTCTTTCCAGTGTATATTATACACTATAACTTACGTATTTTAGAAATATTTAAAAATTATAGTAATAGTGGCAGTTTTTTTTTTGAAAATATAATTTCATTTTTCGTTAGTTTTTATTCACCATGAAGACTTTTTATCGGTGAAATTGTGAACTATATACAGTATACACAGATACGTTTTTATTGAAAAAGTTGTAACATTTTCCTCTTCCACATAACCACACTTGCTTGTAACTGATATTAATATATATATATATATATATATATATATATATATACTTTTGAAAACAACACTCGACATTGTAAACTACAAAAGACGTTTCTAACAACAAAAGTTTACTATAATGATCAAAATGTCTTTTTTAACATCTCACAAGTCACAATAGTCTTATGATTTTGACAATTTTGTAATTCAAACAATTGAAAAATATTTATTTTCTTTGGTCTCCAGCTAAAATTGTGGCGTTTTACCAAAGTGATTAATTTCAATTAAAATCCAAACGTTTCTACAAAAGTCATTGCGATTTTTGTGCAACAAAAACGTTGTAATTTAATAATCCTCATTAGAAAACCTTATTAGATTACGACTCAATACAAAAGTTATACAATGATTACTAAGACCGATAGCCATATTCGTTATCTAAAACTACCTTATTATGTTTTATGTTTTACTAAATGTGTGTGTGTAATACTAATAAGTAAAATATACTTAAACCATTGACATACAGAGATATATAGATATATACTACTATGGGACGCAGAATGGAAGATTAAGATAAACAAAAAATTCTGTTGAACTCCAGCCCCAATACATAAATTTATATTGAAAATAAGAAGTATTTCTCAGCCAAATAACATTTGGTTACACTAAATATCCTTACATGGATAAGACAGAACCATCTTGTCTTATATGAAATACAAACAAATCAGCTATGCACATCATCGTCCACACTCAAAATTACACCAAAGCCAAAAATTAATGCAATGTCCTGACCGATATCCATACAAAGCTTAGATTGTTTCATTTTCAGATAACAAAACCATAATTTCTTATCTTAAAAAAATGAAATTCAAATATAATATAAACAGAATATAAGTGTTTATGTTAAGCTAATAACCACTGCATTTGATGCTATAAAAAATAAAAATTATAAACCATGTACTTATAGATAGAAAGTTTAAAATTGAAAAATCTGTGTAATAATAACAATTTTAAAATTTGATAACAGTATATTTTATCGTACTTATAAAACAAAAATAAACCACAAAAGTTTGGTTCAACCGGAATTATTCCCATCTGACAGTCAGTCGTAGTTTCTATAAATAATAATAATATCAAAACAATGTTAAATATTGCGTGTATAATAAAATGCACCGTACTTACATGTACGCCGGGAACGTTGTTACGTGTTGTAACATGCTTTTATTTCATTTTTGACGGGTTTTGTGGCTATTAACACGTCCCGTACGATTCCGGTCACACGAAAACATTCGATTTTAAAAACAAAAAAGGAAGATTAATAAAAAAAATAAGATAAAATAATAGCGCTATAACAATATATATTATGTACAGGCGAAGCATACACATAAATAACGAAACTATAATCAAATGTTGTTTATGCGTGTCTTGGAAGACGAACGTCTGGGAGGACGTGTTAATTCGTTAGCGCGAGGAGTCTATATGGATTTTACGATTTCCGTTGTCCTTGTAGAAAAAAAAACGAACACCAAAGAATTTACCTCGAGAATGTCTGCTGCACCGTCGACTTGTCGGGTTTGCAGTTTGCACGTTTTTTGAATATGATCAATACATATTATACCATCGTGTTTTACTGTCATTGGTCATATATATATATGCAGCAGGGTCCGCGTATCTTTTGGCTCGTCGACCGTATAATGCGTATACGAATATTCGTTATTTCGAAAAGTAATTGCCTTTTTTAGACAATTTAACGTAAATTATAGTAATATTATACTATGGACATGAATGTAATTTGTTTTCCGCCCTCGCCGTTGTAATCACCGCACTATCGATTTTCAATATTAACGAGGACATATATCGGTATTAGAAAATGTACATAAACCTTTAGCAAACTGCGTATGTACACGTTATTTAGATTGGTATTATTAATACTTAATAATCATATTTGTACGTAACATTTCATTTAATGCATTCTTTATTGTCATCATCGAGTAACGCTATAATAATTTTGATCTCCAAAAAAATTAACTGACTCGTCTTTTGTAGCAGATCATACTATTACGATACTATATATATATCCGATACACTATAAATAAGTATGTTGTGCGTTAATACAACACGGTATATCACACAATATAATAATGTATAAATGTAGTTCCGTTTGACATTATTACCGTCGTCGATTAACATCGTCGTGAACATTTTGCACGATAAAATTTGTGACATATCTCGTGCATTTACATGTAATAATAGTTATAATATATGCGTATCATACTTCCCCATTTTCATTTCACTGTAGTGCATATACGTGAAATACGTAAGTATGCGAATGTAGCCATATAATATAATATAATATGGCCTGTCGTATGTTCACATACTTTATAAATGTATATATAATATTATACTTCTTTGAATTCAATTTTTACAACGCACGGTGAAAATCGTTTTCCTTTACTGTGCGATTCTGCATCGAACATGTTCAAAATGAAAAACAATATTTTTTTCCTATTTATTCGGTGAACGCGCGTCGGATGGAAAGTTTTCTCGACCGTATATATTTTGCAAACGCGCAGACTACAGTGAAAACTATAAACTGTCAAAACTTAAAAAAAAAAACATTGTTTTTCTTATCGCGAACAACTATAAACAATACTTTAAAAAATATTTTGTAAAAAAGTTTAATAATATTATACTTCTATAATATATTGTATAATATCACAATCGTTTAGATAATACCGACTTACCGACTTTAAGTTGGACTTTGTAATCTGTTAACCTGCAGTTTAAGAAAAATACATTGTAATACATTATGGAAGTATTATTGTATTACAAATATCATACGTTTATTAAAATGTATCGTCTAAGTAATAAACATATTATTATTGATCAGGACATAATGTTTTTGCGTTTTTTTTCTCAGCCCTATTATGGTATTATGATGCCATCTCAGTTCTTTTACATGCTTTGATGTAAATATTTTTTGGTTCCTTGAAATGATTTTTTTTTTGGTCCTGACATTTAATTTAAATACATTAATATGTTCTAAGATTTTTTTTTTAATTTTGATTGCGTTTTGTTAGTGTTAAACGACAATCCGCGTGAAATCAATCTAACTCTTTTGTCATAAAATACAGACACGTATTTATTTTCTTTTATGAACCGTGATCCTATTAATTTCTAGTCCCTGGAACATATTATTATACCCCTATTAAAAAAATAAAAAATAAAAAAAGTTGACATTTTAAGAGTATTTAAATGGGTTATCGAGTATTATTATATTGCAAGAATATAAATGCAGATAATTTTATCGCGTATCACATAATCTAATATAATATAGGTACGTTACGAATTTGCTGCTGCTTTGTATTCCTCGTAAAATTTGCTCTATTTAGAATATCGTTACTCCGAAGAATTGCCAACCATCATCATCACAACCTATACATTATGTATGTCTTTTAGAGCACATTATACCACCAAATGTTATGTTCCCTGAAATATATTATATATATTATTATAATTTTTAAGTTTTTATGAATCGTACGCCAAATAAGTAACTTAATACCAAGTTTGGAGTGTACGATTTTCTACGAAAAGCCAAAATTCTAAAATTAAAATTAGATTTAAGGAATAAGACAGTTTTACATTATAAATTATAATAATTTAAAACATAGCTAAGTAATATACAAATATTTTTCACCACAAAAAGAGTGGTATTTTTAATTTAATTTTCCATATAATTTCACTCTTTCTTTTACGCATAAATGCATATTTTATACTCATTTTTACTATTAACACTTTTTTTTTTATCTATAAAATAATGAATTTTTTTTTAATAAAATATATTTTCTTTATATAGTACATAAATATTAGGTTATAGTCGTTGGTTGTAAAATAATTATTTCTATGATTATTATATAAAAAATAAACCAGTAACAAATCATAAGTATTATAAATTATAATATTAATTTATATGAATGTAAAACTTACGTATTTATTGTTTGTTATTTTAACAAACCAAATGCTCAAATTGATACAACTTTGTTTAACAAAATATTGTTTCATTAATATACATTATATATTATAAAAATAATGAACATTATTTAAAATTAAAACTAAATTTGATGCACATTCTGACAAGCGTGGATCCAAGGGGGGCCAACGGCGAAAGCTCCCTCCTTCCGTAAACTCTACAAAACAGGTCAAATCTACTATGTCTGTTTTCGGCAGCCGTTAAAATACAATACACGTATGGAATTCACCTCTTTGCGGGGGAGGGGGGAGGACGTAAATATATTTTGAATTCGCGCCTGCATTTTGAGAGCATATTTAGTAATTTTTATAGCATACACATGTAAACATATAATATTCAAAGGTTTTTTTAATAAATTACTACAGATTTTTGAGCTTTTTACAGCAGTTATGATACATATCATGCGACTTAAACAGATTTCAAAATTATAACACTATTATTTGTTTATATCATGTTGACAATAATTTGCACGACATCGCCATTATGATTCATGGTAAATTGATAACTATTCTGCACAAACTTTCAACTCAAATGATTGTTGTCATTACGGAAACGTATTTATGTGTTTAATGTATGCCACGCGATGCGTGTTTACCACAAAAATCATCGTCGCGATCAAAACTTATGATTGAATTGCATATCATAAATTCGTAAACTATTTTTGACCGAATGCACTATTTGTACACATTAACATTATTAACACGGTCGATCGTTCAACCGTTGCTAACGATTAAAATATGTTTGCAAAACGCACATGTGCTCATTTAAAACGAATAACAATAAACACACACGGATAAGACATATGATGCATAAATGTTATGACACGAAACGGCCGTGTACGCTAAGACTCCGGGATTACGCGTTTGACGTTTTACTACAGGGACTTTTAAATATCCGACGACGTCGTCTCGTTGGCACTATAATATAATATAATTTCATAATTTTTATTATTATGTTTGATAAAATTTATTACCCACACACATGTATAATACGCCGTTTGCGTGTGACTATAATAATACGAATACGAGACAACGGCGAGACTCGAATCCATCTCGAAGTCGTGCGTGTGGTGCTCTTAATATACCATACGTTGGACGTACACGACAATATGCATTTATACGATTTAAAAGGTTATCGACGACACGTCACGTGTATAAAATTGTGATAGTATACGGTAAATGATTTGTTCGATTAGATAAACGAGCGGACGCGCGCTAAGGGATTATTTATTATCAGAGGCGTGTGTCGTAGTAATAATAATATAATAATAATATTAAATTATACAAATGTGAAATGTCGCTCAACAATGAACGTTGTTATAGGATATTAAAATAAACACGAAGACGTATATAATATGTAACACGTGTACGTGCGTGTGTGTATATATACAGATGTTAAGCTTGGACTCTCATTTTAGATAGAGGGGGACGTCATATGCAACTATCATATGTACATGTGAGTGTGTACATTTCGGTCTCTTATCTCTGTTTTTGGGGGAATTTCACCCCAAAAGTACACGCTGCCTTGTATTACAGCAACAAACGCGTCCGGTTTATTATTGTGTACACACTACAATATCATTATATCTATATGCATAATATTATCAGACACATATACCTTTTATTTGCCGAAATATCGGACGTAGAGTTGACGCACACACTAATATATAATATACTCGCGGACACCGCCAAAGTATGTATTATATATATACATATATATCGTAGCACATTTTTCATGTTTACTCCGTTTGCTAAATTTACCTGTCAAAACTATACAATACAGACACACGACACACGTATTGTATTATATTATATTATATTATGTACACACGATATAATATTATCGTATAATGTACACAGACGCGCAGTTCGTATAGAGATTGGAAAAGTACCGATGGCAGTGTGATATTATTTATATAACTTATGTTGTATTATTATTATTATTATTGTATTCCTCTGTGTGTGCGTGTTATGATAATAATAATATGCCCCACGCGCATACGAAAACAAACTATTGAAATCACCCGTATATAATATCATAATGCATATTATATATTTATATGCAACATTATAATATAGAGTATGCACATGATCATTATGCATTTATATTATACTACTTATAGCGTTGTTGTGTACCCATACGGCCATATACCACTCCTTTGTCGAACGCCCCCACGATGACTTGAAATCTGTTTAATTCAACAGCCGAGTGAACCGAGTTGTTAAGAAAAACATTTCACTGCAACAAAGCGCGAGTGTGTACTTTAAAAAGAAATAATATATTATGTTAATATTTGTGTGTACGCAGTACGCGACGTACATAACGAAGAATCGTTTGCAAAGTGTGTTGTTTATTCTCAGATGTCTCTCTTTACTACTATAATATAAATTATTGATACCAAATCACAATAATAATCCTAACCTCAATTGTCAATAATCCAGATGAACTCAAACTAAGTTCTATGTGGGTTATTGACAAAAGAGCCAAAAAATAAATATATAATTGAATGTTACGAGGTTGATTTTATACATGTCCAAATATGGAGCAAATTAATTTAATTATGAAGTAATCAGTAATTTTTTTTTCTAGTAGTTTTCCAATTATAATTTCAAAATAACTTAAAACAATTTTTAAGGGTATATAAAATACCAGTAAATGCGAGAGGGTAAAGACAACTTCCAGAAGATAATGTTTTGTAAATATGTAGATATAGCTATTATTTGTTTCATAGATCCGTTATGTCATCGGGAACTTGGACAATTCATATTATACATATAAACATACATATGTCATATATGCATACGCATGAAGTTATATAAGTATATGCTGTTTGGACCACCACGTTTACTAGACTATCAAGTATCTACTACATACCTGCCTGTACGGTAAAAAATTCGTGAAATAAATTTAAGAAATAAATTTGGCCAAGTAGAATCCAAGTGATGAGTAGCTTAGAGGAAACGGGTGGTAAATGGTAGGTGATGTGGGTAAAACGAAATATGATTTTATGTGAAAATAATTATTACAAATAGCGACAGGTAGCTTCTACGAATAAAATCTGCAAAAACACGAAATTGCGCGATCGATTATTAATATTAATATAGTAACATAATATACTGTACGTCATAGTACTTATAGTTACTCGCCTTAGCATCACATAATATTAATTTCGTTTCATCCCCTCAGCATGACTTTACACAATATATTATTAAAATTGGCAGATAGAATTAGTAGATACCTATATCTTTTATCGCGACACACGGACGTGCCATCGGGTTACTATCACAGATTTCTATAGTAGTGTATAGTATGGAAGTCTGTGATGGTTTCTAAAGATTATAATTTAATATAGTGGTACTGTACAACAGAGCGGTATCCACTTGCCCACGTTTTTAATATTAAAACTTTTAAAGCCGATATGAAAAAAAATAATCTTTATTGATATTTGGTTTGTTTATAAAATATTAATGACATGGTATGCGGAGTGCACGCGCGGTTGCAGTCGTTCTGGCGCTCGAGACGGTTTTTTTTATTTATAATATATAGTACTCGCGCGTTTTTCACCGTCGTTTCGCCTATCGGTTTTTTGTCTCCCCCCCCCCTCCCCTCCCTCGGGATCTTTGGTAATAAGCTAATAAACGGCCAACGTCGTGTCGTCAGACGGTTTATTGACGGGTTAGAAGAACCGAACGTTATATATTATTATTTTGTTCGTGTGTGGGCTCGTGTCGTCGATCTGGCGTTGTGCGACGGCGACGACGACGACAGCGACTTGCGACGTTTATAGAAACGAACAACAATCACTGCGCCACGTTTACGCGCACGACGATAATATTGTAGTGGTGTGTACAACTACGGAGTACGGAGCAGCAGCAGCACCAGCACCAGCTGTCGATGCACCGCGACTACTGCGGAAGAATAACGTCTCGCGCGCGTATACCGCGACAATATGCGTGTGCGTGCGTGTGTGTGTGTGTGTGTGTGTGTGTGTATATATATACGCCGCATTATACGACAGCAGACCGCAGTCGCTGCTGCAGACAGTAAAAGCGGCGAACAGGCGGCGGCGGTGTATCCGCGTACGGCCGCCGGCACCTCCGGCGGTAGACAAATTACGCGCCGCGACCGACCGCGGCTGCAGCAGACTGTCACACGCGCACGCACACGACGCGTCCTCCCCGCGCGCGTCTAATTCCGGACGAGACGTGCGCGTGTGTGCAGTGCCTTGCCTCTGCGGTCCGTCAATGCATCGCATTATTAATGTGTATTATAAATGATGTATATATATATGTGTGTGTGTGTGTGTGTGTGTGTGTGCGTGTGTATTATAGTGGGTGTACGGCGTATGTGCCGTGAACTACCGTCGAGCTATTTATAAGGTTCACGTGCGCGTGACGCCCCCGCGCGGCTGTAGAGATGACTTTTTGCGATTCCGGGACCGGGAACACCGCCGTCGTCGTAACAGCTATCACGATGACATTTTTACCGATTTACCGCTGCTTTTTTTTTATTATTTTTTTTTTTTGGTCGAACGACTGCAGAGCTAGTCAAAAATACGTTTCGTAATTTATTAGTATATATATATATATATATATATATATATATATATAGGTATATGCGTTATAATAATTTGTTTAGTATCGCGTTTAATAACGGAAGAGACGTCGTAAAAGGCACTCGCTGCCGAGTGTTACGTTGAAATTGACGACACCTAACGGTTTTTCTAGGAAACAGTTTTTGTCTTTGTCGCGCGTGACATTCATTAATCATTGTACATAATTAAGTTATAGTCTATATAATGACATTTCTCGCGTTTTTCTCTTCTCTCTCTATCTTTCTCTCTTCCCCTTCATTTAGTGGTAACAGTATTTGAGAACGCAGCAGTATTGATATTGTTGCTATTCGTTAACGACATTACATCGCCGTCATAAGCTTACGAGTTTGTGGTGGTATATATTTTCTTTGAGTTCGAAAGTCTTGACGAAAATTCAGTTTAACTCGAGTTGTTTCAATTTTTCACTCGTCATTAAGATGGGGTTTTTTTTTTGTTATCGATTGCGTTTAATAAATTGCCTCGTGTGCGGAAATTAGTTATCGATTTGAATAAAGTCAAAAGAAGTAGATTCTTAATGAAAACTCAAAGAAACGCGAATTTATATTCTCTGAAACGGTAAAAGAGCTATTTTATTTTTTTATTTTTTTCTATTTTTTTTTTAAATGTAATATTTATGAGTAATATCGAAACGCGGATAAGCTCTATGCATACAGTAGAGTTCGAAAGTTTTCAACGTTTCCAATTTATTTTATTTAATATAATCGCGAATGAAGTTCGTTAAAATTCCATTAAAATTTTTTTCTGCACAGTGAGCTCGCCGTTGTGTTAATTGTAAAATATGCGCACAATAAGCTATAGGTCTATTAAGAAACTTGGACGTCTTAATACCTATTACATTTTTCTTCCCAAAATTGGTACTACGGATATAAAATTTCGGTTTCGTTAAAAACTGCTGTTCAATATACTCGTATAAACGTAAATAATATAATATTATATTATATTATATATTATACTGTATAACATAATATGGAGTTATTGTCAATATGAATATTTTCTATTGATGTATACAAATTGTCATGATTTCTTATTTCTTTTGCTCACTTGTATATAATATTAAATATGCACATTGCCTGAGGGAAGTAGGGTATCCAAAGTCATAACGCGCGGCGTCGTAATGACAGTCAGCAGACGACATTTTTTTGACACAGATACCGATTTTCTTGATTTAAAAAATGAAATTAACTTGGAATGGAAATATATATTAAATTATACATTATACTATATTATACTTTATATAGTATGTACCAATACATTTTCCTTAACCCGTACAATTCACATTTATCATGAATATTTGATACGTAAGTGTACAAAGTAAAATATTTATTATTGATATAATTAAATGTATGTATTTAATTGCTCATATCTACTCGTATAGTATTTTAGATAATTTTTGTATTTGTTATCCACTTTGTTATTACTGTGATTTTTGGTGCAGTAAAAATTATTCAATTTCGATAAAAAACAAGAAAATAATAATAAGGAAAAATGAGAACTTTTACGCTAAGTCAGTTTTTGACAGAATTTATTTTTTTATTTAGTTATAATTTAAAAACGATAGAACATTGCAATGTTTACCAAATGTTTATACATTTCTATATATGATACAGTTTTCAAAATATTTTTGAGCTATTTATATATAATTTAAATTTCCAATTTTTTATTATTTAAATTTTCAATTAAACAATTGTCAATATCATAACGGTCAACTTATACTTTAATGATTAGGGGACTAATAGAGGTTATATCTCTTTACATTGAAATTATTATTATTAATTTTTTTTTTTTTAAATTTGATCTTTTTTTTGACTCTATTAGAGTTGTTATTATATTATGTTATATAGTTAATATATCCTTAATATGAAAAATAAAAATAACATGTAGCAGCAAGAAATGCATATTTCCGGGCTAAGAAAGGACTTCTTCTAGTAAGAAGAGTGTCCAGCAATACATATTTCTAACACTATAGGTACCCTAGAAATAATTGATATTCTCAAAAACAATTTTCATCAAAATAATTATCACTACATTCTATTATAACATATTATGTTCTGTACTTTTATATACGTTTAGTATTTATTAACAGATCACGTACAAGAAACTTTATCAAATGTAGCAATATATTAGTAAACTTTTGTTTAATCACTTATCAGCATGCTACTATAAATATTGTATTAATTTGTTTTCCCAAAGTATCTAGAAGCAACGAATATAGTGTAAACATTAGTTCGAAATGTCAGACATGTTAACTGTCTAAACCAGTGTTTCTCAACCTTTGTATTTCGGCGACACACTATTAAAATTTTTCATACTTTGTATACATTTTGTTTCATTTAAATAGTACAGTTAAGTACTTCCCGCAACACGTTTGGACTTACCGGCGATACACCGGTTGAGAAACACTAGTTTAGAATCTAGATTGTGACCGTTGGCAATGCTGGTAAAACGTACTTTAACGCTTATAATATATAATGTTCACAAACTAAGATATAAAATCCATCCATATACCTAATATACAGCTATAAGCATGAAATATGATATACTTAGGTATAACTTAAATTTCATCCTGTTGTTATAAACTATATAATATATATAATTAATTTAATTTCTAAAGACCCGCAATTTTCATCTTTGGTTTTGTTCCTGAAATTTACTAAAATAAATAATTACTTTTACATTATAAGATACTAATACTTATCCTCCATCATTAAAAATTCTTTGGCACACTAATGTTCATCAGTATCGTAAACTGTTATTTCTTAAAAATAGGCATAAATAACCAAAGAAAATAGTTATTCATACTGGTTATCGACTATGTTAAAAATAAAATAAAACAAAAGCTATCATTTAAAAATATTAATGGTTTACCCTTTATTGGACCAAAGGTTAGTAATATGATAATACACATCAGGTTTTGATTTTGTTTTAATCGTGTTAATAAAGAAAATTTAAATGAAACCGGTTTTGAAAAAAATTTTAATTTAGAATTTTATGTTAGGTACTATAATTCATAGTGACTTATGGGTAGTCCCTTGACAGTACTTCTATTAGCTGTTGCGTAGCAAACTCCGATAAACTAGAGTGATTGTCACGGTATATTATAGATCTTATGTTATATTATTATCACTATTATTGTCTTGTAATTCGTAGTGACTAGTGGAAATAAATAATAATAAAAAAATATAATATAAATAAAACATAAGCTGAAAAATGTCGAACGTTATGTATTATTTATACTATATCCTTATTTCACGTAGACGCGAATTATACGTTACGCGTAAAATAATTTGTAAAAAACTAAGTAACGTGGGTTCACCTTTTTATTTGAAAGAAGAACTTTAAAAGATGTATATTTTTCTGTTAACATGATACTTTTTTATGATTATTTTTGGATATCCTTCAGATGTTTTTTTAAACTTAAACTAAATTTAAACCGTTCATATTATTATATCAAATTTCCACAAAAATTCTAGTGAAACGACTGTGAGTAACTCTTATATAAGTCAATTATTTTAAATATACCAATAAATAGCGTTTTAATAGTAATTCATTTTTTTTTTTAAACGCTATAATTACTGCGAGTTTGTATAATAATAATAATTGTATAATATTAATATTCTGTCCTTCAAGCAATGCGTAGTCATATCACTCAATTGAGCAAAAGATGCGCATATTTTATTTGTCACCGATCGGTATGCATAAACACACACTCTCTATGGTAAATCATTTTAATATTTGTAAATTTTTTATATGTATCGTGCTGATATTAATTATTCCCATAATTTGGTCACGAGTTCAAATCAAACAGTCGCTTTATAATTTATGCAATAAATAAATAAATACTTGAACATTGCACAGTGAATCAAATAATTAACCAATAATACATGTTCTCCATTTGTTTTTATATTTTTAATGGTAGGTAACTCGAATTGCTACTCCTACGGTTCTAATTAGCAAAAATGCATTATTTATATATAATAATAATATTATTATTATTGCTAAGTCTCAGTTTACAAAATCTAAGTTTTGTAATGATGTGCGCCTGAGCTATCGTATTTTTTTTAAATTTAATGTACAAATAAAATAATCATAATAATTGCTAGTCATTAAGGATAAGAATAAGTTACAATTAATATTGGATAGGATAAAATATACAACGATAAGATATTACACACACTCATACACATAACATTAGATATAAGGAGCCCAATTTTCAATCACGCAACAGACGCGTCATTTTTGTTTTTTTGTACAGATGGCCAAAGGGGAGTGTAAAAGACTACGCAGATCGTCTATGCAGTAAGACATAAGTAATTCATTATAAATGTTTGTAGTAATAATTTAAAATATATATATATATAGATATATATTAATGTGTGTTAAAAAGTTAAATAAAATTAACAAGTAGTGAATCAAAGAAAAAAGTCTTTTTATTCTAAAATATATATCGGTCACCTCATTTTATATCTCAGATGCTAACCACAGTTCAACAGGCAAGTCGCTACAAGGATCGGAGAGGTAATATTACTAAATTATAATATAATAAGTAATTGATTTAAAGATATATAACTGTCTCCATTATTTTAGAGTCTTTTCAATCATTATAGGTTCTTATTGCCATATTATTATAATTATTTGTTAATTATTTATCATTATTCTATACTTATATGCCACATTGTTATTATAATAATACTTACCCGAAATGGCGTCATTTTTGTTTTTTTCCATTTAAATATAAATTCATCTATGTTCCATATTATACCTGTCAGTTTTTAACTTTTATACAACTAAATTATATACGTAAATATAATTTTAGTCATTTTAATAACCCAGTTTTTTTTTTTAAATTATCACGATTAAAACGATATTACCATTTTTCCAATGTTTTAAAATTGTAAAGTCTTTTGCCAGATTTTATAAAACAAATTTATATAAACTGAAAATAACAGATCTAGTTCACATAGGTACGTATCTAAAATTAACAAAATCGTATTAATGTATTATAATTTACCACGATAAATATGCTATTAAATCTAGAAACATCATTATATGAATAAAATAAAATGAAAATTACAATGCATGATAAGTTTATAAATGTTAAATCAATTTTGATTTTATGTACTGAGATAAAGTTCTAGATCGCTAAAAAATGTATAAAGTAGTTTAGGTCTATTGTGTTTTGAATGTTCATAAGCATAATCAAGTTCTTACATATTGTCGTTGGCCTGGTAATCTCAAACACTACTACCGATCGAGCTGCTAACGTCCATTTAACAAAATGCATTGTAATATTAGTATAAATAATGTTTTTAGTTCAGTTCTTGCATTACTGTACACATATAAAGGCCACACAGTTGGCCGATGACCGTCTGCATATATTAATATTACTAAATTCACTCAACATAAGATTTTATTTTTACATAATATATTGATCAAGTTATATAATTACAATTCAAAAGAAGTCATAATAATCAATTAATATTTGCATAAAAACTCTTTAAGAACTAAATTTCACTCAGAGAAATTTATGAATTTACGGTTATTAGTATTGTATTTTGTTAAATTGATTTTAAGTAATAAAATTAAAATTTAAAATTAGAATTAGAAATAACAAAAACTGATTATATTATCGATTAATAAAATACATGAAAATTTTACGTAAATATAATATAATACAATATGTCACGCAATCACGTTAAGGTCAACATAAGGTTCGGGCTAGGAGTGTGTAATATTAATATATGCACTGGGTGACCAATTGTCTGAGCAGCAAATACTGAAAAGGAACAAAGGATGGTTGTCAGCCTTGTTAATGTAAGATTCAAATATGGACAATAGAAAATAAACAATATAAGTATTATATAGTATTATTCTTAATATTGTACTTACTAGTATTATACAAATACTAGCCATCAGATTTACGTCGATAGCTTTGAGTGTAAAATGTTCAGAAGTATAAAATATTATTGATGTAATGTTAGAACTTATACAATGTTTACTTCATAGTTAATGTTATAATAGAAAAATTAGTTTGTATTTATATTATGCTAACTTATTTATGATTTAGAACATTTAGGTATTTCACTATTATATTTCTAGGTAATGTAAACTGGTATGTAGAATAGTCCGATTGGTGGGTGTTGATGTAAATATTACGTGCCACATGTTAAAAAAAAAATAGAAATTTTAGGGATGCAATTTGGGACGCAGATAAAATCATATCCTTAGGTGAATTTATCCATAATTCGTCCCAAATTGTTAAATAGTCTACTCAGTACCTAGCAATATTTATAATTAATCAATTATAATACCTATACAAAGCGACTTGTTTGTTATTAATTATTGAATTGTTTCAATACAGTATTAATATTAATGTATTATTATTGTCTATTTGAGTTAAGTGGAAGTCATATTAGTGAGAAATACAGTGGCGCAATTTAGACCACGTGAGATACACCTACATTCGCGAGATTAAAATAATCCTGTAGTACAGCATTTTTTACTACATGGGAGGTAACCCATGGCCCGAAGAATACACAATCTACAATCTACATATTATTATGGGTACCTTCATTAATTATTAATAATTATTATTGTTATCGTTTAACAACTTATTATTAAGTTATTAAAAATACGAATTTAATCTTTAATTGAATTGTTGGAAAATCACTTGTTACACTTTACACTTGTTATTGTACAGGTCAATCATAATTTATTATAGTTATCAAAACGATAACCTGATTATTACTAATTTGGTAATTTGCATTGTTACAGTGTGCTCATAAAATCGGTCTTATTAAAGTTCTACATAATATTATATATTTATTGATGTTTAAAAACAATTATAATACAAATGTAATTCTTCAATAAGTAGTTAATGTTAAAAATGTTTGATCTATGTAACTATAGTAAGTCATAGCATTCATAGGTAGATGTATATTACAGATTACATCTTTATTTTAAATCGATTTAATTATCGATTAAATACACATTACTTTAATTATAAAAAGTTTGTCTATATTAATACATTATACATAATATTGTGGCGCACACATATTAATAACGGTGACGAAACGACGAAACGATACCGGATGACACTAAATGCTCAAATTACTCGTCACAGTGAAGGTACGCATTGAGGTCGGCGACAACGACACGCGGCGGTATAATATAAATAACATAGAAGACGACGAGAGACGCGCAATTGAGACGACGATGACGGTATGTCGGTAACACGACGACCGCGGTCCACGAGTGACAGATTGAGTAGAATAATAGGCACGTCGCATGTAAAAAAAATATTATAATATTATACTTTACTATTAATATTCAACGTTAAAGTATTAAAAAAATGCATACTGCGACGGACGTTGACAAAACAATAATATCGGCACCCCCGTGTGTATTAAAACCCTATTCCATATAGGCGATATGTTAAAAATATGTGTAAGGTACTAGCGTGTTGTGAACTCGACGAGCAGTTATAAACTTGTTATCCTGACAGGCACCCGGAATTGAAAATTGTAAACTCAATTTAAAAAAAAAAATTAGTATTCAGTTATAGTAACCATTCGCAACGGACCATTCGGGATTTGTAACGCGAGTCTATCGCTGAAATTATTGATTTTATCCTTGAATGCAACCTGTAACATAGAAAATACAATCATTAATCACAAGTGTAAGACTTGAGTCGCAAATTTTGAATTTTTCGTTACAAATTGTTATTAATTGAGACAATTGAGTATACTTATATTTATTTTCTAAAAAATTATAACTGATAATCATTAACATAGCGAGAGTGTTTTTGTTTTGTTATTAACCGATTGTGAATTGCATGTGTTTGGCGTGTTGATCTATATTTTTATTTTTTAAGCCGAACCAACAACGTTTTCGTTGCTAAGTTACAATAATTTAACATAATTTATTGATAGATATTAAAATAATTAAGCTCCAAGAGCCTACAACCGTTATCTTAGGTAACAAAATATAATTTAAAACTGATCACTATCAGGCAAAGTCCGACGCACGGACTCATCTAGCAAAAAAAAGATGTTGCCTAAAATCTAAGAACATTCTTTGCAAAACATTGCAAACATAACGAATAATATACAAAAATTATTGGCACATGTAAGTAGATTAACACAACAAAAAATTCACATGCCTTTGAATATACATAATACAATAATAAATTGTTCGAATGTTCAAGCCTAACCGATGGTACAATAAATAACCATACATTTTTACTAATCAAAGCCGTAGAACTTTAGAAGTAGATGAACATTATAGTTACCATTAATAAGAATATAAACAAAAATGAAAAACAGGTATTATTGATAAATCGATTAGAGTCACTGTGCAATGCATAAGTATTAATTTATCACATTAATTATAAAGCGACTGTTTGACTGGGATTCATGATCGGTAGAAATAATTAATACCGACGTGATACATAATATGGATAATTTACTAAATATTAAAAACAATTACCGTGGAGAGTGTGATGTGTTTGTGTATACCGATCGGTGACAAATATAATATGCCGATGGCCCATTTTCTGCTCAATAGTGACGTGACGGAAAAATAATACAAATACAAATAATAATAACAAATAATACAATTCGAGCACTGATTTTTCTACAACAATAATAACACAATATCTATAGTTATTGTAAATTGTACATTGTGCCTACGATATCGGCAAAATCACTACTCATAGGTAATTCGCAATAATATTCTTTATGTAATGTATATTATTATATAACTACCTAATATTAAAATTTGTAAATTTTAATTTTACAAATTCACATGTTATTAAATATATGTTTTTAATATTCATCTTCTATTTTTCAAATAAAATTAAATAAACAACTACTTAAATGTTTTTATAGGTATATAATTATATTTAAAGTAATTAGTTGATTTGGAAGTTAAACGTAGTTGTTTTACTAGAGTTTAATGATACTTATACACAAACGATTTAAATTAAATACAATTTTTCAATAGGTTTGATGGACATCCGGGAATCTTTATATAAAAAAAAAATAATGTTATTTTCGTAGAGAAAAATGAATCTTTTAAAGACCTTATGGGAACCATAAAATATATTCTAAATCACTTAGTTTTTACAAATTATTCTATGCGTAACATATGATTTTTGTCATTGTAAAATAAAGTAATATAAGGTTTAATTTTTTTTAGTTCACTTATATTTTATTTATCTTGTAATTTTTTTATCATTATTCTTTTTTACTACGGACTGCAAGATTTTGCGTTCGAAATATCAAATCAAAGACGAATGTTACATAATAACTAATGTGATAGTCTTGTCAGAAAATTAAAATCGTCAAATTCTCAAATTTTCTGAGAGAAATGCTCACTCATAACAGCCACGCGCATCTACATTGAACATGATACACGCCACGCAATACACAATAATACGCTATTGTTATATTATTATTTTTGTAAGTATTGTAATTATTGTTTTATATTAGCACATAGTACAGGTACACACAATAATGATATTATCAGGACAATATTTGGTTAAACACAAACATCTCGTATAATATAGGCGTATTATGCGTGTGTATATTCACTAATGGCAATCCTTGTGCGTAATGAGGATTTATGAATACTGTTGGGCGATCGTACACCAACGCGTTTGTGTATAGGCAGGTAATTTCCTGGCACGAAATATTTAACCACGATGTTGTGTGTGTGTATACCGAGGTTTTAATTTAATTGAATTTCATGTTCATTAAGTACAAAACATGGATATAACTATTATTAACAAATTGGACACACGAAACGAACGGTTTATGTTATATTTCGCTACATATTTATTCAGTTACGAATTTTCCTCTAACACGTCATATAGATACGTCCTTGGTGTACGTTTGTCCCATTCCATACCTATATACGTTTATCGTAATATAAATCAAACTCGTAAGATAATAACAAGATTTTGTCTTATGTAATAATATCATACTATACAACAATAACTATATATTATCATATTAATATAATAATAATAATTTTGAATGGATGTGATGTGTATTAAAATGTGTTTAACAGTTAAATATGTTATAATATTATTATATACGTAATTATTCATTAGTATGTAAACACTAAACTTTAAAATAATAGGTATGCGTGAATAACTACCGCACTTGCTTATTACAGATTCGCCTTTTATTGACTGTTTGCTTTTTTTTTTTTTTTTTTGAGAAATTTGAATTATGAAAAGATTATATTTTTAGGAAATCGTCTGGTACGTTTACTCGTGTGTGTATAATAGGTAATACAGTAAATATAACATTTGGCTCGAGTTCATTAGAAATTCTGTGTGTACCTATATAGTTCTAAGATGTTATTATTTTTATGCATCGACCTGCAGTGACAAAACAAAACGCAAATTGTATTCACAGCATTCACATTATTGTTATTATTATTATTCATTTTTGTTTTTTTTAAGTCATTTAGGTATATCTGATCTTACGTTGACATCAAATATATACGTTATCACCGGGAAATCTTCATCCGGGCATTGTGTGATTTTTCTGTTTTACAATATTTTCATTAGTTATTGTATTCTATATTGCACGTTTACTGTGTATAATACATTCATTTTTATTGAAAGTCTATTTTAAAACGTTCATTCAAATATCGTATTTATTCCTTGTATAATGAAATGCAGGCGTTAAGATTTCACATTAAGTCTACATGAGTACACGAGGGAGGTACCATAAGGAGACTGTAGCACTAATGATTCAAGGTATACTTAAGTCGATGGACGAGAAACAGAAATGAAATTCAAACGACAAAAATCAGCATGGCAAAGTGAAACCACAAAAAAAAAAGGCTGAGACTTAATTTATTTTGTTCGAAAAAAAAAATAAAATAAAAGTTTTTCCAATACCCACCAACTGTAAATTTAAACAACTGCAATTTAAAATTTAAATAGGTGTGTACTTTGCGCTTTAATAAAATAAAAACTTAATTTATAAATGTATATGTTTATATTTTGAGTAAAATATAATATGATATGCTTGTATTTGATTGCGAGATGTTTAGATTGAAATCGTGTACATTGTCGCTTAACATATTATAATAATTTCGGAACGAGAAGTGACCGATGCAAAACAAATAATAATTTATTTTTATTATAGGATTTATTGAAACCAATAAAAGAACCTGTTAAGAGTTGATAAACCTCTAAAAATATCGATTAAAATTTAAAAAAGTTTTCCGGTTCCAACACCGGTTCTTTACGGTTCGGTTTCAAACGAGTAATTTTATTATAATGCACATACCTAATACATATTAATATACAATCTGAATTTAAACAAAACATTTTAAAGTACATAAGGTGAATCATTGAAGTGTTCACACTCAACATTTTGAAAAGTTAAAAAATGTTTAATTACAAATTATATAATATATGTCATAAAAATAATCACAAAAAAGTTTAAACTTTTTGAAATAATGAGCATGAACACTTAAATGGATCACTTTGTACATAATTTCAATGACTCATCTTATATGTATATGTTGTTATTCTATTACTAGTAATACTCAATGTACTGGACCAGAGTTTAATCGGTCGAATAGCCCTCGAAATAACGAATTTAATCTGTTAAAACATTTATAAGTGTTTTTTGATGAAAGGTCTTTTTTTTTTTATTGAGAACTTTTAACGTATTTTAATGAGAAATATATATTCAAAACGTCAATTCACGGTTAAGTAGAACAGCTAAAACAAAACGTTAATTAATCCAACGTCAATATTTGTCGACGTAATATTATACAACTTTCGCGGGTAAAATAAAAGACGCATTTCGCCGCGCCGGTATGAAAGAATAAAAATGAAAAAAACCTTAAAGACAAAAAAAATAAAAATAAAAACAATAAACTTTTAAATTAAATTTTGCTAAATCCATTTGCCGACGGTCTTGTCGCGTTTCCGGTATCCGTATGTGCGCGTGACGTGCGATGTACGAGGATCGCGTTTGTGCGTCATCCGCCCGCCTTCCCGCCTGTAGCCAGTATACGTCGGAACGGAATAGCGTGTTGATGTACACGCGTCTCTAATGTGCTGCCGTCAAACATATTATTATTGTACGAAAGAGCGTAAAATGTTATTATGCACATTGTCGCATATAGAGTGATGGCACATGGTTTGTTGAAGTTTTTCGGCGAGGCGAACACACAGAAGGACGCGAATGCGTGAATCGCAGTAGCCCACCTTGTAGGTGATATTTTGTGTAAATAAACATAATAATATTTCGATTGTCAAAAAAGTATTTCCGAATAAAGATTCGTCGTCCCATTTGACTTATATATACATATGTGTGTGTATGTGTGTGTGTGTGTGTGTGTGTCTACGCGCGACATAGTATACATATAATAATATAACCGTACAAAACTAACGAAAATAATAATAATAAAACGTATAAAATCAACATTAATCTGGTCGTCTGTCACGTACACTCATCACTGCGGCGGCATCGTCGACGTCAAGTTATGCAAATAATATTATATTATATTACGTAGGTACCTATATCTCGCGTCGTTTATATTTCATATTCTTCTCCAAACTTCACCGCCCGGTGTATACACCTATACACGATGTGTGCATTACGCAGTACACACACACCCAAGTGAAATACGATTATCGTATGTTTGACGGAGTTTGCGATGTACAAAAACGTCATCGTCAACGTGAAATAGGGCGAGAAAATGTCGGGTTACAGCGGGGAGACGAACGCACGTGCTTGCGCTGCATCTGTAGTGGCCTTAAATATTGTTTGTACTGGCGGTACGCAACGGATGGTAATAATATTATTGTTAATCGACAGTGTGGCGCAATAATGCGATAATGCAGCAAATTTCGCTAATGCAATTCGACCACGACTTTATAGAATTTATCATCAATTTGAATTTAAAAATAAAAACAAAAACCGAAACCAAATCTATGTTCGTTTAACATTACGATTGACCTTTTATTAGAATATCAGCTGTGTACCGAATAATCCAATTACTTTAATTCTGAAATCGCATGTGGTATTCACTTCTATTGTTGGCTTAAACTATCGTTTGAAGGTTTCCACGGTAATAATAAAGCGATGCAAAAATATACGTATATGCATCATCCCTTCTCCTCGGTGGGTGTTATTTAAAAAACATTAAAAAAAGTATAGTGATACATTAAATGTATAATCGTATAATGTATAATGTTTACATTTTAAACAAATCAATAAATACTCACTATCTCAAGACACCTGTGTTTAAGCTGTGGTATAGATTAATAATCAAATTATAGTGGTTTGTAAAAATGGAATTAAGAAATGTATATAATTACTACATTGAAAATATGTTATAAAACATAATAGAATTGTATCTACTATCCGTAATAAGTGTATAATAAATATATGTATGTATCGGGATATTAATAGAATGTAGCGCAATATTTTTTCTCTTTCTGATTTACGCCCAAAATTGTAAATTTGCGTTCAACAGAACAGATTTTATGTTTTAGCTTTAGCGTTAATGTTAATTGACCTATTTTAGTATATAACTCTATAAATCTAAGAATCTTATTTATGTCCTTGCATTGGCTTTTTACTATATAGAAATGTTATTTATATGCTAATTATGAGTGTGTAAAATGTTAAATTTAAAAATACCCATCACTATTATCCTAAAAAATTCAACGTAAAAAAATAAATAATATTTTAACTTTAATAGTTTGATAATAGCTCAATTCATTTTAATTAAAGCTAACAACACATGGTCGGTTAGGTGCTGAACGCAATTGTTTTATGTTGTAAATACTACAGAAATATTATCTTAAAAATAAAAATCAGACGACATATTATGATAATCTTCCCTACGTATTGAAAAAAAAACCGTCTGGTTTTGAATTGTCATGTAATAATCCTTTTTTTGTTGGTTATATATTTTTGTTTTACATCATTGACCATTATATCATCGCTAAATAATTATACGAATACAATATATTTTACATTTATATATACTTACAGTAAAACTAAATAGTTAATTGTTTTACGCAGGGCGTTTAATTAACGCCAAGAATTTCAGGAGATACCAAAAGTCAATTATAAACTAGAAGAATATGCCTTAACGATTTTACTTTAACAAAATTACAATTGTCGCGTAATAATGTGTACGCACTATAATATAAAATTTAGATTTTAATAACGGGCCGCAAAAAAAAAATCACTAACATTTAATTAATCAATAATGAGTTAATGGTTTCTTAAATATGAGTTATTGGGCTCATCATTGGTTCATTAAATTTTCATGAATCGATAAATTTATCAGTTTTTTATGCAACTCGTATTAACCATAAGACTCTACGGTTATTTTTTCTTAGGCGCATTTGTTTTAAAATATAAAAAGAAAACGTCTACCAATTTTTAATAGCAATTAAAAAAACACAAAGGGGTTGTTAATTGTATAAAAGTAGACTAAAAGAGAATATTTTATAAATTAGAACTAAAAAAACTTCTCTATACTCGAGTGCTGCAATTCAGCGTCACGATAAGCGTAACTTGTCGCATCACGCGTGGTTATTTATATTTATAATGTAAAATTGCATAATTATACAACTTTCCTACTCGATGTGAATAGTCATATACGGTTTATACGACTACAATTTTAATTGAAAAATAAAAGATACCGACTACAGTTCTGTAATATAGTCATTCTCAACTTCAGTTTGCAACATACGCCATGTTGAATAAAACGTATCTACCGACATTGGCAAGATACAATTAGTCATGATTGTTACATGATGAATGGCAATTATTATGATTTCACGTCGTAATAAATATAGTATGCATTAATCTCTTGTTCAATTGGACGCTCTTTAGGCAAAATATAATAAATATTACAACTCTGCTGCATAATAACAATCAATCATATTATTTTAAATTACCCTACTTACGCACAAAAATAGCTGTGCATATAAATTAATTGTAAACGTAGAAACAATAATAATAATAATAGGTATACGATAATTAAACATCAATAATTTTACTAAAATTTAAATAATGAACAATAATATAAAACTCTTATTCGACATATCATGGTTTCATCTTTACACAATCATCACACGTGATGTAAAAGTTTCTGGGTATAGATAGCATGATTTTTATTTTTAACTCATCGGATATGTACTGTAAATATATTGAATAGTCTACATTTGGTATACGTACGTTTCACTGTCACGACTGTTGCTAAAAAAAGTGATTTGTTTGGAGTTTATTGGAACCTAAACAAAATTTCGCTTGCTTTTTTTTAGTTTTAGTTTTATTTGTATATTTTTTTATCGTAATAAAAAATTCATTACCATCCGTCCCATAGCTTACAATCGGCATGCTGGATGAACTATGTACAAGAGATACGTCTGCAAACGTCGCGATACGATGATATTTCACACGCACCAGACAGATATTTGATTAAAATTTGGAGTTACCATTGGTGGGGCATTTAATAATAGTAATACCAATAACAATTTTAGGTGCGCAGCTAAAGTCTGAAAGTCAATTTTTATACTACACATATAGTAAGTATGCATGTATTATATTTGTTTCACATCTATATGATCTTATATATATTTATATACATACGATATAATGTATTCGTCAACTATTTCCACCTACTAATTACGATTAGGGTTTTAAATTTTAAAATTTCACTCTTCTTGGAATATTTCAATGAATTTATGAAAAACAAATATTTTTCTTTATACGTATGCTGATTAAATGTATATATTATTAGATGAGTGATATATAAAGAAATATCTTATTTCGCATATTTATTTTTGTTTCATATACAATGAAAACCTAGAAAACTAGATTTTAAAACATTTTCTGTTTAAATCAAGGTTTATTTTTGTTTTTTAAATACATTACCTACATATTTTATTACATTTTAAAAGTTAATTTTTAAATGTTGAAAAACCTAAGTTTTTTAAAATTAATGATTAAAACCTCAATTGACAATTATAATACAATATTATCACCTGTTATGAAAACGGTTTATTCCCATTTTAGCGATTTTGCAATAAAATAGTAAATGAGTTAGTGAGCATAAAGTAATATATATATATATATGTTATACACAAAACGTGCAAATAATGACCCTTTAGAGAAACTACGAAGTTCTAACCTATTATATCAAAGACATAATATCGAAATATAATATTTAATAATATTATATTGAAATTGTTTAGCGGGACAAGTTGAGAAATACATATAACGTTTATAGCTTGCAATATATAAATATGTACTATATATTAAAGTTCGAGGTATGATTAACTATTGAAATGAAACCATTTACAAGTTGATAAATGAGAGAAACATCGCTGAAATTTCAAACCAAACCACAATAAGTAGTTCAAGTAAAAATCAAACTTATAACTTATAAGAGATTATACTTATCGTTCGGGAATATGACATAAATAATTTACGAATTTCATTTCAGTCCAATATCTTCAAGTGTTTCTTATCTTCATAATATCTAATATTTTTACGTATATGGTTTAAATTCAAAGCGAAGCTTGACTAATAGCAGTTCCGTTAGACCATAGACAAACAATCCGAATTTAGGCCAGGTCGACTCACAGAGTAACATATTTATACAGATCGGTGTTTATTTACTGACCCTCGAATAATTTTGTTCGACTGAATTTAGAAACTAACATGCTACTATTGATGAATTTGACTGTATATTTTTGGTATGATGCTGGGTACAACACCCAATAAATAAGTGGTTGGATTTAAAAATGACATTGTAGACGAAATATTTAATGATTTCGTCATATTTTAGAACCATCGAAGTCGATATTTGACGTGCTCAATTTTGTATTATATAGGTGTTTTTTAAAATCCATAAAATATGATTTGCATAGTTCTCATACGTGAACGAATGAAAATTTGGTAGGTACATCGAAATATACCATACGGAACGGTGTAATCCCAAAAGTGTGAACGCGTTCTGTTACCATCCGTAACATTTGTTAGTGTTCGTAGTATTCGTTCTACAAAATTCGGTAACCTCTGCTCGGAACATGAACGCAAGCTAATATAAGCAAATTTAAAAATTCAAATAAGTAATCAAAATTTTAATGAATATTTTATTAAAGAGAAAAAGGGTATTTTGCATGTTGGCGAATAAAGATAAATATTATGTATACAATAATAAATGTACAATTATTATATATTTACTACAGATCATTTGCAAATATACCGACTTATTAGAAGGATGTAAGAGAAATGTTCACACAGATTAATAAAGAAACATTTTAAGGTTTACGCCCCCGTCCACCCGAAAAAGTGTAGTTCTAAATACACCTAATATGCTAACAATAATTACGATACACCGTTTTTTAACTTCAATACTGTTCATTTTGACTGTCTGCAACATTATTATTACAGTTAAATTAATAAGTTAAATAGTTAATATTAAATCATTGTTATATTATTTAAACAAAAACAATTAATATTATTACACTGGTAAAAACGTATTTGTTATGTCTTTTTTTTTTAAATTGAATTTTATTGATTTTTGTAATTGTCATTATTAAACGAGCAACGATATCGTTATGGGTAGCATAACGACGTAATTATGACGGACTCATTTTAAAATGGCGGATATTTTAATCGGACCATAACTTAAATGTATAAGATACAAAAACCCTGGTCCACAATTATTTAGATTAGATATTTTTTCGAAGACATTTTTGATATTATACATGGGTATATATATATATATATATATATATATATATATGTATATAGAACAGCCAAAGTCACTGTAATACGGCATTTGCCGTTTATATAATACTGTTATAAATTATTATACACAATACGCGCGCAGGTGTAGATGGCAGATCGTTTTTATCGTGTTATTATTAGGTAGTACGGCGGTATAGTAGCACCGCGTGCACCGGCTTGTGATGGGACATTAACATTTTCTAAACGTTTATAGACGGGCGGTCGTCATGTAACGGCCGCATGTACATAGATATAGATACGTTTTATTATAATAAATAATAATATAATAGAATATAGTTTCGACGTCACGCACCCCTTTCGACGTTATCGATAACTCTCGATTGGCTCGGGGAGCTTCGTATACTTAAAGTACCCCGCATACGCACGTGCATAATTTATGGTTCGATTCTTATCCGCGCACATTATTCCATAAAGTATTATACGTTTATATATATATATATATATATATATAATTCATACACCAATAACCCTATAATAGATTGTTCCGATTCACTTTGATCTTTCAAGCAGCAATACATTTTCATATTTTCATTAATAATTTATGTAAGCCAATATAGCGGCGATGATTTTCAGTAGATCATTTTCAGCCATCGTTTCAACGTCAACGTTTTTAATTCAAATAACGTAAGTTAATCAGTTTAAACATTTTAAGACGTCCAACTAAATAATATATTTCAATAAAATATGGTACTTTAAGAGTTATATGTAGTGTATGATAAAATATGATAAAATATGATCATATAATGATTTTGTGGGAAATTATGGGCGTCTCTTATACAATAAGTCATGATAAGCTTGCTTGTATATATTATAGTGGGTAGATTATAATTTATACTTTTGGAAAAATGTACCAAGGTATCTATGACTCCATAACAAACGTAGTCGTTAAGATGCTCTTGTAAAACAAATACAATATCGAATCGTCATCGAATTTCATTGATTTTAACAATCGGTTAGTTTGTAAAATTTACAAATCAGAAATTGTTCAGAGTTGTTTTCTGTATTTATAATTTGTACAGCGTATGCTCCTACATATTTGAAATGATTTATACCTGTAATTGCTGAGAATATGTAAATCTAATTAAATGAAAAAAAAATGTCCCAAACTCGGTTTTTTTTAATGCACAATTCACACTGGTAGTAATATACACTTACGATTAAAAAATTATAATTGAGTTAACAAACGAGTATAGTCGCTGAAAAAAAGGAAGGGGTACTATCGATATGTCTATTATATATTTCTATTTTTTACCATTTTTAAAATATACGATCTACATTAAAATATTTTTGTAAATAAACGTTTTACCAAAATATACTATACCACACTACGTAACATAAATCATTTTATAATATTAATCTTCTTGCTTACCCAAACGGTACACACATATAGTGTATTAATATTAATCACGTTTGTATATTATACGACCACATAATACTGATACCTATACACCTGCACGGATGATTTATAATATGTCCTGTAATTTACTAAGTGATATGACGTAAATATCTCATAACTCGTCACAAACAATATAGTAACAGCAGCTGTTCGGTGGAAACGTTGTCATTCCTGTATCAGTATTTACTATTTTAGATAAAAAATATTAAATATTTAAGGGCAACGCGTATTCGACGTGCATTTTGATTAACGGTATTTGATCAGGTGTTAGATATCTGTACCAAATGATCTTATGTTTTGTGGACGGAAAGCTAAAGACTACAGCAATCGGAGTAATCGACTGATTATTGTAACGTTGATGACGTGTTCAAGCTCATCATATATACTTATGATATCGGCGTTCACGGTAGTTTGTGAATTGACTGTTTTTGTGTTTTTTACGAATAGAAAAAACGGTCACTTTTTACACGAGTATAATAATACAATTATATCCGCTAGGTTAGGTTAATCACCACCCGCCACCGTTTATAAATATTAAATATTTTTCTACTCACCTCCAACCAAAATTTAAAAATATACATCCTTAGTTATTATACTTGAAAACTTAATGATACCAATGGGTTTTTTTTCTTAAATAAACTTAATTTAAATTTTCCCCATCTCGAATCGGGGTGCATAATAAAACATCATGTATAAATCATCATAGTAAACATGGTTCTCCGAGTACAATTCAACTGTGGTTTTTCAAATGTTACGAGTCGACTTGTATAAATCGCGAAATTGTTCAACTACTGTACGTGCATAATATTATATACAGCCAATTTTTTATTTATTCATTTGGAAGTAATTATATACACGTAAAAAAATGGTACTCGCGGAAGATCATAATTATGAAAACCCGAGTTTGCGTTGTTTATTATTGACGCCTCGTAAACGCGAAAAATCTTGTTTTGGCTGCCAATTATCCGGACTTGCCTTCCGTTTATTACAATATATACTGATGACATTAGAATACGATAAATAAAGGGAAATATTACTAAATTCATAACCGCGTGCAGTTGGCCGCTTGCGACTGTTGTGAAATTAATAATTCTCGTAAAAAAAAATATATATATATATTTATGTATAATAATGTAGGATATTATATAAAAGGTCGTAAGAGGTAAAACTATAAGACTACAATAACCGATTCATAAATCAAACATCACGCATTTCCCGCGAGCGCTTGTGTCCGAATCATTACAAACCCTCTGAAAATTAATCCTCTACATATATTATACATAAATATATAAAAGTACATCACTCGGACAGTCTTCGCCGTCGTCGTAGCGCCTCTTGTATACCTGATGACTCTCGTCGTGTCATGAATTTTTACCAACCGTAAATCATCGATCACACTAGCGCGCGCGCGCACACACACATACTCAACTACTATAGTGTTTATGGGTGAGTACGAGGAACCGGTTTTCTTTTTCGTTTTTTATATTTTTTTTATTTCACTTTATTAATAATATTTCACAGTTTTATACATCGAGAACTAGTACATCATCACGGTACGCGCGCATGCACGTTGTGTACACACACACGATCACGTTGTGTCAAACGGGGAAGCGCGCGACCGAGAAATTATAACCGCAGATAACAATCTCGTACTGGTTGAAAACCCACTGAAACATTAAACGGTTATTGATTATGGTAATTTTTGATCGGAAATTTAAAAAAAAAGAAATTGTAAGCCGAGCGCATGTCACACAAAACGGTAAGATTTTTTCCTCTTAATTTATTTCGATCGTGGTTAAGACTATTTTGCTGTAGCTATTGTTTGCGTTCACACTTTACAGATAATATTACTAGAATATTGTTCGGCCGATTTTCTAATAGGAATCATACAATTTGTTGATGTGTAATGCCTTTTTTTTGTTGATTTAGACAGTTAGACAGATTCACGGCAGTCGTGTGCGTTATCTGTTTTATACTATTTTATATCTATGTGTAATTATTTTCACAAGTCTGCGACGCAGAAATACGAAATAATTTCTTGTCGCATCCATACGATAGACCGCCGTTTTCCATTGACAACAATGGAGATAATATTCGACGTACTATTAAAATTATAATACAAATCACAATCAGTTTATTTACCTATTGGTGAACATGCATATTTAACGATGAAAAAGAATCTTATAATCTGTACATATATATATATATATAGGTTTTATAATAAAGGTCTAATATGATAATATACAATAAACCATCGTATCTGTTGGCGTTTTAAATTTTAATGAGAAATATAAAGGGTTTAGCGGCCGTGTGTGTTGAATTGTTAAATCAATTATAACCATCAACGAGAGTATGAGAAAGATATATATGTATATAATTTATACTTATCGCGGGTAATTAGGAAAATATTGCACGTTAACAAACTTCGTCGTAGAAATCTCAGTTCACGCAGCGTCTTCAGTACTCTCATGAAATTGTTTTCCGAAACTTTGCAGTGCACGCGTTATTTTATACCTCGCGGCGGGTCTTCAAACGATTATTTATTATTATTATTATTATTGTTGTTGTTGTTGTTGTTGTTGTTGTTGTTGTTGTTGTTGTTGTACACACAGTATGAATAGAAATACATCATTTCATTTGGCTTTACATCGATAAATAATATTTATATATATATCAGGGGTGGCCAAACTGCGAGGTATAGATGTTATAGTATACTCGATTTGAATTTGTCATTTGGTTGAAGATTTATTACATTCATACTTTACAACATAAAATAGGAACAGTATTTAAATCTTAAATTACTGCTTTCGACATAATTTCAATGACGTCACAATAATTAGTATAATAATATTATATAATATTAATAAATATTATATTGCATTACATTATAATGTTTAACATGAAATATTAAATAAAAAATAGAATAATATAAAAATGTAAATTTGAAATATAATTATTATTAACATTTTTGCTAGAAAGTTTCAATAAAATTATGATCGATAAAATATTTTGGTTGTATACACTATAATATACATTACAAACAACCATTTTTGTTTTTGAGCTTTTCAAAGACGTCCGTATAGTAATATAATTATAACTAATTTCTTCTTTTTTACTAATGAATAATGACCCTTGTTTCCGCCAAGCATGTCCTGCCTGATTCACTCTCCTTTTAGAAATTTCTTTTGTGATATCCAGCCTTTGGAAAAGTTCATTCAGTTCCTCATTATGAGTTTTTCTCCATACTCATGTCCGAATGTCGATACAAGGACCATAATATATTCTTCTCGAGATTTTTCTTTCAAATACATTCAATTTTAATTCATCTACTTTTATAAGTGGCCGTCATGACTGTAACCTTACAGTACGATTGGACGTATCAACGTAATATAAACATCTACACTTTCAGATTTCTCGATATTGATTACCTCACCTTATTATCTTTCTAAGTGAAAAGAAATACATATTATTACCTTTTTACATTGTTGCATTAATTGCAATTTCAAGTCGGTTGTATTGTGTTAGAAAATGACCCAAGTACTTGAAAAACGTCGCTCTTTCAAACACTTGTTGTGACCAGCAAAATGTATATTAAAAATTGAACTATATTATAATATTAGGTATATCTATTCAGATAAGTTTGTAACGTAGTGTCAAATCCTGGGCCAGTTATATTTAAAATGTCGAATAGTACGAGTATATGCACACAGCGGGGAGGAGGTTGTATAAGGAATAACACGGAGATGCGCCCTGTATATAAAGTAGTACCACGTGTACAATCCATACCTACAGAATATATATATATATATATATATATATATATATATGTGTGTGTGTGTGTCTTAAATCGTATAAGACCACCGACCTTCTTATTATGTATCGGGACACCGCCAATGTACTTTTTCTCTGTCTTTCTCTATCACACACACACACACTCCTATGTATTATTATATAATATAATTTACCGTAAAATACTAAAGTACAATATAATAATATATAATGTATTAATCGCAGCACCGGCGCGGTGTATTATACAAATCACACGGTGCAGCAGCAACAGCAGCACTATCGGCCGTATATTAAGCGCGCGTTAAGTCCGTATGGACATAGGAGGCTGGCGGATGAAATATAATATGTGCATATATAAATATATACTACACGATATAAGTACCTACGACGTTTTGTTGCCACGTCACTCAGGTTAATATTGTTTACGCGCTACTCGTTTCTCCATAATAATAATAATAATATATAATATATGTACTATACGCACAACAATATTATTATATATCATACATTATATGCCTACCTCATCTGCAACAGTACACATCATACAATAATATATACGCGCCTATCCGAAGTACCTCGTACCGTCGGCCGATAATAACTGTCTGCTCGCCGGCGACTCGTATATACCTACGGCCGACAGTCGCTACCATGTTGCTTATCAGGTATCTGTGTACAATATAATATATGATATTTAATGACAACGCACAGGATATACCGCGGTGGCTGTGTACCTATACACATACACGGGTCCCGAGTTATGATCATTGTGGTGCGCGTGCGGCGGCGGCTGTATGGAATCGCCGCTATAATATTATTATATTGTAACGCAGTAGTACGGTCGACCTCCGTCGTCGCCACGCCGTCGTCGTAAAGAAATAAAAAATAAAAATTACGTATATGGAAATTAATTTACCCGGTTTGACCGACCGCTCGATTAGGTGACTGTGACGGCGGCGGCGGTGGCGGAGAGTGAAATATCTCAATTTAAAACCGACGACTATAATACGTGTGCGTATAGGTTTTTATTGCCGTGCACAATATTTCACGGCTTCCTTTACGGAAACTCGCGATAATTTAAAGTGACTTATCTCGCCGTCCGGCCGCGCGTAAGTAATTCGAATTGATTTTCCAATGAGTGCCGCTGCCGCCATCGCTGTCGTGCGGTGCTGCAGATGTTACCTCTCACATTATAATAATATAATATTGTATACTTAAGAAGATAATAATTATTAATTTGTAATCGCTGTATACGTTTTGCGTTTGTGGCGAAATACTCGGTACCTGTCTCCCATCGGCCATAAAAGACGTACACTTTATGCGAGTGCATCAAAAATGCGTTTTGAACATGTGTTACGAGCTAAAACTTCTGGAAAACACCGAGACAGCTATAACCACAGAATGGGGTACATACATATGACGCAAATGGCGTTTAAAAACTGGTTTTCGCATAACCTAAAACGACTTATGATATTATGATTTATTCCGTAACTAAGATTTACATATATTTATATGATTAAAACGAAAATAGACTCGATGAAAACGCAGAGTATATCATCTATACGCGTCCTATAAGAAACTATATTTTATGATTTATATTAACTGACAATTAAAAAATGATTTTATACAACAAAATCATGTACAGAACAGTTACTTATGTCGATATGTTCGTGTACGATTCACCTATTATACAGGTACTATAAAGGTGAGCATTTGATTAGGTAGCTAATAAAAAGGTTTTAATTAATTTAAAACTTTTTAACTTAACTAGTTAGTTAATTTTCTTATAAACTCAATAAATCATTAGAAAAATCCATTATTTCAAGTATTGGGTTTTTCCATTTAATTTAAAAAATAGTTCATCAAGTTAAAAATTTAAAATAATGTTTAAGTATATTTAAATATAATATATATATATACCAGTATTAAATATAATTAATAAATTAACTGATTAATTATTTTTTTTAATTACAATGTTTTCAAGTGCATGAATAAAATATTCCTCGATTTAATTATTTATTTGATACAAACGTCAAATTGCTTGGACAATTATAGCTAGTGAGGAATAAGAAGGAATAATATTATAAGTTCATATTTAAATAAATATAAAGTCATACAATCATCATATATATGAATCCGTATTGATTTAAAATTGTTACCGTTAAATGTTTTGTATGTTAATTATGAACTTATCGTTTAACTTTCATAATGTTGACTTAACTTAACTAATGCACATTTTTTCCATATACTTGCCCACCTTTGTCCGTACAAAAAATCGATCCGGAACTAAACCTAATACTGTACATCGTTAATGTATTTACGTGGAGTAAAATAAATTCTGAAGCTCTATAGAGTGGATTGCACTTATACGACAACCATAACAACTTGTAACGATTTATCACGAAAACACTATTTGTCGATAATATTATGTATAACCAATAGACGAGGATTAGAAACACATCGTAAGCATTTTCCGATCAGATAGCAGGATCGATAAAAATATATCATATAACAGTATTTATAGTCTATGAGATAATCTTTTATCTCACAGTTAAGGTTAGTTTTTTTTAAGTAAAATATCTTTTGTTGAGAATAAATAAACATGTTTGAAATATGAAGCGTTATATTCCTCTCACGCGATTGGGTCAAGTCCTTTACAGTCCAACCTCCTCAAGTTTACACACTACAATACGCACCAATTATATATTATATTATGCAATTGTCTCTTTTCGTCGGCAGACTCTTTGTATTACATCTTCTGAGTGACTATATATATATATTTTATGATGTACAATGTACACGGTAGTTACACATTATATAAAATAAGAAATTAAAATGGAATGTGCTCGACGAAAAGAAATCTGAGTGGTCGCGCATATGCGTACTCCTCTAAAATAATTGTACCAGATCCCCGGCGGAAAGGGTCACCTGGTAAATGTCGCCGCCTGAATCGGTTGCCCGGACAACTCGGACGACGGTCGTTTTAACCGGTAAAAAATGTTCAAATAAATTATAAATTATAAAAATACTAAATTTAATGTATTATTTCACATTTTATACACTTATCTGTCATTTTCAGCGGAACCAGTTTAAAACAGCGTCGTAATTGGTGGTGGGTAACAATTTTGGTTTAATTGTTAAAACATTCAGACTACGATGGGACGTCAGAACATTTGTTAACGAATATAATATAATAAACACTATGATATATATGTACATGTATTATATTAAGGTACCAAAATTTATTATTTACGCTGAAAATATCACTCTTATACTCGCGTGTTTACACGTGAGTTTGTATTTAATATTTACATAGGTATTTTTTTTAAAAATTTATTTTGTTCACGGTATTAATATTTAAAAATAAACATAAACTTATTCACCACAATACATTGCGGCGCAGCATGTGTGTATTATCCTTCGAATGCCTGTACATATATACCGCGGCTTGTGCGAAAAACGTAATTTATGTATCAGGTTCGATTTATTTTAAGTATTATATTATACGTGCGGTGGAAGACGAAATATGGTTGTTTTTTTTTTTCATTTAGTTAAATGATCGAAAATATCATTCGCTAAAGTTATCTGACGTTTTTATCCACACGAAATAATTGCCAATTTATATTTTATTTCGTTCGAAAGTAAATAAATGCCATTTTTTTTCACGGAAAATACGTCAATAGTAATTGAGACCCAACATAGAAACCTGGCTATTACTCTACGTGAAATTCGTTAATATATTAAACTGTATGTATATATAATATATGCAGGTAGATACGCTGCAGATAGTATGTTCGTCTCGCGTGCGTTTGTATATATAAATATAAATAAACTATTACATTATCTTGACGAATGGGAAATATGACGCTTTTTAATGATATTCGCTTATTATAACAACGATGATGTACACGCCGTCCGGTTTTTAAAACACAGAAATTACATTTTTCCTCTCCACGTCGTGTACACGGCGACAGTGTGTACACAACTTCTAACTATACACTATACACGATATTATATTATATTTACCATAATACACGTTATGTAGGTATACCTAGCTATTACCCACCTATAACACTCGTTGTATAGGACTTACTGAAATATAATTTTACGTTTTAAATTCAATTATACACGGCGAATGTAATATATACGAGTGGATAATAACCTGAACGCAATAGCACTGCGATGTTCGTAAAGTAATAAAAATTAATGACCCGAGCTGAAGACAGTAAACTAATTACCTTTTTTCCGTACAGGTATATCATGTAGGCACCTATATGCGTATGATGTATAATATACGGCGATGATTTGAATTCACTTAGAATATTATTTAATAATTTGATATTATTAAAGTTATTAATCGATTAGAGTGCTGCCGCGGTTATTATCAAAACATCATTTATCAAAAACGAGCGAAGCTATAACTTTTGGGATGTTTTAACTTTTACGCGTACATATCTTACTTTTAATATTTACCTATATAGTATTATGTAAACACGTGCATATCAAATACAACTCAAAAAGCCTTCACCACGCGATGACAACAACAATAATTATGGTTACATTATATATATATATAATAACCATATTAGGTATATATGGGACGAATATTTAAAAATAATCGATCGTTCAATTTATACAGTGCAATATGAGTAACATAGAGTATTAATATAATATTATTTGCAGGTTATCACGATCCCGATATGTGGTGAAAGACATCAGATTGGTAAGCTGAAGTTCTGCTAGCAACTAGCAGCTATGATGCCGTATGAACGAATTGTTCACGTCAGAATTTCGTTTTGCATTTAAAAATAATGCATTTAAGATATTTTCACTCGTTTTGGAACGAGTGTTTATATATACGTATAAACTATAGAACTATAGTACACATTTTCATCATTTCGGCATTCTTAAAAACGTATTATAATAATTTTTTTCTATGAATATTTTATATTACAGCGTTTTGCGAAAAAAAAGTGTCACACTAAGAGAAGGTCAATCAAACCACATGAACAAAAATGATTCACTATCATAAGTACTTGTATATATATACAATATACATATACATTATAATCTAAATAGGTACTACCCAAATACTTATTTTATATTTGAAAGAGCAATGCGTTGTGAGCATGGGATGCTTAAGTTTTCTTGCATTGTGTTCAACCGGAGAATTGTTACGATTATTGGCACTTTTATAAAAATCGTTTTTCTTTTCCACGAACCGAATAGAAAACAGAGTACTTAGATACGCACATAAAATATAAAACAGCTAGGTCACAGTGTCACGCATGTATAGTAAAATGCAATATCAATGCTCGCGAGTCATCCGAATTCTTCACTTACCCCATTACACATACATACGCGATACACACATATACGACCTATACAGTCGCCCCACTGCAGAATTCGAAGAAGAGCCCGTGGGGGATGTTATATGCGTGCGCGTGTTTTTTTTTTTTTATTATTATTCAAACATGAATATATTCCCTGGCAAACGGAATAATAAAAAAGGCGAAAATAAAGAAAAAGGGGTCGAGCGACGAAAAAAAAAAAATTGGAATTCCGTCGGGACGGCGTGCACGAAAATTCGCTTCATAGGGGCGTTACAATAGTGAATTTTCAATATAATTATGTACAAAAATTGATTTTTATCATACTGTATATATAAAAAATAACCTGCTCGTACAATACAAGTACGTAATAATATTACGCTCGTAATAAAATAATGATAAAGACATTGTTGGTAACCATTAATTTTTAAAAAGTACTAACTTTCTTAATCAATATTTATAATTTTGAATATTATAATATATAATAATGCTTTTGAATAGTTTGAAGTATTTCAGATTTAGATGGTCTATGGGGTAAGATAGCAAGAATATCAAGAGGTAGGTAGATAACTCGCAAAAGTTATGGTTCGCACTATAGAGACATTATACACACTAATTACCTAAATTTAAAGTGTTCAAGAAAAAAAAAATAACAGTATTCCAATTTTCAATAATCAATATTTTTCAAAAACTACTATGATTTTATATACAGCGAAATTAAGATTTATATTGCGGTTGATATTTGAAAAATAGTAATATATTTGTAAACATTTGTAAAACCGTGAACTAGAGGTACCTGGCACCTGCAATATATCATACTACAAGTTTAAAACTTACATACTTAGTATACATGTGTAAAGTTCCCGGACATGATTAAATTACTAATGTTTATATGTATTGTAAAGTGTAATATTATCAGCATAAATTAGTGTACTGCAGAATGTTTAGGAAAATATTTGTTTTGTTCATATGTATTAACTTATTAATATGATATTAAATATTTTTAATATTATATCTGTAAATGATTTGAAATATAAGTCAAATTTACAATCAACGTCAGTGGAAATTATCATTTATATTTTTAGTTAAGCGAATAAAATGTTCACAAAAATCAACGAAATTCGATTTAGTCAACATTTTGTTTGTTTTACACGTCGAGTATAATAGATTCGTTAACTAATGATCGATAACTAAGTGTAAGTGTACAGGACTTGTGTTACTAATATCATATAATTGTGTTTAATCATTTTTCTTTTTCAAATAATGTTTACTTGTACTGACTTTAAACTATAGAAAACAAAAGGTTTCCAACAACGTTAATCTTCTTCGATAACATGATAGTTAAAACAATTTAAAAACATAATTTTTTTATATTCATAATTTATATAACATATCTGTTATAGTATGTTATTAACCTCGTTGAATTTTCAATGGTATGGTGGTCCTCATCGATAATAATATGTCATTACACTAAAAGACTTTGTTCGGGTCGGACGAAGAAGTGTCGGAGGAGGTGGTTGGTGATGGTAGCGGCGGCAGCGGTGAGGGGTTATCGTAGAGTTACCGAACAGACGAGATGAGCTGTTGTGGCGATGGAAAGGAGCGGGGAAAGCCATTCTATAAAACGTTCTGGTTTTTCAACTGACGTGTATTTACAATATGTATAATAATATATATCAATGTGTGTGTGTGAGCGTGCTAGTCCCGCGGGGGTCGACGCGTCGGTTTTGTCTGCCCACGTTTTTTTTTCGCTTTTGCTTTAAGTCGCTTTATATTTATAGGTATTGTTGTTTGTTTTATTTTATAATCATTACTATTATTATTATTATTATTTTCGTAGTTCGACGCGTACCGGTATTATACATAATATAGTATAATATATATAAATATTACAACCGTATACAATACGATACCATCGTCGTCGTCGCAGTGTTAGTGTCCTATACGTCGTGTTTATTTCAATTTGTAATTCTCTTTTACACGGTTTTCGTGTGTGGGATCGCGTATATTGTGTGATCTGAAAATTCACGAGGCCACTTAGGACGTGGTGCGTGCAACGCGGCTGTCACGGGTCCGACGTGTTCTTGTCGCGTTTGACTGCGGACAAAAAAAAAAACCTTCATAAAATAAATAAAGGACCGAAAGCCGACGCGCGACTCTTCGGAAGACGTACACGCATATATTATTGCACACGAGTTTGAAAACTAGTTTCAGTGTGACAGTTATTTGTCGCGGATTATAATACGCCGTATATTATTATATTTTTCGGCGACATCGGTTTTAACGGACTTAGACATTTGAAACTTTTCCGCCGGCGTTGATAAACTGATATACAGGAATTTTAATGGCGGGAGCAATTTAGGCAGTTTATTCGAAGCATATTTTGTCAATGTGCGTAGAGCTATAGACAATATATTATATTTATATGTGCCTAAACGATATAGATATACTTATCATTATTATTTTGTATACATACTATAAGGCACGGTGTTCAAACCGCATTGAAAAAAAATAAATAGACTGGTATGATAATGATAAAATATGATAATATAACATTGTGCCGTATTTATTATACACGCTTGAAGAACATCCCTTGTGCATGCGTTAGACGACTGCCGTGTATTATGAGAAATACACGATCTTATAAACGTTTAACGCATCGAGTGATGTTTTTTTTTTAGTTCGTTTTTGCGTTTTCCCCTCCTGAATCTTTGTAACACGGGTAATAGTATTATGCGAATACTGTATTTTATACGGAACCAACACTGCGATTTCTTTGACGTGAATTGGGCAAAGAGTGTTTTAAAATACATATATACCTAGTTGTCAGCAGTGTTAGATCCAAGTCTCGTAAGACCGGGATGAAACTACTAATATTGGAGGCCCCTTAAAAAGAACATTACTATTTGTAAGTCATTGTATGTATTGATAACATTTTTTTTATATTTGATAAAAGTGAAGACGGATTTAAAAAAGAAAACATTTTAAGTAGGCAGGGAGGGTACTTCTCATAATAGCTTATGTGTTCAATCAAATCTAATCGCAAGTAGAAATTAAACTAAGTAAATGATAGTTTAAAATAAACGGGCACTGGTAATTTCTTAAAATTTCATTTTTTTCTTGACTACTATTCAACAGTCTTTGTAATTTTTAACTTTAGAAAGTTGGTGAATCTAGGACCTGAGTCTTCTAAAAAAAACCTCGAGGCCCCGACGAATTTCATCCTCTGTACATCCGTTAAACTAGTTGTAAACACAAAATTGCTCAGTGTAAATATAATCGTGACGAACCGTTCACAATAATTGTAACTGTATGAAAACTATATATAGAACGAAAAAAACCAATACATAGAAAACCATTTTAAACGTTACACTGTATGCCTTATTATTTGTTTATTTTATTTTAGAATTTAAATGCAATTTACGTTAACCGTTTTGGTCGATGTATACATTGTAGACGTATAACAAAAATATAATGTAACAGGAGCAGTGCAAACGAACACAATTACAAAGCGTACAATATAATATTGTATTATAATATAGAACCGCAGTAAGAAAGACGAAATATAAACGTACACCATCCCTTTGAAGTCAGATCGTTTCGCAATAATTAAAAACATATTATCATAACAACTATTACACTCGGAAAACATTTAATACTACGAAGAAAATAACGTTATTTAATAAGGCGACAAATTCTGGTCGAGTTTTTTCCCTCTTCTTATATAAATGCCAAAGTGTTTGTTTGCACGCGAATATTATCAAATAGTATATACACGTTTGCATGCCGAGTATTCGCATTTCGCGGGCACAAAGAGTTGACATAGAAAACTTGAATACGACGAAGATATTGAAATTCCTGTCCCATCGCATCATCTTTTTCGGGATTTTTTTTCCGATTATTGTCATTATTATTCGATTTTAATCGAATTTACCCGCATATAGAGGACTTCGCGGCCGAATGTTTTCGATTTCAATCGCGGTAATAAATCGATCGGCAATTTATTTTCCCGGTTTAAGCACCGTCGTCGTCGAGTTTATGAGTACATGTATGTGTGTGTACTCTCTTATAAAATATTATAATATGAGAAATGCATGCCAAACCACTCACAACATAATATTATTTTCTTTTAACCGTAAATCGGACCATATTTTAAACGTATTCACAAAGCCGAGGGCGGCGATCTCACGAGACTAAGTTTTTTTGTAACACATATTATCGCCACGTGGCTCATCCAACTTGTACGTGATATTAATTTGCATAATTTACACATTTTTACCGTGTCGTAATGTATTCATGAGCGCTTCCGTTTATGCGTGCATTAATATTTGCCGTAGGTACACCGGATTAATCTTTCACGTCATATAGTCTTCGTCGACGTCGCGTATGTTCTGCAGACGGATCGTTTAAACCGACCGAGAAAAAAAGTCAAAATAACTCGTTCTGAAAAGAGTTTTTATGTATAGTACACGCGCATATAGTTTTCTATATAATAATAATAATAATAATAATAATAATATGTAGGTTAATATTATGCTATAAATTTACTATACATTATTTAATATACATACGAAATGCACTAAATATCCGTTGTGTGTTGGGTTAGATACCTACAACTATTTTTTTTTTATCTATAAGTTATCGTAATAACTTATTAGTTATTAAACATTTATTTTTCAATTAAAATGTAATAACATATTAGACCACTAGGGGGTATTCATCATCATTATCTATATATTTTATGTAATGTATTAAGTTAGAAAATTCAAAATATATTATTGAAAACTATGGGTTATGTTACAGAAATTATATTTGATGGATAATTCAAACTGAAAATAATCTTATGCAGCTATCTAAGTTTATCTAATTACTATACTTCAAATGAATCTGAAGTTTTATCATAAAGGGGTATTATTAATTACGGGTGTTTCGATAAACCAAAAATATTAAAATTATAATAATTACTAAAACATCGATTGTAAAGCTGGTTGTATTTACTTTTAATGTTACAGTACTTGCATATTATACAAAATTGTATTCGTGTATCCAATTTGTATGTTTTAGAAAAAAATTATGAATTATACACGAAGATTTTACAGCCAAAACATTTAATTATGTTTTGATTATAAATTGTTTTTTTTAACTCTACGACTTGGGCAGTCCTGCCTTCGATAACATAAGGTGAATTGAATCAAATGTTGTTTAAACGTGATTATATGTAATCTACAATAAAATATTAGTAAAATTATTTTAACGCATATTATTATTATTATTAAAGATAATGTGTGATCTATAATAATATATATTTCTATCTAAAAATAATCATCAACCGTGGAAGAAATTCGATAACCATTTTCCAATCGTTAATAGAATATAGATTATTTCAATACCACGCTGTACTTTATAATACCCAAAATAAAATAGGGAGAGGAGTGTAGGGGAAATGTTGTAGTAGCCTTTCATCACTTTGTCGTCGGGTTATCACAGTAAGTATAGTTGTATACAAACGATGGGATTTGGTGCACATCACTGATGCACAGACGTGGTTAAAAGAAGTCCATATTTGGAAAACGGAGTAGGAAATTCAAATGGACTTATATTACATTATCTTTTTTCGTAAAATCTTTTTCGCCGATTTCTCAATAGCCCTTCTGCGGATGACAATAATTTCTGTTTCGTATAATAATGTATTCTTGCTATCCACGTATTTCAAATCGAATATTATCGTTCGATACATACTTAATATTATAGAATATTCGATCACGATTATATTATTATTATTATTATTATTATGTAGTGTGCTATGCTATGCGGCATTGAATAGACTGCCAGACGCGACGTCAATATTACAGTAAAAACGTACCACGACGTAAACGTATGCGTATTTATTTATACAACTGTGGATATTGTTGTTATTATTATTGTTAAACACAGACTGTAGGCGATTATATCGTTGACCGTTGCCAATTATCGTGATGGTGCAATGATATTTCATATTATATTTTGTTTGCGTAAATAACAACAACAGCAGCAGCCCGTCAACTCAATGTAACAATATGTGTGTATATTATAATATAATGTATAATAATATCATATAATTTAGTGTCGGGCCGATGTAGTTATCGGCGTAAATGTTATTGTAAACGGATTTATAATAATGCATAATATACATTAAATTGTGTATTATTGTCATTATAACAGACAACAGTACGATGTACTATTATATACGGCGACGTACAACGCCAACGACGCCAACCTCGGTGGTCACACCGTATTTAAATTATTACAGGTCAACACTATTAATAGTGATTACTGATTATTATTTGGTTTGTGTGCTTATAAATTTATACGTCTGCTATATTAGTCTGCTTAATGCATTTCGCTATCGGCGACCTCTGCGGATAATAATAGTATTCTATTTCGTACACATAACGTAGTGTGTTCAAATTTATTATCTGAATTCAAATACTATATATATATATATATATATAGTGCAACTGATGTCTGATAAACCGAAAAAAAAAAAAAATAAGAAATGAAAATTCGAAAATCATTTTCACCGTAATTGTCTCGTTATAGTCAGCCAGCCCTCAACCACTCATTTAATGTTTTTAAATTTTTTTTATTAATCTTTTAGACAGATACTGTTTTTGTCCATCTGACAGTCCGTTTAAACTGTTAATTTTAATTCTACGTTTGTTAGCTTCGTATGTACGCTATTCATATAAGATACGAGTTAATCGTGTACCTCGTATTATAAAAATCGTATAATTTTTGGGTTTCGTCGAGTAAATTTATGATAATAGCGCCGTCCCGACGGTGTATATACACATTACAACCGCATTTCGAACTACATTATTATATGTACCACACGCGGCACGTATACGCCAGTCAACCCTCCTCCCTCTCACCCATCATCAAATCTCTGACATGGTTCGTATCGTCGGTTATTATTACATAGCATTCATTATCGCGCGCAACCACAAAAATATGGAAAAACTGTGTATAATAAAATATAAACTGCATCACTCGCACACACACGCGCGCGCTCGCATATAGGCGCCTACATAATTTCAAATTAACTACGTTCGTATAGTTATTTAGTATGCGCGTATAATATAGGTACATTTCGAAAAATACATAAGTACTTGACAAGAATCGCTTATACCCGCGGTGGGGGGTTTATTATGTCGTGTAATTATTTTTATTGTTTACGGAGAGTGACTCCGTGTGTGCATGGAAAAAAAATACATATATATAATTTATATTTTTGTAGACATATTATATTGTGATGGGGTGCAGGAGAGGAACGATTCACTCGTACCACCGTGGTAGATACATACCGGTCGTATAATATAAACACACACACACACACACACACACACACACACACACACACATATACAAATTATATATTATATACTTGTGTTTTACTCATCATAATACATTAGACGCGAGTTCAACGCTTAAAATTATATACGAACACGAGTTGAATTTTTTCTTTTTACTTTTTAGTACGAGAGAATCCGGTAGACGTTCATTGCGATTCGATTTTATAAAAAATAATTCTAGCTCTCCCCGTGCACTTCGTGGCCCGTACCAAATGCATCCGTGTTAAATTTGGTTGCCTATAATGCTAACATATACGCGTGGATAAACAATATTTTTGGTTTGATGATATCTCTGATATATCAACTTTACATAGCTGTTTACCGCTTGTATACTAACCATTTAACAGTGGCATTTTTTAAAAATTATTTTAGTTTTTCGAACGACCCCAATTTTATTTACTTTTCATTCCGGACAAAAACCAACAACTCTTTCAATTTTAATAGTGTGAACCAAAGACAACGTAAAAGTTTTGCATTTTTATACTACATCAACTCTTCGCTCAAACACTAATTTCTAATAATAACTAATAATTGATTACAAAGATGGTAAAAAGTACCTTTATGTGCGTACTTCTCGATTATTTAAAATAATGTATAATTTATTGAATCACAAATTTTACAGGCGGACAAATTTCTCCACGTTGTACTTTTTCATTAAAAAAAAATCAGAGAAATACAGAGAATACATGCGTGACAAAGATTTCCGTTTTCACATTTGTAAATGGAGTAGGTCATTAATATTGTGTTGTAGATATATGTGGTCTGTGGGAAATCAAGCAATTATTGTCTTTTAATAATTTGTTTTCCTTAAAAACTAGTCAGTTGTATATCATGATTTCACTAAAAATTGCACGTATTACTTAAATATTACTTTTATATTAATTTGTCGAAATAATAATAAGAATGTAATTTATTTCATTTGTCATGTACGAGAAGTGAATATATTAATTTTTGCAGAAGAGTGTGTTGACTGCGCTTTCGATGACTAGTACAACGAATTCAATAATTAATTGGATATGCTGTAGCAAAACATCGTTAGTTATTTAATTGTATTTTGGATTTTTTTTTTCGGAGTTTTAGTGCATCAATTGACGGTCATTTTAAAGGTTTCGTGTTATGGATTAGTGGACTCATCAATAGTGTATACGTTGACTGCAAATATACCTATATATACTAGGCACCCGGGGACGGACTTACCATTTTTCCGCCACAAGGCGTTACAACACTATTATATTATATAAATAAAAGTAGAAATATACTGAATTATTGCGGCGCCCCCGAAAGATGTTGCGCCCTAGGCACGTGTCCAGGTTGCCTATGCGTAAATCCGCCCCTGTAGGCACCACTGTCTCACTGGAATATTTCATAACAATGAGGTTATAAAAACAATTTTTTTTTTACGTGATATCGAGATAGGATATGAAAAATAACAATGATAGTAATATAATGACTTATTAAGGACGATAAATTGTATTTCCTGAATTATCGTCGTGGCACTCGTTTTTGGAACGATTTTTTAAACGCGTGTGCCCAAAAATAATATATGATATAATATTATAGCGTCGGCGAAAAAGTTCTACGATGAGCGTCTTGCGTTCAATTTTAAAACAAGCACGTGCAATTTATCTAACGGTCAAACGCGCGGCGAAGGGAATATAATACGAGTCGTTAACGATATTACCGTTATTGTTTTGCCACGGTCCCGGCCGGAGAAATGTTGAAAAGAGCTATTTCAGAAACGCGTTCCACAATTCACAGGTCCCGCAGCCGTATAAGTTTTAACAACGTTACTTATATACGCGTATTCGCCACGAGTGCGTGTATGTGTGTTTGTAACTTGGCGGACGGACGCGCCGAGTGTGCCGGAAAATTCTCGGACGATATAATAAGGTCCACGTACGTCTTCGTAGTCACCCGGTTATAATGACTACGCGCGTTGTTCGGTCGGAGTTTTCCGACGCGTGAGCAGAAAAATAAAAATAATTGCGGCCGGACAAAAACTGTGAGTGGGCGGCCCCGCAAGTGGGCTTACGTGACGATTTTATTTTATTTTTCATTTCAATTTCTTTCTTTTTTTTTTTTTTTTTTTTGATTAGGTTTAAGGACCTATGACTTGTAGCTATGCTTGTATTTTTATATAATATCGTACATGTTTAAGTATAACGGCGGTACACTCGACTCGGCCAATGAGAGTTTGAAATTAGCGTTTTTATTTTATTCGACAGTTGAACCGGATTAGCATAATGAATACACTGCGTTTATATCATGAGGCACTCAAAAACACCCGAAATGTAGCGGTGCCAAGATTATTATTATATACAATAAGATATTACGTAGGCACTTGACACGTTTGTATTTTCCATTCATGTTTTATATCAATCGCAAATCGTATAATATACCTAATAACATACCCAAATGCCTCGAAAATGAAATTCGCACAATGAACGTATTGAAAATGGAAAAAAATATTATGTACTTTCATCTTTTTATCTGCGGCAATAAGCTTTTGAGGAAGTGGCGTGAAGATTTTTTTATCAAACAGTGTATAATAAAATTTGAATGACTGCTAGCTTTAAATTTTGTTTGAATTTAATATGCATTTACATGACGTTGTATATCCTTATAAAATAATATAAGTACGCGTGCAATTTAATGTTTTATCAGTCATTCCCAGTGGTATGAACATTTCTTTTTTTGTGGCGCACTAACCTTATTCCAAATGCTGCTCCCCAAAAATGTAGCTCGCTATCGCTAATGATTCTTTTTCGGGTTATCAGATTGTACTGTTTAAGAAGTATACTTTGGAGATATAAACTTGTGTTTTTAATTCTACATCCTCCCTCCCCTATTTCTAAATTTAATTATTTAACAGATCATTTTTAGGTAAAAAAATTAAAATTTGACCAAGTAGTTTTGATTTACTTCACTCTGTGTAATAATAATAAATATATAGGTATAATTATAGTGATCGTGTGATAGTTACCTTTATGTTTGCCGAAGTAAAAAAAAAACTAATTAATACAATATTATTATTGTACGTATATTTTATGCGTACCCACTACAACGATTTACAATCCTTATACCTACTTAGTTTATATACCTATTCTTTCTGTATCCTTCGGTGTTTTATTTACTATTCACAGCGTTTAATGTATACGGTGTTTCAACTATTTTTTTGAAACATTATATAATATATATATTAAATATTTATAGAACATGCAGGTCAATACATCGACCATCGACATGTTCATGTAACTCAATGTACCAACGAACCTTTTTTTAAGTGTACATAAATATTATATATTAACGATTTTATTAGTCAACATTTTGTTAATTAAGTAACATAATTTAAGTATTATATCCTAGACAATAAAAAAAAAGAGAAACAATAGTTTTTCGTATAAACACAAAAACATCTGACAGGACGACACAATAAACGAGAACGATGGGGGGATACGAGATGGCGTTAAAAGACCGCTGGCCACCTGCGCACAACTCTCCCGATCGGTCCTGCGAGGCAAACGAGTGTCGCGTGAATATTGTTGGAGCTATGGAACCGATGGTGATCGGCCGCCGAGATGGCCTCGGGACGAAGAAAAGAGTTAGCGTACTGCGCACTCTCCCCGGATTCGGCCCTAATGAGCTATCTCGTCAGCCACTTATGCGTCCGGTTGCCACAACCACCGACAACGAGAAACGCGTATCTTCAATATTGTTCCGTTTGGCTCGATCCAACAGATTTATTACTGGCTAAAATCGGCAATCTCTGGGTACTTGACGATGTCCGCGCACTTGTCGCCCAACTGTCTGACTTCCGCTACGGCAATAGCCGTTCCGGTTTCGAATGAAGTCTCCACGTCTTCGCCATCGCCACCAATTGAATTGGAGACGGCCTGCACAAGGTCCTCCAATACACTAATTACCACCGTTTCTGGTTGCTCTTTCAGTACACGACTACCGTCGTTTATGGAGTTGCTCTTCTCGATCTCCGATTTGGTGGATTATATTGTAAATTAGTTCACCCAAGAACGAATGTAGTGGTGAGACGGTGTTGTTTAATTCATCGAATGTCATGTTGTAATACTACTAATACTTTTTTCAATGATGAATTATACGTCAGTGCTAATTGACGTTTGGTAAAGCCGATAAGAAAATAAACTATTTTTTATTATTGTCGGACACTGTGACACAGATCACCCGGACGACGAGTACGGCATTGTTTATTACGAGTCAGCGAGTACGTTTATCAATTCTAATTGGGCGACATTATAGGATTTCGCGAGCCGGTTTATTTTTCCAAAAACTATTATTATTATAATTATTTATTTATATTATAAATTACCTCTAGTTATATTAAAGCGATTTAACAAAGATTTCGAATATTTCGATTCATATTGTACCCGTTTTAAACTTTTAAATGGTATTTTTAATTTTATTTTTTAAAACATATTATTATATACCTCATTCGATTTAACTCTTTACGCACATTTTTCTAGTATAAATAAATTGACGATGTCGAGCAAGTGCACATATTATTATCATTATTAAGATGTATAATTTTGTTATAATTTAATTAATACTGCTAGTGTATAGTATGATGTATATCATATTACCGTTATAACACAGTTCATTATACTCGTATATCTATTGGAAAATTATCAATTTGTATTGGACTTTCATTTAATTAATTTATAAAGTGTGACAAAATATAAAACAATATTTAAAAAGTCAAGTAGTAGGTAGTAATATATTATAAATATTTTCAACTTTAATAATTAAAAATTTATCAAAAAATATTTTTAATCTTTCAAAATGCTAACAAATTATCAACACAATTCAATACTATTAAAATGCTTGATTAAATTGAACCATCATTATATCAATAGTCAAAATGTTAATGTGGTAAAACCGTATGGTGTATAACTATACGATTATGCCCCACAAGACTTTCAAAAGAAATCGAGCTTCATATGAAACATTAAGTTAATAAATGAATGTATCTAAACTACAAATTTAATGTAAATTACACTTAATTAGCTATTAAATAATAATAAAAATACGCTTGCACAATTTATTTTCATATGAAAATTCAATCTTACAAATTTCGATAATTATTTAGTAAACTAATGTAAAAACGTTAATCATGTTTTTTTTTAAACGTGATGATAAAACACCTGCATTATCATATTCAATAAATAAACAAACAAAACATTTCAAACTGATATATTCAGTTTACGTCCATGATATCAACTATTGATAATATTGCGATTATACGATTTTGCCCCATATACCGTAATACCCCGCTTTATCCTATTATGATTTATACTCAGTCATATTTGTAATATTATCATAAAAAATTATGATGTAGTTAATTTTTAATTATATTGAAATAAAACTGCATTTTATAATGTATATGTAATATTTTTTTTGGTTTCTTTACTGTTAAAATTAAATTTTTAGTAATTTTTTACAAGCTAAAAAGTCACAAAGCTTATTTTATTGATTAGTAAGTTATTTTATTCAACCAAAACAATAATAATAATTCTCAGGATAATGCAAATTTTTGTTTGTATTATATTATTATAGGACATCAAATTATTTTCATAAATCAAACGCTTTAATATAAATAAAACTGAAAGTAGGCAACACAATTGAACAGCAAAAAAAATCGTAAATCGAAATAAAATGAATAAAATATCACAGTCAGATCTTTTTAAAGGTTGAAAAGTGGTTTTAAATTTAATTCACTAAACTGAGTGAATAATATTTTTGGAGATTTTCGAATAAATTGACGCATTTTTTAAAATTAAATTCTTTAAAAAGTAACATAAAATTATAATATTAATTAAAATATAAAATATACTTATATTTACTAAAAATATTATTTTTACACTCTTTTACTTCATTAAATACATAAAAGTATATTTTAAAATAAAATCCCAAAATAATGTTTATGCATCTATACAATTTTATATCGTCTAATACATACGTATATATTTATATAATATTATATCCTACATGTTAACGTTTCAACTTTAAATAATATTATGGAACAAATTGTATTTATAAATTCTGTTTTTGTATTAAAATTCATTAATATATTTTTGAAACGTTCAGAATTTAATTAAAATTAAATATAATAAAAATAAGAACAATAATTCAACGAGGTCCTATTCCCAAACGCTTATAGATATGTTCAATAGTTTAAACCTTCAACTTTGGAGTTGTCGTTCTACCTTTAAATTATATTCTAATTGCTACGAAAAAAACGCGTGCACACATTGTTGTAAGACTAATAGATTCTTCGATTTTAGCAAAAATAATAGGTCCATGATAATAATATATTTGATATAGATAACCTAATCTATCGTATGGTTATTTAATACTTAATTATTTGTATAATATACCAATATATTTTAATTTATAAAAATGGTTCAAGTGTAATATACACTACATTCGATATTATATATTATATTTAAATTTGTGGTAAAACCATTTTTAATTTAAATCTTTATCTTTATCTTTGATATAAAATGTTTAAATTGAATACTCGTTTGAATTTTTAACTCAGCACATCAGCATTTAAAACATTAAAATACAATTTTTTGTTAAGAACTGTGGGTTTTAATTTGAAAAATAGAAGTTTTTATTGTCACAAGGACACTCCTTAAATGGTTTCAATAGTACAAAAATGAAAAATATCAGATTAGAATAAGTCATTCATTATTCTATTAAAAATTAGGGTAATTATGATTGATGAATCACTCTGTACGTAAATATTTAGATTTATTATTATAATTATTATTTTAAGAAGGGTCAACCTGTTACAACGTCATAATAGTTAGTTATCGATCGTCAGAGATTGTCAATAAGTATATATATATATATATCATGTTAAAATTTATATTAACCTAACCTACATATTTAACACACATAGTTTGTTTTTGGTGAAAACGGACACCGAGTGGTTTCTCTATTAAATTTTTTTTATAGAGAAAAATCATATTCTATTTTCAATCGGAACAAAAATTGATGGTTACCGTCATTTTTGACATAATATATACACGGTATGTCGTAATACTATACACTATACAGACCAATTATACTACCAAAGGTTTGCAAGTCTTTGTATTTTTCAAGATATATGTGAAATGGAATTATAATAAGCTTAAATTTTTTGTAACCTGCTGTCGTATATAAAATTCCGTATTACAATATAATAAGTAAAATTGTGTATTTAATGTTCAAACAATATTTTTAATTGGCGTTCTTGTCGTTTAAGTAATTGTCAAATCGAATTGTACATAATACTTATAACGTATATATGATGTATATATAATCTGTACTATAGAACAATTTAATTTTTACTTTTCATCGTGTTAAATTAGTATATTATAATTATTTCCGATGATACATTTATATGATGAACGCGTATATTTTAATTTTTAATATTTTTAATATGTAGTGCTGTTGAATACAAATCGTGTTAAAAGTTGCTCTTTCCGAGAAAACAATCAATTAATAATTAAAAACAATAACGCTTTTGATCCAATAAATAATTATACTCTTGTAAATATATTAATACTATCTGTATTCAAATTTAACTGCATATTATTATAAATATATATATTAATAAGTGTATAGGTATAAAAATTACTACGAAATAAAATCATTTATCTTTCACATAATAATACGATAGGTAATGTACATCATACATCCTATACATTATATAGGTGCAGCAAAAATAGATATCTGACAAACCTCAGAAATGGCAGAGCAAAACGCGAATTGCCCCTGACAAACCTAGTTATGACCAAACCTCATTTGGGCAAAGCTGTAGTGACTTTTATAATAAAATTGTATTACGATTATTAATTACCACACGTCCACACGTAATCAATTTATCGTTATTCTCGCATTTTATATCTACTCGTTATATTATAGGCGTGTAGAATATGCCTTATTTAATTGCTACGCCTAATATTTCGGGCAGGAAGACTATAACTATACCATTGTATTATAATTAATCATGTACCTTAAAAATATATTTTTGTCGTACTTTTATAATTAAATATACTTAATATTTTTTTTAATTCTTAAAATTAACATTATACCTAATATTATTATATTTGTATGACTATTTATACGTTTTTAATCATATTTAATTACATTTGAACAATGCTATTTATATTTTATAATTATTTATGTTTAGTATTAGACTATTTGAGACGGTTCAAACGAAGCTGATTGCAATTAGACTAAAGTCGAATTAATATAACATTTTAACCAAATTTAATATCAATTCACGTTTTGCCCGGACATTTCTGAAGTTTGGCCCGTATCGATTTTTGCCCGTAACATAAATATAGCTATATAAATTACAATACTATTAGGTTAATACATATATTTTGTGTATAATTTGAAAAGCAAAACAATTTAAATCGCATTGTTAATCTTTTGATTCGCATAAAACATTCGTGTTTTAAAATTATGATAATATTATTACTATATCTCATCAATATTTTGTCTGGTTTTATTTATATTAATAAGATTTTGCACCATAGGTAACACTCGTATGCTTTACGCACATAAATAATATTATAATGCAGTGAGCCAGTGTCTGGAGAAACTTTTAAATTTAGCACAATATAAGTATGAGCGATTATAATTATTATTATGGTGCATAATATTAGTATATTATTTTAAGCTGTTGTTTATGTAAATATATCTAACAACATAATCGTTATTACTTTTGGCTACCGGTTTTTTGAACTCTTCAATGGGTTTACAACGACGTCGTCCGTATCATAATAATAATAATAAAAAGAATTAAATTACATTCGTGAATAATTTTCCATGTTACCTTAGGGTACCTGAATTTCTAATGAAGTAGACGGTGGCGGCAACCAGGTATATAAATAACATTGCAAGAGATACGACAGTCAAAACAATTAGCTTGAATATATGTACATTATAAGCTGGAAAACACGTTTGAGAACACTTTTTGAACGGCAGTCGCATTCTGCAAGGGTGTTCACTTGTTGTATAAACGCGCACGGCGGCGTTCCATAAAATTCAATACGACATCGTTTTATATATTTTAATGATTTAATTTTTTTTTTTACTCTCACATAATATTATAGATCATAATAATAGCCAATAGGTGCCCAAATATAGTGCGTCAGATAAGTACGTATGTGTGTGTCGACGGTTTCCGATAACAAAATAATATTACCGTTGCCGCGGGCATACCGCTGCGGTTATATTATTAAACATTATAACGTTATACGGCGGGGAGTATTGGAGGAGATAGTCTGGTCGATAATAATATTTTTAGAAAACTCGGCGAACGGAAAAAATCGTTTCGAGAAATTGGCGAAAAAAAAACCTCTCCGATGAACACCGAAAAACGGCCACGTACCTACATATAGGACGAATGAAAAAACCGTACACGTCTGGCGTATATACAGCATGTTACTTATATACACACACACACACACACACACACATATATATATATATATAATATATTATACATGTACCTAGGTCCACTTTTGCTGTAATACGTGTCTGCGGTCGTCTTGTATAGTGCGTTGTATCGCAATACCGTAGTCTTATACACACATATACACACGCGCATTGCATACAAATCGGCGGCGATGATAGTTTCGAATTCTCGCGTGCATCCGTCAACGATGATATAGTAATAGCGTTATGTAAAGCACGTTGCACAGTGTACCGCGACCGTACGACCGTAACCGCATTGTACCTGCCCATCATCATTTTACCACGCGGTCATTCGCGCATTCGTATTCGGCTTGTAGTGTTATACAGTTTGGCAATCGGGATTCGCGTTTTAATACCATAACGTATGATGATTACCACCGTGCACGATATTACGAGTATGCGAGTTCGAAACGTGGCGCATTATCATTGCATAAACGGCATGTACCGCGGCGCATTGCACGTGCAGTTCCGGGCACTTCCGGGCACGAAAAACGATAATATGGGACGCGAATATTCGATTCTGGTACACGCACGCGACGACGGAGAAGACCGTTTTTCATGCCAACCGATCTTTTTTCGTCAGTCCTCGTCGAAACGGGCCGGATAAGTTATTCTCCACGTGCGTGCCGGTCGTTTTGATGCACACGTCTGCTGCTGCGACCTTTATGAATAATCGGTTTAACATAACGTTGTTTTATTTCATGTTGATTACCTCTGCTCTGCACTCGTGATAGAATTTCCACCAGCTTTTAGGGAACGGTGTATCTGAAAACATTTTTAGAAAAGGGCGAAGAATATTAAATAAGGAAAATTATTCATGACGAATCCTGCAAAAACCTTCAAAGATGAAGAGTATGATTAAATTTAAAACCAAAGTGAACACGTGCCACAAGTGAACATCAGAATCAGAAATGCTGTACTTATACATCATAGATGATAGAAAGTATAACATTATTGCCTTACAAATTAAAATGATTATCGATATTCAACGAAAGACTTATTGAAAAACACCACATAACAAAGCTATTTCATTACATCGCTATTTTTTAAAGTTGAATTCATACAAATAATTATTTTCCCAAAATAATTTTATGTTGTTAAAATTACAGAAAAGCTGATTGTGTCTTAGAACACTTTTTACATGTATAAATCTTAATAAACAGTGTTGGGAATACATAACTAATAATAATTTATCTAGATAAAGATAAAAATTAATATTTTTTTATCTATATAAATATTGGATAATTTAATTTTTAATTTTGCTAATATTCAGTGATAAAGGATAGGTATTATGTAAAAAAAGTTATCATTTAAAACATTTAAAAAAATCAAAATAAAATAAAATAGTTATAATTAATTAAAACATATGAAAATATATCATACTTTCTTGATAAAAACAAAATAATAATTTAGGTATGTGATATAAAAAAAAAAACTGGAGAAGTTATTTTCGCTGTATTCGAGTGTATCTTGTGTATTTAATAATTAATTAAATATCTTACTAATAATAATTTTATTTATTTCACTATTATTATTACGGTAGGTCGAACCGTTTTTTTATTAAAAACGATAAATATACTATGTTAAAATTATAATTACTTAAGACGCATAAGAAAAATGTATGAACCAAATTAATATAAATTATAATATTATACTGATGTCAGTAGTTCGCTGTATATTTTTATATTTTAACTAATATTAAATAGCTTCATATTGCCTAACTAAGTCGCCGTGTAATCATACTTGTATAATTTCTATAACAGTTATCAGCGCATATTTTCTCGACTTTGGGAGTTGACAGATTTAAATTAATTAGTTATTATCATCAAAGCGACGTGAACGAAGTTTAACTGGTAAAGATTACGTCTTATATTTGATGATCAGTCATTAACCTAAACAAATACCGAACGGATAAACAGGTGGCAAAAGTGTAACAGTGTTGGCTGTATGCTAACAAGACGGTCTTTTTAGCATATACAAATAATGAGATCATAATAATTTATTAGTTGAAAAACATTGCAAATAAATTATTACACTTACAATAATTGGATCCTGAAAAGTAGTGCCGGAATTTGAAATTTTTGACGTTTTCCATGAGAGAATACATGATTCAATGCAATATATAAATTATTATATAATATTCATTATATATATTCATTTATTACAGATTTTTATTCCATATCGGTTAATCATATACGGCTGTTGTATACGTCGCTCCAAGTCTCAGAGATATTTTGTAGTAAGTTTTTTGATGTTTAACAATTGCGTAATTAGCTGTTTGCCCGTTTATCCGTTTGTCACAACTAATAACAATTTTAACTTTAAATGTCCCCGTTCTTTTATTTGCAAAGGTATCTATCATGGCGCACCGGGATAATAATATATTATACATTTATACTGTACAATATTCAATTACGCAGTTATTTTATGAACCAACCACATAATACAGTTGTATATATATAAGTACATATAATATATCGCTATAACAATAGTATATTGTGTAGCAACGAGGAAAAATTAAAACTTTTGTACAACATTTATTTTTGTAACTGGATTTACGCATTAATAAAATGCTGCAAAATCGCATGTTTTTGGTAATATTAAAAAAACAAAAACCATATTTGATGTTATCTTCGTAAACATTATCATAATTAAACTTTGAGACGTTTTTATGATGGACGGTTATTATATGAAATTCTTCGCGGCACGTTGCTGCGGTAGTCCATTATACTGGTCGGTTACCGGCAGGTTCGTGTGTATATTTAAGTTATGTTTGAACTTTTAAAACGATTTTCATTTAATTCCAAGGAATATGATTCTTTATAATAGCTTTTTTACAAATAATATGATGTGACCCATAATTGCCATGCTAATTATTTTGATTATACATAAAAAAAAAAAATGTTTTGCTTGTATATTTTTAGCAATTGAGTTGACTTATTGTGAGAAACGTTGGACAAAATAAAAACTACGATTAACCGATGTCTATGGTAGGTATTAAATTCATAAATTTAAATTACTATATAGGTATTCATTTATGAGATGTAAATATACATAAGTATATTATTTGTATAACATAATCAATAAATACTTGTATTTTCAATAAGTTATAAAAAACAAAGCTAAACACAATTTATCACGTGCATTGGATCTACTGACTACTACACTATCTCCAACGAATTAATTTCTTACTCTATCCTCCCTAGTAACTCCACATATCCACCTTAGCATTATCATCACTGTAACACTCGTCATATATTGTACTAAAATTATTTTATGGATCTGATGTTCATAAACTTTCATTGATGGTTAATCACAGAGTTTTTTTGCTCAACACTGAATGTAACTGTAAATAATATAATACTTATATATTTTAGTTTATTTTTAAGTTGTACATAATCAGACTATTATATAGGTATACCTAGCTATAAAAAGTGTAAAAACCGTTCTTGATATATGTGGCATTCGGTTAATTTTCAGAATTCCACTTCATAACAATATTATTTTATACATAAACATAATTTAGTTTACTGCGACAAACGGTTAACTGTAGTAAATAGTAACCTTGGAGTTCTATATCCTAATATGTATAACTATATTATTAAAGCAATGGATAAAACCGGCTTATTGTACTGTGTAAGAGATAATAGGCGGTTAAATTTCTGCTTTAAATACATCTACCTATAATTTTCTTGTATATTAATTATTTTATTAAGGTTTTATATTTTTTAAACTGTTGAAATGCAGGAGGTATCTCATATAATTTTAGTTCATAAAATATTATCAGATGTATTATAAAAAAAATCAAAATTGATGGTCAACTTGAGTTTGTTCTATTCATTATGTTTTTATAATGTTATATATTATTATGAATTGGTATATCTAATAATTCTATTAATTATATGGATACCTATAATATACATAAAATGTTGAACACTTTAATCCTATAAAATATTTTTTTCCAATATGAAAGATCTAACTTTTTTGTAATAAATTCTCCTACACGTTCACCTTTTTTCTATTTCTTTGTAACTTTCTTGAAAACTATTGGGAATTTTGCAATATTGCTATATCCGAGTGCCATCTGTGTCCGATTTTCAATCGATAGTGAAGATATGTGAAACTTTTGAAATTTTTATATCCGTAACTCATAGACTGTAAACAAAAAAATTAAATTTTAGAAAACATAGTTTTTCTTATAATAGTTATTGCAAAATTATCTATAATTAATTATATACTAATTAAATGCAAATCAAAAAAAAAAATAATATTAAATACTAATTAAATACAATTGGTCAGCCAACCCAACCATTGTTAGATTCTTCCTAATTCGAAAGCGTCTGTTAAAAATTATCGTCAGCTCTTCATTATATTAGCCAAAAAAAATACGTTTAGTGAAGATACGAAGCCTGTATTCATGATTTACAAATATCGATTTTCACGGGGCATTGATGAATGTATTTCTTTAATAAATTGTGGTATATAGGCATGTATACATACGAGTATTATTTATTAATTATTATTTTACTTACAATTAAAATTGTTTGAGTATAGTATATATTTTATATAATATTTAAACTTTTAAGTACGGAAATACCAGGGAAGAAATGTTCCCATTAAGAAAGGGCTTGAATAAATGTCTGTGATAGTTTATGATAAATGCAGGACTCAACATTTTTTCTACATTTAAATTCTTGATTATTTTCTACGTATCGCCTTTTCTGTTAGTATCAAATCACTTAATTGAATTATTTTTTTAAATAATTGATAAAAGCTAAACAGATTATTTTAGCGGTTGACATTTTACTAGCACGTATATTTAGCTAATTAAAAATATGCTTGAGCCTTTTAAATTTACATTTACACATAATTTAAGTAAAATATTTTTGCTGTTATTATACAATTAATGTCAAATAATGTTATACTTTATTCAGTCTAAGCAAACCATCATCTTAAATATAATATAATATTATATCACCAATTATAATTTTTTAGTAACACTTCTAATTAATTCAATTTCATATTAATTAGTTATTCCAGAAAATGTTTTAAAAACTACGTTGTGTAATATTATATTTATTATTCTAAGTACTCGAAAACAATGTAACTTTACTAATGATTAACGTATAATATTTTATGCATCTCCACCCTGTATTTATGTAATTACACAACTGTAATAAATAAAAACTAAGCAGAACGAAATTTGAATTAGGTATGTATTCAATACCTGTATAAAACTTTAGACTGTTCTAAAAAAATTAATTTGAAGATATAAAAAACAACTTGATTAGTTAAAATTGTTTAAGAAATTTTTATTTTTCCGAATATTAAACATGCACAAATAAAAATGGTTAAAAATGTGTTATTAAATTATGTGTATTCGCTCCTCTTTTGATGAAAAACTCGTCGTTGCTTCGTAGTTTCACGATTGTGGGTGGGTGATTCTTTTATACAGTAATTATTTGTGTAATGCAAACGCCAGTAACAAATTGTTCACGAGTACGTAATAATAAATCCAATGATATAGTACAACGCACTTTTTAAAAAATAATTAGAAATCACAAAAAATAATTTAAAATAAGTGATACGGTATAATATTGTATTATATTTTAAATGATGACCCACTTAAATATAATTAAGTGACACATTATTCGATATTAACTGTACAATCAACCATACATTTTTTTAATTAAACGATGTGTACATTTAAAATGCACAAGCGTATTGTAAATTGGCTATATATTTAATATTATGTGCTAGTAAAATGTCAATTACAAAAAATAAGCCATACGACCCTTGTCAATTATATCAAAAATAAATCCAACAATGTGTGTAAAAAAGCGAAATAATTTGAGAAGGGTTACAATAATGGTGAACAATATTTGTTTATGAATAAAACATTTAATTCAAGGTAGAGTATAATTTTTATTTATTTTTATTACGTAACAATACTAGTACGGAGACGATAACAAGACAATGACTACTGGATTCACATCGATACACAGTAATTGATGAGATACGAATTTATGATATTTTATGTACGGCTTTTTTACCGTAACATAAACCCACTATAAAACAAAGTTTCAAAATCGAATCGTATAGACATGTACTTATATGTATAATATCAATTGAACTTAATTTATAATATTAAATAACACGATACGAAGATTATTAATTAATTATTTTAAGATAATTAATAAAAAATACAACGTGTAAACAATATATAAGATATTCGTATAGAAATAAATAATTATTACAAAATACTTCGTAATGACAATGAGAGATAATAGATACCTCATCTATATTAAAGTACTGCCGATATCGGCGGTGGCCATTGCTGTCAATCGTCGCATTCATTTCCTAGTGCAATCATATTATGTGTATTAACCATCGATGTTCATAAAATCAAAATTTTACTGCGTAGATTGACGTTGATTGAAATTGAAGCTATCTTAACCGAGTAACTGGCGGTTGATGAAATCGTTTCATTGTAATGATTATACACAAAATAAAGTCACTCGTGTCAAGTGATAAGTTCAAAGTAGTGAATTATTATTAGCGAAATTTTTCTGACGTGTAGTTGTTGTGCCGAGCGATTTGAATCAGCGTAAGATTGGAAAGTTCTTGGCAACATGAGTTCCTTAATTGAATAAAAATAAATTCGCCACAGTCTCGTACAAAGTTCGATACGATACGTGTATTATGGTCAGACTCGTTCTAATTAAAGGAATACGATCCGGCTAGCCCCGGAACGATGAAATACCGATGGCTGGTTTTGATTTTTTTCCTTTTATTTTTTGTTCGTGTACTGTATCTCTTTTGTTTGCTTGGCCGTCCCGATGTTGTTGATAAATGAAAAGCACGGTAAAATGATTCACTAAAAAATGTACGGCACAAAAGAAAAATAAGACAAGGAGACGTAAATATCTGAAGAATTTGATGGAGGTAGTAGTATATACACGACGTGAAAGGCTCTGTATACGTTGTAGTAGTAGTTACCTAATTCGCGAAAAAAAACTCGGAATTACATAAAAGCTTTTTGTATAAATAATACCTCTGGGATTGTTAGATATTATCTGAATCGAAACACACAGAAAACAATATGAATACCAGTAGACTTGTACAGTTGTACATTGTTTAACATGATAAAACTAAAAGTCATTAAGAGTGTCGGTAATTGATTATTAAGATATAAACGCATTTATCGTATCAACATAAAAAGGGTGTAATTACTAACGATAATTTTATCTATAGTAAAATAAAATAGAATTCTGGTTTTTTTTTAAATCTCGTAAGATGATTAAATTCTAAAATCCAATATACCGCTATAACAACGCAAACATTTTAAAGTGTACATTTATTATACCATACACCCACACTTTGATGTCATAGTTCTACGCCGAATTCAACTCACAAACGGTCCTCAACAAAACCGTATTCAACATATTCTATCTCATCCCATATGTACACAGTGTCGTCTAGTCTACACGTTTAATCGAATTCAATTCATAATAACTGTTTGAGATGAAATTATTACAAAAACTAATGGGAAAAAAATACATCAAAAGAAATTTGAGTTGAAATGTAGGTATTTAGTTTAAGCTCGATCAATCACTTTTACTTAACATAATATAGTTGTGTTTGTTCACATTCAATTCGTGATCAAAGTCTAGAAACCACATCACACGACGTAGTATAATATGAGCGTTATGAGGTAGTATATTGATACATACTCGTAGTATAATGGAATCTTGAACAGTCAGCTGCTTTCGTTACTAGAAAACCTGAAAACCTGATGTGTATTTTCCCTGCGTTTTCGCAGTTAACCGTTTTCCGTTCCGATAGTTCACGCATCTGGAAAATCGGAACAAAACGATAAAATGTCTGTAAAAATAAGATTGGGTAAAAAATGAGTTTGAGTATTTCATTAATTCCATTCAACGAAGTCCGCAGCTGCTTTTGTGTTGTGGGATTTTTCTTTTATCGGTAGAAATACCTTACAGTGCCTATATGTATATTCATATCATATACCGACGGACTTTTGTCTGAAAAACTAGCATGCACATATATATATATATATATGTATAATATTATAATATTATGATATGTGTATGGGTCAGATCCTTTATAATATTATTTTATATAATAAAATATGACGTGAGTTATTGATATAATTCACAGGGTGGTCACTGCGATTTTCCGGTTTTTCTGCGTTAGCTAAAAAGGATTACAGGAAAATTCCGTCCTATATAAAGTATACAATATGTGCATATATACCTATTACGCACACCATATCAGTTAGCGGTCGATTGAAATTCATACTTCCGCTTGGTGGTTATATCTTATAATAATACCGTTTCTCCGATATTAAAAGGTATACCTTACTTTTATTATATAGATTATATTATTGTTATTAATCCCACAAAGTCGCATTATTATTATGGAGTGCGTCGTCTAAATATTATTGAATTTTTTTTTTCACTCATTTCATTAAATATATCAAATATTTTACCAACAATAATAAAATTAGTACTATCTATCTATCCCGAGAGCACACGAAATACGAAAAAATATCATATTCGTGATTATATGCTTGTCGGTAACAAATGTAATTTTATATTGTGTATACCTATGTCGTAACTGCAGGTGTTCAAAAGACACTATAATATACGACAATTATTTTCTATGCACATCAAAATATTATCTTTCAAACAGCTCAATGTTGGTAACATAACGCGTAGGTATCCTATTATATAGTCGTATCCTAAAATAAGACTACTCGATTAGAACGCGCTCGGTCGACATTGTATTATAACGAGTTCGTTTTACTGTATCGGGGAATTGCAGCCGGTGTATGATATTATTTTAGTAGCAATATAGTTAGATGTGACGTGCTGCAATAGAGGTTTTCATTCTGAACTATCGTCGTTGAATTTTTGACGACTACATTCTGGCGGGATTAATATTTATGTGATTAATCGATTGTGTCCCGGTGTCCCGCCAAACGTCGTAGAGGCGCTCCATTAAGAAATATTATAATAATGTTATTTAAGCGTTTATGTACTCCACAATAATATATTCAAATACGATAGGCGACTGTATATTACAATAAATTTATATATACTTTATACCTACCTATTTGTATAATAATATTGGCTTATGCGTCATAGATAATATCATAAAACTAAAACGTAATTCCGTTTTGATTTCCTTATAATAATAAAGGATGCGATTTTCGCGATATAATTTATCCCGTCTTTTGTCTTTTTAATTAAGATTTACTTTATATATGGTCGTCCTGCTGCATAGCAGAATTCGAGTCGTGAATCTCGTCAGTAAGCAGGTCAATGTGATAGATGTGTTAAATTTGAATTCAATGATGATTCATAATTGCATAGGTATGTGGAAAACGATTTTTAATGGAGACAGTCTGTCAGTCTATTTTCGTATAAATATATTATTCTTAATTATTATACTTATTAATTTATCCATTAAACGGTATTTTACCGTACAACTAATTTAAGCGTTTTGAAAATGTCGTTGTGTATATCAATAAGTTTTACATAAGTTTCAAATTCTAATGAAAATTATTTTTTAATTCTTTCAAGATAACTAAAATCTTTATGTTTTGCTTAAATATTAAATGTTATCTACATTTTTACTTTAAATATAAATACAAAAAAAAAAATTATAAACATATGCATTGTTAATAGATAGCTATAATAAAAAATTACGATGTAGAACTTTGTATTCATTTTTTTAGCTTTTTAACTGGGTGAAAATTCAGTGACCTATTTAAGAAAAGAACAAAAATGTTATGTATTTATATATACTAGTTCAAAAGTGTTGTAAAAATATTATAACATTCTGAAAATCGTTTCAGGTATAGAAAATACTAATATAAAAATATTATGATAATGTAAAGTACCTATCTACGTTTATTCATTTTTGATTACTTAACACCAAAAACAAAATTTATTTTATCAAAAACTAGTTTTTCTTTTTTTACCGAATTATTTTGAAAATCAAATTTTTTAATATTTATCCATGTATACTGGCACAAAATAACATGTCTTTTTTAAATCAATACATTCATTGATTAATTTAAAATCTAAAATTACAACATCACATTATGATAATGTAATATGTAGAAATTCTTGGGGATTATTGCAGTGTATTACTATTTTTATTATGTCTTTGAAGAAGAAAGATCGACTACGTAACGAATATTTTACCATTTAAAACGTTTTGCGATTTTGTTAAGAAAAAAAAGATACTGTTTATTTTACTGCGTCAGATCCGGTGTGGTGTTTTTAAACTTTACTGAGTACACACGTAACATTGAAGTTTTCAATATTATATGCAAAAATAAACTTTAGCAGCATACGATACGCTATCGAAACAGTGTTTTGAAAAAATATTTACTTTTTTCGTAAGATTTTCTTTACTCTATTCGAATATCGCAAAGCATCTAAACAGCCAAGAAATCGTGAGCTTTAGATGGAAAAATCCTTAACGGTATATTTTTAAATATACTATTCTTTCGTTTTTGGCAATCTTGATAAATTATAGCAAACGGTAATGCAATTAAATTTTTTTTCAATGGCAATTTTTTTTTATTTTTCATATTCAATTGTTACTTCGATACAATTGTAACAATGCTAATTATGTTTCTATATAGATATTTGTCGTGCGTGCATTTTAATAATTGTAAATTAAACTTTACTGTCCTATTAGTTATAACAGAGATAGTACCAATTCATAACTTGGGCACATAGATATTTAGAAAATTGCAAGATCCTTGAAAAATGTATATCATGTCTCTATAGTACGCATGTAAGCGCCAGTCGGTTATAGAACCATATATATATATATATATACGTTTAAATATATTTAATTTATAACATTAGTGTAATACTATCTCGCAAGTCGATAGGCTAGGTCAGTAGATAAAATATAAATTACCTACTTATTAGAGATATTTTACATTTAAAATAATGGTGAGCATGATAATTATCACATTATACATAAGTATTAATGTATTATGATAATATTATGGAAGATTCGATGAGATTTAGAGTGTCAGGAATTGATACACCGAGTCTTTCATACAGTGTGATTCGTCAAGCATGCTCAGCTTAATTTTTTTTTTTTTAATACTAGGTTATTCAAATCTAAATTTTTGGAACTACTATTGGAATTTAAATTTTAATATGCATAAATTTGAAAAAAAATAAGAAGTTGATATCGCTACGGGGCATTCCTTAAATACTATACAAAATGTAAGTATTTGAAAATAAGTTAATAAAAATAAACAACTGTTCATGAACAATAAGTTCACACAAACATTTTCCAAACATCAACATTTTAATAAATTCATTAAACGAAATAAACGGTGATTGGCATGTTCGGTGAATCACCGCAAACACACCTTCTGTGTGGCTGTTTGGTTATTCCTGATCTATGATTGGATATTCAGAGATAACGGCGATCCGATATAATATTATAATATTGTTATTATAATAATATTATATTGATGGGATTTTAATTAAATACGCGTAATATGTTACGTGATAATCCAACGTGTGTATCGCGTGGCCGTCGTCCGCGGAGGTGATGGTCGTAACGATTAAATATATCTCGCGCCCGTACGTACGAACGATCTTAACCGATTTGTACCACGATAAGCTGCCTATACATCCGAACTGGTTTCCACGCTCGACACAACTATGTATACAATATACCTACATAACGTACACCTGTGTGTAATATGCGTGATATATTTTATATCGACAATTAGCGCGCCGAAACCAGTTTCACTTTTATCGTATCTGCCTATGGTTGATTTAAAAAAAAAATTAATACGATTATCGATACTAATACGAACCGATTTGGATACAATACTATGTATATATATATATACATTTATAATAATTGGCTGAGACGTACGTTCCCCCAGTCCCCTATAATTTTCGACTAAATATTTAGCATACAATTAGTGTAAAATAGCCTGACTCGTTTTTTAAATCCATTTGACATCCGATTAAATTTAAAAATGGAAGTGACGTGGGAAAAACTGTAGAAACGTTTCTACCGTCCTCCCTCATTCTACTTTTGAGTTTTATGAGATTTTTTCTTCGTCTAATAAATCGTCATTTAATAGTGGTTGAGGAAATGACGATAAAAGAGAACGTTCCTGGTACTTGTGGCTTTGCGGTTGTATGTTGTAGAAATAGGGCATGCGTATTCACACTAATTGCATGCTAATTATTACTTGAAAATATAGCTCATTGAATTCAAAATTTGGACGAGAGGGCTGTAGAAAAGTTTCTATAAACCCTCCTACATTTTTTAAAATTTTAAATTTGAAAGAGTGCCGATAAAATATCAAACCCAGTCAGACAAATGTACGCAAAAACATTTGTTTTAAAATTCGTAATGCTAGAGAGCGGTTGGGGAAATGTACGTTTGGACGAGAGTTTTTAATGGTACGCTTCACAGCCACGTCGGTTATCAATTATGATAGAATAGTTTGTCGTCCGATATACGACATGTATGCACGTGTGATGGCTAAACGTGTAACGCATATTATTATGATTATAGATAATATATACATGACTGATATTATAATATTTATATAAGATGTAACCAGATGAAACACCTAAGCTGCTCCGTCGCCAAGTGTCGTGCGTAAACTTTACCGCATTGATACCGACATAACGACTGATTAAATATGACGTCATTACGTCATCGATTATCTGAAGTTACAATAATATTATAATATCATACTATGTGTGATATAGTTAGTAGTTACAATGTTGTTTCCAAGATGTTCGGTTATAGATCTGCACGTTTCACTTGACGTGTGTGTCGGATTCGTCGTCGGCGTAAGTGTTATTAAAATATTATTGCAACCATCGTTGTATTAGCATAGAAAATAATAAAGAAAATTAACGAGAATGTGGATAAATATATGGTCAACGTATACACAGCTATATAATTACTAATGAGAAGCATTGTTGTATCGTATCTTTCTTAGTAAAGGTGCTTTAAAAAAATCAAAAAAAAATCGGCAAATATGAAATGCAATATTTACCTGACTCTATTTGGTGCCCAGATTCTGAGTCGTCCTATAAAAACATAATATAACATATTACACAGAGTGATCCATCAAGCATGCTCATACCCGGCTTACCATTAAATAATTCACTATTATTTTAATTATAACTATTTGCGTTTACTAACATTGCGAATGTTGTGAACACTACCCAATCTTGATGATGACTTTTTATTTTAGAAACGATTTATTCTCTAAATATCAGTTGCATTGAGTACAGGGAAACCAAATCATCGTTTCGTATTCTAATATGAAATGAGCCAACGAGTTGTACAAAACAACCAGACAATTTTCCGCATATAGCTTCCCATTATATACTATTAATATTGTAGACTTTAATGTATTTAGGTACCTATTGCGTTTTGAATATTTCGAAAACATTCGATTTGTAGGGTTATTTGTTTTGTGTATGTCTAATAGCTACTAAATAATTATCAGAGCACCTTTTTGATTTATTTCATTCAAATGACGGAACGCAGTCCGGCGTCCGCAGTGCAAATATTTTTGCATTTCCTATAGGACACTGTTATCCGACAAAATGATATAACGATTTTCGCGTATATATATGTAGGCGCATCTATAAAATATATTATGTAAATATACGTGCATACTACCGAACGATCTTTAATCGTTATTTTTTTCCTTCAATAACGTTTGACTCGCGAGTAATTACATGTTTTAATATTTTACTCCGGTAAATATACGCGTTTCTTGTATATAGGCACGCCATTTCCTCTACCCACCGTGACATCGTCTGCCGCGGTCGGTTGTTCGTTTAATTATATATTATAGGTAGATGCGTGGAACTAATAATAATGCGTAGGTATTTATATAAGTGGCTAATAATTAAAGCCGTCAATATTTAATGACGTTTATACGACGTATGATATAACGAACTAACAGCTTATGAATAATTTAGCGATTGACGAGTTAAAATATCCGCACAGAAAAACTATTTTGTCGGAAAACAAATGGCGACAAACTCCTAAACTGTAGTCCATAATAATATACTATTATACCTACCTGCAATATTATATTGTTTTAAAAGAACCTATATAGTTTATACATTGAAAATGTACATTAACATCACACAAAAGTTTCCTAGTTTTTTGACTATTATTATATTGCGTAAAAAAGCGCAAATAATAGATGAAGACGTCTTATTAACATTTATGCCACAGAGTCGCACACAAATAGTGAATACGATCGAGGTGTCCAATGTTTGTAAAACCCGTTATTTCCGTAACACGATCATCTCGTCAATAATAAAATAGCAAAATAAATAACTAAAAAATTAACACATTATGTTGGTCAGTTAAAATAAATTAAAATCTATTTTCAACATCACAATATTACGATTATATAATAATCTTATTTTACTATAGGTTAGTCTGCGTCGACTTATTTATTCACACCGCGGCGTTTTATGAACATTGCTTCAGATCTGGTTTACGAGAATATCACGATTTCGCCACCATTACGATAATAGGGGCAACGTTTCAATGAAATCACTGGGGTGCTGAAACACATTATTTTTTTCAGTTAGTTTTGATTATGCAACGAGCTACACAAATTCAATGACCACATTATTGCTAATGGCTTTGTACTGTACATGTATGAATACCATTAATATATATATATATCGAGAAGTACCTGATTAAAATAGCATAAACTATGATGGCGTTGATTTTAAATCTGGGAAGGGGGTGCTAAGAACGCCCAGCGTACCTCCCTAAAAAAAACACGTACGGGCATACTGCACTTATACGTCTCAATCGCGACGATTTACGATCAATTTTCTAATCGCCATTATTCGCACGTGTACTCTGCACAACACACAAACGGAAAACGTACCGCGGCCGCGTACAAACGACATTCGTACTTGTATAATAATAATAATATATTATAGGTAGTTTATATCTTTAAAGTACTATATTTTATTGTTGTCGTCGTCGTGACCGAATCTTTTGTTCTGGTCGGCGACGGCGCCCGGCCATAGATATCGTTGTCGGATGTTCCAATATTATTATTATTATTATTTTTTTAATTTCGTCCCGTCGTCCTGAATCGGTGACAGCCAGAGCAGCAGAGATCCCTTGATACGGTCTTCCGCACCGATGGAATATTATTGTACACTCGGTTGCGACGCAAACAATACGATTATTCACGACAATCGGGTGTACAAACCGTCGGCTCGTTTCATGATGTAAAAAAAAAAATAATAATAAAAAAAGAAGCATAACAAATAAACTAGACGACAATAATAATAATAATAATAATGACGATGATAATTGATCGTACTGTACCGCGTCCGCCGGTCGAGAAACAATATAATATTATCAGCGTGGCTCGCGCGGGATAGTTATGGTATTTTTCTTTAAGGTAGGCGTCTATGCGTATATTATTATACTGGGTAGGTATATACTTGAACGTATGCACACGCGCGCGCGCAGCTGTCGCGGGCTCGCGTTTCGTGTCTCGTCGTCGGCAAGTTATACATAATAATACAAACGCGTGTACCGTGTGCTTCGTGTGTATGTATGTGTAATAGAAACGTTATAGAAGTACCAGTTATATGTATACTCCGTGCGGGTTCTGGGTCCTGCCGGGGCGGAGTGTGCTCGACGATTTAGGCAGGGTACGATATATTAAAACATATATAAGGGCGGGATGCGAGTACTCGGAGTACTTATAATATATATATATATATATATATTACGTCCGCCATCGTTTAGGTAACGCGAACCGTTTGTTGTTCTATCTTGTATAATAGTGTGTACATAAATATATACGTATATATATATCCGTACTACGACAATAATAATAGTAATAATAATAATAATTTTCTAGTGAATCGGCTGTGGGGAGGGGAGGAGTAGTATCGTATTATATACGCATATACGACAGCGGCACTGAATATGGAGTACAAAAAAATAACAAAAAAAAATCTACTGCCCGACCCGAAGGCGGTGCTCGCAATTTTTTCCCCTAGGCTTTTATATTCGCGCATATATACTTTTCCCTCTCAAGTATTACGTATATAATACCTACACGCGCGTCGTGCATAAAATACGCACGAGCACGCACACACAGACGACGATTAACCCACCACACCCCGTTTTTGACTTTGGAGTGCTTCACCGGTACGCCATTTTTTTAAGCGCCCTGCCGCCGCTGTTGCATTTCGACGACCCCCCTCCACCCCCAAACACCACACCATGCATGCGGGTTTGCGGGATCGCATTCGCAACATTGTCACTCTGTACTTGGTTAGTCGGCACACATAGACATAATATTGTATATAAGTACTGTGTGACGCGTTTGATGGCCGTCACTACACGTGTACATATAATATGTATATATATATATATATTATAGTATTATAGACAATAAGGTTTCTTGTTCTCAGCACAATATGCACAATATTTCACGTGTATATTCATATTTTTAAGTACCTATATATAATAGGGCTGGGATTTATATGGATCGGTAAACTGGATTTTTTTTGTCGGCTCCTGTTACAAATTTGGTTATTACACTTCACGCACAGAGCAATTATATTATATTATTTCGTCCATATCGATGGTGTAAATATGATCAACTTTTTATTTCTCATATCTTTGCCAATTTTAACTATCATATAATAAAAAATGAATGTTTTAGTATAATTAAATAAAAATAAAAGTATTTTGAAGGCTAACTGTCTCGTCATATAACGGTATCACTCAAACAGTTCTTATCTCATAAGATCAGGTATTTCGTTTGGCGAAAATAAATGTTATCAATTCCACATTGTACTTCTTGTCTCTATTTGGGTGTATAAGACAACCAATGAATACATAAATTACATAAAAAGTAACTATGATTTTATCACTCAAGTCTCAAACTATTCCTAAATTATAATGATATATTTAACTTTCACTAAATTTTCTTAATTTATTATTGTTTGGTATTAAACTATTAAATATTGCATACCAATTCTATAGCTTTACAATTAATAAGTACCAAAGTAAGGTATTTTATTAGATATAAATCATCATCATTATAAACTATAGATTTTTTTACTTTTTTCACTAAATATATTCTACTTAACTGAATTCCAAATATATTATTGTTAAATATAACTACTAATCATATAATACTATGGTTATAAAACAAATATATATATATATTAATTTTACTTTGATAAATTATTAGTAAAATTATTTAAAAGTATATTATTATATTAATTATTACTTATTATTATAATTTTTTTTTTTTAATTTGAATGAAACATTTACCTTATTATTTTTATGTTCATTAGTCACTATTATAGACCATTAGACTTAGTACTTGCATTAGATTAATTACTTGCTCACGTTTAACCATTATGACGGGTATTAAATTTATTTATACACGTGCGTGTGAATTAGTGAAATAACTTAAACTTGTAAAACGCGCAAATATTAAACGAGTAATTTTTAGTAAAGATATTTAACACACGTCTGTTGTACTCCACGTTTTTATAATTTATATCCTTAATCTCAAAAATAATAATGAAATAAATTGTGACGCTGTATAGATGGTTTATCACTATTTTAATGCAAAGCGCGCATTTGCAGTGCAAACACAAATAAAAGTAAGAACCGTCACTCACGCACTGTTCGTATAGTCACATACTACTGTTTGTCTTAGCAATACTATTTCTCTGCAGGTTCATTTCCATAGGTACTATATTGTAGTTGTACTCGACAAAATTACTATTCAAATATGCACTTTGAAATATATAATATAACAAACGTAGTTAATGTTTTTTTTTCTTTATCAGTAGCGTACCTTCTACTCGAAATTGCATAATCCGCTTTCATAAAAATCATGTGAATAGGTACTTTGAATATATTTGTTTGGTACAACTTCCAAAAGCAATATAATATGTTATTCAGGGGTGAATTAACATTACGATTACAGTTGAAGGGTACAGGGACAAAACGGAAGTAGTCCATTAATATTTCGGAGTTGGACTTTAAACAGTTTTCTCGAAATCGTATATAGACTATAATCTTTTTTCAACGGTATATCTAATCTTTTCATTTAATATCTAAAAGATTTTTTTAATCAATCGATTTCAACAGTCAATATTACTCGAATCTGCTATCGTATCAAACCATAAAATCAAATCGATAAAAATAGACTACTGCCATTCATCCCCTATACCTTCATTTATAATGGATATTATTTAGTATTATAAGTACGTATATAAAATAATGTTAAAAATTCATAAACATATAATAATATAGAAAATATCAATGTGTATTCGAGTCAATTTAACTGCTGTACGTACACAATATCGGATAATATTGTTTTATATTAAACGATTTGAAAAAAAAATATACGTATTAAAATTATCTTGATCATAGAAGATTTCATTATCTGCAGCGAGTTTTGGTTTCAGGTTTTACTTTTTTGCATTATTTACACGTTCAGTGTTTCTATTTCTTATTAAGTGATAAATCATTTTATAATGTTGATGTCTGATATAATTTATTGAATCATTATAATTATAAAAAAAAAAAAAATACGAGAAATTTACTACACGTGTTATATAGATGGTACAATATACAAAATTTAGAGCTGTCGGATTTAAACGTAAATTCAAATTTAAAAATCTATAAATTTAATCCACGAGCCTAATTAATTGGTTATTCACGGATATGTATTTCGCGTACATTTAAAATATAATATTTATTAAACGCAATTAAGTATAATATAATATTAAAAGTATATAAATATTTATATTGACAAACATTTAATAATTGACGTAAAAACTAAAAATATCTGTACTTGCTATTCTAAAAATGTATGTCTTATCAGCAGTACTATCGTAAAAAGACAGGATGGGTGAAACGATGTTTCGGGTTCAAAATAGATTATCAGTTACCGTTGTATATAAACCAGATACCATTGGAATATAATGAATGTATTGAAAATAAAATTCTAAATATAATAATAAACGGGTGTATCAACAAAAATATTCACGTGAAATAAACTCACAGATTTACGTGTAATTAAATAGAGACCTCTAATACAAATACACAATAATTGGACCAGCTCTTTCGCATCTTGGAGACTTGGAGTAAATTCTGACGATTAACATGCTGACTGACAAGCAATAGCTTATTGTCCATATACCTATCCGTCGTGTTGATGTGAACTGTTTGTGGATATACATGAACATTTCAGTCATTCATAAATTTATAATCCATAATCACGACCTCTGGTTTCGTACATTTTTCAATCGTTTAGTCTTTATTAATTAATATTAAAAAATACGTTATTGTATACGTAATAAGATAATGACATTTTCACTGATCATATTTAAGCTAAATAACGCAATAGGAAAAAATAATATAAAAAATATCTATTATGTATTAATATATTAATAGTCAATGTTTGTAAATTTCTCGAACGTTGAACGGTTTTAAGGGTAGCAAATCGATAAAAATTTTATTGTGTTAGTTAAATGTTGTCATGAAAGTGACAATTATTTCTTGTAAGTAGTAAGTATAGCATATAGAAATAAAAGATTTTTATCAACAAACACACTGTGAGAACTAATTATTGTGATACAATTTTTAAGTATTCGTCTTTTTGTTAATTTTCAAAAACTTGGCTGGTTATAAAATGTTTCTCAATACGGAACGTGTGCTAAAATGATGACTGTTTTCAAATGTAACTTTGCTAAATAAATGTACACATTAAATATTACACTGTGCATGTTATACCTAGTGGATGCGCGTTACATTAGTCATACGTATATTCTATGATCTAAAACCATAATAATTTCACTTATCCAATATTATTATCGTTGTATATAATAATATTTACTTAAAGATATTTTTAATATCAAAACATTACGATGTTGCTATAAAAATAAAATTAAAATAATGGGACTACGCAAAGTCATTACGATGTGATGAAAGTTTGTCCGAACGGAATAATTTACTCGTCTACTCACATTACTACAAAATCTAACCACACAAAAGCGCACGTGTATACATATAATAGGTACCGATATAATATAGATGATTTAAATATAGCTAACTATTGTACAATATCATGACGTCCGTCTCGATTGCACGCCGCCAACCAGCAAAATGTATAATTATTATTGTTGTCGATAAAACGTGTATCGTGTACGTATATATCTGCCGTCATAATAGTATAATATTACGTCGTGTATATTATAATATATTATTTACCTGCAGCAGACCGGATTTTGACGTCCGGTCCGTCGTCTGTTTCCCGTTCATTTTCTACCGCCCTATTTTTTAACATAACGTAGAATATAAGCCGTAGGTATTTATGTATTATTCTATATTATAATATATTATACGATTTGGTCGACCATTTCGTACCGGGAAATCGACGAATTCATTAGTCCCGGGAGAACCCGGGGCACGCGTAAATTATTCATAAGACAAATTAAAACGGTCAGTCTCCCAACGGTATAACATCACGTCTTCTCGTATAGTCGTCTCCTGCACGAGTCACATCGCGCGTAAAGCCCGCGACGACGGCGACGATGATTATGATAATTTTAGTTAACAGTAATATTGTACAGTCAACGTTCGAGCGGCTTCTGTGCAGATGTTGACCGCGCGATTTATGCGAAGACGGAGAGAATTCAATAATTATTCTTGCGGTGGTCGAACCGCCATGACGGTATTGTATTATACTATAATATATTGCATAATAGGTACATATTTTAAAGTTGTTTACGCGAACCGACGCTTTTTAAACGTTATATATGCGTGTAGTCAAACACTATGCATTAACGTGCAGCGCGGTGCTTGCGGTTACACAAAATACAGCTGACTAATATAATAATATATACTATAGCTGATTCTGCGCGGCGTTGCCAGTGACAGATTGAACACCCGTGTACAATACTCGTTCTTAAATTACGTTAAATGTGAACTGTTTGAGACTTATATAACACAGTTATTTGGATTGTTTTGATCAAATATAAAATACATGTCTAAAACAATATCCAATCATAATACCTGACATTTTTATTTTCTGCAACCGGAGAAAACTCTATAGTAACAAAACATATTCCTTTCCTACGGTTTGCTGAAACGAAAATCCTTGCGTGAGCCTCCATCTTTAAAATGTGAATTTTTTTAAATCCTTTCTTATTGAACATCTACAGTATTAGACAAAAAATATCACTCGGTCACTGTTGACACTTCGAACTGGTATAAGTTATCCATGTACTATTTTTTACTAGACATTTATTTTTACTGCGCAATGGCCGGTATTGACTGATTTTTATCAATATTTGAATCATTCAGATCTTAAGCGAGATTAAATGGATACGTCTTATTGATACGCCGCTGGTAATTATAGAAAATATACCAACAATTTAAAAAAACGTAATCAATCAATTTATTATGAATTGAAGCAGATGACTGAAGTCCATTTATGAAATATAAATTTAACTTAAATTACGTAGGTACATGTTTTAAGTCAAGAACAAAAATATATGGAACGAAATAGAATATTACACATTTTAGAGTACGTTGTTCATTGTACCACAGAATAAATGAAAATTGTGTTTTCATAATAAAGTCTTTAATTGTACCAAGATTTTCTCTGACTGTACATATTTTTAACCTCGATCGACTTAAAGTCTACTGGTTTGAATTGCGCGAAAATGTATTCAGTAACAAAATCAGAACCGTTGTTTACGAAATTAACATTGACGATGGATGCTGCAAAGGAGACAATTTAATTAAATACACATATGAGTACCCTCTCAAGCGTGCTCTCGGTATACTCTCGAATTTATACTTTATGTTGTTATTTAGTTGTGTAATTTAATTTTCAGTCTAAAAAAAAAATACAGGTATATACAATATTATGCTCATCGTTAACGGTTTATTTGGTTCACATACTGCTATACGTGTATAAAATAATCCTCATCGATTGATTTTCACCTACGTATGTTTGAAACACATAATATCATAAGTGATAATAGCATGAATAAATATTAAAACACTGGTATTATATTATAGAAAGACGCTCGTGAATAATTTCCCGTAGGCTGCAGCAATATACGTATAATACATACTATATAATACAATAATAATTACGTGTATAAATTATTTCGTTCCCGTTTTTATTAAAACATCACAAGAGAACATTTCGAATTATGCAAATATATGTTTCCTACACACTAATTATCGTAATTCTTATCGTCGCGTAGCAATTTTAAGCAAATAGTCTTACTTTGCATTTAAATGGAATCCATAATAATACGACTGGGTCGTAAAGTTTTATACTTGGACAGATCGTAGTTTCTTATGTATATATCAATATGAATTTTAAATTGTTTATATATATTTTTTTTTCGTGTTTAATCGGTACGACTTGTTCAGGCAGTCATCTCCTCCTCCGCCCGGCGATTCGCGATTTCCAACTCGGATAGCGTAATTGCACGCGAAACTTTTTGTACAGAAGAAAACGATTGCCATACAATGTATATAGGTGCTACTGTGTTATTTTACAAAATATCGTTTTATTTTTTTTACTTATGTAAACTTTGCGAAAAAAACATCTCTCCTGCTCCGTCTGTTGTTGTCTCTTATTCATCTCAATCTCTCTGTGTGCGTGCACGACCTAGGTATTATACATATAGCACGACGTGGGATAGAGACGCTTGCCGCAGACTTTGAATCTCACCGCGGAAATATTATAAAACAACAAACGCTCGCAGAGATTAAACGCATGTCAGTACGTTATATACATATTACACACCCACACATAGTTCGCGAACAATTTACTGTACTGCGCGCGGTTACCCTGAGGGCACTGTGCCCTTGTACGATATTTTAACATCCGTATACGTCGACAATATCAGTGGTCTTGATGTAAGCGGCAACGGGACCGCACGTGTGTAGTATTATGCATCACATACATATTTGTCGTGTACATATATATATAAGGATACGGGATGAGCAACCGTGTTTTTTGTCGTCCTACAGGAGTAAACACGAGAAACCGGGAAAACACGGCGATGGCCCACCCTGTAAACACTGGTAGACATCACAATCGAACCGTTTTGTATATTTATAACGCATTTGTGTACCTGATTTGTACAATATAATATTGCAATGTGGGCGCGACGATGTCGCCGATAACTTCATAAGCGCATATCGAACATAACTTGAACTATATTCATCTCGCAGGCACGCTACACGTATATAGTGTGGTAGTAAGTTATTGTTATAATTATAATACAGTAATTTTAATATTTTATCGATGTTTGAGACGGATTTCTTAAACCTTGATCGACCGTGTACACGAAGTCTGATCGTCGAGGTTATTTTTGTTTTTAAAAGGATGTGCATCACTCGCATCAGAATAAAATAAACATAATAACACTACTCTTCATAATAATATATTCTTATAAAACGATAGTCATATTATTACTTAACACATATATTCTCGCGGGGGAGGGGGAAAGCCAACTACGATCGTTTTGTATAATCTCAAATAACCAGCTTTTGACATTGGAATGTTTTAGTGCGTATTATATTGTACATAGCAAATGGAAAATAATATAATAAATGCTAATTCATTTTTTAATCATTATTCACCATTACATTAGACATTAATTGCGTCTCTTCCGCCCGGTACATGTAAAACAAAAATAGAAATAATCATAATGATATCACGTAATCGGTCAAATATACAGTATAATAGTTAGTTATGTTAAAACCGTGATAGTTTTTCTGTACTGTATTTATTATTTTTTTATGTTTACCTAGGTACGTTGTTATCAATACCTTAAACGGATTTTCAAAAACGTGCGACGACCAACGACGTGATGTCATTAAATACGTATATATATTGCGCGCCACGCTATCGCGAATAGTCCGGTAACGCGTAGGATATTGCTTTGGCGCTCTGCAGATCTCGTACAGCGATAGTATACGTACATAACGACCATAATAGATTATTATTTAATACGGATTATACGCTCGAGTCGTTTAAAGGCCACACACGATTGTCTCGAAATTTAAAACTTAACTGTTTTCCGCATCACCGTCTTCGATTTCCTGTAGGATTAACTCCGGTATTTTTTTCTGGAAAAATCTCTTACATGATACAAAAATTGTACACGCGCGTGTGCATAACGCGATTGCGGTATGTGCTTATTAAATGCGTTTAATTTGTAAGGTCATCGCAATATTTACCGAATGTGAAATTCAAATTATCGAAAATATATTCGATATTTCGAAAGCAATTCGAAATATAAATGCGGTGCTCTAATAACACATATCGAGAGTGTACAATTTTATGATTTTTTTTTAATAGAATTTTAATCGGTTTTCATATTATTTTCTCTTCATACGTTGTTATTTTTATTGTTAAATGTCTTTCCGTTTTTACGAATACCATCATTTTCAAGACCGATCAAGTGTGCAGACGAGGTTTTTATGAAAACAGCGCTGTCTGCAAACAAACAACGCTGATGGTGGTTTATTCGTCTCGGACTAAAAAAAAAAAAATACATATACATTGTAAACTCGTTAGCTACGAATTATCGTAAAAACGGAAGATAACGACAGATCTGTGTGATTTTGAAACGTCATTAGCGAATGGAAAAACGATATTATGTATTATTATAGTCGTATACGTATACTGTAAGAGAACATGAGCGTGTCTATTCGTTTTTTTTTCAAATATTTTTTTATGATTCTTGATACATTTCTCATAATTTATTACCATCGTAATCGCTATTTGTTTTCACCTCGGAAATTCAATATATTCACGCCACCGCCATCATTCCCGGTGATCCCGCGATCCCGTTATTAAAGTGTATTTTTATTCTTCATAGACTTTACTCTCATAAATCTTTAAAACTCTTGTCTTTAAACGGCTATGGATATGACTGGTTTTTATTTTTATTTTTTTACTCTAAAGTCACTTATATTCGCTATGTCTCTGCGTGTCTTAAAACTAATTACAGAGTCCTATCACGTATTTATCGAATAATGCATATGTATGTGTGTGTGTGTGTGTGTGTGTGTGTGTATTTTTGTCTGCATACTATCAGACGATTTAGAAATCGGTTGTCAGGATTTTACAACATTCCATCAAATCAAATTTATTGCAATACATCAAGTCAAAATTACTACATTATAAACGAGCGGAAAAAATTATTAATTCTTCCAATTAATATCTTCCGTAAAATGTATGAGAGAAAAAAGTGCGTATTTATTATATTTTTTCAAAATGCATAACGTATACGTGAATTATATGATATAAAACAGAAAACCAACATTACAAAGTAAACCTTCTAAAACCAAATATACATTGTATTATCACGGTATATCATCTTTTTGAGTGGGTACCCGTGTATAATATAATATTGATTATTTTTGAAAGAGTCGAGGATAAGTAAAACTTTTTGTGAAAATCACATTTTGACAACAACAAAAAAAACACGTATTATGACTATACATGTTTACACGGACCATTCGTTTTTGAAAAGAGTTAAGTATACAATAATTGAGTTTTTAAAATATGAGTACTAGACATTTTTTATTTCGATAATAATTTATGATATAAATACGTTTGGCTGTATCGTTAAATATGATATATTATGTTTAATAAAGAAAAGTATTGGTTTATAGTATTTCCATGACTTTTACTATACAAAATGCCGTGATAACATTATTTTTTCGATACTGTTTTTTTACCAGTTGGATAGTAGCAATCGTGAAACGGGGTATCCCACACACTTGATTGTTCGAAAAGAGTAAGTACTACAAAAAATGTATCTACAGTGTAATGATTGGTTACAAAATTTATTTGAAAAATCGTTAATCAGGATTTTTTTTAACGTACCTACACGATAAACCCGCGTATAGTTTTGTAGTTCTCCAAAATTTCGACTTTTACTTTAAGCTACTTTCGTCAAAAATCGATTCGTGTGACATATTTGGACGTAGTGTACTGTCGCACGTTGTCGTTTCAGGCTCAATGGCAGCACAAGTCTGTTAGATCTCGATTTCACGATCGGGAAACGTTTATAAAATAATCGACGGACGAAAACTGAAACAAGAACGTCTCGCCGCCGTGACCATTGGTGTATAACCCACACGAGTACGCACTGTATCGCGTGCATAATATATGCATATTATATACTGTAATACACGGTATATAATATTGTTATGTACGGCAACTAATTCCGATTCCGTTAACGCGCGCGTCCCGTACGCAGCGCGCCGCAGTATACGCCATTATAATATATATATATATATATAATAAAAAAGTCGTACACGCTCTCTGTGTAGGTACACGTTATAATACATATGATAATAATAATAATATTAAACGCGCGCCGCCCGTTCACGTGATATTATACGAGTACGTTTTAACAATGTCGTGTTTAGTTTAGTTCGGCTTAACGCGGCGCATATATGCAAACGTACAGCAATATAATATATACTGCAGTCGGTATATCATATAAACACGTGCGCGACATTTGCAGGGCGTATATACGGAATAATTGGAGGTTTGCATTCGCCGGTACGCACAGGTAATATTATTGTAAATCGTGTGTGTACGCGCCCGCGCCTGTGCGCCTGTATGTGTCCTCGCAGTGAACACGCCTAACACTATTGTTAAAGCCTCGGAATAATCCGTCTCAGTTCGTAATATCATTGGAATAATAATATACGCCAGATTATACCATTAAAATGTATATTTATAATGCGTGTGGGGCTAATCTCGGTTAAAATACCGCTCGTCTGTTACTATTGTTCCGGCGTGTTGTTCGACTCGCGACGCGAACCGGTGTGCAGCGTGTTTGTATTTCACTGTATCACAATATCGTTATATTATATTATTTTATATACACAACAAATACAATATTTTCAGACGGCCATAATATTACGTCCGTGTCTGTACAATGGCGATGTGTATTATTATATCGTGTTTTTTAAGGGGGGGGGGGGTTACGTTTTAACATAATATAATATACACTTACCTGTCGCGTATTTAAATACAAGCGAGTTGAGCCAGCGGAGAGTACTTATAAGACCAATCGGTTCGGGATAATATTCGTTCGAGCCGCGTCTGACCGCGCCGAATACTTTTTAGTGTTTTCGAATACGACTCGTCTTGACGCGCGTGCAACGACAAACAATATGCGATCGCATTAAACACACTACACAGATGTACAGCGTTTTTCCGACATGATGTTATGAGTTTTATATTATATTTTCTCGCTCGGTAAAATGCAACCACAACTCGCAAGTGCATAACAATATGACACGCGAGAGTTATAGTATTAGAAAATTTGAAGTTACCACTGTGTGTATACGATCCGACTGCGATATGTCGTAGCTATAATATTGAATACCTATTATATATCATTACAATATTATTATACGTTTAATTCGTCTTCCGAATGTGATTCAACTTACAAAATAAATGCTAATAAAGGTAACAATTGCTATTAATTACACGGTTGTTTTTCTCCGTCTTACGCCTACTATTGGTATACTCAGTCGGGCTGGTAACGCGCACCAAAATTATGGGTGTCCTCACTTTTCGTCTTGTATTACGAATTACGAAAATGTTTTTAAAACTGTAGAGGAAAATTAACTAAATTAAAAACAGACTTGGTTTTCATTTCAAGTATTCAATGGTAATAATATAATTAACATATTATGCAACTATCATCTATATTACTACCCCGAGCGACCGTTCAAGGCGTCTAAAATGCAATTGGTGTCATTACTACGTAATAGCTGAATAAAAATTAAACGTCTCACTGTCAGAAGTTTCATCAACAAATTGCTTCTTCAGCAAATCACCAATTAGCTCTCCCCGTCTCATTCAACTTATACATATTGTAAACCTAATTTAGGTCGTGCAATATTGTGATAAATTTCGGGTAAAAAAAAACATATTATGCAGACTTATTACAATTAAGTGGAGAACTGAAGACTATAATATAACAGCATATTAATTTTTAGTTATGTATTCCTACAACTATAAAAATAGATCTTAAAAAAAATATTGTGTGATAGATTAGCTATAATCTGATTATGGACTTCGACTGTTATTAAAATTAGTTTAATTTGCCTATGAGTCAATAGTACAAAATACATAACTTACGATACGAATTAAAAAAGGAAAAAAATATTCCTAACAATACTATACGTCTTTAAGTATATTGGTTGACACCAACATAATATATATAAAAAAAAGTTTACTATTTATATTTGTATAGTAATTAGTAATAATAATGATCGCATCGTTCGAGAATGTAATGAGTTGAGAAAATTTGATTTTTTTTGTGTAAAAAGGACTTATATTTCAATAAGTATTGTTTTTTAAATACTTATTATACATTTTCTAAGTTTTATTATTTTAAATATTGTTAACTAATTAAAATTATTTTATCTTATGATGTTTAGTTTACAAAATATCTAAATTATTTATCTCTGTTATTGTTTAATATGCCAATAATTTTTTTATTAAATTTAAATTTATAATATTTCCATTTTCCATACTGTACGAGTTTTGCCTTCAGATATGTGTCTATAAATAATAAATTAAAAATTAGATACAAAAATGTAATAGTGTATGACCGTACGTTAAAGCATTTTCGTAAAACAGTCAGTGTATTTTTTTTTTAATAATTGAATTCGTCATCCGATTTATGTCAAAAGTCAAAACTACAAGTAAAATCGTTTAAATGTTTTTATTTTGAATACTCCCTTTTTTCTTTGGAAATAATCTACACGGATTGTTGTTCTGGAAGTAACAAAGGTAGTGACGTTTAATATACTATGTTTTACAGTTTTATTTTATTTCGCTCTAGTTGTTTTTTTTTCCGAAACAGTTTTCAACGACTTCGTCGATTTGTGTTCCTGAAAATGTTACCAACGTAATATTGTGACTTCCACGTATATATTTTATCACATTATTTGGATGGAAACCATTATTTGTCTTATAATTATCGAATCTAGTTTAAATACTACCGTAATATGATTTATACATTGTAGACTCTCGGTGTTAACTAATTACCAATACACCAAAATGTATTACTAAAATAAACTATGTGTATAGAATTGGCAGGTGTAAAGATAACTAAATACTATATGTATAATTCTAATTCTGATGATATTTCTGTTATAATTTATTCAATTTCCAAGCAATTAGGACGAATATTCACAAATATCTCTATGCAAATTATAATACGATAATGGTCTTATCTGCATATTACTATAAAGTGTACAACAAGGTCCATGGTTGAATAATTTTCAGTAGAAACACAATAAGTTCTGATTCTTTATCCCTGAAAAATTAAAATAAAATATTTACATTTACAGGCAGAATAATGTGTATATTAATACATCAATACGATAACATACATCCATACATCTATATCATTATACAATTCAACTAAAATATTTAGATTCGGGATAGTTTACCTTATATTTATTTTTATTATTACCTGTTCTGAAATCAAACGTATTAAATTTTAAATTCTACAGTATATCTCAAGTCTGTAAAATTATATGCACTGGCATAGTATTAAAGTAGATAGAACAGGTGCAGATTTAAACGAAAACTTTATAAAATAATCTATTAACTGTCACTATAGTATTTTGTTTATCGGTAGAACTATCTCGAAGAATTTTATTTTAATATTTAACTCAATCAAAATGTTCCAATAATATGATATTGACAAAATCTATAGGTACCTATTATGAGAAGTGAGTATAATATATACATATTTTCTACGATATCTTAGTTATCTAAGGGTAGTTATCTTAGTTCTAACTTCACAATATATTTTTTTCACGGGAGTACAGATTTGTTGAACTAAAAAGTAAAAAAATAATATCTCACAAAAAAAAAAAAAATCATTTTTAAATTCAATCAATATAGCACACGTATACTACATGTAACTTATTTGCATATTTTATGTTTAAAATAGATTTCAAATGTTAATCTTTGACTGATACCATCTATAATACAGGCAGTTGTGAAAACGAATCGATAAAATATAATTATACATATAATGTTTAATATGGGCTGTAGATATTTACTACATGGATCCATGAATTCGACGGTATGCGATCACGAAATGAGTTTTCTACTTAGCTAGAACAAAATCTAACCGAGCAATATTAATTCGCGAGCCTCGGAAGCTGCTGCGGTGAAAGTAGAGGTGGTGCATTTTTAATGCGAACCGTAATCCTCGGGTTTCCATATCCGATCTGCCGTTTCAGCCATACATGTAATTTCCTAATTTTAAGTTATTAATGCCTCGGCCGCGCAAGGGCGGCGGCGTCTGTAGCATGGCGCGCGGGCCTTGTAAAGGTAATCTTACAAAGGCTCTGGAATGGGTATGCTTGCATATAACATAGGCGTATAGTAGCTCATACATGCACGCGCGTTTACAAAAAGCATCTCCCTTCTCCATACATTAGCGCCACTATCTCGCTACCGTGACCATATATACTACATGCGTACTACACAAGTCTTCCGTTTAATCCAGATTAACATCGTTTGTATATAAGTTTATATAATATATATATTATACATAGACGTGTGTACACAGGTATAGCGCACGACCGCTCGGTCGTTCGCAATTTGATATTAATAATTTTCCGGATTACGAGTTTTCCCTTCCACGCCATTAAATCACCACCACGCGTGGCATATTTTCTTTCCCACTGCCACCGTACGAAATTGCGAATGCCGTTGGAGTTACCCCTCGTCAGAGAAATATGGTGTGGCTGGGGTTTACATTTTCTTTTTGTGCATATATTATTTAAACACATTTCGGGCCGATCCCATAAGGACATAATATTACATTCTTCCGTCTGTTCATATTGTATCGGGCACAGGGCCTGGATTTTAATGAAAAGTGCATTATTTTTGGGTTGCTCTAGGACAATGCATTCCATGAACATAATTTATCTCGTCTACCTATACTTCAAAGGTGAAACTTTTATCTTGCATTTTTTGAATATTTTTTTAACATTTACGTGTAATTTTATAATTTTTGTGTTTACACTGATACATTATACGAGCTTTAGTATAAATTAGAAAATTAAAAATATTACATCAAGAAATATGGTTTTCACAATATTTATTTTAATAAATGTTAGGTATTTTTCATCCGTACCAAATTTTAATCATTCGATCTATTGGTGAAATGGTTATTTTATAATTGGCTTATGAATATGATGTCATATTTATCTATCGCGAATTATCGGATGGGATATCTTATTGAGTCTCAAACAAATAAAAACTTATTGGTTAGTTATAAATGCACTACGATCGTATTTATTTATAGTATACTGTTTATTAATTATCGGTGACTAAATTTGGTGTTTCGTTTTTATATTATTTTCCTATCATTTACATAGTTGTGTACCTATAAAAAAATATTTGTCATTTTTTAAAAGTATTATTGCATAGAAAAGACACTCTTGATTGTTTGTACATCATTGTTTAATAATTTTTAACATATTTAAATGGAGTGCACATATTGTAGACAAAAAAAATAAAATCACATTTTTAAAAGAGTAAGTATAATACATGTGCCGCGATTACACACTTTTCGTACTAGATACTATAGTATTAAAATAAATAATATTAAAATATACGCACGGTATTATAATACGTAGTTATACACTTACACATCTCGCAGACTCTACGGATTGGTTGACAGATGCGATCGAGAGATTTCTACCGGCGCGACGATTAATATGGTTTCGTCCAACTCGCCAACCCAGAATTTAATACTGGAAAACCGATTGATCTTTGAAGGCTGATATTACAATGGAGAAAAGTATGTGCTTGTCCTATTGCAACTAGTAAGTAAAATAGTATACCTTATCGGTATAATAATGACCTTATGTCGTCAGTATTTATAATATAATTCGCATATATATATATATATACATGTTTATGGATTACATTCACGTGAAAATTAAGTTGTAAAAGTCTGCTGATTCGAAAGACTAAAAATCATTTACGATACTTCTATAAAATACATTTATGCCGATAGCTAAAATCAAATACTCTGCACATACGCACGACGCGCGACGTACCATGCTGTAATCGGTAAATCTACAGACTCGTTTTTGTAACAGGTAATAATTAATAGTTATAATGTCTATACAATATTATAATAACACATAAAAGTATGTAATAGGTACTATTTTATACGCGATATTTATAATATATAATATAAAACAGAATTTTACACTTTTGAATTTTGGCAGCCTTTTATTAAAAAAAAAAAAAAAATCATCATCGGCCCGCTTAGAATTGCACAGTATCTTTTATGATGTTTATTAAATAAATATACTCGATAATTTTACAACGCTCTAAATTGCCCTACAAAGTATTGGACTACTACGAATGGGTATAATAATATATCAATTTCACAAAATAATTGTAGGTAAGAAAAAAAAATTATGGAATTCAAAAAGGTTATATATGAATGGCGCCAGACGATATTGAAGTACCTGCAAAGGGTATACGTCAATTGCACCAGAAATTGCAGGTATATTACATACAAATTATAATTTATTTTCTATGTTATTTTCATTTTATTTTTCACAATTTATTCCATAATATGTTAGATTGTATCTGAGAGTTAGTAGATGCAATTCTCATCAGGTTATTTTACAGTTTTTGATATTAACTTATAACATATTACAATTTATAACAATTTAGAAATTTTACATTTAAACGTTTGTTTTTTGTTTTGCACATTTTATATAAGTAGAATATCTAAAAATATTATAATGAATATTTTAATCATGGTATTTCCTGATTCTAAAGATGTATGTATATCAGGTACTAGGTAGTCTAAAAAAATCGACGCTATTGATGAACACCGCTACAAATAACATTTACATATTTAAAAACTCAATCCCTACTTATATTTTATACATTTTACACATACAGGTAAAAAAACTGCACCTACGAATTCATGGTTTTTATCGATCATTTACTTATCGTGTAAATTATTAATAACATTAATAAAAATTGTTATATATTTTGATCATAAATCTGTGCGATAATATTATGTGAAAAAAAATATTTTATAGAAATTTAATCCATGAATAAAAATAATAATATAATATATATTGGTGCAGTACTAAACATATTTTATTTATAAAATAACAATTCAAGTAACAACACTTTTATTTGTCCAACAAAGTATGAATTATAACACAAACGATATTTTATTTTAATTAAAAACAAACTTGCACCCGAGGGAAAAGTTTGAAAATGAATCATAAATTAAATGCACATTTTATAACTTAATCATTAGGCACGAGGTTACCTACATAAAAGTGTGTGTAATCAATTCAAGATTAAGGTGTACATAATTTAGATGGTATTTCATAAAGGGTGGGCGTAAACTAACATAATCACTTAAATATTATTTAAAATATCAATTTACTACGTTTTATTGAGGTTTGAGTAAACTTATTTTAACCTAAATAATATAACAAAGTATACATTTAATATTATAAACTTGGATTTATTTTCCTTCTCTCTCTACCAGAAAATCATCAAATTTAATACGGATATTATTTTAAATATTTGTTCGTTTTAATATCAGTCGTGACTTAAGAATATTTAATCATTTCGTAGAAATAATAAATATTTTTTGAATCACCAGAGATAAACATTGGTGTAAAACGTATGATTTCGTAAAATAATTTTTAATAAAATAAATATCAAACTTGTAGCTGTAACGAATGTAAAAGAAATTACTTTTGTGACTGCTTGTTTTATATATTCAAAAAATAAATACAAGCATTATGATGAGGACTTAATTATACAGTATAATATTATACTTATTCATCATCTATCTAATAATACCTATGTAATGTATTTTATAATAAAATGGAATTTTTGGTAATGTCGTAAGCGTCAATTCTGTGTTCGATTGGTACAATATAAAATACATATATTGTAGATTTGTTTGGCTATAGCATATCGATAATGGTAAAAAAACAAAAAATATCACTTTTTTGCTGAGTACAATGGGCGAGGGTAAATCAATAAAAATATTGCGTGTTTGTTCTTTTGTCCTACCGATGGAAAGTCGCATGTAATATCGGATAATAAGACAAAAAACAAAAAAGATTTTTTTATCGATAATTTAGTGCTATTTTTGGTAGGACAATAAAATGTAATGTACAATAATATGTTATATAGACTTTAATAATATAAAATAAACGTAACCCTTTTTCGACGAAATTAATCTACTCTCTTTACCAAAAAAACAAATATCAAAACATTTTTCCAAAATAAAACGTTATTTTCCACTACATTTTGGATTATGATTTATAGTATTAAATATTAATTCTAGGTAGATACGTATAAAAAATATCACTGTTGTCCACCTATTATACATGAAATATAATATACATTTTTAATGATTAACTATATCTATATCTATTTTTATACACTTAGTAGGTATAAATTTTGAAACATACTATTGACGGATTTTACACTCGAAAAGGCAGACAAGCCCAATAAAAATGGAACGATTAAATAACAAATGACATTAAATAGTATAAAAATAATACAATTGAAGTTTAAGCAATAGTTACACCTATACAGTGGGGGTCAAATTTCACATAAAATAATTACAATTATGTAAAATAATAAATAAATTAGCATAACATTATTATTTTAAATAATGAATTAGAATCTTAAATTAGTTGTTCAAAATAAATTAAGCTGTACAGGTATCAATAATAATAGTGTACACATTATGGTTAACAACAATCTTTTAAACAATAAATGTACATAAAAATACATCTTTTTACATATTTGTTAAATATTTATTTATTTTTCATCATTTGGATTTGTTTTCTAGTAATAATAATATTCACGCAATTGAATATTTGTTCACTATTCATACATTATATAGGAGTTTTATTGTTATATCAAAAGGTTAGCAAAATATACTTATTAGCGAAAAACGGGATATCCGCCGTGTATAAAATATCAGCATATCCATCGTTCAATATCTGAGACGAGAGCAGCCGTGCGTCGGTGGACTTAATATAATACGTTTTGATGAGCTCGAACCGAATCCTCCCATCACTACCGTTCAAATTATATACTTACTTATACAGAGATAATATTATATTAACATAATGGCATACGTACTCGCAAGCCTTTATAGATCCATGGTATATATATCACGATAACGACAAGGCCATATAGAGCTGGTTTGTCATATATTATGCTGTAACACAAGGGTAGTATAGAGTTCGACTAATGAAAATTACACGCGTGTTGGGGACACTGATTATAGACTGCGACAGACGGCGTCTTCTGTCCTAGCAAAGAATATTTTATTATTATATATAGTGTGCAGAAAGGCTGCAGCATATTCGGTCGAGTGCAGCCAAACGACCGTACGCGGATTAATGTCGCAATTCGAGTCTTCGCCATTAGTCCGCCCCTCGAACCACATGAATAAACACGATGTAATATATCGTATTGTATACAGGGTGAATGTTTCAAATAGTAGACATTCGTAATATCGAATAGTAGACGAAGAAAAAAAGTAATATAGTTTTGAAATAATTTTTTTACATAATTTTAAATTTATTCAAAAATTGTTTACAAAAGTATGAGATAATTTTTATTTGGGTTTGTTATATGGATATGAGAATGGTCTTGTAATTTTTCGGGACTTTATTTCTCTTGTTAAACGAGTTTTAGAAAGTTCACTATACTAAGCTCGCATCTGCAAGTGATGAGACCTCTCCGACAAATCCAATCACACATTTTTATAGATGTAGATTCGTCTTACAGAGACATAATATGTTTTTAACGAAGGTCTAATAAACTTTATTTTTCTCAAAAAACACCGTCAAACTAGTCGGATAAGTTTGATCGGACCGTCACTAAGTTATAGTAATAAACGCAGTTTGTTTAGTATATCTACAAAATATTTTCAATAGCACCTACCCTATAACACAAACCATCCCATACCGGATTGCAATGATATTAATAATATTATATTCGTAGCTATACAATACGTTCTCGGGCCCGAGTAACGATCATCATATATATTATATACCTACACGTACGTATCCCAAATTCCCCGTCGTATACAGCCGCGGCGAATCTACGCATATTTAGGTACTCGTATTATAAACGCTATCGTACAGCTATATGACAACGATAACGTGCAAAGAAAATCAACCGGAGATCGAAAACCGCGCGGCGTGGGAGAGAGTCGGATATAGATATGGGCGCACGTAAGTCCGGATTGGGCGCCACCAATATTGTACTCTTATTAGTTATTATATTATACATCGTACTACTGCAATAGCACGCTCGGAATAATAACGACTGTGCCGTACAATAATACATTATTTATTGCGCAACACAGACCGTTTCGGTAACAATGTAATCGGATGTCTGCGCGCACCTATCTATTATTATAGTTATATTATACCGTGATAATTATATAGTTATCTGGCGGTACGCGCGCACCACCGTACGCGAGTATGCGCGCAAATACGATTTTCCTCTTCCGTATAGATGCAAACATTATTACGATACGGATTATGGACCAATTCCCGCCGGCGGAATAACAATACGACGTTTCCCTAAAACACTCTCCCCGGACCGTCCCACACACACACACACACTCATATATATATATATATATATAGAACGGGTATAACATTATTGTCGCTGGAATACGTGGGTGCGGGGCGCTTTGTATTTCGGTGGTTTAATTTAAAAATATATTATTATCTCGGGAAAACCGTACGCGGGCGGTAAATCTTCGCGCGAGTTACGTGCGCGACGGCGGCATTAGTGCGTCACTGACAAGATTCGAGGCGTCGCATCCCGAATCGTGATAAAATAAAAAAACGTATTATATTTTTTTTCCCCATTATAGCGCGGTCGCCGTCGCCGTGCGCATCTCGCGCGGACGATAAAATCCTGACCTGCAGAATTTTTCGACAATTTATATTGACGTTTAAAAAGTAATAAAATATATATACGTCTAGACCAAAACCTAATCCTTATTACGGCCACCGCTACTTTCTCGATTGCATTACGTTTATTGAAAGATGCGTATCAGAAGACGTATATATGATCATTATTATATACGGGATAAGTTATTACCGTTGTTTTTCCGCAATGATTTCAGAAAAATAAAACGGGAATTTCGCATTGTCGACAAATCTGAATCTGAATATTATACTTGCATTACTTCAATACACACACATATATACAATGTATGATTGGCAAAGTAAAAAAAATCGTTGGATTTCATGATATCAGTGCATATTAATATATATATATTTATAACGATTATATCGACAACACGCGCAAAATGATACATTTCTAAAACAATATTTTTTTCATGTCAAACATTTGTCTAAATATCGTATTATATACCGACGAAATCGCTCGGATATTACAAGTGTAGTTATTTAACATCGTACCTATTATAGTATTTTCAGTTTGAGTTTTGTGGTTAAGTATTTTGTTTTTAATCTTCCAACGGGCCAATATAACTATTTTATTCATTATGCCCGTAAAATATATACCGTTTTTTCGGTAAATAATAGATTCAGTTGTACAATCATTGATATAAATGATATAATAATGAGAAGGTTCTTATAAAGGATAACGCAAATAGCAACAATATATTTCGATTTTTCACTATTCTTCAAATCAGTCAATCAGTCACAAATTGTATTTTCTAATTTCCATATCAAATTTACTTGTATATTATCCATAGGCAAAATAAATATCAATATCATTAGCCTTTTTACAGATAAATTGATTTTCACACTGCAACATGTCTCTGCCATACACATTTGACTTTTATTATTTCCTCGTATCCTTTTCGATCCCTCATCAGAGCCATCAAACGCTTATTTTTCAGTTGATGACGTACTAAATGTATTTTTTTTTCTTCACGATATTTTCTCTGTTGGCCCAGATAAAGTTTAAAGGACTACATTTTTAACTTGTCTAGATAAATTTGGTTTATTCTTATAAAATCTCTCGTTACTCGTATTTTCCTTTTCCTGTTTAAAATTAGTTCAATATATCCTATTTTAAAATCCGTAATCAAATAATATTAATCATATTTGTACCTATATAGTTTACTTGTTTTGAAAAAAAAATACAACATCTATTAACATTTAATTTTAATTCAGTCTCTTGTACCCGGTTATAAAAACTTATCTAAATTTTTTAAATAACCATTATCATCTGATCCTGTTGCAACAATATAATTTAATTGCTGTTCTCTCCTTTTAAACATAGCAATAATCTCTGAGCTGTACTATTCCTCAGCGTGTACTCTAGGCTAAGAACTGTTATGAATCTTCACATAATTCGAGTTTGTTATAAGCATTTATAAAAATTTATCTTTTTTTAAAGTTTCTCGCCTCATGAACCCACAAACGATTCTTTAGCTTTCAGTAATTTGGAGATATAATCTTCTAAATATTTAACTACAGTTTTTACATAACTTATATATATATATTCAGTACATAATCTTACTGTTTTATTTAGTTTCAACGCTGAGGTAGTAGTAATGTACTTTATATTGACTATCTCAAACTTTCTCTACCATCACCTTATCTTTTTCATCTTTTTGTAAATACAAAAGAAATAGCTGGTCTGGACTTGTAATGTCTTATTTTATTTTTAAAGTATTATTTTCTTAATTATACTTTACTAAATTATGCTAAAACAGCTCATCAAATAATTTTAATAATTTATTTAAGGCAATATTTAATTGATTTTTATTGTCCACGATAGTATTTGATATTTCGTAGAATTTTTTATTATAAAAGTGTTCGATAAATATTTTCCATCACAAACAACTAACATTGATCTATTTTTAAATTAAAATAAATTCTGCATATTTTTGTGGTGTAATAGATACGTAACGCGTATCGAGATGGTCGGCGGTGCGAACGATTCGAGAACAGTGGTTTCAATTTTGTGTTTTAATTTTTATTCGCTGGAATCTCAAATGCGTCAACGATTCTCGTGCTGACGCTTCCACCTCGCGCGGACCTCATCGCATCGCATATATTATAACAATACAAAATAAATACGTAACAATATAATATTATATCATACGTGCGTGTGTGTGTGTGTGTGCAGATACGAGTTTACCATAATTCGCACCGCCGCCACCGCTCATTACGTAGGTATACGCACCGCTGTCTGGCTAACGCGAATGTCGTTCAAAAAGCCGTCTGCGAGTCTCGAGTAGCTTTTTAAACGAGTCTCTCGAGTACGGCGTCCCCGCGCCCCGGCCCTACACGGCGACTGACTCGACTTCGATGCAATATACATACGTATTATATATTATAATATGTAAAACTCGCTCGTTTGACAATATAATATAATCTCCTATGTGCGTGTATGTGTGCAGTGTATAAATGCATATGTGTGTGTGTATGTGTGTGTGTGTGTGCGCGCGCGCGCGCGAGTACTCCGCGATTCCGAATTATTAATACGCCGTTTGTTTCTATCGTTTGTCTGTCGTCCATTTTTTTTCCGTTGCCTGGGCGACAAAGTGGACGAGTAGAGAGAGCCCGATTTCAGCCGAAGTAGGACGGTTTTATTATAGACGATGCTGTGAAAAATTTCAAATACATAGATGATACTGTCACATCGAGTATAGTACATTGTATTATATTATTATTAGTATTTTGAAAAAAAAAAAAACCATTCAATCACTCAATATTATAAGTACTAATAAATTGGACGAACAATTCGAACCAGCTGAGATACTTTTTTTTTTTCAAAATAACGACAATTCTTTCAATCGCATAACGCTTAGATACACTATAAAAATATAGAAATTTATAAAAGAAAAATACGAATGTTTTATGTAAATATAAAAATGGAACCCTATAGTTTAATAAAAACTTTTATTTAAAATCATTGCTTCCACAAAGGCACAAAAGACCAACTTACAACATAAACAATAAAACAAACCCCACCTTTCAATTTTTATAAAACAGTATTAGCATTTTTATTCAATGTAATAATAACGGATTAATCGAAGACAACTTTTTGAAAAAACAACTTATACAATTTTTTTAAATATAAATCTACATCAAAAATTATAAATATTCTCTTAAAACGTAATTAAACAAGAGTTTAATTTTAAATTTAATGTAAGTATATTACTCATCAATAATGTTTTAAATTTTACTGAAAAGAATTTAAAAAAGAAAAAATTGGTTATTTTTATAATATTAAAAAATAATAAATATATATAAATATTTGTTTTACATAAAAGTAAATTTGATTCTTATTATTATTACAATCATTACAATTTATACGGAAATTCAAATTTTTTCAAACACATTTTTTTTCGGAGTGTAAAACCTATGATGTTTCATTTTAGATTACCGCTATAGCAAGTAATATTTACTAATATTTGATATTATTCTATGTATTGAATCATAGCTATACACAGAGTGATTTCACAAAAATGTTCAAACCTGTTTTTTAATATATTTACAGTTACTAAAAATTTAATTTTTTTTTAATTAACTGAAAGGCTATATATTTTTCAAATACTTTCACTGCTTAAAGAGCGTTCTGTAGAAATACGAATTTTTATTTTTCAAATGAGCACTACCTGTTTAAGCTAGTCATTTTTTATAAATTATTTAAAATTAGAATTTGAACAATAGTATTTTTGAATTATTTGACTATGTGTACTATATATAGTTGCATGTATAATATGTCGATAGTAATGCGTATTGAATATATGAGGACTTGTGAATTCAAAATTTTAGTGGTTAAAATTAATATATCAACATAAATAATTTCTAAAAAATAGAAACATAAAAGGTACCTATATCAACTTATTAATTAAACAAAGATGAGGGTGAACATACTTGGTGAATCAGACTGTATATATTATACTGTATTGTCTGTAAATAATAACTGTCTCGGTATACGTATGGGAATAAATTTGTATTCTTTATATTATAGGATAATAAGTGATGTTACAAAAATAATTTCCACCGTGTCAACGGAAGACCAATGAGCTGCTGTTTCGACCACATACCATGTCGCTGTCCATATTTTTTTGACGTTCATTATGTATAATTATCTTTATTATTTTTTTTTTTATTATTATTAATTTTTTTTTTCGACATTCGTCTCTGTAATATAGTGAATAATTCACGTGTTCACCACTATTGAGTCGTTAAACACGCGAATCCCACAACCCAACACACCTGTTTGCGTGTTTCCATTCTCTTATATACACGTGAACCCGTCTCGATTTATTCCATGCTTACCTTTAAACAACAGGAAGGGCATATCGTCTGCAGTAGTATTTCAAAAAAAAGAAAAAATTACATTAAAAATATTGTATTTTACAAATATTCATTTCCATGGAACAAAAGAAAAGTAAATGTCAGAGATGAATATTAATATTATATAATATATATATATATATATATATATATATATATATGCGTGAAGGTATTTTATCTACCTATGTTGAATTATTGTTGACATAATATGAATATAACATATTGTAATATGTACCAATAAATATTTGATTTATATTAGAAAATTTTAATACTTTCAAATGTAAAAATATTAATTGTGATACGACATTACTAAGTTTTTTCGTATATTTATCGAAATCTTGAATCTATATTATAACTATATAATAATATAATATCATGTTTTCTACATGGTTGAAAAATTCAAGTTGTAATTGATTTCATTCTAAAAGTTATTTTGACAAAATAAATTTTCTTATTTATTAGGCAGATGGTAGTCCTAACCAAATAGATATGTTGTCATGTGAAGCTGATCGACTAAACGAATAACGTGAGTTATTATTAGTCGGCTATTTCAGGACCTATCCTCTCGGGAGTTCTAAAACTGAAAACAAATAGAATGCGAAATCAAATGCAATGACAAATTAGTAAGAACAAAATTCGTTCGTTAAACTATAATAGCAAACTTGGTAAGTCATATATTATGGTACTTTTGAAGTACCTATATACGTCCTACACACTGAACAAAAATCAATACCGTGGGATATTGTTTTAATTAGTTTATAACTACTTTTCTCATTTTAATATACAGAAACGTTTCAGCGTCTTAGAATTGAATGCTTCAAAACTATTTACAAAATTTGTAACTGTAAGTCAATAAAATAAATATTAAACGAACACCATGCAATTGTATTGATTTGTTTGATTGATTGGACGTCCTGTCGTCGCAACAATGTTTTCATTAGATTAAAATATAATTTTATTGCTGTAATACTGTTCGGCGTAATATATAAATGCATTGGACGAGAAAGTTATAAAATTGGGTACAAATAGATTTGTAATAGCGTATTGTCTTTGAACCATTCAATTTAAATTATTATTATTTGACGGCTGCTGTAGTTATAGCGAAGCACGGTGCGCAAGAAATTGTAAAATTTAACTATCCAAATGTCAAAGTCGGGAGCTGAGGTCAAATACATTAATTTTAAACATCGCGCTGAAGCGTAAAACGAACCTTCATAGAAAAAAAAAAAACATTAATATTTTATTTAAATTTATAAGACACATTAGTCAATTTTAATCTATAATGAATTTAACTCTCCACAGACCACAGTAGCACGTTTATACCGCTCAGTGTTTAAATATATATTAAAAGATATTATTATACCACTCATGCATTTATTATCTCAGTAAGTATATTATAAAGCTAAAAATAACATCATGCATTCGGTAGCTTTTTGTTTTATAATTTAAATTCATGAAATAATTTTATTTCAAATAATTAAAATTTTTCTTAATTTTAAAATGGCATGGCATATGGTTATAACATTATGAATAACTGTAGAATTAAAATTTAAAAATCTAAAAAAATAATTTATTATTTATTATTTATTGTAGGTATACATACATTGGGTACATAAGGTACCTTTAGCAATAAATAAATAAAACTGGTTTAAATTCAACTACAAAAATATTCAAATGTACCTATTTCAATAATTTTAAAAAATACATAATAATTGTTTTCGTTATCTTATTTATATAATACTAAAAATATAAGACTACTCTTAAACATAGCAGTTATCATAATATCAAAACAATATTCCAGAGAGTTTGAAACTAAACTCTGCACACTGATCGCGTTTAAAATATCGAATTGCGTCAAATATAACTATAGAAAAAGAGCGTTCACGAAGTTGATTCGCAATTTAAATAATACGATTTTTATGAATAAAGCTCATATAAGAGCAAAATAATATTATTATACAAGAAATGGACGCGTTTATACGGACGTCGTCTAGTTGACGAAAAATGATCAATATATAAGTTTGAAGAGGGTACGGGCAAAATCGAATTACGTTCGAACCGCGTGTTCGCAGAAGATGAATACAATCCGGACACAGTGCTAATAATACGATACCGCAACATATATATATATATACAAAGACTATATACTCCCGTTATGATAATACTGTGCCACTGTGCCGTGGGGATTTAGGGACGACGGGAATTACATCCAATTTAGTTATAGTCGCAGTAACCTATATCCGATGATTTTATTCTATACACTCTTACACACACTAATCATATATATATATATATCATGTTTACTTTGCGGTTCGTCCTGCACTCCTCCAAGAAGGGTAATTGCATTTCTTCGCACTGTCCACCCCAAAGGGCATCCACGAACGATTGTTCGAACACGTCATCATTACTGGGATTTTATTTTCACGTTATTACTTCAACTCACAAGTTTGCGAATGTATATTGTGTGTTTGTGTGTGCGTTTTGTGTTTTTTTTCTTAATACAGGGTGAAACATAACAAACGGATGGATTTGGATCAGCTATTATACTCGTCGTTGGGTGCGGTTAATGGACTTGTGAATGCAGTGTTGATAGACCTTTGCGATTTTAGTTGTCGTCTTGTTTTGGTCCAATACACACGGTGCGTTCGTAATAGAGATACTTTTTTTTCAAACCAGCAATCGGTCACTTTGACATTCCACATTGGATGACTGCACGAGTGTTTCGAGACTTTGGAAAATGCCTTACCATGTGTATTCAAGTGGAGATGACCACCATACGGATTATGTTATGTTCCATACAGCATAAACTGAAATCATTACAGAAATCTTGTGAATACAATAAAGATTTAATTCGATCAATGTTTTGAGATTTTTTTCTCGATATTTAAAATACATCAGGTTTTTTATGACGCACCATGTACGATTCTTGTAATATATTCACGCTGTACTCGTTGTGACAATTGTGGTCACTGATAATAGTCGTTACCTTTTGGTTGTGCGCACATCCCATTGTATTATGCATAATATTACGGCGAAAAACGAAAATGTTAAACATGTAAAAACATTCAATAATACCTATAGCTATTTCCATACGTATATATCTATGAGATGGGCCAATTATTATTGTAAAGCCTATAATATATTGTTATTTTGCTATGCGTAGTTGAATTCGGGTTTTAATGTGAGTGAAATAGGAGTTTGAAAAAAATCGTTATTACAATAAATATTTAATACATTGATAATAAATAGTTCATAATAATTTTATAGTATTTGAAATCACGACCCTCAAGTAAACTTAAAAATTAAAAAAAAAGAATTTAAATTAATTATTATAGAGGAAATGTAGGAATGTGATGGGTTATATGTTTTGATGCATCACTCTGTATATTATCCCATACCCTAGTAAGTTTAGTTGAATTATTTTGAATAACATTTTTGTTTTGTAAATGCAGACTATAATGATTTATGACCTAAAATCTACAACTTTTATTTATAAAAATAAACGAAAATAAGTAATAATAATTAATATTTAACTATCTTGAATATTTGTATGGTCCGGCATGCTCTTGAATGTATATTTGTTCTTACACATACATACCAGTATGGTAAATATGTAGGCAATAGAAATAATGTACTACATGTAGATAAGGCGTATAACGCTGTAGCCAGTAATGTAAGAAGCTTAAATAGTCCCTGGAAAATTAAACAATGAGTCTTTAATCCTTAAATTTATTAGTTAATAATGAAAAATACACTATTATATATATATATATATAATATGTAATAATTATTTTCATTTTAATGTATTTTAGTTGTACACAAGAACTTTACTGTAAACAATATCACACCAAATATATTATTTAGCTACATTTAATATAATAATCTATGAATCCTTACTTTTAAAATAAAATGTTGTACCCTTACACCACATTTGTTTCCTTAGCGCAGGTAAGGTTTAGCATAATACTGTTTGTAGCCGTCCTAATCGAGTTTATATGGATAAATTGTTGACGAATTAAAATTTATTGCAAGCAAGCTACATTTTGGATTGCAGCCGCTTCAATGTATGTTATATTTTATGTTCACTTAATCGTCATCAAGATCCACAAGAGTATTGGCGCGTAAACTACTCTCCAATACAGTGCTATGCTACTTAACACAAATAACATTCTATAGCGTGTTATATACGTAGATAAATGAGCGTTTATTATATTATTTTGATTTATTCTTCAGAAAACTTGATTTTCGCGTACCTATATAAAATGCGATCCAATAAAATATTTAAACGTCATAATAATTTATAATAAATAATGACGATAAAATAATGTCGCGGAGACTCGGTGTGTAAGTCTACTCGCGGCTTTCTGCTCGATCGGCGCGTCATTTATTTTATGATAATAATATCATAATATGCAAATTCTGATATATTACGGATATTATAATTTTATATGCGTCTAATTAAGCGCGCGTCTCCCGGTGCCTATATCAATATCAGCCGCCGGGCGAACAGTCGTCGACGCTACTGTCTCCGGGTTATGGAGGTTTCGTGGCCGTTGGGGTTCATATACGTATATATAGTGTACAACAATAAGGATAATAATGATAATAATTATTATTGTTGTTATTATTAACTGCACGCCATCGAGTCCGGGGCTTCTTCAAACCCGTCAGCGTGTGTGCGCGCACCGCGGCTTATATAATATACGCTCAGGATATTGTAATAATGTACATAAATATATTATAATGTACGCTGTTGAAGCAGTCTCCGTCTTACCTATTTATTATTATTATTTGGCCGTCGTTGTTTTGCTGCTGCACGACATTTCCAATTACGAGACGACCAGGTGCAGGTAGCCAGCCGGGACGAAGACGGTCGATAACGAGTCAATATTATTATTATAAGCAGCAGCAGCAGCAGCAGCAGCAGGAGCAACAGCGACGAAGCCTGCGGCACATAAGAACCAAAAAATAATAAGATATTTAAATAAAACGTCTTTGAAAACAAACGGTAGGTTAGGCTGGTTACAGTATAATGTTATAAGAAACATTATTGTATAGCGTATTCGTGTTATTCACGAGTCGCGAATAACTTGACCATTTATATTAGTCTATAATATATACAGTCATATGAGTATATGACTAAATTTTAGGTCATAATAAATTTAAAAAAATTATAAACAAAAATACAATACAAATTAATTTATTATTGTACGAAGTAAATGAAATAATAATAATAGCAAGTAATACTTAATAAATTAATGAAAATTTGGTTGGTTTTTACACATATAAAAAATTCGTATTTATCAATAAGCTTCCTAATTTTTGAAATAATTAACAACTGAAATGATGAGTTTAATAAAGTTGAACTTCTTAGTCGTACGATAATAGTGATTTGTCTCCCAGAGAGCGCGCGTCTCTGGATGAACTTTACGATATCGTAAAGTTCTTAACATTTTTTAATATTTTTTAAAAGAAACAAGTTCTATCTAAAATATAATTATCCATTTTGTTTAATTAATATGAACTCATGTATACGTAATTTTATTATTAATTATCGTTTAACACAAACTCACGAAAGAATGTATAACTTAAGTCTCGTACCAATAAAACAGGAGTTATTATCTAAACTTTAAAAAGATACATCAACGTTGTATGAGAAATTCACATGTAAATTTATAATAAACGAAAGAAGAATTAAATTAGAATATCATTTTTTTTTTTTTTTTTTTTTTATAATTAAAATATAATGAATGTTTAATTATTTTTTACATATTAAGTTACTCATTATAATGATATATTTTTTAAATTGTACAATTTACTAAAATATTTGACAATATTTATTATTAATGCAATAAAATAAAAATTATTTAAAAAAAAATGTTTAAACGCTGATGAAATCTGTTAAGAGGTTACATGAAAACATCACGTAATCGATCTACAGTCTACAATCTAATACTCTAATGTAAATAAAAACACAATCAAACTCACAGTAATAAACTACTAAACTAGATATTATATAGAAGAAGTAAAAATAAAGTTGCTTATCCTCGTAAAATCTTTCGCTATCAATCATATTATGAAAAAAATAAAAATACTATAAAACATTATTATCTAAAATATCTGATCAACAATAATTTAAATTTAATAACTTGAAACCAATAAACTGTTGACCCCACACAAGTCTGTATTCAGGATTTTATAAACAATATGCATATTTGCACAGAACATTTATTTATACATACAGCAAAATAATATATTAAATGTATATTATTATTAAAGTATAATAGTAATTAAACAAAATTATTATGGCCATAATTTTAATACATGTAGGTTTTATGTACATATTATTATTATACTCGTATTATCATAATTAATCATTATTATAGTATTAAGTATGTATCCATTTTTGTGAATAATTTAATTTTACAAAGATTGTTTAAAAATCACGTGAGTGCTTATAAAGTGTTATCTACGGCATTTAATTACGAAATGTTTAAATCGAATAATTTTTGTTGTTTTTTTTTTTTATCCACGTGCGTTTTACTTAAATCATATGCTTTAGGTACGTGTATTTTAATATTAAGATTAGTGGTGTGTCGAGATATGATAATAACGGCTCGTGACCTCGCGTGTTCTAAGCGTTTAAATAATTTTAACTCGTAATATTATAACAAATGGACTGGTAAAAATAAAATATAGGTACAACCTCCGTATAAGTGTTTAAAACGCATAAAATATAATAGTCGTATTACTTATAAAAATATTTAAAAAACGAAAAATAGAAATGGTGTTTGAAAAAAATTAAAAATCATCAATTATAAGTTTATGACGTGTGCGTAATAATTTTTATTATTATTAAACGTTGTTGTCCGTTAAGCGTTATTTGTACGGCGCGCGTATGTTTTCAATTAAAACACGTGTACGGTGGACGTGATTAAATCCACGTGATTGAACGAGCGTATAAAGGGATTTCAATCACATGTAATATTATTTAAGTAGATGCCGTACAATGTGGACTTTCCATTGTTGTGCGCGTCTCGCGCCGAATTAAAACCATTAAGACGAAATAATAACGACAGATTAGTGTTCGTAATCATCGAGCTCGTTTTACGGCCACTGACTTATCACACCGCCATCGGAAAGGATCGGACAATCTCACGTCGTTGAGGCACGTATCTATGCTCTTATTCTATATTATTATTATTATTATTATTATTACGAGCGCTGTAAAGACGATGGGGTGTCCTGGGGTCGAAACGCATTGACTCTCCCCGGGGATCGATAAAAGAAATACACGCGACTCCACCACTCTCGAGTTATTCTTTCTGTTAGTCCTTTTCTATTGTCCGGCGTAGGTACCTATATCGTTACGAGCATTTTTTTTTTTTTTTAACTTTGACGGCGGCGGCGGTTGTGTATAGTATATATATATATATACTATATCCCATTTCTATTTCGTCGTATACCAGAGCATATTATATCATGTGTACTACTGCTCTACTATAATATGTTTCAACCGAAATCACCACGTTTTTTGAAACGGCGTATACTTCTATTCATTATAACGCGCGTGTCGTCGTTAAACAACCCCATCATATATTCTCCGTTTCTTATCGGCGAACGTTTACAATCATCCGTCGTTGACGTGCACGTCATCATAAAATAGGGGTTAAAAATAATAATACGATATTCTTGTGTATTATGCACGCGGCCGATACCCTCGGGGGGGAAAAAGTAGGTCAAGACATCACGAGATTTTGTCCAGAATCTTTGAAGTTGTTTACATTCTTACGTCATTACACACTGCATATACGACGCAAAGCGACGACTATATAAGACATTCGGTGTTTGGGTAGGTTACTATTAAAAACGCGATAAACACTGCGTTTTCAAAATACTCGTTTCGCGCGTTATACTTAAGACAGCACGACATAAGGGTCGCGATAACGATGTAAATAATATATCCAATTTTATCGAGCTTTCGTTTTGCAAACGCGCGCTATTATACGCGCACTGTTTAAAATAGTATGTTTTACATAGTTTGTTGTTAATAACGATTGTTTTAGTGAAAATAATAAATGCTATCGTCTTGTATAGTGTAGCGAGAAACGTAGTTTTCTTAGAAAAATATCGAGACGCATTTCGTTGCGGAAACACAGTTTAAAGACACAGCGTAAATGTAAACAATATTCATATCAGAATAATGAGACGGTATTATTATTTATCTTGCCATTCAAATCATTGATTATACAGCAATAATACTGCATAATAATAATATTGTTAATGATGAATGTTTAGTGCACACGGAAACGCACGCGGCGTACAATTATCACGATACGATGGTTACGGTTTACGAAAAAACTAAAATAAACCTTATTACCGTAACGCCGTTGTACTGTGCATAATATTCTTTGGTACTATAATATTATAATATAGTCGCGAACGTTCCGGCAATGTAATAATATCATAATAGTTCTGTGGGGGTTTTTTGTTGGTTTGGTTGTTGTTAATCAACTTAGACGGGCGTAACATAATATTATTATGCACATATACACACACGACGTTATTCTATGTCACTCGTTGCTCGCTGTCACGTTTACTACACTCGGGCGTTGGATCAATCGCCGAGCCTAATCATCGACAACCCCGCCGCGTGCGACCGAGCTAGGGTGGATCTATTTCCATACGTATCACAATATTATACACCACACACGTCTCTCTCTCTCACACACACACACACACATACTGGTCCACCGCTGTCTCGAGTTTTATAATATTTTATTTATGCTCTCTGGGCAGGAAAACATGTAAAAAAAAAATATATATATATATATATATATGAGAAAAAAAACGAACACGTTGCGGTAACATCACACTACTCGCCTATACACGATATAGGTACACAATAAAATATATAATAAACACACACCTAGAACTCCGAAGCTTACATACCGCGTGCTCCTTGTCGCGTTACACACGCGAGTGAGTTTTTTCGTAAACTGGTTTTGGCGATATCGGGACGGAGAATAAAAATTAACAACAACAAATAAATAATAGTTTAATCGTAATATTGTATATTATTATCATCGACAACTCCAAAGCGTATCGGCACACAAAGCATTTTGATGTATAATTCAGTCACCAATATTAATATTATTATTATATTGTCGTAAATAATACGCACGCCAGTCTTTTTTACGTATATCGCGTATATACATATTACAGCATTATAGTGTGTGTATAATTTTATAATAACACGCGAGTAAATAATAATTATACGATGTGTGTATTATATAATAAAATATATAGGTACTCTCCATGCGACGATATTAATAATAATATACACGGCACATATATAAATATATATATATATATTTCAGGAAGCTCCCATTATACACGACATGATCCTCGACTCTTCCTATGAGTGTGTATAAACGTACCTACTCCAGATGTAGTATAATATACAGAGTGATTATTTTATCGGATAGTACTAACGCTTTTAAAAATTGTTTGTTTTCTTACACGGTCTTAACTCAACAAGGTAAAAAATAACATTATTCAGAATGGATATATACATATATATAAGGTTATTTTTTTTAAATATCAACATAAACTTTTTTGCACAAAGCAAAATTATTATTCACCGCATTTCGGCGTATAAATAATAAAATCGAATTTCAAAAAAGTGATTAATTAGTCATTAACTCATAACTAATATAAGTATTTACATTTGAATAAACACTCCGGAGAGGAACAGTGGCACCCCTCAAAATGCTGACCCTCGATTTACTCATCTAAACTTTAAATTTTAAATAATAATAAGTCATAACTCATTAATTAATCGTTCAAAAATTGAATTTTATGTATCAAAAATATTCTGCTTTAAGATATAAATTAAAAAATGTAAGTTGAAATTTAAAAGAGCAAAAATTATAACGAAAAAAAACATAATTGTTTTTATAATTATGATCGTTTTATGTTGAAGGAATCCCCCTGTATACTGTATTAAACATATATTATAAATATATGTGCATAGAATTTTTTTCCTTTTTACATTTTCCTCGGGCGTATCTTCCGTGTCGCGACTATTAAATATTAATGTATATAATAATTTCGGGTAATAATATTATATTATTTACAACCACCTCATCTCTATACGATTTCCAGCCACTTGTTGCTCTCATTATTATTAATGTTATTACTGTAACTATATTATATATATTATTACATGTAATACTCTATTAATATAATAATATTTCTGAAATTGGCTTGGGTCACGGAATAGACTAGCATTTTTATACATAATATACTAGAGTAAACGCCGAGTGTTTGTGTGATATTACGAAAAAATGGGATGCAGAACAGGAGGCAAAATAATATTCTATACTCCACTCATTTAACGAGTTTTGTTATTTTTTTACACCTTTGAGCCACGCTTCGGTTGGTATTCCGGTCGATTTTAACGTTAAACATTGAACATTCAAAACGGTAAAAGTTATAATTATAAAATTTACATTAATATAGGTACTCGTGATATAAATGTACATAATATTATATTAATATATTATTTTGGTTCTATTTAAAAAAAAAAAATTTAAAATGTAAAATAGAGTAAACGATTCGCGTGCATTTAGAGATGTGAAATATTGTAATATATCCGTGAAAACATTTATTATATTGATCGCCGTAATATTATAATAATCGTCATAAAAACGGTCGCAAGGTTTTGGTTGTACATTCTTTGTAAATAGCACTAGCAAAATATTTAACTGTACACATTTTCCTGTCCAACAAACCGAAATGTGCTTTATAAAAGAAAATGCGAGCCATATAATAAGCTTAGATATTTTAAACTCGATGATGTTGTGTACACCTATTATAGTGTTATAACTAATTGTTGATAAGTTTTCGTTTTGCTCGAGACTTAACGGACATTTTTAACAGATAATTTAAAACGTTATATCGACACTAGTATTATAATATACATTTAGTTAAAATGTAATCTCAGACAAAATAAAAAAGAGAAAGAAAGAAAGAACATAATGAATGGACGATGTAAGAACCAATACAATTTTTTTTATGCCTCGACGTGACGTATTTCTAAAATTGAATACGCGTAAAATGAATATGTATATTGTATCCATCCGGAATTTCATTGTTTGCAAATTTAACTAACACCGCAACTGTAGCACAACACCCGCCGACGTCACAATGGCATGTCAGCTTGTGGTCTATCTGGACAATGGATTGTTCGTGTTTTTCTTCCAAATTAACATAGATGTCCATAACACGCATAATAATATGTATTCGATGTAAAAATAATTTTACGATTTTCAAACAAGTCCTTAACAATAATATAATGTAATATTATACATATATATATATATTCTAAGTTTCATATTATACTGAAACACTGCACTCGTTGTTAATAGTGTCGCACGTTATTACTTTATCGCTGTGAAAAAAAAATCAAAATTTACATAAAATGTGCGGCGACATGCATTTGCAACCGGCTCAGTTTTATGACCGCGATATAGTAAAGTATTTTAGTATTCGACTAGATTTTTAGCGCGTACATCATTATAATTTTCAACAATTTCTCCGGGAAAATCGTCATGTCAATCGATTGATAACCGTACGCGACAATAGTACACGTTTCAGGCGTTCGTTTTATAATAATTATTATTATTATCAACATCCGTGATATAGTGGAAACCATAAAAACTTTAGATACTCTCGTCGTGGGTATGCGTATAATATTACGAGTATAAGCTTTGATCCCGACGGAGCCAGCTAACCAGCAATTTATTCTGAAGCTCGCTACGTTTATATTATTTTAAATCGTGTACACGCCTATTCATGTTTTATTAATGTTTTTGTATAAACACCGTGTAACTCAACGCGTAATATAGGTATACTTTATTTGCTTATTTAGTTGCGTATTATTATCTTAAAATGAATTGTACTGCAACAAAATTCCACTTGGCGTATCTATATAGGTATATTATATAGCATAGTAAAATAAATAAATATAATATCTTTACCGTGCAATGGCACTAGCTTGTAACATTATACCACTGCAGTCGGAATGCAAACGTTCAAATAATTCAATTTATTTATCGTATTACAAATCATAGGGCATTAATAAAATATTCGCATTCATTTTATGCGAAATGATTTTTTTTTTTTTTTTTGTATGTATATTGGGACTAGGTATATAGTTTATATCAATAGAAATCATATTGTTTCGTACAACTGAACGTTATAAAAACGAAATACATATTTTGGTCATTAAGTACAGTGTCAAAAAAATTGTTAAAAAAAAAAAAATAAAAATAATATACAATATGTATTCTTACATATCATATTTTATGATGCGCGTACGAAACATATAATGTCTGTGTATGATAAATTGCAGTATGAAAAAAAATAAAGTAGACAATTGTTTATTTCAAACGAAGATTTATGTTTATCGGCGGTGAGCGGCCCAAAGAAAACCGAAATACAATGAAAAGTCGTCGGAAAGCAAGTCCTACCAAATTTAATTTGGTGATGTGCCCGTTTATGCTCATACAGTGGCACAGTGTATAGTCTCGAAGGGATAATAAATTTCAATGTTGCAGTGCGAAACGTATTATCATAAGCCAACTGTCGCTGCGGTCTATGCCGCCGCCGCCGCTGTTGCTCATATACATATAGTGTGATTATGTGTACGGCGGTCGTAGACTCTGACGATTTTTCTCGTCGATGTATAGATAGATAGCGTAATGTGATTATATTATAATATCATTAGCCGCTTACGCTCATTTTCGACGTTGAACGTGCATTTTTCAACTATTAACAACCTGCAGATGACGTTAATGCCATCGGTTGTTTGAATAGTGTCTTTGAGCAGACCATGTTAATTGTTATGGTTATTGTTATAGTTATTAACGCGCTAACGTCCGTGTTTAGAAATATATTATACATACAAATTCCCTGAAATGCTCTTTGGAAATTATAATAGTTGGGAATCATACACAACGTTTGTTTCCTCTCACTTGTATTATAATGATTGTTGTGCATTTACTGTTTGTATAGTAACAACCGCAGTGGCGTGGCGTTCTGACGATGACGTCCCTTATTATAAGCACAGTGAGCGTGCGAACACGTATTCACTCATATAACTTTAAACCTTATATAGGTATTTCTGCAATTAAATTTCACTGGAAATTTAAATAAGTAACAATATTGTTGTATTTAACTTAAAACGTTTGAGGTCGACTAGTTGGGCGACCGGAACATTAATATGGTGTATTGTGTTAAGTAAAAGATAATATGAATGCAGTGTTGAAAATTATTGATCTTAATTTATATCTCTATAATTTTTAATTGCATACTTATTGCGACAAACGATGAATAAAAAATCGCAACTATTAATTCACAGGATGCTACCGACCGACGCTTTTCTATTTTTTTTCTACCGACATGTTTACCACATACCTACACAGCAGCACATAAACGAGAAGCAGAATATACATTAATGTTGGGTACATATATATGTGTGTGTATAGTCAGCGCGGTACACTTGAAATACAGCCAGTCGGTGTTATAACGACACGTCGACGGAGAGACACACAAAATCAAAAACGATCGGTAAATAGGTATACATCCGTATATAGCGGGTATAATACATAGGCAGGTGATTTATAAACGATAGGCAACATTTCCGGAGGCTATACGATTATTATTGTACGTTATGAGAGTGCGTTTAAAGTTGAACGCCCCATATTTAAATTCAAAAATACCTGCGTAGCTCGTTTGAAATTAACACCCTGGAAACTTGTTTCGGGTGCCTACTACCTGTAATGGCGAAGTGCACGACGATTGTAACACTCTGCGGCGGTGTTCATGCGTTTTCTCCGGTTGTGTAATATTGTGGTACTTCACAATGCGCTGAAAAACAATGCGGCACTATAAATTACACACGAGGCAACACGCGTTGTTTACTCCAAGAATGTTGTCGCGATAATGTTTATAATTATTATTATCGTTAGATGCGAGTACGCGGCGCGAATTTCATTCGGCCCTTGCACGCAAGTATACGAAATTCGGGGCGCAAACGGACGATTTTTTTCACCACACTACTACCGTAGTTTGGTTATTTATACCAGGTTACACGCTCAATTCTCGGAGATTAATTTTGAAAAAGTTATACTTATCATGGGGTTGCGGGAGAAATAAATGCCATTTTTTTTTTTTAATTTCGAACAGCCGGCAGAAACATAACTAAAATATTTTACTGCGGTAGTATAAATTGCGCTTTATATCATATAATACATGTTTAATTAAAATTGTTATATTCATATTGTGATGGTTCAAAGGTCTTTTGCTCTTTTGGGAGATGAAACGATTCGATTGTTTTATTCGAAATGAAATGACTGGTAAAAGTTCTTTTCTGCTCTCAAAACATTTTGAATTATTTTGCTCATTATTATATTTTATACCGTTAACGCACCAAAACTAATTGTTTCAAAACCAATTGTTTTCAAATCAACAAACTATCGATGTAGTCAACACAATTGGAGATTATACAATGTATTTACAAATGCATACACCTACGTCCTATAAAATATAATGTATTAAAATATTAATTAGATTAATCAAATTAATTAAATATACGTGTTTGGATTTGCGTATATTTAGTGCTATTATATCACCTAATGTTTGCAGTGAAAAACAAATTAGTTATATTGTTTGTGGTGTATCTAGGTTTTAATGTAAATTTAGAATATTATTTTATATTTAAATGAAATTAACATGAATAGGTAATCTCTCATTTCGTGATTTTGGTAGAAAACGTATACTAATTATTAATGGTTGTTTAAAATATAATCTTATTTGACAAATGAATAAAATAGCGTGGATTATATTTTTCTTTAGGTGTATTTTGATTTCTCTTTTGTGTCTCCGTACAATAATACAAAATATTTTCAGTTGAAATTGATCGATCTTAACCACCCGGTAGATTATTTTTCACATTCAAAACGTTAAGTTAACTTTTGAAAGGTTATTTTTACATTTTTAAGTTAAGAAAATTTCTGGATATAAATGTTTGAAATTTAACATAAATTTTAAAATATATTATGATATAATATTAACACGCGCAGTTTCAAATTCAACGTCATATGGATTTCGAATAGTGAACAGACCACTGTACAAAATATTTATGAAAAAAAAAAACATTGATAATAATTTTATATTACAACCATTTTTAAAGCACGAAACCAAATAGTTTTTCACTGGTGGAATTTCGTAAAATTAAGTCTGCCTGAGTAAGACAAATGGAAATGATACCCACCCTATTTGTCGCCAGCAATGTGTTATCAGGCGTGAAAACGATTTTAAAGGATTTCGCCTTCCGATCTTCTTAACTCCACGTTTGTTTTCCCCCCCAACATCATACACACACTCACATGAGTACGGCCGAGAAAGCTGTTTCAGGTCGCTAAACAACGAGTATATACGGAGAACTCCGGTGAGAGTAGTCCACTGGACTTGACAGCAGAGTAAGATCGTATTGTTTTGAGATTTGTCAGAAATTTCTCGACATTACATACCTTCGTTATATATGACACAAAGTTAATCTAGTGAGTATTTTTTTTTTTTTTTACGATAACCGAACCATTAATTATCGTCAACATGTCTCTTTTCAAAAAAAGATTTTATCAGAATACCAGTTTTCTAGTATTTTATATATATATATATATATGTATATATATAATACGTTAGTAAACATATTATAATTCCACACTTATTAGTTGTCCAATGCTCTGACGTTAATTATTTTTCAAGAGATTAATATTTAAAACATATTCTAAACGCCAGCACTACTTTAAATAATAATAATAATAATAACGAATGGATATACAAATAATATACAGTAAAACGGTTCATATAGAATTCTTTGAAATTATTATTAAAATAGAAAAAACCGACCTATATAGTTATATTGATCAAATGAATGCAAATAATCGTGCAAGTAATGTAGTCTTAGGATACACATCGTCTAATATAAAATACAATGTATATATTATGTATAGTATTATAGTGGATGATTTTTTATCAAACAACTCATTATTTCAAAATCGATAAATTTTTTTGAAAAAAAAAAATGCTTTTTACATAATATCCAATCGTATACAAGAAAATTTTTTAAAAACTTATATTTTTTAATATTTTTCATCGTTATAATTTTTTAAGCTTTTATTTCTTTAAATAATAATGGATGATGTTTTATGCGATAGCAAAACGTTATTATATGAATAACAAAAGCAAAAATAGCATGATAAAGAAAATAAAAGTGTTCGATTAAATGATGAAAATTGGTATTCAAATAAATACATTTATTAATTAAGATACTTACTCGACGGTACATTTTTGATCCGATAAAAATCTTAATCAGTTATTAAAATCCAGCCCAAGCTTTAATTTCGTCGTTAAAATTGAGATAGCCATTTAAACTTCTTTTTCTCTAAAATCAAAAAAAAAAAAAAAAAAAAACATTAAGCGTTAAATTATTTATCTGAAAATTAATTTTATTTTTTCTTCAATAAAAACATTTATTGCGTTCTTTGTAATATTTGATTTATGTAATGACTATATATGTACATCAGGTAAAACCTACACGACAAAACCTTAGACGGAAGTTATAGAATGATTACTTTTTAACGGAACCTATATATCATTATATAGTTGGTAATTCACCAAATATCTCCATTTTTTAATTTAAATTACAATTTTTGAATTGTTTAAATAAATCTAAAAAAATTCTTTATAGATCTCATAAACTATTATGACTTAAAGACTGTAAGCTGTGGTATGCTTAAAATTTTAGTTTTTTTTTTTTTTAATCCAACATCATTAATAGGTATTACGAGTTATTACGTGAACATTTACACATTATACACAGGTAAGCTTATTAAATAATCAAAACACATGCAAACTGTATCTTAACGACGCATCATACATTTTTATATAACCGTCCTGGTTGTGTGTTTTTATATAAGTACCTACTCAGACCTAGATCGCCGTTGTCATACCACCAGCAAGATTGGCTTTGAACAATTGAACATAGTTTCCGAATGGTACGACTTCAGACTTATAATGCGGAGGTTTATAAGCCTTTCCAGTTATTTCACAGTTATACGGTTAGACTGAACATTATGTATATTTACTACTTTGCGGTAACCCGTCTGCAGACTGCGACCGCGTAGACGTCCTGAGCAGCACCGGACCGTAAAATAAATGAGGTTCTGGTCGCGGTGTTATTACGGTGTGCGAGTGTGCGTGCGATCACCGGTCGGAATCGATTGTGGAAATACAAAACACAAAAAGCCGATCAAATCAGACCATTTTATACACCACACACACCCCTCACGCACCACTTGGCTGGATACGTATTTTCGGATAACTATATGTACTATATATTATCCTCGCCAACCCGACGTCAACGGTCGGCCGTCCATGACGCGAACCGATCGAACGTGTTTACGGAAATCACCTGTTCGTCGGCCGCAGGTTGTGCCTAATATTTGATATTATAACTAATAACTTATTCCCTCTGGTCAGGATATCATACCTAAAACGACAGCCTAGGTTATCACGTGAACAATTCGGTCATTTCTGAAGCTCACCATCTTTGCATCTTTGCATAATTGCCATAACCGACTCATCAGCAGGGAATGCGTTAATAATAATATTATCATAATATTCATTACATGGCATAATATGTAAATGTCCAGGTTAATCTAGGTAAACACAGGTTTTTTTTGGAAAATTATAATGTTTTTGAAATCATTGATTTTTACGCAACTGTAATTTAAATACATATTTTTAAAATATATATAATTTTCTATTTTGTTATCGTTGTAATTTTTTAATTTTTCAATAACACCATATAATTTTATTTTTATATTTTTTTATGAATTTTAATGTATAAAAATTAAATTTCTAGTGGGTATAGTTAAAGAATTATAAATATTTACTGCGATGTTGATAATCACCTGTAGAGTGGTAAAAGGGCGCCTCGCTAACCTCACCAACAAATGTTGGTTCATCATGCAATATATCAACTTAAATGTTTTGTTTGGTTCGGTCGTCTGGTACTAAATTGAGTAACAATAATTAATTATTTTAGTATAAAATGAAACAAATATCAATACTTTAATAACAATAAACTACAATTAAATTAAATAGTTAAATAGTCGTATTACTCACATAGCAATATACAGTATTAAATAATAATATATCTAATAGTTCCGATAATAAAATGTATAATATTCAAAATATTTTAAGTCCAAATAATAATTATATCACTCAAATATTTATAATCTTAAAACAGCAAAAAATTCAATGTTGGCACTTAAATAATTTATGATGACTAGCGTGAAGTTTCTCAAAATTATAGATACTTGGAAAAACCAATTTTGAGTATATTATAATAGTGTAATATTCCCTAATCCCTTACATAAATTTCAGCCGATATGGTCCTGCACGGCTGTTCATCCATTGCCAGAGGATGATCTTAAAACAATGGTGTATTCAGAGGGGGGGGGGAGTCACGGGAGCCATGCCTCCCTATTGATTGCCGTATTTGTTATTTTATTTTTTAAAGATTTATATTCTTTATTCGTATACATGAACCCATACTAAAATATGACTTATACTACAGAATATTCTGTGCTTATACCACTAATCGCTATCACTGTTATCACGTTACGGTAACATCATACATTAGGTGAAATTGTAGATAGTGTTTGCCCCCCCCCCCTAAAAACAATTCTGTATACGCTACTATCATAAAGCTATATTTTTATAGTTTATCAGTATCAGTATTACAACATAATCTGTATGGTATCATCACTATGTTCTTTTTTGTGATTATAATTTAAGGTAAAACTATTATGTTATTATAGTGTGGCTCCACGGGTTTTTCGTAATATTATAAGCATTGCATGGCTACATGTTATTATTAATTACTTTTCTGTATGGTAAAAAACTAGACGTTCAAACATCGATTTTTATATGGGGACCAACAGCAGCTCTCAGGGAAATATTCTGCTTAGGAATATAAAATTAAAATGCATGCTTAACGAAATAAAACATTTAAAAACAAATAATAACAATAAAATATAGTAAAAATAATCTTTTTTTAAAAATTATATTTTGTAACGACTTGAAATTATCTTGGAAAATATACTCCCAAACAAATTTAAGCTTTTCGAGAGAATTAGGGTATTCACCTACGAAATAATCACTCAGTATATATATATGTCGTCGTATACCGGCCGTCGAGTCGTCTGTGACGAATTTATTACGAAATAATAAAAAATATAGTCGACAACTGAACTCCACGATTTCATACATCACATTGTCATGCGCGTATTATACAATTATAAATATTATTACGCGTCACGAGGTAAGAAGGATTAAAAAAGCGAATCCGGTTTTAGGTCTCATGAGTATTTTTTTTTTTTACGAACACCCACAACAACAATTATTACTGTGGACGTTGTCTCGTGGAAGACTTATGACCGCTCGGAAGGGGCCACGACGTCTCCTCGATTGGTTGTTGGCTGTAAAAATGAAAACCACGTTTGGCTTCTCGCGATAATTCTATGCACGTAACACAACAGTTTCAAGAATGGCGGCAGGCCGTACTCGTGCTTATTCAAAAACGCAATAATACCGGCGGATCCGAAATGCATATCGTCATAATGGGATTTAGTAAATATTCGCTAGGCAACTTTGACCGATTAGGATATTGTTACGTTTTTAGTAATTAATATTAATCTATAAACATTTATAATTTTTAAAATTGGTCAAATATACCTCCAAAATATTATATCTAACAGAATTAAATATATTTTATATTTTTAAGGGTTTTTGTTCTTAGTATAAATATTTTAATAACTGAAAAACTATTTGTTTGAAATTTGAATTAGCTTCTTACATTAAAATAAATAAATAAAAAAAATATTCTCTAAATAATTTACTGTAAAAAAGAGCGGTTCTTATTTGAAAAACAGAAGTTTGTATCGCTACAGAACACTGCTTAAGTACCTCGTATGAAAAATCTCAATAATTTAAATATATAGTTATAGTACCTATGCCCTATATATTTTAATTATTCAAAAAAATCAAGTTTTTATATTAATTAATTAATGAAAAAATGGAGGTGAGCTTACTTGGTAAATCATGTCCTATATAATATAAATGTCCATTTAGTTATAGGTACCTACATTAAAAGGTAAAAAATTACATACCCTTATTCAACCACAACTATATTGAGTGTATTAATAGTTTTTTTTTTTTAGTAATATTATTCTAATAATTATTATTATTATACGATAATGGATTTTTCGAGTTTTATTTTCAAGCGGGTCACGTTGTAGTATTATACTCATGCTAAAATTAGTTCCAGTTTTCGGCTAAAAGAACCTTTGGCGGCACTTTACCCAAGACACTCAATTTATGTGTTCACTTTAATCTCTTAAGTGGAGCATGCCCTATTTACCTTTTCTTTTCATGTAGGCTTTTGAAAACATCTAAGGTTAATTTCTCCAACTCCCGTATTACATTGTGTTTTGAACGTTTCGATGAAAGATTTTCAAACGGCTAAGTACACGGAGTATTTATCAATCGTCCGGAAATTTCTAGCTTCTATACATAAATATCTTGTGTTTAAATTAAATGTACCATTGTGTTTTTTTAGCATATACCTATAGTTCATTATGAGTATTTACATTTTACGTAGGTAGTCGTATAAATTAGTGTCGTTAAACTGGAGCACTAGACGTTGTTTTATATTTAGAATTGATCTGTATTTAATTACAAGACGTTGAATTGGCCGTGAGATCTGTTGTTCATAAATCACACATTTTTACGTCTCGTTAGTCGTTAGCACCAACATTATTAAAGTTTAACATATAAAAATGTATATACTTTAAATAACTACCTATAAAGAATGAAATAGAGTAAACAATATGAACGTAACTATATAATTCATTGATGAATAGAATTGAAAAATAAAACCATTAAAATAGTAAGTTATTAATTTCTTTATTATTATAGGTGGTGTAATATTAAGCAAAATTATTACTATTCAACTGTTATAATGTATCGAAGTGAACAATAATAATTAGTGACAAAATTTTGTTGGGAGTGCATGACCTAAACATGAGTTATTTATAGCTATCAAAATAACTATAATTATCAATGTCTTAGTAAGTTAACTTACCCAGCAATGTTAATATTATTTAACTTAATGTAAATAATAAAAGAATAATTGAACATAAAATTCGATTTTTTAGCAATAAGCTATCGCTTCAAGTTTTTATTTAATCATAGAAATAAGTACTCAATTTGTATACATCGTTTATATCATTTAAAATTAGGTTAATACAAATATGTTAAACTTAAACTGATAATGAGATCACTCTGTAAAAGTAAAAGAGTGTAACAGTACTTATTCTTTTCTGAAATAATATCATATTTTATGAAGGTAAATATAAAGGTATACGGATTGATTAGTAGTCGATCCCACCTACAATGTAACGCGAGAACATGTTTTACTTATAAACTATATAACTTTTAGCTTATATTTAATTATAATTTATTACCCCATCCCAAGGAACGTTCTCCTCTACCCATATATGCCTTGTTTTCAGGGTTGGCAAGATAACCAATTTTTTTAACTCTTTAAGTTAATTATATAATATATATATATATATAGTGAAAAGTAAGCAAAGTCAAAAGTTACTTAATATTCTTAATACTTAATTAAATTAAAAGTTAATAAATAAATTCAACCTTATTAAGTAAATTTGATATTTTTGGTTTACACTAAAAATAATCTAATAGACAAATTTGACTGTTATTTCACAAGATTAGTTAAAACTTGATCCTTTGATCCGTGTATATGAGAAAGAAATGTTTTAAGGTACAAAGACAGATATAATAGTTTAATATTTCAAAAGTATTTAACTTAATTTTGACTTAATTATATAAGATTAAATTGTTAGTTACTTACATAAAAAAATAACTTTCCATGTTAAAAGTGAATTACAAGAATAACTTATTCGTTACAGAACTTAGATAGAATTAACTCAATGTTTCAACTTTGAACTCGTTAGTGCCTTGACGGTTTGACGGTTTCTAACGTTCTATGGAATTTTTCCGTACTTTCTTGTAAGTTATAACTTACAACTTATAATAATGTATTATGACATCATTAAAAAAAAAAAAAAAAAGCGATCAGGATTATTTAAAAAATGTGTGCGATCCTTACGCGATGTAGATAATATCGTAACATTATAAGTCATTATTTAATAATATTTTAATAGTAGTATTATTAGTTGTTGAATAAAACAAATAGGTACGTTGTGTATAATATATTAACTAGCATACCGTTATCTACTGGTTAATGATAAACGGTAATATTAGATCTAATTTATGTATAACTGACATTTAATAAACTATTTAATTTATGAGCCATTCAAATTAGATAGGTAGGTGGACAGCTGTGCTTGCGTTAAACAGTATTATTCGCGTGTATAATAATGAAATATCTCTGAATATCAAGTCTTCAATCGGAATATTATCACGATTTCCACGCAGATACTGTCGTCGAATGTCACTCCGCTGAGTCGTTCGCCAAACAGTTTGGACAATTTCTGCGATTTGCACATTATGGCCCGTAATAAGTGATGAATCTAGGCTATACAGATTGAACTAAGTAGAACATTTCAGATATTATTTAAATGGACTTCCTCTGTACTACTTCAATGACATATTGTCACGCGACTCGTATTTTAATATGGCCGTTCACTGTACAGAGGTGACATTGCGAGTCGATAATATATTTCTATATTATCTCCACCCAGAAACGTACCTATAGAACAATTTTTTTTTTCGGTCCGTTAATAGCTCTCGACACGGACCGCGCACCATGTTAAACTTATCGTAAGGTCATAAAAATAACAAATTGTCCAAAGCAATGTTTGTAATAGCTGCAGGTGTATTATATTTACATACGCACGTAGGTATTATACATTTTAATGTGCAGTATTATTCAAACTGTACACAGCCACGGACTGTGAGAATAATTTAATGTAACTATATCGTTACAATATTTTAGACGCGAAGAACGACTGAAAAATTGTCATAAGTACCAGTGCTATACAGTGTGCGTTTGTAATGTAATTTATGTGATTGCAAAGTTGTGACATCGAGCTTTCCATACTATTTTGGACACGCTGTCTAATATATTTAGTTTGAGTATCACGCTTAAAAACTTAATTTCATACATGTGTATTTTGTACCTATGTTTAAACGATGAGTGATAATTATTGAACTCAAAATATGTATTTAATTAAACTTTAGAAACGACAGTATGAATTTCTTATTCGTCCGTATCGCATTGTTCGAAGTCATTGGTCAAGTATAATTTAAATTAATATAGTATATAAATTAGTAAATTTCCGCCGAATTTATACATCTTATATATAATATAATATATGCGATTTTATTCTCATTATATATTCTAGTCGCTCTTCAGTTGAATAAATGGTGACGAGATATAGCTTTACTCGCTACTGTAACTCAAATAATATAAATAATATAAAAATAAAGAGTATTATTATTAGAATATTTTAAGGAATAGAACAAGAAACAAGAATACTGACACCGAAATAAAATTCGGTTAAACCAACATATACTATTTTACCATAGCTGTCAGTCTAATGAAAATAGTAAAATTATGTTCACGAGTCGTACGTTTTCTTTCAAAAATCAATAATCACAGTTATTATTAAAGTTATTGAAAACATTCCAGATTGTAAATAACATTATGGCTTTTGATAAACGTAGAAAAGTTTGTAGTAGAGCAGTGGAATATTTCAATTAGTACAACATTAATAAACAATTTCAAATAATATTAAAACGTCGTAGTTAAAATTACATTTCTACACAATAATAAACACTATACCTACAAAACAATGTACCGGGTGATCAATTCAACGTAAGGCACTAATTTCAAACATATTGATATATTTGAAAATATTATTGTAGGTATATTAATTTAAGTCGTTAAAAAATATTTTTTAAAGTATATATTTTACTATTTTTATCATTTTATATTTTTAAATATTTTATAAATGAATATTTATAAAAGTTCTTGAACATATTCTCTTTGATATGCAATAAATAACTACTTTATACTTTGTAAAATTTAAATTTTATGAGTCGTCAAAAATCTGCGAGAAAACTGAAAAATAAGAGGATATCCGCGGTGACCGTGTAAAATAATATTATTGTATATAATATGATGTACAATATAATATTAGTAGGTATTTAACTAATAAAAAGCTATATTTATGTGTTGGTGATCAATTTTCAAAGCAATTTTAAATGATTATCGACAATATTTATTCAGTTGTCGACTTTTAAATTTTACTCAACGGCCATTATCTACATCTAATCGAATATATCAATATCGATAACGTGCAGTCTACTATACTATATACTAACAAGCACAAACGTTATTTTTTCTGTTTATTATAATTAATAGTATTATAAATACCTTAGAAATTTATATTGATAAAGGTGTTGTTTTTTGTTTAATGTTAAATACGTCAATTACTATTTTTTAAAACTTATGATCAACCCCTACCGCCCCACAAAAACAAAATATTTGATCCACCACTGCAGCTCACTGCAATCTCATATACCGCGTGCTATTAATGATAGACGCCAGAGTTCAGTTTTTCGCATGAAAATAAAAGTCAAAACTCTCGATTCACGTTTCGTTCAGAAATATCGATACTCACACACACACGCGTGCACGTACACTTATCTTATATTCGCCGTGGCCACGTAGTAGCGCGTACGCGTTTACGATCAATAATGCTCTTAAACGAAGTCGTATTTCTTTCAAATAAACAATATATATATATATATATACATTATACACGAATAGTACACCTCATGTTGACGTTTTCCATAGTATTGCTAAACCACATATACACACGATTATACGATACACATAATATACGTAATATGTATATAACACACACACACACACACACATATACACGTGTATGTGTGCGTATGTGGCCGCGTTAAAAAAGCTGTGGTGAGTTCAAACAGACGGAGAACAAAACATCGAGAAGTCTTAAACATACGCATATTGTACACGCGGTTTCGTTGCTTACGAGCGCACGCTTGTGCCGGTACGATTTTCTAGTTTTTTTCGCAATTGATTCAACGCCCCGAGGGACGTGTCTCGAGAGTACGATATACCCGTATCCGCAACGCCACCGCGGCGAAACAAAACACAATACACTTATAATAATAATAATAATAATAAAAAAACAAACACCAGACCGAAAACCACATCGTGTACATATTGCGTATATATATATTTGTGTGTGTGTGTGTGTGTGTACGTGCACGCGGCGCGTTACCCCTTCGGGGGATCGCAATAAAAATTTTCGTCCGACAAACGTGGCGGGATATTAAATTCGAGCGGGTAAAAATATAAAACGTACCCTGCGACACCGAAGGCGAAAACGAAACAACGCCCGCGACGCCGCCAGTTATAAACAACGTTTATTGCCGACGAGCGGCCCATAGGCTAATGGGACCCGGGCGCGTCGAATCAATTTAATTTCGGATATTTATTAAACTTTAACGGGAACGCGCCTTGAAAGCTTAACGACAGTTCAATGTCGTTCGACTGATGAACGAACGGATTTGATTTATCCGCACGAAATCCCTCTTGCGTTCGGCACGATTTCAAAGGTTTAATTTCGGTAATCGAATGTCAATGTAGCCTTCGCGCCGCATAAACAGTTGTTGTCGATTTTTTTCGACAATTTTACGTTTCCCCGCGCGCCAAATATGACGTTCGACTCCGTCAGCGACGAGCGACAGCGGTTCGTTTTATTTTTATTAAAATCGCGTTTCTCGTCAAACGAAAGGTTTTGTTCAGCATTTTCGCACGTACATATAGCATTTTTATCATCCATTATTATGATAATCGTCATTGTGTTATTGACATTTTGTCAAACATTTTTCCAGGTCACCAATTTCAATATATAAATGAAGAATTTTATTTCCGAAAAAAAAAAATGATTCAACTACGTTGTTACGGAACGGTTTATTTATAATATCTGTAATGTGTTAATTAAAATTCTTGTCATAAAAATGTGTTACGGACATCGTGTAGTTTGTAATGTGTATCGTTGCCATAGGTTTTTATTATTTTGATAACTTGCAGTCAAATATCACAGTAAGTTGTTACATTTACAATTCGTTTTTCTGAGCAGCAGAAATATATACCTATATGCACACGATAGCTTATATAAATAATACGCAAATAATACATCTTTGAAATTTACGACCCAGCAAAAATATAAAATCGTAGATGATATCTCATCGGATATCGATGTATATGTACCTAAATATATGTATATAGTGCGCAAGGGTGTATTTTTACCGATCCCAATGGCACAGGATCAGCTTTAGCTCGAAATCCTCGGGATATAGTGTTTGTGCCAAATGAAACGAAAAAAAGAGATCTGCCTCCAGTTATTTTCCAATTTATCGGCCGATATCACTTGATAAAATACCAACCCTTGGACTAATAACACGCCATATTTTACGGGAACAATGAAATGGAATTTTTTTAGAACCCACCCAACGTTATAAAACTGTACTTATAGTCGGTCCTCCAAAATGTTATTAATTGGCAATTGCTGAACAAAAGGTTTTTTTTCCAGTTATTCCCTATAGAAATTGAAAATTATTTATTAGCGCATGATTATATTTGTTCAGTAACATAAATAATATACTTATTCGAATCGCTGTGAACAAAAAGCTTCATTTGAAAAAAAATCTTTACTATCCAAACGAAAATCATCGCCAAAACTTTAGCACACTATGGAATAGATTACATTTAAGTTCTTACATCGGTCATGAATCGTAATAGTAACTATTATAATTTATTAATATATTATCACGTAAGACCACAATTAATTATATTACATTTTTGGCGCCCTGCGGATCCATAAATCACGCATCGAATTAAAATTAATATTTGCTTATGATTATCACTTGTATGGTACATATTTCAAACGCAGATTAGCTTCCAGACAGAATACGATTCGTGTTGAATTAACTCTCTTAAAAAATCAATCGTTTCAAAACCATTGCCCATGTCAAAAGACAATGGCCCATAGCGTTAGTTTAAAATGGCGTGACGATAACGATGAGCGTATATTATTACTATTTACGATATACCTACGAAAACTTTTGAACGTCATCTTATATAATAACTATAATCAAGTTCGGTGCAATAGCTAACGGAATAAATGATAATCGTATTTTTCAGGTTTTCTACTCATACCGCGTAAACCCCAACAGAGTACAGCAGCAGTCCAGCTGAACTTTACCGAATCCACATCAAACGCAATCATTAGTGTAATGTAGTTGCAATATTCCGGCACCATACTATTTTGGCTCGGGAAAATACGATTGGATTTTGTGGAAGACCTTCATAGAATTGAAGTGTATACGAGAATGAAGTGAAAAATTTCAAGATGGAAAAAAGTGTAGGGAGGTTGCGCGGTCCAAAACCCACGAAAGATATTAAATATCCCGAGAAGAGAAGGAAGAAAAGAAAAAATAAGAATATTATTACTATACTGTATCATAATAATATACTACTAACGTATACCGAGTGTAACAAAAATAATTAAATGTTTAATAAATATAATACCTAATATAGGTACATTGATTCGAATCGAAAACCGTATATATAGGGGGAAAAATAAAATATTGATTAAAATAAAAGTTATTGCGCAATTAGTTAATTTTGTTAATTTATTAGACATTGGTCTAGAAAACTAGACGGGCGCGTACAAAATACCTATGTATTATGTGGAATAATAATTTATAATATTTTACGTAATTGTTACATCGTCGTCTCTTCGCGCTAAATTCATCGGATTACTGTCGTCTGTTACGATAGTTGTTATATTTACTACAAGCACGTTGTAAAATTGTATTCAGCTCGGGCAAATAAATTGCACACAAGAGGCTATGATATGTATATACGTCATGTAGAGGAAACGACCGTGTTGCCGACAGTTATCGGGTTTTTGTCGCGTAGACGAAACTTTCAGGCTGACAAAACGATTGACCGGGGTTTGATGTGGTCGGCGATATGTCTTATACACATACAATAATAATATATAATATTATACATGTCCGCCTGAGCTTTCTAGAACCGGAAGTAATGAGATATTCACGCGGAAAACCACCACGGAAACTTTACCGTCATCTTTACAATCTATATATATATATATTATAATACTATGTATATACGCACGGGCATGCAATATACGAAATAATGTATTTACAATGTATAAATAATTTGAATTTCATCACAAGGATCAGATCGTTATTCGACGGTTATTACAATAATACTGAACCTGTTGAAAATGAATCAACAAATGAATCAAGATTAACTATACATTAATTTAATAATTAATAATAAAAAATAAATAATTGAAAATTGATGTTAATATGATAGTCCATAGATAATTCTGTAATATGTACATACTGTTTTTATATGGCATTATTTTTTTTTCATGGTTTATTTATTAATATTTTTTACTTGCGGATTTTATAAAACAGCGCATAGTTTAAATACTAAATTGAGTAAATTCACATATACTATCACTAGATATAGACTATTAGTGTAAATTAACCATTTTAGAAATTTAAAATAATTAATTTTATTACTTATAACAATATTATTCAAGTATTAAAGCATGTCCTCAAGCACTCAAACACTTAAAAGTGGTTAAAATATAAAGAGCATGCAATTAAATAAAACATTTAGAAAAACTTATATAATATAAATTATAAATATTTAAAAACATATTATCAAAATATTAATCATACTAATATTATATTTTATTTATCTTTATTATTAACCAATAAAAATAATAATATTATATATACTATATAGTAATACACAGTATAGTAAATAATATGTATACGTTAATAAAATTGCAATAGTTTAATGTTATCGGTGACCATGTACAATACAACAATAATAATATTATATTATTTTACATTTATATGAATATTACGTCTGTGATATACTGATGTAATTTAATATAAAATACGTCATAATAGTTTCGAAAAATCGTTTTCATTATAAGAAACAAAACGACACGGATTAAAAATTAAATATATTTTATGTGAATTGTACTATCCGCGCAAAACATATATATATTTATTTATATCGGTATTTGAATAATATATGTATACGTGTTTTCAAATTTCAAAAAGTTGAGGTTGCACCTCAATAGTCGTTTCACACGTGTGTGTGTCAGTATATTTTGTCACAAACACAACTGTTTGCCATCAATATTTTATTAAACACAACCTATGGTATAGTATATACTATACTCTGCAGGTTATACCTATACAATTTTATCTATCATAACCAATAAATCGCGTACGTATTGACGAGTTCTGAAAAACCGTATCAGGTACCTAGCTAGACCTAGTATGAATATTGAATTATGTAGGATCACTTTTTATGTACATGGTACGAGTATATCCAATAACGTGACGAAGTCTGTTTTTTAAGACCTATGCCTCGACTAATGTTTGTTGATGCAGAAGACTGTAGATGAACTTACATTATAATAATAAAAATTATTATTATTATTATTATAAGATACTCGATAATTTAAAAAAATTTAAAAATGCATTTGTTATGGAGCAAAATGATTTAAATTACTTAAAAATATACAACTATTTATAGTGTGATTAAGTCATTAATTTTATACAGTAAATACAAATTTATTTATATTTTTTTATCACTTAGATAGTTTTCATGATATATTTAGTTTTGCACCAATCATAATTAACACAAACACACACGTACACTATATGCTTATTGTTGTATTATTGACTGCATCTAAATGATTAAGTAATATGTACACTAGCTTGCTAATCAATACAATTGATTTAACCAATACAGGATAGGTCACACGCATCTCATTCGTTAATATTTAATGAAGAGGTATGCATACAAGTCACATGAATAAGCTGCGTTGCCTTCATCAAAGTTAAGCATATCCTCATCGAATAGCGTGGCATATAAAAAGGAGAAGATAGAATTGAGCATATTCAAGTCACTTTTGAAAGTATCACAAATTTACAACCCAGGCCAAAGTAACAGCCATAAAATACTGCATTTCATAGTAAGAAAAAATTTCCTTAGACAAATATAATGTATGTATTTATTAAATCTAAATATATGCAAATACTTTCGAATATAATTTTAAACTTTAAATACTCCAAAACTTATTTAAAATAATAAAACTTTATGTTTAATTGGCTCGTATATGCCACAGATTGTGTTAAAGAAAATAAATTATGGAACAATGAAACCAAATTTTTATTTTTGCAGATTATATGAAGTATTTTGAAATAACTAATAAGCAACTAAATGGCGTAGAATTGTGCTATTTTGGTTGTGAGAAGCACCTGTTATTCTCGTCAATATTTTCGGAAAATTAAAAAAATGTTTTTAAATTGTAATTCGTTTGAAAATTGAAAAAGTTTAAAATATTTTATACCAACGCTATCGCCATACCAAATTTGTGAGATAGCTTAGATTCTAGTTAAGCTCTACTGAGAAAAATTATCAGTTCCACCTTCAAAAATAAAAAATAAATTAAATCTTACCTACACCATTGAAACAACTAAAATAAATAATAATAATCGATTAACTGATTATCTAAACAGTTTGATAATATTCATTAAAAATAAAACAAATAATTACATAAAAATATAGAAAACACAAATTAAAAACATTAATTAATATCATATTGTTTTAATTATTTAATTATTTTGTTCTATTGATCTGAAAAACGTTATGCAAATATTATTAGTTTTTTAGAATTTTAAAATCAATAAATTAGCCTAACCTTGAAAAAAAAGTTGAGAATACAATGTTATTAAAATATTGTAATTAAAAATATTATAATTGAATACTAAAATCTGAAGTTGGTTCTTGACTTCCTTGAATATCGGTCGAAATATATAACACTATTATAAAATATTTAAATTAGTATTTAGAATTGGAAAATCAATATTATTTTATTTTTTTATTAATTTTTAGTTACATTAAATTATATTTACTGGTGAAATATTTATTTAGGTAAAGGTTGAATAAGTATAACGAATAAAAACTTTTTTTTTATTTATTTAAATTAAGCTTTGGCGTCTAAGGCCATTGGCAACAGAAAGTTTTACATATACAGTAGATTAGATATTAGAATAACAACTTATAACTGCCCTTATGTACTAAAAAATGAAAACTAAACAGTAATAACAATATATATAATAAAATAGTAGAATATGGAATGAAATAGATGGTTACCCTCATAGCATTATAATATATTACGTTTTAATTCGTTTATTTTTTATAACATTTTATTGACCTATTTAAAAGTTCTAAAAAAATATAATTTTCAAGAAATTACCATAATTTTCATATCGATCAGACAAAGTCATAAGATCGATCTCATGGGCTTATAATATTTACTTATTATAAGTACGATTCCGGTTTCGTCAAGAAAATTTACGATTGCAGCTGCTTACGCTCCCGGGCTTTAATTAAGACAAATTAATATTTGACAAAAACAGTAATAATAGGTACTCATTATTTATAGCAATAAGTCGGGAGTCCAACTTCACAGACGAGAAGAAATCTTGGGAATTAAAACTATACATTTGTTTTGTTGTGTATAATAGATAATAATATAGGCACAGCTATACAATTATTATGATTTATATTATGTCCATTGTCTAAAACGAACCGATTTTTTATTTTATCTAATGATTTTCTGTATCGACGATAATACGAGCAAGTAATTATTTTTGAAAAAAATATTGCAAAATAAAAACTTGTTGAAAAAAGTTGAATAAAACAAAAAAAAAAGGTAAAAAAAACTGCAGATAAAATAATAATAACAACTACGCCGTCCGGCTCCCTCGTGTACAATCCATTGGCTTTAGAAAATCGGGTAAATTTAAATCTCTGATTATATTAATGATTTAATGCCTTTTTCCTCTCCACTTCACGGCCATCCACCCTTCGCTCTCACAGTATTATTTTAATTTTATTGCCACGACACTTGAGTCTCGGACCGATTCTCTTTCATTATTGCAGTTTCCAATCCTACTCACGGCACCGATGAAAATGTAAATATTAATCTGTGCGTAATAAATTATTCATTCGTTTCTTTTCTTTTTTACTTTATTTTCTCCCCGACCAACCCGCCGTCGAACAAGCAGTGGCTTAAATATTTATTTATTTTTTTCATTCCGTAGATGAAGTTACTATTTCCCTCTTCCGTTCGTTCGAATCCGGTGTCGCCTCTTTGCTGCACCACACCGCGAGGTCCCGGGGATTTGTGCGAACAAAGTTTTGTATAGAACCGAAAGAAAGACATTGGAAGGGGAAAAAGTGTTAAGAGAGTTAGTTAAAATCCATTGTGTCAACAACAACAAAAAAAAAAAAAAAACTATTCTGTCGACCTCCAGACGATTTCGTATTCAGACTTTCTGTCGTCCTCGCCGCCCGCCATATTCGCGGTCGCCTCAGCATCGAAAAAATATGAAGGGGCCAATTATTGTTATATAGTCGAAACGGATTTACGTGATCAGCCTTTCAATTGACTTTCAAATGTTCACCCTTGCGCGGAGCTTTTATTATTACGTCCATATTTTCTACCGCAAAAACCCTCAACGTCGCGAATGTCACAGCGCTACGCGACGAATCTCCAAAAAATCAACAATGATATTATATGAGATAATATATTATACATAAAAAAAAAAAAAAGTTCTTAATCGAAAACTATAAGTACTATTATTGGATTTGAATGGTCAATATTGTGACGTTAAAGACGGCGTATATATAAAAAAAAAAAATGACGCCTGTGGTTTTCGATGAAAAAAAATGTCCCCGTGTCCGAGTGGCAATACACTGTATAATATAGAACATGAGATACAGTATGTATATATTATATTATGATATCACACTCGCATCAAGTGACTGCAAAGGATTTTGCGACTTTTATAGTCCGATGCAAGCGCGTGTAATATATATAACACGATACGGTTCATCGGTACACCGAGTCGTTCAAAGCGGTTTACGTCAAATCGTCTTACGCGTCATCGTTGTCGGAACGGCGGCATACACGGTTTCACACGCCATCCGCATAATGTGACATGTGTATTATTTTCTTTCTCCCCGCGGACATTTGAATCGCAATCGATCGCGTTTCTCCCATTATCGCGCGGACACCGATCGAGGCCAAAAGACTGCAGGCGGACGACAAATGCGTAGTACGCGCGCTTACTTCGACAGTTCGACGTAAATTACCGTAACGTGCTTTATAATAGTGTTCGCGTACGCTATAACGGTATGTGCGCGTAGGTATATGCATAATATTTATACGGTTTACGGGAGTACTTTCGATTTCGTCTGATGAAATTCATCGGTACACGATTATTTGCTTTTATGTACATATTTTTTCTTTTTCGATCGTTAAAATCTGAAAACGACTTTACGATAGTTTGTGTATTGCGTCCGTACTTTACGCGCGTAATTCCAGTCCAATTACTCGCGAATCGCGTCACGCCGTATTTATAAACTATTGTATTATCGTCGAGTTATATATCCCGATGAGCTATCTATTTCCTACCGTATTGCAATTCTCCCCAATAATGATTATCACTTGCAGCTATGTATTTTAAATATCACTATCAGAGTCGGACCATAATATAATATTTAATATGGCTGCACCTCCGAGTCGGCACGATTTCGAGGTTTGGGCCACTCATCTGCACACCGCGGACACACCCCGAAACGTGTAAAACGTAAAACGCGAAAATCGCTGTACCAAAATCATCGACTACTTTAGAGCTGGCAGTATTTTAGTTGTTTTAGAATATCGGTGTACCGTGATATTTTATTATAATAACCATTAACCATCATTATCGAAAATATTTATTTGCGTATTATGATCATACGGTGTGGCACGATTAAATAATAAATAAATAATAGTTAAATATTCATAAACTATACTCGTGAACTTTTTTAAACTCATTTTAACTGAATAAACTTATGATCATTAATTATAGGACTAATCCAACTTAATGAAAAAAAAGTAAAGTAAAAACATCTTCGTGTAATATTAATATTTTCTCTGTGTAAGGATATATTACAGTTTTAATTTTTAAATCTATAATAATTAGATATGGTTAATTGAATATATATTTAAAAATTAATGTACATATTATGTATTCAAGTCCAGTTTACACAAATCATTACACTTATTAATCGATATTATTTTTGTTAAGTTATGTGGCGCAAACCGTAAGATTAAACGAGTATACCTATATCTCCAGTAGTTCTCAATCTTTCCACAAAAAAAATCACTGTACACATCCCCTAGTAGAACATCTCGATGTTGCATTTCTGCTATACTACGGCCGGACAAAAACAGTTGAAAATGGAAAATGCGGCCACAGCCTTAGCGCTTTTATATTTTTAATTTGCGAAATAGCATAATATTAAACTTTAATCTCCAGCGGACGAGGTTTTATTTTCCAGATTATATTAACGGTGAGTAATAGAAGACTTATTATTAAATCATCCATTTTGTTTTCCACAGTTAATTAAAAAACACAATGATTTAATACCTAAATAGTAAAATTTAGTATGATATTATTTTTATGTTTAATTCGAAACTATAGCTATGGTTTTTAAATGAAAACAAAAAATTACTTGTAGTAATTTTTACTTTAATGATATTAAAAAATGACCAATGACTACGTAATAATAATATTATTATACGACATTTTTCAGTGTACCTGAAACTAATATAATAATACAGTGTACGTAGTGTTACGCTTTAATAAATTATTGATTATTACACGAAATTGGATAAGAACTAGTCAGGTTTACGGTTTTATGAATATGGTTTAAAACCCGATAAATGTATTCAAACGAGTGATTATTATAATACTTTAGTATGTGTTCGTTTTCGGATTGTTCATGTTTAATAACGATAATAATCACGGAAAGAATCATTTCACTTTATCATTTAAGAAACATATGTGTAGGTACTGCAGATGAGGCATTAATAAAAAATTTTATTTTTGAATAAATTACACGATTATAATAATATTATATTGAAAGAAAAAAAAATTACAGGTTATGCCCATTACCTTATATGTATACGCGATCACCTGGACATAGTGGCTACTGTGTACAGTTTAAATTTTATAATATACTACTTGACACAACTATACGAAATGAATAATATCATCCCTGTGATGTGAATAACGACCACACACAGCACGCGGATGATGAATAAATATATTATATAATTACACTGGTAAAGCTATAAACTTCTCTCGTGACATTATGTTAATATCCTTCGCGCTAAAAATCGTTGTACGAAATTTACGCGTTGTAATTTTTTTTTATATTTTTATTAGCGCTATTACAATATATTTTCCAAATGTCGTCAATTGCCATAACGACAATTATTGATTATTTATTATCAATAATTTCACTTAATCTGGCCTTTTAATATATGACCGACCGTATAGTATAGTATAGTATAGTCAGACAGTTTTTTTTTATTATTCATATTTATTAAATGAAAACTAATTTTTTTACCATTTATTTATTCCTCCACTTATTAACATACATGACTCTGAATATTAAAATATAAATAACTTTGCATCATATAATATATTTTATTGTACGTTTATACATACATGCCAATGTGTAATATACTTATATACATATATATATATTATGCATTGTACAAGCGTTCGGGCTTTGTAACAAATATCAAACAAAAATCACGAATAATCGCTAATGCTAATCATAGTATATTTGAAGTTTATGAACATATTTGAAAGTGCACTTGTAAAATTTAAAAGTCCATATTTATGCAAAATTATGCAAAATAAAGTTTTGTGTTTGGCTTTGTGGCCATGTGTTTGCCAGGGAAATGCGTTTATACGACGTATATTATACTATATACACCGAGCCGATCTGACGGAATGGGCACTATACACAGTACACATAACACTGTTTACCTATATAGTATTAACAATATATACATAATATATATAGTAATATACTCGCGGACTTGCACGTCCAAAAACGATATGCAAATATATTGTTTGGTTTGAGGGATCGAATAAAGAACGTACTTTATCGTCTTTATCGCAAAACGATGTGTTGTGCGTAAATGCCGCCGACCGCCGAAACGGCGCATATTCCGTGTGTTTAAAGATACCTTTAAATATATATTATAGTAAACGGACTTCAGACGGTGCCGCAGGTGTTTAGGGACATAACGCCGAATTTACGTCGATGAAAATATAATATAAGAGTGTCGTTATGGTGTGCTGTTTATATTCACTTTACATACGAAATTGAGATTTCTGTGTGCGAGATGGCAGAACCGCATCCGGTAGGTATCACTGAACGATGGGAGTAATGGTGGGGTTGAAATGTGGACACTACGGGTTATACAAGTGATGTTAGTTACGGAACGATTCGCGTACCTATATATCCTCTGACTTGTAAAAATGTTCGTATTATCATTAATTATTATTATTATTTTTCACAGTAACGCCTTTTAAGGAAATTAATTAGGGACATAGCTTTTTTACTTAAAAATGTAAAAGAAAAAAATGTGTAAAGCTAAAATACGGACAAAGTTTTTAGTAAAAATATGTTACACGCAATTTAGTAAAACGAATTCGGACCTGCGAGTTAAAAACTTTTAAAAGAATTTAAAATGTCTAAAATAAAATAAATGGCGTTTAATAATAACTCATTAAGAGTTACAGAACTATTAATTATATAACGATGGATTATTTTTGATGGGAGGGTGAGAGCACTTTTAGCTCCTGGGTACATACAACATACAAGGTCATCGTGATAAGACAACCTGTTCAACTGGGCCTAGTGAAATGTATGCATAAGCGTGCAGATAGAAAGATATATATATATAGATACAAATGTTAGGGCTGTTAAGTTTATCATATTAGGTATAAAGTATTCACATTGCATTACTGTTACCTAGTATATTAATCGAGAAAAATCATTTGCCATTATTTTCCGTTAAAATTAAAATTAAAGTTCCTATAGCAAAACAAAATCATTTTGAACTATACCAACAATTTGACTAATATTCAATGTAAAGATTTTTTGTTCAAGCATACTCGTATTGGGTTTATATCCCAATAGTGGTGTTTATAAAAACAAAAAAAAACTAACGTGGAAATACCATACACGTATAAGCTATATTAATCCTTCCAAGTATACTGACCTATTTTCAAAAAAAAAAAAAATGAATCATGTCTCCTCGTTCTACGGACACATTTGTGTCGTTTATTTTATTTTTTCCGTCCGTCAGTGATATCTATCTGTATTTTTTTCTTTATATTTGTAAATTTAATTGTGTATGTATCTGTAAAAATACTATCAAAAAGTATATTAAACTGATTTCTTTCTTTCAAACTAGATTATAATTTGTAAAAATATTTATATTCTATATTATTATTAATATATTATATAATGCTATCTTGATACAGTTTCTCATACATACTCTATTTTTTTTGAATAATAGTTACAGTTTTTAAATAGAAATCATTATAATTAACAATAATTATAGGAAATTCGATAAGCTACGAAGTCATTTATATTAAAAAAAGTCAAGTAATAAGATTTGTTTTGTAGAACTTGAAAAAAATTAAACCCGAGGTGGGTTTAATAACTATACTAAATTTTAGGAAATGTGTGCATTTTTCGATATAAAAACTAATTATTTAATTATTAAGATTTCAAAGTTATAACAATAGTGTTTTTTTTTTTTAATAAAGAGATTTTTTTTTGTTTTGTTTAATATTTTGATACTTATTTTGGTTATTATAGTTCGTAGAATTATGGTGAATATTTTTTTTTTTTAATATTCTTTAATTATTTACAAAGGAAAAATGTAATTATTTTCGACTTCTTAAAATCTTTAACTTTAATAATTGTTATAGAAATATAAATGATATGATATGCGTAGTACCTATATGTGTTGTGCTATTTCCAGACATTTAGCAATGATGACATATTATTATGTATGTACTTTAATATAAATTAATCTCGTAATATAAGACGTATATAATGCCATTATATCATGCAAAAGTAATTTGAAGTGACTTCCGAAGTAAATATAAATTATGGTTTTGAAGCTCAAAACTATGTACAATATAATTTGGAATACAAACGTCTTTTGAAATATATTATTATTTTGTATTATTATACACGTTTTGCGTACATCCTTATGGTTATATAACTAAAACTATAATACACTGTTCTTGTCATTCCTTAAATCATTATTTAATTAATTTTCTATAGAATTTAGTTTGTATAAAATTTAGAACATAATATTATAACGATAAAAAAAACTCAATAATATGATATACCTAAATAAAACTATTGATTATCTTTAGATTTCAGGTGGAACAAATAAGTTACATAGGCGGAATAAATTATATAATATTATATAATACATAAACAAGGTTCACCTCAATCAGTAAATTGGAGTTTTTATTTTTTATTTTCGGGCGTCAAATTATACATATTGTGTCTAAAATTAGGTATAACGCCCCCGGAGGATGTGACGATAAGATAAAAATATCAATAAAAGCCCCACGTAATACAATCCTAGATAATATTCTTGACTTTAAGCTTCTTATTAGGTAAATTGATTCTAATATTAAAACTAACAGTATACAATGAATTCCGCTGAATGTAAATAATTATTAATTTAATGTGTTTTAACGTTAGCAAGACGGAGCACCACGTCATTATGCGGGTATGACGTCGTCTAGTGTGATCGTAGGTGATCTACGAATAGGCGATGACATTATATTATAATATTAAGACACTCGTATATCGGACGTGTTATAAAACTCGAAAACGTCGAGCGGACATGGTTCTTACGCCCTTATAGCTTTTATCATTTTAAAACAATTCAAAACTCGAAATGCTTGTCATGGGCGTATTCTCGAGTCACAGCGTGCCAATATAACATTTCGACCTAAATAGCAATTTCAGTGGTATTTGTCCCTGCTTTGTGTCTGCTATACTTGTATTTCCATTAATGCGGTGACGGTCCGGAAATTCGAAAAAAAACAACAACAAATATTGATAAAAACATTAAAAACGTTAACCGATCGTCCTATATTATTTTATGCAATAACACGCCACGCAATGTCATTATACTACTAGCTGCAGTTGGCACAAATGTGTTGATCAAAATGTAACTTTTTTTTTTATTTAACGTTGTCGTTATTACTTACTTTTTCGCAGTGTCGTAGTTGCAGGTCGGACGGAGAATCTGTTGACCTTCAGCTATGGAATCACTGCAATTATTATTATTCGGCATACACTTCGTTTTTGTCTATAACATAACATTATTTACATTTAAAGATATACGCGCGATCGGCGGTTGTTGGCACTAGTTGCAAGCTTCCCAAGGAAACTAAGGAATACAAAACCAATGAGTTCTACATTAAAACGTTGTATGTTATACCAATTAGACCTATCTTAGAGTTCTGTGCAGTTCTATGAAACCTTTCTTGACTAGGTCTAATTAAACCGTTCGAGCGTATCCAGAGACGATTTTCACGACTCATTAGCTATAAGAAACAGCAACGTTTTGTTAAAAAGTGGGATTTAAAATTTTGAAGTTTTTCTGAAAAACTTTGAATTAGAAAAAAATCTATCTATCCGCAAAAATAGACGTAATAAGTATTATAAAAAATAATTTTTTTACCTTTCCACCCACCCTTCAACCATAAACTGATAGTATTTTAGTGGGCACCTATCATACATCAACTAAATGAGTACCTGTCAATAAATCGCATGACTACCAGATTTACTTATCGTCTCAAGTATAATAACCGTGGTTAATATTTAGAACCATACATTGTTGCTATAGAGTATTGATTTCTCCGAAAATCGATGGTTACTTAATGTTGTATGAACTTCTATACGCACTATAATAATATATAATATTATATAGGCTGTAACTTAAAAAAAAAAAATAATAAAACCCGATCATACGCGTCGCGGGGTCCGCGTTGTTGTCGCGCGGCGTTTAACGCGCTATTAGACGGCGCGGCGGCTGTGGCGTCCGTATATAATCGAATCAATTAATCCGAGAAAACGGTGCTTAAACGTCGTTAGCGCGCGCTCAAAGGGGATTTTCATCGGCGATAAATCCAATTATTTACACGCAAAGAATGGCGCGACTGCACCAGCGCCGATGATACTCTACATACTATCATACATAGATACACAGGACTACTGCGTGGCGTATATTATTATAATATTACGTATTATAATACATAATAATATACGCGTAGGTATATGCGCGGCGAGTGTGGCGTAGTGTAACGTTCGAATAATAATTACGTGATGAATGGCCGTCGGTGGCGGCGATGACGGTGCCTCGGGGCCTTTGCGCGAACAATAATATAATGGGAATAAACATCGCCGGCCGGGTTTTTATATACACAGGTACCTACATATTATTGTATATATAGAAACATTATTATACATATAAAGCGAGCGTCACACGCGGCGGCTGATATTAATTTATTTATCATACAAACCGATTTCAATGGCCACCGCGGAGAAAAGCGGAGAAACAGACAGCGCGCGCGAGAAAAAGAGAGAGAGAGAGAGAGAGAGAGAGAGTGAATGGACGAGAGAATGAATTAGAGAGAGACAGACTGCAGTGGCGGAGAAACAAAACAATATTATTATCGTCTTGTGTATAAAACGCGCGTTTATATACGTATAATTATTATAAAACGTAGTGTGTGAAGGGCAGTTACTTTAAAGCGTATTTTCTATAAAAGTGATACAAAATTAAAAAAATTGTTTTCTTGCTGTATGTTCAGTTACAAGTTTTACGATTTTACCTAACTATAATATAAATTTAATATACAATAAAAACAATTATAATTTATAACTATATGTTTTCATATAACTGACGTTTATTGTTTTGATTTAAACTAAACTATATAGAAAAGTTGTGACTAGAGTTGCCGAAAAATGCTGTCATTGCTGTATACCGTAAGATAGAGCTTCTTCAACTCAACATTTTAATTTATTAGATAATTAATTTTAATCTTATGCTGACTTTTTTTTTTTAATTTTTATATTTTTGATTCTTTTGGTCTTTTTTTTATCTTTTTAGGTCATTTATTTTAATTTTGAACACTTCTTTTCGATATTTCAAATAATGTTCATAAGGTTATTTGAACATAGATGTGATTTGGGCTAAATAAAACTTTTTTTCGTTTTCTTGATTGACATTTCATTATAACGTTAAAATGTTCTAATTTGCATTGTGTCTAGAGAATTCGTACTTAGCAACTGATAATCAACATAATTACGTTACCATAGAAACCAAAAAAGTGGACTCGAAAAACATATATACGATTTGTGGTTTTTCCATGAAGCAGAGAAAATATCAAGTAGCACACTACGCTTTTACAAAATTTTAGTCTTTTAAGTTGTAACACATATTTTATAAATTATTATTTAATTTTCGTTTTATAAATATTGCACTAGTTCTTTACGCACGTTACACTTAATAATTTCTTTAATTTTTATATTTTTTAAACTATAATTTTTAAGTATATTCATAGTGCATTTTTTAAGATCTTAAGTGCATTTAGTAATGTTTTTTTTTATGCATTCTATTCATTTATGGCTCACAGTAATAATTACAATCAATATGTATAAAAAAAATTGTCAGAATATATTTGGAGGGAAGCATAGTCATTTATGTTACTTTTAATTGCGACTATGATTGTAACACAGGTGTGTGTGTGTGTGTGTGTGTGCGCAGTGTATGCAAGAAATGGATAAAATTAATGAAAAACTAATTTCGCGCAACCGTGGTCGTAACTTGTAAAGTATCATAGTATCATACATATTACGTCATAATATAATTTAGATATCTGTGTATAGTAGACATAGTAATGCACTAATACGTATTGGAATCATAGCCAATAGACTGACGTGACGAGTAGGTATTATTACGATTATTATAATGTTACCTTTGGGCTATGGTCATAATAATAGATGGACTTCAAACTTTATTTCCGTATCGTTTATCCCAACTGCAGCAAGTATCTGATAATATACTAATTACATATTATTTTATTTTATTTCACTTACACACATTATTATAATATATGTATACTATATAGTCGTGATACTTTTATTGTATGACCAAAAATAACGACGTTTGACGTGTACTAATTTTCATTTTTGTTTTTGCAAAAAAAAAAATTATGTTTAAATCTGCAATGAACAACCGATAGTCTAATCAAAAGGATTATTATTTTCGTCTCCTAGTTTTAATCTTTTATATTGCAATTTGTGCCAATGTAGCTATATACCATGCAGCAGATGTAATGATATATTATGTAACCTACGAAATGTCAGTCTGCTAGTTAAAATTATAAGTTGTATACATATTTTCAGTTCGTTGTTTTAAAAAATTCGAAATTTATATTCTACGCAAAAAAAATCACAGTATCAAGTATTGCTAATAAATACTAAAAATATGGCAAATGACATATTCGAGTGAGTAACGGTCAATGGCATAACTGTGTGGCACGCACAGTTATATACGATGATAATTTATATTTGTCCATTTATCTGTGATGACAAATAGCAATCATTACGAATTGTGACAATACGACGGGATCTGTTCACTGGCAATATTTGTTTTACAATAACCAGTATATAATTAAATAAATCATTTTAATATAGTCCACGCGTGGGCCATAACAAATGCACCACATGAACCGAAATACTGTTTTGTTACATACCTATATGTGACCAGCGTCCACATAAGTACCTCCAGAATGGGATATAATATTACCTTGCTAATTTGGGCTGATTTTGTGAATGCTCCGTAATCATGCTCTACGTTTTTTTTTTACTGTAAGCGACAACGCTTTAACATAATATATATTGCTGTAAGTCATTTTCAATATTTGTTCTACTAATGATTTTATATTTCTAAATAAAATATTAGATTACAATTTTGTATTTTTGGATACAGGCGCTCTAAAACATTGATTATAATTTACATACATTTAGCACACGCTAGGGAAGAGGCTTTGTAATTATGAGGGTCTAATGAAGATTTAAATATAGCTTGTTCTTATGACGAATTAGATTTATTACTTTTTTAGAGACACAAGTCGAAAAACTAGACTTTTTAAAATTAATTTTTTGGATCAATTTTATTGTAATTTTAATTCTTATTTTATTACATGTAGCAATCCATAGGCATCCACAATTAAATTGACTTCTGAATTCATTATATGAATGGCGGAAGTTGGCTGTCACTCAAAAAAAGCAATTAAAGAAGCAATAAGATAGAGTAGTTTGCTTTGCTGGAGTTGTAGAAGGAGTTAAAGCTATAAAATTGAGTATAACATTAAATTGTGTTGTAAGAAATGTGCAAAGGTGGATGTTAAAGGATACAAAGGGGTCAGGTGAACAGTTAACACTGAATTGACCAGTGCCACTGAAAACAAGGTCAATAATTGAGTTGAACTTATTAAAAATAAAATATTTTTTTAAATAAAATCCGTGATGTACAAAGATTTATGGAACTGATGCGATAAATATAGGGTAAGGGTGAAGAATAAACAAGTCCATATGTATTATTTAAATGGAATAGGTACTCGTACATATACGGAACGTTGTTAAATAATAATAATAATAAAAAACATTTTATTGTTGTGGTTTCCGAATACTTAACATTTCATTTGTACGTATTATTATTATATTATATTATTTATACGCATACCGTTGTTTTCTGTGATAATATACTGTTTTCCATTAATTTCGCTAATAATGCGGTCTATTCATTAAAACGTTGTTTATTGTTCAGAGCAATTTTATTTGTGTTCTAAACAGTTTCCGACTACAATGACGACGCTGCCGCCGTTGACCCTTTCGGTAGTTCGTACAAAGTTTCTCCCATTCGGAGGGATACCGTTGAGCATATAATATATTATCTTGTTCTAATTGCCAACCACATCACCATTTGTAACTATTGTGTTTAATTTTTTTTTTTTGTCGATCTAGTGCAAAACTTTCATTACTCCTTTTTGTAAAGGCTAACACCATTCAACACCTTCTAAACCGCTCAATCACATAAGATGTATTCCCTACAGGGACATTTGAAAGTTTAAGAACATATTCGAACGCAAATAAATCGATTGTCTATACTATGTGGTCTATATAGATAGATACTATATATAAATTACAAAATTGTTCTTTCAAAAGTAATCACTCAAAATCCGAAAAAATGTATTTATGTTTTTGAAAATATTTATTTTTCTTAATTTAAAGTCATCGGGAACAATTTTTTAATAATACATATTTTTCATTGTAGTTTAAAGTTATGAATAATAATATTATCGCAAAGGATCTTAAAATAATAATAATAATTATTATTTATTATTATTGTCGAGTTCAAGCCAAATTTTGCGGCGTGTCAGGACGGAAGAAAAAAATAACTCAACGCTAACGCGAAGCGACGGATACCGGAATAGTTCGGATTCCTGAGGGAATATGTACGTATATAAGCCGCGTATACATCCGGGCGCTGAAAAGTAATAATATGCGCGGAAAATTTTCGTCCGCATTACCATGCATAATATTTTAATACAAGCCGCTAACCTATATCATATTTATTATACATTCCGTCTAAACGCGTTTGACGAACTTTGTAAATATTATAAACGAATATCCATGTACAAAACGTGTATATAATGTGCACATAATGCGGTGTATTTATTTTGATCGTACGCTATAGTGTCTTACATTTCCCTCGGTAAAATTTCTCTGGTTTTAGACAAAATAACGGTTAGTTATTGCACATTATTTGAGCATATAGTGTAGGTAAGACATTTTAGATTGTATAGACTTTTTCCTCAAGGCCACCGTTTCTCTCGAGTCCGTATTTTTGAGCGGTATGTTTTTTTGAACTTTTTGATGAAACGCTTATGATAAATATTGAAAATTGAACCGGCAATAGTTTATTATTTATAAGTTTATACTTTATAAAGTTCGGGTAATACAAACGGAATGGCACGTACCCCGCGGGTTTTTGTTTCACAGTATACCTTGCCCATCTACACTTTGAATGTTTATAAATAATAAACTATTGGCTGGATATTCGCAATATGTTTTTACTATATATATACATATAGTATTTCGAGGAAATAAATTGAAAGCACGCGCTTTGAAAACAAGAAAACCAAATAATTCACTTCGATTTTTGTTCAAAAAAATGTCACATTATATCCACTTCAAAACCGTGTACAATATCTTTTGTTTCGACCAAACACAAAACTTCATAAAGGTAACGATAAAATGGTGATGGTAAAATCACTCTGCGCTCGTATAATTATAGTTCACTCGGTCACTCCTGATTGTTATTATTGTATACACGGAATTAATTATTATTATATTGACCATAGTTGGTTTGGCCTACCTATATTATATTATCTGCACACACACACACACACACACACACACACACACACACACACATACACACAGCATTTAATATGAAACAAAGTAAAAAATTCAGTCATCTAATGGTATATTGTCGGTGTACACTGCATAATATTATAAAAATGTATATATATATATATATATATATATATAGATATAAAAAAAAAAAAACGTTATTAAGACGTCAATCCCGACGTTTGTGGACGACTCGAGTGCCACCGCCGACGAGGATCGCGCGCGCGCCAACTGCATACTCATATAATAATATAATATGTACCTATATAACACTGCGTGTGTTGCTGCTGCAGAGCTGTGTCTCGCGATAATTAATCTCTGGGCCGGATAGCGCGTCAAAACCTTCCCACACCGATACTTACCGAAAACTCTCAACGTCCGCGTACAATATAACCATGTGTGTGTCTCTGTGTGTGTGTGTGTGTGTGTGTGTGTGTATAATATACGAGTAGATGCACTTGACTTACACACACATATGTATACGCAAACCGTTTAACCTACTCGAGACGGCGAGATCTGTTTTGTTTTGTTTTTTTTCTTATTTTTCCGTCCGTCTCCGCTCTTTATTATTATTCTTTTCGTTCCAATGGTTTTTGTTTTTTTTTGTTTTTTGTTCTGCTTCGTAACGTTCGTGTACTACAGTAATAGTAATAGTTTGAATTCGGTTTCGGACGTCTTTTCAAACCCCGAACGTGCGTCTACGGAGGAGACTTGACGCGCGCATCGTCGTCTGACCCGACCGGATAAAAGAAACTATCGTACCTATAATACCAGCGTCAGTCTCGGCGATCGCGTTTCAATACGATTTTCTTCACCGTTGGACGCTGCGCATTAGGATATTATAATTATTGTTATGTATTCGTCCAGCATCTTCCCGCGATAATTATTTGTCATGAAATACAGCACCACCATATTGGAATTAGGAAGTTTTTTTCAATGTGTGATTGTGCTACGTTAGTACACCGTTTGTTCTACTTGGTTCCGCGTTTTCCCCCCAAATTCCATTACTTGAGACAATAAAATTTCACGTTAGGTACACATAAACGTCACCTTACGTATTATGTAATCTGATAAAAACAAAAAATTTCGAAATTCCGATTCGGTGTGGTTAGAAAAATGGACCTCACGTCGTACTACCAATGCATATTGCATAGATTACTATTTACACTAAAATGTATAATTGCAAACACCCAATTTGTTATGAAATTCATTTCGGGTATAATGTTTTATGCACGTAGGAATAGAGCACACGTATTTTATTAACAATATATGATATTATTAAAAAAATATATCAGCAATATTAATTTAACAACCGGGTGGGGACAATTTCATTTTTTCTCCATAGTAATAATTATGTAGGTATATACTTTATAGGTGCGAAGGAATTTAAAAACAAATTTTCTTTAAACGGTTCCAAATATTCTAACTCTAAAAGAGTCTATATTATTATAAATTAAAAAATAAACCAAAATTAATCCTATAATATTAAATGAAAAAATAAAACTTTAAAATCAAAAAAAAAATTTAAACATCAGAGCAATAAAATTTAAAATAATTTGTGTTTTAAAATTATAATAAATACATTAGAAATAACAATTAATAGCTATAAATATAGACTTTTCATTAATATTAAAATTATTATAATAACGAATCAATGATCACCCGAGTTAAACTGAAAATCCATAAGATTTATTAAGGAAAAAGATTTTTTTTTTTTTGTTAGTTATCAAGCTTAGAATATATTTATAATATTTTTAAATATTAAAGTTATTTAGTTATTACTTATTAATAACTAAATTCAGACAATAACAATAATTATTCATATTTAAAAATATACAACAAATTAATGAATTATTCAATTAAATAATAATCCATTTCATCTTATTTTTGGTATATTGAGTATAATATATAGAGAAATTGTTTATATTAAATTTTTAGAATTTATATGTGATTCACAAAGTAAGCTCATCTTTTTTTTTATATATATATATACTGCAGTTATTCAAAATTTAATTTTTGAAATTCTTACATGTACTTTGTACTTGGCCGTATTTTCAAATTCTTGAGAGTTTTGTTCTACTTAAGGAGGAGTGTTCTAAGTATGAAAAAAGCATCTGTTTTTCAAATAGAATCCCCTTTTATACTAAAAATTCAGCCGGTAATTAACATTTTGATGTATAAAAATAAAAATTCCAACAGTTTTTGAGTAATTTAATTTGTGAATTAGGATAATATTATGTCCACGAAAATGGGTTAGGGTTATATAGGGGTAATGGTGATATCAACATTATAATAATTAATCAACATTTATCTTTTGTATATACATATCATATCTACATTCCCAAAACAAACAATTTCATTGAAAGTATATAGGAACATGTATGATTCTCATTTTAAATTGGTACAGCCAAAGGACATTCATTACAATATAGTAATTGAATACGCACTAGTGCCAAAATAGTGTAGGTAACCATAGAAGCATCTCTTTTTTTATTCTATTGTTCATTCTAAAATGTAACATTTATAACTAAATACGTGTAGTTTTGATAGCGTATGTTAATCATATTACGTTGTGGTTCTATACGCTTGTAATAGTATAATAATGTATAATTTACGGTTTGAATTTGTTTAAAAAAAACCCATTATTTCGGATTGAAAATTGAACAAATCCTAAATGTATGTTTGTATATATTATATTGTATAGGCACATATTTTTTTTAACCAAACGAAAAACACTACGCCATAAAAAAACACATAATCATATTATATAGTATCAATAAATATTATGTATATGTCACGTACCAACGTATGCCATTATGATATTAACCAAATACCTGTGTGATATTATTTTAGTTTTACATGAGTTTTGTTCGTTTCGCAAATATGTGTTTATTTTTTTAGTTTTGTATGCATTAACCTGTTCCAACACACGGTAAAGTAGCAATAGTCGTAATATCATTTTACCTATATTACAATTTTGTAGTACACAGTGTAATAATTTTCCTTTTTCTTTTTATATTACTCTGCAGAAATTCTCGTATCGCATAATTTTTTACTGTTACGAGTATTCTTAAACTTCCTTAATCGTTTAACCAACAAAATAGTAGCCGTTTAATACTTATATATCAGTTCCCTCACTCCCACACCCACTCCTCTAAGAAAAATTGTATTCATAAAAACTTTTACGCAAATTAATATTATATCTAATTTTTTCACCAGCCAAAATTCATTATATCTATTTTGTTTTACGAATTTAAAATTTAGAGAGGGTTTGTGTAAGGACCTTATTTCATGATGATTATAGTGTCGTTTTCGTATAGAACGTGAATACTATTAGAACTTCTAATTATAATTAGAATAATACATTACCTACTATTGATACTTCTGACTTAAAATAATGAAATGCTAACATATCGTTATCATTATTGCTCAGTGTATTTACTTGCACCGTTTACACCGTTCATAAATACTTACATGGGTAGCCTCGGACGGCTCCAACAAAGGCGTGTTGAAGTGATAAATTCAGAAACGATGGTCTATGCACCCAAAATCCTGGACAATACTATACAAAATACATTATCCGACCAGAACTATTTATGCAGTTTTTCACTATTGAAAAAAAAAATTAATGGAAATTTCCTCCCTTACATACGAATAATGGGTAAACAAAATAATATACGATCGATTTTAAATCGAGACATTCGGCGTACGGTTAGCTATTCTAAAAAGCTTCGTTCGAGGGGATAAAACACATAATTTTAAAACCAATAAATTTCTCGAAGCGTGTAAAAAAAAAAACCCATTATTTTAAATGCCATATTACACAAAATATGCCAAAATATAAAAAATATGTTGTTATCTCGGTATCCCTAAAAGATAGAAGAAACTAAAAAACATGTATATATATATATTTATATATATTATAAAATGACACTGTCAGTGATTCGCACATTTAATATTTAAAAATTATATTTAATTACCTATTTACAAAAAAAACAAACCTCTTCCTATTTAAGCAATTAATATTTAAAAATATTTTCTGTATTTATTTAAATATTTTCATCTTATCTGTAGTATATTTTATTATAGTTATATTTTTTAATTATCTATGTAAGTTATATACTATTGAGTTGCTTACATTGAATTATTTCTCATTCAACTGTAGTCAAATATAAAATACATCGATATATTCTATTCAAAAGAAGACTAACTTAAGGGTAACTATTAAAATACTTTAATATATTTTATATTTGACTTCATTCGAGTAAAAAATAGTTTGTGGTCGTATTTTATAGATCAACACTCAGAGACTTGGTTGAAGAGCGATGGCGTGTCAAGAGTTTATTTGGTTTGTTGATTTAATTTCCCATGTCTTTAACCATATAGAGTTGAATTTGAAATAGTTGACATGACTTGACAGTCTTTGGCAAGATTTGGACTGTCCAATTAGAATATTATTAGTTATTACTTACATATTAGTCATGTCTGCAGTAAAGATATAATACTACAGAGGATGCGGGCGATGTCACTTCTTATTGAGGAACATTAACTAGAATGTCATGCGTTTATCAGATAACGAGGATAATATTGATTCAAGTTTGACATTGAATGTTCTGTTTTCCTAGTAGGATTTCATTAGGAGATACCTAATACTATATGCAAAGAGAATATTTTTGTATTTAAATATAGTAAAAAAAATATTAAAATTTGCTGTGTCAAACATCTGTGCATCGTCGGTGTAAATATGTTAATATTATATTTTACTATAGCTAAAATCGTGGCGTACTCGATATAATTATAATTCATGCGGTCGGTAAATGTAAACATTCTATTTTGTATATGTTAAAAATATATAATACAATAGATTAGTTTTTATAACCAATATTTTTTTTCGGTTTTCCTACATTATTTTATTAAAAATGTACACATATTATATTTATGTATTATTTAAGGACCTCCCGGTGGGGTCATTCATAATTTTAGAGTATATTATACTCTATATCGGTTTTCACGCATATGTATATACTCCATAAAAACCAAATAATATCGTCGCATTACCTATTTCGTAAATAATACACGCAATGTACCTACTCGATAATACACGCGTACCTATATATTATACATTAAAATACCACAGGTGTGACAATAAACATAATAATATATATCGTTATCGTGTTATACATTTTATATGCATCAATAAAACGTTATGTTTGTATATACGAAGACACGCGGAACGTTCGCGTAAAATAGTGTATTATAATACCCGACGACGATTTTATGTAAATATGTAATTTAGGTGTATTGCCGTATAGTAGCGTATACCCTTTATAGTAATAGTATAAAGCATATTATACAATAAATATATACGTATATAATAATGATAATATACTCGAGACCGGTCGGACGGACACTAAAATCCTCCTCAATCCTCGTCGTTTTAAAATAATTTATCGTCCTCTATGAATAATTATATTATTATTACGTGCGCGCCGCAGTACATAAATACGATTTTATAATATTATTGTCAGATTATGATTTTGTTCGTCGAGATGTCGGACGCTGACTATAACGCAATAATATTCTTATTTATACGTTTTTTTTTTTTATTAAATAAAAAATATTGTAATGTGTGTCGTACACAACACCATTGTCGACTGGGTGAACGATAGTGATGATCACCATGTGATATACGGCGGCTGGTGGTTCGTTTTAAAGGCGCAATAATCGATTGGTTTCGTGGAGCACTAAATTAATAGGTGTGTACTATATAATGTACACGAGTTGAACCGTGTTCCGGTCGGTTACGTGGGTCATGACCGCGACCGTGGTAGACGGCGGCTATGGCCATAGCGTACGAGTATTATAGTGATCGGAACTACGAGCGGATATCGTTTTCGGCGAATGCGTGCCGGCCGATCGTCCGTCCGTTGTGGAAATGCGATGTTGGCGGCGGCAGATATATAGTTGTTAATAATAATACTTCCGAAACGCCACCACCGCTGTGTATAGTTATTATTATTAGCAGGTATTTTATTCGTCGTCGAAAAGCACGACTGTCTTTGAATTACAGGACTACTCCCTCCGACGCCCACAGAATAATGTAAATGTATTATCGGGTCGAAAACAACGGCACGATTACGATAATTGGACGTTAATGGGGATCGCAAAGGGGTTATCTACCTATAAGTGTACACGTAGGTATATCAGGTACCGGAGCGACTGCCACCTGACATCATCGGTGGAGGTCGTCTCACAGCGTCGTGCACACTGTAATTGTTATCATACAGGTTATATTATATAGGTGTGTGTCTATTTATATAATATTATACTATAGTTACATGGGTTATTTTTTTCCTAGGTGTTTTAAATTAAAATGTTTTCACCAGAAAACCGTCCCCCATGTAATTCGACGGTACGGCGGCGAAGAAAATAATTACTGCCGCAGTTTTATAACATTATCAAAGCTGGCCAAAATAACTGTACAATGTTTTTAACTCTTTGAATTAATATAGATAAATATAATTCGAGTTTAAAGTTAAAAGTCAATCTTCTTTGCTTTTACTTATAAAAGAAGTAGTAAGAAGTATATTAACATGGTTAAAAAATCAACTACTGTTTTTCTTTTACAAAACAATATTTATACAATCCACACTAAAGTACAGTAAATACATTTTATAAGTAGATAATATAATAAATATTATACTGGTGTATACACACATAAATAATATATAGTATTACAAGGGTATTAATTAACATAAAAATAACGGAAATCATTCAATGACAAATTCTTTACTAACCAAAATTATTAATTATATAAAAGACCACGGCGCCAATATTTTTTTAAACCTCAAACAGGGTTATCTGGTAAGGTTATTGTTGACAGATTTTAAATTAATGTGAGATTTTAATTCTCTATGGAAATGTATAATACAAAGTTAAGTATATTTCATATACGCATTTAAAACATCGGCAGTTAAAAACTTATAATTTATATAATACATATTATAACACTATAGTTTATAAATAATGATATTATATTTGATTATTATAAGAACAATAATTTGTATAAAACAAAATATATTTTATGTCTATAGGATTTATATTGGAAAATAATGAATAGCTTAAAATCAATATGAAATTAATTATCTGATTAATAACTTCATTACATCGTGGAAATACATGACATGTAACTTTTTAAGTCAGAAGATACTTAAAAAAAGTAACTAGATTTGGAACTTAGCAAAAGTTATTTAACTTTAACTGTTTAACTCGTTAATGACCAGCTTTGTATATTAGTATATATGAAAAGCCTGTACGCATATTGATATGTGCGTACATTCCTCTATAGCAGTGCTGTTTCAAACCCTCTGATCAACCGATGGTTATAAAGTTTAAAAAGAATAAATTTTAAATTCAAATATTTAAATTTAAATAATTATACATTTATTGAATTTATGAATACTAAAGGATTAACTAGTTAAGCGTTAAAATTCTTGATTATTAACTTCGGTTCGCTTCATTTTTATTTATTATGAAATATATTTTAAATTATTTTTATATAATATTATAATACATATTGATTGATTTAGGTATTGAAAAATTCAATGGATGTAAATTTATTGAAATGTATATTTTTTGCATACTACAGATAAACTTTACATGAAACCATTAGTTAATAAAAGTGTTTTTGCCCGACAACGGCCAACAAAGCTGGCATACATTTATCATGGACCTTTGATCATGAATTTTTAAATTCTTAAAACAAATAATACCGATGGAAAAATGTAAAAAATGTAAAAAAAACCAAAATGTTTTCACAACAAATATACATATAACTATAATATATTATATAGTAAATGGTCCAATAACTCCCTGTATTTTCCTAAGATGTATATCGACCATTCGCGGTAAAATAATCACTCAGTGCATAATATATTATATCCGTATGGTGAGACTTTCGCGCGCATTTCGAACAAGGTGCCCAGCGTAAATACCTAGGTATACACCTATATATTATAAGCAACGTGCGTGTGTGTGCCTACTCACACCCAATTAAACGCCAGCGACGACCACCGGACTTTTCGTATATTAATTAAATACACGCGAGTGTGTGAATATTCTCGAGGACGGTATATATTATTATTATTATTATTATTATTATATTATGTTTCTTTTTTTACATACATATATATTTTTTACACGCGCATAATATTATGGTAATACGCGCAAGTACATATTACATAGGTAGTGTGTCTGTATTATGTATATTATATACACTGCTGTCTCTTTCGCACACACACATAAATATATATGTTATGCGCGTGTACCGTATAATGTTCGTATATAAGTTTGTGTATGTGTATGTGCTTGTCGCGGCCATAAATCTATCGGACCGGATGTTTTGCCATCTCGGACGACGTTTATTATACGCATAATATATATATATATATTAAACTGCTGCCCCGTCTTCGGCCTGTCACGTTACTCACTCCCCCAGCGGTATCCCACGAAAGAGCAATCCAATGGGCCAATAGTTTTGTCTCATCAATCGACGTTTGAACCGCGGCTAGTTACAAAGTCTCGTCACCGGTATGGACTTAAGACGTCTCGCCGTTTGCAGGCGTTCGAATAATAATCATTGACAATGTCATAATAATATTATAATACACCGAGTGATTCACTGAGCATATGTTAAAACCAATTTTTTTAATATTTATATAATAATGAATTTATTCAAATTTTGATTTGTAGGAATTTTTAAACATAGATAGGTACTTAAAGACCATATTTTTAATCTTTTGAAATTATTTATACTATTTAAATTGGTCTCATGGGCTGTGTCAATAAAAACTTAAATTTTTCAAATAAGGAACCCCCTTTTTTACTGTAAATTATTTAGTAGATAATTTTTTTTTTTTAATTTTGATGTACTTAATTCAACATTTTACATTGTTTTTCAGTTATTAAAATTGACATACTATAGTCTATAATACTGGGTTGCGTGAACAATCACTAAACATTCAATGAATCAATATTAAGCTAATAGCCCATTAAACATAATCTAGTGATCCATGATTGTTAAGTCCATTAAATTGTATTGAACCAGAAATCAATTTTTCTTACAACCCGTCGTATAAATAATAGCTAGTCTTTAAAAAAGGTTTTATAATATAACTAGTATAAGATAGTTATAGTATATTGGGTCTAATATTTATTCTTCTTGGACGATTTTTATAAATTTAAAAAAATGATAGGTCAATATCAATTACTAACAATTTTCAATTCTCAATAGTTCCCAAACTGTTTAAACCCATTATTACGGAATTATTATTTTTAGTAAATAAAATTGTATAACTCAAAAACTACTCTCATTTCAATTTTGATTTTGTTGATTATGGTATTAATATATTATAATGTTAACATTAAAAAAAAATTTCATAGGATATTCTTTAAATATAATAGTACATACAATTTCAAGTAGGTATATAAAAATTATATTTTTGAAAATAATTTTTAATAACTAAATTATTATTATTTACATTAGAAAAAAGGGGGTGAGTATGCCAGTCAAATATATGAATCACTCTGGATAGCTATATTATATTATATTCTATTGGTTTTTTTTCATGCAACACTACGGTTCATAATTTGATGATAAAAATATTATGTAAATTGACTTATAATAATATATAATATATATCAAGTTTTTAATTCGATGATACGGGGCATAATAAAGAGTAATTATGTATAAAAGAAAGCTCGTTACATTTTATTCAAATATCAAATGGTATATATAAAATCTGAGTAGTTCAATTTGTTAAACATTGTGTATGTAAAATGAAACGAAACAAAACAATCCGAGCGCGATAACAAATGTACTTAATTTTAATTATATATATTTTATAATTTGTATGCAATTGATTACTACCGTGTTAGGGGTGTCTGTATAGTAATCAGAAAAAAGTAAGAATGGAAATAGATACCCACTGACAACGACAATCGACAATTTTACAAATTCTATATGAAGATATTCGAAGATAAATTATTTTTTTATAAATGCATACCTGCTGGTACACAGAGCGTGGTCGTAAAGTATGAAAATACATCATATTTTAAAAAACTCTTAGTTTTTTGTGTTATTCAAATCGGGCCCTTCGCTCTTTCCGTTGGTGTTCGTCCAACCGGAAGAAGTTCTTTTTGCCCACTGGACCATTATTTCACCGCGTTCGGGCAGTTTTGTTCCACGAAAATAATATAATACAAAAGTTATATTTCGGAAAACTTTCAAACACTTTCACTCAAACACGAAGCTGCACATTTGTATTCATAATGTCTAAAGTTATTTGAGAATAATGTTGTGTTGTGGTCATGTATAATAATCGTAGTCAAATTCGATTCCAGAACAGCGACAACAAGACAATAACCAGTAATATTAGAACCGCCGAGGCTTAGCAGTACTAACGAACCGTAGGGATAGACTGATAAATTATTGTTATTATTATGGTTATGTCCCCGCCACCACCGGCGAGTGTTATTTTCTCGGGAGTCGGCGTTGTCCTTCCAAGTCACATCTGGACCGATTAACGATTAAAACGGAGGTAAGTTTTTTCTTTCTTTTTGCTCCAATTTGAGCACATAAGTTCTATCGCCATAATAGACTTTCTAAAACCGTATTCAAGTGGCACTGCGAAACGGAACCTCGTTAATCTTCTCCGGCACCAGTGGTGCACCAATTCCCGCTTCGTACGTCGGGTAGTCGCGGAGGGAGGGTTTTACAGTCAAAACGCTTTTCCGAACGGATCGCACGGTCGACCCGTCTGGCCGAGACTGATCGTATAAATTGTAAAGGCTCTTCTCCACGGTTTAAGTAAAACACTAATATTATCGCATCACAGGGGTTGTCGGTTTTTAAGTAAATACTTAGCTTCGGACCGGTGTATAGCGTGATGCACGTGTGGTACTTGTAAAATCGGTCAGTAAACAAATAATATTCGTTGGGCTCATTCAGAAAGTTTTAGCGTTTTCGACAGTTATGAAATTTAATTTCGGAGCACGACAAACCGTACAAAAATACGACGTCAGTTCCAATTTCTCCATATTTCGAGGTATTACATCAGTTTTGTAATCACTTCGATCGTCTAAAAACATAATATTTCCAAAAATATCGGTGCTTTCTGAGAAAACGATTGTTTACTTCTAAAAGAATCAGCCTTTATGGTGTATGGATGGTATGCCAAATACAATAACAATATTATTATACATGAGTGTAATATCTTTTAAACGTTGAAGACAACATTGATTGCACTCATACGTCGAAAATCGAGTATTTAGTAATATCGCGTTCTCGAGTGGATGTCGTATTATATAATAGTAATGGTGAAGCGAACCGAGAGCAATACGCCATATTCTTTTCGAATTGCCTCGTTCATTAGCGATTTCGTTTTTATGCGTACACAAGTACACACCGTCAAAACGCATTCATTCGGGCGTACAGATATTAATAATAACCATCGCGGCTGTTATATATATATACGTATTATTAATAAATCAGCAGTTCGTCGAAATCGCGACGATTAACGATGGACGAATTCGCTCGTGACGGATTACATTACTATTGTTATTATTTGTAGAAAACAAAATTGTCAACAATGTGCTCGCTGTGCAACGTTATCTTCGTGCGAAGATGTTAGGTGACTCGGGTGTATAATAATATGAGCAATGGCGCGTGGCTTAGTAGTTGGCGAGAACAGTGTTTATTTTTGAATCGCGTTGTGCTAAACTATAATAATATACCTACCTATTTATTAATATTATTTCTCGCCAATCGGCCGAATATCATTATAACTCATATACTCCATAGCGTTGCGAATACCGCGAGTAAAAAAAAAAAAAACCAATCACCAATACGCCGGAAATTAATTTTTCGAACAGATAGTTATCTATCTATCCTCTACCAGTAATAATACATACAATAATACATAGTAATAATAATAATACGCTGCGGCAGTGTACTAATACTGCGCATTGCATTATTAAATAAGCGTATTTTTTAGTGCGCTCATTAAGCTCAATCACCGATGTTTTACGACCGAGAAACCCTATATACGATCGGTAAAAATATTCGATTACCTCTCGGGTTCCGCCCCTTCCCGGAAGCCCTATTTTACCACCGGGCCCCCCGTGTCCGTCCTCCGCGCTGCAGAACACCCACTTGTCACGCGTAATATTATTATTATTGTTATTTTATGGTCTTGCCGCACAGAGGCGTCTTGTTTATATTTCGTCGAAAACGGGTATTATACGATGTCCGCGAGTCACGGCTATATTATTATCATAATACTAAACTAGGCATGTCAAACGTAAAGTATCAACCGGGCCAAAAATGTCGAATAGAATAATACCTATCACTATACATATAATATGCGGGCCGCACAAAAGACTTAAAGGAAAAAAAGTGGGTACCACTCCACTGTACAGTAGGCGTTGAGTGGGTCACTGCAATGTCGTGTGTGTTAAATACTTAAATATGAGTTCAATAGTATATACGTAAAATATACATATCGTTGCATACGAAAAACGATTCTGAGTAGCGCAATCGATATCGCAAAGTACGTTTCATGTTTTTACATTGTTTTATTAATTATTAACAATTTTACATATTTAATAACGAGTATATGTTTCGTAGGTATGTCTAATAGATTTTACAACAACACTATCAGATCGTCACCGATTTCCATTTTCTGTGCTTCCTTTGATCTGCAGCCGGTTTAAAGACAAATGCAGCCTTTAGAATCTCCGTTGTCATTTTGATCTGGATATATACTTTCTCACCGGTCGCAGTGACCGGAGAAGTGCTTGACGACTTGCCCGAGCTCTTAACAAATACTGGTATACCCAGAGTTATCGGGGTCAGTGACGTAGCAAACGGTGTCACGAGTACAATGGCTGGCGGCATTTTCGGCACTTGGGGGATTATTATAAATCATCGTTAACGGAGATACATAATATGGCAGCGCTTTGAGTGTAACAGTGGTTTGCCAGATAAGGGGGAGAGACATTCCAGTAAACCCAAAGTTTTGTCATCTTGTCATCTACTCATCTTTAACGGCGGCCGGTTCGAATTATTCAAAACAATGAAGTGTGAATGTTGTTTTTCATTACATATTTTGTGTTTCTGTACATTAAATAACCTATAAGCACACCGAAACGTGTTAAAATAATATTGATTTCTCGTATACATCATATTATTAAAGACGTGTAGGAGTATATTAATTTCTAAGGTTTCAATTAGTATCTCAAGTGTGCTATATACTTGCAGTGCATAGACTTTACTGTGTTACTCAAGCAAACTTGTTCATTGGCAAGTTTGATTTAATGGCGTGCATTTCATACATGTTTTTAATCTAAAAATAATTTATCGTATAGAATGATTAACAATTGTGTATGCTTCTACACCTACAACACATACGCGATTTGTATTGTAGCGAGGAGCGTTAAAAAAATATGGGACATTTTTAAAACGCGTCCATTGTTCATATAATATTATAAGTTAGAACTATGTGTTTATTGTCATAATATTTTATTCATTCTTGACCTAAATGAAAATAAAATAAATATAAATATCGATTTATGATACATGATTATTATAATAATGATAATAATTTATTTCGGCCAAGATAGTAAATTATAAAAGTTGTTGATTTATTGTATATATAATAGAATTATAATTATTTTGGCCCGTTCACCGCTGATGAAGACCTCTTATTGCTGACACAGGAGAAACTAATATTATAGGCGTACTTAAAAAAAAAAGGTAGACGCTTCTGCTACGAAATTAAAACGAATTTTAAAAAATGGTGAGAAAATTATATTTCCAATAGCTAAAATGCGCGCCTCCCGCCGGGAGCGTTTAAGACCTCGAAAAGTCGTGCATTCACAGGGGTCCGATGAATCGACAGAAAAGCGTAAAACCTCCAATGGAGCGAGTCCCGCTCGAAATCCACCGCAGCCGCCGTGTACACATTGCAGTAAAAAAGTAATGTTTAATATGACGCTGTATGACGTGTATATATATATATATATTATACTTACACTATTCATATAAAATACACACTCGCAAGCATTTGCTGTTCGCGAGCAACTGGACCGCCTACGTAAGTATAATATCCATATAATAAAATATTACGTGTATGCGATCATTATATATTATGACGGCTCCGCGTAAGTCGTGAAAATCGTATATAGTGTTCGTAAAAACTCAAAAACACGATTCTGTACTTATATTGTGTGATGCGACTACGCCTATTATATACGCGTTTACGATTTGTTTTTTTTATATACGCGTCCATAGTAATAATATGATCGTCGTGTATAATACTATACGATTTAACGTAGGTTAAGTACCCGTCATCTACTTCTTAGGTCATTAAGTTATTTATTTCTTTATTCTTATTGAAATTTTAAATTTTAAATCAAAACGACGTTATGCCACAATTAAGCCGATTACCCGAATTCTCTCGTCGTGTATCGTTATCAGCTATCGTGGCTGTGTGATGAACAATACGAACAGATTATGCGATGGATGGATTTATAATATTGTACAAATAACGCATACTATTGCCGTCTCGAGAGTCGAGTTCAAAACCGTTTCAAACTGAGTAGATAATATATAGCAACGTTTATCTCCGCGGTTGCGGCACAAAACGTCTCGCCCCGAACAATAATGGTTCACTTATATTTGTTTTAAAGTCATAACTCACAACGTTCGCCAATAATATGCACAAATATTCGGGCGAAATATCTTGCGAGATGATCAGCAGTGATCATTCTTCGAACAATGACTATATACCTGCAGCGTGGTCTGCGGCGAATTTAAAACGGTGTTATTTCAACGGCGCAAAAATAATATTGTCACCCCAAACTATATTATAATATTAGGCCAATATATCATTTTACTCTGCGAGCTATCGGATCGAAAACTGCAGAAATCGGCAAACGACCGGTTTAACAAAAAAAAAAAAAAAAAAATAGTCGCTCGAACACGAGCTGCGATGTTCTACGATGTAAAATAAAATACAATATAATACGTAAATAAGTATACAACTACAGTACTCGTCGTCGTGTAAATATATATTATATTTTATTAGAATAAAATCGCCGTTGACTCTTGCGACAACCTCGCGGTTCTCATGGAAAGCGCCTCTCTCAGTCTCTTTGTCTATCCATCTCTCGCCGGGACGTACTTACACGATATGATATAGGTACTGTTCGCGTCACGACTCCCATGTCGGACGTCGCTCGCGCCGTTCGTTTATACCACTGCGGCAGGCCGTATTATCCGTACGTCCGAAACACGTTTTTTCCTGTCGCCCGCAATAATTTAAACACACTTAAACGTATTATGCCTGGACCGGAGAGATTTTTCTTCCGCCGCACACAGTATAATATATATTTATATTTCACATGCAGAGTGATTCACCGAGTATGTCACCCCCATGTTTTACTTTAGTAATAGGTAAGTATATTCAAACATTGCAGATTTTAGACATTTTTAAGCATACCTAACTACTTCACTATGTTATTTTCAAATTCTTAAGATTTTTTGCATTACTCAAGTAACATGTCTATGGCGGTACTAACTTCTGTTATTAAGTTAAAACCCTCGCCCCCGTCTTTTTACTGTAAATAGTTATTGTAGTATTTGTTTTACTTTGACTATTTTTATAAATTATTATAAACGCTGATAAATTAATATTAATTAATACAGTTGAAAATTATTTTCAAATAATCATATAGTCTTCATATTTCCAAACCCATTATGATAAACTTATAACTATCCTCAGTGCACAAAATTAAATAATTCAAAAACTAACTACTCACTCGAATTATAATTTGATTCGTCATAAGTTTAGGAAAATTAAAGAATTTGACGGTGAGTAGCATTTCGCATAATATTATTGTATATTGCAGTAAAGATATGTCATTGACCAGTGGCCACTATGTCAATTTTAGATTAAGGTCTATTAAAGTTTGTTGGTTTCTCGGCCATTGAGATCCTTTATTTTGCTGCTACTCTCCGTGTAATATTATTACAAACACCCCAAAAATAATACCAATAAAATTATGTTAGCTATTTCCACTTGATTGATTGGTAACATAATATATAAATCATGATGACGCGTATGTTTGGACGTTGTTGTTATTTGTTTTTTAATTACCAAGGTTTTATAATTTATCAACCTAATATTTATATATATTAAATGTTTTGAACATTTTATCCCTCCATTTAAAAATACATATAGTATATACAACTATATAATAATTTACGTTAAGATTATTTTCCAAGGTTCCCCGTAGCCTTTTATTGATATTATTATTTTTAAATAAGTTATGAACTTTTTGAAATATTACATTTTAAAATTATCATAACTTACTTAAAAATAACAATATCAATAAAAGACTACGATATGCCTTGGATAATAATATTACTTTTAAATTTTATAATAGGTCAATTCACTTTGATATCAAAACTAACAGCACAATATTAAAACTGGTGAACGAAAATTTACTATGTCACACTAGTGTAAGACGGAGACAACACATGCGGGTACTGCGTCCTTTTAACAGAGATTTATCAATTCAATACATTATTATATATTGTTTTTAAATCAACCACCCATATTGTTGTTTTGCTTTGAAAACTCTAAATGCTTATACTACAAATGTCTCGTGTTCTTTCATATATGTAGATCAGTGGCGTAGCGTGGGTTTCAGCTTAGTGTATGCATTGAAATACTAAGTTAATAAAATCGTGGGGGTCTGCGCCCCCCATACCCCCCTATACTCTTCTTAAAATTTAACTTGAAACATACAATGACACAGTGTTTTACGTATTTGTTAATATATATCACGTAAGTACATAACACAATATTTAATATAGCCGGAAGAATAATTCGATACACGAGTGACAGAAACACGATCGCAAGCATTCTATGTTTTGTTATTAATATTATCGATAAGAAATATAAATAGCTGTCGCTGAATGTCTGTACTCGTATGCAATCGCCAACGTGCATACTGCGTACATGATGAGCATGATAGGTACTAGCCATTATATATAGTGGACTATAGCGCGGCACGGCCGTAATGTTGTGGATTAATCAATCCTTATGAACTTAGAAGAAAATCCACAAAATATTATATTATGAAATACTAAATTAATACAATCAACAACTTTTTTATAAAAATATTACATTATTAATACAAAAAAAATTATTTTTTCAATTTGTGAAGTGTATGCTGTGCATACACAGCATACGCACACGCTACACCACTGAGGTAGATAATAATATTGTATAATATAATAGGTGGAGGATATCACCATACTGCAGATCGCGATCACTCATTCTTCCGACGGTTCGTATAATTTATCAGTGTCTTCGACGCGTAAGAATTTGCTTGCACCACAGTACTACGCTATTCAATCGCATCTTTATTTGAAGCTTACTGATTGCGGTCGATCATCATCGTGATATAATATTATGTTTTGTGTTTGTAGGTTTCATTCGTCTGTTTTGGTGGAATTCAAATTTATATAGAACTGTCTCAGCCGGTACGCGCAGTGAATATAATTTGTTTCGCAGTATTTATGAGAATGTCGGTCAGACTTTGTTCGTCTACGAAGATTTTCAAAACGGTTTTGCGAACGAGTATATATCTATAGTGAAAGCGAATTCCTCTTGAGTTGGATGATCGGCGATGATTCGATATTATAATACCTACATAATTATATTATATTGTTTTTACGAATATTATATCACCTACCCCTTGCGCGAAAAAAAAATTGTCTCCTAGATAAACCTACGCAAATTTACAAGTCAAAATAATACTATTCGAATTTATGAGTACGATCTTATTTTTATTTTTAGTAGTCGTTTGCGTATATACTCGTATATATATAATAAAAATATTTGTGTTTAAATTTTTGTCTCCAAAATAAATAATTATCGTAGCCCATGTTAACTTTGACTATGCGTTTGTAACTTCCACCACCCACTATGGTCTACAAAGCCAATCGATTGGCCCAAAAATATTGCAGGTTACAGTGCACATGAACTACCTGTCCCGTACGTACGTTTATTTAAAGGCTTGAGTGTCGTATACAGCACGACTCGGCTGAATACTACAAGAGTATATTTTAGAGTGCATAAAAGTTTTATATATTTTATGCATATGTATTAGATAGTGTCACAGGATTTCATTGTACATACCTAATGCAACTATAATGGAAAACAAAATTTTACTAATAAATTATTCGGTTACCGAATGTGCGGTTAACCTTTTTTTGACATATCATTATGTATTACATACGAATGAATGACCGACTTGGAACAGGCATTCTAATTTTGCCGTTGTAATAATTTTCTACTATGCATAATGACCAGTTTATTATTAATAAAAATGTTGTCTTTTTTTCATATTTTGAACAAAAATAGTGTGTGTAATATTACATTATTCTGAAATATTGTGTATTCATCTGGATATTTTATTTTTCAACCAAGTAATTAATTTTGAAAGTATCATTAAAGGATTAAAAGATCGTTGATAAATCCTATTTCCTAAAATTAATATAATTTAAAGACTTATTTAAAACAAAAACAAACAAAATATAATACATATTAAATATATAAGAATTCATTTTATTCTTATAAAAGTATATAAAAATCATATTATTCATAATAATATGCCCGGAAGAATCTACTCTCGGTACATTTGCAATAATATATACTGTCAATCATAACAGTACTCAATGTTTTGATACAAAAGTGCAATAATAAAATGTACACAAAAATAGGGCAAAACTGATAATATGACATTTTTATATCATAGGTATAGCAACTGAATAACTGTGTACAATATTATCAAGTTTTAGATAAAGCAAACTCACAACCCTATAGTCATATAAGTTCTTCTATTTTGAAAAGCTATGTTCCCTTATAAATATAAGGAAGTAACTAAATAATTGTTTACTTCATCATTTAAAATGTTTAAATGTTTGACAAGATTTCAAAACAGGAAGTTTTATTTAAAATGTAATTTTTTATCTTCTTCTCATTTTAATTCTATTTTAATTTTATTTTGCGCATTTTCTATAACTTTTAGTGACTCTTGTTACATCTTCTATGATGACGATATAATTAAATTTTAAATTACATTTTCAGTATTCTAAAAAGCACTTAAAAGCTGTACACTACTAAAATATGCACTAAAAAGCAAAAAATGAAAATATACAAATATATAGGCCATATAAAATATCGGATTTGACTTATTTACATTATGAATCATACAATATCATTTCGACTATCGAATTTTATAGACGTAAGTCAAAAGTTCTTACTACATAATGATACTATAGTGTTTGACTGAACTAATTGAAAATAAATTGTAATAATAGGTACTTAGAAAAAATAAATTAAATTAATTAGAATGGAAACACAATAATTGTTAACCGAAAATAACCCAGCAGAATTACTTACTAATTACTACAATATTATAGTATATATTAGTATAGTATATACGTGTGTTTTTAAATAATATTAATAATAAGTAGTCTTCTTTAGGTTTTTCAGTGTTTTAACTGGATGACTGGCATATTGACTTTCATACTCTTCTCCGTTCTTCTCTGTTTTTTATTTAACTACCAATATCTATATATTTTTTACGCTACAAAATGTTCGTTCTTAGACATGTACTTTCTTATATTCATAGAACGCTCCTTCCAATAGCTTATAGCTATATTAGGCAATTATACCTCAAAGTATTGCCTTTCGATTTCATTATTTTTTTTTTATATAGTATTATATTATTATTATTATTATTTATTGATTTTTTTTCATATTGAATTGCTTTAACCATTGTACGTTTTTTACTCTATTTATCTAGATGACCTTTTATATATACGTATATATGTATAGTATCACATCTCTATACCCTCTATTGATTGTTCTTTGATTTTTATTTTATACGGCCATATCTTCGCTGAATTCATTAATTATTGTTTAACATCTTTAAAATATATGAATATTTTTTTGTGCGATTCACTTTATTTATTTAAATTGAAAACAGGGTAGGTTCATAAAGAAATTGGCATTAGCATGGATATAGTGTAACTAAATAAAATCGCTACATAATCTTTATTTTATAGTTAACAACTTTTTTGTAAATATACTTCAAGAATGTGTATATTTATATCAATATTTTATTGCTTTGAACGTAAAAGATTTTAGTATATTTAATAACTATATTTTTTTTATACTATACAATTGTTTTTATGATGTTTACTTAATGCATAATATCTTAGCCGATGAACTTATTTCATAACATTTTAAATTTTTAATGACTAACTTATAAAAATAATAATTTACCGACATTTGTTGTTATTTACAATAACTGTATTTTTTGGCTAATTTTGAGTGTTTATAACATACCTATAAAAAAATTAAGTAAAAGGAAAAGATTTAAACAGGAGTGTGATAAAAAAATAAAAACGGTCGAGGTCATAATTTATAAAATAAGCACATTTTTCGGAACCGATTAGAATAATTGACTTCTAACACTGATAACGAGAAAGAGGGTGTTAAACCTAATGATTTATTTCATAAGTTCACGCATAGATTTATAATTCACCTCCTTTCCATTTAGACTTGGAATAAACCCTACTAACACATATGCTGTACGTATGTGCATTGGACAGTTTGGTAACGGACGAACTACGCGTTGATATCGGTCTCAGAAGTACACAGAATGTTTTTACTGTAATATTGTATACCACGGTTTATTCACTTCAAGTTATTTTAATTTCGTAATAGCATTATTAACGAGTTTCGATCTCGATCTCTAGATTTGAAGATTAGCTTTTCCATGTAAAATAACAGTATAATATATTATAATATGCATACTCAACAACACACACACACACGCACACACACACACACACATACTATACCACACGACTTTGCCTAGTGAATGCGGATAACTCGCCTATATTTTAACGATATACGGTTAACCGTTATAATAATATTATATTTTGTGAAGAATAAAAATATGGCTCAAGTCGTCCTCGTTTATAAAATCGGAATATTATAACGCTGACTTACGACTGCACTGTGAAATTAACGATAAATAGTGAGATTGCATCTCTAGACTTTAGATCATCGACCGAATATTTCGTGTTCATCCGACCACAAATCTAACGATTAAGGTGATTTTTTTTTAAATATTTTATTTAATATTATTGTTATTTTTATTTTTACTTTGTCGCTTTCGATACCGTGTTTACTTACGATCACGACGCCGTTAAATATTCAGTCAGAGTTTTTTCTCAGGTTCTGATCGATTACAACCTGTTTGGAACACGACAAACGGTGAAATCGGAAATGTCGTGTTTTCGTGAAAAATAAATTATCGTAAACATATTCTACGATATTATTATGGCGCCTGTTTGTACGACCATATAAGTACGTCTATATTTACCTGCAGCGTATGGCACGACAAGTTTTCGACTTTTCGGATGATATTCGATAGTGTCGACCATAAAAATCTCGTATCCGGGGATGACGAAATTGCGTCTCGTAAAGTCGTACTGTTGTTTAATAATAATTCCGTGACTGACATTTCATCGTGGTCTTCTTCCCCTTTGCAGACGAGTTTATATACACGGTCGTAATATAAAAATAAGATCATTGACCCCATAAGGTCTGCCGGCAGAGCTCACCACCCCCGTTGTCGTAAAAGGCGAGAAACGGTGAAAGCACAATGCCGTACTTACACGTGCGCACCGAAGGACATTTACCTCTTTTCCTCACCACCTGTTCCATGTAGAGAAAAAAGCAGTTTTAACGTTATACGGCCCTATATACGTATATTTATATACGTTTGTGTATGTCTGTGTGTGTGTTGTATATATATATAGCGTTAACTACCATATATATATATGTATAACAGAGACAATAAATTTATACTGAAAAAACGTATATAATATATAAAAGAGCAGACAGGGTTGGTGTTATAGTACGCGAGGAGGACGGACTCGAAGGCCAATATCTCTCATTGTTCCCCAGGGTTGTACTTTTCTCTCGCGCACGACTCCACGACCTCCGGCCTCCGTTTCACCTACACGCGTTTCGACCGCGTCTACCTTAAGTACCTACTCCGTTTTGAAACATAAGGCGTGATAGGCGAAGGGTCGGACGTGTCAGTAGTACTGGCGGTGGTAGTCAGCGACGGAACTATATACACCTGTAAATGTTATATATAGTGGTAAAGAAAGAGAGAGAAACAGTGAGAGAAAGACAAAGACAGGCAGAAACAGAGAGTGAGCGGTGAGATAGAGTGACGAGAAGAGGCGTTGAAAGGTGCTTTTACGCGCGCGCGTGTGTGTGTGTGTGTGTGTGTGTGTGTGTGTGTGTGTGTGTGTGTGTGTTTGTGAAGAAGAAGAGTTGCTGCTACGGATTTTTCGGGGCTTAATAGGGTAATCGGATTAACCGATGGCTACGGGTTGTCGAATACGTTTGACTGGGAACTAAGGCACCCGGTGAAAACTGTGGCAGCGGCGGCGGCAGAAAATCCTCTGGGAACGATCTTTATGATGTGTACGCCAATGCTAAAAACGACCGCTGCCATCATTGTCGTCAACGCCACGGAATGTATTCCTTAAGTCTAAGCCGTAATACGGATTTATATAATATGACACTATATATATATGGCCACATACTCACGTTTATATAAGGTACTTTTAGGCAGGTACACCTATAATACACTTTTAGAGCCGACAACCATCGTCCAAAGTATAGGTTATTATTTAAAAAAATATCAAATAAAAATTATATTTTCCATCGCACTTTACAATACTAAAATATTTATATATTAAGTAAATGGAATTCGTGTATAATATTTTCATCAAAATATGTTTTAATAGAACGATTAATTGACATTGAAATTGTGACACGCTGACAGTGGTTTGAACTATTATATATATTACCTAACTACAATAAACAAACGTGCGTATTACATTCGATATCGATGGATCGCATAATTATTTACATATTTTATAATTAAAATGCAATCATATCCTATAAATAACACTAGTAATATATAATTAAAACAAAAACAAAAAAAATACGTCAAAAAAGTACAGCGATTTTACCAGAATTATATAATCGTTATTACCTACTATATTTAAAAACAATTTCAATTAAATCTATAATACAACCTAAGACTCAGCCTCGTCGCAAAAATGATATAAATTCTTTACCCTTAGTGGTGGCGGTAGCAATGTTTTTCTCGATCTTAGTTTTCAAGCGCCACTGGTTCACCATTGCAAGTACACGTTTAAGTAAATCAATACTATTTATCGGTTTCAATTTCCATATGAAACACAGAATTAAGCAAATATCTATATGTACCAATTATATTACGCTGTAACACATTTGAATTTGAAAAATATTATAGTGTAAGCTTACTGTGTTTGTACTGCAGAGTATGCTCATTAACTATATGATGTTATGTGAAACATTGTAAAAACAAAAAATCTGGTCACAATCTTAACGAACGTGATTACTCGGACCGGCAAACGTTATCATGTACGGTATCGTGCCTACAGTATTATATTGTTACAAGTTTTGAAGCCAATTAAGATTTGTATCGCATTTTAGCCAAACGTCGGGGGGAGCCTATACACGTCGGAGATTCGTCACTAAACTCGCCTATAAACTACAATTACAGCTGTCGCGTAAAATCGCAACGAAATTAAAAACATAATAAATAATAGAAAATGAAAATAATAGGTGACCGATCGAATACGATCATTTACAATATACATGTATTACATTTTATTATATTGTATCAAACCAATACTCGCGTTCGAATGAATCGTTGGACTATGTTGTATAAACATATTATAATAATAAATTCTGACCGGAGTGATTGTCGATGGGGCCCCTCTTGCACACAATATAATATTATGACGAATTCGTTTTTATTTTCTCTCTTGTTCTTCCGGTTTACTATTATATATATATATATATATACTATACAAGGTGATTCAACCTGATCCAACATGATTGGACCCTTTTTTTCTCTTCAATATTGCAGTTGTTCAAAATCTGATTTTTGGAATTTTCAATTATACTTAAAAATTAAATTTTCTAACACTTAAGATTTATGTGTACAATTTAAGGAATATCCTATATTTCTCGAAGGAATAAACTTCTGTTTTCTAAATGTGAACCTCTTTTTATATTGTTCATTATTTAGTGGATTATTTTTCTAAACATTTCGAAATATCGATATCAAAATTGGAAACATTTAAATAAAATACACTTTATTAAATATGGTCTATTATTACAATTTTAAAATTTTAGTAATCAATATTAATCTATCAATATTTATAATTTATACCTAACAATGGTTTAAGTGCAATAAACACTAGGTTCAATATGGCATATTATTTATTTTATATTTTTGTGAAACATTTTTACTATTTTTAACTGAAAAAATTGTTTACAATATTTTGAATTAAGCACAATTATTTATTAAAATTTTTTTTTTTTTGAAAATTTATTTTATTTTTCTAATTAGAATTTTTTGAGGGGTTTCTTGTTTGAAAAACAGAAGTTTTTCATACCGCGAGATATTCTCTATGAGTGGTACAAATCTCAACAGTTTTAAAATATGGTCTTAGAAATGCAGGTGAACATGGTTAGTAGATCACTCTGTATAGATGTGTCCTCGGCAATGAATCATCTTCCCGAGTATATGCAGCGTATGAAATAATATATTATAATTAATTGGATAATGACGCGGACGGCGGCAACAGCGTAGGTACGCACTCAATAGCGGTATAACTATAACTACCTATAATACCTATATACATAGCGATACCATGATACGAACTCTCCGTAAAAACCCGAAACCAAAACCGGCCTCGGAGTTTCACATGATAATATTATATTATTATTATAATAGTATCACCGCTACGGATGATTGAATATTTCGGTAAAGGAGAAAAATATATTTTATGTGCTGAGACGTAATTAGGATATATTGGTGCAATCGGGAGGAGCGAAAAGATCGGTTTGGGATGCACATTTATAAATCAGAAAAATAATAATAAGGGTTTATAGTTTTTTTATAACAAATATTATAATCTTATTAGCAACAGTTTTAAATTTTTATTTTGATGTTGCGAGTACAATTAATTTTTGTTTGAAAAAAAATGCGAATTTATTATTAAATAAGCTACTAGGAAGAGAGTGGGAGAAAGAGTAAATAAAAAAGCGAGCACCGCCTAAATATTCGCTGTCTGAAAACCAATTTTTACGCCGATGAGTGACGATAACTTTGTGTGTGATTCACGTGCGTTTGGTTTGGAGATGACACCGCAAGATATTTGTAGTCTCATGGGAATTTTACAGGAGAACGATAACGAAATTTGATTTGACATGTATACTTGGTGTTTTTTTTTAGCACAACTTTTTATCCGATCAACAAATATAGAAAACTCTTTTAAAATCGCGAGGATTTAATTCGTTCGGCAAAAGCAAGAAAAACTCTATGCCGAATAATAAAAACGTCGCTGTGTGTTAGTTGTTGACTGAACGCCTCCGCGATTAATATATTATATTGCATACATACTTACTATACACGTGTATTTCTGTGGTACCGGTAGGGTATTTTTCGTTTGATTATGTGTGTGAAATAGCGGATATTGTGGTGTTTATGACAACAATTTAATATTTCGTACGCCGTTTCCGTGTAATTAAATATATCACTATACCTTCATCGACATCGTTTGATGTTATATGTACCTTATAAGGTATGGAGATGTTGTGATTAGTTTAAATTTAAGCGTGGGTTTCCTTTTTGCATTGTAAAATATAATATCATCACGTCGTACACAACTAAAATATATACACGGTAAAATTTATATTTATAATTTTTATTCAATTATTCACTTAACATATATATATATATAGTATCATCTTACATCGATTAAAATAATAATTAATAATATTACATGCCACTGTTATGTACAATAATATTACATAATAGTAATAATAATAATAATAATAATAATAATAATAATGATAATGATAATAATGTATTATGATATTTTAAGTCAAACAACGTAAAAAAGCGTTTTGTCGTTAAACATCGGTGACAATAGAAATTAGCACATATAATAATATAACTAAGAGCAAAAAAAAAAAATAATGATAAAAAAAATTCCACAATGTTTTTACAATTTCACTTGAAATAAATTTAATTTTCGGCTTTGGAATAGATATTGGAAACCGTAAAATTACGACCAAACATTTTCACCGAAAATGTTACGCCTGATATCAAATAATAATAATCATTATTGTACTATTAAACATCGAGAAGCGATTCAATTGTGAGTTGATATAATAATTCTTATTCTTATTAAAGTGTAACGTATTATTATAATATATATTATATTCACATGACTAGATAACATGCAGTATAACACGACGTCATATACTGAATAAAAACACACGAATTTGATTTAATTTAACTTTGATGGTTTCCTTTTTGTTTTAATTTTTTTTTTTTTTACAATTTATTATTATTATATTATTATAATAATTGTATGGGTTTTACGCCTCGTGATGATAAATAATATTATTATAGTCATCATATGTACACCACGTAATTATAGGATAAAATGTACAACGAGATTTTCATATATTATATATATATATATATATACAACACAAATATTTATACAAAACAAAATAGATTAAAGGGACAAAAACATTGGTTAGGACTCCGGTGAAACGAAACGGTATAACATCTATATCATAAATATATATCGGCCGTGCCGGGACAACAACGGCCGTGGCGTATAAAGACTATACACACGACACCCAATAATTTTATAATATAATAATATTATACCTCAATAATTAATTATAATATTTTAATGTCGGACGTGCGTAATAGTCTGCTGTTCTTGCTGTGGTGCGGCGTCCTCGTCGAGCAATTGATGGGACCTCCGACAACGGCCTGCAAACAAATGACAAACAAATAAATTTCCGCACACTATTATATTGTATTATTATTATAAGGAGGTTAGGAAACATTACTATTTTTATACCATTTAAGGAATTTTTTACTGTAAAGTATAAAGTATATAATTTTCTTGATAATTTTGATGTATAATTTAAAGTCTAAATTACTTAAACAAGTAGTTTCAAAGTTATTAAAATGTAAAATATACTAAGGACAATAGTCCATAAAATTAGAAAAAAATATAAAATAGATACAAAATTCGACGTCATCGTTTGTTTCGTTTTAGTGGCGTCATTTAATTTCATTTTATTGAACACGCAAAGCAGATAACTCAGATTTTGAGAAGCACACTACAAATTTGAGCTTTATGCCAAATAGTGTTGTTCTTACAGCATTTAAACACGCAAATGTACATATACCTCGCGCAGTTCAATTATATTTGACTGAACGCGATCAAACTAAACGCGTAATACTATTTCGGGAGTGATTATCCGACGAAATATATACTCGGGTTGGTTAATCGATGTCATATACGATTTAATCGTTACGTCCAACAAAATACGATCCGAGAAATCGTTTTCGGATGCACATTTGACCCACACACACACACAGCTGTATACACGTATATAGGTACTATACTGTCCGTTTTCACGTCGATTCGTTAAACGATAAGTGCGCAGTACAATAATTAATACGCTCCGCGCTCATTTTAATCAGTTTTAATTAAATGCCGCAACTGTTTGTAGTGAATATTATGCCACACTAATGACCGATGGGAGGTAGCGGGCCCTCCCTATAGACGTCTTCGTCCTCAGCGCGTATAATAATTAGACGACAACCCTCTCGCACCGCCGAGTAATTAAACTGGTAAACCCCATACAATTTTCGCGTCAATCGAGGTCCATACACAAAACGAGCAGGTAGACATATAGCTGCAGGTTAGGATATTATTATTTACATAGAAGCTTAAATTTATTATGTATGCGCAAAAAGGCGCAAAGTAGGACGACGACTACGAAATCAAAACCAGTGATAATACGTGTTCGTCGAATATTTATTGACGGTGATCGCATTTGAGGGTTCATTGTAAGCGTTCCAATTTTAAGAAGTTCAATATGAGAAATAGAAAAAGAATACACGAGTAAGATTCGTGCAAGATTGCAAAGTAGCAATAATGCACAGTGTTGGACAAAAAGATTTAACTAACATTTCACCGATAATTAAAATTGATAAGAATTATGATATATTTATAATTAAACATTCATATATTTAGACACTAATGCACATGCACGACCTACCACGCAGACGCGTACGAGGAGTTTTTATAGCTAAAGATATGTAGGAAATTGTCGTATAACGTGCCGATCAACTTATTTATCTGACTTGTGAAAACAGAACATTATGAACCAAATTCGTCAATAGATTTACTTTGAAATTACTTTTAAAGTTTTTTTTAAATTTATTTATTTTAATTTAATTTAATAATACATTTTTGGAATTTCAAGATCTTAAAATCATATTTAAGGGAAGTTAAAAGTGAATAATTCAGAAAGTAGGAAATTTGATTTCGAGTAAACTTCGTGAAAATTTCAGGTAATATGTTTTCAGAAATTGTATCCCTCTATAAATTTGATCGATATGACGGACACAATATAATGGGTTTGTTTTGGAGTCACGAAATGTTGAAAGTTTGATAAATAGTTTAACCTAATTATGTATTCAGTTGTGTATCTAAGGCACTATAGTCATACACGACAGATTTTACGGTAAATCATCAGTTGGACGTTGGTAGGCAAATCGGTTAGGTTAGAGTTTCCGAAAAAAATTACAATAAAAATTACTACGCAATAGTATTACAACGACGACCATCGTTTTCTAAATATTGACTTACCCAAATATTTGGCAAAGTCCAGTGGTCGAGGCGCGTAGTCTAACAATGGCGGGCACTCGGTGTCTTCGTGCCGGACCACTTTGTGGAGTGCGGGTGACGCGCCGCCAGTGCTACGGTAGGCCAGGACGAGTGCCAGCAGCATGAATACGGCCACGCCAGCTCCGGCTGCGGCCAGCAGCTGCCACTCGGCGTGGCCAAGCCCGGCGGCCACGGCCACGGGGGCAGATAGCTCGGCCGTCACGTCCTCTTCTGCGGCCGCGGCGGACACCGTATCCAAACCGGCCGCCGCCATTGCCTCCGCCTCCGCAGCTGCGTCTTCGTCTTCGCCTTCGTCTTCGTCTGAACCACCGTCGTCGCTCCAACGGTCTGAAGCGGGCACCTCCATCGCCGCCGCTGTCGTGACTTCTGCCGCGGCGGCAGTCGAGTGCACAGCGCTTCTGGTGTCCAACAACAGCGTCGGGCTGGTGGACATTTTCACAGACTCATCGGCTCCGCCTAGCAGAGACACCTGTAACAGGACGCAAAGAGACCGAGGTTAACAATTGGTTTCAGCGATTTTCGAGTACGTGGCTCTTAAACCCGTATAAAATGTAGTGTAATAATATATACTACGTCATAATATATGCACTAATGTTTGCGTTAAAACTTTACTACCGTTTATTTTTATTCCTTTTCCAACTGTTATTGCAATATCTACGTATGGGTAAAATACAGAATTATAAGGTTTTTATCTAAATAAAAGAAATTTTTATTACCACAAAAAACTCCTCAAATAGTATAAAACAATCTTTAAGTATTTGAAATTATGGTCCCTAAGTATAACTGAAAATATCTAAAATCAGAAATTGAATAAATGCATTATTAAAGGATAAAAGGTGGTGGATAAGTATGGAAGGTAAATAACCCTGTATATATATTTTATATTTTAAATCGATTCTAATGCTCGCACAGACAATTGTATAGAGGATTTTCTGGAAAGATTGTTTTTTTTTTCAAATAACAGATTTAACGTTCCACCATTAGAGCAGACCTGTCGCGTTAAAGCTCTATACATACATATACATACACACAAGTATTTATTAATAAAGTAATTTCGTATAAACTTCATTACGTCATTTTTAAATAATTTTTATTTAATACGATTTTATCACTGTTCGTTTGGATTATGTTTTTCAAATTAAAATTCCTGCATTATTCTAATTATTATAAAAACATTTTTGCTAGCATTTTTATTATTTTTTTTTTTTAACGAAAATTGCATGCTTTGTTATTAAGAATGTTTGTTTGGGTAATGATTGCGTATGATTCATCTAAATAAATTTAAAAAAAATATTTAAAAAAATAATGGGCGAATATACGCAAGTACACTCCTTTTGGAGATTGTAAACTGTAGTTTTAGACAATATAAAGAGAGTTCTTAAAAAAAATATATATATCCCATTTTCTTTTGAATAACGACCACGCGTACTATATATTTATTTTTGCTTCTCGTAGTGTATATAATAATACTACGAGTGTGGTAATGAAAAATATTAGAGTCCCACCGAGTCGCTGTTATACACAAACACGTATACATAAATTTGATATACAGACATACAGTACATTCCTAAATGGCCGTTATAGATGTCGGCGAGTCGTAAAAACGTTATTATATGCTTAAATATTTTTTATATTGTTAAAGTGTAAAACGCTAATAATAATAAAACGACGCAGCGAGTATTTTCGTTATGTACGCAGTCAAACACTGAAACGGGAAAATATTTCGACGGGACGCCAAGAAAGCGCGCCATCCGGAGGACTGCAATTTTCATCCATCGGAAACTTTATACGTATTTTATTATTTCATAATCATTCCGCCCGGCGAAACTGTTGCTGCAGGCACTGCGAACACATTCCGACAGATTTGATGCTCGGTGGAGTAAATACATGTACGCAATATTATATCGAAAATGTTTGTCTACATGCTATAAACGAGTAAGTGAGGATGTATTTTAGTTAATGCGTAAATCAATACGATTGAAGATGAGCGTGCCATATTACGCCATCGAAGATACGATTAGAATCATATTATAGTCATCTTATTTATCACAGAGGAGCATACAATAACGTGAGATAAAATTCCATCTTTATATAATTTTTATAGATATGAAATTATAGGACAATTACCTACCCCCCAAAAAAATCTGTTATTAGTACGTATTATATTTATGATAGTATTAACGCGGTTAAGTACCACGCGAATTATATGATGCTCTGTGAGATCGGTCAGACATATTTACATATTTTTTTTTTAAAGTTTTCATCATAATATTGTATATCGATATCAGTGAACGTCACGCACGGAAGCCAACCAACCATTGTTTTATATTATTCGAAGTTATTTCGTATTTCGGGGAGGTCACTCGAGGATAGGCCCGCTTGTCTTCGATCGCTCATTTGCCGAACGTTCGTCCAAAACATAATAATAATAATATACTACACTATACATCACATATACAAAATTGTTTAGCACGGCCATGTTTCTAGACTGTGAGAAAAAAAAACCATTGGACGACGATGAATTCGCTATAATTAATACGGTTCCGAGTTTTAATACAAAAACATAAATTGCTTGTTAGAAAAAAAAAATTTAAAACGATTTTAATTTAATTAACACGGTTCGTGTGTTTTCTGAGCACGAAGGTTAATTATAATTGTCTATTCTTTTTGTGTTTTAATGTGTTCCGGCGCTCGAGGTATATACGGCTCGTATTCCAAAATGATTTGTCATTCCGTACGCCTTCTTTTAATTACTGACAGCAAGTGGAGCAACAAAATTATAAAAACTATATATAGTTATATAACCATAATACATACAATTCATCTTATTCTTTACGCGTAGGTATATGTTGCGTACATTTTCATCGGATGAGAAGTTAGAACAATAGCATATAGTTTAAACGCAATGACCACGACCGTTATTTCTATTCATCGCGAATACATTACGAGTTTTCAACATTGACTCTTATTATAATTTGCATTTTCACAGACACAAAAACTATGTTTATATCACGTTTGAGCTATAACTATAGTTTCGTTTGGATTACACTTTCTTTTAGTTAAAAAAAAAAAAGTTATACCTACGTATCAATGCGACAAACGAAGAAAACTAAAAATCTATACTAAAATAATATATATCATCAATATTTGATTGCGATTATAACTGTACAAAGTTATTTTTCTAGTGAAAACACGCAAAACAGTACATTTTAATAATTGGGTTAGAAAAATACTACGAAAACCGACGATAAAATGGGCGGGTTTATGTATATATGCACCTTATACTCGAAATTATTGCGATTTACGTCTCGGAAACGATTCATTCGCTGCAGGCTTGCGAAAACTGACAACGTTTCGTACACACATTGCAGATGGGGGATGTGCGCGCGCCCTAAGTAATTACTCGATTAAAAGCGTATACTCTTAAGAGCGTTTGTTTAATTTGCAACATGCGCTTCTTATGAAAAGTTACGTTAATTCAGTAACAATTAGCATAATAGTATGTGAATTTCGAGTGAAATTTACCAGAATTATCAGAGGGTAAAAATGAATACCCATTTATCTCTTTTCTGTTCGCACAAACAAGAAAGTATGAATATTTTATACCAGCTGCACGAGATAAATTTATTGAAATAATTAAAAATAACACGAATAGCTTCGCTTAATTTATTATTAAATCTTTTGGTATTCATGTATATTATGATTTTGGCAAGTATGCCGTGGCGACGGTCGTTCGATTTATTTAAATCGAATTTAAATGCATTATTTAACTCGATATTTCCTAGGTGAGGCTAAAATGTAAAACAAGTTGAAAAGATTCAAGTGGGTGACTGTGACCAGTAGACAGTAAAGTAATAATATATCAACACAATAAAATGAAAAATTCTCGAAAATGAGAAGAGAAATTGAAAAAGTTTTTGGAGGCTAAAGTTCCTCTTTTATAATACTTCTTAATGATATTTATAACGGAGTTACGGGGTTGTCAAAAGAACGAAGAATTTCCAATTTTACGAGCCATTTAACGTCCTTTTCCCCGGTGTATTTTTTTTTTTTTTGTTCTACTGTTGGAAATCCGTTAATACGTCACCCCGAGGGCCAGAAGTTAATAACAAAGAAAAAGTGAAAAAAAGTGACACCGTGGTGGGTTTTATACTGCAGCAGGAAAATTGTCGGAAGTAGCCGAGTGGAAAAATGAGAGATTCTCTGCCAGTGGTTGGACATTGTGTGGATGAGTGGGAGGGGGGTAAGTAGAGGATAGAATAAATGATCGAAAATCCCGACGAATCAGAAAACACACTTAAGCTGGACCCAATTTTAGACCTGCAAAACCACTGGCAAATCGATATACGCGAGATCCTTAAGCTTTTAGAAGTTTTGAAATTGTTTCCGTGTACGATCAGCGGGATAGATATACACGTATACATTTAATATATATACCTAATACACATTTACTGAACATATACAACACTATATAAGTTCAAAATGGCGTGTAAAAAGAATAAAAAAACAGTTGACCCAAATCGTTTAGCTACTTAAATTGTATATAGAGTTCGATTAGGATAGGTTAGGTTTTACGAAATACGAAATACATACATTTATAAATAATTATTGACGTGGTATACGCGAATATCGTTACAAATCGCGAACAGTATACACCATAAACGCTAAAACACGTAATAGATATTTTTATCATATTACATTATAATGAACTGTAAATGTATTTCTTTTTTGGTAACGTCAAAACTAGCGAGTTATATTTCTACTCACAAAATAACCGATTAAATATGCATTTATAAGACTCACAGTTTATAATAAATTGAACATTTATGACGTGTTTAATGCATATACATATTACATATATAATAATCATATTGTATATGTATAACATATCAACGTGACGCATTATAGAATATCATAAATACGAACATGATATATTGTATATGCTATGTATAATTTTGGCTACCAAGTGACTTTAAGCTATTTATGAAGAGACAGCGATTGGTAACCAACGGGGCGTCCAAGTTTTAGAAAATTAATATTACGAGCTCAATTTCAGACGTATTTGGTTGAGAGGGTTGTTAAGAAGCAGCGGGAGGCCAATTTTGAACTTTTAACTACTCAACGGGTTTATTTAACTGGGGTAACACGGTTATAGCAATATAGCTATTACTCGAACTCTGTACGAATTGATTTAAAGATCCATAAATATATATATTATTATTTAATTAATTATTTATTTAATTGAATAGCGGTCATCATTTTAGTTAATTTATAACGACGCGGTTACACGGAAACAACAAATATTCGTCCAACGTCATCGATAAAATAATATAATGCTTGTAGAATAAATTGTTCTATGTCTTATAATCAGTCAATCGAATACTGTGAAGTTACACAGTAGTTGGTACATATAAACGTATATAATATATCGTCATATCGATTTCGGGTAAGACATATACATATATATAAAAAAAAAAATGAATTACGTTAAAAACCTTGTACTGCTGCTTTATGCGATATGGTGTTGTCTACAGTCGAGTGGACGGAGAAGCCAAGCCACCCCTCGATGATCAAAACAGATCTGCAGTTCTTTCCCAAAACATGGTTGTCGTCCGGCATATTATCGTACGGGGGAAGGATATAATAGATATATAACATAGTGAGTCTATAGTGTTATACCACATTTATATATAAAATAAGTAACCGTGTGGTGCGGCGTGGCCATTATAGAGAGGACCCGATGGGCGGTACCGGAAGTCACGTGTAATCGCACCGTGGTGCAGTGTAATGACGTATACAAGTCGTATACATCACCCAGAGTGGTTAGCCGCAATAATATAATATTGTCAGAGCAGCGCGTATGTTGTATCCCTAAAATTACCCAAGAAGGACGATGAGCGGTGTAACGACGTTATGCATATTCAATAAAAACGTATACCTACGAATATATTATATTATTATTGGTTCGCATATTTGAAGTTAGTTTCACCTGTTCACGACTGCACTAATACATGCACACGTATACATAGCAACTAAAAAAGCGAGGTAAGGAGCCGCCCATGGTCTGGACAATATTTACCCCCTTACGAAAAACACGCACCATTCGATCCGTCTTCAAATTTAAAATATTCCTAACGAGCCAAATAGGAAATAATTAATTAGTAATAGGTACCTTCTACTAACCAATATCTCGCATCCGGTCCAAATAAATCGTTATATTTACCGCTCTGAAACCATACATAATAAATGCCGACCCCCCCACCCTTAATTAAATTCCAATCTAGACCCCAAGTACCTACGTTTCCGAACGAATAATCGCACAGGAATGCGGTCGGAAAACTGTTTACAGATCAGGAAAGGAATGATACCTCGAAATTTATTGGTGTAGACTGTAGATTCTGCGTAAAGGGATTTTTCGGGAAAGGTGTTGATAAACATACCTATATTATATAGATAGGTATCACGTCAGCCGCTGGTTATATTTTAACACGGTAACCGTTGGCTCGGTACCAACGGTTTTCGTCGGATTCCCAAACGTTAAGCGGAAAATAAAACTTAACACCACCGGCCGACGACGTTGACTACAATTGCATGGGTTTCGGGCCGAGTATATTATTATTATTATTATCATCATCTTCGCCGAGTTATTGTCTGCTAGTGCTATAATATCGAATTTCGAGAACAAAACAAACACGACTGGGTTCATAAACAAATAATAATAAGCCGCGCATTGCGATCCGCGAGACGTCTAATACCGGAGGCAGCACTCGACGGAAAAATAGACTGAAAAGATTTCCGAAGACCGGCAGTAGAATCTTATATATTATTATTATAAACTTTGATTTTATTGAATATTGTATAATGCTCGCACGCGACCGTACATAAAAATGTTATTATAGTTCACATAATATTATCGTGGTTATAGTAGAGACGACAACAACGATACCTATCTACTAAGATGCGAATTTTGTATACTTTAAACAATATTGTTATCGGAAAAAGTTTCTACAAGTTATGCTATCAACCAATGCCTTACCTACGTAAGTTCAACCCCGTCTTCCGAAATTTTCCCGCATATTATGCAAACTTAAAAACTATTTCATCACTATTTTATACACCGCTTACAAAGATTTGTATAATCCCCCTCTCCCAAAAAAAATTTTCTGAGTACAACCTTGCGAATGTGTATATTTTTTTCAAAAATTCTCAAAATATTTTGTCAGAATTTCGTAACAAGGTTTTTTTTTATAATATGTTAATAATTTGTCAAGGTCTCATTTCCGGGTAAATTCAATTTTTTTATAAAATGCTCTTAAAATTTTGAAAAATATAGTTTCATAAATAAATAAGCCGTACAATATTATACATATTATTATAAGGTATAAGGTGTCTTCGGTATTTGATATTATGAAATATTGTAATAATGTTTGAACCATAGGCGTGCATCACTGGTACTACATCTACTTTTTCTAAGAAGTCAGATTTTTTATAAGGAAGGTTCAAGTTTATTAATAGGCAACAGAATTTTTTTTGTTTTTCTGCACGTTCTTGAAAAGTGATTATACGTTTAGAATAATGTCTCGAAACTATAATTTAATAATTTATCTGTTCTATATGATATATAAGCAATGTTGTGTTATGCAATAAAGAAGTGTTTGTTAGTATTAAAATTGAATACAACATCAAATGATTTGTATTTCATCTACTGGAATCCTTTAACTATTTTTTGTTGGATTTAATGGAATTTAATGAATATTCAGAGTGAAAAAATAATTGATGAATTCAAAACTATGAATAACGAAAGAGAGTGCATATTATTATTATAAGTTTATAAATTATGTGTATTTATAAAAATAAAATTATAATTGTTAACAATTATTTAATTGCATTTTTCAGCGTAAATACTTAATTTAAAATATAATAAATAACTATTTATTTTTGATGTTGACAAATATACAATGTAACTATTATTGGCTAAAAATTTTCTGAAAATATCCCTTAAAACAAATATGTCAGTAAACAATAATCAAGAAAATAGAAATTTATGCTGCAGCAGATCGGGAACTCTGTGCACGCCTTTGAACCTATAGGTTAATGTGCGACAATGAAGTTGACGGATGAAGCCGTTTTCAGACATATTATCGGGGTATACTCTACTTCAGATTAATTATCTGTGATGGACTAACCGACCAGAAATAACATTCGGAACCCAATGTAGATTTCGGTGTCCTGTCGGTGTCGGCCGCATCCCCGAAACGTCAGCGGTCTCCCGCGCTGATCGATAATCTGTTATCGTTTGCTGTGCGGCTCCGCGTGGTTAATTTGGTTTTTGATTTTCTCGAATCCCGCATTCGTACAATGCCAAATATATACACGAACAGCAGGGACACACAGTATTGTTGCATTATATTACCATTATGTGCTATGCATCTCATCTGACCCGAAAACCGATAACGACATGATTTGGAACAATAACGCCCTGATAATGTATATACTATTAGTTATTACGACACACGAAATAATATAAAAATCGTATTCGAGACAAGTATAATCTAACGTGTATTTTCAAGTATTGGGCGTGTACCATAACCTTACAAATACCATCCAACAATGTTTGCAAATTGATTTCCTGAACACTTATTAGAGATATTGTTATCAACTCCTTTTTGTATTTTCGACTTTTTAACGTCAAATTCATAGCTAAATTATGATTATGATATACCTACTTGGAACTAGGAACCATAAAATAAATGTACAAAAATGTTCAGCAAGTCCTATTAGTCCAAAATGTTGTATAGTTCAGTTTTGTAAGGTCCAAGATAATTGTAATGCTTATAGCCGTATAGTCGTCATTACAAATTGCAATGTGAAATAATAAAAAATTAGATTTTAAATAATGTTTAATCAATTTATACATTATTATCGGATGGTTTTTTTTTTTAAGTGTTGGAACCAATTTCTTTGAAAACAATGAAATTTATTTGTTTACCTATGATAAACGATTACTGATTAGCCTTTGGTATAGCTTTTTATCATTTTACCGTTCGGGATGCCAACGACGACTGTTTTATACTTCTATCGCGATAGTGTTATAAACACCTCACGAGGCCAATACATGCAGAAGTGATAATATATTACCAGTATATATAACTTTTTTTTTTGGTGGTGGTGAATCGCGGCGCTGCAAGGGGGTACTTTATAGTATATATAACTACTATTAATACGAACCGCACAGTCGTCCCAGTTACCGAATCGTACAATTATCGTAGGTACCATTACATGAATATAAATATATATATATTTACACATATATATATATACATTGATTGCATTCCTCTTTGAACGTCCGGTACAGTACGTGCGCACAGAACACCTCGTTTTCTTTACACGCCGATGATTATCCGGCGACTAACTTCCGTTTTATTCCCCGACGACGACAATTATAATAACACGACAATCGACCGCATATGCATACCGATCTATACGTATATTGGGAAACCGTCATCGTCATGTTAGGTATATCGGAAAACTAAATATGTGGGCGCAGCGACGTGTAAGAATGTTCGAAGAGTGCGACCCCTTAGACATCCGAAAAACGAAAAGACGCCGCCGCGGCCGACCGTATACGATACTGTGTGGTTCCCACGCAGCGGCCGTTCCACTCGTATGGTTTCCACAACAGATCCAGAAAACTTTTTCCTCTTGTCTTAAACACACTCGCGCGAGCCATAATATAATATAATATCTGAAAATGATATGATCCTACAACGAGCCTATATAACCTTTAATTGCGTTCATATACCAAATACATAGTATAATATTGCGTCATTATTCCTCGCAAAAGAAAATCGATATTATCATTCTGTAAGATTAGTGCACAATAAGTAATGATTATACTATGTAGTGATCGACTGATTAATAAATTGTAAAACAATTATAATATTTCTAGTAAAAAAACACGCGGATTTGTGTATTTGTGATAAATGTATAAACTTAATATGTGAGTTGGTATATATTATTATACCGCATCAGAGAACTCGCACGACCACTGCAGTAATACATAATATAAAACGTCATCGGTACATACATCGGCTAACATCAACGCTGAGCCGTCTATTTATTTTATTTTATTTATTTTTAAAACACATCATAGTATATTATATACATATCTGTGTGTGCACGCGCGTGTAGGTCCGTATAATATATGTCTCATGCAGACGTCTCGCGGTGGTTTGTGGTCCGGATTTATTGACTTCAGAAAAACGTATTTGACATGACGTCAGGGTGGAGTAAAAATAATGTCCTATATACTCTTATTTGTATAACCTGTCATCGTATGGGAATTCGCATTCCGCGACCGAGTCCCTACTACGGCATTGAAAAACATGGAATCGAGGCGTACCACACTCTGAACATCGTTGCCGTTTTAATCGGACGATGCGAACGCGTAAACGTGAAAAATCTTAAACAACGACGATTTTTCCGATGTCAATTTTTACTACGACACCAATGCATAATAATTGATACTAGTCATTACACGAAATTTACGACACGTGCGTAGGTCTATTATATTATTATTATTGAATTGGAGCAGTTTAAAGGAGAGCGAAATCCGTCCGATAATAGTAATAATAATAATAATAATAATGGCGTAAAGAGCAACGCCGCTTCATTAAACAAACATAAAGCAAAACCTTTTCTTATCGCGCGAATACTTTTATTTATTTTGGGCGTCTGGCGGAAGATTTAGACTTGCTTTAAGTGCTTTTCGCTTGCGAAACAAAATTAATAGGGAAAATGGAAACGGTGCAGTGTCGGTTTTCTTTATTCCTTTTTATTTTTTCCTGCCGTAAGTATAGCGTGAATGTGATTAATTTTCGAAAAATCTTAAATAGTAGGTATTGTTACAATATATATATATACGCTCGGAAGCCATCGGTGATATATAAGCATAATCGGCATCACTCTGTAACCGTATCTTCTCTCACGCGATACACTCACGGTACTCGTCGGTAAAATGCAATATACCGACCTAATATAATATTACATAAATACTATTTTCATACGCGCTTTATTACTAAATAATGATATATATATATACACAATATACGGTAAAAATATTTAGCGCGACGTCTTTCACGTTTAGCGAAATAAGAGCTACTAATTAACGTAACGGAATAAAGTAAATTAATGTCAAAGAGTGCGCGTGCAGTATATACTATATAATATATACAATATACATGTATATATACTTATATATATATTTATACATAATATACACATACACACACACGCGCGCGCGCGAGTGTAATGTACATCGTGTAGACGGGCAACGGACTGTATCTGCGCAGCGCGCCGTACATTTAAATTAGATTCCGAGCCATCAGCGAGTCCCTTAAGCCGTCGCGGTGGTTCATTAAAGTTAAATTGCATTTCCACCACCTTCTTCCCCATCTACCCGCCATCACCAATAACCCCACCCAACCCCGCGGTATCAACGGTTTGTATCTTACCGCCACTCGTCCACCACTCACGGGGTCCTCCGTTGTCGGTCCGATCTTATGTTTCGGTCCTCGGTGACCTTATAATGTGTAGTATGTGTACGTGTGCGAGTGTGCGAGTGTGCGAGTTTGGCCATACCCGAAAACACACAAATCCGTACGTACACTCGAGCACGCACGCCGTACGTCTCCGTGACAATGTAATTAAATTGTCTCTGTCAGCCCCGCCGCCGCCATCGCCACTGTTATAGCTGCTGGTCGACCACGAAATTAAAATTCTATAAATACCGCGATGATACGACTATACATCTTGGACGTCACCACTGCGGTAGGTGCGCGTATCAGCAAAATAATGATAATGCAACATAATATCATAGAATTATTATTAATTATATAAGTAAAATATCATTACCTATAATATCACGGGACACGGGTGTTATATATGTATTATTATTGATGCAAACAGGAAAGGGTGGGGCTTTGAGGGTCTCAGTTTCACTCTCCCAAAAATAGTACTCGTTTAATATAATGTTGATTTGTCATATTTGTCCACAATATACGATATTTAGTATTATTAAATTATAATTAACTTATTAAAATATTTTTTTAATAATAAGTACTATTTGTTTATCAGTCTGTTCTCTAGATTATTATGGAAATCATTTTTTTTTTCGTATTTCTATTAAAATGAGTTGCTCTAAAATTACTTTCAATTCTATTTTTATTTTTTGTTTAAAAAAAAATTAAAAGTTAAATATTCAAACACTGGCTTTTATAATAATCTAAAAAGTTATCGACAAGCTTTACTATTTTTACGAAAATACCATTTACAACTCACACAACAACCTATCGAATATTCCTTAGAAAATATGGTCAGTTTCAGACCCTCTTTGAAAAAATACCTATACTAATTATTATGGTGAACATTTTTTTATATTTCGATATATATTGGTGAAGGAAGTGTGAGGTAAATTGTTAATTAGCTATTTGTAGCTAGGTACGCATATCGTATATGATGATCTATCACTCTTCACTAAATTATTAAAACAAGTATGAATTTAATTAGGTATGCCTATTACATTGATTTTATATAGATATCTTCAAGTTAGGTTACTATTATCCGAACGTGGTTCGTTTTTCTTTGGATGGATTTTACAGGCTTTCGAACAGTATTATCGATAAATTATTGGTGTGATTAGATTAATGTTCGAGTGACGTATCGAGTTTGCCGAAGTCGAAGTCGTTTTACAAAGTGCAGACGTTTATTAAATGACACTAATTTCACCTTGTTCATCGAGTTATTGTTTTTGACTTTTTTTTTCTTTATCGTTCCAATATTATTTTCACAATGTTCGGACAAATACCTCGCCTAGCTGGTATTTTTTTTCTCTTTCTTATAAGTTAAATCATTTATTATCTAACAGCTTGTATAAACGAGTGCGCACGAAAAACTCTAGTAACTATGTATATAATATATATATTTATATATCTTTTAATAAACCGGAGAAACGAAAAAACAATTTTGCGATAAACATGATAAATGACGTTTTTCAAGTAGCGTGCAACGTTCAGTTCAGGTGCTCCTCAAAAATTTTTGTACGGCTCTGTCCAAACACAATAGTCTACAATGTGACCTACATTTGTCAAGTGCAATTCGTTGCAGCGAAAAATAAATTTCATTCAAACAAAACGTATTTTATAACTTGGGGTTAGAAAGAAAAAAACTCCGGAAAACTTTTGTTAAACGCAACAATAATATGAGTTTCAACACCGATTATAATAAATTATAATAATTATTATTTTTCAAGTGTCCTCCTTAAACGATAACAAAAACAACAAAATAAAGTTACATAACGTGTAATTCTATAGACAATTGATATCAGTATAATATAATGTCCGTTAATGATGGTCAACAATAAGTCAGAAATGTCATCGATACTATACTATTTACAATATTACGAAATTAATTATTATACAATATATATAAATATTAGATAATAATATATATAAATAGTGTATAATGATTTATACATATGATTTAAATCAGCTGATTTTTAATTTTTTATAATTGTAATGCCGTCAGATAAGAAACTTTTTGTTTCTTGATTCATATTGGTCAATTTACAATAAAAACTGTTTATGGGCGGGTAATTCTATTTTTATATGTCATACTTAGTTCTATTGAACTTAGAAAGCATATGCGAATAAAGTCAACGAGAATAAACATAAACATTGGCAGGTATATTTTACGAAACACAATTTTTTTTAAATATTATGAACATTAAATGTTTTGGTTTTCATTAAAAAAAAACAAAAATAAAGAAATATATTGCACGCAATAAATAAAATCTTTTAGTTTCGCATCATCGCATTGTCTTCGGTCGACAATGCGCGACGCACTGAAAAATATATTATATTATTACTAAAACATACAAATTGTGATTTACGAATGTCATCCAATTAATATAATATTATGGTCGTTTCGAATCGATGGACTCCCGTCAACAATACATTATTCATACTAATTTATACATACTGTGGACAAAATAGTTTAGTATAAATATAATGATATATTATTACGTATTTATACTCCAATTATCTGTATTAGACATGCCACTTGGCTACTGTGCAGATAGATAAGTCATGCCGATCGTTTTACCGCGATAAAGTTTGAGCCGTCAGCTATTTGTCACGGACACCGTGACGTAAATTGCGTTTAGTTAAATAATATAACATTATTGTTATACGAGGTGGGGGTGTACGTGTGTCGTCTCTTTTGCATAAATGGTATAAAGGTATGTACATGGTGTATAATATAATAATATATAAATGTAAACGGACGGAAGGTTACCGCGAGTGGTACCTAGGTATATAACGCGCTCGGTCACTCGCCCCCGTAACGCACGCCGGGTAGAATATAAACGTCACCGGAATGCTCAAATGATAAACAGCTGCTCGAAATGAATAATTTATTAATTTATCCCTCGGTTCTCAGTACGTAATATCATAGGCGCGCGTGACAGAGAACGTCATTTGCGGGGGTTGACAGGAATCGGCTAAAAACGCGAACTTATCTAGTCACATGAATAATGCGGTTCAGACACGAACAAAGCGAATCAGAACGAAATAGCATGACAATAAAGTAATGGCATTACAATGCGCTGAGGTTTATTTTTTTTTCTCCGCACATAATGTCTTTGTCCGCCAGACCCCTAGGCTTAAATAGAAACGCATTATTTCGTATATTATAATAATATAAATAGACCCGCGAGTAGGTTACTGTGCACGCACACATTGTATATATGTATATGTATACACGACTACATAGCGTATTTATATGATCAGATATAGCCGTAAAGTCTTCTACTGCGTAATCAATGCCAGTGGAATGGTCAGAAAGTAATGGAACGAAAATAATATACATATTATAATATATTTTCGAGAAGATATAAACGTGAGGGGGATTGCGTTTTCGCATGTCGTCCGTACCGTCTCCCTCGTCCACGGACGGTCTTCGTTATCGGTGGCGATAAACGATTGATGGTACGAAACCTATTACTTACACATATAGAGCTGAGCGAATGAATTATAAATCCAATTGTATAGTACTATAATGTATTAAAACACAACATTTATTATAGAGATGTTGAACGCTAATCGGTATATGACCACAGCTCACGAGGGTAGATTAGTAATTATGGGTAGAATATAGTGGTGAGCTCATGAGAAGGGGATGAGGGTGTCACATCTACCCATCCTTTGGATTATTTTTATCTATTAAATGTTTCATCATTCATTGTTAAAATAAAAATTCACGTTTTCAATTCATTTTTTCTGTGTAATTTTCAATTTTTTATATAACTTAAATCAATGGAATAGATACCAATAAATGATAGGTTAAGGTGTTACTAATAAATAAACACATAAATTATAGACAAATTCACCTAACATATTTTAACACGATTAATGATACATAGTCATAATTAATAACAAGCATCGACAGGTAAATGCAAAACATAGATATATTTTTGTTGTTATATTACGTGATCTGAAAAATATTCAATAATTCATATCTTCTTTTAAAAAAAGTTGAACACGCCACCGAGGCGGCGAGGCAATCATGCGTGTAATATAATATCCGGAGGATTTCACTGCAGAATTGATCTTCATGTAAAATCTGCAAATCTTCTATATTATTATTAGAACATTTATTTATGTATCTGAGTATTTTTTTACACTCGCTTCAAAATTATAACTTATTTAATATGCTGATTAAATGTGTTGACGTTATTACGTATAACTATGTAGATTCTATTATTACGTTATTAATTTATTTTTATATACTTGTATTAATTTTTTATGCATATTTGAGCAAAAATAAATACATGAGTGACATATTTCTATGTTTCTAGTTGAATAATACATAAAAGATTTGAACATTTTATATATATTTAAAAAAAAAATAGTTTAAATTTTGCTCAAAACTTGATTACATTTTTTTATTGTTATTAGCTATTAAGTTATTTTGAGCTTAAGATAATTGAACAATCAGCCGGAAAACTTAATATTTTAATGTTATCTAATTTGTTTCATAATAATTAATAATTAAAAATAATCAAAAATTCAATAAAATTTGTACCAATATCTTTAAAAATTATATATTATGAATAATCCGAATAGTTTAAATTTCTATGTATAAAATATATTATAATACACAGTATTATTATACTATTTGATACATATTTGTTGCCTAGCTATTTTTGGCTTTTACCTATTGTGCATAAAATCCAATTTAGATTTGGCTATTTGAAAAATTCTATCATTGTTATTAAATTTAACATTGGGTGAAAAATGCACAAATAAACACGCTTATTTATTAGAAAAACTATAGTATACCTAGTTATACAAAATATATAGTTAAATAGTTGTTGCGATACATAATGTATAATTATACCCGTCAACATCCTGGTTGTATTTATGACATCATATAATATTATATTATATACATTATACACTCGTTGTATGAGTGATTTTTTTTTTATAAATTCTTCCAATAATTTGTCCATATTGGTCTATAACCTATGTAATTGACAGTACATTATACAAACGTAGGTCTATACCACCTACGGAGCGCGCACACGTTGCATTCGTTGTGCGATCGATGATTTCCCGTCAATCGAACAACCCGTTATTAACCGATTGATTTACCGCATTTGGAGATCTACAATTTAATAATAGTGTTTAATTATTGTAACCGCACTCGCCGACATGATCTATTGCAGCCTGCATGCGCTGTCGGCCTCGGACGTCAGTGAATTTCAATCGGAAACGGAAGAAAAAGAGCAGATCGTCAAAGTGCCGAGGTACCTGCCGCGGATATAATATATTATTATAAAAACATTTTTAAGACAACCGTATATGTACAATACACACGCACGTATACTACAGTTGTGGGTATAGGTTTACGTGCGTGACGAGAACTAAAACCAGAAAACATGTTTTTGGAATATCACACATCGAAGTAGAGGAGGAGTAATAGCAGCGTACAATGCATATAGCATACATGTAATACGCGTTCCTAAATGTATTATTATATGCGTAAATATATAGTATGGTTAATGCGCCGAGGAAACGTTCGTATTAAAATAAAAACTTTAATTATTATTATTAACCACTATATTGCTTTGACGACTGGAGTGAAGAAGCTTCGCGTTTGAAGTTATCAAAAAAATACATCGCGCGCCGGTGGGTCATCCGTCTTTTGAAATGTAATATTATATATGCCCACGGAGGCGGGGATTCGCATTAAAATGCATTTTGTTACCGACAATTAATAACGTAGCTGTTTAATATAACAATAATAATATTATTATGTACTTATTACGTGTATATAATTAATGTAATGTTTCGACGAGACACTAGTAATAATTATACACATCATGACAATGTTATCTCCAGATCTTCATAATATTATCTGATGCGTCATTATCACCTTTTGTTTCATTTCGTCGTCTCGTTGTCTTTGAAAATGACAAATCGCTCTTTTTATACAATCATCACAAATGACTTCAATAATATTATTATAACTGTGGATCACGGCTACATACAGTCGATTACATGATTACATATAATTAAGTATAATAAATTAATAATGCTTAAATACATACGTTTAAGTACATATAGAGAACGAAGTTTGGTACCGATTATATATTTATTACTTATCGATATAGTTTGACTTGATCTAACTTGAAGTTGGACCTTCGTTATAGGTTTCTAAAGTTATTTCCATGAAAAAAAGCAAATAGAGTTAATATACGCAAGTTTATTATTTTTAATTTTCGAATGCATATTACAGAAAATATCAAAGATATCACTCAGTCTTTCGTTGTTATACCATTATGTTTAAACCGGTCTCAAAATATTTTCTACAGCCAACAAGTTTACAAATCCATTCCCAGAATTCTCAAGTCAATTCGTCTATGACGAATACCCAGTCCTTCAATATTCACAGAGAAAAAATATTAAAAACTGTTCATAATAAATTCCTTACTGTTTTTGGATCAAAATTGAGTCGTTGAAGGACTTACAAACTATTTGCTAAATCTTGGTATAATATGTAAAATCTTTTAATAAGGTTAAAGAGTAAATTTTGTGGACTGTGGACATCATTTTTTTGATGAGATCAAACAGCATTCAACCACATAACACGCAAATCGATAACACACATTTCGCCCGAGTCCTTTGACTTTGAATAGTAGATCAAGTTGACGCGACCTACCTAATACCTATACATCCATTAAATATATTATAGTATTATAATATAGTAAGGCATAAAAAAGCGCAGTGCGCGTACACTATATTTTTTTTCAATAATACAACACATTCAGTATTATTCTATTATAAATATGTATTATGATTATAGGTACCGTTGATGTTCCACAAAGTATAATACGCATATACACACACACAATGTTGTGACGGCGCTGTAATAATTCAATATTATCCCGTTGGCGTTGAGTGGAAATCGTCATGTCCTGCAGCAGCCCGGTTGAAAATCGGTCGGAACGCGCCGCCGGAAACCGTTAAGTGGTATTTTTTTTCGGTCACAAATCGAAACGCGATGTCCTATATACGACGTATTATACGTATAATAATAATAATAATAATAATAATAATAGGATTTAAAGTTGAATTTGCGAACCCGAGGCTGTACTACTACATACGCGTTTTAACGTACACATATTATACATATATACATATATACGCGACGGTTCACAATAATAATAATATAGTGTTTGGGCGCGTTATCACTGGCAATTGCTTTTTATATGCGGGTCATAATATAATACAATGTTTCGTATACGCAGCAATGTACGTATTGCACATATAATGTATCCTATAACATATTATTATTATACAGTAAGTATATAGAATGTAATATACGGTTTTCATTCTTATCAGCCACGACCAGAAAGAATTTATATATATATATATCAGACGTTACATAAATTGTTCTCTCAGCTATGTTTGTGTGATGTTTTTTCTCATCTCTTTCTTAGTTTTCATTTTTTTCTCCGTCAACGTATTATATAAGGTTGATATTATATTATAAATACATTCATAGGTATCCACTTGTATAATATACGCGCTATCATAAGAAACGGAACTTTCAGACGATTTATTATTATTAGTATGGCATTTGAGTGGTGAATCGTTCGTGACCGGGGTGCCCGGTTGCCGATATCCTGTTTCATTCGGTCACGTGGCCTCCGTCAACGTTACCATCGATTAACTCTTTCCGGCAAATATCTTTTTATCTGGTCGCCGTCGCAGACAATAGCCTCCGGAACGAACGCGGTCCATAATGTAGTGCGACCTCTTTGCTGTCATCGCAGTCGTGTATAGTCGTTAAATAGCGATAATGACGTGCATTTTCAGTGTAGTAAAATCGGGGGGTAGTCTATTCATAACCCCTAAATACCCACTGCACCACGAGGCATCTGGTAAACCTCTACTTCCGGCTTTTACGGGACATGTATTGTGTGTGTATGCATGTAAAATAACGTCAATGTAATCACCGCTTCCTCATCCCTTCTCCATACACGAAAACGGTGTGTGCGCTGAGTGTTAATGATCGTTCGTTTATATTGTATAACACAATACACTGATCTAAGTTCACGAAATCAGCGTTAGAAATTATAATGTGTATGTATATTTATGTTATAATTTTGAAAACTAAGCAGAAAGACATAAAACGCTGGAAATGTTACACTAAGACTTGAACTTCATTATAATATGTTTTAGAAATAAGAAACGTCATTGTAGAGTTTTGACTGTGTTCAGTGGTTGTGAGACACTACATTTTCGAAACGCGAACTCTGCAGTAAACTCATTTTGATATTCGGTCGCCGTTCAGAGACTCGGTTAATTTAAACCGAATTCAAACGTAATTTTAAATTCACTTTCAAGAATTCTGCTTATTTTTATAGTTATATATATATAAATTATACACTACGTCACTACGATTCACGTGAATATATATATATATATTCAGTTTGGGATTTCTATTAAACGCTTAACTATTTTAATGTGTAGAGAGACAATTTCGTTTATATTTGCAATGCTAATATAAAATACGTTTTAAAATAATATATTCACATTATATACACAGAAAACCGTAAAAACGATTACGATAAGCGGAGGTAAGTGTTTAAATTTTAAAGTTTTGAAACAAAAAATGCCTTTGTATATTATATTACGACCGTTGTCTAGTTTTTCATAGCAGCCGAACACCCTACGCCTTATGTCCCTTTACATATATATTGTAAAGTAAAACAGACTTTAATATATATATATATATATATATATATATATATTGTTAATTGTATACATTTCGTATATATTATGTAAAGACAACAGACATAACGACATGACAGCCGGTATTCAAGCATACGGATTAGCTTCTTGCCTTATAGTCGATACTATATATAATACATATTATTGTCATTATTTTTGCAAGGCGATCGCAATTAACATACGATTGTGCTCTATGATTTACTGACCTGTATGAGATATGCGGTATCTGGCCATAGGGACAGCGTGACGCACGTGGTGTCTGTGAACAAATTGCCCTTCAGGCCGCCGCCGTCGATCTCCCACGTGACTAAATAGGCAGGACGATGGACTTGGCGGGCGTCCCACGCAACTTCGGCGATCACCAACACCTTCTGATGGATCATCGACACTTCGCGCAGATTCCACACTTCCGATGAGTCCGATGGATTATCATCGCCCTATAAAACGAAATTTGGGTATAAACTTATTTATCTAATAATAATAACTGACGTGACCTCAATATATAATAGTAATTATATTACAAAATTAAAAACTTAAATTGGAGAAGGATTAACGAATTTTTATTGTTGAACCTTCATCTGAGTGAGAGGAACATTCCTTAAATAATTGATTTAGCGGTAGGGCATTTGATTTTTATAATCAAACGTGTGTGAAATATCTATTATAAATTAAATAAAAAAACTATAATTGTATAAATATTGAAGCTTGTACCACTCCTAGAAAAATGTATATGTAAACACTGTAAGCCTATATGTGACGTAAAAAATATAAGATTAGATAGTGAAACCAATAATAGAAATAATAAGTTACTCCTATGCTCTCAAAAAAAAAAAAATTGGAATAATACATATTTAAATATTATATACTACTAAAGTACAATAGTTAAGTCGATGAAGCACAATATTATAATTATTATATTATACACAATTTGAGATTTTCGTAAATGTAAGTATAAGATGTGAAATAAGTGGATGGTATAAATAATAACGTTATATATATACATATATATATATAGTGTCCTATGTAATGTTACACATAAGGTATTATTCGTTTCGATTAAAAGGGTCTGCACGATACGAAAACTCTTGATTGAAAACATTATCATTAATCCTTAGTTTTTTTTTTTTTAAGTCAATTAACCCTTGCGTTCATTTGATGATTAATACTGCACATTAAAGGTGCATCGTGTTAACCAACTGTTCGCTACAACTTATTTCTAGTTGGTAATTATTGAAAACATCTAGACAAATTCAAAATGATTTCAAAAAGGTAACATACATCGCCTCCAGAACATTACATATAGAATACACACGCTCGCACAGTTTATAGTGGTGATTTTATTATACAGTTTCTGGACTCGTAAAACGAAAAGTCGTTAAATGTTATTGAATCACAAAAATAACATCGGTAAAACCTCTTCCCGCGCCAACACCACCCGAAGTTACGTCTCCAAAGACCCTTACCCCGAAACGTAAAAGTCAGAGCACCTCTGACACCACATCCTAGAAAATGTATTCCCAAACGGTTCAAATTGCCAAAATCCAGATCACCTACAGCATTTTTTATGAAGGTAATAATAATAATAATAATACTCGGGAAAGTTGATAGAATATGAATAAAACATTGACTGCATTGTACTGTCGAAACGTCCTGGGTAGTTTGGAACTCGTATAGCGACGCGGGTGAACAGTGGTTGAATTAGTGAAAGATAGTTGAGGTGGTACTGTCGCTAAACGAAATCAATGATGGTTTTTGTGCACGTGTTTTCTCACCCGTATACACTATAATAACGAATACATGTATAATAAAAATAACTCGCATGTTATAACTAATTCTGAACAAACAAATTTTTGGATTTTAAATACCATATCAACAATATTTCGTTGTTATTATTGTTATCGTAACATAAACAACGCTCAGCGTGTGTAAGAAAACCTCGTTAAAATGATGTACATACTTGTTGAATTTATAAAAGCTGCGAAAAATCAAGTTACATTATGGTGCACGCAACCAGTAACGCCAACGTCGAAATAACAAAATAAAAATAAGGCGTCGGTGAGTGCTGGACGCGTAATATAATCGTTGGTCTCACCCCTTTTGAATGACACAATAACGCCGACGCACTGTCTCTGTCATTGTCGTTAAAATGTTAAGCATTTTTTATACAAATGGCGTATCATTTTTTAAAGATTTTTTCGTCTTTTGTAAATAATTGTTGGGTAATTATTGTGTACAAGTACTCTCGAAAGGAAACAAAATCGAAATAACGGTTAGCTGGTTTCATATTATGATGACAAAAACATAGAAATAACGCGAAAAACGCGCAAAACGATTCTAACAATTATTTCGATGACAGTCACGATTCGAACAAAGAGAGATAAACGTTTACTCAAAACTCGATGGAATTTTAATGTATGTCTTATTTCTTATTGAAACTGAAATTCACATATTTTTCTCGGCTCCGCTTCTTTAACACGCACGCAGCATATGAAACACCGAATAAGAATCGTTATTTCTTCCAAATATTTATTGTTATTTACATTTTACAAGGGAGAGTGATAATATATTCTATTCATCGTTCTTTTACAGTATTGTAAACGATTTTTTCAGAATATTATCTTCTTCGTATACAGGCAGACGCACAACACTTTTATACGAGTGTATAATATATATTATATACGATAGGATGGATTTAATGAATTATCGTAAAATGTTTTTCGATCGCCCATTTTTCGACATATTTTAATGGGATAGAAAAATGTTTGGACACGGATGAGGGTGATGTGCGTGGGCGGGGGTGGCGTGCGTGGGTGCGTGTCGGCCGATGATATTATACGATAGTATCTATATATATATATATATATATATATATTATATATAATCGTAATCAATAACCGGCCCGTTGACGCGTTTTATTTTTCTCTCACCCTCGTCCGATCAGATAACACACGCATTATTTGGCGGCCGATCGAAGTGGCGCCCGTCGAAATCGCCGCGGAGGATCGTTGGAGAGCACTCATCGAATCGAAGGTCGTCTATACCACCACACGTGTTATTGTGTATTATTTTTTTTAAATTCCAGTACAATAAAAAAATCGGCCAAAAATGTTGAGAAAAATATGAGAGTATAATATGTGATTTAAGGTAGGTACGCGATCTAAATCAATACAGATGATATATAATATACAATAAATAGTGTAAATTACACAAGTATTTTCAACATGCGTTTGTAGTTTGCAATATCTCTAATAATAAAAAAATTGATTTGTAATTTACTCCAAAATTAAAATCTATTCTTTCGAATTTCTATATTAAAGTATGAAACTATAATACTCGTATAAGTATAAATATAATCTAATAACTAATTTTAAATTCCAAGTGGTTATTTCACTAACTTATTCACATCATTCAACAGTATTTCAGTATTGAATATTAACCTACTTATGTCATATAGTTATAATAACATTATTAATTAATATATAATACATGAATTATTTTTGTCAAAAATTAATACTCGTAAAAGGTACTGTATCGGACGTCAAACTTTGTAATGGCTATCTGTGAAAAGACGGTAGGTACTTATAGAAATCCCAAAAAATTATTATTGTCGTTCGGGTCTATCGATTCTCTTCATCAACGAGGATACCGATAACAATAATCACATAGATACTATAATTTTGGTGCAAATTCAAAACTATGTATACAAAAAATAAAAGTATACAAATAAGTATAACTTCATTTGATACATAATTATGTGCACAACATAAATATTTATCTGCCGGGCGACAGCGCACCGACGATTATTATTAGCGTCTAAAACGAGAATTTAATCGAATTTTTTTATTTAACGAAAATCTATAAAAAAAATCACTTTTTTTCGTCATATGCGATAATTATATTATTATTGCGATAGGTGTAGGGAACACGACCCAGCCTTGGCGTGACACGCTCGCACGATGATTACAACTATTTAGAACGCGTATTATGTTGCGCACACGTTTACGGGACGTGTGTGCTTTAATTAGATTAATATACGCGCGCGCTCAATATTAATATTACCATTATTATTATAATATTATACGCGCGTGTATAGCATTATAGTATCTAATGTATACATGTACGCGACGACGGGGGAGACGCACTCACGTGAACCGGGCGAGAGACCGAGCCAATTATTAATATTATCATCGGTCGGCCGTGGGGAACGGCAACGGCGGCGGCGGTAGCGTTGACGCTGGCGCGTATCGCAGGTGTCGAATTTCTCACGCGCAACTATATGGGTGTATAGTTTGTATACTGTATATTATACGTGGAAGAGCCTATTCATTTTGCCGCAACGGCCGACAACGACGAGTGAGTAAACAACTACTAAAATAATAACAACAACAACAATAATAATAATATATTATATTACCATAGTCCATAATATCATAACGAAATCACGCGGCTGACGACAGTACTTTATACATATATGTGTGTGTGCGTGTGCGTGTCTCGCCGGCATAGATCGAATGAATTCAAGAGAATATAATATTATTATTGCTATATTTCTTGCTCGGAATCATTGCGATGGCGGAGAAGGTGGAAAAACAATATAATCTTAATAATAATAATACAATAATAATATATATATATTATTGCAGGTGCCGACGTAACAAAGTCGTTATGCGCGATACTTGACGGTCGTTGTTTACTGGGAGTTTTTATTATCGTTATTATTATTATAAAAATTTACAGCTCAATTTACCGTTTTTATTGTCCCGCGAGCCGCAAAGTCGACACGCAGTCCGCCCGCGTTTTTTATCGTATAATATAATTTATTCTTCGTTGCTCAGCGCGGCGTATTATTATGACGTATTATATCATTATTATACGTTCGCAGACGGCAATGACGAAGATGACAAGGTGTTCGAACAATAATAATTTTATCATAACGTATCCTATTTCAAACGATTTTCCGGTCCGCGTGAAAAAGATTGACGCAGCTTTTATTCACGGGGACCGGAACGATGCTTTGATTTCCTACCAGCCACCGTAGCAATGCAAACGCCGGATTTTTATTTTTTCAATAGGATTATTCGTAATATAATGATGTCGCATACATAATGTTATGTGATAAAATCAATTATAATATACCTACGCTGTTCTCTGAAATTCAAATAAAATAATCGATCGACAGACTATAGAGATGTTTTTATTTGGACTTAGAGGATTGCAACCTCCCCCCCACCCCCATTTGAAATATTGAAATTATTTTAGTACAATGTTATACACATGATGATATTTGTTTCTTCATATTCAAAGTATTAAGTTTAAAATGATAAGTCTATAAAATCATATTTTATTTAGTTTACATTACTTTAGTAAAGCCATAATTTATTTTTGTGAGTATAAAATAATAAAATCATTTTATTTAATATTATGTACCTTATAGGCCCAGATATCTTCTTTGATAAGTACTGTTTAGTACTACTTAGTTTAATATAACATAATGTTATTAATTACGTAATGGAACCGATGATAAACAATAAATTAGGTTTGTCCTGGCTGATTGTATTATTTTATTTGCTAAATTTAGATTAGTAATTAAATTGAATTCAATAATCGATTAATATTGGTAATCACCACGTCTCGTATATATCGCTATAGATTTTTTATACTTCGTGATATTCCTCAATTTTATAGGTAGTTCACTGTACTTTAATATTAAGTATAGTTTATTACTGTCACACCTAATTGATAGCTTTCGGCGAGGCCGCCGGGCTCTGTGAACTATAAGACATTATTATATTGCAGTCCACTGAGACGATTTTGTCTTTAGGATTTGAGAACAAAAAAGAGTACGACGACGGATTTTACGTAGGTACACTGATTATTGTTTCGTCGTTTTAACGAGCTGCGTGCTAAACAAAACGAAAAAAAAAACACCTCCATGCTCATATACTATACAATCGTAATTTTCTGGTTCGTTAAAATACGTATCTATTATATTATTATTATTATTATTATCATCATCACAACGGAATGCACAATGAGATAACAAAAATATTTTCGTGTAATACACTTGTGTACATATAAGTATAGATACAAGCAAATACCTACAACGGTAAACATACATATAGTTAAGTTTTTATGTCACGAGTATAGAGTAGTAAATAATAACGAAAATAACGACCAAATTTTAGACTATTGGTACACTCGGCAAAGAAAAAAAAATGTCAAACGAATGAATCCGCGCCGGAAATCGATCGATAGACATTCCACAAATGGCCACGGGTTTATTTAGTATTCTTTTTTACTTTTATTGTTATTATTATTCGTCCTATACAATCTATCGCGTGCGTACGTGCGTGCGAACGAGAGCGAAACGACAGGGTACGAACCTACTCCGGACCAGGCGGGGGCGCAACGTGCCCCGCGTAACAAATATTCATATTTTCCTTTATGGCACACATATGTACATAATATATAGGTATATCATCGCGTATATACATGGCGTATATATTGTATGATATACGGCGCGCAACCACGCGCGGAGTAAGTCATCATCAATCCGAGAGGGAGATTCTGGACTATATATAATATTATACCGTCGTCGTCGTCGCGTGGATCTCACTCTCATCAATCCACGTCCTTTTCGCGACGTTAGGTGAACTCTATATAATATATACTACTAAATTATGCAAAGCACAGACCGTCACGGCGAAGGGTAATTTTTGGCTTATTTTCTTTTTTTAGTCCCAACTGGCACCATATAATATTTTTCACCCATGTAGAAAGACGGTTTTTGATAAATCGTAAATATTTTCATATATACACACGGCTTTCTCTCATTCGATTTGTTACCCAAGGAGCACACAGAATACAGAATATTATGGAGATTCTGGATCGTCAACAAGTTAGAAAAATAAAATATTGCTTATAGCCATCAATGTTTCGGAAAATTTAAACCTGCAGATCGAAGCGGCTGTTGAATTTCCAAACCGAAACAATAAATCCAAGAACGCGAGTAAAATTCGAATACTTAAATGTATATATAAATAGTGAAAGATGACTACGAATTTTACTCACCATGAGACGGAGAGACTCTTCTTGAGGCGCCGACTTGGCGGCCAACGGTAACCGGATGCCGAGTATCTGGTCGCGACCGAGGCTCCTGATGATGATGTCGGCGTCGCGGAGGTCGTGTAAAACGGCGGTAGCCGTCGGGGACGACAGTGTGGGTGGTTGGGTGGCAGCAAGCTCCTGCGGCGGAAAGGCGTCGGCTGCGGCACCTCTAGCGGCAACGGATTCAACCGGAACCCGTAGGACGGACGTGGCGGTGACCGGCGCCGGGCTGAATATGGTCACCAAACCCTCTGCTGAGACTGCGAGCACGCGGACTGTCCACGGTGCCGTTGTTTTGGGCAGACGCGCCTTGTAGCCTGGCGTTTGACCCAATTGGGACCACGAACGCCTGGTTCCCGGGTCTCGGCGCCGCATGATCACGTACACAAGACGTTGCGCGGATGGCGACAACAAGTCGGATGGCCGCGGCCAACGCAGCGTGCCCGACTCGATAGTTAGTGCCCGTTCGCCTCGGGCCTCCACTACGGGGCTGTGTTGTGACCCACCGTGCCAGTCGTGAAACGAACAGGCTTCCTGGCAACCCACGTCCTGCAGGAACGCAAAAATAGATATTGATCAATATTTTATGTAGTACACAATAAATGCTAGTAAAAACAAGGAGACGATTTTCCAAAATTCACATTTTAATATAAAGATATAATTTAGAAATTTTTTTGATAATATTTTGTTAAACATTGAACGGTATATAACAAAAATTGTAGTAAATTAAATTTTATATAATACCATTTATCCATGTTTTAAGGGATGTCCAAATAATAAATCTCTTCTCAAAAGCCGAAACAATAATAATCTAAACCATCATAATCCCAATGAAAAAACTTTTCAACTCTCTTCTTCTCACGATTAATCCAACCTTTATATGTATCTGAGTAAACATATTTTGGTTCCAAAAATATCAAAGTGCCTAGCCATATGATTCCAAAAATGAAACTTCGTTATCAAAATTGTTTACCGAGCTTACCTAATTAATTTAGAACCCTTTTCTATTGATCTTCTTACATAAACACATATCCTATACCTAGTCTATACAAATATATCTGTATCTCGGTATTTTTAATTATCAACATAATAGTAATATTATTAATGAAATAAATTAAAATCTTATTACAAAACATCGTTTATTTTTTTATAGCAAACGATCAAGTTTATATTAAAGCAAGTACTAGTTATATATGTGTACTAGCGATTATTTCTGATAACGTTAGGCTCGTTTCAATCGATAATAAGAATAAACTATATACTTTCCTAAAAGGTGATAAATCTAGTAGCTGAAATTATATTAATATTACTTTTTTGTATAATATTAAACCAACCCGTATTATATTATGAATGTTAAGAAAAAATCAAATTAAAAACATCGTTTATATTATATTTTCAGAAATAATCACCCGTCCTCGTAGATACATTAGGTATATATAGAGTATATAGACAGAATATAGCGAGGATCACCCTGCATAAATATAATACCTCGCGGCTTATAGACGACAATTTTAAAACCGTTACCATTAAAAGAGACGATTATTATTATGTATATATATATATATATATATAAAATGCCTTTTGTAAATATTTCCCATCGGTGTTTGTTTGAGAGATATTCGTCCGTCGTCATACCCACCATTATATTAATTTAGAAACACGTATTTTCTCGTTCGTATATATTTTATAAATGTATATTAAAGGAAAAATAATTGTTTGCCTACCCGAGTATACGAGACCGCCCAGCGGTTATTAAAGTATTTTATAATCGATTGGACCGGAACGTCTACACAGTTATGTCGCACAACCACTGATCTCAAGGACACAAAACCCGATGACATTTTTACGGATTATCGCGAATATAACAGAATATAATATGATTAATATCATTAACTTATATTGTATATGTATAATGCAAAATTGAACAACTTCACCAATTCATTTCCAACAAAATTGTATACGAACTGTTGGCTATAAAATGGAAATCTGCATTTGTCGCGTCATCGACATACGCATAGTACAGTAGGTCTAACTTCTAAACACTCAAATAGTTGCCACAGACGCTGAACTCAAAAATAATAATATTACAATAAATTAAATATTAGCGTGTATTATTATATAGGATCATATAATACCTACACACGGGTATCATAATACAGCTTACACGTATAATATTGTCTGTGGAAACGTTCTGTGCAAAATTTACGACCCTGTTTCAAAATATTATGCGAGTTGTCTTGTTTTTTATTTATTTATTTTTTTAACGAGAATAAATTGTCGCCGAACAATATTATTCACGGCCGTAAGCGCGAGTATATATATTATAGGAGGTAGGTATTATAATAATAATAATAATAATAATAATATATAATAGTAATCCGAAGGATTATCAAAACGGTCGTGCGACGCGTTACACATAATAACACGCAATCCACAGGATTTTCAGTGCTCAGCTGACATTTTTTTTTTTTTTTGAAAAATAGTAAAAATAATTTGGCGAAAAGTCCTACTCGAGAAAATTAATATAATATATAAATTGTTATATTATACACAGGTGGAAACTGTACACCACACTGGGTAGTTCATGTGTCGCGGCGGTCGACGATCGTTTAGCGAGAAAAAAGTAATACATCTATTGATTGAATACATACGCGTATAAATATATTATTAATTATTATTGCGAATAATAAGTACCCAATAACAACTACGACGTCTTGCGCGCAAAAGGCAAAAAAAATGCAGTTACCTGTATATATACATACTTATAATTTTCTATTAATATTTATGAAAGGAAAAATAAGCCGGAGCTAATTATCGGGAGAACTCGTTTTACCGACGAACCGCGTCCACTAGCTGCGTAACTATATAGATTGTATATATGTTTTTATGCTTCGGGACTTTTATGGTAAAGTAAAAAAAATGTATAATAATAACGATAATGAAACCGGTGTGCCTCCGTCATACAGGCAGCAGCATTATATTATTATTATTATTTTCAAAATTTATTGAAAACAACGATAATTACGTTCGTTTCTCTATTCAGATATTATTTTTTTAATCAACTGGGTATAATTTTAATAATCGCCCATCACCAGCCGAGTTCATCAGTCTCGTAAATCTTTGTCGCGTTCCCCGGTTAGATATTCTCAACGGTAAGACAAAACTACTCTCATGCGACGCAGTATCTATGAGTAAATACAATATTACGGAAAAAAAAAACACTTATGTGTAAATCTCCGGCGGCAAATAGCAATTATTGTTGGGTGTTGATATTTTTCACCACTTTGCCACTACCATAATACATACCTAAATACTTATATTTAGATACTCTGTGGTATTTTTTAGAGTTATATCAGACAAAAAGTATTTATCTATCTATAAATAAATGGTGAAAGATTTTCGATCGGAAATGTCGAGTGTTATACGGAATCATTGACGTGAATTATTTTTACATCTTTTCAAGTTTTGGTCGTGATCATTATACTGTAGTATTACCTACAGTGTATCAGATGAAAATTATTTGAGTTTAAAATTTAAATTGGACAATTTGAATATTTTTTCTTTTAATTAAATATAAGTGAGTAATGCGTGTATATCCTATTCTAAGTCTGTTGATACAAGACTTATACTTTCTTGGGGTTTTGACGAGGAAGGTACAGGGTTAGTTCTTTTAACTTCGTTGAGCTTGATTGATAAAATATATTATTATTATTTGAGCAAAATATATTAACTTAAACCGACCGTCGTTCTGCATATCTTGTATTGTATATATTATCGCGTATTTCTGCGACGCGATAACGACGTCAAAGTCTCATCTTTAGTCGTTTGATGATGACAAACGTATCGTAAAAAACATAATCGAAAACCGACTAAATCAGCAAATTTGGCAATAGCGGAATCGAAACATCTATCGACACGACATGTGCCAGCATCGGATGCAGCGTCCGCAAATAATTACGCAGTCGAAAGAATGTATTTGTTTGTGGTGTGCGTGAGCGCGCGGCCATATCAAAGTGAAATTTATGCCGACGCCCGTAATAAGCCACGTGTTTATTTATTTTATAATATATTTTATATATTTTTTTACAGAACATATAATACTATTGTACATATATTGTACTCGTAAATATTCTTGTGCGCAATTCTAAAAATGCAAACGTTCTGCAACCGTTCTGACGACAGTGGGCGAAACACTAAAAGGAATAAAGAAAACGACGACGTACACACGATCCGCATATTATATATTTTTTTTTCGAGCCTTATAAAAAAAAAACAGCATACGATATTATAGGGGATTTAGTTCACGCACAATAAAAACGAACGTCATAACTTTGGCGATGTACTCCGCTCGCGAACAATACGAGTTCCTATGTGTACCTATATAATATTTTAAGTATATTTGTTCGTGCGTGTGTATACGATGTGTCTCGTCTTACAGTATAACGTGCAGGTAGAGGTATGTATAAAATATATAACAACAATAACGAAATATAATAATAGCAGATTTCGGTCGCAGCGTCGTATTCGCCTCGAGGACCCAACATACCGTTCGCGTCGGCTCTGCAGTGGTAGTGTGTATCTGGGGTACCCCATACATAATACTCAATCCCCCTCAAAATATGTCTTTTTTAATCTATTTGGATTATCGGTGACCCGTACGCTTGTGCAAACATGCGATCGCATATCATACGGAGGATAAGCGAAAAAAAAAATATTGAAAACAGGTAGGTACGTCGCAGCTTGCACAGCAGACAATAGTGTAACAATATTATTATTATTATTATTATTATTATTATCGTTGTCGTCGTCTGTGTATGCATAACAGACACGATAACAATGCCACACACACACACACACACACACACACACACAGATGAGACTTACTCGCCGTCTGCGCCGACGACGACACACAACACGAAGAATATCAAACACACGTGCGCAAGCACGCTGTATATACGCTGACAGTATTATACGCATTCAATACGTCAATCAACGGTGGCGGACAATAAAATACATGACTACGCGTATAATACCCGTAAGAGTATTCGAAACGATATACAAACACGCACACAAGCCGCGAGACATAAATAATATTATATACTCCGGTTGGACCTCGTCAGCGGGTGTCAAAGCGCGTAGGTGTATTATATATATAAGTATATTATTAAATATAATAATATGTACACGTCTTGTACGGCGCGTATAAATTATTATACGCGACGTCTATATTATAAGAGACAAAACTGTCGCAAGTCCTACAGACGGGTTTTTAACATTTTTTTTTCTATCGATTTGTTTCGCACCAAAAATTCGACGACGATCGTATTCATTGTCGAGCATTGAAAGGGACATCACTTTTTTATTTACGCACATTATACATGCATAATATTATGTATACTTTGTCGATGTACATATAGTCGTTCCGGTGGCACGCGCACCCAGGAAACCGTTTTTATTGTTATTATTATTATTATTGTACGCGTTATAATATTGATATTGTTTATTTCGCCCGGAGATAGTATCATACACGCAAAAAAAGTACGAGTACGTCAATATAATATATAATGTACATGGCGACAGCGGTGAGAGGGTTTGCTAAACAAAAAAAGCATAAAAGTATCGATTGGCCAAAGACTGTGAAAACCCGTAACGGCACGCATTCCGAACTCTGCGAGGAAAAACAATAATAATAATAAAAAATGTATATTATAGGTACATATATACTGTTACATAAATACACGATTTTATGGTGAATCTAAGTCATTTACTGTCACAGCGGAATTCGTTTTTTGCCACGACGACCACCGCCAGCGCAATATCTTTTGTTTGAGTATTTAAATATAATATGAGCATAGAAAGACAGAAAATGAGAGAGAACACAAGTCGACCAACTTTTTAATGAAAATAAAACCCCGTCACTTTTTATAGGTATATATATATATATATATATGCAGTATATACTTAGTCGTGGCTACCGTACTTTTGGGACCACCGCTACTCGCCCTCACACAACCACCGGCAGACGATTAATATTCGGAAACCGGGAAATTTAATATAAAAACTCAGGCCCGTCGCCGGTTCCCGCAGTTGTATTGAAAACGCGCCATTTGAACAATATATAACTACTAAGCGATCGAAACGAATACACCGTGCTTTTGAGGTACACCTATAGATATAATATACGTATCACAGTCAAAAATCGTACCAATTCTCGAGCGCGGGTTGCGAAAGAAAAAATAAAATGAAATAAAGTATACGTATATAATATACATAATATTTTTAGTTGAAATATTATATATAGATAAAATATTGCCCCACTAAAAATCGATATACATATATATATATGACGGTGACGATAGCTAGTATTGCAGTAGGTGTGTCATATAAATATATAGAGCTGAATGTTAATGTATTCTGTATTGATTGTTTTTAAATTACTTGAACACAAATGTTTTCTTAATTTTAAGTGGATTTATTTTACATAAATTAGATAATTTGTTATAGTATTATTACAATTTTTAATAATTTTTCAGCAATTGCAAGAATTTTTTTTCTAAATTAAAAATAGTTTTTATATTAACTTGAATCTCTACGCAATTCAATTTAATTATTTTGGATTCATAAATCATAATATTCGTTGGATTTATTTTTTGTTAACAGTTAAAATTAACGTTAAATTTATTTTAATTTTATACGTTCGCCGTTGTAATTTAAAAAAAAATATAATATAATCATTTTTTTTTGAGTTGATAGTCATTTTAAATGTTTTTAGCATCATTCTCATGTATTAAATCAGCATTTAAAGTTAAGCGGAGTAGAGTACATACCTAGTGTCCTGGGCTACTTAGTTCGTCTATCTAAACTTTAAATATTTAGAAGTTATAATTAATTTTAAAGTTATACATTTGATTTATATAATATGTATTAAAATTTAGGAAAAATATTCCACTTAAGATATTAAAAACATTTATTTCAAAAAGTTCGTTTTGTAATGACTAAAATTTATGTAAAAAATAAAATGCCAAGATATTATTACTTTTCAAAAAAACGAGTGTTCAACTTTTACACCAAAACCAACAGTACTTTTATGCGTGTATATCGATCCCTGAGGACACCGCATTAAGACCGCAAAGTCCGTTGCACGTGTGCATAGACTTTTGCAGCCGTTGCGACGGAATAACATAATAATAATATTATCGTGCTGTTTGTTGGAAACTATTTAATTTTGACCACATTGCAAATAAATAACAGATATTTAAAAAACAAATAATATTATACATTATATTATAATACTTTGAGTTCGCACCAACGTGCAATTATACGTGCAACTATATAATGCACACACAACGAGTGTGATTTTAAAATGTTATAATCGAATTAAAAAAAAAATTGTTTTCATCTCAACTCTCGGATAAATGAAAATAGTATGTGTAGCCCTAACGTTATTTCTTACAGTAGAAGCTCTGAAATAGTATTGTAATATTATGGGAGTTGAATGCGTTCACGCGCGCACTGCATTCAGTTGTAGGGCCGCCCGCGGCCGACTACTGTTATTATAAGCTCAATTATTTCGAGTGAATTCATCAGCGACGCGCACTCGTTTATTATTATTATTATTTATTATTATTATAATTATTGTAACGACGGCGATTTATGTATACATTATGTACACCGTGGATAAGACGATTATTAGGAGATGCTGGGGCGCAGCACGTGTAATAATAATATAATATACATATCGTTATCACGAATCGATGCGGTGAAAGACGAGGAAAAAATATAAACAGTAGCCATGAATATTTTTTATTATTATCATCATTATTAGTGTTATTATTATTTTACACCCAGAGGCCAAGTATCATGCACATACACACACACACACACACACACACACACACACACACACACATGCGCGAGACACATATAGGTATACATTTACGTACAAATACATCTGCAAACGTAACAAAGCGAAAACACTACACATATTATAATATAATACATAATATAGAGATTGCCAAGCACTAGGCAGTGAGAGTATATATGGATAATAGATACTCGGTGACCAGATTGAAATTACCGCCAAGACGATTACTTTAATTTGAGAGTTTAAAAGGGAAAAAATAAATCCGTACAAAAGTATAAAAAAAAGTATTATGAATTATTCATCGAGGTCGTCGTGAAAGTCTCTCGGCACTGTTATAATATTCAGCCGGGGATCTTTTTTCGTTTTATATACATGTGTGCTCGCGCGAGCGCGTACTGCGTTCAGTTGTCTCGCTCCCTCTTCGCTCGTCTCTTGGTCACCACAGTCGGGAGTTCTTTATTCAAATTTCATTCAATTGTTGCACGACGGTGTGTCATTACAGTTTTTATACAAAAAAATAAGAGGGAGAGAAAAAAATTAAAAACCGACCGGAACATCTTTAGAGCTTTTTTTACTACTGCATCAGGGCGTGCTTTAAAAGGATTAACGAGCACAACCGTTACCCTTTGTTAGGATTTAAAAAAGAACGAAATGAGATTTAATCACATTGCCGCGACAACGATTCCAGAAGATTTGAAAACATTTATACAAATACATATTATATAACCGATGTAAATGTGCGTACGAATTGATCGGTTATAGACACAGCTAAAGCTGTATATTAATAAGGTTTTTATAATATCTTCGTAGTCTTGTAACTATAAAGAGGTATTTTTAAAATGTAATTATACGTTTTAAAATATTTTCATATGTTGCATTCGGCACCTGCAAATAATATAGTGATACCTATAGTATTATTATATTATAAATACATAGTGATCGGCGATCGCTTTTGCAGCGTGACGGTGAAATTCTCCGCATTAATAACGATAATATTAATGAGCGATTTAATGTTTTATTTTTTCAGTTCTGCTCATTGTGAACAATGATAACAGTTTTTTTTCCCAATTCCGAGACCGGATTCGGCGACGGTTGTATCTAGGAATGTTTAAGTATACCTACAGGTATATTTTAGAAATAGTTGTTTACGAGTTGTACGGAGCGGAATTCGTATAATCGTCTAGAATTAGCTGACAACAGTGCTGCCGACGATGGCGCATTAACAGCGACTGTATTACATATATTATTATTATATACGTGACCGTAAATGTAGTCAACCTATTGGGGAATTCGATTATTTATTTTATTTTATTTTTTGAATTTATATTGTCTCGAGGAAATTTGCAAACGAACGAGCGCTATTATAGAAATCCACTCTCCGCTACACTCTCACACTACAAAATACTATACATCTATACGTTTATATGTACTTAACTACACTGCATATAATACGCATTTACAATGGACTGGAGGGTTGACATTTTTATAACAGTGACCATCCGTTCGGTTCGGCCTGCTGCTATATATGTGTTCCAGGCAGCTATATTAAATCCAATCCCCGAACACGGCTCTGGCGTATTATACAAGCCGGGGTACCTATATAATATTAATAAACGAGTACTAAATTATTAGAAATCGAACGCGTTTGTGGTGTAGTGCTACTAAATCAACAGTTTAAACGGCAAGGCCGTATAATACAAAACGGGTGTCACAGGTATACTATAATATAAAACACCACCGTGTCCTCAAACGCGAAAACCGCATCGAATGGCGATCTATAAATATGTTATTTATACCTATATGATATTATACCATACGGCGTTCGAGGGGGTCTCTAGCGCGCGCGCGCTTCGCTTGTATGTGGTTTTTACATTTTACGCAATGATATTGGTCATGCGATAAAATCCGATTTTGGGTTAAAATGTATTGTGTTATACCACCCAGCGAGAGGGTGAACGGTTATTTTCACCACAATCGAGGCCGTCTTACCGAGTCGTAAATGTACACTATAATAATATTATGCTCCAGCGTTGTCCGTCGTGACCGCACGTGTGTGATCCACCCGCGCCGCCATAAGAATTATTGCGCGTCTTCGCCGGGGGTGGTAGTTTGTCGTATTTAGAACCAAAAACCTTCGTGCGGATTATTTGCGCGTTCTTTTATTGTATTATCGTAATCGAAAAATGTTGTGGGAACAAGACACGTAAACCTACAAGTAAATAGGTACCTACACAAAGATTGTAAATGCACACAGCCTTTCCATTTTATTATCATATATATATTATATAATATATGTTTTACGGTATACCTATATAATATACTACACAATTTTACAACTGTGCTGAAATACTACACACCGGTGAGACGTTCATTAAAATTTTAATTCCCAAGGTTTGCCGTCGTCGGAAAATGAAAAACGCCGGAAACACGTGACGAAAAAAACGAGACTTTATAATATATTATATATACTTCGGGGAATTCTATACGTTTATTATATTTCTTTGCTTGGAGCGGTTGCTATATATCTTTATATATATATATACGACAATTTTGGTGAAAAACAATACGGAATATGAGTTTCAATTTAGGTCTTTCGTAAAAGAAAAGGAAACAATTTAATATGAAAATATGAGGTCGTTTCATATCGCACTGTATATGTATAGCTTGGTACCTTACTTTTACAGGACGTGACAAAAGTTAAATAACTCTAAAAAAAGATTATGCCAGCTGACTGTACTTTCCTCGGGGAATTAGTTAATTCATATTCGTTATTTCAAGCAAGTAATACGAATTGATAATAATATATAATGTATATATATATATGAAGTTATTAAACGTAGTCCGTAAAATACGATGAGCAATATTTTTTATAGAAATAAAAACACCATAATTTATTCTATGAAATACAAAAATATTTAATTTTATCTGCGCCCGAGAGTAACGTGATGATAAAACATTTTTATATTTTCATCATCATCATTATAATTATTATAAATGCTGTACATAATAATAAAAGCGTTTTTCCCTTTATCATTATTTTGATCACGTGTTAGTTTTAGCTGATGTGTCGAATTATTTAAATGCAATAGTAGGTTTAAAGAAAAAACAATTATTGTGAAAACTGACGCATAATAATATAATATTAATAGGTAAAGAGAAGGTATACAGATAGATTTTTTTTATGTAAACAGACTGCATTTTGATGACCACTATCTATGCTTCAGTATAATGTTTGATAAACAAATACTGAGTATTATAAAGAAGTAACACACACGCGGTCTTGGTAAAACTCACATGAAGAAAAATGTATAAATATATAAGTAGACAAAAAAAAAAAAAATGTTTCGTCTGTAAACGCTTAGTTGTCAATATATTTATATTTGATATTTATATATAACGAATTGTCCCGACAATAAAGCTGTGGTGTTGCTGAAGAGAGGTGCTTTGCAAACGAACGGCTTTTGAAAGAGCGCGTTGATTAAAAGCGCATAATATTAATTCTGTATATTTATATATACGCATGTGTACGTGAAATCACCACCACACACAATTCGAATACAATTTCTCGTTCAGCTCGGTGTCGATGCGATAAATGTTAATTCACCCTTTGATCCCCGGCCGCGTCCGAAACGAACTGTGTGCATTCAAACGGAAGACCATGTAAAAACCAAAACCACTGGCTAAGCCTCACACACTATAATATTACATATTATATTATAATATTAGGACACAATTTCTATACCCATTTATATTATACATTAATATCCATAATTCATAATAAAACATAAAGTCACATGTTATAATATCGTTTTTATCACAGGCATTGCTCATCGATCATTATCGTATGATATTAATAATTTTAATAATTCATCGACATGTTTTGTAAAAGTATTTTATTACCTACAGATAAGAATAATGAAATATAAACAGGTTGTCATTAAAACAATATTTGATTGATTACGATAAAAATTATTATATCAAATAATTCAATATCTGTAAAAACGTACGTGTTAACTGAACTTATGGAAGTGGCTACTTTAGAGTTTGGAAACAAACAAATAGTATGATTTTTTAAAAAAATTGATTGTAATACAATTAGAATGTAACCTATCAAATGGATCACTCCAGATTTATATGAGTGAAAACAGTTATTACTATTAATGATTTTGAATTTTATTAATTAAATCTATGAGTATGCTCAAGCCATCGAGGTGAAATGGCGACTTGCCGCCGATACACATACAAATGTTCGCGATTGATGCTGAATCGATAAGTATTAGCCGCCGCTCAACGACACACCGAAATCAAACGATGCTTATAATATACATAATACATAATAGTAATCTGGAATGTAAACTAAATGGGCCCAAAACACTCGGTATGCGATTCGGATTTCCGTCGAAAGACGATCTTGGGCACCCGTGACTACAACTTATAACGGTTTAATATGCATATAGTATCGTATTCGATCATACTCATATTCCTACTGTATATTATACTGCCTATTACATTATAATATATATCATATAGATAGAATGAGAGTTGATATATTATTATAAGTAAATGATAATAAAAGAATTATACATAGTACGTACGTACTCGACCCTCACAACACCACCAATAAAACCAACGTCTAACACTGTATTTACGGATAGGATATCATGTATATATAATTTGTATACAAGGCGATAGATTTAAGTGACATTAATATAGTGCATTCTATATTTGAGTCCTGGGCAAAATATTACAAGTCACACTATTATTATTTGCTTATATGAATCGTACAAAGGTAACATCGTATAAATTCCCTCAACTTGACATTTTTTAAAGTGTATACTTCTCATGAGTATAGAAATTCGTCAACGAACTGTATTAATGAAATACAAGTATTTCGCTATTTACATACGATATTTTTTATCGAAGCGTAGGTATTTTTTGTTTTTAATAATATTTAATAAGACACTACTCCCCAAATTCTTTACTTTCTGTAAAATTTGCAGTAGTACGGGTGAATAGAATAACGCCCTCACTATATATTATATTATTAAAATATGCACAGCCAAAAATGTATATTAAATATTATTATTTTCCAAAATAACATTGTCGAAAAAGATCGAGTAGATGACGGTCGAGCTAAAAACATCAATTCACTACATTTTTTCATAGTGCCTACTTTTGGTAGTATGTTGTAAAGATAATAATATAATGGGATGATATTATAAATAAAACTTCCGAAATCGATTTTTTACGTTTATATTTTTTTTTTTTTTTTTTAGGAGAATTGTACTTCCAAATAGCGATACTTCATACGATTTATTTGTGAACGTGTGAAACAATTTTCACGATACACCGTAATGGGTGTTCACAGCCGTACTTATAGGTTTGGAAAGTCTCCAAGCGGAGTCGATAAAATAAAAAAAATGAAAAACGTGTTAATGACGCATAGAAGATAACCCAGTATATAAATGATGAATGATAAATGTATATACTTACACAGTTGTGTTCGCAAATGTTTTTCATGTTCTTGCCTTCAGTCTGCAGTACTTCGCAATATTTCCAACACTGTAACAAAAACGAAAAAAAAACGATATAATATTAGTAAAATATACAAAGCAATTTAAAATGGTCGTTACAAACGCGCAACGTGTTGAGAAAAGAAAATAAGGAGAAGACAGAAACGAAAAATATCCTGAGCCAACCTGAGTTGACAAGTGGACATTTATTAATGCGGTGACTGCGGCGGGCGGAGAGATGCTGGCAAGCGTGATTTCTAGGTCCAAGGGCTGATTTTATTTACTCGTCAAAAACCTTTGGTCCCCACGCTTAGAATACTTCGAGTGGATAAAGGAGTGACTGGGTACGCGAGTACCCATGAGTGTATATCGTTAACAATACAAAGTCCACAACACCCTCGAAAAAATATCTCCACTGCAAATATACGCGCGGCATGTGTACGAAAAAAGAGTAAAACTTTTCGCACGGAAGACGATCCCACGCACTCGACTCTTTTAAGGAAGACGTGCAGAGACGTGTCTTGTGTCAGTACGAGGGTGGGTGTCTGTGTGTGTGCGAGTGGATGATGAGAATGTGTCCGGAAGGGGCTAGGAATGGCGGCGGGAAACGCCAGTGGCCGAAAAAAGATAAATTGCTCTATTGGGAAAACCGGTCACGTACTCGCGGCGAGACTATATAGATGAGCGGACGGGCGGCAAATCGCGAATGCGTCATTATTGCTTTTGCCCAACACTAACCCCATGCTCAACTACCATCTCTATCCACCCAATGCTGCTATAACCGACAATCGAATCCTCGGGGCGTTCTTTTATACGTCTATACGCATATCATATCGTATATAATAATTTGTTATAAATACTGTGGTTAAGCTTGGTCCAAGCCGTTCTCTTACCGCCGAAATCGAATAGGTTTGTATATCGACACCATTTTGTACACAAATATACCATATAGTTACATGTTGTCATTACCATCATAAAATGTAAAATGTACTAATACAATATCAACACCGTACAAGTGTAAGATTTTAAAAACTAATTTGTTCTTCAAACGCCATTTTTTATGTATTATGCTCGCGGACTTTTGCGTCAAACAAAAAATACGTGATGGACGACGCACAACCAACGTGCGAGGGATTTGTTCAAGGACTATGTGTCATATATAGCTATTATACTTATTTATACGCGTGTACGATTTAGTTTGAAAATTTACACATATACGCTAAGCACGTACATTGAGAAAATTATAAATACAAATACATTTTAAAAAACAGGATTTAATAATAAAAAAAACTGAAAACCACAAATATAACACTCGTATATTTGATGTAAACGCATGTTGTATAAATATACAAATATGAACACAAATCGTGCATTTCACATATGTAAAGAGAACGGGAGATTTTCAGCGGTCACTTACAGTTTTGAATCACACTATACTCATAACTACTGCTGCTACTATTATAGTTCTATTTGTAGAAATTACCTACACAAATTCAATAATATACCTACTTTTGTTGCGAAGTGATTAGAAAAATAAAGACTGCGAGAGAAAAATATCTATAATTTTAATTTTAATCATCATTCTTTGTTCAAAACGCGACAACATCATTATTGTGTTATTATATTATTGGTACTAACGAGAAAAACGACAGTTTATAACGCGCACACCCAATTATTATATTAAACTGTAAAAAATCGAAATAAACGATCAATTTTCGTTTTTAATTTTCGATATATATTCAAAAATCTGTGAACCTCATACGATGCCGATTCCACCGGACGATGAAGTATTTTCTTCTATTTAGTTTTCCTTGTCGGCTACTTCAATTTTCCATTAACGCCCGACCCATCGCGCATCCCGCAGTCTCCGTCGTCACGAAACGCCCGACACTTAATCACTTGCCATCACCATGCTTATAATAATATTATATTATTTTAACCCGGAGCTGCTACATGATGTATATACGGCATATGATGTACGTGGCGGAACAGTAGTGTTTAATTTTTCAGAGGTGGGGAAGACGTGGGCGAGGATGGAAGTCGAATGGTGCAGCAGCAAATATTACCCGGTAGCCCCGCCGCCGGCAGGTATTTATGTGTGTGTTTATATATATATATATAGTCAAAGATAGGTAGGTAGATAGGTAGGTAGGTAGGTTTGGGTACCTATACACATGCGTGTATAATATATTATACTATAATACTAGTCACAGTAGTTATAGTACTTGTAGTGGTAGCTGTGTGTTGTAATGTAGAAGTAGCTATAGTAGTATTAATAATAATAATGGCAGCTAATCAATCAGTCACCCGGCGATTCGTTATGCTCGGACAGTGCACCGCACATTATAATAGTCGTCGTCGTCACCGTTTAGAGATATTATGCTAATGAAAACCTTCGGCCGCCGGCTGGGTCGTGTGCAGTTTACATTCATTATGCGCTTGTTTAATAAGCGTACAAGCCGTCCGTTATAATCTCAGCGCGTATATCATGTTATAAATACGGGATTGGCGTCCGTTTCGCAGGTGTCGGCTGCAATGCAGTTGCTGCAGCATAGGGCGTCACGTAGTGGAGGTGCATCTCCCTAATTTTCCGAAATAACTCGTAATATTAAACATTCTATCGTCCACAGTTCGCGATTATATAATAAATTTGCATCGATCCGATTATAAGTGACACATGCCCAGTTGATAGGCATCATAGATTTTTGATATTACTCACATAGGTAAGGTCCAACTAGCCGTAACGCTCAATAAATCCGATGATAATATCATAGGGTGGTAATAAAAAAAAAAGAACTGGAGACGGACCGCCGAAATAAATCAATACCTTTTGACCTTGATCGCGTGAGTCGTATAATATAATAATACGTCGCCTATCTTGCGGCTGTAGTACCCACACGACTAGATAGAGCTGCTTCTAACCAACGGCAATTGCATAAAGACCATTTTTTGTCTTTAACAGTTGTTATAATACATAACTCTAACAGATATTATTGAAAATAATTATTGTCTCCGTTTGATATTTATTTATCTATCTTTTGTTTTCGTTGTTATAATTCGTACTTAGCTCTACGCTAAACCTAAACTAATAATATAGCTCTCTCTGTATGATAAAATATCAAGGGTACAACCTAATTAAAATCTTGGACTAGCGTGTATGTATAATATATCCGCACGGGCTTTCGTTCGTGTACCGTTAGTTAACGCGATAACGGGTCTCTAGGATTGTTGGACAAAACTTAAAACGCACTCATGCAGTCTTACAACTGCGCTGTAGCTGGTTCTGACGGCCAAGCGCCAAAGCGACGACTGTTGGGGTGGTAGAGGGAGAACGCGACCGCTTTCAAAATGGAAGTGACATTTTGCTGTCGTCGTCGTCATCGGCGAAGCACAAGTAAATCCAGTTAACGTGAAAAGTAGATTATGCTACTAACGTGGAAATAATAATGCACCTCATAATACAATTGTATCGCATGCCTAAATCAGTAACGTTACGTTGTCAATATTTTAAGAATTTTTTATTTTATTTTTTTATGTCATTCAATTTTAACGATACGCATAGTATTATAATACATTATATGAAAGCCATTGATTCTGTAAGGGGAGGGTACTATAGTTTAACCTAAATGTTATACGAAAATAAGACAAATTTGACTTAAATAATATTAAATATTCCAACTACTATATCATCTAAAACACATCTAAAATCAACTCGACTAGTTGGCTTTGACGGTGCCGCGTATAAGACCTAAATTTAAATAATTTAACTATGGAATGGTAACTTAACAATATCTTCCTCAAGCCATTTTTGTTGTATTTTTATAATTTTTTTTTTTAATTTACTTATTATACATAGTTTGTAAAATGTGAAATTGATTCTCAATTATAGCATTGTCTATAATTCTATAATAAAATAATGTACGCCTATAAATATATTGTATTACTAAGCTATCAATTTTTAATTTGTATTAATTATGATTTATTGATTTATAAGTCCCTTTTAATGTTTTCGAATGAATGGTATTAAATTAGATGGTATTAAAATCATAACCGTTACGAAAAACATTGTAAAAGCTACATGCGGATAAAATGTAGTTTTTTTTTTTACTTCATTTATTGAGAAAAGCTCGTGTTTGCGGGGTGGCATTCGGTCGGCCGAACAGATTTTTGATGGAGATGAAGAAAAAAATATTAAAAACGTTTTTCCCCTTCGAAAAATGAATTCCGTCGTCGGACGGGTAACAAGTGTAAAGCATCTGGCGTCCGATGTTTATTTATTTTTGTATATATATCACTATTCGTCGACGACCCACACGGCTAGCTATACGTATATGTATAAAATTTTCACAGGAGTAGAAAAAAAAATGAAAACAAAAACAATGAAAAAAATCACTATATTTCGGCCGTTTCCAAACAGATTGTGCGCGAAACTACTTACGCACACACAGCCATAACATTATATACAGATGCGTAGAGCGAAAAAATATATTATCGTTGTATTCTTCGGTTTAATGGTAATATCGTCGATGCTGAAGAAATGATAACGGTACCGGCACAGTATCATGTCTGATTGATCATACAACCCTAAGTTAATTGGCACAATGCGTCTGCAATAATATTATTGTTATCTAATATTAATTGCAGCTCTTTTGAAGGAACAAATTATGTAAAATCAAATAACATTTTTATATCATACAGTATAAAATGGTTTTTATCTATCGGTTATCGTTGAAAATATACGTAGTACATGGTCTAATGAAAATTTTGGATATTGTAGCTGGTAGCTCGTAGATGAATTGGGGGACTGTGATAATTTAAGGAAAACGTGACGAACGGGCGAAGATGCCCGGCGGACACGTTGGAAACGACGTAATGAAAACATCGTGATTGAAGAACGATGCGCAAAAAGAAGACAACAAAAAGTCAGACGTCATTTAAACAACACATTATACGGATTCACTGGTGTGAATAATTATTATTGTGGCGTCACTGCGACACAATGGTTTCAAAATGCACACGCATTAGAATACATATTTTTTAGACGTATTATTATGATGATGATACTACGGCGTCACAATATATATAATTAATTGTTTTGACGCGGGCGCGGTGGACGCGGAAGAAAAACAAACGGCGTATAATACAATAATAATAATAATAATATGTCGTGTACCTGTATGTATGAGTTAGTGTGTAATAAAAAAATAATAAAATCACCTTCACCTGCCGATGTTATCGCGGAGCCCGTAAAAGGTATAGGTACTGTCGATTCGAAATCATACATATTATTATACGATATAATCGGATAAACGAAAACGATTATTTCCACTTGTCATCGTTATCATTTACCTGATTTTATTTCGTTTCCAGTCCGTGGGACCTACAACATAATAGTATCGCTTTAATAGCATATCTGAAATTATCAGTATCAGCCCGGTTTGCAATACATGACGTATAGACATATTATGTAGAAATCTAAGTTCGGACTACAATAGCTGATTTTACGTAGCGGTAGGTTACAGTACAATATTATTACATAAGTGTCGCTTACACAGTCAAGTGTTAGTTTCTAGTTTCAATCGAAATCATATAGGTACACGCTCGCGGCTAACATGGAAAAAATACATAATATGATAAAATGAATAAAATATAAAAAAAGAATTGCACAGTACGCAAGATTTCGGTCACCTGCCGTAGAGTGCACTCATGGCACCTATATATAATAATAATATAATGTCAACGTCGGCTTAAACACGAACGAATTTAATTCGTGTACATAATGAAACGAGGGATTTCCGGAAGTTGCTTGTTCCGGACGACTCTTCCCGAATACATTTTTAAAAGATTAGCATACCTAATACAATCCGAATATCCGATGTGCATTATTATTCAAGACGAGATGCGTTATACACGCATACACCTTACCCATGATAGGTAGGTATAATGTATAGTTTGGCAAAACGAAAATTAGTTTTCGACTTCTCTTCGTATTTTTTCGCGCCCGACCGAAATCCGAAATTCAGTCGCTGCCGGTTTTCTCATGAGATATTACACGATGCCACTATGTTTTATTATATTATTAATAGTATTATTATAACTTAAGCATTAAAATGCGACGGGCGACAGCGTTGAAGTTTGAATATTTTTTTTGGGAAAACGTCTTTATTTACGTTATATGCACCGGTCATCTCACCCGCGTTGCACAGTTGTAGGTGTATAAAAATATTATTATTAGCGCTAGTGGCAACATAATACTATACATACATGTTGTATGAATAACATCGCGGTTACACGGTCAAGTGGGATGTGAAATATTACAGTGAAACGATCGGAGAGGTTAATATTTTTGTTCTGTCGTTTTTGCGACATTATTTATGAACACACTGCACATTTCGGCGGTCCGTCGTCATTTACCATTACCGTAGGCGGTTGAAACAAACATATTTTTCGTCGTCCTGCTGTCCTCACAACATATTATATACCGACTTGTACATTGTATTGTTTAATATTGCTACAGTCCTGCGGTAGCACACGAAAATGTAACACGTCATATATGAGTCCTCGTGAATACCGCTCCCCTCGAAACAACCCGAGACGGATAGTATATACTGTATTAAATATTTTATTATACAGACACTGTAGTCGAGTTAAACTGGCAAAGTTCCAAAACAATATATGCGCACGGTACGTGTATGTGAATGTGCAGAGTGGTTGAGCGCGCTCGCGGTTTATTTGAAAGTTTTCGTCGGGAGAGGGATCGAAAACTGCACTAGGTCTATTCTGCACAATATTAAAATAGAGTCGTTAAGTCGTATATATACACACGCGCATTAGTTTATAGGATTATTATTATATTATTATAACAATGTTGTTATTATGATAATATTGTGTCATAAAATTTCGTATAGCCTGTTGTTTTTGTTAATAATAATAATATTCTATACTACGCACAAATAACCAAGAGAGGACCGTCTATCGCTGCGTAACCGCTGCCAACTCACGAGAAACAATATCCCCTTCCCCCTTGCTCGTGATTAACATAATTATTAACGATTATATAATGGGAATAGGAAAATAATGTGAGACACTCGCATAAGCGGCGGCTAAAGAAACACACTTGTATACGTCTATAGATATAATTATAATTTAAATGTAAAATAATAATAATAAAATATAAAGGCAGGAAGTTTCGGGTCCTGGTCGTCGCCGGTGAAATAGTGATGTCGATGCCCGCAACCCCATCCGAACTGTTGACTGGGCGGGAAATAGCGGGACGAACAAAAAGGAAGTGAATATTTCTTTTGTTCACCCATGACATCAAAGACGTTTCGATACCGCCTACTTTTCCTAATGTAAACAACTCCGGAACTGTACAGTGGGGTCGATATAATATAATATACCGATCAATTTGCTAATGAACCACAACAATAATCAGGTTATATAGGATAAGTTTTATTACTTTCCAAAAAAAAAAGAAATTATTTGTTGGATAATATTATAGTTATAGAATATAGAATATCATAGATATATATTACATAATATGAAAAAATTACTTGTATACTCATAATATCACCGACGCTTCAACGTTACTCAGTGAGACAAAAAAATAAATATTACCTGTTGAAAAATAATAATTATTTTTCATCCACATATAATTAATATTTATAAAAATGGATACGTATTTATATATGTAATATATATGTATATATATGTGTGTGTGTGTGTGTGTGTGTGTATGAATGTATGTGATTGAGGAAGGAAAGAATAAGATGTGCACAGAATATAATCCTTTACGCATGATAACCACACGAAAAAAAAGTTTCAAGTCTGTTTTGCCGATTCGATCCCTCAGCCCAACTTGTATATATAGTTTTAGACGCACACATGCACATAATTCCTAATCAAAGTTTTGTAACTATATACATATCGGACCATGGGTCACGTCCGCACTATAAATTAAACGTGGCAAATCCCACGTATATATGTATGGGTATATATGTTTGACATGAACACGCATCGTAGATATAAAGAACTATATAGGAACGGGAAAAAGTTGTGGAAAAGAAAAACTTTTATTTTTGTATTTCACCCCGCCGCTCACTTACTTTCTATCACCACTCTATCTTACAATCGCCGACCATACCATTTGCCTGGAGAAAAAGAAAATCTCTTGGTACAACTGTACAAGAAATATATTCTCCACGCTGTAGCTCTAAATAATATGATATATATATATATGTATATATAATATAGTGTATACGAATATATATATAAGTGCTTGCATGTGTGTATGTGAAATTTTCTCACTGAGGGGGCCAAAAAGCTCTAAATCAACCGGAATTAGGACCGTCGGATCCGTGTTTTTGTTGTGGAAAGGAAAAAAGGGATTGTCATCCGGATAAGACTTAAAAGGGCCGCCGAAGTGACAGATTTATGGGTGGGACGGGCTTAAGTATGAAGAGACGGTCGGTGGGGGCAGGGGGTAAAAAAAGTTTAAACTTTCAACGGCTTAGGCCGAATAATGGAATTAGTAACGAAAACGCTAGACGAGGTGAGATGGAGAGGGATATGGTTGCTGCGTTTGGCAAGAGGATTATACACAAGTATAAGTATACATAATATATACATATATAATATATGGTAAACGTAGGTATAGCTGCAGCGTGCGTATTTGGTGTGATTCGGTCGATTTGGTTTTTTCAAATGTTCCTTCAACTCTCAGGATAAGTATAATCCGTCATCGATTTTTATTTCGTAAATTATTCAGTTTAAACTACAGCACTGACATGCACTTTATTATAGCATCCATAAATCGTAAAAGATGAGATTACTCTTCAATTGATCGGCTGTGTTCCGGATAAGAGCAAATATAAGTTTCATATTATATGATAATTATTATGTATAATTGAATCATATTTTTGATGATGACGATTCCTATTTTCCATATCAAAAGAATATCGAATATCAAGAGACATGTAATATTCAGTTATATAATAATAGTGAATCTCATATGTGCACAAAACATTTACAATTGTTTAATTTCGTATTTTTCATCAAAGTGATACCCATCGAAGACTCTATATTATAGACACGATGACTCTGCAGTAGTTAAACCACAACAGCTATACGAACTGCCTTTAATTACCAACGTTTCAATGAATTTTTACGAGCCGCGGGAAACACATGCTATCGTGGACTCCATAGTCCACCGTATCGTTTTTCGTTTTATCTCGTTTGTCACATCTTCCGTTTCTTATTACGACAATATTCATCATTTACGAGTGATCGCACGCCTGGTCAGTAAGTATATTATACTCTGTTATGGTTATATACCAGTCACATAATATGTTATACAGTTGTCTCTGGAGATATACACATGCATTCCACGCGCGGTTACAATCAGTGAACTAACTGATTAGTTTTGGATTTCAGAAGAAGAAAAAGATATCCAAAAAAAACGCAACCGTTTTATCTGAGTCATCTCTAACGTGTTACGCGTGCTCCGTTTTTTCGGTTAAGACGATGACGTCACAAAACGTTAACGAACCACGTGCCAATGATTATTGCATCGGTATGCGACACGTAGTATTCTATAAATCTAATCGAAACAAAACGTCTAAACCCGGAGAAATCGATATCTTTCGTCGGATGCGGGCGGGTGGGTGACGGCGCACACACAACATACTATAATACTGGTATTATGATATTGTTACAGAAAATAAACGAGAGGAAAAAATACAGAATCACAATCGACGGTCGCTTAATTTTCCGAATCGCGATACTCATAATGGCAGTCACCCCGTCTTCAAGAACACGCCGTATATTATACTCACTCTCGGAGTGAAAGTCACGATTCTAGAGGGCTTAAGAACGTCAGTTTATTATACTGACGAATTATCATGGTTTTGATGGGTGAAAGGGATGAAATACGAACTGTGCACAAACGCATGTATCTGTGTGGGTGTGTGCGCGAGCGAGACAAATGCTCTCAAATTCTCTGGTAAAACGACGGGGTAGAGTTAGAAGAAAAGAATAAAAGGGAGAAAAAAATCTCTCAATTTCCATCAATCAAGAAAAAAAACCGTTCGACGGTGGCGATGGTTCATTAACTCGTAGGCGACGGCGGTGGTACAAATTGGCCCCACGCGTAAGCTTAAAAATCTACGAGTGACGTCACCATTATTTATTAACACACGCACACCGGATATACACGTATATATATATATACAACCATCCTTTTCCGATACAAATTGACCTCCACGTGGCCCCATACATCGCTATAGCTCATCAGCCGTAACAAATTAGCTCTAAACCCCTTCGACGACGACGACACAGACGATTCATTGCACCGGGACGCGTGCGGTTTCCACGACAGCGGTCGATTCCTAACGCCCAGCGGACCGTATAATAATGTTTACGACAGTTTTTCTCTATTTGTCCGGCTCCGCACTGCGTATTTGCTTTGCGCACATTGTCCTGTAAAGTCTATAAACTCGTCAAAGTCTTGCAGAAAATGAACAACCACCACGCCTTTAAAAACAAAAAAATAATAATAATAATTACTATAACTCGTTTTTTTTTACACGAACGCTTGGCGCTGTGTTATATTTGCGACGTCTACACGCACAGGTATGGGTCTGACACCCGACTAGCCCCGATTTACGACGTTTCCGCACCGCGATACTGATCTGCACTCTGCAGTGGAGGCGACGCGTCGCGGAGAACGCATAGGTTAGATGTGTATAATATAATAGAACGTTGCGATGTCACTATACGATATGGCCGCTGCCATGAAATCGCTAAAAAGCTTCTATCATATATTATACCACGTTCCATGCTCGCGACTGCTGAATTTCATTATTTTTATTTTCCGACAAATTTGCGTCTCCGGCGTGGTGACAACACTCTGACAATATACCGGAAACCGGTTCGAAACGCACATGTATAATTATTATATAGCAATATAATTGTACGTGGTATTAAACGCGTGCTATTATTATATTATACATATTTTCTTTATTTTTTTTATCATTTTTTCCTCTTAATCCTAAAATTATGAACAAACCGGTTCCAGGACCTGTATATGTGTTAGCCCGCGCGTGTCATCTTCGGAAATGATATTATAAATACGCACATATATTTATTAAGCCTGTACATATATTGCACATACGACCGAAAATTATTTGTTTCGCGTCTTTTTCTGTACGGTGGCCTCCATACATATCATATATACAGTCAAACTGTCAAGAGAATTCAAACACACGGATACACGTTTATACATATTTATATAAAGGTATATATATATATATATATATATATGATTGCGCAATGGATTTGCATAATTACACTTTATGACGCCGCCGCTGTTGTTATGACTTTGTTATACGACCGACGCGAAAACCGCCGCCGCGCCGGACACACTATATATTCTAATTTAATCTGACGGCCGAGTAGTTATTTCTTACGCGCGAACCAATTTAAAAGCAATAAAGAAAATAAAAACTACACTTGTGCGACACGAAACACAATTACGTCGTATTTATATTATAAGTACTTATACGACGTTTCTAATTTAAAAAAAAAAAAAGAAAAATTCGTTTTCATGTATCTATAATGTGTTGTGCTCACTCGGCCGATATAACAGCGTTATAATGCGTATTACAGCTTCATATCGCATCAAGATTAAAGGTAATAATACAAATTGTACTTCGAATCGTTGTGTGTACTGTGATACGTCCGGAGGTTGAAATTATGACGTGTGCCACTGAAAAAAAATGATAATCACTATTGAACGATTTAAAAGTCTATGCCAAATAATTAAATTTGCAATATTGTCATCGCACTATTACAGTAGAAAAAATGTCATTAAATGCAATGATACCATGGAATACCATCTGTTTTGGTTAGATTAAACGTCAAAATAAGGATCGCTGACACAGTGTGTATTAGAATCGTGTGAACTCGAAATAAAATAATAAATAATAATAATAATAATAAAATAATATTCATACAATATAAAAATTACAATAACCTACGAAGTCTCTGAATCGTCCAAAGTCTAAATTTAGTAACGATTATGTAACCATACCGATCCACGAGTTCTAGCTTTCAGATGCATGTCTAATGTAATTTTTTTTTTGTGGTTTTTTGTTTATATTATTAATTATAGTTTTGCAGATCACATGTTATATTATTATAAATATATTATTACTAACGAGGTCAACAAAACTGTTTCATGAAAACTTCAATTTCACTACAAATTTTTCACTGGTCTAGCTAGGTACTGTACTAATATTATTTATCACAATATAATATATGTATATATTATTGTGTAACATCAACACAATGTAGCGGAAAAATAAAAACGAAAAGTATACGTATTATTATAAAATAAACGACACGTTGTTAAGAAGTTTTTATATCACTACACCACTCGTTTGCGGACTTTACGAAAAATCGTATTACCGGCGTCGTCTTCGTAGATATATATATATTACTATACGCAAGACACAACAAGGTATTACTGTAGTCATAATTCCCCAAGATTATGCGGACCAATTTTTTTTTTTTAAAGCGCTTTCAAAACTTTTGATGATGTTTAGCGTGCGCATTCTTAATTCAACCGTTACTGAGAATGAAAAAATAAATAAATAAAAACCCCGTTCAACGGAGAAATCGTTTTCGTCCCCTAAGTAATATTCCTCCAGGCATCCGGAAGCTACTTGTTTATCTTATTTTTTTTTACTTAGATTTTAAAAACAATACCACTTAGTTCAGATTGCACAACCCGAGGTTGATTATATCATTATTTTACAATATATATATACATAGAGCAGATTAATTTCACAATAATTTTTTTATTATGATATTATGAATAATAAAAATAATACCTAAAACAAATAAGATGTTGTTTTATCCTAACCCATTTGTGTAAATACACACGCTGACGTCATATGATATTATAACTAATAATACAATATTGTGTATGAAAAAGAAAATATTATCTAATATAATATGTACGATAGACAAGGAACAATCACGAAACATAAAACGAAGACTTCATTTGCCTAATTTACCTGATTGCAGTATAATAACAAAGAGTTCAATTTTAACAATATTTGTCTAATATGGTTCTGTATTTTTAATATATAATGTATTAGTATTACCATATTGTATATAACAATATGTGTACTTTATAATGGTATTGTTTAATCGTTATTATTGATTTAAGACGATAGTTTATATTTTACAATATGTTTAATCCAGAAAATATAACGTCAAAAGGTTAATTTTTCTCAAAACTTTATTAATAATAATAATTGTGTTTCTCTCTCTATCTCACATTTTATTTAGTCATCATGGACTTCTATCCGGGAAAATGGTTTGTTTTTATATTCTGTTTTTTATATAAAACTAAGAAAATATAATTTTCTTAACTGCTATATAAATTCTTCAGATTTATGTAAGTACACTAAATATATACATTATAAGGTCGACGAATAGCGAGTATGAGTCATTTTTTCATTAATTTCTTTACTTTAAGCATTTGTTATTATATATATATATACAGTATACACACAATCATTAAGCGACGAAAAAAGTTTGAGAAACATTAATATAATTATTTTGCCATTATAGAGGTCGTTTTCTACGCCGTAATAATATAGTATATATAGTAGGTACGCTGTAGTATTATCGAGAAGCCTCAAAAATGCGGATTTAATAAAATGTGGCAACGCATTCAGTGAACAGAAAATCATGTCTACGCTTACATGTTGTGCGAGACAAACGACTTTTGAAAGCTGTCAATTCAAAGAGTCGTTGCAATCATAAATAAAATTATACGTGTATACATATTATATGCGAAATAAAAATGAAAAAGAAAGAAGGTGCTTGATGACGACAACAATAGTAATAATAATAATAATATAAAATTATAAAATACGTAAGAGGAGTATACTATATATAATTACAAAATATTATGTAATATACTGCAGGTATACACACGATTTAGCTGTATAAAGTGATTAAACTTGACTGGCGCCATTATATATTTTTGTTCATACGCGTAAATTCTTATTGCATTTTTGCATTTATAACGTCATAAATGTAATGTACGAAATTATTGAAAAAAATGTATGAGGGAGTGTATAGTTACGCCATCGATACATACCTATATACATTAATATTGTGTAACATATTCCTGTGTGGGGAACTTCCGCGTTGCAATCACTATTGTTTAATTATTATTGTTTTTCGATCGATTACAGATACGCCCGCCTGTTTCCACGATGTTCATAGAAATATTACAATACGTATGCTGTGTGCAAAAAAATATTTACAAACGCAAATGATGGCAAAAACAGCTTGAACTAGGTATATCGTCGTATATATTATTATCCAGGCGATGATTGTATTTGACCGGACAATTATTATAACCCATAATAAAATACGATGTATAAATTATTATAAATATCATTAACATTATTTTACTGTTACATTTACAATGACAAAAAATATATTCGGTAAAAGACATTCGCATATTATATTTTTTGGTCATTAATTATTATATTTCGTGTAGACCGAAAACATAAAATACATATAAAAGTTATCGTCTTCATAAGACTTTCGCCGTTATAGACATTATAACGTATTACTGTTTTAGTGATCATGCAAGAGTAGATTTCATTTGAATCCCCGATATACTAAATACCGCCTTATTATAGGGTTCGAAATATTGTTCCCTCCGCGCCCACCACACTGTACCGTTAACATATGATATTATTTATTATCACCACTGTCCCCACCACCCCCGATAAACTTATTTTTAGAAATTATTTCGTACAATAGTCATCGTCAGTAGCCTATACATCATTCACATTTTTATAATAATAATATAAAATATTACATTCATCTAATACGTCGTATAGTGTATTCCACTTGCACAACGAACGGCATTCTAAGAATACAACGTGAGCGCGGTGTATATATTGTATAAGCACACCAATTATTGTGCCATACAGCGATGTCATATGCACGCCGGACACTCGTCCCTCGGGGGAGGAGTGTATGTTCGGGTGGTATAATATGCAAATCGTTTGGCATTCAAAGAAGAAATTACTACCGATTAATCGCCGGGCGCGTTTGTAAAATATACACGCGTATTATACGCACCCAAACGCGACATTGCACTTTCATCGCGTCAATAAAGCGGCGTCACCGAGGGAGTGGACATGGTGTGCTGGAGGGGTTGGAAAAAACAAATTATATCCCGTTTGACCCGCTATAAATCCTGCTGCAGTCGTTATAATACGATTCGCGAATCCAGGATTATCGACGACTGCTGCAGTAGATCGTATACGACGACCACGGACGGACGGGGGCGGGTGTTTAGTCGAGGGATATATTATGCATGTCAGTATAAAAATATATATGCGTGCACCCGGCTGGATGCAGAGGGACTTACAACGACGACGAATTCGACAAGGCTCCTTCGTAGATTGGAATGGAAGTAGGGGTGGATGATACGGGCCTACAGGGATCCAAACCTCGGCGGTGTTTCCATCGCAAGTTATGTGTATATATAATACGCCGCGTTCCTCGTCCTCGGCTCCGATTCGTGCGCGATTTATGGCCAGAAATTAGTGGTTCTCAGCAGTGCAGTAAAGATATATACGCATGCCGCATGCAAAGAGAGGGTTATCGTGTACCCATCGTGGCAGCGTTTAACGCGTCAGAAACGTCCGTATCCAGATTTATGACCCCCTGTAAATCATCCCCGTCGCAATATATATATATATCAACGTGTGATGTAATTAGCTCTCCTATACATACATATATATATATATATATAATATATATATTATGCAGACGTGTTTGATTATACACTGTGGCCCGTACACACATCGATATATATAGGTACGAGTTGATGAGGGTATATAATATATTATAATTGTTTTCGAGTATATATATACTTAAAAATAGCCGAAAATAATATCATGAAAATCTATCTGTTCAAACAGAACGGACATATTTACAATATATATATACATATATATTGTATATATATACATATATATATTGTATATATATATATATATTATATATATTTGAAACATTAACGTTTCGACTTATTACCGTCGAAGACAACGCGTATTATATATATATACCATCGTCGTCAAGTTTTCACGGATTTCTGGGCGTGGTCAGCATATAATATACGGTGTAAAACATGTCCGTAATTCGATCTATGACATTTGGTTCTCGCCAACAGTACACCTATATATATAAACCTTCATAGTACCTATATTTTGTGGTTTTTATTTTTTTTCCTTCGCGATCGACATATTATACGGTTTTATGTTTTGTTTAATTTTTTTTAGTATATGTTGTATTACGATGATTTATGCACGTATGGTGCTATTACTATGACTATAGTAGTATGATATTATATATTATATTATTATAATATACTACGCACCCGATGACGAAATCCACCCGAGACCCGTTTTGCGCACGAGGGCGTTTAATTCGAAATCGTTTAAAACGATTTTCTTATCCGAGCGAGACAATAACGGCAAACGAAAGGAGGAATAAAAAAATAAATCAACAAAAAAAGAGTGCGTATTGTTATTTACAGAGATTTTCTCGTTTATTTATGCGGTGCGCCAGAATAAGGGGCGGCGGCGGATCGAGATTACATCTCTCGGTGTGTACACACACACACACACACACACATGCATATACATATTTATATGTATGGGTGCCTTGTTTTTCGTTTTTATGTTCGTTATAAATTTTGGTAACACACGCACACACCTTAATTCGGAGGACCTTATATAGCGGCGGTAGACTTTTTCTCTTTAGTAGGAATAAAAAATACTCGTTTCCCTCGCAAGCGGCGTATTTTTGTTTCCTTCAACAATACAAAAAAAACGCTTGTTTACTTTTTTCACACTAATTCGTAACAACAAATCACCGAACCGACTCAATAATTTATTCATTTATTTGACTAAACACTATTATTCAGTGTTGAGCGTTTTACCTATATATTAATATTATATATTTTTTATATTATTATTACATTGCTGTGTAACGCCATACGACTGTCGATGGACACACATACTTAATATAGTGTATTAATACATGCTGTGACTTGACGCTCAGCGACTCGTGAGTCGACAGTGTATAATATTTTAATATATCCAGACTCCAGTTGATAATATCATTTTATTATTCGCACCCAACCGAAAACTGTAATTGAATAAGAAAACTACAAAAACACATAAACTTATAAGCGATCTCAGCATCAAATACGGTCACGATTACCTCCTGTACGTTCGAAAAGCATCATAATATGATAAATGATAGTAACTACACTATATTTTCACAATTTATTAATCCATCACTATTTTAATGTTCTCTGAAATGTACTTATTCTAAAGTTAAATATTATACAGTGTTGCCCAAATATATAGTTTATAATAGCTTGTATTGTAGCTGACATATTTTGTTTATTTATGCAAAACACCACATCGAAATTTGGGGGCGTCTCAAGTTGCCTTCTAGATTATTATTATATGTTCACATCATATGCGTCCTCGGTGACGCACAATTTGTGAGTGTCAAAAATTGATCAATATATTTTATTATATTATCGTAAAACCACTAGTAAAATATTAATATATACCATACACTAGTCTAATCAATATATATTTACACGCAAGTTACAATAATATACTATAATATTATGTATTTTATATTTATACTATATAATATATTATTACGAGGCGACGTCTAACGACCTATACATTATATTTAATATATTATATCGTGATTCTACTTGACGTGATTTGTCATAAAACACTACAACTAACGACGACAGTCATATATTCGATCATAATATTTATATAATATTTTACGAAACAAGCATTTTTATATTATATACTAACTGAATGCATTTTTCTAGCCACATTTCACATATTAAATATTCTCCATTAACTATATGTTTAAAGTCTGACTTTTAAAACGAAAATCGAATCCGAAAAAAAAAAATATATATATATATATATATATATATATCTACGCTGTGGACTCGTTTGATACCACTTTTATTGTAAAAATAAAAACATTAACTTTCCAATAAAAACGAATACAATTTCGAACCGCGGCAAATTGTCTTTTCTAATGATCCCTGAAACGAACTGGAAAAAATATGAGATATATATATCGTAATATGTATATATATATATATAAATTTTTTTTATGAATTCGTAGGAGGTAATATTTGAACGAGCACTGACCGTTTTTATAGGATTTACTTTTCTCAGGGTCGTTGTGGGTTACATTTAGCCGTATAATAATATTGAATTACATTTTTATTTACGGATTCGATAAACTTTTATTCTCTTATAGTAGTATAATGGTGCGCGCGCACGTATACACACACACAAACATGCATATAAGACGATGTGTCGTGTGGAGAAGGAGAGAGGGTTAAAACGCAACGCAAGCAAACGCCGACATGCAGCAGGGGTGACGGTTAAACTTTGATTCTTGTAAAATCGGTGCGCGTTTCGTGTTTTCAGAAACTAACGCAGTAATAATTTGGCCGCTGGGTAAGAATAATATAATATTATGTAACTGTGGTTAACATCCTACGCACCGGATAATGGTTGAAGATCAACCGCAACCAATGTTGATTTTATCTTAAATTTTCGACCCTATATTTGACTAAAACTATGTGAACAATATATAGTTTTAAAATATATGATCTCCATATTATATATAAGCAAAAAATATGTGGTTTAATTGAAATAAATCAACTTGTTTATTTGTACAGTATTTTATAATTAATTATATTATAGTATAACTGTTGATGAATTTTATATTTTTTTAATTAAAAGTTTGTAAAAAAAAGAACTGTACATAATCCTAAATTTTTTATTGTTGCTAAGAAGTACTATCAAAGATTATGGTTTTGTACATACGAGTACTCTCATACTATAATATTGTACACATTTTCAAAAGTTCAAAACACACCTTCTCTTTTTCAATCAATGCCTAAAGATTGTAAACAACTTGGGGTTATAGTGCCTATAATACCATTATACACTATATAATATATCTAACGGTATTGATGTAATTTTAAAATCATATTTTTTCGCTTAATCTAGTGAAAAAACACTGTATTACGTTATTACAAGCAAAATTTATAATTATTGCTTTTATTAACGGATAATATATGTACTTAAATATATGTTATTATAATCTATAGTCACGTACATGGAATAAACCAAACGTGCAAGTAATAAAGATATGACAGTTAAATATAATATATAGGATTACCGATCGATGATAACGAAAATAGCTAGCCATAATATAATATTATAATTAATGATGCATGATGATACACAAATACTTATTAAATTGTTTACAGATTGTATAAAAGGTAAGATTAAAATATTATATTATCTGCAGTAGTACACTGGTCGTCGAAGTTTTACAAAAAAAAAAAAAACAATTTCATAAAAATTTTAATAAAACCATGTAAAATAAAAAGAAAATAATTGTATCGACTTTAACAATTGAAAACTGCGTAAGTATATAATACATTATGAATGAAAAATAAAATGAACAATATTACTTAGCACATTAATGTTTAATAGACATCTTTATGTTATTGTCGTTAGAAGATGTATGACGTTGTTATAATATAGAGGACGACGAGGAAATATCATGGAAACTCTCTCGTGAATGTACAGAAGTTTTGTATCAAATGTTAATAATGGAGAAATATGTAGGTATGTACATTGTGATATTGGTAATATTTTGTTATATATACGAATAAATATATTATTATATACACTTTACACACACAAATATATATATATATATATATAAATGAATAATTACAAGTACTAAGAGAGATATGGATATGATTTCATGGTAAAAAACATATTGAATGCTTGAAAAAATAATGATTTAGTATAAAAATGTTACACAATAATATAACAAATTTTTTTGTTTTTAACGTTTTATGAGCAGGCATCATGCTTGACAAAACATAATCTTGAGGCAATAGTTTTACTTGTAAGACAGACGGCTTTTTTTAGGAATTTAATTCTGGGCGATTTATTAGAAATATTGTAATCCTGGGTATTCCAGACCTGAAGGATATCAACTACCAGCGTGCAACAGTTCTCAAGACTTACATGCGTTTACATTTATTCAATTAACACTACTTAAATTTAAAACCGTCAAAATGGTTGCCAAGTGAAAAATTATCAAAGTGTTTAATATATTTTGCATTTTTATTGATCCTTATAGTTTTATTTTGAAATCCAATAGTGGTGAAACTATCGATTAAGTAATCAACGATTTTGAACTTCTGCGTTGAGTTTTATTCATGAAATAATACGCTTCAGTATAATACAATTTAGTATATGAGGTACATGCTAGTCATGTAAGACCATGGCCAGGGTGTTTAATATTAATGCATTAAAAAAAAAAATTTAACGTTATTTTCTTAAAGTAACATTTTAATTTCCAGTTCAATTCAAATCACTCAAACAATGTTATTAAGAAGATATAAGAGCGTATCAATTATACTCATTAAAAGTAATGAACATAATATGAAGATGGTTGTTTTATTAACAATAACATAAAGGATTTAAGCATATAAGATGTCACCTATACACATACAAACATAAATATTATACATATATTATATTTACAATCTATTGATAGGTTTTAATTTAATATTACAAATCGAGAGTTAGAAGTTTATTATTTTATGTATCACAAGGGCGAGAAAAAATAAAATAAATATAAACTTGGAACCAATAACACTTGTATAACAATGGAATATTTTTTATTTTTCAAGCCCATATATAAATATACGTATATTACCAATTATTGAAAATTGAAATAGTGAGTCCCAAAATACTTATAAATGTATAATAATGTAAATACAATATAGTAATTACCTATGCATATTATTACACAGAGGAGAAATCGATACATCAAAAATCCTACGCGTGAGTTGGGTATACTTTTGACGCGAAATACGAAATTTTACCTCTACTGCAAGGTCCAACGCAATGAGGCACCACTAACCAACCGAGTGTATGATATCTGCTACAAAAATTATATGTACCTATACATGTAGCTACAACACAATAGACTCGAATCGGATTACGATATCACACAACAAAAGTCTTAAACGCGTATATTGTTCGGTAGTTTTTGTACCCCAAAGACGAAAAAAAATACGATGTACATATTATACATGTAATATATACACGTCACCATGTTCGCTCCTTAGAAAGTCGAAACGCTTTATCGTGCGGTACGCACGTTAATCGACAGAGAGATCAAATACACGTACCATTATGTCACGTACTCGACAAAAAAAAATTTGGCCCAGACACATGCGACGTTGGATCGGTCGGAAATAAGACGTGTTGGCCGTCAAGGACTGGTAATTATAATATTATATAGGCAGCTATAGAAGCTCTAATTCTAAATCATTATGTTTTCATTAATAATTTAAATTATAATATTATATACCTCTCTATACTATATTATTTTGATGTAAAAAAAATTACATGCACGTGTCAAAAAACGATTGTGACCTGCAACTTACTCTAAACGTAATTAACAATTCCGCGTAATATACGTATATTATTGTCATAATATCAGGATTGTCGTTTTCGATTTTTGAGGTAGGTACAAATAATAATGCATAGGTATAAGAAATTCGAAAATTATATTAAAAAAAACTATGATCGATTTTCAATTATGTCCAATATAATATATATATATATACCTACAGTTACGTAAAGTGCCGTTTGTGTCGTGTAGTGAAAAACAAACAGTAATTACAAGTTACCAATAAAACTGATGTAAATAAACTATAGATAACTATCTCTATAGCTTGCGCTCAGAATCTAAGAACCTTTGTACTTTTAAAGGCACGTTGTGAGAACCCATGAAGAGAATGATCACAAATTAGTCACCCTATCCTTACCATCGGTGTAAGTGTAGGTTGGCACTCGACGACCGAGTTTTGTGGCTTCGTCGGCGGACAAAAGACGGTTCGAAGCGGACTAAGATAAGCCGGCAAATTAATGGGAGGTAAAACGCGGGCAAACAAAACTTTGCGTAGGACACGCGAACGGAACGCGACCATGTATATATATATATATATATATATATATATATATATATATATGTATATATCGAGGGTGATGGTCGCGCACATATATATATATAATGATATAGGTGCAATTGGGTGCATGGTCCTTGGAGGGTCTGCGCATAACACAAACACCGAGAAGATCAACTTTTAATTAACGTCTACTGGCATTTAACAATGGCGTTTATACACATAATTTTTACATAAAAGCATAGCCCGGATGCATGACATTATGATATAGGTGAATATTATCATAAAATATAGCTTATATATTGCTATGTCATATAGTCAATGGCCAGTTTCTACCAAAAATAAAAAAGGATGATATGTATTATTTATTTGACACTTGGAAGCAATTGAGTGTACAAAGAATTATAATGTAGATTAACTTCTAATTATAAAATTTAAAAAATACTTACAAGAAATAAAGTTATGAACTTATGAATAAATGAAAAAAGTAGCAGTTATTCAATATGGATATAATATAAAAGAAAATAATTAAGTATAGGTACAATTAATTATATTTCGAAAATTCAAGTATACTCGTAAATGCCGAAGTAAAGTTATACGCTATTCTGTGTCATCGCGACCACGATTATCATATTATTATTATTGTACTATTGCCGAGAATTTATACATTTTTTTTTTTACATATTTCGTACCATCTCGCGCTCGTCTAAACCGTAAACGCGACGTAAAGCCAATGGCATAGCGATAACAATAATTGTGCAGCACTCGAAAAGAGTAAAATACGTGTAATATAACATTATAATGCCTATAAACCCGTATACCTACCTAATAATAATAATAATAATTGGGTGGTACACGTCGTTCACGACGATCAAATTTGAAAATTATCGAGTGGTGGTCTCCTTCGGCGAACATACATCGTTTATTATTGTTATTATCGTTTTGGACCATGTTCTGTATTCTTTTCTTATATATCTATATATGTACAAACGAATAGGTACACAGCAGTAGCTATAGTTTGGGTGTATGTTAGTGAGTGCACGCCTTGCATATTCCTCTAGTCGGAGATGACCGACGTGACCACCGTTTATGTGTACCGATCGTGATGATATGAGAAAAACAAACGGTGAACACTAAATTCTCTCGCACACGTGTGTGTGTGTGTATGTATAATTTATACTGCTAGAAGTCATCTTCGAAGCGTGTATTAATCACACCGCTGTATTATTTTGTGTTAGTTGTTCCCCTAACAAAAATAATATACCAAAAACCTAATAGATGATATTATTATATCACTTTATTATTGTTGATGCCAGCGTCTATTATTTAGGGTTGAAAAAAAAATTTAAAAAACACTATTATTGTTGTTAATTTTTACATCTTTACCGTTTGCGGCATCATCTGCAGATTATAATATAGGCAGTCACCGTTGACGTTTAGGCTTTTAATTTGTCGCGAATCCCTGTTTATACAAAACTATATACATCACACACGCATATACAGAGTGATTAACCTTGTTTTCTGGCGTTAAAGGAATATGTGGCCTCACTCTGTATATAAGTATGTCCACATTTATACATACCATTTTTAAAAAAAAACCACTTGTTACCATTGTCGAGCGGCTATTATTATTAATTGCGGCGTTGTCGCACAGTTAATATGTGTCAGCGCACGCTGCACAGGTCGTTAAATCTTTATTACGCATGTACATTAAATTTAGAGTATAAATTCGCACTCATTATTATACGATAGCTTACTATTTATTTATTTTTCAACTTTTAATTTTATACCATGGAGACTATAATATATATTTGTACACCGCAAATCCGTTCGTTATTGTTCTAAATTTTTATTCATGTCGTTAAATTTTATTATATTCGTTTTGTGTACACATTATTGTGAAAGACTGCCCGCGCAAAAAAAAGTCCTATACTCGATAACTATGGTATTTCGGTAAAAACACGAAAGAAAAACGATTCTATAATATACAGGTACGAAACAGCGTGATATATACATGAATGACGTCATGATCATCGTCATCCAACAAGTACAATTTCCAATTCCAGATGAATTTTTACACACACTGCCACAGAGTGACAAACTATATAATATTATCATCAGTATGAACGAAAAAGATTTAGTAAAAATAAAAATTATCCTCCTTATCGTGTCGTTTATCCCATCATCGACCTGGCATGTATTTATATATATTGTATACGTTTGAAATCGTTTTACACATAAATATACGTTCTGGGTGGGTCTCTCGGTGCATGTCAGCGGTCGACTGCTGCTGGTCGTATTACTATATTATAATATGTACGTGGAATACAAATCGGCAAGCATATATGCTCATAATAATAAATTTGTTGCTGACATTAAAAAATATTTTTATAAAACATATTACACGTCATAATAAATTACATAATGTTACGTACAATAACCAAAACGTATTCACTAAAAAGTTTTAAACGCCAAAATCTTTACCGATATATAATAGGCTGTAAGGTTTTTTTACACTTATCGATCGACTACTACTTGAAATATTATAAAAAAATATATATATAACGAAAATGTCTCTGCAGAATTTTCAAACTTTTTTTAGGTCAACGCGCTTTTATATACTTAAACAATAAATTATTCCGGAATCACGGTCGATTAAATACGATTCCGTTGAAGAATATTCACGCCCTGGTGAAATCTATTTCCGCAAATAATATATGCGTACCGTACAAATACGAAAAACATATTATATATATTAAACATTCAACCGTCAAAAATATGACTATATTAATATTATTAATAATATTATTATTCTAATCGACAAAATTGAAAATGAAATACAATCGTCGATAGAATACACAGTAATTTAATAATATCGACTAGCTGCCGTTTAAATTTGAATCGTGTGCATTGTTTCGTTTATGGCTGAATTCACGCGCGGCGAGATAATACAATTTATATATTATTATTTTATAAAGGTTTGGTCCGTGCGTCAATATAATGTATAATACATGGTCAAAAACCCTTTGAAAATGGGTTATATGCAGCGTCCCATGAGATCTCAGACCTGAAGCGACCGCGAACAATTTAAAGGCCACACCACAGTACAGTACCATACATATACGTTTCCAAATTGGTTTTCTTTTGGTATTAAAATTACTCCAAAGTATTATGAAAGTAATTCTCACGACGCTATTGACTCGACAAAGAAGAAAGTATAAGTATAAATACAACTTTTGTTTTATACTTCAAATTATAATAATGATAACAAACTTCATAATACTATATTCGGTGTAGATTGTTATATGTATAAACTGTTACTTACTCGCCATATATATGTATTTAGTTTGATTATACGAAATGCTAAACATGATTTTATCCCGCGAATAATTATTTAAAATTAAACTTTAATAACTAACTTAAGATCTTCAACTAGGTATGTGGGTAAATATTTGGCTAAGCGATAAAATATATGAATCTGTTAACTTCGTGGTGGATTCAATTCTATACTGCAGTATGAGGAAAATTCGGCCAGCAAAGTAGAAACTTGGCATAACCAATCCTGTATCAGCATGTACATGCATATATGTATGACTCGTTTGGGTTTTTACTTTTCTCGATATACCGTCTAATCGTGTACTAGATACTAAAGTCTGGGGTATACACACAAGCGCCGCAGCGCCCACACTATACACACACATCACATACACGCTCGAGTGCTCGTTATCAAAGCGTCTACCAAGAACGGACGAGGAGAAAAAGAGACCGACCAAATTATATTATATATAATACGGTATATTAGCTGCCAGAGTCGCAACCGTGACCGTCCACATACGGGATGAAATAAAAATAATAATGTTGTGTGTGACCCTCGGATGATGGGGCTGCTGCAATGCCGAGACGATAAACAGAAACTGTTTTGATTGCCCGCGAGGGTTGAAAACGGAACCCACTGACAAATGAAACGAAACACACTGTGCATTATACCATAGTGTACTTATCTATAAGTGTATATATATTATATATATACGCGTACGTAATCGACACATGTTTTATTTCCTCCACTAATAATATAATAATTTACAGCATAATATACGCATATAAACGTCACAAATCCATTTGCGCATGTTTCGGCAAGCTTGTGTTTTTCATGTTGAAAAAAAAACCCGACCAACAAATATAATCTCCGATTATGGGACTCGAAAAACCTTTTACTGCGCCAGGTAAAAACGTTTTCTTATAAAAAAAAAAAACAAAAAACACCGATTGTCGTTATTATATCGCATAGATATTAATCGATTTGATTTGTACGTTTATATACGGCCCCAATGAATATCTATACGAAAGACGTTTTAGATGTCATTTCCTGTATAAGTATTTTGTGTGTAGATAATAATATACAATTTTATGCACTGACCTATAACGTGAAGTATTGACAAAAAGAAAATAACATTTTTTTTTATAAATAATTGAATAAACCTATTATAAAACCCCTATATATACTAACTAGGTAGTAATGTAAGTAATATGCTACATAAACGATGCATATTTAATATAGGTGGAGTGCTGTATGTGTATATATATATATATTTGTATATTATAATATACATTAATAATTTAATTCATTGTGCATAATATTCATCAGAAACATATTATAGGTATTATAAAATACGAGTATACTACACGCATATACTATAATGTTATACTATATAACGCAGCATTTAACCAACGATTTTAATAATTATGTCGAATATCCCCGACTTTTGACACGGTTATGATTTCGCTCTCACGCATTTTAACCTTTTATTTCAACGAGAGAGGGTTTAACAACGACAGTCTCGATATTTATACCAACACTGCATTCACCCTGCACAACAAGCTATTTATACATGCATACATCAAATGTTATAATATTCATATCAATATATTATATTTTCTGTGTTAGCGTATATCATAGTAAATTGGATGCTTGTGTTGATCGTTAAAAAAAAGCAATGGATGCAGCGGCAGGCTCAAAAAACAAATATAAATAGTTCAATTCATGTTCGGGGAATAGGAGATGGTTGATGTCAGAGAGTTTTCAGCAGGAAATTCAACGACTATGATAACACGGCTTTATTTCTCCACCTACAAACCACCGCCGCACCGAATCAAGCCAACGAAATCCACCTGAAATATAAAACGAGACGGATCGCAAACGTTGAAAAGGCTTCGGAGAGTCGAATAACGCGCAAAAATCTGTTTCGACGTGCGCATCGGTCGTTCCGCACCCGTCGTATACCTACCATGCCTAACGACCCGTAAAATATTTTCGTCTTTGTAAGCAATATACCTACTATACTACGATATCAAATATTAAATTATAGCTCGCTCTGGTCAGCTGCAAAGTTCCATAAAAAGTATCTCACGGCGGATATCCGAAATCATCATGTCGTTTTTCGTGCCGGCCCGACGGGTAACGTGCAATCAAACAGTCAAGAGATTGACATACGTACGCACATAAGCCTAGCAGAGCAGATGCGCAAAATCTTTCAAAATATAACAAAGGACGGTAATAAATCCGCATGACAAATACGTTTATAATTCGCGGTGGTATGGATACCTGGGTAGGAATAAGATATATATATATATATCATGATGAGCGACAAAGGAGCGGATATACCGTGCGCGGTAGCGACCGTGACTAATAATATTATTCCGACCGGGGTGCGACGACGATAGCATGGCATAACGATACGTACGTATTTGTTTTTTTCAATAGGAATATTATAAAGGTGTCAGTAAAAAAAAACTCGTATACGGGTCAAATCCCTCGGAATTCCTTGGCTCGCATAAGCGCATACAATCGTACGTTATAATGTACGCGCATAACAATAATATACTAATGTATATAATATTTTTATTATTATATTATACGTATATATACACCGCGACGGACGGGCAAGACGGCGCAGCACCTGGTTGCGATCAAACAGGCTCGCATATTATTACGCCTTAACGCGTTCTTTTTCCGACGACGGATTATGGCAAATATGCGGCTGTAACCGCCGTACGTATAACCTGCCTGTACCTATACACATATATATCTATTATACACCAACCCCACAAATAAGACGGTTTGTTTGCTCTTTTTGTGTTCGAAAACCAATTGCCAAGCTCATACACACACAAAACATAACGCGTTTAGTGGGCGTATAATAATAATAATCGTAAAAAAAAGGCGGTGGTGCGTAAAAGGCCAATTTCCGAGGTGAAAAACCAGGTGTGAATGTCTCAGCGCGGTGCTGCAGCCATTCACTACATTTCTAGGGTTCGACTACTCCGCCGCGGCAACGCGAACGCACACACAAACACACCCGCGATATATGTCGTATATACAATGTCACCGCGGGAGTTCGTGCGCAGTATAATATATGTATACTATATACTTGTATTGTACTATCGATTTGCTAAAGGAAAACGTACCGAATGTCACATATTAGGATTTCCTGCTATACACCAAAGATTGTTAGCGACAATTCGACTGTACATAATAACTGGCAATATGTGTCCGCTACTGCACAAAACCATCGTAAATTAGTCTCGGAGTATATGTCTATAACATGTATACATTTAACACGTAATGTGTATAAATTATACACATTTACAAAATGTGAGTGGTTATTGGATATAATAATCGTACACATCTGATATTATTATTATTATTATTATATCGCAGAGACGATGGTGACGATTACGGCGCTCAAACGACGTGTAAAATGTTCGCACCAAGTGCGCACGTTATGTATTATGTTATGTACACGTCGAGTCGCAGAGAAGGGGAAGAAACTATATTACGTGCTGTAATTTGTACTATAAAAATAGATATAGGTACAGTTTTCTCCGAGATATACATCGATACAACGATGACGGCAATATAATATATTATAGTTGCGACGATCGCGTTATAAAAATGTATTTAAAAAGACACACGGCCAGGAGCGGAATTCAATTATTTTTATTCACTTGATAACGGAAAAAATTCTACGGCACTTTATTAATACATAACGATTGATTTGATTTTGTTACATAGTCTGTAACATGGAAATATAATTTACTATGCACAATATTTATTATATGTAATGGTATAATATACGCGAAGAACGTTTACAATAATATTATCTAAGTTCGATTTAAATCGTTTAAGTACACTTCATATTAATTAAATATTATATATTTGTATTGCCTTTCATTATATAAATAATATTTTAAACTATATTCATTAATAATAATGTAGGGATATCTTTGGGTTAGATTTTATATATTTAAGTGATGTTGTAGACGAATTCTCCACCAATAAGCAAATATGTGAAAAAAACTCACCTTCCAACAGTCCGATTTCTTCTCGCATTCTGTGGCTTCGACATCTCTGGGCACCAACTAAAACATAAACGACAAGAATCGAGTTATTAATAATGTATAATAAACTATTATATATAGGTAAGTGTACAGTATAATAAATGAGTTTCTACATTTTTCCAAAAGGAAGAGAAACCGGAGATGACTAATGTTATATAATATTAAATCATATATGTTGCATATATATGTCTATACATAAAATATATAATAATATATACCCTCCGCCGTTTGGGGAATTGACTTTGTGCCTAGGAACTCTATAAAGTCTGTAGGGAATTACATGCGTACATATATTTATGTGATATTCAGTGTCATGGAGCGGGGGCGTAGGAGTTGATTCCGATGACTGCAGTAACAAACGAACAATCAAAGGAGTATCTTTTAATCTCGTCGAGTACTCGTACTTGTACCGAAGTTTGGCAAATAGTACTTGTACGAGTATAACAGAGATAAAATAATAAATATTATATAATATTATAGTATTGTTTGTGTTATTGATATAGGTACACACCAAGAACGATGATATTTTTATGTGCTACTCAAATGTGTTATAATATGCATATATTTAGACAGAAGAACCAGTGAAATAGAAATATAGAATACCGTTTACGAATTCATATAAAACATATTAATTAGCTATAGTTATTCGCATGTAAGACATTTTCATAATATTTAGTAAACTATACTATACAATTTAGTATTAATAATATGGTGTATTTTATAGGTGTTGGGCATATTAAATTATCAATGATTGAATGCCTTTGCTCGACGATAAATTATTCTAACAGAGTTTACGCCATGCCATATCTATACTTGAAAGACCCGAAATTTATTTTTTGGAAACGTCTAATAAAATATATACTGAATGTTTTTACAACAAATTTTCTTACTGGGATAAACATACTTAATGAAAAAGTGAGCTAAAACCAATTTTTTTTTTTATAGAAAAAAAAAATTCCAAAAATATAATATTGTTGGTCCACTTTAACAATATTCGTTGAAAAAACACACTGTGTATAATATGTATTTAACTATATATGTACGTAACGTATTACGTTGAATATATATATATATATTTTGGGTCGCTAGAAACTTCTAGTTTTGCGATAATTAACCAGCTCTGTAGCTTGAGTGTATGTACCTATGCAATACGTTGACGTCAAGACGTAATATAATTAGAAATCCTACAATTTTCAAAGGACGAGTGAATTACCACAGTATACTACAAATAGGTACTATATATATATAACAACAGAAAATAGTATATAAACTTTATAGAATATAGGACATCGCAAATACTCGTTTTTCACTGCAGGATCATATATTTTCTGTTCAAAAACATAATATTTAACGTAGGTACGAAAAAAATGAAAAATCGCAAAGAACCACATATAGAAATTTTCTTGTCGCAAGTCATATTTTTCGATATCAATATAAGACTTGTACAAAATAAAAGTGAAATAAAAAAAAGATAGTACAGTATATAATAGTTTATCGTAATCGATTCTATACCTCTAAATAATTATATAATATATATATAAATAGTTGAAGGGAGATCATATTTTCAAACAATGATGTGTATACATAATAATAATAATAATAATGTTAACGAGGTCTATTTTATAAAAGAGTTGTCACTTTGTTATATTATCATCACAACAACGACATTAATATAGGTGTATACTATAACGATTGCCCGGTAAAAATAAATACGACAGTTATTATATAAAAGGACGTATATAGTTATTCAAATCATCATTAAAGGGATTTGATATTATATATTTTATTGAAGACATTTCAAACGGCAAAACTTCCGGGCGACAACGACCACGGGAACAAAGCTTTGACGGCGATTCGGGCAGATTCACGTATATATGTATGTATAATATAATGGCTTTCGGAACACGTTAGCGTTGCCGGCGCGCAGTTTCCGCACCCACCGAGCCGTCTCAACCTTGGAAAACGAAAAACAATAGCACCGCGCTCGGTTTAATTGGCATTTGTCACTATATATACGTTATATAAGTATATGTGGTATTCGAACACACACACTCACATAAGGCCCCTTCTAAATCTCGTCCCGTTATATTGCGGCGAATTAACGAAAGTTTATTCAATGCCCGATATTACGTATTTATATATTATATATAATACATATATATATATGCATGTATATTTTATATTTCAGGCAAGCACAGAAACGACGTAAGCTATTCTGATGTTCAAAAACAGTATATAGAAATCATATTATTATTATAGAAGAGTCTGTATATACTGCAATATATTATGATTGGAAAACGACTGATGGACGAGATTATATTATATAAAATATATAACTATAAAAGGTATCCGATTTATAGTAAAAGCACAAACGCGATATTACTCGCGCAATAAAGTATCTATGTGATTATGTAATAAGTATGATATAGCTAATTGAGTTTGTACGTTAATAAAGAACTTATAGTTATGTATATAAAATAAAGAAATTTAGAAAAAAAAAAGAATTTTCTAACAATAATATGACATATCATATAGTGATACATAAGGTTGACACTCTCCTAATAACTGCATCAATAATGTATTTTTATAGTAATAATATCTGTATATTATACATTTATACATGCAATAATAAGGTGGTATTATTCTTTAGAGCCTATATTTTACTTTTGTTGATATCATAAATCATTTACGTTATATTCGGTAAGGGACAACAAAAATTTGTATTTTAAATATTGCAGACTTGTACAAATAGGCAATATAATAAATTGATATTATATTTACTTACATATAATATATAGGTATAATAATACATCCAAAAATTTAAAATGCACGGTTCTTGCCAGAGCAATTCGATTCGCCAAGTGGTATTCGAAAAAAAGGACTAATTAGCGTGTCGTTCCATTGTTGCTTTATTTATTTTTTTCATACCTCCCCGACTTGTTTTTAATTGGTATATAAATCAAAGAGAAGCGCACATCGGACATCGGAAACCGCGGTGAGGCAATAAAAATGCAAAAACCCTCCCTAAAAAGTTACCCCCACGGGAAATTCGCGAGCACGGTGATTTCATAGTTGTTTTTTCCCCTTTTCCGATTTGGACACACAAAAAAAGTTAATAACGGCAATTTTTTTTATTTTTTTACAAAATTACGCCCATAATTTATTAAGTATTTTTAACTATACAGATTTAATTCTACCGGTGTGCTTTTATTATCGCTAGTATATCGGATAAAAATTCTTTAACATGTCATCCCACACGCACGGCCAGTCACCCCACTCATCATCTGCACTCAGGTCATGTGTTTATAAAAAATAATACAATTTATACACTTTTGTTCAAAAATACACATTATAATATTATATAAGCTTTAAATTGTTAATAATATACGTTTATAAATTATAATATGAAGTTCAATATAAGAGTATATTATGTTTTCTATTTTTGTTAATTTCGGTCACTTAAAACTAGATTTGCAGGTTGCAATATAAATAAATATAATTACACTACAGGTAATTTGACGAAAGTATATCGTTCAAGGTTTAAAGCCAACTGAATCTTTTATACGGTTTTAAATAATTTTGACGTTGTTATTATACATTATTACGACAAACCGATATATAACATCACATTCGTAACATAGTACACACATGCATGAAATGGAATATAATAATAATAATAACAATAAACAAATATATATATATATATATATATTATGTACTCTGAATAACGCTGCAAGGACATCGAGCGAGAGAGTCGGGAAATGGCTCGTAATAAAGGGACGAAATTAACTCGGCGACGTAGATTCGTTAATGTTTTGTTTTTAGAGCTTCTCCCCCCACCTTTCGTTCAATCGCCCAGCACCGACGGGGATGCGAAAACTTTATAATAACATTCCAAAGGCTATTACGAAAGTTTCGCGCGGTACCGCCGCCGGAAGAGCTTTGTTCTCCTCAGATTACGCGGGATGCAACGTACTCTTTTGAAAACGCGAGAGGATGTATTATAGCAATGTGTGTTGCATAGTTAAGGTCGTTCGTGTTTCACCTGATAAATATATATCTCATACAAACTGTAGAAAAGAAAATAGTATTATCGTTATTATAACTACTTCGTGGTGAAAAGGTGACAATAGTTCGAGTGATTAAATCATTCGAACCACATATCGCGGTGGCGATAGCAGTATGTTTTAAAAAAAAGTAAGTAATAAGTGTACTAAGATAATATTATATTTATATAAATAACCAATTATAATAAAAAAATATTTTCAAATCAAAATGTTGACCTCGGTGTGCCGATCTTCTATTTTCTGAGTGTAACCTGAGCTGCAAATGCAATCTATCGTTCCTTGAAATATATAGATACTTATATAATGTATTTATAAATGTATATTAGTTTGTTCGCAACGAGTTTATTAATATAATACTCATACCTATTTGAAAACCATCTTACACTTCATCGCGGTTTACATTCGGATATAATATTAAATTCGATGATTTATATAATATTACTATATTAAATTAATAAAAGCATACACATAATTACATAACGTCATTCGCTCCACCGGTACAATTTTCGGCCATGTGGCCTTTTTTACCACTCCGTTGAAGTAAAATCGGATTAACGATAGATACCATAACGTCGTTAATTTTATGGCCGTATATCAGCAAAACCACAGCGTTTGAAAAAAAGCTATATTATTATTTTATATTTACGTACGTGCGCGGACATAATATTATAACGCACAAGTGCCATTATATTGGGTCCGCGCATCCGCTGCCGCGCCGTTTCCACTACAGTGTACGACGATATTGGATTAGATATAATATATGTTATATGTGCGAGTCACTCGATTATTATTTTTATTATTATTATTATAGTGCTGCAGCTGTGGCCGATTATACAGACTTCACTTTCGTTCAATGCACACAACATTACGTACGTTAGGTATCCCATTGTACGTATAATATTATTGTATATTGCGTATACTCGGTTTATTAGCATAATAAACGATCGAAAATGTAGAGGAGATAACCAAAACGCTGCACACATTTTTGGGGTTCACGCCACGTAAAATACTGCCATATTATAATATATAAACATGCAGACCACCGTAATTATTAACGATAGTATTGTTTGACGATAAATGGAAACGTTTTTCGAGTATAATAATGTAAATTATTATTGTGTGCAAAGCCACGGATTGAACCGCAAATATATGTTAACAACAGCTGTCCACCTAAAGTAGAAATAGTTTGCACGCCGTATGCGAATAAAATATTATGTATGATATTGAATTAGAGAGAGACACCAATAATCGAACTATAATAAAAATATATTAATAATATAATATAGTATTATCTGTCCCTGGGGTGATGTCTGGCGAGAGAAAACTCAGAAAACAACTTCGGCATGGTCGTGTCACCCCGCAGTTGATAAATATACATTATTTTATATACATATAGATAAACGCACAGCAGTGATTATTATCGCGTGCTATGTGTATTATAAGGGATGATACGCACAATGCAGTTTTGTATTGTACATATACATTATATTATATAAACGGGGCCGTAAATATATTTGGGTTTTATTGTAAACGAAAATCGAGGAAAAAAGGGTATATATATATATAATACACAGTGTTGTTTTCGGGAGACAAATAAATTGTCAGTTTTTCTGCTGAATCGACCCCGACCGGTCGCCCGAGTCCATAGTCCCGCGCACCCCCGCAATTCACGACCCTCGAGGCTATACATATACGGCGAGTGTATATATATCGAGTATTATCTGGCTAGGCGGCGAGCACCCCCGGGGCGGTATATATATATGTGTACGATCAAATTAAACGAGCGCGCGAGATTTTCTCCTCGGTCGGGCAACGAAGTCGACACAAACGTCAGCTTTTCTATATAACCATCCGGTCGTGCGTGCAGTGTGTATTGGCCTTTTGTGCGTTTCGCGCATGTTTAATGTATATATACAAGGTGCCGGCCGTTGCAGTCGACCATCTGTTCGCGGGGGCCGGGCGAGGGTGGCAGAATAGGGTTTGAGGGAATATTACATTTTCGGTTTTTGACAAAACGCGCAATAACATTGTATTTAATACGCATAAATATAAGCCACCTCCGCCGTCGGGCACTATCGGGCCTTATTATAAGGCGTGTTGTATACGCTAACAAGGGTCGCGGTGGTGGTCTGGAATTTGTTATCCTTCAATGGTTTTCTAATTTCACGAACTGGTTTTATTATGCGCGTCACAAACGTTCATAAATCAATCGTCCCGAAACGCACACGATGCACTCGCGAATAGTTCTCGGAAGTTACAAGACACGACGACGGAGTATAGAAGAAGACTCGTCTCCCGCGGTGACCGATGGCCTTCAGCAGAATTGTGGCGGCTTAAATATTATATTATCCGCGAAGTAGGTGCAAGAGAATACAATTTTGAATCAACTATATACATGACACATTCAACTCACATATACATTTACAAATGTATTCCGTAAAGCGAATATGCACGCGATGATGGACTACTACAATATAATATAATATATAATACGATATCACGGCAAACCTCTTCGACTGACGACCAATGTCCAATATACACAAAATAAATTTGACAGCGGTTAACGTGTAGTATAGAACTCGTGATCACTGTAAGTGCTGTAATATTATAATACATATCCCGAGGATTTCGCCACGACCTTGACGATAATATAACATTTATAAGCACACGTCTGCATTATCTGTTATACGATACAGTTTAAATACGTCATAGGTCACAGAGATAGTATTATTGTAAGTCTATAAATTGAGATGAGTATAATTTTTACATTTGAGTAAGATAATGGTATATTCGAAACAACCTATTGCAACGATGCGCTATTGTGCATCTCACGTCGTCGCGTCCGTCACTAGAAGCTAAATGCCGTGGTAACTGACGATATGTATACATACAATGGCCATCAATTATACAACATTAAAGCGAGTTTTCACGCGGAATATTATACTATACACCCAAACAACGCGTCGAGAGCCAAATCGAATCGGCGGAGGAAACGAGTAACTTTATTTGGACGATATCCAATTGCAGGGTTTCGCCGGATTCACATGAAATATACGAGTATATATTGAAAAAACGCGGGGCGCCCAGACGTGACCAGAGCAGAAAGTGATCGTAAAATTAGAATTTTCGCGAATCCGCCACGCACGCGATTATCGCACAGTGACATTACAAATATAATATACGCGTACTAAGTATATTGAATTATACTACATACATCCAGCACGTCTTAAGAAATTGAAACGATACTTATTATATTATACTAAAGATACATACGAAAATAATTATTCCAATAAAAACTAAGCAGAAAAGCTTATAATATTATTTCTGTTCATTTTTTCATTTCCATATTCCATGTGAGTGTATCACTATATAAAAATTTAACGATATCAAAGGGTCAAGACAAAACTGAGTGGCGATAGGTTCGTACAAATAAAGTTCTGCTAATCATTTTTCGAAAAATATTACATAATTCCACAACCGTTTCGTTTCCGCCAATGGAATTCCTCCAGCATTTGCATAATTCATTATATTAATTATTAAGTATTTACGACAGTAGTTTCGTTTTGATAAGGTTTTTCATCAACTCACAATAATAATAATAACAATAATAATAACCATAATTACAACGACACCGACTGCTCACACAAGTCATCGTCACGATGGCGTTCTGAACTGTATTACGACCGTTTGCCGTTGTTGTCGTCGGCTGACGTCATTAATTCGCGATCGAAATCGGCCAAAGGGGACTTTGACGGCGGAACCGCGCCGTCACACAAACGATAGGCAATTACAATCAAAACGCAGTCTCATTGTAAAGTCATATTATACACACATATACTCGCATATATATAATATGTGTGCTTGTGTGAACCTCCTCTTTCGCCGCCACGTCATTCCGCCGCTGTCTATATATACCTATCTCTATCTTTCTTTATCGACCTTACTCTATCTTACTCTCTTTCTCTTTCTCGCACACGCTGTATACATTAAACATGTGATAACTGATAATAATCGACAGCTGTCCAGGCGACGACAATAATGTGCATAAATGCCGATTAACATATTATGCACAATCGTGTATGCGTTACAATATATATAAATAATATATTGGTAGATACGCATTACAATAATAATATTAAATACTATTTATATACCGCCATATATATATATATATTTGCAGCGAGTGTGTACGCGTATCAAATATTGACTCCGTTTAGCGATCTCGTCCCGGTGTGAATGACTAATTGTTTCATTGTCTACGCGATCCGGTCGAAACCTTTTTCCTACCCCAATCGGCAATCACCCACCACCTGAATATATTATGTATAATATCATAATAAAAATAATAACTATTATTATATCATACAAATAACATCTTATCATCGTATATGTGTAGCATTTCCGTACATTATTATCATCAGCGGTGATGGAGAGTATGTTGCAAATATAGAATATTATTATATTAGATAATATTATATCACCTAAGTGTCGTATTAATATATGATAATAATACAATTCATCCATGTAGGATCCAATGGTCGCAGTTTTTAATTGGAACGCGGCAAGAGCGGTTTTTTTTTTAAATTGCGGTCGATTTATGCACCAAACAAAAACAATTAAAACAAAACGTATAATGCCATAATATATTATAATAATATGGGAAACATACATAAAACACACATACCCACAAGCGATAATTAAACACAATGATATTATATAATATTATTATATCGTATGCGGTGGTGTTGTTTTCGTTGTTGTTAATGTCGGAATAGGTCGTAGTGGTGTGACGGGAAATCGCACGGTTTTAAATAATACGCTTAACGCGCGGGACGATACCCCTCCCCCCACCCGAACTATCACGTGCAACCGTATATTATTATGTATTTTAATAATGTTACAGTGTTATGTATGCGAAAAAAAAACCCAAATCATTTGACGGGTACAATTTTTTTCGGGTTAACGTCGCAGGAAAAATAAACGAACGTATTTACAAACACTTGCCGAAACGAGAACAATAATTATATTATTATATACATATTAAATTATAATAGGTATGTATCTATATACCGTGGAACACATATACACACGGAGTCATAATAATACCATAATATATTATACTTAATATATGTAATATAAAAATAGGACTGCTTATGCGCCGCCGAGGAGACCAATTAAACGCAGTTAAACGCGAGGCACAACTATACAACAGGTAGGTATCTAACCCGACGAGATAATTACACATATTCATTTATATAATATTAGAGGTACGTGTACACATACAAATATTATTTATATTTACAGATAGATGAATATATAAAACATACGTTTCCGTTTTTATACATATCATTATACCACGGAATAATTATTAAAGGCGGAACTTTTAACGGCAACTTGTCAATTTTTTCTACGACCCGTGTCGTTTTCTGCGGACGGACCACCGCCGTTAATATACGGGTCTGCGTATATGATGATCATAATAATAATAATAATAATATGCAGGCGGGTATTAAATATTGTTTAACCAACCACATCGATGATCTACCGATATATTGTAAATTGTAATATTATCATTACACACAAGTGTATAATATATTATTATAAATGTATAACGTAGACGAGATACTATCTACTCGGGACCACTATAATAGTCTTATGTCCTATGGGCTATGATATACGTGAATTATATCATAATATTATATAGTCCATGTTATTTGTTTTATTTTTGCGTTACTTTCGATCCTGTGACGTGCTCTCTGAGCACTGATTGACAACTCGCGGTCGTCATCTGCAGCGTATATAAATCGGGTTCGTGGCACGACAACCGATCGGAATAAACGTTTTATATTATAATAATTAGTCACGGGCACCGTTCCGTTAGAGCACGACAACAGTAGTTTAATTATTATTATTATTTTACGTATACGATTCCGCTGTTAACAGTATAATATACTTTATACTATACTATATAGTATATACACGCGGACTAAACACTATTACGAGGGCCGTAAAGCTTAAGTAAATATCTGTGTAATGCGTGCACGTAGGCATGTGTGTATAAAACACAAAGGGCAGTAAACGATTAATTATTATCGCGTCGGCATTGCAAACATACATAGTATTGTATAATGTAATATAATAATATCGTGTATCGGGCAATAAAAGTTCGTCGACGCGGGGCAGCGTATTATTAAATATTGTATATTATATTATTATATACTAGTGGACAACCAAAATGTTACTGGTTATACACATACTATACTATTATTATACACATACATATCATGGTCACATAGAGCGCCTATTACTATCATTATATATATGTATCTGTTTTTATTACTGTAATTATCGTCGTTAAATTTTCCAACGTTTCTCCCCCGCCGCGCGCACAACTAGCGTACCTACATAAAACTGTAAGAAACGCCAACCGACAGTCCCATTATGTTGTCGTACCGCGGATAGTGCGGGGTGAATCTTCGTCGTCGTAAACTTTGAATTAATCAAATGAAATCGAATCATATTAGGTACACGACGAACGTGAACGTCCAAAAAGTCAAAACACCAAGTATACCTATACTATAAGGAGACCCCAGATCCGGTTTGTTGTTTTCACCCCGTTTACACGTAAACATATTACGATGACGAGGCGAACATAATACATAACAGGTAGGTACTTATATTATATTGGAGTCGTTTCATTTTACGCACGCCGCTGCGACTTGGAGATCGTTCCATTATAAACAGACACTAATTTTCTACATTTTATCCGGCGAGAGAACGAAAATCTAATTTTAAGAGCATTCTAAATTATTGTGGATTATATGTTCACTAAATATGTTTAACGTATAGAGTTGAAGTGGTTAACACTCGATCAGTTTTTATGTTTTAAAAAAATATCTTAACATAATTTCAAGTACTTATTATAATTTATAAGATATAATATATACACGTATATATATTTTAAATCTCGTTTTTTATAATTCTCCAAAACAGTTTTAATTTGAAATGACGCGTCGCAGAGTATGCATCTAGTATATAATAGGCACCCACACATATATTATATGGTATTATATATCTATAAGTATATCCTTGTATAAAGTCGCGTATATATTTTATGAGTTAAGTGTCTACAATCTACATTACTATATTACGGTCTATGTACTGATACATTTTATTTCCGTTTTCATATATTATATATTATATACAATATACATATGTGTGTGTACGACATGTCGCACAAGAGAGTTTTGCCAGCGCGGGAAAGTATGAGCTGAGTCGCAGGTGCGGCGTACGCTGATGGGGTTTTAATGTTTTGCGGTCGGGTCACGCGACTTTCGCCCTCTCTCAGTTCAAAAACTTTGGCAATCTCCTCCTCTAAGCCACGCTCGCATATTATATACTCGTCGAACAATATTCATACGTGTGTATAGCGATATACTGCTGCAGACGTACATTAAAACGAATGATCATGAAATGCATCGGTATTACAGTAATACATACACAGCTTATAATATATGTTATAACACTTTAACTAACTGTAATTAATATCCTATCATTCGTATAATCAGGATAATACCACAGCCCTATATATAATACGTTACTTTTTACACAACCGGCAACGTTTATACATAAATACCAAATATTGGCCTGTCCGATAAATACTTAACTATTAGGTAGGTACTAGGTACTTAAACTTAATGTTGCACATCGACATAACAAAGTAAAACAATAATATATAGATATCGTGATGGAAATCGTAATGACTGCTACAAAACTAAAATACACGAGAAAATTATGACTATGGCTTTCGACAACTGGAAATCCAAAGTGTGTACTATTACTACTATTATAATTTATAATACAGTATTTATGTGTAAAATGAGTGTTTTATTTTATCTGTAAAATATTTGCAAAAGGAATAGTAACAAAATGTTGAATCTTTAGTAGGAATATATATTTCGAAATAAAAACCCGGAGGCGCGGTTAAAAACAGACCCTTCTTTAGTCGTCGTCGTCGTAATAACTGTTATCCGACCCCGAAAAGATTGACAGTTTAACGCACACACTTTTCCCCGTTCAAATGTATGTGGGGCTGCAGCAGCTGTAGACGTGTTATTACGTTGTCTTTCCATTAGTGAGAGCCCTTTCCACCGTCGCGTTTTTAATATATCCGCCTTAACGACTATGCGCGCAAAGCTTTTAAAACCAAAGAAAAAAAATAGAAATTATATATACGTAGGTACCTATAATATATTATTTTATCGACCCGGCCTACTCAAAACGATGGTGGACGACTATAATAACAATATATATATATATATATATATATAACTTAGCATTCAATTAGAACAATGCAATATGATTATAATAATATGTATTATTATAAATACAAACGTCGTACCAGCTGCAGCCCCCTTTCCCCCCTAATCCCTGAGAATCTGTGACCGCACTTAAGTGTAATTTCGTATAAACGACGACGACGAGAAAGGTAATAATAATAATAAATTATATCAAAATATATTATGAACTGCTGCAGAAGAAAAAAAAATCGAGAGCATAATATCCGATTGTAGTAATAATACGAAAAGAAAAATAATATTAATCGTTATAATTTACAATATTATACGCATATATATGTGTAGTTACGAGAAATTATTATGTTATTATAGAACATCGGTCGGTTAGTCGATCGAAACTGCGCGCGTCCTATTTCATAACGATCCGCTTCTATATATATATATATGAACCGTTTTTCTATCGAAACAAACACATAATAATAATACAACTATCATATAATTTATACCCCCGAACCGTTTTTGATAGAGAGTTTATTATAATACTATATTGGACAATAATTATTATACAGTGTATACCTATATGAACAAATTATACATGTTTTTATTGTTTCTAAATTACCCCCGTTCAACTATGATATATTATAATATAATATTATATAGTATAGCTTGGCGTCTAACCTACGTATATAATATACAATGTAGTAGATCGCTCGCTTTATTTATGTGAATCGTTTTTTTCCCTAACCGGCTCGAGGCCAACGTCTCGACAAAACTGGTATACACCGCTCGGCGGCGTTTTCACGTGTAGGCAAACGGTGCGTGCAGGCGTACAGCGATATTTACAATACGTATGAGTATAAAATAGAGTCCAGTCTTCGCGGAGACTTTTTCCCGTCAAAATTTTCCAACGCTCGAAAAAAACCGGAAAATGTACGAGAGGATCCTTTTACACAAAACGGATTATAACATTTATAATATGCGTACATGTATTATAAATTACCTTACCGCTTTTAGCGCAAAATAGTTTGAAAATTATAGGCATAAATAATTTGGATGTATCAACCCCAATCTATCATCTAAATATATTATCAAAACCTCAATGTAATTTATTTGTAAGCCGTGTTTTAATGAGTTATAAGATGTGTTGTTTATAGAGAGCGTCTTTGACTAATATTAATATATACTTACATATTTTTCAAAAATAGTTTAAATGGAAAATAGGTCCCGAATTTTAACTTAGACTTATATATTATATAAAATCATACGTTTTAGGGAAAAAAAATTAAGAAAGCAACTTCTACGAACGAAAATAACACATCGTTTATTAGGTATTATAATATACGACTCTCCAAGCCGCCAAGCTACAGTTATCCAAACACCATATTTTAACGTAGAACAATATATAATATTATTATGTCGACGCGTACGTGGGCATTACGAATTTTACAGAATCAGTATAGGTACCTGTATAATATACAAGCACACAAAACAATATTTATACCGCCGCCATGTTCATAATATGTTCTTCGCTTTTCCCCCTTTTCACGCAGTGGCGACTAACACTCCGACCACGACGATAACGACCGTCATAGCTACGCGTAATATTATAATACCTAAGAATTGAAACGCATACATACTACATACATACATACATACATATACACCGTAGAGATTGAACATCCGTTCAAGGTATTATAATGATGATTATTAGAGTGTTGTAAACGCGAGATAAGAGTTAAAATACAAAAAATAGGATATCACTGTTGGCTGAGGAATATATAGATAGCATTTAGGACGGGAATTAGACGGTTTTTTATGGCCACAGATGCTGCTCGATGGGGACCGTATTAAAAACGATATACGTCGTCGAAGGATTCGCTGCAATCGTATATATACATCACACACCGCCTTCGTAATAAGCGTATTTATACGTATATATATAACATAATATGTATAATATTTTACGTATAATACATTGAACGTTGGTATATAATATCATGTATATTGTAAACATGGGACAACGGTTCAACATTCCTTCACACCGAGACGCGAATGGGAGAGTAATATTAGTTATTACTGTTCGTTTTATGTTTTTATTAACTCGTCACACGGATTTCGTGTGTAACACGACGGGAAGAGAGTGCGCGCGCGGGAGAGAGAGAGAGATGCAGAGAGAGAAACAACCGAAATTAATTATCGTTTAATTTATTTTCATTTGCCCCCCCCCCCACGAGGTTACGAGTTTTTATTTCCATTATTTCCTCCTCGCTACCCCACCATCGTCGATAGTATATAAATACAAAACCGTCAAGTCGTAAACAAATAATAAAAAACAAAAAAAATACTCATAACTTCCGCCCATGTACACTGACTGCTGCTGATGCATACACCACTGACCGCCGCTGCTGTAGACGAGTCGATGCCGTGTGCGCAGGTTTTAAATATTTACCCACCTTTATTTATTGCGTTTCTCCGACAAAACGACTTCATTTGTCGTTGTTAAACTTTTCGAATAGGTATATTATACGTTTTATAACATTGATATTATAAAATCGGTACTACATTTTGATGACCGCTTGGTGTGCTGTAAACTCGTCGAATATAATATCATATAATATAATATAAACAGACATGCAATAATATAATAAAAATAATTGTGAAATGCGTGCAAACTGTACCTATATTGTACGCATTATAATGATATAATTATAACCAAACGAGATTCCGACGATTCGTCGACAGCATTAACACGTCATAAAAGAGGTTCCACACATACTATATTGTTATATAATATACATATACATTACACCTATATATTATGTTTACGCGCCGATTTAGTGCCCCGCCGGGTGAACAAAGGTCAACGGTGCTTTTCAATTACGCATAGCCATCGCCGTTTAAAATGATTTGTGAGCTGTGTTCACCGTTATAATTATACGATATGTATATATATCATATTGTATGAAGTTTTCGACATATCGTTACCTAAAGTTTCATCTTATAGAATTAATATCATACACGAAACACATCCACACACACATTTATATATATATACCGACGAAAACCATTTCTCAAGTTTCACATGTAATACCCGGTGTACATCTTAACAATCTGCTATAGGGAAATTATGACACTTTTATATTATTCTTTATGCACTATGTAGTTCCATAGACTATACATAAAGCAATATAATACAAATATACAGTTGATTGTTTATAGTTGAACGTAATGTTTGTATAATATACACTTTTATCGAAAACTAAGTAGTTAGGTGAAAAGTGATAGTAATAAGTAGGTAGCATAAATAGAATATCGCGATGTTAATAAAAAAAACTACCCGTTAACACACTAATATGCTATTAATAGATCGAAAAATGACAATAAAATATTTATACGCATCGTTGAAAACTTATTTAGTCCTTCAACTTTTTATAATAATTATATTGTTTAGGAATGACATAAATTGACCACTTTTCAAAAAATCGTCATTTATAGTAATCAAGAGTAGAAGGGTGTGCCAGTTGATCACGCAATACACGAATATACAACTTTTCGTGATAACGCTTAGCTGCATATTTTATATATATATATATATATATATATATATATATATATATATATATAAACGTGGTTTATGAGTGAATGCGGGTGTTCGTTCGTGTGAGTTTTAGTTGCGAAAACAACAAACTCCGGACTGTATAATAATATATATATATATATATATATCCACAAGTACTTGCGCGAGTATTATATAGGTATAGTAACAATTTGTGCATGTATGTATGTGTGTGTGTGTGTGTGTACGCGTTTATCGAAGTAGAATCGCGGGTGAGAGAGATCTATATGATGTCGTTTTTATGACTATAGAGCAAATGGACTCAGGATTTATGTGCACCTCCTCTTCACCGTTTCATGATGTTCAGGCGGCTCGTATCTCGCTATGAATAATATCCTGGCGGAAGGGACGAGTGTGAAAGGGACGGAAGAAGTATGGTGGCGGGGTGAAAGCTGCTGCAGAGACGAACGGAAGTGAAGGAGAAACAACGAATTTCTCTGTACGTGCATGTATATAATGTATATGTCACCGTCTGACGGAATGATTTTAAATATAATAATAATATAACTAATAATTATGTTTAAAAATATTAATAAATTAAACGATAAATGCGAGACAATAAACCGGAACGAAGAACGATTTAAATTTTTTTGTGACACGAGATTTTATGTTTTTCAGACATGAAATGTGAAAGGATATCCATACAATATTGTAACTAGCCATACGAAACAATACGAAACATATTATACACACTGTGGACAGTATTGTACCTACTTCATTACACCTTTGTAGTGTGCATGTTATGTACTTGTATATATTTTTCGATCGGATGAGTCAAAGCACATATTTACATATCGAACAACAGACATATACAGAGAACTTATAAGTTTATACGAATTACAGTAAGTATCTATAGATTTTGCTATACAAACCTATATACTTGACCTAAGATTTAATGTTAAAAAATGGTTAGGTTAGGTAACTGTAGCACGGTGAATTGGCGTGATGAGCATCGCGAACGCGTCCAATTTAAGTATAATGAATTCATTTCTAAACTACCACGGCCATAAGTAATAATATTTATACAGGTTTAATATAATATATAGGTAATACATATCGATACCTCTATATTATACATCTGTGATAAGTAATAGCTAACTAATTATTAATAATATTTTCGACAAGTGCATTTTGGGACGCACTTGTCGACAAACGTAGGTACACGAAACCGATGTTTGTCTTTAATTAGCTTTTTAATATTATTATATTTTTCAATATTTGTTTATCGTCGTTGTATTATTGTATATTATATAGTCGTCGGTCGGTTTAATAGATTTATTGTACGAGCCGCATTAGCCCGCGCGCGTATTAATGAATATTCGCCTACCCGCCCCGGGGCCATGTATATATTTAAAGAATACTATAATATCGGAATGATTCGTGACTTTTCTTCCTCTTCCCCCGCGCCATATATACAAACCTGGCAACCGCCTACATCAACACCCCCGTTCGTCCGTAAAACCGATTATTCATTATATACGATCGTTGTACAGTCATCATTGTCGGTTACCACCGCGGCCAATAATACTATTTAATACAACATATATTATTATTACAATGATTTTTGGATAAATCTTTGAGTTTCGCGGGGCCACCGCCGTTTTGAAGGGGAACAACAGCACACAGAAAACTGATCGCGTCGTATACTACGTATAGTTTACGGCAAGCGGCCATATAAAAAGCATAATATATTTACCATATTATAATATATTGGTAGGTTGTTTTACCGGCTAATACGATTTCGATAATTGGGGAATCTTATCGAGAAACAAGTCTAAACACGTTATATTATATTATGACTATCATTATATGGGCACACGCCGTTGAGCGTTGAATTTCACATCGTTACACACACGCTGCAGGTAACCCACTCCTATTTTTTAATTACAATAGAGAAACCTATACATAACTATCATTACGGTCCAACATAATATATTACGATAATAATATCATATTTGCATTGTAACGTATCTAATCCTGTATATTTATGATAATTGGCAGTTTTTTTTTTCATTTAGACGAGTCTACGACGACGTTCCTCATGAGGATTTATATTTTACGTTAAATATGTACAAACCTATGTGTGCAGTTCGATAGTATAATATATTGCACTTATATAATGTTATAATACATCGGAAATAAAATCGAAAAAAACACTGAAATAACTGCGTTTTTTGGAAAGGAACAAATCGAGGCGGCCGTATTTTAGGAATCCCTATAGACGACCAAACACACGCGGTGGTCGTATATCTACTGTCATCTTCGTCGCAGTAGCCACGCCATAAACCATTAAACAGTTGATTTTTTTTTTTTTTTTATTGAGTGACCAGTAACCACACACTTATGACTATTTGAATAATAATAATAATAATAATAATAATAATAATAATAATAATAATAATACGATCAAATCTGGTTTTATGTGGGTACATTTCCTTGGTGAATACACAATCACATACACTTCCAAGTAAACGAAAAAACAATAACTCGTTTATTTACTTCTACTTTTTTTTTTTAATTAGTGTTTTCGTCGAAGTGCGTTTACCCAGACGGCAATAGCTTTTTATGCACACGTAGTTATTTTTTATGGTTCGAAAGGCGTCGATTTTCTCGCCACATTCCAGTAATTAAACGCGAGATAAATATTGTACAAGACACGATATTATTATTATAGACACAATTATACGAATTGGTGATCAACGTATGGTATCGTCTTCATCGATCTTCCATAATTCTAAAGAGTAAATCGTCTGATTGTCGTAAAACGTATGAGACGACACGCGCCGTCGTAAAACCACGAAATAATAATTCCTTTTATAGAAATATTTTGGAAGATCCAATCAAAATATACTATGTAAAAACATATTACATATAGGTAGTATGCGGTAAACTGAGAGTTTGAGGAGTCGATTAAAAAAATATAAAATAAAAAATAATACATGATATACAATACACCTATAGGCTAGGTTATATAGAGACGTCTCGACGAAAACCGGAATCGACATAAATATTTGGACGTTTAAAAAAAAAATCGGGTTACGGCGAGTCCGCAATAAGCGCATACACCGAAACGTGTCAGATTAAACTGTGTGTAACGAAAGAAAGGCCATAAGAAATCGGATATCGCGTATTCGCGTCATTGCGGCGCGGACATATTATTATACATAAACATAAGCATTCGACGTAATAATTTGTTGAAAAAATTAACGGTAAGACGGGTCATCGAGAAGACGAATTAAACTGCGCAAAGACGTGTGTCAAATGAACTAAGTCGATTTCTCACGGCGCATGCACCAGACACCCAGTGTGAGCCGCTGCAGCGTTTTCCCGGACGAGTAAAATCGGGTTCACTACTAAACGTCATCTTCGTCTCGTGTGCTTTTGCGGTATCTCATTGATCGTTATCATGGTATCAGTCATTCACCACAATCAACCGACAAATTTCTAAAGTTCGGTAGACCTCAACTTTTGGACACGACCTGATGACAGTCGACAGACGACGTAGATACTACAAAGTCAGCTTATCCATTTGGTCATAATATAAACGAAACGAGTAGAGATATTTTGTGAAAAAACACCGTTTAACTCGGTCGCCGCCGATAGACAAACGGTATGTTACGACATTCGCGATATCGCACCCACACGACTACTAATGTTATCGCTGCCGCCGCGGAGAGTCTTTTCGCGGTCCGCGGCGAACAAAATTGTATAACTAATAACGACCGGCGGCGGAGAACGGTCGGGCAGATAGATGATGGTCGGTCGCGATTCCGTCGCTCACATATTATTATTGTGTATACAAATGGTACGAGTGTACATATTATTATTATTATTATTATTATAATGAAATAAAATTTATAATGGGTATTACAGCCTACTGTACGCCGCCAATTAATGAAGTAATTTTATGACATATTGTCTCCGTGGCGGCAACATAATAAATCCGATCGGACGGCATTGCGGGGCAGGCGTAGGTCGTACTAGGCATACTGGCTATATGTTTATATACATACACATATAAATATTATACGTAAATAGGTGGTACCCGCCGCTACACTGTCCGACGACGACTACGACGACGATATATTTATATAACAACGATAATTACACGTCAAATAAAACGTCTTATCTCCGGACAGGAATCTCGTCCCGTGTATTATATACATGCTGTACACTAGGCACCTACATTATAATAATATGCATAAGTAGTAGTTTTAACCTCATTGTTTGCCGAGCGTTCATTATAATATAATATTATTATATAAAAACTAATCTTAATATTCTATACGACCTGCCGCCCTCCTCACCCCGCCGCCACTGATGTAAATAGGTCGTTTTTCTCATTTCCCCCGGATTATTATTCGCCTCCCGCCCACGAAATGCAAACCGGTCTCCACGCACCGCCACCTCCATCGATTGTCAACGAGTTCCTGGATCACAGGAGTGGCGGTCGTCAGATATAGCGTATAAAATAATAAGGACGAAATTCAAAACGGAAAAGGGTAAAGTAATAATCGCATAGAAAAAACGAATAACTCTAATGAGAAAACGTAACGTCAACCGCCGTAAAGACGTGCAAAAACTCAACGTTTGTGCTCGCATGACATGAAAAACCCAAAAAGAAATAAAAACGCACTCGTGTACATATAGGTGATGGTAGAGGATGATTGCATAGTCTTCCTCCGTCTGGGGGGTGGAATGCCGTAATATTATATACGAATCAATCATTCAGACATTGAGGGTTGTTTTTCGGACTTCTTCCTTCTTCTTTCACCGACCAACAAACGGGATACTAGTTTATACTTACACAATAAATCGCTTATACTATATATGTATTATACGTCCCTTCGTCCGAGAATAATTTTACGTTATTATTATTTTTTTATAAGAGTCATAAAACTACATCGTCGCCCGTCCCTCGGCACCGCACAGACCCTCGTTCTCGTACACAGCACCGCAATTAACCTCTCTCTGTCCGGCAGTGTCGCGCGCGTTATCCGGTCTTTTAATCTATCGTCTCGCGTTCGCCGCCAAACGACTACGACCACGACGACAGTGGCGTCGTCGTCGTCGTCGGTTGTTAAATGAAATATTGAATTTCTCGGCGTTGGCTAATTCTCGAGACAAGGCAATCGCATTATACGACTGCTCATACGCCCCAGAGAGAGATACAGCGAGAAAGAGACCGACGGGTATACATATACATTGCACAACCGACCCGATCGACCGGTGGCTTTTAAATAAAAATAAAAACGATTTAGACAAATATGTATGTGTACCTATATACAAAAACAGAGTTCCAGCGAACTTGACAGTTTACAGGGGTTGTCTTTACACACATACATACATACATATTATATATTACTATAATATGTAGGCGACGCGATACGAATCCGACGAGTAGGACCGAAAAAAGGTTTTTCTGGTCGTCTTTATATATTTATAATATCGTATGTTCACCATCGACGTAGACGTTTTTATGTGTTATTTTATATACGAGATGTCAAACGAGCTAGGGTGCAGCGGTGCACAGATATCGACGACAACGACGAATTATCACACTACTTCGAGGTACGAGGCTAAGGGTACTTATTTAATATGTCACCGTTTATTGGCCAGACCAGCCGAACACGATACGAAGACGTTTAAAACGTCGAAAATCTATTAACGCGTCTGACGGGGTTCGTTAAACAATCAAGTGGTGTATTTTTATTTTACATGTTTTAAGATTTTTTTTTTTTTACTTTGTACACTCGACCAGACGAATAAAAATCATTTTGAACGAGAAAAAAAAACTATCCTGTTACTTTTTTCCAAGACTTTCTTCCGAACTACTCGATAAACAATATTATTGTTGTGCGTTACACGTTTTTAATATATTTATATATATATATACTTCCTCCTATTTATAATGTATTTACATATTATATATACGATGACCACTATAAATGTACCCGCCGCCGCTTCAATGTATGCGCATATTGAATAGAACGTATATTATATATTATAATATACAACGTGTTAGTATTTTTATTTAATTTTTTTTTTATTGTCTTTATCGGGAGAGTTGGATAATAACAATCCTAAAAATCCGATATAATATAGGAATATTTATAAACCTGTTACGTTTTTTGTTTTACGACCCGTGTATAAAATAATATCACCGGATAAAACTGCAATATTTTGTCAACAAATTGCTTTTATATTGTAATACCTCTGGCGCACGTGCAGTTATACGATATATAAACCATAAAGTCAAATGAGTATAATACATTTTACCGTAATGCGTATTGAATATAGGGACGCCCCGGTGGAAGGGGAGGGAGGAGGGAGTCGCAATAGATAGACCGGGACGACGGCAATCGTACACAGTGAAACTATGGTTATTACGTGGAGAGGCGTATATAATATGTACTTATCACTAACGAAAAGGGGATGAGTAAAAAAAAAAAAAAAACCAGAAATATTACTAAAAACTTATTACACGATTGGCATCATATCGGTTATCACTATTCGGATACTATTGCACCATTGTAATACAAAACGAAACATTTCACACTGGCCAAAATTATGTAGATACGCTTATATCAGCGCTCTCGGCACGCATAATACATGAACAAGGACCGCTGTATGTATCGTGTCCGTATTATATACTCTGACTGCGTGCGTGCAGTTCTGTGCGCGTGCAAGCGAAATCTTATAATGCCTTACGATAACACGATCTACGTGTGAAAACTGTAGTAGTACCACTGTGCACCAGCAGCGACCAACGTAACAATATTAAACGTACGTTTTCGATACGATTTTTCAATTCGTTTTTTTTCCGTGCCGTCGCGCCCGTTGCAGCGCGTCTCGGCAATCGTTACGACGCGTTTTCGTTACGTTTCAACCGCGAGCAGTCGTCGACCGTACGGTTTCCCGGCCGGGTCGATAAGACCCGCGAAATATACGTAGCTCGGTACCCGCAGCAGCGCCGCCGTGCCGCGAGAACGAACGTCGCTCATCGCGATGCGACCCGCCACCGCGTTCGGCCCGCACGCACCTGACCTATGATGGCGTGGCGTATTGTATAGCTCACCGCGGAGTTTCTATGAAAACCGAAATTTCAAAACGATTCGTCGTTAGTGTTAGGACAATGCGATAAACTGATAAACGATAAAAACGCGAGACGGTACACCGCGCACGCGAATATTATAATGCGTGATTATCGGTGTGTCGCGAACGACGACTTCAAACTATATACGCGCGATGCTGCGCCGCCGTTAGAAGGCACGACTGTTGCAAGCCGCTCGTCGTTTTTATGTGTGGAAAAGTTTACGGTCAGCAATACGATATTCGAGTTGAAAAGAAAATCGTTGTTAACGACTCGTGATGTGACACAAATAGATAAAAGTCGTCAAAAATGATATTGCGGTTTGCGATTACATAATAAGTATATAGTTACGTGTTACCGCGGTAAACGGGTCACAACAATGATATACGTTTACATTTAATGAACGATAACTTTTTTTTCTCTCAAATGGCTAGGTGCCGTAAATATAATAATAAATAAATATCATAGCCGACAAATATGTAATATCGGTTAGTGGGTGTCGTGCGGTTCTTGTCTTATAAACCAGCGTTTCTTGCAGTATTCAAAATAACTTAAAGGATGATATTATAAAAAAAATAGACAATCTATAGATATGTAAAAAAAAGTTAAAACTTTATAAATATTTAAATGGATCATCTTATATATATATATTGCATTATGTTTCTGTGATGTTCCGCGAGACGACATCTGTAGAATTCTATGTTCACAGATTCAATATAGCTGGTAGTTTTAAAAAAGTTGAAAGATATTTTTTGCAAAAGTTTTATGTACATGCCTTCGCGAAATATACAGATCTATATGATACTATACAGAGATCGCGTCAAATTAAACATGCACCTACATAACTGGATAATATAATGCATATAGTATGATAATTTGAAACGACAGATGGGCACCTGCCACCTACACATATTGTTATCAGTATGTCAAGCGAGAAAATAACGCGTTCGACGAGTTGGGCCGGACCCGACGTCCCGCTTGTCTCAGACTATATAGATACACGAACGAATCGAATTTCAAATAATATTATTATCCTAACGGTGGCCGTATTCTATTTAATGTTGATGTTTTATGTTTATATTAATATTTACCTATATGACATCAGCAGCCAGTGAGTTGCGATAGATTTAAATGTTGTGATTTGTAATAACGTAATTGCAGTGAAACCGGAATAAATGATATTATGGTTTAGTTAGGATTTTAAAAACGTATCAAGATGTATTATACACAGTGTGTCCATACACATTGTAGTAATAACGATATGAATAAGATGTTAAATACAAACAGTTATGATTAACGCTAATCACGCTTGATATAAACAACTATCTCTGTCTATCCCTATAAGGGACCAGTGAATAAATAATAATATAGGGACATGTGATATGCGTCTTACTTTGACGAGCCCTCTCAGGAAACGGATGACGACACTAACGCACTTCATTGGACACTCGGAACGGAAATGGTACAGTTGCTGAATACGATAACACACAGTTCCACTTGAACTTTCTCGGATTTCGCATCGTATTGGTGGTGGACGATAACGCGATGAGTACGGTTTGATCAATAGCATCAAACATCATAAACGATCCAAAAAAAAAGCACTGCGTTTTACTTCGACTGACCAATCAGCGACGCCACAACGGAAAAATATACCGCTGTTACCAGCATGTTCATGAATATACTATATTAACTGATCTATAGTGTGGTCTGCGGTAGTGATGACCGCCATGATATTATGTACGGTAATAATAATAATAATGTGATTTATTACGTTATTCACAAGCGGGTGACAACGATATTTCAATCGATTAGTCTTAATATCGAAATGCAGTGATGGTCACCGGCAGTTTTCTCAACGCGTCCGCTATGCCATCGCGCATCGTCCGATTCTTCTGACACCACTGATCAGCGAAATATAATATTATAATATCATGATAATAGGTAATAACAAACGATTTTCATGTCACCATTTGTAAGCAACAGTTTTGTTGTGCAGTACGACGACGTTTCGTTGTAATGCGTTTTTATATTTTGTACGAAAGTTCGCGAGCTTCGTCAGTTCAAGTTTAACGAAATGTGTCGCCGTTTTTTAAAGTCACCCCATCGAGGTAACATACATCATTCGTTTATAATATACCTATATTATTATTCACAATTTACATATATATAATTGCCGTTGGATGAACCGAAAAATCAGACAACTTCCCGGAACCCATTTCTAAAGTGCATCTCGCTTTTAACCAAATTGTTCACCCATTATATTATGTTTATAAATATTTATAATTATTGAGGATTTTAAATCGATGACCAAGTAAGTTTTGAGTAAAATAAAAGTTAACAAAAAATAAAAATGTCACCTAATAATTTAAAAAGTGGTTATCTTTAAGTATATAAATATACATAGGTATTATTATTATAAATACATGTGCGCCAACTCGTAATGTGTTCACTTCAAATTCTCTACGTGCTAAAATTGATGTTATTATTTTATTTTTCATCTTCCGCCATATCCGTTGCCCGCGGCTGAACTTTTGACGCAAAGACAAAATAAAACCGCAAATGTTTGTTTCTCTGCAAGTATATATATTATACAATATTATGCTCAGTCGACTTGTGTCTATATATACATATTAAAATACACCGTGTACGTCTCGTCCCGGCGATATTTCCAGTAGCTCCGGGGTCTATGTACGCGTGTACACAGTTTCTCAACCGAAGGTTTAACCCTTTAGGGATATAATGGTATACACTCGGTGCACAATAACCGCAACCACCGCTGCTGCCGCTGTTTAACATTATAAACGCTCATACCTATCACATATACGTTATATATCGTACCTATCCTATAGGTTATAATAATATATCCATCTGTGTATTGGAGGAAAACGAATTTTCAAATAACCCATAAAATAATAACAACGAACGTTTGATCGCGTGTGTTTCGTCCTAAAATTCAATACTTGTATAACGAGATATCATATTAGTAGTCCATTCTCTTGTGCAGCATATTTAATAATATAGTAGGTACCTATATATAATTTAATGAATACAATTTGCTACCATTCTACAAATGTGGCGGCGGCGGCAGAGAACACAGACGGTCGAATAATAATTACGAGAAATCCATCTGGTCGTCAGCAACAGCGCATTCAGGTAACCCTTTTTACCGCGATTATTGTACACGATGTATAATATATATATTATACAAAGTCTGGTGAACCTTTTTATTTTTCTCCTCCCCAACGTACACGCCGTTTCATGCCTAGAAGGCGTCTACAAATATAATATATAATTACGAGGGTCAGCTGTCAATGCGCGCCCATTGACAAATGTGCATACTACATACAATTATATGTATGTACAATATACTATTACTATACTACAGGTATAAAGTACTGCACTAATAGTTATATTCTTGGTAATCATTTTTAATACAATTGTTGTATACGATTTCATGTTACTGGTAGGATAATCTAAAATATTATACCTTCTAACTGTGTGCAAAATTATAAAACAATATATTAAAAGGAATCATAATAATATTCTACTTCTAAACGCTACAACAATCGTTACGCACGCTTCATAAAATAATTTAAGACGCTTAGGTACATATAGCATCTATGTATGCGTAGTAATGTGTTTATATTAGATTATATTATATATTTACTTGCCGTGTTATAATATCACTTCTCGAAATTATAATTGACACAATATCAAAAAACGTTGACGCGTATTTCCTTGACGATAATAATGTAATTTGTTCCCATCACAGTCAACGAACAGAAAATTTGAAGAATCCATGATTAAGAGACACTTGCAGCCCACACTTCCGTGCTAACTCCCTTTCATATACGCGTACCTATAGGTGTAACGTGATAGGGGTGTATATTGTACTAATCGTTAACCTGCTGCTATGGAAGGGGTATTCGGAGAAACCATTTTGGAAACGCCATGTTTGGCTAGAGTTCTCTCCTCCAACCGTAAAAAAAATTGATTTAAAAAATATGTTATATGGACACAACGCTGTAGCGTCACTCCCCCTCCCCCAATGTGTATAGTATTACATGTTACGACAACGAGAACAAATACGCACATGCGACATGCATCCTACATACTGTTATTATATGACCTCATTGACGGTGCATTTACGTTGCGATTAGCTCTTGAAATCTGACTCTGACCTAGTCATCGCGGTGTATATAATATAAGAGGAAAGACGTTTTACTTTTTACACGCGGCGGCGACGGCGGCTTCATTGGGCACTGACACGAGTTGTGTTTGGGGAAGGGGGGGTGAGAATCTTGTACGACACAATAGTATATATACATATATATACATTTATAAATAGATGACAATCGGCACCGGCGACGACGGCGACCGATGGAGTGATAATACTCGTATATGGAGGAGGAGAAATAAGAAAAAAAGGAAACAATGGACCTTTTTGCTCGTGACAGGACAAAAGGTAGGTGGAGGAGGAGTCCCCGAGGATTCTGTACGAGCGTACATATCGACGGAATACGAGATAGTCTGTACGAGATCTAATTACAAAAAAAAAAAAGAAAAAAGATGATGTGTATTTTGTTTGGACGGCGCTGGTGTGGTGTGGGTGGGAGGGTGGGATAGAACACAATGCGGGTCATAGTTGAAACCAATTCAGCCGCTCGCGCGCGCGTAGAAAACTATCATTTTATTGTTTGTCATTGTTAGATATGTATATGAAATGTAAAAATAATATAAAAACAACGAATCCGGCGGTACGCGGCGCGTTCAAAAACAATATGTAAACCATTATACACGCCGAGGCGCCATTGTTCAGTAATAAACGGATTTCGAACAGAAATAACAATAAAAAGCGTACACATATTACATATTATAATACATACACACACACACACACATTTATATATAATAATAATAATAATAAAATAATTTATAATGTACAATGTGCGCCTAAACGTTTTGGTAAAATCGAAAACTCACTATATACACAATATTATCGTTGCGCGCAAGAATTATATTGTAGTACCGTAGTAAACATGATAATGTACTCGGCCGACCGCATTAAAAGGTCGCCACCGGATGACGGGTGTGGGGGAGGGGATAGAGCGAGGCTGGTGAGGGGTTAGTGGGTACGTCGCAGATCGTGTCGTCCGCAGACGTCTGGCCACCGCCCTTTTTTACCTTTGAATATTTCGCATCACTTGACAACCATCACGCACAAAAGGATTCTTCCGCGGGAGAAGCGTACATGCTATGTATACATATACTTTGTTCGAAATGTAAATTCCGCGGCAAACCCTGCGGCTGCGCGCCGTAGAATTGCGAGTTCCCTCTGCGTGTTGGGTCGGCCAAAGGATGCCGTTACAATGGAACTGTTTGGGTATGCCATCCCGGCGTACAAGATATTTCGATGAAAGTATACAGCGATTATACATACAATATATATATATATATAAATGTATCACCAAACTGCGCAGTTTGTTTTCCCGAGTGTGCAGTACGCCTACATGTCATATTACGTAGGTATACCATAGTTACTATGTACCTATATATACCAAAAACGTCATCGCGCGCGTATTTTAGTTACAGTATACCACGCGTAGGACGTAGGTACATACATGATAATATAATGTTTACGTCTTTTGCGGACTGTAAGAGAACGCGATCACGTTTTGGAAGACGATGCGCACATTTGACGGAACGAGTTTCTCGGTGAAAGGGTTAAGAAGAAATATTTGAGCAATATAACACACACGACGAACGCACACATAACTCATTTATGTAGATGCGCGCGCGCGCGTTACGTACATAGGTATAATATGATACACACACGGGAGGGCAACTGTCAGACCAAGACAAATCGGACTACCGCCGCCATTATCATAGCCTATAACCTCAGACGCGGCCAAGATTCGTTTTTATTTTTTATTTTTAATGCTACCTACTATTTCAAAGCGTACGTTTCAATATATACACACATATATATGTGAGTGTGCATGTATAGTGTGTGCATCAGCTGCCTGCCGTCGAGGTACGTATAATATAAGCAGTAGCCCTATATGCAATATATATAGCAGCCGTTGCGGGTATTGCTGTATAGCGAGAATGATTAAGAGTCAAAATCCGTGCCGTGGATTGTAAACGCGGAATCCGAGTCCCACACGAATATCTATAAGTATATACACACATATACGATAAACTGTAATGCCATACTATATATAATATATTATTATAATACTATTATGTTATTATACGCACGTCCGAAACACGTCAAAGATATTAGATAGCGCGACGTCCGTCTGGGCAGAGACGATATAATATTCTTCCTCGACACGCGCACATATTTATATATATACATATTATTATATTATAGGTAATATCGCGGTACACCGATATCACGAACTATAATACATGATTTATGCGTTCTCGATATAGGTAACTACCATTCCGATATTTTTCTATAGCATTATATAATATATATGCTCTCCGCCGAAACGGGTCAAAAACACGCGCGAGCAGCGACAGCAATAAGTGTGTTCGAATATTAGATAGGTACCTACAATGTACCTACAACAATACGAGTTAGTATATAATAATGGTGTGGTACCACATTGGTACGATACCACAACGGTTACCACAATAGGATTTTCGTGATGAAATGGTATAAAAAAGTTATTGGCACGATAAGTTCAATATAAGCAACCCTTATACTAACGGGAACGTTTTATGGTGACAGTCGAATATCATAATATACTTTCATAAACTAACTAGCTATAATATATTATTTATTGTTATTATATAACATAACTATATAATGTAGGTATTTCAATGGGTTCGCATAAGGTTTTCGTTCTCGAATAACAACAACGATGACGGACTCGTAGTACAAACTTAGTCGAACACGAGAAATAGGACAAGCATAAAACATTACAATATCTGGCGTATACCTACAATACTATATGTAAACTAAACCTGCCGTACTGTAAATTTAATTAATGCAATATTACTATATACTATTCACTGTAACTCGTAAGCAACGTATCCCATACAGAAGTACGAGTATATACATATATATAATATATATAGTGTGTACGCACTCTACAAATATAAGAATAAAATATAATAAGAACAGTGTCCGTATAAATAATAATTAATACATTCTCCTCTAAAATCCTAACAGGTATATTGTATACCTATACCTAAGACGTAAACGGTAAATATATAATATACTATTATTAAACATGTTATACATTATTGTTACATATATTCTATATTATAATATACGTTTGAATGGAGCACAACATTATACACACATTTACGTGTCGCGCAGACAATTGTGTCGAATACGGTATGACATTATACTACACGCATTATACGCAATACGCATAACATTGTGAAACATAGAGTAAATCAGAAGTCTATTTTCAAATAATATACATATTATGAACGGATGTAGGTGCCTACAGTGCGCATTAAAATATAAAATGTATTTCAAAGGAGGATATAATATTATTAAATAGGTTCGAATGGACCAGTGGCATGCGTGATGCATATGGGTGCACGAGCGCAAGGTCAACGGCGCTCGCGCGCGATCCGAACGCGATAAGTGAGAAAAAGACGCCGGCAAAACATGGCTGCCGGTGTTTATTTACACAAGAACCGGGTGACCATTATTATTATTATTATTGCGATCGGTATCGCGCGAGAACCGATGACGGTATCTGGTCGTGAACACACGAAATTCAATTTACGGACAAACACAATAATATAATAATATGTACAGCCGAACTGGTACCACACACACACTCATATACACCTGGACAATATACCATATTGTTATACACAATATAATAATAATTATATATATAAGTGTGTGTGTGGTAGAGAAGTCTTGTTATACCTAAGATATGCATTGAATTTAATACATGTCCCGTTTTTCGAATTTCGGCGATATTTTTTCACAAACTATAAAATATATACCAACATATAGTGCAGAGATTCTTCGTTCTATGGTGCATAGGAGTACTCATCGTTACTCATCCAAGAAAAAATTGCTAGATTTGTATAATAAATTACAACTGGTGTACACAATAAGCAATTTAAAATTATTTAATAAAAATGAAAACGACTTGAACAGTTGACAAGCGTGCCATTGTCCGCTAACGATTGGATCATTTTGCAGAACACAAATTCGTCATGACCAAGGAATAGCAGTACTAATTTAGTAAATTTTTTACATGTACACAACTGATATATTGGCCGATAACACCAGCAATTTCAAACTTTAGTAGCACAATCATTTTGTGCATGTGACCTATTTTCATCAAAAATCGTCAAAATGACAACACACCATAATATACACCATACGTTGTATTATTTTTTTCATTTTATTTTACCATAAGTTTAAAAAAAATGTAGTACCTACATTATTTTTGATATGTGTGTAGATAACTTTTATTTATTCACACCCTACATGTCATAAAAAAAATGTGTGCACGCACTACCCTACGCTAAGCCCACGAGTCGCCGCTGATAATAACATGCAACACACGTTTTGTAACCTATCGTAACGCAATAATTATTGTCGTTTATTAACGTTTGCAAGCTCACGACAAAAACCATCGGTGAACCGAAATTGTTCGTTATTATATTTGAGTATAACCGTTTTTTTATCAAAATCGTATCTTTCTCTTTTAGGCCAAACCAAAAAGTATAATATGTACATACTTTATGTTTTATACATAGAAAATTATTATATATTATTTTAAGTAGTACATTTACCCCCAGTCCTACAATATTATAACAGTTGCCGTCACGATAAAACTAGATGATCACCTATCAGTTAATTAATAACAAAATTTATAAAGATAAAAATATGTATTTTTAATTTTATATTACATAATATTATTATAATTTATATTTTTAATACTTTTCCATATTATGTATATCATCATAAAGAAAATGTTAAGACTTTTTGGTTCAGCCGAAAAGGGATGGGTACGATTTTATTAGAAAAATGCGTTAGTATATTATGCCAAACATATATTACATATTGTTATGTGACACGTTTGCAGGAAAATGTAAGTACGCGATTATTATACGACTCAAAATAATATAATAAAATCACGCACCGGTATCTCAGGTATCTGCGTTTGCGTTGTTTTACAATACTAAATTGTGTAATACGCGACTACCCGAGTCGTCGACGACGAATTTTTATCATTTTATGAGGACAGTGTTTCAAACACGATAAGCGGCGTGTCGTACTGTACGTACGCGGTCTGACTACTGCTTTTGGCGGCGGCGCATCACCGCATAGTTTGAAGTCAGCATTCAGCGCACCAAATCACGTAAAATAATATTTATATCGTGTGACGTCCCGCATTTTTATCGCGTGTTATTACCAACGGCCATGTCGCGGTCGACGCTTCGTTTGAAATTCGTTCGGTTTTCATAGAACACCGCGTGCCCCACCTCATAGGTAAGGTGCGTATGGATGATGGTTTTCATACGACGCTCGTCCTGCAGCGAGTACAGAGTTACAAATTAGATGTGCATTACCGCAGCAGTATGATAAACCTAATCGATCAGACCGGAAAACGAACGGACACACACACACTAATATCGCTAAATAAATTGTTTTATCTTTGTCATATTGTACATTATGCTCTTCGGTTTTGGCGCACCTCGGTCGTGACATAAAGACACGTAAAAGAGTTGATTTTAACGTCGACGACGACTACCAAACAACACGCAGTTGAGTTTAAAAAAATTACCGTCCCGATACGATATCGTTTGATTAAATAAAGGATAAACGTCGCCGCAATATTAAAGCGTGCCCGTCAAAGGTACTTAACATACTATATTATACGTAAATATATAATTATATGTAACTATTTATGATATTACATCATTTTTATATCTTTATTATAATGTAATATAATTATACAAATATGCCACAATCGGCGTCTACCAACGACGCATTTTCTCAATATATATTATAATTTATAAAAATAATTATCCTATATATATAGAAAGTGGTTTGTTTTACTGAATTTCGATCTTTCTTGCCGTGTATTATGCAGATTTCGGCTAGAAAATGAAATGTAACTATATCATACGACCATTTCGTATATTAGATATTTTTACAATGACCGCCCAACTATACAACACCTCAAGTATACAATGAACTAGACGTCATAATCTCCGTGAGATCTTGCTTTTTTTACTTACCCAAATACATTTTCGTGTATATGTAGTGTCCGATTCGTTTACGATGCATAGTATAATATTATAATATTCACGATGCTGCTGTTACTATAAACGGCACCACAGGGCCTAAATAATATAATAATATTATACGACAACTGGGTGCTTAATTATTTCCTGTGCGACGTATAAATATATGGTGCATAATATTATATTTTATATCGTATTATATTATATTATTATAAATGTATAAACGTGTTTATGCCGCGTGTGCCCGACCAGATGCTGCGGGAGGACCTCTGAGTCGCGGTCGTTTTCGCCAAGGCGCGGGGTTATAGGTGATCGGAAAAACATTATATATCGCGTGGCCGACCGAAACTCGCGTAATCGTCGTCGGATCGTAAAACACCACGATGGCGTTCTCTTCCTCGTCGTCCGCGTGCCGTACACGGTAATTTATTGGCAAGAGCCCTAGTCGTCCCGCGCCCGCGTCGTATCATTATCTCCGATAAACGTTAATCAAATTTTGACGCACGCAGAGGAAAAGTAAAAAAAAAAATAAACAAAAAAAACGTTTCCCCAACACATGCACATACGGATGAAAAAAAACCAACTGATTTATTACTCTTCGTTTACTACAACAGTGTCCACACACAAAAATCCATTCCGTTTACACACACACACATATATATAATATACTGTGCCGGCGTGGGTTTCCTTGGGATATTCTTTTTCGTAAAACGAAATTATTGGGTCCAAACGCGTACATTTACATGCTCACGCGCGCATTATATTATTATGCCACAATTTCTGGCAGTTCTGAATATTATTTTGATAACATTATGTCGGAATAATTTATTTAGATTAATCCCAAAAATCGCCCAAAGGTTTTTAACCCCGCACAACTGATTACAGGCAAAGTATATTATTTATTACGTCAATCGTTTTTTTTAAGCACTTGTTTATACTTGTATTTTGATTTGTGTGCGTACTTAAAAAAAATATTTTTTATTATGAACAAAATAAATATATTGTAAACGAAATATAGATGATGGATTCATCCTACCACGAAATATATTAAATATGTCTAGAAATATACTGATTTAGGTTTTGATGAGTAGATAGATATAATAGCTAAGATATCTACATAAATATCTTAAGATAAAATAACATAATAATATGCCGAATATACAAAGGCAATAAATAGTTTGAATCGATGAGTCGATACCTCGGACCACACGAATATACTAAAGTATATTATACATTAATTCCTAAAATAAAATAAAATTATATAATTTTTAGTGGATTTATGTATATATAACTACAAAGTACAGTAATATTATGATTAACCGAGTTTTTCTGATAATAGAGACATCGTCGATTACAAACAGCGGTAAAAATTACATACATGACACGTCGTAAAAATTAAAAAATAAACAATAATAGTACAATAAACCATGTAGGCACGACGTTATCCTAGGGTATTTAAGAATCCCGACACTATTGCGTCCATCAAGAATGTAAATTGATTCATTATATTATATTATATCATTTCCCCGGTCACTGACGACGACTACAATCTATAAGACACACGCGTGGTCACGAGACGACTCAGAAGTGAATCGCGCGCGTTTATAATCCATTATGTGCGTGGATGACATGCGTCTAAGATAAGTCACATGCACGCGGGAATACTCGCAAACAAGTACGACAGACAACATACGAAGCTGGAGATGCATACGCGTGGTTGAGTGCGTTAATTATGCTTGGCGTATTATATTGTATTCATTACGAGCACATGCAACGGGCCTTTTTAACGACTAGGGAGAAAAATCAAACGATCATCAGTGGACGGTAAAATAAAAGACATAAAGAAAGAGAGAGAATAGGGAAAGACGCACCAATGAAGCTTATTTTACGGACCCACGCGTAGGTACCAACGCATTGCAAGTGTAATTTTTCTTGGGTGATGCAGTGAGCACACAGAAACCAACATACCTCATTATATTATATATATATAAATATATATCTGTTTAAGTATTACATTATTATTATGATGACGATCGTGAACTAAGATTTTGTCGTCATTGTAATTTTATTCATTTTTTTTTTAAACACGTCGCCAACCAGTGTCATATGACCGAAAAACAAGATTAATTCGATTATTATAAAAACTATACACACGTTTCGTATGTACATAATCTAGATACATATTATAGAGTATACACAAACCCGTATTATTTATATTCCAAATTTAAAACAAAATCGAGGAAAAATAAATTATATACGATAATTAAAATTTCGATTATAAATTATACCTTTATGTGCTATAAAAAAATTAATAAAAATCTGTTGATATGGCTATCAAAAACAAGCGTTTTGATTTTCTAACCTAAACGTGACAAAAAATATTTTGTTACGTTTAGTCTTATAATAGTTAAGTATTTTCAACTATATAGTACATATTTACAAAATATAAAGGTTACAAATCATTAAACAATGATAATTAAGAACTTTAAACGTGCGGTATAATAATATCATGCGAATTTATGAATACTATAATATATAATAATTATGTTCACAAAAATATGTGTCAACCACTCGGCAATAAAATAATATTATAATACAATTAAAAATTAAATTAAATAATTTCAAAATTCTAATAACAAATGTATAAATATATTTCAGATTCGCTAAACATGTGTTCTGAAACAGATACAGCAGAGAGAGCTTTCAAGATTCTGATACTGGTTTATATAGTCATATACTTACATAGTTAAGTAAAAAAAAAAAAACTGTTTTCCGTTCGAATTTTGATAATTAATGGATCCGAGGCCATATGCGTTCCTCGAAATACGCTAAAACCCCGACAGTCATTAAATGCGGTTTTTATGTCTGACACCAACCACAACACTATACTACATATTATACAAGGCATTACATATAGGTGTTAAAGAGTATATTATATTAAGCGAGATAGAATCTTTGCTCGCTACTACTATAGCTGTTATTACTACTACAACCTAGTACAACTACTATATATAGTACGTTAATATTACATCTAATATTCTAATACTCGATAATTTTTTATTCACTAACATTATTTTTAACAGTTTGTTTGAAAAAAGTGTTTAGAACATCATACAAAACGAGTAAATACCTCCAACATAGCTCAATTAATTAGTTATATTTGCTTGCGCAGTTATCATGCGGGAAAATATTATTGTTCACCTGTTATATTACACGTTAGTTCATATACATAGTCATAGTTACAATTTTTTTATTATTATATTATAGGTATGTTTTATATGAAAACAAACAAAATTTCGTTTTTTCACGTCAATATATTAAATATTATTATATACAATAATATATATATATAGTATTGTATTATAACAATCTACCTAATATAAAGACAAATTTTAAATAATCCAAAACAATAACAAGTGCATACAAAAAAACCAAACGAATAACGACAATTATTGTCTATTTAAGTTCACTAAGTTTCTTATCTAATTTTCAAAACTTTCTTTTTAAATACAGAAAATTAGTCGAATTGTTATACATAATGAACGAATACGTGATTATTGTGAATCGATTAGACATGTCTTATTTGTTTCCTGTGGTGAAGTGTTTGAATGAAACGTTAAAATACAAGACGCGACAAGAATAAAATTAAGGATTTATAATTCCTCATCGCAGCATTATGTCGGATTATTGTTTTAAGCCACTTGGAATTTTTGATAAAAAAAAAATAATAATCATAAAATATTATGTAAATGAATAAAATGCATGTGATATGTTATATTTTTTTTTATTTATTTAAAATATGACAATTTACAATCTATACAATACACATAGAGTGTAATAAGCAATTTTAATGGAGGTAAAAAATCAGGAGCATACACTATAATGTCATACGTTTTGTTATAAGTATAATTAATAGTTAAGTATAATTTATATTAAAATAAATGTATGAATGAAATAATCAAATTAAATTTTGATACTCAATTATATAAATTTTATGTCTGTGGTTTATTAATCAGAAATATATGACTATACAAGACAATATTTAATATTTATTGAACTTATAAAATTCAAAATTATAGAAATTAATGTGCTATTTTAATTAAATACAAAGAATTTTGTTAGAAAATAAAAAAACAGAAATATAATATAGACCTATTATATTTTTAACTTGATTCTTTTTTACTGTTTACCACGCTATATTAATTACCCGTCTACTAATTCAAACACTGAAAATTTATGGTATATAATATTTACTTTTTAATTCGTATATTGTAGTGTGGTATAATATGCGACCTACCTACCTACAATTATATTATAAACATGCAATTACACCGAATGAACCCCTTGAAAAAGTTCTTACCCTACAACTGAATACCGATTACCGGGACGTAAAAATTCAACATTGAAATCATAATTTGTAATTGAAAATCTAATTAAAAGCTTTTTTACGTAGGTACCTATCACACGTCTGTCGTAATTCGTAACCGTGTCTGAAAAACATGTAAAATTTCGTCAAAATGCTTATCCTATTTTTTTTTTTTATCCATACAACAAACCAAATAGTCTGAATAAAAGTAAAGTACAGTAAATGCACAACATTCCAAATAATTACAATAATATTATTAATTTATATTTGATTTCTACCTATTTGGGTATTTTGATTGTAGAAAATATTGTGCACATACAAAAAGTTATTTAAAGTCGCGATTCGTCGAATTAAAGTAATGCACTCGACAGTGAACCACTCTCGTAGTAGTTCGATGAAACGAATTTCGTTCGAGGAAGCCCATAATCAAAGAGTCTATCTTTTACCTCTATAAAAATTGGGACGAAACTCAATATTTTAATGAATTTTGAACGTGATATACGTAAATCAAGCAGGTACAATGAATTAAAATCACATCGAAGGGAGACGATTTGCAATAAAATATATAGGTAAAGAAATGTCTTTACACTGTCGACACTCCAATATACTCTATATAATAATATAATTCTTAACATCACTGACCTTGTGCAAACATCCGGCTCGACATTGGGCCACCGTGAGTGGCGAAGCTTTCATCAAGTCCTCGTCGGCAAACACCAAGTCTTGTACCGCTGCTGCGGTCGTTCCGCGGAACAACAGCAGAAGCAGCAAAACCGGAGACAGAGCGACGGCTGCGCGAGCCAGCAATCCGCAGGAAACGGTCATGGTTTTCGCAAGTGATCACGGGTCGTCGAAGACAAAACTTTTCAAAAATCCGATTTCACTGCGTCCAATAACCGAATGACGAACCGAACACAATATTATCACGATTATTTTTTTTACGACTGATACTTTTTGAAAAATGTACAGATTTAATTAAATGTCGCGATCCGGCCAGGGCGGTATGGGTTACTTATTATAATAATAAAAATGATATTATTATTTATTACGAAACACGTCGATAACTTAACGGACGAGACCGCGACGGGAGAACGGACACGACGATACGACGATTGGCCGAACAGACAACTACTGACTGCTGGACCGATAACGTAGTCGGCGGGACTGACCCGGTGCCGGTCCCCGCGCTGCCGGTCACACAAAACGGCCGTTAGAGCGCACCACCGGTCGATGTACGTCGGTGTGCTGTCGCAGACGATTCGGGTATACGCGCTCGTAATCACTTATTGGTATCTACAACGTACAAACCTGTATAAATGATACCTAAGGAAATATAGACATTAGCATAACTAGGGTGGTATTCCGGGGCTTAGCCTCCCATATATATTTTTATTTGCTAGGCTAGCCCTTTCTGGTCAAAAACCAAATCATTGCATAAAAATAAAACTCTCATAGGTTCAATGTGTAAAATATTATATTACCTATAATGTATCAAAACATACATCAGGCCGACTATCACATCTAATGCTTATTCTTTCATTATTACCACAATACCCGTATTTACTACTCTTTTCATTAAATCCACCTGCTTCCTTTATTATATAACTGTTTTAATAAATTGTAAAATTTTAAATCATTTTATTGTTATTTTTAATAATGTTTTTATTAACAATTATACGTTGTAATAAAAATGCCTTTTTGTATTTATTATAAGTTAAATAATATAATTCAAAAGAAACAAACAACAAGAATGTATCGGATTATTTAGTATAAGTAGGTACCAATAAAATAAACAGAATCGCTATGATTTTTCTCAAAAATAAATATCACTAAGAAAAACCGGAGACAATATTTATGCATGAATATAATATGTAAATCTCAGTTCGAATAGAGCACGGGTGAATATAGCTATAACACACAATAATAGTGCATGCACCTATATAACTTTTATTTACTAAAATCCAAAACAGATATTCTGACGTTGACAATTGAATAAAATATTCGAAAAACGAACTCCGCAATAGATTTTGCGGTTGCACAACATATAATATAATAAATGGACCGACAACCAACAAATTTCAAGTGTGTACCGCCGTCACACGCAACTATATAATTCGAACAACTATATTATTATATAATATAAAATCATGAAAAAAACACCAAGTCCGTAAAAAAAAATATCGCAATTTAAATGTTTAACACGTATGATTGTTTTTCCATATACAGAATTAACGAGCGGCCTTTGTAAGGACACTTTGAAACATTCAGCATCAAGTTCAATATTGTATTAAACATTAATCTGTTTTAAGACAAACGTGTTTATAAACGAATATATTTTACTACATAAATAGTTAATAAATAAATAATAAATTCATGTTCACCGTGTTATAAAAGTTTTGATTCTATATAATCACAGGTCGCACCGTAGAAAAATTGTTATGCCTTATATATTATATACACCACACATGTAGCTATATTTCATTTTGATTTAAATATATTTTTATATTAACGTTTATTTTGTAAATTATTCATTTTCTGCAACAACGTAATACAAATTACAAACTATTAAATCGGTTTAAATATTAAATACATGTAGACAGGTATATAATACCTGGTATATAATTATATATATATAACACTTTTGAGGATTGAAAGTTTTTGCATAAGATAATATTAATTATAAAATTCTTGATATTATTATCATCACATTAAATACATATCAAAAAAAGTATTTTTTTTCTCTATAATACCTGCAGTAGATATTATAATATATAACAGCGCTTCTCAACCTGTGGTACGTCGAAAACTCATAGGTGGTTCGTGAAGTAAATCTCCCTTTATAAAAAAATTAGAATGAATCATTATTAGCATTAAGTATTATTTGGTTTATTTGGTGGTATGGAGGTGGTTTGTAATCGTAATAATAAATAATAACAATAATTGTACATATTTAATTTAATTTCTTTTCGTGCATTAAATACTTAATTACTATAATTTTGTAATTCCTAATAAAATAAAATTCTATACGTATAACATAAACGTAAATACATTATTAATAAGCAAAAGAATGGGTCAAGTGGTACGTACAAATTTTCAAACTGTGTAGTTGGTACGAGAATTTAAAAAGGTTGAGAACCGCTGCTATATAGTATATAATTATATAGAATTTGGAAAACAATATAATAATTAATAGTTTAACACAATTACTGGTCACAAGAGTTTTTACTCGCATATGCAATATAACGTTATATGCATTGTGCATCATTTTTTTAAAAACATTGATGTATAAACTAATACATTTTAATATTAGCGTTTTTCATATTAAATGTAAATATACAATTATAAATTAACGCATAAAATATTATCTTCTACGGATTCTAAGAGTTACGCTAAATATGCCAACGATATTATATTATTTATAGGTTATAGATATAACTCTACCTATATTATTTGAATTAAATCAATAACCACACAAAACTATAAAACAATCCATTGCTTTTAATTACATAATTTACATAAATAATGCAATTTTAATGTTACTAAAAATATTTTCAAATATATAAAAACAGTAAAATGATCTAGGCTATGGGCGGAACTTGTCACATTCAGTCATAATAGGCATGCCCTTTATGTAATGTGATAAAAAATTTAGCAATCTTAAAAAAAAATTATAACAATAATAGGTATAATATAATGATAATAATTATTTAATAACCCTAAGAATAGTTTTTGAATATAATGTACCTATAAAATACTATTAAAAAGAAATATATAATAATATTTTAAGAAATCTTCAACGATGATTAATCCTAAAAATCATCAAATTCATCACTAAATGCAACCTTATCAACAAACTCTAATTTAACCAGAATATATTGTAAACTATATCTTAATTCACTAATTGCAAATAGAATTAAACCTTTATTATTGTAATTTAAAAAAATGTATTAGCTAATAACCTTAGCAGTTAAAGCCTGTAACCGTTTTAAATAAAAAAAAATATATATATTTTTTTTGGTTTAAAAATTATACGACCTGCATCAAAACTATAGATTGTACCCGAAATGTGAGTAGTCACTATTGTGGACTAAGATAAAATTATTTTTAAATAGTTTCGACAAATAATCAAACAAAATTTCTTTTGATTGAGTTTAAATAAATATATTTTAATTATTTAATATACATAACGTGTTGATGTCGATATAATTATGGTTCGACGATATATAACTAAAATACGCGGACGTGCAAATAGCTAACCCGCTTCATATTAATTATATTAGTGCACCGGTTGAACGGCACACCACGTAGGTATTGTGTAGTGTTGTTATAATAAAAATAAAAAATAATACATAATACAGTGGGTAAACACGCAGAGTATACCTGTATAGTCATATTACAACGAAAGACGAAGAAATATTTTAAATGGCAATAATAATAATTAACAAGCGTACTATAATAATATGCGTACACGAATAAACACCATATAAGTACCTAGGTATTAACTATTATTATAGCTATATGTGCATTATTATTATAGTCATAATAACTTCGGCGGAGCGTGTAGAGTTCAAGAAACCAGTCGTGGTCGGAATGAACACCAAACAACAAAATAAATAAAAGAAACAAATCATTAAATTCACATTGTGTCCTCAGCGAATTTCGACGTGCAGGTGGAAACAAAACGAAGGCGTGCCATTATTATAACCTACCTACCAAAAATCTGCGAAATTCAAATATTCTATAAAATAATACTGTATTATGTGTATATATATTAATAATACATATTTTAAAACGTATACATAATATACAAAACAATGATTGAAAACCTATTTTTAAATTTTTTTTTTTAGCGGTTAGGAGGTGGAGAAGATAATATTATAGTTCGAAGAAAATATTTTTTCTGAAAACTAAAAATATCACAATTATTAACTTATTTTTAAAATTAAAATGAACATAAACTTTATTGGTAACAATAAGAGTGCTCGATGGATTTATACGAGGAGCTAGGCCCTCAACTATACCGAGTTTCCTCAAATCAAATTCTCATCAAGAAAGTACTAAATAAATATAATTTAAAACTGTTTTATTAATGTGATATAGGCGTATAGCTGTATAGTACCTATTTATATGATCGGTAATATAAACACAAACCAGAAAAATTCGTTTTTTTTTCACGTAGAAAATGTGGTAAGAGAATACTATTATGACCCAATAATGTAATATTTAAATACGAGTACTTTACTACAGATATGTATACTTTTGTCAACTATATACTCCGTAAGCTCAATATAAGTAGGTATAAAATAAATGCTGAATACAAATTATATAATTAAGTTAAATAATTATTATTTTATTTATATGTAGACAACTAAAATTGGGGGTTATTGGGTTACGCCCCGTGTATTATTGTTAAACCAACAAAAAAATTAGGATATTTATTCATAATTATCAATATTTCTAGAAAAGTATATGATGCTTCAGATTATGAATCACAAAATATAAATTGTCATCATAAGAAGTAAAATATCGAAGTAAATATACTATTATTTTAAAAGATGGAAATAATTAAGATTTTTTGTTAAAATTTAGCATTTTATTATATATATAAATAGGTACTTAGATCTGTATAAAAATTAATACAATATATGTACTTACTACTTATTGACTATCGTGATTTCTAAGATTTCCAATAAACACATTACGTATAACGTATTGGTTGTATATATAAAGACTTCATAATAAAGATACTTAATTATGCAATAGACTTATTGTCGAGTTATTGGTTTAAGTTTTTGAGAGAACTATCTATGCTCTTGGAAGCATTTAAAATCAACGTGAATTAAAGTAGATATATATCACTATTTATTCAAATTGTTGGTGTGAATAAAAATCTGACAAGCTAGAAAAACGGGGTACCTATAATTATCTAACTGTAAACCACTAGTAGTACTACTGGTACTCATTCGCAGAATTATTCAGAACGTTTATGTGGATCCATTAAATAGATAAATGCAGTAAAAATTGCATAGGGAACGGTTCGTCTTCATATCAATAGTTAAATGGCGATAAGCTCATATTGATCGATTTGTTGAAATTCTACATCATGAATTGCAGAATATATTACTATCACGAGTTGGGTAATTATTATTTGATTTATATTTTTATCATTATACTTTTATTAAATGGTTTTCTATGTTTTTCAATTATTGTACTTTATATAGTAGTTAATAATTTAAATATTATTATGTATTCAATATGTTTATCAGCTTAAATAATATCAGATTATACACCAATTAGTTTTTAAATGTAAATATAATTTTTAGTTATGTTTATTACTTATAAGTGTAAAACAATTGTAATATCCCACAAGGCATAACTTGCACAAGTACCAATATTTCTAAACTTCAATATTGCTTTGGAAACGAATAGAATAGATCCCAGTTTGAAACGTATATTATAATTTTGCATAGGGATTCGGCAAAATTTTAATTTTAATAAATAATAATGTAGTAATGTACTTACTGATACTATATGATGTGGTTTGAGTTTTGTATAGTGGCTAAACCTCGACTGCAAAATATTTCATACGATTGCCAACATCCGTTTCTTGCTGCTAACAAATACACGCGGGTTGCGGGTGTTCCTTTTATTAAGTTTATTTTTTCTCAACTATTTTGATAAAATAAATAAAATTTTATAATTATATGTATGCATTCACAATGATTAATATAGTAGTATATAGACCGATGAACTGTACTTATATTATGCATGCATATTAAAAGTAGGTATAAAAGAACGGAAAAAATAATTCTATACCAATTTTTAAACTAAGATAAATAATAAATTCAGTGTAAAATAACCTTTAACAATGACAAAAATGTCATGATGGTTGGTATAGCTAGAAATAAAAATAAAAATTTGTTAAATCCAAATCCCAACAACTTAATTTTACATACCTAAATTTTGATTAGTAATTATGGTTATTTGTAACTAATATAATATTTTACTTTAGGTATTAGATATTTAGATGTACGGGTGTATTTTAGACCCCATGCGCTATTATACTATCGGCGGATAGTAAAATAATCAATAATGTATAGTTAATGTCTATTATATATTCAACATATTATTTATTACACATGAAATTTTGCAAAAAAAATTGTTTGAGTACGATCGTGATTGCAGTTTAAGAATATAATATATAATTATGTAATTATAATTTTTATGAGTAAGAAGTATTTTTTATCTATTTTTTGCTCAACAATAAGATTTTCATTAAAATTGAGTATTAATATTTATTTATTTATACGAACATATGGTATTATATTGGTATAATACTGACTATCGTACATAACATTATATATTTTTATATGAGTACTTATAGCCCAAATAGATATAAAAACTAATGAAAAAATAAAAATTCTCCGCACTTAGAGACCAACGTACATATATATAATACGTGCATTATATATAGTATAACACACACTATATATATATTATAATTCACTAGACTATATTAAACATAGCATGTAGGTACTATTCATTGGAATCTCTTAATAAAAATAAATTACTTGATAATTATTTTCTAAAGCCAAATTTTTAATTAAAATTTAAAAACATATTTTAACAACTAATCAAATGAATCTTTACAAAAGAAAAATCAGTATTTATTTACAAATTTTATGAAAATAATATTTAACATTTTAGAAAGTGGTTTGTTTATTAAATCATATAATGACATAATATTATTCTTACTAAATTTCCATTATTAGCTTTGATGATTTTGTTTTATAAATAAAGTTAAATAATTTGAATAAATATACTATTTTTACAGTTTAAAAGGAAACAAATTAAATCTTAAATCAATATTATTTCTATACAAAATGTACATCTATAGAAAACCTTTCCTATTTTTAGGTAATTAGGTATATTCTACCATTTATACACGAGTCAAAATATATGTAAACCATATTACGTCCTGTATCTTGGCTATTTAATTTTACAAATCTATATCATGGCGCAGTAGTTACACACACATCCTATATCCTATCAGATTAGAATAAATTATTAAGCAAATAACAATAGAAGCGTCCAAACAGAATTGTGTGAGCCCTGTCAAAACCTTGAATATGTTGTTCAGTTAACCCCGATCATCTTTAATTAAATTTGTATCAATCAATTCAAATTCATTTTAAGCTTTTATATTTACCAGACATATTATATACGTACTTAACAATTATTTTTCTGAAAATCATTAAATATTCTTAACTTAAACATTCAATCCATCTCCGTGTATGATTAAAAACTATCGTATGAATTAAATTTAAAACGGATTTCTGCAGATATACAATATATCCACTCAACGTTGTTAAATTCAATACAACAATGTATTTTAGAATTTAGATCAACAGACATTTAATCACTGCATTCAACTTGCTCAATATCAACTAAAATTGTTATTTTTCTAGAGTTGTATGTTTATGAAATCATAAACAAATTTTATGCCAAATATTTTAAACAGATTAAGTAATTTAAATTTTTAGACCTGGTATTTAATATTTTCAAAATATTCTTCCTGTCGTAAAACATTTGTTCATTATATATAATTTAAAGCTATTCGTGATCAAACAATTTCTACCGAAAACAATAAATAAAATCAGCAAACAAATAAACTCCTAACTGATTTCTATCTACTTTTTCATTTAAAACATTAAAACTCTGTTTTATTACAATCCAAATATCATAATTATTAATCATATAGTTGTTATAACTGTTGTCAGTTAATTTGATTCATTAGATTATAAACATATAAATTGGGTTAAAAGTGCGAAGCCCTCTAGGAATAGGTTCTGGGAAGTTGCCCAATTTTCCGGTTCACGCAACGGCGCTAATATACGTGAAAACTGTAAATAATATGATAAGCATTAAGCCATATTATAAACGACTGATGTGTGTACTTTTAGCTTGATGCGGTGCCTTTGGAAAACAGTAACGCGTTTCGATCGAAGAGACGAAGCTCGCGAACTTTCGTGCAAAACACAAAAACTCGTTTCAACGTCGTCACACCGCACCGGCAAAACTGTTTATACGCTCACGAAAGGCGACGTGAAAACCGTTTGTTATTTTTATCATGATATATTCCGTTAATCAGTGGTGCCGAAAGAATCGGACGGCGCAGTGGACACGTTGAGAAAACTGCCGGTGACCATCACTGCTTTCCGATACTAAGACTAATCGATTGGAATATCGTTGTCACCCGCTTGCGAATTACGTGATAAATCATATCATCATTATTACCGTGTATAATATTATCACGGAGGTCACCACTACCGCGGTGTACACTATAGATCAGTTAATATGGTATATTCATGAGCGTGCTGGTAACAGCGGTATATTTTTCCGTCGTGCCGTCGCCGATCGACCAGTCGTAGTAAAACGCAATGCTTTTTAGTCTATGACGTTAGACGGCACCGGTCATTGGTCAAACCGTACTCATCACACTGCCGTCCGCCACGACAACGACGTGAAGCGCGAGAAATGTCAAGCGGAACCGTGTACTATCGTTCATGATGTATGCATGTAGCAGCCGCATCATTTCCGGTCCAAACGTCCGACGAAATATAGTTAGCGTCATCACCCGTTCCCCGAGAGTCGGCTCGTCAAAGTAAGACGGACATAACGAAATGTCATCCATATAATTATTTATTATTCACTGGCCCCCTGCAGAGATGGACAGAGATAGTTGTTTATATCACGCGTGGTTCTGCCGCCGTTACTGTTGTTACCATTAATTAGAACTGTATTAGTATTTCACGTATTATTATTATTCCAATGTGTGTGTGTATATGTTGCATCCATTTGATGAAATTGTCCACTTCATGAAAGCTTATCCAGTTCGGGAAACAGAAACGGTTTTTTTTTTCACTTGGTGAAATAATTAAAAATTTCACCAAGTGGATATATTTTCACAAAACGGATACTCATATTGTGTAATTTTTTTCATCAAATGACCATCCACTTGGTGAAACAAAATATAATATTATGCTGACATTGGTTGCAATAATACATATACCATACATCACAATATCGATATTACTATATAATATTATAACATTGATAACAATGATATAAATATTGTGATACGCGATTAATGCTGTATCATTACAACCAATGGCGGTATAATGTTATAATTATATAATTGTACATTTGTATATTACATTTTGTTTCACCGGGTGAGTGGCTATTAGATCAAAACAATTACACGACATGAAATTTTAGTATCCATTTCACGAAAAGTTATGTAGTTCTTGAAACGGACGACAATTTCGTCAAGTGGACGCGACGTATACATCGAGTAGAATTTTCTGATACATTTTCAAAACCATAACTTATAACCGCAGTATCATTTAAACCGGGTTCATTGCAACTATATACATCGTCTGTCGTGTCTAGTGGCTTTTATCTGATTGCGGCTATGGTAATTTTGGTGTCATTCATTAACCATGATCTACCGGTAAATTTTCAGAGTTGATTTGGTCTCAACTAACAAACGCCATGTCTGTGAACCCGATATTTACGTTAATCGATTATTTTGTCGGCCAAATGGTCCATCATTCCTATTTAAAACATTGCGTTACCCAGTTATTATTTTATAAACGTACCCATGTCGTGTAGATCAGCATCTCATCGGGATAGGTCAAGTCTATGTATTATAAGGTTAGGATTATCCGGTTTATGTAAACTACAGTCCACAGCTCGCAGACCTCGTCATATGATACGCCGAAAAGTTTTTGTTGGCCCACTAACTACAGCAAATAATCTGAATATGAACTATTCATATCATATACATAATTATATTTTTAAATAGTATAATATTAGGTATACCGGCCTAATATAATATTGATTATACTTTTGACGTTAAACAAAAATAAATTTGTTTTTAAGTCCATGGAAAATACTCTGTACTACATTTAATTAATCAACTCTAAACAAAGACATTGCGTAACAACCATTAAAACAATTTTAATTAACTTATTAATTTTATTCACATTTGCATTTAAAATTTTTATTACACAAAAAAAATATAAATGATATTACTAATTATATTATTTATGTTTTGCACCACAGAGCTTTTAACTTTGTGTGACCCTCTAGTGAAAATGTTTAGAAATCCCCGTAGAATGCTGATCATTGTATATTTTGTGAGATATTTCTGTAACGACAAATAGGTAGGTTATTAAAGCTGATGGTTGACTTTGAAGATCGGTCAGATTTTTCTTACTAAAAATGTACAAAAACTGTTTATCTCGGCTTAAGTAAAATAAAATATGGAAACATTTAATCAAGCCCCTCCAAAAACACGTATCTGACAATTGTTACATTATACCAATCAAACAATCGATTATTTGGTATAGTAGATTTGTAGATATTTAAAAGAATAAGAAAAATTTAGTAAATTCGTGTGGAAAATAAATTATTACTTGAAATTCGGGGGTCTGCAGAATTCACGAAAAAATATAATGTACAAATGGTACAAATTAATAGCAACATATTTTTTTATAATCATTCATTAGGAAATCGTATTTCACTTCGATTTAACATAATCTTGGTACTCAACTTTTAAATAGGTATACCAACCAGTTTTATTATATACTTACTCTATGATATTGTGTACTCTGTACTCTGTAGTCTATTTATACGTAGTCGAATTGATTGAACGCACTTTAAGGAACATAATATAATATATATTATAGATGTATGTTGTATATACGTATAATAAGATAATATTACATCTAACGATATTATGTACAATATATACGTACCAATACTATAATATATATATATATATATATATATATATATAGAGAGGTAATAATGTTGATGTAGTGAATTGATTTAAATTCGAGGTTAATTATTAAAGTGGTTGATTCGATTACCTATGTTTTGGTTCCGATACGGCTCCGTCGAGTATTATATTAATACAATAATGCTTACCTATTATTATATTGCCTTCGTATAAGCCTATTATATTATATGCATATTATTATGCTAAGTATTGCTCTCTGTGTTTTGAATTTTCTTTGATGTACACACGAACTAGTAACTACACAGCTCTGAAAACGAGTTGTAGAGTTTCGAACGATATCCAGTTATAGTACAGTTATAGCATTGTCTCTATATAAATAGATAGAAATCGCACGAATTAATTGCGTAATTATTGTTTGGTTATTTTACAGCCGTGGACTAGTGGCGCGTGTAGTTCATACACTTCATATTATATTTTTCGGCGTCGAAAACAACGATTTGAATACAAGCCAAAAATAGAAAACAATATTAAACCGGCTACCCGTTTTCGTGATGCGTTCGTTATTTATACGAGAAAACAACCGAAGTCGATAAATTCTTTTTTCCACGGCCTCCCACGTCGTTGACGGGATTTAAGACGCTACTTAGGTACATCAAGCCGTATGCTCCAGCTGCTGCTATATTATAATGAAAACCAATATCGTACGTATAATCGTGTAGTACGAAATAGCATAGCGTAGCTTACTATAGTTTATAAATTATAATATAACCGCGGCGGAGTTCCAGTACGGTCCAAACAAATTCGGTGCGATCACATCATTGATGTATTATTATAATGTTCCCCGTAATATAAATAGCGTTTTGTACGTGTAACCGCTATGTGCGTACGCTATTGCGAATGAATTATAGAATATTTAATAATAATTACATTTAAAAATTTTAATTTGGGTTAAATGCAGGACAGGGCATAATATATTGTTGATTAAATATACTAGTGTTGTGTACGCTAATTTCGACTGGTATGAAAAACACGACTTAAAAATAAATACATATAATATTAAAATAATATGTTGCTGTACAACACTATTATATACTCTGTGATTATAATATCATGTGCTCTGTAAGATCTCAGATAGTTCTTTAAAATATCATGGGTTATCGCCGAATCGACAGTTTATTAATAATATATTTTACTGCTCTGCGCTATAATATTACACATATTATTATTATTTTCAATTTGATATTAATATACACAGTACAATATACCCGCACCAATATACCATGTAATTATTATTATTATTATATTTAAACATCGTGGCATTGATTATTGGGTGGGTACGGGTGGCGGTCGTGGACCTATCGGAAGATTTTAAATTAAACGCCATATGTCGATTTAACATTATACTTAATTATATATTTTTATATATATATATATATACATATATATATATATCTGCATGACAATAGGTTTCAGTGCGGTATGTTCACCGGCGAGCATATACACGCGCGTGAACAGTGACGCGACGATGAACGCAAGGGCGGCGTCGATCCCCAGACGTTTAAAATTCTCGGTTGGCCATCCCGAGGGGGTGGTGATGCTGGGGATCGTTGCAGATAGGGATGCGGGAAATGAGACGCCGCGGTTATTTTCTCCGATATAAAGCCGGATTATAGGGGACGTCGCGATAGCTCTTTCGAATTCTTAATTCTGACCCGCACATTCTTTGCAGTTCACAGATCTAATAATATATATATGTGTGTGTGTGTGTGTGTGTGTGTGTGTGTGTGTGTGTGTGTACGAACGTGCACGAAAAGAGAGCGTACAACTTACTGCGGGGGTGAAGCCATGGACCGTGTCGATTCGAATTATAATTATTATACTCGACGTAGTCGTTTTACTCGCGTCAAAAGTTCTATCCGCCTAGGCCCTAGAGCGAGATACGATGTGGAAAATAATCGCCAAAGACTTTAGCGATAAAGGATTCGACGAGTGCGAAACGATATAATATATAAATATAAAATATACAGCCGTCGAGCAGAACGACGTAAGAAAACCCGTTTAAATGACACATGATTATTAAATAAATATAATATAATATTATTATAGTCGGTTATGCAGGCTTCTGGCATTTGCAAGTACTCTTTCGGATAATATAAGGTTAAATAAAAGTCCTATTTTGGTAACAAAGAATCCATTCATCCAAAAAATAATTTGCTATATATTAAGTATAACAATATTATTTCAATGTCTTTTTTTCACAATTTTGAATTTAGTAAAAAAAAAAAAAAACGTGATAAAATTAAAAAATATAATTATCTATTTTACAAATATTGTGTGTTTTCAATACTACAAGCTTTACGCTGTCTATGAAACATTTACTCACGAGTTTGTTTTAATAATAAATAGGATGACATTAATATGGAATACCTAATGCAAAGTAATTACAGAAAGAGACAAAATAAAAATAAAGGCTTATAAAAATTTAAGTAAATCGTAAATCAGTCAATATTTTTCTCGTATAACTGCATTTAAACTATTTTTTTAACACATATATACACTTTTACAGTGTGCTTTTTTGAGCTTTAGCCTAAGCCGATGAATTCATATAACTTAATTTATTGTAAGCTCTTACATGTTGTTAAAGATTTGAAATTCTATAATAATCGTATTAATATTACAAAATTACCGATTCTACCGAAAATGTTATTAGAAATCCAAGTTTTTATTATTTTATTTTAAAATCACGCTATTTTCTTTTAGTTTTTATATTACTAGTTTATTTGCACATCTATAAAGCATGCTGTATACATTTACATTAAGTAAAAAATGTGTGAATTTTGAATACGTAATATAAAAATGTTTTTTTTCAATCATGCCATTTTACTGAAATTTAATAATAATTGTAATTAAGTATGTTCTTTTAACAATGTGTATCGGTGCAATACAATACTTCTTTTATACAAATCATTATTATTATTATTTATCATATAATTTGAGATAATTTAATTTGTGCTTATACAATTTTACAAAATTGTAGTTTTATAATGACTCATTGAATACATTAATTAATATTATTTGAAATTCAATTGACCCTTTTTTTGTTTTTAATAGATAAACGGGGATTGATACTACACTATAGACACGTATTTTATACTAAAATGCGGGGCAAAGAGACGCAAAATACATACAAAAAAAGAACATCCCCGCACAATTCTGCAGCACGCTACCCAAAACAATGAAAACGTTTATTATACAGTAGGTGTATTGTTTTAGCGAATACATTTTAATGTCGTATATAATGTGGACAGGACACTAGTCGATAACGATTTGATATTATATTGGAATTAATTATTGCGTAAACCATAATATAGGTAGACAATATTCGAAAACGGGTTTACGTGAAATAAAATAACAATAACAATAATAATAATAATAATAATATTATTATTATATTATATTATTCTAATATTTAAAGCGTTCTTCCGAAGTTCGAACCCTAAATCCTCCTAAGGTTTTCCATAATCCTGCAACGCTAATGTTTTATTATTATCATAATCGTACAGTTTCTGCTTCTTATTAATATGATGTTCCGTATACCGCGATGAAATATGACAACGGATACAATTCGTCGTAAGTGGTCGTCCGACAGCATAACGTAATCTCACACGCGCGCCCCCGGATGAGACCGGTTTGCGTGATGCAGCAACAACCCATAAATCGTCTGGATCACAAAAGTTATTATTATCATCATCATTATTACCTATGTTTGTATTCATTACCCAAAACGCGCGCATAATGCACCGACCGCACGTGACACTGAATGATATACGTCCATGTGTATGTATATAGTATATATGTGTATAAGCCGAGCCCACCCTGCCGCAATAAGTTTATGAGAAAAATTATCGACGGAAACGAACACGACTAGTAACTTGCGAGAAAAATAACAAAAAAAGGATTAGGAGCAGGTTAATAGGTAACCACCAGCCACTATAATGATAAATTGATAATAATATTTCACGATACATACATTGTACATATGCGTGTATAAAATGTGATGGCGACACAACTACATATATAATAATAATAATAGTAAATATCTAATAATATAAAATCATATAATTTATAATATTTCTATTAAAAAAATGGAAATTTCCTTTACTCTAAATAGAAAACATGAAGTAACGATCGCTCGAGTTATAATAGCACCCACTCATTCAACGCATGCCTTCCTCGTCACCAAAGAATCGGCCCCAACATATGATACGTGCAAAAAAAATCTTACAATCAACTACAATATTGTGATCAAATATTTTAAACACGCTAAAGCACGAAAAATCTTGTTGTATAAGTACAAGTATAAGTTTGAAATGAGAATCTATAGTATTATATACTATACTATAAACCTTAACAGCGTATTATAGGTAATATAATATGATATTATACGAAAACTAGTAAAGCTTGATTGACACTAGACGATGGTCGATGATTTCCGTACAGACTGAAGTGTTTTTGCCCCATCACTTGACACTTGAATATTTAATACGATTGTACCTATAAACTTTTTTTTTATAGGTACTGTTCAATAAAATATATTACAGTAATGATAAAAAAGGACCTAACTGTCAACTGACAAGGACAAATATAATAGGTAAAAGTATTTTTTTTAACCATAATATATTTAAAGAAATAGAATATAATTTAATATATTTTTATATAGCCTATAGGTATATTAATATATAATTAGAATGCGCGAATATAATTTTAGTGACCATTAAATTAGATCCTATAAGAAAAATGTTCATTATTTTGATAAATAAATTCGATTTTTGAAATATTCTTTCCGTGTATTTTTCTCTTATATTTCTCGCATAGTCACTTGGGACGTGGACCGAACGCCAAGCCCCACTGACTATAGGGACGGAGGGACACGCTGCGTGTTCTCCGACCAGAAAATTACATTAACCCTCAACGAGGGTCGACGTCGGTTCGAATGAGTTCGCGACCTATCTTGGGGATGAGATTTGGTATTTCGTTTGCTGTATTCGTTTTAACCCATAGATAGGTAGATACGACAAATAAGCCACTATGGCACATTCGATTAATATTTCAGTTTCACAGAATATTATCTAAATACCAGGGCTTAAAACCGTTTTCAAAACCGATTTCTGAAACCGGTATAAACCGTTTTAAAACCGAAACATAAACCGTAATCAAAACCGAAACCGAAACAAATTAGATACAGATATTAAGTCAAAACTAAAACCGTAAAAAATTAGAAACCCGTATTATATACAAAACCGTAGTAAGAAGAAAATGGAAACCATTATTTTTTTTTTTAATTTAAGTGTTTTTAAAATTTAAAATACATAAATTCCATTAAAATACCAGTGAGATCGTGATTAAAATGTCGATAAACATTTCATTAATTGAGAATTTATAAATTGTTTTCTGAATAGTAATGAATAATGCAATATATAAATTATAGTTCCTAGGAAGAATCTATGAAAATCTATGAAATTACATGAAAACACCATTAATCCAAGAGTATTAAGATCTAAAAATTAAAAATTCAAATTAACGATGGATTATCTTAGTGTAGAGAGTAATAATCCTTGAGAAACAGTGCAGAATATCCGTGAATTCTTTGAAATCTTTGAAAATCATGGTAAAATATTTGAAATTTCCATTTATCCTTGAGAACAATGGTTTAAGTCCTATAACGCCCATTAATCATGAAGTATGTTAGTAAAAAGACCAATAATCCTCGAAAATCAGTACGTAATGTCTAAGAATTCTTTGGAATCATTGAAAATCATGATCCAAATACTATAAAATCTTATTCATCCATAAGTATTATGGTCAAAAAATTAAAAATTCCCATTAATCATGGGGTATATTGGGGTAAAGGGCAATTATCCTTGGAAATCATTGAAGAATGACTAAGAATCCATTAGAATCTTTCAAAATCCGAATCAAAATACTTGAAAATCCCACTGATCCTTGAGAACAATGCTCTAAAAAAATATAATTCCAATAAATCATGAATAATCATAGGGTAGAGGCTTATTATCCTCGAGAATCAGTGCAAAATAAACAAGAATTTTTTGGAATCATTGAAAATTATGGTCCAAATACTTGAAAATCCCATTCATCCGAGAGTATCATGATCTAAAAAACTATAATTCCTATTAATCATGGAGTATCATAGGGTGAAGGCTAATAATCCTCGAGAATCAGTGTAGTGTGTCCGATAATCCTTGGAATCATTGAAAATCATGGTCCAAGTGCTATAAAATCTCATTCATCCAAGAGTATCGTGGACAAAAAATTAAAAGATCCCATTAATCATGGGGTATAATGGGGTAGTAAGCAATTATTCTTTGTAATCATTGAAGAATGGGCAAGAATCCTTTAGAATCATGGAGCAAAAACTTGAAATTTTCATTTATCCTTGACATCAGTATCAAAAAATTAAAAATTCCCATTAATCTTGGAATATCTTGTATAGTGCAAAAAAATTCGTGAGAGTCATTGCAGAATGACTATTTTGGATCTATGAAAATCATTGTCCAAATACTTGAAAATCTCATTGATCCGAGTGTATCATGGTCTAAAAATTTAAATATCCAATTAATCATGGAGTATCTTGGTGTATTGCCCAATATTCCCTGAGAATTAGTGCACAATGTCCAATAATCTTTTGAAATCTTTGAAAATCATGATTCAATTAGAAGAAAATTCTATTAGTCCGAATGTATCATGGTCTTAAAACCTTTAATTCCCATTAATCGTGGTATAAAGGGCAAATATTCTTGATAATTAGTTTGGAATGGCTAATAATCCATAATTATCTCTAGAAGTCATAATTCAAATAGATGATATTCCCATTGATAATTTGATAAGTAATTCAGAATTAAACAAATAAATAATAAATAATAATATTATAATTCAATTGTGTTGAATTATGTCACAAAAAATTAATCAATATCATTATCAAAATAAATACAATATTTTAAAATTATATATATAAAATAAGTTAATTTAAAAAATAAAAGGGTGGTCAAGTGGGTATCGCTCTGCTGTATAGTAGTGATGAGGAATAGGTCACTATAATGGATGTATTAAATTTGAATACTATGACAGGTATCATTGTATACGAAAATGTTTCTGAACGGAGATGATTTGTCAGTCTATGATAATTAGTAGGATATAATTATATTATTACCTATATTTAAATTGTAATATATCGTTACCATATTTTACGTGATTTCGTAAAAAATAAAATTTTATATGCTCATCAAATTTTATCTATATTGACTCTGGAATTTTTTTTACAGTTATTTGAAGAAAAAATTATGAAGAACCTAGTATTGGGTTTTTCAACCTTAGGTATAAATCACAAAAATGTTATGAATTATCGACTTCAAAACGTTTGCAAATTTTCGCGATTTTGATAAATTTTGTAAACATTTAAACTTTAAATGCTTATAAACAAAAATTGTAACTATATTATTACGATATGTACAACTTATAATAAACCTTCTATTAAATTTTAAAGATTTTTTGTATTGCCTTTTTTTTATAGGCATTTCAAACAAAAAAAAAAAACTTAGAAAAATCGAAAATTTCAATTATTTATAAGTAGCTTTAAAAAAAATTAAAATATTTTTAAAATTTAATCGTAAATAATTTAATAAATAATTTCGTTTTGATTAGCTTTGTAGGTTGTACAAACCGTTAGCTTCAAATTTCTAAGTAAGATTCTAAACTATGTATGCTTCACAAATTTAGTTTCAATAATACCGATATATGTTTGACAAAGTCCAATCTTTAATCAATTTATTATATCACATTGTTATATCACTATGGAACTTAAAAGTGTATATTACTGGAATAATATGGGTTGATTTTTATGGATGAAAAATAGAATATAAATATATTATATAATATTAGCTATAAAAATCAAATGTGTCCGAGCATAAACATAATCTGAATACTACTTTCGGACAATTAAGTACCTATGACTAATTGAAAGTGGTAATATGTCATGTATAATATCTAAAACACCTTACATTTAACGTTACCTATAAATTATTATTATTATTGAATAAACAGGGAATTTAGTTTGGCAAGTATAAGGTACCTATTAGGTGACAAATTTTTTTCTTATTCAGTCTATTTAAAAAATGTTTCATACTACTCAAAAATATTATAACATTAGAAAACAATTGTAGACTAGAAAGTTAATATACAAATTAATAAAATAATATTGTAAGCCGAATCGTTGGGAAGTTCGAGAACACGCCCGCACTATTATCGATGCATGGAAGAGAACACACAAAATGTATTTAACGAGTCTTGAGCCTATCACAATAAAATTATTAGTAGATACGTTGGCCGGACATAAATCTTAAAAAAACATCTGTGTTAGAAAAAGAAGTTGTTATAAATGAAAGCGAACGTCGCATAATTAATGGTATCGCGACCATTCCGAAAATACATTCGGTATACGAGACTCAGGTACACCACATATTAGTGTATGTGTCTTTTTTAAACTTAACTGCCCATCTGGTTTATCTAATGTCCCCAAAAGCGATTCACAGCGTTTTCGTTTGTTCGTCGATTATAGGCGTACTTACACAATATATAATATTAAAAATATTTGATTGTATTATAATTATAATTGTGTTATAAGAGTTCCGCATCGTATCACTCGTATCCGTGGTTATTGCTTTATGATTGAAAATAACTAATCGAAATAATTTGTTATAAATCGAATTTTAAAAAAATTTTACTGCTTAAAATATTTAATATCAAAATACCTAAGCATGGTTAATTCTGATATATATATATATCCTGTTGATGAAGACCTACTTCCTGTTTGGAATGAACCGTAAGTACTTTTTTTCAATAAAATTATAAAAATATAAAAATACAATATAATGTATGACGTATATATATAATTGTGCTATATTGTGTCCAAACATTTAAAACTTTAATCTACGTACACTTATTAAACACTGCTTGTTATTTATTTACGAATTTTTGCATGGAACGGTATTATGTTTTTTTTTGGAATAAAAAAAAATTTACATTTTATACAATATTACAGATCAGAAGAATATTATGAACCTAGGTTACTTGATGAAGAATTGGAGAAAAACAGAAAAGAAATCGATGAACTTAAATATAAATGCTCGGAACTTACTGAAGAAAACCAAGTGTTAAAAAAAGAAAAAATTATGATGGAAAAAGAAAAATCAGATTTAGATAATTTACATAAAGTAAATATTATTTTTAAAATTAATTCCGAGAGTAGCTTTATACCGGCATTTACGTTTTACGTATCTTCGACGAACAAAATATTGTTTTGCAAGTACTTTTATAATGTTTATTACATATAATATTGTACTGGGACAATCAACTAAGAATTGATTAGTTGAGATGATGTAGTCGTATCGGTAAAATAAAATGACAAAAATATTTCAGTGTTTTTTTTTAATTGAAAAATAGGCAAATTATATGATTCTGATATAGACTGGCTAACTTGCGTTAACTCTGGTAATATCGTCTGCCGCAGTCCTCCCCAGGATTCTCTTATATAGTAGGTTTCCCCCGTCCCACTTTGCATGTCTCTTCTGGCCTATCATATGAGTCATTACATTCTCACGCTATTAGGCATTTCAGGATTCAAGGACGCGAGTGCGATGATCTTATCACATTATGACGTCCGGTTGACGAGTGATAAGCACTTGTCCGAAAAATGATATAAGAGTGATAGGGCAGGTAATATATATAGTTATACGGTGGTTACTCAGTGATTCCCTTGTGGGGGTGTTGCATAGCAAGTCAAGGAATATTTTCGTTTTTATCTTTGTCCAAGCGAGTGGCGACGCGGGCATCAATGTAATAACTTTGACGTTGATGTCACTGTTAGATCACTGGTAATTGTGGTATCAGATGTGTTATCATTTTTCGGACAACTGCACCTAACAACAACCAGCCCACATATGTCAACCGCTATGGTTCACCTAGCACTTCCCAGAAATGCTCTCCTATCGCCGTTACCGATTATATGCCTACAATGCACTAATGTATGTTAATGCTGGTTGCCTTACCGGTTCAAGTGGTGTGACTCCTTAGTTATTGTTGTTTATTATTTTTATGACTACCAGATCATCCGCGGCGTTATGATTACCCCTTTGATGATTAATGATTTTAATTTAATTGTTGTATTACTATTAGCGTCTGACCCGGTGCAATGGATATCTTCCTTCCATTATTTATTTTAATACTTATGTCTACGTCGCAGTACCCCTTTTATGTATTATATTATTAGTATAGGATATCAGATCATATATCAATTTAAACTGCAGGATGGCTAAGTTTGAACTAAAGTTAATGAGAAAGAACTCACTTTCGAATTAAACGGAATTGTTAAGCTAAATATTCTTACTTGTACTAAAAAAAAAAAAAAGTAGAGATTAAAATATTGTAAAATACTTTTATAGGTATTTAAAAAGGTAATTTTGGAAACACTTCATTCTGGATAAAATATTATCTTTTTATAAGACGCACAAAAATTAACTCGAAATATGAATGCTACATTAACAGCATTAGATAAAACCAAATTTAAGTTGTGTGAAACACTATGTACATAGAGTGCAATTGGATATATTTCTGTTATTTTCTAGCACTGCGCTTAGTCATATTTACTTAAATTTACTACTCATCACTGTAGATCCATCGTAACGTTTGTCCACGTAAATAATTTATGTTAATACCACATGAAATTCAATGTTGTTAAAAGTACACCTACTAAATTTAAACCCGCAGTTAATTCGACTAGTATAAATTTTAGAAATTGTTCAACTATTTTAAAATTATTTACATTCGATTGACTTCATATATCTTACACACAATGCGAATTGTTCATTAGAGGAAATATCATTCGTTTCGTCAGCGAGTATAGTAAAACATTTAGCGTTGTTAACTTTAGTTACAATATTACAAATTTTGTAAGAATAGTTTCTTTGCAGTGACGGTTAACCACTAGACTCGTACGGTTCGAGCCCAAGGCAGCAACTTGTAGGGGGCGGAAAAATTTATTATGTTATTTTATTTTTATTTTCAAAAAAAAAAAATGAACCAAAAAAAATATTATTTTATTTTACAAACAAATTAGACTTTTATGAGTTGATAAATGATTTTTCCTGATTTAAAGCTCGAAAATAATTGCATTAAATCGTTCATATGCTTTATGTAATGTATAGATTGTAACTTGTAATATTGTATGTATTACAACATTTGAATTAAAGTGTGAATTAATAATTATTCAACCATAATACCTTTGAACCATTACCATTTCTAATTCCCGAGGCGGGCATCGCTCATTTGCGCCAAATTTACCTGATATAATTATAATGAAATAGTATATTTTTTTTCCAAATAATAATAATTAATACAATTTTACTTAAATCATAGTCAATAGTACGGTTTTTTTTTTAAATAATAAACCAAATTAATCATAATAAAATATATATAAATACATCATACGTGTCTTCCTAATCTTTATTGTACCTACCTAATTAAATACATCTATTTTTACATATTCATAACACGTTAATTTTTCGTTTTTATAATTCTCAATTGCTTTTAAAGTTTTTTTTTAATCTTATTTTAACTTGAGCAATCACACTATGATGTTTCTTTTGACGAAGAACAACCTATGAGTCATAAGGAATCTTGTATTTAATCTTTCTACACAAACATAAAGCTTTAAAATCTTTAGTCTTCATAAAAATAACTATTATACGTTACAAACACGACGTATTTTAAATAAATTAATTAACCAAGTTGTTAATGTCAAATGTTTATACAGGTAAGTTTGGCGCAAATGGGCTGTACCTAAAACAAATCAATATTTTTTGGCGCAAATGGGTAACCCCCCCTGGGCGGCTATACCTGATTACTCGTCACTCAACAATGTTAGCACATTTCAATTACCATCCTTGAATAGTATTTAAAAAAGGCGGCGGTAAACATTGAGTGTGCTTCAGGGGTTATATTAAGTTAGGTACTAGAAAAGTAGGAACAAGATTTTTTATTATAATTAATATTTATAAAGTTAATTACAAAATGATGTTAAGCGTTACCGCAGTTTTAGTTTAAACATGTACATATAAATTAATTTATATTAATTATTTATTTTAAGTATAATACAGCTCAAGTACCAATTTTACGAAAAAAAATAATTGAATTAAATAAAGATATAAAAGAACTAAATGTAGATAAAAAAAATTTATCAATGCTCATACGTGTGACAAAAGAAACAAAAGTAGGAATAGAAAAAAAATCTAAAGACGTTACGGAGAACTATACGGATTTAATGGTAATAATATAACACAACTCACGTATAAATTTACCCACGATGAGTAAATATTACGTATTTTTTTTTAGATTACAAAAAACAACCTAGAAAAAGTTATCGAGGAATTAAAGCGAAAAGAAAAAAAAATTGTTAAGGATAAATATGAAATAATAGCTGAAAATGATAAAACAAAAACAAAAATTGATGCACACGAAGTAAGTTAAATATTTAAAATAAAGTATAATAATTACAAGCGTATAATATTTTAGGTACAGATTAAAGGATTAAAAGAAGAAATACATCATCATGCAAACGAACAACGTTGCAAAGAAATAAAGATTAAAGAATTAGCAAGAGAAATTAAAATATTAGGGAATGAATTGGAAAACGCTTTAGTAAGTTAAATAATTTAGTATTCAAATTTCCAAATACCTATGCTTAACGAAATATGTATTTTATTTAATATGTAAATTAAATATGTACTTTTCAATCTAATATTCACAGACAGAATCGGACAAATTTGAAAAAAATGTTAAATTTCTTGAAAAAAAAATAATAATTATGAATAAAGAGTGTTTAGAAGCAAAAACTAAATATAGAAGTTTAGAGTACGAAAAAAATGCTATACAAACAAAATGTGTAATTATTTAATTTTAATTTTAATTATTAATCATATAAATAATATAGTTAGTTCGTTTCTTTATTTAGGATGAATTAGAAGAAATGTTAAGAGAAAGAGATTTAAAAGAAGATAAAACGCGAGCGCTAACTAAAAGTTATAAAGGATGTTTAAATGAACTAGCAATAAGAGGAGAAGAGAAAAATAAATTAATAGAAGCAATTGTAATTAAAAACAAAAAAAGATTTAAATCGTTTAACTTGTATTGCATAAAATATGATATATGTTTTAGCACATATTGGAGAAGCAAAAAACAAGGTTTATATATACAGGACATGACATCACAATATTAAAGGAAAAATTAAAAGATTGCGAGGCTAAGGAACTTGCATGTAGAAACACGATTAGTACTCTTGATTGTCCTTTCGTAAGATATTATTTATAATAATTATATAATTAATAAATAACTAGCTCATCGATCGATTTTTAAGTATAAAAATTCCCGAAAAATAATTCTGCTTCAAAATATAAAATTAAAAATGCATTTTGTCATTAAAAAGGTAAAAATTATAAAAAAATATAGCTATATCACAATATGATTTTTTATTTTTATGTTTTTTGTAATTAACTGTAATCATTTAAACCAAAGTATTTTGTGAAATATTAAAATATTTTTCCTCTATCAAACCGTTAGTATTTACTGCAGAAGTCACAATGATGTTTATAGTAGTTATATATTTACGTTACGTAACAGTAAATGCAACGATTTTAACTAAATCGATTTTGATGTTTAATTTAATCATACGTCTTTATATAAAAGTGTTAATTAATATTTGTTTTAATTAAGTCCACAAATTTAATTTAAAAATATTTAGATCATAATACAAAGTAAATCTTTATCGTAATTTATTTGAAAAAGTGCATACAAGCACATTTTTATTTTGTATTATTACTTACATCTATCTTAATTAAAACTGATATATTTTAACTAACTTTAATCGATATTCATATCAATTTTTTAAGCAATATAATATTATATGAAACTCATAAGAATAAACGGTCCAAATTAATTTAGTATTTTAAATGTATATTAAATATTAATTCCGAAGTACACAATTTGTAGTAATATTTTTGGGCTTAATCGTAAGGTACAAAATATGTATTAAAATAATAATATATGGTGACTTATTTAAATATTGTTTATATAATTTTATTTTTTTATTTATTTAAGTACTTAATACTAATTTTGCTTTACAGTACCAGTTAAGCTCTGATCAAGTTGAAATTAAAGATAAAAAAGAAAAGGATAAGGAACCGGAAATTAAATGCGGTAAATTTAATATTAAATCCAATACCTAAATTTGATAGATAGATAGATAAGCCGAAAATAAATTTTCAATGACTTCATAAATGAAATATCAAATAATTGGTGTGAATATTTTTCCAATGTTTCTTGTAGAATTTGTAGTTTAAAACCTGATCTATTTATAAATTTAATATAGGTATAGTATAGAAAATAGAGACTAATAATGATACTGTACATAATTTAAAAAATATACCTAAATATAAAATAATCTAATAATAATTTACAATCCTAAAATATGCAAACTTCAACTAAAATTTAAAAATATTATATATAACTACATGGACATTTAATTCATTTTTCAAGATTTAAATTTAAGTCCTATAGTTAAGAATCTTATATGATAGAAAAAATCTGTGTACATATTCTATGATTATTTTAATTTTCGAACAAAGTGTAAGTTATTTTATTTTTTTCAGCTTCATTAAAAGAAAGACACTACAAAAACAAAATACTTGTTTTTGAACACAAGATCGAAAAGTATACATTTTATTTTTATCTATCATAAATTACAATAAAATTATTTTGACAATGTTTTTTTCAATAGATTACATGCAGACTATAAAAAAAAATATAATCAAGATCTAAAGTGGTATCGAGAAGGTCTGAAGAGATGTATTTACGATAATAATTTGCTTGAAAAAGAATTAAAATTTGTAAAAGATAAGCTTGAAAAACAAACACTAGAAATACGTTATGATAAAATGGAAATTATCTCTAGAGATACAACAATTGAAAAACTTAAGGCATTTATAAATATAAATCAAAACCCTATAAACTATAAATATTTAAAAATTAATTCCCTAATTATTTCTGAAATTTAATTAGTTGGAAAAGATTTATTCATTAGTTACAACGAATACTAATATAAGTATGTGTTTTTTTAACAGACGTTTAACGTTCATACTAATTTAAAATGTGGTATAAGAAATAAACAGTCTAATTTGCTATGCAAAGAAATACGAAGAACATATGCAAAACGACAATCTTTGATAAAAGGCACGTATTTATTACCTTGTTATTAATACTTTGTCTAACATATTAAAAAATAATGATGTCAATTATAGTTTTATTTTTATTTTTTCAGAATCTGCGAAAAAAAATAAAATTATACGCAGGGCGGATAAAAAATACGAAGAACTTTATAATGAAAAATATGCATTAGAACAACACATCAAAAATATTGAAACACAATTATCTTATAATAATCAATTAGAAAAAATAAAACAAGCTAAAGTAGACAACATAAAAGATACTATTGAAGTGGTAAAACCATTTTCTTATGATAACATATTACGAGTTATTATAAATTACTAATGAACTTAAAAACATTTTAGTTCTGGTCAATGTTTTTTTATTGAAAACAACTATTTACTAATAATTTATGTAAATAATAATATTTTAATTAGCTCCAAAAAAAGAACTATAAACTACAAGAAGAGTTAAACAATAATGATAAAACAATCAATGAATTGATAAAATCAAATGAACAAATTCGAGACCAACATGTGTATGATAAAAAAATTCATTCAGAAGATATGAGCGATTTAAAATGTCAAATACAAAAACTGTCAATTGAAAATAAAAATTTAGCGTAATTACTGTAGCTTATAAATTATATTACACAATATACTTAATATTGCTAATAATTGGATATACCCAAAAATTATAAATGAATGCATAATGTACAATTATAAACAAGTAACAACTATGTGAATATCTATTTTTAGATTTGAAATTAAATTAGTTTCGAATTTGAGGGACGATAATAATAAGCTAATACAATCTAAATTGAAGACAGAACAGAAATTAGCTTTTCTTCAACATCAGTTTGATGAATTGATCAACAAAAAAGAAGGCGAGATAAATAATGCAAAACTACTCGAGGTTGGTACCTATAAAAAAAAAAATGATAATTACATTAATAAATTTAATATTCAATGTTTTGTACAGACTTTATGCCCAAAAGTAAAAGAACAACGAATTATAGAGCATACTTTTATTAAAAAATTAATAAAAAGTCACTCTAAAATAAACAATTTAAAGCGGACAATCAAAGAGCTAAAGTGTAAAAAAAAATTTGGATAGTTGAGTAGAATTACATTTATTTTTTTTACATCAAATTCACATTTTTCAATAAAAAATCTTTTGCTTGACCAGGCAAATTTTGTTTTGTTTTATGTGAACATCCACAAAATTAGTATCAGTTGAAGTCTAAAAATTAAATAAAACTTTTTTGCGATCAATACAGGTATCAATTAAAAATATTGTTTATTACAACTACATCCAATTTATAAATTGTTAACATCAAATAATAAGCGAGTCAATTATTTATTAATGAATAACAATTTATATAGAATATGGATAAGTTGAATATGTTACACCTGTTGGATATGTTATTCAATATGTTATAACTTATAATGTTATAAATATTAAGTAGAATAATTTTAATTTAGCTCAGTTATATAATTATAAATTTATAATTTCTTGCATTGATGATATTTCAATTTTTTCATAATAAAATATACTTAATATAATTTTCAAAGTACCTATTTCTATGCATTAACATATTAATCACAGACAATACATCTATTGACTATTATTGTTGCATAAATTTCATATTCTACAATTAGTTGTTTACATTAAAACTGGGCCATGGTCATAAATAAATCCTTACTTTATTTTATTTTAAATTATTAGTGACCACTATTAAATGTTATTATCATTTTGAAGTCCGGGATTATAAAAAAGTCTATCTGATTTTTATGTCACAGTTTAATCAAAATTTTTGTTTTGCAATTATGCAAATAATGAGTAATGATAAACGTGTGTTCAAAAACTCGGTATGAATTCTACATTAACAATAGTAACATTTAAAAGTGGTGCTATAATAATATATTAACTTGAATATATAAATTGAATAGTAATAACAAATAACTTATTAATGATTAGCAATAAATCAGGCACGAATCCAAGGGGGGGGGGGGGGGTTGAAATGTACGTTGTTTTTGATTTCTTTTGAATTTGAATGAAATATATATTATAATTCATTACTTATAACCCGGTTGTATTAAAATATACTTAAATATACAATTAAAGTTACGAATTTTATTTTACCAATTTTACGAAAAAAAATAATTGAATTAAATAAAGATATAAAAGAACTAAATGTAGATAAAAAAAATTTATCAATGCTCATGCGTGTGATAAAAGAAACAAAAGTAGGAATAGAAAAAAAATCTAAAGACGTTACTGAGAACTATACGGATTTAATGGTAATAATATAACACAACTCACGTATAAATTTACCCACGATGAGTAAATATTACGTATTTTTTTTTAGATTACAAAAAACAACCTAGAAAAAGTTATCGAGGAATTAAAGCGAAAAGAAAAAAAAATTGTTAAGGATAAATATGAAATAATAGCTGAAAATGATAAAACAAAAACAAAAATTGATGCACTCGAAGTAAGTTAAATATTTAAAAAAAAGGTACAATAATTACATGCGTATAATATTTTAGGTACAGATTAAAGGATTAAAAGAAGAAATACATCATCATGCAAACGAACAACGTTGCAAAGAAATAAAGAATAAAGAATTAGCAAGAGAAATTAAAATATTAGGGAATGAATTGGAAAACGCTTTAGTAAGTTAAATAATTTAGTATTCAAATTTCCAAATACCTATACTTAAAGAAATGTGTATTTTATTTATTATATAAATAGTAATTTCTTGTGTAAAAAGATAAATTATATTTACCTATGTTTCGTTTTGTTTAATCAAAGAATTTCTCAAATCTTTTATCAGGTCAAGAAAATCTGACATAAACCATAGTCTTCTATTATTATCAAAAATATGTTCCAGCTTACAACACAATTGCTTCTACAATTGTTTGATGAAACACTGCACTGCTGCTGCTTCTCTATTTAAAAATCATGCTACTGCCTGGACCCACTTTCCTCTAAATGGCTGATATATTAATACCAAAGCATTGTCTCTTTTTTTTTGTTTTTGGTTGAGTGGAGTATACTTTCTCAATTTTATAAATCCATTTACTTTTAAAGTTTCCTTATAAAATACTAACTGTTCTGAAACTTTAATTATCATCCAGTAATAGAGTACTTTTTTATAAATAAAATAAAAAAATTAATTGTAATTTTTAAATAAATAAACAATACAAAATGTTTTACCATTTCTTTCATTTATATTTATTTGTTTTGATTTATCCTTTAAACGTGTAAATGTACTAGGCTGAAAACCATAAACACCACTAATGTGGTTTAAGTACATTCTAATAGTTTCTACAGAGGGAAGTGCCAGGATATTCAGGATATTATGTATTTGTTAATGTTCATAAGTTTTTCTGCTTTTTATTCTTATAAGCATACTCATATATACTCATATATCCAATTAAGTGTATAACGATGGTCATTAGAACTTGCTAATTTCGGAGCGTCAAAACATGTTTTACTGCTACCTGCTGATTTTTTGGCAGTTTCTGGTCTTTATTAGTATGTCCTCATTTGTGGAAGCACACAACTCTTTTATCTTATTCATTTTTCTAATTAACAACTCACTGACCTATTGTGATATAGATTTAATATATTTTTTTTATATATGTATTTATTTTCATATAGAGAATGATAAAAATTAAATTTTACTAACTAATATGGATCATTAAAATCAAATATATAATTATTTAAATATAATATAGTAATATACTTAATGTTATATGGTGAAATTTATTTGATAATAACGGAAAAGTTCACGATTAAAAATAGTGTACATCACATTATGTGTATTACATTGAGTAATTTATACATTATAATATAAATCTTTTAATTTGTGTTTAAAACTTTAAAAGCCAATATACTGTAAACTATTTAAAGTATTGTTAACTGACTTATTTCTAAGCCTAGACGCTTTTCTTTGTTTAGATGATTTTAAGTATTTTTTCTAATTTTATTATGAAGATTGGAAAATTTTTTTCTTATTCTATCAGCCATTTTGTTTCGTGCTATCCTGCAGTCAAAACAATGATTACTCATGGGCCACGTTGCCCTAGACGTTTTTTAACAAAACCTTTGCATGTAATAGACCTTATAGAAACATACATATAGGTATGGAACGTTATTTAATAACTAAATTAATACCTATTACTATTTATTTGTATATAAAATATAATATATTAAGTAAATTAGAAAAACAATAATTACACATTATTTTTTACCTGTAATCCCTTTACATACTATTAAAGAATGTATACATTTCAATAACTTATTCTATCATTCATAGTCAATAAAACTGTATTAATAATGTTGCAGTCAAATAAAATTTCAATACTATTTAAAAAAATCTGTCTTTAAAAAATAAAGAATTGGAATAATATGAATTAATATAAAATATTTATATTATAGGTTTGTATAGTTATTTTATTTTTGACTAAATAATTGCTTACTTTTACTATTAAATCATTTGAAATTACTATTCTTTTTTTCAGATCTACTATTCCATATTTCAAGCACTACTTCATCATCAGTTAATCCAAACATCTATTTATTATCTGGTTTTTCTAATAAATTCAGATTTTCTTTAAAATACTGAAAAGAAAATTCTTCGTAAGAATTTTCAACCGTATTTAAACATGCCTGACTTGGTTTGGATATATTATATTTATAGACCTTTCAAGAGGAGGTTTTCTATTCATTGTATGTTTTGTTAAATAAAATGGCAAGTTCGGAAATCTAGATGGAACTGCCTTTGATTTTAATATGAGTCTAATTCTTATAATTGACTATTCCGTCATTTAAGATAATCTCATCAAAAAGTAAAATATCATTCTCTTCGAAATGCAATTTACACATAACACTTTTCTGTGAGCATTTTATCTTTTCTAGGTATAGCTCTATGCCATCTTGCTAAAAACTCTGTATTATAAATAACATAATATGTAACAAATAATTAAAAAGAAATGATTATTCATGAATAAAGTTAGGATATTTTGTTTTTTTTTTTTTACTTTGGGTGTTTTAAATAAACTTTTATTTTTTAATCTACTTGATTTTTGCTGTTTGACATCTAGCATTACCATAACAACACTCATTATTTCTCTAACTGTATGAAATTTTTATTTTTTTCGTCCTTCTATTTAATAGTCAAAAGAAAAAGAATTTATGTTAAATGAAAATTTAATAAGTATTTCTTTTGTCATAATATAATTGGTAATATTGCATATTATTATTTATTTATTATCGAAATAAAAAAATGTTATCAAATACAAGCGCTTTTACGTATTATACGTACAATGTACATATTACACGGTTAGTTGGGCGGTGTGCAGAATTTCGTTGTGCCACGATGGGTGGCCCATTCAACAGTACTAGATTTCCCCTACTTTTCTTTTTGCCCCGATTCTATTTTTATCACGATTTACGGAATTTTGTAGGTCTTATCGTCTTCATATCAACTGTCGACGTATATCTATTTAGTACATGGAGTAAATTAATTAATATTTACAAATTTACAATACCTAATTTATTAAAAATTGTTATTTTTTTTTCATCATGGGTACACGTGTTACACGGTCGAGCATTTACTGTATATCAACTTTTCAAGTTAACCACTTGAGAAAAAGTTTCAATTATTTGTTGGGAATAATACTTAATAAGCGTATATTAAAATGTTTTTATATATAAAATCAATTTTATTTTATTTAAAAAGGGGAGGGAAATGTTTGTGCTCCATCTTGGATGGACCCCACAAGCCGCCACTGATTATTACTGGTTATCACTTATCAATGTGATTTAGGTATGTTGATAGTTAATATTGTTAGTTTAAGAGGACAGCGCTAAGCCTGTATATCTCCGTTTTATAAACGTAAAACATAGCAAAAACTGTTTTACGCGAGAGAGAACCGAAAAGGCTAGTCATAACTAAGTAACACAGTTATTCTGTGACATCAGATATGTGTTTTCACCACATAAAAGAGAGCATTTAGGCTGTGAAATATAATTTTTATTATTTCGATATCGGAACTACAAAAAAAGTTATTCATGTTTGAAAAACACAAAAATAATAGATTTTGAAACAATAAGAACTTTTTTCTGATGACTGATATCAAAAAAATAAAAACGATATTTCACAGATAATGTTCTCAGCTACATTGTGTATCACCTGGAGTCTTAACTATCACTACAACATGAGTGGTTTTTTTCTGTGCAAGATACAAAACAGTTTTTGTTATGTGTTACATTTGTACGACGAAAACAACACATGCGGGTATAGCGTCCTCGAATATAGATGTTACCATTTAAAACAATAATAAAGTTGATGTTATTGTTAATACAGATGCGTGATTAAAATTTTTGAAATTGAGATAAAATAATTTTTGGTTAAAAATAAAGTAAAATATTTGTTTCGTTTATTATAAATGTCATATTATCGATATAGAATCATAAAAAAACCACACGAATAAAATAAGATACAAGTTTTATAATATTATAATAATTTAATAAATGCAATATTTTAGACAAAAATTAAATCAACCTATCATAGGTATTAGCAATATCAAAAAAATATCAAGAAATATATTTAATGATATAGGCTGACAGACTTATTCCCATACAAATCATACAATGAAATACCATTGAATTTAAATATTTAACACATATATTATTATAGCGACATACTCAACGTGTACTGTGCAGCAGAGCGGTATTAAATTTTGAAGCTGAAAAGGATGGGACAATCAGAATTTAATGTTGGTCTTTAATTTTCATTCCATACTTTGTAGGATAATATAACATATTATACTATTATAGTTTATAATACTAAAAATTATCTTGATTTTAAATTTTAAAATAACGCTGTTTTTTCATCTATATTATTTTAACTGAGATTTTAATTAAAAATACATTTAAATTATTTCAAAAATAATATTTTTTCCCCATAAACTTTAGGTTATTTAAAAAATATATGGTTTTAAAATTATCTAATTTTTCTTTATTTTCTGGAGTTTTGAAAAACTCCGTTGTTTATATGTATTGTAATAAATTGAATTCCTATTAAAAGGTGTTTGTTATAATGTGCACGTGTGCGAATATATAATATTTCTAATAAATTTATATACTTATGTTATAAATATAGGAAACTGCAAGTACTAAATATGTATACACAGTATTTAAATATATTAAGTATATTATAATTATTTGTATAGTACATTATGACAAGCAGCGGCATTTTGACATTCTTAAACGGTAAACTTATATCGTACAGACAGCAAACGTATCATAAACTAATTTAATAGGACTTTAAAGTCTACAATTCAAATAACATAAAAATATTTTCTTTTGTCAAATTATATATTATATACATACATAAAAAAAAATAAAAATAGCAAATGTATTCTCAATCGAGGAAAAAATGTTTGATTTAACTGAACTGGTGCTATAAAGTTACAAATACAGTAACAGGTGACTACATTAAACTATAATAAATGACGAACACTAACGAGTATTGTTCAAATGGAATAACTTAATTTTTATAAATCGCTTATAAATTTATAAAACACATTATTTAATTAATATAGCTATAGTTAATACTAAAAAAATTAAATAAAAAATAATGGTTCTAACTAAATTTATTTAAGATTTAAGCTTTGTACTTATAAATATATATATCAATTTATTGTATATTAATATTATATACGCAGCGTTATGCGTAAAGTAAATTGATGGCGCGTCGTAAAATTAGACTATTACAAGTATTTAGAATTACTTGCATGTTTTGAACGCACAAATCACCGAAGTGTACAATTGATGTACAACTTACTTCCCAGTGACGTTGCAGGAACACGGAAGTAAAATAAATATTATAGTATAATTATAAAATGCTTGTAGATTTATATAATAAATTATAGAAATCGTAGTGAAATAAAACAATTAATTTAAGTTATCATAAAAAATTTTTTTACTGATATAAGGCGGAATTAAAGAAGATTCATATTTTCCGCCAGAAAAGTATCGAAATCTAAAATCTTGATAATTTTGAACCACATTATATTATGTTACGGTTAACAAAATAGTGATTTTTAAGATAAAAATATTTATGAAATCGCCGAAAAATAATAATTACAAATTTGATGGTCGCGCGATAATATTATCATTAAAGAATATAAAATCAAATAGCTGAGTCAAATATAATAAAAAAAAAGGAAAATTAGCTATATATCAGGTACGTACATAAGTCGCTATTCCGTGTGAGTTGAACAATATTCGTCGTAATATACATAATATTATAATATCATAATGTATACACACTGAGGCAAACAGAAAAGAAGATCAAACTAGTAATTATAAATTATTAAATATATTTAACAGATAATTGATTAAGTGTGTACTTGTCTGGGTAGTGCTGGTATAGCAGTCTTAAGTTCGTTCAAACATCAATAGTTTTTCATGTCGCCAGAAAATTATTTCTCGGGGTAAGCAACTATATCACTTGTACGATTTATAATGATTTCTAACATGCTACCATTCATCACGGCCGTCTGCAAAGCTTTTAATTCAGCACTAGATCTTAATTGTTCCGTTGGCGTCCTATACGTGTAAGGCAACAACACTTTTTGTACGTCGAATATTACAGGCGTTGTATCATCTTTGATTTCTTCCGAGATGAATACCGGTTCGTATGAATTGTTTTCGATGATGGGTTTAAGTGGGCCCAGGGTGGGTTTATAGTTCGGGTCACTGTCGAGGGTGAACATTAGATTGGCTGTGGAAAAACAAAAACGAAATAAAATGAAAAAATACTAATACTCAATAAATAACAAATATAACGAAAAATACCCAGTTACAACGAAGCAAGTGTATTATGCATATAATATATATATTTTATATAAACGCGTAGTTTAGACATAAGCTTTTAAACCATTCCATTTAATTTTTTTGGTCTACTTCCACTAGCCATTTCTACTTTTAATTTTTTTAACACTAACATATACAATAACCAACATATTTTTAAATACCGTCTGTTTTATGTGCTCCTCAAAATATGTTATCATTATGATGGATTTATGATTAATCGTTTCGTAAATAATTAATTATACACCGAAAATTCGACTATTTCGTCTAATATGATAAAAAGAATATAAAGCTAAGTCAGTGTGTTATAGTTGGGAGATGATATTGATGCAATAATTTCGTGGCCCACTACTCTTGACAAATTCGGTTATTATGATTTTTCGGAGAGTCGGTAGATTGAACAATATGATATATATGATATATACTACAAAGGTACAAATAGAATAATATATGTCATGGTCTAGTCGGCGGGTAAAAGAAGTCGAAGGCGGTGCAAAAAGTTTAATGATGTAACAGAAATCATCAAATAGTTTAGTAGGGAGAAAGAATATGCGAGTGGTGTTGGACTTTATTCGCATCTATACCTTTTGCCTATATAGTATACATACATACCTACATGAAGTATTTCTAATATTTCAGAATTTGTTTTTTAATATTTCTAATGAGCTTAATATTATTCATAGGACCACAATCGAATATAAACAATTATTGGTTGTAATTTATGAAAATAAATATATATTGCAACATTTTATCAATTATATATTATAAATCATACTATTTCTTAAAAAAAATGTATATTATTATAAAGCGTAGGTATTGAACAAATATATAATTTTTTAATTATTAGAAATATTATGTCCAAAACACAATAGTACAATTTTACAATGTAAAAAGCTCATCAACTTAATCATTGCAAAACAATTGTCTTTGTACACGAAAACAAATAAAAGTATTTAAACAAGCGGTAAATATAAAATAAACATTATTTTTTAATAAGTTTAGCACTTAAATTTAAAGTTATATTTAAATATAATATCATACCCAAGTAAATAGGCGTATAAAAAAAATATTTGTATTTCTTTAAAGTGTAAGTTAATTTTTCAAAACAACAAAATAAAGTCTTATAGTATTAATAAATGTATAAATTGAAATACTTTAAATAAAGCTTAAGAAATTATAGTTTCATAATTTATATAGAGCATAAAATATTTACAATGATTTATCATAATCAATATTTTTAAACTATCTTTTGGCTATAACTTAAAATAATATTTCTCATTTTCTATAGTTAAAATAATATATATAAATGTCATTTCTTAAGATTAAAATATTATATATTTATTAAAATAATGTCAAAAACAAATTTAGAAATCACTGAATCATGTAGCTCCTATAATAAAATATATAGTGTGCACAATTTAAATTAATAACTCAACAATATTTTTCATATACACAAGAGAATAAAATAAAATATTTTTTGTTCTTAAATTGTCAACCCCTCTAAGTATTCTTATTATATGGGTTTTACTGTACAAAATTAAAAAATTAACTAATAGTGTTAAATTAACATAATATTTTATATATATTTGTTCGTTAATTTTATGATAAACACTATCTATAATTTGTGAATTGATTTAAATATTAAAACTAAACTAACCATTAATACTTTCTACATTTTTAATAAATCTAATTGACATTAAATGGTAACATTTTACTTTAGATCTCTAATTAATTATTTTAGATATATACTGTACAATAATATGTTACAATTATTGTTTAGTATATTATACTAATTCATATTTTGCTGTGCTTAATATACAACATTTAATAATTCCTACAAATATTCATAATTGTATCAATAATAAAACTTAATATAAATTCATTAATAACATACAATATTTGTGGCTATAATTAATAATATATATTAGATGTATTATACATACATTTCATTGGATTAATAATTTAATTGTTGTCTATATACAATTATTATTTTGATTATAAAAATATATTATATTTTACTTCCATAATTATCATAAATATATATTATGTATATTAAAATGAATTAGTAAGATGACAACAAATTATTGTTCAACAATAAAGTTAATTTTGTTCCTCTGATGAAAAAAAATTGTTGATAAATAAATTAACAGTCAACAATAAAATAAAAATATTTACTATAAAAATAAACCTAAGGTACTTGTCTTAAATGCCATGTACAAAATAATTTTGGTGATGTATGCAACTAGTTACCAGTTAAAGATTTACCAAAAGCTGTTAAGATATTTTTCATACCATTACAAAAATCTAAATAAACTAGCAGTCTTTTCACATTATTGTTTCCTAGTGTAAATATAATATTACAATGAGCCTAATGAGTTAGTTTAAATGTGAGGAAGGGAAAATAAATTTATACAAAAATAGCTTTTTTTAGGGATTTATAATAAGTAAATTAACTGGTAATCATTTAAGAAATAGCTCATACAGCACAATATTTGTTATGCAGCATAAAAACAAGTACCAAAATTAAATTAATATAACATCATAATTGTGTTTGGCAGTGAAATATAAAGAAGAAATGTGCAGCTTATTTTTCCGATCAAGTGCAACTTATATATTAATATATTCCCCTTACTTAGACCTTACTAAGATTTTAAATATGGTTCACACAGTGTTTTAATTTTAAATCTAATGTACATGAAAAACTTATCAAACAAATCTGGCAGTGAACAATTTCTGGATTTCCCCCAGTATTTGTATTTGTTTTACTGGACGGCATTCTGCTAACCAAACCACCACCTGAACACATGTCCTGTTATTGTTTGAGGAGCTCACTTCAAAAACTCAGGCAGTGTATACTCGTGGGTAGTAGGCAGCTTGATTTCAGCAGAATATGAATTAGCTATGTGTTATAAAAAAAATTTGTTTAATAATAAAAAACGAAATAATGTTAAAAATGTGTAATGTATTAGTAAAAACTAAATAAAAATTGAAATTAATGAAAGAAATTGTTTTGTTTGAATATGTTATTAAAAATATTAGGGAAGTTATTATAAAATTGCCATTAATTTTTTTAATAATAATATGAGCTTTTAATTTATGTGCTAAAAAAAAAATAATATTAATGTAGTAAATAAATTATACAAAACATAGTGAAATGTATTCAGTTCCCACTTTAGTTTAACAAAGTTAACAAATTTCCAATATTTTCAATGAAAATATTCTTAAAACAAATATAAAATAAACAAAAAAATGATTTTTTTTATAGAATTATATATGCATTTTTTTTTATAATATTAACTATGCACATACAATTATTATATTTATATAACTATTTAAAATAATTTCCGAGATTAAAGTGATCATTAATCAAAAACTATGCGATATTAAGACAATAATTTCAACACCTAATTTTCATAAATTTGAAAAAATGTCAACTCAATCAAACATTACTATTTTCTAAATATATCAAATTGATTAGTTTGGAGAAAGGTACTCCTCATCAAGTTTTTAGAATCGTATTGAGAGGTAAAAAAATTTATGTAGGTATTTAAACAATGTTAATTAAGTTATTCGTCTTTATAATTTATTAAAATTGTGTTTCATATTCAATACATAAAGCAATTTTTACTTCTCTAATAAATTACTTAAAATTTTAATAGTATATACGATTTAACTTATAGTTAACTTTGTTATTAAAATTGCATTTAATGCTAACAAAGAGAAAATATTATTTTGATACATTCTAATTAAGCTAAGTATTTTATATATCTGAATTAATGATAATTTGTGTTCAATAATTAATTGCTGAATATTTTAAACTTACACTCATTCCATCATTAAATTTAAATTATGGAGAATCAATAAAAACAAAAAGTAATACGCATCATATAATATGATTTTTTATGAATTGTATTACAGTCACTATAAAATATTTATAACTAAATCAATTTTAATGAAAAAACTAATATTTTTACAATATTACTCTCATATTTATATATATATATTTAATAAACCAGGCCAGCTTGTAATTAAAAACTGTATCAATTCTAAGAACAATTTTGACTATACCTAGTAAATATATTAAATACATTTCATCTAATAATTAATAAAGACATCAAAACCAAATATAATTATCATAACACAAATAGACAGCAGATGGTTCTATCAGTTCACTTTAAGTATACTAGCTAACTAGCACTAATAAAGTGTTTGTAAATCAAATTCATTTTTTAATAAAAGCTATTGAACTTAACTAAAAGATTAACCATTAACAATAAATTAATTATTATTAATGGTAATTTCACAGAACTATTAAACTTAATTTTAAGCATAATTAATTAATAGTTAAACTATATATTTAAATAATACGTATTGATAAGATGATTTTCCAATCATTTAAACATTTAGTCATTGTGCAATTTTTAAAACACAAAATTCTTATATTATCTATTATAATTCAAATTCGGTAAGAGAAAATGTATATTTACAATAATACTATAGTTATTTATAACCATATTATTTTTTAAATGAGCAACTACTATCCGTCCAATTTTTCAAATAGTTGTCAATAAATATATATATATATTATATATAAATATAAGCATAGATTTAGTTATTACCTTCCTTAAGTCCTGATGACCAGCCATTATCTTTTGTCCAATCACGTTCTCCTACATCATCTAGTAGGCGCTCACCAGTATCGTTTTTTGCAGTGGTTTCATTTTCAGCATTCAGTTCATTTGAAATACTATATATAGAACATGAGTCCTCAATAGGCATACCCTTATCTACTGTTGTATTATTTGACTGATTAATTTCTACATCATTTGGAACTACCTCTACATCAATAGTTTTCTCCTCATCAATTTTTTGATTTTCTATTTGGATAGTGATATTTTCAACAATGTCTATGTTGCTATCAGCCTCTGTATAAATTTCTTTATTTGAACTAGTAGGTTCTTTTGAAGAGTCCAATTCACTTGACTCAGGTACACCAATAATATTGTCATCTTCAGTCAATATATTTGAATCAGATTTATTTATAGTATTCGAAATTCCACTTAAAGAACTTTCAAAATGGCTTATATGATCCAAAGTATTTATTGTTTTTTCTAATAATAGTTCGGTATTTTTTGTTTGATCATCAACTTCATTTGAATAGATTTCACAAGGTTCATTAGCAGAACCTTCTTTAATTTCCTCAACTAAAACTGATTCCTTTGGTGATGTTTCCAAAATTGTATTTTTTACAAAATCCGAAGTTATCTGCATTTCACTTGTATCATCCACATTTGAGCTACAGTCAGATTTACTTTGTCTTTGTTCTATAACAGGGGTATTTTTATTTTCATTTAAATCTAAAATTTTACCAGGATTTATATTAGTTTCTTGAATTTTATTTGTTGTGGAAGGTAATACTTCACTTGTTGTGGCGGATAAGACTTCATTTGTTGTGGCGGATAAGACTTCATTTGTTGTGGCGGATAAGACTTCATTTGCTGTGGCGGATAAGGCTTCACTTGTTGTGGCGGATAAGACTTCACTTGTTGTGGTGGGTAAGACTTCACTTGTTTTAGTGGGTGTAACTTCACTTGAGATAGATAAATCATTACTTTTACTTGATAAAACTTTACTAGTTGTTGGCATAACTTCAGCCATGGGTGGTGCAACTTCACTTGTACTTTGTATATCTTCAATTCTAGTTGACACATTACTTGTATCAACTTCCTCATCTTCATCATCGCCATCATTTTCCCAATCTTTTAATAACTCATCTTGTAATTTTATTTTTTTGGCGTCCGATAATTTATTCTTTAAATTCTTTCGTTTATTTGTACTTGAACTAGGTAATTTCTTGACTGTTTCCTCTTCAGTATCATTTTTAAGCGTTGCCATATGCCGTTTTAAGAGATCATAACGATTAGTTGAGTAAGTACAGTTAACATGTACATAACAAGTATAATTAGTTGCTACTGATGTTCTAATGGGTGTATGGAGTTTAACAGCTCTTGATGGAGGTGAACATTTTTGTTTTCTAGCAGGAGTTCGTTTTGATTGTGGTGTAGATGGTTTCGATTGTGGTGTAGATGGTTTCGATTGTGGTGTAGATGATTTTGATTGTGATCTAGATGGTTTTGTTTGCGGTGTAGATGGTTGTAATTCTTGTAATTCTTGTAAAGACTTTCTACCTTTTTTCTTGGGCTTTTTAATACTAGCAGTGAAACATTGCTTGATATTTTTCAATTGTTCTTGTTCTTTATCTATATTTTCAAAAATAAGAACATCACCTCCAATACGTCTTTCCATTGTTACAACGTCTGTCAGAAAATGCTGCATATCAAAATTACCTGATAATTGTATACCTTTTTTTTGGCTTTTATGTAAAGCTGTAAAATACAAGGAAACAAAATAAGAAAATATTGTTATAAGCAGATAAATATTAAAATAATTCAAAAATTAACACTTACAATACCCCCTTTTAACCAATTCCATTTTAATAGGGCATGAGTATAGACATATTTTTTCGCTTTTGAGGACAGCTTCACTATAAATATAAATAAGAATAAATGTCATAAAAATATAAAATGTATTATTAACTAATATTAACTTACTATTTTTGTTCTTTTTCAAATTTAACCACAGCAATAGGGTTAACCTTGTTTACATACTCTAACAGATCATCTGGAATTGTAATGGGATCTACAACTATGCCAGGCCACCAATAACGATTGAACAATTTTACCCAAACTTCCGTACCAAATGAGTATTGAATGGTTTGTTCACTCATTTTTACAACGTTGATATTTAATCACCTACAAAAAAAAATTTAAGATAACATTTTGTGTTTAATTTGCACAAGCCACAAAAATAAACAAATACCAAACGGTAAAATAATAACAGATAAATTTGCTTAAGTATATTTACAGATTAACACCTTTGTAAAATCTTTTAATTAAAATTAACTATATACAAAAAAAAAAAAACACCCAAAATAGTCACATAAACTAAAATATCCTAACTTAAATAACTGGAAATAAATTTATTGTTGAATATCATAAATTATTTAGAAAAATCCAACAAAAATATTAAACATAAAGGATACTGAAAATCTAAAAATTAATTTTGGTTGTGAGTACCTGATATATATTTTTAAAGGTATTTTTATCTGAGAATTTCGTAAAAAATCATGTATTGGAAAAATTCTGATTAAGAACCATTAACTAAGAACTCAATTTCAATTCTGTTTCTAAGCTCTAATTTAAAAAATAAATAGTGAAATTTAAGGTAGGTATTTGTACTATTTTTTTTAAAAAAATTATGTATAATTTACCTACTTACAAAATAATACTTTTATTTTATGGATCTTTGATAAACTACAAATCATGTAACTAACAATCAGTAATCGTTGTTAAAATGAGTAAAATAACATTTGATAAAAACCCAAGGAAATAAATCAATATAAACTTAAACAGTGTTTATGCTAATTTAAAAGTTTTAGAATTACACATTACAACATATTGGTGTGAACAGAATTTTTACTTTCTAATAACCAATACAATTATAATGTATAATTATACTTTTATAAATATTAAAATGTTTTGCAAGAGAAATATTGACAAAATATGATTAAGTTGATCTACTTAATATATATGCATACTTAATTTTATTTAAACCATGAAAACCTTTATAAAAAAATTCAAAAAAAATATTAAATTGATTTTTTTTTAAGTTTTTAATGCTGAATATGATTTAACAATCAGACTTTATACTTTTTATGTTATCTAAGGATCCCTAAAAATGGATAGAACACTTATTCGTTTAAAAAAATTGTGATTTTAAAAATTAAAAATAATAATGTATTGATATTTTATTTATTTATTGTGTTACTTTACTTATTTATGAGTCAATACTTATTTATAAACTTGCTCAAAAGAAATTATATTATATAAATAATAAACAGTATAACTTAAAAAAATATGTAAAATAGTTTAAATCTCATTATTTCGTCATAATTAATAGATTTTTATTGTAACTAAAACATCAATTTTTTTTTGGTATAACCCAGGTACAATATTTTAAATAAGATTTTAAATCAAAAAAATATAATAATTTTTTGTGCATATTAAAAACAAAAATAGGTTTTAAACATTTTATACAAATCTTTAATATGAAATATTATTTTAAAAAGCACATGATTAGCTTCAAGATTAAAATATCACAATCCTTCATGGGACCCCAGGTTATAAACTTACTTAAAAATGGATTCATTTGAACATAAAATCTGCATAGATATACTGTATTCAAGTTAAGAAATGTAATCGAGATGCACAGGGGTTTTGCTTCACTATACATCAGGGGTGGTTACTAACATTAATTTTGGGAGCCACAAATTTATAAAGGTAATTCAAGGCCTAATTCTAAGCAAGACACATTGTTAAATGATGTTTATAAAATAATTAAAATAATTACTAAATTAACTAACAATACAATTTGATCAGATTGATAATATAGTTTACTGTAATTTAAATAGGTAGTTGTTTTTAATCTTGAAGTGGTTAAATTAAAATTTATTTGATAAATAAATGTAGAGTTACTGAAAATATTTTATAGATGGTCAAAATATTTACTTTTAAATGTCATTGGGTCGCTGTAAAAAGCATAATTATTTTCAGAATTGTTTCTAAGATGGTAAAAAGCTACAAAAGTATAGAGATACTTTTTAAATGATTATCTTGAAAGTTGTGGTCTATGATAAATGCTAATTTATCAAGTTTTGAGACCATAGGAGTAGTTCTATAGATAATTTTGAGGATAGTTTTTATACCTACATACTAAATCAATAAATTATAATTAAATTAATCAAATAATCAGTGGTGGTAAACTATGTTATAAAAACAACATGAAACAACACTTGTAATAATTATAATTCAATCTCAAATTTAACTCAAATATCCAAAATTATAGAGTATGTTTGTTCCTCCTTTAATGGTAATATATTATATTGTATACAAACTTTTATTTTTAGAATATAGAGGTTTTTATAATAAAAGTGTTAATTGACGTTATAGTTTTCAGTTATCATACATTTTATTGAAAATAATTAAACATTTTCAATAACACTAATTTTTTAAATATTTATATAATATTATTCCTTGGAACATGCTTGGTCCAATCCTTTAAGAACAGTAACAGATTTTGTCTTCTTTTACTAAAACCTCAATTAAAACCAAAATTAATGATCTGTGACTGAATCTAATAGCAATTTATATTATTTGAATAAAACAAAATATTAGTAGACCAAAATTAGGTAAAAACATTTTTGTTGCATAAGTTTTAGGTATTTTTAAATAATACGTAAGTTATTATTTTTTATCTATAAAAAAAAAGTAATCACAAATTCCGTGCTATATAAAAAAAAATGGAAAAATTCTGCAAATGCTTTATAAAAAAAAATAACAAATTATTACAACAATCAAGTTTTAAAAAAAATAATTAGAAACAATCAGTAAAAAATCTAGTAAAAATTCAAAAACCGATGAGGAAAAGAAAGAATTCACCAAAATTTCAAAAGAAATAGTTTATGAATATAATAAGATAGAAAAAAATGAACTAATGCAATGTACAGTAATAAATTATATTGTTATAAATAATAGTAAAATTGTTAATGAAGTCAATAGTGTCTATTGAAAATCTTAAGCCAGAAGAACTAAATAATGTGTCTTCAAAAGAAATAATTGTTTATAAATTTGAAAAATACAAGATTTTAGCGAAATAATACCCTTCAATTGTAGCCAGTGCAATGGGCCTAGGTACAGATACAATTGGGATACTATTATCTAACATTACAAAATGTGTTTAAATAATTAACTAACTATTCTTATCAATCTCCAATATTATAATTATATCTTAAATTATTTATTAGTTTATTCATATAAAATACAAGTATATTATGTACTTAATGTTTACAATCTATATACTAGTATGGAACTATGTTTGTGTTTAAAATGGGGTAGGTTGTAGTATAAATCGAGTAATCACAATTATTGGTAAAAAGTAACAATAATTTTAATTTATTAAATCAGGGGTCTCTAAACCTTTTTTCATAGCAGGCCAAATTTTAAATATGCTTTGGCATTGCAGGCAATTTTTTTCAGTAATAAATTAATAAATTTAAAATGGATCTAGGACAATTATTGGTCTCCGCGAAAAAAAGCTGTATGTGGACAATTGGTTCCGTCATAATTTTAACTCAGGCGATTAGTCCCCGGGCTTAAAAGTTAAAAACAAAATATTTTTTAGCATAAAATGTTCTTTAAAATATATTCTCAATAATATTAATAATACTTTTAGAATAAAATATATTGTAAAATAAAAAAATAAATATGGATATTTCTATGTATAAATGTTTTCACAACTTATGAAAATAATAATTACAATTTACAAAAATCTCAAAAGTGTTTAGTTTAGGCTATACAAATAATTCAAAAGTTCATCTTTTGAAAAATTAATATAAAAACTATTACAAATAGACACAACATTTTTTTCAAAAATACCATTGTTGTAGTATTAATTATTTATATTGATTCAATAAAAATACAAATACTTGGATTTATTTTCCTGATAATATTTTGAAATTCATTGTTAAGTGCTTCAGATATGTTATTAGTGCAAACATAATCTTTTTTTTAATGTATTATATACATTCAATAAATGTGATGCAAAAATTAGTGCTTGAAATATATTTCAACCATGATTAAACTACAATTGATATATTGTGTTTGTTAGTAATACTTAGTAAAATATTACCAAAAAATGTTCATTATCTTAAGAAAAAATTGGCAGAGAACTATTTGTCCATGTATAAAATTATGATGAGGTCTGATTTTCCAGATATAGCATATTTATGCAAGGACCAATTGTCCATTTAAAAAAATGAAAACTAATTTGCTATTTTTTTTAAATATAATTAACTTGATGGGATGTAGGTGGAGACCTTTGTGTTAAATGATTATTTATTATTGTAATTTAAAAACAAGTATAAATGTTAAAAGTAATTGTACTTATTTTGTATATATAATAAAATAAATATCATTAAAAATAGTGATAAAACACATGTTTTTCTATACAAACATATTCTATCATATAGAAATTAAGCAAAATATATTTGAATAGGTCCTAGTAGATATCTGTAAGTCAGTATAACACAAGTATTAGTCTTGGTGTCATAGGTTAAAGTACAATGTTAAATGTCACTTGTAATAGAATATAAAATAAATAAATAGTAAAGGGAATTTGTGAAAAAAGTAGGTAGATGAAAGATGGTTAAAAACTTGGACTTTAAATGAGAAAAATACTTCAACAATTGTTTTGTATTTTTTTTCACAAAATAAAAGCAAAATAGTTCTTGAATGCAATATATATATTAATTTGTCTTATTTCAATGGAAGTATTATATACACATAAATGAAGTCTGGTGACTTCCTGTTGGAACATGTCCGAAGCACTAACAATGGCTTAAGTAGCGGTATTAATTTTTCTTTAATGTTTAGTCATACTTATTTTATACTTTATTTTAGTATAGGTAGTTATATATTATTATTAAAAATGTATATAGTTTTAATACAAGAGAAAATACTGTAGGTATTTTGAATTAACAATGAATTTTCAATTAAATTAAATAAAGACCCATTTTAGTGATTGAACCAACTATCCAAAAAAACAAATCGTATAATTTTAACAATGAGAAAAAAATATGACAAATTTACATTTAAGCGTTGATCACAGTGTTACAACGCAGGTTGGTTAATGAAAACCAGGGTCATTTTTGACCAACGATCAGTGTGCGATACGAACTAAGAAGTCTATATTAAAATCGTATCTTTCAAGAGCACTGATCGGGTATACTATCTTACTACATACACTTGTTGGCTGACGACGGTATTTAGGAACATCTGTCGCAGTAAAACATAAACAGTTAATGAGCGCGCAGTCCTACCCACCAAGAAAAAACGTCGTCAGTCAACGCCCAACGGTAGGTATCTATTCGGCGACCTTATCGTAATACTTACCAAGGACGTACGTCGAATTCGTGAATATAAATATTCGGAAATGCTGTTTGGCGTCTGGCCGAACACGTTATCGCCGGCGATCGAGCGTGTGCGCGTCTGTCGTATGATTCAGTAGAAAAGAGTTATTTTGCTCGTTTGTTGTCGCAATCGTCTTCGATCAGTATATTCAGAATAAATGATTAGTGCGAACCGGCGTCCGATGAATAATACTTTTTTCACTCGTGTCGTCTAAACGTTTAAGTCCTTGCGGGCATCCAAAACGAATCGTAATGTAAATAATTACAACATGGATATAGGCTAGAATGAACGGCGGCGACCAACGAGAGAAAAAACAAACACAAATTCCTGCGCATGATAATGGAACTGCACAGTGCAGGCAACCTAATGTGACGCTAACGCCATATTATACCGATCGACTGACGTGTTCGGTTACCACGACCACAATGTAATCATATATATAAACACGCGCCCATAGTCCATACGATTAAAATTTAAAGTAATAAAGTTGAATACCGAAGTTAGTGTATTACTGTATTATTTAAGTTGCCACAGTCGTTTAGACAAAATAATTCCCTAATACCACTTCTCTTCACAGATATCAATGCCGGAATATTGATCAACAGTCGAATTATGTATCATAATCAGTGCCGTATTAAGACATTTTGCGCCCCGGTGCAAAAAAAATTGGCGCCCCCTTATATAATATAATATATAATTGGATCGGTCCAATAATAAAATTATATTCTAACATTATAACTCAATTTTTTGGTAAATAGGGAAATAAACAAATAATACGTGTCAAAGTCACACTAGTATAATTCATAAATAATAAATATATTAGTAAAATACTCGGGTTATTTGTTTGTATCATTATATTGTACATTCATTGTACCTATTAATTACTTGATTGACAATACAATTCTAATACAAATTCAATTTTAATTTATCTACACACATTTTATCAAGTTATAATGTGTACTTGGGGTTATTATGGCTTAAGGTTTTAAATATTTTTAACTATTTATTTTTGCACATTTTAAGCTTTATAGTGTAAAGTTAAGAGCTCTGATTAATAGATAAGTAGTTATATTGTAACTTGTAAGTATAAATGTATAATTATAACTTATCTATGTTATATAGTGTATATTTATTTTCAACTATTGAGGTTTTTTTACGAAACAAGTCTTGAATTTTTTACATTTGTTAATAACACAGTTGTTTTTGTGTTTTAACAAAGTTTACTAACGATTTTGACAACCATTCAATTTTTTTTAACCGATCATTATTAAAATAATATATAAGTATAAAACAAATATGATAATAATTGAATAATCAAAACTAACAGTACCGAATAGTAAAAGAAATAATACGTAATCGCATTAGCATCGTTAACAAATAGTGCGGCTTTAAACGCTTGAATTAGTAGACTATTAAGTAATAAAGTATAATAACTAAATATAAGTAATTTTGCATTTTGTGAAAGAGCACGTCGCACGGATAACAAAATATCCCGGTTCACTTGTATTATTATAAATAACTTATGTCTATTGACATGACCGCAGCAAATTTGGGGACTATTATTAGGTATATTAATAATTCTTGATCGCCGATAGTTATATTCTATATTGTTATAAATACATTGGTTGTTGAAATTTCCAACAGCATAATACTAAATTACATTATTTAATACTATTATTAAAATAATTTTAATTATAAAATTTTTATAATTCACATTTCTAACCACAAAATGTTGACACCCAGAGCAGTTGTAGTTAGTGCCCTCCCCCTACTAAATGCGGCCTGATCATAATATACCACAGACTTCTATACTAACTTCTATAAAGAAATCTGTGTAATATACTTATTTAACAATATTGAGTATACGTCTATAAATGTCTATTGTCTAATAATATATCGTAACACTGTCTTTTCGTTTTTTTATTTTGGGTTATTATAACTTGATTAATAATAATTTATTCATTTGATTAATCAACTATTTATGTTCTTTATTATATAATATAATATTATATTTTTGTTTGTACTACAACACATTTTGTGCACTACGAAATTGCAGATGTGCACTATAAAAATAAAAATGTATACTACCTTTATAGTACAATAACTATCTGCAACCATACCTTGGACGTAAGAAATACATTTTTTTGTAAAAATCAAAATAAGTTAGCTCAAATTTATCAGGGCCGCATTTAGGGGGGTATAACGGGTACAATTGTACCGGGCGGCAAATTTTTTGAGGCGGCAATAGTTTTTAGGAGCAGTAGTAAAGAGGTACAAAATGTTGAATAAATTCTAATAATCATGATGGAAAGTAAAACAAATAATTTAATCATTTAAAACCTTTTTATCATTTAACACATTCAAGACGAAACACAATAATAGAAGAATACGTTAATCACGCGCTGAGCGCGTAACAGTATTTTATAGAAATAGTAATAGAAACAGTATTTTAATTAGAAAATTAAAATGTATAGGTAAATGGTTGGCTTCACGTGGAGCCCTGTTTTTAATTTATTTTTAAGTGATGGCAACAATTGCGTTTTCCCTAGAAATAATTTCTATTGACTTCTAATTTTGTTTCAAATATTTTGGATATTTCTCGTGAATTATATCTAATTATATCTTTATAAGTATAAATCTACCAAGTATATTTTTAAATACACATATAACATAGAATTAGTTTATACATACACATATAATAATATATCAATATATGTATAAATTAGCACAAAAGAAGCCGAACGCTAAAATTAATGTTCATGGAATAGTAATAATAATAATGGACAATGGTATCTGGTGTGTAGGTTAGTAAGTTAGTAGGCGTGTAAAGGATAAGTACTAGAAAATTATAAATTATGATTATGTTTATTATATTTTAATTCTATGTAGATGCCTTCACTGTTGTGACTAGTGGCAGTGCAATCATTTTCAATTATAATATCCAAAATAGATTACAATGTTATAATTGAAGAGTTTTCTCGCAAGAAATGTAGAAAAAAGTGTTAATGAGTTAATTCAGCAAATTTTTTTAATGCATTTTTATTTTTATTTGATATTTTTAAATATTGAAGTAGGTACTTATGTTATTGTTATTTTATTATTATTATTATATGTTAAAATAAATAATTTTTTTTGTTTTAATAAATTATTCCTGTTTTATAAAATTTGAAAGTAATTATATTAAAGTGTATATTTTATATTTTTACGGGGGAGGGGGGGGCAAATACCCAAACATATCTCCCTAAAATACGCCCTAGAGGGAGCGGCGGTGTACGATTTAATTTGTACCGGGCGCCAAAATCTTAAATGAGGTTCTGAAATGTATATATGTGCACTACAAAAAATCAGAAAAAATAGCCACTGCAGTTTATGTTCCAAATAAAAATATGTGTAAATAAGTTGTGATTTTCGGATAAATATATTATGAATTGTGTTTAATATGTATAATAGTCCCATCTAGTAAAAATGTCTTGGGTAGTGGTTTAGTTAACGCCCGCCAGTCTACGTATTATATCGCCATTTATATTTTTCGTATTTTCGATGTGATCATTTTTTTATACTGCAGATAAAAAAGGTACGAAAAACCACAGTATTAATAATAACAATAACAATAACAAGTAACAACGCAATAATTAATACAAAAGTAGGATATATCGCCATATTAGTTTATGTGGCGAATTAAATTGAACAGACGCAATCCATTTGAGGAAATAATGAAAGATATTATATCCAAATGGCAAATTTTGACCACGTGTATAATAAGTTTATCTATGTTTATTTTTACGATTTTATTTTATTTTTTTCTTACAATATTATACATAAATATAATTTATCATACTTTTGTATTTGTTGTGTTATTATTATTTTTAAATACTACATTATAAATTGTATTATTTTTAATACCACAGTTTTTCGTACCTGTTTTATCTGCAGTATAAAAAAATGATTATTCCATCGAAAATACAAAAAATATAAGTGGCGGGCATGTGGGCGTCAACTAAACCAATACCAAAAATAATTCATATCGTTATTCGTAGTTTAAACTTTAAATATATAATTTCGTATAAATTTTAACTTAAAATGACTTTAAAAAAAATAATTATGTATATATTTCAATATCAACACTATCATCTACTTCTGAAGAACTTCGTATTAATTTTTCAAGTTTTAGTATCAAAATTGCACATTTTATATATTATTAACTGCGAAACAATTTTCCAATTTTCTTGATTTTGTCGATATTTTAACTTCAAATGCTTATAAAAATTATGCATGTGTAGTAAGTATTAGTTATATAAGTATTTTTATATAGATGTTATTCTTTAATTTGTATTTTACTGCGCTCCACGCCGTCATTGCGGTTACTCTGATTAATATAGTTATTAAAAGAAACAACAAAAAATGTTTATTATTAATTCTTATGTCAATTCCTATTAAAACTACCTATTCCACTACTTAAATTTTATATTACTTTTACATTTATAATATACATTTTATATATTTCCTAATCACACTAACCACAATAACGGCGCAGAACGCATAAAATACAAATTAAAGAATTACATTTTCTTTACACAGATATAAAAATAATCTACTTGAAATCTATTAATCTATTTTTAACAATTTTTGAATTTGGTTTTCACAGGAATTACAGAATATGTTGAACATGGGAACGATAACTAATTGTATAAAAGAATACAATGGCTCGGACGCGTCGAACAGAAAACGACTCATTAAGAACAATCCTTGAATGGATACCTCAAAGAAAAAGGCCACGTGTAAACCATAGATAGCTAGATGAAGTAGAAGAAGACTAAGAAATGCTAGATATTGAGAACTGGAAGGATGTAGCATAAGAAATAAACAAGGTGGTGGTCAAAACTCTTAGAGTGTAGTTTCAAAAAAAATGTCTATACACTCGTAGACTAAATCATTACTCCGAGAGACATTTAAGGTGCGGCTTTCAAATTCATCCATTCAAATTTGTTATAGTTTTCACTTTATTAGGTTTTATTAGTTGAATTTTCATATTAGGTTAGGTATCAATAATCATTATCTATATGACTATATCCATTTTATTTTAACTACCTAATTCATAAAATTTCTAGTTTTGGTATACCTATAATGTTATCATAATTTCTGTTTAAGTTGGTATGTACATATGGTAAAATACAAATTAAGGAAAAAGTTTCTGTTAAGTTACTCTTACTTACATTGTAAATTTAATTATAATGTATAATAATATAAATAAAATAGTTTTAATTCTTTTTTAAAACATCATTAAAAAGCATGACCCTACAGTTTCTAAATGTCTTCATCTTGTCTGGACTATTATTATAACTGCTTATTTTCAATATATTATGTAAGTAATAAATATAAACTAATATAGTTTATTTTTAGAAAGCCAGCCATAACTGATATAATAATAAAATATCACAATATTAATTTTAATCAATGGCCCAATGTTTATCATTTTATCATACAATAATAATAAAAAAAATCATACAATAAGTTCAACTTAAAACGTATACTATTTTATTTACAATATTTAATTTTATATTATTATATATTATATAGGCTGACTCTCCAATCAATAAATTACCAATATATTATATATATTATTTATAATAATATTTTGGATTATTGGATATATTCCTTTCTAATTTTATTTTTAAAAACGTGAAACAATTATGATAGATAATTTATTTTTAATTATATATAAATGTCCACTGTATCAAACAAACTTAATAATATAAGTTATTATAATTTATAAATCATAAAATAAATTTTTAATATACAGAAATACCATTGATGACTTTATGACAAATGTTAGCATTCATCGATTCTTTCCATTGGTTAATAGTCACATATAAGTTCATCAACAAAATTATAGAACAGTTCAATAAGAGTTCATGAACGAAACTTTTTCATTGTGCCTACATATTACAATAATTATGTAGGATGTGAGTTGTAACATAATTCAGCGAATCTTGCAGTTTCATATTGTTAAATTAAGTCTTGTAAAATACTCGAATAAAAGTATTCAAATACATATTTTAAATACTTTAAAAAAGTATTTAGACGAACTAGACGATGTATTTAATACTTTTTCAGAGTATCTTTATTATTCAAAATCAAATACTAAATACTAATTTATAAATATTTTATCATTTTAATTTACATATTTTTTATTAAATTTAATCACGTTCTATAAAAACAAAATATATATGATATAATTTATATTTTATATGATTTATATTCAACTGAAAACATATGAGCAATTTATAGTTATACCAAATTATTGAATGTAAAATCATCTATACAATTAATGTAAGATATGGAAAAGCTATAAAAATTGGTTTATTTGATTAATAAGCGAAAACAATTTTTTTTATAAAATTTGAAAGTATTTAAGAGTACCTATTCATAAATACTTTTTTAAAGTATTTGTATTTTTACTTAAATACTACTAAATACTTCTTTTTACTTAGTATTTAAGCGAGTACCTATTTTAAATATCTTACAAAATAAGTATTTATATCTGTATTTGAATACTTTTAAAAAGTATCTTTTACAAGACTGTTGATAATTCAATAATAATAAATACTCAAACAGTAAACTAAATATTAATTATTAACACATCGATACATCGAATATTTATTTACAACGATAATTATATAATTATATGATTCGTAATAACAACAATAACAATATGTATGTCAACATCGGTTAATTTTGTTGAGCATAATTGTCCAAAAAATAGGTAACCATGTTTCCTTTGCCTTTCACTTCGATGACACCACGACAAGTCAATGGGTATCCTTTTAGCTTCAATATTTCATACACCTCGTCGGTTACCTGAAAAGTTGCACGGAGTAATCAATTAAGTCATAAAAACACTCATGGGTTATTATTTCACGTTTAGTTATTTTAAATATTTTGATAAAACTATAATAGATATATTGTTATAATTTTATAAAAGATCTTTGATTAAAATTTGATTAAACATTTTATCTTTAAATGTTATTAGTTAATAGAAATAAAACATTTAAAACATTTGGTTTTATAAAATGTATTTGTAAAATTTTTCATTAATTTTATCCCAAGTGGAATACACATCTTTCATCTGGCACTCAAATTTAATAATTTAGTAACATAATTTAATGATAGCCCAAAATAATTTTCTACAATTTATCAATGTTCATTAGTTTCCTATTTAAGGTATATAAATGAAGGATTTTTCTATATCCCACATTAAGAAAAATATTTATCAAGAATAAATTAAAATATCTGTTTTAATAAATAATTATAATATACATGTATATTATACAAATTACCTTAACGGATTATTTAGATTAATGTATATTTAATTTAAAATTAGCCATATCCAAAAGAAAGAAATCATTATTCCATTTAAAAAATATATGAATTAATTATTATGAATAAATTTAACTCCTCGAGTAAATGTGTTAAGTTTTAATAATATAGAGATACAACGTATTTATGCATTATATATCTAACTATTGTAATATCTCTTACACATTGTTATGCTTACATTCATGTAGTTTACATTATTTTATATTATTGTTTTATTTATATATTATAATATGATAAATTAATTTAATTAAAACATTAATTGTGCAGAAAATTAATTTCTTTTGATAAAACTTTGTATTATTATTATTTTATATATTGTACAATCGTACAATGTCAAATAATAATTCAAACATGATCCGTTGCGACATTGTGTTAAAAAATATACATTTTACTGCAGTAGATAACTACGTTTGACGTGTTGAAAATTTAAAATATTGAACAAAAAAATAAAAAGTACTTGTATTTTATCTAACACTCCAGTTGAATCCATTCGGCTAGCCACGTTCACGGCATTGCCCCATATGTCGTATTGAGGTTTTCTAGCTCCTATTACGCCCGCCACCACTGAACCGATATTTATACCTGAGGGTCATACACAATAAAGATTTATATTAACTATGCGTACTTAGCTTATATTTTTCATCGTGATAGGTTAATTTTTTAAATTATACTTCTATTTATATAATAGCTATAATTTGGCAAATCAAGTAAATACATAAAAAAGTTTATAAATTTTTTTCCTTATTAGGGTAGTAGAGGTAATATATAATAATTGCTCTTTTAGCACAAAATTTGGCTTATAGATTGCGCTGCAATATTAAAAACTATATTGCTTATGAAATGTACGGGTGATTAATTTATTGTAAAGAAAAAAATTATAATTATTATTTTAATAACGCATTTTGGCAAACGTAATTGTATTATTATAATTTGTATGTTTGAACGATTTTGCATTATCTTATTAGGATTTTGAATGTACCTATAAAATGTTAAATGGTTAAAAATAATTGTTTTCAAATTCGACTGTGTTACATGTATTTGCATAGATTTTATTATATTTAAAAGTATTTACATTTTTATAATTATTTGAACTTTTAAAAAATATTTTATTTTTAACTATTGTATGGAAGAAATTTAGTTCGAATTCAATCGTGTAATATGCATATAATGCAGATACAACAATTATAATTTTTCTGGTGTTTTCATGATTATATAAGGAATATATCAAAATCATGGCCAAATATTTATTTACCCATACAAAGATGTACCTATATTATATTTGTTTATAGGTATAAACCTATTCTTAAAAATTCTAATACTTAATTAATCTGGCGATATATTCGTAACTGACGTGGTCATATCACGTTGTATTAATTTATTTGAATTGCTGTGCATTATTTATTTATTGAGAGATCTTAAGTTTAACTAATCAGCTATTATAACTATACTATGATTTTAAAAATAAAAATATTTTTTTTAGTTTTATATAGGTATATGTGAATTGTAGAATTGAAAACAAAAATCTGATTTATATGTCGAATATTCCCATAGTTATTTATTAAATCAAAGCATGTAAAATGTTTTTATTTAAAATAATTTAAACAGTTTATGTAATCTAATACAATAAAAATTTATTTAAATAAGTGCAACATTTTCTGAGGGATGGGATTTTCTTCTTATGAGATTTTTCTCCCGGGGACTTTTTTTCAATGTTCCTAATTTCGAAGTACCTACATAGATTATTTTTCGGAAATTTTGATTATAAACTTGTACATTTAACCCTAGTGTTTTATTGAAATTTACCAATTCTAATGCGAAAATTGTTGAACGAGTGTTCGTTGACGTATGCCAATTGTTCGCGTAGTCTGAGCGCGTAGTCAGCCATTGCGGTTACGTGCGAGTACTGTTTGCTATCGCACGTGTGTCTGGTCAGTCCGGAAGCGGCCATGTACGTAGCACCGGTCGACTTGATTTTCTCAATGCACTGAAAACGCGGTTCACTGAGTAGCTCATCGAAGTCGGCAATGATCTCGTTCAGCAGTCGCAGACATTCGACACCTTCGTTGTTGGCCTCCAGTTCCACGTAAAATTCGGAGAAGTTCGGTATGGATGCAAACATTATGCACACGCTGTCGCACTGCTCGTGATACAGTTCCTGCAACAGACCAGAAATTGTATAGAGTGTAAAAGGTCATTGTTATATAGTAGTATAGCGGACACTGATTGTACCGTTAGAATTGAAAAGTGTCCGCTATTAGGAAACATTAATTAAATAATATAAATAAATATGTATATCGCAAATCACATGTCTTTGCAAAAAAGTTTTATTGACTTTAATGATTTTTACTTAAGGTGTATATTACATATGGTTATTATTATTAAGGTATGGGTATATATTATATATATGTTACGTGCAAAAGTCGAAATTGGGCAAACCTCAGGAATGCCCGGCAAAACGCGAACTGCCCACAATTCATGGGTAAAATGTCATATTTCGGCTTTTGACCGGGTAAACCTAGTTATGACCAATCTCGTTTGGGCAAAACCGTATACTGACTTTTATTGCAAGGGCAAAACTGTAGTGTCTTAAATATGTAAACAACGAAATATTTTGTGTAGTTTTAAATGCCATGGGTCTAATAATATGTGTAGCAACAAATAAACAAAAATATTATTTTTTTTATTATTATTTATGTGTATTCAATTATATTTGTACAATAATATTCATTTTATAAGTATTTGTATTTAATATTAGCGAACGTATTTAAGACACTACAGTTTTGCCCTTTTGATAAAAGTCAGTATACGGTTTTGCCCGGTCAAAAGCCGAAATATGACATTTTGCTTAAGGATTGTGGGCAGTTCGCGTTTTGCCCGGCATTTCTGAGGTTTGCCCGATTTCGATTTTTGCCTCTAACATGTATACCTTTTATACAGCTATGAATTTTACAACGGTGCAAAAGAAATCATACAATTCATACATTTTAGTTTGTTTTTTTTGTATTATAATTTGCTTAAAATTAAACTGGAATTGACTAACTAATGATAGTGAAATTGCATCGTTTTTTTATAGAGACTTTTTTTCAGTCGGTTCACTAACTGTTATGTTTTTATTAAAACACCGGGGTCTTAGTCTTAAGTCCTTTCCAATCACCAATGATGTTTCAAAATCATCTTCCATATTTATATATAACATAAGTAACTGTCATCTGTTTTTTATTTATTTTTCTACCACTGTTGTACTTGCCTTTGAGATACATTATTTTATTGGGCAAGGTACGGGAAAACCAAGCCAGTTTTTGTCTAAATTAAAAATATTTTTTGGAACAAATCCTTTACACATTTCGACTAATTTAATATTTCAATCGTAGTCCACAAAATCAACGTCAATGTAAAAACTTTTTTCCGTAGACAGTTTTATAAAAAATAATATATGCAAAATTCCTCAAGGCATCGATTAGACGTTAAAAAATTAGTTTTACCCCAAATTTTCAGCGATTTTTATAACTTTTTTTTGTATATAAGGACCGAAGATAGGCATATTTTTAGCTTGAAAACAGAACCAGCAAAACTATTCGTAACACACATGATTCATTTTACAGTCCTTACTTTTTATAAAGTTTTATTGTCACTTCATTTAATTTTAATTATCACCAGCTATTATTTTTATTATTAATTTAAGTAGGTAATTTCTATTTTTATAATGTAATATTTTTCTATTTTTATAATGTAATATTGGTTTTTAAAATTTAAAATTTACTTACTTAAATGAAACAAATAGTAAGTCTAAAATGTTAAATATTATTTAATAATCAAAAAATATAATATCTTGTTTATTTATTTGGGACTTATACAATATAATATTTCATTTAAGTACCACCACATACCTAAATTTTTTATTGCCTCAATATATTTTGTCTGTTTCTCCATAGATAATATATTATAATATAATTATAAATATTGTACCTACACTTTTAAAAAAAATTAGCATTTTTGTATAATAATAGAGTAGTTGTAACACAATTGAGCAATTTAAAACATTACATCTAAAAAAAATTAATTCAAATTACTAATACAAAACGATCATTACTGTTTAATGTGAAAGAAAATGTTAAATTCCTCAAAGGACGTTAATGCAACATTTGTGTTTTCTCTTAGACCCACACGGAATATTGATAACACGTATCGTATATTGTGTTTTTAGTTTTATAACTTTTGAGTTATCTTAGATTAAAATTACTTATAAAAATGTTATATACAATAATATTTTTAAGGGTTCAATATAATGGTTTTATATTTTATTACCTTTTGAATTAAACTTTACAAATAAAACAATTTTTTTTAAAAATTAAAAATATGTATATTAAACTATTTTGGGACAATATTTAAATAAGCCGGTTTGTCAAACTCTCAAAAATATTATTCTCTATAATTTTTTTAGTGCAATAACATCCTCTTAAGTTAAATGATAATCAAATACGGCATTAAATAAAATAGTCATAATGGAACATTGTCTTATAGAGTCAAAGAATATTGATAATTAGTTTATCTTGCACTTTATTAAAATCATCATGTATTGTTTATCTAATGACTTATTATAACTTTATAAGAACAAAATATAGTTCGTAATATATTTTTGAAACTTTAAAGCAGAGGTTCCCAACCTTTTTTGACTCGCGGCACCCTTAGTCATTTTCTTAAAAACCCGGAGGGATCCTATACCTTATGGCTTATAGACTAAAAATATATTTCAAATAATTTTGCGTCACCCTGGTTGGAAATTTCTGCTTTAAAGTTCTCGTTCAGTTGTACACATTTTAAGACATAAATTAAAAAGGGTGCGCACTTATATTATGGTATGTTATTTTGTACACTATGTACATTATACTCAAGAGTTTAGGTATAACGATTGATTATAAATACTGGTATTACGTGTGGTATGTTTATACATCAAACGGGTTGGCGATTATCAGTACCGGAAATAGTGATTTGGTGAATGTCAGTTACGTGAATCGTTTTTAATAAATAATTGTAATACATGTGCCCGTGATTTCATTAATATAGTGATATTTTTGTTTTGTCGAAAACCGCGAAATGCATTTTATACGTTCTTTTGTATTCTTTGTTTTTATATAGCGAAATTTCATTTTTTAACTTTAGTTTGAGCTTGTTATTTCATCGGATTCCAGCTCCAGCTTAAATAATTTTGATTTTAATTGAATGCGTTTTAAATACCATACACACAAATGCACAATGAATAAACCATCTGTAATTCCGTAGAACTGATGAGAAGGATCGCCTTGTTCGTAAATGTATGCGGTGGTATGTGAATTATTTTTGATAAATAAGTCGCAATACGCATACTCATGATTTCGTCCATATAATGGTATTTTTTATTTTGTCGAAAACCGTGAAACGCATTTTTGTGTTTTTTTGTACCTTTTGTTTTTATTTAGCAAAATTCCTTTTTTAGCTTCAGACTTTTCTTGTTGTTTTTCCTGATATCATCTTATTTTTAAATAATTTTATTTTTATTTTTTAAACTACATACGTATAATTAATAAACCATCTTTGATTCCACGGAATGGATGCTTATAGATCATATCCCAAAATATAGTAATTATTCTTATTTTTTTCACTCAAGTTGCGTCTCAGTTCTACACAAGTAATTTTCTGTTCCATGTACAGGTAGGTAATTAGAAAAGAGTGCCTTGTTGACGGTTCCAGTTATATATTATAATATAATACGTCATACAGATCAAGGAAAACAAAAACGTGGCCTCGTGGGTTTGTCCACAGTTTTATTTCTTTATTTTTGACTTATCGAGTAACCAACTTATAGTTTTGGACTTAAGTTGTTATTAATGGCGAGTTGATAAGAATTAAACATTTAAAACTCATCCTAATTTTTCTACATCTGTGTAGGTAAATAGTTTAATTAAAGAAGACATTATAATTTACTTAACTATTTGTTATATTAATATGTATTTAGTCAATAGTAATTGATAGAAAAAATATCAATTCACCAATTTAGAGTCATCGCTTACTTAAAACGATACGTATTAAAAATGGTTTTTTACAAGAAGCTGTGAAAGTGACAATTCAAGTAACCTTTTATTTAAAATAATTAAAAAAAAAAAAATCTTAGTATTATGAAAATAATGCTATAGGCTTGTTAAAACCATTTTTTAATATAAATTAATTAATTAATGGCCAGTAAACGGTTACCTATTGAGTTTTTGGAATTAAGTATCGAACAATATGTCTTATATACTGCCAATTTTTTTTTTTAAATAAATATAAATACACCTAAAAGATATTTTGGAAATCTTTTAGTCGTGTGGTTATTAAATAATTATAAAATAATGTATTATATAATAAAATTATTATAGTTTTTTTTTTTATATTTTTGATTTATTTAAAATATATCCTGAATGAAAATTTGAACAATAAATCACAATAATTATTTTGTAGTGCTATTGAACTGTTACCTAGTTTTTTCTAATTGTATTTTTTTTTATATTAGTAAATGTATTCTCATTAAATGTAATATGTTATTTTATTGATGGTACTTATTTACGCGCAATAATATACATATTGAACACTTATGCACAAATGCACAATACGAAAAATATTATTCTCCGACGTTTTGTAGTATTACATTTTTATGACAAAACTTTTGTCTTGATTAAAAGTCAGATTCAAGCACCATATTTTACCTGAGGGGCAATTCAAATTAAAAATAAGACTAATGAAAAAGGTGTCATATTCTTTACATTATTGTTATTTCGTAGACCGAAATATTACTCACGTCTACGGGTTTGTCCAAAGTCAAAAAATGTTCAGCAACATGAACAGGAAGTATATTTGCTAAAAGTTTACGGTTATAAGCTTCTAGATGTTCCATATCTTCTTTTTCCTCTGAAAATGAATAAAAATAGACGTCGCCCAATACATTTATCTATAAATAATTAACAAATAACAATCGAATTATTACTTACCAGTAGCTTGTAATTTCCACAAAAAATCTAGCCTAGAAGTGACTTCGGTCTGCTGCGCTTGTAGAATTAACGCAACAATCAGCCCCAACATTACGACAAACATGAGTATGCGAATCCAAAATGATTCTTCTATTGGCCTGTGTGGTCAGAAACAAATTTTGAATGTAAAATATTTTCCCAGTGATAAGGTTTATATATGAAGGAAATCGATTATATAATATGTCTGGAATTAAGTGGGAATAAAAATGTAATACTCATCACAGATAGTAATCATAAATCATCAGTCATTCGCAATAATTTAAGTCAATCTTGAATTTCGGATGATAAAATAATAATTATAATACATTAACCTAACACAACCCATTAGGTATAGATGATTGAATTGACAATTGTTGAGAGCAGTAAATCAAAATCATTAAACAAGGTCAAGTTTGCAAATGTAAACATGCAATATGCAGTGTTTAACTATAATTATTTATTTACTTTTCAGTAAATTAAAAAATGACAACAGTTAGTCGTTAAATTACTACAAAATGTTCATGGTATTTTTTTTGTATAAATAATTCTTATTATTTGGTAAGGTTAATTTTATTTAGATAATTATTTTAGTTTAAAAAAAAATAAATGATTTACTATTTTTTTTTTGTTTAGTATTTAGTATTTACTATTTAGAAATCAAAATACATCATAATTTGTGGACTAATTTAATTTAAATTCTTCATAATATAGCTGTAAAGTATAAATAATACTTTCTGTGTTGTGTTAGCGTAGATAAACCTTTAAGAAAATACTAAACATTGTTTAAGTGATTTATGTACTAAAATAATAGTATTTCATTTTGGAATCAGCAAACCAATTTAATGAAATATTGTCTGTTTAATCATTGTTTTTTAAATTTTAGTTGGCGTTCATTAGAAAGCATAAGTATTACACAATTTGGGAAGGTATAGAAGATTTAGTTTTGTTTCATATTTGTACTTTATACCTATTTAACCACCTATACTATATTTACATAATATTATATTCTTTTTAGAAATATATTAGTAATTAAATTTTTAATTTAATATCAAGTTAAACACAAACCTTTAAAAATGTACTACCTACTCAAAGAAATAAAAATAAGTCAGGCATAAAAAGTAATATAATGATGACTCAAAGCTTTTTAAGTTCAAAAAAATGTATATATATATATATATATAACATAATAATAAATAAAAATAAAATAAACGAAATTTATACGTAGATTAGAAAAAATAGGGATGAGATAAAACGGTAAAAATATTTTCTTTGAAGTATTATAATGAAGATAATAATTGTCCCTCGCGGCTATACCTTATTATTGAACAGTCGACTTTTACAAAATTAACTAATAACATGAAAATTTTAAAACTCGTTTATTCAGTTATCGGTGATGAATCTTCTTAAAGAACAAAAATACATTTTCATCTAATCTCTCATCTTTATGTCCAATACTTCTAGCATAACGCTATAAAATTATTTTTATTTGTGTAGTAGATATTCTTAAAATAATTTATAACAAGATTTTAATCAAACTTTAAAAAAAGCTTATCATTTTGATTATACGATATAATTGTTTTTAATTGACCAGACCCGTGGTATATAATAAGGGGTTTATATTTTAATGCATAGTTTTGTTAGAGTATATATAAACATTTGAGCAAATATTTTTTTTTTACAACAATTTTAAATTTATAAAAAGTATTCATTTTTAAGTTAAACCAGTAATATTTGATAGTAAACAAAATCCAACTTGTCAGATGGGAAAAATAAAAAAACTTCACAACATCTTGTTTATTTTTCTTTATTCCGAGAATAATGAAAGTTTTAGTTACTAATTATTTTGCAGAATTTGCATTTTTATATGATATAAGTAGGTAAGGTATACCTAGTACCTACCTCGGAAAATGCTTTAACCATGTTTATTAAAATGTTTTATCAATTTTACAATATAAATAATACATGAAAACTTTAATATTAAATTGTCACTTTATGTTAACAAAAAGAACTTTTTACCACAACTTAAGTAAAAAAAAATGCAAGTTTTAATAACATTTTCATTCCATGAAAAAAATAAATCTCAAAACAAACCAAACAGTTTCCTCAATTAAAATTGTAAAATATATACTGTAAAACTGTAAATGTATACTGTACATTACTGTATTAAATATTACATTTCTTAATAGATTTTTATATATCCTATATGTCCTGGGTATAACTTAGATTTGTTCACAATCTATTATATATTTAGGTATTGAATAATTTGGTTTACGCGATAGATAACATATATAATAATTTGGACGGAGCCAGAAAATATCAATTTTCTAAATAGTAAATACTACTAAATCTATTGCTATTTTTATGGTATGTATATTTTAGTATTTAATTTGTGTATAAACTATGATGATTGTTACAAAGATATCTGTAACAATGGTATATGATAGTGACAGATATAAATTCAATTTTAAATGTTTTTCTTTTAAGTACCCTAAACTAGTACGACTAGTTGTAAAGTATGTTATAAATTTGACTTAAGCAGAATATAAAAATATTCAACTGAAAAAATCTATAAAAGCAGTTATTTAGTATAGACTCCAATTACTCACCTGTGATTAAGGAATATGCTGGAAAAAATAAAATAACAAGTCGATATAAATATCAACAAGGAGAGTTTGACTAGACTGATGAGTACTTGGTACACAGCAACCAATATCATCAGGATAATTACACACACGGTCAAGTACTGTGAAAAAATATAAAAAGCAAAATGTTACAATATTAATAATATAATGATATAAACGCCAACATAAACCGTTAAAATGTGTCATTAAATTATTACATTGAATAAAAGTTGACAAGCGCTCTCCCGCATAATTGGATTTTCGACAACCAATACTTCGGTTACATTTTTATTTTGTTCATTGAAACAAACTTCCAATTTGTAAATGATCTGAAAATAAAGCAATAACATGCGGTTGTGGATTAATCGTAGTACCTATGGCATTGTTAAGTCGATCGAGAACAGAATAGCGATTATTATAAAGTATGGCATATAAGTTACCAGAGGCGTCATGGAAGTAAAAAAGCAGCAGACGATTATAGCGAGAGCCAGCGATTGAGCTATGGACCGATTCTGGTTGATTGTTTGCGACGCTTTTTTCAGCGGTTCCGTCATTTCCTTAAATAAACAGAGAGTATATAAAATACAATATTGTCGTACTCGCGGCTGGTACGTAATATAAAATATTATGAATTGATGGTGATGTTTAAGGTGGGTTTACTTACCATCAAACGATTGCGAAAAATTACTACCGCCGACAGGAAGATCGTTAGCCATCCGACTATTAAACATCCCAGTAACAAAAAGGTCCTACGAAAAATGCAAAACGGAAAGCAATAACAAACAAGCCGTCGAGCCAATGTCCCAAAAACGTTAAGACGTCGCGGGGTACTCGGGTCGTGCAGAAAGGTGTCAACGGCCACGAGGATTACGACGTTATATTGGCCCGAGAGCGAGAAGCGTTATAATAACACCCGATGACATAATATAGTAATAATATACTTACAGCGGTAGAATGATCACGTGACCCGCGGTAATAGCCGAATATATACACACCGTACACGTCATGTAGGTGTAGAGCATCCGGTCGGGCACTTTGCTGTACTGCGTATAACAGACGGTATCGATTAGTTCGGGGATTATTATTATTATTATTATTATTATTATTATTATAAATATTATTATTAATAATTTTGAGCATGACGATGGCGGTGCTAATTTAACGCACCTCGCGCACCTAATGTTGTTATATACGATATCATGTATTGGACCAGTGACCACAGCCGCTGGTGTCATATTATTATTATCGGTACTCACGATTTGTTCGATGTTGGTGTCGCGGAATTTCAACGTTATCGGGTAGCAGTACTGTGATTTAAGACGGTCGATGCTTCGAGCGTCGATAGCGCACAACAAGTATTCGTCCACTTCGCCGTGATTCAATTCGGGTTCGTCTTTGCTGAAAACGAAAGAAAAATGCGCGTTAAGCCACTAGACGTATCATCGCAGGTGAATAAATCGTATTGACGTATTACGTAAACGTTTGATTTTCACGCGACGGTATTATAATACTACACCGGTTTTAGTCGTTCGTTAGGAATTCGACACGAAAATATGAAATAATATATACTCAGCTAGATAGAAAAAAAACCTTAAAATGTATTCAAATTTGTGTAATAAACTGAGTTACTAAATCGGAAGGCTACATTCATCATTTTTTTTCGTGTTGTTTACAAACAAATCGCAAGAAACCAATTTGTAGACATGATTAAAAATAAATAGTTTAGTTATTTTTCGTTAAGTATTGTGGGTTTGTGAGCTTACAAATTTAAAATGCATAATTCTATGAATACTTAATAAAAACAATTATTTTAACTTAAAATAATTCTTTTTGAAAAGATAATGCTTTTCAATTGGCTATACCATAATTTTAAATCATATTATGATAAATAAAAGAAAATATTCGTGGGAATTCACAGATTATAAAATATTACACATTATTATACTATTATACAATATTATATTGATATGTAAAAATATTAGTTAAGAAGTGTTAGGTGATAATAACCATTGAACAAACACATAATAGTTACGTTTTAATTTATAAATCGTGTAACTTATAAATTATATTATGTTATATTGTTACGTCAGTAACAATTTTACATTAATATAACATAAATACAAACATTGCATTAAAAATATATACATTTATATGGGATATCTCGATCAATTAATTTTTTAGTACTATTGTTTAATAGTTACTAATATCTGTCTGACTACAGTGCGTGATTTTAGGTATAAAAATATAGTGTGATCATGCTGTTCTAAAAAAATTATTACCAACTGGCGACAATGGAAAATATTACTCATGTTATACATGTCGTGTTCAGTATTGCGTATGTCTCAAAATAAGCTTCAAGAGAATAGAACGATAAAACTTTTAAGAACTTAGTAGGTACACATATATTTTACACGGAATCGAACTTCTAAATGATGATGAAGCATTAAACAAGTATCACTAATGAAAGTTATACAATTCATTTCAACTTTGGTTTCCATGTTGTATTCGCCTTTGCTTGCACAAGACGTAATAAAATGTTTTATGTGCAATTCAGTAGCGTAAACTTGCAATTCGAATTATTTCCTAAGTATAGCTTAAGACAATAAATCAGTATTAAAATTACTAAAAAAATAACACACATAAAATTAGGATATGAACACATTTATTATATCACATATAACTTATATTATCTTTTTATTAAAAACAGCCAAATAACATAGACGAAGTTATAACAAAAAGTTTATCGTAAATAATGTTGTTAGCTACACCATTGTAATTCTATATAGTTGTATTGTTCGATTTACAGAGGCACAGGTATTGAAAAAGATTGCTAAAGTGTTAACCTGTAGTTTCTGCACTGTTGTATTAACAGAAAGTGCTGATGCGAGTCATCCGTAGGGGCGTTAGCTGACATATTTTTGATAATTCACTCGTTCACTTATTGTTCTATAAATTATATAATGCGGATGTTCATAACCCGTCCGTTGTATCCAAAAAGTTACAATAAAATAAATTACATACAGAGTGATTCATTAAGCGTGTTAACCTTTTTTACTTCTTTAATAACACAGTTATTCAAAATCTAGTTATTGGTATTTTCAAATTTAATAATTAAAGACCAAATTTTCAAATCATCGAGATTTTTTGTGCTACTTATAATGAGTGTCCTACTGTTTTTCAAATGGTAATCTCCTTTTTAAAAAATAAATTATTTAAAAATAATTTTTCTGAGATTTTTGAAGTATCAAAATCAAATTCAAACGAGAAGCTTTTGAGTTTGAAGTTTATGTACTAAAGATAGTAGATACCTGGCAAAGGGTTTGAAGATATAGGCTATGGTAATTATTTGAAAATTATAGATATTTGTATAAATTTATTGATATTTATAATTTATAAAAATAGTTAGTTTAGGTTATGTCAGTAATTTTATATTTCTTTAAAACTAATTTTTATGGATTTTTATCCTTAATATAAACATTTTAATAACTGAAAAACTGCTCCTTCAAATTTTAAATTAAGTATATCAAATTAAAAAAAGAAATTTAACTACTAAATAATTAACAATAAAAAGGATATTCTCATTTGAAAAAAATAAAAGTTATTATTGTCACGGAACACTCATTAAGTAGTACAAAAAATCTGGTATTCAAGTATATTTAAAATTTTTAAAATCAGAATTTGAATTAATCCATTATTTAATGAAACAATATACTTGTCTAATATGCTCGGTGGATGAACCGCGCAGTATTTTTATTATACACTATCAGACACGATTATACGTGTAATATCAAACGTGTATTTTTAAAAAGTGATCTATATCGATTGATAACAATCGTCATTTCCAATACATCGAGATTTACGATCAATCTCCATTTATAGTTTTTATAAATAATATTTTAGAGTTCCTAAACATTATAACTACGATATAATTATTACATAGTCATAAATAATGGATATATAAAAGTTGATAAAAATATCTGATATTAAAATACCTATATATTTTTTAAAATTGATAATATTATAAAAATTAATAACTACTTTAAATGAAAATCGATTTATCGTGAATAATAATTTGTTATTAATATTTTGTATCATTCATACCTATTTCGTTATTACACACATTTACATATTAGTACTTGATATATAAATCACACTAGGACATTGTGTATAAAAATAATGTTGTACTACAAATGCAGGACTTCGGTATATGACCATCATTCAGAACACCCTTAGCTCAAATTTATTATTTACTGTAACCTATATATTATAATAATATTATTTTATCTGCCGGTACAAGCGTCATGTAAACTAATTGTTAAACCCACTCAGTCCATTGTACTAAACAGGGAATACAATTCAAATAGTACCTTTATATATATATATATTTATACATTACACTAGTATATAATTTAATGTTGGACTTTACCATGTAAATGTATTATGACGTTGGTTATGTCCCATGATTCTGAATTCTTTTGATATATTACCATTATGAGTATGACCAGGACTCTGTTTTTTGTAGTATTGAGATACCTAAACAAAACAATTGTTATTTATCTATGGAAAATTTCACAAAAAAATAAAACAAAAATGATTTAAGGATGTTTGTATCGAATTAATTTTACTTCATACACTTAAGTTATGTTGCCGCCAGAATGAGCATATTAAATTATATATTTTATTTAAATATAAATGAGATATAAAAGTTAAGACTAGGTATAAGATATTTAATTACATTTTATTTATTTTAAATCACTTTTGTGTTGATTGAAACATATAATACATCTCGGAACTAATGTACACAGTTTTAGAAGAATTTATCAATAATAATGTAATTTGAAAATTTTAATTCAATATTAATTGATATTTCATAGAAGCGGTTTCTTTGAAAAGTTTCAATGACATAATTAATTATATACAAAAATAATTGATATAATTAATAAATAATTATAATAATAATTTAACCTAAATACGAATTTATTAATTCATCTATATTAATATGCATATTATGTATAAAATTATGTTTTTTATTATACTATGAAATTTTATTTTTCTCCAATCAATTTTTGAGATATTGAGAGTTAGACAGGTAAAATTATATTGACATTATTTTTTTTAAATACAATCTAATGAAATCCTAAACTTTTTTTTTTTAGAAATAACAATAATTGAAGAATGAATATTTTATAGTTCTTCGTTGTAAATTGAATAAAAAATGAAGACAATAAGTACAAAGTTTTTTAATACTATTTTTTCAATTACTGTTACTTATTTTATAGTATTTATTTTTTTATTTCATATTTTAGTCTTATCTAATTTATAAGGTATTCCTAAAATGTATTTTATTTATTAATATAAATTTATTTTAAAATATTTGTGAATATACAATTGGGTTTATTTAATAAATATTTTATTCCAATATTGATTTCATTTTATTAGATATTTGCTTAAAGTTAGGTTGTTTTTTTAACGGTTTTCAACAGTTAATTTACAGAATGAATAAATTAAACTTGATATAGTTATTACTAATTCTCGAAAATAATAATAATTCATTTTACAGTATGTATTTGAAATTTACGTATAATATTGTAAAAAATAAGCTGTACTATACATTTAAGAATATTCATTTAATATTTATACTAACGTAAGTTGTTTCCGGTGGCACTATAAGGTATGTTTCGATGTTGTGGTCCTTTAGAAATGCATTCCGCTCACCACCGTTGCCAGGTTCCACTTGGTAAGCATTGCCCAAATACTTGAGCGTGTCCGCAGTAATATGTATTCTCCTGTACGCCAAACGACAGTTTTTGTAGTTCGAAAATCTATATATGTATAGAATGTGACAAAAAAAAAAAGCAATCGATCTTACCCAGGTATTCCACCACTTTCCATTTGATTCGCCAACGTCACGTCGTTTGACCACACGTCGAACTGCCATTTGCAAAGTCCCAGGACGCCACAGTGCACACGACCTGAATGTATTCCCACCCTCATGTTGACGTTGACGTCCATCACGTCTCTCACCAACCTAAAAAGGAATGCGATATTAAAATTTTTATTTAAAAAAAATATTCCATTTATGCGAGTCAATACTAGATTTTTATTCTTCATGCATAATGCGGCGATGTGCACTTACGTTATGGCGTCGATCATGTCCAAACCCATCTGGACGCAACAGTTGGCGTGGTCCGGCCTGTGCTCAGGTAGACCACTCACACAGTAATAACAGTCCCCCAACAGTTTGATTCGCAAACAGGCGTTTTCTTGAGCCAATCGGTCGAACCTATACACAAATCACCAACAACATATCAATATAAAAGTTTGTCGCTTTCCGTATCGTATCCGACTACTATATATTGTTATATAACGAGTAAAACTCCATGCAATTTTAAGCCGATACGGCGTTTTTCGTATATCACCTCGCAAACAATTCGTTAAGTAGCCTTACGAGTTCTTGAGCTGTACACTGATCGGATAAACTAGTGAAACCGCATATGTCCGCGAACAAAATGCTACAATAGTATATAAAAATAATATTATAAATACTTCGATTACGACTACAATACTTAAAAGTTAAATGTTATTACATTAAATACATATTACGTTTTTGTTTATGGATTTATACTAGTAGGTACATGTATTTATAGCTACAATAATTTATACAACTAGGTAAGTATTATAATTATGAATGTTAAATGTAACCTATATTGACCACTCATTATTTATTATAAAGGAAATAACTGAAAGTCAACGATTCGACGAACATACAAGTGTTTGTATTTGGACTTTTAAGAGTACCATTATGTGTAGTATAGTGAAAACACCAGTAGGTTTTGTTGTTTGCAATTTAAATTTTATTTTAATTTATAACTGAAATTATTAATAACGAAATTGGCTTTCAACATTATTTGTATATCATTCAGTTTGTTATGTTTAAAAACAAAGAGATGTACTATGCCAAAATAAATTATTATAAAATAACTTGAAGACAAGTTGTAGAGTGTTGTTCAAAAAAAAAAAAAAAGAAATGAACTACTTCCTAACGTTATTTTACTAAGAAATATATTATAATATAATATAATTTATGTATACTTTTTTTTCTATAAATCAATTATAAAAATAAATTGTAGTATTAAGTTGATAAAAAAAAATTATATATTATTATAAAAATGTAAATGAATAAGTCCATTAAAAAATTATTCTAATACATAATTTTAATTGGTCTTAAAATAATAACAAAAGTGACTAAGAACATTGCTGATTTTATCATATTAAATAATATACAACATTATGATATTGTGATATTGATGCATGGAATTAACTATATAGATATTCTGCTTAATATCTGAATAATACTATGGTCATATTATTATTCTAATATTGTAGTGAATCACCAATAATTATAATGGCCTATTTTTAGTGAAAACAATTTTATTATGTTTTAATACTATAGATACCTGACATTCTCGTGCTTTTGTATATAAATCTTGTGGAACATGCTGTCATGGCGTTTACCTGCGATGTCGGCCTTCATTTCCATAGCGACATGGCGGGGCAATACTGACAAAAGCAACCTCTCCTATTTGCAAAATACTTCGACGTGAGTATGTGGGACGATTATTAAATTAATTTTTTCCTCCGTACCTGTTGTTGATTAACTTTTTGCGTAGTCAGTCTCGCCTGGACGCATTGTCTGGTCTCCAAGAATGCTTGTCTCTTCGCCACTTCATTTGGGTAATGCATCATAACACCAGTCACGTTTGTGCACGCCAACAATAGCAAATTAATGAAACTCTGAAATTCAAAATATGTTATTTTATCCGCTATATACATACAATAGGTCTTGAATTCATAACCAAATCAAAAAACCGATCGGAAGGGTCATTATTCATTAGTATTTTTTAGATCAGGATAAAGAATAACATTTTCAGTCAGGTACTCTATAAATACTCGAATTCTGAATAGAAAAGTATTATTATTATTATGATATACATAGTCAAACATGTATAAATGATACATCAGAGGGTGTAGTATCACACATATTTTTAATATTGATAACAATCATTAAATATTTAAAACGAAAAAAAAAAACAAAATAACTATTTGGTAAGGTGGGTGTATTTTATGTATTTTCTAGTTACCTGTTTTGATAGGCCCTGTTCCATGGATAAGGTGAATATCAACTGTGACAACATGAAAACAGTACCAGCCACAATGGCGTACTGTAACTTGACCGGCAGCAAACTGTAAGAAATGTAGACGAACACTAACGTGGGTACAGTGACGGCTTGGGATCTGGTCAACACGCCGAAAGACAATTCAATCAGCAAGAACGTGGCCAGCACCACGTAGGACACGAAACTTAGATATACTTCGTTCAATCCGGACCGTGACACTATGCCTATTATGACTGAAGACAGAGTACAATCGGTACATTATACACGTCGATAGTAACATAGTTGGGCGGGTATATGTTTTATGCACTGTCAGGGGACCCCAACTTACCTAGGTAAATAAGTATACAACACAAAAGTAACAAGGAACATTGAACCTGAGTCTCGTAGTCGGAAAGGACAACTGCTATGGCCATACACGTAAACAGTATACAGAGCAGCACCAACAAATGGACCATGTGGCTTTGGTTGGTTCGCAGAAAATATCTTTGGTAGAGCATTTCCACCTGTTAATAGAAATCACGCACGTGTACATGGACGGATACTATAATGCGTTATGAATAAACATTAAACTCATCATGTTATGTATTCACCAGCAGATAAGCCACCTCGACGTATACGTTTATTAATATCATATTATTTACGTTTCGATTAATCGTTATATTATAATCAGTAAAATTGTTTGTAAATAAATGAATGTATAGTCTCGTATATTATTGACACGGTAATATTCAAAGTTGATAAAACAAGTTTTACTGGAATGTGCACCGCGTGGGAGAAGACGCTTTTGTTTGAAATATTTGGTTATTATTTAGTGTAAAGTGTTTCAAGTTAAAATTAATCTAAAGACTACAATCACGACTATACTAATTAAAAACCAGCGTCATATTATTAAGCGAATGATTTAATAGTGATACATTATTCAACGACATATAATTCATACATCAATATTAATAATCTCGAGACTCTCTTAGACTTTAATCCTAAGAAGCAATACATACTAATTTTATCCTAAATATACGGTCATTAGGTTATTATAATTTTAACAGAAAATCCATTACGTATTTATGGCTATACATAGAATTTAAAATTGTAAATAAATATATTGAGTAATTTTATTATTATTCAATTTTTTCTAAAAAATAATAATACAATTATTTATAAATAAATGAAAAAAAGAATTAATTCAATCTAGTTTAACCTAACCCTGTAATAACAAACACGATGTTGGAAGGTAAAAATAAAATGAACAATAGTCTGTATAAATATTAAATATGATTTCTCAATTATTAATTTTTTTTCTTTATTATTGTGAAAAAATATTTAAAAAATATTATATTCGCGTAAATTGTATATGCACAATATTAAATGAAAGTCAAAAAAGAATATTAATTTATAGAATAAATAAATTATAGGTAGAATTAAACTATTGTTGACATGTCTTAAATATTATTTCAAAGTTACACTTTAAATTAAGTAAAAATAAATTTTATTATTTTAATAAATATAACAAAAAAGTTATTTAAACTCTAAAGACAATGACATTTTATTTTTTATTACTAAAGATTTTATACTTGAGATTTATAATATGCGTGAGCTAAGCCACCGATACGGTTAGACACACTAGTACGTTTTTGTAAAAATATCTGTACCTATTTGTAATACCAAATTAAAAAAAAAAGTACTGTAGGTAAATATTTAAAATATTTCAATACTAATTATATCAAATTAGAAGTTATTTTCGACATAGAAACATATAGATGGGTGAAATAAAATATTTTATTTTGATGATTATAATTCTTGCTGAATAATTTTTTTAACTTAAATTTAAAAAAGTTTCGTTATAATTGACTTTTGTTGTTCATTAACAATTAAGATGCTTTGTTAGTGAAGTTTATTCAATAAGCGTTGTAATTTTTTATGGAAAAAAAGTTTTCATAAAATATTAATTACAGGTAATATTAATTTGTACCTCTATTTGTACAAGTTAAGCCGGTTGAATAACAAATTTCAGAACTCAATTAAAAAAAAAAAATTACATCTCCTTACCTGTAAATTATTGAACTGGTGTGATGAAGTCAACAGTGTGGTGATCTTTTGGCAACATCCGAGCTTGGAAAAATCGCGTAGAATGTCCCCATTGTCCTCAGATAGACCAGGCACGAACTTGTTGTTGGCCGATAGTGAAACCCTTTCGCACGCGTCTGCCTGCTGATCGGATTCCGAGTAATTGACTGTTTCGCTGGCACCGCGGCTCTTTAACACATTATTTTGTTTTTCCATTCAATATTTACGTCACAGTCGATAAGATCGCGACGGCAAGAACACAATATAATATTATATTAATCGAAGACGGGTTCGTGATACTTTATTGTTTCTCGCAACAACTTACCGTGACTCTCACGGCATACGATTTACCGCCTACCATACACCTATAGAAAATCATAAACTTCAACCTCTCCACCAACTGTGTATCGTGTGTGCGTATAAAACCGTAGCCGTTCGTGTTTGTTCCGAACGTGCAGGATGACAGAGAGGGCCGGTAAGTAATTATAAGTATGTAAGTACGTATATTAGCTGCTAGGCAATTGTGTTTGTTAAACTGTAATTGTATTTATGAGTAATTATTTTTAAATACATAATCGTCCAAAATTTTAGTCGATATAATAGTGTGCGTTTAATTATTGTACCGTTTTAATATTTATTACTTCGATTGCGACTTAACGATGAAGCTTGAAATGTCTAAAATTAACATACAGTAATGGAAAAAGTATACCAAAACAAAACGTTTACTTACCAACTAAAATAAATTGTATTTAGATTATCATTTGACTAGAACATAATATTTAAGTATTAGATAATACCTATGATATTATGGTAGTAGATACAAAGTTGCTGCACATTTATTGTACACGATCGTGGGCTTATACTATAACTGACACTGATTAGACTGTATACATAGTTATTCAAGTATACATTACTATTTTTTTTATTATAATTTTAATAGGAAATCTGAAAAAGTGATTTTTTTTTTTAGTGTATCATCTAATGGATTGCTGTTTTTTTTTTTAATGTGTTAGTAGCTATATTAATATATTCACTACTATAATATGACTAAACATTTAAAAATAATTCTTGTACAAACTATTTAATCTACATAATTTGTTTTGTAGAACAAAAATATATTTGTTTGTGATGATAATTATTTAAATTATACTAGGTATCTCATCAGACCAAACCATATAATTTTCAAACTATTTTTTCAAATTTGAATTTTGCAAAACTACCATTATATTATCAAATAACATTAATTATTTCTTGAATAAAACGATTTAATTTTTGATTTACAAACAGAGAAAAACTTATACGTTGATATTTGTTAATATTGCTGTTATTATATAGTAATAATTAAAAAAAAAAGATTTAAAAAAAATACTAGTTACAAGAAGTTTGTTGTGGGGGACAAACATTATGAGGTATTATTTACATCGAATAAGAAAATCTAAAGCTAAAAGCTACAATAAATTATTAATTTAAAAAGCTTATGACACAAAAAAAAAAATATAAATACATGATTATAAACGAATTAAATCATGTTTTTGATCATTATTGCCATAAATTATAGTTACTATTTGAGGAGAAAAAAAATATAATATTTATGAGTGACATAGTAATTTAAATAGAAGAGCATATTGTACATATGTATGATAAACAAAAATAAGGGAATTAAAAATACTGTACATACTTGTAACACAAAATATTCTGATAATATACTTTCATTATTTCCTATTAATTGTTATTGTTGAATTTATTTTATTAGTGTTAAAATATTCTATGCTATCTTTTACTTATAATACCCTTTTTATGTCATTATATAATATTATGGTTTTAAAAGATCTTAAATATTTAAATACATTCTATTTAGGAGCTATATGATAAATTGGAAGTTTTGGTATTGAATTCGTAAAAAAATCAATCAAAATATATTTTTTTTATGAAGTCAGAAAAAAAATCAGTCAAGTGTTTATTCGAGATAATAATTTATAGTTAAATTAAATTTAGTATTGTTATTCTTATACATTAAAATTCTTCAAAGCGGGGAATGTATTATCAATATTTAAAAATAAGTCATTAATTCAGTAATAGTTCAGTCTGTTCTAATTTTGATTATAGATCTGTAATAAAATCTTTAAAAAGTAATTTATGTGATGGCCTTAGAAGTATAGTTATAGTATAGTTATAACAATAACTTACCAAATATAATTGTTTATCGTATAAAAAAAATAATTGTTGATTTAAAAAATGAAGGTTTCTAAAATTAATTAACACGATTATAATGTAATTAACACATAGTAACAAAGTAATAAATACAATATGAAATAAATTAATAACAAAAAAAAAAAAAAACAAAACAAAACAATATAAAAAAAAAGCAATGTTATATGTACCAAATAATTAGTAAATTAAACAACAATTACAACAACGTCACTTCGTATAATTACTTTAAAAACTACTTAGTATGAAATTGTTTTTTAACGAATAAAAAAAAAATCAATGAAACTGAAATACTTGACACGTGATTTCGAAATAACACTAATAAACACATATAAACCATGTTAATCTTAAATATGAAGCATAATCATCATACACAATTCTGCCAACTGTATTATGTTATTAATTATTAATTGGATAAGTTTGTAAGTACTTACTAGATAATAATTATTTCTTAAGTGCCTTTTTTTAAAATAAATAATTGATAGTTCAGTAGGTACATTAAAAAGAGTTCAATTAAATGTAAATCATCAATAAACAATTAATAAATCGTGAAGGTAAGAAGAAACAACAGTGTTCTATATGATTTGACATTTTTCAATATGTACGCCTCTGATGATTGACGAGGTTAATAAATACAATATATTAGATCTATTTCAGTTTAGTTTATTTTACAAATAGATTCACACATTACTGCTGTACATTTAGTTAAAATCATATTTTATTAGAAACATTATAATTAATAGGCTAGATACAGATTCTGTCACTAGAAATCTTCTATGATTTCTAAATTTTTGGTGTAGAGTTATAGATTTGAATTAAAAAATATCAGTGTTATATATAGATACTTTATTTTACTTGTCATTCGTGTTTCATTTTGAATATTTAATATTAAAGATTAAACCACATATATTTATGATCAAGGTTTTGCACACGAATGGTTTATTCGGTTATTTGGTTTCAGGTGTTGGACGGAAAATTGGATTTCCATCTATATTTCAGATTTTCAAAAATAATTATATTATTCACCAATTCATGCTGTTTGTGGTAAAAAACAAAATATTGTACAATTTCTTAAATTCTCTTATAGTTACTTTTACACTAAAAAAAAAAAAAAGTTGTTGGTTTCATACTTTCAATCCTATTCATATTTCGTTAAATGTATTAGAAGTTAATGTACCCATGTATAATATATACTACAATTAAAAAAAAAATGTGTTATTTCATTTATTATCTATATAATATAAGTGCTTATTGCTTAATAATAAATATATTTTATAAGAATCGACAAGCTATAAACGTAACTGTTATTATTTTTTTAAAACTATTGAAAATTTTAAAAATTATCTCATCGTATTTGTATTTGTTTTGAATTTTTTAATTATGAACGAAACGCTTAGCACACTATTCCTAGTCGAAAAAATATGAGTACACAAAGTTATAACATTAAGCCCCTAAAGTTTTTTCTGAACACAAACTTTGATACAATAAATTTAAAAAGTACTAGTAGATTATCTTGACACTGCAAAATAAAAGTATACTATCGACTCTACAAATGTATAGAAAATTATTAAAGCAATATATTTAAAAGATTTTTTAGAGAAATTATATATTACATTAAGATGAAGCTACATCAAACGTAAAACGTTTATATCCTTCGATATGATACTATCTAACAAACTACAAAATAAAAAGAATGTTTACTATAAAACAGTTTTATTTCGGAAAAATAATTTTTCTTAATTAAAACACAATTTCACAGTTTCGTACACATTGATGGAAAGAAATTAATTGTCATAAAGTTCATTATTTATATATAATGTTATTTAATACGAAAAAGTGAATAATGTTTTATGGATTTCGAACTTTTAATAACTTTTTTAAAAATAATTGTATCATCAAAATAAAAACGTTATAGATGCAGCAAATATTTTCTTTTATATTATGCGTAAAACTTTTATGTATGGACAGGATTGATGTAGCTCTAATAGTTCTTTCCTGTGGAAGCAGTTTTTACAGTTTATATGGTTGATGTATGAATTCCTTTAATACTCTCTGTCCATTGTATGAACATAAACACCCAAAACGCATGATAAGAAATATGCTTAATGGATAAAGTTAGAAAAACATCAAATGTATTATATTTCACATAAATTAATACAAATAAACATTGTATCTTGGGAGAAAATTATAAATACAATTTAACAGAATAAAATAACTTTAATAATGTTTAAATAAAAAAAAGTGAAAAGATGCATTAAAAAAGAATAGTTTTTTCCAAAAATATTAATATCTTTTATGCAATTTTGTGCGAAGATCAGGTTAGCCATGGTACGCATTCACTATACACCCCAGTTTAATATTAAATATATTATAGATATAATAAGTCTGCACATAAATATATATAAAAAATAAAACGTTTTTACATGTAACTTTCATCTGAACAAATTATTGAAATTGAAAATGTTTTTTTTTTTTTACTCATTTTTAGTGAAAAATATTATAAATATACTTTAAATATAGTGATATCATATTATTACTTAAATATTTTTCCAAAAAAACATCTTTAAAACATATTTTTAATAGGAAATATATAATATAATATTTCGCTTTAAAGTTATACATTAACCTAACGGATGAAACTGATAAAAAAAAAAAATAATGGTTTTCTCTTTAGAACTTATTATATATTATTCTGTTGTTCGTTAAATTGATTGTAAATGTACTTTTTTCCGGGATAATAAAAATGATGTTTAAAATAAATCACATAGCTACATTTTTTTCAGAAGAAATTTAATTTGTTTTTTTTTTTTATAAGGTAATTTTTTTATGTTATGTATTGTTATTTTATTCTTTCGGAAACATAACGTCAATATTAATAACTGTTTTAGAGGCAATCGGTCTTATTAACTTACACGTCATATTGTACATACGATCGATTGTCGTAACAAAACATGTTATGGCCTTTTGGGCATAGTTTTTAATTTTATGGAAAATTAAGAGGAGTAATTAATGTTATTGGTAATTTGAAATTTCACAAACCACCTACAGAGCTAGCAGCGTTTCCGATGTACTCGAGGGTTTTCAGTGATAATTTATTCAATTACATGGGTATTTCCTCTCGTATTTATACATATTGTATAACCATCGGGCAAAAGTTCAACACACACACACACACACACACTCATACACATATATTAGTGCTCATCAACGTATATTTGTACGTGATAACAATATAATATATTATTTATATATTTATATAAAACCATTCATGCATAAACCTTATTCATTTAGTTATCATTGTGGATAGTTTGATTATATTCATTGAATATATATTTTTTGTAGGTAAAATAATTTACATGTATAGAAAAATTATTATTATTATTATTATTATTATTATTAATATCACTTTTACCAGCAATGGAGTTGGCGAGTCGGAAGCTGTGGAAAAATGTTGATAAACCGCCCAATTAGTGCGTCTTGTTGTCTGTGGTGACGACTCCATTTCCGTTACAGACTCCTCTGCTGTTTTGCGGTGTTGTCGAAGGCTCGTCCATTTTTTTGGCGTTCTCTATACGAAACAAAAAAAAGATAGAAAAAAATTATTATGACTAATAAGTGAACTGAACTTTGGAAATAATGTGTAGGATGTAGATTGTAGGTAAACACTATATACAACTATCGGAAAATGCATAGATAATCAAAATATGATTATTACAATAATAAACAACAAAAATAAAAAAATTATAATTATTTTCTATATTTATAGAAAAACGTTTTTAAATTATCAACATTTTCTTTTTGTTAGTATATCTTATAGACGTGAAGATTTTAAGCAGAAATTTATTTAGTTTAATATGTGTAGTATTTTTTTTTTCTATTATATATTACAATTTGTGTAATAACTATAAGTAATAATATATAATGTACCTATAATGTACGAGAGGCAAATGATAAGTAATGCACAATTGTGAATTTTTTGAAAATTGAGAAAGATAATTGAAATTAGAAAAAAATATATAAAAGTATACTTCTTTAGTTACAAACCAATACCTTTATTTTTCAATATAATCACCATTTACAGATATACTTGTATAATTACCAATGTATACCAATGTATGTATATATTGTACATAATTATGACTACCTATTCAATTTTGACTGACATTACAAAATATGATTTAACTATAAAATAATTTTATTGATGTATTGATAAACGTTTACCATCTAATTTATGAATTTCAGTAAAGTATTTCAATATTTATTTTACTTTTTATTAGAACTTTGTACATTTTATAATATCACTGTACACACCTCTATACACACAAATTATTTTGGTTCTTTGGCTTTATTAATTATGAAAACAAGATGGTCGTCGAGGCAAAACTGTAGCAAGTGTAACATCCATTATAATATACCTAGTATAATAATATACTCGTATACCAGTATAAGGGTTGAATGAATGCATAATAATAGGTAATAATAATCTTCTGAATATGCTCTTCTTCCGGGGATTTAATTTGATTTGATTTAAATCTTTCACCATCTGATAAACGTCTTAGATAGATATATAAATTAACGATAATAACGAGTACCAAATAATATAATATTGCCTTTTAATAATAATGCATCCACATAAAAATTATAATAAATTGAGTTTTATCGGTGTCTCGAAATAATGTTCTTTATTTCATTTGAATAATTTCTATTAATATAACTGAAACAAAACTGTACGAATAAATCATATACCGAAAACAGATTTTCATATACGTAGGTATAAATGGCAAATTGGTAGATTGTTTTATATTTTCTGCTTTTACACGAAAGTATTTAATGTGTAAAATTTGAAATAACTTTTATTCCGGTTTGCAACAGTTAATAATTGAAATGCTTAATTATTATATTTTAATAACTTTTGTTTGCGCATAATATGTACGTTATTATCGTATGTTAAAAACTCATCGTATGTATACTTATATGATGATAAATTTATATTCCTTTAGTATCAGATCCAAAAACAAGAAGTTTTATGGGTTATATCTCATGGGTAGGTATTATAGGTAAAACAATATGTCATTGTTTTTCTTTTGATAACATTACTTTAAATTGGTATTGTGTTTGTTTTTCTCATTTAAGCTGACCCAATTTAAAAGTCCAATTTGGCCATGTCTCTAACATTGAGATCTTTGAAATTAGATATGTTCGGTAAACAGTATTTTGATCATTAAATCTTGATGTTAAAAACCCGAAGGACACAACCAATTAAATGATTGATATCAAGTACAAGCAAATTTCATGATTAACTTCAAAAATTTATGTTATAATTTTTTTTTATTCACAAGTTTGTAAGATTTTAGTATGATATACTAATTATAAAGAAATAACTATTGAATTTCTATGATAGTTATTATATTTTGTTAAAATGTAACTATTTAATTATTTGCAATGGATTATGGTTATTTTTATACTATCAATTTTAAAAATTTGGTAATTTGATTGATATCAATCCTAACATTATACAATTATCTTTATTCTTTATTATAGAAAACACTGACATTAAATGGTAATATTTTTATTAGCGAAATGAACTTTTATGGAAGATTGTAGAAGTTGGAGTATTATTCTAACTCAATAAGTAAAGGTTGAATAAAAATTCAACGAGATAAAATATAATAATAATTAATAATTTATGAATAACTCAGTTCAGTATAAGTTAATTAACTTATTAATTTAATTTTTACAGATATTTTTTAATAAATGTATGTAAAAAGTGTTCACTGGCATGTTAAATCAAATAATACAAAGATTAATAACTAATAACATTAACCTAATATGGTATATATACCATATATTAACCTATTTTTTTTTTACTATGATATTCTTTATCAAAATAAAACACATTTGCGAGTATTATATATTGGTATATTAATTATTAATAAATACTAGATACTTAATTCTGAAAAAATCAATTTTAATAGAAATTTATTCAAAATATTTACATTGCACTTAAAAAAAAGTTACAAATGAAAATAATTTAAGTTGCTAAAGACGAGTTGCTAAAACGAGTTAATAAAATAGATTGCATTTATGCTTATATTAGACAGTTTTTAAAATATTTATGGTCCAGATTAGTCTTTACGCTGTTAAAATATATTTATTTTGCGTTTTATTTTAATACTATCTGTACACTATTTAGTGTTTCAATTAAGTTAAAAAACGATTCGATAAAAAAAATTCTCGTAGTAGCATATTGTTATATAATGTATGTAAGTATTAAGCTTATTAAATATATTTGTTATAATAATGTAGACATATATTAGTTGAACATAATACCATTATAAAGCTAATACTATGCTGTGGTAATGGTAAGACAATAATTACCTATATGATGAGTTAAGTGTAACACGATAAATAAATTAGTATTCCCGGATAAATTTAGCTAAAAAAAAGTCAAAATAATAGATTCGAAGAAATAGATTCGAAGAAATAATTTAAATGTAAAACGTTAATTAAATTTTTTCGTTTATATATTATTATCTCATTTTATACATAATATTATATACTTAGACACTATAATAATAACAAAAACCTTCAAGTGTACACAATATTAATATATTACCTATTGAAGTGTCTGCTTTCTGTATATACGTTTAATATTGGCATATTACGACATCATAAGTATTACGAAAATAATAATAATATGTACAGCTCATAACGACAATAAATTAGGAATACTACTGTGGTATCATAATCATAGGTATGATATAATTACAATACCTACACACGAAATTAAGAGTTCGATTGACTTGTTAACCGATCACTTAAGTCGCGACGTGTACGGTTGTGAATAAACCGATCGAGAACAAACAGTATCGCATCGATCTTTTGATAATGCCATCAGGATGACAAATTGAATTTTCGTTTGCGCCGTGTCGTTTTGGTTTCAACTCTGAGTATGCAGATACAACGTGTACTACTGAATAAGCAACAACAACCGTGTCTTGCCAAGGATACTGCCGCTATTTGTTGTGCACCTTACAATAATGCGTGTAAGGACAGTATGATTCGGTAATGATCGTGATTAATATTATATGAGCAGATTTCGAGATGAAATTTCGGGTCATACGCACAGTCGCGAATAGTAGGCATCTATAATGTACATAAGTATGTATGAATGTTGAATACAGTATTGTGTCTTTTTAAAAATGGTGTGCATGTACCAATAATATATGTATAATATGATATTGTTAAAATATTATGTCCTTTTCTGGGTTCGCCGAAAAGTCGTAATATAATAATATGTATATAGTGCGTCGTATTATAAACACTAGGCAAGCGTGCCGAGTAGAAAAAAATTGGCGTTTTTAATATTTCGCCTCCTGAGAATACCCTTATAGACCCGAGTAAATAACCGCTGCAGAGTGTACGGTGTAGGTTGCGAAAACTTGATAATACTATACCAGTATCTTTGTTCGTGAGTATACTTTAAAGACATTCGGCTGGAAAACAAAAATAAAAATATAGAAACTTCCCCAGATACAATAGTAATGCAAGAGGTCGTATTTCGTTTTGCCGCTGATTTATTCTCATTTTCCGACTGTTGTTTATTTAAAAATTATTTTTATATTATTTTATTTATATTTATTTATATATTTTTTTTTATCGATTATTGGCCTGTATTAAACAAATATATAATAGAATACCACGTATTACTGTAGTTTTTTATTGCGTTATTGGCACTTAACTATGTATACAATTTTGTACTATGATTTGTTGACTGAAAGTTGTTTTATATAATTAAATAATATAATTTACTAATTTAAAATAAATTCATTAAAATAAACCAAAATTAATTTAGACAAGCACAAAGATACGTTATTACGTATAAACAACGATATTGTATTATTGATATCCAAAGAAAACACTTAATGGAATACCAGTTTTAATAAGGTAACTAATATAATTTAAATTATATTGGCCATAATATTCACTATGATTATTTTTAATTTAGAACTGTAGCGTTACTTGCATAGTTGCACAAATACTATACAATATACAATATAGTGTATAGACCGCGTATAATCATATTAGAAAATACATAGTTTTAAATATTTAGTAAAACGGTAATATACAAAATTGTAATTAATCACTTATTACAAAAATTTAAATAATATAATAATATATTAAACGCATATAATTTTACTAAATTTAGAATATATTTTTTTTCTAAATGTTTTACCAGTATACATTCCACGTCTTTATACGCGTAAGTGCATGTTACTAAGAGTGGACGGTTATCGATAGGTTGCAAATATCATCTCACCTATACGCCCACGACAAATCGTCGTCTTCTTCGTTTCATTAGTGAGTTTAAATCGTTAACACCCACGCTCGTACACAATATGTTTCATATGATTTCCGCAGAAGACGCGGTAGAATGCGCATTGCAGCGTTGGTGTACTCATATTTAATACATTGAATCTGTGTCGCCACTAGGAAGAGAGATGGGATATAATATTATTGTACTTTAAGTAGACGATTAGAAGAGGGAAACTCGTATATATATATATATCGCACAACGACGTGAATATGTGATGAAATTGGGTAGGCATTGTCGTCATGTATATTTTGGTCCCATTCCAGTATGTCGGGATGCATCTGAACTAGTAGGCGTATTCCAATGTGCAGCTGCCAAAAACACGATTACCTCCATAGTAATAATAATTTTGTTTGTCGAGTTTTTTATTTCCTACTTTCCTAGCTAGTTCGGAGAGCTTTAGAATTATTATTATCATCGAGTAAACACGAAACACTATTAATCATAGTGCTAGATATTCACTATATTTTACACTAATAATTCTTACCAATTATTAGGTTACCAATCATGTAGTTTTTATTTCTAATTGTAAAATATCGAGATACGTTAATATATATCAATCTATTTTTAAACTCGACATATCGCCAACAATTGTGGCTTCTCGTGTATTGATCGTACACCAATTATAACAACAGTTGAATTTTTCTTATTATTACTCAATTATAATATACAGACAGTCCCGTATTTAGGGGGGGGGGGTGGAGCGAGAGTGAGCAATAGCCTCAGATATTAAATTTCAAGGGGCATCAAGTTTTTATTTGAAAAATTGTTAATAATATAAATTGTTACATAACACGTTATTCGTAATTACTACCTCAATTATTATATAAATAATACTCGACCAATAACGCGGAATTTCGGAAATAAAAATAGTTATTTATAAAACACAATAGCGGTTGTATATGGTATTAAATATTTTAATGTATATGCTTCAAATTCCAAAAGTCAGAATTCGATAAATGTATTATTAAAAGATAAAATTATGTATGAAAATGCCTGGTTAATTACCCTATAATAAGTAGGTATATAATATAGTAATATACACTTGTAAAATATTGAAGTTGAAAGTTAAACCGATTATTCTCTATTATTAATATGCGTACGTTATGTTCTTGAAATAATATCAGTGGTTATAAAATCTACAATACGTAATATGGCTTTTTTTTGTTAATTATTGGGTCGTTGTCGACAGTTGAATAGTAACGTTGGGTAAATATAAAAAGGAAATTATAAGAAAATTGAAATATAATTTAGAATAAAATAAAACGTGTATTGTAGAATATTATACAGGTTATAGGTACACAACCATTTTGAATTTGATCAGAATTCAAAATGCATATTATGCGCTGAGATGCTTAACTTTATATACACAGCCCGCAGCATAATATTATTATTATATGAGTATCATACAATATTTGTTTATACTCAGTATAATAATCCTATACACTTCGGTTCTGAAATCAGCCAGCTGTTTGAACCGTTTATAGAGTCCAAGTAATAACCCTTTAACCACGTAAATGTATATTATTATAATATTTATTATATAATATTATCGACAAGACATCGAACGCAACGCTTGTTGTTTTTAGTGTTAATTAATGTTTGTTGATTGAAGTGGTTATACCTATTATATATATTATTACATATAATTATATGTCGGATGAGGGGTTCGACGGATATGAGGCAAATTATTATAACAATATTGGTCGAACCACTACGCGTTCGTACCCTTTTCCGGCCTGGCGTGTTGGTGGCGGTATGTACAGCACGATGAGCACACTGAAGCAACACTTAAGCTTATCCCCGGGTCAATGATACGCGTTTCTGAGTTTTTCGGCAATGTTTACGTTCCACAAAAACTGTAAACAACCCTTCTGGCGTCTTGCGACTGAATGTGGCGTAATAAATACCAGACTTAAAGTTCAATTTATATACCCAGTATTCGCGTGTGTAGACGAGCGCGCATAAGTCCTGGATTATTGTTCGAATGGCGTTCAGTAAAAAACGAGAGTACATAATACATAATATTATATATTATGTATAATGATATGGTAGTGGAAAAAAATAGGTATACGAAGATATGGCAAAAGGAGGCCCCCTATACAATATAAGTACAAATGCCTGGGTCGTAATTTACGCAGTATGTGACTGTGTCCTTTTTTTGAAAAGGACTTTGCTTATACCTAAAGGTCCTAATTTGACCGAACCTACGTTTACTAATCTATGTTACGATCTAGTAACATATATAAGGTGTCAAAATATGTACAAAAGCGAACGTGAGCGGCGTGACAGTGACACCGCTGGACAAAACAATTTCAAATGGAGTATAAATAAGTTTTGGTTGATTCGCATTATTGACATCATTAGAATATTATTACCATATAATAAAATAATTACATTATGCATGCTGTTGACAGCTGTAGGGTTACTTTTACTTGGCACAAATAAATAATTTATCGCGCAACTAGTAGAAATTATGCCATATTATCATAACCTCTGAAAAATCCAACAAAATTCGAATTCACGACCCTAATAATGACTATAATATTAATATAATACGTTATATATTATATAATAGATAATACACGTTAAACGGTCTATGCACTGATAAATATTATATAATTAAAATTCAATGATTTAAACGTATATACTACGTAAAATATTGTATTCGTACTAAATACGATTTTTTATTTTAATTTAAAATAAAACTAAATAGCTATTTTCGATTATTATTTTATTAAATTAAATACATAAATGGTATTGTTAACTATAAAGTGAATACTGTTTGCTCTTTGTTACAAATTTATTAGATTGGATACAAATTGTATTTCAGAAAGTTATTTATTTCTAGTGTGAATTGATTGCATATTTTCTATGACATGTACAAAGGTCACAGGAAAAACAAAGATGCCATTATAATAGTATAGCGATTCTGTTCATATTATGTTAACTAAAAACACGAAATAAACATTTAGATAAGATTAACGTGAACGTAGTTAATGTTATAATCTAGGATTTTCTCAAGAATAGTTTAACTTAATGATTAATATTTATACATTCATACAACTTATAAATAAAATATTATTATTACTGTTTTTTAAAAACAATATTATGTTAGTAGTACTTAATTTATATTAAATATTAATAATCGACTACGATAGATAAAAGCAAACAACGAGTGACAAATTCGTTTCGAGTTATTCTGATGAATTAATATTTTATCTAATCTAGCCTTTTTTTTTGTTAGCATGTTACCTAGTTTTAATGTTATATAATTTTAAACGTATACAGAACGTGTCATCTCAATTAATACTTTAGAGTCAATATTTTTTAGTCGCACAAATTAATTATTCTTCGTGTTTATTTTAGTTTACTGTTTAACAGCAATTGGTCGGTTATTACATTGAATAGTTGAATAGTAAATGTTAAGTACATAATTCAAATTTTTAATTTTAATTTAAGCCTCATATTCCCATTTCTTAGATATGTACTTTTACTTAGTCACGACTATATTCCTTTTCAAACATACGCATATAAATAATTTAAAATTCACATGAAACATAATATTGTTGATAGTGATAGGTAAATGTAATTATATGACAAAATAGTATCTACATTGCTCAAAAACTATAGACTAGAAAGTTTTGTTTAAATTATTATCTTATTGTCACTAAGGATATGGTTATAATATTAAAAAAATTACATTCTACATTTGCTTGTTATTAAACTATTATATAGTTAACTATTTCCTAGTAATTACTAAACCTATAAAACCGACGAGGTTATGAAATGTGCTTTGAAAGTCATCAACTACACTCTACAGTAATACAGGACCAATTCAAATTTAAATACAATTTTATTTTTAAGTATTCGAGTTAGTTGAAACAGACCTTATGTTAGACATTATTTGGCCATAAGACGAGGAATTTTAAATTCTTATTTTATGTGCGTATTATAATATATTTATATACAACAATAATCATAGAAAATTTTATTTTTCACTATTAAAGTCAAATGACTAAACGTAAAATGTTAATTTTATATAAAACATTGTTAACATTTGTAAACATGTAAAAGTGAAACTCTTATACTAGTATACTAAAATCTATTAATTATATTACGCAAAAAAATGTATATTTCGAGAATATATTATTCTATAATTAAGTATAGTGCTGTGCTATAGAGAATTATTTACTATTCATTTTTATGGTTATAACTTATAACATTTTGCATAGTTGAAAATCAATGTTTGAACCAATACAAATTTATTTTAGATACTAACGTTCATGATATTCTGAACAATTCAAAGACTACCATATCAAAGTCAAAATAACTATGTTAAAGCACAAGAATTCAATTTTGAATCATATTATGCCGTACAAGGTTCACGTAAATAATAATAATAAAAATAAATAATATATTGCAGCCAGACAAAACTTATAAAGCTTTTGAGAACTAAAATATAGAATTTTCTTTGTTTTATTGTAAGTTCTATTTTACCACTATAGCTGTATCTTATGAAAAATTTCATAAAAATTACGTAAGTTTGAAAATAAAAGTTACAGAGATTTAGACCTGCATCTTGATACTTCAAAACTATTGTTTTTTAACTTTAAATAAACATACTCAATGAGTAGCTAGCTCACACATTTTTGTCTGATACAGATTTACTTATCTACGAACAGTAAATGAAAAAAGATGTACAGAATTTTAATGAAGTTAACAAAACACATTTTTAGAATTCTTCTGTAAGAACACATAGCAGGTACCTATAATGTATATTATTATGTGTTTCAACCAAAATATTATTATACATTAAACAAATCAAATTTAAAATTGAATTTAAAATCAATGTTTTCAAAAAGATGGATTTTAAATATGTGTATACATTGAATATAATATTAATAATATTAAATCAACTTTATAAAATTGTTTTATAATTTCATGGCTGATCAATACAAAAATATATTAACTAGCACAAGCGAATAATGATGACTTACTCACGGTGGAGTTTCGAGCTTGTTATTAATTTGGATGTATATAATTCAGTTACACAAATTGAATTTAAAAACATACATTTTATATTAGGTACTTCGTTAAAGCATTTTATTTGATAGAAACGAAACACGAAATAGACAATATAAAGGTCAGTGTTTTACTAAAACAAAACAAATATATATATATAAATTGGGTTATATTTATTTAATAGGGGCCCTTGTGAAAAGGTAATTTGAAAAATATTTCGTCTTCTTGATATTTTTCATAAACGAAATTCAGCGGAAATACTTTTCTCGAGGGAAATGGTACTTTCCGGTTGAAAATATATACAATAGATAGTATACTACTGTCTACCAGGAACATGTTAACTAAGCATTTTACACATACGTCATATGTACAACTTTTTGGCCTTTAATATGTGAGCATATTATAATCAGTGTATACCCCATTGTTATATTTAGTTTTAATTATTTTGTACGTGTAATTTTGTTATTACAGCTAAAACATTCATTAATTTTAAATCACATAATAATGTGTTTACACACTATTCGTAAATTAAATTTATTGTCGTTTATCATCACAATTCACAATTACTATACTTTAAAACTTATCGTTGTGACACATAATTTATCTTAAGCAAGATAATTAGAAAATATTTTGGAACAATAAAACTCAAATAGCATAAATAAATGTAGAATATTGAAATCAGTTTTATGAAAGACGATTTTGAATCTTTTTAGCAAATCATTTTTAATAGAAGTTTTTTTGACACAGATTAACTATATTCTTACTTTTAACTTTATACATCTTTTAAAAAAACTTTATTTCTACTTTCATTTTCACTATTTAATTTAATTTATTATAATTTATATATTATGTTCGGAAGAGTTTTTATTGTAGTATTTTAACTTTACTCGTATATTATACGTAAAAACTGAAAATTAAAATATTTAAAAATGATAAATATTCATATTAAGCGCATTATTATTTATACATTTTTAAAGTAACTTAAATAAAAGTAAGGGAGCCTGAGAGAGTTGAGAGTGTTAAGAATTAAATTTACTGCAAAGTTAATTTGGGTAGCGGTTGACTTTAAATCTAAAATATTCCATTAAAACATATTTTTTTTACTCTAAAAATAAATACATTCAAAACACGTAAATTGTATTTGTTCGGTGTTTTAAATGTATAGGTTTCATAATTTCATCATTAACCGTTTAACGTAATCTTTGATCAGAATACTTTTAAATATGAACACAATCGGGAAATAATATGATGTAAATCATATTCGTGCAGTTTTTGCACAGGAAGTATAATATAAAAACATAGTTTCGTCCTTATAGCGTCGGGTCAACAACTGCAATGACCTGTTATAAAAACAACAATAATAAAAACCATGAAATTTAACGTCGGCCGATTCCGGAGGTTCGCTTGTTAGAGACTATTTTATTATATTGTGTGTCTCTTATATTAAACGGTTGCCTACCTAGCCATTGGACATATCGAAATAATATACGAAATGCGATTTATAAAATATGCTGTGTGTATTGTAAACAAGGGTTTATGTATGTGATCAAAGGAACAGATCGTACACACACATAGTTATATTTGTGCATTAAAGTAATAAGTAACAGGACTATGCGATTATTATTATTAAAGTATTATTAATAATAATTATTATTATACAATACGGTCGTTGAAATAACAACGACATCGACTAAATCTTTGTTCGAGTCCTTAGTCCTTACTGAAAGCTCGTTGTTGGTAAAATACATTATTATACATTTATATGCAATGTTTCAAAGTTGTTCGTAGCCGCTGTTCCGTATTTAGAGTACGATACGACTGTTTTGAATGTCTCTTACACGTTACGTCTGATGGCTATCGTAATACTATTATACGCAAAATGAAGATCATTATTAATTATTTATTTATCATTATAAATAAATAGCTTTCTGAGTCTGAACAAAAATAATATGAATTGTTTTCAACCAAATATTGATTTTCGACTAGCAAAAATTATACATCTTTTCAGAATGTATTGTCGGATTACCCATTGATAAGTGAAGTAAGCGTACTTTTCTTTTCGAGTGCTTTGTGACGACAGAAATTGATTTTTTTACTTTATTTTTTTATAATATAATACGACGAAATAATAGCCGTTTAAATATGCATAAAAAAAAATACTGTAAATGTTATAAATATTCTTTTTTGTATTTTGTATTTATTGTTTTGCCCATTTTAACTTTTTTTTTATTTAAGATCAAACTTTTTTTCCAACATAACATTATAATTTACAATATTTATCGTACACTTTCCGTGATGCTGCAATACTCCTTCCATCATACATCGCACATTTTTCAACGTATATTTTACCTTAAAACTAGTTAATTTTAATTATTGATTAGTAATATTAAAGACATATTTGGAAATCATTTTAAATTTATCTAGAAATGTTCTCTGATTAGGACTTCCACAAATTTTTAATCCGAAATTGTCTAGTCCGATTTCTGACAATATTATAGTTATATTTCCTTAGAAAATAGTAAAATACAATTAAGTAACTTAGGAACTCCTCAATCGATTTAGATTCGTCAAAATGTTAAATATAATTTTTATTAGATTAACAAGTTATAGTAAAATTAATAAGTTTGTATTGTTATAAGAATACAGAATACTCCTTATCCCTTTTAAATGGTATAAAAATCTAATAATTTAAAAATAATATGGTTTTAAACTGTATACCTACTTGAATATTCTAAAAATCAGAATTTGAATAAATACATTATCCAAGAATGAAAGAGAGATGATCAAGTTTGATAAATCGCCTTTTATACTTATTATTAGGGATGAGAAGTTATAGGAAGAAAAATTGTCAAAATATGTATGCAAATATGCACAAAAAAAATCGAAAATATGCATAACATTTTTAATTATAAATAAAAAAATGAAAAAAAACTTAAATAAAATAAAATAAATAAAAATAAAAATAATTTAATATAATTTATAAACAACGTCAAAATTTCATCATCTAATCGATGCCATCTTGGTTCAACGTCTCTTTATGTAAAAAAAATTATAAACTTTTAAAATATTGTGACACTACGTTTAATTTTAATTTTTTTTTCACCTGTAAATTTGTTGCAATAGACCACTAGTGCACTTTTAAGATTGTCAACGTGTAATCGACGACGATTGTCTGAGAGGAAATGTTTATATATTTTTTTAAGTATAATATTTGATTAAAATATTTAATTTAAGTATAATCTTCGATAATATTAACTAAATATGCATTTTTATGCACGAAAAAACATTTAATATGCTATTCTTAAAAAATGTACCCAAATATGCAAAATATGCAAAAAAACAACAAAAATAAACTCGCTAGGTTATGAAATAGATTTATAGTTCATCTAGCTATACATAGAAGTCATAGACAAAAATATGCAAGTCTTATAACTTCTCATCCCTAATTATTATTATACAGTCGAAATCTCTTCGTTGTTTTTTTTTTTATCTCGTTAATGTTATGTCTTACAAGAAATTGAGGACATTTCGGTTAGATCAATTCGGTTCATTCGGGATACAGTGATATTATTTTTACGTAATCCCAATAATAATTTCCTGAAACCTATAGTTACATTACACGAAGTAATCACAGACATTGGGCTCAATAGATAACGTTATATGATAGCAGTTACACAGCGTTTTTTTCAGAAAATTTCGTTATTCTGCAAATTAATAATATTAGTTTCATACTGTAAGACGTACGTACAACAATAATATAAAATAAAATATAATATTATGATACGCTTATACAGTGAATTCGTAATTTGTGTTTACAAATAAAGTAACGCTAATAGCTTTAATATTATATGATCTGTTGTGATCAATAGCTAAAGGATAAAACAGAACTGACAACACAACACTGTAAGAACGTTCGGTTTATAAATAATTTATATAACATACGAACATTTTAAATTTGTCCTGTTGTATACACGTCAAATATTCTTGAAGTTCCCCTGCTAGGCAATACGATACAAAACGCTATTGCTAATGGAAATCGACTGTGCCTACATAATAATATTACCGGTTTTTGTAATTAACTGCGTCCCATAAATTCCGAATAATCGTCCATTTGACCGGAAGTCCTACTACATATTATTATATCACATAACTTTGTGTGCACTCTGCACGTGCCGAATTTATTATACAAATTATGTACGCAGGTACATCGCGAACTATACGGTATTATAAACAACTCATTTATTTTCGATTTTATAAATACGCCATGCAAAATTTTTATTCGGCCTGTCTTGGTTATAGATACAGGTCGGCGAGTGCGTATAATTGTTTTTGCGGAAAATAAAAAAAAGATTTCATTTCATATTACTGACCAAACTTTAGTTTACTTTCGCGAACAATATTTAGAGGACTTAGAATTTTGTTTGAAACTTGTTTTTCGTTTTTACTTTGTAATTCCTTCTAATCTCTCCACATAACCGCAGTGGTTTTGGACTAATTACCATACATATTGTATTAGGCGGCTTACTATAGTTGAGTTTAAAAATAATTTCCCTTTCATTTCCTTCACAAACAACTGTTTTTAGATGCATGAAACTTTGGAATTCATTTATTTATTTTACAGATTTTTTAATCTTTACATTAAACGTATATAGTATGTTGTATATATCATTTGTGTAAACACATTACTTATGTTGCATTTAATAATTGAACAGAATATTTAAAAATTGATATTCTGACGAAAAAACCTCGTGTTAAATAATATGAAATGTATTTTTATTATTAAAATTAAAACTGAATTATTCCCAACTAAAATATATTTTATAAAACGTTTAAGAATCAAAAAAAGGCTCTTCTACATTAAATAAATTACAACAACAATTATTAATGTGTTCTTTTAGAATAACAATGAAATACTAATCGTACAGTACAATAATATATATAGATATCTAATTTTTAATGGTCCGTTTGGCGTGTAATTACGATTATGTCATTAAACTAAATTAGATATTATCGAGTTAATGTACCCAGAAGTCCTTGCTGGTGTTATCTGTACACGATAAAAAAAAAAACACGATATTTCGACAAGGACTATATTATAGAAGTTTTATAAAGCAATTAATCATGTACTGCTATCGTAAAAAAAAATAAAATAATATCGTTATATTATTATATTAGGTACCTATGTAATATTATATTAGACCCTGCCAGTCGGGCGTGGTTGTTGCAGCAGCAGGAGTACACCTACGTTTTATTTTTATTTCATCGATTTTTCATGTACACTCTACGTGTGACCATCACAAAGTATTGTCGAATCATTAGCAGTAAAACACTAGCGATCAACGATCGTCATCGTGCTTATGCAATAATAATAATTGTAGGCGTTTATACGAGGAAAATATTGTTAGCAGATTTTATTAGTCGACTCCGATGGTCATTTAAAATCGTCACTACACTCGTTCGGGGTCCTCCGGGGTTGGACCTATGTACGCATAATATATTATACGCGGATAGTAACACGGTTCTCCTTTAAATTGCTCCCGCCCTCTGAAATCCCTAACGTTATTACGGCATCGATGACTGGCAATAGGATGGCCGGAGGAACGCTAATGCACGGACGATACGCGTGCGATCAAGCAGTATAAACCCAAACACAGTTTCCATTTCCAATATTCCCGTTTACAATCTCATCCACCGCAGGTACGGTCTAATCATAATCTGGTCGTTTATAACTTATATTATTTGAAATTATGACAAAACTATATTTTTGAAAAAAAAGTACTTATTTACTGGTGTTATTATTATAATAAATATCTATTTACTTAGAACTAATAAGCTACTAAGTTAAAATTCAATATTTACGCAATGAATTTCTTAGAAAAATATTTAATTTTTGATTTTATGAAATAAAAAAAATGAATTTTTCTTATTTTGTTTGAATTGAATTCTAGTCATTAACAAAAAATATTTTAATAAACATTAAATGTTATGTTAGAAAATGATCCTTTTCATTTCATTAAAATCACTCTCGCTTTACTATTAAGCAGCTATAAATTGAAATCAATCGAACTAAATTAATTGCGTATTTACGAATATAATATATACGAATAGGTGACCACATACTGGGCTACAGGTAACATAATCAGCTACCATTTCTGAAACCACTAGTACGTATAAATTATTTATCAAAAGATGTACGTTTGACAAGGAAATACCACAACGGTCGAAAGAGTTTCGAAATAATAATTAATTATCGAATTATATACGTAGAGGTGATTAATTAGCCTATTGCATGCCATTTGTTGTTTAAATAAATTAAACTTGGTGCGAATGGTACACAAAAATACCAAAGCCTATCTACATACACGAATACACTTGCAGTAGTGCATTATTTATGGGTAACACCGATAATTTTGTCCAAACATTCGGCCCGATATATTCAAATAAGTAAGTACACAAATGCAGTGTTGTTTAATATACAAACTGTTCATAATCAAATGGAACTTGTCAAAAATTATACCTTTCACTTAATAGTTGAGGTTAAAATAAACTATTTAAAAATAAAAATTGTAACTTTTATGTTTTATATTTTAAATCCGAGTTACCTCTATCGCGATCTCTATTTTAATCGTGCTGAAAATATTTATGATTATGTCGATTACATAAATTGAAAAAAAAATTGTTTTAAAGAAAAAAAATAAATTTAAATAACTAATGTGGAGGATATCGTTATTTGTATGGGAAAAATAAAAATGTATGAATATTTATGTATTACCAACTACTCAAACAACTGTGAAAAAACTATATTTAGACCTCTTGCAACCCTAGTAAAATAAACTATTCAAGTTTAATGATTGTATAAATATATTATACATAAATAATATTCAAAACTGTATAAACTATATTAGGCCCATTTCACTCATTCCAAGATTCAGTTTCGTAAGGCAAATATTATTTTATAAGTAAACAAGGGAAATTATAATCGTTGGGCTAATCAAAGTTGCAATAATTATGGTATTTATAACAAAATACCAAAATTATGAAGTATTTCTAGAACAACCATCTATTAAATATAATATTTTCTGTAATTTATAATATAACTTAATAAAATATTTTAAATTATTTCAAGAATGGAATTTATAATGAATAATGTATAAATTGTGTATAAAAATTATATTTTAATAATTTTAAATGTAATATGCAAACATTGCAAACATCTGTTGTCATTATTTGTGTTTTATAAAAAATCAGTTATTATTGACATTTTAAATATATACTTATATGTTTTGTATGTTACTATTATTTTTCAAATTATATTTATAATACAAATAGAAATAATAATGTTAAAAGTAGATTGTTGGAATTTCCATTATTTTTCTATCAGTTTATTCGATATTATATTATATTATGTTATGTAAGATTTTTTATTGTTTTATGTTTATTTTTTTTAAACAATCACTACATATTATTACATTGCATAATTTCTTAAGTAGATATGTAAATTCAATTTTTCTAATTAACTAATAATACCAAATGAGTAATCATAATTATAGATGACAAAGTATTTTGTACAAAAAATATAAAATGTTATTTCTTGAATAAGTTGAATAACATACAATGATAATATAAAATATAAGAGTTACACGCGTACAATAATGTTTTCATTTATTGATAACAACAACCAAGTTGAAGATGCCAAAAAAAATTACCAATTTATTGTAACTTGTCAAGTATGTAAATTTACTTCGATGAAAATTGGATGCCTGAGACAATTGACCTCTTTGACTGCCACCTTGGGACAAAGATAACAAGTAAAAAAAATAATAAAAAGATGTAGATACCATAAATATTTTCTTGAATCATTGTGATACAAAATATCACAAATTTAAATTTATAACTTATTCAAATTTGAAAAATACATGAAACTAGTATATATTTTTTTTTCAAACAAGTTGATATTTATTTGACCGTATGTGCAATAAAATGGTATAATGATAAAAATAAAAATATCAAACAGATAAAAACGTATTATATCGAATTGGATTAATATATCAAACATTTAAAATATCGAACAATAGGCATTTTTTTTTTTATTTAAAATACTATTTTTTTTCTACGTAAGTCGTGAGGTAAATATACAGTTAATAAAACAAAATATTCATACCCTTCAGGGTAAATATAATATTTTACAATAACTTTTTGAAGAATTTTTTAATGCAAAAACTACTGGACATAAAACAAATATTTCGTCAATTAAAATAACGAATTAGAGTTCAATATTTAATTAACCAATAACTTCAACTTCAAAGCAATAATGAATACATCAATTCGAAAAATAAGTTACAACGATAAATATAATAATAATTACTTTGGGGAAAATCGATAGTAAAATATGAATTTAATTTTGGATATTGGAATAAACAAACACTAAAACGTTTGCAATAGAGAATTCAGAGTTACGCGTTTAGTTCAACAGTAGTTGTATAATTTGTCATGGAACATCAAACTTTGAGTATTTTAAAAAGCATAAACAATATACTCGTATGTATTATACCTGTTTTAATAAAATATATAGTTATATGAAAACTGACCTATTAACAGTGTTAATACTGTATATGGTTGATTATGTAATCAAATATTTAGTTTTGAATTTCAATATGATTTATCACCTGTTACTAATCGACGTTTAGTTATAACGATAATATAATTCAATATTTTGAATACCAAATTGTTAGCTATTAATTTCATAAGTATTTTATATAATATAATTTATTTTACGTTATTGATTTTCCACTTTAAAAATTGATTATAATTCTTGGATAAAAATCTGTGCAAAAATCACGATCCAAAACCTAACTACCACTCCACTGTATCATTGCACTGGCTGTAATAAATCAAGTCTTGATTCAGTGATATTTACAAAAAATACGTACCAAAAGAATATTTTAAATCAATTTTATAGACTATACAAAACTTTCGGAATACTTTTCACGAATGCATTCGACTAAATTTCTATGAACCAGAAAAAAAACATATTGCAAAATCAATACAACTGTCATTGTTCAGTATCTAAAATCTATTTAATTAAAAGTTGTACACTCTGTATTAATGAGCGGATAAAGTAATTTATTGAAAAACGGATAATAACAACATGTGATATTATTTATATTAATTGGAAAAAAACCAAACATAGAAATTCCTTAATTACTGTTGTTTTTTTACTGTAAAATTTAATTTAAGAAATGTAAAAGAAAACTATTTATCTTTTTACCAACTATAGACGTTTTGTTTTTCCTAAGGTTTTTAGTCTATGATTATAATGTAGTTGATACAAATAATCATAATACCTAATCTTATAGTTACTTAATATAACTTCCATCACTAAAATTTAAACTCGAAGATTAAACTTGGATTAAAGTTCTTAGAGTCGACCATATTTGGATAGTTGTTAAGACCCAGTTATACACTCTAATAATAATCAGACAATAATTGTTATTATTTTTAACTGAAGTTTAGTGTTAAACTATCATAAATTTAATTATCTTACTATTGATAATTCAACCAAAAGAAAGACTGATTATATCAGAATTCTGTGATACAAATACTTTTGATGTTTGTCTTTGCTATAATTAGCTATATTTGAAATAGAGAGTTAAAAATGTTACTAAGATAAAATGTTATATTGTAAATGGTTCATAAAAGTATAGGCTTGAAAACTGAAGTTTATCTGGATAACTATTTATTTTTTTAAACGATTAAATGCCTTAAACATAATTATATAATTTCTTTTTAATTATTGAGTATTATTATAGATAAAAACTTAATAATAGAATAAAACTAATTTCTTATATTATCTTATGTATTATATAAAACATTTAATAATAAGACTTTTAATTTATAAAAATTGACTTACATACTACATGCTTTAAAAAATACTCTACAAATGTAATATTGTGTTTATTTTTCTGGTAGGTATATCGAAGTATATTATAATAAAATATAATAATGCTAATACGGCATCTTGAATAGGCAAATTAGGTACAGCACAGTCGTGAATACGTTTTTTTGTATCTCAAGTTAGTCATAAAAAAAAATGTATTATTAAAAATAATACGATTAGGATTACATAATTTTTTAGGCATTTAGACACCTTAAATTAGTATTTCTGTAATTCACAACGGTGACACAGTCTGAAATATGTTAAATTTTCCATATCAAGTAGACAATTATCACGGCAACCAATATTCCAAAATAACATTTAATATTTAAAAATATCTAATAATCAAATTAATGTTAACAGGTACGGAGGTGTTTATTCAAAATTTTTTGGTACTTAAATTTTATCATATCACAATTGTATTATTACTGATGGGTTTTAATATTAATTTATTTGACAATGAACTGCGGAAACAATATAAAAATGAATTGAACTAAAAAAAAATAGGTATACTCATGTAAATAGTGGCACTTAGGGAAGATTATCTGTTTCTAAAAATCGTAAATTCAAATAAAGTCAAGGTACATAGAAGATAATGATTATTTTTGAGACGATTTTTCAGAAAATTAAGCATTGTAATTAATTTTTCGCATAAATATATTTCTAGTATTTGTAATATCTTAAATATTTGGAATTATTATAATTGTATTTCATACTCGATAATTCATAATCTTCTAGTTGATAGAAAGATAAACTTATAATAAACCATTATTGGTACCTACTTTAACGTATAATATACTTACAAGTTATAAGCTACCTAGTCTTCTACTTTTCGTTGCAAAAGTTTTAGAGAAACTCTTATTAAAATTAATCCTACTATCTGGAAACCTTACGAAACGTAAATGCATAACTGGTAACGTGAACTTTGGCATGATTAGCTGATTTTTATATACTGGTAAGCTCGTTTTAAAGGATAGGGTAGTTTCTTATCTTACGAAAGAAAAAAAAATATTTAGCTTAATATAATATGTTTATGATGTACCATACATTATATAGCATATTAAAGCATTCAAAATTATTACATCAATTTTTTTTTTTTGAATTATTTGTACATAGTTATCATAATTGAAACGATATTAAAAATAATGCCGTCGTTTTTATTGTATATAATTTTTAATTTTTTTTTTTTATTAACCATGTTATGTATAACTTATAATTTATTTATCTTAATACACTTTTTTTATGTACACATCCTGCATTTTTTATTGTATATTTTATATATTATTTATATTATTCTAGAATAATGTCATAATATAAGCTAATTATTCTGCCTTCTACTTCTCGTAACAAGGTTTTATTTTTTCAAAAAAAAGCTTGAATAATAAAATATAAGATATAACTATATCAGCAATAACCCTATTATTTCAATTGTAATTGCTAGTTCACATATTTTAAATACATCCAAATAATTGCAATGAAATATTTTTATATTGTACATGTTTACCTAAAGTTTCAAAATATAATTTTTTTTAATACATTAATCTAAATGTAAATATAATACAATTTTATTTTATAAACGCTATTTAGTTTTTGTAATAGATTCTATAAAGTAAGGTAGTAATTAAATATATATTTAAATAGTAATTTAAAGTAAACAAATTAAACAAATTTAAAAATAAATTATATTTAATGAGCAACTTAATCAGTGTGAAAGGTTTCCTTGCATAACCATACGATGTATAATATATTTACATAATAATAAAATGTGGCTCGAAAACATTTTCAAATCATAATGTATTATATTTTTTACTCCTAAACTTACATGATATGTTAAGTTAAGAATATCAAAATCGACAAAAGAATAATGCATAAAATATTTATAGCAATTTTTTATAAAATGAGTCTACAAAACTACAGTAAAACAATGTACTTGTTACTAATGAAAAATAAAAATGTAGTAACATATAATATTTATGAATAATTAATATAATATAGAATATAATATAGGAATAATTATTTAACTAACTAGATTTATTATGTGTTTTCTTATACATCATAATTCTTGATTTAATTTAAAAATGATAAGTATTACTTTAACTTATCAGTATAAATTTATTGTTTTTAATTTTAACTTAAATAATGTTTATTGTAAATCAATAACATAATTATGTGAAATTTAATAATTAATAAATAAAATTCAGTTGTTATTCAATTCAGATATTAAATTTAGTTTAATATTGTACTATTAAAGGAGTGTTATAAGTTAATCAGAAAAAAAAAATTATTAACATTTTTTATGTTTCACAATATTATAACTGATAAATGAGTAATAAAATACTAAATAAAAGAGTCAAGTCTTATTATATTATAAATAATCAACAAAAGAAACAAATTAATATAGTTTGGAAAAGATTTATTTATTTATTCTGTTATATACAAATTCTAAACGCTTAAACACAAAACCAATATGCATAAAATAAAGCACTGTTTAATTAGATGAATGAGATGTATGCGATAGATTAAACTGTGTTCAATGTGGTTCTATTAATCACTAATCAACAATGAGTTCTAAAATCTAATCAACTGTGATTTATTTAGTTAGGTATGTTGTTTTTAAGTGTTTGTATTTTATTCAAATTTAACTAGTATAATTTATTGGTATTATTAATTGATATAAATAAGTAATAACCATTAAATCAAGATTAAGTTAAATTAAAATTAAATAATTTAATACGAACATAATATATAATATTATGTTTTAATCCATTAAAAAAAAGGAATTCATGCATTTTTTTATTATGATTTATTTTTACTTAATCGTTATATTAATGTTAATAATTAATGCAAAATAATATTTTAAGCATAGATTGAAAAATCCAAGGGAGAGACTACCACTTAGCGTAGAAAATGAAGAAATAGTTTAAACAGTTTTTAATTCTTTCAACATAAGACATTTTAAAATAATATGAATTGCAATGTCGGAGTTGGAATATAATATATTCTTACCGGAAATTTCCACCTTTGTATTACCTTAGAAAAAAAGTACGCAGTGGTGGTTTATGACTTATTATTATAATTATTATTAACCGTTACTTACTTTAATCAAACCTAAATTGTAATCTTAATAAATGAACAAATTTAATTTTGGAAAATTGATAATCTGATTTGATGGGTGATTAATTTTCACAATAACACTTGATAAAAAGTATGCACTATTAATTAATTAACATTTTGTTCACTATTTAATCTATTTCATTTAAAATAAAATTGCTTTGTTACATTTCAATGCACAGGCCCGCATTTAAGTTTTTGTGTGCGGCATACTACCGTTGCGTAGTAAATACCTTTAACACACATACATTATAAACCTACTGGAAGAATTAAAATAAACCGTGTTTGCACAGTTTGTTTGAATTAAATTCCCGGCATAATTTTTCTTTTGGCATAATTTTCAATATACCTAGTATATTATTTAAGTATTTTATGACAAAAAATAATATATAATTTTCAAGCATACCGTCAACCTACGCCTATTGTACACAGTATACATATATTATATACATACAGTCGATAAATCATATTATTTTCGGAGAAACCATTTCTCTTTTTTTCTCAAGTTTTGACGTATCGTATACATTTATAAACGAGCAAGACACACATTTATGCTCTACTACGAAAATGATCGTACAATTTTAAACCTTTGTTGACGCAATAGGTGCTCGTTCGGTAGTGCAAAGTTTGATGGCGACAACACGATAAATACACGATCGTGCACCCGAGGCCAGAAAAATAAACAAAAAAACGGACCAAGGAAAATGACTAATTTTCTTAACGGTACGTGACTTACAAATATTATTAGACGCATTTTATTGTACAGACTTGCTTCAATTGCAATTGCGATGCATTCTGTGAGAGGTTTTCCAGACTTAATTCGATTTCAAAGGCTACTATTAACTCTTCTGCGAGGAATCGCGCGATGTTCATTTAGTTTATGGTACAAGCGTACTTCTATACGATACAATACATATAGGTACATTATTACGTGGTGGTAACGTTTTAATTTTTTTTTGTTTTGAAAATCTACTGTTCACGGTAACTGCCATTGTAAAACACGAATGGTACCTATTCGCTACCAGTTAGTTCTATAAATTGATGTGCAGGGAATGGAATTATTTCACTTACACAATATAATATAATAATATTATGTAGAAGTGAAAAGCAAAAAAAAAAAGCCGTCGGAATTTTGATCAGCCTTGGTGATAAAAAAAAAAAAAAAAAAGGTGAATAAAATCGTTATTCATCGAAATCCGCTCAGTCATACTCTTATTTTACCAACTCTAATATCTATTTTTATACAGTAATAATAATATATCATTTTCCAGTAGGTCCTGCGCCGTTTCGGCTTAAGGTTATCGTTGAAAAGGAATGATTTTTTCTTCTACACTGAATGTTTATACTCTTTTTTTACACTTCATTTATACAATTTTCATTTTGACGTAGTTTTTACCACTCGCCACGTATCAACTTAGGCGAAGAGACGCAAGGATAACAAAAGATTTCGACGATGGTTGGCGTACAATAAAAGTCGTACAAAATGACGTTCAAAAAAGAGGCGTGCAAAAAAAGAAATTAATAATTTTTTCTATCCACGCGTTTCCGTCTCTGCACATAATTTCAAAACATGTGAAACGTATATAAGTATATCGGTGCGAGTTGGCATAATATAATAGTATATATACTAATAAGATATGCACAAAATAACTTTTTGGTGTATTATTGTATTATTATTATTTACTCGTGATGGTGATGTTAGAGTCGGATCACCTCCTTTACATTTAAAAATGCCTTACATGAAATAAGTTCGTTTCTATACATTAATAATTTTACAAAAAAAAAAAAACTGTAAGAAACTTAAAAACGGCTAAAAATTGTACTGACAAATTTTTAAAAAACTACGATCGATATGAATCAAAATATATCTATTATAAATTTGTTAAAACCTCATAGTTTTTTGAACATGTTGTATCTCAAATGAACCACCTCTAATTTAAAATCACAAGAAAATACACATTGTAAGCACTTTATGTACTTACTCTTTTTTTTATCAATTGCACTATGGTTGTATAATTGTATACAAAACCGTGATATACACAGTATACAATCTGCCACTAATTTCAAGTAACAGCTGATCTTATTCGCATACATAATTTATTACTGTACAGTTGTTGGATGTTACGTTTGACTACTTTATCTTTCATTAGCTATTACTTAGATACCTCAAAAAAAAAAAAAAAAAAATTCGTCAAAGCATAGTAGGACCTGTAAAGATTTTACAAACTCCATTACTTTAAAAACATTGTACTTTTGTATTAATACCCGTCGTCACCTATACGGTATTTGCGTATCGATCGTCTTCGAGTCGAAATCTACAGAAATGTGGTGGTGGGGGGGGGGGGGGTGCAACAAGCTCGGAGCCGTTTCCGATTTTAGTTTTACCATCACGTTTTCGGGCGGCTACGTGGACGGCCTACGATATCGTGACTCGCGTATTGTCACATGCGCGGACTCGATACTCCCCCGCGGAATACAATACACTAATGCATAATAATGTGTGCATACCTACTTATGTGATAGTATATATATATATATAAACACAGTTCTGGCACGTCAAACGAGTTATCTGCAGTACGACGAAGCATGATTTATTATATTCGGCACAGCGCGAGCGTAGGTAATATCGTACCGGAGTCCGGATATATCGAACTTTATAATAATATTTATGTGATATGCGTCTGATGCAGCGTAGTATAGTATAGATGAGGTACCTCTGTTCCGCACGAAACGGTAAAATATTTTGCACGCGCGTGACGGTATAAGCTTAAAGTATACATCGATAATATATTATTATTGTATAATAAGTGTGTGTGTGTGCGTGTGAATGCCCGTCGAGAAACTCGATGATTTATAATATTATAATACGTGTGTAATGACCGCGCATGTTGGCACAATAATAAGTAAATGTTAAAAGTATGCGTTTATGAACGTATTTACTAGTTGTTTATATGCGCACGTGGTCGGTTTTTATTTTTCTTAACTCGTGTTTCCGGTTATATCATTTAGGTATTATTTACGCACAGATATACACACACACGCGTGTGCGCACACACAAACGATATATATGGGAAGCGATCTGTCTCCAAACTTTCGTAGACCGACAGACGGCTTTGTGAATTATTTGAAAATACGTTAGTAAGCATTTGGGAATTTGTTACTAAATGTACCTTTTTATATAAGATTACGTGAAATACTGAAGCCATGGCTACGTCCAACACAACAAAATGTAAACGTTTATTACATATTTTAGATTTTTCGTAATGAATACCTAATTTATTGCACTTTTTATTCAAGGAATACTTTTACTTTTAGCATATAAAGTATGAGAAATAAAAAAAAATAAAAAATAAAATAACAATGCGTTTCCTTTTCCACTGACAGATCCCAATTAAATTACACGGTAGTAATAATTTCAGAGACTAAACGTGAATAATAGATATTCACGACTCGTTTCAGAATCCACGAAATGTTTTAAATGTTTAACATAACTTTAATATAAATAACATAAACGTCTGTGAGTGTAAATATATAGGTATACATCCTAATATATGTACACACGAATATGCGCACGTCAACATAATATTACAACCTTATAGAAACATAATTAATAGTCATCGGATAACAACGGTCGATCGACAATGAAAAATCTCCTTTACTTTACGTTTTCGCTTTTATCCGACCATGGACCCGGAAAGTGAAAACCCCGAAGCGATATTTTGTACGTTCGCCATAATAGTAATAATAATTGTGTTCTGATTTTCCAGTACATATTATTTGGTACTGCTGTCTCCGGATCTCATAGAGTTCTATATATATTGTGTAATACTATTTTACATCAGCAAACACCGAGCTATTACATATATACATATTATATATATCATCATTGTGTTGTATTATTCTCTATTTCTGCGTAATAAAGACGCCGAGCAGTCTCGTCTGTGCTGCGTCTATATTTCGCGCTATTTCATCTCGTTCACTCATCTCTTTTCGTTCGTCTGTCAGATAACGGACGTTAGACGGTAGAAATTAAACCAATTAACGCTTGTTTTACGCAGATTACATAAAATACTGATGTAGCCTAAAGACGGATCGGTGCGAGTTGGATTCTATGCCGACTGATTGCACAATACTATAATTGATGCCAATCATTAAAATAGCTCGTTGACATATCGTCTTCGTGTGTATAGTTATATAATTTGTCTGGCGGGTTCGATTCATGACATTTGGAGCCAAGGCTCGATGGCGAGTCGGCACACACAGAGATAGAAAACTGTGTTTTTACGGATCACATTTTACGTGTATATTAACTGTTATACAACTATTTTATTATATAAATATATATTATTACACTGACAAATTCCCCAGACGAATTTTCAATGTGTTATTCCATTATATTTTGTACATGTATGGTATCATTGTTCGATAACAGCAGACCGTTGTTAACTATTGTTGTCAAATCCACATATCGGAAATCTGGGTCCCTTTCAAAAATATAAAATATATAAAAAATATAAAATAAAATCCTTATGACGTTTTTAAATCACGTCTCGGTTTAAATAAGCAAATATACATATATATATGATATACATGGATAAGAGTATATCCATGTTATTCTAAAACACAACGCGAAAAAAGAACAAGTTGTGATCACTGCTAAAATAATTGAGATAACTGAAGACTTTTGTAACAATGTTATTTATTCGTTTAGTATAATATAACCACGTTATTATTATTTTAAATATCTAGGTGATAAATAACAGTTATATAATGTACTTTTAAGCGTTTTATATATTTTGATATTATATTTAATGTTTAATAACCAGTAGCCGAAGTTAGTATTGCATTAATAATAATAATATTATTTTTTATACTAATATATGAATATTTATAACTATCAATCCATAAAAATAACGAGCATGTACATTATACAAAAAGGTTTAGAATTACACTTTTTTTTTCAATTAATAGACTATCAGTCAATCACATCTCAACTTTCTTTCTGTAGAGTAGTTTTCCACACTATTCCAACATCTTGTGTGTGTATACGATTGACGCCTATGATTATATTTGGCTATACATTTATGCCGAACAGATTTAATATAGTATAATATTATTACGTATATTGTCATATATTCACTGATATATTATATATACTGGTTTTTAAATTTTTTACTAAGCAAACTTTGAGTAAAAAGTTATGTACAAGCAAATGTATTATATTTGACATATGTATTATATTTATGGACCATTAATCTAAAAGTTTATAACCGAAACTAAATATTTCATTGTAAGCATCCAGAAAAACAAGGTTTATAGATTATTTTAGAGAGAACACAAAAAAGGAGTCGATTCAAGTTCCGAACTTTAAGCCATTTTCATTTTAAGTTTCCTTAATAAATATTCTCGCGTGTATATATCGGTACATTAACATAACGTGATATATATATATATATATAAAATAAGCCGAGTTGGATGGTACATGGACTAATTATAAAATACCCTCCGGGAGAAATCGTAAAACAATAATATCACAATCATTTACCTACTTATACTTTGCATCGGTATTGAATTTTCAGCAATATTATTATACTGTGCGCCTATACGCCCGAACGAGAAACGTGTATGATAATATTATCACCGTATCGTCGCATATGCGGTAAACTTATTGCGATTATTGGGATTGTCGAACATTTTGCGATTTTCGACAGCGATTGGCCGCGTGACGTTTTAGGTCGTCGAAAATAGTGATGTTGTACACACAAAACGCTGTGATGCAAACAAAATAATGACACCGCGTTCACCTATATTTATTTATCGAGTGCACACCGTCAATGGCCTCCACTGCAGTAGGTATTATATAAATATTATGCTTGTTTTGAATTATTCGTCCGTCGGGGTCACTCGAAAACCCCACCGCGGAAATATGCGAGTAAAATACACAATTACACACGTATAGTCGCATCGATATTATGTACGCGACGACGTGCCGATTGAAACGGCTGCGCGGCGGTTCGGTCGTACACATCATTGCCGTTCGGCAAGTGGCGTTTCGTTTAATAGCACTTATGTCGGCCCCGAAATATTTTGCACTACACACACTTGCCTCGCTCGTAATGAAATTATAAGCTGTTGCGTCCGTTGCCGGGAGCGCGAGCACCACCCGCCATCGTCTGTTGTACGGCAGTCTCCCTACACGTCGCGGGTCATACACGCGAAATGTGCCGGCATTATTATAATATCAAATTGCGTCGGTGTCACACGCTGTTTTCGCACTAAAATACGAGGAATTCGTATGTTCAAACGGGCGCGAACCTCCGCGAAATTATAAAATCATCAGCCGCGCCGAACACTCGGAAACCGCGCGTTCGCGATACGTTCGGCGAAACCGATCGACGGACGGGCGACGAACATAATATGTGACGACAAAAATGTCGGCACACAATATACGCGTTGATAATAATATAATAAAGCACAAAATCCATCAATATGATATTATGGAAAATGTCTGCGTAACGGATCACCGAACACTGTACGGCTAGCGCAATTCGCCGATTTTGCTATTTTCAAATTTTTCAAATTTTTAAACGATATCCCTCCCTTTTTATTGTGAATCATTTAGTGGATAATAATTTTAAACATTTGCATGTGCCTAATTAAAGTATCTAGCATTTAATATACTCGGACCATTATTATAAATTATACATAATGACAGATTAATATAAATTATCAATATTTTTAAATTACTATAGCCCTCATATTTTCCAAACCCATGTTAATGACGTAATTATCCATAATGCCCAAAGTTAAATACCTAACACAAAAACTGCTTTATAGAATATTTTAACGTTCATTCGTCAACATTTTAAGAAAAATTATTAACCACATAATAAATTGCATAAAAAAGGCGTTGTCATTTTAAAAATAGAATTTTATGTCTCAACAGAACACTTCTTGAATAGTGTGGATTATCTTAAGAACTTGAATATGTGATCTTTAAATATAGATATTTAAAAATCCATAAATTAGATTTTTAATAACTCCTTGCTTTGTGAATCACAATGAATATATAATATTTTGCTTAAATTTATCGTCTTATAGTTTTGTATTTTATACAATCTTATTTCATCTTAAAGTGTTTCGACGAATACCTTGGACCCAAGCATCAACCACCATCCAACATAAATGATCGATGGTTGAAGTTTATTCGTTGGTTCCGAATTTTATGACAACGTTTTGATTGGAAATACGAGTGATCATCAAAATATAGATTTACGTGTAAAAAATATGATGCAATTATTGACAAAAAGTATACGATATGTATCAGGTATATTTAATATTAATGATTAATGTTGATCTGATTTGAAAAATAAATTAGAACTGTCAAATGTATAAGTGTTATCGTTTTTTTTGATTAGCAGATTCAATTTTTAAACACCTGTATAATTTCCATCGACCATATAATATTTATAGCCAATTAAAATGGATTGTAATCAGATAACGACATAATTTAAAATTTGTCAATTTTTGGAAATTTAATTATTAGAAAAAAATAAGCTATTATTAGTACTTTGATTTATTCACTTCATTAATTTATTACGATGTCTTCTTATGTTTAACACTTATAATTTATTTTTAAATTGTGTGTCGTTACAGGAGCTATTATATAATTCCAAATTATTACTATCCGATTATTCATTATATTTATTAGATTTTTATTGTTATGATGCCAATCATATTTATATAGATCTATTTTAAAAATGTTCAAATAATAAACTATTTATTTTTATAGTTGTGCATAATTTGTCATTTTAAAGCATGTTTAATTTTAGAAATAATTAGGACTTATTTATATTTTTAAACATTTTTTCTGTTTGTTCACCACTTCTATAGTGAAATTATGGGTTCCATAAAATAATAATCATAACTTATGATTCATAGGTAATTTATAATATTACGTTCTATACATACAATATAATATATATATATATTTTCTATAATACCTTAATTTATTATTCTTTAACAGTTATACATTTATAAAACATTGTGTAATTATAATCATTTCTTTACTAGAGCTCATATTATGACGCGAACGTAATCTATGAAGTTCGTGTATATAAATATGTTAAACCTAATGAATCTATTCAATAGACGTGGGTATATTATTCACTTCTATACTCAAAATACCAATTTATGTAAATGCACTTGGCGAATAAAGTAAAACCAATTTCGTACAGTATATCATATGTAAAACGTTCCATTATTCACGTAGGAAATTGAATGTTCTAATCAAATTATTACAAAAGATTCACTCTCCTGTTTAAACATGCGTTAAATGTAAAAACTGATTGTGTTTTTTACGATTGTGGTTTCTATACATAATATACATAATAAATGGCTATTTTTACTATACTTATAGTTTGCAGCTTTTTTGCTTTTTTCAGGATCAATAAATTACAATGTGATTTATATCAGTGTAATTTATTAAGATACAACAATAATAAAATTATTATTTTTACATAGTTTTTTTCCTATTCTATATATTACTATTTAATAATTTTTAAGATAAATGTGATACAAATAACTTACAGTATATAATGGTCCTCATCACCAGTCAAGACTACAGATTAAGTGAGGCTAATACATAATTATATTATGTCCATATTATATCACAATGACTGAAAGTTTACTTGGTATGATCATAAAAAGGATTACATATTGTTCTGTCGCTAGAGAGAATACATAGAAATATAACTGTGTATTTGAAAATATAAAAATATAGGTAAGCCAATTTTTAGTGAACATAGTTTTAATTCCCTTCATCTTAAATGTACAATGCCTGCAAGAAAGAACAAATGTTGTTCATCTGTACATAATTGTCATTTAAATATGTGTATACCCTCAAGATTTCTTGTCAGGAGATTAATTTTCGTTACAAAAGGTACATACTGTAGCTTGAAATATTTGTTAACACATCATGTACTCTTTAGCAGAGACGCTATAATTATACTGATTTACCTCTTGGTCATTACATATTGTCTGAGGTGTCATTTGTTAACAAAATAATACTAGATATGTGTTAGTTAATATTTTTGCTAAAAAAAAAAAAATTTAAAATTAAATAAAAATTGTCCAAAAACAAAGGTAATAATGATAAGATATTATTTTTTCTAAAATATTCAAGTATATTTTAATTTATCACACAAGCAGAATATAAAGTATGTCCTTATGTCATTATACAAGAACTCTATAAATGTTTTTAGTTATATATCAAAATATTTGTTTATTTTATCTATTCATAATTTAATGCCTAAGGATGGGTGTGACAATTTGTTAATTTAATAATCATTAAATTCTCCCCAAAATAAAATAAATAATATTTCTATTCTCACGGTAAGTTAAAACAAAAATCAAATTTTATAACTGTAACATTGAATAGTGTTAAAACATGTCAGATTTTCATTTTTAATATTCAATTTCTAAAATTTAAATTTAACATTACTAAACATGAACGCATAAGCCATTACTGATGTTATATAATAAGTAGTGAATACTCTATGAGTATAAGGTATAACACGGAATTACGGTAGCAATAAGTACTGATATTCTAATAGGAAAATTAATAATAAATAAAATGAAAAGTTTTTTGTCAAATTTGTATTGTTCACAATTTGTAAAGTTGTATTATTATAATATTATACTATGGTAAAACTTTCTTTTTAAAAACCGTTCTATTAAACATTATGTTAGCGAATCAACAAAAAATCGCAATCACATTTCTTCAAACGATTTTTGCAATATTATGTTATATATTGTGACCCGACTGAGATCGTTTCATAATGGAAACGGCCGGATATAAACATGTTATCGAGCAAATGTATTTTTTTCATAACGATATCGCAAAGTCGAAAACCATTTAAATTTGATACACAAAAGCACAGGCAGTGTAATTCAAAAATGAACATAAAATCCATTAAGTCATATTGTAAAATATCGGATCTGCATTGTACACTGAGCAATAATAATTATAACGATAATAAAATAGAACAAATAAAATTCTTCTGATTTGTGTTTTATTTATATACACATAATTGTTGTTATTCACATAAAATAATTTAAAGTACAATACCGTTTTTTATTTCCCGGTATTTACTGGCATTTCCATTTTTAAATTCCTTTTAATTGCGTACTACTTAAAAGAAAATGCATCGATATTTATTAAAAAATATTACAGCGAGTAAAAATGTTTTAATAAACTTTACGCTATAATGTACGTACATTATTGGTCTGCATAATGATCGACTGGAGAAAACGTCAATTAACACAGCCCTGCTTCGATTTTTTGAACTCTATACCACTACTACGCAGTAAAGGATATCGGTGGATAGAACTTACGTAGAAGTAAATAAATAATTATATGTTTCATGAAATTATATGGAGCGCACGTATACACCATATATTCGGAAAAATATTGACACAGTGTTTCATTCGATATTGCCCGAAGACGTTTAATATTAATTATTATATATTCGAAATATTATTGTTATTATATATAGGTAACACCCAACAAATAACATAATAATATGTACAAATCAAAACCGACATCGAAAACCCACGCACATGTTTCGCATTTCCGAGTATATATTATAATTATAATTTTACAAATATTCGATAATCTTGTTATGAAAAGACCGAAAATGCAACAAAACAATCTAAAGCAGTGGATGGCGTTTTCTACAGACCTTTTTGCTAAACTACTAAGACGTAAATACCTATTATAAAAAAGGTAACCGGTGTAAAATCTTAATCTAACATTCTATTCAACTATTATCGACACTTCAGATACCTCAAATTTAGCATGAGTTACAACAGTATTATTATTTAAGTACATATTATGATGATAATATTATGCTAATGTTCGTTCCCATTTCCGAAACTGAATATTTATAATAAAACGTTCATATGTAAATAATAAAATTTTGATTTTTAAAATTCTGAATTATTGAATCGTTGACCATCAGACTGCATGACCAGTTGACTTTGTTTATAATTTCGGCATTATAATATTATATTAATTCAGGTTTTTGACTTTTGGATGCATATTGGTTAGATTCCAACCACAGTTGTAGATACTATACAATCGTGGGTCTACCAATATTATTACGTCGTGTAAATGCGACGCGATGTGAAATATTCAATATGAAATGTTCCGTGAAATAATAATTACTAAACCAAACCGATCGTTATGACAAAAGAAAATATTATGCGGAAAATTACGTTGGAAATTACGGTGCTTACGAAACTCAATTTATCGAGTACACGCACGTTTGCTCGCACGCCACACTCACACACACAATATACTAGTGTATTCAATACATAATATACGAGGAGAAGACGGCTTTAAAGTGATTTTCCAATAACACGTGACTGTTTAAATTTAAACGTGTCATGACTAATAATATTGCATGAGCACAATTTTTCATAAGTAAAACGGAAATAAAAATAACGATGAAGAACTAGACTAATTAAAGTCATATACAAATCAAAACGAATATCACTTGAATCAAGAATCGCATCATTTAAAGCAGTTATATTAGACCAGTTCATCCGTATGTTTTTGAGAAACAGCAACCAAAAGAGATGAAGAAAATAAAAGAAATTTTTGGAAGAAGAACGGAGAATACATACCAAAAAGGATAATATAACCCAATACCCAAACGAATGAAATAAGAAATAAGATAGAATTACGACAACTACATAAAGAACCCGAAATAAAAGCGATACTGCGATGTAAAAGAATCGCATTGACCGGTCACTTGCGGAGATCGAGTAGTTTAATGAAAATAGTCTTAAAATGGAAATGTAATAGGAAAATACCACTAGGCAGAATATAATAAATGCGGATAGATAAAGTCGAAAAGAATCTAATGAAAATTGGAATACAAGATGGAGAAACATTAAAACGAGATAGGAATAGGCGGAGTCAGGTATGTGTTGTGATAATGTACCTCCATGATTTATGAAAAACAGAAGAACAAGAGAGAGAGAACGGACCGAGGCATGTTCCTCTAGATTAATTATACTGTAGTGAGTATGCAGTTTGTACACATATCTTTTTTTTTTTTTTAAATTTGGGCAATCAAAATATCTTAAAAAAAGTTATGTGCGTCATCTCTGCTAACTGACAATCTAACAGGAAAGATACTTCGAAGAGAGGTTATTGTTTTGAACTTTACAGTTTTTTCTTTTGAAATCTTGCAGTTGAATTAATATTAAATAGATACAAGCGTTTTTTTTCTTTGCTATTTTTGGGTAAATATATTAAAGAAAAAAATACATTTTTTCCGATTGGTTATTAATTTATTAATAATTAATAATTTTTTAATATTTAAAAACTTTTGTATCACATCTTGATAAATTTGTTTAGTATAACTATTTTAAAATTAAAGAAAACTAATGATAAATATCGTTTATCATCATCGTATATAAATATTTTAGTGTTTGTAATATTTCAATTTTTTTAAATATTATATTGTTTTTAATTATTAAAAAATTATTTGACTCCCGGGGCAGTAAGACCATATTCATACTGATAATAAAGATAGTGTGTCTTATAATAATAATAATATACTTTATAGAAAAAAAAAATATATATGTAATTTATGGACAAAATAAAATGTTTTATAAATTTACGTTAATAAAATATTTTCTCGTAATTGAAATGTTTTATTTTGCAATAACATGGTAGGTATTAAAATAGTTTTAAAATATTAATTAAATCGTTTATGTAATTAATTAAAATAACAAAATAAAATAAATATTTCATTATTAAAAAGAATAAGTTTCTCTGAAACCAAATAATTATCAACAATGAGATAATAATGTTAATATTTTAGTGTCCATAATGTATTATTATAATTTATAGTAAATTATAAATAAATTATTATAATAAAAAAAATAACTAATACAAGTTTTGAGTTATTATCATTATTTTTTAATTTAAACAAAAGTAATAATGCAATTTTTAAAAAAAGTATGTGTTGCAAAAAGTATTGTGTTTTTGTTGTTCTCCAGTACTAAGTCCTATTATGGGTGCTATCCCACGGTTCTATCTCACGATAAAATACGTAAACACATCATAATATACATATTATATTTATTAATATTTTATAATATATCGTTTATATTTCTCGCTCACCAAAATCTAAAGAATGAGTTAATATATTAAAAATAATACCATAAATATAATAATTAATTATTATTATTATAACAATCAAATTCCTTAGGTATTGTATATTTAAATTGTATACTGTAATAAAACATAAATATAACCATTGATTAGAAATACTATATAGTATTTATAATCAATGATATAACGTTAAATTCTGATGGACATTGTTAAAACTCTGAACATAATATGAAAAATATTTGGCTAAAACCAAATAATAAAGTATTAAGGTATCTATGGTTTTTGATTAATTCATCGAAAATCACACGTGGGATTGATTTTACATTCTCACAACTTTACATTTTTTTACGTTTAATTTTGGTTTAACGAGGGTTATTCTAACCAATTGTTATACTGACGCGCAATGGACAATAATTCTGTTGATTGCAAAAATGTGAGTAAAAGTTATTTATTTGTACACACTGAAAAACAGATAGCATGCAAATGTAAATGAGTTACTACTCACTTGTTTAACTGTCATTGTTAATTTTATAACTTACAATTTATCATAATTGAAGCGTAATATAGCATAGTGACATTCAGTTTTGATGTACATTTAAAAAAACTTATTTTTATTATATTATATTATATTATAGGAATCCACACTATTACCTATTCGACTTATGGTTAAACAATGCTTTTAAGTTATTTAAACGCTTTACAATACTCTCGTAATGTTTCAAATATACGTCTTACTATTTTCAAATTATAGTTAATAATTTGTATTATAATAATATATTATATTGTTTAGCATTTACGGATGGGATATTATTATATTATATACTAAAATTGCAGCACCAAAACATACAATTTATAACTAGCTATGTTTTGCTGGATGACAATAACTAATGAGACTTCAATGAGTAATAAACAGTGTGCAAATATGTTATAGTTATTATTAATATTATATTAGGGCACAAGCTATTTTTTTTTCAGTTAAACTTTTAACAGTAAACTTATAGTTGCCAGTGATTAGTTTGAACACACATGCATCATCAATCTATAATAACTTAGTTAGTTTTTCATTATTTTAATAATCTATAAACACACAAAATTATGATACAAATTATAACTTAAGGTAATGAAAAAGTTATTTTGTAACTGTTATAATAATACATGCATAACACATTTTATAATATCAATGTTTCATCCCTTATAATTACCAATAATAAACGATCAGAATACTTTATTTGAATTATTTAAAACACGGCATTTTAAAAACTCCCAAAGTGTATAGTCTATTTCACTTAGAAACATAATATATACAAATTATACATAGGTATACAAATATTTTAAAATACATTTTTTAAATCTATAGATAATTTAATTAGGAACCATATCTCATGAATATAATATTTAGACAAAAGGATATATATATATATATATACATCTAATTTATTCAAGCTTAGTTAATTAAAACTACGTTGTATGAAACAACTGATGTGTTATAACACAAATACCTTTAAATTTAAATATAATCAATATTTAATATGGTATTAAGTGAAACATAATATTATGTTGGAAATTATAAACACCTACAATATTATCGTTTGAAAATGTAATTATATTTATGAATATGTTCATTAATAAGAATAATATATATTATTCTAGTTGTAAGCGGCCAGAGAAATAAATATAAATTTTATTATTTATTTATGTATTTTTCATAACCGATATAAATTTAATAATAAACAGTAACTTCGTGTATATATGAATGAACTATTGCGAAAATTAATTTTTAATATCGCCGGAAAGAGGCACAACAAATACATAATGTTTGAATTTAAAATTGTTGATGTTAATCCATTTAAATATAAACTGTTTACAGAAAAATAAAAAATAATCAAATGTATTCAAATAAAAAGACGAAAAATGTTGTGTTTTTTATATACCTGTATAAAAAATAAATTTTGTTCATTTGTAATAAATTATACTTTCTGACTCAATCGGATATAAATAAACTAAGTCATTTTCTATTTATTTTAAATATTTCATTATATTCCACTAAATTTTATGATTAAATTAAAATATCTTAAAATTCACGTTTAAAAAAATTACAGTTTTAGTTCTGTTAACACTATTATAATATGATTGTATGACATATGCATACAAATTTAACTACTACCTATTTTAGATTATGATTTTATGGTTTTAAATTTTTATTTAATATAAGTTTTTCGTATCATAACATGTATTTATGCAAGTATATAATAATATTTCTTCGAAAATATAATTATAAATAGCGATATGCCACCAATGATTGCTTTTAATGACTATAAAAATGTTAACAGGCAAATTTTGTAGACTGGGCGGCTTTTGAATTGTATTTGGAACGCAAAGGAGTGTTATCAGCGATGATAGATGCACTGTATTGTTTGTTCAATGAAAAACCTTCGCCAAAAAATGTTTATCAGTAAATATTTAATTTTTTTTAAATGACTCAAATGTGAACTTAACAAATCAATGCATAACATAATATAATTTCTATATTTAGTTGAATTATTCTGCGATTGTTGATAATTACGCAAACGACAAGGCTATTATAATATTACCATAAATTCTAATCTCAATACAGTTTTATTTATTCTTAAAAATAACACCAATTCCATGTAAAACTGTTAAAATTAAACTAATCTAAATCCATATATATGATCTAGGACTAAAGTTGTAAAAAATTAAATCATAGACTAACGTGGGCCCCTTTCACAAAATGTGTAAGCCTTTTACTTGAAAATTCTCACCTACTTTTCTAAAATATTTAATTTTAATAACAAATAGATTATATTTCAATAAAATTCAATCTTTCCAAACTAATGCGTTAAGAAAATTAATTAGTGTCCATTCACATACTTAACCAAAAAATCATTCAAATTCCAAATTAAAACTACTCATTATTAAATAAAATTTACTATGTTAATTTTATTACTATAAAGTATTAAAGTATTGTGATGGATATACACTGATTTATATCATTTATATGATTCAACTGTTTTGATACAAGCACTGAACGCCAAAATCAAAAATAAATAAACCGTTAAATAAATAATTTGTACCTAATTGTTTTTTAACATTATCAATCATTACGTAATCTTTACTTTCAACAAAAACAAATACCATCCATCGATAGTGACTAATAAGTACACATTTCTTGTAATAATACTGTAATTTTTTTTAGCTTCGATATAGGTTTTAAAGGTATTACCACCTTAACAGGTATACTTATAGAAACACTTAAAACATCTAAACATTTTGCATTTTAATTAAAATTTCTGTGATTGTAAGTTTTCTACTCGAAGAATTAAGCAGGTACCTATATCTAATATAGCAAGTAGTCTTTTCAAGTTTTCCAGAAAATATAATTCTTTGTTTAATATTTATTTAAACAATTCAGTGATAATAAATAATTAAAATAATTAAGTTAAATGAGACGCACTATAAAAAAATGTATTTTTTTTTTAGATATTTTATTAAAAATATTTCGTCCATTAAAATATTAAAATAAGTTTGAAATTATGTTTTACCAACCACATACCCTCAGTTAATTTAAATTAAATTTTTCATTGAAGTAATTAAAAAAAATATGTGAATAAGTTTATTTAATGTGCCTGAAAGCATTACCATATCATTTATTTTAGTAATGTATTTTTATATTAACGTTTGAATTCGTTAAAATATTTAACAATTTAACTTTTTTTTTTGTTTAACTTATTTTGGCATTTAATATTTATTTAATAAAAATTAACATTAAATAAAAAAAAAAAATTAAAAAAACTATCTGTGTATGACGGTATGAATATTAAAAATCAAATATTTTTTTTTAATTAGTTTTAAATTGTTAGATCTAAATTTATTTGAAGTTTATTCACATTCATACATACTTTCACTTTATTTTTAATTTATGATTTTTATGTAGTTTTAAAAAACAAACATGTTTCTTACATAATTGTATTACGAAGTATATTAATAAACATCATATATTAAATTTACCAGCATTAATATCGGGACTGGAAACGTTTATAAACCAATTTTATGAAAAAAACAATAAACAAATATTACAATTCTACACACTTCTATCACGTATAATTAATATTATTTCTTAAATATTTAATATAGTACTCGTAATATTATGGTACCAACCTATAACATAGGTCTAACAAAATAATAATATTTCTTATTTAATGTTTTTCGTTATCATAACACATTAGTACATTAGGTAATATCTTAATTATTTATATTTCATTGCAGCGTACAATACATCCCGATTCTTGGTTAATTTTCATAGTTTAACGATCTATCAAATTTGTATGGTATATAAACACTCCATATTTATTAAAATGAAATAGCATACTTGTTCATTCATATTTTTGCGGTTACATCAAACAATATATATATATATATATATCAGTAGGTAAATAGATGGAATAAAAAAATAACCAAAATGATGATTTCCCTTGCGTACTCTATACGTTAATGAAAATTATAGGTCATAATTATTAATATGATATTATAATGTTATGGTAATGAAACAATGTATTTCAAAATTTTTCGACAACTTATTGTCTTAAAAAGTGTCGTGGTCGAACAACCAATATGAAGATAGTGATATTACAATATGATTCTTTTGTCTTTGCGCTTGAAAACTGTCGACTACACTAAATGAAAATCGTCTTACTGATTCTCGTATACTTTAATGTAGGTATGTGTTCTGTAAGCTCGGAGGCCATTCAGCGTGCGAAATGAAAAATCAGCTGATGAAATTGAAGAGAAAAATCAGAAAGGCGTCTCGTGAAATTGAAACGGTGACCGACGAAATTGAACATCTGTCACTCATACGGGACAACCGCCTTAAGTTCAGCGTATATAAGGATTTCATAGACAGGAAACGCGCGGAAAACAAAAAAATAAAAAAATGAAATTTTTGAAAACTGTGTCATCACCGTTTCAAATATCAATTGTGGGATGTTGATTATTAACATCACAATAATCCAATTTGACTTTGAAACATGAAATGTTTATGGCAAACTGTGTTTCGTTTATCTACTTCATTCTCTTTGTATCCATATTTTGTAAATATAGTGCATTGCACGTGTGTGCACAAGTTAGTAGCAATACGTGTATATTATAGTACACAATACGTACTATACGAACTCGTCGGCATTCATGCATAAAAAAAACAGACTCGTTTGTGTTTGAAACACAATAATATTATGATGTATTTTTCGTGACAGTGTTTTTCGGAATATCGACCGCCCCCCCCCCCCCCCGGAAGTATAATTTATTGGCTGCGTATTCTGTTTACACACACCCCGTGAACCGGTCGCTCCAACAAACATATATAAAATATACAATGGATGGTTGTCATATAATATATTATTATAAACGTTTAATATAAGACGAGCGATTCACACTCGTACTTAATCTCTCTATTTAATCGAAACACATTTGGTATTTTATTGTAAAAATAACATTTAATATTTTATACGTTTATATACATATAAATACATGAATTGGTGTAGGCATTTGTATGTGGAGCAGATCAAGGTATTTTATTGCAATGTTATAATTATGGGTACACGCGGGGAGAAGAATAGTCAGATTCCATAATGCTTCGCGTTATGGTAACAATATTAATATAATAGTTTCTTGCAATTTGATTCCGTTGTGAACTAATATAATATAGCCGTATTATAGGTATTGAAATTCAAACAAAGCTCAAATGATAATTGCTTTGAAATGTCTACAAACACTATAATAAACACACTATTTATATTCTAATAATATAGTGAATTAAATTCCAAATTTAATTGATGTACTTAAAGTGTACAGATAACATGGTAATACATTTACCTATTATTTTTTCGATTTACCTATCCGTATTTACTCGTTATAATTTTTTTTTTTTTTTGATAAATTGAATGTGATAAAAATATAAGATAATTATTTTATTGCAGTGTGACTAAAACAGTAAGGTTTGTGTTATTTTCCATTAATAGTTAAAACTATTTATGTTAATTACTCAATGGCTATGAGTTTAGATTCTAGTTGTGTAGTTCTTCAACGTTTAAGTTAAGTTGTTTTACTGAGCGACAGATATTTACAGAATTACTTTTACTTTTTGTCTTATACTTACAGTTTGTATGATGTTATCAAAGGCCAAATTTAAGATTATTTTTTTTTTAATTATTTAAAATTCATCCTTAGCATGCCGTGTTTAATTAGTTACTAGGTAACAGAAAATTCTAACCGCTTGTACGATAGACTTACGACGATGTTTAATCACGAATAACACCAAATACGTTCCTGAGATTCATAAACATTTTCCCGTGCACTCAGTTGAGTAAACTATTTTAATTAAAACAAGTACAACAATATTTCCAAGTTTAGAGTGTATTATTCTTATTCAAATTGTTCGTGTATTTTTTTTTTTTATATTCAAATTACCTCCAAATAGTGTACACGTGTATTTCAAAACTACAATGAACTAACCTACTCTGAAAAATAGGTACCTACATTCGTTAGATTGAAAAATTGGTAATCATAAAATGTGTACATGTGCTGTAAGATATCAAAGTATAATATATAGGGAATGCCATATTAGTCACGGTTATATGCGGTATAATAAAAATCTCGGTTTACCCGTTTCACTGGAAATGTAATGAAAGGTCGGGTTTGTTGAAAAAACCGATACCGCCTACCAATTCTCCAATTATTTACGCAATTTAAGCATTTAAATGTACAATGTAACTCAGGTAAAGTATGAATGTTATCAATTTATCATCCAGTACGTATAGGGTTGAATATATTTATAATATCATACGAGAATATTTTAAGTACGTTTTAATATATTATTATAATGTAATAAGTTGTATATTTTCCATTTGAACATTACATAAATCAAAAAATCGCAAAACACGAAAATATATATTATACAATCTATATAATATAACAGTATTATATTAATATGTTTCTTTAAAATTTAATTTAATAGTAAAAACGGATATTGATATATGTGTGTGGTGTGCTTGCTGATTATTATAATATTTTATATTGTGGTCACTATAACCTGTAATTTATTTATAACCTACAGAAAAACTGAACCATAACAAATGCATAAACCGCGGTATATAGCGAACCTTAACGATAGTACAATGCGGTTACTATAAAGAAAGAAAGATAAGTTGGATATAATATTTTACAAATATCGGAAAACCGTTTACAGAACACACTCGTTTTTCATCCTAAACATAATTACGTTCGTCGAAACAACGTCGCGTATAATGGTATACCAACGGTATCATTAATCCCGTATTATGTTAAATATCGATTGAATATAATATTGACGCCACCCGTAAAACAACACTATATACGTCATTATAATACATTTCGGTAAACGCTATTTTGATGAGGAGGGCATTAAAAATAATCGTGTGAGTACTGAAAAATCGAAATCCGAAGCAATGGGAAACACTGAAGCGTTGGAAAAATAACGATATAGATATTAACCTGTACGCAAAAAACCGTTCAAACGTATTTTTTTTCACCATAAAACAGCGGAATCGGCAAACGGCACAAACTATTCAAGGAATAAAATCTATCGAAGTAATAACGCGTATTATAAGTACATATAGGAATTACTTATGCGATATTATCACAACAGCAATATTATGTGCGTTTGACGCGTGTATTGATTACACGAACGTTAAAGGCGGAGAACTCGTTAGACATTGTTCAGGATATTTTGTTTTCACTGAAGTTAAATAATTATAATATGTTCCTACACGTGTGCAATGATTAAATTACACGATGAAAAAAATGTACCTAATAGGACCAGACGTCACCAAACAACTGCTCACGGACAAATCGTATCTGGTCGTCCACCTACGATAAGAATGTATACATTTTTTTTAATTATTGCTCATTCTTTTTATTAGTTTTCATTATTTATTTTTAAATTTAGATTTTACTTTCTATGCATTGCATTTTAATAGTCACGTTGATACCCCTAAATTTATAACGTGACTCTTCAAAATCAATATTTGGCGACCTACGACTGTTTTAGGTGGTTAATGTGGTGGAGATATTTTTGGCAATATTTTACTATAAAATGTATATTATGATTCTCATTGCTATCATCCGTGTAATATATTAGCACATATAGTTCTGTAGTGCACGAGACTGATTATATGTATGAGTATTATAACGGATTAACGGATTACCACACGGGTTTTTAGTTTTACCGTGCCCGTCAGATGTCGAGGATGTTGATATTTAGGTTATTTTCTGAACTCGGTGAGTAGTCGCAGAGGTCAGCCATTCAGCTATCCAGTAGGTATTTCTGATCGAGCACCTTTTGTGTAAATACCCATGTTTGTAGTAAGCGGTAGCTTATTGCACGTATGTATGCAACAAGTGTATTGTATTATTTGTATTTGAGAAGAAAAAGTAACGTTGAGTGACAGAGAGATAAAAGTTAATTTATATATATAATTTTGTAATCGCTATCTTAGTACCTTTAATGATTCAACTATTATATTTTTTAGGTTTTTAACAAATTAACCAAATAATTGAACAAATAGCCATTATATTACGTGATCTACGATATACGTTAAGTCATCTTATAGGGATCTCAGTGGTCTTTATGGTCATATGAATTATTGAAATGTGATATATAACAGTTACCGTCGTCGAGTTGTCCCGCGCATAGAAATGATACCTAATAAGCACTAACCTCTCCGGCGAACGATTTGATACTATTACTTTGTGATATTAAATATGTCGATATAAAGATCCCGTTCGTTTTAATACCAACAGTTTTACATTACGAACACGTGAAAAAACAATGCGAGGGGATCTAGGACATTTCGGCACAGCTGTTTCGGCGCGAAGATATATCGGCGCGGCGTTTTATTTTTATATAAAGAATATTACTATTATCTATTACTATTAATATTACGAAAAATAATCGTAATAAAATTGTCAATAGTAAAATCCAGTCAAATATACCTGCTATCGTGTAACGTAAAAACCAACTATATAAGTAAGATAAAGGTATGTACCTACAGAAGTTAAAATAAAGCGATGAATGTGTTGACATGTAGTGTATCAACTATAAAGCAATCGGTGTAATCCAGTCGAATAGTCGATCTGTCATAATTTTTATACGATCATTTCTAATTAAAATGTATAATTTACTATCAAATCGCGGACGTGAAATTTTTGTACAGGACAGTACAAAGTATATCTTTGATAAATTTAATTTCAATCATATAAAGCGATTTTGGAGGTCTCGCAATAAAGATATGTGTAAATGTCGAATTTTTACAGGAATCGATGATTATATTATTAAAAAACAATTAATGACCATACGCATAATTCTGAGGCGGTTAAAATTGAAGTAGAGGCTGCAATTACAAAAATTAAGAAGCATGCACTTCAAACAATGGAGCCTACTATATCAGTTGTAATAAACGAATGTGTTGAACCTTTATCTGAAATAAGTACAAATTTCAGACAGCTTTTTATTTTACTAGGCCTGTTAGTTTAAATTTAGGTACGATAATGCAGTTTAGTCCCCGGTTCGAGTTTTTCTGATCCAAAACAAGCATTTTTTCAATAAATAAAATATACATATTTTTTATTAACTTATTCAAAAATATATTTTTTGTTATTTGTTTTCAGGCCACTTTGCCAAATAATTCAACATTGAAAAAAATGGTTCGTCGAAAATGTCAAGAAATCCAAATGGCACCACATAATCTAATTGACCTTACTGCACTAGACATCTCACTCGTTTAAACTATGTATTCTCCATCAAACGGTAATGAGGAAATATTTTAACAAAGTGATAGTGGTCAGAGTTATAATAAAATATTAATTTTTGTTCTATCTTAGAGTCTTGATATCTTGGAGAATTTGAAAATTTGGTATATGGATGGTACGTACATTTAAAGTTGTACCACTATTATTTAGCTAAATTATGTAATATTAGCTGAATATTTACATGGTATACGGCCATTAGTTTATATTTTACTTCCTGATAAACAATCTGCAGTAACATATAATCATATGTTTTTAATTAAAAAATTTAAGACCGGCTATAAAACCTAAATCAATTTCATGTGATTTCGAACAAGTAGGCATAAAATCAATATAAAAAAGCATTTCCTGATGTTAAAATATATAGGTGTTTATTTCATTTGTCGAAAAATTTTAAAAAACAAGTTGTTGTATTAAATCTTACAAATCAATATAATAATGACGTTGATTTTTCTATATCAGTTACAATAATCATTTCATTAGCTTTAGTAAAATTAGAAGACCTTGATTTTGCAGTTGATTTATTGGCTCAATATCTTGATGAGAAACTAAATAATTTATTAGAATGGTTCGAAGATAATTATATAGGTCGAACTAACCGTAATGGTCGGGGAAGAAGAAATACGCGTTTCCCTCCAAAAATTTGGAATTTATATGATAGTCTTAAATTTTGAAAATAGGACGAATAATCATGTTGAGGCAGCAAATAGAAGATTAAATATTGAAATGACTGTGTGTGGCCCAACAATTTGGACATTTATGAATTGCTTAAGAAGGGTTTAAATAGGCCATGATGTTTTTATAGCGCAACTAAATGCTGGAGGGAATCCTCATAAAAAATAAAAAAAATATACCGACCTAAATCGTCGATTATACAAAATAGTAAGTGAATATCATACAAGGAATTGCACTGATTATTTAAAGGGAATCGCACATAATATTTCTTTAAAATAAATTTCAATTTTATATTGTTAACATTTTATTTAAAATATTATTCATTCATTTTTTTTTAAATAATTAACCTTGGAATCCTGTATTATTAAACATATTTATAAAAAAAATTTTGTTGTGTACTTTAATAATAATATAATATTATTTATTTTGTATTTTTAAAATTGTATATTAATAACCTACGGCACCAAGATATCCCCACGCCGAATTATCCTCGTGCCGAAATGGCCGCGCCGAAATGTCTGATTCTCAACGCGAGGAGCTTATATAATATACGCCGAGCACCGATGCCGCTTACGACCGTTCCCGGAAATGGGGACGGCAAGTGTATTTTTATAGTTCGATGGTACGTGGTGTTCGTCGGAGGGCTGGTCGTTTGAGATTGCCCGATCGTCACGTTAATGTGGTCGGTGAAAAGCATAGTTTGAAACTGGTAAAACGATCGTTATGAAAAAGTGAAATCCAGTAAGTAAAAAATAAAATAATAAAACCGGGATTTCACGCACAATAGAACGTCTGGAGTTTATAACCCGGGGTGTTTAATGAAGTTTTTAATTGAACCACGCACACACATTATAGTAATATACGTAGACCACCCGCAATACTACTACAATAATAATAATAATAATAATAATAGTAATAATATTCAATATGACAAGGGCAAACCGCGGCAGAGTAAAAATTAATTGCCAAACACCCCGGTCGACCACTTGGAAATCCTCCATTTTACACTTTTCCCCGCTGCCCCCCCGGCCAACCATTCTCGCCATATAACATCTTTCATTTATTGTCCATCAATCCTCTCTCTCACACGCAAACACGCGTACACGCACATACACACGTCACCAGCACTGCCGTCACCATCATAATGGATCCTTTATAAAACTTGCTCAGGAAAAGCTTTAACAACGACCTTAATAGTAATTAGCTCTAAACCCATACACCCGTATATACACATACACGAGCGATAACAATAAGAAAACCAACCTTTACAGCACTCGTTATAATCGATTTCGTCGTCATCCTAAACTCCTAACACATTCGCCGTAAGTGATTTTGATTAAAATAAAAAGCGCAAAAACTAAAATAATTAGGATCGAGTGTTTGTAGCCCATAGGGCGTTATAATAATAATAATAAGTATACCGCGGTACATTCCTCGTCGTAGACTACCGATTGGTTTTTACAACTGACGTGTATAGTGCAGTCTTTAGTCATACGATTTGCACACAACGTCGATAACAACAATATCATATGCTCATACTTAGGTAATCGCTATAAGTAGATATAATTTGTGGGTACATATAGGGAGACGAATAATCAGGTTCTATAATACTTTGTGGCATGGTAACAATAACAATATAATAGTTAAAATGTTTCTTGCGAGTTGATTCCGTTGTGAACTATAATGTATAGCAGATATTGAAATTCCGATAAAGCTTCAATGATAATTGTTTTACGATTTCCATAAAAACTTTAGTAATCACACTATAGTATGTTCTAGCAATATAGTTAATTAATTTCCAAACTTAATTCAGGACATTGAGGTACTAAATGTTTACAGTTAATACGACATTCTATCAGTTTGCCTGCCTACCATTATTTACTCGCTATTATTATTATTATTATTTTTTGATTTTTTGATTAAATGTATGATAAAAAATAAACTAATATCTCATTTAAATAAAATAATTATTTCAGGACTTTTAACATTTGGCGTATGGTGATTTTTTTTTTTAACTTCACTCAACGATGTTATTTATAAATCGCATTGTACATTTTTAAAAACCTTTACTTGATAATATATTTATGCTAGAAATAATTTGAAATTTAGAAATGTATAAGGCTAGGTTTGCTCAGCTTAAATGTTTTTTGGATGCAATGTTTTAAATAATGAAACAACACAATCTCGTGCACGTGAATTGAGTCAAACGATATTAGTTCTCACCGCAATTGGTTAATACATAATTTCTGTTTATTTGTTAATCTGAGTATTTTACTTAAGCGTTGTAGGAGATTAGAGAATACTCAGTATTTTAATTTTTTTAACGGTTTATAGACAAATAAACAAAACAAAATAATCCATTCTTTCCAGTTGATTCAATATAAATGATTTACCTTATTTTTAGGTTTTAAGGAAAAATATTCTCATTTTTAAATTTATCTACGTCTAGTACTATGTATTTCAGATTTTATTACGTAAAAAAAATCGAATCTTATTTTCTTCTCAGATATTCATAAAAATGAGTTCTTCTCCACATAGCCAAAAAATAATATATTTTTTAGTTTAATAAGAATTAATTTAACAATACAATTTGATTAATCTTTTAACCAATCATTCATTCATCCTATATACTTTATAATATAGTGGATTATCGATAAAACAAATCTCGAGAGATATAAAAACATTCAATACCTCATGTTCTTATAAATATTATATGTAATATAAAATCTCTGGTATAATAGAAATGTGTTTTTGAAGTGTAATTTGAATTATTGGCATTCCAGTTAACAAGAATTATAGAATTTTTTTATTCAGTGTTATACTTGTATTATTTAACACAATATAATTTAAAAATTAAAATTATTTTATACAGAAAAAAAACTGCATTATAACGAAAAAAAAAAAAAATTTAAATTATACTTATTGTAAAATGTTCATTACTAGATTGGCTTTAGTAAAGGTCAGCTAGAATTTAAAATATTTATATCACACATTGTTCATTACAATCTTTTCGATTTTGAGATCTGCTTTTCATTTTATCGAAAAACAATAATAAAATTAATATAAACAAAAATATTATCTTTATTTTATAATTTACAAAGGAAATAGATAGGTATAAAAGCTAAGAGTATGTAACTACGTTCTCACATTAAATTGAATCCCTAAAAAGTTTCTGGAATCAGGAAATTGAATGGTTTTCCTCCATAAATCAGACTTTTAGTTTTAAACATTAACATTTAAGTCGTACGCAGTGTAGTAGTAACTTTAATAGAACTATGTACTTTACAATATTAGATACGTTATTTGTTCATTATAATATAATATTATAAAGTTTGTTCCAATCAAAACCAGTCTATTATGATTACGGTGATATACCGATATACTTAAATATATAAATAAATATAAATCATATTTATTTAATGATTATTACATATTTTTTTATAAAATAAAATAAACCATGCAATAACAATTTATTTATTTATAACGATTATTATTATTTCTTTTAAAACACTTAGATTTTTGAACACAAATAATATATAAGTTATTAATATTATACTAATAATCATTTATAATATTTAAGAATCCAATATAATCAAATGCGTCTTTATGCTTTGTACATATAATCGGCATAATAGATAATAATATTAACAATAAATCGATTTAATATAATATACCTATAATTAGATAAAAACTCAAATATTGTTTAATTAATTATTATAAACGTATATTATTTAAATCAAAAGAAAATATAAGCAAAACACGGAGGTATCAAAGGCATAAAATATATAAATACAAACAGTGATAAGATAAATCTATTTAAATTAGTAAAAAAAAAATAATAATACTTTTATAGTTATTTAAAAATACATTAAACGGACACAATATTTTTCTTTGTTCCTTAATTATAAAATATAATTATGAAAAGTTGAGCGATAAACTTTAAAATTTCTTTATCAGCTTTAATATCATTTAACTATTTTAACACATTTGATTATAAAAATAATTTATTTAAAGGTAAATTTATTTTGTTGGTTGATAAGATTAAAATTGGAATTTAAATAAGTGGACACTTTTATCATGTAATAAAAGTTTAAAACAAAATTTGTTATTTTGTTAAGGTAAATTAATTTTAGAAACTTGAAGCGTTTAAATTTATTTTTTTTTCTACGAAGTATTTCCCTTGGTATTATGTCAAATTATAAATGATACTGGACAAAAGGTGATTTTTTTCCATTAGACTATAAATTATAATCTGTTTTTATGAAAATAACAAATAATTTAAATTGTATTAAAAAAGTGAAATTAGCTTTAAACTCGTTTTGAGGGGTAACACCAATCAGTAACAGAATATTAGACTTATATTTTATAGTTATTTTATATATTGTAATAATAAGTGACTTTTAGCGATATTTGATTTAAATTAGATTGAATTAAATTCATATAATATAACAGAGGGCATTTGATAGACGCTAAGCTATAGCGATATCACCAGTAAATACATGTATTGTAGTAATGGGTATTATTTTAATTACGTTCAAAGTGCTCTGGTTGACATCTACACTCGTTTGTTATACGAGGAATTTAATTTTAATTTTTTTTTAACTTATTTTTAAGTGTTGGATTTCTGAATAAAAAAGATTTAACGATTAAATAGTATAAGGTATAAATAGGAGAAGTACTCGAGTGTGAAGAGTAACTTGCCATACTAAGTCAAAAGACTATTAAATTTTATTATGACTATTTTCTATATAGAGAATAAATTATTTTGTACTTTCGAATTTTGATTTCAAAACGTTTTTTCGGATCTTATTTATTTTAAATTATTTTTTTTACATTTCATCAAACAATTTAGGTTTTTAAAAAAATATAATTTTTATCGTAGTCTGGGTAAGTGAAAATAATTTTATTTTTATTTGATTGATTGATTTATTATGTATTTTTTACTATAGACTTAAGAGAATTCATACAATCCATACATACATATTTATATTACATAGTCGCCTAACGGATATTTAATCAGTTTTCAGTTTTCAACGAAAGTCCCAAGCAATAACCACATTATTATTGTTTCAACTCCCATGTGACATTATACGATTTTATTTTATTATTTATAACATGATTATTTATTTAAGATGGTAAAAATAACATCAATTTTAACAGGGGAAAAAACAACGATTGCGTTCGGTGAACAGTGTAACAATTATTGGGTTTGATTTGGAGGGGGGGGGGAGAACGGAATATTACGGTGAAACACGTTATTTGCAAAGCGTGATTCGCAAGATTGTTAGCTCTTAAATAACACACGAATAATCCGAATAAAATATTTTCCACTGAAACATTTTGACGTAAACATGTGACATATTATGGGTTATTAGGTTATGTACTATACGATTATAGATCATAAAATATGACGTATTCGCGAAAACGTTGACATTCCGAAAAAAAAAAATAAGTAACTGGCACTGAATAAATGGAATAATAAAAATATATTATGTACATATTTTATTATTATCGTTATTATTTTGTTTTCGTCTTGGTTTATTAACAAGCTGGCGAATGCAATTTGCAATTTGCATACTACATACTATTATATGAGAAATGCATACGTTATATGGGCGCATGCAGTTGGCGCTTCTCCAATCGACGATATAAAATACACGCATTTTAAAAAAAAAAAAAAATTTTATTTGTCAGAGTGATTGTGAATTACGCTCTCGCCATTGCCACCATCACAATCGGGGCGACTCGGTGCAAATATTGCTACGATAACGATTGCCAACATTTTCCTCGTTTGAATTTGTTTGATTATTACAAAGATACAAAAAATATATAGATATATATAAAATTAGTTTGTATAGAAATAGGGCTGACTACTGAGAGAGGGATTTTTTTCGCAATTTTTTCTTTTTATTCGATATTAATATAATTGTCTTTACGATTCATCCTTTCCCGCTTTTACTTTTGGGTTACCTGCACGTCACCGTGAAAAAAATGACAGTTTCGTTGAAAGTGTGAATTATGTAAATTGTGTTACGAACTATCGTTGTGAAAAAAATTACGCTACAACAAACCGTTAAACTGAATAGTTTATTTCTTTAAAACTATTATCATATTATTAAAAGAGAAGCATTGTGGCTTCCAGACAGACCACACCACTTGAAGATGTATTTTAAAACTAATTAATTATTGTGCTAAATTGTTTAGTCGGAAAAACTTTACCACAGATGCCTGTCGTGCCGTAGTGGAATTAAGGTCAGTTAACGCCTAAAACATTTTATTTTCACGAACAATTTTCGTGAAAGTACCTTTTCAATTTTTTAAAAACTGTTTCGATTCTTTTAAACTAATCATTAGCGAGATTCGAAGTAAATAATTAAATATCACAATATGACATAACAATAGTATAAATAATATGTTACATTACATAATATATATTTTACTATAAATATTATATTCATTGATATAAACTGATTTTTTTTTATTAATAATTTCACGTAATTCAAGCCTACATCACACGGTGGGTATATAAAATATTGTTCGATGCTACTAAATTACCGTTTTACGAATAATTATATTTTATCGTATTATTGAAATGCATTAAAAACAATAATGTACTTACTACTTACCATCCATAACAATATTATTGTCATGATATTTGTACTTGAAAAATGATTTCATAAAATATATATAGCTAAATAGCATATTAATAACGCCGTGTTAGCTTAATATTGTATTATTGAAATGTAAAATATAAAAAAACATATAATAATTTAAGTACGTATGTTTTACTATGATTTACTAAAGAAAAAATCTCTATATAAATGGTGGTACGAAATAAGGGTGAAATCACATATCGAGTTTAATAATTTATGTTATCTTCGATTATAATGTACAGTTTGAACGGTAACTACTCTATAAGTTTACTTAATTTTACTCTAAAACATATTTAGTAAATTTAATAATAACCAAACCAACTGATAGTGATTTATAATAAGAATTAATACAAAAGTATAAAGTTTGTTCAAACAGCCTTATTATATTACATTCGTCCAGTTTTCCTTTATAAACTCCACACCTTCTAAATATTTAATGATTTAACCAATGTAACTTTGTTACCATTATATTATATTTATATATCTAATGAAGAGTAATGTTGTTTAGCCAAATAGATCCATCGTTTTTGCGAAAAGCATCAACATAAATTAATTATTATACCTTTAAAAGGGATCAAAAGAAAACACGGAAAAATGATCAACACGTAAAAATATCACAAATAAATATTCATTATTTTATTCTGAATGTTTAATGCCTGTACTGATTTAATGGTATAGTCAAAAACAAGTTCACGAAGACATATGAAAGTGAAATTGATCGCTTTTGATATATTAAGTAGGTATCATATGATGTTTTTTCCCAAACATTGTAGTGAAGAAAACTTGATTTATATTATATTATGTTGTAAGAGAAAACATATTTTATTTTTAAACATTGAAGTTATAATGTACATTCATTATTAATATAAGTGTACAAGAAACACCCATCATATAACTTGTTTAAAACATAGTTTAGTTTTATAGTGTATATAATATAATATATACATACTTATATTACAAAAAATCGTACCCATTTTTTTAATTTTTTTTTTACATCCATGTGTATTCTTATTTTTGATTTATTGCTCAATTTAATTATTTTATCAAATATTTATTTTCATTAGAATTATTAGTTTAAAATATCACTGAATCACAAAAAATTAAATTTCTTAGTGTTTCAATATCATATTTTTTGTGATTCATACAAAGAAATCAATTCATAATTTTTAATATAGTATTTTAAATTGATTTCAGTGTTTAAAAATTAAAAAAAATAATTATTTCAATTAAAATGGTTTTAACCGAGAAAATATCTCAAAAGTATATTACGCAGTGTCTAGTCAATGGTTTAAGAAATCATCCCAATTTGATAACCAAAATAAAATAAAATAATTCAAATTTGAAAAACGAAAATTATTGATCATTATTACAATTTAGCAATAAGGGCTATTAGCTACAGTGTCTTAATCACTAGTCTCAATTCTTTATAGTATTTACATTATGTTACATTTCCATTATATTCTGTCGATCACATACTTGTTAATTTTAAAAATGTAAGGTTTTTCTCGTTTTGTTGTGGACTTTGTCCAATAGGGGCGTCAAGAGTTTCGGTAATTATGAGGCTTACTTACTCTGGTTCATATCATTAAGATAAGTTTAACTGCGAGTTGTGTACCACATACTTCATATATGAGAAATTCTTCTTTTCACATAAAAAATCTACGAGTTAACCTTGTGTGTTCGATTCTTAGGCGATTTATAATACTTTCATCCTTTTGTGTGAGATTTGGGTTTTCCCAACTAAAATTTGTTCTCTTAATCTGATTAAATTTTGTAAATCCACAATAGCATTTTATCTTAAAATATTAAAGAAACGCTTATAATATTTTTTGAATGAGATTGTTTGCCATTGCATTTTACTGATAAATTCTTATTTTGTGTCAACCATGTGATTATTACTGCACAATATTCCACAAATCATCCGGCATTTTCTTCCTTCGTAAAAGTATTATACCTAATTTTTCTTACAGTAGATTATATATCTTACAAACATATTATACAAAAATAAAAATGGCAAAAAATACTATGAATTTTTATTTTTTATTATATTTAACAAAAGCTAACATTTCTACCCTGTATGGGGTTCAGAATATTGATTTTGGCTCATTGTGTAAGTGTAATAAATAATCCTTCACAAGTCTTTTATCATTCAAACAACGGAATTTAGTGGTTTGCATAAATTTGTTTCGGCAGCAGAAAATAACATAGATCACTTTAAATGGAGTAACGTTAATAACTAAATCACTGTTGATAGAAGTAAAGAAGACAAATTAAAATTTAAAATTTTTAAAAATTATTTTAACGCTATAGTTTGATAAATACCTATGTACAACCATCATAATACATTACGATAACGTTGGTATATTACATATTGAACCTATATAGTTTGTATTTATTTAAATTTATAAATTATAGAGCTTAATGTTGATAAAGACTTAAATAATAATTAACTATAATTTATTCTAGAAATGTTTTTCATAAAGTATTTATTGCTATTTAAAAGTAATAACTTATTACTTTTATAGCTATCTTTAAAATATATTAATAATAAGAAATAATCAATAAATGTAACATTTATAAGATAAAAAAAATATACGGTAAATAATTTACATTATACATAAACGATGTAATACAGTAAATATATATATATATATTTTTAAAGTAAAGTAATCAATTTTATAAAAAACATTATAAGTGAAGTATGAAAGTCAAATTGTTTATTAATTGAAAAGTGCATAAAAAATAAATTAAAATAGATAACTAAATCACTGAGATATTTATTTATGGTAATAATAATGTATGTTAAAGAGGATTCAAAAGAAGTTAAGATTCCGTGTATAACTGGTTACAAAATTAATAATTAAGTTGTAAAAATAAAATTAAAATAAAATATAAAACCAATTACTATAATAAATATGAATGAAGACAATGTTTTTTAAAATTGGTTTGACAGTTTGGCTAATAGTTTTCTAAAATAAATTCTTATCTATATTTAGTATTAAAAAAGTATAAAGAAAAAAAGGGTGGGCAAGTGGGTATCGCTCTGCTGTATAGTAGAGATGGAGTGTAGGTTACTATAATGAATGTGTTAAATTTGAATGTAATGACAGGTATCATTTTATACGAAAAACAATTCTGTACGGAGATGATTTTTCAGTCTAGGATAATTAGTAGGATATATTAAATTATTATGTACCTATATTTAAATTGTAATAAATCGTTATATTACGCGATTTCGTAAAATAATACGCTCTATATTGACGCTAGAATTTTTTTTACAGTTATTTAAAGGAATAGTTATGGAGAACCTTGTGTTAGATTTTTTAATCTTAGGTATAAATCACAAAAATATTATGAATTTTCGCGATTTTGAAATATATTATTTCGTTAATATTTGAAATTTCAATGCTTGTAAACAACATTTTTACTAACGATTTTTGATTTTTTTTTTTACTACGTTAAATAAAACTTATAATAAACCTTGTATTAAATTTTAAAAATTCTTTGGTGTGCCAAATTTTTTTATAGGTATATCAAAAAAAAAAAAAAAAACACTTAGAAAAATCGAAAATTTCAATTGTCTATAAATAAGCTTAAAAAAATCCAAAACATTTTAAAAATTTAATCGTAAATATATAACGCTAATATAAACATCTGATAAAAATTTCTAATATTTACAATGATTCGTTTTTGAGTTACAGCAAAATAAAAAAATTGATTTAGTCAAAAACTGGTTATATGTAAAAATTCTCGTTTTTCGTTCTTTTTTAAGGTTTTTCCTGACGCTTTTGAAAACTACTGAAAATTTTTTACCCTATTTTTTTTTCAAAGAGGGACTGAAGTAAAAAAATCAAAGGACTATTATAACTCCAAAACGTGGTGACAGACACAATAATAAAAAAAATCACACATCATTGTAAAATCAATACATTCATCACCTCGTTCAAAATCTAAAACATACATCATTGTAAAATTAATACATTCCTCGCTCTGTTCAGAATCTAAAATAGATTAATATGATAATTAATAATGGACTGTTATAGAATATTTTTTCTAATAAAAATATATTTTATTATGTTATACAAGATAAATATTTAGTTAGTTATATTATTTGAAAAAGCTTTTGCATTATTTTTAATAAGAAATTCATGTTTATAACAATTTTATTAAATGTATTTATTAGAAAATTATATTAAACAATGTAATTTTTTTTAATTTTCCAGCTATTTTGTAAATTATTTTCGTACGAATTCATACACAAAAATAAACTGTTCCAATATCTATGTGTAAAATAAAAACATTTATTTATCTATATATTCTTAAATAATTTAAATATTTATAGAAAATATTTGTTAATATTTCTCTTTCTCCTAAAATACTTTGTTAAAATATTATATTACTTGGAATTGTAAATAGCTAAGCAATCAACTAAGAATAACATTTATTTTAAATAAAAATAATATTGTGTAAAATACAAACCATAATTTTATAATGTTTTAAGATTACAGTGTTAATAACAGTTATTTAAAAAAATTTAAATTTTAAAATATTAAATCAAAACATAAATATAGGGAAAAATCTTGAACTTTGTTACAATTTACAATATACAATTATATAATTTATTCTTAACGATAGCTCTTCAACATTTTATTCTTTAAAGTTTAAAAATAAATGTATAATATAAAATATACTTATTACGTAATAGTGTATATACTACGAACTAAATACACAGCACGAGAATAATTGATTTTTTTTTGTTCCAAACATTACTAAACTACTATTATCTATATATATTATATTTTAAAATATCGTGAGCAATTCGTAAACGTGGTATTTTTGCAGTGACGCTTTAGACTATCAAACGATGTTAAGCCTATACCTCTATTTCAAGACAAAAATGATATAACTGCATATGGTATAATACATTAGACTCAAAGGGGATTTAAATGATTCACGAAGTTATATATACATATTACATTAAACAAGCCATAAGGAGAGTGAATCGTGACCACAAACGAGAGTAGCAAATCTATAGATGAACACAAGGCATGAGTGCATGCTGTAATATGGCACACGAGACGTCAGAATATCTTCCTGTATAGCCATTGATTATTATACTAATAAAACATACTTGGAATACTTTACGAATATAAATCGGATGGTTTTTGTAAGAAATTAATGAAAATTGATTGATAACTTATTATCTATAGTATCTTACATTAGGTCAACATCTCCGCACATATAATTGATACATTTGTTTGAGTATCTATGTTGATATAGACTTTTAGTTGATTAAATAATTTTATTGTTTACTTTTAACTTATAAATTAATAGTTTCAATGTTAACTCAGCTTAACAAACTAAAGTTATTTGTTTTTCATTAACAGGTCCACTTTTTAAAAATAGCCGGTACATATGATGTTGCGTTCTGCATAAATTATTTATATTTGGTTTAAATTATTATTTTATGATTCGAATATTTTTGACCTTCAGAGTTCAGACACGTAATTATTATAGTAAAAAAAATGACGTTTCGAAGATTTTTTTATTCATAAATACCGTTTTTAAATACGTCATTCTGCAAATATGTTATCTTTAGAATCATTATTCGATAACTTGGTAGGTAGTTGGTTTATTCGACACAAGATAATTATAATTATAGGTTCGCTTTTGTAGATGCAACTCAGATAGGAACAAATGTTCTTAACGACATAATTCGTCGTCAGTTCTACGTTTTTACTTCTGAATGTGGTTATACACAATATACGTACTCTGCATATGTAATATTACTAATATTATATAAAATAATTCACCAAATATGCTCACTTTATTTTTATTTTTTAGTAATGCAGTTATTCGGAATCTGATTTTTAAAATGATAATTTTCGAACGTTCGATAGTATTCGAACGAGTAATTTTCGAGTTATTTAACTTTATGTTCTACAATAATATATTCATAGCAAAGAGATTTTAAAATATAGAGACTATGGTGAATTTAAAATCTTAATAATTTGTATGAATATTTATAATTTATAAAAATGGTCCAAGTATATGTAATAAATACTAAAACTGATATTACATTTTTGTATAGCCATTTTTAATAATTGAAAAACTACTCATTCAAATTTTTAATAAGGTACTTCATTATTTTCGAAACAAGAAACTACTTAATGTTAACAATAATTGACTGTATAAAAATTAGAGTTTTCATTTGAAAATCTGAACCTTGTATCGCCGCAGGACACTCTTTAAGTAGCTTAAAAAAAATCTTAAGCATTTGTGAATAAAATTAATAAAATGTTTTTTTTTTTGTATCACTAATTTATAAATTCTAAAAATCAAAATTTGAATAAATATATTATTAAATTAAAAATATGGGAAGGGCAGGGTTGATGAATAAAACTGTATAATAGTTTATTACACCCATGTAGTAGACACATTTAATACGCAATCGCGGCTGCACGACGTTCGGTCGCCATCGTCATCGCGCCCAGTTCGGAGTGCTCAGCGTGAGCCATGCGGGGGCGTACACACTACACTAACTCAACCCGGCGCTCGCGGTCCCGTATTACATATGTCTCCGCGCCGTTCAGGATATAACCACTGACAGGTAATTCGTTTTTGCCAACGACAATTGTCGTGTGTGCGGGTCGTGTTGTTAGGTCGTCGAATTAACCACGGGTATACACCTAATATATATACACATTTATATATACATATATATCACGTGCACGTGATATACGCGGTACCTCCACTGGAATAATGAAATTTGCACCACGCCTCGTGCGTTAATGAAAAACAAATTGCTAACGGAGAGGGGTCCGTTTGTTGGGGGGGAGGGGGATTGAGACAAAAAAAAAGGTAAATAAATAAACAATACGAAACCAAGTAAAACACTCACCTCTGCGGTGTCCTGGGTCGGAGCTCTCTTGTATTGTTTCAAGCTCAGTCTGCGCCACGTTCTGGAAGGCTGTTTTCCGCCACAAAGGGCGCCCCCTCCACCGGCTCCTATTCCTCCTCCTGCTCCGGTCGTATCCATCCCAGTCGTTGACGTCGTCTTCTTGATCCCGAGGGGCTGACCCAACCTCCGACCGTGCACGACCGTTTATTTCAACATCTTGATACCGCATGGAAAAAAGAAAAAAAAACATTACATTGACGTATAGATGAACACACAAGAGATTTCGTGGCTGACAGATTTCACTTCTTCGCTTACGAAATAATATTCAGCTGTATGCGCGAGCTGAGGCTGTACAATACTAGTCGGAATAGTATAATATATATATTATAATGAAAATATATTGTTATATGAAGTATTACTGCGTTATTAGTATATGAATAACATCATTGGCGATATTTTGACGGCGAGCGATCAATTCAAATGTGTTATCATTATTTTTTAAATATTTATTTCGGTTGACATTTTTAATTTTTTTGCCGAACAACGTTTTTAACTTCCGTCCCGGGACCGGACACGTTACTAGTCAGTCATGTTAATACAGGTTAAATAGTCGACGCGCTACTTATAACTTTAATATTATAATATACTACTGGACGTTTACAGGATGAATGCGCTTTGGACTTGATTTAATATTTTATCAATTGTTGTGCCTGTCTAGGCATATATTTACTTGAAAAGTCGACTCTAATTTTAAATAATAAACAAAATTAACAGAGGAAAATCTCGAAACATTTTCGGGTTTACTCAACATAAAAAATCTATTGGATATTTATGCACGACAATGATGCTTTCGAAAAAGTACAAAAACTCCCCGGCTACCGGAAATTAAATATTTTAACATGACTTTTGTGTCTTCATTACATCCAATAAATGTTACTTACTTAGTTAAATATTTAAACGATATAACAGAGATAAATAATCTAGTGCAACGAATTGTATTATAAAATAACTTAACCTTTTAAATGCCTTATACTTTGTTCAACAAAAATGTTGGTATTCATAAACTAAAAACCATAATGTTTAATTTATCGTATATATTTTACTCGAAGCTAAATAACGAACGTTCTATTAAAACATGATACTGCTATATTAAATATTGAAAAAAACACACAATAATTTTAATTGACTCAATAATCATTAATCGCGAAATTTTGCAAAAACCAGGAACATAATACGTTGCCGTATAAACGCTTGGCAAGATGGAAACTCGAATTGATTTGGAAATATTAATTATATTTTTTTCGTTATTGTATGTCAAACAATATTTTTTCTCTTTTTATAACATATATGTACATGTATAAATTATTTGCTCAACAAGCCGCACGTTGCTACTTGTAGCAGTTATTTTAAATTACCTATATATTCTACAAATGACTATAAATTATAATAAATAATAATCATTTGAATAGAAAGACGCCATTAACGTAAAAATGTGAAATATAATATCATACACTATATCTAAAACAGATATTAAGAATTAATTTTCTCATAATGAAAATGTGGATTCAATTTGTATATATTTATGTTACATGAAGAACGTTCTTACAAACTATATTATACGTAACTGGAATCATAATTTACTGTTGTAAAATAAACATAGAAGGAGGTGGTATCAATGGATGATGTTCTCAATTATATATTACTGTATTATATTTGTATCTTAATAATTACTGAATGTACAAATTAAATGTAGATATAGATTGTTTTATATTTTAATAATTAAAAAAAAAAACTAATTAGAATAAATATAGAAAATAGTAAGTTTGAATTTGATATAACTATTATAAACATATTTAATTTATAAAAAAAAAATTAGGTACATTAACTATATTAAGATAATTATATGTGTGGAAAAAGTTTCAAATTACGTTTTTTAAAGTCATTTTATTGTTTTGTTGAAATAATATTATATAGTGTAATATTATAGCTTGTTATATTATACACAAAGTTGCTAAATATATATACTTATTATGAATATATAACAAATATTTACATTAAAGGTAATAATCCTGTTTCACTTAAAAGTTTTCCAGAGTATTAAGTATGATTTTATTTATTTCATTAAGCTATATAAAAAATAAGTTTATAATTTTTAAACAGATTTTAACATGTCGATTATGTAACTCGAATATCAAACAATTAAGCATATATATATATTTATTTATGTTTAAATTTTTCTCGATTATGTAAATTTATTATTAATATGTGACTAATATGTATATTTATCGGCTGTACATTAAATATATTATATTATTGCAGAAGAAAAAAATATTTTTTGCACAAAGTTAATAAATTGTGTTCACTCTACACTATTTATTTTTAACCAGTCCATAAATTATCGGTTAAAAGTAACTACTCATTTAGCATACCAAGTTAATAATAATAATAAAAAAACTTTTGATTTATAATTCAATTATTAATTTTAAACAAAATAAAAACTTATGATAAACTTCTAGGTGAGTCACGAACATAATATACTAGTCGTGTTATACCCAAATATAATATATTTCAATTCTATTTGGCATCAATTTATAAATAATAATAATAAAATGCAATATAATTTTTTTTTATTAGCACTGAGCATTTTAATTAAATAACGAATTGATAAAAGAAAAAAAATATAATTGTTATTTCACTACATTTAGTCTGAAAAGTTTTTTTTAATTCCTAATATCATGTACAATATTAATTATATGATGTTGCCGATGTTGGGTAATTCACACATTATAGAGGGGCTGAGTAACAAGTTCAATAGCAATTATTCAATAAATAAATTGTAGATTGTTGTTTTCGTTACAGAATTAAACTATCACCAGTAATAATGGTTTCAAACGTTATTGATTTTCCATCAATAGACTAGTTAGAATGAAAAGAGATTAATGATGATTTAAAAAAAAAATTGTCACGTCAAATGTTATAATTGATTAAGTATTAATAAACAATACTATAGTATTACTACATGCATATGTATATATATCGTTACAGAACAAAACTCAATAGATATGTTTCGTGGTAGCTGGATTAGAGAAAACAATGAGTAATATTTATTGTTATTTGACGGTAGTGAAATATTGTAATTAAAGACAGTCAATGGAAATTATTTTAGTGCGTTGGTCCTGGGATTGGAGTAGTGGTATGTTCGAATTATTATTGAAATCTATTTTCGTATTACACTTCCGATGATCTGAACAACATTGTTTTATTCACCAATATAAAATAATATTCAATATTCAAAATCAATTAAAAAAGCGTTTTTTTATGTATGTAAAAAAACAGAGGATTTTAGAACAAATCAATAAATGTCGTGAATCGTAGGTAGTAAAACACAAAAAGTATACACAATTCGAATTCAATTAAGATACTGTGTATTATACATAAAATATATACTGCGTCTGAAAGGATGGGATTAAGAAGAAAACTACTAGATCAACATGGGTGGTATATTAAATAGAATGAAATAAGGAGCTTACACAATGTGCAAGACAAAAATTTATAAAGCAAAGAAAATCAAGGAACAAAGTAAAAACAGTGTTGTCCGAGAAAAATAATTATGGGCTAGTTGTAGATTTCGAACAAGAATGGAGGGATAGAGTACAGAGAAAAAATAATATACATTAACCATGAACATGTAATAAAATGGAAAACGAGTTGAATGAAAAAAAATCGGTGGACAACTCGGGTTTGAAATTGTACAGCAAATGAATCGTTGCGGTGTGTCTATACAGACTATTCGTGCAATATAGATCCTTAAATCTTTCTAAATGTCATTGCCAACTTCGCGTGACCGCACTAACTCAGCCGTCTTCCGATTAAGGCACTGTCCGGTCCCTAAACAACCATATCGAAACGTTACTCTTTTCCACCAAACGGTATATATTATAACCTATATACATCTACGTGTATCAAACTTATTTATTTTTCGGCCAAATGAAAAATGTACGTTTTTCAAAATATCCGCAAAAAATAAATAAATAGCGGATAAAACTCAATGTGATAGGTAGGTACTACGTAATCACATTCAGTGTACCTACATATATAATTGTAAAATAAAATCATTTTAACGCATACATAGCACTTGTTGAGTTCGTTCAATATTTATATACTATTATTTTGAATTTAAATGGCAGAGAATTAATGGATAGCAGAAAAAAGACGATTAAATACTTTGCCAGAAACAGCGGATGATCTATTTTGAAACAACGATAATAAAAATAAATGAAGTCTTCAAACATTATGAACATAAATTATGAAAACTATCAAGTCTTAAAATAATTACAAAATTATCAACACCATTATATGCATGAATTTAACACCAAATAATGCACGAAACGACGCTGCTAATGGCGAAACGGCCGACAAGATTTAAGTACCGTCGACCCTAATATTTTTAAAAACCGATTTAAGTATTTCGACTTTTTTAAAAATTAATTGTTGAAAAAAGTAGCTTTATTCTTAATTAAAAGTATAACAATCTAACTTAAAAAAAAAAATCTCTCAAAGAAACTCGGAACTAGAAAGAATATTCATTGACTAATTTAATCTCATTACTATGGAATCGATTATTCCGACTGGACTACATAAATCATCGCAATACGTACCTACCTATCAATATCGACTTAACGTGACCATCAATACCGTGATATATAAGATGTGTAAACTATATAAGCTACCAAAATCGTCCGTAACTGACATTCATATTTAAATATACTCAGGTAAATTATTTTACGCCTACAAGTCACGACCAGCAAATCGTTGATTTAATAACAGCAACATCGACTGCGAATACGACAAACCGTTATTCGTTTAAATATAACATAATATTATTGTATTTTAGCGAAGAAAAGTTTATTACGACAAATACTAGAGGGGCGTTATTCAAACACGACGAAGACTACGACTTTTGAGGGTGAAATATACGTGTAATATTATATTATATTTATGTTTTTAAGCCACCACACAAATTGAAATCCCCGGCATCCCAATGTTATTATACGCCAACGACTACAAAGCCGAATTGTTTGTTCATGGATGTCTTGCTCGCGACGTAATAAAACACTCTGTTAAATTTCGTCACCCTCTTGATTTTTCAGGAGCTTGGACGGCTTCCGGACGCCCGAGCAGCAGCGGCGGCAGCCGCACTTAGCTGATATTTAATTACGTTTATGGTGTTTGCCATCTCCGACCCAGACATCAGCAATATGCGATGCCGATAGGTTCTACAAGACTTTGAGTTACAATGATATGATAATTCTTATACGTTTCACGCGTCGTTGCACTTGACGTTGCAATATCTCAAGTCGAAAACAAAACCGGAATAAAAATTATTTCGACTTGTTTAGCACACCTATATAAAAGTAGTATAAACTATTATTAATTAATTAAATTCAGTCCATACATAATTATAATTACTCCGATCAAAAATGTATTGTTATTTTATTTCACTTCGATTTTAACACTACGTGTATTTACGTTTTACGATAATTTATTTAATATTTTAAACAAATGTTATAAAAATCGTAATATTATTTATTTATATTTATATACACGCGTATACAGTATCACATGATGGGTACCCATATCTTGCTATTTTCGACAAACGATTGACGCCCTCCGCATGTTACGTTTCATATGCTATGTAAATTTCATAAATATACGCCCACTCGCATATTGTTTTCTAATCGTGTATATAACTAATAGTGTAACTATTACACACGATTTTATTTAAAAGACAGTATCGTTTTAGTTTTTACAATTACACAATAATACATGTATAAAATATTATTTTGAAACACTTAATAAGGTATAACTTGCAATAACAAGTATTATTACCTTTATTATTATTTTTGTGTCGATGACTGTAGGTTGCGCTTATTGATTCCGAACGGGATAAACGTGAATATATTATAGCGCGTTTTGTTAAATTCGATATAAAACTTTAAATGGGACCGTTGTAATCCACAAAATATAATAATATACAGGATGATTCATCAGGGTTATTCAAATCCATTATTCCTTTAACAATGAAATATTATTCAAATTTTGATTTTGGAAATTTTTTAGTGTAGTTTATCATTACATTTGTTATGCTGTTTAATGAATGTCCTGTGGCGATATAATCTTATTTTTTTTCAAATAGCAACTACTTTTTTCTACTGTAATTTGTTAAGGAGATAATTTTTTTTTACTGTTATTGATGTAGGGCCATAAATTTAAATTTGAAGGCGAATACAATTATAATAAATGTAATGCAATAACAATATTACGAGCAACTCAGCCGGCTTAAATGAAAACAAAGATTGAACCAGATTTCTAAGAATATTTTGTTTCAACTTAGTGATCATACCGTTTTATTGTTTCAGATGATTAGAGCAGGTTGATAATGATTGAGTTTTGCGCGAATCCATCAAGATGATGAACGAAAAAATACACGAACATGTGGTAATGTGCGTGTTTGTTCGCCAACAATTTTGGCAAGTATTATTATATAACTATATTATTATTGTATTATGTTATTATATAACATGGCTACAGGCACCTCAAATAGTGACTCGCGGAGGAGACACGTGATATGACTTTGAAACGTCCAGAAAACATCTGAGAAGTAATACACTACACATCTAATATTAATAAAATAGATAGGACCAAAACGGCAGATAAAAGAAACCGAATAGGTCATAATATAGTATAATAAATCCGTCATAGCACGAGTAAAATGTACGTAATGTATGTATATTTATAATATAGTGTGTCTACTATAATAATATTTTTTCCACGGGTTGCATAGTATCACAGTGAGCATTATTTGGATTATTTGGAATAATGTCATAAGCGCGTAGTCTTTGATAAATGTGTAGTTCTTATACACTGCTAACGATTATTAGTGGCGTTCTTAGGATTTTTCATTAAATAATTAATGCATATTCGATACAACGTTTATAAAAATGATAGGTATGAGTACTGTTATATTTTACATATTTTGTAATACGCGGTCAATAGAGAACGGAGCGAGTTAAAGCCACACTTCGCCTCTTTTGGTACGCTATTGCATTTAAATACATTTCCACGGAAATATTATCCTAGAATTATCTACACTGCAGAACATATCATTAAATATTATTATGCTCAAAGAAACATATATTTACAGTAATTAATAATATCACATAGAAAAAATTGTTCGTTGAGTAAGTATCTATAAAGTGTTATACTAAAAATATATCCGTATAATACATTGATCGTATACTCTTTACTTGTATAAAACAAAGTGTGCCATGTTATCTTTACATTTTTCAACAGATAAGTGACAAAATAATAGAGTTAATAATATGAGTACTTATCTAGGTTTGTGCAGGTTAAATTCCACTGCGATGGATACTATATTAACTTATATTACTATTGTGATTACTGTAAGTATCTTTAAAATAAAGTATGAGTTTTGAATTTTATGTATAAGGTATTTAATATTATAAGAGTTATTACGTAAAAAATTAAAAATAAATATGTATAATAAACAGTTTTTGTGCAACGCTGATTTAAAATAACATAAGTACCGTCCGTTATTGTTATTTACCTAAATACGTCAGTGTATATGCACTTCAAAAAATGGTGCCGCATTTATTTTTATATAAAAACGCTTTATCGGAGTAGATTTATCGAATTAAATCAATGAGAAAATGTCGATTTGATAAACGTTTTTTACCGCCTTTAGTTTTACCGACAATACAAAAACTGAAGTTATATTACGATAAACATTATAATAACGTTTGATTTAGCCAAATATTACTTTTGCTGTGATGTCTAATAATCAGCGTAGTGTAAAAACGTCATAGTCAAAAAACATTTTTCAGCATTCAACGCAATACGTATTAATACAATTTGAAAACGATATTTTAGCTGTGGATAGTATACGTCTTTACCTAGTTTTTTTCACGGATACTTTTTGACAGTGCAATATTATGTTTTCCCGTTTGATAAGCATATTATATTATATATTATTATATTTTGTTCAGTGGAGATTATTTCTCGGATATTTGTTCCCGTATGGATATACTTGCCTCCGACCCGTTTCCATGTTTTGGGTGAATACCAATGCACACGCGGGTACATCACTATGTATTACGTCCTACAGAAAGTCACGTCGAATCAAATTTAACGGGTACCGTCGACGTTATACGTATATTTTACATATTATTGTAGCCGTAAAGTTTGATATTATATTATATTATAATAATAATATTATATCCCGCCACTGCGGCGCGTATACCGGCCGGTAGTAATATATATCGTGCGCATTATATACGTCGTGTCGCCTGTTCTACCGTTCGTGTTATTATTATATTCTAATCACGACGATGATGATATAATATAATATTATCTGCTGCAGTTTCCGAAGTCGTCTCCGCACTGCGGCACGTGATACGATCGAATCCGACAAGCAGCCGTTGGCCGTGTACCATACAACGACGTTAGTAATATATTATATGTAAGTACACTGTTTCCTTGACTTGTAACACGCGCACGACGGCGAACCCGGCCAAAGCGCGTAGAAACGGTTGGTTTGAGGGGTGGAGGGGGGGGGCGAGGGAGGCGAGAAGGGCGCGAAAGAGAGAGTGAGAGGGAGGCGGACTGACAGAGTGACGACGACGACTCGACGAGACCATCACCGCGGGCGAGGAGGATTGCGACGGCGGCATCGTACGCCGAATAAATAAGAGCCGAGACGACGACAACGATAATAATATAAACGTATAATGATAATATGTTATAAAATTATATTCGCTAGGAGAACGTCGGCCGACACGCGTACACGACGGACGAAGTGATGATATAATATTTTATATTAAACGCGCGAAAACCAACCGGCGCCGTAAGTGGTATTGTACACCGCCGCCGCGCACACGCGCGTCACGACGATGTGACTTTGGTGTTGAGCTTGCGGACCACGACGACATTCGATGACGATTCGTCGCGCGGGTCTTAGGTCGGCCGCCGGGGACTACCCGCGCGAAGTATATTATATTACCGTGCGCGCGCGGAGCGTGTAAATATTTAATGGATAAACAAAACGAAAAAAAAAAAAAAAAAAATTATGCCGAACAAACACCGAGACATATGTGCCGCCTCGCGCGCGTACAGGTAGTATATCGGTGCGCGATGCGGTGTGTGCCTACACTTATCGAACGTCTTGTTCTTTCGCCGCGCTCGGCTGTTTTTATTTATTTCCCCCCGACGTGTTTGTCGTTCGATGCCGCGACTTTGTTTCGGGATTTTGATTGAATACTTTTAAGGTTTTTTTTTATCAAACTCCCGTAGAACATACAATATACGCACAAACGTTCAATTCCCTGGTGTGTGTTGTTTTTAGCAAATACCTTTTGAAATAAACTCGTTAAAAATTCACATTCAACTCTCTATATCACGTGCGGTATCAAAACTTTTTCTTCGTTTAAACAGTCGACTTTCGGAGTGCAAATATTCTGTATGAAAATAAAAATTCACGCGCACGGCCCAGTGGCGTCATTTCAGTTTTCAATAGAAGGGGGCAAAAGATTGGACCGGCCCGAATGGGTAAAAAAAAAACCGGTCGCTTCGCTCGCAATCATATAATATCTTTAGAATTTGTAGATTTTAAAAATAAAACTTTACGGGATTATGATATTAATTATTAATTATTATTATTGTTGTGTGTACAACAATATCTTTTTCTTCACAAACCACGTACACAGAAAACATATATGCACGTCCCACATACGTCTAAATATAAATTTATCCCAACTATCAATTAAATATAATGTATTATTGTGACGATAATTTCTTGATTGGTAGACTTTAAAATATTTTTGAAAATATAAAAATAATCATGTTTTTGCACTAATAAAAATATAATAATGGTTAAATGACAAAAATCGGACACCGGCTCATTGGGCTGCTTTTAAAATCAGACAGCGGCAAATGTCCACCTTGCTCTACCCCCCCCCCCCCCCCCCAAATGACGCCACTGGCACGGCCTATAGTCTTTACAGTTGTTTATATTATCTTTTTTTTATTATTATTATTGTTATTAATATTTCAGTTCTTCGTTTAAAATTAATTACTGTGAATAATACGCTTTCTGTAAATATTAAATAATAATCAGATTATTTTTAGTTTCCTACGTCTGTTTTTGACGTAACATATAATATAAATGTATATTATACCTCTTCTTGCGTGTAATACGATTCGATACCCAATATTACACTGCGATTTAACATCATCACAACTATTTCATCCTTTACAGTTTTATGGATAACTAATACAGGCAATTGTTTTAGGATCGGGAGATTATTATTAATGAATATTGCGCAAATTTCAGAATATTTAATGAACAATTATTATTGTTATTCGATAAATGTGCTTTTCCTTTTAGATTATAAATAGCGAGTAAATACAATATTATACAATGATGGTACTTTGATTGAATGGCTTTTATTTTAATATTTTATTTCCTATTATCTAGTGGCTAAAATGAAATAAATTATAAAATAACATTATACGGTATTATTATGTTTTGAACGTTATTTTCAAATTTATTAGTTATTTGACCAAATTTAGAGTAAGAATTCTCCAAAAAAATTTCAATTATTTCGAATTACTGTTGAATAGAATATTATTGAATTTAATGTAATTAATGTATTAGGTATCTGTGAATTAAAAGAAAAAAGTTTCAGTTTAAAGTTAGAAATTCAATTGATTTATACTATTAAGAACAAATCAAATGTTTTTCTCCGTTGTAATGCAATTTTAAACCATTATTCAACTTAATTTTCATACTACATAAGTTTATTTTAAAATATAACATTTATTAAATTGCTTAAATAATACAATAGTCAGGTTGATATAAAAAAATAATATAAAGAATTCAGGAGTTAAAATAGCTGTCAAAAGCAGATTGCATTTTCCTGAAACTAACATTTTGCATTGTTGAAATGTTGAATACATAACTCAATAAGTGAAGAACTATAATTTATAAACACGAGATTTCATATCAATATTTATATACGCCTACTCTAGAGTGAATTTCTCGTATACCTGCGTTTACAATGAATAATAAAAGTTATTTAACTAAACATTCGAAGAAAATGTATCAAACAGGCTGTTCCAATAGACGTAAACTATTAATGTTGTTATAATAACTGTTGTAATAATTGTTATTTATCATAGGTAATTATATTTTTTGTTAATTATCATATGCTTTTTTGTGATTTATAAAAATTACATAGCCGTGCTTAAAGGACCGCAGTTCTTTCCGAAATTTTAAGAACATTTATAAATTAATTTCAGTATATTGTGAGCGTAGTACTGTGTAAGACGTAATTGCAACAATTATTACAATTTACAATTTTAATTTGTATAAAAGTTGTCGTAAAGGTCTGAAATTATTATATGTGTATAACCACGGTTTATAAAACAAAGTTAAGTCTCCCCTACATAACAAATTATTAGCCCCACACAAAAAAAATGAAACTCTTACTACATCTCTGTTTTGTAATTGTGTACTTTATAATATGTACATTTAAGTAATTCCAACTATGATAAATATTATTTAAACTCTACATGTACTGCATTATAATAATAATTTTAATAATAACTTTTTACGTCATAAATTATTAGGTTTACCTACTAAGATGTAAAGATAACAAAAAAATTGGAAACTGTACAAGAATTTTTAGTACTATATAATACTGATAAAATACACGAGAAAACGTAACGACTATGTTTCTATAAATAATGTAATAATGTTTTCTTTCTTTTTATGATACTGCACGTAATTACACGCCACGCGACACATGCGAGGTATTATAATACTTACCTATCGATGAGTAAAGTTTCAGAACAACAAACATTAAGTTGACAAAAATACATCTAATTATTTGTTTAGATAAATCTAAAAAATGAATATAAAAAACAATACATAATATCAATGCGTTTTTAAATAATGTAAAAAAATAAATAAAACTTTATAGTTTTTTAAATAATATTTAATTTTATTTGATGTATTTTGGTTTTCAAATAATTCTCCATTAGCATTTTAATTTTATTTTTGAAGTACATAAAATATTGTAAAATATTTTCACACCAAAAAATAAAAAATATTTTGTTTATAATATCGTACCTATATTAGCTAAATTACGTCACATGCAATGTACCGTACTTATAATTATTGTGCATATTATAAAATATAATAAGTTGCATACCATTATTATATAATATATGAAGAGATTTTTATTTTAATAGTGAGCATGTAAGATTTTGTTGAAAAATGATACTTTTTTTTTAGGAAAATTAAATATATATTAGGGTCAATTTTAATATTTTTAATTACCATTATTTTGATTCATCATTATAATAATATATTTATTATTTAATCCATTAATCATCTTTCTATTTTCAATAGTAATACATATTTTTGGTATAATAATTCACAGAGCCTATTATAATATATGACTGTATAATTTATAAACAAATGTATTAGAATAAAGTTTAAATGCAAACCTATATTAAGAAAAAAAATAATTAAGAGACAATTGCAATGAAAATACATTTTAGCTCTACAATATTGTGCTATGAAATTATATACAACACAAAAAATATTAAGTTTTTTAAAGATATAATAACGATATTTTTTGTATTTTATTTTTAATATAGTTTTAATAAAAATTCATAACTAAAATAGTATAAATATAAATATTTCATATTATTTTCAAATAATGAATATTTTATATATTCATTTTGAAATTAACACATTGGTAAAAATCAAAATTAACTAAACAAAATTTTAAAAAAAAGATGCTAGATTGTATAAAAAAACAAAAAGAAAAGAACTATGTTGAAAATACACTTTATACGCAAAACAAACAACAATTATCAATTAAATTATTTATAACATCTACATAATATTCTAATTTTAATTAAAAATAATATTATTATTAATTTTAAATAACAAAGTGGTTATTTTAGTTCATTAATATACATTTCAAAAAACTATTAAAGCAAAATAAATTAACACAAATTTTACTAAAATTACAACCTGAACTTCTGTGACTTATGAGTAATGAGTAAAAATGATTGAATTATTTTAAAATATAGTTCTGTAATTTTAATAATCGATAAATTTATTCCATGTACGCAACTACACGTTATAAAGGTAATAAATTATCTTTTATTAGTGTTCAAGCGTTTTAAAAGGTCATCATATCCAAAAACCAATCAATGACCTTTTTAAAATACAAGACTCGATATTGTTATGTTTGTTAACATATATTTATATCTCTCAAAAATTGATAATTATTATTTTAATAAAAGGTTATTTTATGAGAGAATGCCAATGTTCGAAAACCAAAATTTAAGTATCATTACCACGTTAATATGTAGGAAACTATGCGTGTAATTTCGCCGTTTTTTTGTGAAAAATGAATGAAGTAGGGACAAATTAATCAAACATCATAAATCAAAATATACTATAAAACCCAAAAATATAATACCTATTTCATATACCGTGTTATTTACAATTTCATAAATTAGCAACTAAACATAAATATTCTTAATATGTGAATTATATATCATTTATATTCTGTACTATTATTAAACAAATACATAGTTGTTTTAGCGTTACAAATAGTATAAAAGTTACTAATATTTCACCTGAGCATTTTGAAAATGTTAGTTTAATCTTAATTGAATTTCAAGAATTCAAAGAATAATTAAAACATATACATTTTATACATACGTATATAATTTATAATAAATCAATAAAATTTGATTAATTTTTACCTTCGATATTGTACGAAAAATATAAAACATTACAAATAAACTAATAGAAGCATAATCAAATAATATTTTACAATAATTTTCTGTATTTTGTTTATAATGAATTAAAATAGTATTAATGAATTATGGTGGTGAAAAATTGTTAAAAAAAAAAATGTTGTTAGAAAACGAATTCACCTTTTATAAAACATTGAGTACTCGGTAGATAATGTATTTTCAGGTTTATATTTTATTTAAGAGTAGGAATAGTTGAATAAATCTGTAACAGAAATTCTATTCCATTAGCTTTTTAAAAAACACTCTATACTTTTTTGAATATCAAGAAAAAATAAATCTTTACTGAAATCCATAAAACTTTCTATAACGTTCTAAGTTATATAACTTAGACTTAACATAGTCTTACGCCATTGAATTTCAAATTACTTTTGTGTATATGTATATATAATAATAAACAATGCAAGTACTAAGTATTAGACTATTCAATATTATTAATTTGTAGATCTTCATAGATACAAATTAAAATGATAAAAATATGTAAAATAAGCGAAATCTCTTACGTCATACAGTATTCTATCGTTTTTATTTTTTAAGTATTCAATTATTACACTTTGTTATTTTTACCGAAAAACTAAACGGTAATAAGCTCGTATGAAATAATGTGTTCAATTATTAAAATGTACAATATCTATCATAATATGCAATGACTAATTACTTACCGAAAATCTTGTTTGATAATTCCGGTTACTTAATAAAAAAATACACAGTATGATAATTATAACCATAGAAGTATGATCTTATTGGATCTCAGTAATAAATTGTGTTAAATGTTTTTTTTTTAAGGTGTTATAAGTAGCCTAGTGTAACTAGACAAATTAAATTACATCACAATTTGTGTTATTAGAATACAGAAGATTACATTATGCGTATGTTTTTAAAATGTAGGCTGATTTGTAAATACTGATTATAACATGATGAATCGTATACACGTAATCACGTAATTATAATTATTTATGATAACATTTGTAATAGTTAAATGTTATTTTATTAAAATGCAAACGGATACAGAATTTAAGTTACTATGATCTAGGGATAAACAGATATAGAACGAAACGGTTGATTACAACTATACGTGAAGAATTTATCATACAAATATCGTTGATATACTAGGATATCAAGTATATGGACAAGCAGTATATTCAAAAACGAGAACCACTTACTGAATAAAGTATACTGGAGCCACAATGAAACAAATACTCCTATACTTGTACATATATTAAAATATACAATATGAATCAACGTTTTCTTAAATTATTATCATTTTTAATCATATTATGCACATGTTTAGTCTTTATATTTTAATAATTTTTTTAATACGGACTTTAAAATTATGATACGAATTATATTTATATTTTATATTCATTATTATTTTTCAATTTTAATTTAGTTGTTGATATTATAATTATAATTACTTATAAGTTATAAGTACTAAACTATACTAAGAAATAAGGACGTAATTTAATTAAAAGTCATATTCGTTATTTGATTAAACAAAACAGAAAAATTATACTAAGATTTTTAATATAATATAATGAGATCCAATATTACTCTAACTTACACTAATTATACATACATTTGAAATTACGATTGCACTTAGAAAATACGACCAAGTTATGTTAACATTAATGTGTATACGTCTTTACTATTAAATCTATAAGTGAAATATTTTATAGGTAGTTATTATAAAGAAAAAAAAATATTTTTAATACCACACTATTATTTAATTTTTTTTTTTTTGAGAATCACTGTATTTTTTTATTTTATATCTCAAACATATAGTTTTTTTATAACGATTAAGAAAATACCCAATTTACGAACACTTTGAGTTCTTATGAGAACTAGGTTTAACTATAGTTAATATTCATAATCATTAGTTCTAAAATTAAATTTCAACATTATTATATTGTTCTGTATATATAGAAAACAACAACTCCCGTATCATCTTGTATTCTAAATACTCCACTCTCGATATCCATCTTCACCTATACTCTCATTCTCCTAAAATTATCAATACATTATTATCTCATTAATATCGAAAATTCTTGTTTTTTAATTTAATAAAAATTGTTTCACTCGTATTATGGTGTAAATATGTTATAATTTATAACTATGCATTTCTAATATTACAGACAATACGTCATGCGTTCCAATCGCATATTTTGCTATATCGTTTTTAAAAACTAAAGTCTAATCATTATCAATATTTTTAGTTTTATTTTATTACACATATTAACACAATTAATATACATGTAACAGAATATAGCCAGAGTATATAATACAATTATAAATATTAGCATATATGGGTAATTATGTATTATAATGTGAATAAAACAATTTATTAAAAATAATGCCTTTTATGTTGTCTTGTGTTCAAAATATTGTTTTTAAATAAACAATAATAACACTGATAGGTATAGTAACGAAGTGCAATACAGAAGGATGAACAAAATAAGAGTATATGATATTTTATATATTATGTATTATAAGAATCTAAAAGACTCAATGAGGTGGAACGTATGTTTTTTGTACAATCAAAATATTTCTTTATGCGTTTCGTTTAAATTTCTCGAGTTTATATTTTTATTTTTTTTTTTATTACTTTTGTTAGTATTTCTACTTAAAAATACACATATCTTGTATTTTAGGTATAACCAAATATATTATTTAATAAATAAACAATAATGACTGATTTTCAATATTCCTAAAATACAACTGTTGTCTAATTTAAAATTGATTTATTAATGTCTATTATTTAAAATATACAAATACTCTATAGTTATTTTATTTCATAACATACATATCAAAGGGTTTATATATAAAAAAAAAATAAAACAATTATTTTTAAAATTAGATTGCACAACAAACAATCTAAAACATAATAACCCGTCTTTAATAATACATAGTTATAGTGAAATAGAATTTAATTGGCCAATTAAAGGGAAATAAGGCCCAAATCGATAATGAAAAAATAAATAGTCATATCTGATATCCCCTCACTGCCCCAAAAAAATATTATAATAATAATAATAATAATAATAAGTAAAATTATGTTTTAAAATTGTATTTTGTATGATTTAGATTCCTAGCAATTCATATGATTCAAGTGATTTATGTTTCATTGTTCTTCAATTGTTATGAACTCGTCGTTATTTGTGATTTCAAATAGTGAAGTTCTAGGAACAATTCTTTTATTTCACTAGACTACGACATTTTTCTTAGCGTTCAAAATAATTGAAGGAAATAATATAATATTGTCCTAGTACTTAGAGTTGCGAAATTGCATGTGTACTTTTAAGTTTTCTACATCAATTTCAAATATAATATTGTTAGCAATTTTCGATCAGTAAACTGCAATCACGATGGGAAAATTATATTATTAAAAGTAATACTTTTTTCGTAAATTAATCTACATTTCATTTTGTTCAAACACCGTAATAATTTTGATGGTACAAATCGTTGAAAAGTTAACAAACAAATCCAGGAATATCATCGTCCTCAATTTCAACGAAGCCAAAAATGAAAAAATGGCCCATTTTCAAATCCCCAAAACATAATTTCTTATCTAAAAAAAATTGAAATGTACAATGTCATATAATATAAAAATGTAAATATAAATTTAAGCTATGTGAGTATAAAAAAAAAAGAAAAAAAAAGTGTAAAAATTAAAATAATTAAAACGTGCTTTTAAAGTATATATATTTATTTATTAATGTATTATTATATTTCAGTAGTCATTATTATTATAGAATACATTTTATAAATTTACCTACAGTTAATACTTTAAAAATATAATTAAGCTTAATCCTTTCATGTTCTTCTAATTTCTTAAAATGATATTTTATGTTATGTTTTGTAAACAATATCACTTTAGCCTGATTATATTATTATTCTACTATTATGTTATATAAAACAATATTTCTGTTATAATGTAAAAAAAATGTTTAGTACATATTACACACTACATTATCGTTTTCAATAAAAGTAAATAAATTTAATCAACAACAAATTATATTACCACGAAAGTTATAACAATTAAACTTTAACGTGAACATTATTACACTATTGATAATTATTGTGACATGTAAATGTAATATGTAATACCGTTAACATAATGAGTATTAAAGATTGATTAATATTCATTAATTTTCAAAAAACAAATCTATGCGAGTATGGTTTAAATTTTTCATAGTATGAAACAGTGAATAACCATATTTACACATTATTTTTTTTCAGTGTCCTCAACAATAGGATTCCTTAATTACATTTTACCGCTAAATACTCATTAAAAATAAACGAATAACTAATAGGTGTACCTATTTCATGAAATTGTAATTAAGGTAGGTTTATCAATTAGGTACAAGAAAAGCATTATTATACATAATTGTGCGAGTAAAACAAATTATAATATAATATAAATATTATAAACTAAAATTAATATTTTAATAATTTTTGTTTTAATACAGAGCGGAATAAAGGAGATATTATTGAATTAACTATTAACAACAATTGACTTAAAATTGTATTTGGTTCCTTCAATTAAATTACATATCTCATCGAAAATGGTAAATATTTGTCCATCTATTTCACTTCCAAACAAAGGCTACAAAAACTTTATACGCCATTGCATACAAGTATAGTCAAAAATTAAAAATATACATTTTTTTTTATAATAAGTGACATGAAAGCAGATCTTATGGTTGATTTACGCAATCGTAGTGAAATAGACGTTAGTTTTATCGTACACTTTTAGAAATTAACTACCAAAAAGGTATTTAACGGCTAAACAGATGGTTGAAGCCTGAAATCTGGTGACATTTGTTGGTCCACGACAATCTCTCATATATTAATCGCGTGTAAAATATAAATATTTACTTTAATATTGTTTCGGGTAATCTAGGAATTTTTTATATTCTCAGGAAGAAAACTAAATAAAAACATGCAAGTGAAAAAAATAATCTAAAAAATTGACAATGAAAAATGTCTTTACACTTATCTTTGTGTCTGCGGTGTGGTGGTATACATAACATAATAATTTAAGCAATATAAATAATATATTATCAGAAATGAGTATTAGGTTATCACCCAGAAGGTTTGTAATTTGTTGATCTAGCCCACGAACCTCGGGAAAAAACTTATGCGCGTGTAACACAATACAAAATGTAAGACTGTTCGTTCTGATGTTACCCATTGCCCAAACTGTAGACCATGATAATTCCGCCAAAATGCACTTGATCGTGTAAATATGTTGCGTTCGTAATTTAAATAGTATTATGTGTACCTAGTCAGCAAACAAATCAAGGAATATACCCAATGCACGTTATATGTATAGCGAGTAAACTTTGAAAACATCACTTGTAAAACAGTGACTAATGTTGTTTTCCGGTCTTTGATTTACACTCCCAAAACTCATTAAATGTATTTTCCTTTCACGCAACAGTTTTAATATTAAAAAAGGATCCTACACGAGTTACGATTAAAAGCTATATTCGTTTTATTTTAAATCACCATCGGTACATTAAAATGTAAAATTTCAGTCACTCACTCAGCTCAATGAACATTTCGGGTATAGAAGAACGCAATAAATCAAACCATTAAATTATAGATGTTCACGAGTACTTAGACATATTTTTAATAAATCGTGAAAGATGATAGTTTTCAAATTGTTTTTCAAACAATAAAACTCAATAGTAGAAATAGAAAAATGTATTCATTTGATATAATTAATTTAAAAACAATTAAATTGAATCGTAAAAACGTTTAAACATATTTTGGAAATACTCTTAAACTATATTATTTAATAAGTGCATACATAAAAAATGTACTTAAAAAAAAATTAATCATCAATAATATATTAGATCTAATCTAATCCAACTTACAACTAAAAAAAATTTTAAATCGGTAGTTATTGTAACACCGTAAATATAGTTTACTTATTTAAAGTGATAGGCATTCTATAATTATTAGAGTAATTTTAGTAATTGTAATAACTAAATTATTATACATTTAAAAACGTACTAAATAAATATTTTTGTTAATACGGTAATAATTGATTAGTAACAATATTAAAATTAATATTACCCATACTTATAAAATAAACGTGGTAATAAATACGTTAAAAGTTTGAAGTATTTATTGTTTTATTTGTGTACGAAACAAACTAATATACGAATATACAAATATAACTATAGAATAATATTATGATTATCCGATGATTAAAAAAAAAAAAAAAAATATTAAAAAGTTAAATAATTAGATTATATATTTTGTAAATATACCTATCTATCTATTTGATAAATTGTTTTAAGCGATAGATTCCTTTGGTTATTATTTTCATTATAAAACAATTTTGTCATAGAATACAAGAAAAAAAATCTTATTTATCATTTAATATAAGGAATCACGTTATTTATTTCATTTTTTTTTTTATTTCATTTTTTATTTTATATACATTTTGTAATATATTAACAATCTATAAGACTATGTTATGATAAAATAACTAAACATATTAGTTTTAGAGAAGGAAGAGTCCAGTGATACTACTCCATAAAAATACATCACCTAAATGTATATTATATTATATAAAAAAAAATATGATTTAGTGATATTATAATGCAGAACTGTAAATAAAATTTATATTGTTTGTGCCTATATTATAATTAAAAATTGTCAATTAATTTCTCACACTAAATTATTATAAATGAATATTATTATTAATAATAATTTAATTTTTCAATTTTCATATTAAATACATTTTTTAAGATACATAACACAATATTTCATGTGTGATATGAGAAAAAACATTAATCTTTATAAAGCAAAATAAATTGACAATTATAACATTAAAAACTAATAATTCTTCTTCTGAAATAGCGTTAGAAATGAAAAAGAAATACATTACTTATAGGTATGTCACAAGGTTTTTGCCAGCCCACGATATACACTTTTTCTGATTTTAACTCAATAAGACCTAAAAATAATTTTTATTCTCATTATTTGTAAAATGTTTTGTGTTTATCGACATCATTTACAACTTATTTGAAGTGTTGTCGCATGAATGAACTTATATCAAATAAGTTTTGAAGGATGGTGAACGCATGATAAAATTATAAAGGTCAAGGGTTTGTAAGGTATAAAAAAAGCGGCGTCAATAGAAAAAAAACATCAAATAATTATACAATATATTAAATAATTCATATAAATTGGGTATCTACTAAAAACAAAAATAACTTCATGTAAACATTAACTATATCCAATATACTTATTTATATTTTTTACTGGTTTTTGCATACACATCAAAAGAATTATTAAAATCAAATAAAAGATCCAAAAAAAAATTCGATTACATACATTCATGATTTGTTAAAAATATGATATTAGATAATGTCACATTCATATTTGTTTTCTTATATGTCTTTTTTGTTAATCCAAACACATAAAATAAATATTTATTAGATTCTGAGCTGAACGATGAATGTATTGATTTTACAATCATGTGGGTTTTTTGTGGCTGTATGATAAATCGTTGTTAAAATGTTTCAATTTTCACTTTAAAAGTAGTTTTTGATAAAGTATTGGATCTAGTTTGTACTTAAAAATAAAAATAAAAATAAAAATTAAATATTAAATATTTCCATTACTTTTTTTTTATAATTGAGGAAAATAAATAAAAATTAAGGAAAAACGGACATTTTTATGTAAGCCCGTTATTAATTGTTTTGTATCCATGGTTCTCAAAATTTAGACAATCTTCACTCAGCATTGTATCAATGGATTATCATTAAATTCTAGTTAACGAAATCCATTCTAATAATTTATTCAACAATGAATTCCACTTGCCTACTTTTTTTATTAAAAAATTTAAAATAGTACATTAAATTATAATAAAATAATAAATTTCAAAATTCACAGTACTAGCGTTAAAGCATTAGGTCACTAATAGGTTCTTTAGAAAATGTTGCGTCAAAAAATCGACTTTTTTATCAAAGAAAAAATAAGAATATTATATCTTATAAATTATAATTAATACCCATGCATATTTATATTTTTTAGGATTTATTTTGTTTTTAGTCTGTTATAATTTAGTAAATAATAATAGTGGGTATTTTACCTTTGAAAAATAAAATAGCATATGTTCGTGGAATGAAGAATTATTTCACTAAAGGAACTTATACATGATTTTAACTATTTTTAATTAAAGCTACACTTATAATTTAATTAAATCTTGATAATGTACCATAATGAGAACTTAAGTGATATTCCTGATATAGTATAGCCAAGAGAATCTTGTAAAGTAATAAACAGGGAACTTGTACCTATGTAAAAATCGTATAATAGAGTGAAAATATATTTTAGCTTCTTAATATAATGTACCTACATATATATTTTTTTAAATACGTTAATTTAAATTTTGAACAAATCAACATAAATTATATTATTATTAATATTAACCATTTCAATTTAGGGATGAGACAGAAAAATTGTATTTTTTTAAATTTAATATTATTAAGTAACTTATTTTACACAAAATGATATTACAACATTACAGATATAATAATTAAATATGCTTATTGCCCACATATGTGTATACAATTAACATCAATTTATTTATAGTTTTTATTCTTATAATATATATATATATCTTTAATAAGGTGGTATTATCATATACACGAGATTTTATCACCAAGATGTAATAAAATGGTTAAATGTATAAAGTCAAAATATGTATTTAATCAAATATTTATAATGTTTATAATAAAATAAGAATTTTATAAAGCCACATTTCTTTCAAAAGTAAAAACAGATTTATATCATAAAATACAGTTTTGTCTAAAAAAAAAAAAATATATTATCTCTTGACAGGTATAATTATCGAAAATAATTTTAACATTTAAGTTGAATAATCACGCAAAATAATTATAATACTATGATATTACTTTAGCTTTATAATTAAAATTTAAATAATATCAATATTGTAGACATTTATTTTAGTTTTATTCAATTAAGTATTTTTACTGGAATGGAAAAAATCTTAAATTCATTTTTAAAAAAAATATCGTATATTTAATAAGTGTCTAAGCAATGATAAGTGATGTATCGTATTTAAATGTAGGTGTTAGTTTAGTGTTAGTAAGAAAAAGAATTCACTCATGGAAGCTACTTTGTTGTTTTAACATTGTTATACATACTATGCAGCAAAGTTACACCGTTATTGAGTGTCGTGTAAAAAAAGAAAAAGAAAATGCGTTAAGCTATATATGTAACTATAAACGAAAATTGTCGTAATTTATTCCAAAAACCGTTAAGCTCAACATATTATACATATATACATTAAAGTTTTAAACATATCTAAAAACTCAAATTGTTCTAAGAAAATTAGTGATAAATAAATTAATAATAAAATCATTGATTTATGATAATTTGTAAAAAAAATATTTTAAAATGAACTCAACATTTTTTTTTGTAGAACACAGAAACACTAGAAAAATATCTATAAAAATCTTCAAATAACATAAGAATGCAAAATATCCAATGCAAAAAACACTGACTAAGTGAAATATTTCTTGGGTTCATAGTATTATTGTGTTATAGACTTATAGTAGATATGTACAATACGATCACGATAGTAATAATGATTTACTGTTGTATTTATATTATTTATGCGTATAGGTAATAAATTCTTATATAATTAATGCATTATTTAACGTTCACGCGTGTGTTTTACCGTGTTATTATTAGTAATATATTATTATACATAATAGTATATTTTGAATGTTTAACTGACTGTGCATGGCGTCTTTTAATTTAGGGTAGAGGTATTAGTGGTGTCGGTATAAGTTTGAGGTACTTACCTTCTCACGGAGACACTGTGTACAATCGTGTCTAAACGATTTAATTGTTCTCTGATGTGTTGAAAAGATTATGCACGCGCGTCAGTATGAGTTATGTACGACAAGACGTGTTTAACAAATTTGAAATAATTTATTTTAAAAGAAGAATAGTGGAAGCAAAATATCTCCTCACGTATAGACCACAACGGATATATACGAAATAGCAAAATCGAAAAACTGCACATCGATTTCACGGAGATAAAATCCTATTTCCACTATTATAATCACAGAACCAGTAAATCAAGTGTGGAAAAAATGTACATTGGGGAGTGAAATGATTTTTCTGTTATATCGTTGTTGTCAAGATAAAACCGTAGCCAAAATATCCGAATTGGTTCTCGGATTATTACATATATACTTATAATACACGAATTAGGTCTTAGAATTAAAAAAAACTTTAAATTTACCTTCTTATTTTATACAGACTAAAAACCGAAAAGACTATACCGAATAGTTTATACATTTAGTATAGGCATGGCTAAATATTTTCATAAATTTGTATATGTATTTCAATTCTAATTATTTTTATAATTTTCATTTTTTTATACTTACTCGTACACTATGGAAAATGTTATTCAATAGTTGGAGTTGTAACCAAATTAACGTGTTGTATTTTTCTTTTGGTTCTAATAGCTCGAAATTTTCAATTTATTTAAAAACTCTAATGAGGACCTATTTAGATGTGTAAAAGTTTCTTCTGTGTAAAATAAAGGAGGCCCACAATAATTACGATATAAATGTTTGGGTATGAAAACCAATAATAATAAAGGTACATAATATTACAATTATTATAATTCTACCGAGGTACTCGTATATTTTCATTTTATTATTGGCGAACCTCAATGTAGTAAAATTCATTTCGATGGGAGTACCTTTGGAGTTGATATTACATCTAAGACCTATTATATATTTATAGATATAACCCATTTGTGAGTGTCTAGTTAATAATAATTTAAGATGCAATAAAGTATGATTTTTTTTTCATGTCAAAAAAAATAAAGTTTAAAATTAAATTTTAGTGTATCTTATACAATTAGAGCCCGGTTAATTTATTGGATGTATATCAATTTTACGAATTTATTTACTACGCCTACGCTATTGTTTATACAAACTACAAACTCATAATGTTATACATTTATCAAAATAATAGACACTAGTCATATGCTTTAGACTTTAATGTTTACTGCATTTTTTATTTAAATTAATTTAATTTTATACTAATATGAATTTATAATTAAATAGGTAAAACATTAAAGTATTAGACATAAATAAATATTTATATGAACATTTAATGTATATTATGCTATTTATATATTTCATAGATAACAGTGAATTTAATTGAGGATTAATGTAGATGATGCCAAACATAAAATATTTGAATTAATTAAATAAATGTAATTAAAAAAAAAAAATACTAAAATACTTAGAATTTAATACTTTTTCTATAATTTTATGAATAGTATTTATTTACAAAAAAATATTTATTTATTTTTATAATTAAAATTGAACAGCAATTCAATGCAAAAACAGATTTTATACAATAATTAATACAACGACTATTATAGAGATTATATACAATGAGATATATTCATCATAATACATATAAATGCATAATGAAACTTTATATATAGGACATTAATTAATATTTAATTTGAATTCAGTTTAAATCTATTGGCTAGTATTAACTTTTCAACATAAATACAACGCTGTAGTATCGGAAGGTATTTAGTATGAACGGTAGCCAGCGGAATCAATCGCCGGCGGGGTCATTAATTAATACCTTTTTCAAAACGAGATGTTTCGGCGGAATCAATAAATCCTCAATAACCGTACAATGTATATAGTACTGGTATCTTTCATTAGAGACAAAAACCTTTTTTCGCTTATATTTTAAGTCATGGTGACGTTTTTATTTGTCCTTTATTACATCAAATCAGTTAATCTCGAAATTAATAAAATAATCTTTCCTCGTTTTCTTAAGTTCGCGAACAACGTATTCGTATATTTGTTTTATATGTATTTGCGTATGTCTTATTAATTTTCAGTTGCGTAAATACGATTTATTATATATCCCATAACACGATACCGCTCGCAAAGTCGCACACTAAAACTGATTCGTTAAATGATGAAAGTCACGTAGTACCTATTATTAGTATTATTAAATATCACATACGAATATATATACACAACGGGACTCATCGTATAACACAATAATATTATCAAGTTGTTTATGAAAATACAATATTTTCAAGTTATTGTGATTTTACATGAAAATCGACAGAATTTTAATTTATCCTACTTATCATATTACAACGATTTTAACTATTAAGAACGGCAAATATAATTTTGCAATTTTATCGTTTCACGTTACAGATGAAACATTTACTTTACGTCATAATAAAATACTGTATAAATGTTAGTATAGAAATATTTTTAAGTACCAGAAAATCATATACATATATTCAAATATATAAATAATATAATTTTATATTTTGTAATACTCACTCAAATTATTTTCATCAACGGGTAAAAGACCTGCAAAACAAAAAAAAATGTAATAAAGAAACACACGTATTAATATATTCAAATATATAAAATAGTTTTATTATTATTAATAATCAAAATATTAACGGTGTACCATAATTATTTTACGAGTAATTTAAAAAGATAGTATAATTTATGGCAAAAATTATTTTAATTTAATTTTAATGCATTTAACTAGAAACGAGGAAAATAAAAATTATGAAAATTGATAAAACAAAATAAAAAACACTGCAGTCCTATATTATAATATTATAATAGAAAAACATAAAAAAATCAATTTTACATTTTATCAAGTCAGTCATAGTTTATTATTATACAATATACATATAAAATATAACAGTTAATATAATAGTAATATAGTGATTATTGATCATGTATAATATGCATGTTGTAACATTAAAGCCAGTATAATTTAAAAATTTAAAATATTGGATCTTCGACAAAAGTACCTACATTTAATATGACCGTAAATTATTTATTTTTTTAAGATTCAGTTATTCCTAAGTTGTAGACATATTATTTACTGATATTTCAAATTAAAGGACACAATACAATATGCACCCACGTATTATGGGAAGGTTCTTGCTAATGTTGCAATTTGTAACACAATCATCCGCTAGGACGTTTGTCCTTGGCCACGACATCCTTATATTAGTCTTAGCTTGTTCATAAAATGTAAACAGTTTATACCGCGTTATTAATTTTAAGAATTTTTACACCACATATAAAACATATAATCATTTAAGTTAATGATAAGATTATAGGTAGCTAATCTAGCGGATTAGGAAACAATAATAAAGTCATTAATTCAGAGCATAAACAGAACAAAAAAAAATAATTTATATAAATGTCAAAATGTTACAGTAAAATTATATTTTATAATTGTTTAGAAAACCATAAATGCACCTATATTATACAAAAACGATTAAAGACACTATATACCAATTTAATGTCATGTACAACGCCAATGAAAACCACATTTTTTATTACTATACTATTTTTACCCACATTTTAAACTTAAATGAAACCTATGTTAACAACTCATTAATAAATTATATACAATAATCTATTATATTTAGTTTTAAAAATATGTATACATATGACTAAAATTGCTTCAGTTTTTGAAATAATTAAAATGTTAAAGTATACGTACATGTGAGCATGAATAATGATCTTGCCTATAGATCTTGCACCATACTTAAGCAAATTATTATAGTAATATAGTTAGGGATGTATTAATTAATAACGTTTTAAGTAAACCGGCTAGTAAATATTTCATATTATCCTAAAATATATCTCAAAAAAATTGTTTTGTTGCACTTGAAAAATAGTTATTTTGATTATCAAACTACAAGTTATTAGCAAAATAATAAAAAAATAATATACAAATTGTCCATAAAAATGACCTATACTTGCTTATAACCGATATTAAAATTATGTATTCATGGCCCACTATTCATTGCACACTTATAAAATTATTAACATCTTTATGCATATTTTTTTATAAATATTGTTATGAGTGTATAATGGTATAACAGTATACACTCCAATACTCCTGAATATATTATACATATCTGCGTGATTAAAATATTTTTAATAATTCAATATTACAAAAAAATAGTATAGAACTGTTACAGAGAAAGATACATTATTCGTACACTTATAACTATGGCTATACCGTCATAAATCATATTTTTAACAATCAAAATTAATTTTTTTACCCACTTTCATTAATCGATCAATTGTTTTATCACAAGTACCTTCTCAATATTTGTATACAGTAATCCCATAATTATTAACAGATTTAATATTTCTACCAAAGTTCAGTAAGATCATCTGATATTTTGTAAAATAATAATATTAATAAAGTATAAAATATTATAGTATATTATATAACTGTAACAGTGTATAAGTATATTTTAGAACTAACCACTATACTATATCACTTTAATCAATAATAATATTAATCCATATAACCTTTAGTTTTAGTTTTAGTTGCATATTGTACTTATGAGCAATTTTAAATAGGTATATATATATATATTTTTTTTTTGTTAAAAGCACATATACCCATCAAGTCGAGAAAAAAACTTCTATACAAGAAAACCTTTTCCATTATTATAATCGAGTACTATTATAAGTATGTGGTGCACTTATCAGCCGATTACAAATATCTTTAAAGTTATTGAGTTTTAATAGTTCTATTAAAAACATAAATGGTGCAAAAGCTATAATATGTCTACAACGAATTTTTGGTTCGATGTACATTGGATACGTTAAATGCATTTTAGTAGGAAATTACATCTGTAGATACAATAGGAGTGTATAGTAATATTAACGTGTTACAAAAAGACAACAAATAGATATATAATTCATGGCCATACATTGTATGCTTAATGTACGTCTGTTGTATATTTAATTATATAGGTTGCTATTTCAGTCTACATGGACATATCTATGATTAAATAATTAGACAAAAGATTAAACCAATTCACGATAATTAGCGAATAATGTTTAGAACCAAGTGAATATCTATAGTACCTACTGGCTAATGGCTACTGTAATCAATTATTGTCTTATTAGATACGTAGTAAACGTGATGGTAACTTTTGTTTGACATTCCTATTTATTTAATTCCATCATAAAAAATGTATTTCCATAACAGATAACCAAATATCTAATAATAAAGTATAATATAATTATTACATAATAATTTGTTAAATGGTATAATCTGAATGAAATCAAAAAACAAACTAACATTATAAAAGAAAAGTTATGATAGCGCAATATACCAACATAAGTACAATCGAGTATATAGTACGTTTTATCATTAAATCATAAAATTTCAAATACAGGTACCTCTATTAATTATTATCTTTATTATTGTTTCTTTCTGTACACATTTTGTTTTCATATTGGCTCAGTAAAACTTTAGATTAATCAGTCCGCAGTTGTGCAATATTATTATTTGATTTTAATTATTGTAATCTTATTACATACAACTTTCAGAATGTCTCAACGAAAAAAATAATGAATTTAGAACTTAAACAGTTTTCATTAAATATACTAAGCCTTGCTTTATAAAATGGCTTTTAAAAATTATAATATCACGAAATTTTCCAATTTAAAATACAATTAAAGTAAAGAAGCATATAAACAATAAATATTTAAAATTGTTTAAAAAAAAAAAAAAACAGATATCATATTTTAACTAGTTCTATTATACACTTTATATTTATGAATTCACTGATTAATTTGATTAAATCAATTTTTATATTCCTTAGATAAGAAAATAAACGACAAATTATGTTGGTTTATTAGCTAAAAGATTATTTTTATCAATGTATATATCAATGTCGATGAAGTATTTTGCTACCTAATAAATCAACAATTTCTTGCCCCATTATTACATAACATATTATTAAAACAACAAAATACATTTTTATTAAATAGCCGAGTACAACTAAACCATTGTAGATAAATCAATAATTGTTCCTGTATTGTATTAAAATATTATGATGTATTATAATAAATAAACACAAATCAATCAAAAGTATACATATTTAATACATTTTTAAAAATAAATCGATGTATTTATATCAATTTTTTTCATACTAGATATGAAGTTATTATTTTTTTTTTAAATAAAATCATAGCAAATCGATACTATACTTTATTTGGTTTATAGAAATACAGATTATTGCAGTAACATATACCAAAAATTGTTCAATAAAAAATTACAGCAAATTAATTCCAATAAAATATCAAATTGTGTTTTTTGAAAATTTCTTAAAATATAACTACCAATTTGGTTAAATCAACGTAATATTATTCTATAAATATATGTTTATATCATTTTATGTTTAATCTTGTATTTATTTAACTAACAGTTAATGCATTAAAAAACTTTTATAAAAATTTAGTATATCAATCTACTAATCAGCTACTATATCAGTTGTCATTCATAGATTTTGTACATATTCTTCGTATATAGTTATCCTTTCTAATTTTTAAAGGTTTATTATAATTTCTTTGAAAGAAAAAAATTAAATACATCCTTATAACACATAAGTTGATATTTCTAAAAGTATTTGTTTATGCTAATCATCTATAAAGTTGGTATCTAGTATGGAATTATAATAAAATTGAAAAAAGAAATAGTTAATTGTACGCGGACTAATCCGAAAACGTTCCTATAATTTAAATGTCGGAAAAGATGTACCGTATAGGTACAATTTATATTATATATATATATGTATGTATATACATTTTTTTTTTATCTCAAATAGTTTATTTATAGGTTATATTGTTGCTGTTTTTTTATTGTTATTATTATCAGCAAAAGGTCCATTGTGTCCCGCCGTTCCGCGTCGTCAGTTCGTTATTAGCCCGTAATCCGTTTCGCCGTTCGCGCGCTACGGTGGTGCTTGGTAACCGTACGGGAAAACAACCAGCACCCGCGGGATTCCCACGTTATTCGTAATGGGCAAAAACGACGACAGACGTTCACGAAAACTATACACGCCACCAGGTGACCGTAGAAAAAAAAAATGCTCGTCACGTCGCGCACATCGTCGTTTCTTCGTAAAACGAATACGATCTATAGGACCATATTCCAATACGTAAGTACCTACGTTACATGCAACCGTCATTCACATTTTCTCGACCGCTGGGAGACTACAACACTATATTTCTTTGTTGTAAGAGCCGTACAAAGAATAACACAAACGTATTAGAAAAACTGGTCTGGGTGAGCGTGTGGGTACGGCATTGGATAGATAATAATTTTATGGCTGTAATAGCGGTTTTTAAAATCGCCGAACCACGTGTGGTAACAACAAAACGGTCGTGTTCGGGCGACGGACCCTGATAACATAATATTTTATAGAAACCGGCTCGTAATACCATTTGCACTGGCAGTGTTCTAACTCTTCGCGTACAATAATAATACCTACACTATAAGTACCTTGAACACATAATATAAATTGATTTACCATTAAAACTTACCTCATGTTTCGCGAGTGTTCTGTTCTGTACGTGTACTTCTACGTGACCACTACCGCGACGGTCAAGCGAAACGGACAATGCGGTAGTACTATTACTCCGCCTTTGGGGTCTACTCTTAAGCTCCGTCACACGTTCAGTCGCACGGCCAAACGACAACGACAGTAATAATTTTATAATAGTTATATATATTATCGAAACCGTTTGGAAAAATTTAGCTGCGTCAAATGCGTCGTGTCTACATACTATCCGACCTTGCTAAGTATATAGGATCATATAACTTTTTGCCGTGCGTTGTCGGTTTGTACTCACTCGCGATGAAATATAATCGGTGAAATTCGGTCTAACTAAATCGGCTTTTTTTTTGCAACAGTAGCAGTGACCAGTAGGCGGTTGAATCTATAACATAATAAGCACTGGCCGATACGACGAAGCCTACAACAATCGATGACAAAAACCGATTAGGGAAAAAAAATATCGAAAACGCGCGCGAACACGCGTCCGACCCGGTCCGACCGACAGACCAACCGACCGACAACGACGTCGGAACACTCGGAACAACTACTGCGGTCGGCGGTCGCTGGCTGCCGGTTGCCGTCTCGCTTCCGAAACAACACGCAAACGACGCGCGCACGCGACCTATCTGCGTAAAAAATTCTCATTCTGCAAAACCCGTTACACGGCGGCGTCTTTTTTTCGAATCAATTTTTTCGCCAACGCGAGACAACTGCGTGTGCATTTCTGTTGGCTACTTGCAAATATGCCTATAATAGAAAATAATAATAGTACTACAACGCTACTTTATCGTTATGATTATCGTCGTCGACGGGATTCGCATTTCTCGTTGTCGTCATAATAATGATACAGTCGCTTACTCGCTTATAACTCGCACACCAACCGATCAGCACGGACCGCAAGTAAAGTGCAAACGCTATACAGGAAACACCGTGCCGATGAATTAGTGAACTGTGACTGCAGCGATTGATTTACGCATAGGTGAAGTCGGAATGTGTGTGTAAAATGCATCAACGCTTATTGGAAAGACGTATTAAAAAGGACGCGAGTTATATAATATTATTGTTGTTTATTATGTGAGTATATACTTGAATTGTATGCATAAATATGATCACTACTTTACACAGTTTTGATTTTATTAACAAAATTTTAACATTTTATTATAAGTATTATATCCTTTGAATATACGTGTATCCCCATCGTGCTTTTTATGTCAAGAGCTCAAGATTATTCGATAATGATGGACGTTTTAACATAAAACATTGATTATAAATTTAATGAAAGTTCCGAGAAACAGGGATGAATTTAGAAATCATGTTAAAAAAAAATGTTTACACACCTACGTTATTTGCGAAGAGAGGAAATTAACTTTTGAAAGATTGTGAATATTTTTTTTATCTATAGTTATACACCTATAATCAATCGAATTGATATTGATCTTCTTCTGGAAATAGTGTGTGATAGTTTGAAAGTGCCAAAGGGCTCGTCAATGACAAAGTTTTCTCTGTACAGCGGCCCTCTTACATGCGGGTTCCCTGTAATTGAAACAAAAATCCGTGTTCCGACATTCATGTCTTTCAATCTTCTTATTTTATATTCATTGTAAATAATTCATAGAGTATAAGTATAAATCTTCGATATTCAGTGTGAACTAGTGTTCGGTATAGCATACGAGCAGTTCAATAATAACAATAATAAAAATAAATATATATATTAGCATGTAAGAAGAAACTTTTACGGTAGTGTCTTATTAATAATTATTATTGAAATGCATCTATATCTACAACTAAAATTGTTTTTAAAATAATCTAATACTTATGTTTATATTAAAAAGTATAAACATATAACTTTTAAAGTGCAATATTTTTAAATAACCCCTATGATCTTTATCCGGTAGTAATTTAAGGTGTGTCACACAAATGTCCAACCACATCTTTTTGATGTTTTCATTAATTTATCCTTTGAACGGTCGAAACATAATAATTCGTTTAAAATTCAACTTAAACGTCATCCACAGCATATAGTTTACCAAAATCAAAAACAATGTACAACAAACAATCCCACGTTATACGGTTTTATTTTGATATAATAAGATTCAATTTTTGACTAGAAAATAAATACAAAATATGCAATGTAATTTTTCTCCATTCAAATTTTAAATATTTGGCATTTCTATCTATACATTTGTCTATATTTTTGATTATTCATTCGACTTTTTCAAGTATTTCTAATATAAATTAATATAGTTTTGATCTACAATGCATATTATATTACAGTCTTCATCTTTTTGTTTTAAAATTTCATTTGTTTTACCAATATTATTTTAAAATGTTTTTTTATTAACTCACGCCAAATAATTCTTCTAATTCTATAGTAGTTAAGAATTTATCTAACTTTTAGTAGAGATAACAATATGCATAATACATTAAATAAAATAACAAAACTATAGATATTTTAAATTAGGTCATTTATCTTGGCGCCCACACCGTTAAACATGAAAACTATGGTACTAAATATTATATGTATTTATTAAGAGCAATACTTTTGGAACCACAAATTCGAACTGTTTGACCTTATGAATAAAGTTTGTACTTAGAATCATACTTTTATTTCTAAAATATTAGCAGAGGAAACAGTAGTATAATTTATATAGTATAAATACATATAATTACAATACAAGTTCCGTAATAACAATATAATATAACATATGATTGTTTATAATATTATTAAAACAAATACATATTTATTTTAAAATCAAGCTCCATTTTTTATTGATTCTATTTGGATTAAAGAAGTTTATGGTTATAGAAATACACATATATAACGAAAACTTTCAGTAGCGCTAATTAAGAAAACAGTTAAGAAACATTAGTTATTTTTTTTTTTTTTTTGATTCTGGACCAGTCTATTAACAAACTTTTTATGTTTTACTCTATTATATGGAGTTTGGAATACTACTCATTATTCTGTACTAACTACTGAAAATATAATTAAAAACTTTTGTCAAAATTCGATGGGACTATTGAGCTCACATCAATAAACTGTTACCTGTATCTAAAACTTCAACCCTAATATTATATTATTGCTATGATAGTTAATGATTATCCAAATTATTTGTCTTATGAAATTCAATTCCAATATTATCGTTGTAAGATGTCTTCGTTCTAATAAATAAAATTAGAATATGTAAGCAAGCAACGTACACTTTTTTCTTCAGATATTCCCCGGTATCTTATATACTTAAAATAAAAATGAAATACACTGGATCATTATTTTTTTATCGTAGTTGTTATTACTATCTATTTTTTTATTTGTGGAACAATTGTATACATTTTCTGGTTTATATATACAACTTTAGGTATGTGGTTCAGTTTATATTCTATGCAATTGCGAAGTTCTCTTGTCTCTAAATTTATTATTTTCTTTGATCTACAAATGGTCAAGTGTTTTAAAGGTCTGAAATAATTTCTTTCTGAGATTTTCGTTTATCTTTTAAACACGCTTAATAAACGTACAGAATTTTTATTGGTAGGCATAGTTGTAGTAGGTTATATCATTGACAAGCCGAATTGCGTTCTATCTTCAAAGTATATAAGCCCGATAACGTCAGCCGCGTCATCACATACACATGTTTATATACAATTCAACGAGACAGAAAGGAGTCTTTATTAAAGAATCTAAACAGGAAAAACTGTATAAGAAATGCGTGCACAAGAAAACCAAAACTAATATATTTTATTACTATCCTGTAACGCGTTTTAATGCGGAAATTCAGAAGTTATACATTCTATACAAAGAGTATACATATCATATTATATTTTATATATTTATATATAAATATACATATATCAATTTATTTTAAAATTTACTAGAAATCCAATTTCTTAACGCGTTTGCCGTATGAGTAGATAAAAAAAAATCATGCTTAGAAGGAGTTTAGTTTCTAATAATATTCTAACGAATATCCTTACATTGGTACCATCACGTCAGATTATTCAAACCGTTTTCTGTATATTCAATATTTAAACAATGGTATATTAATATAAAAAAAACCATTTTTGACCTTGTGTTAAAAGTATAATATTCTGCCACGTTTTAAGTATTTCAAATTACAAGGTTGACCAGTATCTACTTAACTATAATATTTATTATTTAATAATGTGAAAACAACATGTGATTTCCGTGAAGTTGGTGTTTTTTTGTCTGATCAATTCATAAAATGTGGAAATATTTTTACAAACTGGGCTTTTTAATTTTTTAAGTGGTCTATAAAATATAATAAGTTAAAAATCTTTTCTGGCAACAAAAAAAAAACCCCCCGTTAAATTTGATAAAAAATAGAATAGATTTTCAAATTTAAGAAACCAACTTGCAATTATTTTAATTTATTTTCAAAATATTGACAGATTTTTCGAATCAATCAGATACAGTTGAGAGGACAACTTCACGGACATTCACTAACTGGGCGTGCACAGTTGATATATATTTTTTTAATTTAATGTTGGATTCATATGATATGTATATTTTTATTTATATATTGTATATGATGTCATTCAACGTTTTAAACTAATAGTGTTTTCTTGTATAATTCATATGCAGTTATTTGTTGGCGAGTGGCATTTTTATTTTTTACAATCAACTGCAAATTTAATTTTATTCAATCCATAACATTTGTACTTGTAAATATTATATTTATTATATTGTTTTTGTGAACTGTCATTGCGGCTATTCATTAACAGACACCTGACTCAATTTAGTTCAGCTAATGTTTAATAATCAGCTGATATTTGAGAAATGTAGACTTTTTTATTATTTCGACGTAAGTAGACACTATAATGTATAATAATAATATTTTATTAAATACATTATATCTGCAAAAATAATAAAATATTAAATTATTAAATAGTTATAACTATAGATTGTAAATAATATTTCTATATTTCAAGAAGAATTAATAATTATACGACCAATAAAAATATGTTAAAATGTTGTACCTACGTCATATTGGCATATCTAAATATACGTGCATTGACAAATTACAGTCATTAGTCATAAACATATTATGTATATTATTCCTTTTTAAATTAAGATCTAATAAAAATTATGTTTACATTTTGTATATTTTAGTTAAAATAATAAGACAATTAAACTACTTTGTAGTTTTTTTCAAGTTCATGTGTAGATATCTACATAACACGCCCAAATAATATTTAACAGATATAAATTTAAAAAAAGTAATGTACAAATAAATTGTTGATTACTTTATACGTTTTGTTTTGAAACATCATGAGTAACATTTTTCTTCATTTTCTTATTTCTGACAATAAAAAATGAATATCATATAATGTGTACATATACTATATTATATTTTAATAATGGTCATAGATGTACCTATATTAGTATATTATATTACCTCATCATGTCTCTATCCTGCCACCACCGGGCCCATTGGAAGTGACATCTACACATGTGAAGATTGTCTTTTTAGAAAAGGGTTATTAGTGTGCTAGACATACTTTACTCATCCCAATTGATAAGACATTGACAAAGGCTGATTAAGTCGTTTCAAAAAAAAAAAAATATAATAAAAAAAATGTACCTATAATACTATTGTATCCTACATTCATTAAATATTATTCAGTGTTTTAATTTCCTTCAATTCTTTGTGTAGTTTTAAAGCATAATACAAAAATGCGAACTACTACTGACTACCGTAATATCATAAATCTCAGTGTCGTGCTGAAAAGGCTTTTACGACGCCTAAACACAGTAACATTGAAGGATGTGGTCTGAAGCAAATGATTGCATTGCAATATTTTAGGTAGTATTTTCGGTCTAATGATCAAAATATATATATGGTTGTTAATTTTTTTTAGTGAAACAAATTTTTGATTTTGTGAGTACCTTGTGAATGAGATAGGTTATATTAAATATTATATAAATATAATTTCAATGATAAATCAATAATAGTTATTATATAATATGCCTATGAAAAAAGATTCTGGACGGAAACAGCGTTTCCCCCAATACATTAAGTTATTATTATTACTACTATGCTTATTAAAATTATTATAGAATTATTTCATACAATATTATCAATTTTAAGTTTATAAAGTTATAAGAATCAATACCTATGTACCATATAATGGTATAAATAGGTTGATACGGTATAATAAACAACTTAAAGTATGTTTATTGTTTATATAATTTGAAAGTTACACTATATAGAATAATGAAAAAATGTTTGAAGTTTCTGCGATTAGAACTTTTTAATTACAGCAAAATAAGTAAAATTGTTGTAGATAAAAAATCGTTAATTTTTCTTTACATATCCAATTTCATCGAAATTTAAATTTCAAATTATTATACCAAAAAAATTGTCTGTATATTTTTTATATATTAAAACTTATTTAAGAGAAACTTATGAAAACCTTTTATTTTACTTTCTATGACACAAGTATACAATGGTTTATATTTAAATACTAGAAATACATTTTAAATTTTATTTTATTCAAAATATTAAGAAGGGGAGTAGTAAAATGTTAAATCATAAAAATAATGCCTAAATGTTGCACTTTCTAAGTGTATTGATAGACAATTTTATGAGTGAGTAAATCATAGCAAGTAAATACAAATTAAATTAATCACTAATTATGATTTTTGAGTTTTCTTTAATTTGTATTTTTGAACAAGTATTATGTGTGCTGTATTTGTGAAAGAGGTTTGTTGGTAGTTGTTGAAATATATACTGTGCATCTTGACTTTTAAGTATTCACTATGACAAATGGTAGGTCTGCACAAGTTTATTATAAAATAACAATGTTATTGAAGTTATATTACTTTAAAACTAATAATCCAGTAACAAGTATAATAATTTCATGAAATCATCCAGCATTAAACTATATTAAAACAGTAATATAATATCATAATGAAGTAATTACAAGAGTAGATAAAAACATAATATATATTTCTGATATTAATATTATTAAACACACATCGGGAAAGCTAAAAATACAAATAAATTACGGTTAAGGTATTAAAAATCGATAGACTGTATTGATGACGCGGTATATTTATATATGTACAATAATTAAACTCCACGCTTACTATTTCATCGGCCTTCATGCCGCGATTATTGTTACTGGCATTAATTTACAATTATAAATTACCATACCAATACGATTCGTGGATTGTTAATCGCTAAAAATAAAGCGTTGATTGTTCAAACTAATATGCGAAGAAAATACGATAATATTTAACTTATTTTAGTGTGTTTGGGACGAGATAAATCAGAAATGAAGAATGCTAATATCATGGAAAGGTTGAGGGTAGAGGGCAAAAAGGAGCGATCGCCATAATGGCATATTCATGTTTATGGACACATGTGTTTAAAATTATTTATTTATTTATTGTATTTAAACTCCAGGTATTACCCTTTTTACATTACCGTTGCCATATATTTATAAATGAATTATTTTCAATATAAATTTATTTACAAAATGAAATACTTTAATACTTTACAGTAATATAAAATGGGGGCTTGCATCAGCAATAAACATAAGACACACCATTGTGTAATCTGATAGATGTTTGGGCATAGCAAATTGGAATAAAGAATTATATTTGGGATTCGATATGTGTTTGTAAAAATTAAAAAGTTAATCAATGATAATATGAGGTACCTAAGAATTTTTAACACCACTCAATAGCTCATGTAGGAATTTTTATTTATTAGAAATATTATTACTTATTTTTTTTTTTTTTGTTATTAGTATTGAATACTGATATAATAATATAAAATTATAATTATTTAACTTTTATTATGATCCGAGCTTAACTTCAAAAAATTATAAATTACTTTTCTTATATTATGTGTCTATTGAATATTTAATCGATTTCTATACTTTCTAAAATTATATATTGCATGTGTTAGCATTGTAGCTTATTGATAACTTACAATAATTAACTCATAACTGTAATATAATGAATAAATAAGAGTACTTGTCTGAATAACTATATATTTAGTTAACTTTATAGTTACAATCAGGTACGCCACGCATCGTCTGCTCACACTTGGGTAGTTTTTCATTTAACACATTTTATTACTTCATAAAATCATATTAAAACGCTGTTCACGTGCAGTCGTGGCTGTCAGTGTAAACTGTTATATCTTATAAATAATAAAATTAATGAATAAAATACACTTGACGTATAATACATCTTTAAAGTTTACATACTAGTTCGGGGCAGAATCGAATTGGCAAAAGAAAATTAACAAAAAATAAAAAATAAAAAAATTATACGTATTCTTTTAAATAGGATTCTGTATAATAGTTTGAAACAAAACAGATTCCAAAGCGTTAGTACAAACATTTAAAATGCATGTGGTTCTATAATAATCTATATAGTTTTTACTGTGGTCTGCTAATTAAAAAAATTTTAAAATATTTTTTATTTTATTAAATTATGATAAAAATTTACTCGTCTGCATTTTATTTTAAAGTTAGAATTGTTGAAACGTTACAGCAAAAACTATTACAAATTACAATATTCTGAAGTAGGTACACAAACAACACAATATAACAATAACCAACTAAAAACTAAAATGACCTATAATAAATACATTCAACTAAAGTTCTAATTTTGTTCGTATAAAATTGTAACTGTTTTCGTAATAGTAATTCCGAGTAATCCCAATAACATGTAGATAAAAATATCGTAGAGATCTCTTTATAGACGCGATCATACGTAGATATAAAAATTCAAAATAGAGAGGGGGACTATATTGTTTTTCAGAAAAAATTATAATTATGATTTTAGTTTATAATAAATTAGTACCATGTTATGTATTGTAGATTTTATAACCACAAATATTATTTCAAGACCATAACGTACGCATTATAATAATAGAAAGTAATCGGTTTAACTTTCAACTTTGATGTTTTACAAGTACTTAATATTATATTATATACCTACTTATTATAGGGTGATTAACTAGGCATTTTCATACATATTTTTATCTTTTAATATTATATTTATCGAATTCTGACTTTTTCAAGTACCTAATTTAATACGATTTTATTTTACTCTGCAGTGATAAAAATATATATATATTTTTAATGAGAACTTTCTACTTTTACCTCAAGTTTTAAAGCAGTTGATTTTTTTGAAAATGTTGATACATCTAAATCAAAATTCGAACAAGTTTTTTCTATGTTATTGTATTTTCCATAGCCCACATATTATTAACTTCCAAACCTATATTTTAATAGACTATTATTCTTAATATATTATAAAGGTTAAACATGCATAAACTACATGTTCAAATTTTGATTGATGTACATTTATATTTTCATAAAAAGAATATGCCAAATAATTTCCTTAGACAAAGGTGGATGTTCACATTTGAAAAAAAGGTTTACATCGAATTGATAACATCTAATAAGTATATTAAAAAATTCTAAAACTTTTAATTTTAATTAATGTTAATAAAAACAAGAGTGATAATATTATACTCGGTGAATCAATTTACGCTATTTTTTGTTTTACTTAGCTTCGTGACACTACCGTTGCGCTGGATATTTGTAGGTGCTGCATGGTCCGGTTGATCTCTATACGGTAACGGTTTGTTTAAATTAGAACATTAATTTATAATTATTTAACAATTCATCGGTTTGATACTACCGATACGGGTCGGTTCGTTCTAATGTCTAATGTCTACGAATGTCGGATTAGTATAAATCATCCTTAATTAGTTTTACTTATTTAGACTTCTAGTGACTACACTATAAAATATAATTAATTTGGTATATACTATTTTTATTTCTTATTCTATGGTCACCTACTGATCGCTTTAGACCCACAATTGCTACTTGCAATAATTGTTTTCGGTACTGAACTGATGTATATACATGTATATATATATATATTTATCTACTAGTAATCTGATGTAAAATTATTTTTGAAAATTTTTTATTCATATAATCTTTTGGAGTGCAACAAAGAACAAAATTAAATACTAAGTACTGAATTATTTATTACTCGTATATTTATTTTTGATAAACGATTGCAGCAGTAATGTCTAGGTATTAAAAAATATTTAACTTAAGTTGATACACTAAATATTGGCATCTCTACACTTATTTCAATTCGTCTTGATTTCGGGCACTAAAGTAATATCATTACTGGTAATGTCTGTAGGCGATAAATACGTATAACATTTTAAATACATGAGCTGCTCATTATTTAGTCTTGGTTTCTTCGGTTTCTTCGGTGGTTTTTGTTTAGGTATCATCAGTCTATTAGGTAGAAGCTTTTGCTTTCTTACATTTGGAATAGTCAAGTTAAATATCTTATTAGCTTCACGTTGAGTGAGTTTCACTGCTTCATACTTTAATTTTGTATTCTTATATTTCTTCGCTTCACTCTCTTCAATTAATTTTAGTATTTGCTCAGTTTTTTGCCATAGAGGTTTTTGAAATTCATCTGAATCATTTAACGATTCATTCAATTGATGAAATAATGATTCAATAACTTTAGATGGTCTAGTAAGATTTTCGTCAGAAGGTTTATTTAATGTTGCATTTATTTCCACTGCCATTAATTTTATATTAAATAATGTGTCATTATACAATATAGATTTAATATTTTTCAAATTTGTTTGGTGATTTGAAGTTAAAATTTGGTTGATTACATCTATATTTGACACTATATTCTGTTTTAATTTATTTTCATATTTACGTCTACTATCATTATATTTTTGCTTATTATTTGAAATTTTATGAAAATTATCTATCACATACAAAATTGACATATTATCTCTAGTTTTCTTATCCAACATAACTAATTTTTTTGTAAATTGTTCTTCAGATTTCCAGTACATTTCTAATACTGGTTCTAATCGATCTTCTTTAGTAAATTCTTCTAAAAGCTTTTGATACGCATAACTCATATAGTCGTCATTATTCTTTTTATTGAAATCAGAGTCAGGCTCAACAAAATCATGATTTAACTTATTAATTTTGAACTTCGTTTTCCACTCTGGTGGACTCAACCATGTTAAAACCATGTAACAACCTTCTGATATTATTAGTCGTTTCAATAATCTTAGTTTTTCATTCTCTACAACCTCATGATCACGTGTACACTCTTCCAATTCATCTTTTAGAGCTTTAGTGTTAACTATTTCGGTATTTACTTCGTCTTTAATATTCTTCACCTGATTTTCTTTATAGTCAATAAATTGTAAAAACGATTTTTTCACTTGTCTAAGTTGACGGACTTTACAAATGTAGTCATTATTGTCTCGAATAATTCTACTGTTAATATTTTCCCACTGTTTATTCTTAATCTTAGTTGATAACTTTATGTATTTCATTTCTTCTAAATCTAATTTATACCGTATAAAATGACTTTTCACATCGCCATCAACTATATTATAGGGTATTATTTTTTCTTTGGTATCCAACATTTTTTTAAAAGCTTTTTTTTCAATTTTTGATTTTATATTTGTCAAATGTATTAAATTATTAATAGTTACTGTCTGATTAACATCATTTAATTTTTTCAATACCTCGAGTTTTTTAACATCTTCATTTACTTTCATTTCATTATCATTTTTGTTCGTTGCTTCTAATGTTTCGGGTAAATTAAAAATTAACTTTTTTGCTTTTTCTTTATATTTTATGTTTGAAATTGTATAACGTTCCAAAGAAATCATTGATTCTGATGAATTAGTTTTAAGATCCATTTTTTAATTATGAAATATACATAAATAATGTTTTAAAAATAAATAACTATGTTTTAAAAATATGATGTAAATAATACCTTGTTATTTTATTACCTAAGATACAGATATGGTATGATAAATTTATAAGTTTTTAAACAAAAATTGTAGTTGTTAAAAAACTTAATAAAATAAATATTTTAAATAAAAAATAATATTCATAAAAAAATGTTTATAATTAATGCAAAATTATAAAAAAGAAAAATAATAATATTTAATTAAAAATTAAGTTTATTTAACCTATGTACAAGAAAAACAGAAATTCAATTAAATACTATGAATAAAAAAATAAACATGCAGTATTTTGGTAATCGTTTTGGTTGAAAATTGATATAATCAATGATTATATTGGTGCAGGCCAAATTGTATATTATTAGGTCATGAGGTTGATAAACTCGAGATTATAAATAATATTATGTATACGATTTGATAACAATAGTGTAAATTTATACATAAGATTTCTATGTAAAATTTCAAGCCGTGCCTGACTGCGATTGAAAAAAAAATGTCGAAAATTCTATTTCGTTCCGAATCAGCGTCGTTGAACAACATACTGTCACGGACGAATAAAGCAACTTTAGGCTCGCAGAAAATTGTGAAACTGCGAAATCGATTTTGAACGCATCGCCAAATAAACGGCCGTATGAAATCGAAATATATTATGCGACTACGAGCATACAGTAGTACTCTGATACAATCCTTTGAAATCCGACGTTCGTTACCGAATCGTGTGATGTGTCTGACGTCCGAAACGTTAGGCACTAGAAAGTAGAAACTTCTCGAGCGCCACGCCACGAGCAAAGTTTGTTTGCATATACACGACGTTCGACCAAGTTACTCGTATTTCATATTTCCTATACATCACAGCAGCATTGGTTCGTTGAATTTTGTCGACCCGACATCAATTCGATACATCAAATCGTTGTATCGTACACCGACATAATAATATCTTTATACAAAGCGCGGACATTATAATATTTTATTTTAATAAATGTATTATTAAATACATTATTATATTTAATAATAATTACTAATGTCGAATTGATTAGTGCACAGACGCTTATCTGCAGTTTATTATGAAATCATATGTTATTGATTTATTGCAACTTATGATGAATATATGTTTATATTTGTTTATTGAATTTATTTTTTCTGGTTCATTTTATAACATGCATACAATTAATTTTAATTTTTTTTTTTCGATAATTCTGAATATATCTCTGACAATTATGTATACGAATTCATATATAATAATATAGGGCTAGGGACTTATAGAGAGTTTGCATGTTTTTCAAAAATTATTCAAAATATAGCTAAGTAATAAAGAAATTTGTTTCATAATGTATACTAGAAGTTTAAAGCAATCGTTTTTATTTTGCATATTTTGCATAATATTCTGCTCTTTTTGTGTATATTTTGTTATAATTGTATTTGTAGTGCATACTATTTGATATTTCACATACTTTATTTAAAAAAGAATTAAAGCAATATGCGCCTTATAAAGAATAATATTTTATATAATGTACTAATGTACAATACAATATTTAATATGGATTTTCTAGAAATTGGAAAAAAATATTATTTTGCAGTGTTTCTCAATTATATTTGTGTGTTGTGAAAAACATAAAATATGTCGATTAGAAATTATATAATACTGGTTGAATACGGTTTTCGTCTTGCATTAATATAGTATAATATCCTATATTAGGTAAAGTTTTTTTTTTTTTGTGAAAATTAAATTAAAAATATCAAAAGAAAAATGACTTATTTAACAATAAATACATTTGTAAATTTTAGTTTTTTAATGAAAAATAAAATATTTTCAAGAGCATATTTTAACATTTTTGCATATTTTCAAAGCATGTATAATAGCTTTTAAGGATTTAACTGTATGCATATTTTAAGGTTTTGTAGAACATGAAGTCACTAACCCTAAATTTAATGATATACAATATTGTATATTTCACACAGTAAATAATAATTTTTTCTTTTAAATTAAAATAAAACAGAAATCATTATGTAAATATAATTAAATTAGTCACATATCTTTAAACATATTATTTACAGAGATTTATATTACCACATTTTTTATAAATTTGAATGTTTTCATTTTGGTTTGTTAATCGCTATAATCGTAATGAATAATAATTTTTCCTCAGATGAAATATTAGTATGTATAATATTCATACACTGCAGATATATATATTTGCTAATAAATAATAATATAATTATAATCAATATAAACTGTTGTAAGTGCAATGACTGACGAATGTTTAGAGTAACGTTCGTAATTAAAATCGTAAAAGAATAAAATGTTCTAAAGTTTCTATCTTGTGTTGTAGAATTTAATTAATATATAAATTGACACTTCTTTTTTAAAAATAAATTGGTTGATTTGAGGTACGTAGTATATACAATTTAATTCAAAGTAAGTACTGTATTTTATTTTTTTTTTAAATCTTTTTTTTTCATTTAATATTTATATATATTTATATATAATTATTGCAAAAAAAGTATTTTCATTAAATAAGATTCCAGATTTTGTAAATTAGAAGAAGCAAATATTTCTTTTGAGAGCTTTTTTTAATTTAATTTTAAGTGGAGTTATTAAAGAATATACATAGATAAAGCTATTGTTTTATAATTAAATATGAGCGTATTTGGTTATTGGTTATTAATTTTATAACTGATATGTCTGTTTTATACTTTTATTTCATCAAGAAACAAATTAACTTTAAATATTAAAAAATATTGTTGAGTTTTTACAGTTTTAAAAAGCTCCTATACTGTAATTTATAAATATTTTTTTTATTAAAAAAAAAACCACCAATAAATGCATCTTTGGTAATATGTTTATGAATTTACATATTTATGGTAAAATGATATATGTTTAATGGTTAAATTATAATTTGTATTCTTTTTATAGCAAACTTAATTATTTTGGTAGAACTTTATCAGGGATAATCTATTTCTATCCGGAATTATGTCTTCTCGTGTTGATGATTATACAAACTACGAGTACACGAGTACAAACTGTTTTAAACATTACATTTTCTGTTTATAATAATTATGGTTACGAATTACAGATATACCAATTTAATAGATTATTTACCTGTGAGCTACCGAAATGTAATCCTTTGAACCCTCGGTCGTAATTAGGTGGTTGTTGTTCCGGTCTTTTTCAGCATTCGAAATACCACTTTCGCAAATGCAGCGTTTTAAATTTTACATATTTCAGACAACACTGTCTCCATCAATATGGAATTCAATACTATTACAAATAATTTTTTTTAAATTTTTTTTTTAATATTGTCATTATTTAAGTGTAAATTACATTTTTTAATTTTTAATATACAACATAAACTTTTTTCCTGATTAAAAAAAATACAAAACAATTATTAGGTCATAACACCGATGTCAAAAAAAAAAGACAATTAAAAATGACTGTTGTAATTTCTAAAACAATGCTAAAAGGAAAAGTGTCAAAGAAAAAATGTGTTATTATTGCATACAAAAGTTTTAGTTATGCCCCTAAATATATATATGTGTGTATCGTCGGTTAAACTACATTATAAACTTTATCATTAATTGCCACACATTCATTAAAAATGTAATTATACGATTTTTATACAATCAATCATCATCATATTGATTTTATATTCCTTGCGTATAATATCGATATTGGTTTACTAATTAAAAATTATATTTCATAACACTATACATTAGCGAGATGTTTTGCAAGTGGGCCTTCTCTACCACTAATAGAAACTGATAGGGATTAAACAACCCAATTTAGAGTGTCTATAGACTTTGACAGTTGGCTGAGAATACAACTCAGTTAGGATGTACCTCGTTTTATGGAGAAATCGAAACTAGGTGCGAAATCCAACCATCACCAAGAATTAGATACGAACAGCAATTTCTCAGATGTATTAGTGTATGTAAAAATGTTTGAAGTTGAATGCTAATTTTCAATCAACAGACACTATAATAAAATACTCTTTGAAATAATTTAAACAAAAAAAAATAATAATAATAAAAATGAATACTTCAAAACGTACAAATTTTATTTGCGAAAAAAATAATAGAAATTTAAGTAGATCACGTTTTAATATGTCGCAGATTAACTCCACCAACAAAACACAAAACAATTTAACTGAATTATTCAAATGTATTATTCTTTAACAATAATATTTCCGGTGTTAATGTGCATTCATTTTCATTACATACAATGATGGTATATTATGTGTATAACTATTATAGTCTTATAACTATTTTAATTTCATGTTTATTAGATGTCCACGTTTTTTCATATGTCATATACTTAACGGTTCTCAAAAACTAAAAACTTGATTGGAACGACAAAAATTAAATTAAAGATAAATACTTTTAGCATCTATTTTATACATTGTTACTGAATAGATATCAAAAATTACATTGTTAATTTATGTTTTAAGACAATACTATCTTAAAAATGACGAAAATAATTTTACGTGTACATACATTTAGACAATTATAATTTATAAACACACACTTCTATCTAGTCGATGAACTGTAATATTATATGTTGCATAATACGAAGCCAGCATATTATAGTAAAATACTCATTCTAATAATTATAACTTGTGATAAAATTATTATTAATTTTATTTAATAATTCAGTAGTATATTTATTCACGTATTGTACTTTTTGCTTTCACGGACTGCACGCAAAATTTTATTGTACTTCAAATAAAATATAAGTACATATTTTATTACGTTTCAGCCGTTATATTAAATCAGAAAAGTATTCCGAGTATAAAAAAAGAATAGATTCGATTTTATTTTATTTTCAAACTAACTTGAATACCTAAATATAGTTACTATATATTATATACTCTGTAGAATACTGTTGAAATTATCTATTTCCAAAATCTGTAAAAAACTATTCTAATGCACTCGACCGATAAGTTCTCGAAGATCAAATTGACTTTTTCAATATTACGATTATTTTACTCGGTCCATAGAATATAATAAAAGTAAAAACACTAAAATATAATAAAATATTTGATATTTTATTTTGAAAAACGGATTCATTATGATTACTATAGTAAAAAGCTTAATTGGTATCTTATTCGTACGCAAATGGATAAAGCATAGGTATTTACCACTTACTATCCAACATGTTTATTGACCATATAACGTAAACCTACATTTATTTGTTTTTTTTTTTATACATAAGAGTCCGCTTAGGTTATTAGATTATTTAAACTAGCCTGGGTACCATAGCAGTTTAATTTCACTCTGGCACATTCGATCAAGAAGAACGTGAAAGTGCCTACTATCTACATACCTAGTCATTTTGTAAAATATGTATTATGAAATGTAATGAACTTTGATTATATTGGTTTTCATTGAACTAAAAAGTCTAAAAATACTTACCAAGTATTTAATATCTTCTGAATGTACAACATGGTGTTATGGTCAAATATATTATAAGATAACATTTTCCCATCGCTCTCTCACTATATCATACTAACGTTTTAATATCGTACAAATTACAAATATTCACATTTTATATACATACGTATTGTAGGGAATTAACGACTATATATCACAACAAATAATAATGGTATCATAAATCATAGTATATGTATAATATGTATCAAATATATTGACTACATCTTATGATAATATATACAGGATCTATGTATAAATCAACTTATTTTTATCAAATTATCATCAATTTTTTACTATAAATTGTACATTAATTAAATTAAACTATTGAGTTTCAATATTTAAGTACTAAAGATAAGATCAATAATAATAAGTTTAAAAAATACGTATGTTATTATACTAATTAACATAATTTATTGCATTAAAGCGGTATCATATTTTTAAATTATTTGTCAAATTAAATATTACATTTATCTAAGTTAAGTATTTAAATAGGTATATTGTAAGTGTACTTAAAAATTTCAAAAGTCAGAATTTAAAACAATAGATACATTTAAAGTTAGGTACCCCTGAGTGATCAATGATCATACTTGTTAAATTATCCTGTATATTATACATACACTGAAACTTCTGCGCTACAAAATTTCATAGACAACTAAAAAAGATCGTATGATTGAAAAATTTGTTAAATAGACTTTAATAAATTTGGTTATGATTTGGTTTGATTTTTGAAATTATTTCATTAAGCAAGATATTTTGTTAAATTGAAGTTCGGTGTATGGAAATTTCACTGTATATAAATACATGGCTATCGCCTATCCTTTATGACCCAACCACTAGCCGTAACCATTGGATTTAATGCATAACATTATAGAGTGAAATTATATATTAATGTAACAGAGGCAAACTATGGCCGGCGGTAGAGATTAACGAACGGACAAGAAAATGAAAGCAAATGAAAATATATAATACATATACATATATATATATATATATATTAAAATAATTATAAGTATGGCGTTATTAAAATAAAGCTTCAATGTACATGTATGTTCACGCCACGATTATGATTTTATTATCATAATATTTAATGAGACTATAAGTCTCTACTACCACCAAAAAACGCACGCACACACACACACACACACACCCATACACATTAAAATATATTATTTACTCATCATCTGTCTTTGAGAACTTATTTTATTATATTTTAAATATATTGAGAAAACCATTAATTTTGCGAGACAGAAATGTTACGTATAAGTTTATAAATTGCATTTACTATACAAGATTATAATATGTATACAAATCGTAAAAAATAAATAGTAAAATTATGTAGTAAATCATGAAATATTTTAACAACGAAAATAATTATAGAAAATCCTTTTTTTTAAATAGTATTTTTTTTTTTTTTTAATTGAACATTTCATAATTGCAAACTTATACATTAAAGACAATAATTGTAATACAAATAATACGTGTACAATAAATTATAAACAATATCCCCTTATGTTTCTAGTTTGTCCTCATTTTTGTAGTATTTTCAATTTTTTTTTTTAAATAAAAATGTTTTCTAATATAATTTTACCAATTGTTTTCTATTTTTATCAAGATAGGAAATTTGTAAGTGTATGTCGCCCGTCACCCGAACAAAACTACTGACAGTTATACCTTTGGTTTCAGCAAGGTCGTGAATATACAACAGTTAACACTGTATTTATTGATTTCGAAACAGCTTTACATAATGTCATATCATCACGGAAATGGCCAAAGGTTAAATTTTGATGTTGTAGATATAATTTAGATCAGTCATGGTAGAAAAATTCAATAGATTGGTTTCTCCATAAATTCAAAGAAAACGAAACAGATATTTATTTAGTTAAGTTTTAAATATGCTGGATAATGAAAATAAAAAAACCCTGAAGTTTTTTTTTTTTACGTATTTTGAACAGCCGAGGAACATCTCGAATTAAACGGTAATCAATTCAATTTTTTTAAATACCGAATTCCAAATGTGGAAGCAATTCAGTTAATTGGGACTCAAATTGTTATCTCTCATTTTTCATTATTTTGTATCGTGTCCTACGCAACGTGGGCTGTTCGATGTTTTTTTTTATATATATATTTTATATTTATACCAGTTTGAATAGCTATTGAATATAGAGTTTTGTGTACGTCAGCTGCAATTCACGTTTACTGTATTGTCTTTTGAATAATTCGTTTGGGAATTATCGTTCAATATCAAACTGGTGGGTTTCCCTAACAGTTTCCTAGTCTAGGGCAGTCAAGTTAATTACCAACGGATTTGTGAATAAACGTGTTTTGTGTTCATTATCTATCTGTCCATTGTGTTCGTGTATGAGTTCTTCGTCAACACTGTATTCACACAGAGCACGTGCGCGGGATTAACTTGTATCTTTTATTGCATTAATTTTTATCATATACGGATCCCGGTACGGTCACGTGGGGGAAACTAAGTTGCGCGATGCAGTTATTAAGGTAATTCGCTAACCATAAGGTAGAGGATGACAAGTTTTGTTTATTATTTATTACACGACTTATTATTATATTATTATTTAATATCATGCGCAGAGAGCCTATTGCATTATAACTGTTGAGCCAGAAATGATATTATATTATATAGGTACATAAATGTAATTTTTGCTAGTTATTCTGTATCATTAATTAATATTTTGTACGTATTGCTGTGCATTATTTTGTACATTATATCAAATATACAAAAATTAATAAAAACAATTATGAACTTGAGTTAGTTAAGTTAAATATGCGTTCAGAAGTTTATCAATAACAAAATAGTATATTAAACTCTAAAAGTTTAAAGTTGTTATGAAAAAAAGTGTCATCCATTTATTTTTAATTACCTTCTAGGTCACACAACTGTATTTATATAACTTTGAAATTGTTTTATTTACTAACTATTTTTTAAAAAGTTTTATCTGTTCCTTTTTATTTTTAGTGGATAACTTCTATATAAAATATATATTTATATATGTTTGTGAATGAAAAAAATGGCCTACTGAATAATTACATCAAGAAATAAGTATTTGTTTAATTTTGCTTAATACTATCGTATACATCGTAATTATTGATAAAACAAAAATATATTATACATACATATGTGAATTAGGAGAACAGATTTTGTGAACCAACAGAATTTCAGGACAATCCATACAAATATAATATATTCAATATGCAAATAACATGATAAATATTTACCAATAACCAATTTTAAAATTATAATGCGGGGGGGGGGGGGGACAATCACACCTACCTTTATATTCTACTACAATTTATTATCACACATTAACTCGTTTCGCTTTTATTTCTTGAGTTTAACACACATATATAAAAACACTTATACACTAAGAAGTATACTTTGCGTGATCATAAGTATATTAATATCTTTCCAATGATTCCAACCATAATAAATTTATATAATAAATAAATTATAATATATAACATATACTGTGTGAAATATAATAAACCTTGTAGCCAGTGCTCACAAAAAATTAAACACATTAACTTAACTCATATAATTTTAAACTAATTTTATTTTAAAATGATCAACACTAAAATCAAAAAATCTAAAATTTATTGTACCAATAAATTGTGTATTAAGTATTAACTAATAACCATGGGTTCAAAGTTCAACCATTCGTTCATATATTAAGAAATATATAATATTATATACATCGTACGTAAAATTTTCTTAAATTTAATAAAACAGTATTTAAACGAAATGAGAAGAACTTTTTATTTTTATTTTTTTTTTGATTAACACTGAAAAACTGCCGACTAACATTGAAAAAACACACATCATTGTAAAATCAATACATTTATCGTTCCGTTCTGAATCCAAAATATAAAAAGTTTTTAAACTTTATTAATAAAAATTTTACAAAAAATATGATAAGAGTTGGATGTTATGTCATGACAGGTTATAGATATTCCTTTGAGCTGAATTTGCCCAAAAATAGTTAATATTTTGTTTAAAACATGTAATATTTATGCTTATATATTTACATTTTAGATTATGAACTGAATGATGAATGTAATGATGTTAGACATAGTGAATTTTATTTTTTATTTTGAAGATATTTTCTTTACCAGGAAAAAACATTTAAATATTAAATATTGAGGGTGATTTAAAAAAAAACAACAAATAAACATAATACAGAAAAACGGATCCAATTGAAAAAACAATGAATGTCTTTCGATATTTAAAATTTTCACAAAATTGTCATATATTAGCATTTTTTAGACACATTATAATTTTAAAGACTATTTTTTTTTTACTATTTAGAGACATTTTAAACTTTTAATTTCATTCAATCTGTAATAACAAAAAAATATTTCCTTATAAATTGTTCGTATAAAGATCAAAAAAAATATTGTTAATTCAGTCACAATTTATTTATTTATTTTTTTAATAATAGTACGATTTATATACATTTAATCCTCATAAAATCAAGAATATTTATTTTTTACCTTTCATTTAAAAATGTATAAAGTACCTATAAATGCTTATGATAGTAACAAAAATTTACTCTTAATTTGTTACTATTGGAATTACAAAAAAAATGTAGGCGTAGTACCTTTTTTAATGTGCGTTTAAAGTTTGAAGTAAATATTTTAACAAAATTTGATATTCAAACGTGAAATAACAATTTCCCCTTAAAATATTTTGTTATTTGGTTCAATAAAAAATAAAATAATTAAAACTTTAAATGTTTTAGTAAAATTAAGTATCAAAATGATATTAACAAAATATTTTTGATAATTTTATATTATTTATACTTTGAATCTATTTATATTATATTATACACCGATATCGACTTATAAGTTAATCAATAACAATAATGTATAATATATAAAAATTATTATTTTATAGTAAATACAATACTTTCAACTAAATTTACCTAACTTTCCGTACCTATTATTTATAATATCAAAGCCGGATCTAGAATATTTGTACCTGGGGTAAAGTATAAAATTGGCATAGTAGGTAATACTACCTACCTATATATTGTTAATATATCCACTTATTATTTGGTTATCTAGCACCCTTCTATCAAGACTTCCGGGGCAAGTGCCCCGGTCCGCCCCTACTAGATCTAGCCCTGTTCATAGTAAGCCATGATATAAATAAATTATAAAATATCCATAGCATTATAAATGCTATAGATATCATCAACTCCGCTCAGAATCATTTTTCGTATGCAATGATTATTGGTTTATGATTACATTAAAATCTATTAGTCGATTTATTCAGCACTTTCCTGATTTTTTATCGTTTTCCACGAAGGCCTCGAAAGAATCAAAGGAAACCAAAGAAATACTTAACTATAGCGATGTGTATCAAATTTCTAGTTTAGTGATGTATAAATTATTTTAAAGCTTTTGCTGTTCTGAATGTTAGCCCTAAGCCATGTAAAAATCACTGCAAATATAGACAGCCATTTTCTCTCGTTTTGCTCTGAATCTAAAACCAATTCTTCTACCATGATTTTTAAAAGTTAATAGAAAGCTCATATTTACACTGAAATCGTGTACATATTGTATTTATTCTTTAACACAATTTAATTCTTTTTTTTTAAATTTCAATCAAGCATTAGTCAATGTATAAGGTTTGATTTATATAAATAACCAATGTACAGTCAACAATTGTAATTACAATCGATCATATAATTTCAATTATTATTTGTTACACACAACCTACAATTAAGATGTTTAAAGGATTCTGTTAATTGTAAGAGTTCATAAATACTTATTATGACTGATGACCTTAATTTAAATAATATATATATATATATATAATATAGAGATATAATAGTATTGAAAATGGGCATAATTAATATGATAGTTATGTAAATAAAATGCCCTAGATCTATCCCTACAGGTAACTGAAATACATTTAAATAATGAGGTTTTTAAAAATATTGGTTTTTGTTAATTATGTTTAATATTAAGTAGCACTACAATATTGTTTACACAGACGCTTCAATATCTAACCTTAGCTAACATCAAAAATATGATCTAAAGGATACAATATATACGTGTTATAAATTTCAAGTTTGTGGTTACAACTTATAACTAATATATATAGGTATAACAATAGTATAGTAGGAAGTCGATAATGTCGGTGCCAATCTGCAGACGATCGTGATAATAATATATACTCAAATAATATATAACCTCATCTCCGTCGTACATAATACATTATATATATTACAAAATATTATGCTATAAAATAAGCAACATAGTCTAAATGATACTTACACCCACTGTAATACTCGCGCAACGCCGTTTATCGTGTACGCGATTTAGATTTTCGACGTTTCGCACACAATATGTGTTAGAGTAGAAGAGTTTGCGCAAGCCATAAAGTATAATAATACATTCGAATCCCTTGTCGATGGTATCGTTCACGTCAACAACCCATCACCGCCGCCTCTACGCGCGTGTTTAATATAGCTCAATCGCCAGAGCGTTATTTGCATCACAGAAATAGAACGCACTACATTATATAATAATAATAATGTTATGTATAATAGTTACGTTCGGTTTTTGGACACCCTCGAAACCAATGTATCACCCACACGCACGATCGGAGATTGCAGCATCTGGTATTTTCGAGGTTTCGATTCATTCCAAACTAACGAAAATACATTACATTATATAACATACAGCATACACAAAGCGTGTTTTTATAATTGCATCGAACGTTTGATTGATCTCGGACTGTCCAGCTGTGTGAAAATTCAAAAAATTCAAAAACAGTACAGTATACGACGAGGTATAACATTGTCATCCCCTCGTAACCACCGATTACATATTTGAACGTCCATACCGGATATATTAAAGGCAGATATATTTTAAAAAGTTATCGGCGCTAAATATTCGATAGTCTATAAATATACACCTATACATCAACGAATTTATCAATACAAACATTTTTAACAGAAACGCTGTATATTTACTTAGTAATTGATTAAAGTTTACAATTAAAATAAAATGGTAAAACTATACATTTAAATAATTATAATTATTAATGTATTATTTATTATTACCTAATTAAAATAAATTATAACATAATATTGTAGTGATTACTTTGAGATAAAACTTCTTTTTTTTTGTTGTTATAAAGGTTATTGTTTTATCAATTGATGACTAGACTAATCTCTCAGATTTGCTTTGACAGTCTGCTAGTCAATTATGTCTGCAGGTTTTATCAGTATTTTAATATTATAATAATTACTATAAAATGATTTTAAAGATTTTGAATTGATAGAGCTGAACCTCCCGACTTGGATATCTCAGCGTATGATAACATTATGTCATCGTGTTTATGTTTATTTTTGCATTTAACTTCTGATGACTATAATTAATTCATTAGCGTAACAGTGGTGGATGAAGAAGGATGGCAATCCAGAGGATGCCCCTTCGTTCGTTGAAGACAGTGTATATATATACGTGTAAGTGTATAACGGTATCTTATTAATTTTTCCCTGTTTGTGTATAAACAAATTTTAGATTACTCTACGTTATCTTTAGCTGGAAACACTTTATACTTACGTGAAATAATCACACAATATGAATGTATACGATACAATATGATATCTATAGCTTGTGAACTCCATAGTTTTACTTATATTCCATTACCAATTACGTAGTATCAATAACAATATGCCTTGCTAGTCAATATAGTAAATTGTAAAAAGTTCTAGATATTATTTAAATCTAAAATCAAAAAAATTAAACCACTTTCACCATAGAAAAATCTTAACAATCTGACAGTTCAACGATATAATGACACATTATTGTTGTCGTATTATATAATTTAAATGAATAATCATGCAAAACTATTCACTTAATATCGACTGCAGGATTACAGGCGCATACAATACACGCGATAATATATTCGAGCTATTATATCATAACCCGAAACCGTTAAAACAACCCGCTGCGCAATATTTCGTAACAAAAACATTTAAGTGAAGATTAAAATCAAAATGTAACAATATATTTTTTGTTGCTATTGCGTCAAATTAATATCGACGGATCCGCCAATGTCCAAATTGTGTATCACATTTATATTTCATAAACACAACATATCTTGTAACATGTTTCAATGCGACGGCGATTTATAAATATTCTTGGTGGTGTTAATAACAACCGATTTATGATCGTACATATATGTATATCGAACACTATTTACGAACTCTGAAAATGACGTATGTACGCGCTGCTCAATAGCGTGTGTTTTCCATTGGATTATCGATTTATATATTTTCCAATAAAATAAATTGTTTTTTTATACTCGGAATAGTTTCAGTATATAATTTTCTGGTATATTATATCGATCTGCACAGTGCAAAGACGACAATTAATGATGAGCTGATATGTTGTTTATACTTTATAGTTCCTAATGTTATTTGACGACATGGCGTACTATATATGTAGTCCAACAAACGTAAGTTTTTTTTTTCTTATTGGACTCTCAATTATTAAGAGTATGAATAATTGAGAACATAGATGCGTTATAGGTACTCTTTTCTATTCTGCGATTTGTGGTCAATTTGACGTGGGTGTTGATATAAGTAGAAGAAATAGATAAGAAATAGAGCAGTAATCAACTCTATGTCAAGAGATGTGCAGCAATTCAGCGTTTTAACGTTATGTCATATTGCGGCTACCTACTATATTATACGCTGTAGTGAAGGTTGAATTAAAAAACATCGCTTTTAAAATCGAAAAACAGAGTTATATAGTATTAAACATGCCGCCTGTCAAGAAAAATCGTGTGAAAATAATCCCTGTCATTTTTACTCTCATGTGCAGCAGTGTATTAACTATTTTCATCGATTTAGTACCTACGTAAAACAGCAGTAGACCAACTACGACAGGCATATAATATATATGATGAATAGTGATATAATATTATTATCACAGGCAACCACAACAGCCACAAGTCGATGACTATAGGTCGACCACTAACGTATAGAAAAATATAATATCAACAAACGTGTTATTTTTCACGATATTAAACCGATAATCGTGTACAGAAGTCACGTAATGGTTAGGTACTTCAACGTGCAAGGCTTTCTCTCTCTCTCTCTCTCTCTCTCTCTCTCTATATATATATATATATATATATATATATATATATATATATATATATATATATTGAATACATACGTATGTATGTACCTAACCTAACCTAACTAAAGATATTATATAGCAAAGTGCTGTTTCAAAATATAATAACGTTATACGATTAGCGAAATCCATCAATCGACGCAAAAAGTATCCAATAAAATCCCATTCACATAGTTAGACGGCAAAAAACACTGTAAAAAATGTAACACCAGCACGTTTAATGTACAATTTATTATATTCGTCCTCCTGTCTCATACACATACCGTACGTGACGTATGTTCCTAACGTCTAAGTTTAAATATACGTTCATTCGATGCAAATCAATGGCGATTGATCAATGAGAATTTTTTGTATATGTTTTTGAAACGTCGCCATACTAGATAATATATCGAATTATTTTTCAACGATGTCAATAAAACACATCTCACCCCATAACAAACATATCGACAACAACAACTATAATAATAACATGACGATAATGACGATAAAAATAATTATAACAGCAACAATATTATTATTGTGCTCAAAATTCGCGTAGGTAATCTTTAAGTGTGACGAGAACGGAACCGACATTCAAATGTAAACTCAAATTTATCTTTTTCTAAATTATTTCGACAAAAAGGAACAGATAAGACACTCAACACTGGAGACTTCCGGTATGTTCCGCGACCGACCAAATTTCAAAAACAACGAATATCAGATTATAATATACATATATACTAACATAAATATTACATAATGTATAGGTACAGTACGCCCGCAGCAAAAAGCTCATAACTTAAACCATCTTACGTGGCACGTGTAGGCGTATACCGATGAAATTTCGTCTAACGCAAACAAAATATTTACCAAGAAACAATAATACACTAAAATTATTGTTACCGCGGTCGATGAGAAAATGCTATATACATTATGTACATAATAATGATATTGCCTCGTATAATGTATACGACAAAACGTATATAATTTACCACTTATCATAATATACGGTAAGAATTATGAATCATCAATCATACGTGTTTAATAGAAGCGCCACTGAAACGAACTTCCATTTGGATTTTTTTAATTTTATCCCTAGCTACCTATATAATATTGACGATTTTTTAGTTCTCGTTGAAGCATTTATTACTTATAAGAGTAGACGAGCTTAGTCCTTCGAAAACTATTCTCCCTCGCCTTCAATGGAATGTTTTACACGATTAATGTTTATTATTAACACTTAAAAAATAATAATATAGTTATATAGTTTATATAATTATTCGCATGGTACAGGTTTTATTACAAACACGAATTAAACACTAAACCTATGTTGGGTTCTCAGAAAAATGCATTATTTACATTTTTACGCTGTGAAATACGATACTGGATTTTGTCCATAAGTGTTTTTTTAACTGTTTTATTGCACATTGTTATGTGATTATAAAACGTTTATGAGTTCGCTGCACACGAAACTTATTATATTTTTTTCAGGAATTGAATTATTTTACAACCGATTATAAAAAATATTCTATGGATTATAATTACGCTGATATATATTGCTTGGTATATCACTAAAAAACACTATACAAAATCATTATGTAATATCGTGTTGTTCGCGTGTTTAATTTAAGTTGTTTTGGGGTCATATTGATTAAACTTTTGATGGGTATCCTAAAGTTAAAATCCCGAGTGTACGCCCGCCGTGAATAATAATGAAATGCAATTTCGCAGATTTGCATTAACAAAGGACATCAAGGAGCGTAATATTTTTTTTATACAGTGATATTTTTTAACTGGCTTCGAAATATTTGGTAACTTTACTAAATGTATTAAACAATTGCACCGTTAAATTGAAAATCTTTACCATAGGATCCGTTCAAATATTCACTCAGTCGAAATATTTTAGATTTCGAACGATGAAAAAACTATTTTTGTTTTCAATGGGATAGAAACATTTTGTTTCACTTTCAAGCATAGGTATAGCCTGACAAAAGTGTAAAACTTTTAACTTGTTTAAAAATGTAAAATAATGATCAGGAACTTACTTTATAACTCGAATAATAGCTTTTGGGCTCTTACGCTTCCCCATAGTAGTACCTACGCTTATTGGTATCCTCGTAAAAACTAATATAATTAATATAAAGTATTATTGCGAGTTCCTAGCCAGTTTATTACAAAATGTTTGATGATATAAAATATGAACTAAAATAATTTCAAAGAAATTGTATGAAATTGATTTCACTTTAGAAAGTTTATTGTTTACATAATGATTTATAACTTAAAGTTGTACTTTATTTCGTATTTTATTTCTTAGGACGTAAACAAAATATTTACACACCAAAAATAGTTGATAAAAATGTTATAACTAAATGTTTTTCAATAAACGAAATAAATTTGAAGCGTATACAAAAGCCATTATTTTGCGTAATAATCGATTGACAATGCAATGCAATATGTATATATAATATACTTGGAAGTCAATATAATTATATATTTTAATATTATTTTTCCCGATATAACAATATTTGGGTTTTAAAGAGATCTACAATAAAACATTTCGTAAGATATAAACGAAATGTATTATATTTATGTGAATAGCATGGTCGCCATTGATCGGTATAATATAACACATTCGCACTCTACTGCTAATGCTTGACCTGTCTAAAGGCTGTTGCTACACAGAAAGGACGAACGAACGAACGAGTTGCCGTGTAACTGTTAAACTTACAATTAAAATAAAACACAAATTCACGAAAAACGATTCTCGACTGGGATTTATTTTGTTGTATTGTTGAGACGTATACGAAATTCGTTGAACCAACCCGTCATTACAACGATTTGATCATATTTACAGTAAACACGGTAAGAATAGTTTTTATATTAGTTGGAGTACATGCTTGATTTTAAAAGGATGACCAGAAGCCTAAAAATAATAATAATAATATAAGCCTAGTAATGGCTTAAAAAAAATAAATAAATAAACGAGCCTATGCTCATGACATTTGTCAGAAATGATTTAAATATATTATACACGTAATATGCGGTACTACCGTCGGACACACTACAAGTATTACCTACTCTGTCTGTCCCCGATGCGTACATATATAAACTTAAACAAATCCTTCGCGTCACAAATTCATAATAATATAGGTCACTTTTTTGTTATCCCGCAACAATATACTATATATGTACATTATGATACAGGACATTTTAGAAATTATTCTGTTTTGTTGCATCCAGATATATATATATATTATATATCGATGCTTTAGTTTTGGTAGATGCATGGCTTCGAAAGTAAGGCATTAACCGAATGCATTACAGTTGTATCTTTCCGAAAGTCTATTTCAAAGTTCGTTTGGCGCGTCTGGTCTGTAAAACTATAGAAGGGACACGTTATTGTGTAGTTGTAACGGCTGTTTTCGTGTAATAACCTTCACACGCTAAAATCGTTGACCCGTCTGCTCATTATTCTATATTGCTATCTATCTATTTATAAATATTATAAACATTTATTTTTATTTTCTAAGAAAAAGACTATCAATGATATTTCGATTCATCGTCACTCGTCAGATATTTAAACGTCTTATTACCATATAAAAAAAAAGGCTTAAAAACAATTGTATAAATATTACATCAAAATAATAAATATAACTAAATATCAATAATCATTAATCAATACAAATCAGTTATAAGTATTGTAAATTGTTACTTAGTTTAAATGACTATATCGGAAAAACCTTTACATTAATAATAAAAACAAATTAATATTATCAAATTTGTGTAGGCGCCTATACAAAACGTGTTTTAACAATATCGTTCAGAAAAATCATGTTGTTAAACAATATATGAATATACCTACTATACATAATATCAAAATAATTTTATATGAATTTGTATTTAATAAAATTCATATGAAAAACAAGGTCAACTAAAACGTGTTTAAACCAAGCTCGCGTGAAATATTAAACGTGCTGTCAGAACTGCTACTAAGCTCGTTTCGGGTTAAAAAAATAAATATTATTATGACAGACGTAAGATTAGGAGGATACTGAAAATAAGGATCAGCATAAACGAACTTGGAAACGTGAAGATCGTGTTATACGAGTACATCGCATAGAATACCGAATGAAAATTAATTTCACAGACGCTTGCTACAAAGTGTTTATCGTGTTTATTATATTATAATATTTAATAATAATAAATGTATAAATAAATAAAATGCAACAATAGTAAAATAATAATTATAAAAATGTAAAATTGTTAATATTATATCGTATACATTTAAACGGAACATTTGCAGCAGTGCTTGTAACAGTTTATTGTATATGTATAATTGTACTATACAGATTTTGTTGAAGCTTCGAGGTGTTGGTGAAATATTGAGCATAGCAGCTGCTATTTGCAGTGGTTTTCGTCTACTTATACAAAATATTATAATACACACTCGATTTATAAATATATATGTTTGTGTTTCAAACGTCGTGACAGATGTTACGGATTCGAAATATCTCAGCAGTTACATGCAGGTACATACGCATACATAAATTACAATAAACCTATCGCAGTATAGTAATTTTCATGTACATAATATAGACGCAATACAAAATATAGTATAAGAATTGAAAAAATTACCAATTTATTTCAAATGCATTTTACAAAAGATAATGTATTCATTACAATATGTCTGATTTGTATAACCAAAAAAAAAAAATTTAAGTTGCAGACATTGTAATATTTAGTATAAAGTTTTTACATAAATCAATTAAAACTTTGATAATCCAAAAATCATACTCATAGTATAATAATGCACGATTGTCTAAAACAAGTATGCCGCACAGTTATGGCTTGAAGTTTGAAAGCGCTCTTGTAAACCATTTATATTCTCTAGTCGAAGTACTCATAATCACATAAAAAAATAACAGCGTGGTTCACGGATTTTATTTTCGTTGGTAAAAAATCGGCGATTTTCTGAGTTCAATTACAACGGTAAGTCTGTTATCTTACATGCGCTGATATTGATACACAAAATGTCCTGTAGGATAAGCGTGTATATATATATAGTATCCACTGATAATTATAAAAAAACAAAATTCTCAGCACGGAATATATACGTCGATGCCAACGGACTTTGGACGAGTTGGATAATGCGTCTCGTGTAGTGTCCAAAGAGAAATAGTGAACGCTTACATTAGGCCCGGGCGCATCCGAGTCGCTACAATAACTAATAAGTATTTTATTCGTCAATCAAATGCCGCGGGACTGACAGATCGTGACAAGACTCAGTCATTCCGAAAATACGTTTTACGGGATTTTCGAAAGAATTCCAATCCCGATCGCCGACGCACCGCGCACATGATCCTGGAACGGATTTTTTTTTACCCGTATATAATGACAACGTTGAGACGGGGAAAACATTATCCTGTTACTTATACGTAGGTATAGAAATAGGAAATAAAACCTGTTATAATAATCCCGATCACATAATGTACAATGAACAGGCCGAAAAAATATAATCTAGTTACTTTCCCGAGCAGATTGGTCTACTCGACAAGTTCTATATGAAAATGAGAATACCTAATAATATGATACTTCGCATATACTCCATATGCTATCATATTATTATATTATAATATAGGGGCACTGAAGAATGCAAAGTGTAAAAATATACGTTAATAATAATTATTATTACAATTTTATTATTCGAGTATTGGAAACTATGTACGTTCGATCGATCATTTTATTTGTAAAACCAAACTATAATATAATACTAGCTATATAACGCCTAACTCCATTCGTGAAAAATGAAAAATGTATAAATATGGTACATTATAGGTATATCTCCGGTTTTAGTGTTTACCTCAGTTCACGAGAAAATTCACATCAATGTGCCTCGCTTTGTGAATTAATTCGACCGAGGTGGGCAATCTGCCTGTGGCGAATTGGATATAGCATTTGATGTATTATGTGACCTGGTTCAAACTACTCTCGAAACTTCTATGAAATTTCTAAAATTTATTTGAAATTTTCGTAATATCGGTCATGTATTTTTTTGAATATATAAGCTACAAACACTCATTTATTTTTAAATATGCATGCATATACGTATAGATAATACAAAAGTATCGCTTATATCTGTTATCAATGACAAAATTATAAATAAACAAAATCATATTCTATTTTCGTGGATGAAATAAAGGTCACGAGTGAACCAACCTGTGGCAATCTGTATGGATTGAACAATGAAGCTACTAACACTCCCCGGATTTCATCAATGACTACATAGTAAGTATATAGTACTTATTTATACTATTTACTTTTCAATTGTTGAAAATAAAAATATTAAATACATCATTAATAATACCAACGTCACTTCGTTGGATACTTTATTATTATACACTTTAATTAAGTTATTAAAATATTCAATTTTATTAAATCGGTGTAAACATTTTAAAATAAATTTCTAAATTTCTTACAATCAAAAAAAAAAAAACGGCTAATGAGCCAACCCTCAGCCCTTAAATTGAAAATTCCAACAAAATGGTAGACTTCCTAGTGAAATGGTGCAAAAATTCAAATTGTATTTTTCCATTGTTGTATGCAGTTTTCAACGAAAAAAATTTTACACAGTAAAATTAGATAAAAAAAAAAACAACACAAAAAAACAAGTTTTTTCAATAGTATACATGTTGACATTCAAGATTAGGTCAGTTATTTACAAAAATTTCACAAACTTTGAATACGTACTCATAAATAATACAGTATCATATTTCAATACGCGTATTTAAACACAAATTTTTGTGTTCGTAGGTAAGAATTAATTTTTAACAATATAAGAAAAGCTAAATAGTTTTTTTAATTTAGTGTTTATACTTTATTTTATATTATTACCTAAAACAAGTTATAGAATGCTCAATGACCGATATGAAAAAATACGATTTCATAATATACAGATACGTTCAAGCACCACTATTGGAGAGCGATTAACTATATGATGTTCGACCGAAATCTCAGGTATAGCTACATTTACGCAGGCTATAGGAAATAATCCATAGCGATAATATTTAATAATCCGCTTATTAAATATTATATCGAATGCAATTCCCCCGAGAACTGAATAACCAATTTCAAAGTTGTAGGCCAACTATTGGGTGAACCAGCAACTTTACGATTAAAAAATGGGATTAGCGAGTATAAGGTGGATTTTGGAATTAGTAAAATTGTTGTAAACCTTGACGCATCATTTGGTATTAGTTTTTCCATTCAATAGCAACACGGGTCGACTACGTGTATTTAGTCTGTAATCCGCAAAATCTGGTAAATAACTCGTGAAATATAGGGCGAAGTTTTGAATCGATACTACAAACCTGGTTAACTGATATCACGTACATAAAATAAAAATACGTAAGTATTTTAAAATATTAGTTTGTAAATATTTCTAAAAGTGTAATGAATCCAAATATGACTAGATTAATGTTGTTCAATCATAGAAATGGAGTGACTATACTTAAACAATCTTACTGTGTAAGCATATAACGAATGCAAAGAAGTACAGAGGTTTTGTGATCGGTTCGTAATTGCATATATCTACACTCTTAGATGTGGTACTGTTGTGATATTATGGTATATTCAGTATACATAGGTACCTATAATATATATTAATATTATCCTATACGGGCATGCTTTCGGCAATAATGACAATGGTGACAATAAAATTGCGGCGTGAGCAAATACGATGATCGAACGGTTTTAATAACGTTAAAACGTCATAATCGCAACCGGGTCCAATATAAGACGTGGTTTGAACGCGAACCACGGTAAACACGAATTACACCTGCAGGCCAAGTAGATACCTACTGTATGCATTGAACATCGGTTTACACACAGATCAGCGTCATATTTATTGCGACAACTTACATGCGACACGCGTACTAAAGACTAGACCGTGACGTAAGCAACAGTCCAACATCGCATACATCGCCACACGTAATATATTATTAAATAATTGTGTATAATATACAATGTTCTTCGTTTTGTGTGTGTATGTGTGTGTGTTCTAAAGTTGCTTCCTGAACACTCGTTTGCGGTCATCTTCGAAGTGCTTTATCCTGGGAGTTGTTGTATGTAGGTCGATTGAAAAGTTTGTAAACGTATATATCCGTATTTCATTTCCAAACTTTTTAAATGTCCTGATTTATACGCGTTTAAAGTGTGGTTATACTCGAGTATACTCGATTATAAATTCAACAAATTTAACCATAGATTGACACATCAAACTTTCACACGTGTACAAAACTAGAAACGAAAACGTACGAAGAACGCGTTTTGTAAGAAAAAAAATAAAAAATAAAAATGCAAATCTGTGATCATCGTTTCTATAGAAGCGTAATAGTTATGCATTTTAAAACGAAGTTTAGGTTCGTTCAGAACAAACGCAGTCAAATAGGAGAAAACCTACAAACCAGAAACGCAAGGAATTGTTGAAAAATATGAATATACCAGAGTTTCAGAATAGGTATACAAACGAAATTATTGTACAAAGCATAAATGACGAAAATATTTTTACTGAAACTGAATTTGCAACAACTCGTGGATTGAAGTGATAATTATAGTGTATTTTGAATAAAATTGCGACCAAACAAGTAAACAAGTGGAACACCTAACAAACGAGTTTTATGATATATATACTTTTTTTGAATTTGAATGTGTATACTTTAAACGTGCACACATACAATAAAGATAACTCTACATGCTAAAATGTATTTATTTCTTAACAAATTATAATAAATCTTAACTTTTTTCGCGAAAATTTAATAAACAGTTTTTTAGAACGAATATGTTTTAAGCAAAAAATTAAAATAAAAACAATAAAGTTTGAGTTGATTTGCCAATAAAATTGTACATTCTAGCAAACTTTAGGTGTAATTATTCTTAATACCAATTTTGGTATATGTTTTTATTCAATTAGACGTATAAATAGTGGCCGAAAAAATAATAGATCGTATTCTATTAATTTTTTGTTTAGAATCACATACTCGTACATGTCTAAATAATTTAAATTACCCTAAATTAGTTTTTTGAATGAATGATTAATATTCAAGAAAAATATTTTTTTTTATATAACTAACAAACAAATTAAATGGTAAAAATTTTAATCGATTTTAATTTATAAATAAAAATAATACTTACAGTTTTGGTCTGAAATATTTTTCTACTTTAATAAGTTATATCTGAAATTAAAAAAAAAAACAATTAATTAATAGTAATAATTAAAAATATTAATTTTTGCATTATTATATGATTTATAATATTATAATCTCAATAAATATTTAAACTCTCAATTTAAGCATTTTTACTGCCCAAAATGTGTTCTTTTTTATGAAAAGTAAACTATTAATGTAAAAATCTGCACAATAATTAAATGTTTCCCACTCTTCATAGGATTTGATATAGTTTGATTTAATTAATTTTAATTAATATATAAACTTCACTCAATGAAATTTTAAAGTAGTAATACCTTTATTTTAAAAATGATTTTAATATCATTTCTAAGTTAATCTTCATAATTTTTTTTTCTTAAAATTGTGTTGTATAAATAACGTAGGTAATTGAAATATGTACCATAGGCAATTATAATTCAACTATTATAATTAAAAATATCATATACTATATAAAAGTATTTAAAAATAACAATGAAAAAAATATCAACGCAAATTTAATATACTCATTATTAAAAAAAAAATTGGTTCTTAGATAAAAAAAATGTGCAAATATTGTCGTACTTTAAATTACACATATAACTGCGGTTCATTATTTGTTTAGGACACATTTTAAAGATTGTCTTTGATGTGATTTTCTTGTTAAAAATAAAATAATAAAAAAATATGAATCTTAACAATTTGACGTAAAGAAATATTTACGAACCAGTGTAGTAGAATTTAATCATATTGGTTTCTTGGCTTAACTCTTATCTTCTATCTTACTATAACATAGTGCTATTTATAGATAGATATTCTATAATGTATTAGTTTTTATTAATGTAGAACAGGGCAGTGAAAAAATTGTGTTTAGACCACATTAAGACGATAGTAAAAACGAGGATAAATCCGGACTGTAATGTTGAACGAAACTCTTCTGTTAGGGCATTGGTGGAGGTATTACGTTCTTAAAATTGTATTTTTGATTCTATTGTATATAATGTGTATGTTTGTGTTTAATTAAATAAAGGTTATTGCGTACACTTATTGCTTGCCATATTTTGTTTTGGAGTAAAAGTATACTACTGAAAAAGTACGAAGATTTATGATAGTAGATTTTAATTCAAATTTACATCATGTTATTCGAATAGTTTGTTAAGATTTAAATGAATACAAATACAACGTGTGCGAACATGCTAAAGAAATCAACAGCGAGTATTTTGTTACACATTAAAATTAATTTAATTATTTATGTATCACACGACTCATCGTATCATATTTGTATAACAGTAATTAAAAATAAATAGCATAGTTAAACGAAGTGTGCACGTGTGTTGAGTATTTCCAGTCAAGTTTTTGGTACTTTGCATATTATACCATTTCGATAAAAATTTACATTTTTTCTTTCGTGATAATATTAGTTTTATTCGGTGTATAAAACATAACCTATTTGGTTCATATTTTTCAGTCATTTTAAGATTTACGATAGTATTATATAGAGCGTTTTCAGGCACTACCTCATGAAATAATCAAATACTTACTATTTATTATAACGTTGTTTTTTTTTTTTATATTATGATGAAAAAAATATTTATATATGTTGTACAAGTTATTACAGTATATTATTTACAAACCATCAGGTGAAGATTACACCGCACAGGTTAAAGTACATATAAGTTTGCCTTCGTGGTCCCTAGTGAACCGCCGTACAACTACGAGTCATAGTCAATATGTTAGCACGGAGAACCGCACAATTATGTGATAGCTTCATTTATTGGGTGCACCGAAAGGTGGCAAGATGTAAGAAATCTTAGTGTTTCTTTAGCGGCGCCTGATTGCTTACAACCCGAATGTCGGTTGGTCGTCTTCACGTGTTTGATTCTGGTGTCAACCTGTTGGCTGGTTGGACGATACAAGGATTAAAGCGTTAAACCCTCAGCTATTAACTCTTCTGTTTCATAGAGAATGTACGGCAATGAATCGCTTGGACGTTATTCTGCACAACAACTGCTGCAGCACAGACTGCAGTTAATCCTTGATGGTGGTTAGTCATCGATAGCATTGACGTTAATGATGTAGGTCGAGATTTTAAATCTCAATCCATGTTAACAGCTATCTTTAACTTAGACATATATAGTTTGAAATAATTGTCAGCTAACTTATTGGATCAGTTTATCGTAAAATATTAAATAACGATAGTCGTCTTCGTCATTGGTAGAAATAATTTGTTCAACGAGCTTTAAATCTTCAACAATATTTGTTGAGGTCTTGAAGATTTGAGTGTGAACAAATGAATAATGTGCTATGCGGCTATGTTGAAAATTAAGTGAGTATTGGTCTTGAATCACAGCTCTATAAGTACCAGTCATTCAATACACATGCCGATTTTAATTAGGTGTTGGTTTTTACGAACGATTATGAATTGCACGTCTGGTGTATATTCTTCCATTCGTTTTGGTTGTTATTCATTTTCATACAAATAATCTTCGTTCATTGTCACCTCTTAGTCATGTTACAATAATATTACAAGAAAACGACATAACATAATTCAATTTGTAATCCATATAATATAGCAGGAAATAACCTGTTCAATATATTATTATACATTATACAATATATACGCAAATCAAATATACTGTACGAATTTAAGCTATTGTATATTTACGTATGACAGAAATCTCGAAAACTGTAAAAAAATGTATAGATGTACTCGTATCAAGAACAATGTGCATTTAACAAAATCAAAATAACATTGATCAAAATCGTAAATATAAATATACAAATAGAACTTAAATAATACCACAATATTAAAAAAGATTGATTGTTATTATGTTATTTAAATAAATGTTTTTTACGTCCTTTTATTTTTCAGGAATACACTATACAAATTTAGATAAAATTGATATAATATAATACAAGGAAAATTATTAAGGAGCAACATTTTTGTTTATTTTTTATATTTTTGATAACGAATATCTACACAATATTACATTATTTAGCTATGCTTTAATGCGTAAAATAGTAAACGTAAATATCCAGTATAATATAGAACCTCGTGTTTACATAGTTTGCATACTAAAATGTAATAGTATAAAATCCAAAGACTTGTGTTTAACGTCAAAAAGTGTAAATGTGAGTATAATAATATTATTTTTGTTATACATAACTATTACCTATTATTTAATACAATAACCAAAATTAATTTTTCATTTTCCGTACTTATAACGATAACCAGTGATAGTTAAAAATGCAGATTGAATAGGTAAGGTATTTTCTTTATACAAGCTATTTTCATTACAAAATTAGAAAGTTCAATTATAATATTTATTAGTTAATAAATTAAAATAATAAATAAATAAATTATTAACCATTTAATCCTGACCTTTAAAATGAAAAAAGTGTATATTTTGTAATAGTAACAGTATAACGTGATAAAATATAAGCAATAATAATTTTAAAATACGTAATACGTATTTAATTTAAAATAGCACATTAATTCACGAGTTATAAATTATATATCAAAGAATGTTTTATATGTTTATAATATAATATACATATATAAATAATCTTAATTGTAATAAAAAAATATTGTATTTGCTGACAGATTTACACTATAGATTATTATTGTTTTTAAATTTTAACTAATATTTATCTAAGGATGTATTATGAATTTATACGTGTCACATACTATCTAAAGTGCTTCAGATATAGTTTTAAATTTATATGATACATTATTATGATACAATACTTTAAATAATAATACTATACTTAAAAATGATTTTTACATTTTAAAATAATTTAAAACCGTTAAAAATGATGTCAAAATGAAAACAAAAAGTAGGTACCCAATATATAACATTTTAAAGCTCTAACTTCAAGGACTACAAAAGTATTGATTCTTTCTTTGTTTTTAGCTCAATAAAGAGATAACAATAATATATTATGTCCCATGATATTAACTTTAGTAGAGTAATAAAATTTGGACTATAATAGTCCTTCGCTTTTATTACAATTAGATTTTTACGGTTAAGTACCTACTTAGTATATCAATAATAAATATAGCATAATTTGATACAGACAGCTACAAAAATATTAGAATTTGTAGTGCTAAAATAACAGTATAATATTAAAGAGTAGTTATTTTCATTCGTTTATACGTAATACGAAATAATTTTACTAGATTATAATATAACTAAATGAAGTCATTGTAACTTTCGAGTTGAACATAATTTAGTAAATAAAAATAAAATGAATTCAAAAACTATATTAAATTATATTTTGGTAGTTTATTTTTTAAATGAACACATATTTTTCAAAAACGCCAAAATAAAGATTGGGAAATAAATTGAATTCTACTGTCATAAAATAATTTTGTATTATAACTATTTATTTTTCCGGGGAAAATATTTATGAGTATATCTACGCTTTATTTTTTTTCTTTCTCAAGCCCACACTCGGCATATAGTAAACACATTCACGTGAAATCGTTTTTGGTGATTTTTGACTTAGAGTAATATGTTATAAAAATTATAGAGAATAATATTTTTCAAGACTTGAGGTATTGGTTTTTTATTTTATTATTGTTTTACTTTATATTAAACTTAAAAAAAAAATTAAAATTTTAATTAAAAATGTAATTGTTTTCAGACAATATTTAGGTAAATAGATATGTCATACTTTCAGAAATTTTATTCTCAACAATTTTTATCATAGGCAATTTTACTCAAGGATAACTAAAAGTATTCTGAATGAATAGGATTAATCTATGTTACATTTAATTCAGATAGGAAAAACAAACTAAACCACTTAAGATTTAGAGTTATATTCATTGAAACAATTTGAATAATCATTAATTCAATTTGTTGAGTAAATAATTTTCAAACCCTATTTAATAAAATAAGATATCTACTAGATTGCATATTGATGGTAAATATCATACAGTTGGTAGTCGATGTACAAACAAAATTATGATGAATAATAATTGAAAAATAATTTAGTTAAAATGTATACCTAACTAATTTGAATTTTTTGAAATTTTGGTTTTTAAAATAAAAAAATTAAATAATTTTAATTTAATTTGATTCACTGCAGATAATTAAGAGAAAATATATTATATTATAAATAGTTATTACCACAGATGTATACTATTATTAGTATCTATCTGTGGTTATTACGAATTTTAATTAATGATAATATTCAAAACATTATCATTTTTATTTATTTGTTTTTTATAAATAATTCTTTCTAAAATAGTTGAATTATCTATAGAAAACTAGACTGATAAAAATATTGGGTGTGTCTGGTGTTTTATTGAAATACAATTGTAATAAAAGAAAAAATTGATAAGAAACTTGACCTTAATATTGATTGTCGTTGTTTGCAAGTTTACGTTTTCACCAATTGACGTATACTCGTATTATTTTATCGTCACAACTTTTTACAGAGTTATATGTGTCTAAGTAACTAGTAAGGGCTAACCTGCGTTTTAACTTCGATATGCTTTATCGTTTAAACAGCTGTCGTTTCATAATATAAATTAGACATCCAACTTTTTCTCTCTTTAAAACGGTAAGATTAATTGCCAAACAAAATTTGCCAAAGTACTATAAAATCGTTAAGTACCAGATAAAAAAAAAAAGTGTGTAACTTAATTATACCTACCTTCTATTACAGAAATGAAATACTTTGAGTGGGTAATAAATTGGTATAATAATTTGAGTGAAATCAAATTTAACTTAATAATATTATCTTTGTCCGACAATAATAATATTTTTCCTTGTTTACTGTATTTTGCTAAACGCAACCAAATAAAATGGAATGCATTTAGAAAATAATTTACCAAACTTACTTATACTCAGTAGTGGGTGTAAATGATAGGGTGGCCACCAACCTTGGGTGAAGATTCGAAGTTAAAAAGATACTTAGATAAATTTATTGTTGTGGTTTTTAAACATAGATTACGATATACGTTTGATTAAAAAAATGAAATTATGCTATTATAATAAGTATTAACTAATATTAAACGTTAATGATAAATTAATACTAATAGGTATAGATAAATATGTTATATAACTATAATTATGAATAGTGATAAATTACGTCTTATATGAAATTCTTATTTGGTGTACTTAGTCCCACCCTTTCCCCCCTCCTCCCAAAAAAAATGGATTGAACATTTTTGTAACCCCCGTAATTTGAAAAATTAATAAATGTATGAACATACGCCAATAGAAAAGTAAAATATTTAAATTTAATGCTATGCATGTAATATTTGTCAAAGAAATACTTTTAAATATTTTTAAGATATAAAGAGTTATTTACTGTTTAATGAATCACAAATGAAATTCAAATATTTATCAAATTCATTGCTCCGTTTGGAAGTCATCTTGATACGTATTTGTTTTGTTTAAAACTAATATTGAAATGAAAGATATTACTTAATCCCCGTAGACTAAAATCGGAAATTATTTTTTAATAATTTCATGTTATAAACAGTATAAACAATTAAGTATTACATTTAACGTCAATTTGCACATTTATTATAACACAAATAAATGTTTACAATTTTTGATTAATGTATGAGAACTTGAGTAGGAATAGGACGAGTAAATATTTCTAAGACGAGTTGTGTATCATAGAGTGCATTGTTCATTTAACAATCTTACACACCCACTAAAAAGTTTTAAAACTCCTGAAATAAAAAAAACATTTAAGTTTCTTAAAAAAAAAATTACTAAAAGATGATATTTAAATTTTAAAAACGTAAAAAGTGATAAGATTCTGTCATTTTTATCTACACCATGATCGATGATATGGAAAATCGACTAATGTATTTAGGAACATCTAATATTGTTGTCATCGTTGTAAATATTATTACGTACTTTCAATAAATATTTCATTTAGATTAATTAACATTATTCTATTATTATATTATATTTAAATAATGTATATTAATGTATTTTATTCTTAAATATTTATTAAATACATTGGAAAAATGAGACATATTTTTATTTATTATTATTTAATTTATAACGTTGAAAAAAAAACTCTTAATTTTCTTGTTTACTTAAAACAAGTTTCTAAACAAAACTTAAATCTATATGGAAGAATTGAATGTTACTTACGCGTAAATGAATAATATTATTATATTAGTTATATAATATAATAAGCACTACAATTATATTCTCATATACGACAGGTTCAACATGAGTGATAAGATATTATAATAATATACTTGATATGAATGATAAACTGTCTTGTATATAATTCTTATCAACTACTTTTCGGCTTATAAAAACCGCACATGTTCCCACGATGTTGGTATGTACCAATTAAAGGACTTGTTTTATGTACTAGCTTTCCTATTGTATAAAATATGTACATATATAAACTGTTAAGTTTAATTACAACTATTAGATACTTTAATCTTTATTCAACAGAAAAAAAATAGTAATAAAAACAAAATTCTAAGAGGATTCGTTTAGTGTATATAAGTATACTTTATGTTTTTGATAAATTCACACATTAGGATATTATTTTCCAGAATGAAAACTGCGAAGAAGACGTATGACATTAAATGGCCCATAAAAAATTTTAACGACGCACTTTTATACGCTCTGTATATTATGTAACATGTCAGTAGAGTTTAGAACTGTGGTAGTCGTTGAAATAATACATTTAAACAGTATTTTATTATTATTAATTCAGGTCTAACGCAAATTCTTACAGCGGCAGTAAAATATTCATTCACTAGTAACTATATAACATAATATACAATATATTTCCGCGTTTGAGTTTTTCAATGATTATCCGTCACGTGGTCATTGTTGAAAATACATTGTATTACATAGTAAAATATCGTGCAGCAATGTGGCAGGAAAATCATATTGGAAAAATGTTATAGCCGAGATCTCAATTTACGCAAGAAAATATTATTCTCGGCAATAAATTCTTAGGATATTGCTCATCTCATCATAACCGTATACTGTTGCACAGAGAATAAGTACAAACAGCAAGAGGAAATAATTTTACACTGGCCAAAATATTCTTTAAATACCAAATGGCATCTCCAAGTGGCAGGTGGATCCAGGTATCGTGGGGAGAGGTGTTTAGATTTTCTATAATATTGTAATGTCTTTTTTTCAACTCCTCAACGCTCAACTTTGCATTCGATATTGCATATTTTTCACATAATATATATTTAAGATAATTTGGTCTCCAGTGGTCATTAATATCCGTTGTATAATTTTCTTATAACAATGGACAAAATGAGTAATTTATGTTAAACATGCATTCATCTAACAATTTTCAACGAAACGATAAACTTGGTGGGTAATCAAAACATGAAACGTTAACAATGCTTATATTCTCGGATATTAAAAATGTTTTAATATAGAAATTTCAACCGTTATTAATTATATTTTGTAGACAGTTCTCAATATAACTTAATATCATAATTTTAGACAATGACATTAGCGCAGTTGGCTTTACGATAATATAAACGAAAAAAAAAATTTCTACACTCCTCGTAATAAAATCTCAAATCAACTATCACCACCTACGGGCCACGACGTCTTATTTCGATAGATTGGTTTTCGACCGTGTGGAAATACCGAAGTATATATATATGCCGTAATAATCGGGGACGAGACGAACACCAGAAACTTTTGAAATGTTTACACGGTAAGGGGTAAATAACTATAAGTTTCTCACTATTATTTCACGCAGAATTTGTGCAAACTGCGATAAAAGAAAGTTTTCATTTTATTATATGTGTTTGTGTTCATGCTGTCCATGACATATATCCACGACGTTACCATATCACATTACTCGGTCGGTGACGAGTAGATAACATTTTTCAAATTGACTCCCAATAATAATAATGATAGTGATAAATGTACAAAGTTTCTTCTCAATTCTTGAAATCTATAAAATATATATTAAGTAGTTATATTATTACCATATTTCCTTTATTTTTGTAATTTTGTGTCAGATTAACATTGTTTTTCGCTTTTCAGAAATATACAGTAATTGATTATAAAAAAAATACCCATTAAAATATTAAAATGTATAGTTTTTTTATTTCCTTTGAATATTTATTTTGTTTTATTTTTATTTGAAAGAAAAAGAATTTGTAAAACCTCAATATTTATGCAATAACATATTATTAAACCTTCACAGTTAATAATCTAATAACTTAATGAATAACAAATATATATTTTGTTGTTTATCTATTAATAGTTGAATTTCATTTATTCAATTCTAATATCTAGTAGAATTACACAATTAAATTACTCATTTGCAGTGTGAATAATGAGCATTATGTATAATGTACTAGCAGCCTACTAGATGTTTAGGAATAAGTTGTTTTTAACATAATGTTATTACATTTTGAAAGCTACTAGTGTCTGTAACATTCAAAATTCAAAAAACATCATCAACGGTGGTTTATGTAGACACCTTTCAAATTAAGGATACTTTTTAATTGTTTTATTAAACAAAACTAATACTAACATTTAACATAAAACATATAATATTCTAATGTTTAATAAATTCAGTGCCCAACAACTAAATAGTATAATAACTACCATCTTCCTCGGCTTGACAGTACATTAAGGGCCATTCATACTATAACAAAACCTCTTCATTTCTATTTGTCATTCGCATTGTCAAAAGTTAAATCTTTTTTTTATATTTTCAATGTCTTGGGCTATAACATTCACCCATCGGATTCTTAATGGAAAATTCCTGTTTATTTTGTTAACTAAAACTTGTTTCGTTACTTGTTCATCCGCTCACCAGACATGTTCAAACTATTCCAGCCGATTGCTTTTTATGACATAATATTTAGCCTGTTATACAGCTACTGTAGTTTATGATTTTTTTTTCTCATTTATTTGCAACTGTACGTTATATATTAAGCCATATATGTTTTTTAATACATTTTTTTTAAATTAATTACAATAATCAGCATAATTAAAAATTGTGAGTCTACATAATATAATATGATAATTTATTTTTGTTTAACTTTTAGAAAAAAAGATTTAACAGTCAGCTTAATTGTAAAAATTATCTTTAAAATAAATATAAAAAGAAACAGAAATTCTAAAACATTTTATCAAGCAGCATGGTAATATTAAATACTTCATATTCTATTACAATATTTCACTGAAAAAATACCTTATATTACTAAAAGCTATGGTGTTAACTCGTCTGAAGAATGTAATGATAATCACAAACAAAATAAATATAATAATAAACCCATTTCTACAGGCTACAGTTTATAACCTCTCCCCCGACGTATAATAATAATTTATTGATTAAGAAAAGACATCAGGTAAAATAATTTTATGTAGAATACTGTAATACTAGTTATTTGATATAACGAAATTAATAATGAATGTAATTAAACTTGAAATAGCTGGTTATAAATAACATAAAAACTCATAGTATGTAATTCTTAATGAAATATCTGTGTTGAATTAAATTATAAAAAATAGCTTAAAATAAAATGGAGTATAAATATCATAAAAATAATTTTTATTATTTAAATATTCAAAGAACATTTAGATAAGAAGGATTAAAAAGTAAAAAATTCGTGTGTATTCATATTTTGCAAAATAATGAGTTCATAATCAACCGGTACTATTTTAATTTTTTTAATTTTTTTTTTATTTTAATCTGCTTTTAACTTTTGAAAAAGTTTATTTTCATGATTATGTAAAGTAAAACATGTAGCTTTAAAATAAAACAAATATGTCAAATAAATTTATGAGTTCTTAATAATACGAACAACCACACGTATCGTGAGTAAATTTTCGTTATAATACATCAATATTTACTATATAGGATTAATATTTAAAAACTTTTATTCAAGAATCCGTTAATTAGATAGGATTTATTGGGATTATTTTATTATAGCTATCGTATAAAACAACCACCTCAATCTTTTAAAACTATTTAATTAATTGAATTTTAATTGCCTACCTATACTATATATAATTATTATCTGTGTTATCGTTATTACTTATTAGTTTTTACCTATAAACGTCGACACAGGGAAAATAGGAAAAAGTATAATAATTAAAAGTAATTGCAGCGCTATTCAAGTATTAGGAGGCTTTAACTGAAGTTATACAAATGGTAGAAAATATTCACACAAACGTTTGTCAAAATATCAAAATATTTTTTCCATCAGCCTTTAATATTGTCCATAGAATTTAGATTAAAAATCGAATTAGTCGTTTTAGAAGGTGTGATAATAAAAATACTTGAAAAACTGACTAGAAATCATTTGTTTTTATTAAAGGTTAGGTATAATTTTTTTTCTTTTTAATTAAAGTCGTGTGGCGTCCGACGGATGGTCCATTAACTAGTAACTATAGTTACTAGTTCATGGTCCACATTACACACATATATATAATATATTTATTTTGCTTTTATCCATCTACTACTTCCTCACTATACGATTATATTATATTCACAACATTTCTTATACGATAACTGATTAAAAACAACAGCACGTTCTAGAAAATGAACCCAACGTATGTATTGGCTCAGCTTGGTTTGTCTTATCTCCGATAAAAAAAAAAAGAATAATCCATCAACACAAAACATTATAATTAAACACAAACACACACAGTAATCGGAAACAAAGTTAACAACACCAATATAATGATACTTAACGACAACATCAATGTTTATTTTTAATTATTTTTTGAGTACGAATTAATAAACAGATAATCTAAAAAAAATATGATGAAATACATTGTTTTATAGAAAAATAAAAATGTATAAACATTTAAGTTTAATTTTTTTGACGTGAAAAAATGAACAATATATATATATATATATATATATGAGATAAACTAAAGTTAAAACTTTAAATTCAATTTCAACATTAACAAAGTTATAGTACATTATCATATGATAATACATGACAGTGAAATAGTAGTTAACACTATTTATAATTATGTTGTGCACTGTGTGTCTACATATAATAGTATAACTATAATATTATGATAATTAATTATTACCATAACTATATTACTAATAAATAATATTATATAAATGTAACGTTTAAAAATCTAATTTTAAATTGTAACCTATTCTTATTCGACAGCCACATACAAGTATACACAACAACAGGCATTATAACTTTAAAATATTATTTAGTTGATAAAACGTTTACTATAATCATTATTCATTTTTAAAACTAATTTTTTTCACTTATATAAAATGTAGATTATTTCCGCTTCTGCTTTTATTATTTATTTACATAAGTATTAAACATCCACACAAATGAATAATAATTTGTTTTACAATCAATGATTAAATAAACCTGGAAATTAAATATATACAGTACAAAATATAATCAAATTATAAATTGAAATTGAGGTTTTTGAAAGGCATCACATAATATTAGATCAGTATAGAATCAAAAAATATAAACTTCAATTCTACGTTATATACAGCGGAAATTTAAAGCTATATACTTCGTTAAAAATGTTGTCTTAATGGAAATTTAGAATTTAATAAGACTAAGTTTTTCATTTTTATTTTTTTAATTGAACTATCGGAATAAAAATTATATATTAATATTTTAAACTTTCATAACTTAATATTTTTAACTTTTTTGATATCTATAAAAATACATGCATTCGTTGCTTATAAAAATGTCGAAAAAATAAAAATGCTCTATATAATATTCTCTTTTCTTAAATTACATTGTGATAAGTGACTCTCTAACTATGACTGTAGCTAGATAATTTAATTCATATCCCAGTTGTCTTTACAGTAAACATTTGTACTTCGTTTTCAAAACACAAAGCTGTTTGCTAATTTATACGTTTTACTTTTAGTATAACTTCCTCTCAACACTTTTATATTTTTCAGATTTCAATTGAACGCGTGTGCTTTGATGTCCATAGAATAAGTAAAACAATTTATTACTTTAGTAGTGACCAAATATAGGTGTTTGGATGTACCATGCCTGTACGTGATCTACTGAAGGTTAAACTAAGACACAACATTAACTCCGAAGATGTATAAAACGATAGCATAGTTTATAGTCAGTATACGTAGGTTGAGTAAAGGTACAGCCCACGATAATTCGGGGCACTGTGTTGCTCGTACTTCACAACTCAATGACTATCGCTAAAACAGGACAACAGCCTTATTATTATGGTACCGTAAAATGCAACATTGTTCGAGTGCGTTTAGAGTCAGAATATGGCGACATTGCTTAATTCGTTTAACTACCAGCAATTCTAAAACTTAACTATTCACGTACCACATACCTACTATAACTACTATACGGATCAGTTGCATACCTCTAAATAATTAAACCAAAACTATTTCAAACAATAAATAAGTAAAATATTATTTTAACCGTTGTTAATAATTTACTCATCTGCAGATTGATTCTATATGTTATTTATTTACTAAACAATTTATATTCGTAACTATTTTAGTCGTTTGATGAAATAATCCCTATAAAAATAAATGTAATTTATTTTCTGTTATACCAACAGGCCGTATAGTCTTCTACGTACCAGTGAACCACAGTTTGAGAACCTCTGTAAAATATTTATAATACCAGCCTCGACTGGTTAATCCACGCCCTGTTTGGCGTGCCGTGGAAAATAAAAATATCCCTTTGGACTCGTTTCGGTTGACGTCTTGTTCAACCCCGCTTACCATCACGCACGACCGAACCAAAAACGACGAATGAAATCGATTTAAAGCGACAATAATATTATAAAGACGCGTTTGATATTCAGTGTTTTTCGTGAATACCTATATACGCCGGGTCAGGCATTAACGCCAGTGTCGACCGCAAATCATTAACACGTAATCGAATATGAACACAAACGCATGGAGATAAATTCAAATGTGTTCGTAAAACTATTGCTAAACCGTGTGAACGCACATAGAGTCCCGGCCATTGTCTGCTAATTGCGACCGAATATATTTTATAAGAGCTTTCGGATTGCACGTCATACGAAATGTAATATGTATGCGAACTCGTTACACGGCCGTGTGTGATGTGCTTAAACATTTCTCGAAAACCAATTATAAACCCTATTAAAATCGGTGGATTACGGAGAGTCAATAATATATTGTTACGTTTACGTGTATAATATTATAATATTATGATGATTTCGGTTCACTGGAAAACGTAAGATATCCGGAAAACTGCGAGAAACCCGACCTCAAAACGTTAAATGTTTGATATAACGCGGAATAACAATTTATAATGATAATAATAATTTGTTGGTGGCTGATAAGTCGGCCGTCCACTAGAGAATATTGTCACATTATATTAGGCACATATTATGATAATACTATGCACATCACGCACTTTAGCGTGCAAGCATCGTGATATTGCTTTATAATAAGCTTGAAAAAAAAATCGAATTTTATAAAATGAGACACAATACGAAATTCTTGACGAGTCCCCAAAACGATAAAATAAACGCACTTTTTTAATTTCCTGACTAAAGAATACTTAGTGTTACTTAACGTAACCGAAAAAAAAGTATTATACGGAGTCACTCAAACTCCATTATATTATTTATATCACGTTAACCAAATTTTAAATTTAAAACGCCAATACATCGAATTCAGTATAGGGAGTTATTTTTTGCATATAAAATTTCAATATTACCCAGAAACGTATTAAAAATGAGAGCTCATACTAAATTTTTTTGAACCATAAAAAACCCTAGTTATATAAATTGAAAAATATTTAATATTAAGCACAGTATAACGTTCACAATAATTTGATACTGCATCATCTTACCATCAAAAATAAACAATTATCATTAATTTTAATGAATTTTCTACTAAATTATTCATCACCCTTACACAATAATCTGGAATGAAAACTTATGCAATTAAAAATAGTTTTATCATCTTTGTGTTTAAAATTATTAAAAACAATTGAGTCAGTCAGAATCTTTATAGACTAATAATCAATTTTTCAATCTTCAAACAGTTGTTTTTTATTACATAAATAAATGGTTATCTATTTAATATATTATCGTCGTCTTAAGCATAACTTATTGTATGATTAGTATACTTCAACAAATGACATCATCCCAAGATGTACAAATATACAATTTAAACTTATTTTCCATCGGTATATTATTATACATATTTTAAATATAATATGTCTGTAAAAAAGTGTTTCTAAGTAAAAAACAATTACAATTAAAAGCTCAATATTTTGTTGCATTGAATAGAAATGAAAAAGTTTCAGTGTTATTTAAAATAACAAGATAATATAGTTCATATACAATTTACAATATATATACATATAGACCAAAAACATTATAGTACATATATACGGCAATTTAATATTTAATTTCAAATATTTATATGTCATATGCTTTAGGCATGTACGTACTTACTACTAATAACAACAATAGCTAAACATAATACAAAAACTTTTATGAGTACATTTTTTAAAAACGTTATTAAAATAATAACACTACTAAACCCGTCTCAATCTCACAAGACAAAGTTGTTTTTGCAATATTGGGTTATATTTATTAAAGATTCAAACTTAACAAAGTTATCATTTCAGCTGTCACTCACCAAGTTCAGTTATATACTCATATATATTTTTTTTATATCCATCTAAATAGTTTAAACATTTGGATTATCGTTTATCTATCAATTCAACAAACATATGAATAATATATATTCTTGTTTCCAAACATTCTACGTCAGATAAATGATGAATTTGATTTAAGATTAACATATGACTGAGATTCATACTACTTAAAACTACTCGAATTTATGGAATATTATATATTATAGTGTGCTCATAACAAATATTCTAATCAGTTAACTGAATAACTCAAAAATGGACTTATACAAACCAAGTATAATATATTATGTTTAATTTAAAATAATGTATTCAATATTTTTCAATATCACTCAAAATTGAATAATTGCCTGTCAACACTTGGAATTGTGTAAAGATTATAGGTATGATAATCTAATAGAAAAAAATAATTTTTTTATCAAAACTGTGTTTATATATTTGATAAAAGTAAACCCGTTAAAACAAACAATACACCTACTACCCTTTGTGAAACACGAAACAAGCACATAATGTCATTTGTGAATATCGAATTTGAGTGACGTTTACAATACTGAAAAATAAATATATATATATATTATATTACGAGTACCCAGTATAAAAATATCCAAAACTTTGAGTGAATTTTTGTCGTATCATTTTATCAATTTTACAGTTTATAGAAGGTTATTAAATTATTTTTAAATTTTTATTGACAATTAAATCTTTTACAATATCAGTCAATTTAAATATTAGAGTTAGCAAAAAATATTGAACCTTGTGAATATAACAAAAAGATATTCAATAAATTATATTTTAATTATATTTTAACTAAAAGGCTCAGCTCTGTAGACAAAACGTAAAATTGATTTACTTAATGAAATTTGTTTAATTGTTTTACACTGAATATTTAAAATCTCAATTTCTTTAATTTAATGCAACGAATTCCTTAAGAGGTTTGGAGGTTAAAATATAATTGTTATAATGTTATCAAATCATTTATTTCATTATTTTTTATTAAAATCCAAATAGATCATCTTTTTAATTAGTTGCAAATAAAAAACAATACTAATCGTCTTTAAAAGCGGCGTACTAGTGGTAACGAAAGTAAAAAAAAAGTAAAAACACCTAAACAATTAACCCTTGATACAGATTTGATTAAGTATCGAATAAATGAGTTGTAAAAAATGTTTGTACACGCGTAAATTTGACTACCCTCTTCTACAATCACGACTGAATCTGTTTGACCAAATTATTTTCATTATAATAATATATTGATATTATATTGATTAAGTAAATTGAAAACCTAATTATTGCATTTAAGAGTTAGGAATAATGCCAGAAATATAATAGTTTTGATTTTCGATTTTATTATTGTATAATAGTGTTTTTCAAAACTAAAATTGCTATTGATTTTCAAATAGAAATATTAAATTAACAGTACTATTACGAAAATTAATTGTTACAGTTTATATTTTGATATAAAATACGTGTCCTTGAAGGAAAAACGCTCTCACTGTGGTGTATACTCGTATTATATGTAAAAGTTATAAAACAATCATTGATATCCAGTCTTAATAGCAATATTCATTTCGAATACAGTTAGCGTTGTATAAGTAATCACTAATAATATAGAATCACTATGGGCCCATTAAATTATAAATGTGCGACTCGTACAGGTACAAATGTAAAGAGTTATAAGTGACTTATAACTAATAAAAGACATACATAAGCCATAACATATGCGGACAATGTCAACATTTTATTTAGTTTTCCGTCTTCACAGGATGTTACCAGAATAAATTAAGAATAATATTAATCACATATTGTTTCCGTTAAAGTATTGGATTATTTTTCTATGATATAACTCAATTATACAATTATAATAATTAAAAAAAATATTTAATAAATACTTTACTTAGAAAATTTTAAACCATAGAATAACTATTCCATAAAATTATAGATGGTGAGTTATTAAAGTATTAATTATATTGCTTTTAAATTGTAGTAAGTATAAAAATTAATATTATTATTATTTAATCAAAAATATAATATTACTATAAAACATTATAAAATAATAATCAATACATGTTATTATACCATTATATAAGTATTTATACCAAATAATATAATTTTAAATATTAATTTAAAGGTTATTTATTATATAATTCGTTTTATTTTAAACCTAATTAAAATACAAAATAACCAAAAAAAAGTTCAATACAATTCAAAACAACTTAAATTAAATTTTCACCATTATAAATTATTATATTTTATATAACATTTTATTTTTTATTGTTTTTAAAATAAAGAGTAGATACTTTATTCAAATAACTATAATTTATATATTTATATTATTCAATTTGTTAATGCGAAATTAATTCTGACACCCTTTACGACATATAGTAAGTACAACTTCCAATATAACATAATATGATATATATATATATATATATATATATATATATATATATATATATATATATAGAAAAAAGACAAAAATATAAATAACTTGGATATTGGCATAATCTTATATTAAAAATGATGAAATTATTTGTAAGAGTATTTAGGTAGGAAACTATAAAAGTCAATGTACATCTTATCTTCGATATTTAATAATCGATGTAAGTATATACTTATACACTAAATAACGTAACAACCGAAAGAAATATATTAAATAATTTAAATACCTAATTAAATTGTATATTACGTATATTACACATGTTTTAACACTTTTATTTGATTAGAGTATAAAGTAGGTACTTACCTGAATTTCATGAAATAATTCCATTTATAAGCTAATATATATAGAGAGAGATATACGAACAATTAATTATAGTCACAAAAATAAATACAATCAAATATAAAATAGTGTTTATATCGAGCCACAAATAAATTATAAACGAAGTTTACAAAAGTTCAACGAAGTAAAACTAAATTTATTTTCGATTATAATTGTATTATTATTTTCCCAGTGACGGATATAACAATAATGGATACTTACGTTGAACAATAGGGGTCTGAGGGTTGTTCTCATTTATCTCTGGCATTGATTAAGCGTTTTGTTAAATAGAGGTGGGTACCTATAACATAATTATTTATGAAACTTTTTCAACATTTCGAACGGAGAAAAAGAGCTATTGGTTTAATATAACAGCATGAGCTTATAGTGTTATAGTTGTCCGAAAATATTTTCTCCGAACCTTACCTGATTAGATTTGAGTGGGTAATTTAGAGTAAATAAATATAAGTAAATGTTGTTTTAACAATTTCGTTTCACATAACAGAAATAGGACCCATGTTTTCTAAGAGAAGGCAGTTCCTTTCGATGTCTCGAAAAAACCAGTCCCCTCGCGATATTTTATCATTAATGCCATACTTGCTGAATATAAATAAAAACGAAATTCATTCAAAAATTAAGTCGATCTTGGATAGGTAAGCCAATATACTCTATAAACATGGATCCAAAATTGGACCAAATAAGCACTAACTGCTGCTATATGAGAATAACATCATCGAGAACCCGTTCGATAAAATTATCGCTACAGTCTCCGGAAACGTGCCGGTAGCCATAGTACGGATTACAGACTTTTGTAGAGGGGTTCTCTCTCTGCACTCATCGTTTTCTTTTCACTCTTACAGTCTAACACGTCCAAATTCATAAAATGCACATTATGCGGTTGTTGAATACATTTACCATTGCATACTTTTTCAACTGTATGACGAACAGTGCTGTGGGACATGTTTTCAACGAATCAAGTAGTAGTTTAAAAAGTACTGTTTTTGAACAATAATTATGTTATTTGAACTGTATAGCATCTATACTTTAATGAATAAGTATAAAATACTACTGCGTTTCATTTTGATGTTTTCGATTATTTTTCTGGACATGATAAGTAATTTAAATTTAAAAATTTAATTTTACAAAATATTACTTTAGATAGAATATTGGTGTGCATGTAATAATAAAAATCTAGGTTTCATCGATGGGTTTATTTATTTAAAAATAATTTACCTACATTATTTTAATTTTTACTCTAATACAAACACAGAATAATCGGTAATATCTTAATATTTTTTTAAAACGTCATCACGAATTATTAAAAAATTTCTTTTTCAAAATATCATTAACCGTTTAATAATCTCATTTAATATTAATAATTTTAATAACCAATAATATCCATATGATTTAAACTTAAAAGAATCTCTTAATGTACTCTGTACAAATGTTTTATTCAATTTGATTTATTTTTTTATTTAATTTTAGAGAACCTTGACATAAAAATATGATTCAAATTTATTTTAATAAATACCTCAAAGATAACTAAATTGAAATGGTAATATTACGATAAGTATATATTATATTAATCACACACTTGTCGTTTTTATCAATAGTTAGTAGGTACTTATCTATAAGGTCGGTGACAATAGTATTGATATTTTAAATTGCGTATAATATGTGATATAAGTACTTACACTTAATCATAATAATAAATAATAATTAAGATTAGCCAAAATTAACTGATAGAAAAGTTAAAACAAAAGTTATGTACAACAGTTAAAACAATTAAATGCATTTGTATTATATCCATATAAGAACTGTCATATTGTTAAAATAATATTGAAATATTCCATGGTATTAGTATCCGTGCAAATAAAATACGATTTAATTTAACAATAAACTAACACATATTATACTGCAAAAGTAAAAGTGTAATGCTTGATGTAGTAAATATAAACAAATATTTATATATACATATATATTTATATAAATTGTGTAAAACTACATCCTAATTACTATCGTAAAATGTATCTGCAAAATATGCGTTCCTGCAGTAAAATGTACATGTTAAAATTATAAAATTCGTTACTTAACTTTATTTTGTTGTAGCCATTGTAGATATGCACATAGTATTAAGTTTGTAAAATATAATATAAAAACCTTTTATAATAAGCTAAATGCTTAATTAATTGAGGTTAGGATATTTATTTTTGTATTTGAAAACCACATGGTCCAGCTGTCTCTACAATTAAGTCTGTTGCGATGTTTAATAAAAAATATTTTTAAGTTGGCATCGAGATTTAAAAAAATATTATTTAACAAAAATAATTACTTATTTATAAAATAGTTAAATAATTGTTGAAAATTAAAATAACTTTGATTTACACTTCCCATATACGTCATATATTAATACATTTTTTTAAACACAATTAAGACAATCTTAAAATTAATTACATTTTGATTAACTATTAAGATACCCAATCGTTATATAATTAGTTGATTACCTAATTAAGTTTTTTTAAATTATTTTGTAATTACAAGAGAATTTTTTTATAACGAATCGCTAAGGACCGACTGATTTTTCATTTATCTTTCTAACGAATTTTCGTTATAGTAATAAAATATACGGGGTATAGGTTATACTGAACTGTACTTATTTTCCCTTTTAAAATGTCCGTATTAAAGAGTTCTGTTATAAGAAAGTTTAACTGTATATGTAATGTCTCTCAAGGCTCAATATATGCACCATGATAGATAAGGAGACACACTACATAGTACATAAAATGTAAAATATATTAAATAAATACATGTATGATTATAATATTTTTATAGTTTTCTCTAAAGTTGTCACTAACAATAAAAACTAAATTTATTTTTTATTTATTTAAGTATTACAAACTAATAATACATATTCTTGCAGGTCATGCAAACTTAATTATAACTAAGTCTAACCAGTTCTACATTTACAAACATAAAGACTTCTGAAAAAATATTTTATACTCCAGACCATCTACGGTACATAATATAAATATTATTATTTTTATTTTTATTTTGTTTAAAATATTTAATACTAATCAAAGTTTGGCAAAAAAAAAAAAATGATAGTTATAAGTACCATAATATTATATTGAAATCTAAAAATAATTTTAGTTAAAACATCAAGAGTGGGTACACCAAATCTAGGAAGATTGGTAAGCGTTGTGAGTAAAATGCAAAGCTTTCTAATATTCGTAATACATGTAATAATTATGTTAATGTATCATTGAAATTCTAACAAATTTAAATTAATTTGGTTAAAATATAGTAAAAAAAAATTATCAATAAAATATATTTTTATAAAATTTTCTTTAAAATATTCAAATTTTCCATGCGTTAATGTTAATTAGATATCAGTACATACTTTAACCCACAAATGCACACTGTAGCAATTTTGCAACACGATATGGATCCATATTTTAACACACATTATGGTATTCTTATAATGATATATTACACTCTTGTACTAAATATCACAACTTAAAAGCGATATATTACAAAGGAAGATTCTAAATTATAAAAATTATACAATAACATTATTTAATTATTAAAATCTATAATAATTTAATGGAAAAATGACTACAACTTCGAATTTAAATTATTCATTATATTGAGCAACTATAGTGTATTTAATAAATATTTTTTACAAGGATAGATAAGTTAATGATTTATATCAACAAAACTACATTATTTACTTTTTACTTAATATATAGGTAGTATGTATACTTATAGATTGTAGTTGAAATATCCAGATACAATCCTTTTCAAGATAAAAATAGGTTGATATGAGACCCACTTTACATTTTTATTTCAAAATATTTTCTCATTAGTCTGAGTGACAAAAAAATAAATTGAAAATGTTAAAAAGAATGACACTTTACGAACATTCTTGCAAAAAGCGTGTCTCCATTTATATGTTTTTTATGTTGATTTGAGTTACAAAATATAAGTTTTCTAGAAAGTAATGCAATATTAAAATATAGATTTAAAGTTTAAATATGTGTTTCTTATGTTATACAATTATTCATTTGGTAAAATGAAAAGTTCTCACTTTAAGGCATATTCTTGGGAAGTGACATATTGTATAATATACTAGTTTAGTCTAAATTATTGACCAACAAAGTTGTTTATTTTTAGAAAATTAATTTTAGTGTAATATTGAATCCTAGGAAATTTCAAGATATTAGTAATACAATCTAGTAAAACTGATTTAGATGAAATAACTTATTCTTGAGATTACTAAAATGGATATTTTTAGAATTTATTTTATGTGGTTGCTTTATACTGTATATGTAGTATTAATTTCTATTGCGTAGTTAATGTTATATATTTAAAAATCATAACAAATGATTTACTATACTTTAAATTGATTGGCAAAAGTCAACCAAAAGTCGTTAATTACTAAACATTCTTTTAGATAAAAGAAGTACAACTTATTAATTATTAGGCATAGTTGAAATAAAATTTGAAGTTAATAAAATAAAAGCAATAACAATGCATCAAATCACGTTCAAAGTGATTTTTTCATTGTATGCTAAAAACACTACCTATATTTTAATTGAGTGTTAAAAATTAGATTGTCGATTTTAAATGAATAAATTAACAATTTTATCAATCATAACCATTAATAAATCATCTAATATTATATCAGTCAATACTCCATGTCGATTCTAATTCTATATCAATTCACAAATCTATATAGAATATGGATGTGTAAATAAAATAGTAAACCACATTTTTAATTAGAAATTTTAATTTTAGACAGAAATCTAGTTCAAAAAAAAATAATTTATCCAAAATTTGTGATAAAAATATTATTTATTGATAAATATATTATGATGTGATTGTGTATAATCACATTATATTTAATATAATATTATATATCTAATATTCAAAATATCAATAAATATTATTTAACTGTATACCTATTATAGATTGTAAGACGATACTAAGTTCGGTATTGATAATCTAATAAGAATAATTTTTTAGTGAATTTGAATTTTTAAGTTTAAATATTTTCTAGCCTATTCGAATAATATACTGATATAGTGATATTTAATTTATATATATACTTAAATATATTATCTACATTATAAATATTAAAAACAATGAAATATCTAGGTTATTAAATGTATACTCACGTTATATATTATTATTTTTCAAAAAGTAAAAACTAGCAAGCGTGAATGACAAGAATAATATTATAATACTATTCTATGACACAAAAACACATGATTCTATTTTACCACTGTACTTTATATTGCAGCTATCTCTACTAGTATTTTATTTCACTTGCTTTGTTTAAAATTATTATCTCCTGTAAATGCTACTTATCAACTAATTGGGTTAAATCAGTTAGCTCCATAACTTGGTATAATAAACTTCTATAAACTTTTTTGTGCAATAAGGCTATAATACTGTAATAGGTACTAAGTCGAAATGATTAAAATGTTTAATATGTAAACAACAAAAATATGTTTCATCGCTCTTAAACAATAATTACTTATACAGTTCGTCTACTTTATTATCTAACATTTTGTTAAACTATTTTTTTCTTTAGATTATCTTAATTTGATTACTATATCTCGTTGAAAATATTTAATATGAACATTGAAACAATAAAACAACTGAACTGAAAATAACTATATATATATAATGTTTAAATATCAACTGACAAAAAGAGCGACGGTTTACATAATTTTCATAATTTTGTATCAATATTTGTAAAATAAATATTGCATTGTTTTTAATGTTTTTATATGCCTACTTAACCTTTTCCTTTCCTTTTATCAAATAAAATATAAATTATGAATCGCATAGCCTTGTAAGATAATTGTAGTAGGTAGCATAATATGAACTGTAATATTATCAATTTGACGAAAATCCTAAAACTAATATTAACCAATACACTTTTAAATAATTTGGTTAGTCAATAAGATATATTAATTCTTCATTCTTCATCTATCCTTGAACTATTTCATGGAATTTTAACATTTACCATACAGAAATACACGTGGTTATATAAATTATGACAACCGACACTACAAATAAAACAAATATCAACCTAACTGTATAATTAATGTGAATTAATAACCAAAAGTTAAATAAAAAATTATTGTTATAAACTTTTTAATTTATTTTATTGGTTTATATTTTTAACTATAGGTATAACTCTGCATGCCTATAATTATAATACTCATAATTAAATAGCACGTTTATCATTTCAGTAATTCTAGTAATTTCCGTGTTATTAAAATGTAGCGACTTTTACGTACTTTAGTGCAAATATTAAATAATTAACTTAACGTTTAAACTTAAGTTAGTTTAAATGTTAACATCAACTTAGGGAATACAAATAATCAAAGGGAAACATCAAAGAGCTAAAAATATATCATAATTTTTTATGAGTTATCTATAACTTATCATTACGAAGCGATCCATTTTTATTTCAATTTTAACGATTACAACTTATGGAAAAATCTTGAAGGTCGTATTTGCATAAGAAACAATTTTAATTATAAAATGAAAAATCTTTATTTACAACTAAAAAATTTACCACCTTAGTATACATAAAAAAGTATGTTTTAAAATAGTTATTTATTTTTCGAGTAAAAATACATTAAAAAACCCTTTTTAGCGTAAATACTGAATAGTTATTAAATATATAATTATAATAATATAAGGTACATTATTACATTATACAAAATTATGAGATCACCGATACATTTATTATAAGTACAATGATAGTAGTGATAGTACAAACGTTTTCAACAAATAGTTTTTTACTGACTTGTAATTTTTATCCATTCGTCATTAAGATAAAACAATTATATTTTTATTACACGTCGAATCATTAGTAATTTATTATAATATATTACATTAAGATAATATCTGTACATATTATATTTACAGGAATATTGTAGCGCGCGATTACAAAACGCATTGTGGTCGAGGATGAAAAAACGAAACTAACAAGTCTCGAAACGAATAAACGAGTGCGTATAGATATATGTAAAAATTACATGCGTAGATTTGCACACGTGTATCATGCCTGCTGCAGCGGATGGCCGACGGTCGGGTTTAAGGACGGTGTATGAATGAACGCAGAAAAAAAAATAAATAAATACCAAACCGAACGAAAAGTGAACGGCTTACCTGCAACAGTGGCGGTGGTAAGTGCGTCTCGCGTGAATCTCTGTGACGGAGTGGGAGCGAACGGTAGTGGCGAGCAGTGGTGGCTGCGGCGACGGCGGAGCTGACGAAAGTAAACGATGACGACGGTGGTGATGATGATGATGATGATGATGATGATGATGATAACAATTTAATACTATAAAATTCACGAATTACACGGTACAAACGAATATAATATTTATAATAAAAGTAACGATGATAAAACTGCAAACCACCGACCGGCGGCGACCGTGTCAGAGAGCGCGAGAAGAGCGAAATACCACCTATAGAATATTGCGATACTATATTTTTTATTAACAATATAATATTTAATGATTTATATTATAACATAATGTTAATAATAAAAAAATACAGAAGAGAGGCGCTCGTTGGCGCGCGTTTACTTATGATATCAATCTATTTATTTGGCTCGTTACGTGACTCGAATGTGCGACGACTACGTACGAAGTTGATCAGTTATCGGCGGCGGCAGCACACGGCGCGAATATATACACGCGCACACGCACACACACGCACACGCACACACACGCACACACACACACACACACGACACGAGCGGGCGCAAGTAAAGCAGCACTCTTTTACGCGCTCGGAGAGAGACTCGACGGCGACGCGCCACGACGATTGTCCTTACCGTCGCGCGGGCGAATATTGTGTCGCGTTGTGGCGGTGAGCAATCGCGTCGGCGACAGGTGGTCCGCGCGCGCCGCGAGAGAAACGCCGCCGCCGCCGCCGCGCCGCCTGTCATGCGCTCGACGAAACACTGCGGTGTAAGTTGTAGTACATGATAATAATAATAATAAAAATAACATACTAATATATTATTATTACAGCAGCAGCCGCCGCGCTCTTCTTCACAACGGCAATACAAATTTATCATCGTCATCATCATCATTATTATTATTATTATGATGTTCAGAGTTCACATCGTTTTTGGCCCACCGTCGACGGGAAATCGAACTTGATATCACAAAATCCTAAGAAAATAGATAACATCACGTTGGCTGTTACGAAATTTCGAAATCCGAATATTATTATCGTTTACCACGTGAACGTATACGGTATGTACACTCCACGAAAACGATGTATCATTACATATTTATATTACGTGCATAGGTTACGATTGAATCACAGGGCAGTTACGGTTAATTATTTGGGCAAAGTTCCTAAAATCAAACATTGTTTGAGCGAATAAGCGAATGATTTATACATAATACGAACGATTTCGGTGAAATTTATATATGACATCTAATATGTTTAAAACGTAGGTCAGATATACTCGTATATTATATAGTACCAATACACCAATGTTAAATATATTTTTGATTCTGAGCGGAGTAATGAATTGAAAAACAAAAAATTAATAAAGGAATAACGGAAATTTGTACTTAAATTAGTTTTTAACAAAATCTATTTACCTGTTATTATATAGTTCAAATCAAATAAGCGCAGATATTTGACATTTGCATCAATTGTTTATATTAGCATTTTCTAAATATTTTGTCTTTTTTTAAGCTATTTATAAACATATGTTAAATTATAGATTGTTTTTAATAATAATCAATAAATGACGAAAATCGCTGATTATATTTAATCCAAAATTTCTTTTGAGCCTTTATTAAAGTTATTTAAAAATATTAAAGATAAAGAGATACAATTTCTTTCTGTAAATGTTAACAAATTATAACATAGTTCGTCCAAAATCAGGAAAATCTCAAAATCATTAATTGCAATTGAAAATTTATAAAATGTTAAATTTTTATAACTCTAGAATTTAAAAATTGAATATAAATTTTCTTATAAGTAATTTACTTTAAAACCCAAAAAACCTAAAAAATATATTAGCACAACTTTTTTTTAAAAAACAAAGAGTAACAATTTTAATTGTTTTATTGTAATTCAGAATTATGAAATGTTTTCATAAATTGTGTTTATAAATAAAAATGTATTTATATACACAATGAAATGTTCAAAACATTTAAATGAATTGTATGCTATTAGTTATTACTTATATTACATCAAACCAGAGAATGCATTGCGGACAGGCGAAAATCAATTCGGCGTTGTTACACTCTGTCATCGAGACCGGTTCGACTACAAGAGAATATCCTGTAGAGATGCGCAAAATTGGCACGTTCTCTCGCTCGACTGGGTGTATTTATATTATGAAATTGTAGGTAGCAATGTACAAACTAAGCAATAAAATGATTCATTCAGCACATGAATATGTAGCAGTGCAGCTAAATTACTATGGTACATTTTGTTAAATAATCAAAAAGAATTATACTTATACGGTAGAACTCCATGAGTATGATGCAAGATGATGCACGCGTCTAGAATAAACACACTTATGTACAATTTAATAATAAAATATAAATACGTATAGTATTATGAATCTTAGGTAGGTATGAGCCAGGTAGGTGTGAAAACCCTCTGATTTGGGGGGAAACTGAACATTAATAGTGTAGCATATTTATTAACCTCATTTATTATATTATATTATCGTTTAACAGTCTTAATTAGTTTAATGACAGTTTCTAAGCTTTTTGAACATTCTGTATATATAAATATCATAGTGAAATATTAAAATCTGCCTGCCGTAAAAGTTGGCACACCCAAGAGAAAACATTAAAATTATTACTCAAATAATGAAATCAATTGTATCTCGATTTTGTGTAAGAAATATCACAATACCATTATTATTATTATTTTTTTTTTTAATAAATACCTAAAGTAGGTAAATTAATCAAATAAACATGATACATCCAACGTTCATGATTTAATTAATTCGTAATAAATATTTATGTAGTAGTGTAATAATGAGATTAAATATCCAATAAAAATATAAATATATATCTACCAATGGCTAGTGGGAATTTTAGATTTAATGACAATAAATGCTCATTTGAATTATGTTTATTTCTCACAGTTATGGATGGGTAATTCCCAGGAACACGTGAGAATTTGTGGAATTTATAAGGCAACTGAAGGAACGAATTAAAGTTTGTATATCATAAGGCTAAATAATGGTGTATTTTACTTCAATATTTAATTTAAATAGTCATTACAATTTTTAAAAAAAACAAAAATTAGTTTTAATTAGGGTATAGAGAAATGTATATATATATTATATATACACACATATATTTAGGCTATATTCTAACAGAATTGGCTGGTACAATTCTCTGATTTAAAATTATATTAATAAAAAAAAAAAATGTTAACAAATATTTGGTATTTACCATTTGTTAATAAGAAGTATTCCTCAGTGATGAACAGGGACAAAATTATTATGTTATAAAATAAGTTAAGTAACTGTAAATATACATTGGTTAAAATAAATATACATATAATTATTATTGTTAGTACCTACCTACTAAATAACATTTTAATACAACACCTCTTTTATAACTGTTAAGAATGATAAAATGAATGAAATAAATTAGTTGTTTTTCTTTTATATTTTAAACATTTCAATCTCACTGCTAAATATAAGTAAATAGGTATGACGAAAACAAGAGATATCGCAGAAAAGTAATTATTATTATTTGTTACTGAATGGTATAAAAAAAAAATACCAGGGACATATCAAAATTAAAATTAAAATTTTCGAGGCAATGCGACCAACTATAAAAACCGTGACGTATGGACACTAGAAATCTAAAATATAGTCACACTTTAAATATACGCAATTATCATAATTAGAAGAAAAATGTGTCATTACATTTGTAATTCGACGTTACCTAGTGAATGGATAAATTAATAGGAAAGCTCTCCACTGGATTAGGGTTGCCATACGTTCATTTTGCAATTTTAAATATAGTATCCCGTTTTGATAAATTACAAAACAATCAAATTGATTGCTTGATAGAATGATGAACTATATTTTAATATTGTTTTCCTAGCATAATGACTGCAATAATCAAAGAATATATACGTTCATTTTTTTCTCATTCCAAATACATTTTTTGTTATAACCACCCCGATTATTTATCGGTTACTAATTTTTATTTATAACATTGAGAAAATTTTTCTTATAAACGTATGACGTAGAGTGTTGACCATTGAGTGTAGTATTCCAGTAAAAAAAAATATGTTAAAACTGATTGTTTATCATAAATTTTATCATGAAAATTATTGACAGACAAACATGTTTATCATTGTTTGAGTAAAATAAAATAGGCAATACTACACTATGCGTGCATCATATGAATATATTGTTGAAGTTTCTAATGTTATGGTAATAATAATAATCAACAAAATATTTGTTTGACCTTTTATATTTGATTTTCTTTTTTTATTTTAGTTTTCTCATTCCTTTTAGAATCTAAAAACTATTTTAAAATGTTTTCTCAGTAGTTGAGTAGAATATATAAGTACTTCTCAAACACAATTACTCTTTTTTTCTACTGAAAATTAATTGTACTTTATGATCAATTACTAAGATTCTATACTATAGTACAAGACTTTATAATATATATGTAAAAAATACATCAAACAAGATGCTAAGTGACTCTCTATAATAACAAAAAATAATAACTGAAAAAATATCTAATTTTTCACGAATTTGGTATTCCCAGTAATATTCCTTCTCAGGATCGTTCTAGGATATTTACAGGAGTACCAACTCTTACGATTACAGTTTACAATATTTGTATGTTCGGATATATTAGTAATTAGTATATGTATATTATAATATTATTAACTATTTTTAATTATTATAGATTAACTGTTAATATAAGTTTTATTTTATTCATAAACCTACCATTATTTTTTTAATTTACCATCAATTAAAACTAACAACTAAAATGTTAGTAGATATAAAATGAAAGGAACATTCCATCTTGTATAAATTTGTCAAACTTGGAAATATATAACCGCTTCAAACTATTCGAAATATTTATTTCACGTTTTATCAATCAATTTTCCAATATGGTCATTCTGGTCTTCTGGTTTAAGATGAAACTAAAAATAATATTTTCAAAGATTTTTAAATAAATCAAAATACTGTTTTAAGAATTACTTTAAATAATTATACACTTTTGAGCATCCCTATCGGCAAAACTATCATGTAAACAATTTGCAACAATATTCACAGTTAAAAATTCATTAAAATAACAAATAACAAATTGGATTATTTATACAAATGAAAATTAATGTAGAGCTTATAATATGAATTAATTAACTATATTTTGGAATAGCTTTGTTGATTATCTTGTCCAAACTATTTTAATCAAATGCCAATTGTTGATAAGAAAAATATTATAGACTTACAAATATATTATACTATAAACGAATTAGATATACTACACAAAAAAGTAGATATTAATAGAAATATGTCTGAGAAATCAATAGATAAAAAAGCCAATATAATATTTATATAGGCCATTTATTTTCGTAAAATTCTACAGGTGATATACCTCCTAGTTTATCCTTGATATTAAAGCTATCAACATATGGTCGATTTTGCAAAACGCAAATTAGTTACGTTTCACATGGATCAGAAAAAAAACGCACTTGCTTCTTTGTGAAAAACAAGGCCACCGACTACCTCCACGACCGCGCTTCAAACCGTCTTTTACGTTCGTAAGTACGTTGTGTATCGCAACAACATTCCGACGAAGCGAGTCAAATAGTTGATACATATAATGTTTACAAGCCTCGTCCATTAGTTCGACAAAAAACATTGCACGTTTTCCAAGGATTTTGCTCCTAAGGTAGCAATTCATTATAATACAGTAATATGCATGTCTGCCACCACTTTTTATTATTATTCACAAGTTCCTTGTATTGTAACGTCCATATGGCAAATGAATAGTGTTTTTCAAAATTTCAAATTGAAGTGTGACTGACTCCTAACCATCCATATAATTGCACATTATGTAACATGTAATAAATATATACATAGTTGTGTAGTTTAAATGCCTTGATAAAATAGTCGCGTGAACAAGTGCTTAGTAAAATTTCGTTAAAAAATATATGAATTGTTTGGAATAATATTGGCTTTTATACTTAATTGGGTTTATTTGAAAATACCAGAAAATCAGAATTTAAATTAATATTTAATTTTTGTGTAAGAATCTTGCTTCAAAAATTGTCTTATACGGCTAAATATAAATTCTATAAGTATTATACATAATTGGTGCATAATAAGTGTAGAGTGAGCAGTGTTTACCACTAGGAGGGTGTTTGCTTTGAGTTGCAATTTTTTATATTGGCTTATTTACGTTTATAATTTTTTGTAAATAATACACTTATTTTGTTGGAAACTTTTTTCATTAATTAATCTCGTTATTATGCACCGATGATGTTACAACCAACAGAAAAATATAGTGTCCCAAGGCTGTAAGACTATAATCATGTTCTTTGATAATAAAATAAGTTTAGTTTTCTTTATTTAATTTGTTTTTCATATTTAATTAAATAACATGTTTAAAATTAATTTTTACCGTTAATATTTGACATATTATATTAAGATGAAGGATGTAGAAAACATTCTAAATATGTCTACATATATTTATAAATATTTAATAAATCCATGCTATGAAAACATTTGAACTACAATTGAAAACAAAAACAAAAAATATTTTTATGGAAAATATTAAATAATGTTTTCAAAAGCTCATTTCTGGTCAAAGACAATTTTCAAATATATTTCTTTAATTATTAAAAATTGTTTTTAAGTACTTTTAAATGCATTTAAATTATTAGGAAAATTATGAAATTCGTATGATAATTTTGCTGAAAAGAAGTCAAAGGTAAAACATCTTATAGATATCTGGGTGTCATATTCGATACGTGGATAAAAAACTGACATAGTTATAATAAACATCTAACTATATACTAGTTGCATAAATTAAAAGTCTTCTTAGCGTAATTGAAAAATTAACAAGTTCATTTTTCATTATTAGATGCCAATACAAGCACATTACATACAAGTGTTCTTTTATTAGTTTATTTACCAGCGAAGTACTTTGCACCAGTGTAGGTTAGCTATGCACACGCTAATAAAATAGACACACAACTTATTTCTAAAATGCGTAATGCACAAATTAGGAGTAGTAACTAAATCAACTCCCCCTAATGTGGCTACCAGTTTCAAGTAACATTCACTTCCAAATGTTTACAGAGAACAAGCTTTTATGTGTGAATAGAATAAATACTCGAGCGACCTACGATGATCAAAAAATTATTAATAAGAAAACGTATACAATTTAAGAAACTAACACGAAACACAGCAATAGATTTGATTCAGGAAAACTTTGATATAAATACTAAATGGTGTGGAGACTGGACTTTGGAAAACCCTAACAATTATCATCTAGGATCAAATCTATCAATACAACCAAAATTTTGTTTTAAAATAAATACCTTAATGACATTCAACGCTTACGGACAGGCCATGGAAGATATATGCCACATAATGCACAAACGGGAACAAAGAACCTCTACAGTCTGGGAATGCGCACGGGTATCAGTTTCAAACAATACCTCATAATATCTTCACTCTATACATGTTTGAGGGCACCGTGTTATAGATCTAAATTGTAAATGGTGGATCAGTGAAGAGTATGGAGGACCGAGGTGTTTATCTTTAAACTATACGCCTTAAATTGTTCCAATTATGTTGGCATAGATTATGCTTCAATAACTATATTTATGTTATTTGTCTTGTTTATTTTATCTATGTTGCTATGTAATACACAATTTGTGTTTAGTATGTTCGTTTTTAATGTTTTATGTCAAAATTATTCAATTCGGTGTATTAATTAGTGTAATACTCAGCACGATAAGGCAAATTATTAATAATAATAAAAAGTATTTATAAAATTATTTAATTTTATAAGAAATGTTTCATACTATAAATAATAAAAAAAAAATAAACATTTTTTTTAATACATTGATTTTTTCAAATATCTACCTGCCCTAAGTTAAAAAGTGATAACTTTTCAATAGTTTTCCAATAAATTACAAACAAATAATACTTAATGAAATCAAAAATAATACTCATTATCAATAAAATCTTGTATATTTTTTAGAAAATCAATCTTATTTAATTTAGCTTTTGAAAATTAAAACATCTCAGACTTCTGCAGTGGTTTGTGAATCATCTAATACTCTTATTCTTAAGTTGCTCTCTTCAAGTTGGGTATTTAAATATATATATACATACCGACGCAAATCTAAAAAAAGTATTTTATAATAAAAGTAAATGATTTATTTTAAGTTTGAAAAATAATGCACAATGTACAATCAGTAGCAAAAGTAACCCTTTGATAAAAATGGATAGGTATTGATAATCGAAATATAAAATACATTTTTATTCTAAAAAAATATCTACCAACCTATAGTTTTTAGTGTTTTCATAATTTAAATAACTGTTTATCCCTTATATGTATATGTTAAAATAGTATCAATATATTTTTGAATAATCATACAAAAAAAGAAATTTATAATACAAATATTTACGAGGGCGCAAAGACGTGTATCTTATATACAAGATATAATAATAAAAAATATAATCTATTACATATAATAATCATAACAAACTGAATTGTTATGACATAAACAAGATAATTTATCAATAAAATATAAATATTTCTGGAGATAGATATATAGCATTATGTATAGGACGTAGGTGATACCAAGTATTTTTATAAATTATAATGTTATTATTATGTTATTGATTGATTAAATTAATTTACTTGAGATGTGTATATTTATTATGTTATATTGGATATATTTTGTTTTTAAACAAGGTATTTTATCAAAATATAAAATTTGTTCATTTTTAACTAGATAACATATTTCATTTCACTTATTTAATCAAATAGCATTATTTGTATGAATATACATATTTAGATGTAAACAAAATATCAGTTATTTTATACTGCAACTACCAGAAATTTAAACAATATCCCCGATTTCCTCTATCAACCACTAGGTCTAGACAAGATCCCCAACAAGCCAATTAAAGAAATAGATAATTTACTGTAGTAACACGAACCATGTATATCAATGTATTAATGTATTATTATATTATAGGCATATAACTCATATAAGTAAACAATAGTCTGCCAATGACCCAAATTCCAAGGCTTATCCTAATAATAAAACAATAAATAATATAAAGGTTTGATAATTAGTAAAATAATATAATACTGTTAAAATTATTGTATGTTATTGTATATTTGAATGTCCTACTGATGATGTACTTTTGTCACCTAGCAAAGGTGATTATCGAGAAGTGAGTCATATGTGAGACATATGTATTGATGTGTTTCTATGTATAATATATATATTTATATATAACAGTTCGATTATGTTAATAATTGGTTTAGTAGAATATTGGTTCTTTTATACTACACTATTAAATGGTTAATAATTAAGCATAATAAATTTGCACACAAAAAGAACGAGTTTTAAAAAAAACATATGATATATAATTTTATTTATCAAAAACTCATAAGCCTGTCACTGGTTCTTTAATTAGATCGCTAGTCGATCAACAATCATACAAATATAGACATTTTAAATTCTTCATAACAATCCATTGATAAATCAATATTGTTTTTTTTTATTGCAAAATATATTCTTATTTTTTTTAGACGAGAATCGCTTCTATAATTCAACTTGTGATGCAGTTTTTGCTTTTTTTTTTTAAATAATTGAATTTATCCTCAGTTTCTTGTATGCGATTAATAAGCGATTCATTTTAAGTTTTTTTTATAAGTATTGAAGCAATACCTTCTAAAATTTTGTAGGTTATATTAATGTTAAAAATGTGGTTTCCAACTCTGTAAACTTTCATAAAGATCTTTGACTTCTTCTCTGGTAATAAATTTTTCGTTTTCATCATTCTTCTTAAGTAACATAAGTGATGAATTTATTTTTTCTGACAATGATGCATTTAAAAATCTTCTCGCAAGTTTCTAATTTACAAACCTATATATAACCTATTTAAGACAAAATTGATATAGTTCGATTAAAATAATTAAGTTAAATATTATAATTTTTAAATCGCTGTAAATATACTTCCAGTCAAAGATATACAGTTTTAAATGAAAATCTGATTAAAATTTCAAGAAAGTATGTGCTATATTATATAAAAAAAAATTGTATAAAAATATTTCTCAACGTTTTATACGTAATATTATATACTTTATATATCAGTTAAGATTACAAGGACTTAGAATAACTATTAAGGAATTTTAAAATGCACTGTGTATAAGATAGGTGTTATAGTTATTGTTATTTAAGAGCCGTTTTTTTATCTTAAGATTGTTTTTATTAAATTAAAAGTTAAACATACATATAAAGTATGTATAATTATAGTACGAGTAATACATATCGCGATAGTGTATAAAGTAGTTGACAATTACTTCAAGAAATAAAAATCAATGTGAATGGGAATATTATGTATAATATTAACCATTTCCATAACCATTATATAAATGGTTATAAACGTGAAAGAATATCTATCGAAAACGGCTTGCATTTTTAGATACATTTTTTTGGGCAGAACTTAAAATAAATAATCAGTAGAGTGTACAAATTCAAGTGACATACGTAATTTATAGTTGAGATAATTTTTAAACGCAAACCCCGACACCTGTAAATCATGTAAATCATATAGTATAGATACCGAAAGTCTTTGAAATATTGGTATACAACCTTAGACATTATTTATAGTCGCTTATTCGAGCGTATACAATATGATGAACATCTTTTATCAAAATTCTATATTCTTTTTAAAATTTATACTCATAGTAGTCATAATTCAGTATTTGACCTATTTATTTACCAATTGGACGAAGTATGCAAGTATTTAATTTTAAATTTAACTGAAGAAGTTAATGTTTTTGAATGAAAATTAATTTTATTATTTTCGTAATCATAAAAATGTCCCAATTGGTAAACAAGTATACTTTGTGCATTCATATTGTACTCGTATACATAGTAGGTGTATGTTATATAACATAATATAATATGATTCAACAATAAATCACTTAATAATTACAATACAATATAAAATAACTTTTAAATTATGATTGATATTATACAAATCATTTTAAGTTATAAAAATTTGTAGTAGTTTTACAATTTCAATAAAAAAAAAGTATTTATTTTATTAAATTTGATCATTGAAGTAAATTCCAACGGCATAAATATTCCTCAATTCCAAAATTCTAAATAACATACACATTATAAGTAAATAAACATTTTTTTTTTTTAAATAATTTGTTAGATATTTAAAACAAGTATAGAGGTATAATCTCAATAACTTAACTCATGAAACCTTCAACAATGTATAGTATCTACATAATACATGTCCTAGTATATTCATGATTATAAATTAGGAATTAGACAAATCTTATTGAATGTTGTAAATTTAAACAAACTATTTTAATTTAATCGAAAATAATATTCACTGCCCTTTGGTATTTATTTAAAACTTTTGATTAAAATAATATTACTATAAAGGTAAATTAAATATCGTTTTAATAATAGGTATAGCCTTATCAACTAATTATCAATCAATGGTGGAAAATATTTCATTAACTTATTTTAAGGGTAATTATGGATATTGTATACAATGTCGTGTAATACAGTTTTTTTTTTTAATACTTTTTTGAATTTCCGAAGAAATAAACAAAGAAAGCTAAAATTATAATATCATATAAAAAATGTTCTTTGGAATTATAAGTAAGATTACATCTAAGATTCCAAGGTGTGATTGACCTTATTTTAAATTATATTACAGATTCTATTAATTCGATCAAAAACCATATTACAGTTAAAAGTTTAACTAAGTAAATTAACATTTGCAAATATTGAAAATGTAGTTAACTGAAATATTAAATATTATTGTAAAATGTATTCAATTCAATTAATATTCAACTGTGTAATGAATTTCATTTGTATTATTATTATTAGAATAATTTGATGGAAACTTCCCTTCAAGCTAAGTAAATGTGTACCCTTAGCTAAATTTATTTCTGTCACATTATTTATTCAAATAATTGATTTTTAAGATTTCAGTCAACAGTAATCAGTTTGTATTACGTGCGTCAATGTCTACAGCGCGTCTACTATTACATACCTCACAAAACATTATAACACTTCTTATTAAAAGCTGAATAGTATTAGACTTAATTTCACAAATTTACATACATAATTTTTTAGAGAAATTGAAAATTTGCGTACTTCGACTAAATAAAATAAACTTTAAAAATCAATTTGTAATATAATTATTATTAGTATACATTATACCTATATTATTGTAATTTGTAACGATGGTTCACACAACCACATCACCACTGCAGTGTTTAATATAGATTACTTATGAGTTATGAGCATCAGATTAGTTTATACATTTTTACAAAAGTGATCCAAATATAATCTAAATTACATATTAATTTTTGTATTAATCATATTATATAATAATATAATAAACTAATAAACACTTTTATTCCTAAATCAGAATTGGTTCAGTAACAAATCACGTTTTAATATAAAACAAATAAACGTACGTATGCAAATCTTTAAATGATTTATAAATTAATACTTTGAATTAGTTTGAATACAATATTATGAATGTAACCTAACATGCATGCTCAATGAAAATTAATTCTAGATATTTAAAAAAAAAAATTAATTCAGAAAAATCATATGTGGAAGATAATAATATTAAAAACTAATTTAGAGTTTATAACTTAGATAATATTAATGTTCCCGATATTAATTTACCTATGATACAATCAATATTAATATAATAATGATATTTTCAATAAAATATAGAATATTAATCTAGGAATGGTAGAATTTCGTATGAAAAGCGATTATTTATTTTTTTTTTTTTTTTTAATATGCGTCTATGTTAATACCAAATATCAGTTATCTAGTTACTTACTTAATTTTATTTAACTGAATGGTATTAAGAAAAATGTAATGCTAGATAAAATTAACAGTACAAAATTTATAGGAGGATAGTTAGAAAGACTTAAATAATCAAATTTGCAACAGTCAAACAACATATTTAAACATTATTCAATATATTTTTAAAAGTTCTGCTAACATTTAAATACTAACTTCACGTCCCTAAAAATTCTTAACTTTTTAAAACTAAGCAATCTTATAAACGAAATATAATATACTCTTTTGTAAATACTGTAACTAATTGCTATATATGGTCTAATTAATTGTAAATAATTTCCATTGCAGCCGATTCGTTATAAAAATCAATAAAAAAAAATTAAAAAGATGTACTTGGTAAATATTATCTCTTTTTCTTTAAAGACAAATAATAGATATAATGACTATCTTATAAACAATAAAAGATAACTCAAGTAAAAAAAATAATAAATCTTGGTAACAATTTTGACCCAAAACTACAATTTAATTGATACGTACAAAATATTACAAATAAGGATTTATCAAAACTAAGTTATTGTGAATGAGTGTAAAGATGTAACTCAATATCATATTTTGAAAATATAAAACAACTTATTATGATTTTTATACTTTCGATGGAATATAATATTAGGAAACGGAATTCTGATTGTAAAGATACTAATTGGTGTTGTTTTTTTTATATTAAGTCTTAAATCCTCACATAATCAATAAAAAATAAAAAATAAAAAATTTCTTTAGAATATAGTATTATATTTTAAATAACAAAACTATGCGGATTGCTATGAATTAACAAGTCTTAATTTAAATATTTAAAACCAACAAATAATTCTAGAAACAAATCTTTATTCTAAATACCAAAATTTTATAAGAGTTATAAGAAATTCTTACCCTCAAATATCATAATGTTTATACACAATTTGTTTAATTTATTTTTTATTTTTATGTCTGTTATCACGTTTTGGAGTGGTAATAGTGTTTTGATTTTTGACTTCAGGCCTTCTTGCAAAAGGAAAATGAATCTAGTTGGTACTTTGGGAGATTAAAAGTAAAAAATTTTCAGTAATTTTTAAAAGCGTCAGAAAAAACCTTAAAAAAGTAACGGAAAAACGGGTATTTTTATGCATAACCAGTTTTCGACAAAATCGATTTTTTTATTTTGCAGTAACTCAAAAACTAATCATTGTAAATACTTGAAATTTTCACCAAATTATTAGCTCTAATTATTTACAATTAAATTTTCAAAATATTTTGACTTATTTTTAAGCTATTTATAGACAATTGAATTTTTTGATTTTGCTAAGTTTTTTTTTTTGATAAGCCTATAAAAAAATTTGGCACACCAAAAAATCTTTAAAATTTAATAAAAGATTTATAATAAGTTTCAGTTTTTGGTTTCGTAGTAAAAAAATTCAAAAATCATTGATAACAATTTTTGTTTATAAGCATTTAAAGTTCAAATTTTTACGAAATATGTCAAAATCGCGAAAATTTGTAAGGAATTTTTAAGTTGAAAATTCATAACATTTTTGTGATTTATACCTAAGGTTAAAAAACCTGTAGTAACTGTAAAAAAAAATTCTAGTGTCAATATAGAAAAAAATTTATGAGTGTATAAAATTTAATTTTTTACGAAATCGCGTAAAATAACGATATATTACAATTATTTATAGGTAATAATATAATATATCCTACTAATTATCCTAGACTGACAAATCATCTCCGTTCAGAATCGTTTTCGTATACAATAATAACTGTCATTACATTCAAATTTAACACATCCGTTATAATGACCTACTCTCCATCTATACTATACAGCAGAGCGATACCCACTTGCCCATCCTTTTTTTACAATATTTCAATTTTTAAGCAAATTATAAATATTTTTTTTTTTTTTTGTATTAGCTATTAATTATTAGTTACTACTATAGTAGTTTGAATGTTAATAAAACACATTTCATAACTTTATAACATAGTATATTACTATGATAAATATATAAATAGATGAGTATTTTAATGTTGTCATATTTTACATACTTATGAATAACTCGCTAAAATTGAAATATTAGTATTCAAAAAAAGGGGACATCATTCAAAGATCTGTCCTAAGATCAACTTTATTTAACATCTACTGTCATGATATTTCAACACCCAAATCACTGCCAGCTGGCAATGTTTGCAGATGACACCGCAAGTATAAAACAAACAAAATCCTAGAATTATTCATAAAAATGCTACAAAACTCCCCTAATGAGTGTGGTTTCTCAAGATGAAAACTTACCCTAAAATCCGCCAAAATTAAAGCCAAGATATTTACTTTGAGAAAATACGTATGTAAATTCAACCTTAGCACTAATTAGTTCAATCAAGAGATCTAAATGAACAGCAAAGAAGACTCAGTAAAATAGGAATATACCTAGACAAAAAACTAACTTGAAAAATTTAAATAAATAAAAAATGTAAGAAAAGATATACCTGGATAAAAATCCTTTATCCTTATAAACCATACCTTAACCATGTAGGTTATATGGTCTCTACTGCTATATACGACAATAATAAGACCACTGCTAAGTTACGTATGCCCGAACAAAAAAACATTCCAAATTTCTATTAGGATAGCCCCTTGGAGCGTGTGAAGTATACGACAGCACAATAACACAAAATTTATTTGTGTAATACACGTAAATAATTAACTAATACAAAAAGTTAATATTAAGTCAATAACCTTAATAAAGCCAATACTGTTATTTGAAGGGCGACAAAGTAACTATTATTAGTGAAAAAATATAATTATAATTTATAATTTTTCCTCAAAATATTATGTCTTGTACTGAAGAGAAATTATTGTCATAATGATGAACTGATTATTAATAATTGATAGTTGAAATAATGGAATGTATTTATATTATAAATGCACGAGGATATGCATATATCTATAAATGTATTGAGTAAATGAAAAGGAACATATTTGTTTTATACTATATGTACATACAAGTTACAACAACAATAATATTAATATCAGTTATATTATTAAAAAAATAAATACTAAAATATTTACAATAGATAAACAATGTTTATATGTTATATTAACTATTAAGTAATATTAGTAATCAATAATTATAATCTCATATAAATATATAATTAAATCACAACAAAAACAATTTGTCAAACTTTGTGTAAAAAATCATTTATTAGATTTTAAGCGCTATAGATGTGTGATATCACAAATAAATGCTAATAAGTAAATTAAATTAAAGTATATTTATTTTATTTCAATAATTTATTTACATAGCGAAGAATTGTTTTGACAAGTATAAACATATTTATTATAATATTTTTAGTTTATAATGGACTCCTAACATCATTTCATTTTTTTGTTCATCTTATTTCACATTATATTCATATACCTAAAGTAAATAATTCCTCACTAGCTAAATAACTAAATTTATTGATAAAAAAAATTATCGAAATTACTTTTATTCAATTTATTTATTTTTAATAGCACACATCTATAGCGCTGCTTAAGGATCTAATAAATAACTGCTTTTTTTTTTACTTAACTATTTTTTATACATAGAGTTCAGCGAAGTGTTATTTTGTGAAATCACTAATTTTTATAACTAATGTCCAATACCTTATACCCAACATATTTTTATTAGTTTTGTATCGCTAGGATTAAAATATAAACGCTGATACTTCGAGACTATCTTTATTAGAAGTAAGATCATTATATCTAAGCCAAAAATTTGTATTTGTGTCTTTTTTTAATTATAAGAAATAATTAATGTATAATTATTTATTGTACTTACATTATTTTTTCTGGCCTGTAGTAAATTAAAGAATATTGTCTGATTGCATTCTAGCAATATCTAAAGACATAATACTATAATACTCATAAGTCAATTCGTCCATTTTTCGATGTGTTCATGAAATGGAAACAATGCCTTTACCTTGATTTATTTAGAAAATTGTCGAGAAAATAATTGTTTTGATAACTTTGTTTTATCACTAATTTTATTAACAATAGTAAATTTTACATCCTAATATGTGAGTTAAGTAGTGTCACAGTCGTACACGAGGGGCGAATAGTATTTAACTATAACTGCTTTATAAGTATTAAGTGTATTGTAAAAACTTTCATAGTAATAAAATGATAACCAATGTGGTTTTAAATAATCGGGTTAGGCAACACGCTATGTGCAACGACGCAACGAACGCTCCGACGAAGACGAGAATACGACGACAACGAAATGAAACAAAATAAATAGCAATAGTAGTAAGTATTATCTATAAAAAATAGTATGGTACCTATTTAAAAATGCATCGTAGCGAGGCAACAACCGCCGTTGACACTCGGCCGTTATTTTTTCTTACCTAGGCATCAAGGCCTCGTACTGCGTACACGACATTGAGTGGGAGACCTGTCTGCAAGACGATGTGAAAAGTGGTAGCCCAGATTCCAGATTTCAATATAATCTGTCATTAAGACGTTTACACGTTTCCTTAAATAACTTAATTTATAAAAGTACGACCTCGATGATTTTTTCAAAAGGATCATCTGTACAATATTTCTGATATTATACAATTTACTAGGTATTAATATATTCAGTGAATAATTAGTAATCTCGTCTGCCAAAAATCACCAATATTTACACGGTTTTAATGAGCAACTCTTGCTTCGAGATAAATATACACTGTCGTGGCGCCACTATTTTTTTTTTACTTTGCTCACGCCACGACTTTGGCGCTGGATCACAAAATTGATTAAATTTAATATTTTGTGTGGTTTTATTTCTATGTAGTTGGTATATATTCAAAAATGAAAACAAGAAGATATCTAACTAATAGTTTTTTGTTACTTAGTTTGTTATTTAATCATAACTTAACAGATTTTTAGTTAAAATAAACTGTAAAACATCTGCTATTTTATACTTGGAAATTATGTTGTTGGTTAATAAAGAAAAATTTCGTTGTAAAGATTAGAAGTTTTTATTTATCTAAATTATAAAATATGAACGATGACAAGTGTGATTTAATAAAAATGTAGGTACGAAAGTAGAATCGTGACTACTGGCGTAGCAATCAGTTTTTTTTAAATTACCTTTTCATGCCGATCAAAACTTTTGTCCCTTCTAATGAAATTGAAATGACAACACTGAATAAAACTGAAGTTCTACATTAAAAAATGATAAAAAAATCCAAACTAAGGCAAAACCACAAGACATCTTCAAAAAGACCAACCAGATCACTAATAAAGAAACAAAATATCTTTGTTCATTTATATATTTATATTTATTGTAAATGTATAACTTTGTAAAAACATTTTGTAAGTTGAAGCAATCAATCAATTAAATAAAAAACAAAATTAATATTGTAAAAAATCACAGATGGGTAGTATTCTTACATTTAAGTTTAACATTACGTCAATTTACTCTAATATTAAATCTAACTACACAAAATTGGTTCTGCTTTACTTAAATTCGTTGTGTTATACGCTTGTAATATGGAGACGACGTGCAGATGTACATGACATCCTCTTAATTCAATAGCATTCGCATAATATAGTACGATACACGTGTATTATACAACTTGTCATGAACATATACAGTACAAAGAACCGAATATCTCGTTTTGCGGTCCAAAAGCGGCGTTTGCGGTCGGATGAAGTGCATTACCTACGTTATTTTTTTTACATCAGCATCCATTCAGTTGGCAGTCTGTGTTCTTATGACGGTCTTTTCAGTCTTCGCGTACAGTTTACCTTTGGCGTGGAAAACGTGGAAACATGCGAGTGGATTGCATAATAACAATAATAATAAATAATAATATTATCTTTAACCCGTAATAGCCAAAATAATAATCATATTTTATTGGAATGCTTAGAATAACACTTATTACTGAGCCAACAGTGTTCCCGATAAGTTGAAATTGAATCTAGTGAAACAATATTATATATTATAACGTTTTTGTTCCGGCGTTATAGATGGTTAGGTGTGGTAATCTCCGTAGACGATTCATACAAAGATCCTGTACTACTGTACAGCGTCTCTCCTATAATATAATATTCGAACTGCATGCACAACCCCTGTGGGTCACTTGTCGTAATCGGCCAACGGCTTAATCTAGCACGGCCATTAGTCGCTGATCCTTTTTCGGTCGGTTTACGTACGAACAGCAACAGCGATCCCTAAGATACTGCACGCCAACATTCCGTGTATTAATATGTAATACACAATGGTGGGGTGACTATGGTATTATCAACAATTGCTCGGACGATGGTGAACTATAACAGAGTCTTTCATAATACGAGTATAATAATAATTATTTACTGGTGAATCGCGTTAATTATCGCGGAAAATGTAAATAATAATAACCGACAATCTGTGGGTATGGGGTTGCGCGGGAACGATTATATAATATTATGAACGTATATTAATACCTTTTACAAATAATCGTATAAAGACCGTTTTGCCAGTTTCTCGTTTGTGCGGCTTATGTTAAATAATATTAATATATTAAATTATTATAACTTCGGTTTTCTTGATTTTACGATGTACTTATATATATATATATATATATATATATATATACCGCGAGTCTTCGGAAACAGGATAAACTTTGACTTTATCACTCATTACTCTGTAAAAATTTTTAATTCTGTTTGCGGCACGTTAAACTAGAACTAATAGATCACACATTTTTTAATTCATGTATTTTGCATATGCACAACACGACTCCATTTTTTTTTTAATGGCAACCCCCATTTTTTAATTAAAAAATTTTTTTCAATCAATTTTGATTTATCGCTTGTATTCAAAACCCAGAATTGGCGAAATTAGAGCTAGGTATAATTTTTTTAAAAATGTATTAAATTTGATTTTTTTTTTTTCAGCTGTACGTATTTTTTCGTTTTAAACATCATATGAACATTATACATTCATGATTAAAGAAATAAATTATTTATTATTTATGAATTATTATTTTATATTAATATTACACGTTATGAAATTATATAATTTATCATAAAAATATATATTTTCAGAAAATAATCTAAATTTATATATTTTTTTAACAATACTTTACAGTCTAAATTTTTATTTACAATTTTATTTACAAATATTATGTTATACATTTATAAATAGTAAATAATTGATTACTCTAATAATAAATGTATAATATACTAAATTGTGCTTAGAATGAAAAAATGCATATAACTAAAAAAAGAAATCAAATTTAATACATTTTTTTTTTAATTATACCTAGCTTTTATTTTGCCAATTTTGAGCTTATAATATAAGTTGTAATAGATCAAAATTACTTGAAAAAAATTGATTGATTCTAAAATGATATTCAAATGGGGTTGCCGTTTAAAAAAAATTGTAGTTGTGTTACGTATGCGCAAAATATATGAGTTAAAAAAAATTTAAGGAATTTATGATCCATTATAATAGACCAGGAGTCACTATAACCAATTGATCACTGAATATAGGTCGATCGTTATAAAAATTAATTTTAACATAATATTGGTTCATTGGTTGATCGCGCAATAAAAAATCTGATAATGTGAATTATTCTCAAATAATTATTCTTTAAAGCTTGGACCTTTTTTTTTCTGCTCATCAAACAAATATCTTCCTATTGACCTAAATTATCCGGAATGTCAATCACCAGGGACTTAAACTTTCTAATGTAGCTCACTTGTTTTAAAAGGTTGGCGAACCTTGGGCTGTAATATACTATAGTCTAGTTTAATATAGCCTGTTTCCTCGGACACACGTACGTTATATATATATATATATATATACAGAGTGATTCTTTTATCATTAAACACTCATTATTTTATATTCAAAATATTTCGTTTTATGCTTTTTTCAAACTGTATGACATTTTTATTTTTTTCACCCTTTTATTTAATAGTGAAATCAATATCAACTTTTGATTTTAAAATGTATTAAATTTATAGGGATATTTTGTTTATAAATTTTAACGTTTAAATTATTATTTTTCGTTAATTTTTTAGCGAGATATATAGCTTTTCAAAGTTGGGCAGTTTTCAGTTTTAATAATACTTCTTGTTTCATATAACCATATGTAATAAACTCGTTATCGACTATCGACGCAATGATGAGCTTTGTACCTAACTTTTTAACGCATCACAGCCATAAATAACCTGTAATAAAACCTCAAACCATTTTAAAATCAAAAATTGATGGTGATTTCACTGTTAAATATAAGGGTGAAAATTAAAAATGTCACATAGTTTTAGAAAAGCATGAAACTAAAAATTAAAAATAAAAGTCAATACTTTTTGAGATAATGAGTGTTTAATGATAAAAGAATCATCTTGTATATATTTTAAATCAGTATATTTACAATCTATATCTATACATACAATAAACATGGTATGACAAGTAAGTGTGATAACAATATGAAAATAACGTTTAGCATTAAAAAAAAAAGGCTCCCAGCGATGCCACTTGACAAGTTAAGTTAAGTTTTATTCCTATACTTTTAACAGGTATCTAGGCCATTGCCTTTATAGCATTCTAGGGATGAAAGTAACAGAGGATAGTCCTTTAACTAATGGATTGGGATGTGAGTGGAGCTTTGAATAGAATTTTGTGTAGTAGGATTTGGCCAATTTATATGAAATTAATTTAATATTTTTACTAATGGAATAGCAAAAGCTTTTAACTTATAATACATATTTTTAAGTATTTAGAAATTTTTAGATTCTAAACAAGACGATGAATTATTCATTTTAAAATTATGTGTATGTTTTTGTTTGGATATGAGTACACGATAAATTTTACTTTAGAAAAGTCAAAATTAAAAATTCTTTAACTATTTTGTATTATTAGTACAAACAAAATATTAAGACTCAAGAGGATGTTATACCCGCATATGTCGTCTTTGTCTTTCAAATGTAAAACATAGCAAAAACTGTAATACGATGAAAAGAACCAAGATGGCTGCAATAATAACTAAGAAACGAAATTTTCACCACATAAAAAGGAGAACTTTGGCTATGAAATATCGTTTTTATTTTTTAGATATAGTAACTAAAAAAAAGTTATTTAAGTTCAAAAATAATGGATTTTGAAACAATAAGAAATTTTTTCGTATAGGTGATATTAAAAAAATAAAAACGATATTTCACAGATAATGTTCTTAACTATATTATAAATCAATTTGGAGTCTCAACTAGCACTACAGATTGAGTGGTTCTATCCCGAACAAAACAGCTTTTGCTATGTCTTACATGTGTAAGACGGAGAAAACACATGCGGGTGAAGTGTCCTCTTAATGAAAAACTGAAATTTTTACCTAAACCAGATTTTGACTAAATCGATTTTTTTTTTTTGATTTTTTTTTATAAGTAAGTTTAAATTAAATTAATAAGTTGAATTTACTAAATTTACCATTCAACGTAAGTTTAATTAGTTAAATTAGTTCAAAAACTAATAGCAACAGAAACTGAAAATGTTTAACAAATAGTATCATATTATTTTCTATATAATTCGATATATCTGGTATAATTTTCAAAATATTTACTTTTTTTGAGTTTTTCTTATAGACAATTCAAATGTTTTAGTCGTATTGTGAATTTGTAACCAAATTACTAACAATATACATCACTTAAAGAAAAATATAATTTTACTGATTTAACGTACTCAACAACGCAGAAATAAAAATATTTGAAAAAAATTACCAGACCGTATCTGTTAACGTATACGGTTTAAAAAAAACAAAATAAGAGTGAAAAAGATATTATTATTATTATTATTTAAGAATCATTAGTTAAGTATTATTTTATTGACAAATTATTAAATATTTAGCACAATCAATATCATATTTAATGACATGTGTCGTATAAATATTAAACTAAAATACAAATTCCATTATTCAAAAAGTCTTTTAAAATTATAATATTATAGGATTTTGTAAAATCATAATAATTGGTACTACATTATATACATATATACAATGACATAATATACCATTTATTTTTTTAAAGTATAATAAACTATTAAGATAGTTATTTCAAACTATAATAGGAAATATCGTGTTCATCATAAACATTATATAGTGACGCTGGTTTTTGATCTGGTAATTACTTCAAATAATAGCTTTTGAATAGCTAGCTGGGTACTTGTCGGTATCTACTATAGTTTTGGACGGCGAGACCTATTCATTTTATTAATTATGTAACCCTATATATGCATTTAATACTATCATACTAAGCTATAGCGAGCTTCAGTGTCGCATAGCAACCTTTAGTTATCATAAGGCAGCAGCACGCTGAACGTAATGAACTTGGTTGTCAATAAAAAAAATATATACATTAAATATTAATTTATTAAATTATTATTATTTAATTTATCTACTAACTTATTTTACACGGAAACTTGAAATCGCTTTTCTTTTCACGAGACATTTTATTTTCCAGCAGTAATTCGTGTTATTATTTTTCAACGTTATTACATATCTATCATTTCATTAATAGTTAATACCCGTTTATAGTATATTGTATTTTTATGTGAACATTTAAGATTTAAAAAAAATATTTTAAAGAAAAAAATTACAAATCATGTAACAAATCGTAATCATGCTCAAAAAATATTGAAATTTAAAATGAACAATACTAAATCATACGTGTAAATATTATAAATTACAAATGATCTTGATTTACCCCTAATTAGTACATGATAAATAGTTTTTTTTTATTTGATAAAGTAAATTACAGTCTATATCAGGAAACTGGATCAATAATAAATATTTTTGAAAGGCCACATTAGGAATCTGAAAAATTTTCGTAGGTCATCAAAATTCTAAATACCTATATATTTACATTATTTAAAAACCAATAATATTTAACAAAAATAATAATTTACAACAATACCACATATGATATTGTCGTAATATGTGCTATTTATTCTTTGTCCGAAGTCCGGATAAAATCTGTTCGCCATTTGATGACCCATATTTTATACAGTAGTATGTACATTTATTAATTGAGACGAACATTTTAAATATGGGAAATTATCCAATGGTAATACCCAGAATAAAAAATTAAAATAAGAATAAAAATGTTATGAAAATTATTTTATGTACAGAAAATAATCGTATAAACATATTGTGGAAATTTCAAGTATTTTTGGTAATTAGTTTTTAAATTACAACAAGAAACAAATTTGATTTTTTCAAAAACTGGTTTCGTATAAATTTTCCGTTTTTCTTAATTTTTGTTTGTTTTTCCCGATTATTTTGAAAAATACTGAAAATTTTTAACTTTAACCTCCTTAAAGTAAAAATTAGATCCAATTTTATATTCGAAACCACACCTAAACCTAAGTAATTTTTCACTTAACGTTTATACATACACAAAAAAAGACGTATGATATACGTTAACAATTAATCGAGCGAGAATAGCTAACGTAAGAACGTACATAATATATTAAACCGATTTTGAAAGATTTATTGCCTCTTGCAGTTATCATGTACTTACCTAATATTATATATAGATGTGACTATTTTACTAATCTTAAATATTATATATATTTTCGCACAACTCATTTTGGTATTATTGGAACTATTTTTGGATTTTCGTAGTAACATTTTAAGGACTAATATTATTGTTAGTCGCCACACGAAATCACATAATATGACGAATTATATTATAACTGAAAATATTCTATTGGCAGTGTGCAACGGTGTACCATCGCCGGAAATGGAAATGCAGTTAGGTGAACGAGTAACGGACCATTTGCTAATCTCACGGATAATGGTCCATCTAGTTACTACGCAAGAGGACGACGGCGCCCAGACGAATGGCGCGGATGTGGAATATGTGATTATAGTGACCTGGCCGACGGGCTAGGTCCGAACGTAACGATAAGCCAACCAAAACCACGTAAAGAGATAGACAGCACGGAAACGCATTAAACGTGTGGCGTTGTACTTGTGTCGCATACGATGAGATAAGCGTTCGTGCAATGACTATCTCCGCCCCTTTCGTCGCCGAGACATCGAAACGTACCGGGTGAACGGATCACGTTTTCCAGCCACACGTGGCGCGACGGGATTTGCGGACTTCGTGCGCTCGGTTGCCAACGCGATCGACCACTCTCTGACGATTCGCGGCTGCTTTGGTTGTGAGGAGCGATGACTGACAAGGATAACGACGAAACGGCGGCAAGCTCTACCGGTGCGAACAACGATTCCGTTGTAAGAACGTCGCAAAGTTGTAGACCAATGGCCTATACTATACTCGCAATATTACACCAATTCGTCATTTTTTACCCCCCTCCCTTACCACTCTTTTATTGTGTTATCTTACCGATGTACTTTTGTCTCCCTTCCTTGTTTTTCTTATATATATATATATATATTATTATTCTCTCTAAAGGCATCTTTTTTTTATTATTATTATAAGCTATAAAATATTATATGAGCTCTTATTATAAGCCGCATTTTTTGTTATTATTCAGTTATATATTGTTTTGATTTTTTTTCGATGTTAAAAAGTTAGTAAGACTACCAATTGTAATGAAAATAAATTATTGTTGTGTTTTTTTTCATATTTTCTAATACATAAATAAATTTCTATAAAACTAACGACTTATAAAATCATTAAAATATTTTCAAAGACCGCATATTGCAAATAGATTAAATAGAAAAGACAGCGAAAAATAGATTTAATAGTTAGCAGTTAGAACTATCGAAGATAGCACTACTGCCTACTGATAAGAATTGATGTGAAAAAAATTCAACTAGATTTACGAGAAGTATAGAGAATAGCAACAGTAGAAAATAACGGATGGAGAGGAATTGGCAAAATGGTCTCAATAACTAAGACCTTAAAAAAAATGCATGTCTATAATACACTCGCCTATTACAGTAATTGCACTAAACTAAATTACTAAATTAGTCTTTAATAATTTCAACTTTTTATTTTTAATATATCTTTTTGAAGATACACTAAAATAAAATATTTTTTTTACGGTATGTATTATATTTATATATTATTCATATTACAGCGTCGAATATATTTTTAAATGAAATTTTGTTGTTAATACTTTTTGCCATTATAGTTCAATAAGTACTTAAGATATATATAGTATACTCTTATGTATTATGATGTGTTTGCGGATTATCTTATGAAGTTAAATATTAATATTTTAGTAAGTATCAACTAAGTAGGTAGATACTTTTTGAAACAGGCTAAGTTTATAAATGTTTAATTACTTTTATGGCCTTGTAATTTCAAGCGTTTATGATATATAAATACATGTTGATGGGGTTTCAATTTAGAGATCACGTATATAGTCAAAGATGTATTTAGAGTGAAGTTAGGGAGAACGATTGGAACAGTGGAATTTTTTAATTTGGGAATATTTACGTTGATAATTATTAGGTACAATTATAATTATTATTTAAATCTATGAAATTAATATTAGTTGTTGAAAATTAAACTCCATCGATTATTCGTTTAATATCAGTCGTGAACAAATAGGTAATAACAATAATTCACTTATAGCATTAGAGCTCACCACCTTTTTATACTTTTATAGTTTTATTATACATTTATCAAGTTATATTTTACATGACGTAGGTATATTTAATAAAAACCAACATACAATGCGTGTAGGGCTAAACTAGCATTGTATATATCTATAATAATTTACACGTCAAACAAATATAATATAGTAGAAGAATTTAGTTCAAAGGACCAGGAAAAATCGTTTCTATCAACCGATAGACATAATAATCAAAATTTTGAAAAAAAATAAAAATAAATTATAAGTTATAATAATAATAATAATAATAATATATATTATATAATTATAATTATTTTTGTTATTAATTATGACTTATAATATATTTAAATCATAGAACATTTAATTAATTATTATAATTATATAGTTATATTATAAGTTATAATGTATATTATTAAAAAGTGAAATGTATAAGGTAAACATAATTATTGTTAATTACATAATTACATAGGTATTAAAAGACAATATATTAAATGAAATGTTTTTTTTTTAATTTTATTGAATATTAAATTTTACTTTTTAATAATTTACTTTTAAGCTTATATATTTTATTAACACCCAAATGATTTGATACTGATTGCTTAATATTTTTGTCAATCTTAAAGTTTATAATTATCACGAACCATTGATATAATTTGACACATATATACAACCGGTGTCATTATATAAAATATTAATACAATAAACTTAATAAAGTTGATTCACAAAAAAATATAATTTGCATTTATATGCTGTTCTAAAAATCGTAATATAGCGCATTAGCGCATTACATGACTATTTAATCACTATTTAGTTCGCATTTTAAAATCGTATTGATGTCTCACTGTAATTTGATTTGAAATCATACATTATAATATGCAAATACAATAATTAATGCTAAATAATTTTAACAACTGGTGTAGAAACATGTATATGTGCAACTATTGAACTGTATATCCCTACAAGGAATCTGCGAATAATATTTTATTGGAGTCTGTCGTCTAGTGACATGATGTGCGTCTTACTTTGAAGTAGGTACATCCTTGGTAAATGGGTTATGCATTTTGTCAGATTGGAAATTATGGGTTTCACAAATATCTAATAAATATATATTATTATAGTCCCGCTAAATTATATTATCGTATTTAATACTCAAAAATCCAACCGGCAATATTAGACTAGTAACAACAAAATGCCAATTAAGTAGATAATAAAAAGTAAAAAATCTAGATATTTATTATAAAAAATTTAATGATTGAAATAAAAACAAAAAATTGAATAACTGAGTATAAACAATTGCAAGTAATTAATATTTTTTATTATTATCTGTACTTTACAAGTAAAAAATGTTAAATTTAAAAATATTATAGAATAATGTAGAAATGTAATAAACCATTTCGATGAAAAAAAAATCTATCTATTAATTTTAAACTAAAGAATATATTTTAATGTTAAAGATAAATAAAACTTTATGATTTGTACACTTAATACCAAAAATAAAATAAATTGTTATCTATAACTTAAATACTTTTGGTATCAAGTATGGTAATATATATTATAATATATTTTATATTCTGAGCGAAGCGATGTATACATTGATTTTAAAATGATGTGTGTTCTTTTTCTATCTGAACAAACTTAAAACTTTTACGTATATAATATTATCATACATTTTGCCTTACGCGATGACATTTTTGATTAATTTTAATATATTGTTATCGATTTATATTTTATACTACATATGAATCTATTTTTATTATTTTACGTTATTTACTGAACAATGTTATTCAATTTTAAGTTGAACATTTTGATATAATATAGTATAAATATATATTATTATAATAATTTAAAAAAAAAATGTGTATAATATTTTGATAACGCACAAACCTACAAAAGTATTAAATTTGAAGTTTAATTTCGATCATTATTATCAATTTATCATCGCTTAGTAAAAAATAAAAATGGTTCTTTGCTTTTACTAAATATACACATAATATTATCATAAGTGATTAGGTGTAACAATTAAATAAAAAATACATTTTATGTTTCAACATTTATATCTAAGTAACTAAATATTAAATATATATTAATTTTGAAACTATTATAGTATAGATTTATTTTAATTAGAATAATAAATATATACATACATTTTTCAAAATATACCGATTGTTGTAATAATTTTATCATAGTTAAATAATTAATTAATATGATTATTTATGTAAAATCGTAGTAGGTAATAGGAAATATGAATTATACCTGATCCTGCATGGCCCGTGGCAAATTAAATTACAATGGATTTATGTTTTACCCCATAGAAATGCACTGATTTCGAACACAGTTATTTTGGTTGTTTAGACCAAATACATAATACATGTCTAAAATTATATTTAATCATCATAATTCATAACTATTTTTTTTATATAATCAATAGTAGTAAACATATTAAAAACAATATAAATATAGTTTTTCACGAGTCAACTATATTCAACATTTATGTGTTAAAAAATAAAAAGCAAGTAATCAACGTATTTAGTCTTTGACACTATGAATTTTGCTAAATCTATTGGTGAAGATTTTTTTCAAGTCTCTGAAATACTGCAGATTTACATAAATATTATCAGTTTTAAACCTTTGGTTTTATATGGTAAATGTATTTGTTAATTTATTATAGCTGAACCAGTACAGTGTTGCCCTCGCGTAATAAATTATATTATTTTTGAGGATTTACCTTGTCTTAAACTACATTAGGTATAAATTATGTCGTATATTATTCCACATTAATTCCTGTGGTTTTGATCAAATATAAAATTTAGATCTAAAGTTATATCCAATTATTATTTTCTTTACTTAATGGCAACCCTACACAAACAACGAAGCATTGGTTTTTTGAATTCTAACAAAGCCTTGCGTGAGCCACTCTTTAAAATTCAAAATTGTCCAAATTTCAGAACTATAATTCTTTACTTGTACACGAGTGCAATAAACTTGGCTATGGATCGCTTTTACACATACATACATAAACATTGGTTATTATAAATATAAAATATAGATGATTATGAATGATAATTAAGTTTAAAAAAGGCGCACTAGGACACATATTACCTATAACCTTTTCTTACTTGAGTTACCTATTGATCACAATTTCAGACGCCTGCAGTAGTAATAAGTATTGATTTTTAGTTCTCCCTGGTAAAAATATATTACCTCCATTGGTCGTTAGATAATAAATCCCTAAATAAAAGTAATAATAGGAACATTCATTTTTGTAAAATTAAATGCGTCCTACATTCATTGTCCATCTACTATTGTTTTTCAAATTCACCTCTGCCCGCTAATATAAAAATCCTATGACTCATATGTTGACTCTATCATTTAATCAGTTAAGTAACGTGAAATTTGAACTTGAATGATGTTGACTACGGTATGTGTACAAAATTACAACAAGACTATGTTCGAGACTCGGATTTCATCGTTTCATGCAGTTCTACAAACTATAATTTGATTAAATTTTAATTTAATTTACAATTAATGACACTGTTACAACAAGTTTTATAAGTATATATGTTTCTATTAGCACAAAGGGTCATTTTCCAAACCTCGTCGAAATTACCTGTTACTCCATTTGGGAGTTAGGTTAGATAAAAATAAATACTTGCTATTTCATGCATCTTTTACAGGAATACTGGGGGTTCATATACACTTTACCAAATCCCAATTCGTCGAAAATCCAGTTCGCTAACAAATGTCCTAGTTTTAAAATATTTTAAAAACATTCCCATTTTGCAGATAGTCTAATTTGCCGACGTCTCGGTTTGCCGACATATTATACCGGTTTTAATAATATATAGTTTCAATTTTTCGATTCGGCGAAAGATGACAGTAATTTTATCGATAATAGATATGACAACGATAATGCTATAGTATGTTGTCGATAAATTCAATGATTACATTTTTTTCACACATCAAATCCACAAATTGGTGAATTTAATTTCAGCCGTTTTTACTGTGTTGAAAAGTACTTGTTAAAAATTAAAATAGAATGATTCAAAATAAAATTTAAAAAATATCACAATTTATTAGTGGTAAATAACTTTATTAATCAAGTAGACAGAATACGGGACAAAACCCATTATTACAAATCCATCCAAAATTGCGGCGATCGTGCTATTTTAAAAAATAATACTGATACAGTATTATCGAAGAACCACAATCGCCCAACATACGGTGTTGAGTTAGCTAATCGTGGTTTTCGAAAAAAATTGAAAATAAATAAAAAATAAAAAAATATTTTTTAATTATGTTAAGCTAGTTTTCCTTGTTACAACTGTAAGCCTGTAACATACTCGGTATAATTATAATCGATTAATCAAGTAAGCCTGAAATTAATTTCACGACACTACGAACAAAATATTAAAAATTTATAGTAAGTTAGTTAAAATTGACATATATTGACTATATTGACTGATAATGTAAATTATTTATTTTTCCGTTTAATTTGTTTTTTTAACATTTTATTACATTAAAAGTAAAATGATTATTTTAAGTGTTTGGTTTATTCAAAATATCTACTAATATTTTATAAAAGTAACAACTCTTTTTCAAATTTTAGTTCTGAAATCTTAAAAATTATTTACATGCATTCTATTAAAATTTGATAATCATGAAAACAATTATTTTGACTTTAAGGTCCAAAATATTAAATTATTTTAAATAGAAATTAATATTTCAAAAGTGACTGGAGTGCAGGTGCTTGATTTTATTTTGAAAGGTTAGGTAAAATAATATAATAACGGCCCGTAATTATATTTTCGATTTTTCGACCATTTTTCTCGACGACACCTACCTTTTGGTGCTTGGAAAAAAATTTCAAAATATTGAAAAACAACGTCTATTGTTCGTACTCCGTCATTATTCGGCATTTCACAAATTAGTCATCAAATTGGTACCAAGGGACCATGTTAAATGATATTTTATTAAATATAATAGGTACCTATAGTAAAATATTGTCACTTTTAATAAATAAAATATACTTATTATTATTATCTTATATCATATATTTATGAACTTTAAAATTTGGCGGTCCTGAAAAGGGCTGTTTTAAATGTTTGGTTCTTAAAATAACCGTTTATATTAACTGCCGACGTACACGGTTTCTAGAAATAAAATACAACATGAATTTTTTTGTATTATGTATTATGTATACGATCAAAAATTTAGTTATTTTTTTAATTAGTTTTAGTACTTACTCTACATTTCAGCACTCAGGGCATTGACAATTTTCAATATTCCTGGTCATAGGATTAAATCCGATCCCAGGATAAGCCCTTGTTATGTCGTGCATAAATCTATTAAATCGGTAGCTGGCTGTAAGAAGACGATTAGTATGTTGATCCGATACATCCCCATTCGTCAATGTACGAATCCGCTACCCGCTTGCAATTGCATCTTGTTAATATGCGTTTCAGCTCTGTCCACGATCTTTCAATATACTGCGTGTAGTAGCGGATGGGCTCTTGCAGGGGCGTCATTTGGAGTAAAATCATGAGGTAGCAACCCAGAGGGGGAAAGCTTATAAGCTTTTGATCGAATGGGAGGGGGGGATTGATCATTATCTATAAAATAACTTTTCGATATTAAATAAATAATACAACATTAAACTAATAATTCAATAAATCAATCATTATATCGTAATGATACCTATTGGCTCTTGATTAGGTGATAGAGCTAGCTCCTTCACGCTGCTTATCCAAGCACTCTAGCTAAATCTGCCAGTCGCCACCCAAGTTGGTGGCTCATATTTTGGAGGTTCCACAAAGTAAATTGAGTGGTTTACCACTCCATAACCACTATAAATTAATTAAAAATATAAATTATTTTTATGAAAATGGCATGGTTCCTATACGTAATATATATATATTTTAATTTATATAATTTATTAAAATTTATTTATTTTATTTATTTTCATTTTCGATATTTTTTTTTTTATATTACTTACCTAAATACATTGATACATTGACCATAAGCCCTATGTCGCTGCATATAAATGCATTGTGGACCATGCTGTACCTATATATTTTTGCATCAATGAAAGAAGAGTTGACCGGTCCGGGACTATAATATTTGTTTGGTAGTACGACTTATTAGTTATTCCACCTTAATAAATTATATTACAAATATATGTATTTATTATCACATAAATTATTATTTTATGGTTTATAATCTTTATTTGCAATTACAAAATAACCAGCTTTCCATGCCATAACACGTCCAACGTTGTGTGTAGATCAGAACAAATTGTGATAGGCTAGATTTGACACAATAACCAATACTAAAAATAATGTGTTATGATAAATTATTTTATATAAATTTTACTATCCAATTTAAAAAATTAAAAACAAAAAAGATAATATATGAAGTAGATATATCCGATATAGGGACATTTGAAAAAACGGGATGCCTACTAAATTTAGTAAAAACGCACGACAAAATTTGTCCAAAGAAACACAAAACTGCATCTGCCCAAAAATGGATGACAAATACACAAAATGTATATTTGATTTTGTCATATGTAAACAGAGATATGAGAATTTAATAAAGCATTTTTGGTATAACCATAGCACATAATAAACCTAATAATTTCTTATAAAAATATATGAATTTCATTTTTCAGAAAATTAAAGGGTTAATTAATCAATCGATTACCAATCGAAACACAGATAAATAAAACATAATTTTATAGATAACACAGAATCCTTCGGATATTTTGTATTATAGTCGATAAATTAAAAATAAATGTCGTGATTAAAGTGATAGATCGTGAACATCGAACTATGTGAGCAACATACTAAAACTCATAATATTATATTGATGAGAGTTTGTGTATGCTTACGTAGTTACGTAACTCGATTTGAAAATAAATAAAAAGAAATACATTGGTTCAATCAAATTATACGATAAAACTGGTTGGAATTGTGTGGCGCGACCACTAAAAACTTTTGAAAATTAAATATGGTGGAGCGGGTTCTGGTCGCGGTCCAAACGATTGGAACTGATTGACCAAATTAATTAGTACATACAATTCTGAAATATTTATATAGATAATGACATATCCTGACTCACTGATTCATTATTTCAGTATAATTTTCACTAACACAAAACAAAATTGGCCTGGTCAAACAAAAAAAAATTTAAAATCTTATTTTTACAGTGACGTATTTACGGGTAGGGGGTATGGGGGATAGATCCCCCTTGACCTTTTTTTTATAGGTAGTCGTCTCATTTTCTGTATTTTTCAATATGATATTACTTTCAAGTATGTCTGGTTTTTAAATGTCTAGTTGTGGTAATTGTACCGCTCTGATATACTAATCGCCACTAATCGTTGGCAGCATATGCGACTATATCAGTCAACAAAAACATATACCTAAGTAGTATGTGATGTATTGTATTTTGTTTCTACAAATTATTTTTCATGCAAATGTATTTATAAATAATAAAACTGATAAGCAGTCGGTAAATAAAACAAAATGACTATGAAGACAATAAATTTACCTATGGCGGGTTTAGTTTTAGAAAATTTGTTACAAATAGGTATAGGACTAGCGTATTATATCGTGATTCGTGATTCGTGAATACTGTAAATAGTGGATATTATGGTACAGTCTTCATTTCGAGTACTGACTTTCTGCCGTATTAATTATAGTGAGACTTTATTTTTTGAGTCTTATTAGTTGTAACTTTGAAGTTTTAAGACAATATGAGTGATACTCAAAAAAAAACACTTTATTTTCTTATTTAAGTACAAATAAAAGAGTTTGAAGAGGATTAAGTGTTACTTAAGAAATAGTATGACTAAAGTAAATATTTTATCAATTTTCCTGTTTAATATTGAAATATAATTATGAACTAGTTTGTTAGAATCGACTTAAGAGGCCGTTCTAGTAGTGAAATTCGACCGTAAAAACATGCTTTCGTACTTCCCATTTTTCTCAGCTCTCGTTAGTCGTAAAAACATAATTTATACACCAAAATAAACTTGAGAAGTTTTTTTTTTTCAAACTAGAAATATTTACATTTAAAATTTTCAAAATTTTTAAAAAATCATATAAGATAGAAAAAAAATAATACGAGACAACCTAGAGGAACTTCTCAAGTTTATTTTTGTGTATAAATCATGTTTCTACGACTAACGAGAGCTGAGGAAAATGGCAAGTACGAAAGCATGTTTTTGGTAAGAAAAATCATAATTTTACAGTCGTCATGTGCTGCTCTGCTAAATATAGCGACAGCTTTCGAGAACAATGTTTATACCATCACCCCGCGCGCGACGCAGCCGTACCGCTCCGTAGGTCTAAACTGGTTTTCATATCGTAGTTTATAAATAATTATTGTCAATACGAAAACAATAATGTTGGGTGACCGAATAATATTTGTTTCATTTTTCCATAAAACCGATATCGAATTATCGAATTTTATATTTCGTATATTATTATTCTGTACACCATATTAAATATTTCACGTCATCATAGAATTATCATAATTTGCTTAATAAAACTACGATTTGAATAATTATTTTTTTAATCTTGAAGAGAATTTGATGATTTAGTTAATTTTATTAACGCTAAACCATGTACGAAAAAAAATTATTAAAATTAAATCGATATAACAAAAAACACCTTAGGTACCTACAATCTACATGGCTACATATGAATAAATAATAGCCTGTTGAATAAAGTTATCAACGTAATCAATGTACTTACGATATAACTAAGACGATAACTTATAATAGTCTATATAATAAGTGACTTAAATCCCTAATTATATTAATTATTTATATAAATCAGTCGAATACTATATATATTTTTAATTAGTAGGTACATCTATTATAGATTATTTATTTATTAAATTTATTAATAATAAATAAATAAATCGAAGCCAATCCAAAATATTGATTGGCTTTATTGGCATGTCACTGATCGATACAAATCATGCCAAATGAGGTTGTCGATAAACTGAGCATCCGAAAAAATAGAAAAGTGGATTTTGTATTATAACTATTTTTTTTTTTTGGTTATCGTATGAAACACGAAATTAACGCTAGTAATTAGTATGAATTTATAATAAATGCTATTAATTTTTAGGTAGGTATTATACAATTTGTGTTAATTCTTATTTCGCCTTGATCCACACTAACTGCAATAAATAACAAGTTAGGAGATTTTAAAAATGTATATTATGTACATATTTATAGCCTTATGGGTGTATTATTAATTATTATATTTCACCAGCACCCCTCCTCCCTAGCAAAATTCCTAAATACGCCACTATTAAGGAATATGAATTTGATGTCATAAAATTGCAATTCTACCCAACTACCCAATATTTTTTTTACACTTTAGCTCTTTGATTGTCTACTTTAAATATTTTATTTAAGAACGACTTTTTATTAATTTTTTAGTTTACATATCCTTTATAATTCAATTTTCTTTTAATTCTGAGTTTAAAGTCTGTAAAAATCATTAAATACTAAATTTAGTAATGTAATCATCATTTTTTTATTATTTTTATAATAGGTACCTACCCTCAAATAGTTTTGTATAGTATTTATCTCGCTTTCTTTGTTGTTGAACAATTCATTAAATTCATTTTGAAGGTATAGTAATCTCCGTTCAGTCGTCAATTTAGATTATAATAGCTTATTATTATCGTCCTTCAACTTCGAAAATAATTTATTTTCAAATCTAAAAATAGATATTCATATATTTGTTAGTTGTTACTTGTTTATAATTGTACATTAGGCATTAATTTGTAACTTTTGGTTACACCCAATTATTAGCAATATTAAGCATATTGTATAATATAAATTATAAAGTATAGTAATTATACTAAATTTTTATTTTCAATTGACAGTTTTTGTATTTGACATTTTGCATCGCTCACATCCTTTGAATGAATTTTCCGATCATATTCAAATTAGGTCCGAATTTATGTATTTGATTTTGTCAATTCATTGATTTTTTTATCATAATTGTTTAACTCTTCTTATAGTTCATAGTTATTTTTTGGAGCTAAAATATAATACACTTGTATGAGCTAATTAAAATATTATTCACATAAATTATTAGTAAATACTCGTAATTCTTTTCAATAAGAAAATATTAATCAGTATTAATATGTTTTTAAGTTCATTAGAAATTTATAACAACTCGTATGCTATCATAAGAAAATGGTTTTACCCCTAAATAGAATTTTATATTATCTATTTCAGTTTGTTGTATTTTTTCTAATTTATTATTATAAAGTAAGGGTTTTTTAAAATTTTTATGTTCTTCTAATGCATACGTTTAATAATGAAACACTTCGTATTTTTTTCCGTATTTTGAATAATTTTATTTTTTCTCGCAGATTCTGAAAAAATAAAAATAAAACTATAATATTGGCATCATAATTCCTTATATGTTAGATAAGTATTAATAACAAGGTAATACGTGCCTTTATTCAAAGATTCTGTTTTCAAATTTCTTTACCGTATTTTTTTGCATGGCAAAGTGGACTGTCTATTTCTAATATTACACTTATTTTGCACTGAGCAATACCGATCGTTATGACTGATCGTTATGAATCTGTTAAAAAATACTGGTTATTTAAGTATTCATTGTAACTAATAAACTTTTTCTCAGCCATCTAATTTTTTAGAAATAATCAGGGAATTAATTTTTAAATATTTATAGTTTATAGGGTTTTGATTTATAGATATATCTATAACTTATAGGTATACCTTAAGTTTTTGAATTGTAGTATCTTTAGACACAATGTTTATTTTATCATAAATCATTTCATATTTTTGTTTTTTAAGCAATTCGTTTGTCAATCTCAATTTTTTTTTTATTCTCTTTTTGATTATAACGACACCTCTTCACAACTTCTCAATACTTCATTATTAGATGTTCAAATAGACTTTCATTTTTTAAATATAATCTATTGAATAAAACAATTTTATTGTAATTTATGATTTATAAATATAAAATGTATACGGTTTGATCTTTTGTTCCAAAGCAAAAATATTCTATATTCGTAGTGTCTTTCTTTTAATGAACCTAAAAAAAATAAAATAACTAACATTTTGATCAAAATTTAAAACAATCATAGAATATGTATACAGATTTTTTTTATCATACAAGATTCTTAACTATAGGGCTTAAATTTAAATGTTGAAAAAATAAATTAAATATCCATGCAATTATATGCAATATTTTTTAATTTTAGTTGAAGTTTGCATATTTTAGCATTTTAAATTATTATTAAATTATTTTGTATTTAGGTATATTTTAAATTATGTATATTATCATTATTATTCCCTATTTTTCACACATACGTATATTCAATTTATAAATCGATCCATAGTATTTTAATAAAATATATATATCAGGTTTTAAGCTATAAATTCTACAAGAAGCATTGAAAAAATATGCACAACAATTTTTTGATATTTCATTTGTTAAGTCATTAAAAATGTATTTTCGGCTTACCTATCTATTAAATATAGATATTGAATTTAATATGAAATTTACCACATTTAATTTTCGGTTCCTTTTCCTTTTATTTTTATCTTCATTTTCAACTTTACCGTATTTTAACTGATACTATAAGTAAAATTTGTATCAAGTACTTAAATATTATAAAATACTTATAAGAACAACGTATCAATTTCAATATTAATTTTATTTCTCTTCAGAAAATTAATTTAGTCAGTAGAAAATCAGATAATTTAATCACACATATTTTTATATTAATACATATTTTATACCTTACGATTAAGCCCAAAAATATTACTACAGATTATGTACTTCGGAATTAATATTCAATATACTTTTAAAATACTAAATTAATTTGGACCCTTATATTTTTATGAGTCTCATATAATATATTGTTTATAAAATTGATTATTATTTTTTCTTCTTCGAATTGAGCAAACACACAACAATTATTTTAATTAGAAACGTAACTTATACGTGCAAGGTTTTGTATAAATAAAAAATTAAAGCAAATTTTACTTGAATTGGCTACAAACGTTATATGTTTTTAGCATTTTTAAAATTTTACGGAATTATGGCACTATATTTCAAAAAAAGTGGTCTTGATCGTTGGGTTGTCTATTATTGTTGTCACTGTTGTCAGCAGTGTCCTATGTATATTTACTGTACGATGGGAATAACAAAACAATGACATCTTTAGACCAAGACGATTTTAAAATCTGTCACTGTGGTATGTATTTAAGATGCATACTCGGAAAGTGAGGGCCGTATCGTCATAAAAAAAATTATAATCGTAAGATATAGGTTTTATTAGGATATTTAGTTATCTACAAACCTACTTCAGTTTTTCACATAACCGCCATTCACTTCTAAGCATTTATCGTTCCACTGTACCACTTCTTTTAATTCACCTGCATAAAAGCTCCCCACTTGAGAGTTTAAGCAATTGAAAACGGTCTTTTTAAGTTCCTTGTCGTTTTCAAAACGTTGTCCATCGAGCTACAATTTTAAGTACAAGAAGAGGTAGTAGGCGCTAGGTTAGTACTGTACGATGAATGGTTAAAAAGTTCCCAACGTAAATCTTAAATTTTCTCATTGGTGTTAGTAGCGGTGTGAGGACGCGCTTTATCGTGGAGAATAATTACACCGAATGATAGTTTCCCACGTCGTTGACTCTGGATTGAAGGACTCAGCTTGTTGAGCATTTTGCAGTGCACGGCAGCTGTAATTGTTGTATCACATTCCTTAAAATCAACAAAAAGAACACCCTTAAATGTAAATTAAGTATTTTACAACTAATTTTAAACGCTTAGTATCTATGATGTATGAATCACTACTTTATATTTTCATTTTTAAATACCTAATACAATGTTTAATTATTTTTTTTATTATTTACGAGTAATAATATATACGATTACGTTATTTATTTATTTTTTAATTATAAATAATGTTATTAAATAATTTCACGTTAATTTTTTTTTTTTGTAGAAACTAGATTTTAGGCTTCTTATAAATATCTAGTTCGTTTTTTTAAATTTTTTTCCTCAGCACTTTTACAGAGCTCAGTATCACTTAACTTAATGCTCTTTCTTCTCATATTGATTGAAAAAAATACGCTGTAAGAAAGTATTAAGCCAGTTTAAGTTTTAGTCAATCAAACTCGATGAGACTACGACTACGAGACAATAGTGTAATGAAAACTATTGCTTGGTACTGTACAAATAAATCATTATTATTAATTTAACACATCAGATAAATGTCTGAAAATATTTGAAAATATCCGGTCTTTAGTATAGTATTGGTTCTTTAAAATACAAAAATCAAAATTTTTATAATTATATAATTTAAATATAAAAATGGATAAGTGTGCTTGAAAAATCATCTTATATATATAATCGTTGTATCTTCTATAGACTATGTTTACATAATAGCCGTTATTGTTGAACGTTGCGATCCAGGTAGACTCGCAAATAACTCAATTCCATTCCACAAAACCGCATTATTACACAAAGTAATAAGCTAATTCCACATTCAAAGGACGTATACTTGAAGTATAATCATATTGTATGATCAAATAGTGATTATATTAATAACGGTATTCAATCGAATCTTTGACAACGTGCAGCAATCTTTATTATATTATAATAATCTTGTACCCTTCGATAGATTATTTTATTGTTCCTGCAATGTATCCGATTTGTCGTAGAACGCAATATTGTCAGTGGTCGTCATAATCGCACACATTTGAATGACAGCTAAAAATTAAACATATTTTATTGTTATTAAAAAAATAATTTAATATTAATTATAAATAATTCAATATATAATTAATTTGAAATAAATGTACACTCTAATGTTTTTAAATAATCAATTAAAAAATTTCGTTGTTAATGAAACGATCATATACATTTAAAATAGATTTTTCTACCTCCCGAACATATTTTGCGTGTATGGTTCACGTTGCCGTTTTGTATGAGTCGAAATTTTTTAATTATGATTAACTAAACGTTAATGTTAATTTAGACAAATTTAACGTTATTAATACGAGTATATATATCAATATGTGCGGTATTAAACGGTTTGATTTGGAGAAAATATGCGGGATTAAGGTATAAAAATGTGCGGTTTTGCAAGACGATGACCTTTTTTTAAAAGTGTGCAGTTATGAACAATATTGTAATATCATTCACTAATATCTTTTTCTGTATAAACATATACATATATTATAAAACAGTAAACTGACTGATTGATCAATCAACGCATAGCTCAAACCATTGGACGAATTGGGTTGAAATTTGGCATACAGGTAGCTAAAAATTTATTTTAAACATTCACTGCTAAAGTGCTAAAAGTTATTGCAAACAAAGCTACGGCCAAAAGCTATGACTAATGGAATAGGTTATGATAATAATATAATTGTCTTAATAACTAATTAATATGTATAAAATATTATTTCAACAATCTTAATAACATTTTATTTAATAGAATAAACAATATTTAATCTTACCAGATTACATACATTTTTATACTTAAACCCGGCAACGGCAGGTAATTCAGCTAGTAATATATAATATATATTAAAGCATTACTTGAAGTAATTTAAGTTCCTTGTTTAGTAATTATCATTGTGGTGTAGGTACTTATCTGAATAGGTATAAAATATATAATAATATTATACGAGTATAATAAATATAGTATATGAATGCAGAATAAATGAATTAAGTTTTTCACACGAACAATAGAGTGTTTAAATTTAAAAATGCTCAATATACGTATAATAATATATTGTTTACATTTATTAGTTGAAATTACAATTTCATTTATGGAAAAGAATATTTTTAATTTTGTGTGATCACTGGAGCTCAATTATTATCGTTGTGCACGTGAAATTATATCTACTTTAATTGTAAAATTTAATCAAAATAAATATGTTATTACTCAATAAATTAAATACCTATAAATATTTGTCTATGAAATATTTGTAAGTTAACATTCGGTGTTATTTTATTTTACACCTCATAATAATTAAAACAATTTAATTAAACTCGAACACAAAACGATGCTTTTACATAATATTATAATATTATATACATATTTTGTCGAATTATATTATTTCAATATTAAATTGAAATAAAAATATATAATTCTTTTAAACAGCTACGATCAAAATACATATTATACGAATGTAGGTACTCAACATTATTACTCTTTTAAAAGTTTTACATACATTATACATTTATAGCATCTAAACTTTACTTGATTTGTATAAGCTCATAAATTAGATTATAAGAATGAAAACAGTAAGGGTGTATATTTTGGTATACATGGAAACTTTTGAATCAGTTTTGTTGTAATAAATAATTATATGCTTGACTGTATAAGTCGATAACAATAGCTCAATTCACGTCATTTTCAAAAATCCTACTACCATTTAAACAAGACATTTTAGAAATTACCCAAATTATAGTCACACTATACATCAGTTTTAAATGTACGCGTTAATATTTTTTTTATTAAAATCGTGTGTCCACTAAAAAATGAATTAAACTCGAAAACTTCTCCTTATAAGATAAAATGCAATAACTTACTGTACATCTTGACTTAATTTATAAATTATTATTATTTATTAGCATAATATTTTATAAAATAATTATTAGAAAATAAACAATAGATGCGAGTATAGGTACTAAACTTAGTATTATCTGCCTCATTTAATAATTCAATTTAAACCAAAAGAGATGATTATAAACTATAAAGATGTCATTAAAAGTAAAATTCAGAAATGTGGTATCGACTATCCTTATAAATACTATTATTATTACATATTTATATAACTATATTATAATTATTTAAATTTTAAAATTAAAATTTTTTTAATTTGATTTAATTTTTTTTTTTTATTAACATTTTCGTGAAACTATTTTGAAAAATATCCTATTTAATAACTTTATTTGAATAATAAAAATATCACTGTCGGTTCTTTAAGAAACAAGACCATCTTTTGCTAGTTATAACAGATATGTCTTTATAGTTTATACCCTTATTTCGCAACTAACTAAACTAAATCACAACCAAAATAAAATATAGGCTATTTTTGTTGAACATTAAAGTACGCATAATCGGGAAAATTATTGTTTTAATGTAATATATTACTTTCATTATTTTAAATTGCTTTTAGACGATCAAACAAAAAAGCTGCAAATAAATGTTTTTTTTCTTTTGATAGAACGTATATAACTAATTTTATTGTATTGTTAGAAAAATAACAAATACTCAGAGTTAGTATTGTTTTTATATTTTTTATGTCAAATACATTTATTTTTGAAAAAAATGTCATTAAAAATAACAATTAGTTTCAGAAGAGAGTAGAAACTGTGAACGTGTAACGTAAAACACTCAGTGGGGTACATTGTTTAAAATCTTAAAAAATCTGTTCTTATTCAAGCACAGTCATATAGAATATCATTAATAATATTCACTGTTGGTTTTAATAAATCTACAAAACATTTGTGACCCTTAAGAACTAAATTTTTCATTGTTGTGTTTTTCATTAAAAATGTTAAAGTTTTGTTAAGATATTATATGTATTCAGTGGTAAGTGATATAATATATATTGTATAATTATACAAGGAAATGCTGAATTATTGATAGTTATATAAAACCCATGTAGTAAGGCATATCTAATAAACCTTATCATCTCTCAGATTTTAAATATTTTTACACATTTTCATTATTTTTGATATAAAAATATATCAATACAACAGTATTACTTTATTTAGTGATGTTCTCTATAACACAGTCTACTTTAATTGATCGTATTCATTATAAAATATATATCACTGATATACTCATAATATATTCGTTATACAAATAAAATTCACACGAATATTTGGATTCATACGTTTTACCGTTACTGATTCAACTATACATTCTTGTAATACATACCTTCAATACTTCATTTTTCAACATTCGACAGATTAATTGCGTTCAGACATATAGGTATGAATATATATATATATAATATATTAATATTATATGTAATATAATAATAATAACTATTATTACATTATAAATTATTAATGTGTTATTGTGTTTCACTGTCGTCGACCACGTAATCGTTTGATGATTGTCATTACATTTTACAATTGTATTATGCGTTTCGATTTCGAGCGATATACAAGGAACCTACAATGAAAGCGTACCTATAAATGTATTAAATATTAAACATAATTACATACATCCAATTCCCGGCTATTCCAAGCAGTTGCATGTACAAATTATTAGAACATTTTTTAAATATTATTTAATAATATACATAATGTAAAATACCTATATACAAATATGATAAAAATAAAAACTTTAGATTTTTATTTTTTTATTATTAGTATTTTAATGACTTTTACAGTTTTATACAACCAATATCTTGCAGCAACGAAGTGAAATATTTGTTTTCTTTATTATTTTAACAAAACTACATACTATAAACAATATTATTAAAAAAAAATACTATTAATTCAACATTACTTTTGCTTTCAAAAATTGTCATTGTAAATATATGTATAAATGTGGGTAAATGTAGTGCAGTGTAGTGTGAGGGACGAATAATTTAAACTTAAATTCAATATGATTACTTTGTTATGTGTCAGCCGCGGGGAATTTCAGCTACAGCAGTGTACTTCCTGACATAAATCTTCAAAATAAAATAATACATAAATGTATTATGAACATCGATTAGAGTAGAGTTTAGACCTATGGTTTAATTCATCTGCATGCAGTGATTTGTAGCAATGACCGTAAATATAATGTCTAATTTTCGAGACTATACACAACACATGTTATTTAATAAATTATATTGTATATGTTTAATGTTTTAAAATAATTTGAAAAAAGTTCGATTAGGATTAATGATTCCCGATGGTTTAGTTGAAAGAATATTGAAACACTGGTTATACGTAGATATATATACATTTTTATATTTTTACATTAATGGTAAAACTCTTTCAGCCGAATTAAATAATGCCTATATTCTATATAATATAACCAAATGGAAATTAATCGATGCAAATTTTAAAACCACAAAACACCTTTATATTGATTGATAATAATGGTACTTATTGTATATTACCACAATCGAGTGCGTGGAATAGACTGCAAAAGTCGAAAACCTGTAACAAAAAGTGCAATATGATTTATCAATTATTAATTATTAAATCGGTATAATAGTACACAAGTTCGCCATCAGTCAGAAACAGCATTGCATCAAATATTCACTGTCATAAAAGTAAAATTGTTTTTATCATCAATGATACAAATTTATAATCAATGTGTATGTATACTATAAACATTGTACCAATATGTCACGTCAACATTCCACTTTTCAAGTCTTACAAAAAAAAAAAAAAAATTGTCGCTACAGTAAACACAATAATGTATAGTGTAATACTATTAACACTATACAGACCTAAAAATTGATGGTTAGCGTATTGAAAATTGTCATTTATCGCTACCTACCTACAAACATTATGTCGTGTCATTATATTTACAAGTTCTTAAAGATTTTTTTTTAATTTTATTTATTGATTATCTGACAGGTATCAATTTTTTCTAGGGATATTGAACAACTCACAATATCAAAATACATAACACTCATGAGTCACATCTCGTTCAGTGACCAGATGTCAGTACCAGCTACCACTTTTCAATAATACATCTTTTAGTTTCTTACGAAAAATATGCGATTACACGCTTATATACGTTCAACAAAATTGTCATCTGAAAATATGAGAGAATAATGTATACATTCTGAATAAATGATGTTGTCGAGATAATTGTTGAAACATTTAGCAAAAAAGAAAAAGTGTTGATGACGAACTACTGTTTTTGGAAAAACATCTGTAACGTTAGAGTGGTGCTTACATAAAAAACAGTAACGTCCCGACCGCTGCCGTTTATCGTCCTTACACTCGTAGTGTATTCTACGCTGCAGTATAATGTGTATAGTACTTAATCGCTTAATAATAACTATTTAAAACGATACCGATATACGAACGAGCCTCAACAATTTTCGACGTACCAGATTTTACTGTATCTATAAATATTGATTGCGGGACGATGCGTATAGTAAATATGATGATATTATAATATTTTTATTTAATTTTCGCCTCTGACGTGTAAACATGTATGTATATATATGTGTGTTTGCTGTTCTACATAATATATCATTGTTGTGTCTGGTTGTGTGTACACGTGAGTGTATATGTAAGTAATATATTGATTCGTCGCAGCTGTCGAAGATACGATATTATATATTATCATATTGAAGACACAGCTGTACGTCGCGATTCCATTGATGTGAAAATTATTATTTGTTCGACGATGCGTGTTTCGTCGAAATTCCGTTGTTTCATTAGATTTCAGATGTACGTCGTGCACAGAGATAATTAAATATGTTTTCGTCCCTCCCAACAAACGAATCCATTCTTGATAACGCATAACTAGTAGCAGTTATACATATAGTTAAAATATTATATTATATACGTCCCGGACGGTACATGTGTATGATGTGTACAATGTATATCTACAACGCAGCTTTACGCGAGTGCTGTGTGTAGGTTTCTCAGCCAAATACTTAGGTGTACATAACGCGTTCGGTGCATAGACGAATTTCCTCTCGACGACGGCGATTGGTGGCGGGAAAGACAACGACTAATGTATTATATTATATTGTTATCTGAGTGAAATATAAGAGAAGACAAATCGTTTACATTAACGTTATTATAAACCTAACAACTGCAGACAAATACTAATTTTCAGTTATTCTATCTAGTTCAAGTGTTTAAGTCCAAAACGATAATATTTTAGTTGTTATATAAACATTAATTTTATTTAAATGATTTCCATCTATAGAAACTAACCGCTTGTATTCGCATGATAATGTCTAAAAATTAATTGTCGTTTAACGAAGGCCGTGTAAAATGAAAAACATAATAAGAGTTCTCTTTATTAGAAGAGTTCATTAAATCGTTAACTAACGGAGTTATTGAATTATTTTATTTTTCTGTTTTAATTAGAGTACATGAGACGGAAATATAAGATCAGCTGTATAGTATAGGTACTATAAACTTCGACGATGACAACATTTTGTATTTAATATGATGTTTTACGTGATAATTGAGGAGAATTTTCCTCGTCTGTATTCAATGGAATAGGACATTTTCACATGAAATATTTTCAACAATATTTAAAAATTAATTTGAATACAAGAATATTTACTATTATTATTAATTCTTTTTTTATGTGTAATAAAATAAATATAATAAATTATGTCCGGACACGTAGTCACAGAAAATTTAGCACGAGACAATTTAACGCGGATAATTGGGCGTGTGGACAATTAACACACAGACTTTTTGATGTAAGCTAATTTAACATATGGGCGATTTTACTCAACCAAGTTCATCGTAGAAACAAATTTCAAATGTTATACCTATACAGTATAATATGAAATAATAATATTATTACCGAGTACTCTAAATCTAAATAGTCGTATACACGTCCAATCAGAGTAAATTGTAAAAAAATTTGAACATAAGTCATAGACTAGATATTGCATAAAATAAAAGCTAAAAATATTTAAGTATTTAAGTGACACAGCCCAAAAAAAATAAATTTCATTATTTTAAGTTTAATTGTACAAGAGATTAATTTTCCTCAAGTCTAAATGCCTGCGCGTTTATTGTCCGCGCACCCGATTTTGCGAGATCAATACTCTGTGGCGAAGTTGACTACGTTTAATTTTCCTAGATCCATATAATAAATTGTTTATCGAAAAAAAATCAACAATATTAATTGATGTATTTATAATACCATGTTACATTGAAAACCATGTACTCATCGACCCTCCCCCTCTATAGTAGGCTGTACAAGTTATTTCAATAAAATTAACATCAAACGATTTAAAACAACATATTGTTATTAAATTTTGGCAACACATATAAATATAAAAATAGTTACTGCAAAATACGCCTCCGTGTCATTGCTTACTGAAATGTGGTTTGTTTTTCTTTGTTGGATTTTTTATTCAATTCAATAACATGAAATGAATAAATTAATTTTTATTGTCAAAACGCATTTGTAATAGTCTAATGTGTGTGTGTTAAATTTAAATTGAATTATAAATCATTGGATTCGAAAAATTATTCTAAACGAAGACAATTCATAAGTCTAATTTAATAAGTAAGTATATTTCAAAATTTCAAAATATATTTCATGACATGTTTTTAATGTTGTTTTTAAAGTAATTAATTTTACTATTAAATATATTGTAAAAATAATGAATAGTAATAATAATAATAACTAATGAGAAATCTTATATTAAATTAATTTTCAAATATTTGGTGTAAATATTAAGATTTTAGTAATTTATAAAAGAAAAAGTGTTTTTAGATATAAAAATAAAAGCACACATCATTATTAAATTAATACTATTACTCTGCACTTCCTACTAATTTAAAATTAAATTAATACCAATATTCAACTAGAATGATCACCTTTTTAAAGAATAAAATAGTTTTTTTTTTTTTTTTTTATTAGAAAAAACAATATATACAATCTGTATTATCTATACAATAAGTAATATGGTTGATTTATTTTATATACAAAACTGGACGGCTTGATGGAAGGAAGTGTCCAAACAACACTACTTCAATTCTAGACTATTATTTATGTTTTTTTTTTTTTTTATTTTTTTTTTTTTTATTAGTTGAGGAGGTCCCTGGGCCAATTTCGCTTTAGACGACGTGAAGGGTTATCTGGGAGAGTGACGGATGAGAGATTGGAAATGAGTGGATTTGGGTGGTTTAATGTGTTATTGTGAAATAATTTATAGTAATGGGAGGCTAGGGTGCTTATGTATGGGATATTAAGGTCAGAGTGGAGTGAGAGGTTGCTGACGTACCAGGGTGCGTTTGTGAGGAGACGAAGACAAATTGATTGGAAGGATTGGAATTTTTGAATGTTGGATTTTTTGGAGGTACCCCATAGCTGTATTCCGTAAGTCATTGAGGGGCGGAGAATTTGTTTATAGATTAGGAGTTTTGTGTTGAGTGGGAGATTTGATCTAAGAAGGTGTTTCATTTTGTGGAGTTTAAAGTTGAGTGATTTCCTTTTTGTTTTTATGTGAACTGCCCAAGTAAGTTTATTGTCGAGGTGGACTCCTAGGTAACGGGTGGCTTGTGCTTTGGGAATCGTGTCGTTGTTGATAGTCATGGGGGGACTATGGTCTGGACGTAGAGTAAAGGTTATGTGGGTAGATTTATTTGGATTTATTTTGATTCTCCACAAGTTGAACCAGTTTTGTAGTTCGTTGAGATGGGATTGAAGATTATCAGATGCTATGGTTAGGTCAACATTAGTTGATATTATGCCTGTGTCATCTGCGAAAGTAGCAAGAGTGGTGTTCTCGAAGTGAGGAATGTCGGAGGTAAATATATTGTAAAGAGTAGGTGCTAGAATACTTCCCTGGGGGACGCCTGCTTTTATGTAGTGGATTTGTGAGAGTTCGTCCTCGCAGCGAACGACAAAGGACCGGTTATGAAGGAAAGATTTTATAATTAAAAACAGGGGGGCTGATAGAAAACGAATTTTATATAGTAGGCCTTCGTGCCAAACGCGATCGAACGACTGAGCTACGTCGAGAAAGACGCCAATGGAGTACTGTTTGTTTTCGAGAGTTTGTGCAATTATGTCGATTAGTCTGTGAACTTGATGGATAGACGAATGTTTATTTTTGAAACCGAATTGAGTGTGGGGGATTATATTATGGCTTGCTAATATAGGGTTTAATCGCTTTAGTATAATCTTTTCTAGAATTTTTGAGAATGAAGGTAAGAGGCTGATAGAACGGTATGAGGAAGGCAGGTCAGGAGGTTTATCAGGTTTTGGAATTAGAATAATTATGGAGTGTTTCCAAGAACGAGGAATGTGGGAGAGACGAAGAATTGAGTTGAAGATGAAGGTTAAGAGAAGAATGGCTTTTTTGGGCAAATGTTTTATAATTCGATTTGTTATGAGGTCGTGACCTGGGGATTTTTTGTTTAATAATTTACTGATAATAAATTGAATTTCACTGGGGGAGGTATGTTTAGTGGGTAAGGACATAGGAAGACAATTGGTTAGAGATTTTTCAATGAAGGATGTGTGGTCGATGTTGTTGACGTCGGGGTGAGGAGAGAAATTATTTTCTAGAAGAGAGGCAAACAGGTTTGATTTTTCTAAGTTGGTCTTAGCGAAGGATCTGTCAGGATATCTAATTGGTGGTATTACATTTTTTTTATTTAGGATTTTTTTAGTAGCTTTCCAAATAGAATTGTTTGAGTTAGATAGAGAGTGTAAATATCGTTGGTAAGTTTCCGTGTTGTGAATGCGTAAAAGGTTTTTAAGGGAATAAAATAGTTAAATGATTTATTCTCTGATATGGTGTAAGTTGATAATATTATAACAGGTGCAACGTATACCTTATTTTGTTTTAAGCCACGTAAATCCTATGCACGGCTTTGCAATCAACAATATGTATCAAAAAAAGTATATAAAAACATTTTTATGTCCTGAATTTATTACATTTTAAAAATACCTTTAATGATAGCCTTTTAATAATATAAAAATCAAATATAAATACAATTATAAAATATTATTACAAGGTACCTATTTAATAACAATTATGATATTTTTAATCAAAATCAATTATAAAATATATTACTATATAACTATAATTTAAACTTTTAAGTTATCAATTATCATTCTTACTTTACTGGTGTAGCTATATTCAGTGACTTCTAACGGGGGTTTTGGAAATAAACCCCCCCCCCCCCCGAAATTATTTAATTTATTATGAGAAAACTAAAATTTCTAGTACCTGTAAATTAATTGTATTATACTTAGGTATAACAAATTATCTAATTTAATAAAATAAACAACGTACATTTTAAAATACCTTTGTAATATTGTTCTACATAATTCTGATTATAAATATTAAATAGTACAGCTTACATTATCTAATGTGGGTACCTACGGGAATATGAATATTTCCACGAAGGTATTGTAGATATGGATGTGGACGATTGGTGTAATTATTATAACAATCTTTTATCGTCGTCGTAAAACGTATTTTATTTTGTGCGATTAATCACCTAGTGTGTTAACCACTTTAATCTATAATAATCGATAATTGTTCTTATGTTCAGCCGTTTAGGTGTCACGTCATCCAATATGTTAATTAAAAAAATTACCCCCCCCCCCCAAAGTTCAGGTCTAAGTACTCCACTGGCTATATTTAATAGTTATATAAAGACTCTACGGTGTTTATAAATACACATATTATAATACGAATGAAAAATAAAATACTGTGTTAGAATCTTATAATACCTATAGTGTGACTATAGACAATGGTATCAGAATTAACTACTATATAGCGTCATAATTTACTAAACACCGATTCGAGTCGCATTATCAGACTAAATTTTTGTTTCATAATATGATTAGTAATAAAGTACCTTATTATTTTTGACGTGTTTTCTATCATATAAATAGAAACATGAAAAAAAACGCGATTCGTTATAAAATTATACCATTCACTATGTAGTTATATAGTGTGCATATAATATGCTTAGGTACGATTTTTCAAAACGATAAATTTGTTTTTAAAGGAAAAGAAATTCTTAAACAATAAGTGTATTTCAATAGAACTTATATTTATTTACATTTCTATATAATATTCAACAAAAAAAAACTATTTTGTCGCAATATATCGAAATTGAAATATTGAATGAATACACTGTAAAATATACTTTATTATTACCTATGACGATGTATATATAGTCGTGTGTACATTATAATAATGTATACAATACCTAACTATACATATTTTTAAAATCCATTAAAACAATACTTTATATTGTCTGAATATATTGCGTCTTTACAATACGTTCTCTTCCTAATATTACATTTTATTATTATATTTATATCATTGTATACCTACTTTCTTATAAGGCAAAAGAAAAAGAAGAAAAAGACGGTATACTATGAAAAAAATTAGATTAATTTGACCATAGAAAAAGCTACTTGACTCACTTAATTGTGTTATATATTTTTTTAAAAAAAAAAACCTCTGAGACATTCGATTATAACCAATCGAAAGTATTTATTCTGAACGTAAATATATTACATGCTGCCTTTATCTTAAAAAAGTATCGCTTTGAACACGCCAGTCAACAGCCAAGAGAAATTGCATACTTGAACTAATTTAATAGATAGGTAATCCGCGGTGATTATTTTATGTTCGTGTTATTCGTGATATTTGTTTTCGTTTTCTTATTTTTATAATAGACCATAATAGATAGAAATATAATAGTAGTAATCAAAAATATTTTTTGTTAATTTTTTATTTTAAATTATTCTTATATTTATATAGGCTATATAGGAAAGAATATTATATTGTATTTACTATATAATACAAATTAGGTACATCTTGGGCAAGTGGCACTTTAATATTCTAACTAACTCATTTTAAAATTCAATGACGAAATAATATAGTATGGCCACTAAAAAGGATTAATACTAATACACTAATTGGTGGTTTGTAGTTAAATTTATTATTATTTTACATTTTTATCCATTATGACAAGTGTTTATTATTTGACGATTTTAACGTTTAAACGTATTACTCTCATTTCGAGTAAAATATTATTGTTCAATCTATACAAGTTATTATAATTTTTATAAAATTATACGATATAACATTATTTACCTTATCAATTAATTTATTATCACATTACCTATATAATATGTATATGTCATAGGACTAGTTTACTAAATTTGTTTGACAGTTTATAAATTAAGATTAAAGCTTTTAACAGAAAAGGAACAAACATTTTTAACTTATACAGAAAGACTAGTATTAAAAATAGTTCCTATGAATTAATAAAAAAATTATTATTAATAAATAAGAAAATATATTGATACAAACATTTTTTAAATATTTTTACACCTAAAAAATGATTTTAAGTAGGTGTAAATCGCATCATTTTCCCCCTACAACACTGTTGATCTTACACATTGAAGTGTTATTTTTTTTTTGTACTGCTTATTAAATATGATCTGTCTGAGCAGATGAACCAAGTCAAACAAGTCACGTTAATGGAAGATAATGATTATAATTATTTTTGTAGTCATAAGTCATAAGTCATAACTTATAACGGATACAATTATTAACATTATAATAATTTTAATGCAGACTGTAGAGTCTGTATATTTTGTTACTTTAGAAATAATTATGATTTTTAACGATATGAACGTGTATTATGTAACTTGTAAAATAAAAATGTTTTCACTTGACTGAATTAGATAAATATATTCGTACTAAAAATATGCTCTACATATTACACTAAAACAAGTTCTAACTGTAAACTTTTTTTCGGAACACCTATTTACCTATATTATAGTAATTATATATACCTACGTATATTAATAAAAAAAAAACAAATTGTTGTATAAAAACATATTAAAACGGGTTTTATTTTAATTTTATGAAAATTTAGAATTACCTGTATTATTTTGATTTTTAAATAGCAACTTAAGTATTTTGTTACATAATCTAAGGTCAGATACTTTCTAAATATGTTGATATTTAAATATCATCTCGAATGTTATACGGTTTTTTTTTATTAAAATACATATTTATTCAGAATTACAAAGATTAGAAGGGTACATTCAATTTTAATTTTTATATATCTAGGTTCTAGGTAGGTACCTATACTATTACATGTTATATTTTTTATACTTTGACGCTTAACTGGGCATAAAAGATGCTCTAAAAACAATACAAATGAACAGATTACCGCCTAATTGTTTAAAATATAAAATATATACCTACATTTATCTTAATTATAATGTAATTTACGATAAAAAATGTATATAGGCACAGTTAGAGTTGACTAATTTGTATACTTTTAAGTTTTAATATAATTGAATGAATTTGGTTCATCTTCGATATCTACACCTTCATTCGGTGTGATTTATTTCAAAAACGAATAATTATTGCAACTTATATTTTTAACTCTATACTCTAAAGCACAATAATTTTCTAACCATTTTGATATGTATAAATATTGAATAGCTATAACTATTAAAATAGATATACTTATTGAAATATTTAATAGATAAGTAGGTATTAAATATTTGTATTAATGAAGTAACTATTATAGAGTACTCTTAAATCATATTATTTAAACTTTGAATTTTTATAAAAATATGATATTTATAAAATATTTGATATTATGATGCCTACTAAGACCAGCTACTATTAATCTCGATGTTTTGAAAAAATATTTTAAATTTAGAAATATGTATTAGTTTATAGTTGTAATTCATAAAATAATGAATTTGCAAATAAAACGTAATTGTAATAAGCTTATTGAAAATAAGGGCAGTATGAAATATTATAATTGCATAAGCTTCAGCCCCCCTCCTCCGACTTATCTGAAAACACTATTTTCGCCTATAAATTGTAATATTGGATTAATTTTTTTCAAACGCATTAGATTTATTATATAATTAATATTTAATCATTGTATTAGAAGCATATATAATTGTTATTAATTTTTGATTCAATATCGACTTCGCATCAAATGATTTAATTTAATTTATTAGACATAAATAACTAGTAGCATAAAATTTATTCAAATATTTTGAAAATGGCATTGTGACATTGTATTAAATAAATTATAGTAAAATACATAAAATATTCAAATCTAAAAAAAAAATTTTAAATTATAAAAAAATAACTTAAATTATTCTTTTTTATTTAATTATCTAATTTTGCCCATACTTAAACTTAAAAGATTTATGCACGAAATGTTGTAAAATGTGAAAAATTTATATTTTTTTTTAAATTTGATGTTCAATAATGAGATACCTTGTATTAAATTTTCAAATTGTTATTATTTTGATAAATGTTATCCACATTTAAAGTTTAAATACTTATAAAAAATAATCGTGTTATTTTATCTTTAATATTTTTATATAGGTAGTAGGCAAAAACATTTTTTTCGATATTTATTGTAAAAAAAAAAAATCAAAATGTTCACATCCTAATAATGCGTTAAAATATTTACTACTCGTATTTACAAAAAAAGGACAGGAACCCCTTACCCCTTCATTGGAAGTTTGACATCATCAACGTAGTATCTAATACATATATAAAACATATACAAACATACTTATACTAACCTTCAGGTTACTTAAATAATAAAGCCCTAGGGTCTTAGAAAAAAAATGTATACAAATATATTTAAACATTTTTAATTTAAATAACATTTGGTAAGAGTTTCAAGATGGTTATTCGTTTTTAAAAGACGAGAAAACAAGAATATCAATTTTGTCAAAAACTAGGTTTCCGTAAAAAAAATGGTATTTTTTATTCTCTCGCCTGCTGAGAATTTTAAAAAGTAGATGGTAAGAATTTTTATTTGTTTTCTCCTAAAAGTACCAATTAAATTTGCATTCCTACTTAAAAAGATGTTGTAAAATTAGAAAATTAAAACATGTGTTTTTCTATAATTCTTATATACACTAATTGTGTAATAATAATTATTAAATATATATATATATTTTGTTGATAACAAGAATCTTTAAAACTTAAGTAAGTATACCAACGACTTATCTAACAACCTACACCTATTATTATCCGACAAGATAATGGATGCCACTTGAAGAAATTCCTGTTGGTGGTATAAGTTAAAACTTAAATGTTTTAGACGACGCTTATAATTAATATTTAGTTATTTTAAATCAATTATTAACTGCTTATTAAAATCCCATTAGCTGCTGCTTAACTTTTATTAAATTGGTTCATGAAAAAAAAATATATTATAATAATTAATAGGTATTTAAATTCCAAAAGAAATATATATATATATATATTATGATAATATATAGATAATTACGTCATAGATGTATCAGTGAAAAATTAAATGATATTACTAAAATAAAATAAGATATTAGTTGTTTATATGTACCAATTACTTAAACTTGCACATAATTTTTCATGTTAGGAAAATACCATATTAGTATTAGTATATTATATCTAATTAAATCCAAAGCAAAATCTTATTAGCTCACCCTCTGGATCAGCACCTGTTTTAAATTAATAAGCAAACCTGTTTTACCAAATGAAAATAAGTATAAATAAGTAGATACTAAGGGACTTAAGTATTATAATAAATTATATTATACAATATGTTGAATCCACTTTATTCCACTTTTAGTTACGATTTGAAACATGAACAAAACTTTTGGAGTAGCATTTTTCAATGCCGAATATGTGTACTTTTATGCGACGATTCGCCACTATATTTAATTATAGTAATGGGTGTTGAGTGGATTATTGACATTCTCATTTGTATAAATCTTAAATATAACTAATATTATGTGGCTTTGTGATGGTTAAATTCACCATTTAATCATGGAGCTGGTCATTATTTTACCCAATCTCCATTTTAAAAATTTAAATGATTGATGGCACTGGCTCTAATTTTATGAGTTGTAGTGGTGACTAATTTTTATACTTAACCTCACCAAATGAATACACGTCGGCGACATTGCCTGTCTGCTTCTATATAAAATAAAAACTATAGACTTGCGAAATAAGGTCTCGAAATTATAAATATAAATTTTACAAAAAACACGATGAAAAAGGGGTAGAGCTCACGAAGGGGTATACTATGAAGGTTTTAACAAACAATAAAGTACGTGCTTCAAGTTATTGGAGAATATCGCTGAAATATCTATACAGTTTGAAAATTAAACGATCTTAAATTAAATTATTTTTACTTTGTGTGTATCTATACTAAAAAAATATAAATTTAATATTTATATTTAATTCGAGATTATTATTTTTATCGAACAAAGAAGCCAGATTAATTTCTAAAAACTCTTTACATACAATGTATATTGTAATTGTTTAATGCATATTATAGCTATAATACAAATTAGAAATTTTCGATAAATATTTTTTTAATGTTAAGTTATTTGTTGACTTTTATTGTTTTAGAAAATATTATATTTTAATTAAAAAACTGTTTATAATGCTAAAGTATGAAATTACTTTATTACTATAAATATAATGTAGGTATCTAATATACTTACATTGGTATTATGTTTAAACAAAACGATTACAACGAGAAGATATTAATTAAATATAAAAAATGAGATCACAGTTATATTTAAACAAAAACGCATTTTAAAATGTTAAGAATTCGACATACCCAATCGAAAAACAATTTTGTACAGTTGATTTGTATACCTGCATACAAATTGAAATCAGTTTAAGGGATAAGACTGAAAGAAATCCAATAGATATTGGAAAATATAGGCCATCCGAAAAGATATATCAAAACTCTGCAATTACATTTTGTTGATATGAAAAAAAAATGTCGAAGTTTAGATAAATATTTTATTTTTATATTAGTAGATAATATTATACTTCCTGTCGACAAATATCAAAACAAATATTCTGTATTCTATTTTACAAATGTATTTTGAATATTGCAATTTATGACGTATTATACTAATACAAATACTAAATACAAAATAATCGTAATTCTAAATTAATTTATATAGGTAAGTACTTACATCATAATATAATAGTACGAGTATATTATATTACATCCGAGCGAAACAAAAACATCTTTATGGCTATACCGTCGAATTGATTTTATACGATTTCATCAAATGTCCGGTAAATTTCAAAAGCATATAAGTATCGGTCAATTACCAACCCTAAAACACACAGAGGACAAAAACAATTTTAAATTATTTTCTAAACTATAGTTTACCAATATAGGTATCTATATACCTAATAAGTATAATATTAAATTAATAAAATATATTTTTAGTCAAAAGTTTAAAATTTCTAGGGTCACATAATATATTATATTACCTATATAACGTTTCTCCGGATAATTGTGCAGTACGCTGGAAATAAGGGCCACATTTTCCTCGAAAAAATGAAATAAGTACCTAATACTATTTACTATTTATTATTAGGCTTATAGTTTATCAAATACACGATCCGATTTCACAAAAAAAAAACTTAATAAATAATTCTATACTTAACAAATTTACCATGCTAATTCACGTCTATTCTATTTCTATGCATTATGCATAATATAACATAATTTATAAATATGGAACGTTGGAATAAGATGACACCTATTTTTTTTTGCTCTTTGTAGCCGTATGGTTGCTATACGTCTCGATTTTCCGAGACCGTCACCAGAATATGACTTAGTGTACCGGTATCCTGAAAATAAATTTCGGGACGCCTATATTTCCCGGTTTTAGGAAAAAATTAAAATTGTTTAATTTCGACAATTTTTTCAAATAATAATTATAATCGAGTCAACATGTTATTGTTAAAGAATTATAGATAAATCAATGATGCCAAATCCATAAGCTAAATATAAAATAATAATATAGTGTATAACATTACAACTTATAACCTATTGTACCGTTTTTGTAATACATACCCAATGGCTAATATGATTCAATAATATTTATTTATTAATTAATTTACTATTTTTTCTGTCTATCCTGGATTTGCTTGATGATAACCTACTATGTTGAATTTCTTGATAAAACTTTTAATTTAAAATGTACCTAGGTATTAAATATAAGTTAAATCTTCCGAGTAACCTAATGATTTAAATTACATCTTAAGAAAAAAGAATATAATACCTATATTCCATCTTCCATCTTATACTCCCACAGTGATATAAAACGAAACAGGTAGATTCCTAACACCTGGACATTTTTATACTAATTACAGAAAATACCATACAGTCAAAAAAGTATGTAGATTTATTGATACGAAAATTAATAAGATTAGAATTTTTAAAATAATAAAAATATCAGATTAAAATAGTATAGACTGTTTCACTAAATTGCTTAACTTAAAAAAAATAAAGTATCAGTGAAACACTCATATTATGTTAGCTAATGTTACTAATATTTTAATAATATCATTAATTTCTTATCAAAAATTAAACACGGTATAAACACACAATGGCGGTCAAATGATTTTGTTATGAGGGGGGGGGGCTGTTTTTTTAATATTATGTACTACTTAATCATTAAAGAATAATTTATGGTTATGCACTTATGCCTAATATCAGATTTTTAAATTTAGGTAAATTAGTACTTTATTCATTACAAGTGAGGAATGTGTTATTATTGAATATTCATGATCATCGAGCGGGGTAATTCCCGTATATTTTGTATAAGCATCTAAATATTAATAATAATAACAGCCTTGTTCCTAGAATGAGTCTAGAATCTAAAAAATAATAATATGTATACGCTCATAGGCGTTGTTTTAAGAAAAAAATAAAACAAAATTTAATACATTAACATTATAGTACAATATACATGGATTTAATTTTTATAAATATTAAAGAAAAAAGCCATGGCGGATCATCTATCCTCCCTCATCACCCCGTTTGACTGCCATCGCCACTGTAAACACAGAATATTCTGTGATACAAATAATTAACTACCTACTTATACAGAATTACAGCGATAGACATCGATAGTGGTTCAGTATTTTCAAAACGTATGCAAAAATTATAATCAGCGACTACGGTGATTTTATCCATTAATCCCAGTTTATATCGTATTATAATAATCACTTTACTTTGGCAATATTTGTCTCTACATTAGGTCGAAAAATTACAATACGATAAAAGATACTTGTCCTATCAATTGTGATAAAATAGTACTTACCTATTTAAACAATGCTACAATATATTTGTAATTAGTATACATATAGTAGACAGTAGTATTACATAATACAATAAAAATTTTACAAAATCAAAAAAAATGTTACAGAGCGTACCTATACGAACGTCAATATTTTTGTATATTATAGACTGGTCTAAGAGATCTTTACCTACTGACTACCATACTTAAAATTTATTTGATTCACTTCTACTTGTCAACTGGAAACAATATGGCCTATTCCTCGCTCCTCTGGTTTCGCAAGTGTAAGGTAATTGGGTAATAAGTTCTCTTTTAATGTCAAAATTAGAATTACAAATAAATCGCACATAATACTTAATAGTTTTAGAAGTTTATAACTTAAAAGAAAAATGTTTATAAATTATACGTTATTTAAAAATATTAGTATATTAATCTATGTTTAATATACAATACAAATTATTAAAAAAGTAAAGATTACATGTTTATAATAATAATAATAATTGATATTAATAATTTATTCATTATTTGTGTTTGCTTGAAGAATTGAATAATATTGCATTCATTGAACATATCTGAACCTAAACTTTTAGCAATATATAATATGATGTAGGCATATAGTCAAATCAGACATATTACTAAATGCCTAGGCAGATAATCAAACAATACAAATTTTATGCAATTTTACTATCCACCTAGACATTTAGTTAAAAGTCTAGTCATTTAACTAAATTCTTATTTTAAATCAGGCAAATAATAAAAATGAAACATTTTGTATTATTTTCAAAATTTAACTGTAATATTTTATTATTAATTATTTATTGCTATTATATAAATATATACTATGTACTAATATTTAAAACACATAACCATATAAAATATTTTTAATTTTGTGTCCTTCATTACTATTGTTTTAAAACTTAAACTATAAATAAATATAGGTAATAAACTAATAACTAATTAGGTGTGATGGTACAAGTATAATAAATGAACAAAAAGGTTATATTATAACTACAATATTTTGTTCACTTTTAGTTTTTACTTGTTATTACATGTTATTGTTTTGTGGCATTTGCTGGAATATTTAAAAATTTTTTTTAAACAAAAACACCAATTGATTTACCTATAGTAATTACTTTTATTTATTTATATACTTAAATAATATTTAGTTTTTTCTTATAAAATAGTTAGCAATATTTATTAATAAGGAAATATAGTTAAATTCTTAAAATAATACAAAATATTTCATTTTTATTATTTGCCTTAATTAAATGTCTAAACGAATAGAAAAATTGTATAAAAATTAAATTCTTTGACTATCTGCCTAGGCATTTAGTAAACTGTCTAATTTGATTATATGCCTATGACATATACATTATAATATACATATAGCCCAATTGATAAAGCCAAATTTTCATTGATGATCAATAAAAGATCAAACAGTTTATTAGTATTATTAATAACAATGTAAATATTATTAAAAAAAATATGTATTTAAATGTAAATGTATTCAACTCATCATTAAATAATCAAAATATAACAAATAAATAGTTTTATTCAATGATTTTAGCATTTCCAACTAACATAACACTGGGAAAATACTAATATGTACCTGTAATGAAAACATTACCTTCTTAGCATCTTATGGAAAAATGAATGTTTTTAATTTAATCTTATTTATTATTCTGTAATTTTTTTTTAAAAATAACATTTTTAGTAAAAACCATATATAAGAACCATAAACATTAGATAATGGTAGGAACACTTGAGAGAGAAATAGAGATGAGCATGGATCTAGGGTTTGAAGAACACAAAGGTATAATAATAACAATAATTAGACAAACAAATATATATAATATATATATTATACATATACATACATACATATATACGATTATTATTTTATTTTTAAAATTTTTTATAACTAGAATAATTTAATTTTTTTCCCATGGTAGAAAAAGGAGACTGTAACACAGCGTTCACAAACACTGGACACTTATACACATATTAATAAAATGCACGTTTGTATACAAAACAAATAACAGCGCGCGAAACGTCGTCAAAATTAAACAAGAACAAGATAACCGAATACATAATAATATCTCCGACACATATATATATAATAATAATAATTCATACAAAATGCAACGTACGTAAATAATTATCTTAGTTCTGACTGCATGCATACACAGATATTATAATTCTATTACAAACGATACATTGGATTCATTGGAAAAAATGCACTCAACGGCTGATGGACAGATTGTAGAAAAAAAACTGCATATCTTATCGCCTAACATCCCCCCCCCAATAATAAAAAATATCAAAATAATATATACTCCTGTTGTGTCCGGGTGAGGCTGTCGTAGTTTTTTTTCCCTGCGTTATACTTAGCTCTTTCTCGGTCTTAATTTATTTTTACTTTTTTTTTTTAAATATTATATATATTTCTTATTTTTATTTAAATTTTTTTACAGTCGGCTTACCTACCAGTGGTGTTATGGAAATATAGTTTATAAATCATTATTTATATTTTAATTATTATTATTCGTTTATTTAATTTTTTTTTACTAACCCTTTCACCAAACTATTCTATGATAAGTTTTGAAATAAAATTTTTAAGAAAAAAATATAAAGCATACAATTATTCTATTAATATTATAATGCTAATTTTTGTGTTATTTTATTTACGGCTTATGGGTGATCTAAATACATACATAAACATATTATATTTTTTTCCTTGTTTTTTTTTTTTTTTTTATCTAATGACTTGAACGCCTCAAAATTTGTTAGAGCCAATAATTATTCAAACAGAACTTTATGCAACAACCGATTCCATATAAGTCAACATGAGTAGTTTAAATTATATGCTATTGTTGTTTTAAAGAGAAACAGTTATTATATTTAGTGTAAAAAGCATATTTCTTTAAATTAAAATTAAAATCGACACAAGTATATGGGTAAATTATTAAACAATAAAATTAGATTTTCATATCATGAGCTTGTATTAGTTTTTTTTCTTATGTAATTCTAATAAAATAACTATTACAAGCTTTAAAAATAAATATTAGACATAATAAAAAAAAAAATTGTATATGCATTCATGTCATAATTACAAAGTGATTATTTTGTCCAAGAAAAAATAAAGCCCAAAAATGAGATTAACTATAAAAATGAAGCACTCAAAGATATAATAATAATAATAAATAATAAGAATAAAAACTAAAGACAAGCACAATAAAGTTATTTTCATTATTATCTTGTAATATCAATTTTTGGTTAAATGTAAAATAAATATGACGTTATATTCACAATTTTAAATTGCCAAAAAAAAATTAAATAATAAATGGTTTATATTAGTTCTAAAATACACATAAATATTGAATAATCCAATTTTTTTTTAATTTTTAATTTAAGTTGTAAAACATGTATAATTATTGTAAATAGGGATTGATGAATATCCAGCAGTAGTAAATAAAAACCCCATTTACGTTTTTGTACAATTAATATAAAATGTGTTATCATATCAATCAGCCGTTTTAATTTCTACTATAACTAATATACATTTGTTGATATATAATATGACAACATCGGTAATGGTTCAAGATATAAATGGCCGTCTGTACGGATTTAACTACTATTACAAATACAAAATGAATGTATAATTATTATAAATTTAAAACGAAAAAAATAGATACGGGAGGAAATGTGCCCACGAATCTACATCTTATAATAGTAATAATAATGTTTAATAATCAATTAACTTTCAATTATTCTGTAAATTTTTTTTTTATTACATATTCAAATGCCCATGAAGTTGCTTTAATAATAATAATTAAGTGTTTCACGACATTTTTAAAACCGAATAAATTTTAAGTCAATAATTGTTTATATTTCCCCCAGTAACCGAACTATGTATAATGAATCTTTGGTTAAGCGCTTCGTAAAGCTTGGGGTTGCTTGGTTAGAGCGTTCTTGTTCTAAATATATATTATTAAATTTAAATATAACAATAAAACTGTATAATAAACTATTGTGTAGTGTATAAATTACAAAAAATATTCTATTGATGTGAATCACAATGTTTTAAGTCACAGACAGTTATTTTGAATTATAATTTTATAATTATATAATGCCCATAATAAATTGAGTATGTGTTGATTATTCAGTATGTAAGTCTAGAACAAGATGCTGGAGACAAAATTGTTAAATGTCAACAATATATATTTTTAATATTATTATTTATAATTAAATATAGTATAACAATTATTTTATGGACTAGACCTCCTACTAGTCCATTTAGAAATGCTACTGTGGCATTGTTTAATTTATGTAAGTGGGGGATGGATGGATTATCGCTAAATTTGTAGCCAGGTCAATGATTCAACCTAGTAAAAGAGCAAAAAAAAAAAAAGGTAATAATAGATTGCGTTTAATTTATTTTTATGGGAGAAGATGTTATTTAGAAATAGCAAAAAATGTTTTATTTTGTTTTTAATTTTGAGGGGTGTTGTAACTTAGTTTGAAATTTTGTATCTCCATTTTCTATGTAACCCTCCTGGGAAGGGAGTGCTACATCCTACCATAGTTATTTTTTTTTTTTTATAAAATTTTTATAAATATATAAATATATATATAATATATACTTTTTAAATATAAAAAAAAAATTAACAAAAAAAAAATTAATAAATTAAAAATTAAATAACTTTTAACAATTTATCAAAAATAAATTTAAGGAAAAAAAGGTATTTTTTTTTCAAAATTTTGTCTCCCTCTTTTTAATTAAAAAAAAAAAATCCCTAACTTTAATCATGTATAAAAAGAGCCGATTGTGAAAGGTAGAGAGGCAAAAATCGTCTCTGTTTATACCCTAACAATCGTTTGTACTCTTGGTCACGCAATCAGTCACATCCCCTCCTTTTGACCTATAAGGTCAACAGTAGCTCTTAATTTGTTGTGAGGAAAGACAGCCATTAATTCCTGTAGCAAATAAACCGACAACAATAATGTATCATGCGAATATCATTATTTGTAATGTAGAAATATTTAACGCCGGTGGAGGAGATATATTTGCCAGGAACTAATGGTAACTGTCATCAACTCACTGTTGTGGTGTTTCTGTGGGTCTGCTGTTGCGTTGTTGTGGACGTGGCACCGGATTTGCTCCAGATGCAACCATTGAACGAATTCTTCTTTGAGCCGACTAAAAATTAAATTATAAACATATTATTATATTAATAATATTTATTAAAGAAACCATTCAAAATATAATTATGCTACTTACTTGCGTAGCCAAAAAGTGACCAATAATGTGTACAGTGGTAGTATCTTCTGTGCCATCAGTTGATCCTTGTGTTGGCAGTTTAATTATAGATCCAGTAACTCTTTGCAATTCTCTAACATTTGATCCTCCTCGACCTATTATGCGACCAACTTGGCTACTAGGCACCAATATTTCTACAGTCAATCTAACTTCTTCATTATTAGGTACAAAACCTTCATCCCGCAACTTGTCAAATATCATACCTTGAGCCTATACAAGAGCAACAACTAATTATTTAAATTGAAATATAATATATGATAAGTAATTACTAAAGCTACTAAGTTGATTATCCAAAAAACAAAAATAATAACTTTAAAAAAAAATGTAAATAAGATCTCAACATGTTGTGTAACTGAAAAATTTGACATAAATCAATAAATTATAAATGAGAAAAAAAAAGTTGTGATCTTTCTTTTTAATTGCGAAATTGGTTAAATAAACCTATAAAATAAAATATGATATTAAAAACATATTTTCAGTTAAAAAAGCATTATCTGAAATACTAAAAAAAAAAAAAAAAAAAAAATTGAACTATCAAGCTCAAAACAGTAATTTATTATGATAAAAATATTTTATACTATACCTTCCACTGAGAATCAGCTGTACCAACAATTGTCACTTTTCGGCTAGCTTGTTGTACGCTGTTTGCGTCACCTGTGCTGCTACCCGTTGCTCCTTGTTTTTCATTTTCTGTTGAAGCAACTTTGACTGATGCACCACTAAATCTAATCATACTACGGATATTGGAACCCTTAGTACCAATTATAGCACCAACGGCACTGTTTGGTATAAACAAAAATGCTGTTTCCTAAAATTAAATAATATTTATGTATGTTAAATAAAAATAACTCTAGTGTTACAAAAACAATTTATATTAATTTGTAAATATACCTGAACATCTGCAGCCAAAGCTGGATTAATTGGCGGAATGGTAGATGGATACATGGGAGGATATGGTGCTGGTGCAAATTGTTGATAACTAGTTGGACCACCGCGGCCTGGATAAGTTATACCTGTTGCTGACATCATTGCCATTGGATGAAGTCCAGGGAACATAACAGTTTGAGGCTAAACAAAAATACACAATTAAAATGTAAGGTCAGAAAATGTAATTGTAATACTATTTAAATAATAATTGCAGAGTAAATACTTACAGCCATAGATTGTAGATCGTTTTCAAAACTTTGTCTGAGCTTAGCACTAATTTGAGCCTCTGCTTTAGACATATTCTCTATTGAGCCTTTGACAGTAATTATCCTTTCGTAGTTGAAGCTGTTGATGTCATTTATGCTATAATTATTTTGAATTGTTGATTACTATCTAATTTTTTACAAACATGAATATGTTTGTACTTTTTACTTACCTAGATACAGTAATTTTTGTTTCAGTCTCAGACATAATTCTCTTGATCGTATTACCCTCCTTACCGATTATTCTTCCAATCAGATTATTATGAGCCAAGATTTTCAATATCACATCACTAAAAAATATAATTAAGAAATCCATATTAATTTATAAATGTAGAACACATTATATTTTACATTGAATACAAGGAATTTATAATTACCTTTTATTAGTGTTAGTCGCTTCTTGTTGCATGACTTCCAAAATTTTGCGACATGCGTTAGTACAATTTTCTGGATTACCATAGATGGTTATAGCTTTTTCCAAGGATCCAACATTGTCTTTTCTATGAACGTCCACCCTAGAAAATAAAATAATATTGTTATTACCTAATTTATAACAATAACAGACCAACGTAGTCAACCTTCTTTAATTAATAAAATAATACCTAACAACATATATTTTACCTGGCTCTTGTCTGTTGTGTTATTTGTCGGATTGTAGAACCACCACGGCCAATAATTGCACCAACCATATCACTATGCACTAGTATACGTAAAGGGAACTCTGTTTGCCTATTCCCAATAGTAGGAGTGGCACCAGGGGCACCAAAAGTCCTTTGTCTTATCGCACTACGATTTCTCCTTTCCATGGCTGGTTCAACTTTAACCTGACAACCTTCAAGCTCTAAACCTGGTAAATTAGCTAATGCACTATAAAGACAAAATATACTTAATTAGTATCTAAATATAAAATACATTGTACCCAATTGGTACGTATTTGAAGTTAGAAATTAGAATACCTATAATTTAATAATAGTATTATTCTATCACATTCCACATCACGCGATGATCATTATAAAAATAAGGTATGAATCGATATCATGAGATCAAAAATATAATATCAAATTAAATGGACAGTAACTTACAATTTTGCACAGTTACACAATGTAACATTAAAGCAACTACTCTGGGTCCTATCGTCTCTGGACAGTACATAATTACATGGTGGGAAGGATGGATTGTAATTTATATGCTCACTTGTGTGCTTGTTCGGTGGATTCGAATGTGATCTGTATGACCTGTGTTGGTCCATCGCGTTGGCTGAGTTTTTCGATGTCTTTGACTTGACCGAACTGCAACAGTATCTGATCTAACTGTTCGAATCGAACGCTGCTGGGCACGTTGCTGATTACGATCTTATTGGCACTGTAACGAGAACGAAAACAAGACTGAAGATTATTGAGTGCCCGCACGAGTAAATTGGAAGGTGGTGCGACCACGTGTGTCCGCCGCGGCGTATACCACAACGTGTTGTGCAATCGTATCGAGGGTGCGGGAGGTTGACGGACGACGGTGATGCGAAGAACATCGAGCGTATACCTAAAATAATGGTCGACATTGTTGCGAAACGACGTCCTCCTCCACCGCCGCCGCCGCTACCACAACGACTTGGCGTAGTACTATACCTCCCTAATCAGTAATTCATCAGTCCGACCCTACACCGCCCCTACACTGTGACGGTTACTAAGTTTCTTTATCTACTACCGTGTAGTATGACATTATAGATATTAACTCTGGGTTGTTGTGCATCTACATAACAATTTTATTTTTGTTTATTTATTATCGTTGTTGTTCATTACTAATAAACAGGTAGATACTAGATACTAGTGTATTACTATTTACTACAACTAACAGTAGTTGTACTACTTGTATTACTGCTTTATTTGTATTATACATTTATACACATTATACAGTTATCGTCAACGAATGTATGATAATATTATTATTATTATTATTTATTGTGTATAAAAACATCGTAAAACGATAGTGTGTGCATGTGTGGTATGTGTATTCGGTTGTGTTTTAGTGTAGGCGTACGTTACTGTGTTAGCGTTATCGTCATTGAGTTTTCGATTTCGCAAACGTCGGCGCCCGACGGGTCGACGGAAGAGACGAAAACCGAATTACAGGGCGGAGGGAGTGTAGGTGGCGGCGCCGCGAATGCGGTTCGACAGTGTTGCCACGTCGTCACCGTCGCAAGCACCCGGCGTTTGCAGCAGCTAGTTATAAGTACACGTTGCCGGTGTTTTTTATTTATTTTATTTTTTCACGTAACCCACAACTGCGCCGGACACGGATCCGCAGTGCCCAACAGTGTGACCGCCGACTCCGGAACTCTCCCGTTATCAATCAATCGTAAATATTATTATACAAAATACATTTTAATATAATGCTGTTTTGTACTATTGTTGTTAATGGCATTACTGTGATTTGTATGGTATAATAAATAGAAGTTAAATAAGGAAATTAACAAGATTAACGAAACGCAAAGTAATTGTTAAAGAAGAATTGAATAGCCCCCTCCGAGTGGCGGATCGAATCGATCCATGGACGAAATAATATAGTGTGGTCGTGGTAGTAGACAGCTGCTGTTACTTCTAGGGCAGAGCACGATTTTGTTTGTACGGCAGGGGTGGTGTGTACCATGTTAGCGGTATACTATGTTTGTGGCAGCCCCGGTATGGCGGCGGTATCAAATGTCGAATACCCTACCCAAAGTAAACCACTATTCTTCCTTCTGTAATTCCGTCAGTTAACACACGTTTGTATGTGACGAGCGGGAAATATATTGTATAATTTTGGTCGGATGAAAATGAGAAATTAGAATGATCGCCATGAAAGACGGGTCTCGTATTCGTTCGTGATAATACTACTATAAAGACAATTCGCTATTTGAGAAACACAGTAAACCGAACGACTTACAAAAATAATTGTCGCGATAATTAGATACACATACACACACATTCAAACGGGGTATAAGAGGAACGAAATTATTTTTAAGCTGCTGTATTTAAAATTAATTAAACACCTTTTAACGATGACGCAGACAGTTCACTGCTCTAATACTTGACGAAACAGATCGGTAGATAAAAAACGAGAGACCCAATGATACGACGAGAAAATGACTCTTACCCTAGACGATATCTTTAATAAGACCATTACTAACTTATTAGGTACGTTTCGGTATGCACTGCCCAGGTAGAAAAAGTGCATAATATGTATAGTTATAACGCAATCAGACTACCTGAGTAGAAATGATTAGACCCAGATGTGTGTGGCGTAGTGTTGTGTATACGCGCACAAATACAAGACTACCAAATCTAGAACGGAACTAGAGCCGAAGCTTATTCCAATTTACAGCTACTTAAACATTGCAAATATATGTAAAATCAAATCGAAAATCCGATCAAACCCACTGAAAACAACTGTCGAATAAAACGATATCAACAACATAGGTATCATGAAGTAAGGATTTTTTAAAAAGAAAACATTGAAATATGCGCGTTGTATATGATTTTGAAATAATGGCGAATATTCATGGCAAGCATATGTAATAGTAATAGACATTGCTACATATTTTATTATATGTATATTATGTTATAATATTGTAATAATGTATATATATCAAAAACATAATTTATGTTATTAAAAGTCCGTATTATACTTTTGTTATTACTTTTTAATTATAATTTCCGGCCATCATTTTTCATATTATATTATTTTTAACTCATAATTGTATGTTAAGCCCTAATAAATAATTGTTACTGTTGTCGTAATTAAATTTATATAATACCTATATAAATACGAAATGAAAATGGTATAAAATGGTATCGTCAATTGATAAGACATCGGACGAAAGAATTTGAAGAAAAAATAATTATTTTAATAATCAATCGTTATAGTAACAGTATAAAAATTAAAAATTGGTAAGACAATTTAATACATATTATATAAATATATTATACATATATATAAATAAAGTAGATATAAATAGTACATTCTTTTGTCAATTTATCAGACTACCACTACATCACCACCAGAACGTTACTAATAATATATCAGAGCATGATCATAATGTTATACATCACGTCTCCACTAGATATTTATATCATCTCATGATATTATAAATAAAAATATCATCATCAACTAGTACCTACAAACTAATTATCGCACCGGTCGCGGTATCGCCACTTAAATCGAGTTTATGTTTTAAAATGATAAAAAAATCAAAATACTAGTATCATATACAACAATTATCATTATCTAAAAATTTATAAATACGTTATATTTGAATACCTCTATTAACAGTGATATAATTATCATAAGGTGATAAATATAAACTATTATATTATTATTTACTTTACAATATTACAGTGGTTATCTAAGATGTTATATAATATTACCGCTGTGGCGCTGTATCACCAAGGTACAGGATAGTTATTAATTATTTTATACCATTATTCAATGGTTAGTAACTTATTATATGTTCGCAGTACCTATGATTTAAATAAATTTCATTGCGGGACACTGAGACCAGCAGTTTTTATTTTCATAATTAAAACTCAAAAATGTAATTAAGAAAATTCAAATCGGCACATGCCGCTTTTGACACGCGTTCAAATTTTGTCAACAACAATAATAATATAATTTGAACGAATATTACTCACTCCTCCGATGAATCCACAGAAACTGTCGCCACAAATTATAATATTTCAAAATTGTTTCCTATTTCCTATGATAACCGGTGATGGCGATCACTACGCCGTCTGACAATTGGACCGGTTTACTCTAGTAGCTTATACATGTAGATTAAAAATATCTGTAAGACGGGGTGGCGCTGCAATATCGACAAAGTCTGATTTTAAATTTATGAGAATTTGAGAGCTACTTGAAGAACACTCCCACCTCGAGACGAATTAAATAATTATTAATTAGTTTTTATTTTGATCGTGTACACAAGTAATTCTCGTATTATTCAATCAACGAATTTTGATTTTATGTGGTATATTAAGTCACTCTACGTTTTAAAAGTTGACAATATATACTGTTTGTCATCCACTCATTGATTGTATTTATTATTAGTTATTAGTTATTACAATATTCTTCACCGAATCAATAATTATAAAATTCAAAAGATGTAGAGCCGAATCTATACGTTTACTCAGGTACCCCCTCCCTATCACACACATAAACACATATAATTCAATCGTGGTGGATTTGACGTTTGAAATAAATAATAACTAGAGCTGTGAATTTGTAGGAAAGTGCATTTTTTTTGGTGGTTATGAAACATAGCTTTATAAGTATATAATTTAAATTATGTAACAACAAATCCATTTATGAAACTTTTATTTTTTGACATTTTTAATTTTTTTGCCTTTTTTAGGTCATATTTTAATTTTTTGGTATTTTTAATTAAATTCCATATTAATTAACACCTTTAAAACCTTTTAAAGAATTTTAAAAAATGTTTCAGGCAAATAACATTCATTATTGAAGAATCAATAAATTTCAAAATCTAATCAAAATTCATATTAAATCAACTTTTTATTAAATAAATACATTTTTATACGTGTATAATATACTAATATCAATAAAAAAATTAAATTAAAAATCATTTTAAGTGCATTTAATATTAGATTTTTTTAAGATGTTTAAGGTTTTTTAGTGCATTAAATTCACAGCTCTAATAATAATAAAAAACAACTCGGCGATGTATATAAGACAAAAAAATATCGATCTATAATAAATGTGTATCGTGTTGTATGTTGGCGTTCAATTTCGACATCAAATATTATTGAGGCCTGTATTATATATAACCTTATAACGTCATTATAATCGTATAATTATACATAATATTATATAATAAATTGTGTCAGAAAGTGTTATTATATTAAATTAAATTTACAATACTGATTAAAAATGCATAACCTATTTATCCAATTATATGATGCACACAAAAATACGCATAACTACCACCTAAATAGTTGCATCTATACATTTGCAATACGTTTAATACATGCCTAGAAAAATACAGTAATTTACTTTGGTTCATTATTATTATTTTTTCCGTTTTGAAATGACACATACACCATCGTTCTCAGGAAACTGTCAAAAACCTACACCACAAAAGTGCGAACACGTTTTTACGAAATATTATTGAACGTCGAACGACCTGTATATGTGGTACATTATGTTTTACGTTCGAATGTATTAGGAATACTACAATATAAATGATTCAAATTTTATCTGGACTGACTGACTGAGTATATAAAAAAAAAATCCCGATGAATATTTATACGACTTGTATTTTACAATAAAAATACTGTGAGTTCTCTGTATCTACTATAAATAAACTATTCAAATATTCAATATTTGTAAATGTATGTTCAGTTTTTACATATTACATACCTAATTAAAATTTATTAAAACGTATTACTCACTACAGTTTTTTTTTAATGCGAATTATATTCGTCAACTTTAATAGGTACCTAATATAATATAATATAAAATGCAAGTAAATGATAATATCACAAAGCCGAAAAAAGTTTGGAATAAGAAATATGATTTGAAATGTTTGTCATAGTCTATATGACTGTATACAATTTACGAAAATGTACTTAAAATATACGTACTGCTGAGTTTATAAGCTTCATCGTAATATCGAATTTCAATAGCTCTTTAACAATATATAGCTTATTTATAAAAACCCTTGAAAGCTCTATTTAATAATAAACGAGCACCATATGCATATTGTTATATAATTCAAGTATCTGTGCGTTTCTGACCAAAACGGAGTCATTAAAAACTTGCAGAAGTTACGCCCATCATGATTTAAGGGTAATAGCATTTTTTTTTAAATTAAAAAGAAAATCAATATTTATTAATTTATAGCCAACATGTATAATATAAAATATGTATTCATGCATAGTGCGTACCATACCGGCATATTATAGACCTAATATATTTGGCACTGAGATGGGTTTTATTTAATCATAGTCATCACCTTTGCAAATATTGTCGTCATCATATAAAAAGCGAAAAAATTATGAAGTTGTATAAATTTAAAATTTAAAAATATAATCATAACAATTTGCATGACAGTGACGATAAAAGTTTATATATTTTGTTTAAGTACTAAGTATTATCAACAATTTATAATATTATTATATAATATGTCGTGGTATATGAGGTGCGTTAAAAAAAATAGTTTTAAAAGTTTATATATAATATACACAATGTATGATAGTTATTATAATTAAATATAAAAAAAATATAATAATTTTTAATAAGATTAAATATATTTCATATATCTAGTTAGTTATTTATATTTATCAGCTATTTCTATCGATATCTTGTATATTAATCCTATACATTGCAAGGACTTTAAAAACGTATAGTAAAAATTTTATCGATGGATAAATAAAACATAATAAATATAAATATCGCCTTGTATATACCTAGTATACATATATAATAATTTTAGGTATTTATGTTGAAATTTCAATATGATAAAAAATAAAATTAATTATAAATTAATATGATCTAGCATAATATAAAAATTATGCATATATGCGTTTCGAGATTGTACATGTTACACTACATTAAAGTTTGTAGGTTAAGACTATTGTAATAAATATAACAGGGAAATAAAGATACAAATATTAACATAAATATTTTAAATATATAATAATTAAGAGGAAAGATACTAAAAAAGTAAAAACCTAATATTTTAGAAATATAACACAATATAACCTGGTTAATTTAAAAAAATTACATTGTATTTCGTATAGGACGGGTTTCTTTCGATTTCAACACTTGTGTTAAATGCCAAGGGATATGTATATTATATCATATACCTTATTAATATAGGCTACTGTATTGAGAAATGAGGCAAGCTTAAAGATATAAATGGGCGGATCAAAAAATAGGGGGATATTATAAGTTGACCTTGAAATCTTATAGGCACTAGAAAGAATTTGTTTTGTGCACATGCCGCCAGGGGTCATTGCCTAGCATTCGAAATAAATATTGCCTACACACGCACACGACAAATATACTATAGAAAATACACTATCCACAATAACGTTGGAAAATTCGAATTCCACATGATCCATAATAACGTTTTGTATTATATACATAATATAATATGTATTTATAATTTATAATACTGTACATTTAACTGAACCAGATGACTAATCGAAACTAGCAGAATACAGGTTAAAAATAAGGGAATAATTTTTAAAATACCGCCGCATAAATTTAACCATATAAAAATGGTATTAGATAGGTATATTATTTATCATAAAAACGGTAACTTGATATATAGCTGTTACATATAAATATATATATAAAATATAATCGATGTATACTAATTGAGTTCCAATACCTGAACGGGAAAAAAATAATAAATTAATTAGTAATTGAGTCCGTGGTTGGGAAATCATAAATATACTAATTGTGTCCGAGTATTATTTTAAATTAAATATAAAACCAGTCATAATCTAAGTAAATAGAGACAACTACGTGATATCGCTGATATCCATTTTATACAGTGTTTATTGCATAAGTTTTTACCAATATAAAAAATGTAATTTTATCATCACCGATATTCATTTAATATTTGAATTATTTATATTATATTATACGATTATATGTAGCCATATATTATTATGTAATAAAATACTTTAAAAAAAACATTTTTAAGTCTGTAAAATGGGGAGGAAGATGTTTTACGGAACTCGGTATATTAAAGCATGGACTCAATTAGTATATACTTTAAAAACCCTGAACTCAAATCATCCTCGAAGGATGTATATGGACTCAATTCATATGCAGGTTATATAATATTACGAATTATAATAATAATTCAAATTTATACACAGCTATAATATACCTATATAAAAAGGAAAACAATATTCTAGTTCATACTTAATTCCATAAAATAATATAACTGCGCCTTCAGAAATAACGAATCGAAAACATTTTTAAAACACACATTAGGTATCGAGAGACATGGATTTATCAGAAAATCAAATATTTAAATAAAGATCCTAATAAAAGTTACGCAACGATTTTTAGTTTTTGTTTTTTACTCGTTTAAACTTAATAATTTATAATACCATACAAGATTCATAAAATTAGCAATCAACATTAAAAATCAAAATTTTCAATTAAGATATATAAACGCCATACAATTTATTTAGTTGATTTGTTCAGCATTGACAAGTTTAAAAGTATAATCTAGATATATAAATATGTAATGTATACTTAAATGATTGTACAATTAGAGATATATGAGTCACAAGTCTAGACTTTTAAATACTAATATGGCAATGCCATTTAATATTAAATAAATTGCTTTAAAATGGTTTTAGAGTATTTAAAAAAAGAATTTATTTTCCTTTCGAACAATCTACAATATTTTATCTGCCTGTGTACTATTTTTCATACGTTATATTTTATAATAGTCATGCCATGTTTAAATAAGCCACAGCACGCTTATAATAGTTTTATAACACTCTAAGGTCAAAGTCATTTATGTTATTATTTTAATATTTTATGTTATTTATAATATAGGTACATTATATAGATGATTAAGTTTATGTGTAAAGAGTAAAGACTAAATAGATTACAGCTAGAGATAATAAAATAATTAGGTGGAAAGAAGGGCTCAAAAGATTTTGAGTATTATTCTGACTATTAGACAAACTTAACATAAACATGGTCATTTAGATTTTATAAGTCTATATATAACATTTTATATTGTTTTGAAAATAGTTGACACAAAATTCCCAAAATTAATATAAGTCTGCCCTTATTTCAATTCCAAGCTACTCAGAAAAACAATTTATATGTATTATATTAATTATAAATGTATAAATACGTGTTATATTTACTTATTATGAAAAAATATAATTTTCAATAGCAAATAATACATTAAGTAACAACTAATGCAGTAATTCGAAAATAGTTTGTTCACGATAGGGGTTAAAAAAATTAATATTAAACAAGAATATTAATATAATTAGTTGAAATGTACAAATATTTGAAATAATTCTATTTTAATTAACATTTTTTATAAATCTAAAATAACATTCGAATGGATTCGATTAAATGTATACAAAAATAAATATTTAATCAACAGTATTGAACATTGAATTTACCTGCTTAATTATTTATTAGACTTTGGATCACAACACTATTTTTTTGTTATTTAATTTTTAATTAATGTATTAAAATTAATAATTAACATACTAGTACAATAAATTATGTTTTTATTAATGAAAACTTGCAAATAAATATAATAAACATTATAAATTTGATAACATTTTGGTCAAATGACGATGCAATTTACATCTGAACTTCATTTTTTGAACTATTGTACATTATTTATCACATTATTGTAATTCTTAAAATATTTTTAAAATTTATTAATTATTAAAATATGATAAACTATAACATCAATGCTTAGTTAAGTGCGTAATGTGTACAGTTAAAATTTAAATTAGATACTACTTTTTCGTGGGCAACATAAAAAATATAACACTGTAAATAATTTAAATATAAAGAAATCGACTAGGTATTATTTTATTGAAAAATATAGTATATTGAAATAACAGTGGTTGAAAACAAACAAAATATCGTTAAATAATGTTATAAATTTATAATATAATAAATCTGGGGTTTTATTAGTTATCATAATTGTATTTATCAACTCAGGAATTCTGTCGGGCGAGCCAAAAGTTAGTGCTGTAAGTCACTATAATATAGTTTGTGTACACACTACAGATTATGACATGAAAGGTTAGGCTAGGTTAATTATGTCTCGGAGAAAACTTACCTTAGTTTTATCCAAGACATAATTATAATTTCAAATAGTAGTATGTCATAATCGAGGAAATAATGAACCATACCTATATTCTATTTTAGTGGATTTCAACTTTATAGTAAACAAGAAAATTCGAAAATTCATTGTTATGATGCAAGGTGAGAAGATAGTTTCTGCAATTAAAACCGTAACCAGACACAGACTTTTGATAAAATAAGGACTGTTTTTAAAACCAGCAATAAATTTGAAAAGATCCAGGTGAGGTTGATAATATTTGCTAAACACGGTGCATTGCAAAATGTCTTCCGGACTCCAAACCGCCACAATGAATATTGTCACCAGAGTATAAAACTTAATAATACTATTGTTTATTGACAGTACATACTTATAATGTAGTGTACACCTGAGCACCTTACTTATACGCTATATACTTATAATATATTTTATTGCTGTACGAAAAATAAACAATAATTACAATATCATTTAAAAATAACGAAACGCTTTATAATTGAAAAATTTACGAATAGATATTTTAAGAAGTAATTGTTGTTCGCAAATCATACGTATACAATTAGAGAACTAGATTTTAGCATAAAAACAAAGTATCCATACATAATATAATATGGTTATCATAAATTAAAAACACACTAAGTATACATATAGCTACACAGTAGAATTACTAGTATAGTTAGTTATACAGTATAACTAGTAAAACTGTTTTTTAATTATAAAATATTTTCCTTTGTTCAAGTATCTACGTTTTTAAACAAGAAATGCAGTTTTAATTTAATACCAAGTGATTCTTTAATAATAAACTATTCATTAATTCCAAAACTATTAACATTTGAACATTTTTAAAAAATATTTTTTTTATATAATTTATAGTCGAATAAAACAACATTTTTTAATCTTATTTATCGTTATATTTTTTTTAAAGTTTTTTACCTTTCTCGAATGACAACAAACAAATAGTTTTTGAAATAATGATTGTTTGTGATGATTAAATAAGAATCATTCTGTATTATAACCGTTTTTTAATTAAAATTATAATTAAAAAAATAAAACAAATCAATAATATTGAATAATCACGATTGAAAAGCATTTCACCTTAACCGTTAAGTCTTTTAAAACTATAATAATAAACAAGAAAAAATGTATACAATATTATATTTTTAATTTATATTATTCGACTAATTCTACAGTAAATCAGAAAAATAAAAAAAAATTACATAAATTACAAACAAATTTAAGAAAAAATTTAACGAAAAATTCAAAACAAATCTAAACACAGAAACGTAGTGTCTTAACACATGGTTTAATTTTGAAAATCCGATAAACTGTTTATAATTTTTTGATGGGTTACACATAAATTGGACTGTCAATTATTTGAAAAAGTGTTATACTCTATTGTATGTTTATGGAACCCATCTCAAAGATGTTAAAAATAACTAACTTTATAAATATATTACATATTTAGATACATTATATAATAACTACTAATAGTGGTAGATTTGTTTTTAATTTAGGATATCAGTACTGAGAAACAAGTATAACACAATATTAAATAAATAATATATAATGACATACGATAACGAGTATAAAATTGTCTATGTATAAAAAAATAACAAATCCGGTTGAACTGTGGTAGCTAAATAATAAGTGATGAATAGTATAATATCTCACATGGTATAGCTTGGAGTATTATAACGAGTCTAGGTGTATACGCACCTATGTGAACTAAAAGAAATATTAAGTCTCAATATAAACATATTATTATACTACAACTTGGTGCGGACATGGCGGTTAGTATAATATTTTTATGATAAATCATAAATACGATAAACGGACGCTCGACAACTGTTTTGTAGTTATTGCGTGCGCGTATAACATAGTACATAGAAAATGAATATAATACGATATATTACCCCTTGCGGCGGCGACCACCATCATATCGAAACACCGGGCCGTGGCGGCGGCATCGTCCCACGCGCAAAAAATTACCTCCTCCCCCGCGTCATATAATTCGCTTACCCCTTTCACCGTACGCTCCCACAATAACGCACACGCGCTGTTTAGACGCACGAGCTATATGTTCGCATATATAGTAGGCGGTGCGGGCACGTGATTGTCCAGCCGCCGGTCCATCCCGTACGCAGGATCCACACCCCCGCGCTCTTCGGGTTATTGTGGATGGAACGCGTGCTCCATTGTACGCGGCTTGAACGCACACGCCAGTTGAAATTATAGACGGGATGATAAAAAAAACGCGAAATACGCGGGGGCCACCCGCACTATATATATTATAAATATATGACATATATATGTAGATACGATAATGAAATATAATATGCGATTCCGACCTCCTATTGACTTGCTGCTACAGTACGAGTGTTTTTTTATTTCTATTTTCGTTGCCACATCTCCCCTCATCCACTAATTTGTTTTCTTTATTTCATTTTTTAGCTTTTTTTTTCTTTATTTTAGTGCTCGAGAGCTAGTTAGTGACTTTACGTATACGAAATATTTGTATACACATATAATATACACACAACATTAATATATACGTACAACTTGCCATAATATATAGTTATTTATATAGACATATACCCCCTCTCCTTTTAGATTTCTCGGAGCGGTGGTTAAAAGTTGACAAAGGGAATGCCACCACCATTACAAAATTATCGATTAACGTGATAATATAGATAATAGGAACATACAATATATATACATTAACGTATCCCCACCTTAAATATCACCACTGAGCATATATGTGACACCGACTAGGTTATAATATTATACCGGCCATGCCGATAAATTTGGTTTTTTTTTTATTTTGTTATTACTCGAGCACTGTACTTGGTATTTTGATGTAAATATACATTTCTTTCATTTAGGCAGGACCGATAATTTCTAATCCCAATCTATTTAATAAGTGAGATAAAAGAACTTAACAATTAGGTCAGATTTGAGTATAAGTTGTCAGGACAGTTGATTGGGGAAAAGATACCTGCAAGTAATCTACGAATCTTCTTATATTGACTGTTATAAAATCACTACGATTATCAATCAAAAATTATGCGACGAATCATAATATATACCTATTATGCGACCGGGTAAAAACGCAAGATAGACTCGATAAACAATTAAAACTCTATATCAAACCTCATATGTTTGATATCATCACTCACAATTTACAATTATAATAATATAACGACAAGCGTTCGTAATGTAATTTAAAAATAAATAATAATGATGTTTAGAATGTATGTTTCATTGAGTTATTTACAATACATTGTCGTGATAAACATTTTTATTTGAAATAGTAAAAAATATATAGTATATATTTAATAAGAACGAATAATATACAAATAAAGTTGAAATTATGTTACTCTAATACTATTCTATAATGATTAATGGCGTCTGCATAATAGCTAGAATATAGAAAATTACTGAATGCACTTAAGTAACTTTAGTGTACCTAAGTTCATAAATCATACATGTTCTTGAATTTAGTATGGTTCGATTTTAAACAATAACATTTAATTTAAATAATTTTTTACTCAATAGTAATATTATATAATACATTATATTATACACACATATTTTGGATCAAATTGTATTAAAGAATGAACAATAAATGTATGTAAGATTTTATTGGTTATTTTTTCAGATCTTAAAATATATTATTACAGTAAACTAATATAGATATATTACACAATAAACTAAATAAACATATTAAGTAAAAACATTAAAACACAATTACGAAAACTAAGTAATGGTCAATATGGTAAATACTAATTAACGATTATAGTTTTGAGAAATTATAACCGTTAAAAATTAATCTATTGTATAAATAGTATGCTACACATTAATATTCATACAATATAATATTATTATAAAATTTTATGAGTTCTCTAAAGAATAATGCATTTTTAATATTCCATTCAATAATCTTCTACTAATGAATTCAAAGTACCATTATTTATCAATCAAAAATATTTTTGATACAACTAGCTTAGCAGTCAAGTATAGGATAATATTTTCACCCAAGCCACCTAAATGAAAACAAAGAATATTTGCAAACGTGTTTATTAAAAAATAGAATTGAATAAAATTCGTGGAAAAATGTATTCGTTTCATGTCGTTTCAAGATATCAAAAACCAAAAATACGACTAAAAAAAAAATCGGTAGTGGTCAGAATTCAAATAATATTAGTCCCAAATATAAGTATTTCGATTGCATTTAAACACACATTAGTTCCCAAAATAACTTATTTACGCATAAATAAAATAAGTACCTATAATATAAACATTATATAATTTGATTTGATTTGCACACCATTACACATACATAAACATACATTTTCGATTAAGAAAAATATTACAGTTATTAACTCATAATAATATAATTAATATATTTCAAAAATGTATTTTTATTGAACAAATCAATAATGAATTATATTGCCTATTATTATTATTATATTTTAATGGTACACATATTATAGTCAAATTATTAAAAAGCATGCAATAAAAAAAATATTGATTAATTTGTATAACTAATTATTTTTATGAATTCAAAATTATATATTTTTGTTTGCAATCTTTCAGTTTATCGGCTTTCTTATATTATTAATATACAACAAAACATCATTTGCGCCAAATATTGTTAGCTCGTGCGAATGCGGTATATTTAATTTACATTACAATATGTAAGACAAAATCTGGATATTTATTTAGTTTAAATAACCACCGAAAAAAGTATTTCATATCTATAATTTGTACGGGCGACACCCCAAAAAATAACAAAAAACTCTAGAGCCGTTTTCTAAAAACGTGAATTGTTTGACATGCAGTACAAAGACGAACTTCAGAAAAAACAATATACCGACAATATTTGCTTTGAAATAAACGGTCAAAAAATCAAAGATTAAAAAAAATCATTTCCAAGAAGCCTTGCCAAGAATAAAAATACACCCCGTATAATCACATAACAACATGGTCATACTAACTATAATGAAAGTATGGCACATCGTACTTCTCGAAAAGACTACAAAAAATAAATAAGTTATTACTATGACTACTCTGGAAACGTGTGCTACAAATTTCATGGATACGCGAACGATTGGCGTGGCTCGATGCAACGAATGCACGCAGGATATCAAACGCAGGGTTATATTTTAATGTACATTTAGATTTTCACGCACAACTCGAAAATGGCGTAAATAAGGGCCATTAAAGAGACCGGCCGGTTGGAAGACTAAATAATTGTATATTTTTTACTGCCCACACTATAGTCGTGTGCATCATATCGCGTACACAAGCGAGCGAATAATATATAAGGTATGCATAAAAAAACTAAGAAAGCACAGCTGCAGCATTCTACCACGTTTCATACATTACCCGCGTGTTATACATTATATATTATATATTTATATCCATTGCGAACGCGTCAATTACGGCCGCGTTTCGAAAACGACTTCCGGTCATTGACCAACGTCGAAACGCGTATACAGTATGGTCAGCGTAGTGCACACGGGGAAACAGGTTGTCGCGAATCCCGCGATTCGGTGTATACGCATCAGAAATTTGAAAGCTAATATGTAGGTTTTTTCATCTTTATCAGTATGTGAGTTGAAGCAACCAAGAAGAATTTAGTGGACGATCGTAATTTTAAGTAATCTACACCTGTCGGGTCGGCGTTAATCGCATGAGAAACAAAATTAAGTCAAGACGTATTGAACTATTCGGACCCGCGTGTCCTTGTGTTTTGTCTGCACCCCAATTTCATAAACTATTATTTCCGAAGAGGAAAAAACCGACGTGCTGCCGCCATGTTTCACGGGGTGACGAGAACCCTAGCTACGAGTAAAAACCTCATTCATTTGTCCATCACGAGCCACGCACACGCAGAAGCGGTCCCCCTTGTCGACTACTGTTGCCGCCACTGCCACGAACGCCATTGGTCCTACCGTGAAAACGTCACGCGTGATAACCACAATGTGATCCCCGCTGAGACGCAACAAAATTATTGAAAAAATAAAGCCGTTTACTACTCGACTATTCGAGAACACGCACCTACTTCCAAAGTACCTGTACATACATTTTGCATCTCAAAAATCACGCGAAAAATATAATCAAAACTACAGCAGCTAAGGTTCAGATGTATATAAATTATAAAATAATAGTTTACCTTTGGACGGCCGGTTGTCTCGGTTGAAATTGAGAACTCGGTTGGCCGAACGCGTAACCGTTGTAATCTTGAGTGTTACCCTGGTTGGCTTGCTGTTGACTCTGGTCCATGTCGTTCGGGGTCATAACTACGGAGTGCACCGGGTTCGAACTAAATACACACACAATGTTACACTCAACACAGCCAACAGTAAATTACTTTAATAATTTATTACATGTTCTACTCTATTATAATTTAATATAATTTATCAAACACAACCCGAAGTACTATATATATCATGGAGCACGTGTCGCAGCGGCAATCGTCTTCACCGTCTCCTTTCCGAGGAGTTTACTTACGATCTCAACGATCATACTTGTATAAAAATATAAACGAGTGTATAAGTTGGAGCCGGTATTATGGACGTGTGCCGATACAACCGTGTCTATAGTAGTATATAACACTTCAAAACAACCTATATTATTCTACGTATCATTGTATTGCTCTGGAAGATCGACAAGCGATTTTTACGAATCTTCTGGACCCGCCAACGATACTTGCTGGTTTGGTAGGTATCGGTATCGGCGAACGAAGATTTTACCGCGAGCGTGCTTCCACGTAAATTGATCCCCGTTCGAACGCGGCGACGACAGCGTCGACGACTAATATAAACGCCCGACCGCCCGCGCGCCTCGCCCTGCCAACGACGCATTACACGCGTACGATAAACTCGGCACGCCGCACACGCAGCCGGTCGTCGTCGCGCGTTTGCCCTTCTCCTCCAACGCGGCGCGTCCTCTACACGCACGCACAAACGAGGAATGTGCGGCGAAGGCTCTCCTCTGTTGTAGCAGGTTAGAGTGTGTGTTGTGAGTTTAAGTGAGTGTGTGTGTGTTGTGAGTATGAGTGAAAGAGTGTGTGTGTGCATCGCGCATATTATAGTGCACGGCAAGAGGTGTACAAATCGCATAGTATTATTATATTTACAGTATCATCCAATATGCACGAGACGTTTGAAACGAGCGCGTAAAAGTGTATAATATTTTTACGTTACACGAGAGCAATAATAATAATATAGTTATAGTATCGCGTACACGCGCGGCAGGTACAACGAGACAGGGAAGCGTTTTTTTTCTCCCGACTTCACCTGCGAGCGAAGCGCGCCGTTCGCAAGGGGGTGGAGACGATTGGAATGTCCCGGCGGCGGTGAACGTCGTAAGCCACGTGTGGGAAATGTGACTTGTCGCGTGCGTAACACGACGGAAAACCGCCACCGAGGGTGTAATACAATAATTTTATATTGAACGGAAAAAAAACGGACGACGACGACGACGACAACCCATATTATATACTATTGTCTTATCGTTTTATTTTTATGCCCAAAAAATATATTTAAAAAAAATGTTTATGTGAGATGGCGGAACACAATATTATTATTCTAATACCGGTCGGCTACAGTGGTGTGTGTACATATCATATAGCAGCGGTGGCGGAGTAAACATTTTCGGAATCGATCAAAAGCGTTTACGCCGCCGACGCCAGCGAGCAAACAAAATATTAATAATAAAGATAAAAAATACTACGTACTGTTGGCCGTGCAATATATATACACCAAGGTAGTACCTTTACATACACACAATCGAAGACGACAGCAGCACAAAACAAAAATTAATAATCGACGTTCTTTTTATTTTATTTTTTTAGAAAAAATATATGTTTTTATTCCGGCAATGGCGACGAAGTTGTACTGAGTCGCTCTAATAAACGATTATCAAAAAATGCGATCAACGCCACTTAATTTAAAATGACAAAAAACTAATTTTCAAAATAAACTATTAAAAAATATTTATATTTATGCGTCAGATGTTAATTATTATACTATTTTACAATTACATATATTAATACTACACTATTATTATTATTGTTGTTAAGTTACGTTACTATATTACCGGATTCGTGAACGAAAACCACTAGAACAACTGATGGTACACAATAAATGTCGAAAATTTAATTTAATTTATATTTTTATTAAAATATAATAAATAAATGTACTTTTAATTTATGATGTGATGGATTTTGGTCGGAGCGCACGGCGCAAAAACAACGTTACGGACGGACGGGCCGCGGTAGACAGAGAGGGAGAGAAAAAAAATACTTAAAACTCGTCCGAACTACTACATAATATATATATATAAAACGCAGTGTGGCCAACTACGACGATGTGTAGTCGGCCGTCGCCGACACCGCCGTCGACGACGTATGATGTCCCGAACGTAAACGTGTTTTTTTCCTCTCTTCCTTGCTCAGTATTTTTTTTCTTTATTTCATTTATTTTTTACTATAAAACTCACGCCATTCATTATCGGCGTATACTTTGAACGGGATAACATCGGACCATTTCGGGCACGTCGCACAAACCGTGGTCCGATTGCTTGAGGCGTGGGGGTTCGATCAGCACAAATACAATAATAATATGTAATATACTTGTAATTATGGTATATTATATTCATAATAATATAATTATTATAATATGCACTTGTGTATACATAATAATAATACATGTATACATATTGTATAATGTATTGTTATTTAATAGCCCCTCATGATGTGTACAATGTTTCCACAATAAGGTTTTTTTAAGGGATGGGGATTTATCAAAAATTCAAAAATTTTATAAATTTTCGTTTGTGCGTCGGATATAAAAACGACGCAATAAAATATAATAATACAGTACATTATTAATTTATTTTAATATGATATCGTGTGACGGTGAACGCCACAACGAGACAACGGGTTTTGCGTGCAGTATGTATTTGCAGAGCAAAATATTGCAGTTAAGTACTAGAATTATACAACCATCTATAAAACGGTGTTCCTCCGCCGTGACATTTCTTTGACCTTCCGCGCGCGCATTTGTTATTTATTTTTTTACGACACTGGTTTCTTGCAAAACGCCGACGACAACGCTTTCCCTCTGAACATTTCTCTCTGTGAGTCCGTTGCTCCTATTCCAAGACGATGAAATAAACGAACGTGAATTTATACGTATAAACAATAAATGGATAATATATGTATAGACCAATAAACTATAATTTTATATGTTCGACGATAAATAATATATGAGAATCACCATAGCTAGTAGTATTTTATAAACATAATAATATTGTAAAACCAGAAAAAAAGTACCAGCAATAGAAGCTTCAAAGCGCAGAACTGCATACAGAAACGGGTAATGTTTAGAAACTGCGTTTAATACGATTTTTTTTCACAGTAAATATTGCACTATATTTTTAAAGAATGGTTTCAAAGATGGATTTACCTGAGCCCTCCATCCGCCAAATAAAATAAAAAATATAAATTCAATTAATCAGGTCAGAGGCGCACAAAGCAAGACGATTTCATGTAACATATTATATATAATATTAAGTATATTATACTATATATATGTACGAAATAACCTACCTATATATTATATATCGGTGTATAGGACAAGGGCAAACAAGTAACGACAATGTTTGATATATATTATACATATAATGTAGTGATGTGGTGGGGATGATGGTGGTGGTTTTTGTGCGCGTTAAGTATAATAAATATTTCGTATATTTTGCAGGTCAGGATTTTCAAACTACCTGCAGGCTGCAATAGAACGAGACAAAAGACCTTGCGCCCGGATTACATCAACAGCAATATCGAGAATCAGACATCCCGTCAAACCTTGCGTTTTAATATTTTATACCATTCATATACATTACTATACTATAGTATGCAATAGAGTAAATGTATTATTATAATAAATTATAATAATATAGATGTGTTGTTGTTGTTGTTACATACTGCAGAGGAAGTGGATTACATGTAGATAAATTCTCATTAAATCGTTGAAAATCACGATAAATGGGCCGTATTCAAATCAAATGTATATAGCAAATGAACACATGGACAATGACCTCATTCAAAAAAGTAAGAAAAACCCCATTTAAAGCATGATAATGGTAATGTTTTATTACTTATTACTTGATTAGGTAATTAATACATATTACATTGTACCTAATATGCCTATAATAAATATATACTTATACAGAGTAGTATATAGTTTAGAGGGAAACAAATATTTTGGAAGCAGCGTCCCATGCCTAAATGTTTTAAATTAAATAGGAATACCATCTGTTTCCGGTGGAAAATTATAAATGTGTACAGGGGCATACGTAACACAAAAATAATACCAATTGCATAAACAATTCATCGTACTAAATTTGTATGCCAATTAAAAGTCAAACATAAGAGTTGAAATAGGTAAATATAATATGTACAGAAAATACTTTAGTAAATTTATCTGTATACATACTTCTAATTACTTCCAACCATACAATGTGTGTACAAAATATTTAAATATTGAAAAAATTAATTCAACTAAACACAATCACAAACAGCATCACTAAATAAAATAATATATATATATACACTTTTTTTTTTTAGTAGACTTTTTTTAGATATATAGAAATTATCGACTAAAATACAAATTACTTAACATTTCGACTCATTGAAAAAAATCGTACACATAATATTTTTATGTAGGTGCAGCACGCGTGCGCATACACTCACACACGTGCATATTATTTTGTAGTAAAGACTGGATGACACACGAGTCAAGTATTTTAATGAATATTCGTCGTGTACAATGTATATATGTGTATATGGTGAAGTATACATACATATATATATATATATATAAGTGTGTGTGTATACATAATAATATATACATACATAATCATTATATACAAATAATATGTTTTCTTCTTAGGTCATGCACTAACGACAAATAAACATGTACATTACATTATATATATAGAAATGAGAATAGTCATTTAAAAGTACCATTTTATTCTTAAAATATTGATACATCTTACATAAATTTATAAGTACGCAGAAATATTATTATAAGTATAGATGCCACCAATCGGTATCATAAATAAATATATATTTTATTATTTGCATCTGAATCATAAAGGAAAAAATATGAAGCAAGGCATAATAAACAAATGTTTTAGAGTTATTTTAACTTTAACTTCTATTTAAATATGTGGTAACTAGATATTACATAGTTACAGGTTTAATAAATAAGGCACACTTAATACGTTTTATAAAATTTATAATATAATTTATGTTCAATTAACTATTTCTAATCATGATAAGTAGGTATCAAGAATCATTTAAATTTATAGTAATAATTAAGTTGAATCAACAAATTTATAATTTTATAGTTCTTATAACAGACGGCAATCATTTATGATTGAATTTGATGTACATAAAAACAGATCAATTGTCGCCTAAATTAGATACTATAGTATTACAATATTGTATTTACAATATTATATATAATATTGGTTAATTTGTACATATATTATCGAAGGTAGGCATTTATCTTTTTAATTTTGAGCCAGTAATAATTTTTAGTCTAACATTGTAAGAAATATACTTTATTATATTACTTATATTACGCAAACTTATATAATATATATAACCTCTATAAATATATTCTTCACGCAAAAAGTTGCAATGAATAATACAATATTACAATGATAATAATAATATACATAAAAACAACATTAATACAAATAAAACTGCCATCGATTTCTGTTTATAAAAAAAAAACCAAATTGAAATTAAAATAAATTTATTCCCACTAAGTTTTGAATCGTTTATCATACGCGCGCGCGCCGTTGGGTGCACCCTGCTTGAATCAACCCTCATGGAATATACTCGAATTGTATATATATATATATATATCATATTCAAAGCACTCGTCATCGTACAACCCATCCGACGGATATACACGGGAATATAAAATATATATGTATTATGTGTGTGTGTGTGTGTGTATACAGACGCGAAAAAAATGCCATATAATATAATACGGCCGGTAATGAAATCCGTTTCGTTCGCCATTTTGAGTGCGTATAATAATTGATGTTTTTTTCATTCTTTTTTATACGTGCACTGCACATTTCACTACGCGTACATTGTATGCGCAACTATAAGTACATACATAGAAAATGGCGAATTCGAATTAATTTTTTATTAAAATCAGTAAAGGTATACTACATGTTATAAAATTCCATATATATTATTTCAGATAGAACATACACAGTATATTGCATAGACACCCTCAATATGGTGCGACAGCCTATATCATAAAGTTATATAAAAATATATTATATCCGATAACGTTATACTTACGAATAAACTATTTTTTCAATAAATATAATCTATTCAATAGGATATATACCTATATATAATATATTCAGAGTGATTTATCAAGCATGCTTAGTGCTTACTCCTACTTTTCTCAATTAACGCAGAACTTTTAAAAAATTCTTCATAAAATTCTTAAGCAAGTCTGTGAATAAGGATCATTTATAAAATAATTAAATTTTCTTCTGAAAAGAATTATAAGATTTTTTAAGTATAGAGTATCCTGTGGGGATATAATTGTTTTATTAACAAATGATAACCACCCTTCTTTATGGTTAATAGTGTTAAGTTGATGATTTTTTTAAAATGTTGATGTATATAAATCGAACTTCAAACTTTTATGAGTTACTGTTAGTACTAAGGCAGCATATATGATAACATGTTTAAAAAATCTGCATAAAGGACTTATATTATGATGAATTCAAAACTAAAGTGATGAATATTAATTTTTTAATTTTTTTAACCTGTTCGAGTGTAATAAGTACAATAAGCTAAATATTTCACCTATTTTATATTTTTTTGTATAACTATTACTATATCAGTGACATATTTACAGGAGAGATTAGAATATATTTCCCCCCCTTGACCAGCCTTTTTTTTTTAGCTATTTTTATACGGTTATGGTTATAGTTGTGTTTTTTTTATTTATCACTCTATCAGTAGGTAATACAATTTAAGCCGTTTGGCATCAACAATTTCCAAATAATCTCCTCCCTTAAAGAAACCCTAAATATGCCACTGTAATATATTATATAAGGACAGTTATCCTTGGTACATAAAATTTAATAACACAGAAGCTTCTTGTTCAAATTTAAATTAAAATACGTCAACGAAAAATTATCATCAAATAAAATCTTGAAATAAAAGCGTGTTCCATTTGAAAAAAGTTTGTATCGTCAGAATATACTCCTTTAACGATTAAAAAATCTAAGTATTTGAAAACATGGATCTCAGCGTTTTTAAAAATTCCAATAATTAGAATATTAATTATTATTAATGATTAAAATTAGTGAAAAGTGAATATGCTCACGTAGGTATATTATTGGGCATAATTGAGTTTATTTTCGAATATCATAATTTTTATTTTTTGATTTAACACCAATATAAAAAGATAGCAATTAGAATAATTAGATAAAAACACATTTATCACACTGTTTACACAATTATTTTAAAAACCATGATTTCATTCAATCGTTAGAAATTATGACACTATATCTCGTTTTTAATCAATGTTATTTATTGAAATACTTAATTGCATTCCCTCGTTGCAACATTCAATATCTATGTGTAAAAATGCCATTTAATTTTCTCATTACAGCAATTTCAAATATTGTATATACGATATTTTCTTTTTATATAAATATGCAGGTAAATACACTAGCAAATAAATAATATGATTGAGCAAATATCTAAATTCGATAAATTGCTGTCAAGTGTAATCAATATTTATATTAAAAATGAAAAATATATCATTCATAGTTTTTCAATTGGGTATTTTATTTTACATTTATTTAAAATACAAAAGTATACACACACATTATTAATTTCAAAAAATAATAAATTCTAACAGTTATAAGTAAATTAAAATAATTATTTATTAAAACAAGTAATTGGACCGTGACATTTAGTTTTAAATGATTAAAATATATACATATATAAATATTTAACCCTAGTTAGAATATCATGGAATCGCCCGACTTTCAAAATCTGCAGTAGGTATTTATTTGTTATTTACATATTATAATAGTGGTTTTTGGCACATATTACACATATTATGCGGTATAAGAAAAAACTATAAAAACTGTATAATATAATATATTTAAAAAAGTATAAATTAATACATTAAAGAAGTATCCGAGAATACAATATAATGTAAATTCAGATTATTGATGTTTCCAATCGATCTAAAATTATTTTAGACATAATAGATTTTTTTCAACTAACTGCAAATTTTATTAAATTTTGAACTAATATTTTGCCCAAGATAAATTACTATTTGATGGAATTATATTATTAGCTGTTTGTCTATAGTTTAGTTTAAAAAAAATTGTTATTTTTCACAGCTATTAACAAAGTCATAACTGGAAAAAATTTCGGAGAGGGAATCAACATTTTTTTTTAATATAGATACTCAAATTTTATGATTAATAAACTATATTTACCAGTAAAATGTGGCTAATTTTGAAAATTTCGGATTACGAATATAACCCTAAGGGCATCAAAAAGAGTATAAAATAATTCACTATATTCTATTCCTATTATAGATGGGCTTCAAAACAAAGTTTAGTTCAATAAAACATTAACTGGGCAAGGATAAACATTATAAATAAGCCATGTAGATATATAATATAGTGGTAGATACCAAATTATCTTCGACACATTGTCGTGATTCACGGTTATCGACTAAATTACTGTATATACAGAATATAAATAAGTATACCTTTATATATTTACTAATATACAATATACTTAGTGAATATTATACTTGTATAGCAGGTTGTAAATATTTTTTACTGTTTTGTTTTTGTTATTGACATAAAACCGAATAAATTTTATTAATACATTCATCATTGCACACGAAATACACATAATTATAATATTATTATTCTCGTTTGTAAAAAAATTTGATATTTCAGTTGTGCTTTTTTGCAATACATATAATAGGCATTTAAGTACCTTTTATATATTATAATATTCGTCAACGAAATTTACACATAGGTATAGACATACATTTAAACTATATAATATTATTTTGATAAACAATATAACAATAACAGTATAAATTATATAAGAGGATAATTTATACATTGTATATATATAAATATGTGTAATACATTATATTTTAACATCTGCACGTCGGTCCCGCGTAAGAATATAAAAGATGCAATCGCTCAGGAATTATATACCTAAACGAACTATATGTGTGCATAGGTTATACCGTATATTATGTATACTATGTAGATATATACACACGTCACACACACACACACACACACGATGTAATATACAATTTTATATTATTATACTTATATTGTATAGTTACTTAATAATCATGACGGTTAATGTGTGAAAACCGTTAAAAAACTCAACACATGCGTCAAAACACTGATACCGTAGTTACTTTCTTGGCGGGTGAAACAGAAAAAAAACACCGGTAAAAGGCTCGTGCGTTTCGTCACATGTGGAAAGATACATAACATCGTTGCACTTCCCATTCGCGTACGTACCTAGCCACAATAGTATTAACATTATTATGTACCCTGTACGGAGCGACGGCCAGTGCTACGATGCACGTGTAAAAAAGAACGTGTGCATTTTTATTTTATTGTAAAGGGAAGTGGGTGCCCCCGCACAATAATCTGAGCGAAGTGTACCGGTTCGGCTTTTGATTTTTCCGTTTCCAAAATCCGACCACCAGTTTTGTGGTGTCCGTCGCGTACTTTATTATATATTATTACCACCCCCGCGATTGTCCTGCGCCCCTATTTAAAGGCCTTGCGCACACGTCATGTACATCGCCGTCCAAATATAATGGCCAGGGATTTCCGCACGCCCGCGGTCCCCTCAAGTGTACGCAGCGGGCACGTTCTCAGCCGCCCCCGCTGCGTCCCGTCCGGCTCGAGCCCGACCGGTCGGCTCGTACATATACGTACGACGACGCCGCCGCCCACGTACGTACCCGAGTGACGGGGACGGCGCACGCGAACAATGCGGAAAAAATATAAAACGCATTCGCGCCGGGACACAATGGCCGCACTGACTGTACACTCACACACAGGCATATTATTATAATACAAACACAGACGGTGTTATAATATAATAATAAATAATACATACATACACACACACACACATAAATATATATATAATATTATTGTAATTATTTACTACGAATTAATGTATATATAAATATATATTATATCATGTCATGTAAATGGCGGCGAGCGCGAACGAAAGGGGGAAGCTGGGAGTCGACTGTTTTTTGTGTTATAGAGTATAAAATAAAATGGCGATTTCGCACCACGGTGTGCAGCGAATACTGTTTTTTTGTTGGAAAAAAGCAACGTCGACCCACGAAACATAGGTATGTACCTATATGTAGTATACAATTGGACAATATATTATAATCAATCATAATAATATATATCAGACTCGAATCGAACTGGTTTTCTCGATCACCAAACTTTTTGCATATCTACCTCATACTAAGCCGTAATCTACACGACGCGACGAACCTTTTATAATGAAATAAACGATAGTCGAAAAAATGTGCATGTATATATATATATATATATGCGTGACTGCAGTTTAAGTGTGCCCCTGCTGCAACTACAACATCATCTCCACGGTCCCCTATGATTTTTGTCGAGCCAGGTTTCGGTGGGAACGTACGCGTTCTAAAACGGTCAAAATTCACTTCCGTACCACTTATATACTATAAATAAGTATCATGTTATGAGTTATATTTCGACTATCACACATTCCTTAAAAACTAAATTATTTAAATTTACGACACTATTTTTTCTTGGCAGTGCAGACTATGCAACTTGCATTTATATGATATACTGGTTATAATGTATAAGTCGAAAACATAATAATGTATGCCTTATAGGTCTGTCGGTCGCACACATAAATATCAAAGGAAATCGCGCGTGAAAATTGTGACGGTCGTGTGGACGACGACGAATGTTTTATTATAAGCGCCGTGGCTGTATATTATTACACGATAATGAATATAATAATAAAAATAATATTCGTTGTACCGACCAATGGTTTTCTTGCGGTGGGCCCTGTCATGGTTCTGTAGCAGGAACGGCCGAAACGAATCGACGTTCCTTTATAATATACAATAATAATATAGTATAGATGGTTTGCTATTTAATTCCACAAGAACGACCACAATGGTCGTTACAACGACGGACTGTTATCATCAGGCGTGTGTAAATTGTTCGAATTATCAATTTTTTTTATACATAATATATATTACCTACAGCTACGTAGACCACATATATATTTGGTGGGTACCTAAAATATAATATCTAATCAGTAAGTATAATATAATGTTTACCATGCGTTGTCCGGCGCACCCCACTTTAAATTAATAAATTATCTCTCGGATTTCTTAATTAGGTACTTAAATCACGATTATGTTTGAACATCACTGTTAGAGAAACATCTATAAAACGATCGATAATGAAAACATTTTTAATAAATTTATACATGTCTTACTACCTATATAAATACTACCAAGGCACCAACAAGTACATATATATAATATTGAAAACAATATACCTACCTAATTCAATAGCGAACTTATGAGAACTTTTGGATTGTCATTACAATACGAATTTGATTGAAAAAAATAGGCAATATCTTAGATGTTGACAATATATCAAGCAATATTCATTAAACTTGCATAATATAACTAATATCAAACTGCAAATCTGATAATGCATAGTAAATAACAAATTCAACCATAACTTAAATACTGCTCTTCAGGCATATACATATTATATACTAGATGGTTGATGCAACTTGTGGCAAAACAACTTTTCATAAAAAGACTATTCTTTTGCCATTTTCATTTATTTGGCGCGTGCAACAAGTCAATAAAACACTACCAGCCCTGTGTGCAACAAATATAACAAAGGAGAAAATAACTTTTGAAAGTCCCGTGCATCTGGTTTAACTTATTTGATTTATTTTTCGAAAATATTGGTACTAGGAACACTAACAGATAAAATATAAAATATCATCTTACACGCAGGAAAGACTATATAGAATAAAAGATTAATAACATCTCGGTAGACACATAAGTACTACGCTACAGATATAATATGACATAATGTGTGTATGTATATATATTACGTATATTTATATACCATATAAAATTGCAAATTAAACAATATATACATGAATATGATAGATTATAGCGATATTATATCCGCAAGTATAGAATTTCAACCTACACGTAATGAGCTTTTTTATTCTCTATAAATAACTCATTTCATTGATGAAACTATACAAAAAATATGTCCAGAAAAAGCAAAATGAGAAGTTTTAAAAAACAAATAATACTTTTCGTGGAAAAACAGTTTCATTTCAATAGGTATTTAACGTATTATATTTTAATTCATCAACATATGGATATATTTTTCTTTTAACAAAAGAAATCAAAATCGTGTACAAAACATTTTGTATTATATATTATATCAACAAATTTACATACATTTTAAATTATAATAATTCATTTTTATGATTTTAAAAGTATAAACATAAATATATATCAACGTACTAAAATTTTTAAATGCATAAAACAGTAGGTAACCAAATTTGCAGTGTACAGCTAAAATCTATAGATTAATTAAATTTTTTTAAATAATTTTAGTTTTCAATATTTTTTTACTAATCCTTTCAGTTATTTTAGATAACATGGGTAGTTTGTGTTTATAATTATACCCACTAGTATATTTGGTGTATACTATTTGAGTCCCACTATAAAAGAAAAAAATACCAACTGAAAAACGAAAAATATACTAAATACATCGCATTTCAGAATAGTAAAATACCAAAAACTTTTATATCTGTAGATTAATTATTTTTTATGAGTGTTATATAGTTAATTTCTAAAGTTCTAGTAGATATACAGTTAAACACTAAATTAGTATAGTAACCAAACCTAACAAAAAGAAATTATATATTTCATAACTAAAGAAAACAAAATTAGAGAAAAATGCAGTTATTATAAATAAAACAAATATGTATTTTTAATATAATTGAATACAAAAATTGTATAAGAACCATTAAAGTAGAATAATAATTTACTATTTAATCTAACAAATTGTTTTTCATTATATTACAAATTACAAAAAAAGTATAAGATTAATTTATTTCAAAAGCTAACCCACATTGCGATTACATATAACTCAAAATTAAATTCCAAGACCTCAACTACTCGTAGATATACTAATTACTCTTAGAAGTATAACCAATAACAATAAATTGTTTTTTAAATGGCATTATTTCCGGGCACCAATTCTTGAAACTTTTGACAAATTACTATACATACTAGCTATGTCAAAAAGATAATCCAACTCCACAAAATATTTATATATTATTAAACATAAGAATGTCTCAATCGGACCAATAGTACTTAATTAATCCTTCGAACAAAATTCAATTGTAATGGATTTATACACACACATATTCATAACTACACGAATCAACATATCGTAACTACGCATTTATAAAATTATAAAAATTATGAATAAAAACAATATTTTGATATTTTATCATATACCTAAATCATGTAATATATAAACAAAAGAAGTAAATATATTATATACCTTAACAACTATTATTTCCATCTACAGATGAATAAATATTTAGTAAATTCAATCTATATAAATAGTACTGAAATAGAATTAAATACGAAATTGAAATTTTAAGTATTTCTAAGTATTAGAGTACGTATTGTATGAAAAAAATTTCGTGGCAGGAAAACATAAAAGTATGAGAATCAATGATTCGATTGTATTAACCAATGCGTGAGGATTTCAATATGAATTCCCCTTTGAACTCAATTTCAATTCTAAGAATAGCTTACCGAAATAAAGAAAAGGAAATTATCAAATATTAGGGTGGCTATCCTATAAAATGTATTGACGACTGTACTTCCTTTTTATAAAATTATATACAATCTGCAGTGTACTAAATAATAATAAAGCATTAATACAGCGTATTAACTCAGTATAGGTAAGTAGGAAACCATAAATGGCAATGAAACGTTTGTGATTTATTCGACATAATTTTTTTTTAATAAAATCGTAAACTTATGAAATCTTATATCCATGTCCAAATTACAATATGAAAAATAAATATAAACGAGTGTAATGATAATATTCATACAATTATAATAATTAATGATAAAAATGGCAAATATATTTGTTATAAAAATGTATCCCCTTTTAATAAAATAGTCGTAATACATGGTTATTATAACATAATAATGCACGTGTAAAAAGAATAAGTGCCTTATACATCAGAAGAATAAAATAAAAAATTGCTTGTGAAATTATTTAATTTAATTTTTTTTTAAATAATATACGTGCACACTGCTCATATACCTATAAACAGTACTTTTTATATAAAGACGAAGTAAATACAATAAAAATTCGACCAAAAGGCAAGATTTCACAGACACGGAGTTTAAGAGGGACAATGACGAGAGGGATGTATTACTATTATTATATTCTATGCACGTGTATGTGTGCGTATATGCCCCTTCTCTCGGTTCTTTTTCACTTATATATATATATATTCTTCTATAGAATATACATTAGATATAACACAATAATATATAGTTTCAAAGAACGATAATCGGGGTGCATGTTGGTGTATATAGTATACAATATATAACTACGTATGTACGGTGGCGACAGCGTCGTCCTATGTGAAGATGACTGTTGGAAATTCAATGGTTCTCAAAATTCACGTAAATTTCTTATTACCGTAATAAACAAAACTATTGTGATAATTAAAAACTAATAATAGTAATAAATAATGTAATCATCGTCTTTCTGTGTATACAACAACAACCAAGATTAATATTTGTTGGAAAGATGGAAAATAAGTCACGAGTTACTGCGGTATGGATACTTTATATACCACCCATTAATGGAATTACGAAGTTTGTGAGGAAAAACAATATAGGTATCATAAAATATTTTTTTTATTGTACAACCACGAGGTCAGTCTGACAATTATCTATTATTCTAATACTTTAGACTATTATGTACAAAGCAAGTAAAATTAATTTTTTTATTTATTAATTAAGTTAATTCTTAACCTGACTATGATACAATATGCATATATTATAATACATTCACGCGTATAACGAAATAATACCTATAAAGTAATTAATGTAATTGCATTGCAATATGATTGTATTTATAGGAAATATGAAATATATATCTTTACATTGCTTAAACACAAATAGACAAAATTTGTTTAAGAGGACTGAAGTCTCTCAAAATATAGATAACGAAAAATATGAGGCATAAAGACACACCCCCAAATATAGTTAACGACATACAAATAAACAAAAAAATATAATTTACATTCAATATCTATTTTATATCTATTAAGCAAACGGAGTAGCTGTCAAAAAAGCATGGTTAAGTCATATTCTTACCATAGTCGTTAAAAAAAAACAAAATTTTAATTTTTTTTTTTATTTTAGAGTAATTATTATTGTTGAATTACAAAATTATATAAAAATTTATATTAACTTAGTAGTTGATGAAAACCTAGTATGGAAGAACTTTGTAGTTTGAGGGAGTCTCAATTCCCTATGTTTCGCCAAACACCAATGGCTATATATAATTAATGCAATAATTTCTTTTACCTTTTAAAAAAAGGTCGTTAACACATTAGTTCGGATAACCGTCCGAGTGTAAATGATATTTTTAGTTTTTTTTCTTTAAATAAGTACAAGCAAAAATATTAGGTGGGTCTTAGCCAATTTACTAAAAACATAATTTAAGAATGCACACAGGCATTCGCATTACCATTTATTTATAATTTTTAAAAACTGTCAACGATTAAACAGTATAATATTATAACAATTTATATGTTTGCAAATAGGTATTTAAAAATATGTAAACGAGCAGAGAACGTGGTTATTTTAAAATACTTAATAATAAATCAAATATCAATTTTAATATTATATTAATTAAGTAAAAGTAAAATGATAAATATTATTCAAACATTTGTAGTTATAGTTTATATAATATATGCAATTTACAATAAAAAAGCATGGCAACTTAACATTATAATACGCTTATAACATTAAACGTAGAATATGAGTCGATATCGTTTTGATACGTAGTTGATTATTCTATTACTTAAAATTGTTTGGATTAAAGGGATTCTCGTTTAAAATATTGCTAATTATTAAACATTTGAACATAATTAATGTGCTTAATTAAGATAATACAAATCATCTAACTTAGCCGTAAAAGTATAGCTGTACAAGTAGACATACCTACTACATTAGATTTTAATAGTAAATAATTTATAAAATGCAAACATAACTATTCAACATTTCTTAGTTTTTTCATATTTATTGAACTCAAATACTGTGATCTTATATTTAAACGATATTACTGTGGTTACTTAAACTTAATTTCTGAGAGGAATGATGAATTTTATTGTAGTAAAATAACAAAACATGAGAAATGAATATTTTCTGCCTATCATATTACAACAAAATAATTGAAATTTAATCAATTAATACATTCATTTTTTTTTTATTTACTCTGTGGTAATACTTTTTATTAAAATAGTATGTATATTTTGAACCTTGTTTATTGTATACAGTTAAAGCTGCAGGTTTATACAAATTACGAATATTATGCCACACCTACACTATATGTACTGATATACTAAATACTGACTATACAGTCAATTATTCAGTGAAGCATAGATAAAAGTAAGTAATTAATTTGATAACCAATAATTTACATTATCATAGCTCAGCAGCTATAATAAGTACTTATACAATACAATAATAAAAAATAAATGTAACAAACACAATTTGATTAAATCCTCGGACCTTTACTTTCTATTTTTTATATGCATATTTGCATTGTTGATATAGAAACTTAACACATCTGCACTTTTAAGGCTTGACGAGATAAAAAGCAGAATTAAGTCTATAATATTAGTTGAACTATAGAAAATCAAAAAATATAAACCATACTTGATAATAGATGTTAGATTTTTTTAGAATAATAACTGATATCCCATTGAGTGGGATTTATATATATTTATAAATAGTGTCTACATTATTAAACCTATATTCCTAATTTTTAAGGTAACCGCTTTGCAATCAAATCATTTTAAAAGCCATTTTTTATCGATAGCTAAGTATTGGTAAACTCGTTTATATTCTTTCAAATTTTTCTATATTTGTCCAAGTTTACTAAGATTCTGGATAGATGAACTAGATTCTAATATGCGAATAATTTTATGGGTTTTTGATTTTAAGTAAATCGGAGAATATGCTGAATAGTGTCTTTTCTGAATATTTATTTCATATCAATAATATTGATCATCATCAATTTATTTTAACAAACAATTATGTATAAATACTTTGTACCATATAATTATTTAAACATCATATATTGTAATACATCTATAATAATGATAGATATATATAGACTATAGACATATATTTACGGTAAGACAATAATTGAACTTTACCTTTTAGAATAATATAACACTCATAATATATAGTCATATATAATGACGGAATAATAATTATTGAGTAATCAGTAGTTGATCCATATACTATATTAATATATACAATTTACGAAATTATATTTAAAATGGTGTTGCAATAATATCGAATGAGTTCAATGATATAAACAATTTAAGAAGTATTTTTAATTACATTACGCTAATTGAATGTTACTGTTATAATTAAAACACAAAGTTGAGACGAATACAAAAAAAACATGACTGACATATATATTACATATATAGTCATAATACTGTATAACAGTAGGTAGCGTAAATTAAATATTTATATCATCTGTTTTTGGTCAATATCGAATAAAATAAAATAAGTATTATAAGTAGAGTACTCGAGTCTAAAGTTTAATCAACCACGTATACAATATTCGGATAGTTATTGGTAGATAACATAATAAATATATATAACTATAAGGCACTGTTCAAAACATTAGATACAAAAATTGAGTTATTAAAATTCACAAAATCTATATTTCAGTTGTATACATAAATATGCGAACCACCGAAAGAAAACACCACTATATATAAAATAGAGTAAGCACCAAAATCAAGTTAATACTCGATATTATTACACGCGGAAGTTCTATAGTATATAGTATATATATATTAGTATAATATACTATAATAACTACATAATTATTAATTAAAGATTATATACTGAGCAAATTCTTTAAATTTCGAATTGGAATTCACGTATACACACTTACGAGCTGCAAGCTTACAACAGACGCCAACTACGTGTATAAGATTTCTAGTCGAGGATAAAACATAGTGCGTATTATAATGCAACATAATATAACTTATAAATATAATTTATAGCCATAAATTAGTGTATTTAAATCCTCATACAGAGGAAACGTGTAAGTAGGTACGCGTGTATATGTACACAAGAGATATGCCTATTTTAATAATAATAGTTAATTCCGTTATATGATATATACGTGAGTATTTATTTATAACACGTATAGAGGAATGGGGCCGTAATAGGAGGAAAGAAAAAAATAGGAAAACGTATACAGGAAGGACACACGCACAAACACGACGGAGGGTGAAAAACGACGTGTAATTTTATTATTATTATTTCCAATTTTTTTCCCCGTCGTCGTGTGTCCGCGACCGGTATGTGCGTGCGCGCGTCCGATTGGGGTGTAGAAACAAGATGGCGACGGCGGCAGATGCGGATTGAGTCGCGCGGGGATTAAACGCGCGCACCGTCCGCCGAAGGGTTGCTGACGCCCAACCCCTCCTCTTCATCCCTCCGCAAAGCACACGACTCACCCCCTCGCACATCCGTCTCACACAAATACGCGACCCCCGCCACACATATACGTACACACGAACACAAACACACACATCGAATTCCATTGTCACGTTTGGCAACACAACAGACAGAAATATGATGCGCCGGCGTCGACCCCTCCGCGCTTCACCAATACAATATTGCAGTTAGTGCATGTGTATATGAAATAAAATGATACACGCGTACCTATATGTAAATTATTAAAATATTTATACAATATATACTTATTTAAAAGTTACAACATTGCGTACCTATATTATAAAATATTTAGTATGTAATATAATTACATGCAAAATGTGAAATAACTACTCGGACACCGACATATTACACCTATACGTGGAAACAATACCAGCACCGGAGTTTCTTCATCGACGTGGTTATTACTTCATTCGGAATAATTTAACACACAACACAAATAGGTATACATCGAATGACAGAGGTGTATATACATTTGACATTTTTTATATGTATATATAGATAATACCGTGCGTATAAGTATGATATCACGTATTTGATGATACCCATTTGCCTGTTTCTCAATATAGAGATGTGACAAAAAAATACACCCTTAGATGATGACCAAGCTATAGGTATATTATATTTTACAATATATCAATAGGCATACTATTACTAATTAGATAGATATTATTAATAAAATATATTGTATCTTTATTTTAATCAATGCTGCACTCGAAATATTTAGTCTACATTTAAGGATATTAATTATCATGTCAAATTTTACGTGAACTTTGAAGACGATAATTGAGAGAACATCGCATCCGCGTGTCGTTTCTGTCTTACATACGTACGGCATAGTACATTTTCGTTTACCAGTTTCGATAGTATGCTTTTAGTTTTAATATTAGAGTGAATTGACCTATTATCAAAGTTTTAGGTACGAACATTATCTGTGTTCTCTCGTTGGATTTTTATGATATTTTAATTTTTAAATGAATTATGGGCATTTCAAATATTTAATTTTTTTCATACTCATAACTCACCTAAAAATTAAAATATCATAAAAATCCAACGAGAGAACACAGATAATGTTCGTACCTAAAACTTTGATAATAGGTCAATTCACTCTAATATTAAAACTAAAAGCATACTATCGAAACTGGTAAACGAAAATGTACTATGCCGTACGTATGTAAGACAGAAACGACACACGCGGATGCGATGTCCTCTTAAACAAAAAAAAAATCCACAGTAAATTAAATTATTGTAAAATTAAATCTCAATAATGTAGAAACAATGTATTATTTATTATTTAAACAAAAATAAATATATTAAATATATTTTTATTTTATTTATTTTTTTAATTATGTGGAGGGGTTGTCTGACATAATTTACTGGAATCACTGACTAAGTTATATACTAGAGGATTTGTGTGGTTGATTGATTTGGTGCAGAATTTTTTGTAGTAGTTTTTAACTGTAGTAGAAACTGTTTTAATTTGAAGGTCCTTGTGTAATGAGAAGTTTGGGACGTACTATGGTGCAAACATTAGGTATTTTGACGAAAGATTGTAGAAATATATGGTACGTATTTTGGAAGATTTGAAAGGATGAAAGAACTTATCAGAATTGATTTTGATTCTCCACTTGAGTGACCATTTTGAAATATTATCAAGATATGAATTTGGAGATTTTGGTATGCTATTGTGGAGTCGGAATATGATGAGCGTTTTCATCGTAGTTACCAATGTGTTTTAATTATTTGTTTATTTCCAATTTATAGAACAGTTTTTAATAACTTATAATTAAAACAATTTATAATTCCTAAAATTAAGATTATGAACAAATTTTATCATTATTTATCACTGGCAATTATATTCAAATTTCAAATTTATAAATATAAGTTATATATTATTAACTATAATCTAAAGCATACGAAATTCAAATGTGCAATAGTATAATAATGGATATATATTATGAGATGTACTATCCACTACAGTATATTAATATAGAAACTACTGAAAATTGGCAAAATAAGTCGTTGTATGCTTATACTGTTGTATAACTATCCTTTTTATATTTTTAAAAATAATTTTATTATACCAGTTTTAACGTTATTTTTAAATATTACTAAAATACAAAGGTTTCCAATAATTTATAATTTTAATAATCCAATTTACATTAATCTTATTATACACAAAAAGGATTTTAAAAGCTTTTTTATTTTGTGACTTTTTTGTACCCTACCTAATCATAATGCAATTTAATAATCATCTTAACTAAAACTTAGTAGTAATAATCATAAAAACTGCATACACATTTTGACAAACAATAAGATTAAACTTCCCACAAACCGGTAGTTAATTTTTTTTTTTTTTAATAACGTTTTTAAATAAAGTTAGGAATACCTATTGTGCATACGTATTTGTATGTAAATAATAAGTAAAAACGATGTATTATATAGATTATAAAGGTAGCCATTATATTTTGTATATATAGGAACATTTTATTAAATTATTAAAACTGTACTAATAACGCAAGATATAGGATCAACACTAAATAGTTGTAAAAAGTTATTTTTTTAACGTGGATTATAGTATAACCATGAAAACTTATAAAAATATGAAATACAGACCTATGAAAAAACAACCATTATATTATTATGATCAACTTTATTTGATAAATTTAATTCAGAAAAAATATATATAGATAAATAATAAAAATAAATTAAAACTTGATTCACGGCCACAGGTACATTTGAATGCACCGCCCATATAAGATATAAGGTCTATGGCACCATCATAGGTCCATGGACACAGATAACGTGCCGATAAAAAAAAGACAGGTGTATGATAATACAACTAGTTCCCATTTTGCCGCCGTTTTATTTCACTACTTTTTTTTTAAATTAAAAAATTACATACATATTTAGATACATGTACTACAAAATTATAAATAAAAACAATAGAAAATAAAATTATGAGTCAATTAGGGCATTACATCATAAATTATAATAAGCCAAATTAATTCAAATTTATAAATGCATATAATTAGCAATGTTGAATCAGTATCGCCATTACCAAACTTAATCATGTTTGCAGTACTTTATACAAAACAAAACAATATTTTAACTAATAAAATAATACTTATAATTATTATCGTTATAAATAATCGCATTTATTCTAAAATGTAGATAATATAATAATGATTATAGGTAGGTTACCATGACATACTATACCTAGACGTTGAACATCAGTCAATAATCGATAACTGATTAATAAATTAATAACAGTCAACTTAAAATTTTCACCAAAAACTATATAAATATTTATAAGTTTATAGCATTTTCTAGGTCTGAAATAATATTTAAAATATTATCGTTCTTTTTTTTAGCTTTTTATGTACATTTATTTAAAATATTCTGATGTTTTTTAGTATTTTATCGGATTATGTTGATAACTTTTTTATTTCTTGGTCAAAAACTCAAAAAGCTTAACATTTTAATTAACAAAGTTACGTAGTTTTTATTGCAATTTAAAAATATCGAAAAACATAGACACAATTGAATGTATCAATTTGAAGTTCAAATTTTAACAAAATTAGAATATTAATAATATTAATATTAATTTTAAAATAATAATTTTAGTATAAGAAAATTTAACACATCCTCCATTATATAAAGTGACCTATACTATACTACCTATACTATCAATGGTAAGATCACTTGAAAATTAATTTCCCTCAAAGTGAAATCCCCGATTTTAGATTCTTTGCGACATTAATGAATGTATTGGTATTGCATTTTATCCTTCATACCACTTTTTTTTTAGTAAATACAAATTAATTAGTAATTAAAAAAAATTATATTTTATATTTTCAACATATAGAGTAATTTCTAGTAAAAAATTAGATCTTGCTGGTTAAAAGTAAAAATTTCTTCAAACTTTTCTTATAAATCATGAAACCAATTGTATAATAATTCAAAACCAAATGACCTTTGTTACTCATTTTTTCAAAATACTTAAATTAACATTTAAGTTTGATTTTCATCCACAAGTATCTAACTAAGAATTCATCCTAGATAATTCCCACATTAATTAAAAAGTCACAACTGTCGAGATATCTTGAATCCTGAACTATATTTAAAAAAACATTTCCCCCCAAATCTGACTAGTCTGAAAGTTTCTACACTGTTTATACAGTTAAGCTACCAAATTTACATATTGTATATAATAATATTACAGATTGTAACTATACTTAGTTTAAGTAATAAAAAAAATGTTTCATATTCAAAATATTTAGATACTTTTTGAACTATTAATACATGTTTTAAAAAATTGTTTATAAATGTTTATAAATCATTTTATACTCAATAAAATATCTTGAAAATTTATAACAATAGAAGATTCCATTTAGACAATGACCTTAGTTAATTAGTTGCAATTTAAAAATATTAAACATTCAATAATCAACTAAAATATTATTTTCTATATAATATATTGACATTTTATAAACATAAAGAATAATTTTAAACTATTTATAGACATTAAAAATTATCTATCATTTTTTTATCATACAAATGTTTAATCTTGGTTAAAATCTTAAACATTTAAAACAATATTCTTAATAACTTATTCTTATAGTGGCTTGAATATTTCAAATGTATATTCGCACCTTTTTTTTTATAGACTCAAAGGTGTAATTTAATATATATTTTGGTAAAATTGGATAATTAAACAAAAAATAATGATTTGTTATTTTTTTCTAGTTCAAAAAATATACATGGGTACCAAATCATTTCCCCATTTTGTATATAATTATTAATTAACATGATAATATTTTTAAAATATTATTACAGTATAATTAATAAAAACATGAATAAAATATTTTTAGAAGAAATACAGGCTAATGGATCTTTGCTTTAAATTATTTATTGTATACAATAAATTTATTCCTTTCAATTAAGTTAAATTCATTCATTACATTGAAGTATTCAATGACAAGGAATACTAGTCACTCATTATATAGCAAAATTGATTCCCAATTTGTTTCTCTTAATTATTTTATAATTGTATAAACAATTTTATTTCTAATATTTTGACTACTATCTGCAGAATAAAACCATGTGAAATTGTTTTTCTATATTAATTATACAATTACACATTGATACAATAACAAAAAATGAAAACAAATATAAATTACTTATGCAAGTTATCTATTTTAGTTATTAATAATAATTTTTGCTAATAAAATTGCCTATTTAAAACTCCTTAAAAATCAAGTTTATGAATTTGATTAATTTCCTTAGCAAGAAATTCAACAGTGATTAGTCTTATTATATAAAAAGTAAATATCAAGATCCGCCGTAGGCACTTCGAAATTTAGTTCAATTACATCTATAAAGGTAATTTTATATAAACATGCATTAGGTACCTACATACGAATTTAATTTTTATAAATCATTTTAATAAAAATCTATTTATAACTTGTATTAAATAATGCACAAATTAGATTTTGTGTTTAAAATTTGTAATTTTTTTAAATAAAAATTATGTGGAAAGTACATTTATTAGTTAGAAAAAGGGTAAAACATGAAGCTTACTGACCATTTAGAATTTAAAGAAAGATTGTACTTATAAATAAATTGTAATCTTTTTTAATTATATATAATAATTGAACTTTAAAATAAGGTACCTAAATAAATGTTAACAAAGAATTAAGTCAACTACTAAGATAAAATTTTTTTTTAGCCTAAGTCAATATGGCTCACTGCAATTTTCTCAGAAGCCCCCTGTTTTGATAAGTCCTGATTAGGTAGTACTTAATTACAAAATTCATATTTAAATATCAATTAAAAATTGTAATTAGTTTAATAACTAAAAATTGAGTAAGTAGATTCGCAGTAATATATAATTATACATTAACTTACTCATGCATGAAAATACTATTTGAATTTGAAATATTAACTTTACACATAGTATGTGGTATTTTAAAATTGAACAATTTAATATCAATTATAGTTATCTACACAAAAATAAATTTGCAAATTAATGTGTAACTATTATATAAACATTATAACATATCAGTTCACCAATTGTATTGTATATAAAAAACAATTGAAGTCTCAAGTTTGATTAAAGGGCATACTGAATTCACAATTTTAATTTTATAATTAATTAAATTTACTATAGCATCATAAAATAATAAGCATTACACACAATAATGATAAATATTAAGAACTTGAAGTTTAAATCAATTTATTTTTTATACTAATGTTCAAGATTTAATAATAATATTTAATTGATTATAAACAAAATAATATAACAAAATAATACTACTTATTATTAGATGAGTTATCACTAATCATATTTCCAACTTAGATTATTTTGCAATTCCCACCAAACTACTTTGAATGTACTACATAATCTATATAATATTTATATAGTAGTCCAATCGATGTAATATATATAAATGAGATGAATGGATATTTTTGATTATAAATATACAATTTAAAATGAAGGCATAAAGCTTTAATTTAAGTTACATTGTTTTGTATAAGATCAGATTTAATATAAAATAACAAACATTTTTATGGTATAATTCTTAAGATTTAATAAAAGATTTTGGTTTCAGAGTACTTAAATTAAGTAGGTAGTTAAATAATCCTAATAAAGTTCATAAATAATTAAAATAAAAAACGCAGAAACTAGTCTAGTCCTTGTATTAAAGGTTCTAAGTAAAAAACTGGAGGCACCCTACACACTATAATCTAAAAATATATTTCAAATAATTTTGCGGCACCCTGGTTGAGAATCTCTGCCTTATAGAATAAATCAACAGTAGTTAATAAGATTTGTATTATTATATAATATAGTTGAATAGGGTACTTAATATATCAATTGGTTATTATACAGATATCATTATCATCTTAGTTATAAAAATAGGTATTTATCATTCGTGATGACCACGCCTAATAAATTTAATAAAACTATGACTTACCTTGCCTTTTTCACCATTTGACTATGCAATCCATTGTAAGGTTCTACAGCTAGGGTTTGATCTTGAAGCGGCATACCTGTAATTATTTAAAAGAAAGTTTTACCAAACTTATTTTTTACTCATTCAAAATACTTACCGTTGAGCTGTGTCAAAGCATACTCTGCAGTGGATGGTTCCATAAAATCAACCGTTGCACATGCTCCACCAGACTTAAACATTATAGTACCACAAGGCAAATTCTTACTGTTAATAATCTGTCTAAGAGAAGGCTCGTCTAGGCCACGAATATTTCGAATAAATAGCAATTTACTCATAATGGATGAAATGTTGTAAACTAAGTTTAGTGTAAAAAATTTAATAAAGGACTTAAGGACGGAAAAACAAAAAGAGTGAAAAAAAAAATTAAATAAAAAAAAAAATACCGAATAAAACAATTTTTTAGGAAAAATGAGATTAATGGAAATAATTTTTACAAGGATATCGAAACCGCTGATAAGAAAACGCAACGTTTTTCAAATATAACCTCAAATACTAATACTTTTCTAGGAGCTGCTGGTGTTAAGGCGAGTTGTACATAATCATTGAAATTTAACTATACTATGCGATAACATACGTCATGTTTGACGAGGATAACGCTATAGAATTTACTTTTTGATAACGAAAATATAATTGAGTTCAGTGTTAATTTGATTGATAACACTAAGGAAAATTTTAAATTTTGTTGAAATTTCTAGTTTTTTATTTAAACGACTATTGTTGGGCATGTTAATATTCGTTCAGTTTTCAAATTTATGAATCTACATTATGGAGACGTACTACGTTTGCAATGGAAATCTAGTTAAACGAGACACTGAACTTGGTAAATAATTAAATTATAAATTATAATTTATAAACCAAAATAGTTAGTAGATTTTTTTAATTTTCAGATTCTAAAGATATATTTGTCATTGAAGAACCATTTGAAACATATGACAATAATATTATTCAAGATGAACCGCCACGACTTGAAGCTGATATTCTTGAAGAATCTCGTAATTTTATTAAATTATTATTACCATTAATTATAGAATATTATATCCTATAATCAATGTTATTACCTAATTAACACGTTCATATATATCATATTTGAGTGTGTTAAATGAATTTGAGTTTCTAAAAAACGTTTTTAAAAATTAAGAAATAAAATAATATTAATGTATTGTTTGCATGGATTATAAAATAATATGTATATGATTCATTAACAAAAAATTAATAATTCAATTGTAACCCTTAAAACATTGTAGCGTATTTAATAACAAAGTTGATGCTAATTGGTGTCATTTAGCATAGGTGAATGATTTTTAATGACATACTTAGATGTCTCGCGAGGGAAAATCAGAAAGTCAGTAAAACATTTTTCCAACCACAGTGATGAGGTTATCCCTTGAGATATAAACAGAAGTGGTAGATATATTATACTTATTATTATTATCATTAAATTAAAACATATTTTAGTTATAATTAAATAAAAATTTTTAATTTTTTTTTAATTTTGGTTAATTTATTGTATTTTAAAATATTTTGTCTTTGAAGAGTATTTTACTCTACATAATAAACTAAATACTTTTATTACAGAACAATAAATTAATACAGTGTATCAAGCATGTACAAAAAAAAATTATAATGATCAGTATTACAATTTATTTTTTTACTTGCACATGATATCCTGAAATTTTAATAGGGGGATGAACCTACATAACCTCTATACGTGCCTGAACTGTGGTGCCAAGTGAATTGCATTTTTTCATTAAACTAAAATTTAGTTGGCTTAATTAATTAAAACATATTAAAATAATGTTATTAACTCCTAAATTATTTTAATATAATTATATTACACTTATTCTAAGCAATTAAAAATTTGTAGTTTTTGTTTCAATTTAAGAAATTGGATTAGAAATATAAAAAATAACTATTTGTTTTTATAAAGGAAAAAGAAATTGTCGAGAATGGAGTCAATATGAAACAAAGATTCTTTTGGATATGTTTAGACGAAATGTTACTCAAGTTGGACCGATGAAAAAATTTAAAAGTAAACGAGAAATGTTCAAATGTATAGCACAAACAATATCTACTAAATTAAACATCACTAGAAGTGCTCATCAATGTGAAAATAGGTATATTAGTTATTATTTTTTTAATAGTAAAGTTGTTTTGTATTTTGTAAGATGAACTGAATTGATTTTAGATATAAAACAGTAGTAAATCAACGAAAAGTTGGATGTTCAATATTACAAAAATCTAGATCAAATGTCGAAAAGAAATTAAATGAAGAAGAAAGATCTCAAAATGATGTATCAGCTTCAGTGTCAGCAGATCATGATTATAATGGACAAAACTCTGGAACCAATGGTAACAAACTACATTCAAGAATTATATCTTTTTTTTTAACAAATCATGATTGTCAACTTTCAAGAAAAATCTTCTGGCATATTTGTAAATGTTAATAAAATTATGTAAATTATTGATTTTTAGGTCAATGCACTATGAAATCTTTGAATGAATGGGGTGTTGATGATACTAAGCTTCTAATGGAATTGTACAGAAAGAACATTTCCAAAGTTGGACTGGAAAGAACATTCAGGACTAAATTAAAAATGTTCGAGTATATAGCAGATACTATTAATAATATACTAAATATCACAAGAACTGCTGAGCAATGTCTAAATAGGTATATCTTATGCAAATTTTATCATTTGAGTTAAAAATAATAGTGTTTTAATTAATTTAAAATAAAATATATATTCAAGATATAAAACCATATTTAGAAGAAAAAAATTTAGACAGAATAGATTTAACAATGATATGTCCATTAATAACATAGTTATAGAAGATAATTTAAATAACAGTGATAATTCAAACTGTGATACACATTTTGTTGATGGTAAGTTAATCACTATTATTATGTAAATTATGTTTCTACTAATCATATTTACTATCATACTACAGATTTGTATGAATCTGAATTTAACACTCAAATTTACGACGGCAAAACAAAAAAGGTTGTTAAGCAACCAAAAATAGTTCCTAAACTATTACCCAAAGAGCCTGATACTAGTCAGGATACAGTATTGACAAGGACTCTGAGAGAAATTGCCAATCAAAAAGAAAAGACGCTATTAAAAATTGCAGCAAACCAAGAGCGTGCAGAAGAACGAAGGCATCAAGAAACTTTGACACTTATCCGACAACTTGGTTATATTTTATTATATATATAATTTCTGGAAAAAAAATCTTTAAACAATTTAATATTATATTAATTGTATATAAACATTTTACAAGATAAATTCGGCATATATCTACAAATTAGAATTCAAATTTAAAAATAAAAACATTCCTATTTATATATTGGTTTTTACAATATTTGAATTTTAAAAGAGTTATTAGAATTTTACTTTACAATATCTTACATACTCATTACTGTTTTGAAAATTAAAATATTGTTAAAAATCTACCTCTAAAGTTGATAATAAATCAATTCATACTAATATTAAAGCTCACAACACAAAATTGATTGTATTGAGTGCATATTTACTTTGTTCTGTATTTGTAGTAAAGATAAACCAAGGTGGCATCCTTTTAAAATCCATCTTTATGTTAACATACTACTACACAGCATACATTCTTTAGAAATTATTATCAATTTTATAAAGGAATACATTTATACTTAAAAATGAGTTAAGTGTACAAGTTGAACTACAAAGATTTTTTCTCCGTCTTAATATAGCGTATATCATAAATATTTGACAATTTTATATAGAAATTATACTAAAATTAAATATGATCTTTATGGTATACTCTATATAAATAACTTTGACTTAAATATTATTTATTGGCTTTAATCAATAATGTGTGATATTTATTATAATTTAGGTGAAACTATTGTTCGATACATTGGAAATCAACAAGGTGTTACATCTGAACAGCATTATTGAATAATAAATAATAATATATTTTCAAAAAAAAAAAAAAAAAATTGTGACTTATACATGTTTTAATTGTTATTTATAAAAACAAAACACAATTTAAAAATATTTTGTACATTGGCACAAGTATTTTATTCTTCAACAAATTATTAAAAATTTAACGTTTTGATACTAACTAAAAATCAAATTATATAAACCAAATTTATTTTAACAAATATTACTTTAAATGAAGATAGTTTAAAAATAATATCAGCCATTACTTAATGTGTCCTGCCTATATAATATATATATTTACTATTATTTTTATTTTGCAGATGAGTTATATTTTTGTAAATATAAGATTATTAAAAATTAAATTGTTAATTGTTAAGTTGTGACATTTATGTCATCTTATGTTCTCATTGGTTCTAATTGAACAAACGTTTGATTTTATTTTTATATATTTATAAATTAAAAATGTATTTTGTTTTCCTAATTTGTCTTATTTATCTTCCATACTAATTTTTATTTTATTATTCTTAAATCAACATTTTAGATATTTTTAACAATGCATATACATGTGTCAAAAGACAAAAAATTACAAAGTTAATAGTTACTAAAACATAAAAACTTCTGATAAAAAAAAATATATATTTTTAATTACTTGTATTTTTTTTTTAGGTATAAAAATAACACTGGTCAGTCATATATAAATATAAAATCAACTTTTAATTGTTTGACTTGTAGGTAATACAACACGTAATATGCTGTGTTATTTTGTTTTATTTTATAGCTTTAAATAAATGGTTTAATTACATGAAAAATAAACTTAAAATTACAATCATTTAATAGCTCTATATCCACATTAGTATATTGACGACAATGTATTGGATTTAAAACATAAAATTCAAGAACCACATAAAATTACAAAAGAGAGGTTAATTAAAATAAAATAAAATCTAAAAAATATTATGATAAAAATGAACATAGTGAAAATTTAGGGGTGATAACCAGTTGCACTCAACTGGGGTTTTTGGAATTTGAAAAATATACCAGTTGCCCTCACTATTATATAGAAGTCCATAAAATAGGAGAACTAAATATGTAAATAATAATCATAGGATATAAAAATAATAAAAATCGTATTAATATTAATAACTCGCCTGCAGATATAGACAATAAAATATAAGAATGCGTAATTTTAAACATACCTAAGTGGTTAGTCGATAGACGAGGCTTTATCGCGTATGTCAGGGATGTATTTATGGAGGGGCTGAGAGGGTTTCAACCTCTCTCACCCCTCCGAAATTCAGGAAATGTTTATTAAGTCTATTTATTATGTCCTATCATATGTAAATTGTAGAAGTTAAATATAATTAAAAATACCTCAACCCCTTCCAAAAAAAATTTCTAAATACGCCCCTGTGTAATGCATTAAACGATAACATGTTAACATTTCAAATAATATTACGACCATAGCTGTTTTACCTATTAGGTATATTAAACTTATCTACGCTTCCTAATTACTAGTGGTCTGATGACGAAATAGCGTCAATAGCAAATCATTATAATCATGATTCTTATACATAACAATGACCCAAACAAAATTGGAGGTTCGTATAATTTACGGTTCGAAAAAAAGGTAACCTATATAGTTATATAAGTTATATTATATAATATAAATAACTCGCATTAGATACCAGGAACAAAAAAAAACAAAACCATCTAAAAAATGCCCAACGAATATATAATATATTATATCCTTTAAAAACATTATAAATACTTACTCTAATTACATTAAAGTTTTAAATATTACTATAAATTCTTTAATTAAAATTATTTTAAATAAACCAAAATTATCACCAACAAATTTAATTTAACTATTTATACTGATTTTAATATTCCAATTTAAATTTACTTTATGATTGTTAAACTTTATTGTATATGTTTAAAATTAAATCTATTGTTAATGATTATTAACCACCGCACAGTTATAACATAAGATTAAAAAATAATAACAACCTTAATTTTACTTCTAATAACATCAATTTTGGTAATCAAAGCCCTAAAGTTATAAGTATATTATTATTACGTATAACGTAAATATAAAATTAATATTGTTTCTTTTGCTAATTTTGTTCAGTATAAAAATTATGTACTTTGTGTTCTAATCGAGATGCTTTTTTATATACAATAGACAACGAAAACCTGTATTGTTCTTATTTGTTTTTGTGATATAATTATATATAATTTTAAATTTAGAATATTGTTTTAATCAGTTCTTTACAGCCAGCAAATTCGGCGATTCATCTCTCACTCTATCGATCACGTTCCACTCTTCCCACCCATGCCTATCACTATAGGCGAAACTTGGCGTGGGCGAATGGGAGCAACTGCCCCGCAACCAACTAAACTATATACTGTCTATACTATTAGTTAATTAGTAAATTTTATTATTCTTTGGTATAAAACTTATAATATATATAAAAAAATGTTTGCTTAAAATGAGTTAAATGAAAAATAATTGTAAAAATGATAAAACAGTTTTATTTTAAAAATTTAATTTAATTAAGACTAAGAAATTGTGTAGAGATTCGCAAAAATTATTTTTGCCTCACGTAAAAAGAGTCCAAGTTACGCCTATACTATCACGTATGTGATCGACCTTGTCCCTCCCATCCATGATTATCACGTATATGTTGGGCCTTATAGCCCTCTCCCCCCCCTAGAATACAAAGTATATAACTATTATATTTACTTTCAAGTACAATGGAAATTATAGCCAAGTTTTAAGGCACAGTCAAATACTCAAATCTAATATGCCCAATAAGATTTAATTAAAATAATATAAGTAAAGAGATTTAAAATCAAATATAGAATATATACGTTTTGAAATAATACATGAATTAATTATAGTTGGTGCAATTCCCCGGCACCCCCACTTCCGAATCAAGTGCTTACGTTTGTGCTACGTTTGACGACGCACCCCCACCGGCCTCACCTCAGAATTTTCGAATATAAATTATACCATTCGTTTGTGATGATTTGTGCTTAAATTTCTTTGTTTGTGTTACAACCACTAATTAACTACAAGAGATCATTTGTGGGGCCATATCGCAACCCCAACTCAAAATTTTGGAACTCTAAATGAGTCCATTCTATTATAGTTTGCTACTGATTTTCTATACAAATTTTTCAACATTAATACTTTGCTACATTCAGAGTTATTCTTAAATTTAATTAGGGGATTGTAAAGACATACTAACACACATCAGTCCCACTGGTTTTTAAATTGTTAGTGCTTATTTGTACTTTTTTTCCGTCTTTATTGCTTTACTCGTAAAAAGTGTATTAACCTTTTTTATAAATGGGTGCTCTGGAAATCCTAAAATAAGTACAGCCACTAAGGTTTTATCGGAAACTGTTTGTTGTTAATAAGTAAATAATCTACATGAGTCTTTTGATTATAAATCGTTGTTTTTAGGATCAAATATAGATAATTTTACTATAGAAGTTTGATTTTTATAATAATTATGTGAATAATCGTAATTATCGTGAAAATTAAAATTCTCAAATATACCTACGTTATTACTCTTTAAAAAAACTACGATACAAAACTAAAGAGCACCTAATAGATAATATTTACTTTTAACAAAATAATCCATGTCCCTAAATTTTGAATGATAAAATCAAAAACCAAAGAGAAAAGGGTGTAAAAAAGTTAATCAAAAAAATACGCGATTAAAGTTCAATCAAAAATAAATTTTAAAATTTAGCAAAACAGCTGTTGATCTGCTCTCTATTATAGGTTTGATTTTTATTTATTACCCAACACTTCTCAATACATGGATAGAGATTTAAGTAAGTATTTTAAAGTTGTATAGTAAATAGTAATAAAGTAATAAATATTGACTTTAATAAATTAAATATTAAATTATATTGTTATTTTTGTAACTACTTTATAGTATACTTGTGTAAGTACAAATCACAAGGTACTTATGTAAAGATCAGTGGCAGATTCAGAGTTGAATTTTTTTGGGGGGGGGGGGGCTCCAAAAAATTTACTTCTGAACCATATATACATTATAATGATATTTATGTTGTTTATTTTAATGTTAATTTTATCTGTTTTCATTCTAATAACGACAATAACATTCCTAATGGTTTCCAAGGTGGATCCGCCACTGGTAAGATACACATGTACAATTGTTTAAATTTATATTATGTAAAACATAATTATGTTATTCATGTTACGTAATAGTTGTATTTTGATTCGATTAATTTTTATATAAGTAAATATTATGGTTTAATAATGTTTTTAGCGATATATCGTATTTTGTAGGCCAAAGTTATTAAGTCAGGAAAAATTTATTGGGTTTTATAATTATTCTGATTAGGTACTTTAACTAAAATTAACATATAGGTATCTAGATTTATATTGTAAGTTTAGCAAACAGAAATACTGGAAAATTGTAATTTTTTTGGTAAGCTACCGTACATACTTTTATGTTTTATGTGTATATGCTCTCGCGCCCACACTTAAAGTTAGTTCTTATTATCAAATGTTAATTCTGTAAAACATAATTTATTATTACAGATAGGTATACATTTTTATTTTGAATAGTTTTATAATATTATTATTTAATAAATAAGGTGGCGGTACAAGTTATAACAACTAGATTCCCTACCTATTTTGTATTTGATATAAAATATCTTTGAAAGATAAAAATAATATCCATGACAAAAGACAATAATATTAGGTACCTATTATTTTTTTAATATTTAACGATTCAAGAAAGTCCTATAAGATATAAATACAGTGGCGTACTCAGGGGGGAGCTAACAAGCTCAACACTTTTAGCTAATATTAAGTGTTAAAATAAATTAAAAATAAACTCATAGAAGTGGTCTTATGACATGTTACAACGGTATATTACGATTTATAATTTAATTGCTATTATTTCATTAATATTAAACCAATTATACAAATAGAAAGAGATCATGAGGTACTCTTAAATACATTTGATTAGTTCATTCGAAAAAAAATAAGTTCATTAGCAGTTATTTTACGTTAAACCTAAAATGGATAGATATTGCAGTGTACTATATATAACCGCTATTTCGGCGAACGAGTCTGTAACGTCATATGCAATTTTAAAAGTCTTCGTCACTAGCGAACGGATTGTCACAAACAAATTTTAGTGGTATCATTTTTTTCACAATAGTATGCACTATAATTTAAGCCAAAGAACATACTATAAGTTGAATGTCCATTAATTTTGAAGTCCCTTCCATTGAAAAATCTTGTACGCCACTATTTATATAATATAAACTAAGTAAAAACTTACACATCAACATAAATTAAATAGAAAAAAATAAAAATAAAAATAGAATTGGAGGTATTCAATTTAGCTACAATATATTGTGTTAATAAAACAATATCATTATATTATATTACGGCAAACTGTATTGAAAATAGTTACAGCTCATTCATAAAACGGACTGATGTCCAAAAGATGCAGTCTCTTAATAGTAATAAATTTGTACAGATAATACTTTACAATTTTTTTAATATGCACACACTGTACAACAACTCTCATAATATTGTTGAGGTATAAAATTTAGACAAGATAAAATATCAAAGAAATAAATCCCCAAATTATAATATTGTTCCTAAGTACAGTACACAAATAAATTCTTACTATTTCTTTCAATTTTGATAGAATTATACAAAATGTAATTAGGTTATAAAATAAATACTTAACATTAAGTTTTACAATAAAAAAAATTGTATTTTTTTTAATATGTACTCTTTCATTAATATTGGAAGTAATACATAAATCATAAAGGCCATTTATTGTTTATTGTTCATAAATCATATAGTAACTAAACAAGCAGTTTGGGAAGTTTTTTTTTTTGAGCTTTGCAACATAAATATATATTTGCTTATATATTACAAAATGTTTATATTTGTATATAATTATATATATATATATTTTACAGTGTTGTTTTAATAATACGACTATAGTAGAATAAGCAGATATCAACGCACACAACTCCTTTAAACACATTTTATGTGTGTCATTTATTGATACATAAAAAAACCGTAATTAGTAACATCAAAATTAATCACAATTTAATAAATACACAAAAAAAATTGAACTCTGAACTCATAAAAAAATGCAAGAATCAATATTAAAAAAAATATATATCATAATAACCCATGAGTATTTATATTTAACTTGTGTCTGTTAAATAATATCACGGGTCAATTAGTCCAGCTGGCAGCCAGAACACTTTATTCAAAACTTGGATAGAATTAGGTTACCAAATTGAAAAGTATAAAAGTTATATTTTCTACAATTATACAAAGAAACTAAACAAAATAATAAAAGTAACGTAAATATTATACTGTAAACAAGTTTGACATATTTTTTTTTTTACAAATGAGACGTACTTAGGTTTTTTTTATTAGGAATGAAAAGTTTAGGTGGTATAAGACTGTTGTTTAACCATCTTCTTTAGGAGGGGTAAACCAACCTAAAAAAAACAAACAAAAACATCATTATTTTTAGTACTCAAAACAAACATCATAAATAATATATTTATAAACCATAAAACCAAAAATTATTTTAAGATTTGCTTACCATTTTTTTCATGTATTTGCACAAGAGATTTAAAAGATTGCTGTGCTCTGGCTAGAGAGTACTGACCCTAAAATAAAATTAATAATTATTAAACATGATTGTCTAAAAAACATTTATATTATTTAATTTAATATTAAATATTAGTTTTAAATAGATTTCCACATACTACTGGATATGTTGCATGGGATACCTGGTTCATTGTTTTTGGAACACCAAACTGTATTCTTGCTTTTCCTTTAACCAAAGTAGCGGCAATTTGCATAATTACTGCTTCAACAGTGTATGCTGAGCTCCATCCTTGTTTGGTAAGCAATTCCATGCATATTGCACCCCCAACTAGGACATAACCACCTTGAATGATAGGATGAACTACGCGCACAAATGGTGGCTCAAAGGGATATGTTTCTTTGAATGTAATATTTAATAGCACAAAGTCTTTTCCTTCTTTCTCCTTTAACTTTTGTAAATCATGGTATAAAGAAGAGTCTGGATCAACAGTCATTAATTTTATATTCCATTCATAGATGCTGTCACAAACAAGTTCCACACTATACATTCCTAAATAATTACAATTAGTTATTATTTACACACAACACATTAATTTTATAGTTTAAAAAATATGATACGTCAATTTATATTTTTCGTCTTATCACATGTCATAATTTACTGGCTTACTAATGCATACAATTTAACATATGTATAGACTAAACAATATTTATAATCTGTTGATATATACATAAAATAGTTTTAATATTACTCACTAATCACTAGGCATTGTCAGTGGTTTACAGTGTTAAGTTCAGTTTTTACATTAATTTATTGAGACATAGCTGTTTGATTTGTTATAATGTACATGAAATTATATATCATTTATAAATAAGTAACTGTACAAAATGTAGAGTTTGGAACAGCAAATTTACTTAAATCTTTAACACGGCGTCTAGCAGTATATTTGATGTAATTTATACTTTTAGATTTCAAAAGTAAAAAATTCCAAAAACCTCAATGATGGCACCAAATATTAATTATACTAGCATTATCTAAACATGATATAAATTTAAAATATATTGATTTTTTTAGATTAGATGTTCTCAACCTTTTTTCATTCACGTACCCCCAAATGCCAACTTGTCATATATTTTCACATAAGATAGATTTATGAAATAAGTTTGATAATTTCGAATAAATACAATAAATTTAATTTTTTCTGTCATTACTCCATGTATTTTTGAGTTTTGTTTGGAAATTGTAATTAAAACGTTTTCCATAATTTATTTTACAGTAATTTAAAAATAAAATTTATTTTTGTAATTTAAAAAAGAACATTAAAGAAATAAACAATACAAAAAAAATTAGCTTCTCGTCACAATAACCGATCTTACACATGTAAAAGTTGTTTGATTTATTCAATAATTTACTAAACTAACAAATTTATTGTTAAAATTTAATTGATGTTCCTATAACGGTTATTATTTTGTACTACACAAAGATGATAGCTGTATCAGAATTTCAGTATAATGTAGTTATTTTTAAATATTATAAATACTAAAAGAGATATTTTTGTTAAACATACACCTATAAATCATAACAGCATAACAATACAAAAATTACTTTTATAAGATTTTAAATATTTAAAAAAAACTAAATACTTTAGAAAAATTCTGATTTTACTAACATATTGCATACAACAAAAATTAGAAAATAATTGAACAATGTTAAACCAATTCTATGTTTGTTTAGACTGAACGTTCTTAAAATTTTTTTTTTTGTATTTCGTGCTTCTTTAACTGTAGATGATAAACTTATTTCTAATTACCTACATAGAATATTATAATTTTATTATAAACATAATACAACAAACAATCCATTATGATAATTCCCATTTATTATTTGTTTAGAATCTTAATTTTGTACACAATAATAAATTAATCATTGAATTCAAATTTAACATAATAATTTAATGACAAGTTATCCTTAAAAAACATACCATAGAGTTCTCTGGTTTTTATTATTTTCATTATTCTTTGTATAAATTGTATTATTATTTTGTTTTATATCAACATTATCAGAAAAAGCTTTTAACAGTCAATGATACCAAATATCATCTTAAATAAAAGTTCTGGATTTCATAACTAAAATTAAGTATATGTGAGACAAAAATAAATTGGTGTAACACTTTTTTTTAAACAAATAACATAATTTAATATATAATATAACTATTTATTACCTTTTTTGAAACTATCAGATCTGTATATATCTCTAAGCTCTTTCATAAGACGATCAGTAGCTTGAACAGATCCGGTTACAGCCCCTTTTAAGTAATCTTGACGTTGGTTTTGTCGTAATCTTTCCAAAGTTTCCAAGTGTTGAATTTCCATATCATCAACCTTTATTTAACATAAGATTAAATAATAAATAAAACAGCATAAATTCATATATAATACTGACTTGTTTTTTGGTAGATTCAGTGGTAGATTCTTCCATATCAAGTTGAATATATTCTTCAACCTCTTCTTCGTCATCATCATCATCATCTTCTTCATCTGTAAGTTTACTAGAGCAAGAGGTAGAAGTTGATGCCCCAGAACTGGAGGGCATTTGTATCAGTCTTTGTAACTCGGATGGTTCAGATAAACAATATGTACGGCACAATTCACTAACCAATATTCCAACTTGGTTAATAACCTATGGAAAAATTGCATTTTATGATTGAAAAATACCTTGAAAGTTCTCAAATCTATATAGGGAAATTTTATAAGCCACCTATACAAAGTTATGTAGATATGTTTTACATTCAATATCTAATTATGATGAATGTGATCTCTAGCTCATTGAATCCTCAAACTTAAAAAATTTGAATTAAAACATTAAAACAGTAATCATAATCAAGTTTGAATGTCTAAAATATAACAAAAGGTTTATTTAAATATACTATATTTTTTTTTTAAATTTGTTATGATACATTTTTATGAGTTTGAATAAGATTCAAAATTACAAAAACTTAATTTTGACCAATCCTTATTATATTATTTATAATTTATAAATTACTTAAAAATAAAAATTGCCTTCTCGTTCTCATATTTACAAATTTTTATTTTTAGGTAAATATTTTAACACTGACCTAAATGCTCAAAAAAATAAATTTAATATATTTAATATTATATACATATATAATTTGTACATAATTTTATTAATTATTAATGATTTTACTGGAGAACATACCAATATTTATAAGATTACATAGTTTAAAAACATAATATAATAGTTGTTACAGCTCCAACAGTGGCATAGACAGGATTTTTTTTTCGGGGAAGACTGATCAATTTTTTTAAAATACAATTTAAGATTTTTGTAATGATTTTTATAGGCCATTAAAAATTAAAATATTTTTTTAATTTTCTTGATATTTCGGGAGGGGTCAGCCCTCTTGACCCTCCCCTTAACTACGCCACTGAGCTCCAATAACTATTTTAATCAATATAAGATATTAATAAGTTTTATCAAAAATTATTATGACACTGTTTAAAAACCAACTCATCCAACTCTATATAATCTAGAGTCTAAACTAATACAAATTAATTTCTGTTTTTAGTTTTGAATAAAATGTTAATTTCATTATATTAAATGATTTACAGTATATTTTTAAATGTTTCATACTAGTTTATTTTAAAATAATATACTGCTATACAAGGCCGTAACTGAAAAAAAATTTCCGGGGGGGGGGGGTCCAACTTTTTTTATTAATGTAGATACTGAGATTTTATAGTCAATAAACTATATTCACCACTAAAATGTGTCTACTTATAAAAATTTCCGGGGAGGTCCAAACCCCTGGACCCTCCCCCCAGTTATGGCCTTGCTGCTATATTTTTATTATAATAATATTATTAAGAATAAGAAAACAATAGATAATTTTGATTTTCTCTTTTCTGTAGGGGGTATTCATTCAGATTTCAATAACTAGCAGAAGATAGATCTAATATTAATTATAATATAAGTTTGTTAACAAAGCTATACAATACTTAGTTCATTAGTTTCATTAGTGTTCTTCATATGTTATATGAACTACAGATTTTTTGAATTTCTAATACCTATTATTACAAATAATTTTTATAGGCACTTGTTTTATTCGTGTTTTTGTGTATTGGTTAATACCACAAAACAGCATACAATATAAATTAAAAAAAAAAAAAAACTCTAATAAAATATTTAATATTTGAAGCTACTACTACCTACATTTTAAACTATAATTAACTGTTTGTCAACTGATCAAAATCTACCACTTAATTTTTAACTATGATAATTTTATTGAATTAAGCAGTATTGAATATATATATATATTTTAAGTAAAATATTAGTAGATAATAATACTAGAATGAAAATAGTTGTTAATATCGTGATATGTCAACATTGGAACATTATAAATTATTAATTTTCTCATGTGTTACCTTTTCAATATATTTTTTTCTTACTATAATATATAAATTGATAGTTACTCGTTTTACAAGCATTCTATTGATGATCCACCTTAACTATAAAAGTAAATTGGCATCAAGTGTTTATAATACAAAAACTTATGATGTTCACCTATTATTACAAATTATACTGTACAGGTATTTAATTATTTTTGGAATTTTATGTTAAAACGTATGTTTGACTTATAACGGTAAATATTAACTCTGGAAAGGATCAATAAATGTGTATTTCTTAACGTATTTAAGAAATAAAATTTATAATTCTATGCTATAAAGTTATTATTATTTATATTCTCAAATAGTAGGTTGACTAAGTATTAGACAAATACCAAGGTGTACTCACATGATTATTGAGTCCGGAAGTTTGACCTAGCTTTTCAATAGCATTTGTCACCTTACAGTCGTCGGTATCAGCAAACCAGACAGGTGGAGTGCCAGGATATGTCTCCTGTAGATAATTTAGTGTATCAAAAAAAAAAAAAGAATGGATACAACTCGACAAACAGATGAACACGCACAGAGTTTAGTCTGTTTGGGGGTACTTACTGTGATGTTACCAATGATCTCGAACTGTCGCCCGGTGGGGCCAACAAACTTGCATATTACTTCGTCAACGGTGGCTGTATGCACCTGGAATCGGTCATGGTTCTTGGGGAACGTAGACTCAATCACTTTGATCTCCTGTTTCAATACATTCAGGCAAGCCATTGTAAGTCGCGCATCGACACCTGGTCGAGCGATAACGACGATTTATTGCCCGAATATTGACCGGGATACCGGGTGAACGTGGTCGTGGACCATGTCCGGTTTGCGAAAGTTCAGCTTATACGATGATACACGTTGTCCAAGAAGATCTGACTAGTACGGCGGAGATTTTAAGCAGTGAACAAAAATGAACGAGGTATTATTATTATTATTATATTATTCTGGTGGCTGTATCCATTGACGCGTGAGGCAATAGAATGCGGCGGCGGCGAGGACGACGACAGTGATGATGATATCTGCGGCGACGAATGGACCGCGGACGAGAAACGTTGGAAAATATGCTGTACACACGATAGCAGCGTATATGTAACAATAATATCTGATATTTTATTAAACAAATAATGAAATAACAATATTATTATTATTATTATTACGGTGGTGGTGTGAGCTGCAGATGATAATAAACTTTTTTAACGCGACCGTCTGTGTCCGGGAACGTAAAAAAAAAACAAACAATAACAAAAAGGAGAAAAACGTGGAGAAGAGATAAAGGAACGTAATATATTATTCGTGCGCGAGTATATATGTATATTATTATTACTAACGTATAGATAATAGATATATTATTATTGTGAGTGTGAAAGAGTGTATACGTACCGCCGCCGCGTATTATTATTTTCCTTTCGGGGAAAAAAAAAAAAAAATATTGCGTTCGCGATCAGATGGACAGCCGCTGCCGCGCGTATTAGTGCCTGGTGGACGGACAACGGCGGCGGGCGGCGGTGACGGTGTTTGGTGATGGTCGGGTGGTGGCGCCTTGCGATGGTAGTGGTTGTTGTCGTCGTCGGTCGAATTCGGCGCTCGACGGTGGCTGTAGACTGTAGTGGTACCACTCTAAACGAACCATCCGGTTTGCCGGTAGAGAGCGCTACCCCACCAATCCCGAGCAGCCTCTTGCCAAACCGGACGGGTACCATCCAAACATCTCAGTAGGCATCTCGCTATCTCTTTACAGTACGTCAGTACATCCAACAATAATAATTGCGTTCCACACACCTGTAGTACGGCTGTATCGCACACCTGCCGTCGCCGTGGTGTTCATTTCGTATTTAGTATTTTACTTATTCTTATAATATCATCCTCGTTCGTGCGATGTAATCTTTTTATTTTGTTAACGCCATCATACGACCTCGGCCAACAGTCGATTCTCGTAAAACGACCAAATCAAATGACATTGCATTGCAAATTGCAACGTATTATATACAACACGAACACATATATATCTATACGTGTGTTACTCTTGAGTAGGCCATTTAATTGCGTATATATTATAAACGTTATAATATATATCATATTATATAATATTTATATAATATTTATATAATATTATATAAACACGTACAAATACAATAGATACATACAGTGTGATTCATCAAACATGCTCACCCCTTTTAGATTCTGAGCGGAGCGATGCATGTATTGATTTTACAAATTTACAAAGAAGTGTCTGTGTGTTTATTTTTGTGTATTTATACCTACCTACGTGACAAATAATCAATAAAATACTTAGACTTTTAATTTTGAGGGTAGTTTTGGATAGCAATTTGAATGTAGTTTGTACTTTGGAGAAATCGAAATTAATAATTTCTAGTATTTTTTATCTATATATTTATAATTATGAGAAAGATTTGATTTTTACCATACATTTGAATTAAAAATTATTTGCTGGATCAAAATTCTTGAAAATATAATACAAGAAAAGAAAGATTATATATTGATTTAAATAATAAAAGCATTATTACATATAAAAAAAAATATAGGCACGATTTTTTATATGCATTTGAAGTTTTACAGAATAACGAAAATTTACAAAAGTTTTTGGTTGTAAAAAATATATAAAATCTTCAATTTTCTAAATAAGTTATAAAAATTAAATACAATGCTTCTCAAATAAGTAGCTCATACTAAGGCTATACAAATATAAAAAATATACAAAACACAATTATTTTTTATATATGTATATTTGTAATTAAAAAATGAATATCACAGTTTTATGTTTACTTGTATACAGTGGTAGATTTAAAAATTTTTTTTCAGGAGAGGGGCAAAATTTTTCATATTACATATATATGATATATATAATTTTATAAGCACAATATTTAAGATTTGATGTTAAGCGTTACAAATGTAATATAACTGTCGAGGGGGAGAGACTTGAACCCACCACTGCCATATTACAATAAATTGGAAAAAAACGAACCAAATATAAATAATATACAGGAATTCCTATATAAATTATATCAAGCATGCTGAATTCCAGTTTTTTATTTAATAATAAATTTATTCAAATTTTGATTTTTGGAATTTTTAAATATATTTAAGCTATCTTGAAACTTGTAAGCTATTATGGAGTATACAATAAAATGCAAAATCAGAATACAAAGTTAATAAGATTTTTATATTAGATTATAAGGATAAAAGGATATAATAAATCCATGTCCATGAATTATGATAATGAGTTTAGAAATGAGTATATAAAGACTACTCGATCGAATTTTGATTGAAATTATTATAAATTTACACTAATAATGTATTTATTATTATAAATAATAATGTTAAAAAAGGGGGTTTTTAAATCGTCATGATACACACATTAAGTAGTATTAAAAATCTCAAGAATTCAAAAATATAATCTTAACTATATTTAAAATTTACAAAAATCAAAATTTGAATAAACTCGTAACTAAATAAAAGGAACTAGAATGGGGATGATTAGTAAAGCTGAATCATTCTGTATATTATATCATATATCTATATCTATATTTGGTTCATTTTTTTGCTGATTTATCATACGGTCGAACGCGAAATCATATAATATGACATGTATTTGGAATTTAAATAATAGCAAGAATAAAGTATGTATGGCATCAGGCATAATATTTATTTTTTTGTATATTATACATTCCGTACGGTTTATAATATGTCATGTCGATGTACTGTTTAATAATATGATTTTTTTTACATAATAATTTACGACTATTACTGAAGCTAAATGTACTTGCGCCACATAAATAAGTTCATATAAATTTATACACCTATTATAACTTATAAGTGGTATTTTTTCTTTGATTTTTAGATTTTACAAGCATTAAACACGCGACTGTGCTTTTTCTAGTTTTTTTCATGTGAATACAAACGTTGCGATTTAATTTTATTCAATGTTACGCATATACCTAGTATTCTATTGTTTTTGTTCTACTGCAAGTCACTCAAACTAAATAATTTCACGTCCTGACACATACAAATTTTATTATCCCACCATTAGGTATAATAGATTTATAAATATCAATAAATCGCATTAATATATTTCTTATATATATTTATATATCGTATAATCTAAATATTCAATGAGCCTCGGTAAAAATGTATTATAACTATATAGGTAGGTATTTATCACGTATGGGTTTTTTAAAAAACATAAATTAAACCAATATATCAAAATCAAACGTGTTTGTTTTAAAATAAGATTCCATAATTTTTTTGACAGCTGGATAGTTTATGTTAAGTAAAAATTTCAACTACATGGTTTTTAACACAATATTGTATATCCAAAGTCCAGACATATATTATATTCTCTTCTTATAGATAAGTGGGCCCTGCTCCACTGTACATTAAGTGATACTTAAAATAGTGAGCTACTATTATGGGTGTGTTAAATTTGAATTCAATGATAAATCATTATAAAAATAAAAATAATTTTGAGTGGAAAGAATCTATCAGCCTATATTATCAAATATATTTCATTATGTGTTTTTTTTTATAGCATATAGCTATTAAAGTTATTTATTTTACTTTTAATATTATGGTAGGTCGAGATACATTTTTCCGCAAATATTGCATTTATTTTATTACTAGTACCTATTTAATTATTAAAATATTTATAAATGTTCGATATTTTATTAATTGGGAAATTATCAATTGACCCATATATTAGGAATTTTTTATTAAATTTTCAAGCATTCAATTCATAATTCTTTTTATTGACATTTATAAAAAAAGAAAATCGAAAATTACAATTGTCTATAATAACTCAAAAAAAATCAAAATATTTTGAAAATTATAGTGTAAATAATTGATAAAAAACGAAACTTTTAAGTGTCTATAGTTATTTGTTTTTAAACTAAAACAAAATAAAAACAATTTCGTTTATTCGATAATTTTTTGTTTGTTTTTCCCGATTACGAAAAAAAAGTGCTATGAATTTTTTATATCTTATATCTTTCTTTGGAATAAGTACAATTACAAATCGGTTTTAAATACAAATTAGTTTTATACTATATTATTATAATTAAATAAGTACTGCGTTTTATCTATCTATAATAATATATATATTTTATAAATTATTATACGAGTATGTATTAATTATTAAGATATAATGTATTAACAAAAACAAATATAATAGGTTTTATTATGCTTAATAATGTTAAATAGGTAAGCAAAGTAAACATGCTATTCGTTTATTAGACTAAACAATAGGTACATTATATGTTTATAATATGTACTAATGAACAGTTTAATATAATAGATAAATGATAAGTTAAATAATAATAATCGTCTTCACAGACCACAGCTGATTAAGTTGACAAACAATGTTTTCTGAAAAATTCTGAATTGAAATATTTAAAGTTGTACCAATTAATATATTAGTTAGTTGTTGTAATAATTATAAGTCAAATACAAAATTTTGGTTAATTATATTTAAGCGCGTGTATTTCACATCAGAAAATATACACGCATTATTGCCACCACGAACAACATTTACTGCGTTCTTCTCATTGACCACTGTATACGGATGATCTGTTTGCAAGAATACGGTATATTTTTTTAGAAGTCGCAAAATATTACACATGGAATATATCAGTAAAAAAAATTCAATGTGTGAAGTTGATACTAGAACAACGCATTGTACAATATGATACTATAATGCAAGAAATTACGAGTTAAAGCGGCAGGTTTTATTTCATAGATCCACCTGCAAGTATAGACAGAACATTTTTCATTTTACTCATTTTGGTAACTGTTGCATAATTATTCAGCATTTATGTATATTACACGTTGTGTTTATTTTAATAATAATTATGTATATCATGTTACATGACCGGTGGGGACTGTCCATCAGTCTTTAATAAGTAGTCAATTTTAATACATAGATATTACGATTTAGAGAGCTAACAATAATAAAGGACTATAAAATATGTTTGTATTATTATTCATATTATCATTACACAACAGTAACCACTAATCATTCAACCACAGAATATAATTTGCCCCTGTATATAAACTACAAAATAAGTGATAAAATATAGTGATATAATTGTAAAAGGTACTAAATCTTTCAAAAACGGCGTAATATTGACGATGTAATCGATGTATAGATACGTTTGAATGTTGCTGTTGTTTCTTTTATCGACAAGCTTTTAAGATTACAAACAAATTATCGACGATTTCTAATCTGATTTCCTGACGTCATAGATGTTTTGAACATTTTGTAGTTTCATGATTATATTTTTTATCTTATTATTTCAAAATGTACAACCATATTACTATTCATCTATTCTAAATCAACTTGTCATGTTCCCAGTTTATTTTTGGGACACCAAATGTACTGAGGGGTGTCTGGCCAAGTGGCAAAGTAGAAATACAAAGCCAATTAGAAGTGGGCTGGAGAGGCTTTATCTTCAAAATTATTAACACCCTTTCTCAGAAAAAAAGTTATGGTTATAAGTCGATACATTTTTTTGAAAATCTTAAATCATTATTATAAATGATTATAATGTAAATCAGTATAAATAACATGTATAATTTAATCAATAAGATCATTATATATCGGTATTATTTGGTGTATTATTCTAAATTCACGTGTCTATATTGTGTTATTATTGTTGTTAAAAAGATCTAATGTACCTATTCATTAGTTTAATTATTTATTGTATAATTAGAAATTATCTACAAGATATTAAATCTCTACAGAAAGTTTCAACATAAAAAAAAGATTGTTTATTTTATTTCCCCTTGAATCTGTTTGACAAAATCTCTACTATCCCACCTTGACGCCTACTGCATGCTAACAACATTTTTAAATAAATTGAAGCATGATATATATAAATACATACAATTACACAATACGTCAATATTCATCAAATTTGAACGATTCAATTAAATTTATTAGTTAAAATTAATAATTAAAATTTAAAAGCTATTTTTTTTTTGTTATTTTAAACGAGATGTATGAATATATCTTCCAAGACCGCCAGCCTATATAGAAATTAGGAATATAGATAACATTACAGCAAATAACAAATTTTAATAGAACCAATGTACTATTAGTACTACCTACATAGTAATATTATATTATAGTATATACTATATAGTTACCACGCCATCTAGGTACGTAAGTAGGTTCATATAATTGTACTATAAAAAGTCTTGTACAACATGGAACAATGCTTATAAATTATAATGTTATTAATTTATTAGTTATAAGAATATAACAATATTAGGTTATAAAATATACATATTATGTAAATGTAATGGTATGTAGTACACTAATTTCTATTCATTTAGTATATTCTAGGACCATGATTATAAATCTACTATTTTATACTAGGTTCCAAAAGAGAAAAAGATTATACCAGTTATGCACATCACGGCTAATGTCCCTTCTGCTTCTGCTAGTCGCTCGGCACGCGGCAACGATCATTTCAGAACTTTTACATTATAACTTGCATACACTAAGTTAGTCATCGTCACCGATTCGCGGCTGTAAGTGTAGTACAATTACTATCATTTCGAATTTTCGAACATGCACGTACTACGCGTGTACACGATAATATATAATTATTATTAATCTTAATTAATTATATTTTTTTAATGAAATACTTATTGTCAATTATAAAAAAATAATAATATAGTAGGTAAAAAATTTAAAATTATATAAACATATTATGATCTTTTTTTTACTTCAATTGATTTTGTATTTATTTCAAACAAAATATTTTTATAATAAATACATTAAAAAAATATCAATTGATAAACATAAGAATAATTAATAATGTTTTGATTGATAATTTATTAGCAATTTAAATATAAGATTCATACAAAACTACAAAATTACAAAACCTTTTGACTCATGATGATGAATTTTCGTCTTCGTCACCATTACTAATAGTCTTTATCACTGTTTTAGTTTCTTCCATTAATTCGTCCAAAACACCGTCCACGTTTCAAAATTTATCTTCCTCCTTTGTGGTGCGACTGATAAAGTTTTTCCACATACATATATCAACTTTTTCAGTACCTTCAATTAATAACTTCTTTACGTCGGATAATTTAAATATTTTGTTGTTGGATTTTATATAGCTTTTTACGACTGACCATGCTAATGAAATCGGATTTAATCCGCAGTGATATGGAGGTAAATGACGTACTTCTTTATTATGTTGTCGAACCATTTCATAAACGATGTATTTAGAATACATCGGTTTAAGTCGGTTAACGTTTTCTAGCAGTTTAGGTATAATCATAGACTGATCAATTACCTCTCCTTTATTTTCGAGCCATTGCATGATGTCGGCCTTGTTCCAATCGATCGTAGGGCATTTTTCTAGCTTCGCAGAATTATATGGTGCGTTATTCATTATAATTCTAGCATTATCCTTGAGTAAAGGTAAAATACTCTCCAACCAATCACAGAAAAAACCACTATTAATTTTATCACGGACGTCTTTACAATTTTTTTGTGACTCCACGCATAATAAACCGCCAGGGACAAAGCCGTCTTCGGATCCAATGTGTATAACCATAAGACAATTTTCTTTGCTGGAAGGATTGATTGGTCCGGGCGAAAGGCCTTGAGTATGTACGTCTCTAAGTGATTGCATAGTTTTGTTACACCACACTTTTTCCGAAACATCTTTGGCGTTCATCCACGTCTCGCCGAGATAATAAATTGATCGACCTTCCTCTCGATATTTCTTGATGTCCCTTAAATATTTTCTCCTCCATACAACGATTTCAGATTTCTCCAACAAAGTACTGTTATGTCCTCGTTTACTGTATTTAAACTCCATAGATTTTAGTAAACGATACAAGGAAGTACGTGAAAAATTAAGTAAATTACTATCTTCATTGATAACCTTGAATATTTTGTTCAATGTAGGTAATTTACGATCGAACTAAAATGTATGTATTTTTTTCTAATTACATATTTATCGAAATTATTAATTTTTGTTTCAATATTTTTAAATTTTTTTTTGTTTTGTTTGGTGATGAGATGGTTTTATGTTGACGATATTGTGAAATTGTGTTGGAAATAGTGCTTTCACCAATACCAAGTTCTTTGGAAAGGATTGAGCGCATATTTCTGATTGTCATACTGGGATTTTTTCTAATTTTTATTTATACGCGTTAATGATCATTTCTCTTTGATGAGAACAAACGAACTAAAATGGAAAAAATATTTATACTAAAATTAAAAATGTATTATTTTTTCAAAATATTGATGACCGATCATATAAATTTGTAATAATTATTATAACTTGAAAACATTAAAACGATGAAATTTAAAACAATTTAAACTAACAAATCCTACACACACTATTTATGATTTTAAATTTTGAATGAAGTTAAGAAGTTAGTAGTTTTTTGATAGTGTAGGTATATTATTTCTTTTTTTATTTACTAGATAAAACAATTTTTCTTCTTGAAAAAGAGCTTTTTATCTAAACGCGGTAACGTTGTATCTGAACACGATACTGAATCCTACGTAAACAAGATAAAAAAGGGGAGGAATTCTTTTCGCCCAAAAATGACCTTTCGCTTTTCACCTGAATATTTTAAAACTAATTTACCTTTTCGATCATGAATAGTATGACATTTTTTAACCACATATTTATAATACACACTTTACGAATCAATTTATTATTCATTTGTGTAAATTAATTTTATAAAGCCATTTAGCATTACCCAGAGAGTACCACGACGAGGCTGCTTTTATTACTTTCAAAAATACATTGTGTATTTGTACATTTATAAGTTTTTGTTATTTATTAATTTATTACAATGTAGTGTTGAGATTAAAAAAGAATATAGATTTGTGTTAAAAATATTATAAATTAAAAAAAAAAATTTATGTAAAAAATATAAATCGTCAAATTATAGTTATTAAATTTATAATTTATTATAATAATTAAATGCCACTGATTTAATAAAATCATATGGATTAATCGTTCCTGTTTTATATTTTCTTATTTATATTTTTTGCTCATCCTACAATAAAAATGTGGTCATAAAGTGATATAATATTCTTGGGCGAAAAACGAAAGCTCATTTTATGCAAGCAATCTTGCCAAAAATAGGTAATATAAAAAAATGAGGCACAATTTGCACAAATGACCGGCCCACTCTAAGGGTTCTACCTGTTTGTTAACAGTTGTTATACTGTTATATAGAGCAGATGTTTGAAATATTTTAACGTATTTTGTTAACCATTAATATTTAATGCTATGAAAAATATTATCAGTGTTATATTAAATTAATTAATTATAAAAAGTAAGTAATTTACATTACATTTTTGTTGTATAAAAAATAATTGTAACAAAATTACGTATAAAAGTAGTATCGTTACATTAACAAATCAGGTACATTTATTATACCTTACAATGATTATTATTATTATTTGCAATTTGCATTTAATATTTAACTAAAAAAATTGTGTACATTTACGATATTTTTAAATATTAGCAACATATTTTTAAACTCTTTAAAAACAACAAAAATAAAAAGAGGATAAAAAATTATGTTGGTGCATATTTTTTTATTAGTTTATCATGAAACTTCATTCACTAGCATAAATATTAACACAGAAATAAAGTTTTATATTTATATTATTGTATTAATTTTTTTTAATTCGTTTTGATTAATAACTAAGCGGTTTAACACTATTTAGCTCAACATTATTTATTGTAACTGTAGCGTAGTTAGACCTGTATTTTTTTTTGGGGGGGGGGGAGAGTTTAGAAGTTAATTTTTAAGTAAAAAATTTGAACGATCAAAGGTCTTCATCTCGTAAGAAAATAATTCTTCCTAAAGATTTCGTGAAGAGTTATTCCCCCTCTCCACAATAGTACACTACTGGTTGTAACTAATTTATTTACAATTTGTATTTTTTTCTTTAGTTTAATGTTTTAATTATAAAAAAATAACATCAATCAGAGAACAAATTACTTATCTTTCCACGAGGACTACGTTTAATCGGTGATTCTTGTTCCATTTTGAATTGAAAAAAAAAACAACATACAAAACAAATAATGGTTATATTGTGCGATAAAATTTGAGATCGTTAACCTCCTGTATAGACGTGTTGTGGTGTAGTCGAATTGAGTCGCTTGACGTTAGACGGTTCGTTGGTGAAGCAGTGGGTCGTCAGACGAAACATGGTTAAATGGTCGTCGGCTGGTATAATCTCTTTTGAAATTGAGTATTTGAGTATAATATCGTATTATAGTATGATAAATTGTATTTATATAATCTGATATCAGTTAACCAATGAGACATTTTGATCAAGGGATAACAAATAAATCTCAAGACAACTGGATCCATATTGCTATGTTACTTGAGTAATAACTCTATGATGGAAGTATGGTAAATGGTAATGGTTTGGATGCTGATGAGCTGGTCCTATTTGTTCATATGCCCCTAGCAAGTAGTAACTAAATAAATTTAATATTAGTTTATTTGGAAAAATAATTAGCTCGCAGGGGGCAGCATTTCACGTGTGTACGCCTATGATTTTAAACCACAGATATATGATACATAGTATATATATCTGTGTTTTAAACATAAAATAAAATTATGACTAGGGTCCGGATTTTTATGCAAAAATTATTGTCATCATTTATGATTCATGACTATTCCACGGAGGATAATATGACATATACCTATATAAATTTGTTTTTGGAAGTTTGGTAGTTCATGTAAAATAATTTCACACTTAAATATATTTGTAGTTATTATAATTTTATGCTATTAAATAGGTGAAACATGAAACTGAATTAAAAATTCTGCAGCCCGAGTTATTGACTAACAAAACAAGTGATAGAAAATCAGGTGTCATATAATATTATAATATGCACTTAAATACCAACTTGATTATTATAATTTTAAACTTTTTATTGCATTTTTAGCTTTCTAAGGATGAAATAAATCATATAATAATATTATATGTATTAAATTATTGTAATTTGATGTTATTTATGTTATTATATACCTAGGTGAAACATAAATGTGACATAAAGCTACGCATGCATTTTGACTAACAGTACTGGAAAAAATGAATACTTGATCAGTTTCTGTTCAGAAGTTTTTGTATGAACTTAAATCCAACTCCCAACAACCAAAATGTTTTCAAAGTAATCTTACTATGCCACACCAAAATCAAAAATTGAAGAGCCTCACTTTTGGAGGGACCTACTACAATTGCGAGACCCTGTATTTGCTGTGACCTCAATCAACTAGGTGCTAAAAACCTGTGAAAAAATTAAAGATATACCTTTTATTTGCATCTTGTACTTATTGTGGGGAACCCCATCCTACCAATTATAATAGATGCATTAAACACAAAAATATACTGTGATCAAGACATTCCAAGCACAAAATCTTTCAATATTAACTTTGAAACTCGTGTGCAAAGATTCATTTTGAGGCTCCAAATTAATATTATTTTTTATTTGATCTTTTTATTACCTATTGTAATACTTTAATACTTTTTACTTGGAAAATATGCTTGGTTTATGAGCTGTATATAGTTAACTATGTAAAACTATTATATTCTCATTATAAAACTTTATAACCAAAACCAATTTGGATGAAGAAATCTATAATTTCAACATTTTTTTTTGTTTCATATTATATGTTATGAATAATTGAATATGAATTATTCATTATTTATGTATTTATTTATGTATGAACTGTAAATGACATTGACTTGGTCAATTTTTGTTATGTCTCACATAGATTCTAATATTATTGAGAAGAAAGAAAAGCTTTATTTACTTACATATCATATTATATAATATTCAAATAAAATTTTGATCACTTTTAACCTTTCAAATACGTTTCATATGATCAGTTAAAAGTTCATTAAGAAAAGAATCAAAATCAGCAAATAGACTAATAGACATATTGTTTGCATAAAATTATCGTCAAGCTCTTCAGTTTTATAGTCAATATTTTATATGTACATTACCTTTTAAAGTAGTGTTAGTATGTAGTAGTATGAAAATAAAGTATAATAATAAAAGATTGAAATATTTTGTTGGTAGTTAACTGGCAAATAGTATTAATAGTAATCATATTAAGAATATGGATAATTAATAAACAGTAAATACTTAGTATAATGGAAAATATATTATAAAACTTTATTGTTCAAAAATTCTATCATAACAATATTTATAATCATTATACATAGGTTATATTATATTTATATCACTTGGTAACTACAATCCCTGAATCTATTAAAATCAAATAATTACAATAACCAATTTACAAACACATACAATTTTTATAACAAAATACCAAATTTATTAAAAAACACTCATAATAGAAGACATGAATATCTGTTGAATGATTTGTGGGATGTTTTTCAGGTCCATACATACAAAACTTTTACCTGCTGGTAAGCTTTTAGTTAACCTGAAATTCATAAAGTATAAATAAATACTTTTTATAAATTTGACTAATTCTTTAGTATTTACTATACTATAAACAATTATAAATAAAAATAATAATATCAAATACTTTTAACACTCCAATTATTTAAGCATTTAACAATTATAACATATAATTGTTTGAATCAATATAAATATATTTTAACCCATTCACTACGTATAATACTAATTTGTATCATGTACTTTATTACTCAATGTACTTGGCCATCGTTATGATTAAACTATTATTATTTTTTTCAATCGCCTATAAATATTTTTTCACATGTATAATACAGTTTTAAGTTTTTCAGGGACAAGTGCCTATATACAAACAGTGACGGTGTGACAAAGGTTCTATGAGACCTGGGTCTCATGGCTGTTTGGGTGGGTGGATGGTCGTCAGTAGATGCCGTGTTAGTAGTTGGTACACAATACATACCTATAGTTATAATATAATAACTATATATAACTGTTATATTATTAAAATTATTATAAATGTAATATACTTATAAACTATTTATAATCAGATATTAGGTATGCGTCTAACTATTTTTAATACTTAAAAATTTTAAACAACAATTTGGGGGTGGGTGGACCCTAAAATTGTATTTGTCTCATGAATGAAAAATGTCCGCCACCGTATACAAATAAATGTGATTTGTAGTGAACAAGTATGTTAAATTATTAATTACTTACACATCAGCTTGATCACCAAGTGATCCAATGAAAATTGCAAAAGATTGAACATCTTCACTCATATTAAGTGCGGCAGCCAATCTATCAGGTCTTATATTATATCGTGATAAGTTAGCATCTGATAATAATATAATTATAGCTTCATCGAAATCAGTGCGTTCAGCTTCCAAGATTTTTTGTGCATATACAACGGATTGAAGAGTATTATCACCAGCCATACAGAATTGAGTATGAGCATGCATTTTTTTAATAACATCTAATCGTCGCTTATTATCAGTAGGAGGATTTGATTTATCTACAAATTTAAGGCATTCGGTCTCGCCAGAATGTCCAACAATATCATAACTAATTTTGTCTTCAAAACCACTAAGTGCTTCCATCACCATTATGACAGCTTCAAGTTCACGGTCTAAACGTCCATCATAGCTGTTGAATCTATACATACTGCCAGAAACATCCACAATGAATTGTAAACGTTTTGGTTTTAACTGAGGAGCTCCAATTTGTGGGTCAACATTACCCCGTTTTCGATAAATAGAACTTTCGCCAATAACACCTAGTGAATTTATAAATACATAAGAAGCTAAAAATTTAAAATAAAATGTATTTAAATTTCATTACCTTCTATTAATTTACTATCATCCAGTTCACCAGACGTTTGATGCTTAATCCATTGTCTTTCTTGGGATTTGGCTTGTAATGAATTCAGTATGACTCTCAATGCCTGCACCTAAAACACAAATTCATTAATTTTAACAAATTGATTTTATAAGAGTAACAAATATTATTTTACTTGGTTTTTAACTGGTAAAGAGTATTCATTATATACTTTGTCATCATATTCAGTCATTTCTATTTCCTTCAGACGTTCTTTATATGCCTTTTGTCCCATTTGTCTAGCTGCTTCTTTGACATGTTCTGGTACAGCGTCTTTTTCTGCATCAGATACCTATTTGTAAATATAAACATACATTTGTTTTTAGATAATTTAAGATTATTACAGTAAAAACACAATTTAAAACTATTGATGTAAACTACTTGAAAAACTTTATGTTTTGCATCTAGCCTATAGGGACCTCCTTTTCCACCTAGTCCAGCTGTGTCTCTGCCACCAGTACCACCAGCCCACGTGTTTCCACCTACATGAGGTTCATTTTTTTCATCCACTTTACCATGTTTTGGGCTAGAAACATCAAGACCACTTTCTTTTTCTACAGTGATTTGTAGATTTTTTTTTTCTATAACAATATTATAATTCATTAAAAATTTAACTTTTACAATTGATTGGGTTACTTACGAGTTGGACCTGCCCAAGGTGATAGCTTTATTGGTAATTTATGTTTATTGAGAACATTTGTGATTACTTCTTGTGCTTCTTTGGAAAAGCAGTCAAAATCAAATACATTTCTAATTGCATCTAATAATGTATCTTGGGGATAAATTTGCAAATGTTTGATTATATTAACTGCTTCTCTAGTTGAATATGGATACGAGACTAAGTTTTGGTCAAATAGCTGTCTCAGATCTCCAAAAGCAGCAATAACTTGATCAATAACTTCTGGAGAAACATCAGGACCATAGCTTTTCAATAATTGTGTTTCAGATTCACGGCTAGGATTGTCAACAATATGACAACTAAATACATCACCTAGAAAAATCATTCAAAAATCAGTATATTTTGAATTTAAATATAATGATAAATATGTACCAAGTGTGCTGAATAGGTTATTTCCCAAAAATGGAAATCCCGGTCGATTTGCTAAGACTATCATTCGAAAATCTGGATGAAGTATAATTACAGTGTCGTCATTTACAATATTAGTATTATTGATAATTTGTCTACCATCAGCCAATCTCATGTTACCAGTTTCTACAAGATTTTTTAGAACACATGTCACATGAGCTGGAGCTTTGTCTGCTTCGTCTATAACTAAAACATAACCATCCTTAACAGCTTTAACTAATGGTGAATCTTCAATTTGTAATACACCATTAATTACTGTTTGTTGACTAGTTAATGATTGTACTGTTGTATCTCTAGAAAAAAAAAATATCTCTGATAAATAGACAAAAAAAATTAAATTAATAAAATCATACCTATGAAGTTGAATGTATTCTCTAGGCCTATTTACTAGTTGTAAAAATCGATCAACTAGTTTGTTTTTACCAACGCCTTGGTTTCCAACTAATAAAAGATGTTCTCCCAAAACAAAGTCTTGTAGCATAATTTCTAGTTGTTTCAAATGCTAGAGAAGAAGTTTTATTTAATTATATGAACATATTTTAATCATTACTGTTTTCTCCAAAATTATATTCTTACTTGAGGTAAATCGTAGAATAAAATATCTGGAACTTTACTAGATGCGCTAGTTTTATAACGAGCAATAGTTGTATTACCAATAGTTAAGTTGTCATTGTCATATTTACAAGTTATTGAAGAGTCCTGTAGATTTTCAAATATTGGTTGAATACTGCAGCTATATAATGTTTTTTCGAGCATTTGTTTTGTTAGCTGTGGTAAAAATCTATGGCAAGTAGTAATTAAGATTAATGAGAGTGTTAATTACTCCAAAATATCAAGTAAAAAAAACATACTGAGATAAACAAGCTTTGTTTACAATACTGTAAAAGTCTGAATCAGGATATTTATCAAGCCTTTTTGAGATTCGTAACAATTGACGCGTAGATAAAGATGGCGCCAAAGAATTCAAATAAATATCAGTTGATTCTCGAAGTTTTTTTGTAACAGCAACTAGTCTTTTCATTGGTTTTATACTATTTGGGTACTTGAAAAAAAATTGTATTTAATTTTTCATAAAATAAATATTAACTAAATAATTCTAAATTCTAAATCTTACAAGATTTTGTACAATTTTCAATTCTTCTACAGCGGACAAAGGTCTAAGTTCGTGAAATATGAACATGTTTAATACTTCTGGAGTGATCCACTGAGGAATGGTGCCACCTAATACACACAAAATGGTTTAAATAATGTGAGCAATACATTTTATATGGTTAAAAGTAATACAAACCTGGCGGTTCTGCAAGTGCCATAATTCTAAATGCTGGATGTATGCGAATAATATTTGATTTGTTCATAACATCTACTCCTAACTTTTTCGCCAATTTATCATATCTGTCTGATCTTAACAATCTAGTACCATCATAAAGTTGAAGATCTCGATCTTGAACAAGTCTAAGAAACATAACACATATTATATATTACTATATTAGATGTAATAGTTACTAAGATTTATGTTTAAAGTAAGTACAAATTTATAATAAAACAAACCTGTGTAAAACGGACAATGTTGATGAATGTAGTCTATGAAGGCCGTCAAGGACGGCTAATTTTCCCTCGATGGCAGCAACCACTAACGGACTATACTTCCAAATAGTGTCGCCGTTTGGTAACGTGGTTCTTTGTTGGATTAAATCTCTTGCTGTTAAATCCTATGGAAAAGTATAATAAATAAATTATAAGAAAATAATTTAACACAATTTCTGTTAACCCAAACCTGATATAAGGAAACAGTTTCCATGTTGTAATGAAATGTGGTCGCAAACCTATTAATGATTGCTGTTTTTCCACTGCCTCTTGGTCCAATGATGCATATGTCGGCTACCGAATGACTAAGCGCGAGATCCGACAGTACGGCATTTTGATAATCAGTGTCTACGAAATTCGGAAATAGCGCAGTGACGTTTGAGGAAGGCGAGTTTCCGGATGGCGCCTTTAAGTATAATATGATTATATTAAAATAAGTCATACGGAATTTATAATTATGTAATGCTGTATACACACACATCAGATAATCTAATATTATTATTTATTATGTATTTCTGATTCACCTACCGTAAAGCGTTTGGTATTGTCTAGAACAACTTCGGCCTCGTTCTGGTTATTCGGTCCTCCGACGGACACAACGTGACGATTGATCGGTTCGTCGTCGTTTTCGGGACATAGAGACGACAGTATACTGTTAACAGAACGTTTGCCGTCCGGGTTCATGAAGCTTTCGTATGGATAAAGTCGTTTGAGCACATTATTTGGCGACACGGATGGGTTGTTGTACTGAAATATGTGGCTACATTTTACATAAAATACACACGAATCTCTGTGTCAGGTGGCACGATAATAATGTAATACAAATAAAATGTATATTATTGGTTCATGATGATATTTATATAATATACAATGGCGTAAGCGTGTAGCAAACAGTGTCCAATGTCAAACACATAATGTTCCATATATTGTGTATAAGGATATACCATTTAATTAAAAATTGGAATTTTTAAAATTTTAAATTGCACTATAGGTACGCGTAGTCAGTGATGATTTTACGGCGGAGAAGGTGATGGGTGGATCGCCCCACCCCCCTTGGCCTATATTATATTACAACAAAATTTAACAAACTATTTTTTTTTATGACTCCTATTTTTGAGGATTATATTTAATGTGAAAAATATTTCGTCCCCCCTTGGAATTTGTCAAGGACCGCCACTGCGCGTAGCTGAAAACACATATTTTATGTGACCATGTGTCATAAGAATTGTATCCAACTAAACTAGATTACAATAAAAATAAAAAGATTATTAAAACAGTTTTAATGTATTTTTCATTTTTTACAAAGATGAGGGTAAAGAAACAACACTTGCATGGTGTTATCTCCGTCTTACAAGCCCACAACAGCAAAATGTATATTCGCAATAATTCATTTTACATAGTTCTGAGTTCTAAAAATATTTAAAATATACTTAAAATTAATGACCTATTATAAAATGTAATACTAAGATTATTATCTAGGGCATCTTGGAGACTTTTAATGATAAATATTTTTATTACAAAGCAAGTTATGAACTTATTAAAACTACAAATATATTGTTAATTTTAAAATAATTATAACTAGCTCCAATAAAACTATAAAAGCTTTCAAGATGCTCTAGATCAGTGGTTTTCAGTTTTTAGAACCACGACCTAAATTTTCCCTTGAAAATCCATCGCTACCCACATGGTTTTACTTTTACAGGATCAATAATAAGTAGTTCTTAAAAAATCAAAATTTGTTTATTACTTTAAACAATAAAGTTTATAAGTTTGTAATGAATATATTTAAAAAAATGTATTTTTAATAATGAGGTGTATATGCGAAATGTATTTCTGCTATGGTTGATAAAAGTACAATTTATAATTTATACAGTGAAAAATAACATTAAAATCTTAAAATCTAAATAATTTAAAAAAAAATGTTCACGACCCACCAAAAATTGACTTGCGACCCACAGTTTGAAAAACGCTGCCCTAGATAATAATCTTACATTTACATTTCATAATAGATCAATTAAATCTATTATATAAATTAACAGAATTATATTATTATTATGAAGTAAAATTTGTTATGTAGTATATTTGTAAGATGAAGATAACATATTATGTAGCTAGCGTTCTCTAGCACTTCATATAATATGTTGAGGATTCCTACACTAGTTATACATTTTATTTTACAAAATAGTGTGTTTGTGTTTTGTACTTACGATTATTTTAGCGACGGAGGGAACATTTTCTATTGGGAAATCGTGCAAGCCCAATTCACTGGACTCTGGCGACGCCAGAGCATAAGCGCAAGACAACACCTTTTCTAATTTGTCTTTGGGAGCCGTCGGGTACTCGGCAGTCAGGTCGTTTAGCATGTTCTAAACATTAAATTATAATTTAATTATTACAAATAAAAATAAATAATAGAGTCATTAACATAAATTCATTTTGAGAAACTTTTGAGGTAGGTACTAGACGAGCTCGCACATAATAGCTTTAGTCACGCTATAGGTATTATACAGGAGTTTGATAGTGACGATATAAAAATACAAGAACTGCTATATGGTGGTTGCAGTGAGGGTTGATCAAAATGTTTCGTTTGACGACTTTTTCCACTCTATAATTGTCATTAGTTTAACGGCTTGAAAACATGATTTTTTTAAAACTTATTTTTGATTTGATTGCAGCTAACATTATAGATAATCACTTTTCGCAAAGAAATAGAATTGTCGATAAAAACATTAAGCACTTTTTTGAATACTATGATTTTTCATCTATAGATTGTGAAACTTTTGTTCATTTATTTTACAAAATTATTACTAAAATAATTCCAAACCTGATAAATACCTCCTAATTCCTATATGCGCGTTATTGATTACAATATTTTTAGTATTTATACATCTATGATATAAAAGAATTTTTACGAACATCAACTAAAACTACTAAAACTACACGGAGGAAAAATATAGTTGATATATGTGGTTTCCTAAAATATCATATAAAAGTACACATATGTTACATAAAAAGATAATTAAAATAAAAGAATTTTATATTATATGGCCTGTCGCCTGTTTAACGTCTAACAATACTGAAAATTACACAAATTATACTAGATACACAGCATAATACATCGCAAGTATGTTAATACGCGATTCTCAGTTCTTAAACCCACATTAAATTTGTATGGCTGATTGAAAATTATTTTTTTTTATGTAATTGAACATTTATAAAAAAAATATTGACTGTGAACAATTAAAATATTCAACTGTTACTTTGGTATTAATTATCAGTGTTCGACTTGGGGGGATACGGAGGGATATCCTTCTACTTTTTTAAACTTACATTTTTCATCCCTCTACTTATATTTTGTCTAGAATAATGCATTCCTTCAACCCTCCTATAAGATCTAAGATGTATTTTTTAAATGAAGTACATATTAACATTTTTATATTTTTAAAATTATTCCATTTAAAATTTAAATTATAGTATTGTACTGCTGGAATTATATTTTTATCTAAGAGAACATTTTTAATTTTTACGGTGAAAATAATTATCTTATAACATTTCAGCTCTACTTATTGTGTGTTTAATATAGGCTGTTTCGCTATCATATTATCTATAGCTTCGTTTAGAGCCAATAATATAATATAATTAAGAAATATATTCTAATTTAATCCGATTGGCGTTTAAAATGTAAAAATATATGTTTTTACAAATAAAAATAAAATAAAATATTATAGAATAATAATGAAATTTGATAATAGGTAGGGATGTAGCTTTATGCTAAAATATATCTAAACTTAATTTCTAGCAATGTTTTGTTGATAACTGATAAGTGAATGTGTATGGCATATCATGTGTCAAAACAAAAATATTAAACAAAGTGTGAAGAATGTTATGATGAAATGAGGAATCTGAATTGTTAGTCATCTCTCCACTTATTTTGAGCCATTTTGACCACTGATTATCATTTTCAAATAACAATTTTCAAAAGGTTATTAACTTATTCATACCGTTCTATGCCGGTATAACGGTATATTGATTAAAAAGTTAATAATAATAATACAATAAATGCTATGTTTTTTTTAAAATAATTCAACCTATAATACTATTATATTAATAATAAAGAAATAATTTACTTGCCTATACTATATATTATAGTAATAATATAAATATATAGGTATAATAGTATTATAATAATAAAATATCCTAATTAGTAATATAGACTGAAGGCATACTGATTAATTAGAACTGTTTTTTTTATTTGCAATTTATCTTTGAATTCAAATTTAACATACACATTATTACAGTAATCTATACTCACCGGCGAGGTACAATCAATGCCTATTGCCTATATTATACAGCGCAGCAACGTTCCCTATTTTTTAAACATATTATGCGTGTACCTAATTAAAAAAGGGTTTTTGTGGCTTTACCTATCTGATTTAATTTAAAGTTTAAAAAGTAATTATATTTTAATTAAACCGTTTTCTGTTTATCTAAATTGTTATTAGTTGCTATGTTTTGTACAACAGCACATCAATTTGAAGTTTGAACGAATTATAAGTTGGAACATGATTCATGTATTCATGGTAGCGGGCTAAAATTGTTAATACATATTATATAGACATTTAAAATGCTAAATTATTAACAATCTAGCTTCTATATAGCTGATTATCATTTCCCGTCATAAACACGTAGCTAGCCAGATGATTATGGTAAATAATTAACATATACGAAGAGTTTCAAAGAAATGTCGGCTTATTGCAAAAACGTCAAAGCCGATTAATATCTGTATAAAAATAGTTATAATTATAGTTATAGTTTTAATAGTCAGTTGAGGTATTATTGTATTAATATCATATTACTCATACACACATATATAATATATACATATTGCATTTAACAGTACCTACGTAATTACAAACTATTAAAAAAAAAAATCTAAATATACTGCGGTACCTATACAATTTAATGTGTGCTGTCTTATTAGTTCTATGGCTGCATTGTTTGCGTTTATCGTCACGGAAATTTCTATTTTTTTTTATTCATACCTCAATAAAAGCTACCTACGGAGGTATCTATATATAATCTATGTTTATTCGTTTTTGAAAACCGTATAATAATGACACTGTCACATTAAAAAAGAGACTATTATGTACCGCAATATATACATCACCCCGCTACACGCCGACCACGACCGTAACCCGCGTGATACATATTTCGGGGAAAAATAAAACGCAGGACGACTTAGCTGTGGGCGTCTCTCTGTGAGGGGTTAGGTAGGGAGCACGATGGATGGCGTGTGCATGTCTAAGAGTCGTTGGTTTCACGATGAGGGCGCAGTCATTTACCATACACGCGCACACGAGACGTTTACACAAATGTGTACGGCGATTTTGAATTTGGATATAATAATAATGTATGTGCGATTCAGTCGGCGTCTCGCGCGCGCACGAGTAGGAACGATCGCGAAAATCGCAAACACGACTACGAATATGAAGACATCCGACGCGGACCCGTACGAGTTTTTCCGCTGGAAATCATCGTGCGGACGGCTGGTAGTTCGAACTACGTGGGTGAGCGGCGTCCGGCATGTCTTGTTGTCCGACGACGACAAATCACTCGAAAAAGAAAAACGACTGCAGTTCCGACAGCGGGTGGCACTTGTGGACCGCGGGACGCAGAGCTCGAGGACAGTCGATGACCACAATGACGAAGACACTGAACGCAGTTGTAATGATGACGACAATTACGTGGAGCGCGTGTTGCAGTGGTTGCAGAAGCCGTCGGTGGAGTTAGACACGCGCCGGAAACCTATGTCGGCGCCGGGCAGTGACGTTCGTGGTTGCAGACGCCCGGCACTTGTTAAGACTTGTTCGATCCCGGAACGCCATAGCCAAAGATCCGAACATCGGCAGGCGATAGTGCTCCACGACGAGAGGCCGACGATGAGATCCGGAGTAAAAGGCCGGCATAAAACCGAATTGCATGTGCACATGCCATCCGTACTGCAGGGTAGTTGCCCAGCTACCACTGTCGTGGACAACGTTAAAATCGCTCACGTCTACGAGTGTACTAGCGAGTCTGGTTTTTCGGAATATAATATTTAAGTAGGCATGCGAAATATCAAAAAAAAAAAAAAAAAAAATATATTCATTTCGACTGGGTACAGTAGCCTAGAGGGGAAGGGACACCTGAGGGAACGTGATTTTTTATCCAGATTTAGATGACATTATTTCTTTTTTAAATAAAAAATTTACATAAATTTCGAATATTTTTACTATCCTGATTACTTTGTCTAGATTGTTAATTTCTAAAGGATGCAATGATACATTTAAAGAAGTTGAGTTGATTTATGATTTTTATAAAGGTTATTAAAGTTTAAAATTACATATAATGAAATATAGAAAATACATTAATTGTTGCGCTAGGGATGTCAAATATATCTTTCCTAAATCCTTATGTTAAAACATAATTAAAAATATACTCAATTCACAATTTTACCAGCAACAATAGTTTCACCTCATATTTATTTGATTTTTATTAATAAACTAACTTAAATTATTATTTTATGTTCAAAAATAAATTTGTATTACTATTTTTAATATGTGTTTTATCATTCAAGAAATTAGTAACAATAAATGTCTCGCTATAGTACTGTTAGTATTATGGTACTGTATATATATATAATTATATGTATGTCTGTTAATACTAGTAGGTAATTCTGTAGTAGGTGGACTTATCGCCAGTAAGATATTTGTTATACCTATTGAAAAAGTTATAACATACAAGAAGAGAACAAATAATTGCACTGGATACTAGTATAAGTTAAACTAAAATCAATGAAATAATTAAATAATTTATACCTACACTTAGCTATAAAAATATTATATACATCAGTTTGTATAGTGATTATGTTGGCTTAAGTATTGTGCAATGACTGTGCTTATGTTTCAATCTAATTTGTCCTAAACTACACTTTAAGACATTTTTTTATTGTTAAGTTAAGGAAAAACAAAATTTAAAGATAATTTTAATAGTTAAATATTATTTAGTGATAAACAAAAAAGTGTATTCAGCAGAGTGTATATAATTATTTAATTTTATTAACAAATAGCTTGTTTTATTTTATCATGATGCATTTATTTTTGTGTACCTATGACTGTATTAATAATTATTTTGTTAGTAAATGAAATGTTCTTAATATATTCAAATTTTTGAAGTTTATAAGTATACTATTAAGTATGATTGAATAAATATATTAATTATTTTAGTTAAATGATAAATATTTCTCAAATTTGAATTAGATAAAAGTAAAGTTATAAATAAAAATTTAACAAAAATATTATGTAAATATGTATACAATTTTAAATGTAATATTTATGTACAATGTATGAAATTAAAATTATTGTTATATTTAAACATTATCTTACCGCATAAGATGGTGTCATAATATGTCTAGCTTGAAATCGTGAACGTAAAGGAGGATCTAGAGGAATGCCATTATATGTAGGAACTGGCAAACCAAGTGCAATAACAAAGAAATCTTCACTAACACGAACCAAGTTCCATTTCATCATGTGCTCAGGTCCATGTTCCTAGAATAGTTACACACATATTACTATATTAGTATATTACACACCTACATTACTTTAATAAAAGTAATCAATAATTTTGTATTTTTACTTGTAATAATTTATCGTATGTTTTGGGTGCTACTAAAAATCTACCATCTTCTAAATGAATCTCTCGGTTTTCAAGCAAGTTGTTTAAAATTGGTAAAACATTACGTTCTGCTTTTTCAATTCCATCAAGAATTAATACATGTCCTTCAATTGCAGCTTTAACAGCACTCTATAAGAATAATCTTATTGTATAAGTATAATATATTGATTTATAAAGAAATTAATATTAAATTACTTGGTTGATGTACTTTGCAGTGCCACCAATAATTTCTCTACGTTGTTTCAAATCAGCTTCAGTAGTATCTTGAGACAATGAAACAAACTCAACAGATTTGTTAGTAAGCTCTAAATAAGCCATTGCTAAACGCCGTCTAAGAGGCCCAGGTTTTCCAATCAAAAACATATCTTGACCAAGGATATCTTTTTGAAGCATCCATCGTAAGTGGGACATAGCTTCCTGGTTGCAGGTCATGTTAACTATGAATAAAATACAATTTTATTCTAAATTTAATATTTATTATTAATAAAATATATATACAAATTATAAAAATATTTAAATACATTAAAAATGAACCAAGTTAAATTTTAAATGAAAATAAATTAAATAATGTTCAAAAAAAAGTACACAAATAACAAAACATAATAATTTATATATAATAAATTATAATAAAGACAATATCTAACCTAACCCTGGAAGATACATAATAAATAATAGTTAAACAAAAAATGTCTAAAGAATTTGAAATAAATTAAAGCAAGGAAATTTGTTATTACTTACTTTACTATATAATATTGGAAAAAGCTATTAGGGAAATTCAAATGGAAACAACTGGAGTAGATATCGGCTAATATTATATATAAATATTTAGAATTGCAGATGATTTAAATGTTTTAGGAAACTCTAAAAAAGACATGGAAGGAGCAGTTAAAGTTCTTGGGAAAGTAGCCAGTAAAATAGCCATTAGGATTAGAAATAAATATCAAAAAAATCAATATAATAGAATAAATAGCTAAAGAAAATAACACCAATATGGGATCCCTAACCTTCAAAAAAGTCAATGCATTTTGGAACTAAGGAGCTGTACTAAGTATTAAAAATGACTAATCAAAGAAGATAGAATTGAACATAACAAAAGCTGAAAGCTCATTGTTTAGTCTAAGCAAGTTCTTAAAATCAAGTGCTATAGAAAAAAACTTAAAAAACCAAAGCAAGACCAGAGATGGGCAAGATACTCAAAAATTAGTATCGCGATACTAGATACTAGATACTTACATTTTAAGTATTTAGATACTCGACACTTGATACATTTGAAAAAATTAGTCATAGCCTATGATGCATAGGATTTTTTAAAAATTTTATTTATACATAATTAGATAGGTTGTATAGGTATAACTTTTGTTCTAATTAATATTTTCAATTTTTTTTTTTATTTATCATTTAGAGACCCTAGCGCTATAGGTATAATTAAATTTTTTTTATGTTTATTTTTTAGTACTAAAAATAAAAAAATAAATTTGATTTAAATTTTTTTGGATAAATTTAAAATAGCCAATTTGTGAATCTGATTATAAAAACAATTTTGATTGTAAAAAGATTTATCTAATTCAAGTAGTTTATTTTTTTAGAATTTTTTTAAAACTTCAATATTTTTTGATTAAATTAATTTGGAACAAAATAATTTTTTTTAAAATATGATTTTTGAGAATTTGTTAACATGAGTATATTTCTTAAATTATTTACCCATCATATAATATTAACAATTTTTGTCATATGTTTAAGTAGTATAATTTTTTTTTTGGTCGTCTATCTGTTACACCCTATATATATAAATATTGATGAAAACCGTAAATAATACTGATTATTATAACGGTCAATAATATGATATAAATGTTAAATTATATAATATGTATAAATATAAAGTAAAGTCCCAATCAACATGTATATGTGGTGCGTCATAGTACACAGATATAACTTAGTATTATGGTTAATAGGTTGAAAAATAATTTCATATAAATTGTACTGCAATTAAATGATGGATTTATAAATTTAATTTTGCGCCTTTTATAGTATTATACTAAAACATAGTTAAACAATCGTGGTTGATAGATGGTGAGTAAAAATAATCTTAAAAAATTAATTTTTCAAAATATCGCATTAATAAAATTGTATCGAGATACAAGAAACAATTGTACCTAAAATACTGTCCAACTCTGAGCAAGACTAATATAGCAAGAATAAGATTTACACTTACATACGGCTGTAAAGCATGAAAATTGTACATGCTTACAGTACAATATGTGGATTAATCTACAATAATAAAAAAGAAGTATAGAAAGAAAAACTTAACAAATAATTACTAGAAGAAATGGGAATGGTAACAGTAATTAGTTTCATTAGCGGACAAAGGATACAATATGCCCATGGGAACGTAATGCGGAGAAGTAAGGATGACATTAATAACAATCCTAAATTGGAAGCAAACAAGAAAAATATTTCAATAGTTGATGGAAGCTCAAGTAAAAATGGTTAAATGTAGTGGAAAGAAAACTTGACAAAATGGTAGTAAAATAATGGAGGATTCATTCAAGATCAAGAATGGTAGAAGATAGTGGTGGCGGGAAAAAATTCTTAGAGAGTATTAAGTGCCAGATGAAGATACATATAATATACAATAAGCTATAAATAAATTTATAAATTTGTATTACTTACGATAGTCAATAGGAACAAGTTCAGGAGTTTTTGATGTTTTGGTAAGTTTTTTTACATCACCAATAGTAATTTTCAAAATACCTAGAAAATATAATGTATAATATTACTTAATTGGCTATTTATAAACAATGTAGTAGTTTTTTTTATGGTTTAGGTTAATATTTTAAGGTTTATTAAATGTTATAGTACTTTTAAAACATTTTACTTATAAAAAACATTATGGAGATTAATTATATGAAATATATTATTTTATTATTCATTCAAAAAAAAAATTCAAAAATTACTTTCATCATCATTTGAATTAGTTCCTTTTTCAGTTCTCTTTCTATCATTAGACATGGCTTGAATTTGTATAAATTTATTGTGAGTGACAAGTTGTCTATGACCCACTCTATATTTCCATACATTTGCTAATATCATAGACATTTAATACCTAAAATTAAAAATTTCTATTAATATTGAATTAAAAAAATTGTTCATGTAAGCTTTATCTAACTATTAATAAAATAATAAAGTGATTAACCTTTGTATATTGATATTTTAATCATAAAGTTTTTGCTACTATATATGTATAATATGTAATATTAAGTAATAAATTATATGTATAATATTGACACCAAAATTTATAACCATAATTTAATCATTTTTTCAATTTTAATTTGATAGGTAATATTATATTATATTACATTATATTTATATTCTACAAAACTATATTTAATATCATGACTACTCTAAAATAGCAGTTGTTTAGTTATTAATTACATACAATCAACAATATTAAACAAAATCAGTTTTTATTAAAACAATGTATAATTTTTTATTATATCCATTAATTACAATTTATTTGATAGTCTGAAAAAAATTTTCAAAAGCAATTTTTTTTTATCTATAACTGACTATAGGTATCATATTAATATATATTAAAATATATAAATATAACTATTATATATTTAATAATATATGATAAAATATATCATAATTGTATAATTTTGTAATAAACATTAATTGTTTAGAATGTTATGATAATTTACATTTAAATTGAATATGTCTTTTACTAATTAACTAGGTAACTATAAAAATATCGATACAAGAAAAAAATGTATATTATACCTACTAAAAATATTTCATATTAATATTACTACTAGTTGAATTTTGGAGGAAATCAAAAGCATAACCATTTAGCAGCTTGGTACAATACAATATATATAATTTAATAAATTGTATAGTTTATTTTATAAACTTACTATATTTATTAATATTAAATTATTGTTAAAATAATAATAATTATTGGTACCTATATATAATATTGTGATTATAAGTTAATAATGGTATACTTTTTGTTACTTTAACCATAGATATTATGGCCCTAATGTATTCTTCCACTGTTCTTTAAAAGAGTAATCACCAGAACTTGCAAAATCTGTCAAAACAACTAGTTCAAAATTATGTTGAATAAGTATGATAGTTATTAAATATAATATTATTATTTATTGTGCAAACTAATTTAATATATCTTCAGTAGATTGTTATCAAAAAATAGTTAGAAATATTGTAATGTAATGGTTATTGTTAAGACAAATAACATTGCATAAAATAAAATAGGTAATTACATAACAACTATGTATGCATTATGAAATATTTAATATGAAATGCATTTATATTACCGTTGGAACACTGATCTAATTGATATCGACTGTAATTAGAATAATTTTTAATTACAATTAAGTAAAAAATTTTAAAAATTAATTATATTATTATTGTTATTGTAACATTAAATAATTAAAACAAAATAAAATAAATATATTTTTTATAGTTTTCAAAACGTTAATTATTAATTTTTAATTTTCATAAACTATTTTTACCAGGTATATTATCTCTATAGTTTAATTTATTTATCTATGATCTATTGATCTATGTGTATAAATCTATTGAAAAGTTATGTTTTAAGGTGTTTAATCATAGATAATAAAAGAATTTTGTATTTAATTCAATATTATCAGTTTATCTACACGTGTAGTGATAATAATATTTAAGAACTACAACTGTAGTTAGAGATAAGATTTAAGGTTTAAGATGGTCTTAAATTGTGCCAAGAACAATTTTCTCTCACGAACAGATTGATATTTCACTATCAGTGGTTTACAAACTTACAGTTGTATCACTAGTATCACTATTCACTTGTGTCATACACGTGAATTGTGCGTTATTTTTTTCCTTTAATTATGTTTTGTTTTGAATTTTAATATTACCATAATATGATGTAAACTATGTTCTTAGTCCGCTGAGGCCTAGACTAATTGACTACAAAACTTAAATACAGTTGAGTTAATCAAATCAAAATAATTTTCTTGACATTGCTGTGTTGTGAAATAACACAGCAGCATCATGACCATGAAAGTGACATCGAAAACGTTTATACGCAAAACCAAGCGTGGTAATATTTTAAAGGTGAGTGTTCGTTACTGTAGTGGTGTAATAAAATGTATTTACTCTTGTGAATAACCCATTCAGATTGTACGCGAACACTATTTGAGAGATGATATAAGTTGTGGTTCAAAAATATGCAAGAAGTGCAAGCACAACAACGAACGGCCACTCGTCAAACACCAATCTATTAATACCGATTTCCCAGACAAACATTATTTGTTAGTGGACACAAATGTAGTATTGCATCAGGTATTTATTACAGTTACAAGCTTCAGTTTTGTTTAATGCATCCTTTTGTTCTTTGATGATATTTTAGTCTAAATACTCTAAATTAATGTTTTTGAATGAAGCACTTAATCTTTTAAATAATTGTATGAAGATCCTTTAATATTTAAATAATGTTTATTGACAATAGATTGATGCACTGGAAGATGATACTTTGAAAAATGTTATTATTTTACAAACTGTACTCGAAGAAGTCAAACATCTCAGTCATAGTGTTTATAAACGCTTAATGGATATTATAGGAAATTATTCTAGAAGTTTTTATGTATTTGTTAATGTTTACCATAGGTATGAACAACTATTCTTTGTATTAATTTTATTTAATGAATGTTGATAATTAGTTAATTGATGTATTATTTAAAAATTAAAATGTATTACTTTATCTTAATATTTTTTAATTTAAGGGATACATATGTTGAACGTGTTCGAGGAGAAAGTCCGAACGATTACAATGATCGTATGATTAGGGTTGCAGCTCTTTGGTATAATAAACATTTAGATGATAAAATAAAAGTATTATTATTATCCAGTGATGAAGCTAGCAAAGCTAAAGCAATTAATGAAGGAATACCTACAATGTCACGTGAGTGTTGGAATTAAAATTTTTAATATTGTTGACGAAATTAATAATATTGATTTTCAGTTGAACAATATGTTAGTGGATTAAACAATGTTACATTAACTGATAAACTGTCAAATCATTCTTGCATGGTAGAAGAAACTAGTAAAGAACCAATTTTTCCTCCTCATTTGACTCCAGCAAAAATACATCAGGGCATAAAATCTGGAAAGCTAATGCAGGGCACATTTTTTGCATCTATTGATAACTTCCTCGAAGGAAATGTTTTTGTGGAAGGACAAGAAAAGAATGTAAGCTTGTATTTTATGAAAATTATGATTTTCAATTATTGATTTAATATTATGTTTTAGATATTGTTGCAAGGTAGAGAAAATTTAAATCGGGCTATTAATGGTGATATTGTTGCCATTCAAATGCTTCCAGAAAGTCAGTGGAGTGCACCTGCTAATTTAGTTCTAGCAGATTATGGTAAAATATTTAATTTAGTAAGTTTGTAGACATCATTTTTAATACTTTATAAATTTAATAGATGACTTGGACCTGGAAAATGGTTTAAATTCTATTGAAAAGCCAAAAGAAAAGTATCCAACAGGTCAAGTGGTTGGAATAATTCGAAAAAAATGGAGACAATATTGTGGAATTATTCAACATAGTCTTGTTGAAAATGTAAGTAGATATACATATATTTCGTTATGAAGGTAAATAATTATACAAATAACCACCAGAAATTGCTTAAAAATTAATGTTTGGTTACTTTTTACAGGCAACTAGGCATTTATTTGTACCAGCAGATAAAAAAATTCCCAAAATAAGGATAGAAACTAGACAGTATGACAAATTAAAAGATCAACGTGTTATTGTTGCCATTGACACATGGCCAAGAACATCAAGATATCCATTGGTTTGTGTTGACTATTTATAACTAATATTAATTTATTTACTTTTTATAAGTTCGTATAATTATTCAAGTATGTTTACAGGGGCATTTTGTTAGATCGCTTGGAAAAATTGGTGAAAGAGAAGCTGAAAACGAAGTTATATTATTAGAACATGATGTCCCACACAGTAAATTTTCAGATGAAGTTTTGGGGTGCTTACCAAAAGAAACATGGGCTATTAGTGCTGCAGTAAGTATTTATGGCTATTTTATTGCTTATTACCTTTTTAATAAAAATTGTACCATTTATAAATTTAGCAGTAAATATTAGATTTATTAAAAAAAAAAAACATTATAAATTAATGAATTTATAATAAGTAATATTATAACTTTTAAATTATTAACATTTATATTTTATTCTTAATATGAAAAGAGTAGTTTTTATTCATTAATACAATAATGTTGATATTATTAAGATTCCATCCAATTATTCAATGGTTGGAGTTGTAAATATATATCTCCGCTATTATTATCTTCATTATCTTTACATAGATTGACTGAACTGTTAAAATTAGGCGATTCAATAACTTCTTCCATACTACTCATCATTAAATCATTGCTCATTGCTTCTTCATTAAATCTATGCCTATAAACACATCAATAGTTTAACAATGTAATAAAATTTATATTTAATTGTTTCATATACTATAAATTATTATTATTATTATTGTTAAATTATTTGTGGTTCATACCTCGTGTTTTTATCAATATTTGGTTGGTTATTTAAGTTTTCTTCTATATCTACATGATCACTTTCAAATCCTATCCTTATTACTTCATTAATTTGTGAGTCAAAAACTATATTCTCGTTAGTTAAACTTTCTGACTGTCTACTTGTATGTTCAACGTTTATTCTAGGTTGTACTCGAAAGTTAGCATCATGATTCTTTCTTCGAGATTTATTCGAAATATATAATATTGATGGTCTACGATCTTTTATTGTATGTGGTACTTTAATTTCTGATTTCTTGGATAATTTTTCTTTAGTTATTTTATCTAAGACAACTTTTAATTCATTTTCTATTTTGGTAACATCTTCCAAATTATTCTGAAAAATAATATGTTCAGTTAATGATTGATTTGATTTTGTATTGTAAATCTTTACCATATTTAACTTTATAAAGTCTTTTAGAGATTTTATATTTTTTAAATGTTTTAAGTTCAACATTTTAAGAACCATTAGATGATCATATATCTTAATTATATTCTTCGAATCTAACTCTAAAATATATTGAAATTGAATAACATTTATAGATAAACTTTATTTTATAATTTTTACTTACCTTTTTTATTAAGTTTTTTGTCCAAATCATTATTTATGATGTTAATACTTCGCTGTAATTCATTTAAAATGTTATCTTCAATCATAATTTTGTCATGACGGTGATGATGTTTTAATACTTGATCTGCTCTTTGGTTAAATTGTATTTCATTTTGTAAACTAAAAGTAGTATTATTATTTAATCTTAAATTTAAATTAAGAAAATGAAATATTTATATTGCTTGTATATGTTACTCTGTTGTTGATGGTTTCAATAACATTTGACAACCTTCATCTATATTCAGATAATTAACTAATTCAGTTAATTTATCGATAATATCTGTTGAATCATTATTCTTTTTATTTTTTGATTCAAATTCATATGAGTTTTCTTTTGCCATAACTACTACTAATAATAGTTTATTTTAATATTTTAATTGAGTAAATAAAAAAATATATATTATTGATGTAAATGAAAAAAAAATATTTGTATTACCATAGATACAATCTCTAGTGTAAAATATATCTATGTTACATTGTTACATATTTAAAATTAGTTAGGTTAGGTTACCTACCTAAGGTTTATAACCACTCACATTAGATTAATGACTCCAAAATGAGTTACATATTCTAAGAACACGTTTATACTAAAAATAGTTCATTTGTATTAAGAGAAAACTGTGATTTTAATTTTTAAATTATGTATTTATTCCAAAATAATTAAACTTGAAATAAAAATGAAATTTTTTTTTTTATTATTATTTGGGTAATGACAATTAATATCAAGAAGGTTGAACTATAAGAGGAAAAGTTTCAACACTATTTAGTATTACTATATTTACAGACATGTGTAAAATATTTGTATTAACTATTTTATAATATTCATTGTATACTTAGTTCTATGCATTAGTGAATTATAGTTACAGATAAATGTATGATTAAATTTTAGTTGTTGGGTAAATCAAGCTTTGTTAGAAAGTCTATTTAAATGTGATGTGTTTGTGTCTCCATTGTTATTATGGTAAAGTTAAAGTAGTTAATTCAACTCTAGTGTCGACAATTTTTAAAATTTTGTATTGCAAGAGTATTGTATTAATAACATTTTTTATTTTTTATGTTATAGGACTTGGTGGGCAGAAGAGATTTTCGTGATCTGGATATTTGTTCAGTTGATCCCCCAGGTTGTACAGATATTGATGATGCATTACATTGTATGCCTTTGGACAATGGAAATTTCCAAGTTGGTGTGCATATTGCTGATGTTACTCATTTTGTTAAACCTGGTACAGCCATAGACCTAGAAGCTAGCCAACGTGCAACTACTGTGTATCTAACTGGAAGGCGTATTGATATGGTACCAGGTAATATTTTTTTATAGGACTGAATAATTATATTTAAAAAAAATAGGCAAACCCCAAAATATTTACTTTAATTTTACTCTGTGTGCATTTGTGAATAATTCTAGTTATTTAATGAAATATTAATTACAATATTGATTTATTATATTTATCTTATATTGCTTATAATGACTATTTAATATCTATGATGTAATTAATATTATAGCATGGTAATTAATGTTTTTAGGTTTATTGAGTTCAAACCTATGTTCTTTACGTGGAGGAGAAGAACGTTTGGCATTTTCTTGTGTCTGGGAGATGACTCCAAATGCAGAAATTGTTAATAGTAGTTATACAAAAAGTGTTATTAAGTCAAAAGCAGCTATGACTTATGATCAAGCACAGTTAATAATTGATGATCAGAACCAAGATAATTCTATTGCACTAGGATTAAGACAGCTTAATAAGTTTGCAAAGATTCTTAAAAAACGCCGCATTGAAGCTGGGTATTATATTATAATTTATTTTTCAAATGACTTTAATTATGTCTAAAGTATAATATATTTATAGAGCATTGGTTTTGGCTTCGCCTGAAATTCGTTTCCTTGTAGACAGCGAAACAAGAGATCCATTAGATGTAGAAGTAAAACAGTTAAAAGAAACTAATTCAATGGTTGAAGAATTTATGTTGTTAGCTAATGTTGAAGTTGCCAAGAAGATATACTCTGATTTCCCAGAATTTGCTGTTTTAAGACGTCATCCTAAGCCACCACCATCAAACTTTGAGTCTCTTATTAAAGCAGCAGCACATCTGGTATAATCATTTTTTGGTTATCTTATATAACTTTAAATTGTATATGTTAGTTTTTACTTGTTGCAGGGAGTGGAATTAAATGTAGACTCTAGCAGAGATCTAGCGAATTCTTTAGATAAAGCTGTTAAACTAGATAATCCATTTTTCAATACAATGCTTCGTATTTTGGCTACTCGGTGTATGTTACAAGCTATTTATTTTGCTAGTGGTACAAAAACCTATGATGAATTTTTGCATTATGGATTGGCAGCTCCTATTTATACTCACTTTACATCTCCTATTAGAAGGTAAATATCTAATAAAAAGCATGTTTATTAAACAATTAGGTGTAATCAAATATTGAACAAACTAGGCATATTTTAAAATAAGTAAATTATAAGTGAAACTGGTTTTCCACTACTGGTTTATCCACCAAATACTCTAATAACTAAATAGGCTAGTAATTTGTGTACAAAATATTCTAGTATTTAGTGTATTTATTAGCATATTGATTTTTATTTTAACATGCTATATTTGCTAAAAAATTTTAAAATACACTAGTAACCTATAATTGTATACGTGTATGAATTCCTATGGCATGAAAAGTTCCAAAAGAGAATACTTCAGATAGCAACTAATTTCCATCTGGCGGCACAGATTTCTTACATAATGGCATATGTACTAACTAGTGAAAGGAGAAAGAAATGTGCAGAACTGATGTATTCTTTTTTTGAATGGAGTTAGTGCCAAATATTGGCCTAGTGAATACAGCTTGATTTATATACATAATGATTTAATAATCATTAGTAATATTATGTTATTTATAGAAAATAATTAATGAAGCACTAATACTAATCGTTTTAATTTATAGGTATGCTGATGTGCTTGTTCATAGACTTTTGGCTGTATCAATTGCAGCAGATAGCACTACACCTGAAATGCTTGATAAACGTAAAATTGAAGGACTGTGCCAAACTTTGAATACCAGAACCCGTATGTCTGCTTATGCTGAACGTGCATCAGTTGCTTTAAATACACATGTAAGTTAATTATTTTATAGTAATTTATTTAATTGAATAGTAAATAAATGACTTGATTTTTCTATTAGATATTTTTCCGTGGAAAAATTAGAGATGAAGAGGGTTATATATTGTATGTTAGAAAAAATGCTTTACAAATACTTATACCAAAATATGGATTAGAAGGAACTCTTTTCTTGTCACCCCGTAAAGGCCAATTGCAAGCTGCTACATTCACATATAATGAAGAAGTAAGTTAACTTTTTTTTTTAAATCTTAATGTAAAATAATAATATAATTTACATTTATCTTATCAAATATAATTACTATTTAAAATTAGGAGCAAACACAGAGGTGTGGGGATGTAGTTTTTCGAACTTTTGATCCAGTAAGTGTTCAGTTAAGTCTTGACAGCAGCAATGTTCAACATGAAAGAATTGTTTTGAAACTTGTCAAACCTGAAATACTAAATTTCAGTGTACCATCTATAAATACAAGTACAGTTAGTATACAACAACCACTGAAGAACCCTCATGAACCATGTGATTCTCTATGTGAACCACAACTTAAAAAAGCTAAAATTTAAAAATGTATTTGTTTATTTTGTTACAAATAAATATTCAATAATATCATTAACTAAATACTAGACCCATTTTATGTATATTTTGCAAAATATATTATTATTTATTTGACATAAATTTATTTAATAATAATATCATATACTTGGTATTTATTTGGTTTTTGTACAGGCTGGCGTTGAAATAATTTGCAATAATCATAACTATTTTTCAAGAGACAAAAAATATTTCATTAATTTTCTTATAAGTTTAATTTACAATTGTCATAGCTCTACAGTATATGAATTACTTTTCAAATATTTTTTACTTTTAAAATTAATATGATATATTAGTTCCAAAAAAATAATGTACATTATCATTATTTAATTATTAAATTTACTAGAATAATATTGAAGTTAAGACAATCAATTTCCTTATTTTATCAAAAGGTTGAAATTGAGGTTATTTTAACAACCAATTTCATAGGAGAATAAATCTCTAATGAAATAATAATACTAAATAGTATTGTTTTATTTTTCTAAAATATAAGACCTTAAAATTTATTTTTTTTTGAATTTAAAAACTAAGAATTAAATTTCTATGTTATTTTAATTTTAAAGTACATTCATACAATTTTAAAATGCTTGTTTTATTATACTTATTTAAATCTATTGTTTAAATTAAAATATCAATAAAATCGATAAACATGTTATGAATAATATTCTTACCTTTAGTTTTATAATAATTGATTTATTACTCAGTAATATATTTTATTTATTAAGTTCAATCAAAGAAATAATAAATATAAGTATAATTAATTAAAAGCAAAACTGTTTTTGCTTCATACTACAAAGAGTAGATATTTAAAAATGTACCTAAATTGGTCCCTTTTAACAAATTACTAGTTGTGAGTATGTATATAGTAAGCCTATATTGCTATATTCTAGTTACATAAACCTTTTAATATAATATTTTGATTTTTTTTTCTTTTTACCTAAAAATCTAATTTAATGTTTGATCTTTAACCACTCAAATTAACTCACTATGCTCTTAGAGTCTTACCCTACTCCTTATGGTTGGGCCTTAACAAAACCAACAAAACCTTTACTTACCAGTTACCATAAATCGTCCTCATTTCCTCTAAGTAGTTACATAATCAATTGACCATGTAATCTACCTATTTTATTACTTTACTGTATCTTCTTCCCTCTTTTAATTTTATGTACCTACCTATAGCCATTTGCTATCATAGATGTAGTAAAATTGGTACTTATCTCATGTGAATATATTTATCTTATTTCTCTATATCACACCTCTACCTTTATCTCATTGCTCGAATTACATGCCTCACACCCACGCTGTGTATAGTTATCGCGGTCCCAATGAACCCTGTACCCACTTTACCCCTCCACATACAACATTTATTGCATTGACAAATCGCTCCCATCACTGGGGATACGGCGATAACTACATCTATATTAGCTGAATATTTATTTACCTATATTTATTGTATACTTCTTGTTAACAGTGATGATTTTTATACTCATATTATAATATAATAATATGTATATTGAATGGCATTAACAATGTATTCTATAATTAAGATTAAAAACGTTAAATTTAATTCATAAATTATTTGTACTTACTTGTTCACGTGTTTCGAGTGTTGATGGTATTATTAGAGGTATAAGGTATAAGGTTATACTAAACACGACAAAGTATAAATTTTGTCATGATACTTGGTACCTATTTATAAGGTTATGTAATTATGTTTAATTAATGCTGAAATGTTCTATTTTTGCAAGGTTTATAGATTATACTGATAATATAATCTATAAACCTTGCTATTTTTGAGGCTCATATCATCATGTTGATTTTGATTTTGATGTGCAGCATGAGAATTTCTTATAATATTCATTGCGATACCGATACGTAGCCACGTAAGTACCAACGATGTAACGTACCGAATCTTTTTACTTGAGATTCTTAGTAAAGTTATTGTGTTATTGGCGATTGCCTATACCTATGTATATTATAATAGCTATATCGCCTATATAAGAACGACAAATATCAGGGGTGGTAGGATGACGAGTAGATGAATTAATATGAATTATGAGGTAATTCGTAAATGTATTAATTATGCGATTTTTCCTACGCAAGTCACTAAACATCGTCCCACCACGTTTTATAATTATCATAATACATTAATACGACTGCCATTGGGAATTTGATACATAACAGAGATTGGTATATAAACATATGTATGTTTATATATCTGTGGTATAAAACCACTCTGCCGTTCTCTATGGAAACAAAGTAGATATTTATCATTTCGCCATGATTCTTCGTATTTTTTTTCCTACGAGAAATGTAGATTATTATTTTTTTGGCGACTACTCTATATTGTGGTAATTATTTTATTTCATAAATTTATTTATATTAGTTCATTAGGTTAGGTTATTTGCTAATCAAACTATACTACCAAGTGAAGGTACCTTTGATTTACATATACATGGGTACATAACTAATTTCTATGAAAGATAACGACGATACTGGATCATTTACATACAATTAGATCACCAGTTTTATTTTTAAATTCTAATACATGAACTATTGAACAGATAAGAAGTCGATCATTTTTCGTATACATGAGCATCTAGACCGTGGGTCGGGACTTGCGGCTCTTTAGCATGCAACTTGCAGCTCTTTAGAAAATTCATCAATATACGAGACCCGTAAAATATAAATTATATTATACCTGCGTTATTATAATGATAATATTTCTGAATTGAATAATTTTATATTTGTATAAACAATAATAATAATGACGAATTAATGAAATAAGGTATATTTTCTAAATTTAAGACGTATTATTATGTTTTAATGATTATCAATTTCTCAATGAAATAATAATACTATCTTTATTTTAATATTCTATAATTTATATTAACTACAACTAAAAAAAAAAAGGTTGTTTAAACCTTATGCGGCTCCCTGGAATTTATGGTTTTGTAATTTTTTGAAAAAATGGCTCTTTTCCATGAATAGGTTCCCGACCTCTGATCTAGACACTAATTTTCGAACATTCGAACACGGTAAGCTTGTCAATTATGAAATAGGTGACCACATCGTACTGTTATTGATTATAAAATAAAACTAAATAAAATATACTTATTACTAAAATATTTTAATAATATTTTCTACAAAATATTAATTATTTTAGATTTATCTACAAACAATGATAATATATATTTAACAGCAGTTATTGATAATAGTTAGTTTAAAAATATTGTATTTTTTTGAATTTAATTTTTATTAAAATAACCCAAAACAATATTTTTTTAGAAACTTCTACAGTGATGTTTTGACGTTATTGTTTTTATGGATTGTCGTTGGTGTTGAAATAATTTCCAATATTTATTGTAAAAAAGTACATAGGTACATAATAAATTTTATCTCACAATTTGATTAAAATGAACTTTTTTCTTTGTTAAAATGGTTAAAACCTTATGTTAAGATTATATTACTCAGAGCTGAATGAACACTAACTTTTATAAATTAAGTGTATACCGTGTACCTTAATAATCCATATCTATTATATATATTTTAGACACTTTTAGATTTTTTACATAATATGTAACATCGGCCTGTTCTATTCGTACGGTGAAACATGAATTTTTTGTGGATCAAGAAATTGTTCAGTATCAACAAAAAGAAGAAAACTGTCAACATTGAAGACGAACTCAAACGTTCACTAATTAAAAACTTAGACATTTTTAGACATGTGCCAAATGAGACTGTCTGTCGTATCGACGATGTCAAGTTGACATTAACCGCAATCATATTATTATCCGTACATAACCGGAGTTCGCGGGATCATCAACTATTTGATCAAAAATTAAAGTCTCTTGTGGAATACTTTAAGCAAGACGTGCTTCTACGAGAATACGTAAATCGCGTTTATTCCAAGCAAGTATAATATTGTTATTTATGTATTATTATCTTAATAATAAATATTAAGTATTATCTAATAACTTATTGATATCGCGAATTATAAATATAAGATTTATAAATGTATAATAGGTACCTATAGTTATCCTCGAACCTAAATTGTATTGGACATTGGCACGATCGAATCTGGTCGTGTCTCGTTCAATAAATTATTACGAAATTTATCCGATTTGCTATAAATCTGTTTATATAGTTATCTCATTTTAATTTTTTTGCGTGTTTCAAATTGCAATTAAATTTTTGAACGATTTAATTAACGGTATACAAACTTTATTTTATTTAGATAATTGTATTTATTACCATGCGATAGTTGTTGGCACGCGCCCAGAAAGTTTTTATAGTAGTTATACACGCATTAGATGACATATTTTGTTTGCTTTAACATTTTCTATTTGCCCACTGTACAGTTTAAAGAGTATACTCGTATAGTAATAGTTATAGCAGATTTTTATTGTGGGTGAAAAAATATTTTTTAATTTACGTGGTCTTAGATACAATAATTTTTATTTTACAGGGATGAGCTATTTCGTTATAATAAAGTCATCAATGAACTATTTCAGACTTGTGAGTTATTAAGTTCCCAACTAAGAAACATGTTATTTTTCAACAATCGAAACTCACGGATCGTTGAAATGACAATTGAAATTGCCCAGTCGGAAAAACAGTTGAAAGAAAAAAGTAATTTTTCGCCGGTCGCTAATAAAAAACTCTATTTTAATTATTTAATTTAAAAGTTAAAATATTACATCTCATTAAAGTATGATAACTCCAGCTGTGTGTTCAGGAGTAATAAGTTAGGTTTTACTCTCCTTCATTGAAATGTTACCGAAATCTTATTGATTGATTTGAAATGTTTAATATTAGTCGCTGATATGAAAACTGGAGTCTAAACCGTGTACGTATACCTACTTTTCCCCTCCATCCTGTGAAAAAGTGTATGGATCTGTGTAATACTTTTTTTATATATATAAAAAAAAAGATTCTTAATATTGGTGCTTAATTCTATAAGTTAAGCACTTACTGTCCGTGTGCAAGTATGTTATTTATATTTTGTGTCAATATTATATTATATTAAAATTGTTTTTTATTTGATGTTTATATTTTTTATTTATGTATATTACCTATATGCTTGAACTCAGATCCATACATCTTATATTTTATATCTTATGTTTAATAATTGCCAATTTTAAATATTTTTAATTCAATTTAATTTAATATTTAAGCTATAAGTTACATATCATAATTATCCTTGTATAAAATGTCGAGTAATATCGTTATTTTCTTGAAAAAATAAACGAAAATTGGTTAAGAAATTTGTAACTTTAATATGTATAACTTAGTTATTAATTACTGTAATTGTAACTTGTAACTAGTTAAGATATAAATATATTATAATAATATAAATGTAGTAACAGTATTCGGGGCGATTATATATTAAATATACAAATAAAATTATTTTATATGAATTGATAAAGTTTGATTTTGACTGTCTTTAGACCAAAAAGCAAATTTCTTTATTACGAGTAAAAAAATCATACTGTATAATTGTAACAGTGCTCAATTGTTAAATAGTATTTTTATGGTATTGATTATAAATTTAGTTGTTTTTTTTTAATAAAGCTCATTGAGGGGAGGGAGATAAGATATAAAAAGAAACAAACTAAAGCGACCAGCCATTTCTTAGTCTTTTAGTCGTTGTAAATATTAAATAGTATATTGTAAGTACCCACATTAAGTCAATTTAATTGTATTAATGTGTTTATTGTTCCTACACTGTATAGGAGAAAAAATCTGCGTAGATGTAGAATTGGCGATTAAAAACCGCATGATGCGCAAGTGGTCCATATTAAAAACTTCAACCGACAAGCAATCACTAGAGACATTTATGAGTGAATTAACTGTAAGTTAGCGTTCACATAATTGTACATCATAAACCTATATGATTATTACGGGAAACTTAAACGTTTATTAGGTATTTTATTTAAGTGTGACATTTGTAAGATATATCATAATCCTTCAAATATTTTAAAATATTTATTAAATTCATAATTATTTTTGAAATAATTTTGAAATTTGAACTTAACTTACATAAAAAAATTATTATCGACGAAAACTAATGTACCTACATTATATTTTAACCACATGGAGGAACTAAAGTGATGATATTATTATTATATTACTTTTAATATATACGCACTTACTCGGTTATACATCAATTTAGTATCTATATATATTATGAAATTGATGGAGCCGATGTTATAAATTATAATAATCAAAAAATGTATTGAAATAAGATAATTATTATAATATATTTTCTATTTATAAAAAGACAAAACAATAAATTATGTAAGCAATTTATTTTAGTCGAGAATATTATATATGATAAAAATGGTCATATAGGTATTTTCCTATACATATTGATATTATTATACTATTTTTGTCAACGTAATTTTGCTATCTTATCCGAAGATGGATGAAAATAGATATTATTATGACATCTAGACGTGTTGTTTTAACGAGTCGTATTAGGTTTTTTTAAATAGATACAATTATTGTCTATTAACGATGACGTGAAATAAAAAACATAATAATAGGTATTTTATTATGTATAATGACGTGATATTTATATTACTCATTAATTTTGTTTCTAATGAACTGACAAAAAACAAAGAATATTTAGTCTCTGCATTTCATTAGATTGATATTTTTATCGATTAAAACGTAAAATGTGTTTGATTAGTTATTGATCTGTAGGAAATTTCTAGATTTTATATGGTAGGTAATTGATCATTTTCTTCTCTTAATTATTTAAAATTATCGCAGATTTTACATCCCTTAATTTAAAGTAAATACGCGTGTAAAATATTTTTCTATATAGTTATATATGTACGCACCTGCCATAATTTTCGATTAAGTACCTATATGATATCAAGATTTATTTATTTATTACACATTAACATTTTATCATAACATTGATAGTTTGGGAAACGGAGAGAGTACTTAGTTTGGTAAATGTGTCTTTCTGCTATATGACTTTTATGTATATAATACAGGGTGTGTGTTGTATTTAGAGACTAAAAAATAATAGATATTATGACATATTTTAATGTAATTTAATAGTAAAACCGTGAAATCTTCAGATATATCACTATATATCTACACTTATCAATATATAATAATAATAGATATTAATTAAATTAAAATAATAAAACAAATATCTAACACCTCAAAAGGTAATAGTACAGTATTGAAAGACAAAAATTATCGTTAAATTAACATATGAAGACAATAGAATAAATTAAACATTATAATCGAATTATAAATACAAGTTTTTAGCTTAGAACAGGAATCGAAAAAAAATCAAAATTAGGAATTTTATTACAAGTTGTTGATATACGACATACCGCACTATTTGTGAAGTAGTTGTTATACTGGAGTTTTAAAGAGGATACCTTAAAATTAATTTTTTGTTATAACTCAGAACAGTCCATAACGCCATTAAAAATTATATACATAAAAGTGACATAATACATTACTCATCTTGATTTTTAGCGACTATATATACCAGTTAACACTCGGAGATGAATTAAACTATGTAATATTACATATTATATAATTATAATTGCTACATTCTTATCTGTAATAATTCTGTACCTATCATACATTCATACATAATACACGCATTTATATATATATAAATATAATGTTTGCGGCTATTTGTCGAAGGGTATGAAAAAGGCGATGATCTTATGGCATCAACAAGTGGTTGGAGTTCTAGAAAAAGTGCAGCGACGCGTTGATACAACCAAAATGGCGCGCAGTGGTGTCGCAAACTGTAACGACCAATTTGACGTTTCCGTGACTGGTTCACAGCAATACATCGATTTTTTCCAAGACGACATCATCACCACCTCAAAGGTCATAAACAATACAGACGAATGGGACACACTTGCCGAAAGCAGCTCTCGTGGGATATTTTTTTAAGACGTGCTGAGTATTACTATATATATATATATATAGGAGTTTCTATACGTTATAATTTATATTTTTATAATATATAAAATATAAATAAACGACTAGTTATAATATTGCCAATGACATTGTTTAAATAACAATTTACTCATCAAAGAGTTAATAAATTGACTCTTTGGCATTGGCAAAATGTGTCGAGTTTATGTACTTGATATTTAAAATACGAGTACATCATAATAATGATGATGTAGGCTGTAGGGATTCATTTAATATTATATTTATATATTGATGATATTTGTGATATTTGTAATTTTTACTAAACATAAATATGTTTTAGGGTTAGCAAAACTTTTGTCTAACCTTTGCCATCTTACAAGTCAAAAATATTAACCAGTATATAATAGGTGAATTTATGCAAAAAACCCATTTCGAAAACACTGACAAATCGCTGAGCCGCCGAGGGTGCAGTAGAATACTATACGCGTATACTTATCACGAACCGATCGCTCAATTAAAATAGCGTCGCTCATTAAAAATCGAAATTTCAAACACGTATTAAACATGCCACATTTATGTATACACATAATAATAATTACGGGTTTTTAATGTTTTTATATGTACTAGTTAAGACGCGCCCACGCTTATCGCTCGGTAAATTTCGGCGCGTTAAACGCCGTGAGAAAATCAAACACTAGCGCGCGATCGTAGAATTTGACAGTTATATATACCTATACATACACACTTATAGGCGCTTGCCCTTAAAACCCGCGGACCTGCAGCACCCACAACCATGGGGAGATGTCCGTAAAATAACATATTATAGTATATAGGTATATATAATATAAATAAAAACTATACGCGATGTAGATATTTAGCCAGTGTATACATTATATTATATTATGGACAGCAAGATGTGTAAAATAAAGAAAATATAATATAATATTACTATGTATAATGTACATACAGAAATAAAAATGTATTTATAAATAATATGCCCGTGTATAGGTATGTTGTTGAATATTATGTAGAGGTATAGGCCATTAGCGTATACATAATATTATATCCGTCAGCTCGACGACGTCGGTAAAATCGTCTCAAACGGGTCCCAACGATTATCGCGTCACCTCCCGCTATATTAAATATGCGTATTATACATAATATTACAATATTATGTACACGCGGGTAACTTTATTATTATATGCACGTCGGCCGTCACGCGCGCGCGTGTGAAAAGAAGAACTCGCGGCCGCGAGATCGTGCTCGGCGATTAGGGTGTTTCAAAACATACTGCGTTGTGTCTCGAATTGACGGCTTGTTTGTATATTATGTGTACTTTATAATAGATTATATTATGTGTATGTATATATATATATATATGGTTGGGTCGCAGTATCTGCGTGAAACCGCTTCCGGAATATAATATTATATTATATAGGTACGCCGCCGACTCTGTTGGAAAGCTATTGACTCGTTAATGGACCCAGCGAAGAAAAAATAAACAAAAAAAATTAATCAATCAATAAACAAGCCTGTAAAAAAATATCAGATCTGTGACGATCCAACAGACTCACGGGGGTTGTACTCTTCGATGTGCAATCTATAAATATATAGGTAAACTCCCTTATAATAAACTCATTATAGGTCTATACTCTCGCCGTAGAAGTTTATAATACTTAACGTATGGAATTTCATATATTGTTTAGATAGTCAATATAATCAGTCTCAATCTAGCATATATAAAAGTCTTCGGTCGCTATAATTTTCTTCCAAGTCATACTACAGTTTTATTTTAGTTTCAAATGAATAAATAATTTGGAAAATGTTGAATTTTTATCTCGGATCAATGGAAACTATTATTTATTATTTTATTAATTACTTAGATAGGTATAATACCGATTTCAGTGACTTAAACGCCCGGCACAACGGCATCTAAACCATATTTCAATATATTTTGGTAAGTTATATAAATATAATACAATCATTAGTTTTTCTATATTTTTGGTAAACAATTTTATAAGTACACTAAATTATACATATTTATATAATTATTATTATATAATATATAAATGCATAGCTCTATATCTATAAACTTATAGCTAAAATATTATATTAAACTTTCCTAGATTTTAATGGAATTTAATTTAGAACTTATGTATAAAATATATTGAAAATATAGGTACATACAAGTATCAAAGTTTGCGATAACTGATTTGATCGATTGTATAAGAAATGCACAATATATATTATGTTATTTGTAGCTATATATTTATATATGTGTGTGTATTTATATGTCGCTCGCTTATGCACATTATATTATAACTACATTATCGTAGTAGTGATCAGTATTTAATTGTATGTTTTTTCATTTTATTTTTTTTATATGCATTGTAGCTACACACATTTTTAAATCGTCAGTCTTTACAAGACATTACAATATCTACATAACATTAAATGCAGTTGCGTCTTAATTGAGAATTATTCATTATATCGCATACGCGTTATAATATTGGTAATAATATTTGCGTTCATATACAACACTGCAGCCAGTGGTGAAATATACGTTGCAAATATTTTCAACTAAAATGTTCCATAATTTATCCGATCGACGACGTGATTAATACCATTGGAAAACACGAGTGTCCGCTTGACTGCATTATATAGGCATATATTATGTATAATATAATATACATACATGCGTATGATAATATATATAATATACATTAGGCGTTATAAAGAGTTTTATGTATGAGATTTAGTACTACTGTCCAACGAAACTATCTGATCGTTTACCTGTTATTGAACCAATAAGTTTTCATTAAATGATATAAATCCAAGTTCCTACAACAAGTATTATTTGTTGTTACTCTTATTTATTGTATAATATGTGGCGCACGCTCAGCGGAGTTGAGAAAATTGTATCTGTTACTTTAATGTAGATCATATCTACTTATATTCAGCCGAGTACGAATGACGACGATATTTCATGTTCGATACGAACACACACACACACACACACACACACACACACGCGCGTGCATTCACATTTTGTACGCACTATTTTTAATAGAATATATCGTAATGATTTATATTGTGATTTTCTAAGCCCTTCTTTATATCGGGAACATGTGTGGTTGTATTGTACATACCTATTATATAGTTCGATATATACGTGCGGCGGTATCGCTGAATCAGAATAACTACTCGGTCGCGCGTATATTGTACATAATATATTTATTATTTATGATTTCATTTGTGTAATCTAATACGGTCAAATAAAAATATTAAAATTAAAAATGTACAAGTTAATACATACATAATTTATTATATGTTATACATATATGATTTTGGATCATATAACACTGTTAATTATTTATGATATTATATTATTATGGTATATATATATATATATATATATATATGTTTCATGACGTTATTAATAGACGATTGCACGGTATAATATATATTATTTTTAAATCTTAAATTTACGTATATAGTTGCCTTAAGTATATTTATGTATAGAAGTAATAAGTAAGTATGTATAAATAAAAGTTTGAATGCGCTATTATAAATTTAATTTCAAAACAATGTTATTATTGTTGATTATAAATTATTCATTATTATAGTGAGTATACATATAGTAAATAACTAATGATTGAATGGTAGGTATTATTGAACGTTTGAATGCAAATATTGTAGGTATCTATTTTATTCTATGAGTTATTATTGTATAATTTGCATTTGTACTTAGTAAGATTTTGTCAAAGTAAATCTAAAGAGATTACTTCTATTGTAATTTGTAATTGTTCATGGGTACTGAGGGTACTGTATAATATGTCAAATTGTCAAGCTGAGAGTCGAGTGTATAAACTATTCATAAATATTAATACGTCTGATATAGTATAATATACAATACAATAATCGTGGGTCGCATCCGGTCCTATTAATGCTTTTTGATTTGGTCTAATGTATTTTTGCATTTTCGTTGTATTTTTTTTTTTTTAATAGTTTATCAAATGCGGCATTAATAAAATAAATGTAATAAAATTTTGTGACACAATCAATTGGAAATATTTATTGTATTATTGATCAAATGTAATATTGCGCAATTAGAATAAAAAATAACTGTTATAAAAAAATTATTACATTATTACTTTTTATTAGTAGGTAGGTAGGTAGTACCTAATAACTACGATAATAAAACCTGACATCGACCTGTACTAAAAGTCTAAAACTAAATTTAAACAACATAGAAATCAATTTGTAGACCCCCTTATTTATAGGATTAACAAATTATAATATACTGTTTCAATAATATTATTGGTTTTTTATATTTATACTTACCCAAGTATAACGTTATATTCTAGAAAATCTAAATTTAAATTTGAATTTATATAATATATTCTATTTAAGCAATGAATGCTAAAATTGTCGGCACTCATAACTTATTCAAATGGATGAACAATAAACAAAATTAATAATGTTGAATATTTTTACGATTATCAGATTAGGTATATATTACGGTCGGAGCACCAATAAGTAATAGCACTAAAACTGCATGTTGATAAATATAGTATCAGAATCGTTTTTATAATTTTCCTCAAAATGCTGATATCTTGCCAATACGTCTGCCGAGGGCTATAAAAACTAAACATGCATATTATTTAAATGCATTTTTTTTATATATTTACTTACCATTGATATTTTACGACTTATTATGATTATACGTTTGTCGTATATAATATCTGCATATAAAAATATAATGTATAATAATATCGTGGTGACATTTCACGGCGTTCTGCGAATCGTCGTGTCGGTGCTAAAACATAAATATTAACATTATTATTATATTGCTTTGATTTAGAGATTTGTATAGTGTGTATAGGTGTGTATCTACTTATATAGAATATTATATAATTTTGATACCAGTGATGAAAAACACATTATCACCAATAACTAATAAGGCAATAACATGGAAACAGATACAGTTTACCAGAGCAATGGTTTACTCAATGACAATGCCGAATATAGAACATAGCGACTTTCCATTGGAATTCATAGTAAAAAAACTGAAAAAATTAATTTCAAAAACATTTTTGTATGCTGAATAGGTATGACGATTCAGCGTATATAGTAGAAACTTGCCTTTGGTTTCTCATAATATTGAAAATATTATAAAAATTCGATGTAAGATGTACAATATTTTTTTCATCGTATCGCATATAATAATTTCACAACAATTTGAATTTTAATACTATTTTATCATCATACCAGGTATTTTTTGTTTCGCTGTGTGCATAATTTATAATAACTTTGTGTATAAAAACGTTTAATGTTTTTGAAAAAGTTACCAGAAAAATCAAAGACTAGAAAGTATAATATCTGCAAAATTATGGCAAAAAATTGTATTATTTATATAAAATAATTAAATATTAAATTTTAATTTCTATGATTAACTATAGAAATATGTTTGGTAAGAAATAGGGTGACTCGTAAATTCTCTCAAATGTCGACATATCTTTTGGTATATACTTTAAAATTTTTAAATGACATGCGGGGGTAAAGTTACGTTAAGTTTACCTACACTTTCTTGATTTTTCCAAAATTCTTAAACCACTAACTCTCGAATCCTGAAAATTAACTTATACATTTTTGCAATTAACTCGTTAAACATTGCAGGTGAAGGTTTTGAGTGGCTACACCAAACTGGTAGGGCCAACTTCATGTATGTGTATATACGGTATTACAGGCATCAAGCTGGTTGGAAGTCAAATTTAAATACCGAGCAGCTTCAGATTTCATCATAGTACACATTTAAAAATATATACGATATAATATAAAAAATAATAATAGTAAAAGACTACTAACTAAAGCTGTCACAACGGCTGTATACGCCTATGTATAAAGTGTGTATAGTGACGTAAAAGTGTGTTATGCATGCGTTCATAATATAATATAATATTATTACATTGTGGCACATTATATTTAGAAGGCAGCTGGTGTGCAGGCGGCGGTTTGATAATAATAACAAATATTATTATTGTTATATTAGATTATCCCGGCCGACAATGATAAACGGTCTCGACGCGGTTTTTTATAATGTCTTTTCGTTCCGAGTGGCTTTGCTGCGTATCTATTGTGTACACACATACACGCGCGCATAAATATATATGTGTTATAGACTTTATTTATTTATTTGTTTTTTTTCCTTTCATATACGGACAACACAGAAATCGATTTTGGACGCGAAGCTCGTGCTCGGCCACCGATATCGCACTAGCGTAATATAAAACTACCATATTATAATATAATAATAATAGGTAGATGATATTATTATCGCCACGTGTATATAGGCGAGAGGAGAGTTGAGAGGAGGTCTTAGGTGCTTAGTATGATAATCAGACGTCAACGGTTGTAAATAAATAGACGATGACGTCCACTGTTATATCATATATATATATAATATACACGTACACTTATACGTATATGTAATGAATCCTCTTTGTACCTCGTTCGTCGGTCTTGGAGGTGTAAAACTGTACCTATAAGGTAATGATTATCGTTGTTATAATATTACACAAGTTGCTATTTTGAATTACCCGTCGCCTCAGAGTCTCGTGATTTATGCTCGAAAACTACTTTTTTGTTTCTCTTCGATCTTTATTTTTTTTTGATAATTTTCAAACAGTCTTCGTTTATACAGTCTCTCGCTCAAACATAAACACACTCTTTTTTTTTTTTCTCTGGCAATATTATGCTGCATAGTTTCTAGTTAGCGGGGTTTCTAAAAAGAATCGAAGTATCGGACCTAAGACGCATGGAGAGGCGTGACATCACTATACGCGGTAAATAATCGGTTTTTCACGGTATCGAGTACAAAATTTGTTTTAGCCATCAGCCACGAAACGTCGTCATGTGACGGCGTCGGCGGTTAAATTCTAACTATATACACACTACCTACCAAATATAACATAATAATATATAATATCTCACCGCATGTGTCTTGGTGTTAATGTTTATAATAATACGATTTCCGATTTCGCCTCGAACGAAATAAATAAAATACCTGTTGATTTGTGTACTTTATTCACTGTAATCTCGTTTTTTGGAATAGTATATTATATATCCGTCCTTTATATAATAGTGGGCATTTGAAAATTTTTTATTCACTCATAATTATAGTTGTATGAGTTATGGTTTTGGCGTCATTTATATTATATCAAATAATCTGTCTGGGTATAAAGAAAACGATTTGCTAAAGTTCAGTATAATAATATACGTATACGTATAATATATATATAGGTAATATATAAAAATAAAAAATATATAAAATAAATATAATATAATATATACATATTTTTATTTATAAAATTAATATATTTAAAATATTTAAAGTACCTATTTTGGAACTGGCGCGTTTTAGGTATTCATAATATATATTACATATGTTAGTTAATTTTCATTGACAGAAAATTTTATCCTAAAAGCATGCAATTTTTAGAATAGTCTTTATTGAAAATATCATGAAAAGTGTCTTGAATCGTTACAAACTTTACGTTAACTAATGTTGTTTTATGCTAATTTTTTGATACACAAATTATTAATAGTTAGATTATATTAGTTTTCTTTTTGTTGACATATATTATATAGACTAGTTTTGATTTAAATAAAAATTATTTTTACAATATTATTTTGAGCGAGTTATTGTTGAACCGATACATCCTCCGGCAAATTAACTTAGTAGATATTAAATTCACTTCACAAGTATAACAAAAATAATTAAGATAGCTACGGAAGTTATAATATAATGTTAGTCAAAATTTATTGCACTACCGTCCGCAGTAATATTAAATGTATTTTAGAAATATTGCCCGTGGTCTACTACAGAAGCGCTTAGTTAGTTATACTAAAACCGATCGCAACGAAAAATATATTCTTTGATTTATAACTCAAGTTTGTTCAATTGAAAAGTACAAAGCTATTATATATTATATACTATTATATCTACAATACATTTCTAAATATTTTATAAATAAACAGTCAGTAATGAATATTGTTTTTGGTTACCAATTTTAATGTTTTGAAGCTATTGGAAAATGCCCATTTCTCTTAACAACTATCATAGAATAGCATCATCTTAATTTAAATAATTTAAAAGTATGTATTCGTTTTTAAAATAGATTTAGATTTTATTTATTTTGATTATATTGAATTGCTTAATGTGTAATTATAATGTTATTATATTATATGAATATTTAATATATTATCATGTACCTAAATTATAAATGTTTTTCCTACACTTATAAACTATAATGCGTGTACAACAAAATGATTATTTAAACAGAAACACATTACATTTTTTTTGTACATATCACTTAACTAGGAAAAATGTATTTACTTTCTATTACTATTCACTTGTACATTGATAGTATCTAATGTTCCATCCGAGGTTAATGTCCCCACTCTTGGCACGTAGTATAATTTTTGAATAGTTTACCGTTTTTTTTTTTTTTTACAAGCAACAAATCATCCACAATCATATTCACGTCGATCGACCAATTTAGATTTTAATCTATACAGTGGATAAAGCGCCCGCCCATCTTTATTACCGCCCCCCCAGGCACCCTAAAACATACGTTCAAATAATAATAATTTTAATAAAATTGGGTTAAAAATAGAGATAACATGTTCTTACACGTGTATATAACAATATTAAACGTTTCGGTAATAAATAAACACATCGCGCGCTCGTCCGTAATGTTGTTTCCGTTAATTAGTATGCATGCATTGTAAAAGTTACACCCAAAATGTGTTCAAGTTACGAAACGCATGTTTTTGTATAAACATGTTATAATATTGACTGAAACCGATAATAATAATAACGACGACGCAAATTGATGTAAAATGACAGCGCATCCTACCTGCTCTCTATAAACATAGAAAACATATGTAAATGCGTAACGTATACAGGTTATATTATTTATGTAGAAAGATATTAGGTACTCGGGATTTCAACGTACAATAATATGACCATATTTATATTATTCCGTGCTATCGAATAATATTTAAGTTGAATTCGATACTTTATTTTTTATTCAATGAAAGCGCCAGGTGAGTAATTAAGATATTATCAAAAAGAATGATTTTATATATTTTTTTTATAATTTATTGTTTATTGCAGCACGGATTACAGATTATACATCCATAAAATGATGTTGATACAAACAGTTTTCAAACAATTTTGCATTTTGTTTATAATGTTATACAATTCTAAAATTCTACATTATTCACAAACATTTAATTGAAGTACATTCAGTTATGAAAATAAATGTGCACTCGAGATTGATACTTATCACTGTAAGCAGTTAACTATTCTGAGACCATTTTTTAGCTATACAGCACGATTACATAACTTCTAAGTGTAATATATATAACTACTTAACTAGTATATTTAACTACTTAGGGATAAACTGAATAAAATCAACGCGTTAACAATTTATATTTTAGGAATTTGGAAATGTCAAGATTATAAAAGTAGTTGTATTATAATATGAGAATTATTATCTTGTGCACCACCATCTTTATTATCTCGATGGTTGATATAGTTAATCAAAATTAGGCGACCATTATTTTTTATTGCTATATTCTATATGGATTACCTATTAAAAATTATAAATTAAAATAAAAAAACATACGAGTTATTATAATATATGAATATATTTTTTTTAAATTAACATTAGCAGTGACAAATCCGTCATTCTCATAAAATATATTTTGTGTATTATCGAAAATGTTTAAATAATTATTATTCTTACTGCCCAAAAATGCAGAATATTTAAAAAAAATTCTAATGAATGTACATAAAATGTTCGTATTTTCCACATAGTGTGTAACATTTATATATATATATTGTACTAATCGGTGCATTTTGATAACGTGAATTGCTCACAGCGGAAGCGGGAAGTTATAGTTTTGACAGCTGAATATGCGTTTTACACTTTTATCAGCGCATTATAGCTATAGTTGCAGCACTGCATTATAATAATATTATGTTATACGCCTGTATAATATTATCATATACGTGTATTACTATATTATAGTGTTAGATGATTTTAAGCTGAGATGACATTTTTTTATACATATATTTATAAGTTTAAGTCTGAATTATTTTGAATGACTTTAGATTTTTTTATGTAAATATTTTCTACCGGATGAACGCACGCACGTTATCTAATATTAATAATAGTAATAAAAAAAAAGAAGCCAATTAGGACACTGCTGTTGTAAATCCTTCGAGTCGACAGATATTACTAAACGGAACTACGCGTATACGTCAGGACGAGTGAGTTATGGTAAAATTATTGCTAACCGAGATTTTGACTAAATATTTATTTTTGTACATTACACTCTAAAAATTATATGTTAGAAAACGGCATTACACAATGCATGAAAATACAATTTAAATTTTAATAGTTGGTTATTCAAAACGATTACATAGTCACATAGTCATACACATATAAACATTGTCAACTGTATAAAAAGAATAGGTAATAAATGAGTAACTCAGTCAGTATGCCTAAGACTATTTCGTTAATCAGGTGTACCTAAATTAGATATTTAATTTAATTTAATATTTTTACTATATTGTTTTAAAAAATGTTTGTGTTCCAACATTTGTATATACGCACGCGTATATTAGGCGATGTATATATTAGGCGATGGTCGAGTAATAAAAAAATGTCAACCAAACGACAGCGTACCATGCAGATATGATTTTAAAATTTGTTTAGTTTTAGGAGATTATTATGGGAATTTAATCCGTTTCACTAAAATCAATAAATACGTTCTAGTAAAATATTCTATTTTCTTACGCCTTAAATCAAATTTTGTTTTGAAAGTTTCGTGAATTATACCCTTGAATTAATGATATTGATGACTGATGAGTGGTATAATATGACCCTATTGATCGGAGGAAAGCAGAAAATAAATAATAATTATTTTCACGTTTTTATTATATTATATTTAATATTCTCACGAGTATGTTGCAGTGTATATGCGCTTGCGCGGAAATCGACTTCGTCTGAATCATAAAACATACGCCCAACACGCGCAATGACACCTCGGAACCATTCGTATATCATAGTGTAATATAGTCGTGTTTATTAAATTATTATTTCTAATATATAATATGCGTATTATAAATAACGCAATAGTAATTTCATCCGATGTAATTATGTATCCATCCGACCGACTACAGACCCGTTGTAAACAAAACGCGCGTTATTATAATAAAAATCGCACGGAACTCTCATCACCCCTCCACCCGGACCACCGGATCGAATCGTCCACCCTCGGGGGGCGTGACGACGACGGAGTGTATAATATTATTGTATAGGTGTACTCACGCGGTAGGTGAAATATCGCGATATACTCTTTTACATTTTAATATATTATATACATAATAATACTAATATTGTGTCGGTATTTATTCATTATGCGTTCCTATATCTATACAACAGGCACGTTAGTGCGACTCGTCTGCAAAGATTTATTCGAATTTGCTCGTCTCCATGCGACCGAACTGAAAATAATACCGCGATATAGGTACCTAATATAATACGATCGTATATCCGAATATATCCGCGGCACCGAGGGCGGAATCGCGGCGAAGAGTTATGGATCAATCGTCGATTCTAATTACAACGCGCGCGTGCGCCTTCGCGCCACACCTCAGTTCTTCGGAGGAATTATCGTTCTCGATGCGTAAATTAATGAGTCGTATATCAGACAACGACCAAAGAAATAGAAAAATGCGGCTATACGGCAGAGTCTAGAGTCATGCCGAAGAAAAGAGATTGGAACAACATAACACCGGTTTATTTATTGTTTTTTACTCCCGGGCGACACCTAAAACGATCATCAAATACCTGAGTATTTATACGCGTATCTTGTATGCATGTCTAATATACAATATAATATCGTGTACCGTGCGCGCCGCCGCCGAAGACTTACTTTTCGAGTCTTGTATGTATACGCGGGATGGGATCTAAAATAAATTAATAAATAATAATCGTTCCGGATTCGGCTGATGCTATACAGGCATAATGCATATAGCCGTAATATACTTACCTAGGTACATTTCATATTTTTACCGTCATGTACACGCAAGGATGCGTCAAAACGAAAAACACTCTAAATAATAAAAATATATTAATATACAATCTGCAGGTTATTATTATATTATAATATTATAATATAATAATATATAGTCACCATTATACATCACATTTATAAGTTTTTTGTAGGTATATTTATAACTGGGACTGATCTTCCGTCTTTAAATATATATATTTAAATATATTTATATATTTTGCTCTTAATCATAAATGTTTATGTTTTATTATCAGTTATTTAGACTGAAATAGTATGAATTGTCAATTGATTTTTTTATAACAAATGGCCGAACGCGAAGTAATAAAAAAATTGTTTTATCCTAATGTTGGGATATTTTATGTATAATATATTATGTAATTATATAATTCACTGTGAAGTGTAGATCACAGTTTATAAATATTCATTTCAAGTATTATCTATCTTCAACACAAGATTAAAATTTTAATTTAATAATGTCTTATTTGTAATAATATATGTTTGATTTTCTAAAAAAAAAAAAACAATAATTATGAAATATTATTAATAGACAATAAACGATATAATTAAAATACATTATATGACTTATATGAAGCAGGGTGACTTTTTTACATTCTTCACGAAAAAATATATTATGAGTATAGTAAATTGACGTAATAACGTATTACAAGGATAATCCTTTAATGCGAGCACTCAGAAAATTTTATTGATTGATAATTACTTTGATGAATACTCATGATTCATGAAGTGTGAGACACTTATTTTATCAATGTAATTACAATAATATTAAAAAAAAATTAATTTTAATAATATATGTATAAAATAAATTATTTTTTTTATTAAACAAGTTTATTTTTATCTTTTGGTAATTTGTAGATAACCAAATGGTAACAGATTCTCAAAAATATTTTATTTACACAAATTAATAGTCCTTTATTTAACATTTGGAATAGAAATTACTATGTTTAGAAAAAAAAATGTAGAATTTGTACAGAAATATATATATGATGATAAGCATATTCTATATGAAAACAAAATGGTAATAATTTGCATGTTTCGCATGTATGAAGATTATCATTCATCGATGAAACTCCAAAGAGAGATTATTATAAAAAAAAATAAAATAAAAAACGAATTTAATTAACAAAAGCAATGTCAATATTAATTAAAAATCAGTCCGCATGAAAACTAATATTAGTAATTATTCATTGGTATTTTTATTTTATTATAAGTAAATTAAAAATGGTTTTAAGATCAAAATGACTATTGGTTTTCTGATTTCCAATTTACTTGAATGAATATCATGTATTCGTGTGCACAAGCATATACGGTTTGATTACCACAAATATTTTGACACGTAGGTCGTAGGTTTACTTATATAAACGTGTATTTTCTCGATAATAAAATAATTATACACGCCAGTAATTTTTAAACCTATAGTGGTAGTTTGTATAAACGGATCATATGTGTATAAGTGAGCATAAAAAAAAAATCCTCATTTGTTAATATAAATGGACCATCTCCAGTTAAAATCCAATCGTCTTGTTTTTCGATCTCATAATAATCATCAAAAAATAACCCTTGAGGCCCGGTTAGTATTTTATACATATAATAAATATATATTATTTTACATGTGTACAAGAAGCTATTATAATATTATATTATATAGTGTCAGGGGGAGGCTGGGTAACTATTATGATGCTATACGTAATATTTTTAATCTACTGATGCAGCGGCTCAGCCAGAAGCTAATAATCGTTTTGGAATTCGAGGCGTTCGATCGATAATAATCACTTCTGTAGCGGTAGCGGCAGCGGCTACGGTGGCGGCATTGATAACGGATGCACGTAATTTACGGCGTGTTAGAAATTGACCGACTGGGATAGCTGTTGATTCGTAGCCGTCAACGGCCATTTCGCCGCATGTACCTTGTATAGTATAATATTTTATCAGACGGACGCTGCGCACACAACCAGAAAGCGGTGGAAAGAGAGAGAGAGTGAGAGAGAATGCGTGTAATCATGTGTAAACGATGTAATTAATTTTACGCGTCGAGAACAAAACAACGTATATTTGCATAATATAAAACAAGTCTTTGGAGCAAAAATATTATACGTCTAGTTGGAAAAAATAATAGAATAGACGAAGAAAAGGCGGACAGCGATTCGTGGTGCGGTGTGTGTGTGTGTGTGTGTGTGTGTATATATATACATTCGTGTGTTATTATAATATATACCTATATATACCTAGCTATTATTAAGACGAATGCCGCCCCGTGTCCGACGTGTGTGCACGTATTTCGATTAGACCAAAGGGAACCGGTCGTAGGAGGTTCTCGTTAAGAAAGTGGCCATCTTCATGTCCGAAAAACGGCACCTATAGGTACTTGTAGCCTGTCGTCTCGCAGAGCGGTGTGATGTATATTATAATACGTACACACGTATATTATTATTATTATTATTATTATATTATGCACAAACGAACGGCGTGTTAATAAACGCTTGTCAACGTAATGTTGATACCCATTGGCAAGTGTTATTAATATTTATTGTTTGTTATTAATTTTTGCCGCGAACGACTGAAAGTTCTTCACACTATCTCCTCGCTGGGCAGTTGGGTATATATATATAAATATTATAAACTACAGTGATGAGTGATGGTGTAGTATAATGTATATAATGTGTGGTGGGTTATTGGAACTGTATATCTGTATATATCAATAGTAAATTATCTACATTTTATGGGGCAGTAGATTTCACTATGAAATGTTAAAATTAGGAAAAAATTAACTACGTAAGTAAAACGATTTTAAATCATATAATTCAATTGAATTTTTTTTTTAATTAAAAAGTGAGTGTTTAAAAAATAACATTATAAATAAGATTGAGAATCTAAATTTTTGAAATATGATTCATGTACGGTTTAGTTTTTAATGTATTTTATGGATCATTCGATATTTAAATTATGTCTTAAATTTGTAAAAATGTCAGCGAATAATAGGTAGTACTAATACTAAGTAATAGGTTAGTACTACTAAATTATATCTAGTTACCGCATAACTTATTAAACGTTTGATATCCTAATGACGTTCCAATTTAATGTTTGTTTTAAGGGTATTAAGATTAATTTTATTAAATTAGTAGTACCTACGTACTGCTATTAATAAGGTTCATAAGAATTTTTATCCTTCCAATATTTAAATATATTAGATATATCAGATTTACATTTATTTTAAATTGACGAAAAAGACTAAATTTATATTTTATAATATATAGTAGAAAAAAAATATAATTATTTGACTAATTAAATATAAAATAACGGCTGTGATAATAAACAGAATTTCGACAGAAAAAAATGATCAAATTAAAATAAATAGTAAGTTTAAATAATATAATATTGAATTAGATATAGTACGAATTTCAATAAATGAAAATTTTACATTATCTCGACCTGCAAATAGTAAATACTAATTATAATTAATTATATGATGTAATTATACCCAAAATAAGTTTTGTATATTTGAAATCTCTACTTCTAGTTTTTTCTATTCAAATCGAATCTAGAAGATTCAGTAAAATGTATGAAATAATAATAAATACTCGAAGTCTAGAAGTTAATTATAAATGTTACGGTGTCAATTTTATGAAAACATAATTGATGTGTGAAATTTAACATTTAAAAAGCACCGTAAATTGTGTATTATTTTAAAAATTACCTAGTTATTATTTTAAAATAACAATGCGTTGTTTGAGGTAGTTTGGTTTTTTATTAAATATATCTAATATTTAAAGTCGATCCTATTTAGTCCTTCCAAATTAAAAAAAAAAATTAAATAACTTAATATCTAAGTTCATTGTATGATATCACTGACATTGCACTATAATAATGTAACTATTATAGATTTGTGTAGTTTATGAAAAGTACTGAACGATAGTAATCTTTTGTGCACTGTGTTACATAACAAAAAAATATTAATTATAATTTTAAATTTTACTATCCTATCTACGAGTATCGCCAAAATACGAAATAATAATACTATATAATATGTATTATGTATATTGTATATTAACCATAAATTAATTTTCAAATTAAGATGTTCTAATATTTTTACATTATTAAAAACTTAAATTGGCTAAAATTTTTATTCTATATATTTATTTATTTTTTACATCAAAATAATTTATAATACTCGTATAACTAGAATCATTTACCATATTTATTTTGTTTTGTTGTGCTGTGCGTGCTATAGCATACTATCTTCTATACAAATATCCCCCACACAATTTTTTTTCTAAGTCATGCCTAATCCGACCGACTGAAAGATTGTATAATAATATTTCACTTATGCGCAGACGTTTGTGCGTGATTTGTTCAGCGTGGAACGACCTGCGAGATCATCATTAAAAACCAGATGCGGATAAATACTATAGATAATTCGTCAACTCATGTACTAGACGCAATACTAACGCATAACGTTGTGTATTATTGCTATTATTAAGGTTGTTATTAATGTTTTTATATAAACACGGACGCTATGTTTACCGCCCGTTGAGTTATCGATTCGACTGTATAAATCAAACCCGGAAAAAGCAACGTTACATGGTGGTATGCAAAACAAATATTTGGGCGAATTAATATGGAAAACCTGTGTAAACGCGTATAAGCAGTAACCATTAGCTGCAGCAATCTTTTTACGTATACGTGTACGTATTTGTATAAATATCTTTACTACGCGACTTACATTGTTCGTTCTATTATCATTTTCCTTATTTTTTCCTTTTAATGGTTTTAGATTTTCAATAGAATTTGAATACATTTTAAAATTATAACACAGTAACGCACATATTTGGGCAATTATTTATATCCAACTTTGTCGACTTGATGTTGAATTTTATGACATACCGTATAATGAGGGAAATTAAGAAATGTAATTTGTATATTTTCTTTTTTTCTCATTCATACTTAATTTTTCTCTGGGATTAATTATTTGATTAAATGAATTAAAATTGTGGTGGGTACAATAAGCCTCTCTCCATACATTTATTTTGTCTATCATCACATTATCTGCAATTATCACTTCCTCTTGATTTTTCGAAGTAAGAATTTTTCAAACATAGTCCAAATAATTTTGGGAAAATAATATATTCTTTATATTATTATGCATTTATAATATATCATATTTTATTGTGTATATAGGTCGATAAGATTTCAAGATCAAAAATAATAATAATTTCAACACCAAAAAATATCAATGGTTTTGTAAATTGGTTTTGCTTTAGTTTAATATTATCAATATTATTTTGTTTTGGTTCTTAAAAAAATGAAGACATACATCATTTCTGAAGAGTATTAGTTGAACAATTCTATAGTATTGCAAGATATATTTTATCCCATTAATATAAAGAACTGCACCTCTCAAGACTTGCTGATTTTTCCTGAATTCCTTCGACTGAATAAAGATATATGTATATTAAAAAACACGTATACGCATCATTTACGGTTGAATGTAGTTTTTTATTTCTCAAGTATTATTTAGAAAAAAATAAATTAGCGCTTTTTATAAAAACAGAACGCCTGTGGTAATTTATATTCATTTAATATAAAACCTAACGTACGCATATTGGATGTTTCATGTCGTGTTGAACACCGACCGAAAAACATCGTTTTACCTGACGCACCCGTCTGTAGCGTTACAATCGCGGTCGTAAAGTCGTGATCGTAAAGTTGCTGCTGTCTCTCGCGAAATACGCCGCCGCCGCCTCCGCGCATTATATTCACCTGACGGCTATACATGCATAATATTATTATCACGTACTTTGGGGAGTTCGATAACGGGCGGCTGCCGTTTAGACCGGTATATAGTAGTTAAAATATTAACAGTGTATAGTATCTATAAATACTGCTTTAGACACTAGTAGTAGTTTTAGTAGTAGTTATTTTGATTTGTTCATCTGCAATTGTTGTATCGCGTGTTCAGCACGACGTCCAAATGCTATACATTATTACGATATTACGTATATTATTTATATACATAGGTTTTTATTCCTCGGGGACAAAAAGAATAAAATAGGTTTCGTTATATTTTTTTACAGATGTAATATATCGTTTCACGTAAGGTACATTATATACATGGAATGTGTCTGTTTTCAAATATAATATGTTTTTATTATTCTTACATTCGGGTTTCGACTCCTGAGTAGAGAGCTATATTAAACTAGATGCAGTTCTCTAGAAGCCCGGGGCTACGAAAACGGCCGCGTGTTTGCGTGATCCGATGACGCTCGTTTACAGTTCGTGGGGTGGGGGAGCAAAAAGAAAAATCCGGCGCATCGTAAACCACGTGCTTCGGACGACGTATCCACTGTGCGTGGTGGACATTGTGGTACTATAGGTATATACTATATAGCTATTATAGCTACTATATGCATTATAAAATCATTGTATGCATTTTTGAATAGGTTATCAAATGATTATGTTATTTCGTTACAACAGTTGATCAAAGTTGTAAGACTTAGTAGTGATGGTGGCAAAAAGTTTTAATTCTCATTATTATTATTTGATCAATTTATGAAATAAAATTCACTTAAATGCTCATTGACGATTGCATATACACGTGATAGTGGAGAACTATTAATTATACTAATAATTATGTAAATTGTTGCTTTTTCAATATAAAATATGGTATTGTGCTATTTGTCATTTGTATTGAATACAAGTATGATATACACTATAAAGTATAAGATATTATAATGTTTGTTTACAAATTTTGATGAATATTGGGAGTGTGTAGTACATAGTACTTACAATATTTATCCTGTATCTATATATGATTTACACACACGTTGTTTAATAAATTATTTGTTGGTGAATAAATTAAAAATTATTTTAGTAAGTATAGAAAATACTTATAATAGACACTATGAAAAAGGTTCTCGGGCTATATTAGTTTTTTCGACGATTGTTATCATTGGTTATTGCGTACATATTCTATAATATATTATACCGTTCACTGTCACTATATAAACTTGTGAAAGGGTTTTCAATTTTATTTTAATCATTCTCGTTAAATTAAATCGTATTAAATTGTATGTAGTGTGTAGTTCGTTGCACGCTCAGTGTGATTCATGTTTTTGTTGTTGGTTTGCAGATATTGATCGTATGTTATACGACGTGGTATTATAAATTTGCCATTCTTAAATTAATCATAGTCTGTATATTACGACAAGTATATATTATTTTAATTTATTTAGAGTTCAGTTCAGCGTATAAAAATTGGGTTAGACTCTGCCCAAAAAAGGTGTTAAGAGTTTATCACTGCCGAATTATAGTTTATAAAAAAATAATTCCAACTGATGCTATACGTAGTGTTCCTAGCATGATAGAATATTATATATTTTTATCAAGTTATTCTTCCACATGCCTATTTTTTTATAGTTTTGGTTTACATATACATATTATAACATTAGATACAGAATGATACTTTTTTGCCCGAGCCAGGTAAAAGCTTAGAAAATACGAAAATTGCCTTTTAGCAATTACTTATATTCATAGAAGTTTTTAAAATATTATGTTTCATTTTTATGGTAGTAGGTGATATAATCGACAAAACGAGATAAGAAGAAAATTAATCGTATTGTGCACCAGAATCTCAGGCATCTGTCACGGCTATGCGATGTATCTGAGTGACTATGCGTGTATACTCATCATAACTGTATATTCAATTTAGAAAGATATCGTTATCTGATTATGATGTCCACAGTGAAAATGAATTTTGAAGAAATAACTTTAAATAAATCTATTTTGATTTATGGACAAAAGTAAAGATTTTTATGAAATGGCCAGTAGTGGCATTGTGTCAATAAGGTAATTTAATTTATAATGATTTAAAATTTATTGACTATTTAAATTTAAATAGAACATTTATTTTGTATTCATTGTGATTTTACTTTTTAACGATTTTCACCTTTTTGGTGTTTATGGCGTATTATATTAGATTTAATACTCTATTGACGCTTATGTCTTACAAACTTTGGTGCAAATGACATATATTTTTTATGTTTTTTGTGCTTATGTCATGTAGCCGTTTCGTAGTATCCATTTATAAATTCCTTGTATTTTCCATGAGACTAGCCTTTGAGCTCGACTCAACTTACAGTAGATCATGGTCATTGGTTAGTGAATGAAACCATGGTTACAACGAAAAATCAGCAGAATGTATGGTAAGTACAAAAAACACGACACGATGGACGTCGTAGCTGTGAACCCAGTTTTTGTTTGCGAGTTCATAATTAAATAATCAAAAATTATACAGATCAAGAATTTTTTAAAATATATTATCAAAGAATAAATATTATGTAATCTACCTATGTTATTACTGTAAATATAATCTATATACTGTATTGTGTCATATAACGTGTCTGCTAATAATAACGTGTTCGAAGATCGATGACAATAAATTATATAGCTGCAGTTGGATATCTGTTAGTCCAACCATCTAGCAGCTCGTTAAGTCGTTGTATAATGTATTATTGACATTATTATTTTGTACCATACACGTTGCAGAATGGGTTCAACATGTGCTGTGCGAATTTTCGCAACAATGATCGTGATGCGATTCACAAACAACATAATATTATTAGGTGTACATATGGGTAATATAATATGTATAATATGCGTATTATTGTATATTGTTTTCAATCGTATAATTATCGTCAAATCGGGCGTTTAGTTTTGTCTTTTCGGAGTATATTATATTAGTATCCACCTGCGTTTTTCGATTAGTACTTCAACATATTCAAGAACTTATTTCTCGATTTTAGTCGGCATAGTGCTGTGGAGGAGCCATCGGAAACCGTGTATATTTAAATATGTATAAGTAATTTATTACTTATTTAGCATTTTAATTTATGTACTCCTCGAATCCGTCTGCGTGGAGAGACAACATATAATGTATGTATGTATGTATGTGTGTGTGTGTGTATGAAATGTATACTTTCATTGTTCAAATGGAGAGAATAAAATACAATGATTAAAGCATGGAGTCGGCATACAGAATCTATTTAACTCATTATTATATCATATACCTATAGCTTCTCATATACATATGATATACAAGGAAATAAGGAAATATTATAAGGAAATCCAACCATGTACATGAGTATTTGAACGATTTAAAATTATCTATATGATTTTCCCTTATAAGTAACACTTTCATTTTAGATACCAAAATAATAAAATAGTTTGTTATAGAAAAAAAAAAAAAAATGACTACTCGTATTCGTTTGTTATTGCTATGGAGCTTTGCTATAGAGTCGTTTAAAATGTATCTCCCCGCCACCAAGTCACCTTATGTCAATAGTTTTTAATCTTCATTATACAATATTGGTGTTAACTAATAATTGCAATCAAAATCAAAAATTACGTACTATTTGTGGTCACTGTTAGCGCTTTTATAACTCAATAGTGGGATAGAAGCACAAAAATAAATAAATATTTCTTAAATATATAGTATTTTTATATTTCAAAAACAACAGTGATCGACTTTAGTTGAAGTTTAGTATTATAATTTCCGTGTTGTAATAAACTATGGTGATGGTTGATAATCATTTAAGATTACTATACAGTATAATATATAGTATAAACTTACATCAAATGGTATTTAATAGGTCTAAAGTAAATTCCAATATAAAAGCATAGAACTTGTACATACCAAAACAATTTCTAGATTAGACTATTTAAAAACCATGGGCTACAAATTTCAAATTAAATTTTTTAGGTACTCGTTATAATATCATATTAATTACTACTAATATATAATTTCAATTCTAAATGTTTTAACTCATTTTAATATAACTGTAAAAGCTCGGCCTTTGCAGTGACCGCAACTGTTATATGCGTTTATTTCAAAAATCATCCACAAGCACAACTAGTATGCAGCCTAAAATATCGTTATGTATTTCTCTGTATCTCGATATCTCGCGTATAGGTAACCAGTAGCATATACAAGCGGGTGTTTGGTGGATGTAAGACGTTACACCCAAATTTAACATGTGTTGTTTATAAATTATTTTATTATTAAGTTTAAAAATATTACTAGTTTTGAGTTATTTTTCATATATATATCCTGTATATAGGGTTTATTTTGCTCATTAATATTAGTTTTTTTCTGATTTAAATTTAAAAATAATATGTAGATATTACAATTTTATGATTTTTATATAATTGAACAATATGGATTAAATTGTTTTTCAATTTTAAATACTACTTATTTATATTTTTAAGATTTTATAATATTTTCATATACCTATGTAATAATATTATTTTAAATTTTGAACATCCAGATTTTATCTATAATTATATAATGCTTTTACATTTCAATAAATAACTTGTTGTATAGTGATGAATCATATATTATACCAATAATAATATATTTATATATAAGTGTGTTGGTGACAGGCGATAGCTACCATAGATTAGTATAATAAGAGATCTATTTGTGGAAAACAAATGATACTTCTTATATAATATACATTAATACATTACGTATTGTATAGTCGATACCTATCTAATACGTATGTACAAGTACAATATTAATGTTTATAATGTTCATATTTTTGAGCTATTTATTTTCCCATGCAAACCAGTAACGCATTAGAACACCAACTGCTATTCTTCAGTAATTCGAATACAATAAACTTTTTTTTCAGAAAGTCTTGCAAAAGGTTTTTTTGTGTACTAATTTCGTTTATATATTTGTAAACGTTTAACGTGTATATATCGCATGTTGTAGTTAGGTACTGTCAGTATTAAATTGTCGTCCGTACGTATTTGTGAATCGGTAGACGTTATATTATTATTATTCAGGAAAGTGGCTATTATATGCGTTCTTCATTACACTTTTACACCCATGGTTGTCGCCGTAGAAAAAAAAATAAATTCTATTCTGATAAAATTAATTCGATTCTCGCGCGTACCACCTCAGTATATGCGTATAAATACTACGAGTGTATAACACGTATAAACTTAACGATATGCCCATCGCTGACAAATTATTCAGATTTGAAAAACGATTTTATTAAAGTGAAAAAATAAAATCCTCGACCACCACCGAAGTGTCGTTTAACAGACTTATCAAGTTATAAATAAGTAGTAATATTTTATTTTTGGAATAAAGTAATATGTAGATAAGAGAGCCTTCGGTTTTATCACGGAAATACGCTTTTTATTGCGGAAGCGGTTTAGAGGTGTTTTTTTTTACGAGTAGTCGTTCAAGTGTCCGGTCGGACATAAAAAAAATACTATTGAAGCCACACAAGTAGGATTTGGATGATAATTTATACACGTACCTAATACCTATTATATTATATTATGTTTACGAAAGCGAATAGGACGGTTTTTTGACGCATTTCCGAAGGGCGCGTTCGGATCACTCGCGTGGAGTAATAATAATCATAGAAAGACTGGCGCCGAAACACTTATATTATGACATTATCATTATAATATACCTATATTATTTATAATATAAAATATTTTGTTATCGGGAACGGATTTCGGGATTGCATGAGTGAGTGTGTGTAATTTTCATTCGGTTTAAGCGACGTCGAACGAGGTCAACCGGTGGTTTATCGCAGTGCATTTACGATATCTATACCTATTTGCGCGTTATCGGTATTACGATATATTATTGCCGCGAACGGCGCGAACGCGTTCACACACTCGCATAAATATATATTTATATGGTGCGGTAAATGGTGATAGTTCACTAAATACGGACAACGCCGCCATATTATTTTATGTACATGCAACAGTGCAGCACATACCGCCACAATGACGCGAAATATATGGGCAATTGTTACCGAGTTAGGTTAGGGCTGCGCGCACAGCCAAAGGTGCAGGGGGTGGATAAACCGGGGCAAGGTTGTGAGTAAAGACGTTAATGAGGAAAAAATTCAAATACGAGATCATATCGCTATAAGCAGTGCACACGAATCTCATACGATCAGGCGTTTACCGTCGTCCGAGGGTTCGATTTCGAATAATATAAAACATATTATTATAATAGTAATAATAATAATAATAATAATAATAATAATAATAATAATAATCGTCTTGCAGGTCGAGAGAGATAATAACATTATTGTATTGATGACGAAAACCTACATAATATATGTATAGGCGTACGACGTAAGCCCGCGCTGATGGTATCTGCAGCATCGCAAGGTGTGTAGGTGTCCAATACTCGTTAATAGAAAGAAAGAAAATACCATCGAAATTCATGTGACTTAAATCGTACGGGACTGGCCTAACCGGATGAGAGGACATATACGTAATTATAATGTGTATATGAATAGAAGCCGTCTTTAACCGCGGTAAGTCATACGTCACAAGGAGATTATAATATAATAGTTTCCAGCAAGATTTTTTCCAACCGGCCTTAACGCGTTATACTCCACCTCTAAATGGCTATGTTATGTTTATATCAGAAAAACCAAAGTCATGTAACTGTAGTCAGTATAGATAGCGGTGGGCAAGTATTAAATTTGAAATCTACTATAATGACTTATGGCAACAATAATTTAGGGTTGTATAATACTATTAAGTATTCGATAACGATTGTAGCGATTGTAAAAACGGCGTTTGTCTAAATCGCACTACCGAATGTCCACCGGATCGAAGAGTGTTTGCCTGACAGCAATAAAACCACATCACACGGCTCTCTACAGGAACTCTGATGCGAGGAATAGAGTAACTACCTCCCCCCCACCTCCCCAACACATACACACACACACTCTTTTGGACATATACTCAAACGTCGAATTCATCAAAGTTTTGTACAATAAATTATTCTTTGTAGGTTGGTATATTGCAATTATAATAATACCTCAATCATAAATTGAAAAATGGTAAACAACATAAATTAATTAATTACCATAAGCAGCTGATCGACGACTGATTTGATCGTTTAACAGTTAGTAGATAGTATGATGGTGTGCTTTGTATATAATATGCTAAAATATCCGAAAAATATCTAAATTTGAGTGTTAGTGGTCTGAAAATCGATCGTTCTATCTATTATCCTTTTAATACGTACTTATAGTTGTTTATTCGATCTCCGCTTATTAATGTTGTTTTTTAAAATTTTAGACTGATAGCAAAAAAGAGGAGAGGATTTTTGGAATTATACATGAGTCTCAAATATTTTTATACTAAACATATATACGTATATATATATAAATGTTTTCTAAAAAAAGTAGTGAAACGTGTGATAGAGACATATATCTTGTACAAGTGCGTAAGTACTCGTAAGCAGTGGCGAACTGGGAGAAAAAAACAGCCCGGGAAAATCATAATTTAAGCAGCCCTCAGTACACTAACGGCCCTTTATATATATATCGAGCCCATGTAATAGCTATTATTTCTATAGATTCTATTTTTAAACTTGTTGCAATAAGTTGTCAACAAGCACGGACTGGCCGAACACAAGCCGGTCCCGCATTTTAAAATAAATCTGAGTTTTTATGTTTTAAATATTATATACTTATTTCCGATAAATTTAAATTATCCTCTCCCCTTTGAATAATTTTTGAATCTGCTACTGAGATGGTAATTTATATATATATATAGAGAGTGTATCTGAGGCTGTTACTATGCAGAACATCGCGGGATCGAAAAGCCACGTACACACAACTATACTATGCATAATATTGAATGGCATAATAAATGTGTGTGTATGTGTGTGTGTGTGTGTTTGTGTGTGCGTAGTCGGGTCATTTACCGCGGTAACATCGCTTTCCTCGTCACAGTCGTCGAGAACAGATGTAACTGTCGACGAAACTTTAAGTGCCCGTTGTACTCGCGGCAGTCAGCATATATAAATATAGTGTATATACGTATTATACATTTATATACATGTAATGTAGGTATAGTGTACGCGGCGACTGCCAAACAGAAAAAAAAGCGACGTCATGTCGATCGCGACAACGGTCGCGGTGGGAGTGACGTCTGCCGCGGCGTGTACTTAATGGCCGTTTACAGCCGCGGCAAAACGATATATATTCTCACGAGCTTTGTGCCCAAGCGCGCGTGCACGCATATTAAATGCGTATAATACACGGTAAGTAGAGATACTCTCGTCGTACGCTTAAAATATATGGAAGGCCGCTGTAGTATTCGTACGAGTTATATAGGTAAGTGTGTATCTGTATACAAACAGTTGATGTATAATATATATAATGCAGGTTGGTACGTTTACACTGAAGTCAAATGATACTATAGTATAGTATGTACATATAGCCATATAACTATAATATTATAATACCTCTACATATTGTGTTCGTTTAAGAAAAAAAATATTTTAATTTTTATTTTGTACCGTTACCGCCGCCGCGAGCTTGTCAATGCAGCGGAGGACCCGCTGCAAGTCCCGGGTAAACGCGATTTGAGCTTCGATTCGACATGCGCATACGTATGTGTGTATATCTATACCTATGCGTGTTCGAGAACGGTTCCCAGGCAGTGGCCAGATCAGTGTTTATATATACATATACACACACACATATATATATATATATATATAGAGGTAGGTACATATTACGACGGTACCTATACGCCGTATACTAATATATACTACACGTATCTAAGAAAAAAAAATCTCTGAGGGGGCAACCGCTACCCTCGCGTCGCCGTCGACCGTGAAATAATGAATCCTTATTGTATTTAAATATCGTACACTGCGCGCTAGCCTGACTGATGTGAAATCGTTTAACAATAGCCGAGCGCACACGATTGTTCTCCGGGTCCGGGGTACAATAATGATAATTAAAAAATGAAAAAAAGAAAATTAAATCCCGTAAAATCGTGGAGAAAAATCGTTTGTGATAATATTATTATTAAAGTCATATTATATTATAACGTCGCGTGGCGAGAACGTACTATCTATGTATTATTATACGATAGTAGTGTATACCTACATCATATACGTAGCAGACGGTTAAAACGTTTTTTTGTTTTTACGGTCGATCGTAAGTACGCGCATTACCCATAATACCTCAACCGGCTCTCTTTACATCGTCGTCTTTACGCCGCAAAACTATGTGTATATACATCGCGCAGGCGCATCGTCGTGTATTATCGATCACTCTAATCCATTTATATATATATATATATATATATATACATATATATACACACACACGCGCGCGCGTGCGCGCGCAGGTACGTATTTAAACGCGCGCTATTATTATAATGCTCACTTACGTTGAGCCGCGACGGATTTTTAATTAAAAAAACGACACACTGCTACTGCCGCTGTCGGTGTATACTGTATATATATATATAGGTACATCGCGCTCACACAGGTAGTATATAAGTACCTGGCTATCTAGCTGTATTGCGCTACCGCTGCTGCTGCCGTTACGGCGTTCGTCTGCGGACCACCGCCGACGGCAGCGGCGGCGACCGAACGACCGTGCCGTTAATGAAACCTAATTATCGGACATTAATTATTATACGTGCCTCTTCCTTGTACACCGCTTACCGCCACCCCGTTTGTAGCCAACGGTGATTTATTATAAGATTCGCAGAAAAAAAATAACCGAAGACGCAATTTTTCCTTCTCGTATAATACAGGTAATATTATTATAGATACACGTCGACCGCTGCAAGACCGGCCAGATACACGTGAAAGCTCATCAACGTCTTCCGCGCCGTGCCCCTGCCTACATGGCAGACGAGTCTAACTTTCGAGAAAAAAAATTAATGACTTACGCACCGTATCGATTTGATAATAATAAATCGGAGGAACAAATCGCTGTTCCACTATTTTTAAAAGACTCCTTTCAAAATATATACTACAATATCATTGTGTTATTGTATCGTCGTTTCCACATAGAAATGTATATATTCAAAAATGAGTAAAGTCATAATATTATATTATATAATAATATACAGTTTAAGTATGCAATTATTATTAAAACGAAAAAGTATTATCCAATCTGTCATTTTGGTTTAGTTTTGTGACGAAATGTAATGAGAAGTTTCAACGAACGCAAATGATTATTTAAGACCTAACGATATTCGACATGTTTTTTAAACTAGAGGTTTATAGATTTTTTCGAAAATGTTTTAATTTGCAAATAGAAGCCTAAACACACCCACTTAAATATACAAGTATGCAGACGCGTCACGTTCGAAAATCATGAATTACGTAAATTAAAAAGAATAATGTTCTCAAGACATATTTTAATCTCAAGTTTACCACGTTCATTAGTCTGAAAACCTACAAACTTATGTCACTCGATTTTTCTTATCCAATTACATTAGATCACGTCCCACGTTTGTGTTTTTAAGATGTCCCTTACCGTATTCTCCGACTATGTATATATTTGAATATATGTATTTTTAAAATAAGCTAATACTAGTATTAACATTATACTATACTATAACTTCCTATCAATTTTAATGTTCCCACGTACGTTTATCGAAGTAATACATATTATTATACACACTCATTATAACACCAAAACGATTGTCAATTTATAGAAAATGGTATATTTCACATATTCGTTTAAAACACGTAAATCAATTTTGTTCTATGGTGGTCCATTACGTTTACTTTACATAATAATATTTTATACCGTTCTCTTATCATTACCATTGATATTATATGTTTTGTAAATATAATTGAGTATACCTATTCAATATTTATGAGTTTATGTCTTACAGCTATAATATAATAATGTGTGGTCGATCTTTTGATAATTAACTGACAATAATGACTTGAAAATGGTGTCATCCGTATCGTGGGATAATAGAATAACAATAGAGATCCTAGAGTTATTTAATTAAAATCTTCGAGAGAATTAAATTAGAATTGTGAATTCATTTAATATAATTAGTCAACCGTAAATGATGACTAGTAATACTTTTTCAATTCGTAATAAATAAAAATAGAAATTCATTTAATAATTTTTCTTCTACTTCAATATATGAGTATTTCATTATTTACCGAATAAATAAAAGTTTTTATAATTGTCAGATTTTTTGAGATAAAAATATAAATTAAGAATATTAAAACACATAATATTATAACTAATTATATACATATACATTATATTGTTGTTTAGTAAAATATTTTGATGGAAAGAGCGTACAATATAATAACATGATAATAAAACAATAATAACGCACAATTATACATACATTTTACTATTTTAGACAACTTAACGAATGAATTAAATAATTATTTAAATATCTATAATTATCAACAGTATCTATATTAAAAATAAATAAATAAGGTGTTCATTATTCGTTACTGTAAAAGCTTTCACGACAAGTATATAAATTACATTTAATGATCCACATTATTAAAATTAAAAAAATATACACTAGTTTTTATTTATACTTATTATTACAAAACCTAGAATGAATAAATATAAAAGTAAAAATATACTCAATAAGAAAATACAATACCTAAGTACATATTATATATACAGATGAAAGATGAAATTAACTTAGTGTATTAAAAAATTTAAAATTTAGATACGAAAAAAAAAAAATGAAAAATATGTTCATACGTACTATTATAATATAACTATTGAGATTTTAACGAACGTATACTGAACGAAAGTCAGGTCCGCAGACTAAGAATTGAAAAAAAATTCAACATACTTAATAATATACTTATTGATAATTTAAAAATTCTAATGGTAACTGCTTTGCCGAGTAGGTGTCAAATAAAGGTATATCATATTGAAATATAGAAGTTATAGATATTTTAGGACAATTTTATTAATTATCGTTTATTTTTGATTTTGTAAGTAGGTATATAGTTCTTAAGCTCTGTTATATAATCTTATGAAGAAAGTGGCCTTTTCAATAGTTTGAAATTTACACTCTATAGTTACAGAATAACGTCAACATTTAATGCAGAATTTAAGCATTTAAATGTGCATTTCCGGTGGCCGAGCTTTGGTGACCGAGAGGAGAGGCTAAAATTGGTGGCGCCTGCTCGTAATGGATACCCGACGGCGATGCGCGGCTGTAATTATTATGTACGTGCAAGTTATGAAAAAGGTCACAGACAGGAAACGCATATGTATACAATAATACTTATGTAAATAAAAAATGAATTATTCCTAATTCGAGAATAGCACATTACTGCTGTTCGCCTCGACAAAACGCCCCTACAGAGACAATGGACGGCGTAATAATAATATACACGCATCAGAACGTCTATGGGTAATAATAAGAAAAAACGGCACTCTCGTTAAGACGAAGTATATTATATTATGTAGTTACACGCTTGTTGTTTGTACAGCAGTATTGTCAATAATTATTATATTGCATACGTGGCCGGAATAATGGACCATTGATGGTTATAATAGTAAACAGCGTACTATCATAAAAGTAGTGTCTTTCATATTTAAAACATTATCTTGATAAGTCCGATTATGAAACAACTTTTGAAAATATAACAATATTATAACGTATATATGAAATTGTAATAATACGCTTCGTATCAACATTACCACTCGACACTCCGCATGATAACAGATTATACTGACCATCTCTCCTCGACTAACCAATATCGATATCGTAGTCAAAGTGCAGTCAGTCCTTATATATTTATATGTATGTACCTATTAATTTATAATAGTACGTATCTATCGTTAAAATATTTCCACAATATTGTATATGTGTTAAACGAAATATAGTATTTTTTCGAAAACGTACATAAATGAATGTATTTTTTTATTATACATCATATAGCATGAAATAAAGACGTAGATACAAACAATTCCCGTCAACGTTAGTTCCTGATGAATATGCATGTAATATACTGTCTGGAGGTATGCTACATTTTAACCAATACGTTTTTTTTCTTAATGTTATTTAATGCTTATAAATTATGGCGATGTTTATAATCAGATCACTTCAATAACATACTCATAAACATTAACATGCAATGTATAAATATTCTGGTTTTCATGCGCGGTAATTTTTCATTTTTAGTATATGTATGCTATCAACAACCCATCGTATTAGATTATTATTATTATTATTATGTCCATCGACTTTTATTATTAATGTAAGTCATATTTTAACATCTTTACGTGTTAAAAATGTGTATTTATTTTAAATATGTATCATTTAGGTTATATGGATATACTAAGCTTCTTCTAACCAAGATTTGTTCCTTCTACATTTTATAAATTGAGGTTATAATATTTAAAATAAAACCATTATATTAACTATTTGGTATACAAATAATATCCGCATTTTTATTTTTATCCATCTACCATCGATACTCGTTTTATTCACTTTTTTATTAATACAAAATTCATGTTGTTCTTTTCAGTTCTTGGACACAGACGTTGTTTGTTACTAGTCGTTCTGGTGTATAATTCGATTTCAATACATTGAAATATTCATATTATAGAGAATCAATTTTCTTCAATCCCATGAAAGCGAAATAAAAACTAATGTAAATAAATCGAATTATAGATCCTCCCAAAATGTTAATTATAAAAACAATTATTGGAGTTTTAGGGAAAAAATTCTACTGTGTTCTAGGACAACTCTCCTACCCAATTTTTATGATATACACAACGCAATCGAGGGATGTGAGTAGAAAAACCCCGGCATATCATCAACAAAGTCGAACGCCGCATTTAAACATTATATAGAATAGTATGAGCGCTATTGATCAGCGAAAAACGCAAATCCTAGAAGACACTAAATTGGTCCCAAATTGAATTTTCATTCAAGAATTTGCCGGAAAATGATGTAAAAATATGAAATAGAGACGTGTAATAAAAAATGTTGTTAAGATATTTTATTAGGTATGTAGTATAGTTGGTATTTAAGACAAAATACGGGTTATCGTTGTCGGTACAATAAATTTCTACTTTATTGAGTGGTCACAATGTCACATCTGAAGCGGTCTGCAAAGGCAACTGTGTTCCTATATAATCAGCGAGGAAGAATAACAAATAGCACAAAGATGTTTATAAAATATGTGCATTTTATAAATTTATCGTCGGTGAAAAGACGACCCCCTAGCTCGATCAATTGAGTCGTATAGCGCCGTCGCCTGCGTCACATCATAAATATTAATAATATAATAATATCGCAATACCTATGAACAGAAAAATACACATAAGCGTATACACAGTACACACGTGTCTACATCTATATTTTATAGACAGTGTTATATTATAATATGTACACGTGGCTTAGCCACTGTTGCAACGACTATTCACAAATATATTATTATTATTTTTTTTTATACCTTTTGCATTCGTCGTCATTCCGGCTCATTACCATGTGTGCGCCTCGACGCGTAAAAACGTCGGTTGACACGTGACCGCCGGCCGACAGCCTTTTCAGTTGTCAGTTTTATAAAGTCTTCGCCGCCGATGATAATATTATAATGTCGTATCTACACATACGACGGTATAATAGTATAATAAAGGTACAAGCGTTCGCATATATAAAGAGACATATCATAATATACGAATGTTATGTGCACGAACGGCTGAACCCGTTCGAAATGAAAAACGAAAGGCAGATAGGTCGAGGTACACCGTAATGCAGCATACAATCAGTACATATTATTATAACATTATATGATATAATGTAGCCTCTGCGGAAAGATGAAAAAAGAGTACCGGGCCCCCATGCAAGTCGCATACATATATATAGGTATTAAATATTATGTATAAAATATTAGAATAATATCTGTACCTATATATATATGCAAATTATAATACGTTGAGAGAATATTATTATAATGTTATTACGCCGTCGAAGACGACGACGACGACGGTGGCAGCGGACTATTTACGAGTAGATCGTAAAAATCCATTGAATGCAAAGCAGAAATTGATCGGTTATTACATAAAAAAATAAAAAAAAATGTATACTCCGCCGTATTGAAAGTGGTACTTGATGTGAGTATAAATTACTTTGGCACTATTTATTATTTTTTGTATACGCATATTATACAATATAATAAATACAGCTGATATATTATATAGGTACTATAGTAGGTATACGTATATGTATATACATATATATGCGCCACGGTTTGACAGGTTTTTTATTTTAAATTTTTACCCCGAGGTCCGGTAACGCGTTACGATTTTTCAGAGAATATTCTATGTATGTGTTGGTTAAAATGAATACGAAACTTTCGTCGAGCTGGTCGATAACGCGTGATATTGACGACCCGACGACCGTAATAATATTATTAAATACTCGCGCGATGTCGTACGCAAACTAAAATGTAATATTATAACATGTTAACGGTCCATGACTGTATTGGATTTTACCGACTCTATTGTATTTTCAATATTCGTAGGTCATGTATTTAATGCAATATACTATACCTATACGATATTATAGACAATGGTGTATCCAGGAATTTTGGGCGGGGAGGGATTATAAGATATATAACTTATTATATATATCTTATAAAAAAATACCGGATTTAATTGCACTATAATATACAAAAATAATTAAAAAAAACTTTAAATTCTTAATTCTAATTAAATTAATTTAAAAAAAAAATTGAAGAATGTATTAATTTTTTGAATTGAAATTAATAATTAAATATATTTTAAATGATGTTCATTAAAATATTCATTAGCGGTTATATGTACACGATAATTTTGCAGCAGATTTATAGATATACAGAGTAATAATTTTAACTGTGAACACTTGTTATTTTAATAAATCTAATTTAATTATTTTGGAAATTTATGTACTAGAAAATTTAAGGTACACGTAATTCTAATATTTAAGATTTCCAGTTTTTTTTTTATTGTAGTATTTTTCAATGAATTTATGATGGACTTTTAAATGTTTAACGGCAATCCATACTTTTACATGTATACGTTCCTAATCACAATATACTTTTCCAAACATATACATACACATATATATGTATATATATCAAATATTAAATTAATGATATTTTAAATATAATGTAAGCTAACACTAAAAATATTAATAATAGCAAAATAAAAGTACCATCATTGACTATAGAATAGATTAGAATAGTCTATTTTATAATTAATGGTACCATGTACTGTAAATATCTGTTTTAAAATGTCAGCATCCATAAATATTCCATCAGCGAACCAAAATTTGATTCCATCATGTAAATGCAATTATAGACAGTTATGAAAACCATAAATTTATCATTTCCTTCGATTATATTTTTCAAAAAAAAAGTTTGTCCTAAAATTTTATTTTGAAAAAGTGGATATATGTAATTTAATGAATCAGATTTTAGCTCTTTTCTTTTTCTATGTCTTTTTACGATTTACTTAGATGCGTTTTTAGTTACTAGATTATAATTCACTATTTTATTGTGATATATTTGATTTGTCGAATCTTGTGAAGCTTGAGCACATTATTTTATTTTGTTTTTAGAATTTTGCAAAGTTTAACTGTATCTGATGCGTGAGAATATGTGTTAATAATAAAACAATTGTCTGTTTTATGTTCATTGAGCTCAAATATTGTTCGAAATGTTTCTCTGCATCGTTTTTTAGATTTCCAATATATTGTTTTGATCACGTAATTGCACTAATTACAGTCGTTTCTTATTAAATGCGGACTCATAATTATTTACTAGTAACATGTCCTTTTCGCGTAGACCGTGTACTCGTGTATAATTTTAAATGTATCTAAACTAACCATTTAAAAAAGAAAAATCACTAACACAGATTTTATAAGATATTATTTAAAAAGAATGTTTTAAAAAAAATGTAATGGAAACTTTTGGTGTAATGTATCAAACCGTACTGATAGGCGACAAACAATATAAAACTTCAATAATATCCAATTAATTAAATATTCTTATAATCATGAGATCAATGATTATAATTATTGATTGGATAGTTTTTAAATAAGAACTTTAATTAACTATTCATTAAATCTAACATATAAATAAAATCATTGTAACTTTTGTAAGAAACTCGATAATAACTATTTGTTTAGCATTTGACAATATTATAGATTCATTTTTTTTCTTTAGAAAAGTATTCAAGTATCAAGTTTAATATAATTTATAATTATTGTCATTGGTTTTTTTAGTAAGTACATCACATCCTAGTAAGACGTTGTACTATATAAAATGTTCGATTATTTTTATATTATTAAACTTGACTTCTATATTCAGGAAAATAAAATAAATAAAAAATTCCTTCTATATTATTATTCACTATTAAAATAGACACAGTTTTCCAATCAATTTACCTAGTTAAAGAATGTACGTATTTGCGCGATTTTTCAGAATGTAGATGGATAAACACGGAGAAGATTGTTAATTTAGAAACGTATTAGCTACTTTGTTGGCTTATATCCATCTATATACGTAGAATAAATAATGGACTTAACTTCCAATTAATGATTCCAATTAAAATTTGATTTAGGTATGAAGTATTCAGTATTTATTGTACGTTTCGCTACTATTATACGCAGAATTATTATATTATTTCATATGATTAACGGCATGTTGCAGTAATTGGATACAACAATAATATTTTGTAATATTTTCGATTTATTTACGCATGTCAAATGTGTAACGATGTACTTTATAAAAATTTGTGTTATTAACAACGTGTTACGGTATATACGGTATGAACTAAAAACAATACAACGATGGAATTTATCAACATTATACAATATTGTCAATTGAACGCAAAATTCTGCATGTTTTCATCACATAAAAAAATATTAGAAAAAATAGCTTCGGTATAATTTGACGTATCCGGTTTATGAGTTGAAAATCTATTTAGTTTGATAATTTATAAGTGTGTATGATTCACTCTTTAATCGATAAAAAGATAACACAACACAAAATTCGTCGTGTTTGAAATCGTGTGGAAGACGTACACTTTTACAAATGAAACTACATGTCTATATGGGAGTGTAACTATCATATATTAGTTTACCACCGACGACGAGCAATAATAATAATAATAATATTATATTATACGCGATTTTCGGCCAATTTTCAACGTATACGATATTATTATAATATTATATTATGACGTACCAGCTATATAGTTATACGGGCTGCCTGACAAATCTGTGAATACGGCGAGAGAACGACGCCCACCGATCCGTTCAATTAGGCACGGAACCTGACACGAACGGAAAGACTCGCGCTACGGAAAGGACATTATAATAATATTATACACCTATACACTTAAGTGTTGTATTATGCGTTGTTGTTCTTCGACGGTACATTGGGAGGACGGGCGGCGTATTGCGTATGTGTAGGAGACAACGACGGTTTACAGTAATAATTGGTCCCGAAGCGGCGACCGGAGCAATAATAATAATAATAATAAAAACCGAAATAAATTTAAATATATATACAATATATACGACGGACTAGACCCCTTCTGCAGTGAGACCGCGACGTGATCGACGCGTGTAAACAACTCGAATGACATAATATAACGAGCCCTCACACGTCGTTTCCAATAACGATTTCCAATCGAATTAAGGCGGCGCGCGCGCGCTGCGGACACGGACGACCGAGCTGCTGTTTTTACCATCGCGTGCATATTATTACAATATATATATATGTTATCACTTATCACCGAGTATAAGGTGGTTTAGCGTCTCCACGATGTGCATTCGTTATAGGTGTACATTATAATATCACAGTAGCGATATAATCATTATATGATTATTGCTTATATTAATATTATAAATGATATAGGTATATTCACGTTTAATTCACCCGAAAATGTATCATTATTTACCTACTCTTTATGTGATATATTTTAGCGAAGCTTATGAACCACTACTTAATCCTGGGAAACTATTAATTTTTTTGAGCGACAAGTATTTTGGTAGGCATTTCGTATTGAGTTATTTGGTCATGGAAGGTAATTAATGTACATTTGCCATTTTATTTGCGATAAGTATGGAATTAAATTTATATATTTTGAAGATAACAGAGTATAGTATGCTCGAGGTTTTTAAAAATGTATACACACCATTATACAATTATTGTTGTTTTTAAAAACAAGAATTCTTTAAAATATTCATTCGTGTGGTTGATTTACAATTAACATTTTTTGGAGCGATTGAATGTCAATTATATGTGAAATAAGAGGTGAGTACTTTGATCTTACTATGGTGTTTAAAGAATATAATGTGTTTAAAATACGTAAGAAGCTAGAAATTGGGCATTTTGTAAGAAATTAAGAACACATTTTGTTGTTTAATGAATGTATAGAGAATATCATTAAAATCTCAATTTTGCGATATCTACCAGTGTCCAATGCTAATGTTTAAGGATATAACTCGTATATGATTAGTGTTTACTTTTAATCAAATGCCTGAACTATTGCTTCATTATTATACCCCATACGTCGAATGGTATCTGATTGAGGCAACAATTTCTTCTCGACATAATATACGTTGTTATCAGTAAATGGATTTTTAAAACTCGATCACAACATTTTTTTTTATCAGCGATAGGGTTTTGTCTTTGAACTGTCTGCGCTTTTTGTGACTTTGCGAGGACGATGTGGTTATTGAACACTCAAGTTTAAACGTATTATACAATGGCTGTACACTGCAGCACTCTTTTATTATATCGGTTATACCAATTAACATATTCGAACCACGACCACTGGACCGATCACGATTCATGCTAAAACGATCGCAAAAACAATTATATAATGCTGTGCAACGATTGCGGTTATAAAATTCGCATTCGGTAGCGGTAGGAGACCACCTTGTATAAGTACAACGGGTAGTATAGCGTAATTGAACCGTAATGATGAATAATAATTTATTGAACTCGACTGCATAGGTTAAAATATAAAATATTTCTGTTATGTGCTAAGTATAAAATCTTCTGACAAACACATACTATGTATATAGTACTTTTAAAAGTAAAACAAGTCCATTGTCGTCGCATTGAATTTCGATAACACAATACTGAACTATTTATATCGATGATGTATAGATAAAAGGCAAATAATTTTTAATCTTGTAAATTCATTGTATACAATATAAATTTGATGTTGTTTGATTTAAATTACGCATTGCTCATGACTGAAAGTTTTTGGGGTAAAAATCTTTTAATTATAAAAACGTATTGAAATATGAAATTTATGATCAATATTGATTATTTTTGTATTATAAGAAGTTTGTAGTGCAAGAAGAAAGAACTTAATCGTGTATGGTACTATAAAACATCGACAAAATATTCTAAACTATTTATTTCATCATTTATTATAAATTCATTTTAATTTAAAATAAAATAGATATTATATAATATCATTTGGATGGGGTTCAGGCAGTGCTATGTACCAGGGAGTGTTTGGCGTGTTTATTTTAGGGGCCTCGGGTTGAATAATGGTTAAAGTATTTTTAAGAAACGAATTGCACCTGTTTATTTTAAACTGTCATGGAGTCGATTTTATCCCTACATATGCCTCGATTAAAAAAACATATTAATCATAAGGTATTTAGTAACTTTTTATAAGATGCATCCAGTATTTAGTTGCACCCCAGCTTTTTAAAATTTAGATTCGGTATTTATCTTTGAAGTATTGAAAAAGACGGCATTACGATGGGTAGAAACTTCCCTACGTATTATTTACGGTTTTCGCCGATGACGCATGACTCAGTCATTTTATTTTCACTGATTGATTTATTGCTATATCGTAAGATCAACTACCTATAAAATATTTCAATTTACTCGGACATAAAAATGAATAATTGTACACGGACATCAATAAGTAATATATGAATAAGTACCGGAAAATATAATATTATGAAAGAGGCCACGCGACAAAAAAACGTCTAAACCCAACTATAATGTCTACCATCGATGCAATATAATTTAAGGATTTATTGTCAATATAGGTATAGTAGATACTTATAAGTTAATTGATAATAATATGTTGATGCTGTTTGATATTTCACGTTATCATCGTTGCATTGGATTCGAATAAATAACACCGTGTAAAAAGCTTATAATATTGCGTACATTATATGACTATATACAGTCGAGTTGTGATAACTTAACTTAAATAACTTAAACCTCGATAATTCGAAAAATTTGACAACTTGAATTTTTTTTTTTTCTCCTAGAAATATAAATTATATACAAAATTAATATAAATTTGAGTTAGATATCTCGATGTGAATTTTTATCTCCCTTCAATTTCGAGTTATCGTGACTCAACTGTATTATGTGTTTCGCATTTCTTGTACGAGAATAAAATTATTATAGTGTATTATATCGTGAGTACATAATTATTATAGGTATAACCAAACATCGCTGTTTTAATTGTTGTTGTCAACACATTCTAATTTCTAATATAGTTTTGTTTCATATATTGTTAGTAACAATTTTTTTTTATATTTTCGAGTACTTGTTAATGTTGAATGAAGAGAAAACCGTTAGTTGTCTTTGAATGTTATATCGCAGGCAAATCCGTCAGTCACGCATAATAGGGAATATCGCGTGTTAATTTTTTTTAAACATGTTATTATAAATTATAACTTAAGTATAAGATTATATTATTATTGACTTGTGCCGCCGTTTTACACCGAAATGAATACCTCGTTAATTAAGTACAGAGGTACTAAATTATAGAATTCACGTCCGATCCAACGGTAAATTTTCTATTCAATCAATTAACAATTTGAATTTATTACTCCGGTGGGTTCATTGATTCGGATTATTTAAATTAATTACTATCTGCGTATAGAAAGGTAAACTCGGATGTTGCTATATAGTGTATAATTAGAAAATAAGTAAGTGGCAATAATATATTATTAACGCAAAATTGAAAACGAAAAAAAAATAATTAAATACGGTCAGACGATTTAAATAGATGCAATTTATTATGTACTGTAAATATTAATGACAAAAATCGCTTAACTGGCATAAAAAAGGGAAGTAAAATAAATAAGTTTTTTTGTTTTATTCAGAAATTTAAATAAAATAATATGTTATTTTTAGAAAAATAACTTATCTCCAATCATTTTTCGTGAGGTTTTTTCAACACTTTCTATGTACGAGGAGATTATAAATTCGACGCGTTTTAACCGTAGTCGACTTATACATCTATTTTATCATCGGTCTCCTTATTATTTCATTAGTTCTAGTACAATCATTACCGAAAAAATTAAAAACTGAATGATTTAAAATATTAACTATAAAGATCATACAGATGTTTCATTGATGAGGTATAATTGAAAAACTTGTGATAGTATGACACTTGTGTGATTTTGTCGTTGTTAAAAATAAGGAGCAATATGAAAAATAAAATAATCGTAAAAACACTTACGTTCATCACCGAGGTGGATTTATTTCAGATTTATATTCTTTGTGTATCCAACTCCGTATTAATATAATACACCACCGAACGTGTCACGGATACTATATATATATATATATAACAAAGACTTTTTGTATGTAGTTGAGAAAAAAATTGAAGATCTTCATACTTTTTTTCTGTAATCGCCATCAGCGGGTATTATTTTATTTTTGCTTCTGACATTTAACCATATAATATATAATGTTGATATACATTGGTATACCTGCACCATTGTCGTTATCAAAATCGTTCATACATTCACGATAATCTCGACCAGTGTGTAGGTACTAAGTCATATTATGTTAGTTACAAAGACAGCATTTAAATGCCATCGCCAGCAGGTTTAAGTAATTTTATTTTATTATTGAAAACAAGTACGATGGAATACTAAATATGTTTATGAACATAATATAATATTTTATACATTATATAGACCGTATAACGATTTATATTAGGAATATTATGATATTCTATACATATACTTACAATACACAATAAATGCATGTGAATAGTAATATGCGTTTAATGTAACGACTTATTTATGTATTCTCAATTTAATCATTAACCATGCCCGTAGCATGTGTATATATAATCTATGAATTGTGATTATGCACATAATATAAATATTGTCTTTTGTTCCCATTATGTTTTCTTGTTGCTAAATAAATGTTTTGTTTAAAATATCGAGTCGTAAAACATTTAAACGTTTTTTTGAGCTATATACTTATAATGGCGTACGTATACTTATTATTTAATAATATTATATAATTTATAAGAAATATTATTACGAAACTAAAAATGGATCGCCAAAATTATTACAAGAATATAATAAATCGGTTAAATTCATTTGTCTAGCATACAAATTGACTTAATTTGGCGTATAAATAAAATCCGGTAACCCGTAATATTATATTAATAACTATTGAAATTTAAATTTGTGGTATAGTTTTTTCACGTATCTCTTATAGTGTTTCATATCTTTTCTGAGAAAATATGTACCCATCGCATCCTTAATCGTGTAGGTAACGATTTCTCATCCTTAACTCGTTGTTTACACAAACGTCCGTCGTTTGGTTTAAATAGTGTTCACTTGACACGGCGACGTCACATTTAATACGTAGGTACATTTTACGAATACTACATTAAAATAATATTATGTGAATATAATTATGAATGAACTACACTTTTTGTCTTTTAAATCCGCATTCTTCAATAGGGATATTTTGAAAAATAAACGATAACGTTAAATACGGATTAACAAATTCAAATTCCAACCACATTGCGCGTCCATAAAAAAATATATTTTATTGTGATGTCACGAATCTGGAAACGCGACACGACTGGTTCTATTCATTCGTGATGGTACGCTGGCACGCCGCGCACCAATTCATCTGTTACTCATCAACGTCGTGTAATCCGAACACCCGAAAAATCTTCTTTTTGATCGACAGCAGAAACTGTACAAACGCCACTGGTTTCAATTTTTTTCTATTGTTCATTTTTATCGCCCTTTAACCGTAACTCGAGTTATTTGCAAATGACACACACTCAACCCCGCGTGCTGTTTATTTATTTTCAGACATTCCGTTCGTCGTGTTATACACACATATACACACACACACACACACACACACAAACATACAATACGGTTTTGTTTTCGACCGAAAGCGGCCATTAAGATAAACGGGAAAAAAGCAATAAATCGAGATCAGTATTATTCGTTGGCCAAGCGCCACACAAGATGATCTCCACAGGGGAGATGGGCACGCTGTCGTCGTCCAACTATGGAGGGGAAACTATATGTATGTATATTATACCAATGCACTAGCTATATATATAATATTATAAATATGTATAAACAGTACGTATAAGTTACTTATGTGCCGGTCATGGTCGTCAAATTTCCGTTAACTAGTGTGTGTTTAACGATTTTTACTTAGTGATATTACAACATGTATGTACCTCCAATCTAGTCCATCGACGAATATATATATACATATAACAATATTATAACATCGTACACGAATGTAGGTATACTTTATTATTAATGTACTAATGCGCGAAATTGATGCAAAATGTATATGGACGGACGAACGTGAGGATAATGCGTATAATAAGTATTAGGTACTAATATACTATATTATTATATAGGTGCCGATAGAAATAATATTGTATTTAAAAGGCATAAAACAATGCGTATGGCACAAAAATAGCTTAATAGTAATATATACTATTGATGAATACATACTTATACCTATATCGACGATGGATTTAGTGGCATATGCAGATATACATCTTTGTTATTTCGTTTTATATTACTTAAATTAAATATATAGTATAACATATGCTTTAATTTCATATAAATTATTGTTGTTTATAGACAGCTTATTTAAATATTTAGCCAGTATTATAATGTTTTCACCAATATAATGCCAATATTCTACTACATTAGAGACTTTTACATAGTTATTATTTTTTGTCTTATATACTAAATCGTTATACATACTAAAAAAAATTATGTCCATCGTTAACGAAATTAATGTTAATAAACGACAAATTATTAAACGATTTCAATCGAAGTAACTGATGATAAAATACAGAAATTATTATGTTTATTTTATTTTTACGACCAAAACAAATATATATAAGGAGTATAAATTAATTTCTGATTGTAGAAGTATTATAAATTTAAATTTTAAATTTATATTGTGTATTTTTTCTTATATAGTCTTGAAAAAGTTGAGTGTGAAATACCGGTTAGTACCAGTATTAAACTACACCTTATATACTTTGATGACTTGATGTCTGAAAGAACCTAAGCTTATAGAACTATTTAGGTCTTACAACCCTTGTAAAATTATCCGACAAACAAACCAATAAAAAAAAAAATATTGCCAATTTATATTTCTTCACCAGGTAAATCGTTAAAATTTTGTGACTTTACTTATGAAAATAATAAGTATATTTTATACGACTGTAGTTTTTATATAATACTATACATATTATTACGCAAGTACATAAATAATATTGTACCTATATAAGTAATGTAATAATATATTATAAACATTTTATAGTGATAAGAAAAAATGAAATCATGCTTATTCGTGGTGAAAAAGCCGATTAAAAGAATAAATTAGATTAGTTTTTAATATTTTCCTACACCAGAGTGATCGTATTTAATATCTATACACAATAAGTAACAATCACTTTATAATGTATATATAATATACATGTTGACGGGGAGTTTAAGTCTTTATGTATAAAATGCAGACTGAGAGGCAAATTTTTTTCATACGTAAAAGTATGATGTAATGTGACGGCGTGCTTATTTAATATAATGGCTTAACATGAACTCTAAGTATGAAACTATCGTTTTTCCCGAGACAATATTGCGTATCATTTTATTAAGGATTATTATTTTTATACCCACTTATTTAACACTCGCTAAAAACGTCTTGAGGCCATAGAATACATTAAATGTGACGAATCCATTACTGTCCCGTAACATTCCTGTCCGACATAGGTATAATATATAATTCCATATAATCAACGTAACATTTCAGATATACGTCCTTATATAAAAAGGCGCACGTGATCCGAAGATCACTGCAGCAGTTACGGCTGTGGATCACAAACGATTTTGACCTAAGCGACTGACCCGATTCGCCTATCTGTCTATAATTGAGTAATTCTCTGTCATTGGGCAAATTGACATGGGCTCCGAAACATGAAACGGATTATGGTCGGCGTTTTAAACGGCCGGCACGAGCTTGCCAAGTACAACATTACTCGCGCAAATCATTCAGAAATCTTCGTATACAAACGTACTAATACGTGTAACTGGTTTTACTCGTTATCCACTTTAACCAATTCATAATTTATCGAATAATCAGTGAAAACCAAAAACTATAGAGAAAGTCAAATAGAATATAGGTACTATAAATGTAGCAATATTTTATATGTATAACAACAAATATTATATGTATAGATTATGCTAAGCCTTAATAGTTGCCGTTCATGTACCTATACATATAATGTAATATTATTATTTATATTGTATTTCAATCCTAAATACACGTCTGAGTTTATATAATATACTTATCAATGAACATGGGTACTCATTGAATGTTTTCGGATTATGTATATATATGTTGTACATATATATGCTTCTAAAACGCCGAAGAGCGTAACACAATGACCTATTGTTGTCTTTTTCAGTACCTATTGAAGACGTCCTGTCAGAATATTAAACTAGGATATTAAAGACTTTGCATGTTATTGTCCTAAGAAAATTCGAACGATAATCCTGTGGAATTTTTCAATAAGATTTAAATACGCGGCATTTATAAGAGTTTATCTGAGATGCAGTTTGAAAAGTGTTTGACGGCGAATTAAAGGGTGGTGTATTAATAATATGTGTGTATTATTATATATATATATGTATATAATATATGTATTATGTATGATAAGTGTATCAGAAGGTATTATTATAATGCGTTCGAACGAAAAAAAAATTGATATTCAAGCGAGTTTTTAAAAAATTCTGAAAAATGTCTGCATATATATATATAACAATATATTATCGAATATGGATTTAGATACCTGTTATATATATATCCTATTTAATATATTATATTTGTAAAATATAACTTATTGTTCATTTGTTTCATTCGCGCGTTAAAGTCTCCATTTCGTCACACATTACAATACTACATTATTATAATATTTATATAGTTATAATACATATAATAATATTATTTTATCTACACTTATTTATTATATTTCGGGTAAGAAAGGTTATAGGGGTTAAAAATAACTATCAAATGTTTTTATTAAAACTATACTATGAAGTATGAGACATTGTTTAATGTTTCGATAACTGCGCATACATTTATTTTAAATCTTATTATTCTTATTTCTTATACAATAGTAATATTTTTGAATGTACTTAATATTACAGGTATTACACTATATATATATACTATGTTTCATTAACCCTGCGTGGTTGACGACGATCATCTTTCGTGCGTTGTCGGTTTTCGTGACTAGACATGCACAATATAATAATAATAATACGCTAGATAAAATATTATTCTTCTTGGCCTGATTAATTGGTCCATTCGTCTGTTGAATCGCCATCGATTTGGCTTTCGACCAAATCAGCGCGGGAGACGTTGTGCAGTAAATGGTATATACGTATATGCCCATGTGGTCCCGTGCGCATACATTGTATCCATATAATAATATTGCAGGGAGTCCAAGGGGGTCATGTAATAGTGACATTAAAATTTCCGACGGTTATGGTTTCGCCGAAATGACGGTAATGTTCATCTCGTGCTTATAGGTTCTATAAAACTTTTCATACAATTCCTCTTCTAAAAACTTGAATTGGCTAAAAGATTACACGCTGGGAGCAATTGGTCGTCGTCGTTATTACATTACACAAGGATGTCAGGATACCAATATACACAGTAGGTACGCACACGATATATATATACTCAATAATATATGGTATTCCGAGTGAGATCCATCGGCAATAAGTCAATATGGAAGAATGATAGCAGTAATAATATAACGACCACAACAGTAATAGTGTGTTTCCGACGTGTGTCGTCCGGTGCATATCCGATCCACGTGACGAAACGGCAACTAGGATGACCCACAGGGCGTCGTCGGACGCACCCCGAGAGCTGACGGATGATTCATATTGTGTCATTTTCTATTATATTATATCGTCTGTATTTACGTATTAAATATATATACCTGCATTATACAAAAAATAACATAGATTATAAATAACGATCGTATATGTATATGGCTGAGCATTAACGATGACGATCGACTGCGGTGGTGATCAGGTCTGTCCCCGAAGATTGTATATTATATTTGACCATGAAAATATGAGATGAAAAACTATTCTCGTATGCGGTCATTTAAATATATATTGAACGCGCGTGCGTACATTTGGATTTTTGTATACAGTCAACATTAGTCATATTATTACACGTTTAAGCTCCGAGACGATGAGTGACGACGACGATCGTCGACTTGTATAATTTATATTACGAGTAGGATACGAGTAAAACGACAACAGTAGAAGTACATCAAAAGTCAGAACTATTTAGGAAATATAATATAAAAATAATATTATACTCGTTATGATACCTCCCAAAAGCTTACTGAAGATCGTAATGACGGTGAATGGTTAAAGAAGGATATTATTTAAATTGACGAAAAAGTAAATTTATAAATAAGTTTGATATCAGTAATAAATAATGTTTTCACTGTAGATATCACTTGATACTACGATTTTAATTTTTCCCTTTCGTTTAAAATAATGTAACTAATTATATTTATTTTTTTTTTTTTTTGTTTTTTTTTATAATGTATTTGTCTAGTTTTTGGGTCACCCAAAATCACCACGTCACTATTATATCCACATACCGTTTAGATTTTACGGAGGCGAAGGCGTAAAAATAAATAACGTAACTGAGAATTACCGCTAAAATATAATAGTTACAAACGAGTAAGAAATATCAAACCGGGAACACGGACAAACTTTAAATATTATATGACAATTCTTGAACTTGAACTATATACCACAGTATTAATTTAGTTGTATACGATGTATCTATAATAAATAAATTATGTTTTTTATCGATATTTAATATTGATAATTCTTATAATTGTTAGACATGTCGAATGTTTAAAAGTATTAACCACAAATATTAAACCGTCGTTAATCATAATATAGTTACATAGATTTTTATGAAACTGCATACGCCCATTCCTAAAACGATCGTTATTGTGTGAAAAAACCTATCTCCGTCAATATAATACGTAATTTATACTGTAAAGATTGTAAATAATTTAAATATTAATTCAATAATTTAAATTATTAAACGAGTTTTATTTTTATTTTTGTTAAACGTATTTTACCTATTTATACAAGACGAATGATCTTAAAATCAGTGTTACTTATGTTTGTTGTATAATAGCTTTGAATTGAAACGCGTGTATACCAAGCAAACCCATTTATCATAATAATAACGCCATTATTCGAATTTCACAAATAAATTTGACCACCAACACGATAGCTATTAAACTATATATGTGTTTGTGAACGGTTTATAATATATTGGTTTTGAGAAATACACATATTTTCCGTTCTATATTTTTGATTTTGGTAAACAAATGTATAACAACTCGTTTACGGAGCGATGCACATTTATTTAAGTACGGTGAAGTATTGTATTATACGATAAATAACGCGAACGAATCGAACGATGTATGAAAATGGTATATCCATTGTTGTTTTGACTTTAAAATATTGTAAAAGTTTCCCTCGTCGAATATAGGATATCCCGTGTCATGTAAGTACACAATAAAATACAAGATGGTTTGAATTCATATTTTATTATGTTATTATTATTAAAATATAAATGCATTGAAACTCGGCGTCGAATGATTTATAGTAAAAAATAAAAATCATAATATATATTATATAAGTATATATAATGTATAATATTATCTTAAAATATACCTACGTTTAAATGTATATTTTTTCTACGCATATATTTTTATTTAATCAATGAAAAAATACATAATGTGACCGTGAATCGAACCTAACTAAATATACAAACGATATACAACATAGGTGTAATAATAATAATAATAATAATAATAATAATACTATATTTTCCTACCAACACGCTGAATAATGTTGACATCGATACATATTACATTATAATACTACCTTAAAAATTATATCAAGACGTCAAGTGATAACGAATCGAAGACAAGCAGGAAAATTATAAAAATAAAAACAATAAAAAACATGGCATTAAGAATGTAGGCCCGATGAGTATGTATATGGATATGTTTTGTGTGAGATGCATATAATATATAGGTAGGCAGGTCTATAATATGTATAGATAATATATACGATTGTCGTCTTCGTTTGATTTCAGTAATTTCCATATTATTATGTAATGTATGGATATCGCCGCAAACCACGGAATCGATCATTAATCAATAAACGAGTGAAAATTAAAATAATTTATTCACAATTGTTGTTGGGCGATAATTATTATTAACAATGTAAAAAATGTTCGGGTTTATAACTATTGTACTATAGTATAAGGTATATCCATGAAAAATAATAATACAGCCATTTGTCAAAACTCGAAAACTCGTAACACTCTACTGCAGTACCTACATATAATATAATATTAATATAATACACGACACGGTATTATTTTCCCATGATATGGTTTCTAAATCGTTCAAATTTAATAGCAGGGTCTGTAACGATTTGCTCTTATTGAATATATTTTTTTTTACTGCGCACAAAACAATAACCAACAAACCACATAATTATTTGTATGTTTAACGCTGGCTGATAGCTATACAATTTATTATAATCTAAGTGTTATAGGATACAATACACTAACACTATATACGTCAGCCATAAAGTCGTTTAAATGAAAATTTACTACGTGAGTTAAATATTGATAAATTTCATCGGCTGATAATGGTATTTTATGTTTGATAAATTTGCCATCATGATGATAACCTAAAATTATATAAAACAATATTTGTTAAAGTATAATTTTGCATGTTGTAAAAATTTCACAAAATTAGTGGGTATACCACTGCAGATGTTGTGTTAGTAGGTCGCAGATGATTATTTATTTTTATTAGAAATATTAATAATCTATTTAATATAATATAATACATATATATGATTAATGTAAATAATAATTACAATAACATTAAATTACTTGAATTATAGAGAAAATACCAATTTATAATATTCAGAACTCAGAATCGAAAATAAGTATCTATAATATATGGTGATTCTTTTATCGAATAATCCTCATTATTTCAAAATTTAATAATATTTTTAAAAATATTATTTTTCTTACTTCATTTTTAGTTAAAATGAAAAACGTTTTTTTAAAATTTTTTTATTTTTTATTGTTATAATTTTATAAGTTTTTACTTTTTTGAATAACAATAATATTTATTTAATTTCATATTTTGAAGCAGAATATTTTTCAAAGTATTTTAATACATAAAAATTAAAATTCAGACGAGAAGTTTTTGAGTTATAAGTATTTAAGTTTAGATGAACAGAGTAGAGTGGTACGAGGATATCACCTTAAATTATTGGTCTACTCCGCACACCTTAACTTTAAATACTTATAAATTATAACAAATAAACTAGTCTGATTTTTGATTTTTATATATCAAAATACTTTGAAAAATATGAAATTAAAAATCTGTATTAATATTCATAAAAATAAAAACTTAAAAAATTATTACGATGAAATTATAATTAAAAAAAAAAAATGTTTTATTTTGATTAAAAATCATGTAAAAAAAATTATTTTGAAATAATGAATAGTTTAATAAAATAATTAGCCATATTAGATGCATAACGATAATAATAATGACAAAATATTAATTTTTATTTTTATACGTGATACTTTTAAATTAATATTTTATTTTAATAAAGTTAAAATGTTTGTGGACATTTTCTTCTTAGACTACGGGTGATATATTAATTAAATCAATTGAGCGTTTGGGAATTTGAATGGAGATATAGTTTTTATGGGATCGTGTGTAAATTTTGGATGTTAAGCAATGTTCACGATAGTCATTATGTATTTATATTCAAATATTTGTAGAGGATTAGATTAACATAATATGTGATGGGGTATTTTTTTGATTATTTATATGAAATATATTGATTAAAGATGTATAATAATATTACCACTAAATTTTCAAAAGTTAATACCTATTAATAAATTGACTTAATATCAAAAACTATTGATTTCACAATTAAACACTAAATCTGAAGTAATCTAGACTAATTTTCAGTGACAGGGTAATGTATAAAATAATAATGATCAACGAAAATTTAATAAAAAGGTTCCAGGTTAAAATATCTCTGGTCAAAAATAACTTTAATGGAAATATCTCCCATGAAAATATTTTATATTAATTAATCAATTAATTTGTTTTATTTATTTTTATTTATTATTTAATTATTATTAAAAGTAGGTAAAATATATTATTATATTATATTTATAATAATACTGATGTCTAAAGCGGTTATCGAAGTAAGTACATTTTCTAGTAATAATGTTAAGAAAATAATCCCAAGACTAGGTGTCGGGATTAACCGATGGTCACTTAAACGCTGTATTGAGAATTTCTACAACGAAAATAAAACGTGCTATCAATAAACTTGTTGATGCTATTCAAACTCAAAAATCACATTAATTTTTATTTATTTAGTTTTCCAATATTATACTATAAAATTTTATTTTATATTTTTGTATTATTATTATTATTATTATTATTATTATTACGAGTAATTATTATCATAACTTTGTAGATACCTCGAAATTTAAACTTAGAGCTTGATTCGATTTTATATTCATTTTCTAAATTTTTATTACATTAGTTACCTACTCAATTTATTTAATTGTGTTTAATTTTATTACATCATTCAATCATCCACAACCTTAAATTATAATTTGATACATATTAAGTAACGTAATATTAACATTGTGATAAGTTTTTATTTTCTGTTTTTGTTTGTAAACATTATTGTATACGCGTAAAACTCACTATATTATAAATGCAGTCGATTATATTATAATAAATAATTTATTGTGTACTAGTAATAAATAATAATAATAACATTATTTAAAAAATTATATATTATGATTACCATAACATATTTTTAAATATTAAAATATTTTCATGGAAGATATTTCCATTAAAGGCATTTTTAGCAGGAGATATTTGGTACTGGAAATATTTTAAATCAGAGATATTTTAAATTAGAGATAGTTTTGACTAGAAATATTTTGTCGGAGATATTTTAATCGGTCACCAATAACAATGTGTCATTATGAATAAACATACATAGTACATGATTAGCGAAAGTACAATGAAAAAATATTTGAAACTTGATACAAATTTTCTATAAGGTGATTTGTATAGATGAACGGCATTAGCTAAATCAAACTAATTGTTAATTGATAGATTTTATTATTTTTACTTTGGAGATTTTTTATACATCTTAGAAATTTATACCATAATAATTATTGCAGCTAACGGGAAGATGACTTATTAGTTGATGTATTATTATTGTATAAAATATTTAGACGAATTTTTAAAAGTGTTTGGGATTTGGGGACAAAATATAATATCAGTACGTCAATAATATATTTAAATACATCAATGATTACATACGGATTTTTCGAAAACCGCGGACGGGACGGAAGAAAACTATACGCTGTCTTGGGAAACCATAAAAAACCAATACAAAAACAAAAGACATAAAAACAAACTGAATAAATAAAACGATGTGCATATATCGACCGAACAGTAATTTATTACCGCATATACGACCGTAGGTACCATTATGGTTGTAGGCTCGTAGTGTTTAGGTCGTTGTCGAAGTGCTTGTATGTACGAGCGCATCACACACGACGATTCACCACTACATAATATACTATGTATATGCGTATAGAATATATATTATGGTCAAAAACGTTTAATATAATAATAATATATAACACGCATAGAGTCGTTCCGGACGGTTTATGGAGTCGATTTTGTTAACACCACGCGCGTAGGTTACGTCTAATTTAGATTTTGATAACATATTTAAATTTGTCAGCCCGTTTCATTCAACACTCGACAAAAAAAAAAACAAATGGAAAAAATAAATATAATCGAACACGGTCATGTCCGATTAATTTTATACGTTTGTGAGACTGTTATAAATCGATCGGATCCAAACGAAATGGGCTTTAGTCGACGGCAGACAATGTCTACGTATAGAGACATCGTCTATTTAACATATTTTTTTTTTTTTTTGTAAAACGCGTGGTATTATACGTATTATATTATTATACGAGTATTTTGACGATGATCTCTCTTCTCTCCGTATTTTTCCGTTAAAACAACAATCGTTTTGCTATGTACCATTTCGTGCATATAACATTGTGCCTGAAATTTAAAAAATAGTTACTTACTAAAATAAAATATTATTTCTAAAAGTATAATAACGCATTCGTATATGTGAACCGCGCGCAATATATCCGCGCATCGGTGGTTATAATACAACGAGTCATGAATCTATTTTCATTCGTCCATCATCATTAACATATAACATAGTATAGTAGGTACCTATATTATAACGTACATTGGTGGTCTCGGGTTTTAAACATGACCATTTTAAGAACTTAAACAAATTCATTTACGTATCATTAGACGGTTATTTCGCCCGTTGGCTTTCTCTCGCAAGGTGACTAGAGGGCACACATGGAAATATTCTGGTTTCACACTTCATTTCACGTGTCCTATAATTTTATTCCGAGTCATTTCCGTTGCTTGTACAGACGTTTAAAATTATATTATCTCGTATAATGTTGTTTTTGTTAACGTCTTGAATTTTCAAAACCGAAATCGCGTTCGATTATCATATACTATAATTGACTTGGCGTCCGTTCAAATTTCATTACACGCCTACATTATATTCATATAATATCGTATTGTGTAACGTCATACATACATTTCGGCTCCTCGTTCGTTTCTTGTTTGGTCTTACCCTCGATTTTGTGTATCTTCAAACAAAATTTTAGCTCTTATTACTCCGTACAGAATTTAATATTAATTAATATACGTATAATCACGTCATGATTTAGCTGAGAAAATAGTTTACTCGGTGATATAGTTATTCTATAATATATTTATATAGCTACTAATGACACACTACCCACATTTTATGGTTTCGAGAAAACTCTGTTTTGGGTTATTTAAAATCGTTATTACTCATCAGTCATTTCTACGACATTTAAACACCATAACTCACTTTTGTATGCATATCTATCGCTGTTTGACGTATTTTTATACAAGTTATAAATTCACGATGTACACAATATACTATAATAGTCGTGTAGAAAAAAAACATTGTACACAGTGTTTTCGAATTGTGTTTTTGTCAGAAACGTGTTTTCCTCACAGTCAATGTTCTTTTTTGGATATCGCCACGAAATCGCGAGGAGACTAGACAAGTGACAAACGTATACATCATCGTATATGTCTTCGCAAACATAACGTTAAATAGCGGCGCCAAAAAAAAAAAAATAAAAAAACCACACAATCATATAATAACAACAACAGTGACAAGACAAGCGTAATTAATATCGTATTTTGCTCATCGTGCACACACGTTGTACACAGAGTCTGCGGCCGTTGTCGGTCTGGGTGCACACACACAATACGCGCCTAATGAGCCAACATGCGTATACGTTGGTATATAGTTGTTATAATAAAATGTATGTTCAATGTTCACGCAATGACCGTTTAGCAGCACGAGACATTAGACATTCCGTTAGACGATCGTTTGCCAAATCAAATCTAATTATTATTATTTAGTGTTATCATTGTTCGCGGATGCAATTAACCGAGCTAGTCATTCGATTTCTCCGGGATTAGTCCAATGGTCGCGCGCGTCTTATTAATGTAAGTAAACAGATGAGGTAGGTGCATCGTTGCTATCGCTGTAAGTGAAGAAATATGACGATAACGACCTGACGGTGACAGCCCCGACGCATTCCGGTCGAGCATCTGACAGTAAACTCATCATAATATAATAGAATATACACTATTATACAGAATGTTTTCACGTGTCGATTCTCGTGTAAGCCTTACACCCACTAACTATACTATCTATAATATAATCCTCTACTCAGCTCGACTTGTTACAACTTTAAAAATGACATAGTATATAGCTGCTACTTATTGTATAGTGGTAATCAATAATTTAATTTTTAAAATTGGGTAAACCAATATATATATATATAAATCATAATAATTTTATTTGTAATTGTCTATATAAACCATTTGCAAAACCATATATTGAACAATTTGGCAGTAACAAACACTAAATAAAATGTCCATTATCAAAAATTATATATTTTATTGTATTTTAATTAATTAAATCAATTATTATTTATATTAATTCAAAACAAAATGTCAAATCTAATACCTAAATTGGCCACATTCGATAAAATACACTGACGATTTGATCAAATATTAAAATCTAGTAAAAAAAAAAAATTGGCAAATAATTTCAACTTGATCAAAAAGTAAAATTGGCACTTCTTGCGTGTATCAAGTTTCAGTATATATACATCGGCAAGTACGTACATATATGACTGATTTTTATCGCTAATTGTGTTATTGTACATACTCGTAGAAAGTTTTAACAGCGAGTATATTACGTTTGAAGCACTTGGGAGACAACGTAGGTCACATAATACATAAAATAAATTATTATATTCGGCGCGTAATGTGCCTGTATGTATATGAATATACGTGAGTAAAATTATTTATTCGGCGGGAGATGAAACAAATGAAAAAAAAATTACGATATAATAATAACAATAAACGTTGTCTGGGACCGGAGCTAAATATCATATCGACGGCTTCGTATTCGTGCGACTATGTACAATGCTATATTGATTTTTGAAAGCGAGTTCTGTGAGCTGGTGTGGTAGACGACGTTCATAAACGGTACGTGAAATCGATAAAAAAAAGTGATCTCCGACGACGATACGTCTTATCGCAAACCCATTCGCGGACCCCATAGACGTTTTATCTTCGCGAAATTGTTTTTAACTAGAACCTCACAAGAGATCATATTATTATTATTGTGTACGCACGCAACGTTCTATGCGTTATTGTGTCACTGTAGTGTATAATATCATTATGCCCCACACATATATATCAGCTATCAGGTGTATATTATTATATACGTTCAAACTGCGATTTCTCTGATAGATATATTACATTTATTACGTAATAATCATCAATCACTCGTTTTAAAATCGTACACGCATGATCTATAATATATTATACCTATACGAGTATACTATCTGTTATAATATTATATACGCGTATTTTATAGGTACATGGACCAGCTGTAAAAGGAAGTGTGTTCATTTTCACAAAATATATATCTTGTTACAGTTTTTTTGTCAACCAGTCATCCTTCTACATTAAAAATCTTTAATTTTAAAATTTATAACAGACATATCTGCATTATCTAATGTAAAAATACCTTATACTTTAGCAAAACGTCGTCTGTTCAACCATTTTTTTTTTGTACTTTTTGTTTCTGGTTGATCCATATATAGCCTATACACACGAATAATATAAACGTACCTGTGTATTAATCGTTTACCTATTTATTATAAAAATCTGGATTGGAAAATTGTTTTAGTCATAAGACGGGTTATTGTGTATAGTTATAAAGTATAATAATAATAATATAATATAATAATATCGACCGCGACAAAATACAACAATATATTACATGCACATTATATTATATTATATACTATTATACACGCATTTTGTCTCATACGCACAAGGAACGTTAAATAACAAATGCAGCCAAGTGGCGTTAAAGTCTCTGACTATAAAAATTCATTAGAGCCCGCCTTGTTCGACAAACGATATGTATGTACTTGCGTGCATATATGTACATATATATATATATATTTTATTATACCTATCGTATAATTTTCATATTACAGGTAGACCCCGGGTTCCATAAGGGTGTTCGTCGTTTCAATATGATATGGGTAATAATCCAATAATTATATACACATCACGGTGTATATAATATAATATACTACGCATACACTGCATGAGTCGAAATTAAATTTCAAAAATATGTCGCCTGCCTAATTCATTCTACGTATATATAAGTACATAATAATAATATGTATATATAATATTAGTATATATTATTATGTACCATAAAACAGGGAAGGAGACGCTAAAAAGAGGTTAAAAAAAATATCGAAAACCGGTCGTCGTGATTTACGTTTCCGAGTCAACACAAACCCATTTTTCTCTTTCTCGTTTCCTTCTTGACTATATGACTTATGGATCGGTTTCTTCGAGGGTGGTAACCATTAAAGCGTACGGGGCATTAAATTTTCACACCTGCGCCTGCCTATATCATACAGGTATATATGTGTGTTTGTATATAGAGGTACCCCCACGTACTTACACGTGTTCCGGACACGACGTTAACATCGGTGTTAACACGCGCCAAACCTGTCGGGCGCTCGCGCGAATATCGCCGTCGTCATCGTTGCGGTTTATTCGTATTATAATAACAATAGTATAATATGTGTACCACAAGCACGCAGCTTGTTTTCACCGCGCAGTTGACGCCGGTTTTTTGTCGGTATAAGCGACGACGACACGACATTTTCTGGTTCCGAAATACTTCGATAAATCTTGCCAGTCTTGCGTAGGTATATATATATATATATATATATATATATATATATATATATATATATATATATATATATATATATATAATATTTGAATGAATTAACATTTAAATCGGTGTACAAGTATACCAATAATAATTTGTGCTTAACAGGCACGGTTTTATATGTATGTTTTACTTTTACATTAATTTTGTATTACTTTGATACTAAATACCAAATTAATTGATATGATGACGTTCAGCAAGAACAGACCATACACAAATATTTGTAGTTGATACTATCAACTTGATAGTAATATAATAATAATTATTATTATGTTATCATTATCCTGGCGGCTGATAGTTGTTTTTGAACCCAACACGGTCGCAGTTATTTAAAAAAGTGATCGTTGACAAGTTGCAACTAATTTCACGCATTATCGATTGACGAGGGAATATTGTAATATTAGTCGAGTCAATTAAGCCGAACAATTCTATCATAGCTCCAAAAATAAGTGTCTGACTCATGGCCAACTCAACGAAAATAATACTTTAATAAACATATATTATACTATTATAATATGACGCAGGTGTATAGGAATACAAGACGTGACCCGAACAACAGAATATTATGGGTTTATTTGATGTCAAATAATGGCGAATACACTGCGAGCAGATAGGTAGGTACGTGTCGTCGTTTCTATAGACATTTATGTACATAATAAAAAACATTTTTTAATACCAACAACACCGTATATAAATAAAAAAAATATATCGCCAAGAAGAATTAATGTTAATACAAGATGCAAATATTTTGACCTGTCACTGTATAATAGAGACTTAAACGAAAGTCATTAGTCGCGTACCTATGTATATTCAATATACCTAATAATAATATGGACGTTATACAACACATGAAGTACTCACGCCGCAAGATTAATGTCAGTATAATACTATACTCGTATAGTGTCACCGTAGTCGTTAATAGACTCGAAATCTTCTTTTTACTGTTTTTAAACGCCAGATACACTCACCACTGGAGTTATCAATCAGCCGAAGCCGGGCGGGTTCGTGTGTGACGTATTAATATATTATTATGATATTATTGTCATGACGGGGATATTGCAGTGTTTCGTAACATAACGAAGCCCGCAGGCCGTTCCGCGGTTTATTTCACGGATTATACTATAAAAATTCATGTTATAAAATATAAACGCGTACTTTGTGCCCGCGTTTACTACTTCGCCCACGACGGTTATATTGTAGATACGACATATTATATACACGCTATCCCGGTGGTATTATAATGTTTAGAATAATAGTAGTATAATACTAATGTAAAATATTATTTCCCTAAAATTGAATAAGCACATTTTATCGATTTTTCGCTATCGTCGTTTTATTATTTTGTTTTGTGTCAGTTGGTTATCATCATCATCTTTATTATTATTGTTTAATAATATGTAGATATAATAGAAGCTTATAAGTAAAGAAGACCTTCGATTATTTCAATAACTTTCAAAACGGTTTACACAGTTAGGTGTACCTAGTACAATAGTACGTGCATATTACATGTATATTGCATACAAACGCTAATATACACTATACTATAGACGACTCATAATAATAATATATAATAATGTTTGCTTGAAGGACTCGACAACATATATACTCCGTAGTCAATACGCAATATTAACAAACGACCGAAACCGATATCAGCAATATATAATATTCTATGTAGTTCAATAAATCCATACCGTATAATACCGCATTAAAGTATCGTTTTATTGTATAAAATATCAATATAAAGTGCGGTTAAATCTAAGTAGATACACGATATTATATTATTATCTGATTGTCATTATACGACGCGAATTAATATAGTATATGCGATGACGCACGGTCGTGCAATAGTGAAATTATAAAAATGGAAACTAGGTAGGTACCCGAGTGCGTATAATAAAATAATATAAATATGTAGAGACGGTACACCTGAAACATTCCCTCATATATTATTTAATAATATAATGTACAATATTTACTTTCCGTGCTTTACCGATTTTTCCAAAGGTAAAAATAATTTGTAACACACGATAATATAATTTATTATATGATTGTACGCGCTTAGTTAGACGATTATTTTAATGATTTTATTCTATCATTAAATGTAATATCACTATATACATAGGTTATGCTAATTGTTTGTGATGTAAACATTATTAAACTAGTTGATAAATATATTACATAATACAACTTTTAAATCTATTATAATTTGTAAAGTATGTCAATATTTGGTTAACAAGATTTATATTTTATGATTAATGTTTTATCTTATCGCCCATGGCATAACATTAGAAAATAAATGTAAAAATTTATTTGAATCACTGTATCACTTACATTCGTGTAACTGTAGTGACAGATGACGGTATAGATAATATTGATATTTACTTATTTAGTATAAGTATCTTAATAGTGACTATTCAGGATTTGTAAAAGCCGTGGAAGTAGATACATAATAAAATGAGTTTTTTAATTAATAAAAAATTAACTATTGATACGTATTCCAATAATCAAAATCAAAAATGTATTATTAAACATAACACTTATAATTATATTCATTGCGAATTTAGTCATCGTATTCATGATTATAATTACATGCTAAAAATCTAGAAGTTTTTTCTCACTCCTCAGGATATCTTCACCGTGAAATCAGGGGTGGATCCAGAAACTTTCCAATGGGGGGAGGGCACATATAACAAAAAGTAATATACCTCTCTAACCCATTGGCGATTGATGACGTCAAAACCACTATATTTATATTTTTTCAAAAAAACAGTTTAGTTGTAATCTTCTTATACATATATCTCCGTAGCTCCGTACACAGGTCGCTGCTCGGTGAAGAGGGGACGTTATAGTTTCTTATTCAATTTCAAAATATTCGTTATCGTATATTTTCATTTTTTTATGAATATTATAATTTTTCAAAGTTGTAATAAATTTTAGGAGTGTAATATTTTTGTTTGGTTTCAATAATTTGTATTTATCTTATGATATCTTATTTTTAATTTAATTTTGGGAGGGGGTGCCACTTTTGCCCTCCTTGGATCCGCCCTATATGAAAAACATACCAGTACAATATACAAATCGGAAAACCTTTCCCGAGGATTGCGTCAAAATTATTATACTCATCTAAATTTCGTCCATTTCAAGACAAGAACCTTTTATAACTCTATTATATTCATTAAATAAATACAAATATATAATATTATTACTATATACATCGTGATTATAATAGTATACTATGGACAACGATAAGAAAATTATGGCTTTCGAGTATACATGAAAAACCATCTGTGTAAATATATATTATACCTCCTAGGTTAGGCTAGGTACAAATCGTTCAGGATTATCTCTGCGGATAAATGGTTATTATTATTGTCCAGAAATATGCAAGCGGTCTCATGTGCTGGCACATGCGATATTTCTACTGTTGCAGAACGTTGCGGCTGAGGATATTTTATATTATATTATATTTAGCGCGTCAGGTTTTTATCGGTTCACGTCGTCTCCGGCACGCCACCGCGTCGGAGATCCGATAAGTACCGCACGATATGACCGCGTACTTATGCATTATAAAGATAGGTACTTATATACGTACAGCTGCTGCTGCTAAATCGACACGCGTGTGTAGTATGTATATAATAATATAATAGCAAGAGAAAAGTCACATGGGAGTTGTATTATTATTATTAATGTTATCATCATCTTGGCAGTCGGCTACGTAAAGGATATAATATGTATACATACCTCAAGAAAATACATATGTGTATCTACTCGCAGAATTATTCATACGTTCCTGGAACGTATAAAATTTCAGTAATCCCTCCCAAGTAATTAAATAATGTATCAATATATGTGTGCGGACATATTATAGTAGTATAATATTGAAGAATTTTTCTTTTCTTTACGAACACGGCGGTGCGGAAATATGACGTATCGCCGATGACCAAGTCTGGTGTGATGAAAACTACGATGCATTTCTTATTATGTTTTAAAGTTATAATGTACGCAATTTTTTTCAGTATGATAACATTGATAATAATATAATATCTTGTACAAGAATATTATTATTGTGCGACAAAAACTGTCGCCGCAAACAACACACACTTCGGGATAGGACCCGATATGATTTTATTCTCATCGGTCAGTTTTTTAATTTTAATTTTATATTAATATGTTGTCTATTAGATCACAGGAATACATTTTTTAATAGCTCTTTCCTCAGCTCCTTGTGGTAGAGTCAGTTTAGTAACCATACAAGACGGTACCCGCGATGTTTTGAATTGAAAGTGAGTTGTGCGCAATAAGGACTATAGTGTTGAAATTTTTACTGATTTGTGTCAAAATATACCTATATCCCATATATAGTATTGCTTAAACATTGGGTTATGGAGTATTTTGTATGTAGTTTTTACAAGATTTGTTCTATTCAAGTGATATTTCTATAGTTCTGTAACTGTTTATGGTTATAATATATTAATTTTTATTCGTAGAAATTGGTTTTATTCTCAAATTCCAATAATTCTTGCATACTTTAAGTCACAAGCAATATATTTAACCGATATTGATATTAAAAACAGACTCATTGTATGTGGTAAATAATTTAAGTAGGAAATTTGTGTAATTTATTTTAAATAAACCTATATACATATACAAATTGAATTATTTTTATTTTAATCCATAACTATAATACAATTATTAAATTATTTAATAGGTAACGAAATATATACATAATTATCGGTATTGGGATAAAAAAAGTAAAAAGAATTTATAGAGGAACTTCGCTGCGTGTATGTACCACTTGATATAATATGTAATTAAAAAAAAATTAATAAACGAATATTGGCATCACCCTCTAAACTAAGTAACACATCATAAGAAATCATACAAATTCTAAAATATATAAAGATAATGATATAATAAATTATTATATGATATTCAATGGCATTCTGTTTAAATGAGAAAGTATTTATTGTTTTTATTTCCATACAATTTATAAGCACGAGTACAGTCATTGGAATTTTTTTTTTAAATTTCTTCATCTAGCGATTCGTGCGATTATTACAACCCACTTTATTGAATTTTTTTTTACGAAGACAGTCATGAGTACAGAGTAAATATTAAATGACATATAAATTATACCGAATGGAATTCGTGTACACTTGGATAGTTTGATTTGCCTATTTTGGTCAGTAGCGTTGCGAATTATGTTCTTTTTCGCGCAACATATTGTGCGTGACTCGTCAGTCGTGACTTAAACCGTACCAAGGGAGTACAATACAGTATTTTCACGTCGCAAATATATTTGAAAACGTTTTGGGTATAATAATTATTTAATAAAAATAGTATGTAGTGTACACCGCACATAATAATATTAAAAATCGAGCGATTTTGATCACACGATGTAAAGTAACGAAACCGCCAATCGGTATACATAATATCGAATCGTCGAGATGACAAAATATTACGAATTTTTCCCGTGCAACCGACAGTCGGTATTATATTATATATGGGCGATACTTAACATGCAAATGTAGTGGTCCGTATTTACTAATTTGTAATACATAAATTTCAACCTCAACCGTCAAAATAAATGTCGCAAGGATAATATATGTCCAAATAAACTTTGCCAGTTTTCAAAATTATTATTATGTATCGTGGAGGTCAAACATTATTGTCTTTTTTTTTCTAACAAACGGAAAAATGGATGAAGTCGTATACGGTCGAGACACGTACGCTACGCGGGAGACATATAATAGTGTAATACGATATAAGAACAACGGGCGGTCGTCACATTAATTTTTCAAGTAGCTAATACTCGAAACGTAAAGTTTAATTCGTCTCCGACAAACATGTATAAAATAAGTAGTGGATAAATTATAAATGCAAATCCTCGAGCTAGATGGTTTATTTAATGAGTCGAATGATATAATGCGATTTAATTACTATTTATGGAACTACCTCAGATGCGCATTCTGGCTTACAATTATTATTATGATAATAATAACATATTGTAATGGCGGCGTGTGCACAAATATCGCGTTAATCGAGAAAAAGGTTCTGTTCGATTGTACTCGATCAGCAATCTAATTTACTAACTGTTTTAAAGTTACATATTGTCAGTATAAATGTGTGTGCTGTGAACCTTACAATCATAATAATATGATACATAACAAGTACGTACACATAACCATCATGCAGTACAACGCATAAATTAATTGCATTTTTGAAGAAAAAATACCACGTCCTACAAAAAACGGTTCAATGCGATGAATGATAGTTCTAATAGAGTAATATTAACAATGATAAATTAAAATAATAATATGTAGCAATTCTCTGAAAAATATCCACACCCTGCAGTAATGTATGAAATACGCGTCGTGTAATTATATCGTGGGATAGTAACAGCAGCCTATAAATGTTATATTATCGCAGAGACCTATTAAACGAGGTATTTTAAACGCAAAACAAATCTGTAAGGAGTGGTATTACAATTTTTTTTTATTTATTCGTCCGCGTACTTATAATGTGTGATACTGTTTGAGTTTGCGCAACCAATGTATGTTGTTTTTTTGAAAGTCATTCAAAATTTATAGGTTTGGATGTAAATAAACGCGCGACTGCAACAGTTGTGGACAGGACACGAGTATGTGTATTTATACCTACTTCGAGCAACACACCGACCGTGTACCTATACGCACGGGTACCTGATCGGCGAGGGTGGTCTTCGGAATAATTTAATTTACTGTTTTCTTTTATTATTATTTATATTACATTTTTTTGGAGGACTGGGAGTATATTTACACGGATAACAGTCGAAATCGCCCACGCCGCCGCCGCCGCCGCCACCATTCAAAGCCACTCTAATCCAACATAGCTTTTTGTAATGCTCGCGAGTGTGTGTGTACATATATACATATAATTTAATATATATGTGTTCAAAACGTTTTTGTTACTTAAATATTTATACGTTTTTAAAGTAATCGCCGGATTAGCAGTAACAACAACCGTGTTCGTATAAGTATCTTTACACGCGGCAATGTGTCACGGAGTTTTTGATTTACACGATCCCGCCAAAAGCGTTTGGAATTTGTCAGATTATATACGAGTACGTGCGCACGATGCATATACGTGTTTTTTATTCCGTTCTGTCTTCAAAAATAGTCGATCCAGCGACAATCGATTGTATTATTTTATTATTATATGATATTGTGTATTCAGCACGGAAATAACTAAATTAACGGAATATATTTTCACGGATATTTATTATGATCACTGATCAGATTAGCGGATTAGTTTTATTAATTTTTAACGATATAATATACATATATAATAATTTAATGCTAGAAAATCTATTCTATCAGCTTCATTCTAGAAGTGGCATTAATGATTCCTTATTATCATTATTTACTCTATACAGATTGAGAATGATAATTTTAGAAAACATCCGTGATTTGTTTTTTAACTTATTAAATACATTAAATAATAATATTTGGGAATTTATTGTTATTAAATCATTAAATTATCTGACAAGGTATAAATTATGAACATGACAAAAAAGATAGTAGAAACTCAAATAAAACAAGTAAAAACAAATTTAAAGTTACAACTAAAAACATAAATAAAAAAACTTGATGAAATTAAGTATTTAACTGGTCGAATAGCTAAAAATATAAGTCCACAATTATTTTTAAACGTATTCGTACGACAGCAGCATTGAATAAATCAAAAATTGCACCTGGTTATGACTGCATGATCCATTATACACCTATCATATATTTACATGGTGAATTAATAACACCTATTGATGATTTTATGAATTAATTTTTCTGAGCTGAATGTTTATTTGATAAGTTTAAAAAAATCATATATATTTAATTAAACCTTATAATTATCATCTGTTTCTAAGGGCTTATTTAAATAATAATAAAATTAAATAGCAAGTTGCAAACATTTAAATATAATCACTAAATCAAAAAATATAATTCTTCAAAAAGCATTATAATTGAAGAAAAATGTATACTTGTAATTTTAATCAACATAAAATGAAGAATTATCTCAAAGAAATGAAATATTCTAACTATGCACATTTTATAGATTCTATTTATTAGGTGCCTACTACCTATTTTTATACCTGATCAAGGGTATTCTTGACGAAGTTATGTTCACACATACACCATATTACACAAGCAGCTAAATAATAATATTATAATAGATTAATAGACGTGCATATAGATCTATACTATATCTGTACTACCATAGTATACTCACACATAGACCACGTACACAATATTATTTAACAACATAACCATGTAACTACGAGTTATTATTTTTCTATTTTTATTACTATTTTTTGATCAGGTTTCTCATGTACGATCTATAATCGATTCGCCTGTCGAAGACGTGTGCTCTGAGTAGGTGCAGCTGTAGTTTATCTACCCATACTACGCCGATATGTACTATATATACGCAGGTATACGTACGAGTCGTACGACACTATGACTTTATTATATCTGTGTAATATCTTTATAACGCTAGTGCAATCGCACTGTATATATGAGCTGTCTCTTTTCCCTTGCGTATTTATACATTTATACGAGTGCGATCGATAAATAGGAAGAAAAAAACATACAACAAACAGCCGTATAGCCGCATCGCTAATGTATATAATATGCCTCGTAGCGCGTGCGTGATAAGCCACCCGGTGAGCAGATGGGAGAAGACAGATTTCTTCAAATGAAAAGTTGAGTCCTTTCAAGGTGAGAGGGAGGAGAGGTAATCGTCCTGTACAGTCATAGGCGTGCTACTGCGTCATCTAACGCTGCCTCTACCATTTTCAAAAAGCGCCGTTTCGCTGGTTGACAACAAAGAAAAATTGTATATTTGAATAATTAGATAATTATATTATGTTCCAGCTATTGCTATTCGTCGTATTTTTTATTTTTTCTATAAATATTATAAATTATACATACTATACAACTATATTAGATTAAACACGGTAGTATTAAAACATATATTTTATGATTGTTTTTTTCATTTAAAATTATTCTTATAAATTTATTTAGGTACTGTAGAGGCGCATTGATTTGGTTATAGTAGCCTAAATGTATGTACAGCTAACATTTTTGGCAGGAATATATAATTATTACAATAGTTTATCACCATTGATTTTAAAATCAATGATATCACTATGTCTATTAATTAAATGATCACTAATAAAATTATTTTGAGCATGTGTTGATTACTGTATCGTTCTTCTATAACATCGAAAGTCTTAAAAATTAAAGTGCTAAAAATATTTTTGGCGCCTGTCGATAAACATTATTTCAGACCAAGTCTAGCCGGTCAATAGTCGCCGAATCGCAGTGTAATAAGCTTATATTTACTATAAGTCGTACGATAGCGTAGTGCAGTATCTTACGCTTTTGCGACTCATGCGTCACAGCGACAGTATGATGACGATCATCGTCGCGAACCCAAATGAAAATTCATTAATATTATAGCGATGCACCGGCGTTAATGTATCGATATATTACCATGAATATGTATACAGAGGACGAATGAAACGAAATGTATTGCACACACAAATTGAAAACAGAAAACTACAAGAGACAGAGAAAAAGCATCGCACGCACGATCGTCGAAGAGAGCATTTGTCGCGTTATTCGGTCGCGTGAAATCCGCGTGTAAATGATCGTGTCCGGAGATATCCGATAGTCGGCAACGATGCCACAGTCGAGGTAAATACACACACACACACACACACACACACACACACACACACACACACGCATGTATTGAACCTATATAGCAGTTAGAATATTTACCCATAGTCACATACTTATGTGTATATGGTATTATACAGGCACCTAAGTGTCGTCGTCGTCGTCGCCGCCGCCAAGCGTATTGTGCAGACAAAATGGTACTTTCGAGATTTCCATCGCGCCCCGCCGCCGTCAATAATTCACAATAATATCTGGCTACCATATCGTTTATTGCTTGTTAACGTATTTTTTCCGTCTTCTTTCTTTCGTTTTTTATTCGCATTTATATCCATCCTCTGCGGCGACCGATCTCTGTACGATATAAGTTCAACGCGCGCGCGCTCGCGGACCACCTGACAAAAGGCGTCATAAAAAACGATCGTGGACATCGCGTGCAGATGCGTGCAATACGCGTAGGTACGAGTGGTTTTCGTTCGTTTGTTCGGGTTTTATTTTTTTTTTATTTCCCCCCTATCTTCACTATCCGACCGGCTCTGACCGCCGCCGCCGCGACGGCGTTTGTTCGAGTCTGGTGGACTGTGAACAAATATATCGACAGGGGTCCGACGCGGGAGGACTGGGTCACAAATTTTCACCGCATGTATTATATTTTATATTATTTTATGGGTGTATCGGGAAACTATCGCACGAGCGAATTATCACAATCGAGTTTTTATTTATATTATTTTTTCAACGTTCGTAATGTATAATATGTACATACGAGACGCGAATGATTTTTCTGCTGCAACAGAGGTCAACGAGCGTCGCCGATAACTATCGGTTGAAAAAAAAAGTAATAATAATAATCACACGTTTACCCATAACTACAGCACGCGCGTCGCGCGCGTGTGTATATATAATATTATTTATTATTATTATTATATGCGACGAGATATGACGTCTGGTCCACAGAAAACCGATACGGATATTTAAACACTCCGCCACGTACGATCCACCTGTATATATATATTTATATTATATTGTATTATTTACCATTGGTATCCATATGTGGCAAACGCCGCGTTTAAAATCGGACACCCTCATAAATTTAAGAAAAAAATAAAAATATATTGCCAATCGTTTTCCGCAGTCCGTTGTCGAGATGTTTATAAGCCCGGCATTATTATTTGAACATAATTGTACGGTGAACATAATATATCAACTTCCTAATGAGACCGGACAAGACATTCTCGTTTATAATAACAATAACGATTTGCTATATAAATATTAAAATATATGATATTCTCGCAGTATTATACCCATATATAAACTTAATTTGAAACTGACACTTAAAAAAACTGTTATTATATATGTACCTAATAACATTCAAGACTTTGATAATATACTAAACGCAAGCATTAAAGACGTTGTACATAAAATAACTGTGTATTTATACAGCATACTCGTATATAGAAGGCAGATACTGGCTATTTTTTTTAAGAACATTTATTTATTTAATAGCTGCCATTAAAACGTTTAATAAGATCGGAAGCACGATAATGTACAAATCGTCTGGTACCAATGTGTATATATATTCAAGAAATTATAATTATTCTTATTTATATTTCAGTTCGGTCAACGTATTTATTTTTTAGTCCGATGGCGATATTATAACAGTAACACACTATAATACATGATATACAGCGACTGTTAATCTTGTGGGATCTGAAGTCCAAACAAAACAGTTTCGCTACACTCAGAGCTATTAACAAAACATTAACGAAAAAACATCTTAAGCACGTCGTTAGATGAATACAAGAATGCGTACTACATACATATACCTGTATATAATGAACCTATGCGAACGAGTTGAGATTGAATGAAATATTAAAATGAACGAATAGCGTAAGAGGTTATACGACGTACGACGCGCGTATTATTATTATGTTCATAGGCGCGTTTGCCTTATCATTATAAGTATATCAGAAGTCGTCCATTAAGTATACAAACGTGCAATTTATATCAAGTAAATTATTTTCAAACGACCAGTGAATAGAACAATATAATAAATAGATAAATATTGAACATAACGTGTAATGTTACAAATTGTAACGTATTATACGGCGCATATAATTAGGTGTATAACAAGGTGTTTGTAGAATGTAATTGGTATGTTTAATTTCGGTATAAACGGATCGTTAAGCGTAGGAAATTGACCGATTTTCTAAATTCGAACTATCAATTATTGAGTCATAATGCATGTATTTAACGTTGTTACTGTAAACTGTGAAAAATAAAACCAGTTTTCCTAGGATTATTTTCTCGGTCACGTCCTATCAATTTTTTTTATAAATCGAGCAATTCTGTAGCCACACATTATTATTATTAACTATTGGACCTTATAATAATATAGGTACGTCATATTATCGTTAGTGAGACCAGCTACTGCAGAGCGTTCACACCCAATATCTACTTCTAAACTTAAAATCGTAGGGAATATATATATATATTTAAAAAAATATATTACAAAGTTTTACCTATATTATCTATGTATAGTTATTATTATAGACATGTCTTTATGGCCATCGATAAATAATAATATTTTATTCGTTGTGAATCACGCGTTGTGTTGTAATAATGTAGTTCAATTAAACTCGTCATAGCTAGTACGCTGTATAGGAGTTGTTAAAGTATAAATATATAATGGATGCATATAATATTATAATAATGTCGTTGTTATACACGTATCGAGGATCGATAGCCTTTAAACGAGAGTATACAATAACACTAATAATAATGTATCATTATTCATTAATATGATTTAGAATCGTTGCAGTCGGAATGGTATTAAATATATTATGTTTCGATAAACGAAATACATCTGAGTACCAGAGTAATATATAATAATACACAAGCTACATTACGATTTACAATAACACCACAACGGTAAAAGCCTCGAAGTGTATGCATTATATTGCACTGGCAGATACAATACTATATAACAGGGATGGGCAACTGGCGGCCCGCGTACCATTTTTATCTGGCCCGCGCTACATTTTCAAATTACTTCATATAATTTTAGCGCTTATCTGTATTTTGTTTTATTTTATTACATTTTTCGATAAAATGTGGATATAAATTCTTATCTAGTTTTAAACCGAAACTAAATTATTAAATGTTTAAATTTATATTTATAATGGCATAGCTAACATACTATTTATTGCATTTTATCGGTTTAGTCATATCCGTACTGCCGTAGTGTCACACGTACTATTATTTTTAAATAATAATTGTAAATATAAATAAATAAAGATAAAAAATAAATGTTAGTAAATTTGAAGGACTTTTTTTTTACTTTCTCCTATGCACTACGGCCCGCTAGTTACTTTGAGTTGCCCATCCCTACTATATAATATAATACATAATATAAATATTAACTGTCCACAACATAAAAAATATTATCGGAACAGTGTAAATATGTTTTGAATTGAAACGCGTGTAAAATATTTTTTGAGTTTGAACGTTCTCAATTAAAATTCTAACGTCAAACGATTCATTTTTTTAACATTTTATTTTTATTAATAGCAAATCGTTCCAGCATTGTGTTATACATTATTTAAAAAAAATAAAAGCATAAATCTTCAGACATTTTGTATAATATAGGATAATAGTAATACCGTTTATAATATAATAATATAATATTAAACATTTTATATTTAATACAAACATATAACATATGAGTATAACACAATAGAATCATAACAAATCTTTTTAATTATAACAAAATATGAACAATGAAAATTTTCTTCAAATGTAAATTAAAAAACAATAACAAAAATAATTTTTTAAATTATAAATACAAAAATGTAGAGATTTTTTTTATGAGTAAATTATAAAGAAAAAAAATCACAAGATAATTATCAAAAAAAATATCTACCTATTATACCTATTTTTGTATATTAAAAGTGTTATAACGTAAGTTGACGATTTTGATATAAAAATACTAACAGATTAACACTTTCTGGTGTCAAACAGTTTCTTTTGGGAGTAGCCATATTCCCAGCAGTTTAAAAACATCTTTCCGAACTTATTGATGTGGCTGGTATTGACAAAAATTTCTTTACTACCTTTGCTACCAGAAGATATTTTTTCCGTGTGACTTCCGCCATTCAAATAGATCAAAATCGTACGTCAGTTGTGGTTTTGCCAAGTAACATTGAAATTGCGTCGATACATCGTTGACAATCACGAACTTCATCGCCATATAAAATTTCAAGTGCTCCTTTCTTTTTTTGGATACAAATTTCAATATTTACTCTATCTTCCGAAGTATTCATTTCGACCAGAAAATTTTGTACTTTGGAACGAATATTTTCTCTTACTTCCATTTCCTCGTATTTCAAATTTTTATATCTTGGGTCTTAAAATGATGCTACTTGTCATGAAGATATGGTGTTTGTTAAATTATTAAGCTTAACACTTTCTTTAAGCACTGTCTGTTTAAAACTTATAATAACTTCACTATCATATTCATTAATTTTCAATTGTTTTTCAATCACTTTTGATGATACCACAAAAATATTATTTCACACGTCAGTATTACATGACAATATTATTAATTTTTTTTTTATTTAAAGTTTATAAAAACTATTGGACCTTAAACACACGGGTACATACAATTTTAATACACGCGTGTACACGAACTTCAAAAACACGTGTAATTAAATACACAGGTATTCATACATTCATACATTTTACTATTTAAAGTACAGACTACGGGTGCACGTGTATATCAATACACTATCAGACCAAGAGCTCTATTTGTATACTATAAAATACTTTAGGTACCTACCTATACTCGTAAAAAGTGAAAATGTGAAATTTTTTTGTGGGGAAGTCCCCACACACCATACGATCTTTGCTTATACTATGCGTACCTATTAATTATTATACGATTCAAAAAAGTGAATATAATAACTTTAACGTATAATAATAATAATATGATAGTTTAATTTACTTCATCAACACTTTTGATCTTGTTGACTCCTGTTCGATTGTCAAATAAAATACAGTTTAAATGTTCAGTACCATACAAATTATTATCGTTTTTTATTATTGTTAATATTAAGCCGATTTTAGGTGCAGCAAGACAAACAAATTAATCCAACAGTGATTATCTTGAGTTTAAATTCCTACCGAGCCCATTTATGTCTATTATAGATTATTACAGACCTTATGCCCGTAATACGCGTTATAATATTATGAATGGGTTAACGACACAAATTCCATCGCGCCAACGGCGACGGCCTTATCGACGTCCGAATGACTGGCGGCGGAGATCGGTAATAAATAATAATAAATGAACGTATTCATTATGGGGTTGACTAATTAATTGATCGACTGAGTATCGTGGACGATGCCACGCCACCGTGACTTTACCACGTGCATTTTTTCATCGTGCCCTCTATTATACCGAACGCGCTCAACACTGCGCACATGATAATAATATTATTACCTACAGGCTACGGCAGCTGATAGTGATTGATAAATCTTATGAAACTCTGATGGTGGTCTAATCGCAATTTCTGAATACCTTAATACTCGTTAATGCGGCACCCATTGCACTTTTCAATTATGTATATCATACTCAAGTTGTCCTGCACTACTGAAGTCGATTGTAATACCTACTGAGTCAATGTGTACTTATTGTGCAGTGTGTACACTACTACCTATACAATTTCAACTATAGATATAACGATGTCTTGTACTTATGCACACTTGAGTAAATACAATTAATTTTACATACGTAAACGTTTGTGAATTTGGGATGATGTAGATGATTTGTATACACAAACTTTCATATGAATTATACTGGTTAATTCAAATTTACTCAAAAAAATATCGATTTAAATATTTAACTGTTTATTATTTAAATTTACAACACTTTAGCTAAATGGTTAAATTATTCATATCTCCTTCTAACAAGGTTTGGAATTTAGATTTACTTATTATTGAATACATGCAAAGAATTATCTGATACTACATTGATGAAGTGTTACGACAAATAATTTTTCAATAAAGCGTCGTTGCTTATTTCAAAATAGATCCATACAGAAGCTAAAATATCTGTATTTTAGGTAATTTTCATACTGCACAATTTATTTGAGACTTATTTTGTTTTTGTGAGATTTTTTCATCATACATTACAAAATTAATATAATAAATAAATAAACTAATTTATAGTAATATAATAGTAAGTATTAATGGTTTCGAAAAAAAAATTAAGTGATAAATTTAGTACTATAGCACAACAAAAAAATTGTTATCGACTTATAATTGCCAGAGAAATATCCTCCTATATAATCGTATAGTTATACGTTTTGTTATGATTACATTATATTTTAATAATATCACAATGCACTATTAATATAATTATTATAAATTATTGTTTTTTAAGATTTGTATAATATTAAAATTTAACTGATCAAGGGGTGGAGGAGGGGGACTACAAAACTACAGCTGACAATAATATAAATAATATTTAAATAAGTATACCAAATTTCATAATTAGGTACTACTTAGTACAAACTTTTTAATTTCGTAGTTGAGTAGGTATTTCATACTCAATATTTCGTACTACACAAAGTATATTATTCTGCACATAATTTTAATGTTTGTGTCCGAATTGTTCCAAATTGTATTAGCATAGATGTATTACACTTTAGTGTTATTCAGAATTCGAAATAATAATAATAAAAAAAATAATAATAATAGTAATAGTTATAATAAATTAGTCTCGCGATTTCGACTCCTTTCGATGTATTTAATTAGTCGGCCGACCGTATGACGGCGATCCATCAACCGATGGACCACACATAGACTGGTGCAAACGCGTGCGCACTCTCGTGTTCCAGAGCGTTTTGCTCGGTGACAGTTTAATTTACAAATAACAGATTTTTCCCATATTTACTGTACCCGAGGCACCAAAGTGTTTAAAAATGTACGTCCATTATATGTAGATAGTAGATACATCTTTATAATATAAAATTAACTATTATTATTCTTTTCATTTTACGTACGTAACTACATAATAAAATATTAGGTATTATATATATGTATATACAATTGTAGGTACCTATATGGCTACATATCATACCTCATAAGCACGTATTTTCGATACATACCTTATTCGTATTTAATTGACTGCCATCGCCATGCTCGAATACACAGTTAAATTAATATAATAATAAATTCGTCTTAATTGGTTTTCTTATCTATCGGCACCGCGTCTGGGAACCGACCGCATACAATATTCATGTGGAGATTTGTATTTCTACACAGACCGTTTCTTACGTAGTGCCGCAAAATCATAATACATATAACACAGCCTTACATTATACGCACACGCAAACGCCGCGATTCGCCTGCGAAATAAACGATTATTCTCTCAAGTCTCAAACGATATCTTCACGATGTTTTAGTCCGTGTACACTCACGCGTGTTTTTTAATATACCTCGGAAGTACACAATATAATATTATGATGTATCTAAGCGAATTACGTTATAAATAATTTTGTTGACTACGCAATATTTAAAAAAATGTACTTAACTTGACGTAACAATAAATTTAATTTACTTATAAGTTACTGATACTGCATAATATTATGAAAACAGATTTAACTGGTTAAGACGGTCAAGTAATAAGTTACACCTATACAAATAGGTAACTTCATAAAGCTTTATCGTTTAGTTTTACTGCGGCAGTATTTGAATTAAAATAAAATAACTTTTCCACGCTGAACTCAATAAGTATAAACGCTCAAATGAATAAGCATTTTTAAAATAGTAACTGTCTAATAATTCTATCCCATATCATGTGTTGGTTTTATTTTACATTTGAAATTTAAATAAAAAAAAAAGTTAATTGTTATATAAATGTTGAGTACCTATACCCAATAAATTAAAATGTTATACGATCGCGTTAAAAAATCCATGGATAATCAAAGATTTAGTTTGAGTTAAAGAGCCTATATGATATATAAATATAATATACATAATATTATAATGCAATTCATAGGTTCTTAAGTTTTAAGCATTTTTAACATAATAGTAGTTTTGTTCTATTTATGTAACATATAAAAGAAACTTTATACATATGTATACCTACACTACACGCATTTTCTAGGATCGTTATTAAACCTAATAGAATATCATGACTTTCATTTTTTATCGTTCACATTTTTAAGTATCTTAAATCGATTATTAAAATTAATTAGTCATTTCAAGCTGACATTGTAAACGTCTTCAAGTTGAATTCGACGGTCCTATGGCGCTGTTTTCATTCACTCTAATTACCGGTCATTAGTTAATAATAATGGATAATAATAATAATAATAATAATAATAATACAAAAAATAGAACGTTCATTAGAGATTTTACCTGCTATATAAATCAGTGAACATATTATAATATTTGCGTACCTCGGGTGAGCGAAATCGGAAGACGCTATGCAATACGGTAACTCCAATGTAGGTGGTCTGTTTAAATAACCAGAAGCCAGAAAAATTAAATAATATACCAAAATATGATAAATTGTAAATCTTTTTAGAATAACGCATAAAAAACAGCCTTGTTTTTAAATCCCTCATAGCTATTTTATGATTAATATTAATTTCGTTTGTACGGATATTATATCAATGAATAATATAGAACTAAATTTTAATAATAGTATGATATTATATTATAAACAATCTGGTTCTTTCAACAGTAAACAGTTATTGTATGAAAATTTTAGCGATCGATTTATAAATATAAATATTATCGTACTAATACAATCCGTGGATTGTTAATCGCTAAAAATAACACGTAGATTGTTCAAACTAATATGCGAAGAAAATACGAAAATATATTAGCTAATTGTTGTAACGTTCGGGACGAGATAAATGTTGGATCAGTATAAATCATCTAGTATTACTTATTTAGACTTCTAGTGACTACATCATAAAATATAATTAATTTAGTATGTACATTATTCTACGATTATATACTGATTTCAATCGCTATTTGCAATAATTGCTTTCGGTACTGAACTGATATATATATATATATCTACTAGTAATTTGATGTAAAATTATTTTTGAATATTTTTTATTTATATTATCTTTTAGGGTTCAATAAAGAACAAAATTAAATAATAAATGCTGAATTATTTATATATATTTATTTTTGATAAATGATTATATTAGAAATGTCTAGGTATTAAAAAATATTACACTAGATGTTGGCATTTCTACATTTATTTCAATCTATCTTGATTTCGGGCATTAAAGTAATATCATTACTGGTGATAAATAAGGGTCTGATATGTTTGCCCGACACTACATTTGTCCGACTATATATTTTACATATTTTTACTGTACGTAATACTAATATACAATCTTTTATTATTATAACATAATAAAATATAATATTTTATTGAAATTTTAAATAATTTTTGACACATATTTATTTATAATAAAACTTGATATTGTTGGATATTGTTGTGTTATTATAAGTTGTATAATTTTGAATGTAAAATTAATTTGTAAATAACATAATATAATATAATATTTTGTTGAAATTTCGAATAATTTTTGACACAAATTTATTCATAATTTAATTTGATATTGTCGGGCAAGTGTAGTATCGAGCAAATATAGTATCGGCAAATGTAGTGTCGGTCAAATAAATTGTTGGGCAAATGGTGTCGGGCAATTAAATGTTGGGAAAATGTACTGATCCCAATAAATATGTATAACATTTTAAATACATGAGTTGCTCATCATTTAATCTTGGTTTCTTCGGTTTCTTCAGTGGTTTTTGTTTAGATATCATCAATTTATTAGGTAGAAGCTTTTGTTCCTTTACATTTAGAATAGGCAAGTTAAATATCTTATTAGATTTATCTTACGTTGAGTGAGTTTCACTGTTGTACACTTTAATTTTGTATTTTTATTTTTATACTTTTTCGCTTCACTCTCTTCAATTAATTTTAGTATTTGATCGATTTTTTGCCATAGAGGTTTTTGAAATTTATCTGAATCATTTATCGGTTCATTTAATTGATAAAATAATGATTCAATAACTTTAGATGGTCTAGTTAGATTTTTCTTCAGATGATTTATTTAGTGCTGCATTAATTTTCACTGGCATTCATTTGATATTAACTAATGTGTTATTTAAACAATATAGATGATTTAATATTTTTCAAATTGGTAATTTACAATTAAAATTTGGTTGGTCAACTTTTTTTCTCCCTATAAGTGTATATTTTGTTATAATGATATTTTTAGTGCGTACCTTTATCACATATTGTATTAAAATAAAATTATAACAATTTGTGCCATATAAAGAATAATATTTTGACGGGAGTCATTTCATAAGAAAATCAATGTTAGCTGGAAACGCTATCGAATAAATCAGTATATAATTTATATTTTTTACGAATAAATATTCTAAAAAAGTTTTTAAGGCAACGAATATTGCTTTGGTCGACTCATTATAATATACTCGGAACTGCGTTGTAGTTAAAGTTATTATTTAGAATTCGATGTTATATTTCATTATTTTGCAGAGACACGCGAGCACACCGGAAACGGACCGATGACGCCGCCGCCGGATATCGTCATTGTCCGCCCTTGTTTATTATACCGATGCGTTTGCGATTTATGGTCTAGCTGTGACCACGAGCAAAGCAAACACTATGCTTTCGTCCTGTGTATTGCGTGGGTTTAGTGTTTGTTCTCGACAATAATAGCAATATGTTTTCCGACCTAAGAGAGCTCAACTCTAGTAACGATATTTGGGTGTGATTATTCGTTTGCGCATAAAAATGTTTGTATTATAATATATAATACTACATTACTAATACATTGAAAGTAGTATAGATATTGAAAGAGCTGTTTTAATTTAAATTTTGGTTATTTTAAAATTGCTCTCGCGGTAGCATTATAAAATCGGCTCTTGATAATTCAAAACGTAATTTGAAGTAAATTTATATTGATTCATAAAAAATCTCATGATAATTTGAAGAAAAACAATACATATACTTAGAAATTTGAAGTAAATTTTAAAGTAAATCAGATGTCGACTAGCGACAATTCTAAGTTTCTTCCGCTTAACTTTCGGAAAGTTACGTTATTTTGCTGTAAAATGAAATTTCAAGGTGAAAATTTACAAATTTATCATATATCGTTAACATTTCTTCCTACCAAATTTGTATTTTGTTTTGAAAAAATATGGAATGAAAATAGAGTATTTTTCATAAAATTGTTCACTATTTGGTTCAAATAAACCCATATGATAATAATAACAAATTTATTTACTTATTTATTTATCAAATGAAAATGACACTAAATAATCTTAAACATAACGCATTATCTCTTTGTCGGTTGTTATAAACAAAAATATTTTTTTGTTGATTAAAAATAAAATATTGAAATAAAAATTAATATTTCGATCTATTTATATAATTTATATCAATGTGTACTAAAAAAATGAACAATGTCAGGATAATACTTATGAAATATAAATCAAAACAAATTGATACAAAAAAAATATACTCGTATACCTACCATTATAAATCAAAATTTCGAAAATTATTAGTATTACATTAAACGTAATTATTATTTATTACATCATAAAAATATAAACAAATATATTACATTAAACGTTAATTATATAATTTTTACATTTTTCGTAATTCTCTATAATCTAATTTAATTTTCGGTGTTAAACTTTTTTTAGTACTCGATAAATCGATGTTTTTTTTTGTAAGTTCCATAAATAATTTCTTTTGTTGGTAATCTTCGTTATAATTAGGTATTCGTAAAACCTGTTGTAACAAAACATATACTTAATCGTACAGTCAGTCGTATGTTTGTCGCTGTTCTATTTTTAGTTACACATAGTAAATAGTGGCTATATTAAGCTTTTGTCTATCCGTATCATATTTTATGTAATACGCCCTGTACAATTATTGTATTTAGATCACGAAGTTTTATTTTCCTCATTAAATCTTCGGCGGCATTTAATGGTTAGATAAACCGTTGCTCTATTGTTAAAATCGTGAACAGTTCAAAGATACATATAAGTACAGGAAACGAGGTGAAATTATTAGGTTTTTTTTTTGTTATAACTACTTTTTTTCGATAAGCGCGGCTTCAAACCATCCCAACGACCGGACATGATCATAAAAAGGCAAAGAGTCCGTCGAGCACTACACGCGGCAACGTTACATTTGTCGGGGCGTGTGCGTAGACTGTTTCAATTTTATTTGTACGTACTTACGTACAATGTTTTTATCTTTGCGATTTCCGTATCGCTTGTTCGTTCGCCAAATCGTATTATAATGCGCACTCGCCGCCGGTCGACATTCACGCCACAGCCGCAAGTACAACGTAATGCCCACGCGTGACACAGGATAAAACGCCGCACAGTCTGGTTTTATTTATTTACTTCATTTTTGTCGTCGTCACCGACCGTGCGGACTACGCCCCGGCGAGACCGCACGCCTTTAATAATAATATAATAATATAAATCGCAGGCGTGTTGGGGCGGACAACGCATATTATGCCATACACATGTGCCTACCAAGACTTGGTCAATACGCCGGTTGTCTTAGGGATTGATTTTGCATTTTCGATGTACCAGAGATAACGGTGGTGTGTGTACATACATATATATGTATATATATATTATAGGTATATCTAACCGAGACGTGTTAAACATACAACTATAAACTGTAGTATTTATAATCCGACGCGAGTTCACAACCGGCTGCTAATCGCGGTATATGGGTGTAATAATGATAATAATAAAAATAATATCATACTTCTTACGCGATGAGCGAACCGTCAGTATGCGGATTGTGGATAATATAAATTGCTTCTTCTTAGCCCGTCATCAATACGAAATGACAGTGGTTTGTACACCAGAAGAAAATAATTATAGTCATGTGAGTCATGATAATGATTATTTTTGTAATATGACTGTATTTTTAAAATTAAAGTTAATAAAAACTCGATAAATTAACATAATGAGTGTACACAGTACACAGATATTAAAGACTTATCAGTTATCCTTATATATTGTAACAGAAATATATCATTAAACATTAATAAATTCATATTAATATTTTATTTAAGCATTTTAAACCCCCCTGCAGTCAAAACTTTTATTTTATTTAGAATTTTTTTTCAATTTGTTAGTTATTAATTTGTAATTAATAATGTTTTCTACAGTTGAATACTATAGGTATGATAACAATGTTTAACTGTGACATTTTTGAGTAGAATTGTACTTTTTTAGATATATTTTAGGATATTTCATTCGATAACATATTCTTTAAAATTTTATATGACACTTTATTTGCGTAATTTTCTTTCCAGTTTACTCCTTTTAAAAAGTCTTTTTTTTGTTATTTACCAATACAAAGCATTAATGCGAATACAATTGTATTTTAATACTTAAATGTAATATAACACCATACCTGTAAAAATGTATAATAGTATAGTTATTTCCTTTGTACAGTCATCTTTATAAAATGAGAATAAAAAATACCGTTTGGTTCTGGCTCACATAATTCATCGTAATTTGTATTGTTGTATTAGTATATTTAAAGTTATTAAGTCGCTTTTGCCCAGTAGCTTGGTCTTAATCGTTCTTCAATAATAACGATATTAATAATGATCGTTATAATTATACCACGAGATCTCTTCGGGGGGTGTTCTGCGTGGACCACACACCGTGACGATGGCAACGACCACTATATACACAACGGATGCGCGCGATCTTTCTTTCTCTTCTTCTCCGTCACCACTTGAATCGCGTACGCATACGTACACGGACAAAATCCTTTGATAACTCGAGAACACTCGTCCAAGTAGGCGCGTTATACCTCACAACGAGATAGGAACTCCCAAATCGTCAACGCGTGATTTATTACTCGAAATTTAATATACATTATATGTAATATTAAATATTCAGTATGGATATTGTAAATTTTAGCATTTTAAAATTAAAATAGTTGAATGTTTAGGCTATTTTCTTAGTATTTTAAATTATGAAAATATATATTGAAGTCACATACTCATCGTATGTTATAACTGTAATACTATTTTTAAAATTTAAGGTATTATTAGTAAATATAAGTATTTACTAATGTCTATATTAATTTATTGGTTCTAGTTAATAGTTATTATTTAACTTAGACATGCATAGTGCACTCACAGTTATCAAAAAAATTACAGATTGGGTTACCAATGGCAACGTTAAAACAAAAAACTGAAAAAATTAACGTTTTCATCAATACGTGCTCGTTTACTATGCAGTAAGTACTATAATATGTTTATATCGTTAATTTTTCTTCTCTATGAAATCCCATTACCGTGATCCTATCGCAGTACCTATATAGGACTCAAAACCTAGCGGAAAACTTGGTGATCGAAATGGACGTCCTCACTACCTCGGATGGAGCGTTGAGAAAAAAAATGAAGAAACCCTCTGATGACGGTTTCTTATCACCGATGATTATAATATATAGTACATCTCAACGACACTTACGGTAAATAATGTTAAACGTACTATATTATAATAATATTCCCGACGAACGCTCGTCAGGTACCTACACATCGTTCAATATTCTACGAACTACGATGTGTGATATTGCGAGTACGACCTACGTAATATCTAGGTATAATGCGAATACCTGCACGCGTGGTGTACAGATTTGTTCGCGTGTGAATATTATCATTTGTATTTCTATAATAATATAATATATAATGCTATATTATACCATTGTACGTAGGTATTTAATATTAAAATGCGCGTTATCGGCGAAATAAAAGCGGCGCGATACGGGGACGGCCGTCTGATGGAGATAAGGAGGATTATATTATGATATACGGTGGGCCTGGAGGCGTGCGTCGCGCCTATGTGCACGTATTATTATTAATATTATTAAAGCGCACTACACGCGCCGCTGATGATACGGCTGTTGTATAATACATATCGGGGAGACCGTTCGGACTTCGCACAGCATCTACTCTCTTGGTGGACGTGTTTGCGTACATTATGCATACCTGACTTTATAATATTATATACCTATGTTGCCTATATCCTCTGTAACGCAACGCGGAACAATCGTATATGAACTATACCCCTCCGCGATTTCGACGCAGGCGCGTATATCACACATATTATCATTATCATTATTATTATATACATAGGTTCAGTAATAACAACAATAATAATAATATATATTATAATTGCCGCGTTTAGGCCTCCACGCGGAGACACTATCGACCTATTGTTTTTTTTTCTTATTCCTATTCGTTGTTCGATCCGTTTGCGTGTGTGCCACACATAATATTATCATTACGTACCTATTACAATGTGCCTATACGTTAAAGTGTGCGGCGGCCCGAGGTCGTCTTCAATTTCAATTAACCCCGTGGGAAGCGGCGGCGGCGCGCACACGCATCACAGCCACGCCACAGCTATTAGGAGGAGACAATGGCCGGCTCGGAGAGAAAGAAATTAGAAAAAAATACGATCTACCCGGACGGGGTGGACGAAATGAGAAAAAAATCGTCACGTACAGTTATAGTATACGCTCGCCGCGTGTGTCGTATCGTGTCGTGCGTGTGCGTATGTATGTGCAGTTTGTGGCGATACGCGCGGAATAGATAATCGTTATGTACGTGCATCTATCTCCATTCTTATAATACACCTAAGTCGTTCACATACTGTGGCACGTAATATATATATATACAATGAATTTTTAATATTATATATAGGACCGTCGACGGTTTTTTGGGGTGAAAAAAGAAAATACTAAAAGTGAGTAGGTACGAGTACCTACGTTAATTTGTCCAGATCGTTGGACATAATTTGTGGGCGCAAATCATATATAATATGGTACGTGATAATTTTTTGAAAACCCCGTCAAAGAAGCCGACGTTTTGCCGTATAAAATGTAATACGCTCTCTTTAAACGCGTATATAATAATAGAATTTGTTATATCCAGAGTAAGGATTTTGTAACTCTATAAAATAGTACTATAAGATCAGATTTGTTTACGATTACAGCAGGCGCCTACGTTAATCAAACATTACGTTATAACCATGTAAATAATAATTATATGACCATAGGCGATCTATAAAAGACAACAAATACGAATACTTCAAAAGTTCAAAGCATTAGTTTATGCTTTTAAAATAATTTAATAATGCTTCAGATAATAATTTCGATAGTAGGTATTCATGATTTTCAAAACACTTCTGATGGAACGATTTCACCGTAATACAGTATTATACTCGTATGGTGAATAATTTACGACAATATTATTATATTCTGCAGTATTGTATATTTAATATTATAATACTGTATTTACCCATTATTATTTTATTTATGTCATCGATTTTATCGAGTATCGTACTGAGAACGAATGATTTATAATACATAATGATATAGACGCGAGTAATTTGCCCGACCTATAGCGTATAGTTGGACGGTCTTAACTTTATACGCGACGCGATCAATCGTGTCAGATAAAACGAACGACGTCGTCGTCTGTATGGAAGATATAGAAATAAATTAATATAATGTCGCGACGACCTCTAGTTGCAGCGCAACACCGGTCGACGTGATATACCATACACGATGATGCGTTTTAAATTTTGATGTTAAAACAGTAAAAATGAAACGAGGTTTTAGGTCAACGTTTTAATAATATACGCTACAAGTGTATGGTAATCACCTACGACAGTATACGTACAGTTAGAACTCCATTTACGCATGTAACATTATATAAAACTCGTGTTTCACTGTGTAACTTTATATATAAACTGCAGTCTGTTTTGTTGTGTAAAAGGAAATTTGAATAATAATTTAATATTATTTCGTATTATAGTTGTATTGTTCTTTTCTGAAATCCAAACGAAATTTTTAAATCTTTTAACACAACGGTTTCTAAACTTTTTTGGTTCACACACCCCAAAAATAAAAATAAATAATCGCACCTCCCATGAATAAATAAATTACGATTTCATGTTATTTAAATATTCAAATATTTTTAATTTTATGACAAAAATCCAGCTATACATATTATTTAGTTTATTTAAAAAAAAATGATGACTGTTAATATATAATGAAAAATTGAATGTGAACAATGGACTAGTTTCCCGTTCATTATAATGCTTCAAAATTAGCTATCAACGTTGTTACTGCTACTCGTTTTTCATTTTCAACATTAAGTTTGGACCGATACTTAAGTTTTAGCACTGCAACTACCGAAAATTGTTGATCTAAAAATATCAATATTTACCTCGCGCCTCCCTTGCTATATATACTGTATTAACATAAAAAGAAAGGCATAGAAAATAGTTCTTTAATTTTTTTAAATTTATAATCGATTTATCTAAAAAAATTATGAGTTTATTCGTTTAAACGCTTATTATGATGATATGAATTAACAGTTTTTCAATTTTAATATAGACGTTAAATGTCATTAAACCAAATGTATATTGTTTTTATATTTAGTTTTATTTTTTAAGAAGATTTTATCGATATTTTAAATCAATTTTAAGCCTCAAATTTAAACCATTAAAATCCTCTTATAGTATCAGCCTTTAGCATAAACACTGTTTAAGGCAATCCTCTTAGTAAATGACTTATTAGAAAATTATTAAGAGATTTAAATTTTAATTAACCTGTTCATTTGGGGATAAAATATATACACTTAACAATTTATAAAATATTGTCATTGAGTTCTGATGTTTTTGGTAATTTTATGTCGTAGCCACTTCGTGAAATCAATTTTTTTATGAAAATATTACCATTTCACCATGTGCAAATGATATTTTCACTCTTTTTGAAATACGAAATTATTTCACGAAATATAGTCATTGCAATTTACCATCATACCGCAATTTTTTTCATAATAAAATCGTTCACTTGTCACTTTGTGTATTAAAATAAAACATTTATCACATAAAATAATATCTATAATCTATATTTTATACTATTCTAGTACTGTTAAACAATTATATTGCAATTACAGGATTATCTGAGGTATGTAAATGATAATTGTTTTGATAAAAGTCAAATATGATTATTATAATATCTTATTAACAATTTTGATGATACCTTGATATTCAAGTTAAGTGTGCAATTGCTGTGTGGATGATTTGATCACATTCTATTCTGAACTATGTCTAGTAACTACCTATAATTTATTAAATATTGATGATTTTAATGAAAAAAGTGAATTTTATAAATAGATGGAAAAATATTATTTGAATAACCTAAAAAAGAGTCACATATGTCTGAAAAAATCGAGTTCATAATTTTGGAAATTAATGATGCTAAATTGAACACGTAAGTACCTACCTATATTAAGTTAAGACCTTATTCGCGTGACTGCTATTATTGTTAAAGATAAAAATGAGATGTATAGAGTAGGAACTACACGTGGTATTACTAAAGGACGCAGGTTCAATTCTAGAAATATGCAATATATCTCTGAAAATTAGAACAGGTTGCAAAACAAAAATAATTAATCTTGCATGAAAATTTCTAAGTTGTACCTGGAGATTAGGGATTCCTAAATTGTTCTTGAAAAGTGCTTGTCATAAACCAAATTATGTAATGGTTTTAAAGGCTGTTTGAAAAATAACAGTATTTGTCATAATTCATTATCCTGCTCATGTTAATAATAAATAATACTCAATAGATAGATATGCGCATGTGGTTAATGGATGTAATTAAACTTGACGTATGCATTAAATGTTTCTATTTCAGTACACAAAGTGAATGATCACATGGGGGAATAAATGACACGATGTTAAATTGGAGTGACTTTTTCATGAAAAAGTAACCATTTAATAGATCAATTTTGTAATGTGACTACGAAATTGTATACCAACTATAATTTCTATCATTTCATAATTGCATATATTAATAAAATTACATTTGGGTACAGTATAGGTATGGTTCTCAAAAAAACTAAATAAGTGTACGGCGAATTGGTTCCGCAATTTTTGAAAAGTTACATATTGGTTTCTACAGTTCCTATTCATTTTACCACATATTTTATTACGAAAAAAAGTTTTATATTAAGCGCAGTGACGCCGATGATTCGCTGCTCGGCGCAGAGAGAACAATAAGTATATACGTACGTTTTTTGTGTCACCTTTTATATTTAACTACCTACAATCATTGCGTAATAGACGTTTGTATCACAACACAACCATGCGTGATCTACTGAACGATTTACAATAATATTTAAACACACACACGCATGCATATATATATAATGTTGAACACCATCGCATATACGTTATATAGATCACTATCGCGTTTTAAAGTCGGTACTATTCTCAACGATAAAATTGTCACACATTGATTTCTAAACAATAACGTACTTATAGGCATACATTATTATACACCGCTGCTAATACTATTGGACTTGAATAACGATGTGGTCCTATTTACGCGTGTGTATTATTATAATATCACATTATATCATTGCCATTCCTAATTAGTTACATATAATATAATGTATGGCCCGAGGCCGCGAAACAGCCGGTTGCCAAACACTGCCTCCCTGGATCCATCCCGCTGCAAAACAGGTCCTGCAAAATATGTCTGCCGCGGCGCCGGCCCGCAGAAATAATAATAACCGTTTCTTATTTTTATGACATTCGAGTCCAGTTGAGAGACGAGCGAGATAGGTACCCATTCGAGAGGCAGTTCGAACGGTTTCGCGGTGATGCGCAATTTATGCGTTACATATTATTATTATTGTACTTCGTACCATGCAATTTTCTCGTCATTAAACTATTAAAGCCTCTCGCGTGCGAACTATAATCGCGTCGCGTATTTGTTTTCTCACCGTTCGCGCGCAGTAATGATAGGTATATAGTAATATAGTAGGTAGGCGGCGTTTGATGAATTATCGCGTCGGTTTTCAAACCGACAGTACCTAATAATATCAGAAAGAAAAACGGCGTAATAACGACGACGATATTAATAATAATAAAAAAAAAACCAAATGCGTGCGTAATATACGACGAGAACACACATTGTCGTGTAATATATAGCTCGGTCGCGCGCGGTCTCTCGCTGACGCTACACGTATACATATATTACAATATAAATATATTTTTAAAAACATGTCATATAAAATTATCAGTTCCGGGTGGTCCGGCTCGTCAAAAAGACCGGGTTAAGTCGTGCGCCGAGGCTCCCGTATGGCTCCGCGCGGTAGCTATGTGCGGGCGTGCAATATTTTTTGCTCGGAAATGACTTATTATACAGATCAAACGTTATAATAATATTATACTATTATCTGCATACAATATACTTACGTATGTATACCGGCTGCTCGCTGTGCGACCGAGTTTACGCGCTCGCGTGCTTCACTACGACCGTGGCGTGTTTGCACAATCGGGGGCGCTTCCCACGGTCGAAACTCGAGAGATGCGCGCGCCAGCTCGTGTTCTGCTGCAGAGGTAGCTAATCTGTGCGTATGCGTTGTGTATTATTATTATTATTATCGTGGATATATAGTATATGTGGCACAAAATATAAATAATATATTGTAATATTACCTACACATCGAGGACGATCTGATGATGTTGTATGGATACGTGATTGTTTTCCGCTCGCGAATCGACGGATCTGATCGACGAGAGATACGTTACATAATATAGCTTCCATCCAACCAAAGTTGAAACTCGTGGTCAAAATGTATAACAATAATAATAATAATTGCAGTAGACATTTGCCGGCTCCCGTTGATTATGATTCAATTTGCTTTCTTTTTCGATAACAAAACAAAAAGTATTATTCAACTATTTAGCTATACAATTTTTGTTTCGCTAATTAGATATCATCAGCTAATTCTTTTAATTTTTTTATTAATTTACTCTGACCCCCTTGGAAAAATTAGCTGTGCCAGTTTGAATCGGGTTATAATATATTTTTATTATTATTTAAGGTATACATTATAATGGAATTGGGATTCGGTATGATTATTAAAGTATGGAAAAAGATTTATCTAGATTCGAAAATATGTTTTGCTTAATATTTTAAATTTTCAAATCATATATTATAATCTATAGTCATTTATAAAAAAAAAGTCAAAAAAAAAATTATTTTAAACATATTTTTTTTTCATATAGTAATATAGACATAAATATTATGTCTTTTTTTTATTCTTAAAACATGTAGGTCATATTAGGCGTGTCTAGATAGTCGCAATGTGAACTGATACTTCCCCAACAAAATCTGTGATCTGAAATATATTATATTTTATTAATTCTCGCAGATAAGATATCAGAAATTATCCTAGATTATTATAGTTTAGTATACATGGTAATTTTGCATGTAAACAAGATTATTGTCAAACATCTATTTATTTATGTTGAAATTTATATAAACACGTGCACATAAACACATTCATCGCATTTATAATAACCAGTTGTACATATAGTAGTTTTACACACACACACACACATATATATATATATATATATATATATATATATATGAAACACTATCAGAAGCACAACTGCATAACTCGCGGTATTCAATTGTTGGTATTGATAATATGTAAAACCTAATATAATTTAATTTGTTCTTTGGTAAATTTACTTGTATATTAATTATTTTATAAAATAATACATTCATCTGCATATAGCTCTGATTTCATTCATATTTTAAAAATTTTAATTCGATGAAAACAAAAACTATAAAGATAAATTTCTATCATAAAACCAATTACTTTCATCAGTGATAACGGAACTACGTCCATTGTAAACTATAAAAAGCGTTGATATTTTCATATAAAGTATTGTCATAAATATTACTTAGTTAAAATAAACTCTGACGATTTTACATATGATAATACATATGACTTTTATAATTGAAAGATGTTCTTTTTTAAATTTGGATTTATTTCCTCAGACTTTTTTTCTAATGCCAATAATATGGAATAATAATTCCTTTACGTATTAATGTTAACTGGAATATTTTAAATTAGGTATTAATACAATTATAAAAAAATTCAAGCTTCCCAAATTCGTCGATTGATAAACAGTATTGAGGCGACTAGATAATCCTTTTTCCAGATAAGAAATTTGAAATATATTGTCCAGCAAATCTTCTGTTGTACGATTTAACATTGAATCATATATTATACATTTTTGATGATCGTTATTATTTGAATAGATAATAAAAAAATGTTCATTATTATTTTATTGTTTCTTTAGGGTAGTTTAGTTATAATGTCCAATAAAATAGTCAGAAATATTCAATTGAAAAAAAAAAAGCTTTGTTTACAATGAAAAATCGTTGTATTATAATACGTTAAAATAATTTAGATATTGACTTATTGTGACATTTTGTTACGTTGCATGTGTTTGATATAATATAATATCATGTTAAATACGATTAAACAATTGTATACCAATGCATTATAAGATTACCGTATGTTTGCGTCCTCCGACATTAATTAATTAGTATGTATAGTGAAATAAACATTTTTTTATTTATCATGAATTACACTATATTCGACCTAGTTTTACGTTATATGGTTATATGTATAGCTGTATAGGTACATGAGAATTATTGTTCGCATAGCATTCGTTTGTAAATGTAAATGATTGGTTTCAAACTGATTATCAGTGTTAAGCTTTAAATAAGTCGTATAATTAAGACTTTATGTGGTGGTTTAAATGAAATCTTAAGATAACATAATCGGGTTTTAAATGTATATTAATGGTAGTTAAAACAACATAAAAAAATCGTGTTGACGTACATTTAAGATACTTTTATTGGATAATTTATCATAGTAACTATAACTTATATTATATATACAACAAGTTTAATATGTCTTCGTTCCAACAATGTTGATTATAAGAGTTTTAAATATACATAATATTTCAAATTACAATATAAACACGTCATCGTAAATTTTTATATTTCAGTGTATACTGTTTTTTTTTTTTTTAATTAAAACTGTTAATTTATTCGTTTTGTATAACAGAGAAAAACTAATATCATTATTAAATATTCATTATCTATTCACCAATATATGAAGTAATATTTTAAGTTTTTAACTTGTTTTTTTATTTTTTAGTCAAATATTATATAATATTATTTTGCTCGACTTGTAATTAGTATGTTACTTTATGCGAGTTGGTTAGAGATAATTGTTTTCGAGAAGACTCTTTATTATTTATAACTTGATTTTAAAATCTAAGTGAATATCTGTAATACGAATCAGTTATTTAAATTCAGTGAATGGTATATTATTAACCAGGTTTACGTTTATAGTGTTCATACGTACATTAATATTAACAGTGTACATTGGCTTGCCGGTCTAACTGACACAAGGAGTAAAGCTAATGTTTATCGTTTATCGTCACAATGTATTATTATCAATATAATTTACGGTCACAATGACATGTTTTCTTAATCAAACACCGTCTAATAATGTTATGATCTGCGTATATGTATGAAATAACTTATTGTTTTTATTACGTTATCATTTCCTACATTTATGCACTTTTAACACTGACAAGTTTTATATTTTTATTCAATCGTTACGCAATTTAGTCGATATATTCAGAATATCGTCGCGTTCCAAAAAAGTTTTTTAAAAGTGTTCTGTTATTACCACGTGGAATACAGCGCGCGATGGTGGTAGTTGACTATGACAACAATGCAACGGACTCGGCTGCAATCTGGAGATTTCACCGTTTAGTTTCGTCGGCGAAGAAAAGATTAAAAACATAATAATAATCATCAATCATCTGTACTGCGGCGTTGTCGTCGCGTACGGACATTCAATTATTAATATAATCTGAACGCGATAACTTTGTGACGATAGGGGTCAAGCACGGACGACATGGCTATAATAATATATCTAAACAATGTGCGTCAAAAGACACCATGTGTGCTTACAATGATATGCGCCCGCCGTCGTAACGGTTATCGCGAAATAATAACGACGTCTTCGTCGAAAGTATAAGGTATAAGTCGCATTATGTAGTATTTATACATGATACATAATGCAATATATTATTATTAAACCTTAAACGCCGATAGATCGCCAATCGCTAGCGCATCGCATGATGATAGATCCAACGGAGTTCCCAATAAAACATATAATAATTCTGTCTAATGAATTCAATCTGATAACCTAATGAACGTCGTCGTCGGTTAATCACGACAACGATGGAATCCATTAGGACTTGTGGTCAATTACGATGGCGGTGGTGCTCGCTTCCGGTTGTGTTGCCGCTCCAACCACCCTTCCCTATTACATCCTGCGCATTCCTACAGCGATAAACGTTCCGATTACGAATACGGATACGACGATAATCCGTGTTCCGACACTGATTCGTTGCATATGTTATTATAATATTTAACCGTCGTATGTGCAGCGGCAGTGTGATGCGAAGAAATGCACGATTTAATGGTCGATGAGGGATATAACGAGTCCACCACGCCAATTATAATGATATTACCATTATGATTATTTATTATTATTATTATTAATATTATTACTGTCATTTATTGCGGTAGCCAAATGTAGGTATAGAAAAGCGTGTGGGACTGATATTTTCGAAATGGTTGGTTTTGAGCTCAAAGGGCTGTGTCTATTTAAGACTGTACTATCAACAAATAATCATTTTTCATTCGAGCAATCTATGCGAACGTCGTGATCACCATCATCGATGAATCTGTAAGTCATTTATAATAAAACCAATTACAATTTGAAAATTAATTGACGACATAAACGATATTTTATTTATTTTTTATTTTTATTTACAGTATATCGAATAATTCAATAATTTTGTCAAATTCTGAATTGGTTTTTGGTTAAATTAATTTTATATTCATTTAATCATAATCCAAATTTGAATTTCCGGTGAATGGTGATTATATCCCCATACTAAAATAATATTATTGTGGTAGTACATATTATAATATTATTATAATAATAGATTAAATTACGTGCATGTTTGACCGAACCCTGTCGGAACTAAACATCGATCAACGTGATGCCTCAAGTGGACTGCAGAAAAATGTCGTGTGTTAACACGCACCATCACGACAATAATCTTTTTAGTTAAGATATTATAATATGTAGCACAGAACATAATTTTATATAAATTATTATATTGTGCCTCGACCACACATCAATATTATCTGCGTATATGTGTAGAGTGGATTACGAAGTTTGGAAAATTTTACATGAATATTAGGTATATATTTAAATATTGTTCGGTTTCGATAAATATTTATCGGGCCCTATGATTACTGTGTGAATTATTTTTAAACACTTCCGTGAGCACTTTGTGGCAAAAAAAAAGTGAAAAAGAGAGAGAAATAAAAAGAAAATCTACACATTCGCATGGCTCTTGAACGTATAAATAATATATATATATATATAATTTATACATTATACCTCGAACGACCGTCATCGTATAGATTGTTACGCACTCGGGTCTGTCATCAATCGGCGGCTCGCGAGCGGCTACTTTCATTTCGTGTGTACGGATTTGGGCATCGTTTCGCCAACCAGTTCGATGATGGGGTCGTACGTACATAATACGCCGCCGCCGCGCGTACTTACTGAGCCGATATATATATATATATATAAATGTAGGTACGTTCGTATATAATATAATACACGACAACAACAAATTCCTTACACAATTCGAGTTCCACATTTAGTAACGCGCGCCGAGCGTATATATTTTACACACACACACACATATATATATATATATATATACGTAATAATGAATAATACGACTGCATATAATATATACCTAGGATGGTTTTTTTTATATATCATTATTATTATTATTATTATTTGTATTTTTCCCCACTCTCATATGGCATACGAACAATATAATATATATATATTATATTATTATGTGTATATGTATCGCGTCGCACGTTTTTATTATTATATTCTCTTATTACTTTTGCTGCAGGTCGCGTCGCTACCCCACCCACCCCTCCGCCACATATCATAATACACATATAGGTACGTGCACCGTTTCGCGAATCATTTTGATATTCTGCGTGCACGCAGTTAATCGTTTTTTCGACTGTTCGTACTCTTTCGTCCCGAAACCATGTCCATTAATATACCAGAACTGGTCACCTGCGCATTAATATAATGTATTATATTACCTATGTAGGGCTCGGCTATTGTATATCTGTAAAAACCATCGTACTCTACTCGCGTCTCCTGTTTTTTTCGTCCACCGATGACCACGTTTTCGAAAGTCCATCATGATGCGGCCGTCGGGTTTTTTCAACCGAATCTCGGTACGCTACTGTCAGATATATATATATATATACGAAATAATCAGTCGATCCAAATATTCAGTACACGTATTCTGCGACCCATATTATATATCGCATGTGCATCATTACCTCGTGTGAACCAAAGTTAATAAACACATCGTTTTGCTAGCCATTCGGTATTTTTGCGCCACTTGTTACTATTCAAATATAATATTTGTTCGCCATCAGTCGTGTATTAATATAGTCAAGCGTCTACTGACAAGAATGCGTATGGCATTCCTCAACATCCCGTAGAATTTCGACTAGAGATGACAAATTAGGTTTTTAAACTCGCCCGTCTATTATTTTTTGAAAAACAAAAAATACGCATTAGGTCGGTGAACTCGTCCTGGCGCCTGCAGTATAGTTGCGGTTAATTGTGCACAGGCACGTCACTGCTGTTGCCACTATAAGCACTCATCGCGGGTCCATAAGCTACCGCTCAAGTCGCAAGTCTGTCGCCTCATAGTCGCCATCGCTACGTACGCACGCATTAAAATAACATAGAGGCGTTTTGTTTACATTGCACCGTCACTGTCACAAAACCGCGGTGGTAATCGCCACTGCCACCGTTACATAATATTATGTATACAATGGGTAAAACAAAAAAAAATCTACGCACTGCAATGCACATAAATCGTTGCATCTTATTATGTTGTGTATTACGAGCGCCGGGCATTGTTTCGGAGGCAAACACAATTACTGCGTGTAACACATACATACATACATACACACACACCGCAAGAACGATATATTATTATATTTTTTTTCACCGACCGTTTCTATGTATAATTATAATATATAAGCGACCACGCGCCAAACGGGAAAAAAATAACTCTTTGGGAGGCGACTACCTATGTGCGGCGTTAGTATATTATATTTACCAATGAACACGTAAAATACCGAAACGTTGCACGTGTGTGTTGGTCGCCGTCGTTAATCTGCATGACTTTGTGCCAGCGCACATAACATACTCGAGCCCGCAATTAGTGAGAGAGACGAAACGATTGTGTACGAGAGACGCGTGGCGCTCGCGGTTCGCCTCGTCTCAACATAAGACAGTATGTGTGTATAAAATTTAATATACACAATATATGGGGGGTACCTACTTACGTAGCAGCTACCACCGCTACTCGTCTTTGGCGGTTCTCATGTGCGTGACTTGGAAGTCGGCCAAAAATGTCACTTTTGGCTTAATTCAAATGACTTTGCAACCGCCCGGCAAGACGATATGTCGATAAAACGTCTATAATAACGTTCGGACGCGCCTAATGTTATAAATCGCATACAGTTTTCGCGTGATCAGAATGCTGCCGCTGCCGCTGTCGTCGTCAATCGATTATAGTCGTACGCATAGGAATTTGCATTTCTGTACACTATATATTTATATATATAAAATATACGCATACACCTACCACCAGGTCGTGACCGGATCGATAGCTGCGGGAAAAGGACGAGCAATCGTCGCTACGAGACGTAAAACAACAGAAAAGAAAGTCTGCGATGGAAAAATAAAAAAGTTATCTTGATTTTCGGACTGTCGCCACCGGTCGTCCGGCTACAACCGTCAACCACGGGCGTGGTGCCCTCGTATCACTCACGACTTGCAGTTTGTACGCGTGGCACGAGATAAGAATAAGGCGAGAGAAAAAACTCGTCACCCCGACTTCATGTACTATATTAACATACCGGCAATATATCATTGATCCATAATAGTCCAGCAGCAGTGAGCTTTGATCAGACGACGTTTTAAAGAAAAAAATAAAGTAGTGTAGATACACACATACACATTCATATGCGCACGCGTTTGTTCTAAACACATCGGCTGATAATATTACCAATGGTACCTACGGATTATAAGACGACTGGAAGTGCCGATTTAAACGGAGAATGTTGATTTCGTCCGTGATTAGAGAGGAAAATATTAAACCTACACCGGATCCCCTATAAATATACATACGTCCGTACACAATATTTACACCAAACGTATTTTATTATTATACATCATACAGAGAGATTAGGTAAAGTGAGATTATTAATAACGTAGAATGTCTTACCATACAATGGGGCTCCCTGTTGAGACTCGTTTTGTACGCTTCCGAGTTCGACCACTGTGACCACGAGAACGAAATAAAACGTTTAGCATTGTCACCACAACAGTATAATAAATATCTAGACAATAGAACGGTTAGATGAAATTATTTATCGTTAGCTTTAAGCCAATAGAGTTAAATTATAAAGTTATTGTAGCACTTCTATTGGCTTCCATATTATGCTGTATACTGGAAATAGTGGAAACACGACAAAGTAATGCCACGCCTAATTTAAGTGATAACTGTGGTAAAAAAAACTTATACATTTTAAAATAAATAGACACCTAGTAAAAAATTGTGTAAAATAATAAATTAATACTGTATATTTCAATCTTCCTTTACAAACTCTAAAGTAATATGTTGAGAATTTTTTAGGATAATGCATACAATTTTTAAAATCGTTTTATGCATAGATATATTAATTTATTTTGTACACATTATATACACGTAAATATGTTTCATTTTTTGTTTTAATACCGGTTGACCTATATTTTTTGTTTGGACAACTATTTAGTTTTAATCGATCAACAGAATCTTGATATTCATTTCCAAAAAAAAAGTCATGATAGTTGGTATTTAAAGGAACATCATAATAAATAATATATACGAATATTATAATAATAATAGTACATGTTATAGTCACATGTGTCTTGCAATATTTTATTTACTAAGAATGTTTATAAAAGACTACAGTCCACAAATGTGAAATTATGTAATATGAGTTTTAATTCAAAATCATAAAAAAAAAAATAAAATTATTTACTATTATGATAAAACTTATTTTCATAAATTTAGCTATTTATTATTTATTATTTAAGTTTAAAAAATTATGTTTGAAAACGTCTACAAATTTTCCAACGATTAAAACTTTATCTGCGTTATACAATTTTATTATAAAAAATGTAGAACAATATAACATAAAAGTAAAATAATCACGAAAACGATTAATACGTATCTGTTGATATATAGGTAGGTTTAAACTGGTGACACTCGAATTGTTTCCCAGATTTAGGTAGGTTATCTTTTTTTACTCGAATTCTCTCTCAGTGTTTTAAGAGTCAATGTAATATAACCAAACAGTCTACTCAAATTACCTCCTATAGCATACTTAGCTTATCGATAGTTTTACGTTGTTTATCGATTATTATATCGATTTCCGTAATGTTCAAAAATTAGATTAATTACATTATCCAAAAATAGAAATCAAAATAATTAGGACAACCACTACAAATAAAATACATTTTATCAATTACTTAATTGATAAATTAAATACAAATGAAGTTTCAAAATTGTAATACTTAAAAGCATTGTCAAATAAATTTAAACCACGAAAACTATGCTAAGATACATTATAATAAACTTAAATTTTTGTTTTTATAATTTTTCTAAAATTTTTATCATGACATTTTTACATTTCGTTTAAATTATTTTATGTATTGACTATTTATTACTTTTATTATTATTAATTATTATAGTTGAATCAGCCTATTTATTAAAATATTTATAATTTTATAAAAACTTAATTTTTTTATTATAAAACTATTTATTAACATTTATTTGGTTAGTTTATTTAATTTATAAATATGTCTTATAATATGACATAAAGTTATACCTAAATTGATTAATTATAGCTATCGGAGGCAATTCCAATATAAGAGAACCACTAATTGAAACATGAGGTGATTCAAGTGAATGTTATTTTGGAAATCGAGAGGCAATTCGTGAGCGCTCTATGTGCTATGTATAGGGACGAATATATTATAATATGATATAAAAGGGATAGGTGCAATAGCAAAAAAAAAAAAACGTTTTCCTAGAAGTATTTTCTCGTCTCCTTTGCACTCGCAATACGCCGCTATCGTCATCGCGTGTCGAGGGTCCATATAATATATATATATATATATATATACGCATAAGCCCTATAATAATAATAATAATAATATATAATGTAAAACGATAATACGCGGCTCGACCGAAAGACAATGCTCGGTCAGTATATATATACGACTATGCATGATGTACTATATATAATATAATATAAGAGGTACCTATATATAATAATATACTGTCCCCGGGCCAGTTTTAAATCACTCGATATCGCGCGGTGGCGGCGGTCGACCAATTATTTTTCGCTCGTCGTCGGCGTGCAAAAAGAAGAAGACGGCGGTGGCGGCAGTATAATCGACCGGTATCGTACTCGGCTCTATGCTGACGATCGATACAGGAGATTATATATGGCGCACTCGCGTACACACGCACGCATATATTATTGAAAAATATAAAAGCGCAACGCCCGAGCGGACGAGGACGAATGCGTTTGCGGCGCGACACGCTACGTGCCGCCTAAGCCGATACGTATGAAAAATGATTGCTAGTCTTGCTGTATACTTTACTTATTTACTTATTATGTGTGTTTAACGTGTGATATACGTATCGACACTGCAGTACACGTTCGATATTTCTCGCGGATGCAACTCGTACCTGTAGAGATTGATTATATCGTTGCGGCCGACCTCGAAAAAATGTATCCAACTACCGATACAAGTTTCTATGAAAATAAAATTACTACGTCTTAATATATTATACAATAATAAACGCGTATATCTTTGAAGTAATGCAGTAGGGTACTGTTGTATACTAAAAAAATATACAATACGCAACGATAATATATTTTCTTTAACATACAGTATCCATATGTTTCTCAATAATGAATATTCTGATATTTTACAAACAAATGTTGCAGTTGAAATATCCTCAAAATGTTGTCTTAAATGTGTATAATACATACATACATATGCATAATATTATTATCATAAAAACATTATAATTTATAGATGACGGTGTGACATTATAAAACCGGTCAGAAAACATAATCGTTCTTAATTTGAATTTATCATATTATATATTTAAATTAAATTATAATTGTTTATCTAATTTGACCTAAAAAATCATACTATACCTACCGATCAAATGTACCAATAGGTATACTATATTCTTCACAAGGGTATTTTGTATAAGTAGCATAAATACATAACGCCTAAAGCTGTTGAAAAAGTGCATATACCCATACAAAATATTGTTGTACACACACGTTACTGAAACAATAATCTATTATTATTTATATACGTATAAAAAGCAAAAGATAGACGCACTAATGTAATAAAAACCATATAGTCATGCTTTCAGTTTAACTCGTATTTCGGGATAAGGTTATGTTTTAAGACATCAAATGCACGATCATTAAAGTCTTTGGATACATAATATAATGTTGCGATATCTCGTAATAATATGATTATAATAAATTAAATAATTTTATTATTATACGTATATTCTTATTGAACATGATAGAAAAAAAAATGCTTAAATTTATATCATATTAGTAAGTTCGTAATTTTTTTTTTATAGTTTTCTATTTAACGAATCACTTTTATTTTTAACAGTGTCAATAATGTCTTTAATATTATTATTACTATTCAATATATTTCATCCTACTACCATAAGGAAGAATCATGAACATAATTATTTTTTGTATGAACAGTCTAGTCATTACCAGTTGTGTCCCACTGAAAAAAAGTAATGATATCTCAAAAGCAAACTTCTATACAAATATACTGCAGACAATTTCCTCTACATACTCATCATGTAAAATATTTTTGATTCACTTGCAGTAAATAAATATTTCTTCTGTTAAGAAAAGTTAAAGTGAAGTTCTATATTAAGTTTGCATAAATTAAAATTAAATGGCAATTCAAAATAAATAACAAATTTTCCAACTTAGACAGATAATGTTAAATAAAAAAAAAATTCAAAAATCACGATTATATAATAGAAGGATTCAACGATAAAATATAAAATTAATTGTTGCTATTTGGATGATTTGTAAGAAACATTTTTAAGAACATCACAATATACTTGAAATAATAATATAGTTGAACAACTGTTAATATTAAAATTTGAATTTATAGAACTAAAGTAATATTATTAATGGTCAATATTTAAAGCCGACAAAAACTTTTTTTCTCTTAAAATATCAGAAATTCAAAAATTACAAACATCAAAAAGAATTTTTTTTTCTTTTTGTTATTTAAATGATGCCTAATAAACAATTATTTTGATATTTATTTTTAATTAATGAATATGATTAAAAATAAATTGTTCAAAATGCTTTTATTCGAGAAGTCTTCTGTGCAGCCGGTGTAGAATTCTATTCGATATTTTTGGCCCATTTGATTATTTGCGTTCGTCATGTCTAATCTAAATCATCTGGTCGTGAGAGAAGACAATCGCCAACCCTGTAAATAAAATGCAAAATTAGTCGTATTATAATAATACGCCGATCAAAACGCTACCCCGGGACACCCAATAGCATACTATTACGTATTACTATGTATAAACGGTGTATCTATTACGCAGTGTTGTTACCTGCAGCGTTTTCTGTTTAATGCGAATACTCCAAACGGACGAATTCTCCTCAGTCCAACTGTGTGTGCGATGCAGTAACACAGATGGACGCGATTATGTGTTATATAGGTCGATGGAAAAATAATAATATATTTTACGTCGACAATCGGCACTTATCGTTCGTATACCCGGTATACAGTCTCCGCGGTATCATTGCCACTGCCGTAGTCGTACGCGCCTCGTAACATCACACCGAACAATACGCGATCTATTGCATTTATATGTATATGTATAACAATAATAATAATAAACACGATATATTATACAATTTAATGCATAATAAAATAGCGCGACGACGACGGTGCCGGTGAGTGTTCGTTTAATGCGTTCTATTCGGGCGTACGTTGGGGAGGTGTATGTGTCGCGAGAGCGTACCCAGGTAATAATAATACTAACCGTATAATATAATAAACGTACCAGATCAGGAGAATATCGTACGGCTACTATTTCTATATTTTATACCCGTATACATATGTATATATATGTTATAGTATAACGCGCATATCATTTATTCCTCCGCGGGACGACTCTCCGGACATAATAATATATTATATATTATATAATATTATATAATAGTGCGCGCCCGCCCTCGTCGTTTGGCAGCACAATGGTCCGGGCAGCCTGCGTATAGGAAGGTACCGATACACTGGCCGTTTTGCGTGATTTAATATATTATTATTATTATGTAGATCGAACGTACGCGAGGAATACTATGCCGCCAAGATCCAACGATCATTATTAGTATGAATGCATATTGCGTCGTACACGATATACAGCTATTATTATACTATAATATTATATATCTGATCATATATGGATGACAACGATAACATCGTCCTATTCGGACTCGTCCAACTGAAGTTTACCCGTTAAATCACCTTGTGATCATGTTGGCTGTAAAAGAGATATTTTTGTTTTATTTTTGCAAATTAAAAAAGTATAACATATTTAGAGGCAGATTGGCAGATTGGCATAATATGGGAATATCGGGAACTTTCCTGATTGTCCAAGCTCCTTGTAAATCATATTATTAATATTTTTATGACAATAATTAACTAAATAGTTAATTATTATAAATATAATAGTTTTTGTTCTTGAAACAAAAAATACCTTTCAAAAGGAATATGAATTGGTCTTTTTCTTAGATTCATGAGAGCATGCATTGGCATATGTTCTATACCTCACACACTCGCATATGTGACAATTAATATTGTTTTTTATTAAAACCAAATTGCTTTTAAGGGAACACAGTGTCATAGTCATTGTAAGTGTCAGACGTTTTAAATGTAAATTCTTTAGTATAAATAATTATTGGATCATGGGCACCCCTCCTCTGTGTTTACTCGAATTATGATCACGTAAAACCTAGCTCAGTCGACATCACACTACTGGTAGCGTTTGTAATTTTATTTATTTATTTTTATACATTTTCCAAACGACGAGGCGTAAAAGCGACAACGACATAGATGTAATACGCGTATGTTCGTGAGGCACTGAGACGTAAGACGTGAACACGTTTTCATTTTTTATCGCGAACGCGTTTCGATTGTAATATTTAAAATGCACTCGCTCAAATTGGACGACCGTCCCACCCGCATATTATATACCTCCGAACAGCAATAATATTATAGTAACAATAACGTATGCGCGCGGAGGCGCGTCAGATCGCCTGTTTTCGCGGTGGTCGGTGACGGGACTTTTACTCACGCCGTGAGTGTATACTTATTATAAATTATAGCTTTATAATGTTATATACTCAAACCGTATGTGTAATGACTCGAGTCGACCGGAAATGGGTGCCGACAAATTTTTGGCATACCTACCGTGGCCAAATAAGACACATATAACATGTACGGGAACCAATACGGTAATACGTATGTACGCTTGTACGCTTAACGACTCATTGCCCCGAGTGTGCACGTTAACATTATTATAGCTATATCGGTTTTAAATAGGTCCTAAACTGCAGGCCTTTCACTTTCCACCGTTTGACTCCGGCGCATTGATCGATCGTTTCTTTTGAAAAATCGGTATTTCTTCGCCACTAATGCATCGGCACGTTCCCGCCGACGACCAACGGTAGAACGTACGTCAAGAGCTCCGACAAATTTACACGCTATAATAATCGGAATATTATTATAATATTATAAAGAGTGTTGCATAGTGTTTAGAATAATATATCAATATCACTTTATATTATGATTTTATAATATAAGATATACGTTCCGTTTGCGCGACGGTTTATCTCGAGAAGCTCGCCATATCAATGACGATGTGTGTGCGTGATAAACAGCGTCCGCAAATATTTGTAGGTTCTTTCCGGTTTGTATCGTGTGCAAAATACCCGTGTCTTTGTGAATTTCGCAACGACCTACGGGCACTGGTGATGACGTCGTCCTTCGTTTTATTTAGGGTATATTATTAAATTATTAACTATAAGTAGGTATTATACTGAGATTGTGAGTGAATTAAAAATTATAATCGTGTATAATATTATATCATGATTAGTTATGATTTTATGAATAAGTAGGTACAATTCATACGATATTGCATGAAACATTGTAAAAAATGTAAGAAATAAAAAATGCGATGAATACAATAATTGCATAAGTCTATTAACTCTAAGCTTAAAAAAATCAAACAAAATACAAGATTATCGAGTTGAAATATTTAGTGTATTACTTAAAATTATTACTATAATCATACTGTATAGTAAATTATGGTATATAATACTAAATATGTTATTATACTCGTATCGTTATCTATAGTTACCCACTGTATTTAAAATATTTAATTTATATTTTATGTAAATCATATGTATTATTCCTCTTCTCTGCGAGTTACCTTACCACGCAGACATAATGTCATGTCGAAAATTCTAGCTCATTCCTCAACAACCGTAATTATTCATCTATCGTCTTAAGTTTAATTTTAAAAATTCCGATCTATCGTATCTAACTACGATATAATACATACAATTTAATAGGTGATGACAGTAGTACTATTCTCCCCTCTCGGGAATACCTTTATTTTAAATATAGTATACGACAAACACGTGAACCATTTTTGTCAATATTTAAAATTTCAATTTGAGGGGGAGTGGCGCTGGGGACTTAAGAAATGCACTATATACATATATTTAACTCTTTAAGTTATATATTCGATATGAGAGATCAAAAGTTTATAATACCTACCTATTATACAAATAGTTTACGATTTAATCTATTTTTAATAAACAAATCGTACTGCTTGTTACATTAAAGCAGCAGGATCAATTAAAATATTCCGAAAGATTTAAAAAATATTTCGTTTAGTGACTAAATAATTCGTTTTGACCGCACCCATCGAAATGATAATTCCATAATATACTACAACTGCACGTATTTCAAGTGTGTATATATATAATATAAACACAATGATGGTTTTTTTTTTTCAAAATGACGCGTCCTATAGGACCGTGTATATACGCCCGCTGTAAAGAACTGTAAATTATTTTAATTCGCTTGGGATAATTGGTAATAGACACTGTATTATATACGTTCACGTGCCACAGCGAAACATATTATAATATGTGTATAGCATAGCATACATATCAAAACACTTAGATCGTCATAATCGCTGGGACTGGTCGTCATATTGTCCAGTTGTAAAACGATTTGATTAAGAAAACAAAACACGCACCTGTTCATTTATAATAATTTAGATGTTTCCGTGGTGTTGTATAACATATTCTATTATAATATTATACCATTGCGCCGTGTACCTATATAATATTATGATCACTAATTTTCATATTCTTAGTCGCTTCAACAGATTATGTAAATATATATAATATTATTACCTATATTGCATATAACATTATAACACGCGTTATTATGATAGTTACAACAAATATTATTGTTAATACTTATACGAACATCATTTATTGATTTTATATTTTTTTCGGTTGTTTTAGACTTTTAAATGTTGTGTGATGCGTCTACATACATCCAAAAAGTGTGTAATATGTGTATTCACGTGAGTGCACATTAACAATAACATAATATTATAACTTAATACACCCAGTATGCTGTATTTTTAATACTATTCATTTTATGAAGTTTGCGGCATTCGTGCTGTGGAAATGGTATATTATGATGTTAAGACTTAGAAGGTATATACATATGTATACTGTCGTTTACCTGCAGATGTCATCGGATAGGTCATAATGTATCGCGTGTATAGCGTGTTTCCATTATATACATTTTCTGGTTTCGACGTTGCGGTACCCATCACGTAGGTTCTGTTTAATATACGATTTCCTATTCGTATACAAATTTTAATCAAACTACAACTCTCATTTAAAATTTGTGTAAGTTCTAATTTTATAACCAAATATCATAATAATACCTACACTGCATTAACGCACGGTAATGCGTATCTCGATAAAATAATGCAATTAGTAGTTACAGCGTGAAAACGGACGTCAACACACTGCGATTAATTTTATATTTGCGGTTAATATAGAGACGAATGAAAAAATATAAATAACAAATAGGTGAAACTAGAAAACACTGTTAAAAATATTTTAACATATTGCGTAAAAAAATAAATCAATAATATGTTATTGTTTTTAATAATATTATTATCATACGTAGACAGTCTATGTGATGCAGTGATGTCGCTCGAAATATAAAATCAGCGTCACTATGGTATCTATAGTTCGACGTGTACCTACATTTTTAATTACGTTTGTCTACTCATAGTAGTTTTACATTATTATTATTTTTCTCTAATTGAATTGACGTTTAAAACGCATTCTGAAGGAGTCAACATCAGTCAGATAAATATGTACATTGTGTACACAGTGGTCGCCGCAGTAGTAATATTAATTATAATTAACGTCAACATTTGCGCACTGCTTGCGGGCCACGCTACAGTGCTGTACATATTGGTTTGTATTGTATTATGTGCACAATGTACACATAGATAAATTTAATATTTGATTTACGACGAATATTATATATAGGAAACGAATTTTAAATCTACTCCCGGATAATTTATTTTTATAATGTACTCATAATAATATTCGTACAATGATTAAACCAGACACTAGAGTCGAGCTAAAAAAATCCACTGATTAGTGTTTGAGTATACTATAATATAATATATATATATATTATGACATTATGTTATAAAATGATAAATCAATTTAGTTGTTAATTAAATTTCGTCCAACCAACTATTTTTTTAAATGTTTACCGTTGTTTAATATCTACTTCACTTTTACGTACACGTTCTTGTATATACATCACACAATCGGTCACACATAGTTTAATCTGTAAATGGTAACTTCAATAATTCACTTCGGTATATTATGTACCTAACCTAGGATATTAAAGTATAATTTAATTTAATCGAATCAGTTGTATTTATACCATAGCTACATGTATAATCAATATATCATGTCTAGTAGTACATTATATAGCTACTTGTTTAGTTTTTATTATTATTATTATTACGGTCATTTCACTAACAAGAGTGAGTCATTTATTTTTTTAATCAGCAAATTTTATTCTCTCAATTTTTATTTAATCTTGAAACTAATTAATTCTTACCAACAGATATTGTGTTGCTGATTTATTTTACATTTAAATTGGACAAGCAACCATTGTAGGCTATATTGTAAATTATAATACCTATATGTATACGGAAATTTTACGATTTTCTTTACTTAGGTATATTATCTATCTGTAATAATTATAATAATAGTACAATATTCACGATTAAGATGATTATTATCACCGCACATGTAGCCCGTAGTGATACCATCGGCCACTAGGCTTATTTAGTTTATGATAACTCGATTAAAAGAAATTAAGTTACAGGATGTTAAAATGTATAACACATCATCTTTCTACGTTAAAAAAAGAAAACATTCATAAAATCTTTGTTTTCATAAAAACTATATTGAAATGTTTATAGTATTATGTTAAAGTGTTCACAATACACATTATGTTTCTAGTATATTGATTGGTACTTTTTAGCAAGCACATGGTGGCCATCATATTATACTACATTTGATAAAGAATAACAATCGCACATTATTCCAGTAATATTCACTATAGATATTATTATTCCAAAGACATTTAACGGTAATGACGATTTACTAATATAGGGGAAGGAATAGTAATAATTGAAAAAGGTGTTTTATATTATCTTAATTGTAAAATCTCCAGTTGGTTTTTACACGATTCACAGATTCAGTGTGTTTATGTATACCTGTAATATGTGTGTTTGTTATTTTTTATTTTTTCTATTATAATGTATACAAACATAAACACACATATCATGGAAAACGTAACCATACACGATCCCGCAAGAATGATTTAATGCGTCTAAAACAGCAAACCGTGTTTTATGGTACCCCTAAGCACGCGGTCGCGGCTTACTCAAGCTACACAAAAAACTTTGTGTTTGTTTTAAAATGTTTTATCGCCGGTTCGCAATCTCCACGCCCTATCTTAATGGAGTTACTTCTATATCCGTGCGCGCGCGCGCTTGTATATAACATTAATACACACATACATATATATGTATTATGTTTATTTTTATTTTCTCTATTAAACAGATACACAAGCTATTGCCGTGAAACCCAATACGCGCGGTTGCCCGTTCGAATTTCTTTATGACATTGCTTCGGGCCAAATGGGATGCAATGATTAAAACGTTCGGCAATGAAATCTTTGAATATGATAATAATAATATACAGCGTGTACCAATGATAATTTACCCATTGCGATTGATGTTAGGCAATTGCGCCGATTTTGGCACACTATCGGTATAACACTATCTATTGAGTTGGTACAAAAAAAGGTATCATTTTTTTTTATTAAAAATATAAAAACTGTCTTATTTTGTTTAATTTTTATAATTTAAGAGTTATTACATTATAAAAATATTGAGTTGTACGGCCGCTGTAACTTGTATTGTGGTGTCAATTTTCATGTTTCTAACGCAATGGAAATAAGAAAAAATGTATCACTTTAGGCACAATTTCAATAAAATAAAACTGAGGGTGCTTAAGCTCTTCATATCTCGGACATAGCGTTGAATCACTGCTAAATGTGATATTATAAAAAAAAAATTTGAGAATGCTAATTTTAAAATTGGGGATACCAATTCACTTTAAGCGCCACCCTAATTCCGTCTATGTTTAATAGCCATAGCTAACCCATAATATAGATTTTTATTTTGTTATTTTATTACTGTTGTAGTGATAGTTTAACCTTTTTTACAAATTCAAACATTAAAATATTTAGATTCCATTTATATATTTGGATATATTTTCTATAATTATGATATTTGGTTTTTGTACATGTGATTTTTAATTTAATTTTATTTTTTAACGTAAAAAACAGATTTATAGTTGTCAACATTCAGCGTAATAGTTGTACAAGTAAATTTTTTTCTATTCCATATTTTTTTTTTTACTTCCAATTTTCAGCGAGATCGATAAATACGCATAGCGTTATCTCCTGAAACAACAAATATCGTGATTTTTTTTTTTAAAGACTCGCAGGGATAGGAATTATAAGTATTTCATATTTTAATTTATGATTTTGGAAAAAAAAGATGACCATATTGTAATTTATTGTTCTTAACATTTTGACGTTTCAACATTTTATTTTCATTAGCATCGTGATTTCTAATAATTGTTTTTTAGTTTTGTATTATTATACGGGTATGAGTTTAGGCGGGACACATGTTTGATAACACTAGCACTTATGTGGTATTAAGTAATTCACAATTTTTCTCAAACTGAAAGAAATATTAAAAATAGTGAGATAATGAAAATAAAATATTGAAAGTCAAAATTTCACACCAGTTATTTGGTTAATTACAGGATTATGGCGTAACCTGTAACTAGGATTTTAATTGTTACTAAGTAAGTGGTTGTAACCTTTTACTAGGTTTGTAGTTATTACCATGTTTTTATTTGTAACCTATACTCGGTTTGAATTTATTACGAGGTAAAAGGTTTATACCAGGTATATGGTTGCTACCTGCTATCTGATTTAACCTGTAACTAGGTTTATAGTTGTTATCAGGTATATGATTTAGTCTGTGACCAAGGTTGAAATCACACCAGGCATGTAGTTGATACCAGGTTTGTAGCTGTTACCAGGTATCTAGTCGTTATCTGTAATTAGGTAAGTAGATGCTACCTGATATCTTGTTGTCACCTGTAATCAGGGTTGCGATCCTACCAGGTTTGTAGCTAATACTGGGTATGTAGTTGTTTCCAGGTACCTAGTTGTAATCTTTAATCAGAGTTACAATCCTACCAGGTATGTAGTTCATACCAGATATGTGGTTGATACCGGGTATGTAATTGTTAACAGGTACCTGGTTGTGACCTGTAATCGAGTATGTGGTAGCCACCTGCTATTTGGTTGTCACCTGTAACCAGAGTTACAATCCTACTAGGTTTATTGCTAATACCGGGTATGTGGTTGATACCGGGTATGTAGCTGTTACCAGGTACCTGGTTGTAATATTTAATCAGAGTTACAATCCTACCAGGATGTGGTTGATACCAGATATGTGGTTGATACCGGGTATATAATTGTTAACAGGTACCTGGTTGTGACCTGTAATCGAGTATGTGGTGGCTACCTGCTATTTGGTTGTCACATGTAACCAGAGTTATAATCCTACTAGGTATATTGCTAATACCGGGTATGTGGTTGATACCGGGTATGTGGTTGATACCGGGTATGTAACTGTTACCAGGTACCTGGTTGTAATCTTTAATCAGAGTTACAATCCTACCAGGTATGTGGTTGATACCGGGTATGTGGTTGATACCGGGTATGTAACTGTTACCAGGTACCTGGTTGTAATCTTTAATCAGAGTTACAATCCTACCAGGTATGTGGTTGATACCGGGTATGTAATTGTTACCAGATACCTGGTTGTGACCTGTAATCGAGTATGTGGTTGCTACTTGCTATTTGGTTGTCACCTGTAACCAGAGTAACAATCCTACTAGGTTTATAGCTAATACCGGGTATGTGGTTGATACCGGGTATGTAGCTGTTACCAGGTACCTGGTTGTAATCTTTAACCAGAGTTACAATCCTACCAGGATGTGGTTGATACCATGTATGACATTGTAACTGTGGTTGATATGTTGTATTTTGAGTTACTTTCAAACAATATTATAAATATTATACAATTTTATTGTATGACTTACAACATTTTAGTTAACAAAATCAAAGACTATTGCGCCCAATATTAATTCTAGTATCCTGAAAATAATAGTAAAAAATAAAACATTTTTAAAAATTAAATTGTTATTGTTCTGAAGTATTATTGAAATGGGTTTGTTGAGAAAAAGAATGACTCAAAATTCATGTAAATAATCTGGTATTATTTGTCACTAATCTTTATATTTTAGGATAAAAGGAAACGGCCAACTTTACGTACGTACAAACAACATTCGAAAAAAAATGAAAAATTTAAAAACTATACAATTAACGCCGAAGTCCTCGTGCTATTAAATTATACACAATTTGAAAATCTGAGCTTCTACTTAACCTTAACAACTATATCTGCGATTAATTATCGTATAGGTATAATTTTATTATAATGCGTGACCTGGGTATTATAATATAGTAGTACTTTATAATAAACAACGATACACTATATTTTTTATTAAACTTAAGATTTTAGGTACCATCTAATCTATTCTAAGATACCTTAATTTCAAAAAAATTGCGAAAACTCCAAAATCATATATTATATGATTCATACATTTTCCTTAAAGTGGAAAATATAGAGTTGCTTCTTTCTGAAAATTGTAATCAAAAATTAAAAAAAAAAACTATAATTTACTACTTAATTATTACTTTGATTTTTAGTATGTATAATTATAGTTTTATAAAATATTCACGCAGATGAAAATTTTGTGTAAAATAAATTTAATATAACTGCATATATAGTAATTTTTTGGAGTATTAAATTCTGAGACCTTATTATAATAACATAAGGGTTGAGAAAACAAGAAAACATGAAAATGAATAATTTACTTACGCGCGGTGGATAATATTATTTTATAATAAAATCGTTGTAATTTTTTTTATTTTCTTTACGTATTCATTTTTATTTTATGCCTGATCGCCAGATCAATATCGAGTATATACCTACCTACCTGTTCCGAGAGATCGGTATCTCTCAATGGTGTAGAGCTCATTAAAGACAGATTACATCAGAATTTTTTCGTTATTCTGTTCGGGCGCCATCGACGTACACGCTACACGTCGTATGTGCTAGCGCGCGCACAACAATAATTATGGTAATCCAACGCCGAATTTGGCCGGTGCCCATACTAAAACCGGCAAACGTTATCTTGGTACAAATCTAATGGCATCCAATATATTTACATGACCCCTCGTTAAACGTACAATTAATTACAGTTCGATTTTCTTCTATTTTTATCGATTTATTCGTTGTTGTTTTTTTTCACCATACAATTTATGATACGTAATTTAAATTAAGAAAAAGTGTCATCATCTATATAATGTCTTAAAAAAAAATATATTTACTCGTTTGAACAGCCAACATCGTAGTTGTTTAATATGATACCTCTTCGGAGTTCAGATATACATACCTATTGTGTACGTTGATAAATATTATTTTCTCATATATTTTAATGCACAGATATTTGAGTTAGATTTACTTACCACTATAATATGAATATAATTTATTGTTTTGAATTTATTTTGTGCGATTTATATATTGTGTAAAATTTACTCTATGTTCAACGAATAAGACAATATTAAAAAATGGAAATATATTGCTCAGTACTTATGGAAGTCGTAAGAGAATATATTTTAAGACTTTGATTGATATAACTATCATACATTATAAATATATACCACAGTTTGAGACTTTCACTGAAATCGTAGGTATATCTGATTAAATATTATATCATTTTCAGTATTGTCATTACTTATTCGTCACACAAAATTTTCTGGATCTTGCGTTAAGCAGAGCCGTACACGTCATTCTTGTAGTTCTTATTGTGTTACTGGTTGTTTATGGTCGATAAATCTGAGTCAACTGGTTGCCACTTAACATCCATAATATCGACATCATTATGTTTTTGTGCTATAAAAGTTTTGTGGATAGATAATAATAAATTATTAAATATAATAGGTTCATATCCAAAGCTATACAATATATCTTAACAATAACCAATAGTAAATTTTACTATTTTGATACACTAGCAGTTGGGATTTCAAAACCATTATCTAAATTAAAACTTTTTACTAAATTTGTGACACATTTTGTCGATGGAATTTTGTAAATAAATAATGCATTTATATATTATCATTAACATAATGTTATGCAATTAGATTACAACAGTCTTATAATTATTGTTCGCCGTATGGAACGTTTCTTATAATAACTATAATTTTTGTTTTTGCAGCCGCCGTCATAGTCTAGTTTAACGTGGTGCAGCACGGTACAAAAGCCGATGACGACGAATCGTTGTATATCTTATGAATCGAGCGGTCATACACGGCTGATCGCTGTGCAGATACGACGAACTAGTGCAGTCCGATTCGTAACGGTACACATATATACATGGGTATGGTGTATAGAAACGCGACCGACATGAGACATAATATATTATTATCATAAATTCTTGCTGTTAAATATGGTTATTAAAATATACTTCTACGTTTGTATTTTGTGTATTATAGTATATAGTTAGCTGCAGTGACTGTTGCGGAAACGAAGTGTATGCAAAAGACTTATATCGTTTTTTATGATTATTATTAAAAATATTTAATTACAGTCTGTAGATAAAAAAAGTATAATTAGACATTTTGATTAGATGTATATAGTGACAAGAATAACTCAGTAAAACCACCTGACTGATTTACACCTACATACGAATTATTGTGTTGCACACGGCCAATAACATCTAGGTATACTACATGGTCCAGATGTCGGCTATGAAAAATAATAAGAGCAGAAGTGGTTATACTTCCCAGTTAAGAATACCCGCTCTACACTATGCATTTCCTATAATCTTATAGTTGAATAGGTTTGGTAAATAGTAAACATTTTTCAAAACAATGGTTATGTATTGAAAATTAATTTTATTTATTAGTGTCCAGTGGTCTGTTGTAATTTATATATGAAAGTACAAAGTACACAGGTTGAGTTAAGTACTTATTGTCTATTGACCTGTAACGATTTTATTAGCTACATGAACAATATCAGATAAATCTAACTTTTTGAGTTGATACATTAAATATGTATATATTAAATTTAGTTAAAAACTTGAAATAAAATATTTAAAATTTGTATCCTTGTTTTCTAACTGTTTGATTAATGTATGCTTTTTTACTAATTGTATGTAAATTTCTATTTGAATATTCTATCACTGTAGATATAAAAATATTTGGATGGTTATTGTTAAAATTTGCGTTAAAATGATTCACAAGCATTTAAGGATTTTATCAATTCGGTAAAATATTTTATTTTATTAAATAATTAAAAAAACATGTTTTTATTTTATATATTAAATTATTAACTAAAGTGAAACAGATATTATATATAACCTATTCTATAAATAGTAAAAAGTAGATTAACTTTTAAGTTATTGAGTTAAATGTATGATTTGTTAACTATTAATTTCTAACTTATCGATACTTATAGATATGATAACAATATCATTTTAGATGAATTAACATATTATTAGGGGAATTAACATTTGCCCAGAGTTAACTACATTGAAGTAACTGTCAGCTATTATTTTTCAAAATGAACTAATTCAGTTTCATTAAATTATGTTTATTATTTAACGATTTGAAAATACGTCAAGTACATTTCAAATGCTAGAAGTATTAGATGTTAAATGATGGTGATATTATTAAATCAACTGTGAGTTCGTGATAGTGTACCGATTCTTAATTTTTACCAAATGGAAGATGTCTCGAACTTTGTTGAACAAATAGGTCAAGTCGTTAATTATTATATATGTTGTGTTATAGGCACACATAGCCACAGCTAGTTAATTTATTACAGTTTATTTTTAATATTTCAATCTTTTTGTATTTTTGACATCTATCTTAATATCAGCTTTTATTTATTTTTACAAATGATAGGAAAATTGATGAATATTTCAACCGTTACAATATTCTTGAATGTTTACTCATTACTAAGAATAATTTTAAGTATGTCTCACAAGTAAGATATTTTTCATTTTTTAAAGCATACTTACAGCTTAAAATAATCTTACAAAGCTCATACAACAAACCAGTCTTGCAATTAGTCCGGGATGAAAGCGATAACTTATAGTGCTCTATTAACAGTTCAACATTAATATTTATTTACAATTAATATTTTTGTGTATTTTTAAACTATTTAGTTAAATGTTTCATACTTTAATTAATTATTCTTCTTGTCAATAAATGTATTAATAATTACCATTTACTATACTCTGAAATACTGGAAATATTCCGTTATTAGAAATTTATCTATTGGATATTTTAACATGCGTGTAGTACAAAAACCGTATGGCGATGGGCGTATTTCCAAAAGATTTATCGTGTGTGCGCGACGACTGTTACACAATTATATATATATTATATTACATTACAAGTTGATAATATTAGACGCGAAATAGGCTGAAATTTCGTGCTGAAAACTTGTCCTTCGACCCGCCTCCGGTCGAGTCTAGTTACGACTAGCGCGTGTTCAATCCGGTAATAGGTAAATACTAGTTACCTATATTATAATGCTTAACCTCACGTGAGACACAGGTAGATAGATATAATAAACACCGTATTATGGTAATTATTGTTTATTAAATTATCTCGTAATGGGCAAATTATTTTTATGCGCGATATATTTATACGCCCGGTATTTAAACAATTATTATATTACACAGAATATAGGTATTATAATATTTGTAATATTATGTACTGTTTTGTAATAAACAATTGAATGGCTATAAATTCTAGTGAAACGTCTTTATATTTATTCTACTTTCATCAATAAAATCTATGTATTGTGAAACTAATTGTTACCATTTTGAATGGTAGAAAAATATACAATGGAAACGGTACATACTTCTCAGATGACAAGTAAATTGATACGAGGATACCTATACGGACAAATGAAATAACTTTATGGACTTATGTTGTTTATGGACGAATTCAATATGATAATAATACATTATTAACAATGATAAAATCGTGGCCACCGTGTTATAGCTATATGCACATCAGATTTAATAAAAAAAAATGCGTATGTATAGTTTATGCCAAAAGATGCAAATAATATGCTAGCGAGTGCGAACTATACGCGGTTAAAATTTACCATATATGTTGAATAATTGTGATGATAAAATATAGATACCTTATGGCGGGTGTGAAACGAGTGTACTTGAACTCGTCGACCCGGACCGATGGCGCTTATTTTGATTTTTCACTCTTGCAATATTATTTGGTACGTTAAATAGCATTTATTCACTGGGTCCGTCACAACAACTATTACTGTCATGACATATAATATTATATATTATAAATATATGTACATTTGTGTATGGAAAGTATACATGGTGCATAAGTTATATTATAGTAATTATTATTATTATTATACCATCTTGATATGTAAAACAAACGAAACGATGAAAATAAAATAAAATTTTACGATTTTTCGCTATTCGACGGATTCTTGTTTTTTTTTTTTTATGGTTTTTATAAATTATCATCGTTATTAGTTCAAACCTTCAGTAATGTGTCCGGGAAGTGAAATTTAGTGTACTACTCGTAAAGTCGTCGCTATGTTTAAGTTGTTTAAACATTAATACGACTAAAGACTTCTAATTTTAATGATAAAAAAAAAAAAAAAAATACTTTAGTCATTGTTATTTATAGCCAAAATATTATGCTCATAAAAATGACGTAAAAATATCATTTTGTTTATTATTCGAATAAGCAAATTAAAAAATTAAAAAAGCTTTACGGGTTGTACACATATTATACAATATTTATAGTATTTATGTGACACTGCATTCATCGAAAATAATTTTTTTTATATTCCGATGTTAAAAAAAAAATATGAAAAAATACAACAAAATAAGCGAGTGATATTTTTTGAAGCATATCATTGTTTTTATATTCTTCACTTATCGTGATGAAATTGAAGTATACAAAATAAATAATACGATTCTGATACAATTACACATTTCAAACAATTATTATTTTGATTATGCTATAAGTCATTAGTAAATATTAGGTGTACGCATTATAATTTGTAAAATTTTAATATACATCTAGAATATTAATTATGATAGGCAGATATTCTAATTATGTTAAGTACTAAAATTTAATTTAAAATATGTATTATTATTTATTAAACTTAACTGATTTTGTAATATGTATTATAGATGTAAATACTTATATTAAAACTATTATTTTAAGTATATTAAAATAATAAAAGTCGAATTTTTATAAGCTATTTATGCAAATAATCCTCTTGATGAATATTTGATTTTTAGAAAGATAATAGACTGTATTGTATTAATTTATTTAAAGTACATTTTAATAAATAAAGTAACTATTATATACTCGTTTTTGAATCATTCTAGTTATCTAGTTGATACTATGTTAATGTATTTTATAATCCTGTATATATTCATTTATAATGAATAATATTTGTTTTAAATTAATTTAATATGATAGGTTCCTACTAATTATTCATAAGAAAATCAATATTAAATTATTTGCTAGTTAAATAATGCTTAAATAATATATTATTTTTATAAGTAAAAGTGATGAATACTTCAAATTCATATACAAGTGAATTCAAAATAAAGATATGTATAGATTTTAAAATGTATCAGCAAGATAAAAAATTCATTCGTACTTATACATATAGGACAATATTGGAATCGTCTTCACTCACAGATACCACAAAGACCAAAAATTGTTAACATGTTTTCGTCGTTTAAAATAAACACACTCAAATCAACGCGAATAATATATAATACAGCGACGAGTAACCATACATATAATATATTATTATATTATATTTTATCTACACATACGATGTATATTTGGCACAAGCGACGAGGAAAAAAATAAACCTGTATATTATTTATTTATTATACCACCGTGTGTTTCATTCATCGAGCGCGTGCGCGGTCGACTGGTACCAGAGACATGACTGTACCGGAAATGCGTGGGCAAACGAGACGCGTGTGCAAATAATAATCGTAGCTATATCATCATGTGATATGTATATGATATTGTATACCTACGTATGTGTATTATATGAACCTCTGTCCTCGTCAACAGCGACGTAAAATCGTATTGGTTTTTTTATATATGATCTGTATAATAGATGCACACGATGCGACCGTCAACTGGGCTGTGGACATGTGATAACGTGTTATACGAAAATATAGATCATTGCCGGGATACCGGATGTCGTTTTTCAGCACCGAATCCGCAAACTATATTTACTTATATGATACAAGTTTTATAATATTAAAAATAAGTATATGTTTCTGGCGGAGTCAAAACGCACATGCAGTGTTCAGACTGATTATTAAATTCTGAAATAGAATCAAGGACTGTCTATATTGATTTGATCTAACGGTTTCACTATATCGTCTTTGACATGAGTATCACGTCATTATCGTACTACGGAATCATTTATACGTATAAACTAAAATTAAAAGACTTAAAAAATATCAAAATTCGCACTATAAAAATGCATTTTAAAAATTTAATTCATAGAGCGCTTAAAGAAATATTCAATTATGATGTTTTTTAATGGTGAATTTTTATTCAGAAGACGCTTTTAAAATTCTAATAAAGAGACTTAAATAAAAATATTGTTATCGCCTCCTTAATCATTAAATCTATTTTTGTATACAAATATAAACAGATATATAAACAGTGGTCGAAGAATTATTGTATATCTACTACATGTCGACACTATTCGATCACTGTATATCTCTATTAATGTACTGGACAGGCGCGAAAGCGTAGGAAAAAATTTCGGAGATGGGGGAGGATTTGAAAAAATGTTCATAAATATATCATACTAATTATTATTCATACTGTAATTTATTTTTTGTTCTTGATACTTCGGGGAGGGGAGGGGTGGAGTTAAACACTCAAAACCCCTCTGCGTTCGCACTTGATACTAGTTTTTAATTATAACAATAAATTTTAATAGATTTTGAATAAACATTTAATATCTAGTTTTTTGGTCATAACTTAAAAAAAAGACTAAAAACCATTAACATAAGAAACACTATAATGTTAGGTTAATCAAGTACTTATCTATTTATTATATAGTAATAATTCGCAACCAAACCATTCGATTCGATTTTCTCAAACTAAATGATAACTTACTAAAGTTTACTAACTAGTAAATAGCTATATATAGGCGCCTGTTGTGTACGCAAACGCAATCATAATAATAGTTGGTGTATCTATCGATGGTTTTAGATGATATTCATGAGTGTTTTAATATTATAATATTATAACAAGGAAAACGCATTGTCGTAGGTATTTATTGCAGATTCAACAAGTTCTTATTTATTGTACTACAATTCTCTAATAATCGAGTAGGTATATTATTATAATACATATTATTTATTGTCTCCTTTTATTCATCCTTTTATCGCCATCATTTCTCAACGTTTCGCAAATTGATATTCTTAAGACTTACGCGCACCTAATGCAATTTGCAAAGCTGCCCCCACACCTCAGTGTTGAGATGTATCATAACATATCTATATGTATATATAAATACATGTATTATTGCTTTATGCATCCGGACACATTTTATCTCGTATCGCATCGCACATCGAATATTATACCTGTGGGCAGTTTCTAAAGGAATATTAATTTGAACACTTGTGTAACGTTTTTTTTATTCATTTATTATTTTTGTCTCGATAAAATTCAAATCCAATGAATCAAACTTAATTTCGGTTAATAATTATAATGCGATCAGCATTGGATTAACTAATGTATATTTAAATTATAAATATATTTATTATTATGATTATAAATGTATAACCAGACACATTTTATTGCGTGTTTGCTTTTTGGAATACGATTACATTTTGAACAAAGGATATTATACATTTCTTTAAATACAAAATGTACCTACGCTCTTACTGTAACATTATAGTATTAAAGTAAACATTGTAAATTTTATTACGTTTTATACCCTTTTATATTATAAACATTAATGTTCATAACTAAAACAGAAATAGAATTATAAATTATTATGCTATTCAAACAAAACATTATCTCTATGACGTTAATTTTATATGGTTTAAATTTAAAAAATGTAATGCTTTTTAAATGACTTAAAACAAATCTATGTAGGAGGTACCTACTTTCTAAATACAATAATTTTTTCAACTATAAAATAAAAAAGTTTTTATCCATAAACTATATGAAATTGTCTTTTTGACTTTATTGGGACATTTAAAAAGCGATTCTATAAATCTAAAATATAACATGTTATATGAATTATAAAATACAATATATTTATGTACATTTTTATATTATTGCAAAACAGATAAAAAAAAAATAATAAAAATGACCTTAACTTTCATAATATTTTTACTTAACATCATTAAAAAATATAAAAAAGTAAGAACCTACCTTATGATTATACTATATTGTCATTTGTGTGACAATATAATTTTATGTACAATAACACGTTAATAATACTTTAAATGGTATTCATTTAAAACGTAAGCAAATGAAAAAAAAACAGCTGATTGTCAAACCTATTTCTCCATTTGGTAATGAATAAAAATATAAATGAGAATCTAATACAATTTTGTGGTACAAAAATGTAAAAAAAAATTGCTCTGTTGTATCGATATTAGAATAAATAAAAATACAAAACATTAATTTCTGTAATACATCAATATATAACTAATTAAATATTTTAAATATCCAACTATAAATTAATATTTTGAACTCTGAAATTTCAGAAATATTCCGAAATAATAATGTGATGAACTTTTAGCTCTAAGACATCACTTAATTGCATATTGACTATCGATTTGGTAATTTTTTTTTTGTTTAAAATTACACCCTTCTACGTATTTACTGTTTAGTCCATTTTAATCTTTTTGATCTTATGAAATTTTAAATATATTCGACCTATTAATATTATGCATTATATAATGTACGTATGTAATTTGCACCAAAAACAACCCCCCCCCCCCCCCCAAAAAAAATATACATATATATATAATTGGCGCTACATCTAAAAATGAATTTTGGTAATTTGAGCTACTTTTAAATAGCTATATACAATTTTTTTTATAGTTTAACATAATATATTTTTGATTATTGATCAATGTAGTTAATTCTAATAGTCACATTTCTAAAATGCACAACATGTAAATAATATCGGGCAAATTGTAAATATCACAACATTGCTGTTCAATAGTGTTCGATATTTTTTTATATGAAATTAGACTAGATTAGGCATAAGTCGATATATCATATAGTCGATGCGTTATCAGTAAATTTACCTGCTGGTATATATAAATTCCAGCAATTAAAGTGAAAAGTGTAGTGCAGATTACATATTTAATTTCGTTTTCTGTTGTGACATAAATTACCAAAATTAATTTTTAGATGTGGCGCAAAATACATATGTACCCATTAATATTGCAAATTATGGGTAATAAATTTGGCGCAAAATACCATTTTTTTATATAGTATACACACTGCAGCAATAATGAGGTACCTACTTTAAATTACTACTATACACTGAGTGACTAATTTAATTATTAATTTAATTTAATTATCAGTAAGTATATAGGAATCTAATAGATAATTAATAGTTAGACACTCATACTGTGGTTTAAATTATGCACTTCAGTTAATTTAATCTAAATATTAATTTTATTTTATAAGTATTTAGGAATATAGATAAGTCAAAATATAAAGCACATCACATAATTAATACTTATGAAAATGTGTGCATGTATAAAACAGTAAAAACGAATCTGTAGGTTAGATTTATACTCGAATAGTATTTAATATAGAAACCCATTATATGTTCTTATGTATATTATTGTAAGCAATAGATCGCACATCAGCTATATAGCTGCAGTGGGTTATTTATAATTGTGATACGTAATCTTACCGTACAGAGAACATGCTTAAAACTGTAGAGAGCGTGAACAAAATTTGAATAAATATTATAACCTTATAATAACGCGATAATGCTTTTATTTTCATACTTCAGTAACGCGCATAACGAACTTGTGGCGTGAATAATCATCAATTTTGCGGGTGACGGTATATTATTGCACCGAGTGGCCAATTGTCTCGCAAGCGGCTAGCGCACACACAAACACACACACACACACACACACACACACACACACACACACACACACACACACACACACACACACATATATAAATAAACCTCCGCAAACAACACCTACGAAGAAACACGCACACACATATAAAATTCTATATATATACAAGAATTATACAATTATTATTATTATACAATAGTGTAAGTATACACCTCTATAATGATACACCTAAAACGGCACTGCGGAGATACGAGTGAAAAAAAAATGCATTTTATTCGAGTTTTGATTCGCACCGTACTCGGCGACAGAGTGTTTATATTATTCCTTTTACGCCAAGAAGCTCGTCATATAATAATATCATATATTATAGTGCCGCGTTGTCATTACGACACAGCCACAGTAGCTAAATATACTAAAGGTATTATGAAAAACAATTGTCGGCGTTAACCCGCGGGTATTAAATCTATTGACAGCCGACACTCGAGTTTTTTCCAATCCTAGCCGATGTTGTTTACATATTAAATGCTTATATGCTACGTCTTCCAGGCCATCACACTATTTCCAAACCATTATTTTAGAAGATTATTATTATAGCCTTATCAGAGTGGCAACTGCAAGACATTATTAAATTATTACGATCCATGCAATGTTATATCATGTAATAGATTTACTGAAACTCAATGATAAAAATTGTATATATGCATATATTATTATAATTTTTTTTCTCGTTTTGATGGCCAATTACATATTTATATTTATAATACGAATGCGTACATGCATCCTTGCCACGGGCTACGATGGAGAGCTGCAGCAACGACAATAGCTCAATCATTCGACTGTCGTATACTTACTATAATGCATATACTGTAAAAGCATTATAATATTATGATTTTGTCATAGATCTCATTGCGTCACATTGTGTCGAGATGACAATTTATAATACTCGTTTGTGTAGTATAAATTGATATACTATCAGTTTGAAGGTTAGAACTGAGCGGTTGTGTGGACATGATACGACGGCTTTATTGTAATTATGATATTATAATAGGGAAATACATTAAATATTCAAATAACTCGATCAACTTATTGCGAAATTTTTCGTATAATGTGCGCATCACTATAGTGAATTGTTTTCTAAACAAATCATTGTGATTATCGAGACCACTGGAAGTAGATTATAATGTAAGTAGTTTACAATTATTGAAAAAACAAAATATTCGTTTTTACCATTACAATAAGTCCGAACAAATAGTGGTAAATTTTAGTAAACGTAATACAATATCGTAAATATCCCACCCAATCGCGTAACTAACATTTATAAGTGACTTATTTAGTCATATCTATTTAGTATTAATATTAGAGTGCAGAATTTAAATAAATTCTACTGATTAAAATTATTTAATTTAGTAATATATGACATAATATGGAATTATTATTGGTTCCGGAATCTGAACCGGAACCGATTATTTTTTTTTTCTGAGAATTGAACCGAAACCTGAACTGAAAAAATTCTAAAAGTTCTAGTCCCTGAGTAAAACATATATTATTATAGTACTTAATTATGAAATAAATATTAATTTAATTAATATTACTTATTTAATTTTTTTAATATCTATAGACGATTTTGTCAATGATGATTTCAATTAAATGTTAATTTCAAGTAAAAGACACTCTTACATTTTAAAAATCTTTAAACAGTTAGAAGTGTATAATAAAAAAATTTGATTTTATTATTAAAATATTTGGAATCAATAGTAAGAAATTGTAAAATGTTCTTAATACAATATTTAATTTCAGTTATTCTACTGTCATCTCAGTGAAAACGGAAAAATAGAATTAAAAGTGGATCATTAAGATTGGGGACAAACAAAACTTTTTAAACAAAACATAAGTTATTTTGTCCTTTATTTGTCGAATTGAATAGAAATACAAAAAAATTAATTTCGATGATTCTTTCTAGTGTAATAAAATTATTAAAAAGTTAAAAGTTTAATTTAACTTTAATTTTTAATTCTATACTATTTATGGTAATTTGATTTGGTTATAATCATATAAACATTACAAATTGAATTTCCAGTCTTTATACAGAATTCTCACTTTTAAAAATAGCCAATTTTCAGTACAGGAAAAGACAATTGGTAGATGACATTTTAGATCCACGACGTATTTTAGAAAATATTAAAATAACAAATAAGAAAAAAAACTTTTTCTAAATGTAATGGTATTCAACAATAGACAGGTTTCTAATTTATATATACGAATAACTTAATATTATATTATGATTTATGACAATTACTACTATTATATAGTATTATAATAATAAAATCTTTGGATACTATAATATAGTATTTTATTATTTTATACAATTTGACGATTTATTACGTGCTGCTCTTTTTCTCATCAAATGTAATTATTATATGTTATGTAAATTTTAAATATAATTATTTAAATAATAATTAAAAAAAAAAAATTGAATGTATTTTAGTGTCATCTGTAATAATTTTTATTATATTTTGTATTGCCTTCAATTCGTTTATAATTTTTATCTTTATATATTATCAATAAAATATAAATAATCTGTACTCAAAGTACTTAATAGTTAAACATAAATATAGTATTTGACTGCTTCAAATGAACAATTAATATAATTAAGGATGCAAGTCACATATTGTTTAAATTATTATAAGTTGTCGAGATATGTTTTACATTGATTAATTTGGCCACTTTATTCAACAGATTTATTTATTCACATGTTCTTAAAGGGTTTTATTCATATAGATTTAAATTTAATATTTTTTTTCAACGTTAGTTAAAAAAATTTTATTAAAAAATTCTCTTCAAGTTTAAAAAAATAATTATTCGATTTGTAGTTTTTTAAAACTAATCATAAAAATTGTATGATCTGAGATTTTTAATTTATGTAAAATATAGTGTGCAAAATAATAATTTATACTAAGTATACAATTCGATAAATTTTATATAACAGCAACGACTTTAATTTATAATTTTTCTTACCTGTCTACTTTTTTACTTCCTATTTTCCTCAGCCCTTTTCAATCGTAGAAACATGATTTTTTCAGAAAAATAAGCTTGATGAGTTCTCATAAACAACTCTGTTCCAGTTTTTTGATAACTTTTTTTTGTCTATTTTAAATGATTTTTTATAAAATTTAAAATTTTTGAAAATTTCAAATCCAAATATAATTATAAAATATATTTATAATAAAAAAAGTATATTATATTTTCATCATAAAAAAGATAAACTGTTTCCAGTTGTTTTTATATCAATTTCTTTTTCGTTAATCAGCTGATTTTGTATATTTTCTAATTTTTCTGATGTCTTAATAAAGTTCTTTATATCTTGTCAGTATGCTTGTATGATTTCACAATAATTACTTATGATTGATCAAAAATAAACTTGAAAACAATGTGAGAAGTCAAGTCTAAAATGATATGGATACGACACTATATCTACAGTATCTATAATATCTAGTGTCAGTAGATAATTTTATGAACGGCATTAAAACTTTATTTTATTTTAGTTACATATAATATAGTGTAATGTGTACGGAGTTTGATAAATTTTAGGTGTTAATATAGTAATGTAAATTTAATTAGTTTTTTATTCTTAAGTTATGTAGGAAGTTAAGTTAAATTTAAGGTGCGGTATTCGATGTGTAAATTAACACGAGCCATTTCTGGAGTCGAACAACAATTTAATTAATTGTCAAATGAAAATAATTATGTAAAATAACCATTAGCACTATTACCAATTGCGAACATTTTTACTATATACACACGTCACTGACGATGTATATTACACAATATATAATATTATCAGTGTAGTAATCTATATACTATAGGAAGAACCTATTGTTCTCGCCAGTTGAATTTTTCACTGCACCCTCTCTCAGGTAGCAAGTGAACTATTAATAATTGCATTGTTTTACGTCGCGTGCAAAAAGCATACTCAGTTCACGCGTTATAGAGAATAATAATTACCATATATAATTCGCTCAAAACCAATTGAAAAAACCGTTCTCGTAGATTTGAGAAGGTAAGCTGATAAGTGGTTAGTCATCTCCACTGAAACACATTTTTATTCTGTGCTATTTAAGGCTTACAAGGATTGATTTTTTAAACTTGTCGTATTCAATACCGATTATTGATAAACAGATTCTGTCATATTGATGCTTTAGAGATACCTTGATTATTTTCTATTCATCAGATTTCTAAGTATACATTTTAAATGCGTGTAACATCCAATCCCTTAAGTAATACACAAAGGTAAATACACAATAAGTATTAGCGTACGTAGAATGAGAAGTACTCAGATAATACAAACCATTGTTTGAATTTTGCAATGTATTATATTATATTATAAATTATAACACAGTTTATTTATTAAAACTTGTAATAATAAATAAGCTATTTATAACAGTTCAACATAAAAGTATAAGGCATTTTATATACTATCTTCGATGAAAATCGTTTCGATCGTGACAGAATATCTTGTATAGCTAATACCTATATTGTATATTATATATAAATGTCATAATCATTCCGCGCGTGGACGACCACCGGAATCCAGCCCATCGCCGCGGTGGAAAAAAAGAATTTTAGCGTCATTGCGCGCGCGTGATATTTACTGAACGTTTAACCGAGATTCTAAATGGAAGTCGGACGGAATGCCGTTCCGGGAGCAATCTCGCGCTAAAATGTGTACACTGACCGTAAGATCTAAGTGGCATAGAAATTGTTGCACACTTATAGGCATGTGGTTTTTGGTTTATGGCTTTTTGCGGATAACATTTATTGAACCCGCGCACTATTCATTTGTATACACCTTCTTCTCACCCCATTCCCGCCAAAAAAAAAATACTTAATCTCTGAGTGTCCAAGCCCTTATTAACCTTACTGAAGGAATATAATGATGCAAATATGAACAATTCTCATAAGTGTGGACTTAATATTTACTGATAACCAAAATAAAATATAAATAATTCATAAGTCCCTGTATGTAGAATAACTTAAATAATAATATCGTTGCATATTGTACAAGTAACAAACTAATAGCATCAACAAAGACAAACGAAATCGCAGCTACTTCTCCGAAAGTTAATCGATGGGTGGTCGTTTCACCGTACTCATATACTCATATAGTTATATTACATAGATATAACAGAAGGGTATTTAACAACGAATAGATTGATATTCGTATTATGCTGCATTATATAGGTTTTAAAATTAAAAAAAAACTTTTTTTCGGACGAAAACGGCTAAAATACGAATGTTGTAACTATACATACTAATATGTTAATAAAATATATGTTATCGACGTAATAAATGTATATATATTTATATGTATAATTTATATGTGATATTACGCGATACTATCTCATTTGCTTCGGGAAAAGAAAAAAAAATCAATAAATAAAATCAAACTATATTATTAGTATTCCTTGGCCATTTTTTATTCACTCGCTGTTGTACTCCGTCGCGGGAAACGGTCGTAGACGAACGGCAAGAAAAGAAATAAATCGACGGTATTTATAGATAAAAAACCTGTACTCTAATTGACTGACAGACGTATATTATTGTATTAATAATAAAAACGTGTGTGCGCGCATGCGAAGGAGAGACGGGCAGTGTGTCCTTAGCGGATTCTCGTTTTCAAAGTAATAAAGTGTCGTCGTCGCAGGGGAAACAGAGTCTCAAGACCGATTTCCATAAGTAATTATTTATTCGGCTACCAGCTACCTAATCGAACAGGTATTTAACATCGGCGGCGGCGATTTTTTTCAATTCGTTTTTTTTCTTCAATACTCGTCTTCTGTTGCGTCTATCTCTCTCTCTCATATCTGCCGCGACTCAACACAGCCCCCCTCCCACCCTCTTTAGGATGTCTTGGTCTGCGGCGCGTTAGAATGAGTAACTGCCTCTGATAAGGAATATTTGTTAACGACCCTCGCGCGTAATGGATACACCAAACGATGGCGACTGTTGACATTTTTTCGGAACGTTTTGAATAGCAAGAATACATCTTCATTATATTATATCGGCTGTGGCTGTCAGCGAACGGCGCTCGCTGCATATGTATCTATGTAATCTTAAACCGTTCAGTTTATTATATAGGCGACATGTTTATACGGTACCTATTATGATATAGGCACCTTACGTATATAAGATAGCGTAACATGGTTTGAATTTTAAAATCTAAAAAAATATTTACGCTCTTACATGCTGAAGTCCAAAACGCTTATAGATACACATCGTTACATCGTTTATGGCGTAATCGCTAACGAATTTCGTATAACAATTACTGAACTATGCTACCAGTCAATGATAAATAATATATTTACCAACACAAACTAAGAGCGTGTTACACATTAAATGTTGTTCATATAATAACATAATATTATATATTTACGTAGTTTTGTTATACGTGTTACCTAAATACTTTTTTACTTAAATTTGTAAAAATGTCTCGCAATTTCTTGAGAAGTTCTTCTTCGTTTTTATTCATTAAATTGTCACACATTATAATTGAATAATAATATATTTATGTGGTTTAAATTATTATTTAATTTTTTTCGATATCTTCACTCTAAACCTATATTTACTTGATTAATCTTAATCTATAATAATTGTACAATTATTGTAATATGTTTACAGATAATAATATGATGTTAGATTTTTCGTTTGGTTCATTTTAAATATCGGAATTAAGTATGGATTTGCCATGTAATTTAAATTCTTAGCTCTACAAAAATTATAACAATAATACATACCATTTTCGAGTTAAAAAAAAAAAGTCATAATAAACGTTTGTGTACAAAAATACTCTTAGAAAAAACAGCATCAAAGCAATTGTAGTGATTCTATTCAATATACCACACATATACGGACGTCGTTATATTCAATTGTATCGCGGCACGTTTCAAGCGTAATTTTCTATCAACAATACTTGCCGCGCCATTGCCGCCGTACAGATTCGTATGTATACATAAGTAACTATATTCAGAGCGACAGGCGACCCGAAAATGTCAATTATCATAATCATACGTAGCTAGGTAATCGCAATCGAAAGCCATATTCATCATAACTTATAACTATAAAAAGACACAGAGTTATAGACTCGTATACATAAATGAATAGAGAAAACATACAGTAATTAACTTTCGTAAAAAATATATAAAAAAAATATATAAAAGCAAACCAAAACTTGCGTTCTTATTTAATTCTAAAAAAAAAAAAAAAAAAATGTTAATTGACAATTGTCTAAATGTCATTATTTCACGATTTGATCGCGGTCATGGTAACCAAGTTAATACCTAGGTAATAGGTATCACCAGAATATGAGAGACGGAAATTACGAAATAATATCTAAAATTCTAACTTCAAATACTTAACAATAAAAATAAAAATATTGTGGCTATATATTGTCGATATTTTTTTCATTGGGCGATGAACCACTTATTAGGAATTTTAAATTACATTTTCAAGCATTTTTTTTCATTCATGCATTTTCATTAGAATTTATAAAAAATAAACAAACAAACATTTTATTTGTCTATAATAACTTAAAAAGAGTCAAAGTATACATTGTATAGAAAATAATTATTCTATAGTTATTCGTTTTCGAGTTACACACATAAGAAAAAATCGATTTTGTCAATAACTAGATTTGCACAGTTAATTGAATTATTTTAAAAAATAATGGAAATTTTTAATTTTGACCACTTTTAATTATAAATCAGATCCAAATTTATATTTTAAACCACCCTCAACATCAATATCAAACCATTTTTTCGAGTATATATCGTATATAATGATACAAAAAAGAAATACACCAATACAAGTTCATTACTGATCTCTGAGATGGAATAGTAGATTTCTCCGTTTTTTTATAATTATTTTATAATGACGCGTACCTGAAACAAAAAAATAAAATATAATACTATTATAAAAATTATTTATTAATAAATAAATGCTTCAAAGCGCAACAAATCATTTGTTATAACTTATAATGTAGGTACATCACATCGCAAGCACCGAGGAAATAGTCTTCGCCCATAACCCACTGTATAAAGATTTACGTGGTGTATACAATAATAATTATGGGTACCTATACATTTAACCGTCGCCGACAACTTGTATATTATTATTAACTGTTTGGATGCCTATTATACGTGTACAGGTACATCGCAGCGAAATGATTCTCGAAGGGTAGAAAATGGGGCACCCGCAATCGCATATATATGGTTATGATATACCTAATAATATTATACACATTGTAATGGAAATTTTATATTGTCCATTACATCGTTTAAAGAACATAACAATATTTCAATACACCATGACATTCTCGGCGGCGTATCTATACACATAAATGCACTTCGCGGTGTAAGCGTATAAAGATTATTATAAAGAAACGGTTATATATCATGTATCATATTATTATTATCATATACTCGTCGTGGATCACGCACTAGTTTTTGTAATATTTTTATATGGTATAGAATTATAATAAAAATAATAATAACAACTAGTATGTACATTTGTATAAAGTACTGTTCCGCTTTTAAATTTCATATAGCCAAGAAGAGAGAAGGAAGGAGGGAAAATTAGTGCACACATTTCATAACATATAATATGAACGAGTGCTTGCATGTATAATAATATATAATATTATAAATGGAGTACCTACTTGTTACTTCTAATATACATAAAATACTATACTAAAGAGTATTTCGTATATCGTTTACGTATATCAACATATAATATACGACGACAACCGCGACAAAAATAAGAGAATGAAAATATTGAAGTAGGAACTGACGACTGAGGGAGTTCTTCGGGTATAAAATAAATATATTATATATAGCGAGTCGTAAACGAACGAGCGTATATTATTATATACGTACAGTGTACATAGTACATAATGTTGCCACCCAAGTACAACGTCGCATAGAGCTAATGACTATTATATAAACTATACAAATTATATGTTATATTATATATGTCTGTGTATGAATAAAACGGTTCCACGAGGTCCACGTATAAACGCATATATTATTATTATTGTATTTCCATACGGTTTACGACTGTATTGTGCTTTCAATTTTCATACATATATATACGTTTGATGATGTATACATAATATAATATATCATTTATTACCGAGTGAAATAATTATTACAATTAAACGCGTGTTTTGCTTTCGACATGATATCATACATATTATATAATATTACGAGAGCCACGAATAAGAATGACCTATCCATGTATCATATAGGTATACAGATTATTTTATATAAAACAGTCGAAAAAATACGATTTACGGCCGATTTTCCTGTTATTTTTTTATTATTTTTACTTTTTATGCTCGATTCAAAAAAAAAAACACGTGTATACTCGAGTGTATACACGAACCAACGTCGCATTATAATACCTACAACTATTTCAACGAAAAACATTGTGTATATAACTTTTTTCGGTTTGGTGTTGCGACAACGACCCGAATAGATAACACATATTTGACAGTAGGAAAACCAAGAGACCATTGTACATATTATAATATTATATATGCTGCACAGCCGTCGAGCTCTCTATTGCTCACTCTTTCTCTCGCAGTTACTGTATATGTATTTCTACTTATACATTATATTATACAAACACGATATATACGTAGCTGGTATTAGCATCAGATGTATACACGAGCAACACATTTATAATATTATATACATTTAATGCTCACATATTTATTATAATAAAACAAATTCCATTTAAGGAACAATTTTTTTTTTCATTATAATTAAATCGCCCAAAATATTATAATATACGCGTATATAATATTATACTGCAGCACACGTACGATGGTACCAACGGAAAGCCGCCAAACGGGTTTCCGCATCGTGTTTGATTTGATGTTATCGATTCGGACGTTTTCGTTTTTATAATGTGTATAATATACTATATTACCGTCATCTTGGAAATCGACACTCCTCTCTTCGTATCGCTCGGCTCCCGTTTATTGTACGCGCGCGCTCGCCGCCCGAAACGCGGTTAGCTCGCGTTAAAGTCACTGCACGTACGCTGTATTATAATATTATATACCTATTATAGCTGCGTGTAATAATAATAATATATAATATTAAAATACCGTCGCCGTCACCGCCGCCGTGCATAATGGTGTTGGATTTATTTTTCGTCTATAATTTTGTTTTATTATTATTATTTATTTTTTTGAAAAGCCGCCGACACCTCGGGCCCAACTACGCAACCGCGTGTGATAATTATTAATGTTTACTCGGTTCGACGAGGGTCAGTACCTATATTATAGACTGGTTAATGGTTGGTTCGTGAATATGATGCACGCGTTTCCATTTGATGATCATCGTGGGCAAGACAGGCGTAAGTACCCATTATCGCGAGCAATAGATTTTTTTAGGATTTTGAAATCAACTGTTGAAGGAAAAATTAAAATACGATACGATCACGCCAACATTTCTCGCTTTTGCAGCTAATTCAATACAAACACACACGACCTATATTATCCACTCTGAATATAATAAAATATTTTTGCAGGATATTCTACATGTATAATTGGTATAATATTCTATAAATAAGTAGGTATGTTTATAATAACCTTATAAGTATTTTTTTTCGCTATATTCAGCATATCACTAATAAAAACTAATAGGTAAGTATGTAATGTATATTATTGTGTAAGTACAGACTTATTATATAGCGAATATATATATGATATATATATATATATATATATATATATATATATACATTACATGCTCAATTTTACTTTTTAAAATAATATACATATTGAAAAAATTATACAACTGCACAACACATAGCGCATAATCATCATGATTATAAAATTATAATTTTTGTAATAATCCGTGGTATAAGTATATATTATATTATTACAACGCGTGCGCGAAGTATAGCTTAATAAACAACTCTGAGCGTTTTTGGAAATTTACCAAAGATTTCTGACAAAATCGTGATTTATTTACGTTAATGAATTATGGTAATAAAGTTCAGGCAATAGTAACACGACATATTGTTAAATCCCGACGGATAACAATCTAAAAGTTTCAGAAACGTGTCGCGCTCGGTTTTATTACAAATAAAAAACGTCAGTCCCAGTGGGTCGGTCGACAATATGTTGTATATTATATTTTGATGTTAAAAAAATAATGGCAACAATATGAGTATACATGTAGGTATATATGAATGTATAACTCTGTTAAACTTACATACGGAGTATATAATGTATATATGTATATATTTAATGCTTGACGTTTGAAAACCATTTAGCGTTATCTAGAGGTCACCGCGGGGAGGCGGTTCTCATTAACCTCCACGATGTTTTTTCCCACTCACGCATAGTTACTAATAAATATATCAATTAATAAATAAATTATAGTATACGCTCATCTAGAATATATATATATATATATGTAAATAACGTTCGTATTATATTACGTGCTGAGCAGCTGATTGGCGTTTATAATTCATCGACTACTTACGCCCATTATCACATTGATCATATTATTATAACATCTACATGTATTCTATAATAATATGATGTGACAACAATGCACTGCGTAAATCAATATCTACGAAACTTATATATATATATATACATATATACATTACAAATATATATACCTACATTTTTATTATGATGCTATTGAACTATACTGTGTTATTAATTAGTCAATTTATATTTTAATTGAAATCGTATTGATCATTTTTAATCTTGTTAATTTGAAATCATTATATAATTTAGCTAGCCAAGCAGTGAAGTACACTTAAATATAAATAAGAGTAACAAGTTCAATGGAAAATATACCACCCACCCGTCAAATCGCTTTCAAAAACTAAACATAAATGTAAATTAGTACAATAATACTTTTTTAATATGCTGCTATTATTGGTAAATGTATTAATTATAAGTGCCTGTATAAATTCGAGTATCATTTTTGGCACGAAAGTACCATTACACTTTCAAGCCGAAAAATTCAGAGGTAGCAGCTGCTACCTTAGAACCTCTAGTGTGTAACACTGTAGCCAAGATATGCGGAGTACTGTTTAAAATGCCAGAAAAATATAGTATAATCTAGAATTAGCAGACTAAAGATTGAAGATATTTTAGATAAAGGACTAAAAAAAAAAGAGCTAGAAATGGTAAGTGTATCTAAAGTTAAACAAATATATTATAATATTATCCTAACCTATTAAATGCAACTAAAAGATTAAGTCAAAATACTTAATGGTTTTTTTTTATACATATACAAATATATATAGGCTTATTGGCGTTTATCGTTGATTTTTTCGATAATTTTATTTAGTTGATATTAATATATTATTACAATGGGATGATGCTTTCCATACCATCGGTATCTAAAACCTAGAGTTAGTTTCAACTCTAAAGGTTCTACTTATATTTATTAAAAATAACATTAATAACTGCACAATAAAACGGTAAAATATACATTTTGAGAGGGAAGCGTTGTGAGGGTATATAGAAGAATTTCGTTTCGCAACTGTCCACCCTTTCACTTAGCGGTATCCCTTCAGTTCGCCGTCGATTCATGTATCACTTATAGTATATTATTATGGTAATATCCAAATAATTAATGAGTAATGACTATTTGAGAAATGGTAAAATTTTAGTATAGAACAATTTGAAGCCAAAAGGTACTAGTAAGAAAAAAAAACAACACGTTGTATGTTCGACGATATGCAGCTCTGCAGCTTCGGACATAATGCTTATAATATACGGCTATATACAATACACATGCACATCATATATATACAGCCGCCGCGGGACTCCCGAGAATGTGTATATGTATATATTGTGTGCGGGAAAATGCCGACGAACGATATGTATATAAGTACACGCCTTAGCCATCAGCAACAGCAGCAGTAGATCAATCCGTGAAACGCGCGCGAGCGTATACGAAGCTATACGATGGGAATTGAATAAATAATAATAATAATATGGAAAAAAAATCATTATCCGTTCATCTGCAACGTCGACGAACCATGTAGTCCTACCGTAGACTTCGTTGTCGACGTCATCATGATGTACCTATATAATGTGTCCCATATTAAATATATATATACCTATAAGTATTATATATATTGTCGAGTGCCACCGTCGACTAATAATCCGTCTCACGTGGAATTTTTAAAACGTCTCCGCACTCGTCGTCACTCGTTACTCGTCGTATGACTTAAGCACACACACACGTCGCTTGTATTATACACCTGTATATACAACCGACAAATATAATCTACAAAACATTTATGCGATTATCCATTACCTATACAGGTTAGGCACAACCCTGTACTACAACGGACATTTCACTATAGTCAATTGCAATAGTATACCTCGTCTTATTTATGATACACATTAAGTACATATATATATATTAGCGTATATTATTAAAATTAGTATACCTACAAGCTGTAAATTAAATTCTCTATACATATAGTTTAAAAATTTCTTTCAAAATACATTTTTTTTATTATAGTTATATTGTTGTTACAATGGCATAATGGCCATAATATCAAACACGTACACTTTGTTTTTCTTGATCATGAAAATAATTATTTTTTATTTTTTATAAAAATGATAAGTTTTTTGTTCTTTAAAATTAGGAATAGTGTTGTTTTTCAGGCTGGGAGAGGTAAATTGAAAAAATATCATGAGATTTTTTTGCGTAATATGTCACGGTAATACGAAATTATGCTACTATATATCCATTGATATACCAACAAAAATAACTTTTATGTTATCATTATGGAATTCACCAAAAAACAATTCTGTACTTAAAATAAATAATTTTTAGTGACTTTGCAGGATTCATTTTTTTTGCAAGTTGAATATTACAAATTTTATTAAGAATTAATTAATTAATTAATTAATTTTATTTCACATTTAGCTGGTTCAAAGTTCAAAAATTTGATATTAAATAATATTCAACTTTTCAATTATGGGTATTACAACGAATTAAAAAAAATATTTGGTCATTGTTTAATATCACAAACATAAAAACAGCCATCAGAGACTTGTAAACAATTCAAAATTTAATATCTAGATAAAATTATAAAAAAATACTTCATTAATTTGTCAACTACATACATGTCAAACTCAGTGTTGGAGTGTATTGCAAACTCGTTTTGCAATGGATGTTGTGAGTATTAATTCGTGCGATTATCACACTTTTGCTATAATACTAAAATCTCAATATTTATTTTATGTAATTATTAAATTATCAATGTAGAACTACATTACTCGATAAAGTAGCAACAAATAACCTAAACAATATATAGGCACCGTACAAATCGAAACCGTTTGTTACGATAACAATTGTGAACTATATAATATACTTAATATTATATACAATAACATATTCGAACAAGTTACATAGCACCTTCTATAATATATGGGTCAATTTTTTAAATCATCCGCGTTCTATCGTTTGATTTTCTGTCTGCTACTGTAATATAATAAAAACTTGCAACCGTCAACAACGCGGATGTTCTGTGGTAAACTGGTAAACACACATAATATATATGTATACGTCTTAGAGTAAAATATATTGAACGGATAACGTTTAATGATAAATAACAATAACTGTTTTTATTTTCTCCGTACCTATATATTATATTCTTTAGCCACGAAAACAATATATTATATTATTATAATGTACGGTTTGACTGAAACTAAACCGGTCGTCGTGTTCTGAAGACAATAGCGAATAGGTATATATATATATACAAGATCAAAACACGTGAACCGTCTCTCTCTATATATATATATGTACCACTTGTTATATAATAATATGTACCTGTGACTGTGATCTTCGTTCGAGTTGTCATCGACGAAATTACGGTTTAAGTCTAATCCGGTCACACGCACAACTACGTATATCGTATATAACACGGCGACCGTAAATGTTGCACGAAAACGTCCATCAATATAAAATGAACGTTTATTGTACAAGTATTATTGAGGTTGGTTGCTGCAAAAAAAGTACTTTTTACGAATAAATATGAAAATAAAATATCACGTCGTAAACCTTCTCGGCATGAATCTTGGTAACGGTAAAATAATCATATATAATAAAATAGTATATATTATTATATTATATGTTTTAAGCTAAACTATGCAAAACAATCTAGTAATCTATGTATCATATCATAATAATAAGTTAATAATAGAAAACAATACTAACATAGGCAAAGATATGAGAAAAAATTAAAAAAAAATTGATATTTCTACCCTTCATCTTAAACTTTTTAAATAATTTTCTATAGGCATAACACATATTATACTACCTGAATTATTCATAATGTAGTACTTTGTTCAAAGCTCGTAGAATTTAACGTTCCATTGACCTCGAATAAAATATGTTTCGATTGAACGCAAGAGACATATATTTTTATTACGATGAATATTTAAATAGTAAACACTTATTGGTGAAGTCGACCGGAATTCAATGGTCACCTAATCGTGTTTCATTCCATTAGATGTAACGCCGCGATTTCGCACTTCATTAATATTTGTGACATCATGTGTACAAATCTTGAATAATTACGCATAATAGTATATTATGCACATGCCTAATATCATAATAATGTAATATATATTATTATTATGCACGTTTCTGACTGATTGCACTTGAGGAAAAAACTATTTTTAATAACTAATAATGATAATCTATATTGGCTTATTAAACATTAACCATAGCAAGTTAATCTTTTAATCGTACGTATTAATTTTAGTTTAAAAATATACTCATTATTAATTTAATTATATAAATTATATCATAATAAAGTGAATAAACAGTAGTATATAAAATTAAAAGTATCTGTTTCTATCGCGATTTTATTAATTTACTAATCAGGGTGATTATCTGAGCACATAACACCCATTTTTTATTTTATTATTCAAATTCTGATTTTTAGTACAAAATTCAAAAGCAATATTTAAAAAAAAAAATTCTAAAAACATGTACATACGTGTGAAAAAACAGCTACAAAAAGTGTACGTGTAGAGTGTCGCATTATACGGTTGCAAATCCTGAGAACTCGACAAAGCGGAACAAAACTTTTCTTATCATTTACAAAATGTGGTACTGGAGAAGAAAGTTGCGATCGAGCTGAACTGGAATAAAAACAAATGAAAGTTTAGCACATGAAATAAATGAAACAAGGAAGTAAACAGTTTATATTGTATGTAATACACATTAGTATCAAATATTAAGCAAATAAATCGTCTAAATAAATAATACAAATCATTTTATTGACACAAACTGATTTATAATATCGATTTACTTTATTAAAAACATAAAAAATTTGAAATATCATAAATCTACTTTTCATACATTTTGAAACCAAAATCTCACATAAATATCACAACTCTTCATCCTTAATTTATATGAACTTATAACGCATACGCATGATACTATTTATATATTATTATATACATCATAGTATATATACAAACGATTATTTTACGTGGTGCGAACAGCCTATAAAATACATTTTTATAATAAAATAATATTATACACAAACATTCCATTTAATATAGCTGATCGCAAAGATAAAACGGCTTTGAAAAAAAAACCGAAACGAGTTTCAAAATTAAAAACAATTTTTGAAATGCGGCTTTATATTATATATACGCACGTGTCTACACACGATCTCGGTACACAATACACATACGTAGTATGTATATTAATATTATTATAACTATATTTTGTCAAATAAAAAAATAATTACCTACGAAATACCTACGATCGAAACGAAGATAAATTGAAATATAATATATATCATTATACCCAACTATTCGTTGTAGTGGCGGCTCATCGTTATTGTAATCAAATAATATATTATATACGGGGGACTCCATGGCGTAATTAAATGATTTTAAAAAAATGTTTAATTTAAAAATCTTTGAGCGCTGTATTTTTTTTTTTTATTAAGCCGACACAGTGGTTGAGAACACATAAAATAAAGTTCCCTCGTCTATACTCTATTATTCATTAGATTTGTTGTATATAAGTGTGATTATTATTTAATGTATATCGATAAATATGACGCTTAACTGAAAGCAAACAAAATTGTTGGTTTAATAAAGATTGGCACTAATATTTCGGTTCAGCAAGAGCCGCGTTTCACATATTATTGTATACTTTATGATGAAATTAAAATGAAAAAATTGGCAATGAAGAAAAAATGAAAAAAAAATTACAATTTCAGAGAGCGAATTTCCGGTTTAATAAATTATTGAGACATAGGTGCGGTAAACAAATACGGTAAATCTATTTGTTTAAGAACGTTTTATGCGTTCTTTTAAAATATTATGCATAATATATTTTTTGTTTTATGTTTTGAACCAGGAACGTCTTAATTCTTTTCAAAATTATAACTACAGCGTAATACTTTATATGAATTGTAGCGTACATGCATAAAAACCATTTTAAATTACGTTTCAAAAAGTTATTAACGACCTGGTTGTAAAAAATAAAAACAAGAACGTGGTGACCAATGTTTTACTCAATAATTTATATATTTTAGTTTACCTATAAAATTAACGTAAGTACCCATAGTATATATATATATATACATATTATATACTTGAAAAGTCTACTCAGAAGAGAGTACTGAATGTCTATTACCATGACCATATAGTCCTGTAAGCACCACATCTATATATAACTACGAATAATAATTGAGGTTTGCCAATAAGTCCAATAAATTCTGAAAATATTTTTTTTATATTGATAATATAAATATACATAACAATGTATACCTACACACATTTTTCAATACCTAAACATCTATTACGTATTTTAGTATTCATACTGCTCAGTACTCAAATACGACGAAGATTGTTAAGAGAAATTATAAAAACTTTCTCCAAAGGATATAACTACTATGATAGGTAAGTAGTCCGATTATTAGTATAACGGCTAATGTTTATTTTACTTTATTTACCACCATAGATTACTATTTATCTGTTCATTATTATAATTAATAATAATGAAGTATTTATTTACACCGATTTTAATTTTATTTGTTATTATTACTTAATCGAATTTACTAGACAGTACGCAATGTGTTTAAGAGACAATAATTATGTCTACTTGTCGGTTATAATTTATGCGTCATAAAATTAGCGTGTAGTCATATTATTTTTGAGTGCTATTTTTTCGATCTGACTTATATGTATAAAATAATAATAATAATAATAAATGTATTTTGAATTAACTCAGCTGCGTTTTACCGTCGTAGTCAGTTTTCGTGATACCAAACGGTACATATGTATAATCATATTAAATCAACAATAATTTCGGCTTTCGAAACTCGAGCCTTAAAAATCGATCGTAAACTTACCTTGCAGAACTGGACCCATATTATTTTAGGTAGGTATTTAGTTATTTTAGTTACATTTGGCACGTACCTATATACCACAAGGTACTGTTTTGTCGAAAAAAATTAAATATTTGATGGTGGCTCTCGGAACAGAGCAAAATTATCGTTAGTTGTTTCCATAGAGGTTAAAAAAATCTTTTTGGTACCTTATTATTTAAAATAATATGAAATCTGTAGATTTTTGCACCTTCAAAATACCGGTGTCCCGCGGTCTTTCTTGTAATACTTATAACATATAATATTATAGTCGGCACGATTTGCCCCATACGCGATTTTCGACCGGTCAAACAGGACACTTATCGATTTACAGTAGGGCCCGAATCAAAGAACCTATAATTCCTACGATACAATGCATTTATTTATATTAGGTGCTTATTATAATAGTGACTACTACCGCGTACAGCACGAGCCGCGCGCGGTAACCTGCTTACCGGCGGCGTGTGGCCCGGAGCGGAGGTCACGACTTGGCAGGGTCGCCGACAAACGTGCCAAAGACATTAAATGAAATTAAAAAAAAACCCGTACGATACTCGCGTTCACAATAATAATAATAACGATAATCATGATAATGATATATTATCATATGACACGTACCGCGTATGACCCAAACCGACAGCGGCGGAGGTCCTCGCAACAATATCGTATCCGCAGCAGCCACCCGCCTCCCACGGGTCATAAACACGACTGATCAGACTCCGAACGACGAGTGTTTTATACAGATCCGTGTATATAATAATATTATTATTATTATTATTATTATTATTATTCTATGGATATATACTATATATATTGTAATATATTGTAGGTACTACAATAATAAGACACACCGTAGTTGATTCCTTCGACAAAATGTGATTTCCCTGGCACAGAAACCCGAAATTACTTAGACTAATCGATAAAATACAGGTCCAAAGATCGTACAATGATTAATAACTAAAATAAATTTGCCAAAAATATAAATTACTGTATTTTGTTTTTATTTTTTTATATACAAAAATAAATAGAAATTTAAAATTAGTACTTTCATTAAAAAAAAATTAATACTAATATTTTTGACAGCATTTTATACCCATTGGTCCTACAGCTGTCATCAATATTTCAAGATTTTAAAGTTGTTATAAACTACCTATAACATGCGCTCATTATGTTTAAATTTTTTTTTTAATTTATGAAAAGAAAAGAAAAATCATTATAATTGTGTCTCTTTTAACTGCAGTCTCCAACAGTCCTCCAAAGTGTGGTAGATACATGGTGGATTGAAATGCCACTCTATTCCGTCACGTGCTAAGTGCCTAAGTCTGAAAGAGATTTGTTTACCGTAGCATTGAGTTTTTTCTGGGTTCCTAAGAAATTAATCCCGATATTACTATAAATTTTTCACCGTCGTCCCCGGTGTGACCTAATCCCGACGGAGAGCAGCTACGAAATTGCTTGTCAGATCTTCAACAACTTCTAGATACACTCGAATAAAAAAACATAAAATATCTGATTCACCAAATATTTCTAATTATTTTGGGTAACATTTTATTGGATGAAATAGTTGTTATATTTATAAGATTGGGATGTGTTTGTGCACTTCTGATATTCGAAAGGCTATTTTAGCCGTTTACCTTACATTGACCGTTAGGTTGTTTCAAATCATGACTCTAACAATTATAGACGATGTTTACCATCTATTGGGACACTTCCAATACGTATTGTCAAAAATAAACTATGGTTACTGTTTAACTCGATACTTAATCAATGTTTCTTTACTCCCTTTAACAATAAACATCGGAATACGGGGTTTATATTTTCCGTTTACGTGTTTATATGCCATATACCCGAATGTTAAAAATATTTATATGCCTAGTTAAAATATATATTAGTTATTTTTTAAGAACAACTCATTTATCTCATCATAATTATTTCCTCATCCCTCATATACGTCCATATATTTATTTGGTTCATCATCTTCACCGTTGTCATCGCTTCAATCACCCCCGTTTAGAGTGGGACTCGTCGTAAACTGTGGTGTATTGATGATTTCACGGCAACAAATAATAAAACCTATGCAAACGGAAAATTTCAGTTTTAATACAACCATATCATTTTTAAATATTATATTTATCTAGCCTTTCAGGTTTTTTTTTACGGGTAAACTATATTTTAACAGAGTTAACATTGACGCGGAATCTCCACGTTTATCGTAAAAACATATTTCAAAATTTCAATATGTGAACAAATACCACAAATATTGGTAAAAAAATCTCTCGTAGGTAAGAATAACGATATTTATTATTTCCGAACAACGTATGCCTTGCGACAGCTCCTATTTTCGTTGTTATTTTGCAACAATAAAAAAATAACTATATTCTATAGATGCCAACGTATATTATATGTATATTATTTTATAGATATATAAATAAAAAGCGTAGGAGCGAATTGTTTTACATTTCATATCACATTATATATATAATAGATAGATAAATAAATAATAGATCGGAGATGTTGTTCGTTATGATATAAAAATAAAAATAATTTCGAAATCATTCTTTGTTCTCAATATAATAATTTACTGTAGCAATTTCGATTGTAATGAAAAATAAAGAGGAAGAGTGAGAGAACGTACATGTGTGTAAATATAGTGTGTATCGAATTCGAATCCGTTTACAAATCAATTATTGATAATAAATCAATAAGTCAGATTGATTAGTGTTGTTTGTTTATATATATATATATATATATATATATATATATATAACAACTAGACATTAAGTTGATGGAGATCCATTAACGATTGGAATTCGAAAGATCATATTACTCCATTATAACATGGAAAACCTGATCACATGTAATGCTCCATCTCTGAATGTATCAGTTGTTTGTCTTATATAAAATTATATCTCACTATTTGAGAAACTTATTGAAAAAAAATATAAGATGAATAATTTGTAAACTAATGTTAATTATTATAAAAAAATAAAATATATTATTGATTTTTAAATAATTACTATTAAAAATTATACTTCAGAGCTTGTATAAAATGTGTTTTAAAATAAAATAAATAGAATTATGCTTATTGTTTAAAGCGTATTAATTACTTAGGTATTCTACGTATAAACGGTTAATAATAATAATAGTAACGAACAAACATATCAATGCTATATTAGCATTTAGTCGTCGTACATTATACAGTTTCACTTTAGCTTAAAATTGTCTGTTATCGCAAAAATAAAGTACATTTTTATTTTGTATCTTATAAATGATATAAATAAACTAATAAGCTCTTATTAAAAATTAAATAAAATAATTTATATTATAATGCTTACGATCGGCCAGTACCTAGAATATCTGTACTTGAGTGAATCTGCGACCTGTTCAGTTGATGTACGGAATAATAATATCCATGATTCCGTGTGTTCGTGTGGCGCGTATACAATTATTAAACTGGAAGTACCTCAGAGCTGTACCGTTTTAGCGATATCTGATAACGAAATTCTTTTTGCGATATCGTCATTAATTCGTGAATAAGCTTGATACAACGTACAAGGCGAATCCGATTTATATTCATAACAATTAAGACAGTAGTATTACCTACTGAATAGATGAGGTGTATATTTAAATATTTAATAATGTCATGGTGTGTAGAGTACCCGTTTATCATATCTAACAGAGTCGACGTAACGTAAGCGGTTTATTATAATGTTATGCATTATTATTATAAAAACATTACAACCAATAAGGATAACGTCGAGCACGCTGTCGTCCTACGTAAGGCTTTTTTTATTTTTAAACGCCGATGTGTTTCAGGGAAACTGCAGCAGTATAGTATTTAAATCATATTATAGGTATCTGTATAACGCGGTGTTTGGAAATAATATTGAAGTAAAAATATCACGTACGTGATGCATACGATTAGCCGGATACAAAATGAAAAATCCGAAAAGCGGTTTTGCCACACAAAATAATATCGTATCTTTATATTGGACGGACGAAGAACATTATCCTAAGCCCGAGTATAATAATACTAAACAGTATATGTCGGCGCTTATATATAGTATCATATATGGTATTGTATTACACTAACTGTTGATCCGTCACGTGCGATTAAAAAATAAAAATTCCCGAAACGAGTCGCACACGAGACGAAAACGGTTTTTATTATTATTTTATTTTATTTGTTTGTTTGTTGCCCGTGATCGTATGCACTCGTATAATATTATAAACGCGTATTTACCTACGGCTGGAACGGGTGTAGTATAATTAACGCCATCGTCAGTGTTTACCGTATACTTCTGCTAATACATTATTATTATTATTATTATTATCATCATCGCCGAAAATTTTGACGAGTCCGGTAAACGTGCTAACAAATAAACGGTGGCGAGCGAGTGTGTCCGGACTGCGGGACGAATTGCATCGCACCGCACGCGCGAAAACGGCCGTGGACTGGGCAACAAAGAGAAGTGCGCGCACAAAAACAGCAGACGAATAAACGATTTAATTAAGTTTTAGGGGCGACAGAGAGTATATAATAGTATTACGTTCTCGCATACATACACACACACACACACACACACACACACACACACATACACGCGAGCAGGCGCCGTATTGTATATAATGGGTATGTGCGTATAGCGAGTAAACTTGACAAAGAATGCTGAAACAATGGACGCGGTCGCTAAACGGCGGCACGTGACTTTAAGAATCCCCACGCCCGGCACCGCACAGTGATCCGCGTATCGCTCGAAAACGAAGCATTTAAACGATATTGTATAATAGTTACCTATATGTATGACGCGTGCTTACGTCCTACCTTTTATTTTTCGATCCGATTTAATCGTATTGCACGCGCTCGAGTTAAATACGAAAAACGAACCAGACACGACCGCGCGTACTAATATTCATATTATATCATGTGATACACTGAAGCGGAGGTGTTCGACATTTTCAAATGGCGGGCCACCAATTATTTTTAAGAAAAAAAATCGTGTACACTGTTTGAAATAAAAACGTTTTGTGATATGTATTAAATTGTTAAAAATTTGTTCACGGGTTATAAAAAAAAAAAAGTACAATGTCCGCCGATTGAACACTCATTAGTTATTTTAAAATAATGTAATATACATTAAATTATAATATACCTACTTATATATTATTATGGCGATTGTCAATGGAACGAAACGGAGAGAACTGAGGCGGTGAAGAGTGGCCGAATTCACTCTTAGGCGCATTCAAATGGTAATGATGGAATGATGAAGGGCGTCTACGGGGACGAGTAAACGTTAGCCGTTAGGTTATCTGACGATGGCAGTTATAGGCGTGTGCACCAGCATACGACAGAAATCAATTGAACGCAAGACTTCGGGACGAAAACAGATTAGATTGAATGAGGTAAAATAAAATTTAAACATAATCTAAGATGGATTATCAACTATATTTGTATGTGTATATAAATATATTATATACGTATTATTGTGAACGAACAAGATTATACATTCCAATGGTTCTTTAAACATCTAATTAATCAAATGATAACGAAATAATTTATTTTTAAGAATTTGAAACACACAAGAATTGCAGATAAATTCAAGTCACCAGTTATTTACTTTTAAGTATTTATTGTCTTAAGAAACGTTGGTGATTTGTCAAGAGTGGCCCGGTGAGATCATCAATAACACAATAGTATGAATATCATAAAATTATTACACAGGAACATTAGAAATAAATAAAATATATTAAACTGCACGTACATATGTATATTAAAGTCACATAAAAAGTATCATATTGAATGCGGGTGGACAGTGGACGACAGCTTAATGGCGAGCGTTTATGACGACCACAATTAAATCGATGAGTAGGGATTAGAGAAGAGGAAGATATAAATTAATTCAACTCCTAAAACAATGTTGGTAAACACACGAAGTTTTAAATACAAATAAAATGGGTATGTTGAATGCTGTAACGTAAAATTTCGAATGCTGTCGTTTTGACAATATACCTACATATTATTATGTTATTTTATATACCTTTGCAGATACTATATTTTGTTTTACTATCCGGTGTCTCGTATATAATATGTGTACATGTGTACATACGCTTAGTTTAGAGAAAATTATTACGTCACGCTGGTTTTATCACACGATTAGCGTTAGCCGCTGATGCCGATTTGTTCTTTTCTGCAAATAAATTATCACAAAATCGTGTTCGAGAACGGTTTAACTAACGTGTAGTGAGTACACACTACGCTTATACACTCGTGTAATAGCGTGCATTTAACGTCTTTGTATAAAATATGTACACAATAGTTTGCAAGACGTAACGCACCTATTATAAAATCATGACAATCTACCTACGACACACAAAACTATAAAGTAGCTTGTTATTATTGCATCGGAACACTGCGAAGACATGTCCTGTGAAGTACTTGCGATTTTTATTTTTATTATTTTAACGTATGCCTATGGAGACCAGACGTACCTACCTCTTTTTTATAAGACAGCACTCTTTTTTATACATGTACTAACGTTCTTAACAATAGTGTTAATAATTACATAAAATCTTGCTCATTTTTTGAAAATATTATGAGTTAATAGATACATGGTTATCGTTTTTATAATTTGATTATTTATTTATTGTATGGTTTAACCTAATGCATATTAATACAAGATAATATGTTATGTTATTGAAGTTAAATGTATAGGAACCTTATTAAAATATTTTTTACGTTTTAATTGTATTAATTTTCAAATTATTTTCATCATAAAGAAACACACATAATAAAATAATAATAACGAAATTATCATTTCAAATAATTAGTTTTTAAAATTAATAATATAAATTTAAATAACAGAGTAATTAAATAAAATAAACAATTTATAGAGATAGGTGGATATGATCTATAGGTAGAATAATAGAATAGTATACAGGCCAATTATCTCAAAGGATGGGTTTTTTATGATAAAGGACCATAAATGTTCTTTTTTTTGTGAGTTTTATATCCGGTCACCATATGTATGCTGACAGTATTAACCACCAATTGCTGTGATCTTATGTTGAAATTTTTAACTCGAAACACAACGATAAACTGCATTAAATAAAAAAAAATAAAAAATAAGTATTTATTTGTTATCGTCACCAAGTTACATTAAGTCAGTAGATTTCAATCTAAAAATTTAATATTTGTAAACATTATTTCTCTGTATCTAAATAACTTACGTGTAAGACAAGTTTAGTAAATGATCTATGTTTGAAATTGTATTTTTTATTATTATATTATATAATCATTATAATTATGTTTGTATGCTACCGAATTGTCACTAAATTACATATGCAAAAAACAAAAATATTAATCAAAACATTTTTCAGACAAAATTAGTAACAATAACATATATAGATATAATAATAAATATAAAATAATTCAATAAAACAATGATTAATTTTCTCCTTTGCAGATGTACACTGTTGTAAATGTGTAAGCCTTGGTAAAACTCTTTAGTCTAAGACAAATTTTTTAGTCACAATAAATTAGTAAACTTTATTTATATTTTACACAAAAAAATCACAGCTATCTTTTAAAACTAAGGACATAAGATAATAGTTTTTCAAAAACATTCACCGATGAGTTACTACTGAAAAAGATTTTATCGAAAAAGTTAAAGAAAAGTTGGAACTACTTGAAAAATTTAACAACTACAGTTTATTTTCCGAGTTAGCGAAACTAGTCAGGACGTGGCGAAATAATGTCTTATATACTAAAAAATTGAGCACATAGATCATAATGAAATTAGAACAAAAACGAACACATGAATTATTATGTAAAACAGAATTTTCTACAAAAATCATAAGGTGGCAGATTACTACTATTTATCGGGCAAATTTCCGTTAAAATTAGGTAACATATTACGCAACTTAAAACTGCGTACTTTTCTGTCGTGCAACAGCCAAATTTTGTTCTATGTTTTTTCCACAATTTTTCAAGCTATGACGCGTATTTCATAGTCACGAAGTTAAGTTACAACACAATAACAATTTCAGTCATTCTTAACAGGGAAGAAAAATTCATATTTTAAAAATAAGTAAGCAACACGTTTTCATTAAGATTCATCAACACATGCAGATTTATGGCGTTAAGTTTATCGACTTTGCATTCAAATTTAATAACACCATCTAAATTCGAGAAGTAAAAGGAAATTGGTAAAGTTTGTAAATGTGAAGATAATATGTCGGTCATTAATTGTAAAAAGGTAGTATACTTGTATGAATATATAGACAGCAGTTGGAACAAACTTGAAGAAAAAGTTTACTTTAGAAAGAAGATTTTTACAGTAAGTACTTTAACAGAATCAAATATTTAAGACACAGATTACAAACACGCGAAAACAGTGTGGGGTTGTTCCAAATCAAATTAAGTCAAGGTTAATCACTCGATGAATAATCAAATCTTTATTTCAAAATTAATGTCTTATTGTTGGCTAACGTATTTTAAAATTTCCGAGATCCGCATGTTTGAGCGTGTTTGAGCATATTACACTTATACTCGGCTTTCTACTACACAGCATCAGGTTTCATCTTTGATTACATACTAAAATACACTTCAAAGAACCTTGACTTATTTTTCGAGAGTACGATATGTTGCTAATATTCGAAAAAATATAATTATATAAAGATTATTTTATTACATAGATAGTTAATAAATTATATTTACAGGAATCCGAAATGGATTGACTCAATTTAACATGAGGTACATTAAATAAAATTAAAAAAAAAATTTAAAAACACCTTAAGGACATTAAATATCAATGTATATGATTATTGGTAAATGGGTTTTCTACACATTTTTGTATACACTGCTGTATCATGCATTGTATATATCTTTGATAATAATTTAATCCAAAAGTATAACAGTTTTTAATTGTAATATGTAAAAGTCGAGGCGAGAACACAGTTTATCACGTCTGATTTGACTCTTCGAATATTTTTTTACATGAGTTGTAAGTTATTTTTTTATATATTTTATATTATATATTCGTGTATTTAAATTAATTTAATCTAAGTGTTTGAAAATACAATTATTATTATAGACTAGGCGGCGTTAATATATGATAATAATAATACACGATAACTGATAACTAATAATAATAATATAAGTTTATATGACGTAATAACTGATAACAATATATGATATAAAGCGCTGGGATCGACGGCGGTAGAAAGTAATTAAGACTGATGAGTGGTAATGATTGGTGGTGGCAGCAAATAAGGATAAGGTTTTGGAAATGTTTTTTTTTTTAATACTACTGAGTACTATTATGATTTATTATTTTTGAACTGATGTATAAACAATTTTATACATAGTGATTCTTTTATTGAACAACATTCATTATTTCAAAATGTATTGACGTCTTAAAAATATAATTATAATTTTTTTACATAGTTTCCAGATTACAGTCAAAATAAAAAACAACATTTTTATATATTTTTTATGTTATAATTTTTTAAGTTTATACTTTTTTGAATAAAATATAACTCTGTAATATAATTACAGTCAAGCAGCCTTACACGCATTAGTAAAAAAATAAAAATAAATAAAAACTCCACAAGTAACATGAAGTAACTGAAGGCTTAAATGAAAACAAATTTTCCTCGATTTACCCAATCAACGGAATACCGATCGAAATCCGATCTTCAATATACGAGTATTACCATACGTTATTACTAAATGTTAGATATAGTTATGTGTATTTAAACACGCTCGCTGGGGGTGCAGTGCTAGTCGTAAAGCGAAGTAAACATTTATTGCTTTTTTTATTTTTTTGATCCTCTTTTCAAACCATTCTCATTGTACGCGTAAGACGTAGATATAATATAATATGCATATACTTAGGTACACGATTCTCACCGTTTTTATTCACTTAACATCGAAAAATGCTGATGGACCCGTCCTCGGTGTATACGAGACGTCTCGCGTGTATAATTTGCCGGTTTATTATAATTCGTTGTATTTATTTTTTTTTCACTGTGTTCCACTCGGTCGTATTATTCCATCGCGCGTATTGTATTCATGTGAGTGTGTGTAATAATAATAATAAGGGGTGTCTCATTATTCGATGGACACGATATTTATCGACGGCCGTAAAAAAGAATGAAATTAATTGGCGTCTACCACAACGCGTCGGATTAATAAAACACGGTACAGGTATATATCTACTTATACGTAATATACATACACGCGTTGTAAGGTTGGGACCGTGATAATCCTATATATTATAATATACAGTCCCGGAGTCGGACCTTCGCGGGCGGGCGGCCCGATTCACCGTAATTTACGTATAATATATTATTATTAATAATATATATATTAATATAGTGTATACTGTATATATTATTATGTATATCTATAAAACGATGTGTCCGCAGCACCAGCCTCCTGTAAGTTTGGGTGAACTATGATGATATAACGAAGAAAACGAAAAATAAAAAAAAAACATATTAAAAAATCCTGATTCGAAAAAAAAAAATAAAGTAAGAGATTTACGTTAATAATTAAAATGCGACCGTCGTAATGCGACACGAGGCGGAAACGGACCGAGTATAATTAAATCACGAAACGCACGTCTTGGACTGGTTCCAGTCGCGAGAATTCGGGACGAATATATTTAGGTATTTATATTATATTATTATCATTATTATACATTGGTGTACAGCGCGCCGGACCGTCTCGCGATTATACCACATGCATAAATTATTATTATTATTATTATTATGCACATGTATCGTAAATTATTGTATGCATATACCACGAGAGGGTGCAGTGTTGAGCGTTTCCATTGTTATTAAATATAGTTTTATATGTCTCTCGGGACGATTGCTGCTGCAACCAAAGACCTCCCAAACGCAATACGCGCATATAAGCAATGTCTGCAGACGAGTAAAAAAATTCAAGTTATTTTTAACATTGTTTTTTTTTTGTTACGGTAAAACACGTGTATGATCTAAAATCGTTCGTTCACAACTTGTATTTTGCATCCTATGAACCTCGACGAGAACGTTGTCCGCAATAATGTCTAGTACTGCCCACTCAAACTAAATTACAATAATAATATATTAATATCATTACTATTACCTTCATGTATTAATATTCATTTCGACATTTTTGGTTTTGATCTATCCATGTACCACTGCAATTACAATAATGCGCGGTGCTCTCCTCCATCGCCACGAATTCCATTGGTAATTTTTTACAGCGTACTGTGTAGGATGTCAATGGTGCTCCGTCGGTCCCAGGTATACTTGTAATATTAATATTGTTTTATGTGCAGATATTTTTTAGCATCTTTCCCATATTCCTATTGATGATCATTCACGATCGCGACTTCATTATATTATTCGTAAATGTAGCGAATATCAAACTCTAATATCAATCGTTGTTCAAAAACCGCTTCGGGAGCAATAAGAATCTATAATTTACAAGTGATTTAATTACTTTTATCTTATTCATTTTTAAGTAATTGAGTAGATTATTTTTTCGCTCTTCTCGTAACATCGAATTTATAATATATATATATCAGTATTTGTAATATTATGTAACTTTTTAGTTTTAACTTTCAACACAAGCTTCGATTGAAGGAAAACAAAAAAATAAAAGGTATAAACAATCGCATATTTATAAGCTGTATATTCTTTATAAAAAAATTCCATTTATAGTGTTAAATATACCCACGACTATCGAGACGAATCGACAATGTAGTTGGAGTAAGTACTGCTTGAAAATATATAGAGGCACGTTTCGATGTTTTAAGTATCGCTCACATATATAGGACATAAGGGTTGAAACACGTATATTATATATAAACACTAAATTATGTATTATTAAACGATGTCATCTGATACGCGGAGAAAATGGTGCGACGGCAACTGTAAGACCACCCTGAGTAATTGCGGGCTATAAGTCTGATGTCAATTTGCGGTAAATTAATGGAAGGAATGTTCGTGGACCACAGCAATACAACAATATACAATATTATTATAAATAAGTATATTATATAAATAAATAGAATCCGTAGTTTTTTGTGCTTAACGGGGCTACGAGCTCAGCGGGGATTTCGACCAGGTAGGTCTGTAGGATCGCCACACATCCGATCAACTGCATAGATAACTCGACTTAATATGGCTACCGCGGACAAATACGCCAGAGAATACAACGTTTGCTCCAGGTTTACATATAAATACACGCGCATATTATTTTAACTATTATTCTTATGATAGTATCTATCGTTTCTAAAGATCTTTTCGATATGATTACGCGCGTGATATATCGTGATGCCCACTGTGGATAGACATTATTCGCCAAATCCCAGACCAAACGGCACAACACTGGCTGAGCCTGCGTTTTCGTAGCCATAAAATATATTTTGTTTTTATAAACATATTACAGTATAATATCGCTGAGACATCCAATTTTCCGTCTCATCGAAAAAAAAAAATAATGAATGTTAAATTAAAAATAATTGTATATACTTATTTATTAATATAGTTTATATGCATGTCATTGACACAAACAAAATACGATTTAATATTGAACATTTGGAATACATTCACATCTAAAAAACACACACAGCTGAAAATCACTTAATACATTTTGATACAAAGATTTAAAATCAAATTATCAAGCCCATGCTATTGTTTACTGATATCTGAAAACTTAAATGACTATACTTATGATTTATCCTTGTAAATACTATTATATTAACTGACACACTAATATTATGCAATTGAACCTATATAACCATAACTATAACTATTTTAATAATATGTTTGTATATTTATACTATTTACGTGAATATAAACTGTGTTTCACCGTTTTAAGGAACCAATTGTTTTTCATGCACGGTCGAATCCGACTCAATTGTATAAGTCGATTTTGAAGAAAAAACGTTCCATCAAGATAACCGCAAACATTTGAAATTGGGTAGAGTTATTAATGCACATTATTTAAACTGCGGTTGAAAATGTATTAAAAATGAACGATAGGAATGAATTAAAAAAAAAAAGTAATAATAATAATAATAATAATAATAATAATAAATAAATGCATTTACAAAATATAATTAATCACCAATCGAAAGAATTGCGCTTTAATATTTTATATTAGATATCACACGAAACCACTATATTAAACGTCCATTATAGAAATTCCATTTTTATTTTTTGTTACACGGGTAAATTATTTAGAGTAATTTCATGAATCAAATTGAACACAGTTCACCGCCCGTAGCTATCGTAAAAAACAACTTATCATTTAAATGTTATAAATATATGTATATGTATATATACATAGATGATACCCGTGTGCCATCGAAATGGATTAAACGTGTACTTATATTATTATATACGTTTGGGAACAAGACAACTGTAAGCGAAAAAAAGTACTTATAAGTGCAATTTTTTTTTATGTTTTCCGCGTAGTTAAAATGATTAAAAATAATTTTAATGTACAACTGTGACGGCGCCGGGTTAGTCGGATAATTCGCAAAATCACGAGTAGAGCGGCGCCGCCTATGTACAAATGGTTTAATCAATCATTCTTGATCGAAGTGAATGTGAATGTCGGCAGTAGAAGCACAGTTCCTATTTTTTCTTTCTTATTATATGTTTACTGTCTTTAACCGCATACACACGACGTCCAATCGGAATGCACATTAATGATGATGTATCTTCTGAATTTGTAATAAATACGTATTACGGTAATCGACTAAAAAAAGTACATATCTTATATTCAAATGAACATAATATATCAGTTCGTATGACACATACGAGGTCAGTTTTAAAAGTGTCAGGATTTTATTTTCAATAAATATAAAAATTCATTTACACATTATTTAAAGATATCTTCTTTAAAATACTCTCCTCCGAACGATATGCAGTAGTTCCAGTGATCCTGTCATTTTTCAAAAGCCCTTTGGTTAGCGTATTTATTTTAATTTATTTTACAACATGAAATTGTTGTCCTTTAAGTGCAAATAATTATAGTATTGAGAAACAAAACTCGTGTTTTATCACCCGTTATAGTAAATTTTTATGAAATTAGGATCAGCAGAACGATTTTTAAGGTCTTAGTCAGATATTAAACGATTTTCTTGTTGTTCCGACGTCAATAATTGAGGAACGAATTTAGCAGTAACTCTTCTGATATGTACATGTTCTATTGAAATTTTATGGAAATACTAAATTGACATTTTCTGTTTCTGTTAACTCACAAACAGCTAATCTGTGGTTATTTCACATTTATTCGCAAATTTTTCCACAATATGATCGTTTATGGATTTTGATGGCCTAGATCATCTTCAGCTGACTGCCGACCATCTTTAAAACGTATAAACTACTCAAAAGCCATTGAAAGATTTAACGAATCATCCCCGAAAGCAGTTTTGATCATTGCGTACGTTTCAGTACCATTTTTATCAAGTTGTAAATACAACATGATGCACACACATTTTTCAGACATTTCAAAAAATGCAAAACGAAACAAATTTACTCGGTTTAACCATGTATAGTTTTAAACTGGAATAAAACAGCAACTTAGGATTTTGCTTAACATACTCAGTAGTATGTGTAAAATATATTTATTTATAATTTAAAAAGTTATCGTACCTAGATTAGCTGTAATAATATTTTTACGGTACTTTTTGAATAGATCTTGTATTAAGAATTGATAGTGAAAATCGATATGACATATGCAAATAAAATACAGATTTACACGCCAAGCATGGTCAGTATTTATCTCCTTTTTCTTATTTTAATAATATAATAAATGCTAATGATAACAAACCTTAACAGTGGCTTAATATTAAATAAAAATAAATTAAATAACATTTATATTCTAGTGTCTAATTATACTCGGATAATGTTATCGAAATATGTATAATGCTAATAAAATATATTAATATTAACTAACTTTTATGATTTTAAAATCATCAAAACTCTCAATTCTCATATATCTATACATATTATCATTGATTATTAGCTTTAGTACATCGAGTAAAAGTAATAAGATACTAGAAACTTAACCTATTCAAAAAATTATCTACCTAACAATTTATGGTGAAAAGGGAATTTTCTGATTTGAATACAAGAAATTTCAAACGTCACAGGACACATCAAATTGATATACAAATAAGTACTACAAGTATAAGTACTCGTGTTTGAAAATATAACCATTATATCTATATCCAAAACATTGTTATTTTATTAAATGTTATATTATATAAAAAAATATGGTAATGAGCAAGCTATGTGATCACTCTATAATCTATATATTATATTATCCTCACTCTATCGGTTTGCATAATCATCATTGCTTATATTATATAATAATACAAACGATTTCCTTCTTTAATCGTTCTGTGCATAATATATAGCAGTAGATTTAAACGCATAAAACTCGGCAACTCAAATATTAAATATACACATATATTGTCACGACAGCGACAGTGGATATAACCGTAAAATACAATATATACTATAAATATCACACGAGCCGATGCGCGCGTTTATCAAAAACCACAGGTGGTTGTTTTTACCGACTTGATTACTTAATGCCTCCTCGTAAATCTATAATCCTACAACAGGCGCACTTACTACTACCACTGTATTCGCGCGCATATAGTACTACCGAACATGTATATAATCACATAGAATTCTGATCACTGTATCTGCTATAATAATTTGGCTCTAGGACTAACACCGACTCGTAGGGAGCGTACCATGCATAAAGTACATATATTATGCGGAGTTCTATTATAAATATGTGTGTCTGTGTATGTATTACAGAGACAGCGGACCGAGACCAGACTTTTATCACCCATTCCGGACGTTCCTCAAGAGACAGAATTTTAATAGGTCTTTTTAGCGAGCGTTATCTACAGCATATCGCGTCCGTCAGGAATCGCGATGCACGCACATACACGTGTTTCAATATAACAACTTTGGTGGAAGAAATATAGGAAACCGCACCCCATTCGATGGCCGGTTGCATAACACAAAACTTTACGATTATTCGAAATTATAAACCTACATGATACAGAAACATCTTCGAGGACAGCAGATCATCTGATTAAATAAAGCACAATTCTTTACCACTGTTTGACATTACATTATATCAATCGTTTTTAGTTACATAATAATTTAAGAGCTGATTTATTGATTTATATATATATATAAGTGTGCACATTTGCGTGTTGTCTCTAAGTGTAATAGACATTGTTATATACTTAAGCATGATGCACGGGTGGAAAAAATGCAATTAAAAAATTTGAACCAATAATATATATTAAATCGTATGTAAAGTACATGACGTATAAATACACTCGCACAAGTAGATAAGTACAAGAAACAGATAAAAAAAATGCGATAAAACGATTCCCACCTTGATAGATGGTGAACTACGCATATTATATATAATATAATGTTGCTATAATAATAATCGTTGTGGTTTACAATACCGCAGAGTTGGGTTTACACCGCGAATATTACGTGTATAGTGTCTGGTACGACGATGTTAATCGCAAAACGTGTCGTTATAATTATATAAAACCATTTATTATTTATTTTTATTTTTTTTTTTACAAATAATCGTAGTCAATGAGGTTTTACTGGCAACGGTGTGTGTTCACATTGCGCTGGTGCAAGTCTTAACGTTGTGAATGGCGATTTTAGTCAACAACTATAATCGATATGGATCAAGAGTCATTTAGTACGATAACGATAATAACCGGAAAACTCCTTTAAAAGAGCATCAGTGCAATATAAACATTAACATATTATGATCACACAGGTTCTCACGGAAAGAGGTAATATACGGTTATTTTCCACACCTATTACCTAATAACTAAAACCGGAAAATATTATGGAACAATAATGATAAGGTTGACAGTCCTCGAAAGTACGCTTTGACGATAAATGTTGTTTTATTTTAAAACAAAGTTCAAAGTAAATATATCGGCACAATACGCAGATATGCGTGTATTTTGGACATAGTGGTGGTTGACTCAAAACGGATGGCTTTTGTAATATATTATTATATTTACCAAAATCTACAGAAATTGAAAAGTAGTGATGTGAAAAAAAGTGTTCCATTTATTCTTTGTATATCCAAAAGACCTGTCAGCTTAAGTGTTTGGTTAGTTGAAACACGTTTCGGAGTTTTGTGTACAATAATATTTATTTATGCATTTGATAGAAGAATTTTTAAATTAAACGCTAGCCCACAAAAAAAAAATAGACTCAGAAATCGCTAGTATACGTGATCGAACGAATCGCGTTCACTCTGTGGAGGGGGAGGGAAGCTTCGTTGTCGGTAGTTTAATTTTAATCGCCCCGGCGGCGGCAGTGGCTGTGCGCAGGAGGAGTGCCGCCGCGGCCGCCGTCGTATTAGCGCCTCTGGTTCTGTGTGCATTATATTATAATATGTATACATATTAATATTATACAGGTGGGCATTACGAGTTCGCGAGAAACCACAGGAAACGAGACACAATGATCAGTGTTGTTTTTTAATTTGTTTTCGAAACGACTTGCGCTTATTATATGGGTTTATATGTATAAAACCAGACGGGCGACCGGACCTTCCGGTGTCTATTATCGTATTATGCGACCGCACTCGCGCGCATATAATATATCAGCAGCCGCGTACGAGAAACGAAACGAAATAGAAAAAAGGAAAAAAACAGATATTAAAGTCGGCAGCAGCGTTAGCAGGTAGCATATAATATAGTTTATACACTTTATTTTATTCCCCCCTCTTTTTACGAATTAATTAAAATACGCGTTGTAAACGTTTTGTCGTGGGTGTTGCCGGCAATGTGCCTACATAAAAATAATAATAAACGATTCGTCTTATGCTCACATACACCCTATAGCAGATAATATAATGATATTATACCTCTACATACATATATAATAGGTATATATAGCAGTAATTAAGCCCTGCGGAGTCTTCTTCGGCGTCGTCGCCGCCGCCGACTTTTTGTTGTTATATATTTATGAATGCAACGTGACGCACACATCAACGCCAAAATATTCAGAATATTATTATTATTAATTATTATGTGTTTGTATACGTCGTACACTCGTATACGATACGCACTAGCCTCAATGTTAAATAAAAATTAGATCTATCCGGCGAACGTCGTAATTTTCACCTGCACCGGGCGTGTATCAGGTACACTTATTATAATATTATATATACCTCTTACGAGTAGTTCCAGAATGTCTTTTCATAAAATATATTATTCGTATCACTATAATACGTATTCGGGCACGTGTAGCGCGTGGCTAGACATATATATGTATATTATTATGCATACGATTATTATAATATTCCACCCGAGTGTTTAGATCGTCGGGTTATGTGATTGCTGATTGCCTACACGTTTAATACGCGCGTGGTGTTTATTACACGATAATTAAAAAATAACGTCTTATTCCACTGTCTCACATGATATTCGGTCTCCAGTCGCGATTTCACGAATTATTTAAAAATATAACTGACACGTCGGAATAGTACCATATATTTGACTTTTTCACTTTATTGTCGTTTTATAACGTGCATGCCAGCCACTTTGTTAGAGATTCTTGTTCATTTCATACAATCTTACGAATTACATACGTTTCTCTGATCGACCAAATGCGGAACATCCAACGGTTTACAAGAATCTATAACGGTCTTCAGTTTATATCAGCAATTACATTGAGCGTAATAATCGTCGTAATTTAATACAGTGAATCCGATACATATTTTATCGGAGAATCAATGTTGTTTAATCGAAAACATGATGGTACTATAGAAAAATACGACATTTCTACTGGCATAGTGAATCATATGTCACTATGTCATGTTTAGTGGCGTAGACATACAATTTGTAATGGTGGTGGGTGGGAGTACACGGTTCATGGGTACGTTTAGGTTATACGCGATTTGTGATACGAAAATACGAGATGCTTCAAAAATGAGTTCAGCACTAACTACTATATATTATATAATATGTAATTGACGTCATATTATATATTTTACTTATAATAATTGGGAAATACATTTGTCGTTAATACGTTTTCATTAATTGATATGAAAGATGAAAGATAAACATATCACTTATTAATCGTGTTAATACGGAATGGTCTACAATAAACATAAATAAATAATAATTGAACATAGATAATATAATTAACGTGTTGAATACGAATCGTATAAACAACATCTCAGACATAGCATGGTGGATTCGATATCTTAATAACGTATAAATACGACAGAAACGGGAGACGAGTGAGCATGTTTCAAATGTACTCAAATTAAAATATTACTGAATGTATGGATCTAATTAATTATGAACACGACTGACTAATACCCCCGCTGAGTTTTCGGTAGCAAATAGTAAATTATTATATTATAATAAGTATATACATAAACATGCGATATACTCGCAGTGGCGCCTGAATGCACACCGCGATAAATCATCCGATAAAAAATTTAACCAGATCATAAATAATAATGCGTCTTAAAAAATTAAAATACTTATGTCTTAAATTAAATTTTATTTTTAATAATAATAAAATGACTACAATATAAACCCTTTTATTTATCGTTAAAATTAAATTAAATTGTAGGTTCGTTAAATATGTAAATAAAAATAGTAAAACAATGCGATTGATAATAGTTGAAATGCTAAAAATTGTTTCTTTTATAATATATATACATAATGTTATTTTTATTTTTTTTTAGAAAAAAACACTAGTTTATGCACGTTACATTAAAAAAATATGCAATCCCTACTATAGTATGAACATTTATATGTATTATTTCTACCTTAGATAAGCAATAACAATAGTAAGAGAATAGTGCATCTGGCGAAAAACATTACACAGGATGGTTAGCATAAGAAAATCTCTATCATTCGATAACTTATACTCCCTTTATCGAACTAAAAAATTAAGCAATATACCTACCTAGAATACGTTTCAAAAAATAATCACAGATGACCAATCTAAACATAAAACTCAAATCTCCAAAAAAAAAAAAAAATAAAAAATATATTTAGACGGTGTAATCACTTTGTAAAAAATCTATAGAATTAGCCACATGAAACTCGTCCTCAATTATTCAACATAAGCTTTCTAAACTATTCGTTCCGTAAAATGGATAATCCATATTAGGTAAGAAGAAACAATTAAATTACGTCGATGTGACAAATATAAGTTTGATAAATAAAATAAAAATAATAATAAAAAATATCTATATATTATATATACATTAAAAATGAATTTGATAAAATATGTTGCATAATCTATTCGTTTCTAATTACTATACGCTCATCTTGCCCATATATAGGTACCCCCTATATAATATATAATATAATATGCACAGAAAATCCCACGATATGGTGATAGGGTAAAGGGAGGTGCAGGTGAAACTTGGTTCCGGGTGTCCTGCGTACGGCATATTCTATATAACTGTTTATTACAGGTATAAAGTCGACGCTGCGGCCGCACACGAATTTCCAATGGAGACGATGTAGGCATGGTCGATTCGCGTGAAAGGTTTCTTTCCGCCGTGATGAAAAACAATACATATCTATATTATACTACAATTACGAAGTATTAACATTATAATAACCACTCGACAATATTATTATCATTATTGTTATTATCACTATTACCATTATTATTATCATTACCGTTGTTATTGTTGATTTATGCATACGGCGCACGGCGAACAATCCCTACGGCGCCACACATAGTACACCGCCGCACGTATGTAATATAATAATATTATATTATGTACATTTCGTCTGACGACGACGACGACGACGACGACGACGGTTAAGGTAATTTTTTTGTTCCGTCCGACCATATCAATTAGAATATAATCTTTCTTCTCCTACACGGAGTTTACTGCGGCATACATCTATAATGTATACGTAGATGTGCGCAGTACCCGTATTATACAGATATATCATATACGTTTTATAATCACGGTAATTTATGCGCGTTTTGTCCCACGAATCTTTTTAATATTATGTGTGTGTAATGTATATATTATATTGTATCTGAGTATATTGTACATACATAATTTATGGTAACGATTTGCCGGACGAATGAGTAATAAACAGATTATGTTGCATACGATGTACACGATTAGTAGTATATATAGACATGCCAATATATAATATTATGATGTGTATACTCGTAATAAGGCAATGAAATAACCAAAGTTCAATATAATATACACGAGGCTTGTAAAACTTTTCACATTTGATCATTTTTCTGTATTTTTTTATTTTGTACTACCGACAATATTAAAACTTATTGAACAACATTTGACTTGATTCATTGTGGTGTATAATCTATATATAGTCTTCGACAATCGTATTGGCGACGATTGGATCGCAAACTCTGTAGTCTCAAGTCTGGACCACCGGCGGTTATACATTAAAATATTTTACTGTTAATTTCGAGAAACATCGACGTAGTTATTGTCACTACCAAACGGTATTGTAGTACTTTCATAGTTCATATAAATACGTGTGCATACGTACGTTATAATAATATTTTATAATCATATAATATGCAGTATTGTCGTTTTATTATTGAGACATTAAACGGCGGGGAGCGCGTGTCTCGAAGCTGAATTATATTTGCCCATCGATTGGATTCGTATTATAATTATTATTTTTTTTATAAGGCATAAAATTTAAATCCCATCGGCAGCGGTTGAGTAATTTATTCGACACTAAACATGTCCAGTAGTTCCATAAAAACAAGCCAAACGCGCACATATACACGACCTGACTATTCTTATGATCGCACATTGTTCCACGTCGCCAGGTTGTCGTTATAATATTATAATAGCCATATTTAACATTAAAAATATGGATATTATAATAACGGAGCACTAACTTTGATTTTTTTGAAACTTTTTTTTTTATGAAGATTTTCAAATAAGTTACCTACCATGAATATGTATATGTATATGTTTATGGGTACTGACTAATTTACCAATATTGGTTTTATCTATATGATTTATTAGAAACAATTGTAGCTTGCACATAGCTAACTAACAAATTAAAAGTAAATTAGAAAATTCTAGCAAAATATTGGTGAAGGTCTGGAATTGATACGCCAATGTGAGTGGACCAACTCCATGTATACTTTATAATGCACGTGTAATATATATTTATTACTGCTAACGCAATTTATTTGTTTATTTGTTTGTCATTTTACCGAAAACAAATTATTAACAGCAACATAACATTATTATTATTATTGTTTTTTATTATTATTTATATACGCTACTATATGCGTTCGCCATCGAAAATTGTAATTATGAACTCATCGACTTTATATGTGTTCGATGAACAAGCCTCAGTGGTGTTCTGTAGTCGTCTGTTCTCAGAGTGTGAAATATCAGCTCATAAAACTTGTAAGCACATTATATATTGTTCGCTTTTAAAAAATATTTATGAACGAGTTCTTTTTATTTTATTAGAAAACGAGATTCCACGTAATTCAGTCTATTCGTTTTATTTTATACAGTATAAGCATATAAAACATACATGTATATGTTTGCTATTATTATTATAGTTATTAATTCCACATACAGAACTGTATAGAAGCGTACGCTAGTAGCCGTAATTCTACAGTGCGGTGACATATGCGTGGGGAGTGACACGGCAATATCTCTGTTTTCAGTACCTATACAATAACTATAAATATGGCTATAAAATACATGTTTACGATTGGTGTTTTTCAATACTCCGTAAATATGAAAAATAACAGTTTGCATTCTGACTTCTGAGCGGAATATTACAATAAGGTTTTTTCTTGTTTTTTTTTAAGGAACATAAGAATAAATGTTACCATTGATTATTTACGATGCAAATTCCTTATTGATTTTATAATATAGGTATATGATTATCGAATTTATATTGTTAAATAACAATATATTATAAAAGCACGCGTACGACACTGTTAATTCCAAATCAATGTAATTTATGCGGTATTTAGTTTCTAAAATATGTCAAAATATACTTTAATAAGCCTATAAGATATTATGATTTGAATATTAAAAAAAATAATAAATTAAATTCAAGTAGGAAACATTTTCTATCGTACATTTTAGATAGTTTATTGTTAATATAATAGGCTTAATAGTTATTTCTCATTTAGTAACATGACGTGTTCAATTCGCTTATTTTATCGTTATAAAATACAATGTATGAATATGATAAAAATCAATTATGTACCAACTTAAATATATAATAGATTAATAGAAAACTTCCACTCAAATAAAAACCATATATATATATATATATGTGTGTGTGTGTTAAAGTCTTTGATCAGAAATTAATTTAAAGATCAGCTCTGTAGCAATTATATGAATATCGTTACAATTTAAAACAAGGTTATGAAAATAATATTTTAATAGATAATATAGTACAATTATTTAAGTATACCATAGTCACTAATCAGTAAGTATTATTAGATTAAATATGGTTATTAATAAAGCATTAACGATAGAACTAAGTTATATATTTGATATGTAAGATTAAATCAAAAAGTGATAGCGCATTGCGGTATATCAAAAAACCAGTAAATTAAATAAATTAAATAAAAGTAATTTAAAAATCACAAATTAAATTAGGTTTACAAAATCGTAGTCATTTAACTAAATCGAACATTATTTTTCAACCTCATAAAAATGAATTGTTGTAAAAAACGTAGTCTGTTAATTAATTGGTCACTCTGTATTATACACGCTATTAAAATAAAATAAAATGTTCGAGCTACCATGAATGTTTAGAAATAGTTGTAATAAGTATTAACTAATATTACACATCGATTTCATTCTATAGATATTATATAACTCGTTTATTAAAAAAAAAAAAACGGTAATCGGAAATATTCATTAAATATGTTGTAATTTATACATGACTATAAATCATAGAACTTAAGTTACTATACATGTATATAGTTTAAAACAATACCATATGCGTATACCTACGATATATACATATATATGAACGTCTGCAGCGGTTGATGTAACTGGAAACAAATTATTTAAAAATTACATTTTCGAAATATAGGTGTATATGTGTATGTATATATTATTAACGCAGTAATAAAAACGTTACAAGTTATGGCTAATCGCACAGTTAACAAATATATTCACGTCCCACACCAAAATATGGAATAATAATTGAATGCAATGTAAAACAATGCGACGTAATGTCATAATAAACTGCGCGGCCGCACAGTCGCAGTTGTCCGTCGCTTTTCTTTTCTACATAAATCGTATGAAAATAAAGATATTTACATTTATATCCTGCAGCGCCCACACCGTGTACAATATTACACTGAGTCGAAGACCGAAAGGACGGTGACGACGAAAAGCTACTGAATGCAACACGTGGCTGCTGCTGCGGCATTATGCAAACGTGAGAGAAATAATTTTTATATACTAAAGAGTTAAGACATACGTTGCGCGCATCTCAACTGGCAGTTTAACTACATATACCATCGGCTGCGGGATGGTATCAATTTTTTATGTTTTATTATTATGACGACGATTCATTATCGCACTTGTTTTCCTTAAAGGTCGAGGGTTAACCTAGAAATATAATAACATAAAAAAGGTGCACACACACACACACACACACACACACACATAATATATATAATATGTATATATAAAATGTAAAGGTCATGCTTGAACCTGTTGGATATAGCCGGTCGGTGTGAGTGGTGTGGATGTAATGTAGAGCGAAATAAATCTTCGCGTATACGTCTAGTAGACACCTATCGTTAAGAAACAGAAAAAACCTCAAGTTGTCCGGTCGACGGTTGTCGTTCTCGCGCGTCTATATTATTATACAAACCCGTCTGCAGGCGTGAAAAATACAGTCGTACGGTGACAATAATAATAATAATAATATATAATATATCGTCTCAATACATTATGTAATGATATAATATTATATTAATGTATAGTAACATACGCAGCCGAGTTTACAACATATAAATAATAAACGCTTATATTTATAAGCCGTGCATGTTATGCGTGTAATATATATATATATATGTATTATAGTCATAAACATTAAGTCTAAGCTACTGAGAGTAAGTAAAACTATAGATCTGTGTGTGAACGAAGAAAAGACGAAATATATGGTAGTAACAAGAAGAAGCCCAGCCACAAATCATATAATAGTGGATGACTATAGCTTCAAGAAGGTTGAGGTATTTAAATACCTAGGTGTTAACATAAATAGCAACAATAATATCCACGAAGAAATCAGTGATCGAATAGTAAGTGGTAATCGATGTTACTATAGTATAATTACTTAAACCAAAACTACTATTTTACCACAGCTATCTTAGACCAATAGTTATATATGCGAGCGAAACTTGGTCACTGACCAAAGGAGATACCAATCGACTAATTACTTTAAAAAGAAAGGTACTGAGGAACATATATATCCCGATACATAACACAGAGTCACAAACATATGAGAGAAGAAAAAATCATGAACTACAGGAGCTATATCACCGGCTAAATATTAAATCATTTATAAAAAGCAAACGTCTAGAATGGTTTGGTCACATATGAAGGGTAGACGGACAAGTGATGAAAGAAGTTCTAGTGAACAAAATTAACAAAAAATGACCATTAGGAAGACCAAAGACCCGATGGGTGGATGTCATGGCTCAAGATATCAAAAATATAAAAAAGGACTCGGTGTTCGATGACGCATATGATAGAGAGAAGTGGAGAGGTTTTGTGATGAGAGCGATGTCCCTTAATGGACTAAAAGGCTGATGAAGAAGAAGAAGATATATATATATATATTATATATACGAATGTGGTTAGGAGGCTCTTTAAAGTCACACTGAAATCAATGAGAAAAAAATTATAAATTGTAAAATGTAAAATTTCTTGAATAGATCGTATTCGAGCGATCCAAAATCGATGGGTTGGACGTTAATCTGTTGGTTAACATCGTATATTTTAGGATTACAAAAATGACGGTCAGTAGCAATATTTGTGCATTTTTATAATTTTATTTTATATAGAAAAAATACTATGCAATGACCTATCCACGATTCGTATTCTAAATTTAAGATTTAAAATGTTATAATAATATTATGTAATATTCAAGAGATCACATGCTCTACCCATATATAGGCTTACTCAGATTATAATATTTAAAAAATTTTTATTGAAAAATGCATTTAATTGTCGTATGCGCAAATCGTTTAGTTAAAAATAATATGGTCAAAAAGGTGGCTGGTTATAACCCCGAGGAATATTATTGGTATTATTATTATATAGCCGGAGAGACTTTAACGAAAGTACACAATATGCGCAGAGTAGTCATTAATCGATTATCATACCAGAGAGTGGATTATTTATTGCACAATTTGTTGAATTAGTTGTCCAAAATTTCACACCGATTCGGTGTTTAAAGTTAATTTTATTCAATCGATTACATTTTTAACTAGTAATATATCATTAGAACGATTTATAGTATAATATATTATTATGTAATATACGCGCGGTGTAGCAGATACCTATATAATATATACATACATATAGCTGCACGTACGTGATGTCTCAAAATAACTGCCTTCAAGCTATTATTATAGGCGTTTCTGTCTCAACGGTTATAAATAAATATATATATATATATAAATGTGTATTATACACACGTAATCAATTTGTGTAATGTGATTTTTCGTTACATCGTTAACAGTTATTTAACACCTCATCTTCATACGGTGGCGGGTGTCGTTATCGACTCACAATGTATATCAATTCACCCAGACTACAATATAATTGCGTTATTAATTAAAAAAACAAGAGCGATAAATTTTACTTTAGATAACACAGTGGGTAGGTATATAAAGACAGTCGTCACCACCTCTTCTCGCTGACAATTTAAATTAGATTCAAAACAGAAACATATTACTTAAGTACGTATGTTTATCGGTACTATCGTCTTTTGCCAGCTGCCTCGATAACCGAATTGCATATAATATTGTCTTCTTTTCCCCATTATTTTTGATAATTGTTTAGTAACAATTTGGTTTAAATAATCAAATTAATCAAAAATTTGATAATATATTAAGTAGAACGATTCAGTATAGAACCGACTTAAGCTAATGTATCATACATTTTCTACATTGAAGAGGTTATACATTCGGTACAAATAAAGGTTTATCATTATTACTTGTGAATGTTTTTTATTTTTCTTATAGGATAGCCAGAGTATAACATTGCCGGCTTTTATAACTTCGAAGATATCAAACATAATTTTTTTCTGAATATCTTTGTAAAGACATTTAGTACCTATATTTGCCATTATTTAAATAATATAATATTCATAATACAAAATTGATGTTATTAATAATATAGCAATTTAGCGTATTATTTAACGAGTTAAATAATTTATAACTACTGTGCAACTTATGTTAACCTAAGCACAATATCACCAGTTTGTTTTCATATGCTTATAAAAATTATTAACATGAAACGTCAGCAGAAAATTATATATACTTAGAAAAATACAAAGGCTACATTTGATTTATCTGATAGAAGCAATGGCTTTGAAGGAAATTATTTTAATTTTCATTACATTTTGAAATATCATTAGTTTTAATATTTATAAAAATGTGTTTAGGTAATTATTTTGATATGACTTCATTTATAAATCGACCTTTAGGTATTCTTGTTTAAGCTACACCTATACACACAATAGCTTCTACTAGTTATAACAATAGCTATCACTAGAAATCGATTAAAATTAAGATTTTACCGAGTTAATGCCAATAATAACTAATTTAATTACAAATTCTAAATCAAACATTTGATTTAAAGTATTCAAATGTTATATAATAAAATAATTTCATTCCAACATTTAATATTTTTATCTATTAATTTAAACAAAAAAAAATTCTTCGTATTATAAAATTATTAACTATTAATTATTAATTACAATTATTATTATAACTTGTATTTAATTAAATCTTCCCAAATTCACATAAATATTTTAGCTAACAAATTCTAATTGAATTTATAATTGATGCATTGAATAAATATATTCATTATTTTGTTATAAGGTTGGGGCTAAACACGACGTATTCTGCCGTGTATAGCCGCGGCCTAATTTAAAAACATTATTTGCGGGGACATGAAACTTTTACAAATATTGTGAATTTTACTATACGACGAAATAACATTTTAAAAATATAAAGATAATACCTAAATTAATACTATGGGCCTATTCACACTGTTATAAGATTAAGTGGAATTATGACTAAAATGTAGTAATTATAATATAATAAAATAAAATAAATCTTAATACAAAAAGTAAAATAAATATTTTAATAGCAATATACCTACATAATATATATATATATAACTAAAAAATGAAATATACTTCTTAGTAAGCAGTATTCGTTCAGAATCTTTTTATGTATACAAATTATATGTCATTATTGAACTCAAATTTAATACATCAATTACATTAACCCACCAGATACCTACTGTACATCATAGTACCCACTTCCTTGTCAGAATGACTACTTTATATATAATATTTAATAAAAGGTTTTACGCCCAACTTCAAACAAATTCTACTTCTTCGCATCTTTCAGATAGCCTCACAAACATTTTAAGACAATCAGATAAAATGACTCAAATAAAACTGGTGCAGATAATTGCAAATTTTGTATGATTTATTGTAAAATTATATAGGTAGAGGAATTTTGATATTTATATATATATATATATACATACATTATTACACGTATTAGTAACATGTATATATGATGTTGACGTTCGAAATAATATGACATGTATCATATATATAATTATGTTATATTTCTAAACGCGAGTTTATTAAAAAAAAATAAAAAACAGTAAAGATTGACGACTTATCACTAGTTCTGATAAACAAACCCAATTGTACATTTTATCGGATTGCGGTGTAATCATAATTTCGGTATATTTTTTGTGCAAAACCAAAGACGATGGCGGCAGCGTCTTATAATACATGCACACATACATATATATTAACTCAATATTATTCATATATATATATATATGAATTGTGGTATTGTTTTACCATGCGCATCGTTTGACCGACTGATTTAGTGAGGTCCGTGTGGGCATATAAATATATACGCGCGAGAGTATATTTTTGTAGTGTATATATACTATATATATATACGTGAATAGTATTTATTTTAAATATGAGTAGAGAACTCAACGTATTACCCTGCTAGCTGTCGCCGTCACACCGTTGTCATAACCCACAAATTGAAATTGATGAAAAAATAAATGGTGTCTGGGGTCATGACCGAAGGTGTGAACACAACAATGCAAGTAGACTGATACCACTCGCGCGGCTGCGATCGCGACTGTAAGATGAATATAATTTGATGTAGGCACGGTATGAAACGAAAATAATAATAATAAAGAAACGATACATGAAGATCCCTTGGGGCCAACCGTGAAGAAGACGAAGAAGAATGAGGAAAATAAGAAGAAGCGCACGCGCTCGCTAACAAGTGTTCTTGACACGTCTCCCGTCCGAGAGAACGGTGAGCGTGTGTGAAAATTCAGGCCATATTATGGAAATTCGTTTGTGTGTACATACAATAATAATAATAAACTAATATCGTGTGTATAGAAAAAAAACAATAAAAACGACACGAAGAAATAATAAAAATATTACCATAATAAATTATAAACCGGCGTTCCACAAGTCTGCCGTTAGGTTTAGTATATATAGTTATAATGTTTAGTGTAAGGAGGCAGCAGTTAAGGGAAAACGTGACGATGAGGTTCTCGTTGCAGTGTCTGTCAGGATCGCAAGAACCGTCAGATGTATCTTTTAAATAATATGTACTTATATTTATTAAAGTTTTTAGATCACTCAGTTTCTATGATGCAATGCGTGAGAGAATATTGTGGTTTTACTTAAAAGTATATAGTACATACTATATAGTACTATGTTTATTGTTTTTTTTTTAAATATTATTTTATTTTTTACTGTATAGAAACTTTACATGTTTGGGAACTACGGAATGTTTTTTTTTATTATTTTAACCATTGCGACACTTTGAAAATCATTATTTTGGAATTATTTGAAAAAAGGTTAATTTATATGAAAATGATCCGGACTTTTGGTATAGATGCGTACATCGTGTGAAGAATTATTCAAAGGAGTTTTAATACAATTTAATATAAAAAATAGAAAATATGTATTTCCAGATAAGTGAACGAAATATTTTGTGATTATACGATAAAAAAAAAACTTACCTATTTATGAAAAAGACGACGTATAACCACAATTTGTTTAGCAATACATCACTGTTACACAAATACATATTCGACTGGCTAGAATAGCCATTTAATACCGAAGCACAGATATCTGTTCTCTTAAAAAAGGTGATTCGATTCCATGTATGATTATAGATTTAACTTTACTGCCACTGCCCTAACTATCACCTTTTCAACATTTATTTTTCCCCCCCGTTGTGGGTCCTATATTATGTTATGTACACACACATTATTTTCAACATACCTAAAAATATATTGCATTTTATTTGTGACGTGACTAAACCAGCGGCGTCCGCAAAGAAGGACGTGGTATAGCGTAATTAAATGAGAACATAACCCGTGTGCACCGTGTGCCGCCATAGGGTTTTAAATGTGTAAATTAGCGCTGACGGACGCGAAAAACCATTGCCAGCTAGCGCCGAAAACACCTCGAGGGACAACATAGTTAATCAGTCGTATAGAAAGGTATACCGCAGCAACGGACATTATAATATAATGTTTTGTTAAACAGTCGACCGATTGTTATTATTATTATTATACGCGGCCGGTATGTATTTTTTTACGATTATTATTTTGGTTTTTTTAATTTTCTCCGTCCATATTACCGTTTGACTTTCGAAACGCGTATTTAACGCGGCATAAATTATTTAATATTATTACAATATTAGGTACACGCCGCCGCCAGTGAGCACTGAGAACACTTGTATAATATACACACACACGATCCGTGGAATATATATTATTATATTATATAGATACCTATGGAACGTATGTGTATTACAACGGCCGCAGCATTATAATAGAATCTTGCGGTATGTATATACTCACAGTACTAACAATAATATTATAATAAATAAATCTTTGAAATAAATGACAAGACGCGCGCTTATTTTCCTTTGTTTTATTTACCCCTCCGTCGTTTCACAGTCGGGGCTACTGGTGTGCGGCGGCGGCGTATAATACATAATATATCTGACGTTTCGTAAATCAACCGCCGACTGGCCGGAAATTATTATAATACGAGTACGGCGACTGTCGAGAATGTATAATTGTATCGGCGAGTTTAAAAAACTCAATGGATTTAGTTGTTTTTTGAGCTATTTAAATTATGCAATTACTTTCGACTGAAATTTGGTTGTCTTAATGAAAGTTAAGGGCTTAGGATCAAAAACATATAACATTTAATTTCAAAAAATAAAATCCCTTTTTTAGTGTTTTTAAATTTAAAAACGTTGAAACAAAAAATACACGAATATACATAGAACATAACTATTGGATGAAATAAAATACTACCCCTGTGAAAAATTATAAAAAGTTATGAGTCATAACTAATGATAATAATAATCATAAACTTTAAAGAAGAAGATGGCGGACGCCCCTGACACAAAAATCAATCATCGTTTCACTGTGCGGGTCCGGCGTGTCGAGAAATACGTATAGCGATCGTTCATCATCATAATACCATATATTATTATACGCGTTAGGTTAGATTACTTAAACGACGCGTACACCGACATCAACTTACAAAATCAGAGTTTTAATAAGATTTTTGAATACAAACGCAAACGCAGGCACATTATTAACATCCATAATATTTCAACCGGCGTCGTTTGACCGATCGTATACTGTTATCTAAATTATTATTTTATACCAGTTTTTATCGAATGTTAAAATAAGTTTTCATAATCTCATAGTGCCATAGTACAGTATACAAAGTCATCCTTTTAATTTTTTTTATTTTAGTCATTCTTTAAAAAAATGGTGATATGCGTAAATTGTATTTGTGTTTATGTGCTTTTTATATTGTTCAGTTACACACACACACATTGATCGAAATTAATCCAATCAAATTGTATTATATTAAAATAAATATTATTACTATGATTATATTAAAAATGTATACAAACATATTTTTAAGTACGTAGTTAACAACATTAATTTATTAATACAGTGAAATCTCTCATAACGGATACCTTCCATTAACGAACAATTTTTTAAGGACCGGGACGCTTATTTTAAAAAAAATCAGAAATCACAGAAATTTTTACGCTAAACAAGTATTTAAGTATTTGACAAAATAGGTTTTCTTTTTTAGTATAACTCAAAAACGAATAACCGTAGACACTTGAAATTTTCACATAATATTTATGTTAACATTTCTAATATATACAATAATTTTCTAAGTATTTTCTTTTTTAGCTATTTATAGAATTTGTTTTTTTTATATGTTGATAATTTTTTTTTTTTTTTGGCTCAAGGTGCTTAAAAATTAGATATAAGTTTCCTTATAAATTCTTATCTTTTGATTTCTTTAAAAGAACACAGGGTGTTGTATTGTTATTATATTATATTTTACATTTTTACAGTAATATTCGTTTATATTTTATTTGATTAATTTGTCAATTTTTAAAACATTATAGCTAAATTTAACTACCTCCGAATAACAAACAAAATTTCGGCGATCAATAGTGTCTGCTATTCAGAGGTTTGACCGTAATTTATTCACAACAAATATTAGATATAGGTACAATAATACGTAATATAAACGTATATAACTGTATGTTACACCGTAATTATATATATATATTTTATTACATATTTTCCCTGTTCATTCGAACATATAATATAATATTCAAATACGATTCTCCAACCATATAAGGTCTGATCATCATTTAATTGTATGTTTTTTATTTTTATTTTATAAGCAAACAGACATACAATTATAAACCCATTTAAATGAGAACGCCGTAACGATTCATATTATTATTATTATTCAAATAGAAAACGTTTAAATATGTTTAATGTCACAATTAACGTATGCAGTTTTTATTATTTATTGCGTACTACCATTGGCCTCTCCACATATTTACATACTGCATTTTATACGTACAAATGTGTTTATTTAGTTACATAATTATTTTTTCTAATTTCAATGCTCATTAACAGTGAAATGCTTTTGCAAATATTATCCTTGATATTTATATAGTGGCGTATTATAGGAAGAGTTGGGGGCTATAATGCCACATTTTAATGATTGAAAAATTGGGATCTTATAAATAACTCACTGGACTATACCAGCTCAGTGAATCTGGAACTTAAAATAAATGTATTTTTTTGTAAAATGTAGTAAACATATTCTTGTAATATACGCGGATAAGGTCAATGGTATTTATAATATCAAATATCAAAATCAATGCTTCGTGATTTTATTAATCAGAAATTACTCAATTTTGGTTAAAGCAGACTTCTACAAACTATACTTATATATTATTATTTTTATTACTATAACACCTCCTCCATTTATATAGACGGCGAAGAAGTCGCTTTACACAAGTGTTAACAATGTAAAACCACTTTAATGCACATTGAATATTTTAAATAGGCTTGTTCTCGAAAACTCATGTATGTAAATATACCAAATATAAGGTAAAGTATATATAGACAAGTTAAATTGGAAGTGACTTAAACATCGTGGATTATAATACAGCTCATTAAAACCTATATTATTTGTTTATACAGTATATGCAAATTAGGTTAGTTAGTTTATGTAAAACATTCTGTTGATGATGTGTTTTAGTTGTCAAAATGTGTACTTGTTTATTTTTATAAATAATTAAAATAAAAAAAAAAACCGTTCTTGGAAAATTACATATCTTTCAACTCTTGAAGACGAGTTTGAAAATTAAAAAAAAATACTTAAAAATACTTTGCATTCATTATAATATGTTATAATAAGCGCCGAGATCAAAAATGAGTATCGAGTATCTGTATTTGTTTTTAAACCAAATTAAAAAACAACAGAAATTATGGGTACAGAATAAATGCGATGAACTTTTAGTTTAATGATTATAATATTCTTTATCCTATATATATATATATGTGTGCATTTAGCTTTAAACTCGGTACATATATTATCAGTATATAAATCAATACCTAAACTTTAACTATTGCAACTGTTAAACTTATATACCTAAATATAATTTATTATAGTCACATGACCTCTCAATCAATAGATTATGCAATTTAATTTGTTTTAGACTTGATTCATTCTATATCCAAGAATCTACTTCTAACAAAATCAACAATTTCAACAATCTGTTGATAACAATAGAATAGATCAAGCAAAAGCATAATCACAATCATTCCTATCAAAGATTTAACATAAAATGTCAATACATTTTTTTTAGACTCTGATGTATAAAGCTGCTTATTATAATCTCAAGTTGAGGCTGATAACTTTTTCGTATTTTCTAGTCACATTTGGTAATGCATAATAAACTAGTTCTATATTTATATACTTTGGTAAGCAACATAAGCTATTGGTGACCCCACGGGGTTATTATAATTATATTAACCCCACACAATAATAAAGACTTTCGAAGTAAAACATAAAATATAGAATTAAAATTGTAAAAAAGAAAAGTAAACTTTTAACGGAATAAAGTTTTAAGGTTTAATCTATCCATGGTAATTTGTGACCCTCAAACTAAGAGCATGCAAAAACACAGCAAGATTATAATTTCAAAAATAGATTATTTTAGACTATAATAATCTAATGTATAAGTAACAAGGAATAAAACAGTAATTAAAAATATCAAAACCGTTTTTCTAGCTACAATATTTTTTAACCACGTCACTACTACCAATGATTAATCTAGGTCCTTCTCCGCATTAAGGTTGCGCATATTACTCTTTTACTGTACACACTCGTACTTGAAATGGTCAAAAGTACATATTATATTATGGTATTGGGTGTGAAATGTATGCCTCCCGGGTCTAGCAACTAATGAATAATATATAATGTTAATGCTACGGCAGCAACAGTGGTAGCGGCGTTCATTACGCGACCGCTGTCGCTTAAGTTTCTCGCACGCTGACGTTTATAAGAAATGAGAAAATCAGTTATAATAGTTAGGGTATTTTGGATATAATGATTCAAATTCAATAGTTCAACTAATTACTTTGAATACTTAAGTTTTTTCAGGGCTTTAAATAGAAATCATTTTTTCAAATTTCTATTTTGGTATTAAATATTTAACATCAGCCTGTGTCTCTCCATACATGCCTATTCGCTGGCCGCCGTTTTATCCACTTCTAGTATATTCTTTTTATTGTACCCGCGTTTCATCTATCTCATCTCGTCGCTAATGAATATGGTTATGCCGACCATTTAATTACCTTCACTTGTATATAATATATTATTATACACGCGTGCCCGCGCCACCGCTTTAATGGGCATAGTTTAGCTGGCTGCTGTTAATTAAACGATTTTTGACTTCTCTCGGATGCTATAGTGTTTATTTATCGCGATCGCAGCCACTGAAGTTTCAGTTTTGTAATGGTCTACAGTATAGGCTCTATACACACCAGCAAAAAGCCAAAATTGAGATACTTCATATCGCATATGAACACAAATGTATACCTAGTTGCGATCGAATGATTTTCCGCTGTTGGCGGGGTTTCTGTGTCATATATAAATAATTATTTTCGATACAAAATATTATTACTAAACACTATGCACCATCTAATCCAGTTTTTATTCATTTCTCAGCTATTGTCAATGTGGCTAATAACCCGCGTGTAGTAATGATAGTAGTCACCGGCGATATTTTGTTTGCGCCGAAACAAAAACACTATCAACACGTTAGACCGGTAAAAACTTAAACGGAATCAAATATGCTCACATGTGGACGGTAGAGCTTTCGACACGAAAGACACCTGTAGAAATTCACTATGATATCTGTATAAAAAGAAAACGAAATAAACACATCAATTTGTGGGGTGAATGTCACAATTTGTAGGTACGTAGGTATTAGAGATAAATGAACAATTGCTGTGCTTCAAAATATTTTTATTGTTCTATGAAGAACTAATAAATTATACAAATTAAAACGTATTTAACAAAAATATATTTTTGTTTCCCACTTTTTATTATATAAATATTTTAATAATAAATGTATATTTTATACTTATAACACTGAAATCTATTAAAATATAAATTCAAAAAATTTTTCTAATGCAATATTTCCTTAGTATATGAATAATAGTAAAATTAATAGCTTTTCGAAATTAATAATATTCTTATATGAGAAAAACTTATTTTTGAATACATTTAAATAGTTTTTCCAAAACTATTCCATACCTAATAATTATATCACTTTTACGTTATTGTAAATTTTAATTTACCAAAAAATTGAGTTCTTAGTGATTTCACTCTATAATTATACACTATATCTAATATGGCCCACTTGTATAATCGCAATAACGAAATACAAATGACGGAAAGTCAATGAAATTTAGTTTCGAGAATAGCACACAAGGTATAATTACAATATTATTACTAAACGCCCTCTGACGGTAATTGTTTTCCGCCCTCGAGTGATGTACAATATAAATATATATTAGAAAATCATTTACACGCGTTGAAGACCGCCATAAGCTCTCAACGAGACCATCTCCCTCGTGTTTACGTGTTATCGATGACAAACATCGATGAACCACTAGTAGGTATGTATGTACACCCCAGCGCTTCGAAGTCACCGATACGATAGATGCGGCGGCGCCAGTTTATGAGTGATCTTCTTCTCCCGCCACCTCCGCTGCCAAATAAACACGCGTGCTATATTATATGATACATTATTACCTGATCTACCGAGACCGATTCCTATCATAATTTTTATTAATTTTTTCTTCGTCCGCTCGGTCAATCTGATAAAAAGCAGATTTTTTCGTCATAAATGAACGCGTGGTATGAGATCACTTATATCTGTATATTATAATATATACACCATTGAAACGCCGAGAGTAAAGCCTGTGGGTCTGACGAGTCTTGATGATACATATTATTAAAATAACGTATGATAAGAAATCGGTGAAACGCGGAAATGAAAACTCGATGTACCTACCTATTTATTGTTAATACACCACGAATACACGCACCTTTTATGTAATTAATGTACCTATACAATTCGTATAAATATACTTTCTTGATACAGAAATGTGCTCGACTTGGGACCCTGTAAAAATTATTAAAGACAAATCCCATTTCATTCGTACTAAGATAAAAATAATTATCATTCTGTAATTAATGAGAAAACTATTTTTGTTCTAATGCATCTAAATAGTAAAATAAATAATTATAAATTTATGAATTTATAATACCGTAACACAAACACGTTTTATTATATCTTTTTGGTACTTTAGTATTAACTCTTAATTTATTAACTATCAAACTATACAGTACATATTATTATAGCGAAATATTATAATAAATAAAAGTACAATAAATACAATAATATTTGGGAACCACATTATTATATGGCGTACGTGCAAACCACGTAATATGTAGGAATACAAACTACTTATTTATACGAGTGCTTTATAAAAGTTAACATTATTTGCGTTCGTTTTGATGGTTTGTTGTCGTCAGGCGATAAATGAATACGTATTGTATTAGTTTCTTTTTACACAAAATATATAATGACGTTTTTTGCGCGCTTTATACTTATAATAGATTTCCTCGTGTCTTGTCAAATCAACAAGACCGCCGCAGCCGGCACTGTCGCTGGCTTGTGTGTTAATAAATATAGGTAGTGACATTACGTATAAGGCTGTATAATATATACGCGTATAAGTATATAGTTATCTACTATAAATAATATCGTGTCAATTGTGTTCAATTTTATATTGTAATCGCGTTTCACGATATGGAATAAATTAATGTCACGTGGTTTTTCTTTAAGATGTAGATGTATACTAAAAGAGCGGCTTGAAGACAGCACAACTGTGTCGTTACACAGCGCCTCGCGTCTTTAAAGGCGTCAGTTTTACAAAATTAAAATTATATATAATTGCTAATGGTTGTTGATAAAAGCAATTAGTAATTTTTATGTCATCTGTTATTAATATTATAAAACAATAATAGGTTTATTAAATTGTATGAATTAATTTAATACTCGATTAAAGCGAACGAATTGTTCTTATGAATTCGTCTAAATCAGTCAGGTTTATTAAAATCACACATTTACGAAGCACCCAAAGTAAAGACTAAATAAGTCACTAATATGCCTCGAAAAAATATTTTGAATATAGTCCGATGTTCACCAAACCGATATTTTACACTCAAATTAAACATTATAAACTTTTGTTCCAAATAAAACCATTTTCCCCGCTAGTATAACATTAGTTGAATGCTAATTTTTAAATATATTTCTTATTTATTTGTAATAAGTATAAGTTTTAAAATCCATAAATTTAAAATGTAAATACAATTGTAAATATTCTTATCAAATTGTATATGAGTTATTGTACATAAATCATAAAAGTATAATATATATTAGTAAATAAACGCAAAATAAAATATTTAGAAATGAAGACCAGTCTTACGGATCAACATATCAATAAAAATTTGTTTCTTTTTTAAATACATAATATTTACAATATTTAATACTTATTTTGCAATACGATTGTATGCAAGTGTGTGTACAATAATACTAAAACAGTAAAACACAACTGAAACTTATATTGATGTAATCATTTTCCGTTCATGGCTTGATTTATCAGTATATTTGTCGACCGTGAAGATATCGAAAAAATGTTAGTAATTTTATTTTACAATGTTATATATTTATTGAATAGAAAAAAAACAAGACTAAAATATCGTATAATCTTTCCAACCGGTTGAATTTTATTAGTAGATATTTAATCTTTTTCTGTTTTATTTACGTTTAATAAACCTACGTATAAATATGCGATGATATTACGCGTGCATAAAATAAAATATGTAGTATACCGTGCCTGATGAAGAAAAAAAAAATGATTTACACGCCACATACGACGTGTTATGTAACTCTCGCGACATTTGTGTGCATGCTTGTTGTCTTTGTCGGATGAGAAGTGTATGTAATAATAAATAATTGGCGATTCCGGCCCGTCCCTTTACGAGTTAGGTTCACTCAGTCATTAGAAAACAATAATAATAACAATAATCTGTCGTATATCTTCATATAACCGTAAAGCTAGCGTGCACTTGTGTAATTACATAAATATATTATGCGCAAGTTGACTTAGTGGTGTGTGGTCGACTTGTGGTGTTTTCGTCATAGGTGTCCACAGCGGGATCCAAAAGCATACCACATACAAAATCGTTTGAAATGATAAGTACAACAATATTATACAATTATATAAATATGGGTAAGCGTAATATTTGTTCAAAAAGCAATAATTAACGACTTTATACTATATACTTTCTGGATGTATTTAGTTATTATACTTATGAAAAAACAAATTAAAAATATATTATGTTTTATGAATATATACAAACATATATGTTTATTGCAATTGAAAAAATATAATTCGTAACATTAATATAATACTAAAATACTAAGTAATATGCAACAAAGTAGACTAGTATCATAAGCCAAACAAACATGCGAAAACATATAATTGATATTTATTAAAAATGCTAAGTTTTAATGTTAATAAAGACTGCGGCAATAATAGTTAATGTTCAGATAAATTATTTTAATTATATATATTATTAATATATAATTAACGAATATCAATTGATAATTTATACATTTTGAATATATATATATATTGTTTAATCATTTAAATTGAAGCCCTAAAATTAAAATTAAATGATAATGATTTTTAATAACACATTTTGGTAAATAATAGGCGGGCAGTTTTATTTTTTGCTGACTAGAACTGACAATAGCAAGAAATTCACGGTGACCTCTCGCATGTATAAAATGCTATTAATATAAGGTTTATTATTAGCTATACGAATATCGCCGTTAACGAGATCTCATTTGCATTTTCGGCGTCTTTGTTTTTGATGAAATGACGGGAGGTCTTTAAAATTATCATAATATCGTTAAATTCTAACAGAGATTACGCGTTTTGAACCATCACGATATACTGTCGCTATCGCCCACCAATTGAAACGTCATTCGCTAGTCGGTTTCACGTATAATATACTATATATACAGCTGCGGGAGACTTGAATAAATATAATAACTAACTCATTCACTTCCAACAGGGACAAAAACTTTGGACGACTTGGTGACTACGTACCATAATATAATTTTGTACATGGGCATTGGCACACCAAAAAAAATTATCAGGCAGAGACATATAATAAAATCAAACACCAAAAGATTCATTAAAATAAAAAAATCTATGCTACTAAAAATATTAATGAAATTTATATTAAAACAATAATAAAAGCCAACATTTTCAAGATTATATTTAAATTCATTTAGGGAAGGGCAAATACAGTGTCTTACCACTCCTCCAATCCAAAAGTCTATAGTTTTGTAATAACGTAAGAAAACTACCACGCGTGCAGAAAAAGAATAAAGGTACCACTATTTTAATAAATATTATAATCATTCCTTATAGCAAACAAAATAAATTTGATAAAAATTTACAATTATCATATGAATTAAGACGCATAAAATTTATTGTGCGGTAAATTTCCACCACGCCATACGATGTACCTCTCTCCCCCTTGTAATTACCTCAACACCAAAACCATTGTAGTCACTGCATATCTCATATATAACGTCGTGTTATAGTCAAATTAAATAACGAACCCTTTCTTCGTCAATAATGACCCATTATTAAATCCATGAATCGGGCCAAGTTCACATACAAATAAAAATCACATGGACTTCCTGGAAGTACACCTAAATTAAGAAACTCTTGGAAAATTGCATTGTCCTCGTCGATTGAACTTTTATCGTTGAATAAAAATAATCAAAAATACTTCACTAGAACCGTAGAGTGGCTATTAAATATAAAAATAAAATATAATTTTAATTATTTCACAAAAGTCTATAAGTATTCAAATAACACTTTTCGACTCTACTTTGGTATATCTAATACTTATCGCCTCATCAAAGTTGTTTTCGTGAACAATTTCAGTTAGTCTCCTTCTCTATTTAGCTGAGAATTTTTTCTGGGAAAATCACGGACACCGAGTTCGATGTTAACAAGATATCACTAGTCGTTTGTTCTTGTTGATGTTTAAACAAGATATAATAACTTTGAGCGTATTCATTTAAACCAGTGATTATACGAGTGTTATATACATTTTACATGATTACAACGATGACAACGGTAACAACGATGAGATTTTAGAAGTTACAATTTCTTTTTCGTGCAGACTTATACATTATGGGCGCCCAATGTACTCGGAATGATGTTAAAATCGCAATGCCAAGGTAAAAATACATGAATAGAAAATGACAGCGTTCACATAATAAAAAATACATTATAGGTTACGTTATATTTTTGACTACTATTATGCATATTAACATAACAAAAAAGTATTACACGTATTATTTTTGAGTTTCAATAAACATAAAAACACAAATTCATATTACATATATAAGTGTTTACAAATTACTGATCTGGAGTAATCAATCCAAATTAAAACTTTTGTAAATGTAAAAGGCTTAAAGCTTTAATTTTTGTTCGATGTAGGTACCTGCTTATAAATAACAAGATAACCAATATAGACCTCAATTTATTATTAATTTATAATATTATTCCTTATTATACAAGGATAATATTGGATATTATAGTTATATCCGTCATCCATATAACTTCTAAGTCTGTAAAATTATATTATAGCTTATTTATATTTTACCGTATTGGTGTAATTACCAAATATATATTTAATAAATTTCCTATAATACTATTTTTCCACTCAAAAGTCAACATAAAATTAAAATCTCTCAATACTTTTCTTAATCCTTCAAATATTAAAATTAATAATAATATTACTAGAAACAACTGCAGATATACTAATTTTGAAGATACCCTTAAAAGCGCGTGTACGAGCTACGTGTCTATTACCTAGACAATTAATTAGGAATGATAAAAAATAGAAGATATGCAGAATATAATTTTGAAAATCAAATATAATTAGATTTTGAAATATTAGACTATTGAGCGATAAATTTACGGAGAAAAAAACAGCAATTTAAAAATATTATATTTTCACAATACTTAAAAAAAGGTTTACCACAAATATTTGTTTTAAAATATAGTCAAATTATTATCAATGCCTATTATGTATATGTATTAATTATTACACAATACTGTAATATCGACAGCGCAGATATGGTTATCACATTTAAAACTGAAATAAACAGAGAAATATTGTTTACTAGCGGCATTAAAAAATTGAACTTTAATTATAAACAAAAAAGAAATAAATACATAGTTTAATATTCAATGAAGTATAGAAATGCTTACGTCATAAAAGTTGACTGGCGGCGGAAATCAATAGAATGCGCAATATTATTTGGCTGATATAGTGACAACTGACAAGATATTCATAATATTTAATCGCCGTCATGCATAATAATATGGTTAATAGTTTAGATAAGTACAAAAATTTAATTACCTGACGTCTTCATCTTATTTGCCACCGCAATAATCATATTCACAATACATTACATTTTCAAAAATGTAATAAAATCGATTGAAAAAATGTTTATATATTTTGGTAGTAAAGGAGATAAATTAATATGAGCCCGTCACTCAGTCGTATACACTGCGACGTCCGGCATACTCGCGCGTGTATAAAGTGGAGGCGTAATTGCTCGAGTGGCGAACGACCGGCAATTAAATTCCCTCAATCCGCTACATATGAATAAGACTACATGCGCGTATATACCTCCTATGCAATATGACAAGCATAATATTATTAAATTATACTCCCCCGACAAATGCATTGCAGCAATACGTGAGCGTAATGTCCAACGACTACGATTATTTTGACTTTTTATTACATACAATGACTAATAATATACAATGACTAAAGTACGCACGTAACAACTGCGCGCTAGCACAGTCCATAATCCTACCCAAAGTAGATACTTTCTAGTTCCTACCCTCAAATTATGAGATGTAAAAGTGCCGTAATTGTCAAATGAAAATGAAAAAATGAGTAGAAGTTTCGTTCACGTAATAAATCATATACCTGCCACACATTGATATATTACTCGTATTTCGTTAATTAATATCGACTTTATTTGATGTAAGTTTTTACAGCCCCCTCCCCCCATGTACACAATATTTAAAATTAAAATTTATTTTTAAATATTTAACCAAACATTTTTTTTTTGAATTCGAAATGGAGGGGCTGTAGAAAATGTATTTTTTTATTTGTACATAAAACAACTAACTACATAAATAAATACAATAAATTATATGTTATATGAAAATGCAAATATATATTTGATGTTTGTGCATTATAATAATAGACATAGTATAGTACCTAATAGAAAAATAACCTTAAAAAAAAAAAGTTGGATAACAATGCGTTATAGTCATCATCAATTATATTGTTCATAAAGCATCGAAACTAACGACATAATTATAACAATTTGGTCTATTAGGTACCGAATATCGCAATTTAAATATAATATAAATATAATACAGACACTTGTTTATTTTATGATAATGACGTAATTGCGATTCGCTTAAAATTTGCCACGGGGAAATAAATCTGCCCGAGCGCGACACGACGCAACACAACAACCCAAACCCACGTCGTCCGACGCCACTGTCGCCACCGCAGCGTGGGCCTCCCCCATATAAGACACTACGTTTTAATTTATGATAATTTTCAACTCGCGTAGACGTTCTTCGTCGTGCGAGTTTTTTTTAATGCAAAAACGTATGTAAAAAATTTTGTTCACTATTATTTTTTTTTTTATCTTCGTCGCGACACGGGGCAACAAATTTATTTTCGATATATAAATTCTCAATGAATAATAATTAAGATACAACGCCGCCGCGGCTGCCGCCAATGCCGGACCAACGCAGATCACCGGCGTCAGATTGCGAGACCAATATTATAAACGTCGTTCACAGAACGCATATTAAATAATTTACCTGTCGTTATCGTACGCATTACATTATAATAATATATACGAATACACACTTATCACACGAATATATATGAATATATATAATATAATGTGTATATTGTATATGTGTTACTGCTGCAGCTACCGCTATTACTTTAGTACATGTTAATGAACCGACGACGTGTCCCGGTCACTCGATTAACACGAGTTTCGAATGCCAATTGTATCGTGTTTGACGTTTTTTTTTTACCCATTTATTTTTCTTACTACCAGACGATGGTCTGTAGACGAATATTAACTTTATACTACTTATATATATATATATATGACTGAAGGTTGAATACTTTTCGATTTATTAATTTTAATTTTTCTTTTTTGTATAAAGTAAAAAATAATTCAATGTTGTAGTCTATTATACTAATATAATAAAACTGAAGAAATCGTTTTTCCACTAGTAGGATTTGAAAAATTAATTTTGCATTTGATAGTCTAATTCTCGTGGAATATTTAATCCATTTTATATCACGCTATGCACATTAGGAGCCAAGTAAAAATAAAATTAAAAAAAAAAGAACACTAATCAAAAACTGGGTAATAGCGTAGGCGGGCGAGTCAATAATCTTCTCAATGTCAATTAATGATGAAATAGATTTTTAAAGGTCTTATTTGTTTTCATACAATTTTTACGGCTAACTAGATATATGGGGATAAAAAGTACATAAATAATTGATAAATTTTATTACGAAAATCTATACTGAAAATTGTTCGTCCTCTATTAAATTTATTTATTCTTGTTAATATCCAGAAAAAAAAACTTATATTTATAATTCATGAACACAAATATTATATTATGTAATTCACACAAATATTATATTATGTAATTCTTTCCAAAAAAATTTTTCGAATACAAAAATGTGTAGCATATAGCATCTTCTTTCCAGACACCATCATATGTATACCGCGAGCTGTGGTTATTGTTGTGAATATCACCGCCCCCGCGGACAACTCCAACAATACGATGTATCTTGACTTGAAGAATTATTTTCAGCAATTGTTGGGTTGTTACAAGACAAACGAATCAAATTTCGTTATTATCAAATGATTTTGAGAAGTAAGGGTACGATACGATTACCAACAATGTAGTGAGTCACCCTCAATCCTTGCTACACCGTTCTGGTGGAGTTGTCCACAAGGGTCGACGACGTTTGCGAAAATAAGAATAGCTCGGTACATGCATATGACGGTGTCTGGCAAAAGGATATGGTACAATACAGTCAGTGAACAATACACATATTAATTATATGCGCGAGCAGAGGATTCCATTGCGATAAGTTAAAGACCACTTCGGCATCGTTTAATCAGTAAGTCATGTAGATATTTTAAAACAATAAAATAAGAAAAATAAAGACAAGCAAGAAAAACTATATACCGAATAACATCTCAGTCCTACTATAATAAAATTCACTCCAATAGGTCATCAAATATTCAAGGAAAATATATTTGACTAGTGATATAATAGATGTAAAATATATATATATATATATTAACTACGCTTTATATATTCCATGATAAAGTTAAACATATAACTGAACACTTATCGAAAGAGATAAGTATTAGAAAAAAATCCAAAGCTGAGAATAATGCATATAAACTAATGTTTGAGCTTTCGTATAATAGGCATAGGATATACCTGTGATCTATCCGATAGAAGTATGTAGCGGAACATCCATTAAATCTATAATTGTCAAGTTTAGAGGAATTTTTTCCCCTAAGCTTGTGAGTCATATGTAATTATTAATAAGCAATTAGTCGCTGGTATATATCATGTCTGTTTCCACTATTAAACATTATCTAGATCAGTGGCACCCACGGGGCAATAATTCTGAAATATAACGATAATGTTTATACCACGCGCGTGTCTTTTGTTTGTTTTTACCGTATCGTCTGTCTGTAGATGCCACCGATGCCGAAGCCATCTCCCACACGAACCGATCAGACCCGATACTTATGCGTGTTATGTACAGATTGTTGTTACATACTATATAATAAGTATGTGTTTTCTAAGTTTATAGTAATAATTTAGATTCATGTGCTGTGTCCGTAATATGTACTTCATACAAGTGTTATCGTCTACGATCCGATGCTGTCGCCGTCTCCGCCACGGGTCACGCAATAATTGTTTTTTTTCGTGTAGAAACAACAAAAAAACACGTAAACGTAAACGTAAACATAAAAAAACGTCTCATTTCTCTCGGATCTTCGGCTATTGCGGTAGTAGTTACAATTGTAATTATATTTGATATTTAAATTGCATCAATTTAAAGAACGCTAATGCGTGTAAATTAATTTTAGTCACTTGCCATACAATATCCTGTACTCAAAATATTCAAAATAAATAAATGCATGCATTAATATGACAGTTTTAATTTCTATTAATTTAAACATTCTATATTAGTCAGATAACAACTGCAGGACTTAAATTTTAGCATATTCTATAGAATTTTATCAAGATGTGATTATTATTATTTTATTAAATCAGTAACTAACAAATAAACCGCAGGAGTACAGGACACACTGTAATAAATGTTTACTACTGTTTTGTTTTTCGGTTGTTTAAAAAAAAAAAATTATACCTATGTAACATGTATCTCATTCAAACATTATCTTGTTACTTTCGAGTCTATAACTGTTTTTAGTTATGTTTAATATTCCTATTGTAGATATGTATGATATGTATAAATAAATAAAATCGTTAGTCTTGCTGTGATCGTAGTGATCTTGATTTAAAGTTTCTCGTGTCAATTAATTTCTCATTTCACCAATTTTTAAAATCATCATCAAAATAACTTGATGAAAGCGTGGAAGCACCTTAAGGGCACGCTAGTTTTTCTATAAGCGCATAGATGTCCAGACTCCAGATCAAAATCGAGTCCAACTCAACCGAGACTCCTGTTGGCCAGACAGCGGGCTTACTTTTTTATACGTGGCTTGAATTTGAATCATACAATAATATACTGACACCTTTACTTCACTGCAACACTGCAAGACTCTGGTTTACGGCAAGCTGAACTGTATCAAGTGACAATTACTCGCATGATGATGATAATGTCCATAGAACGTTAAAATAACTGAAGGTCAAACAAAACATCTCAGATACGCGTTGGTTAACGGTAATCGTATTTGAATAGCAATATATTGATATATTGATGTACATATTATACGTGTTATCGACGGCCGGTTGCGTTTGACGATATAAAATGCAACAAACGTGTCCCGTGTATAAAATGTATGATACGATTGTGTTACCTACATAAATATCATTCCACTCAGTAAATTAACGGATACTACAGCGACGTGTTATTATTATTATTACTACTATTATCGTTGCACGTGAGCATACAGAACGGTGTTAGATAAATAATAATAATAATATGAAATGATTTATCTCCGTATAACAATATCAATAATATTAATAATATGGTTTTCGCGCGATCAAACGAATGGTCACCAATCACAGATCAAATCTTAATAGATCCGCCGCGGCCTTTGCGCACTCGTGCCACAATAATAAATTAGATATTCACCATAACGAAAAAATTAAATTGGCCTATAAATATAAATTACAAGTAAATATGTGCATACAAACGAATCATGTACAAGAATAGATACACGTATCGGAATTCACTTAGGAGGGTCACAAACCGCATATAAAGCTGCAATGATCTGGCACAGCACAGCATTGTAGTATTGTACGCAGCGCGCGCCCGCCAAGTGGATATAAATTATAATTTATAAAGAATATTATAATATATTTAAAAGACAGATAATATCACTCGCAACACGCAATGACGCGACACTGTTAGATGGTTACACCTATAATATAAAATAATCGCGTAATACCATGTGCCTGCATATTAACACTGTATACAATAATGGTCGTTGTATAAGCCGTCATGGATCAGATGAATATTATTTTTCTAAATTCCGTACCATTTTAATTTACACCAAAATCTACGTTCTTAAATAGCGAAAACCTTTTTTTATTTTTTTAAATTGTTCATAAATAAAGTTTAAAAGTAACTTGAAACCTTATAAATCTTTTAAAAAGTATTCTAAATGTTCCAAATAGTTCATCAACAAAATCAGTTTATATTAGGCTACAGTTTTAAAAGAAAATTAAAGAAAAAATGTTTTTCAAATTGTAAAAAGGTTTTAATAGATTTTGTTTCTATAGATGACACGAGCTGAAGCTGTGAGTGAATATTTTCTAAGATCAAAATTTCAAAGTACAATGTTGCAAGAAAGACTGGAATTCAATATATTATTGTTTGTCGAAAAAGAAAATGTAATTAACATACAGACTGAAGAAGTAATTGACGAGTTACAAAAATGAATAAAAATAAAATTATAATTGTTAAAATTTATTTAATTACATATTTAAATATAAATACTTGTTTTTAAATAAAATGAATAACAACTTATTTTTGCAATTGGCTAAACATTTTCTGATAAAATAAAAGGTATCAATAGTCAACAATTAAGAGAATAGAAATATGTATTGCATCTGGTCGGGAACTCTGCGCACGCCTAATTATATACTATAATCTTTACTATAATAATTTAATATTTTATATTACAATCATTAAAACTAATTATATATATTTTATCATACACCAGTGACCACTCGGAATTTTACACAATACATGTCACGCACACAGCTTATACATTTTAATTACTATAGGGATAGGCGTACATGAGAACATCAAAATAAATAACAAAGGTATACTAATAAATGCTTATTGAATTGATAGAAAATTGTAATTTATCTTATAGAGGCGATTCGACAACGTGGTATTCTACCGATTTCTATTATGCGTACATTTATTCGATCAGGTGTCAAAAATGCGAAACTGTCGGAAAGATGAACTGACTGGGCAGTAAAAGGAATTTGTAAGATAGAAAAAATATATTAAAATGGTTAGAGAATAATAATTATGAATCACTAAGTAAGACAAATTGCAATTGATCAAGTAATGAACTATAATTATAATAACATTAACTTGTTATTTTTTATATTTTTTAAGTATTCCTTGATAAATTGATTATAATAAGTATGTCCACCGTGTAATCACATTATTATCGTTGTAATAATATTGTATTTACAGTCTTATATAGGGAAAAAAACATGACAATTTACATGATTGAATACTAATTTCATGCGCAATAAGTGTACTAGTTGTGTATAGCTCGTTTTAATGTGTATTTATATTATTTATTATAGTGCTCTAATCAGATAAACGGGAAAGCGAAAACCAGCATCCAGAGTGGAAACATCCAAACATAGAAAAAGTATCTTCGAGAAACAACATGTTTTCAATATCACAAGTTGGAGATTTGCATAATATTTCAATTATTCTATATATGTGTGTATTTGTTATTATCACATAAAAAGATTCCAAGAAAAATATAATAAATTATAACGGTAATTACAGTAAAATCATACCACACTATTCGGCACGTTATAATCTATATGAATATCCTAATTAGATATTCACGATAGTCGTGATTAGTACAATTATTATTAATATAAATGGACGCTTTATAAACCGATGCCCTCAATAATAATTTAAAAAAAAATTATAAAAATATGTTTATAGCTCTTGGCAAGGGCGATATAATTTGTAGTGATGCTACATCATATCACTTCAGGAAAAATTGTGAATAGGTATACAATACATATAATGAGTAACGAGGATATTTATTATTTTAATACCCAATACTTTTAAGAATATTTATTTTTTTTTTAAATTAATGAATATAATGTATACATAATGGTAGTATTAATAGTATTGTTATAAAATAGCTATTTAAGATTTTTTTTATACAATTGTAGAAATATGTAGTTTAATCTACTAATCTCGTATATATTTTATGTATATTATATAACATGTGTTATATTATAATTTGCTATTTAAGTTGCTATATAATTTAAACTTAAAATATATTATATTTTTATAATTAATAAAATTTAAATGAGTTTATAACTGTAGAAAGTGGAAAATTTTAATAAAATAGTTCAAATTTCAAACGATTTACCAACAACGTTTCATTATATATTAATTGTATATCTCTGCAACTTAGTTTAGATTTCAATCTATCTTATAGTCTATCATATAATCTTTATTATTATTACATATGATAACTCTTTAAAAAAATACGAGTATTCATCTCTTCTTCGACGTTTTATTTAAAAATTATGAAATAATAATTTTAATAAATAACATAAATGTATGGGTTCATTTCTTTTGATAATGTGGACGAAATCAATTTTATTTGGATCTTTTCGAACACTGATAAATTTACTTATTAGTTATTAATAAGTATACAAATGATTCAAAGATATGCGAGAAAAACACTGTGCAATTAAAATAAATTAATTAAATCAAGTGATATAGAGGACTGTAGAAAATCAAGAAAATATGACTCGATATTATTTACTTATCGTGAATAGACAACAAGTTTATAGACTTCGGTGTGTGTACCCGCCGTGAAGTCCACATCTCTATCGTCGAGCAAGCGTTCGCCCTTGCGTGGGATAGGTAGTGGCTACCGTGTCCGAAGTCATTAGAAACGTCCAGTGGACAGAATAAGTTACGAGCACGACGAAAGTACATAACAAAAAAATAAATAACAAAATAGAATTCGAGATGCCCATGAAAAAGAATAACACAAATAAATACCGACCAAGACATATGGGGCTAGCTGAAGCAGCTGCAGCAGTAATAGGTAAATGCAATATAATATATACACGAGCGTTATTAATTTCGAGCTTCCGGTCGACATTTATACACAGACACACGTACACACATACAAACATACTCTTTTTTTCCTTTCGGACATTAGAGAAATCCCCGAGCGTTCCTAATTTACGCGCGACGGCGGATTATTTATTCGGTAGTCTTTTCATGTGACCACGGGTGGCGGTGGCGGCAATGGCCTATATGCGGTTGGTTTTATTTATATTTATTTTAGTTGTATTATGATTATTATGATTATTATTACGATTATCATGTGATTTTTTCGGAAATTATCTTCACTATATTATATAAACCACTGCTGCACCGACGACGGTTCGTATTGTCTGCGTGTGTGTGTGACCACCCAGAAAAACGTCAAGACTCGTTATGCGTTACGAAATGAATATTATATTAAAATACTGTATGCAAGTATCAACCTATAATATGTGCTATGTTGTTACAGAGGAGAGGTTTTCGTGGAAGTCGTGTATAATACTGTACTCCAGTATATAATAATAATAATAATAATATGTACCTATTCGGCGATAAAAGTAAAAAAAAAATAAGCAGTACGGCGATATGCCATAGATGAAACAGCTGCGATAACGCGATCGAGGGACTGTACTAGAATTATAATCACAAAATTTGGATATACGTGCCCTAAAGTCTTTTCCGACGACGTTCGACGGCAATTCCAGGATATTTGAATCCGTCTCGTGGTGTGTATCATCATAGTAGTGCAGAGCGAGTGTGCGTGAGACCAAGAATAATAATAATAATATATTACAGGGCACCGGGACGTTCCGTACGTGAAATATATTATGATATGACACACCATATTATGGAAAATAGAAACGCACTAGAAATCGCAATCACCGTTGATATTCACCATGCATACCTATATTATTATCAGAGTATTATTATTTTTGTCTGTATGCAGATTAAATAATCTCTATTTTACTAAAATATAATAACAAAAAAATTTAAAAACATATAAGGGATTTAACAAAAAATTAATTTCTGTGGGACATTTAAAGTTCATCCACCGGCCGCTATTTGGTAACCCACTGATATATCTGGTATATCGAATGTGTGGGATTCAATCGGGCGGAGTGTTTTTTTTTTTATCATGAAAAATATATTTAAACGTTCGATCGATCACGGGATTAATTTGAGATCACGACCGAAGATTGCGCACCCAAAATTACGCATTAATTTATAATATATATGCATGCATTATCTATGCGCGCCAGTCGACCATTGTGCACCAACCGTCGTTTTTTCTGTTCAATCATGATGACAAAATTCAATTAAAGAAAAAAGTATAATAATAAACGACTTTATCAATTTCGCCCACGTCCGTTATAACACGTCGTAGGTCGACGGGTGCATCGATACGACCGCGCGTGAGAAACGTTTATCGATCACAATCTCCGCAAGCACTTTTAAATTTCACACATTGTATATTGCCCATGTAGGTACTCGTTGCAAGACATAACATAAATTATATAACATTATATCGTTTGTCAACCGTTCTATAGATCACTGTATATTATCGTAGAACAGACTCATATTCCAAATAACGTCTTTGACTACGATAACAGCATCAAGTCACGTTCCGATAGTCTTCAAAAAGTTATGGAAGACAATTATTTATTGCAAGTAAATTCATTTTGATGAACCAAAAATAAGCAATTTAATTCAAATTGTATTTTCATTTTTAATCATAAGCCTTTTAGATCGATTACAATTAAATTCGCAATCAAAATATAATCAGAGATCGTTCGTAGAAACAGCAAATAATATTATAAAAACGAATACTTAAATAATGAACTTTAAAATGGAGAGCAAAAAATAGCAAGAGTACCTGAGTAGTGGACATTTACAAGTAAATACATTTACCATAATACATGCCATATGTACCTAATCTATATATTATATGCATTATCATATTATAAAATTTAATTATGACGTCGTAATTAAACATTAATGAAAGGTAAACTATCAATTTTTCAAATTTTTAAGTCACACATCGCGAACGTGCAACATTTTAATATTGCACGCCATTATGAATTATTTTGGTGCGATTATAACACTTGTAATATAATAATTTATTATATATTGTTGTTTATTACGGATATTATTGAATAAATATACTCATTCGATGTCACTATGTGCACTAAATCGGTCTCTAGTCGCCCTAACGCCTCAATCCCCACCACTGACCTAACCGACAGAGAGACCGTGAGACACATATTATTTTAAACCACGCGACGCGTACAAGAAATAATTGGTAAACGGACGCGACCCGACTGTATATCACCACCACCGCCGCCACTATACCACTAAAACAGTGGCGGCAAACTATACCTGCAAACTCCGTACACGCACGCGTACTCGTGTATACTGTACGTGCACATGCACGTGTGAGTGTACGGCCCGAGAAATCCGACAGACTCGACTTTCCCACGGGCTTCTATAATACACTGCACACATACGACGCATTGTTTTTTCTGCAATTTTTTTTTTTATTATTATTTATTATTATTTATTTATTTCAACATTCTCTCTTTCGATCACATACAGACACAACACTCGTACGAGAGCGCACGCACACACATGATGATCCAGTTCTGTCCGGAGACGCGTTATACGGTGTATTATACCGTTGCGTGCGTACGTGCGAGTGCTTGTGTGTGCGTTAACTAATAAGGACAGCGCGGTCCGCGTTATCGGCGACACGTCGCGGGATAAATCCGCGCAGTCCGCCCGTCAAACATACAGCAGCAACGACAGTTTACAGTGCGGGCATACGCCACCGTTGCCACCGGAAGTGCGAAGAAGAATGGTTATTTTTTTTATAATTATTTGTGTGTGTGTGTGTGTGTAGAACAGCACGCGAGCCACTGTGACGGTTCACAATAATAGGCATAAATTGTGCAAAACATTTCAAAAGACTAAAGCAAAATAAAAAATATGATCAACAGTTTAGAGACATATATAAAAAGTTCTGGAGTTCATTTAGGAACCTAATATATTCAGTTACGCTCTCTTTAATACACTTTCTATACAATTATACAAACCAGAAATTATTAGCAATTATATAAAATAGAGAAAACACAGTCACGGTATAAGACATTTTTCAACCCAATCAAACACCTATTTGGGGTGGGGGGGGGGCTATATTTTCTTGAAAAATATTTTGTCGAAATGTATATTATAGGAACGTATACTCTCTGAAATAAATTTATTTTTAATTGTATCAAATTTCATGTTTTTTTAATTTCTTTTCTAGTATTATTTAAATGTTAGCAGTTTATCATAAATATAGGTGAATTGGGAATTTAAGAGGACATTATACCCGCATAAGTTGTTTTTATCTTACAACGTACATCATACCAAATTTGTGTTCAACAGAACAAATTTCATGTTGTTAGCTTTAATATTGATAAACTGATATTGATTACTAACATTTTTTATTATTATAATTTATTAAAATAAAATTTCTAGTAATTTAAAGCTCCTGGAAAAATAGTTCATTGAAAATACATTTATGATCAAATATGTTTTGAATAAAATTCGATTCTGACAAAGTGCGTTTCCAAAAAATACATTTCCGACAAAATTAATTCCGACCAAATACTTTTTCAAATACATATGATTCTGTGAAATACAGTTCATGGGAAATAAGTTTTAGACAAAATGAATTTCTTAAAAAATATGTAACAGACAAAATATATTTTGGATAAAATTTTTCCAAATAAATAAAACTCCAAGCATATATTTTCTGATTTTTTACGCGCTCCCATATTTGTATGTCGATTACTATAGCTGGAATGCTTAAATAATTTATAAGAAGTCTAAAACAATCTTTGTCAAATCTTTAGAATTACATAATCTGCTCAAGGTATTTTGACAGTTCAGCTTTTTGCCTTCCGAAATCAAATTCAGACTACGGTCCGCCAGTTGATGGCCGTTGATATGTAGGTATGATCACAGGTTGTTGTTATTGGATAACATAATACATTTATAAACAATATAGGTAGTAGTTACGTGCTTATAGTAAACGTCGTAACGACATTTCAATACACGCGGCGCACGCCGCAACGACAGTTGTCGTACCACGACCGATGTAAGTATTTACACGACGACCAAAGGAAAATCGTTATTCATAAATCGTAAATCGTTCGTTTATATATATTATATTAAGAGAGAGAGAAAAAGAATACAATATGTTTATATAAGTAAAATATATTATATTGTTGTATATTATGCTCTCGTGTATGGTGTGTGTAACCTCTAAAGTTGCCCATTTGATATTGCATTGTATCGTATTATATAGGTACTATCCTTAGTTCTGTAAGTACGACGACCGTTATCACACATGGCGACGATGCTCATTAGCGTCGACCGATAAGAATCTGACGACTTCGTTAAGTTATGCGAAATGTAAACGGAAAATAATATTATAAATCGTATAAAAAACTATTATGGAGACATTAAAAAAAATAAATATAATTTTCTCGTTTCAAACTCCTCAAACTAGTGGAAAATAAAATCTGAATTTACCAGCCCCGGAGTTATTACCGTAAGAAAATACTAGAAAGTGCTCAATTATCCAGCGTAACTCAGTTACAATTATTATTATTATCTTTAGAGCAACATTAAAAAACCTCAAACATATTCTGGTAAATTCGATGATAACTTAGTTGAATATTTCAATAAATTTGTACTGAGCTAATAAATGAGAACAAAACAGACAATTAATTATGATACCATTCTATTTATAGGACTAAGAAATAAAAATATGACTATTCTAATTTTTAATAACAAAAATTTGTAAATAATAATAATGACTTGTAGGAAAACATTTTTATCATACTTATGTATTATTTTGTTTTTGTTTTTTTATTAATAATTAAATAAAGAATTTATTTAAAATTGATCAATGTATGATTATATTAAATTAATAGATTATATATGGGATATCTTAAATAAAAACTCCAGGGGCTTTTGATGTGGCAGGCCGATACTATAAGTGATAATAATATTAAAATAGTATGATAGCAACAAATCACGGAGAGCCATATAAGAATCAAAAGGAAAATAACAATCCTTTCTCAGTACAATATAACAATTTATATTAGAGGCGGTGTCGTTCAGTCAAGCGTCTGGCTAGAGTCATTTTCCAGGAATCAGCAGTGGTAAGCCGTCATCGAACGAAAGACGCGGACATTTTTTTTCTAGTGTTATTATATTTTTTTCGTATACTCCGGCAGGTGATCTTTCTTCGATCGCGTCCACTTGTCTGCTATGGCAGACCGTGTACGGCAGAACAAGAGTTGACGGGTAGAAGGGGTGTGTGTGTGAAATAGAGAGAGATGAAAAAACCAGCGCATACCTTCCGTATTTGGGGAGGACCGGTGCGCGGGAATGCAGCTAAACGATTCCGCGTCCGGACGGTCACGTGCATGCACTCATATCGTACCAACACGACGACGGCCGTTTCGCCCGCAAAGGTCATACGCCGTATCAAGGTCTTCCGAGTGAATTTTATCCTAATCCAGCTTCTAAACATAAACAAATGCGATACCCGAAGCTGCGCTCGTATGCGGTAATTCAAAATTATTTTAAAATTCAAAATATTGAAATAAACTATTGAATAAACACAACTTCATGCTATCTGAAAGTGTGCAGAGAGTAAATAATACACACGTTAATACACATTTATAACTATAAAATCTATTTGGCTAAAATAAAAAAAAAAGAATCTGCAGACTACTATCAAGACGCATTATCGTGAGCTCCATATCGAAGTAATTGAATATGTACAAGGATAGGTTATTGTTTAATTGTATTTTATTAAAATTATCAACTAAAAAATTAAAAAATTATAACAGTAAACAGTTAACCGCGCATATTCTGCGTTAAATAAAAATTTACTTATAAAATATTCAAAGAGCTTATTAGAAATTCTATTTATTCAACACAATGTACCTGCACATATTCCAACATGATTTATATCATAGAATTGTTGGATAATGGATCAGTGAAATATATTTTAATTTTACTCAATATAAAAATTTTTTGTTTGAAAACAACTTTAATTTGTGTGTTATATTATTATTATGTTAATAAGTAGTAATTGTAAGTCCATAGAATCCCTTTCAGAAAGAAAAACTATACCAAATAAAAATCGAGGAAGAACTGGACTCATTAGAGTACATTAATATAATATATTAAAAATATCGTACATGAAACGACATTAATAGTAAATATTTTAATATAAAATAGTATTTGAATTCAAAATCTAAATTAATTGATGACAAACAAGTTCAAAGAAAATAATAATTCTCCTCAAAATCTAGAATAATAATTGCAGGTAATTACGATAGTTGGGGCTCCATACCGCCACCCTAAAAAAATGTTGACTTCTCGTTGTGGTCCTCGGTGTTGAGATGATAAAGAAATAAAAAAAAATTGACACATAGCCATCAGTACGATTGAGTGATATGGTAAATATACTGTTTGTGTCAAAGCTTATGGATCGCGATGCAATAGAATGGCTGCGAGATCGGCGCTAGCCACTATAACGTACATACCAGGTATATGGTATGCACGGTATTCGTACGCCTGATTAGTCGTGAGAATTTCTATTGTCTCCACCAGAGGTTTGAAACACAGGAACGTGGTGTAGGCAAGAGAGACGATCTGAGATAGGCATAAAAACAGTGTATACCACACGACGATGGTCGTAATAGAGTTGACAAATGACGACGCGATCATCACATTCAATAGCTCGTGCCATCAGACATTCCAATATACCTTTTGAAAATCGATCCATATCTCCACATTCTCTCTCTAGTCCACAAAATCCAATTTTCGCGTCGGTAACAACTTTTTACATTTTCTGGAGACCCACGTTCCACCTATAATTTACTTGCGAATGCCTATCCACTTTTATTTCGACCAATTTAATAATGCGGCACGTGCCCCGTATGCAAGAAGTAGCATTTTTCATAGCGCAAAATAAATCGAAAGCTCAAAAAGATATTTATGCATTTATAGATGTTTACCGTGCAGTATGTCAAATTAGTATAGGGTAAATTATATTTAAGAAAAAAAAATCACATCATTGTGACACCGATATTCACTTTTATTTTTATTGTCGCCGTAGATCACACCATATATATACTTACATACACATACAATATGCATTATACATGTATCTTACATGCACACGAGTCATGCAATGGGGTTTACCTTGTGTCGGACGGCAACATTTTGACAGACGGCCTGCCTAAAGGTCGTATATCCGTATTAGTCTAAACACACAGAAAGATTACTGTAACGCGTGCGTGTGTGTATAAACATTTTAAAAGTTTCGCCGCCTAGTTTTCTTGGATTTTCGCAATACCGATCGGATCGTTATCGGTACACGACTCGTTTTCTCCGTCTACGTCGTCGTCAACGTATTATATTATGATAATTATTATTATTATCAACGTCGTAATCAATTTCCAGTCGTCGAGAAAATAAAAAAAAAATAAACGAACGGGCGACGAAAACCGCCGTCGCTCACCATGACGTCGTGTTGTCTATGCGTGTAGAGTATATGTATGATGTGGTAACGTGTACATAGCGAAACGGATTTCGGAAAAATAAATATAAACGACGACGACAACATCTTGTAAGTTTCATAATTTTTGTCCCATTATTCACGGACGGAAGAAGAAATAAACGAGTTTCTCCTAGTCCCGTGTACTGCATACGACGCAGAATAATGATCACATAATTTTATCACTGGTCCTTCGTCCCCAGCCGAGGGAAACTCGTGTCTTATTCTTCCCGGGGAAACAGAAGAGTACGTTGCTGTACCGAGCGCGTCGCCCCAAAAATTACGACCAATGAATTATTCATTTCTCAACACGAAAAAAATTATATTCCACATAATACGCCGTCCATCATCCCGTATCGCGTGTAGGCATACATAAATATTGTATTATAAACACTCGGTGGTTCGTGCGTTATGTACGAGTCGGCCCACGATCGACTACCGTGCGCGACAAATAGTCCGACGACAACTATGGTGACACCTCGGCCGGGCCGCCCGCCTTTCAACGGACGTGGACGTCCAACGGTGCGTCGTCACGCGCTCGATATGACACAAGAGTTGCACCGCACAAAAAAAACAGCTTGCACACAAATCAGTTTGATGTGTCATTATACGTTTATACGCATTTATACACATAATATTTTTTTCTATTTTACTCATCGTATGGAATAATATGTTAATGCGCGCACACTCACATGACCGAGGTACAAACACGGTTATAGTTATTACCGCATACCCACGATACCGCGATCGTCGTCGACGACGAGGATATATTATAATATACTATAATAAATGATGTCGGTTCAAAAATAAATAAATATATATTTCGATAACATCTCCTCGCTCTCACAAGCGTATTATAATACATGTTTTTGTTTGTTTTTACGTTTAATCACATTCTGGTCGCCTTTGGTAAATAAGACATCGTAGATACAGTTTTTGTCGAATGCGTAGAAATATATATTATTAATTAAAATTTAAAATATTAATAGTTTTGCACAACCATAAAATATTTTTACTTGTAAAGCTATTGTATGAAAATACAAAGTATGCAACGTAACTGAACAATCGTTTTTATGATAATTTGGAATGTTGACAACCAGTGTAACGCATTTTTGTCTAGTTATTACTATATAGAAAAATAATAATTAAGTTAAATATTATTATTGCTTAAACTGTTACTATTCTTATAATAGGTAGTATTTTAACGCACCGTTTCAATGTTGTGGTCAAAAGCTCTCCAACCCTCTGAATTAAAGATATTAATATAAAATTCATAAGAAATAAAAACTTATATAATATAAAATTTGTATCTACTTTATGTAAATTGGGAACCATAATTTATGGTATAGAACACATATGGCTAACTTGCGGATAATAAGCCACATACGGCTCTCTCCATTGTCAGATGCGGCTCATGTCTTATTTATAAAATCAAAATGGACCTATTATTATTATTAATTTTAATTTTTTTGATATACATTTAAAAACAATTTCAAATTACATAAAATGTATCTATAAACATTTTGGCTCTTGGTATCATTGTATTTATCCATATGGCCCGCAAACAGCCTTGTTATATATGAAGAAATGATAGTACTTCTGATACTTGATACATGCAGAAAAAGAAAAAGAAAGGCCGGCCAAATAAACGTAGTGATCTATTCAAAAACTACAGGAACAAATATAACTGCAGTTTATTATACTTATTATTAGTATATGCAGTAGCAGTCAAAAACGTGGGAGGGGGTGAAGGGAATAGTTCCCTCCCATGATTTTTTACCATACATCCGATGAAGAGCATGGTAGTTTAAATTATTATGTATAAGTGTTATTTATTAGATTAAATATTTTAATCTTAAAGTTAAAATAGTAGCATAGGTTAAAATTAAATTGTTTATGGAACATCAAAACCATAAATAGCTTCCCTCAGAATCTTAAACAAATATCATTAAAATGTATGTTAACACATTTCGTTTAACTGAATGTACAAATAAATGGTTACTACCTTATACCAAATATGCTTAAAAAATGATTAATTGGTAGAATCAAAGGAACTACATTGGGCGCGATTAGTTTATTTTATTATTATTAAACGACTTCTTTTTACAAATAGCGTGTGCTTAATGTTTATTATCAAGGTTGATTAATAAAAAAAATACATTCAATTAATCACTACGAGGTATTTATAAGAGAATTTTAAACACTGATCTTAAAAGCAGTTTAATATAATAAAAAATGATTTTTATTAATTTATATTTTAGTTTAAAAAATAAACTAACTCAATGAAGAAGAATCAGACTTAATCATAGTTAAAATTTTCTTAATAATATTTCAAATATAGTTATATAATGTAATAGTCTTTGCGGACGGCTAAGATTATCCGCACGCTAATATCATATATTTATGTTTTAAAAATACTGATAAAAAAAATGTATTCCCCTTAAAATGACGCCACGCCAGCATATGATGTATTCGTATTAAATACATTTGTTATTAGCTATAATATAGAGTATTATCCAGGCTATTTCATAGGTTTTTATTGATATTATAATTTTAAAGTGAATTATAACTATGTAAAATATTACAACTTTAAAATGCTCATAAATGTCTTCTTAATGGTTTTCAACATTTCGTGTAAAACATTATAACGAAAGAATTCAGATTGCTAGTTTTCATATATTTACTGTATTTTATCCACATGTATACATTACATAGTCATATTGTCAATAATAATCAATATAATACCATAATATAAAATATGTCATTGTTAAAGTTTCTTTATACAAGTGTATTTACAGTTTCACTAAATATATGCTTGCATACTATTATTATACTGTTAAACATTATTCGTCTTAAATTTAAAACGGATGCCGTACATAACGTATGTAGGTGCAATTTATGGAGATGAACGGAGTGAAGTTAACCTTAACATTATGTGCATTGTTTGAGACATTTTTATCCTGAAGAATACTTATAAGACCAATGTCATCGTTCGATCCTATAATTACATCGAAAATGTACACTAAGCATAGATAGGCATATTATATTTTATCGCATCAGCGGCGTCGGCGGTCGATGATTTATCATCATCGCGTTTATTACGAATATGACCTATAATGTGTGTTTTATCAATCATGTTGCGAGATGCGTCGGCAGCACCAAAACGGCAGTAATAACGACACGCGTAATAAGCAGACGGGCGCACGCGCGTGCCAGTAGTAGAAAGAATAAAAAGTAAAAAATGAAACGCATTATGTGCTCTCTCTGCAATAATTGCCCGACCAAGACGCACGCGCCCGACAGAGCTCGCACACAAATGGCGTGTGCACGTATTTCCTCTTCATTTTTCGTCTGGCCAGTAATTACTACTGCCGCGTACACGATGATGATGGAAAAAAATATTATCCTCGGGCGAATAGAAAAAAAACCGTGGGCATTGTACGTATATACTACATGTCGGTAGTAGGTGCCTGCATAAAGTAGATAGGTGTACATAGTCACCGACCGACCCGTAAAATAAAAAATCACCAATTCACCATCGCGAATTTATACAACCAAAAACTAGAAAAACTAATTTTTAGACAGTATTGTAACCTAAAATATAATAAACATTAAACATAAATTATCATCTTAATTTATGCTAAAGGTGGAGACGAGTGCATTGACTGACGATGGTTAAAAGATTTCTATATCGTCGACGTGAGGGATACTATATCACACCATCATATTATATATTAGAACATCGAGCGCGTTTCGAATTCCATGCAGCATAGCACACCACATGGTTCAGCACCAAACACGAAGTTAAAAGGCTTACGACATTTCGCAAACGCACTACAAGTAAAACCTGTGACGAAGAATTTATACTTACGCGACACGAGCCGATGATACCAGCCCGAAGACGATTTAACGTCTGCACGACGGAACCTGGTCGCGCGCGTATAGTATATACTAGAGGTATACAATGATAACACCGATGACAGCCTGAGAGGTGCGGGACGTATTATCCAACTGACCACGGAAAGGTGATACTGGTGTCGTGATTGGAGAAAAGCATTTATATATACACGACTGGTCAAGTTTTGCATAATATTCACAGTAAAAGTCGATACACGTTTACTCGGTTTGTCACAATCTGTCACATGAGCACGCATGCACGTATTACCTTCGGCGTCTTTCGCGTATATTTACTACTACACAACGACTGCAAAAACCACTCGGCGTAAAAATAGAAAAAAATTATTACATAAATATCCGAGGACATCGCATAGACGGACCAGCGCTGTGGAGTCTAAAAAGACACATTAAAAATAAAATAAATAGATAATCGTATCACAGATATATTAAAAAAATAATCATTAAAAAAAAACAAACTACAATAATTACTTGTCCCATAATAGTCAATGCGAGTTGTATACCAATTTATATGCCATTCCTCGGTGAAAGAATGCAACGGTTTTTAGAAATTGACAATTTTTCGATCACGCGTACGTCGTAGGTGAGCATTGCATTTTCCATATTATTTAAAATTCAGCTTGCCGTGATATGCGCGCACGCCGTCTTATCCGATCGTCTAACATATTTATTGTACAGGTATGTGTTTACAAGTCGTGAAAACAAAATAACTGCACCTGCTGGTGCGAATAAAATAAAATACGAACGCAATGACGCCCGACGACATAGCGACGCCGCTAAGACGTCCGCAGAACAGCGTCAGAACCGGTGTGGATGAGGTGGCGGAGAAGGCGCCCGCAATCGTGTGTAATCAGACACCCTTCGCCGACGCCGACACCTCGTGCAATTAGTGTCGTTTAGCTCGCGCGTTTCGACAAACGAGACGTAATAATTTTACGCCATCGTAACCGTGTAGCCTTCGCCGCGGACGCCGCAGTCGGTGACGAGTAAACCATCTTTGATGACCGGATAATTTTTTATTACAATATGGTGGGTATTAATGCCGCCGCAATAATTATCATTTTGTAACCGAATTTGATGACAATAACGGTGAACTGCGAAATAACATTGAAAACATACTTGAAGATAAAAATGATTAACAACCGTGTTATAAATCGACTCAATTTCTTCAAGATAATTTTAGTAAAAAATTATAATATTATAATGATTAATTTAACTAATAGCCAAAATAGATGTAATTAGCCTTTAGCTCTATCAAATATTGTAAAAAATAACTATCTTTAATAAATTAGAAATTTTCTATTTTATTACGTGTTTTGTGTCACCTCTGGCATAGTTCTTCTGCGACTTACTGATAACCAGGTTACACGTATCATATTTTTATACAGAAACTGTATTGTGTGGTGTATTTGTTCAGTTTACCAACAACCTTCAATATACGATACGTGGTGAACTCCAACAAAAATTACCTTATGTAATCTCCTACAAGTTTTACATATAGACAGTCTTAACTAAATCGAGAGGTAGTTTTAACTGTACTATACAAACTAGTAACATTTAAGCAATTTATTGCTAATAATTGAATTGAGTAACTAATTTTGAACAGAAATTAATTAATTAATTATTACAATTGTAATAGTAAAACTGTATTTATTGAAAATAAATTATTATTGAATAATTTGGCAAATTATTATTTTTTCATTATTTAATAATACATATTAATTTAATCGAGTGAAAACTATCATTATTTAAAAATCAACAGTCAATCTTTAAAAATCATAATGGCTTTTTACACGTACAACCAAATTCTGTTTCAAAGAATAAAAGATAGTCATTAGGTATATTATACTTTAATTAAATTTAAACTCTGTATAATTAGATATTTTCAAAATCATAGGCGCAACTAATAGTAGTAGATAGTGTGTACTGCATATAATGTCAACACCTCCAATCTATGAGCTTTTGTAACACCTATATTTAAAAGTTAAAAAGGATAGAAATTCAAGATATCATTAGTTGTTCCTAAAATTTAGTCACAATAATAATTAAGACCAGAAAATCAATGCAAAGTGAATTATTTGTGGGGGTTCAAACATAATACATTTTAAATACATAATTCGTTTCAAGTATTAGAATCTTTAAAAGTAAAATTTTAATTTTAATTTATTAACTTAAGTGCATATATTATTATATTTAATATTTTATGAGCATTTAGTGTAAATCCAAAATATTATAAAGAAATACTATTTTCTTAAACTCTATTAATAGTTTTTAAGTATTTTCCAACCGCTCAAACAAATAACAAAATATTAATCGGTCAGTTGAGAAATCGAATTTATGAGTACTTTTAGAGATTTTATGATAATTTTTAGGACATTTATATCTGGATTATAAAATAATACAGGTCATCAAAACATAGAATATGGTAAAAAAATATGATTATTAAATATTTCAATAATAATAAATGGTTAAAAAAAACCTAATTATTCACAACATTGCTATTTTTTATATTAATAATGATTTTCTTGTATTGATTCAATCATATGAAATAATAATCATCAAATACATATCTGTATTTAACATAGATATACAATATATTATAAACAACTGAACGTTTATACAAAAATACAATGAAATAATAATTCAGCGAACTTACCGCTAAAAATAAAGCAAACGACAATCAACCAGCCACCATTCAGTAATAATAAGTGATTTTATACACCTAATACGTTATACTCTAATTATATAATGAACATGAATATAAAAAGAAAACAGCGATAATAATAAAAAAAAAATTCATAATAATCTATAAATTGTTAAAAATAACTTGTCAAGATAAAATTAAACGGGTATCTTTATTCCGTCAATTATTAAATTATTATTCGTAAACATGTATTGACCATATCAACTTGCAACATTCATGAGTAAAGGTAAAATCTCAACTTCCGGAGTAGATCCAACTAAGGTAAAAACTACTTCCCACGATAATCTTCTGTACAACACACAATACACAAACGGACACAGACAACATAGATACCAATCCAGTTAGGTAACAAACAAATTATATTCAAAATTAAACATCATTATAAACAATTGTTGATGCTGTTATATGTTTAAATGGTCATTTTGCAACGCTTGTGTATCAACTCGTTGTCAAAATAGATTAACCTCAGATCATGATATATTTATGAAATATAAAATACATTGAAAACAAAATGATGGATTTTAAAAAAAATGGAATTTAAATATAATGACTGAAATTTGTTTAGAACTTAAAGCTAATAAACAAAACAAAGTAAGAAAATTAAATTCGAAAAACCATAGACGTCATTCAAAGCGAATGCGGGGAAACTATCTGAAATCTTTTTTTTTACCTTGAAACTAATATCTTTAACTTATTACAAAAACAAATCCAACAAATCCAAAAATACAAAATAATAAATAACATTAACATCTTTCAACCTGCATACAGTAAAAGTAGTTTCCGATTTAACCACCGATGCACGACGTTTGACGGAAAACATTTCGATTTTATACATACATATATATATATATATATACGTCTACACGTGGTTTTATTGATACAACCGTCTTAAACCCACTCGTCGTGTTTCGTTTGTAAGTCCCTACAATAAAACCGTTTTTAACGAAGCCGCTACCACTGAGTGTGTACTTAGGGCGTATACAATTCGTATTATAACAGTGGTACATATTCGTGTGAGCAGGGTTTCGTTTTAAGCGTATTCGAAAACGATGATCGCCGACAAAGCGGTATAATGTCGTAATGTAGATACTATACACCTACTGTACTATTGCAATGGAATGTGGAACTTTCAATGGAACGTTTATGAAGGTTAAATGTGATATCGATATCTAGGATTTTTTGTTGTCACTAATACCACAGCATAGCAACTATCCCTGTAGCTTCACAGGTTTTAATAGGTAATTGACATTTTTATTTTTCAATACCTAAATAGGAATAAAAAATAAAAATATAATTTGTATCAAATTTTAAGCAAAAGTACTAAATATTTTTATGGACCACATACAAAATTTTGAACAATACAATTTATTATAAGTTATTTATATTAAGTAATAATAAGGATTTTAAGAAATATGATATAGAATATTATTTATGCAAAAGGAAAAATATTTTAAATTGTAATTTGACTAAATTAAAAGAAGTTATATTTTTTATTCAACACATAGATAGTGTATAATCATTATTCCTCTAAAATAATTTTTTATGGTTGAAACGAATTTATTTTATTTTCCGTACTGCTATTATTGAAGATCACTACCACAACATGTAATAAAAAGTTGCCTATATTTATCCCTTATAATAAAAAAAATTGATTTAACTCAAAATGTTCTTTTTTTTTTTTAAATATTTTTAGTGAAAAAAAATATTGCTTGAATGAATAATAAAATAATCAAGTTGCATATTAACATATTAATAACAATTAGTACATTACAATAATATCGCAATTGCTCTGTCTGTATTTATGTCTAATATTTCAAAGGGAGCCTCCAAATATGGTACATAGGTATGTCTCAAATAGATACTAGAAAAAAAGATGCAATATAATTATAGTCATAAGTATTTCACAGACTACACGTAATTTTAACTATTTTAAGTAAATATACAATAAAGTCATTAATTTAATTCATTATTTATATGTATTATAATACAAACAGAAACACTAAGAAAACCAAAAATAAATATCGTTGTTGTTCGATTCTTCATGGATAATACCTTCGAAAAAAGGCGAAATTATATTGTATTTCCATACAACCAACAAAGTGCATAAGTAGTTTAAATGTGAGTAAGTCTGTAATTTCGAGTATAGTTTATACCCACAGTAGGTGACTAAATCAGCTGTCCCATCGATTCTCTGCAGTACGAAAATAACATAATAGTTACAGGCTGCAATTCAAAAATTACATGATAATAATATAATGTTATATCATTACAAATAATACCAATACCAGTACCAGAGTACATGGCACAACGACTGTGTGATAGTAGTTTATTTAAAGTTTTTAATTTTTAACAATACTTTCTTATTTGTGAATAGAATTTTTATTTTACCTCAAAATTCTCAAATAAATTTAATGTGATAGAATCATTGTTTAATACGAATATTTTTTAATTGAATTTATAGAATATAGTATACGACGATTGTATACAATGGTGGTTAGTCAAATAATATGAAAATCCAAACAGGTAGGTAAATTCAACCACAATCCCGAGACAAAATTAAATAGAAGCACAATGAACTGAATAAAATATTTTTTTTAATTAAATTGAAAATATACTTTTATTACATTACTTTTCTGCAATCGTCTAAACCGGAAAAGTACTCGTATCAGGTGTTTGAGTAAAGTGCTATAAAAATTACGATTGTAAAACCGGCTCACTACTTATTGAACGCCGCTCATAACATTGATTTTACCTAATTGGGTTACTATATTAAGTCGAAATTTGATTTATCCCATATAATGCAATTTATGTGTCAGTTGCGCAATGGTCTGTTTTACATACATGTAAATAAGATAAATATATTTTCCTCAAAATCTGATAAAGTTACTATAGCTACCGCGTCTAATTATTTAAACGATGAAAAATTAAATACTCATGGTTCTGTCCATATTTAGTCATAATATCGATACAAAATGTTATCTTAGTACTCAGAGTACCAGCTAAGAAAAAAAGTAAATAGAATAAGGATATTTTTATTGTAATGAAAGCAGTACTAATGTATACTTTACGCCCTAAACAAAATAAGATATTATAATTATTACTTACAGTTCATTGTATGACAGTAATTGAGATTTTAAAATCATCAGCAGAGTATGGATTAAAATTTACTAAAAAACAAAACAAAATTCTTTTAAAAATAGTTTTAATATAAAATTAAATTAAAATGATTAAACAAAAAAATATTTGTATTATTTAAATTTGCTGTGAATTTGAATTAATAATTGATTTTTAATAGATTCCTAGTTATAAAAGCAAAAAAGGTATGCAAATGGATACTATGTATAGTAGAACATTAGAAGGTTAGGTATATTGGATCCACGATAATTTGTGTTCATTTTGAAAGTAGTAAGTTGAGTACCGGTTAAAAAGGTAGTAGATAAGTTGGGTCTCGGCTATAAACCATTGGCACAACTAGGTATGAAATATTAAAAACTTAAAACTTTAATATTTCATATTTATACAATTTACTTTTGAATAATTCTATTACAATAATTCTCTACATTATATTGCATAGGATGTATCTGCTCGGGCCTAGAATATTATAATAGTACATTTTCCGGACACTAATTAATTCTATGCATCGATAAATAAACAAATATTACATAATTTTTAATTATTTGTACCATATATTATTTAATTAGAATTTATAATATTATAAAAATCAAATATTTAATTTATACAATATTTATACCATAATTATAAAATTTGACATAGTATACATTTAACTTGCTAATTTTTTTGGGGTGGATCCAACTTACCGATATAAAGTCATTTGGAACCCAATTTACCAATCCCGTACATTAGGTGTCAAGAGGGTCATTGTTATGGGTGGGTTAAATTTAAATCCATCATCGTATTAAAAAAAAAAAACGATTCTAAGCGGAAACGGTCAGCCAATATCACTAAGAATATTTTCATGTATTTTTTTTTTAATAAAACTATTAAAATAAATTATTTTTTTATCGATTGTATTATTAATATTGTTTATTATAATAATATATATTATACCATGTTATATCAACTTATATAACTCAAAATATAGTAATATCTATCTGTAAATACCGTAGAATAGTAAAAATAGGTTCATACTATAAGTAAATAATATCTTTAAAAAAATCAAACCAGCTATTGCGTATAGTAAAATGTATATTAATATAGTATACGTAAAAGTTTTAAATCCACGAGTATAATGTTTTGGATATATAACAAAATAATTAACATGGTTATTCGTCGTTATAAAATATGTAATTTTAATCAAATTTGAACTTCTTCAAATGTATTAAAATATTTCCGTTTTTCCCTGTCTTTTTTTTGTTTTTCTTTATTAGAAATAAGTATTGGTAATTTTTTAATTTAAACATTCTTACTGCCCCGAAAGGTGCTGAAAAACAGAAGAAAAAACTCACATCAATGTAAAGTCAATACATTCATCACACTTCTCTCAGAATCTAAAATAGATTATTAGAGTAAATATCTTTACACACAACTAAACAACGATAAAATCTATACACTTATTTAATATTACAAGTTTAAAATAATACCTAGACACAGATATCACAATAACGAGATGTAGTACAAATGTAAGTAACTAAAATAATATTTTTGGAAACGTGAGTATAGATATTGACATGTTTGAAAATTAATAATAATAAAACAAGTTCTCAAATTTTCCAGTAGCTGAAAAGGGACTGCACTAAAGAAAAAGCGCACTATATGTTATTTACATAGCAATAGCGGTATTTGGAGTGCTTGTGCCGTAAAACGTTAAAACTAACCAAATACCTACTTAAATATTATAGTCTATTATAGTAAAACAATACCTTACAGATTTTTCACCAAATCAATATTATGCACATATGTGATTTACGATAACGACTCGTCACAGATCGAATGCATAGGTGCCGACATTGTATTCGGTAGCAAATAATAATGCCTTGTTTAATATTAGGTATATTCATGAAAACATAAAATATGTATTACATTTCTTGTCAGTTTCATTTACAAGTCTTAGGCTGCCAATATATAATATAGGTATTACATTATATGCTTACTTAATCACCTGGTCGTGTTGGCGTTTGATGGCGGCGGTATTTTTTTATAGTTAATATACTATACACTATATTTTATGTTATTATATATTATAAATCTCTGCACATATTCGCCGATGTTTTATTCGTTATTATTTTTAATCATATTTCTACGAAAACATTATATGATATTATACAGAGAGGTCGTGTACATCGTGTAATCAATTGTTGTTGATCGGATACTTACACAAGTCGAACTCGGTCGATTAGTTGAAAAAAAATAATAAAAAGTTATAGAAAAATAAAATGTATATGCGAGTACACGACGACGACAATGTGATGGGTTTCGGTACATGATAAATAATGGCACTGGAGTAAAAACAATTCGAGATTTTTCTAGTCGCGTCTCAAAGCGTATTGTAGAAGGTGAGGGGAAAATCTACTGAATGCTTTAGATGTAAGTATAATAAATTAGGACTATCGGACTATATGGAATTTTAAACATCATGTAATATACTCCGTTTTTCGGATAAAAAATATAAATTATTTCACGGTGAAAAATTGTGTTTGCTGAAATTATTACGCATTCACCAGTATTCGGACATTATATTATATTGGACATGCTACTAATACAATGCACAATATACATAAGTTAAGATAGTGCAGACGTTCACAATAGTTTAGGAAATAAATATGTTAACGCCGACCAGTTTAGAAACTGAATTTATTTGCTTTACGTTTTCGTTCCTTTTATATAACATCATATTATACAGTACGATTGTAGTATTGCTGCAGTATATAACACTAATTTACTCTCAACAGGTGGTGTATACCAATATGGAGCTATTATTTGATCTAACATTTTTTTTCTAAAAGACCTGCGACCAAATACCTCATCGATGAAACATTGAAACTAAAACTACTGATAATAAATACATATTGTAATACATACACGAAAACTTGCAAGAGACGCGTCAATGACAATAATCGCAGACAATTAGTTTTCATCAAGGTGTGTACCTATATGAATCGCGCGCTTTCGTCCTACACGCAGACTAAAATTATTATTATCCATGTCCACGTGGAAAGAATCAAAGATCCTCTTCTCTAAAATACTCTACCACCACTGTCACGTCGTTAAACAAAATATGTTCCTACTGTAAATAGTAGAAAAAATTAATCTCGTACAAACTAAGAAGGATGCTACGAGTAGCCGAATATATAGTGACTAATCGTAAGTATAGTATAATTATATAATAACGGTGTATAGAGTTAAATGAAATCGTTTTTAATATACTAATGTTATATCATAATTCGTAAAATTTTGCATAACGGCCGCACAGCAGTTCTGTATAGAGCATTAATTACGTTTACATGATAATATAATAATACAATATTATCTTACCATAGCAGCCGTGAATTTGGTAGAATTTTTTCTTTCATTCCTACGGAAACCCTACCGCGCTACATTTAATAAATAATAATCGATTTATCGTAAACGGGTAGCTGCCAATACCTATGTGAGTACGTGTATGTATATATAATATGTGTGTATGTATGTATGTATGTATGTATGTATGTATGTATGTATGTATGTATGTATGTATGTATGTATGTATGTGTGCACGCGCCGCGCTTATGCACAAGTAACATAAAGGACGAGAAAAAAGTTGTCCTATTACCACCACTAGCACTGTACTCTGCAGTGGCTTGAAAAGGTGTTAGAAAATTATAGCCCGCAGTCTGTGCGTGTGTAATAATTACCGATGTATACGAATGTGCCGCAAGTGTGCGCGTGTGCGAGAAAAAAAACTCATACGTTAATAAGAGACTCCGTCATGGCCAAAGTAAAGGGGCGATGGGTGGCGGGGTACGAAGAATGGGAAGAGAGGGCACTATACACGTACGAATATGATGTAATAAAATATATTATTATATTATTATGTGTACGGGCGGCCGATTGCGTGTGTACCCCCGCCGACCACTCGATACTCGATACGCCGATAAAGAATTAAAAGGAAACGAAATAAATATCGATGTTAACCCGAACAACGGCGGAATGATTTATACCCAACAGTAGTAGTTGAGCGCACACACAGACAGCGGCAAACTACTTTGTCATTAGCTGCTAATGAATTTACTTTATTGCGTCCGGACCGCGCACGATACATACATATATATAAATATGTGTAACTATTTATTGCCCAATTATAAAGTCGAGGGAATCTTTTTTTTTTTATTCCACTCCTGTTCTCGGCTCTTAAAAATATCATCTTCTCTGCAATCATAATAGTAATAAAACGAGATCCGATATCACCATACTTGCGCGCGACTCATTTTATAATGAACAAGCTGGTAGCGGCAACCGATAAACGCAAACGTCATTGTGGGGAGGGAAAGCGTGTTGTTACAGCTGCAAAAGAATATAATATTATGTATATGTTAATAATAAAGGCCTTATTGATAGATAATAGAATATTATGGATTTCAAAATGACAGTATTAAAACATTTTAAAATTAATTAATCGCACAGTTAAACTTTTTAACAGATATTCATTTTACAAAAAAGAACTAAATGAATTACACAGTGAACAATAATAATTTCTCAATATCAGCTATACAACAGTTTCAAATATAGGTTCCAACATATCACAACGTGCATACTAAATAACTCGAATGATAAAATCTATGATCCATTGATGAACAATTCGTGCCAAACATGCAATTGACATTACGATATCCTCCGAGTGTTTTTTCCAATGTCGATTTGTTGTATATAGTTGATGTGTTCTAAAAAGCGATTAATTAACTATCATTTTACTTACATGTTATGTCGAAGAAATGGATAAACTTCTAAGGTGAGGAAATAGATAATATATTGAATTAGGTACAGTTATAATATTAAGAATTGACTTTCAAGACAAAAAAAAGACACAGCAGAGTCTAATTGTTTCAAAATGGGGCGGTAAAAAAAATCGAAATGAATCTCAGAACAAATTATGCGATTTACATACATATCACAATTGATATGACGAAAATTTCATACATGCAAAAATCAAAATTGCAAAAACGATAAAAAAATGCGTTGTTTTTAACTCTTATAACATTAATTTTAAAATACACAAAAAACTATTAAAATTAGTTGAAAAATTAAAAACAACCTAAATACTGACAGGTATTATTTACTACTTTTTATGATAGCTCAACATAAAAATTTACTTGTAAAATATTTGGTGGATCATTTGAACAGACCTAGTTATCAATTACTGATTATAGTTAGAACTTATATAATGCATTATATCATTGATTTAAAATAGGTTGATTAAAAAATATATATATTTATGCATGTGGTTTAGTTTATTGCATATGGTTATTTATGGCTTCTATAAATTTGTATACATATATAAAACCAAATTTAATCTTGTGCACATATTACGTTTACAGATCTGTAGAACATTTTATAATTTAACCAAATGGAAAATGTCGTACACGAATACAATATCTACAAGTTTTTATTTTATTTTTTTATTTTTTGTTTCCCGATTTCAATATATATTAATAAATCATCATATAGATATTAAGTAATTTATAAACTTGTTCTCAGCATCAGCTTGCCGATTGTTATGCACAAAATACTAATAACAGTCAGGTATTGTTAAATATCAATCTACCACGCTATCAAAAATTAAAATAACTATAATAACACAGACGGTCTATAAGATACGACGAAACGAAATATCTAATAATCGTTTACAGTATGTATATATTTGAAATTCACCGGTTCGAACCATATGCATTTTTTAGCGATAGTAATAGGATCTAATTATTGTTCGTTATAGGTACCAATTTACCACTGAACTAATCATATAAGTAGTTCAGCGAATAAAATTGATACGAAAACCGACACATCAATTACCCGGTCATATCTTTATAATTAAAACCTCGTCTGTGCCAAATTTATGTTAATCGTCGTAGTATGACTTCAATTACCACCGACCAGATAATAGTTTACGTTTTTTAATCACATATTATTTTCATCGTTACCGGCCAGCCCCTATTCAAAATGCGTAATATGAAAATATAAATGTTTAGTAAGAACATCCTACGAATTTAAATAGCATAAATTAAACTGAATATTACTTTTAGTCTTTATTTTATTTATTTTTTTTTTTTTTTTTTAGAATACTCGTATAATTTACTACAAAATTTTGTGATACAAATGTTTATGTGAGTTGTGAGAGTATAAAATATTACAGATATAGAAATTGATCATAAACCACAAAAAAATTAAAATATCTGTTACTACAGGGGCCACTCCTCCCAGTTGTATTTCTAAAAACTGATAGTTTGTTAAAAACCAAATTACAAAAAAAAACATATACTAATTATATTGATTGATCTAATAAAAAAAAAAATATTGGATGACCCGTAGAAAATTGTATTCATCCAGTCTGAAATTAATTTTCATTGATCCTGATGAGTAAATCGATTTTCAAAGGGAAAACATCCTACAATACCAACTACACTTGCCTATTATATCGTAAAACGTAACCATCACGTAGGTATAAATCATGAGCGTTCTACTTAAAAAACACCAAGTGAATTTTTGTATTACATGTAACTATCTAATATAAAATTAAAATAGATTTTACTAGTATTTTTATCAATTAAAAATGACATAAGTAAACATACTTGGTGATATAATAAATTAAAAGTAAATCAATAATATGTATATATGAAGTTCCGTAAAATTCAACAAGGCTGTTGAGCAGCTGAATATATTTGTTTACTACTTAGTTGTTACAAAGGTATTTTATAATTACACGAATTTAGTCTTATAGATATATTACACACATAAAAGCTCGAACCATTATAATTAGCTTAAACTTACGTTGAACCAACGAGTTTCTTGTTAATATAGTAATATATAGCTAGGTATACGTTTTGATCAAGTACAAAACGCAAGTCTTGTGTTGGATCACATAAAATATTTAAGGCTACCTAATTTTTTCGCCGATCATCTTTCGATTGTGCTTATAATTCAATACTACGGCCCCAAGGCCGGCCGTGGCGACTATCGCTCGTGGCCACGAGTAAAACGACGCCCATCGCGCTCGCCTATTGGCCCGACCCATATACGCGCGACGGCGCCAGACGACGCTTTCTCCCCCCGCTGTCGCCGCCGCCCCTTTTTCCAATGTTTTGCGCACTGGGAGAGGGACTGGCGACCGAAGACGACCACTTCCATAATTTTCATTCATATTACACAACTGTAAAATCAATATATATATATCTATATATATTAATACAATTCAAACACAATACTCAACTATATACCTTTACACTTAAGGAATAATATAAATACTGATTGCAAATGTATAGATACTGAAAAACTACACTAATAGAACATTTTAAATTTGAAAACTTTGAAAAACTACAGTTAATGTTATTTTTACAAATTAAAATTGTTCTTTAATTAATTATTACACATGCTAATTATTTTTACATAATGGAATGACCAAGCAAACGCAAAATGGTAATTAATTAATCGCTCCAATACACAAATTAAAGTATTGCTTAAATATTTATAAACGTTATTTTATTAAAAATAGTAGAATATCTATAACAACATATTTTGTAGTTAAGTTATGCCATCGCTCCCACTTATTATAATTAAATAATAACAATAACTGTAATGAATGACCACGATCCTTATAAGTTATAAATTATGATCTATTCGTACAAAGTAGGGGGAAGTATTCGTTTTTCCTTCTGTGTACGCAGTTAGTTTCGCAAATCATGAAAGGTCACCTGTTTTGCACGAAACTTGCACTGAAAGATGGGTGGTAGGACGAGATATATAACATCATTACTATCATTTTATTCGTTACTATGATTCAACGTCCGTCGCCACAAAAGGTGTGATGATAACTTTCCGTCGAATATACCTACTACTACACTGATAAACGCTCGTAGTATTGTAATTAATTGGTCACGCTTGGTGGAGAACAGAGAGGGGATGTATACCTAGAACCTGTCGGTTTCGTGCTCAGAGTGTGTAAATACCAAGCGGCGATTAATTACCCCGTCTGTCGTCGCCGACGTCGGTTTTACATAATGTCATCATATTGTACGACGGTATAACTGAGCAAGATTTCCTCAGTTTTCTTCTAAACACTACATTTCATTATTGTACGTTATTATACAGCATGGATGAAATTCACCTTGTAAATACACTCGATTTTATTTACACAGGTAAAATAGAACACAAATCTATACACATATTATATTATAATACGAATAATTTATTGAAAAATAATTATATGGCAATAGTAAATCAATTTTATGTACAAATATATATGATTTTAATTTACAAAACTTAACATACAAAATATATCATGTATACGTGTATATATTATCTACAATATATAATATAATTATAACACTAAACGACGTCATAACGCTAAAGGTAACAAAAAGACAATAGAAAAATAAATCAAAATACCCGTTTTTTTATTGGGTACAACACACGCGGGGAAAGTCATCGGTGTGCAATGTGAACTATCCAAAAAGTTTATGAAAAATAGGATAAATCGAAGTCGAATACAACACATATACAGGTGGACACGAGAATAATATACTATATGCATACGTCATCGTGAAGCTGTACATAACAAATGGTAAAAAAATAAAAAGGTGTTGGATCTCATAGTCTTGTATGTATATGTATGTGCAGAGCATATAATGTAATAAAATAAATTATCCTAAGCCAATATTTAAACGCGTCTGCGTGTACGTCAGTTATTATGTTTAGACTCAGCGGGAGGTCGGATGAGTTGATTTTCTTATTCATCTGAGACAGATTGGTCGTCAATATAAATCATCGACTGTAGAAACAAATTGATTACGCGGAGATATCGCAAGTACTACTTCCAATGCAATGTTTGTAAAAACGATCTATAATCAAAATAATCGCAAAACCGATCGAAAACCCTATTTGTACAAACCCGTCTATCGTTATTTATTTATTTTTCATCACACGTAAGACCAATGATAAATTGAAAAAATAGAATTTAAGTTTTTCATTTTAATCGTGATTATACAATAATATGCATAAAGATTGTTGAATATGGTTCCGGTACATGTATAAAGTATAAAATATTATGTTTAAGAAAGCTAAGGAAAGGATCTGAAGGGAAAAATAAGTATATTATACATTAAATATATATATATAGAATAAATAATAACCAGTTTCACCAGTCGGATTTAAAAACGTTAGATCGGTTTATTATTATTATTATTATTATTCATCGAATGGGGTAGACGTACACGTTTCATTTAAAACAAATAGAATAATTAGCTTGGGAGCACACACGCACACACAATGTCATTACAGCGTGCGTAACCGATTTACTGGCAAGAGTATGGACGGGTCGTAGGGAGAGGTGGAGTTGTCGAAATCGATGGCCGCCACTACTTAGTACGAGGGAACAGTATATCACAGTTGAAAATATATTTGAGAGAAAATCGAAGGGAAAACATTTGTGCACGTATACAACAGACAGTCGACGCGTACATCAGGCGTGACGGGAGTAAGTGACACATACGCACTATACAAACAGTAGATATGTTTATCTACTCGTAAGCAGGATAAGTCGAAACATAAAATATATCACATTTTCTCGAGGAAAAAAAATTTGACCCATTTTTCTCGCAAAATCCCACGAGAGACGTACAAAAAAATGTACACACACTGAATACGTATATGTATGTCATAAATATGTATGGCACCTTGACAACACCCAATCGAGGTCTAGCTAAACTCCGTACATGCAAAATTGTCTTCGAACATGTACGGGTCGCCATTAAAGTCGATTGGCGGCAGTGGGTGGTCGGCAAACGGCATAAACGCTGCTGCTACGTCCACTGGGAAGTCGGCGGAAAGCAATGGCGATGGAAAACCTACAACATCGGTGGCCGACGTGGAGCACGACGACGGAGACAACGAATAAGTGGTGACCACACCCGGCAAGTCCCGCAAGAACGTGGACGAATGATGGTGGTGATGGTGATCGGCGAGAAACCCGACGGTGGACGCGGCGGAGGAGCACTCGCTACCGCCACCGCCGCCACCGCAGAGTAAATCAGACGCGTACTCGCTGAGCAGTGAGTCCACGTCGTCGGAAGTCGAAGGCGATAGACAGCAACCCAGAGAGGCCAGATGATCTGTTGTAGTCGGCAGCGACACCGAGGACGACGACATTGCTGCCGTCCCGACGACTCCTCCACTGCCGCCGCAGATGGTGGTCGTAGTTACGGCTGTGGTTGGAGACAACGAAGACTGATGTGCACCGGCCGTCGTGGTCAAAAGACCACTGAGCGCTGAGATATACTTCATGGCCAGCCGGAGCGTGGTGATTTTGGTCAGCTTCTCGTTGTGTGCGTCCACCGCCAAGTGTGGCACGGCACGGCGGAGCGCCTCGAACGCTTCGTTGATCTCCCGCATCCGGCTCCTCTCACGCGCGTTTGCCGTCTTCCTTCGGTACCTGCCAACAACTCGTGAATTATTACAATGATGACACGCGTATACCGCCACACGGCGAAGGGATAGACTTAAGCGCCAATTATAAGTATGTAGCGGGATTAGAGATGTGTAGAATAACTGTGGTGGATGATTAAATACAACCTTACCCGGGTAATACCGGTGTGTGCTCTTGTAACCATACCATAAAAATTTTACAGTTAAGAAGTGAACCAGCTACAAACTATATAATTCCGATGTCTGACTATAGTTATATAGTTTATGAACTTATAAATAGTATTTGCAGTGTTAGTACATATTAAACGAATATAATAATAAAATGTATATAATATATATTGTTTCGCAAACGTTCGATTCAAAGAGGTTCGGACAAAATGCAATTTACGATTTATGATTTCGAAATCTAGGTTTGTACTTTGTATATTATCCCTTTATAATTTTTTTTCAAACGGCTCAGTATTCCTGGTATATACATAATTGTATTACATAGACATCTAGTTTGTATTTTATTATAAAAAAATGTATATTATATTATATTATATTATAGTGAATAAGTTGAAAATACCTAACTAATAAATAAGTCTGTACTTATACATTATATTAGTTTATTTTAATTTTAACTGTTTAATTTTTTAGATTTTAAGTGTAATTTACATACTGATTATCAGTTTGTAGTTGAATATAGGGAAAATAATTTGTGAAATCTTATTATTATTTTTAGCACCTTATTGTTAAAACGATACAGGTACACGCGTGTTTACGATTTGTAACGATTTTACACATATTAAACATCTAATTAGACAATGAAAATATAATTAAAACAAATTCGTATTATGCATTTTTAAAAAGAAATATTAACATCATTTATTTAAGTCAGATTATCCTAATAATATTACTATCGTCATAAATATATACACGTTCTTATTTTCTAATGTTATTCAGGATGACTAGTAATACAAAACAACCGTGTTAATGTAGTGCATACCATCGGTGGTGTAGAATTTTTCACAGAAATCGAGAGTCAACATATTATTTTAAATAATAGTATACGAGTGACAAAGCATGTTCGAATATTTATTTTTGACAGGGCGTCGAAGTGGTGTTTTGTATGTTTTAGATTTTATACACGACTAGGAATTTCTTACCGTGTTAACATTCGATTGTAAAGAAAAAACAAATTAAACATATACCGCTGCATCTTTAATATGCGCCCACCCTGAATTCATTCAAACCAATATCCATAAATAACATTCAAAGGGCGTAACCCTAGCAAACCCAAAATCATATAAGATCATATTTCCTAACCTCAATAAATTAATACATGACTCAAATTAAATAATTGTTAAAAATCAATTCTGTTAAAAAAAATTAATAATAATAATTATTATTATTGTTATCGAAAAATAGGTATGATAAAAAAACAGAAAGTAACGTCATATTATTATTGCGATAGCTTAAACAAAAAATACTGTAACTGCACAATAACAACGTTAAATCGATTTACAAACGATAAAAAATTTATGAGAATCCTAATTTAAGCATTATTACGGGCACTAGTACCTTGAGTACTCCTACAGTTGTAAATGTATACTCGATCTAATAATTCACCGCCCTCGGGTGTGGTGTGTCTTAATATATTTAACGATTAGATTTTCGATATAGGTCGAACTAAAAAAAGTTATGTAAAGAAATCTTAAACAATGTATAATTATTTAGTTATTTTATGGATGTGTATAAGGTATTTTATCAATTTAAATCTTTTTTCACAAAATCTATACTTATTTATATTTTTTTATTAAAATAACTATACAAACTTAATTTAATTGAATAACTTGACAAATTTATTTGAATTGATTGAATTTCCTAACAAAAACTCATTTATAATAGGATATCACTCATGTAGAAATTATAAAAATATTATTAAATATGCAAACATATTTCGAAGCAAATATTTATTTTTATGATTCATTGAAAATACACAAATACATCTAGGATGATGCTAAAAAAATGCAAGCATAATTATCCTTATTATTTATATTTATCGTTTTAACGGATTTTATAAAAAGAACGTAAGCATTAATATTTAATTTTAAATTTCAGTCACTTCAAATAAAATTCTTACGATATCAAAAATTATAAAGAAGTGCCAATTTAAATATTAAAAAAACTACATTAAAACAAAGTTTTTCGATTAGCCTTTTTAAAGAAACTTCTTTGATGTGGACTCTCAGAATAAACTACACGCAAATTATCAATAAAAAAATGTGTATGGTTGCTAAAACAAATAGTGATATTTTTTTAAAACTATAAAAGAAACCTTAACCGTCAGTCGTGAAGAAATATGTTATCTTAACCTGGGCCAAAAAATACATAGGTATACTAAAACGCACACAAACCATAAAAAATTGTCACCAATAAATATTTATTTGAAATAATAATATATAACGACTTACCTGCTCAAAGGCTTGGGTTTTTGACGTCGTTTGGTGGACCGACCCCGAGTTGTAGGTTTCCAACTGTCTTCGTGATCCTCGTCGGGTTCTTCACGTTTCAGCAACGTCCTGGGTCGCAAAGAGTATTTTTCCTGTGCCTTTTCTGGTAACGGCGGCGCACTATTGTTGTTCGCGTCGAACTCAGCCATTTTCACAGAAATGCGTAAATTAAATAAAATAAACTTTTAACAACAATAAAAAAACTGTCTATATTTTATGCGGAAAACAAATCACTAATTCACTGCAAATGACAATCAAAATTCATCGCTGAACTTGTGTAAAATCGATCGTTTGATCGTAAAAGTTAAACGTCGTACACACCACTACAGACTCGCGGCAATGAGAACTCGCGCGTTGACGGCGTACGACGTCCGACTGGCTGGTACAGCGCAGTGCCGGTCATTCAAGTCTCTCGTGTGAGGCTTCGGAGACAAGACTGCCAAGCAGCGGACCGATCTCTACCGGCCGTTCGAATACTGCAGAGGGCACGCGCTCGACAAGCCCCCTCCTCTTATAGACGGAATATACGCCACCGCACGTATAGGCTATTATAATAGTAATAACAACAATAATAATACGCGCGCGCTGCCCCCGCGACACCCAAAAAAAAAAAATAATAATAAAAAACCGGACCCATTATTTATGTTTTCCTTTTCTTATGCCTATTCTTCGTCTGTTTCTTTCTCTCTGTTCTTACCGACATTACACTTCCACCACATTATCGGTATCTTCTCTCTCTCATACTTTTTATTTCCATGTATATCTATTGATTATTATACGCATGTATAGGTACTAATATAGGAGGGCAACTAACTGCAGGATATCGACAGATTTGCTGCTTTACTATATCGAAATATAATCGTTTCAATTTATCGAGGATCAAATATCTCTTTGCAAGTGTCTACATTATGTTATACGAAATGATGGTGAAAAAATTGATCTGTTAATAATCACATAAAGATTTATAGATTTGATGTATTCACGTGTTTTATTGTAATATCCTTGACATAGAGAATAAATAAAAAAATGTTAACACTACATAGTAGCAATTATACAGTTAGGTAACCATGTGGTTAACTACACAACTATAGTGATTTATATATTAAAATAAACTATTTAAAACTGTAATTGCATATTATGTTTTTTTAATTAAATTTTTATAAACAAATAAAAAAGTAGTTTAAGATGATTTGATTTAATTTATAACAGATTCAGGATTTTACTGTTTTGAACAATTTATTTTCCAATTGTTATTGATGTAACATTATAACATGTATAACTTTTAATATTAATTTACTCAAGAGGCATTTAGATAGATTTAATATTAAATATCAAAATATGCTTAAAGTTTAAAGCTAAATATATATATATAATTAGAGCGTGGATTTGAATGCATTTGCATATATATTCTGGCTGATCGTATGATAGGTATGCTAAGTGAGCACCAAATTTGTTTCATAGTATAACGGTTTAAAAAATGAAACTTTTTAGTACATATTTTTGCATATTTTGACATTTTTCTATTTTAAAGGCTTATTTTATAATTAATTTTAATTGCATATATTTTCATCTTTTAGTGCATATTTCGATGTTTCTTTTTATTTTTTTTAGACATTTTTGAAATATATACTATTATATATTATAATAATATAAGAAAAAATTATTATATTTTTATAATTTCGATTAATATCAAAATAAATGAATAGGTATTACTTGTAGATATAGACGGTTTTTTAAAGTATGACCTTAGATCAATAACCGGGTAAAAAAAATACATATATCAAGATGATGAAAATGACTAAAAAAATTAAGAAAAGTAGATGAATATCTAAAGTAGGGTTCCGTATTTTTTTTTAAATATATTGTATTAATAAGATTTTCGAAAAATTTTGCTAATTTTTCATACATATTTTATCATTTTAATGCATATATTTAAAAAAATTAAGCGCATATTTGGTTAGTTTTTAATTCATATAAATTTGTGCTCTATATAAAATATACATTAAAATATTAGCATGTATTTTTGTTAACCAACATATTATTTTATTGGCCATAAATGTTTTTGAATTTTATTTAATTTTGGAAAAATATATAGGGTAATTTATAGTGTCGAGTTATGGAAAAAAATGAAACGTAAAACATGAACTGCTATCTAGTGACTAAACGCTGTATCAACAATTTTATACCCAGAATAATACACCGACTTGTTTGATGCACTAAAATAGTAAAATCTATCATCCTTGACTTAATACACATAATCATAATATATTACATTTGTAAAGATGTTTCACAATATACACACTTCTCGCATTTTGTATGTATAAAAATGTACATGACGTTTTAACAAACTCATAAACTGAACACTTCCACATCCTTTGGACAGTAGAGAAATAAACAATAAACATTAGACAATAAACTAAAATATTATAAGTATACTTCGTTACAACTAAATAGTAAATTAAAATCTCCTGCGGCAGTCATATATGCACTTAAATCACGTAATACGTATTGAAAAGTACAAGTAAATACATTAAGCATCATGATATTATATGCTATTGTACCGTTCCAATCAATGAATGGATAGAATCGAAAACATTGAAAGCAAATAAGACAGAAATGAAGGTCGTAGGTTACTCATTTATAAAACTATAAGCTATACATAATGTAAAAGTCTGTTACTCCGTTTATGTATGATTTATAAAAAATTATTCACAAAAAAAAATAGTAAAATTTACATTCAGAAACGCCCGTTAATAAAGTAAATATATATATAATAACCGTGGGTAGAGTTATATTATGTTCTGTGGTTATGAATTTTTCTCTTGCTATTTTATTAAATCAATATTCTTCAACTATATAATATACACAATGCATAATAATGTAACCGATATAACTTTTGGCCTTGATGTCAAACAATTATTTATGGAAAAGTATAAAATAAAACGATTATATCAACGTAAAATAAGTTTGAAGATTAATACCTGCACATTTTAATGGTCGCTTTTAAAACCTTTTTTAACTTTAAACCAAATATTTACAGCGGGGTTTAGAAATACATAATACTTATACATTAGAATTCAGCCAACTCTTATAAAACTATATTAACTGTGGAAATTATCTAAATATTAATTTATTTTACACATTTGATATATACTTTATATTATTAAATATTTTGAAAATAAAATTATGCATGGCAAGCCATGGCTCTCGAATCCCAATACGTTTCTATCGACCATCCCACATACTTAAACCTCATTCTAATCGTTATTTTGTTTTCAAAATCATGATTCCCAATTAACAGATAAATTAAACCAGATTTAGATATAACCGTTAATTATTTTTTAGGTGATGAAAAAATGAAAACTTTTAAAAACCCATTTTTGCCGTCTGTTATACCTATATCACCCGTAGAGTACAATGTGCATACATATTTTTATTAAATACTCGAAGACGTTCATAATACGCACCAGCTCACATATTGAGAGTAGGTCATTGTGGGCACGGCGGCACGTCATCGTTGGTCGTAGGCCGCGTTCGTTTCCGGACCACGTAGTATATATTATATTATGAATGAAACGAGCGAGAGGTGTTGCAGCCGTTGCGTAATAATAATTTAATCGCATGTGCGTTTTGTAGGTATAAAGTTATATACAGCACGCGCCGAAATGTGGCGACGACGACGAAACCACCTCATCACCAATAACCCCCACCGAACTTCCGGTAATAACGATTACTATTATATTGTAATGTAATATTTAAATACCATCGTCATCGAAACGCGTTCGTATAACTCTATTATTATACACGTAGGTATACCGCAGGTAATAGTAATTATCACGGTCGACGACTTCCGGTGAACGCGCGGTAACAACGACAACGGTGGTGCTAAGACGCAAGACACGTATAGAGACCGAGCGAAAATGCAAAAACATTGCGTGGGTCGACGGAACAGCGCCCAAATAGTGTTATCCGCCCACCAGCGGCGGCAGCAACGGCACAGATCAGCCTTGGCGCCGCTGCCGTTTTCTCGTCAATGAAACGAGTCTTAGCTTGTTGTTGCACACACGCGACGGATCGGTCTTTTATATGAAGTAACTCATTTTTTTATTTTTAGCTCACATTTGCACCCAACGGTTCAAAGAATTTTGAGTTCAATCGTTCACTATGATAATATAAAATGTATTGGTTAAATATAAAGTAAATTTTCGCATTATTATCCGATATTATAGAGATTACTGATAATTCCAATGATATTTTAAATATTTTAAAAATAATCAAAAACTTAAGTATTCTTATGTAGATATATTTTGAAGTCAGCATAAGCATGATTATTATGCGGGGCGAGACTCAATGCCGCAACAACCACAAGGACAGCCCGGGCAATGCCCCTGTAGAGGGCCGTTAATCGTTGGCTCAAGGGGCCCCGACATGCCCTGCGTCTATTTTAAATAATTGCATTTTAGTCTAATGTTTAAAGCAAATAAAATATATTAAATAAAAATATTATTGAAAATATTTATTTTTATAATTTATAATGCTATTTAATTTGTTGTCGAAGAGCGGGGGGCCCGTGTTGATCCATAATAACATCTATATTTATATATATAATTATTATAATGTATTATTGTTTTATTGTTATTGAGTTACTTATATGTGTGAGTGTGGAATTGGGATTCCCGAAATAATGTTTGTAATCACTAATCACTAATCGCCGCCCATTGCCTGTGTCGTTAGTTCATAGTTTTTACTCCTTTAAAGCACGGTTGAGTGTTGAGTATAGAGTATATAGACAAAATGAATTTTCGTTCTTAATTTGTATAATTATATTTCTATGACACATATTATTATGAGTATTATGACATGTTGACAATGACTTGAAATAAATTATACAATTTTATTTCATATTTTTTTTTATATATATTATGTAGGTACCATACATTATATAATTTCTTGAATTTTTTTTTATTGTTAAGTAATAAAGAATAAGGATGATAAATTGATATCTTATTAATTTTTATTATTAATTGTATATGTTTTTGATACATTTTTTATCATTTTAAATATGGTAATGATTTTGTCTATATAATAATCTGTTTTAATATAATATTAATATAGGTACACACAATCTTTATGCTATGCAATACTTTTTTTAGAATCATATATTTTTACAAAAATCTTAATTAATATTTATAATAAAAAAAAGAACATTACAAGTGTAGTTATATTTTAATAACAATACACTGGTCACTGGGTGGTGGTGGGCCTTCGCATTATATTTTTAGGTTTTTAAAAAAAAAATCACCATCATTATTTATTTTGTATAGGTAACCTATAAAAAAATGTATACATAGATCTCAGGGTCCCGTATATTGACTGTGTCCAGGGCCCCAAGAATCCTAGTTGTGGCAGGGGAAGGGGTGTTATTAATGAACTATTATGATGCCACAATAAGTAATTAGTTCATATTATATTGTACAACCATATTCGCCAACTATTTAGTAAGCATTTAAATCAAAAATGAATGATATATTTCTTTGTTTTCATAGTACTTATTCATATCTACCGATATATTTTTGTCTGATGTAATATTGTTTATAATAAGTTACTTTTTTCATTAATGATAAAAATATAAGTGTTAAAAATAACATTTGTTTATGAAGCGGACAGATAAATAAAACTATGTATATACAATTTTTTTTTTATTATTTTATAATTTAACGGAATTCAATTAATAATAGGTATCACAAATTAATTTATCATTATAATTTGTAAATTAATAATTATAAATCAAATTAGAGCAAATCATTGAACTACGTTTATTTTTTATACACATATATATATATATTATATATGTATATAAATTATATAAATATACGTTTAAATCGATTTGCAGTCGTTGAGCAACAAACATTTTACGTCATCCGGTCAACAGTTATCACCATCGTCGCCTTGTTCCATATAGTAATTTGAATAGGACACTATATTACAGATACTAGTGTACCACCTACTCGTAACTCGTAAGTATCACTGAACTCAAGGCAACCAGGAATAGACATTTATTATAGGTAAGTCATAAATCCCTCTTAAAATTTGATCATATAATATATTACAATACAATATTTAATATTACTTCATACAACATTCACTCATTCATGAATTCATGAATGAACTCTCTCTGATGCCCACTATAAAATATACACCCAGAAAAAAGTCATTTTGTACTATAATAATACTATTTTCTTTATTTATTGTTTCTTGATTTTCATAGACATATAAATTAATTAATGCTAATAATTGTATATAAATATTAAAATACATTTAACTAAATTTATTGATATAATCAGTATTTTAAATTATCTAAAATGAATCTTGGCAAACGATAAAAAAAAATACAAAAGTGGACTCAAATTGAATAATTAATTCCATATTAGGAATTAATGAAAAATTTCACACTTCAGAATTTATTTTTATAACCATAAAATAAGTATATAAATTATGTAAAAAATAATTCATAAACGAAACAATTGGTATTTGGCTAAGAGAGTTTATAACTAATAACAAATTTACAAGTTAATATTATTCAATATATTTTATATTCTTAACCAGTAAATAAGATAAATTACAAAAAAAAAACAATTAAGTTAACATATTAATTTCTTAATCAGTTTAATAATAAGATTTATTTTTCACTGACAACCTTAATAATTCCCTTCCCAATTTAAATATACTTTTAGGACAGTATAAAAACCTATAAAAAAAAGTTTAAATTATATCAATCGGTGTTTAAAAAAACCAAATAGCATTTGATATAACAATAATATTATTAAATTATTCTGTAGAATATAAAAAAAATACTTCCATTATAAATAAAACCAATAGGTAATTACTAAAAAAAAATTTAAATGTATAGTAAACAACGTGAAATATATTTAAATGTTTAAGAATGATAATAAGAAATTAACTCCGGTAAAATTAACTTTGATATTTATTACTTATAATAATTAATAGCAATATAAGGATAACGCCAAAGTTGTAAAAATGTCACGTGTTACCAACCAATATATTATATAACTGTTGTATTAACACTGCAAACTAACTAAAGAGTTGGAAACTAAAAAATAATAACATTAATATAGGTATTGTATGATATTAAAATAATATTATTAAATAGGTATATACGTATTTCTAAAAGAAGATGATAAAAAACAGAAAAAGTAAACCTAAGTAAAAAAAAATAATATGGCTTGTCACAGAGAAAAGATGACGTGTCAAAAGTGTGTGTACTTTTTTTTACCTTCATGCACGCGTCACGATGAGTCCTCGGTATTCGTTATTATAATATACTCATAATAATATTACATGAATAGAAAAATATTTCGACATTTAAATGGGAATGGAAATAAATAAATGTTATTGTAAAGCTACCACCGACGTCTATTGAAACTTGAGACTGCGATGCACGACGATTTGTTTTGACTCTTTGGTGCAAGCCACACATCAACCGCCACCCCTCCTACCATAATTATTGTGAAAACACCAATGGAAAATAAAAGCATTGGTCGTAACAAGGCGGTGGCTGACGAAGAAGAATGTCTATCGCGTTTAAATTTGTTTATCGCGCGTGCTCAGGTCTTTTAAAATGCTAATTCTCATATTATCTGAACTACGAGTAGAAACCGACATGTTATACTACTTATGGCTATTATAATAGCAATAATAAAAACCTGTACAATTAATAATCAACAAAAAAATGGAATATTTATTAATTTGCATTATACCACAATAGTTTTTTTTTTTTATATAAACATCGTTTAAAATTTTCTAAATATTTAAGCTTTAATAAAGAACCCTGTATTTTTTTGATAGAGATAAATAATATCACAAATTGTTGAGTTTATTGTAATGCTTGGTTAAATATAATAGAGAAAAATATAAAAATGTTGAATTAATTTATAAATACAACTAATGAGTAAATATAAAGAAAATAAATGAGAATAGTTAATAAATATAACTGAGATTAATAAGTGAAATCATAAGTAATTAATTAAGAATAAAGAAATTAACAATAAAAATAATAAATTTGAATTATTTGATGATAAAAATAGCCATAAAATGCAATGTTATAATTTTTAGACATATAAATACCAATAATCATTGTTGAACATACTTAATTATTAAAATTAAAAGTCTCATTAAATACATAATATACTAGGTGATTATTATCTTTATAATGTTAACTTTTTACTTTTTTAAATTATATCATACGATTTTTATTAATATTTTTTGGAGTATTTCGATGGATAAAAATCAAAATTCAAACGAGTAATTTATGAGTTATTAGTATTTAAAGATTTAGTAAGCGAAGTAGTAGCTAGATCAACATTTTGCGAGGTATCCCCGTACCACACCACTCCACTTACATAAACTTTAAATATTTATTAAGCCATGGTGAGGGAGGGTAGTGGACCACGCCTCTATTAGTCGTATTAACGTATTTACAAATTTATATAGTTTATTTTATATATCAAAAAAATTTGCTACAAGTTAGTGTTTTAATTCTTATAAGTTTGCTTTATAGCAATTTGTTTTCTATCAGTTGAAAAATAAATTATTATTGTTAATTGTTGAGTATTGTTTTTTTAATATTTTAAGTTTGCCCCTCTTCCCGTTTTGAAATCTTGACTATGCCACTGATTAGGAGTCTCAATCTAAAAACATCCGAAACATAGCATATGATCAAAATACAAAACCTATATTTACTTTTTTCAACTATATCGCTATAATTACCTAAAAATAAATAAACCAATGATATTACTATAATCATTTCATTTTTCCCTAAATGTGTGTTATGCTATCTATTCGTATACTATTGTGTATGTATTGTGTTATTTTAAATTTGTTATGTTTTATCAAACAAAAATGTGTTATTTTATCATATTATTATGTTTTAGCCAATGTAAAAACTTTCCCATTTTTTTTTACAAATTTAATCTATAATTACGTAGATATAGCTACACCCACCATAAGTATTCGCATAGATTAAATATACTAGTATATTTAATCTATGGTATTCGGTACTAGCTTATAATTATTATCAACTCATATCTATTATTTTATGATTATTATCCTAGCTATTATATATATAATAAATATCAAAACGTGTGAGTTCTGCCGATGTCTTTTCATTTTAATCACACGTCACCGCTCAAAGATCACTAAATAAGTATCCCATTTCTTCAATGGATACGATGATCATAATATCACAGCTACCTATGTATTATATAAATTTGTACTAAAATCAGCAAATACCCAAAATAATGAACACTCTTTCTCAAAATTTAAAATTATCAAAAATAAACTTAGTATTTTAAATTTTTTGATATTAATTAGCTTGATCTCATCTCAAATTTTAATCACAATAAAAAAAAATTCATTCAAAAGTTCAAAATTACAAGATGTAAAATTATAAATTTGGTACGCATTTTATACTCTTTCATAAAGTATATTGAGTAATTAAATTGTATGCTTGAATTGTTGATAATAGAAATGAGGTGAATATAAAAACTTTAACTAAAAAATAAATATTATACTTAGTATATATCAGTATTTTTATTTAGTTATAATAATTAAATTGAATTTATAATATTTTGAAGGTATCTAATAAAATATAATTACATATTTTGTATTTTGTTATTCACAATTTCTTCATAGTTTATAAAATTGTGAAAATGTAGATAGTTTCTAAAGCCAATTTTATATTTTTGTTTATCCATTTCTAATTTTAATATATTTTTTTAAATATTTGATTATTACAAAAATTAATATTATACTTTACACCTAATTTATTAATATTATATATTTTTAATTTTCCTTAATTATAAAACATTTTATGTACTTTTTAGCAGTCAATGTTTAAATACCTACAATTTTTCATTAGTTTAGAATAATAAATTAAAAATGTAAATACTTAAAGTTATACAATAAATATCTGAACAATGTATATAATATTACTCAATAGATAATTCAGTTATATCCAGAATTCCAAAGATATCAAATAAAAATGTAACTGAAATTGATGAATGTTAAAATGCAAATTACAAATTTATGATAAACTAGATTCCTCTTACATTCCTATCATAATAAATACGGTAATATTGTAGAATAGTTAAATTCAAAAACTATTAAAAATTCAATTTTAAATAATGTTTAGCCCTGATATTTCCATTCTAATTATAATGGATCTAAAATAGTTACAAATGATTAATAAACTAGGTTCAATAATAAAATATACAATAGATTGCCAAAGGCCCAAAGGAGTTATAACAATTTATATTTTAAAATATACCTGCGTAATCATGGGAATAATTATCATTAAAAAACAGAGGAGGCTTATTTTTGTACATACCTAGTTGTCCTAGTACGTTTTTTTGATATATATATATATATTATACATCATAACTTTATTAAGTGAACTGCCCATCACATTGGTTGCCAAAAAAACATAGTATACAGAATCAATATTATTATACATAGTTTGATATTTTGGTGAACTATATAAATTATAAACAATTAACCAAAATGATAAAAAATAATAATAATAAAATAATAATTTCTATCTTCCTAATACCTATTTATCTATCTAATAACAAACTTTAGGCTTCATAAAATACATTATATAGTGAAAGAATTGTATTCATGCTGATATTGGTAAGTTGTTAAAAAATTATTTTTAAACTATATCATTTAATTTACATGTACATTATATGAAAAGGCATTAACTATGTAATAGTACACAAAATATGTATCCTATTAATTAATATTAAATATTTAATTTTATTATATTACCTCTAATCAAATTTTATTTATATTTTGTTTTATAAATAAAATTTTAATAAATTAAAAGTTTTAATTTAATATATTTTTATTCTTAAACATAATCTTAAAGTACATGATAATTCATTCAGTTCTGTTAGATACTTGGTTATTCACCCGGATCAGATATTTACATTATGATACTAAAAACTTATATTAAATCCAAAATAAAATCCCATTAGACACCAAAAATTTAGTTAATTTTTCCAACCAAACAATTGTATTTTATACAAACAACTTAACATGAAATAAAATATAGGTAACTCATTTTGAGGATCATATAAGAAATAAAATTTAAATTTATTTTAAACTTGCCAAGTAACAAATCATTAACTTTTAACAAAATATTGTTGGTATATGTGCAATCAAAGGTTTTATCATGACCTCAATGTAATAATTAAACAATATTAAATGTTAACATTGTATAACTATACTTAAAATAAAAAGCAAAGTTTATTTCAATGATCAAACAGTAATAATACAGAAAATATATATCCCTTATAAAAGTTGTATGAATGTATTACATTCAATAATAGTAATAAAATAAAATAAATTGAACTCTTATATCGCAACAGGTATATGAATAGGCAAACTGATTGTTTGACAAAATATTTTTAAAGCTCTACTAACTTATAACCAAACTACACACTCAATTAAATTAATAAATATAATTAAATATTCTAACTTAATCATTCTAACGTGATAAATTCAACAGAAACATGTTGACCAATTTTGTCAGTGTTGTCAGTGCGATTTCATAGGATTCGTTTCGTTTTAACACAAAACAATGTACCTAGATATGATACTCTGATAATCAACCGATTGAATTCTTGTTTACTTATGATCTGGCGTATGAACCTCCGAGAAACAATGAATAGTCTGCGCACGGCGAGTTTCCATTACATATGTGTACGTGCATAAAAATAATTTTATGTGATTGGTTAGTATACATGGTAAGCTTTTGGTATATCAGAACAGGCACGTACACAAAATACAATTTCGGGGGGGGGGGGGGTTACAAAATATAGCAATACAAATTTTACCGCAACATCATAAAACAATTTCTTCCTCGTTACTCGTTATTTTTTAATGTGACAATTATTATGCTAAGTATCCAAATTTTATTTCAGTTACAATATTTTGAATATTACTCGATTGGCTTTCAAGTTCTTCGTTGTTTTTAATTTTTTTTACACCAAAACTAAATAATGATGGTTGATCACTATTTCTTTTCATTATAAAAAAAATAATTAAATAAGAAATAAATAATAATTAATAAATTTAGTTATTTAATCACTTTTCATACAACTCGCAAAAATAACCATCACATTATCGCACTCGCAAATTATAACCGTTCAAATACCGAACACGGACTAAAACTAAACGATCGGCATCAAAATATAATATTATGTACCTTACAGCATTGATTTTATAATACACAAATTTAATAGGAATATTTGGTGATTGATTAAGATAAGAAAAGATTATTGACAAAATGTGAGTTTTCCAGATATATTATTGGTATATATCGCAATGTACAGTTCTCACACGTGCATAGTTCTCAGTAGTTAGTAATTACTTCATTGGACTACAATACTATATAAACTTGTATTTCATACCCGACTAATAAACAGAAGAAAACTAGTCAACAGCTAGTAATAAAAATATTTTATAATAATATGTGTATAATTTGACTTAATTGACTTAATTTTCAAAGAATTTATTTCGGGGGAGGGGGGGCTGTATACGTACCTGACCAGAGAGTTTATACACGATATTATTCTTCAACTCAAGTGTAGAAATATACAATAATAATACTATAAACTAAATACTACAAACTTCTAAATTATAGTTATAAGCTTCTAATTCGGGTTTTCTTTTCATCATTATAACTTATTAAAATATTAAAATAATAAAATGTATTATGAAGCAAAACATTTTTGTAAGTTCCATTTTAAATACAATATTATATGATACAACACGTACTAACCTAACTTGTGATAATCTTGTACTTGTGAAGGAACCGATATTTAGTATATTGTGTTAAAACTTATTAATAAATTTGGATTTTCGGGCATTTTCCTTACACATTTGTCTCTAACATAACATATTAATTAAATGATATATCATATATTTACATAACAACACATTGGTATATACATATATATGTTATCGTATCGGTATATATAATATATACATAGTATCTACATATATTATATTTATAAAGTAAATTGTCGCAATTTGTATAATGTATCTTATCGGTTTTGTCGCAGATTATATAATGTTAATTTTTTTTTGTCGCAGTTTACATACAGCCCTACGGTAATATGGTAACAGGTAGGTAGGTAAATATCTAGTAAATCAGTAGTACCTAATAAACATTAATAATTATTATTATAGAATATAGACTATAGTAACTTAATAATATTATTATTTATAAAATTATATCATAATTATATAACACCTATTCGATTTTAATCTTAATTAGGTAAGTACCTACAATGTATAAGAAAATTATAACAATATTATTCCTATGTATAAATAGAAACACAAAATAGTAAACACCTATATACCTATAAATTAGGTAGATATATACTAAATAATTATCAATTCATTTTTCTTTTTCTCACGCGTTTTACAGTAAATTCATAATTAAAAATAATTATAATTGGGAAAAGGCTATCGTGTTTTTTGGTAGCTTTTTTCTTTCTACAGACCAACTTTTCGCACGAGATAATTCTACCACGCATAAGTATTATTATGTATTATTATTAAGTATTATGTAGATACCTACTCAGTTTCACACCTGGTTATCTCACAATCAAAAACCAGACTCGGTTAGAGTTAACAAATTGAGTTGTCTAAAGGAAGAAAAACAAAAAGAGAATTCCGACTGTAAGCATACATCATTGTACAAGACAGGTATAATATTATATATATTATATTATAATTGGTCATTGTCCTCGGTGTTTATTTATTTATTTTTTCAGTTTTTCAAATCGGTCGTAATTAGTAAGTAGTCATAGTGTCGATCGTTCGTATAGATAAATAACGTTTACAATAGAGCGAACGCCGCCGCCGATAAACAGAACAGGAATGTCTTCATGAATGCTGGTCGATTTCTTCCAAAACACAGTACGGATCTTTATCATAATATTAACAGTGATCGGAAGTATGCAAATGAGTTCTCGTCTTCACTGCTTAGTGTTTATGTTACATTTTTTAACATGCAGATACTATAGACTAATAGCTCATTAACACATACATTTCATTATTAATAATATTAATTTATGGGTATACATAACAAAAATATTTATTATTTAGGTAATATTATAAATATTAAATAATAAGAATATTGTTATTTTTCTTTTTGTCTTCAAAAATATAGAATATAGATATTAAAAGAACTACAAAAAAAAAATAGGTAGGTATCTTCAGACCAAAGTTCAAATATAGGGATTATTCACGTTTTTTGTAAAATACCTATATGCATTATTTCGAACCATGACCCATTATACATTTTATAGCTCATAAAATTACGCATTCATACACGTGTATATGTGTATATTTCATGTGTACTTACATATTTACATAGAAGTAAGTATCAAACCATTCAGATATATTAATCAGTTCCCGACATCTGTAAGACACTATATAGACAGTAGACTAGTAGTTGGGATCACGTAAAGTGAGCGCTGGCGGTCGATGAGTGGACTTCAAATATTGTCAAAACCAGGGATTCTCCGTGTTGTTTTGTATTGGGTCAATCGGCCCGACTGACGCCGTCGTGATTGTTGGTATTTCCTTCTTTAAAACGACCACTGGGATCACTGGAATTAGCGCTCACTTTTCGTGATCCCGACTATAGAGAGTATTAAATATTTGAGCAATAAACCGCAGTGTACAGGGTACACGATATTAATCTGTTGGTGAAAAATATTGATAGTAATAAAGGATTGACTATAATAATAGAATTGTTTATATAATAATAAAAAAATGTTAATGAAATATATACGTATATACGTGTATGAATGCTTAATTTTACGAGCGATACAAATTATATTGGGTCATAGTTCAAAATAATGTATATAATTTACAAAAATCGCAAAAAAACATGAATAATCCCTATACTACGCGGGTTTAAGTGCAATCCTACCTAACGCAACACCACCTATTGTAGCCGTTTGATCATGCGACTCATTTCGATACTTATCGTTTTTTGGACAAGTGCCTATCACTCCGTTTTTTAACACGAGCGGTCGTACGTCTCCTTATTCTAGTCTTCATACTATACACCAATGGTTTTCAGACTTTTATTATACACGGCACACCGTACACTTCAAAACAAAATTGTTTTGAATTAATTATAATTATATGTATATGTAGGTATATATATATATATATTATCAGATATGTGTACTTGATGGACTAACAAATTTTTATTAATTATAATTACATTGTATTAGTAATTAGCAGGGATTATTATAAAACGTATTTGGGCTTGTTTTGCGTATTTGGAAAAGCAAAATGCGGACTTGATAATCAATTTTAGCGTAGTTGATTTTTAATAATTTATTGTTATATTATTAAGATAATACAGCAAATATTAGTTCCTATAGGTATTAATGTGTTTTTAAATTTGAAAAAATTACATTATTAGAAATCGTAGACAAAAGCCTTTATTGATGAATATTTTGTTAGTACTATAATAAATCTGTAGCTACCTTAATTGTAATTTGTAATGCTAATATTAGAAATACATTTGTCGTTTTGGATAATGATTTAAATTTAGTACATCTAAATATGTAGTAGATATAAAGATAGAACATAATAAATTAGAAGAAATACGACAAATGTTATTGCTTAAATTAGTGTAACATTTATCTGGATCCAATGAGTTAAAAAAATATCACTGTTATACTTGATCGTGTTAGTCACAGCGCTGACGTTGAACAATTAATAAGTAAAAGCAGTTTTATAAATCAATAAACCATCAAAGTTTATATGTAGAAACCCTAGAAACGGAAATTTAATATTTTTTTTAATAATTTTAACATACCTGGTGCGAATGTTTATTATTTTATTTCTTATTAATAGGTCAAATTTTAAATTATTCCAAAAGCTAAAAATTTTATTATTTTTAACTATAATTTTTGATATTTTATTTCGATTTATAGTTCTATTTTGATAGGCTTATTTAAACGAAGTGCCAAGTTGATTAAAATTCTTAGAATAAGCCCTGGTAATAAGTTATTAAATTTATTTACAAAAAAGAAGTGTAGTTTGTACATAGGTACATTTAATGAGAATATAGCAAATGCATAACGATTGAATGCATTTATTTTCATTTATCACAATTCAATGCAATCGACAATTCATGAAAAGATCGCGGCTCCCAGTTTGAAAACCACTGCTATGTACGTACTATATATACAACGTTGCTGACCGTTAACGGTTGTGATCGTACAACGTCGGTAGGTTAAATAGGTAGGGATGCGTAGAATTGAACGCGTTTGGTCGGGGTACGGGTTACTTCTCTTGTGGCGCAAAGTATAGTACATAATATATACTACACTTGGGAGAGACAGGGTTACTAAATACCCCAATTAAATTTCCTGGTATTCTAGCATAACTTGTTACAGAGTGTAACAAGTTTATAAAGGATGTGTATAAAAATATTATTGGTATTTGATATCTGATACAGTGATATATGATATTAATATTTTTATGGCGATAACTGATAACTATGTAATAAAAGAAACCAAGATAGTATCATTAATATTATAATGATGTGTATTGTATATTGTAAATATTTAATAATACTTTATTAATTCATGGTAATAATCAAATATCAATATTGACCCGATCAACCATTTCTTGTAGTGTCAGCTTAGCCTTTACATGTTTTTTTGATATAATTTAAATTTGGGTCAAGTTTTTATCACTTAGACAAAAAATATTATTATAAATTATAATATGTATTGAAATTATGGTTCAAGTTTGAAAGTAAGTATAATAAATTATGAATTGTTTGTTGATGTGTAATATTTTAATTAGATAGGGACATAAAATGCAAATGTAAATATATTTCATCAGAGTACCTACCTCGTATATTTATTTTTCAAGTCAATCACAAAGTACTGATGTTATAATATATGTATATACAAGAATAGCTTTAGAACAATTTTTTGTAGTATAATAAATTTAATATTGGACGAATATTATAATTTATTAAACACGGCGATTATTTAAAATTAGAACAGAAGCATACTATATTATTTCCATTACTTCCGGTTTACCCACACGATAACAAATTTAATTCATCCGCTCCTTGCAATGTTATAAGTTATAACCCAAAGGTATCCGCGCTGATCACTTGAAAATAACTGCCTTCTGTTTTAATTACCTTGTACAGTTTATTAATGCCCTGACAACCGTAAAACTTGGGAGACTTGCGAATGCTAATTGGAGTATGTTTATGGCATTTCATCATCCTTTTATTTTTTATTACAAAACTAGGGGAAACCTAGAAATATAAAAAACATAGTAAAAACTAAAATTATTATAATTTTACAATCTAAGTGACTATTTTAGTTATTTTATAATAAATGTTAACTACCCACTAAAATCCTAACTATATCGTGTTATCCGTAAAATCGCATGTATAAATTAAACGTAAATTTTGCATACATCTTTGCTCCTAACATCCGTTTTATATTCGCAGAATTGTAAATTTTATCTCGATAAAACATTTTTTTTACCTTTTTGGGAACATGATTCTATTCGGTTTTGATCAAACAATGGATTGTAAAAAAAACCCGAAAACGACAAGATTACGTACGTTTTTCTGGGCACTGTTGCCATTTATTATTTATCATTGTCAATTCGTTTAATTTTCTTAAATAATAATGTTTTATGTTATTAAAAAAATTAATGAACTTCAGTCAAAGTAAAAAAATTCTCAATCTTTGTATGCATAATAATTTTTTAAAACCATCTTTTTGTGTTCAAATAAGCAGTATTTATGGAGATACAAGTACGGAATCGTGTTCTACCCACAATTACAATAGTATTATAATCAACTCAACATCAGAAAATTTTAAATAACCCTTTATTTGGTTTAATATAAAAACATTGTATTTTTTTCCATGAAACTAATTTTATTTTTATATTACTAATTTAATAATCTTTTTAAGGTATTATCTATATTTAAAGGCTTATAACTTGTAAGGTATAACGTTTATTGTTTAATATAAAAATTAACTAAAACTAGTCTCAAAATATTATCTTCCATGTACCTAAATTTTAATACTAATAATTTAGAACAGCGGTTCCCAAACTTTTTCCTCTTACGGTGCCCTTTTGGTATTTAATTTTTCTTATAGCGCCCTTGATAAAACCGATGACCATTTTTTAGAAAAAATAAAAAATAGAAAAAAAAACTGACAAACAAAAGCACACTTTAGAAACCGCCGAGTTAGAAGGTGGTTTAACCAGTACACAAATTGATTATAGAATAGATTCTATAGACCCGGACTTTACCGAGTACAAAAACTGGACCGCCAGAACGAAACGCATTGTAATAACTAATAAGATAAGAGAACCAATTGGTAATGGTATACATAAGTATATAATTGGAATGAACCAAAGTAACAAATACTCGTCGCACGAGCCATGAGGTTTTAAGCACCGGGTCGCAACAGAGCCAAATGTCGTCAAAACGAACACAATACCGTCAACACCACACTGATTATGACTGGTTAACCGACGATGACGAGTGGACGCGATGGTGAAAAAAATCATGATGATTGTTCTGGTTGAAAGTCTTAGATAGCCTTTGGTACGTTGATCGTTTGCGCGGTCCAGTTCGGACCGTGATGAAGAGGCGGCAATTTTAACAACTACATTACAATGGAGAAAATACTCAAAACACAAAATAGATCTATTTTGTGATGTCAACCACGGCTATTTAAGGGAAATGCCCCCTTTGCCTCTCCACTGAATCTACAATTGTTTATTATAAAAAAAACATGCTCACCTAGTCAACTTATTTCTCCTTTTAAGCTTTTAGAATTTTAGCTACCTTCATAAATATCTTTTTTATCTAATAAACATAGATACAAAATATAGCAAATTTACGTTCAGTTGAACCCATTTTGTGTTAATATCTTTAATATTAAAGTGATTTGATTTACTATGAAGTTAAAGGAATATATTGAAAAAAATTAATGCTTAAGCACAGATAATGTTCTTACCTTTAACTTTCATAGTAAATCAATTCACTGTATGAAAGCTAACAATAAAAAATTAGTTCTACTGGATACAAATTTGCTATGTTGTATGTTTGTCACTTTGTAAGACTGAGACAACACATGTGTAGTTTCCTTTAACTCCTCTTTTGAGAATTAATTTATTCAAATTCTTATTTATCTTATTTTTTACAATACTTAAGTACCATATTTTAAAATATTTAATTTTTGGTTTAAGGAGTATTTTGACTTTATTTAACTTATCTACCACAGTTACTTATCCACAACCGTGAAAGTTCGACAATCGATCCGACCTCTTGTTTACCATTGATTATAGAATAGACTCTAATATATTCCACAATCAATGGTACAAATAATCAACTATATATATTATTACTAATAACTAACAGAGTACATTTTTATTTTTATTTTTTAATATAATTTTTGTTCTTATTTAAATTTTGGATAATTATTCTTTCTATTAAATACACTTTTTTCAATTCATTATTATCGTATATTATCATTTATATTAATAGACGAAGGTACTTAATAACATATTTTGTATTGAATTTTATTTTTCACCCATAACTTATGAATATATAATATATATATTATTATTTATATGTTTAATACATTCATTTTTGTATTAATTTATATTTTCATTTTTCAAGACGTCCGTCGTACACTAGTATACAAATAAGTCAACCGGAAGTTCTTATCGGCAGAGTATAAGTTATATACTCAGTACTCACTCCTATATTCAACTGCTGCCGATATAAATGTATAATATATTACAATCAATGTGCGGAGTGGCACGTAGTGGTCTGAAAACTGTTTAATTTATTACGATATAACTTGAACAATTATTTATGTCTAAAATATAGTTATGCATTAATAACATCAGCTGTTATTAAGTGATAATTTTCCATGTACAATAAAACATATATTTTTTAGTTCAAACCAATAAAGTTTTTCCGGTGATTATATAAAAATATATTATATTATTAACTATATAAATATTAAATACATATATAAATTTAAATAATTTAAATATACTATAAAAATAATTAATTTTATTTACAAGTATATAACTTGTTTTAGTAACTATTGCTCAATCGTTTATTAGATTACTATCCATTAAATATTTATACTTTTTTTATACTTAAAGTAATATCATATTTTTATTTTTAAATTTAAAACAATAATATTATAAAACCTAATATTGTTTTTTTTTAACATAACATAATATTTTATTCTTAAGATCCAAACGGCAAACACTAGTAATTGTATTATTGTTAAGTTAGTCATGAATCATGACATAAGTTATCGTATTATTAAGATAAACCTTACCTGAACACTTTTATTGCATAACAATTTTTTGTGGCTTAAATCTTTTTTACTTAAGTCTAACAACAGTTTTTTCTCCATCATTGCATCGATTACTTTATCAATGGCAATCTGCATCAATTTATTCTTGTACAACGTATCTACTCTCCCATCCAGAGAATCAATCCGACGAGTAACAGTTTTTAACCATGACATAGTAAAGACAGTGCCATCATTCTGTAATACCCATCGTCCGATATCATTAATAATGTTTGGATCAGTAATGACCTAATGGAATAATAAAATAATGTCCACGATAAAAAATTATAAAGCAATAGTATTATAAAATTAATCATAAAATATAGCCTATTGTACAATAAATCATTATATTATATTATAATAGAGTATAGACTATATAGTAATAAAGTATAAAGTATAGTATAGTTATACTGTATAGTATATATAATAGACTTAAGACATAATAACAATATGTTTATAGTTACGTGATAACTGATAAAAATTAAGTTATTGATAAACACAATTCAAAGATTTGAAAAAGTATATACCTACTATTTAAAATAATTGTTATTTATTTATTAACAAAATTGCATATAACAATATTCATTTTCATAGCTAATTTAATTAATATTTAGTTTCTCAATAAATTGGATCTTAGCCTAAAATACAAAACATTAGCCTTATATTATATTATAAACATGATTTTTATTTAGATATGATTAATAAATTTAATTCAAATTTTTATACACAACATTTTTTTAAATTGATGAAACATTTTTAATTCAAATAAATATTCTTATATTATAATAAAATACATTAAATAAATATTATTAGTTTAAAAAAAAATACTACAATAATAAATTCGTGTAACAAATAATTGTATTTCTTAATTGTATTATTTAAAGTTAATTTAAATGTTGATTAGATAAGTGAGTACTTGGTAAAAATTAAAATTAAATTATGTATAAACATTTACAATAATATTATGTACTGATTTTAATTTTTTAAGTCTGAGTAAATGATTTTTTTATGTATAAAAATAAAAATATATACGGGCCACTTCTTAAAAAATATTATATGGCTATAATTATTTAGTGCAAACTAAAGAAATTGTTAACTGTAACGAATGCTACTTGCTAAAATTTAGAAACTACTAAACCAATTTCAATCAGGATTTCAAAAAGTTGTGTATATAAACAATTTTACTTTTTTAAATAAATAGATTTACAGATAGATCAATAGATTTCTTAAGAGTCAAGATTTGGAAGGTTTTTTGCTGCTACTTTTTTAACTTCTATGATGAGTTGGTGAAAGAAGGTCTTACGTGCAATTTCGTTTTAGTTCACAAAAATCGAATATTTTTTTTTGTTTAAAAAGTGGTTGCCATTGCTCACAATATTTTTTATTTTTATATAATTTTTATAATCTGCAATTAGTTTAGAAATATTTGTGATTATTATTTGATGACTGATAGCAAGTGGACGGGAGAATTATCCATTTATAATACTACCGTGTATATTGTGTATCTATGATACTAAATTGTAAAAACTAATTTAAATAACTGTACTATATATTATACCTTAAATTCGTCATAACCATTTTCCGGCTTTATTACTGGATTAATATCTATGTTATTTGTATTATTATTTTTGTATTTCATAGTTTGTTGAAACTTTAATTTCCTTAATTTTTCCATTTCAACATATTTTAAACTATCTATTTCCATTTGTTTATGTTTTTTCTTTTCATCATTTACTTTCTTTTTTAATGATTTTTCTCTTAACATTTTGCTTAATTCCTTAGCTCGAAGGCCCTTCTCTATTATCTCCAACTTTCGTTTCCTTATAAATTCTTCATGTTTTAGTTTTTTTTCTCTTTCTAATTCAGCTTTCTTCATTAAAACTATTTTAGCTAATCTTTTTTTATGTTCATTTGCTTTTTGTATTTTAGCTAACTCAGCCTTTTCTTGTATTGATATTAACGATTTAGCAAGATTTTTCTCTTCAATTATTTTATCTGCAGTAGCTAAAATTACTTTAGATTTTTTAGATGATTTATTGAAACAATTACTCGATCGTTTATTCTTCGTCCATAGAAATTCTCCATTTATAACATAAATAGAGTCAGTTTTATTTTTTACTTTATATAACACATCTACTTCAATGCCTTCTTGTTGTAATTTCAATGCTTCGTCATATGCAAAGCGATGATTGTAAGTCCCCTTTCCTGGAAGTTCAGGACACACAGTACGCTTTTTTTTTAGTATTTCTTTATTAAAACCAAAACTACACATAGAATATTTCAGAAATGATTTATTTTTTTTATTTTTATTTTTATTTATGAATGATTTATAATTGGTAGAGCTTTGATCAAATTTTCCACTACTTTTGTAAGTAGATTTGAATTTAGCTTTTAACTTTTTTTGAACATCTTTATACTTTGAAAATTTACGGCTGAACATTTTTGATGGCATTCTTTTAATTATATTTTGAGTTTTCACATTGTTTGGAGTATTAGAACACTGCAATTTTTCGTTTATTTTATTTTTATATTTATCTATCTTGTTAGCTCTGATTATTTTTGATAAATCAACTAGTTTAATGTTACAAGATTTCTCATCTTCACCAGCTTCATGATTTTTAATATTTTTTTTAACGTTTATCACAGATGTTTTAGTTTTTAAAAATCGAATTTTATCATTTTTACTTTTAAATTTTTGTAATCTTAACTGTTTACAACTATTTATACATTTCAATAGTGATTCCTTTATCATACATTTTGATCCTATAAGTTTTCTTGGTTTCATCGTAACAATGTAACTCGTGTTTTTAACAAATTAACATTTTTTTGACAGTAAATTTTTCTAAAACGAATTAAATTAAAACTATAGTTGTTTATAAACAATTTTTGAATTATACATATTTTATTTATGTATTAAATTAAAATAAATGTTTAATATACTTACAAATTATGAAATAAAAATATTAAATGCAAGTATACTATATTTATTGAACTTGCTTGCATTTATTTAATAAATTCCTGGTTCAATTACTATGACAATGAATTATTATATATTATATGTAATTGATTCTACGTAGTGATCCATTTAATGTAAAACACTAATTAAAGACATAAATTATAAGTGTCTTATATTATAAAAGAATCATTCTGTTTATTATGTAGGTATTTTAATATATCAATATTAATAAGAATATTCAAAACTTATTGACCATTGACTTAAAGAATTAATTAAAATGATAACAAAATTTCATAATGTAATGCATATAACGATATAACATATTATTTAGGTATATACTGAACAGGATTTACTGAAAAGTAAAAATAACTATGAAATTTAACTATAGTTTTATCCACCCACGTACAATTGTTTTCTATAAACAGTGTTAAGTTAATGGTATGGAGTGTAGACGGTCACCCGCAGTGATAACCGGACTCGAAACAATGTGATTGCAACCTCATCCATTACTCGTGTTATTGAAAATATTAAATTTATCAATAATAAAACAATGTCGACAGTTAGCATTTTTCGCGGCATAGTATTTTTACTCCCGCATTAGTTTATGATGATAAGATGAAAATAAATTTTCCAACAACATCGATGTATAATTGGAAATAAGCGTATCGTGACATTAGTTATAAACTGACGTTATTATAAACTCCACATATATTCACATAAAATTCACGATCGTAAAATCGGGTCATCATCGTTATAAGAATTGCTTTATGTGAACTCGTTAAGAATTGGAAAATAATGATATTCCATAGGTACTTTACTAGCCACTAGATAGGAGGAAAAAAGAAATAATGATATTTACAGATACACGGACATCAAACAATTATTGAACAAATTTATTATTTAAAATTATCTTCTATTTCTAAATGGTGCACAAGACAAAATACTCACGCATTAGGCAATATCAATAAATACCATTAGGTACTTATTTACTCGTGCAAATATTTTACACAAATGCCTATCTACGTTGTCCTTAAAACAAAAGATATTTTGTAATTAAAATAGTAATACAAAAGTGTTAATAAATAATAAAAATACTTTATAAGTACAACTTTGAATTTATAAATAGTATATTTACTATCTAAAATAAAATAATTATTATAAAAAAACAATTTTCTTAGGAAATTGTAAAAATCATTGGCTAATTCAGTATTTGGTTATACTGAAATCTTCAATATAGACGTACAGACGTAAAATTATTTTTTCTTAATACAACTATTATTTTCGAATTAACAATATATTAATTTTGAATTAAATGTTTTGTCTTAAAATATATTTTATTTTATCTAATAATAAATTAAGTTTAAGCTGGCTAATAATAATAATATGTATACACATTATATTTATTATAATATATAAACTATATATATTATTATAGTCTGTTCTAAACTGAAAACTTCATCCTTAACTAATTTTTTTCTTTGTACTATTTTAATTGAAAATTAAAAACGATTAATGTATAATAATCGATTTTTATTTAAATGTAAATAATACCTAATATTATAATAACATACCAACAAAAATCACGGTACCTATACATAATATAAATTATAAAACGATTCAACTGCAAGCGACATTACGATACCATTATCGCTGTCATCAGTTTAATTAGTGGTACCTATATGCTATATATCCATTGAATTTGTCTCCAGACCTTCATAAGTGTAATAACATACCAGTTGACAATCATCACTGAGACCGAATGAATGAATAAATGTGAAGTTAATATGATAACGAGTAACAAATCCCAAGCAAATATACAATATAATATGTATTTATGTGCATAATAACTGTTGAATACAAAGCTCGTCCTTGTATTTCGATTTTTTTCTTTCCATATTATTCTCACTATTCTGTCTTCGTGGTTGTGCTATACGCGCGATCTGTAGCGTCGCGGCACTTGATTAACGGCTACAGTGGCCGAAAACCGGTCGCTAGTGAGTACAAGTGTTTGTATGTGTGTGTCACCTTTGCCACGTCGGCGAGTGGAAAACACGACAACCGACCTAACTAATTAGCCGACGCGCGAGCTCGACGATATGGCCCTAATAGCGTTATCTGGTTCGGGTGACATTTTATGGTGCACCGACTTCAGTATTTGTGTGAATAATAATAATAATAAAGAAAGAATTGAACACATTCACGCACAAAAAAAAAGAAAGAATTTTTTCTCAAGATTACACATATATAAAAGTACCTTCCATTGGTATATATGTACCTACAGTATAATAATAATTTACGAGCACACAGTGATCGGCGGCGGGCGCCAAACAATAAAATACAAGCGGGTAACGATGGTATAATAATAATAATATACATATTATTATATATAGGTAGGTACGTGTTTGGGAAGATAGGACGCCATTTCCGATATTGTACGACGCGGCGCGCGTGTGTGTAATAAAGCTTTATCGTGTTCGGATGTGTCGTGTCTAGTGCGCGGGCAGTACGTTAACAGAGGTGTTCGACAAGTCGTCGTTGGACCCGTGTTGTTCTCATTCTTATTTTAATGGTCGTCCCGCAAACAACAGGTGCGGCGGAACCAGGTTCTCTTTTTCCCGATAATTGCCCCGTCCAGACTACTATATCATAACCATAATATCTACTAAAACTTGTATATAGGTAATATTATAATAATAATTTTTTTAGAACTTCATCGGTCCGAGTATATTATTATAGTCACAATTACAATATAATATTATAATATATCATGTCCAATAAATGTATCCGTACAACAGACGTACAGAATATTGTTGAGCGTACATATATATATATATATATATTCTATTATACATATAAATAAACATAATACAATATATTCGACAAATACGAAAATCGCCAAGTTGTATACCGTATATCTAACTATACCGTATATCTAACTACACAACAATGCAAAATCAACATATGCACGCGGTACACCATCTAAATGCCCAACATGCGATAAATAATTGGTTTTTAGTGTTTTTTCGATATTCAAATATATTATATATTATAGCTAAATACCTCGGATTCACTCGTCTACAGTTTTGAGCTAAAATACAATTATTTATATAGTATATAGTTAAGTACTGTAATTTTTATAATTTAACAAATTTTACTTCGTGAAAAAAAATCGTAAATTTATTTAAATGCCTTGCCGAAAATTCATAACATTTGATTACAATACTTCCTCTTCTTTCTTCATCAAATGGTTAAGTTTCGAAAAATGAAAATTGGGTGACCTGGGGATACTCATGGAAGTATTTAGAATAACTCTGAAAAAAAATCGTAAAAAAGTTCAATAGTTACAATAGAATAAAAGGCCTGTTATTTTATGTATAAAAGGATTATTTACTAACCTATCTATTTCTATGAATCCGTATTAATGTATTATTGAGGTAGCTGCAAGTATATGTACCAAAAAAACTTCAAGAGCGGGTACTCTAAAATAATAACGTACAGTAAACACAATATTATTCTTATAAAATATAAATAACATAATATTACTAATTGGAACTTTATACTGTGTTTAATTTTTACGAATGCAATATAATTTATCTGTGTTTTATGATACAGCCGGTCGTCACACAAATATTTTGTTTCGCGTGTAGTGCAGTTGTGTCATGTCGCTGCAGAGTTTATATATTAATACGACGTTTACAAAATGACGTTAAACGATTATTTAATACACTACAGGAAGACATTATATTATTATTATATATTCAAATGCAGACACGCTAACGCCCAAACGTTATTTTTGTAATGCATTTTATATTACAGTATAGATTATAGACATAAACTAATAGACACAATCATCTAATAAATTTTCATATAAAATTTAAAAGCAAATACAAATATTTTTAAACCCTATAGGAACAGTTATATGGAGATGTAAATGTTAGAAACATTAAACATATAGTTCATATTATAATATTATTATATAATAATAAAAGTAATAATTATATATGTATAAATCTGTGGACAAAAATTGTTTCTATTTTAATTATGAATTTAAATATCAGTACCTATATAATAATATTATTAGGTGTTAGACGAGATCTTCAATCTCTGATCATATATATGTTATATATATTATATTAGAATTCTAAGTATTTATCATAAACATTATTTTCTTAACGGCAATGTTTAAACTTGCAGTAGCGTCAAAACAGAAGGAGTAGTAAAATAATAGTTGCTTCATATATTATAACATAAAGAAGGCTAATATTTTATTTCTCCCCCCTCCAAAAAAAAAATTATAGATAAAACTTTATGAACCATAAAAATGAATATTTTAATTAAATTATCGTTCATATTAATTATTAAATTCCTTATGAATGAAAATATTTTTAATTCAAATTTCAAATAAATATTAAAGTAACTTGATTATTTTATATCATAACATTCATAACTGATATTTAATGTTATAACAGATGACGAATCATATGAAGAAATTAATAGTTAATAGTTTTTACCCATCCCTTTTAAGTGAAAAATAATTTCTTTGCTAATGTCTGTAATCTATACATAAATAGCTTGTGATATTGTTGTTCAGTGTTGTCAATAAACGTTTTTCGTATATTATAATATAATATATATAATGTATAACTTATGGATTCCGTACAGTATATTTTTATCTGGTAGATATAATTGTAAATTTTCTACTGAAAGTGTAGTTACTCGAAATTCTCACAGGAATTATTTTAGAATTCATTTTTAAAAATAGCTTTTAAATATTCTTATAAATAATCCACGATTTTATTCTGTATATATTTTGAACGATTTAGTTTTAGTGACCAAGCTAATCCTCATGGATGTAGCGAGTTTTCGATATGCGAATTCCGAGTTTATGAGTCCATGCCACCGATAGCTGTCCGGCTATGTTTTTATCGTTGTAGTCGTATAATATGTAAGCCGTTCTAACGTTCGATAGTGTAATATTATTATACTATGTCGAATATTTTACAAGAATCTCGATTTTACCAGACTCGTTTTCGCTGTTTGCATATTGTATTGCGTGCATCTTTGTTTCAATAAACTATTTTATTGTTTATCATTCAAAATGTTCTGTATGCCTGTATATGTACGTTTTTTTTAACTCTAACAGATATTTTATTAGTTAAATCGAATACATAACAATAATAATGGTATAAGGTACGTGTATTGATTAATTTTATACACGCAAATTCAATGAAAAAAAAAACGATTTAGCTGTCATGTAATTTAAAAATGTTGTTCATGTAACTTTGTTGCAGAATTAATATTACATTAATTTTTTTTATCTATAGGTTCGAGGCTTGTCAATAATTAAATACGAGTACTGGATTATAATAATATAATATTATCATGGCAGTTTTTGTTATATTGGCCATTTTATAATCTAATGTAGCATTTAATCTAAATTCGAATAATTCAATATAAAAATTTTTAATTATATACCGGAAACGGCAGAAACCTTTAAATAATAGCCTATACATTATTAATGAGTAATATTTATAGAAGGAGATATATAGCTCACGATCTACAAAAAAAAAGTATATGACATTAAATAGTTGTCTTTTATATTATACTACATAACATTATTATATTGATCGTTTAGTTTCTTGTCACTATCGACGTAATTATTGTTTACAGTAAATTCACGTGGTTATTGTATTTTTTTCCCTATAATCATACCACGATGATATGACAATCATTTGAGAATTTTAGCAACGTATCTATCATGCGTCTTTCATAGCAGTCGTCTTACATAATGCTGTGTGTATAAATTATTAATATATTTAATATTATATATAATATACGAGTAGTGGGCATTCGTATTACAATAGTATATAATAATAAAGAATTATAACGCACGATTAATATGATTTTTCATTATATATATTGTGACTTGAGGATCACATTAATAATCGTTTACTGATCATCTTTTGCCATATCCTAGTGTGCGTATTACGTAAATTCAAATTACCTATAATATATTATTTCCGCTTTTAAAAAGAGAACCAATGTACGAAATGTATTTTCTTTTGTTACTCATAAATTGTCTTTATCTTTAATTTGGTGCCATTAAATATTATTATTATAAATAAAAAATGTCTAAATTAAGGAAGGCTAAACGATTTTTTAGGGTTTAAGTTATTTTAGGGGAAAAGGGGTTCCCAAATCGTAAACGCCTCTGCATATCCTTGTTATTACGTCGCCTGCTTTGTGTTCACTGTGGTTGGTTATATTATTATAATGGATATAGGTCTTCGATATTGCGTAGTTTCTATCGGTCTACGGACACCGGTATATATTGTCGCGAAACCTCAGTTACGTCAGTGTTATAGGTCTTGAACCAAAGCACGCATAATACTTTTTTATATTTTGTTATTATATAAACACTATACAGCAGTCGATTAGTAGACTACATATCTATATAATATTTTACCCACTATTTAAATTGATAAGGTACAACGAAGCTTCTACGTTCTGTGCGTCTACAATTATCACACGAAAAATCCTTAAGTACATATACATAATATAATATTATTATATTAAATGTGTTATATATATTAGTGGTTTTTAACCTGTGCGTCGCGGCTCCCAGGGGTGTCGTCGGTTATTATCAAGGGAGCCGCGCTCGCAGTAGAAACTAAAAATTTAAAAAACAAAAACTTGATTAAATCTTTCAAATTGTTATTTATGGAACATTTATCACAACTTATTGTTCAATTCCAAAATTATTTTTCTGAGGACGATCTAGAAATTAGAATTTACGCCGTGATTTGATAATATTAGGTAACAAAAACAAACACAGCCGTCCCACTAAATACTAAAATTATTATTATTATTTAAAAATATTTCCTATTATTAATAATTATATTTTTATTTCATCATTAAATAAAGTTAGATTAAATAATTTAAATTTTATTATTTTAAATGGTCGTATGGGAGCCATATATTTTATTTCAAAATCAAAAGAAGCCAAAAAGGCTGAAACCACTGGACTGTATATAATAGATATTGTGTGTCACAACTTACATTTATTATTCGTACTATATGTGTCATGCAATTAGGCTTAAAAATAAACAAATATTGCTAATAAATAATAATACACATTATAACGTATAAATACTAAATAATAGTTTGAAGTATCTATCTGTATATTATAATGTATAATATTTGATTGCTTGTATTCCCTATAAATTGTATTGTTTGCTACCCAGTCTCTGCAGTAAACTGGCTTTAAAATTATTTTTAATATTTGACCCGTCTAGTCTAAATAAATACATTTTTATTAATATAAATAATATCTTAGCAAGATTGCATGAAAAATTATATTAATGAGAAATGTTATCATACAAACTAATAACTATACTATATATTTATATTTGTTCGTTTTTGTTGTTGTTTGTAAATAGATATTGTGATATATTTCATTTGTCTCATACAAATAAATTGTACATCATGTTTATATTTCTTATAAGTACTATAAATTAGTTGGTTCGGTGACCCTATGCTATACCTATATATTTATCAACTTGATTTCGACATAAATATATATTTTTTTAATATCCTTATTGAATGTGTTATTTTAATTATTTTAAAAACAGTTAAATACTGTTCACTCAAAGTTTCAAAGCTTATATCTTACATAATATATGCCTATGTATAAAAATGTACATTGTGTTAAGTTCAGACAACAGATAACCGGACGATATTACACTTTACGATCCGTCACGGGATGAAATCCAGGCTCGTGTATATATAGAACATAATATAGGTATTAAATATCTAGTGTTGTATATTATACAATATATAAATAATTAAATTATGAACATTTCATGATTGATTAAATTTTTAATTTGTATTGGGATTGCTATGTTATATTTTGTGTTATATACCTATAACAACAGTATATTGTGTTATATCTTAAAAGTTAAATTCATAAAAGATGTCTAAAAAATATGTTTTTCAAACGTTAAATACTTAATACAGTGAGTTCCGCTTAATGTGATCATATTGGTTCAGATCATTTTGATTCTATTAACCGGTTGATTTCATAAAACACTTTTCTTTATTGATGAGTTTATATTTATATATATATGTGTGTGTGTGTGTGTGTGTGTGTGTGTGTGTGTGTGTGTGTGTGTGTGTGTGTGTGTGTGTGTGTGTGTGTTTAAAATTAAATTAAAATAAAATCCATATAAAATAAAGTAAAGAAACTATCTATTTTTTATTGTACTTAAGAATGTAATAATTTCATTTTCATTTTTAATTATTTAAAATTTAATAAATAATAATGTATGTACATTGTACCTATACATTTTGGAACAATTGAAAAGTATCGTTATCACCATATTTTTTAAAAGCTCCTTTTAACTTTTACAAAACAATTCTTGTTTCTTTTTAGTGAAAGTTTGAAATACAATTAAAACGATAAGAATGTTCTTAAAAATGATTCAATTATCCGGTACTTGGTGATTCTAATAAAAGGTTAATTTTACATTAGTAACATAGATCGGGTTTGGGATTTTCAATTTTGATTCCAATAAACGGTTGATTCTATAAACCAGTGATCACATTAAGTGGAACTCACTGTATTACTATATTATATAGTTGGTTATATGTCAATGTTTGTCTTTAAACAAAATATATCCATAAATTGTTTTTGTTTAATTGATGTTAAATAACGAATACAGATTTAATAATGGATACAGAATAGGTGTATCTAACAGTCAAAATAACATTGTTAGTCATGATATAATAAGATATACTAGCATATTACCTATTTATATGCAAAAGCAACTTAATTTTATTATAAGTTATAAATGTTCAAAGTTCTTAAGAATATAAAAACAACTACCGCAATCACAAAAAAATAATATATACTTAATAAAATGTAAATTACCACTACATCTCGACTGAAGAGTGAATACAACGATGATATAATAGCCGCCATCCTATATGATAATAATAATAATTGATTAAAGTTTATTTAATTTACGATGGACAATAATTGGTTTGAAAACTCTCATTGTACTCTATGGGATTCACAGCTCATTGCCTTCGAGGAGTTGTTGAGAATGTTTGTTTTGGAAATCATAATTGAAATACAATAAGTTTTATTTGATGTATTATTATTGAACACGTTTACATATTATTATATATTTACAATATACACACAAGCACTAATATATTATGTATCTACTCACAGCCGTGCGATATCAGCCCTCGAGGAAAGAACGCGGACGTACATCCAACTCAGCTATATATACCTAATAATATGTACATATTATAGGTACCTTCAAAAACAAACACCTAATAAAAATAACCGAAATAAAATAATATTGTTAAATCATCAGACTATAGTGAAGAATCAAGGACCCGTAGGTCACACCAACAACTGTAGAAAGTATGTATATTATTATTATTATTATTGCTATTATATATATTCTTTAATAATTGAAACATTCGATAACGAAATGATCTATACACTATACTAGTTGTTTTTTATTCCCAACTAAATTTTTTAAAAATATTTTTAATGAGGCTCCTCTACGCCTTGAAAGGATAAACAAATATAACGGATACTAACCACATAACACCTATGCATATATTATTATATGTTGCTAATATGTGTATATATATATGGTCAAACAGCGATCTCGTGGGAATATTATATACAGAGACACGCACAGTATCGTTTTTAATTTTTACTTTATATATTTTTATTGATGGACGGCTCCGAATATTATTGTATAATAATAATTACCATATAATTACAACGACACGCCCGTCATACGACCTACCGGCACTGCAGCTGGTTGTCAATAGACAACATTTCGTATTCAATTACAAGCGCGACGGCGTCAATCAATTATTATCAATTATCTTGGTATTATATCGAAACGATACCCACAGAATTAACCACATACACAAGGTGTCTTCATTTTATACAAAAATATTTAACTATACAGACTATTCATGATACAAATGGTGTATATAGGTATCTACCTAGATGTAATATAATATTCTATATTCTTTACTCGAGAATTCAACTCGATCAATAAATCGTTTTTCTATACAATGCCAATTAGTTGAAAATTATTCGATATTCCGATATAAAATTTATTTGACTTCAAATGAAATTTACTCAATACCATTACCATATTACAGACTCTTTGAATATGAAATATATCGAAGATAAAAATAAACCAATATTTTAAAGTGTGAATAATTTACTTGATAAAATTAACGACTGCGTCTCTATTGAAATACCTATACCGATAAATTTAAATGTGTGAATACTTTTGATTAGAATTCTCAGGTATAAATAACATAAATGTAATGCATTATTAATATAAATTTTATTTTAAATATATACTATTACTAATCAACACGTCCTGTTTTATAAATATTTAAGTATAAATGTTTTCTAGAATTTTGTTTTGGACTGAGTATATATGATGATTATACCTTTGATTATACCTCTATGTTAATATTAAATATGAATTATAATACCTACATAATAATCGCAATTTAAGTATTTATAGTAATAAGAAGTTCTCAGAAGTTCTAGAAGTTGCATACTGTTTTATATGCTCTTGATTTATAGTAGACTAAGCTAACAATTCGAACTATGCAATAGTAAATTTAAGAATCGAACATTTAAAATGCTTATTTTGCAGATTTTATTGATTTTCATAAATATATTTATTATTTTCTAAGAAAATTGTTTTTTTTCTTAACCATGTTTTTTAAACAATATCGAATATAAAACTCAATATTATTTTATGTAGGTATTTATTATCATCGTTAGAGTCGAATATTAATTTAATAACAACAATGCGATGTGTATTTAATCTATATCGTGTTAAAATGATGAAATATTATATTACCATCGATAATTTATCAACTTAACTTATCATAAACCTATTTATTATTTCTGTAAGTAAATTTGTTGTACACTATTAACATTTTACAGTATTTTTTTAAAAATGTTTTTCAATTTAAAAAGATTTAAAATGCCAACTAGTTTTCCGTTATATTTATTAAATATTAACTATAAATTTAATTTTCTATATGTTTACAATTGTTTTTGTTTATTAACAAAATAAGATATTTTTTCGGAATTTTGAAAAATTATTTTGCATATTATATATCATTTTTCATGTATATTTTGACTAATATGAAATATAAACTATGTGCTTAATCAATGGGTTATGTCTATTATACGTTTAGATAACCCTGGTATATCTATATAGTCAAACAAATATTTTGGAAAAACTACCTTTGGTAGCAACTAAAACGTAAGAATATAAGATTATTTTATTTTATTTATTTATTAGATAGCTTTAGTGTGTGGTTTGATCATTTGAATGAGGTAAGAAATACATAATAAGACATATAATACGATGACTTCGGAATTGAAATTACATATTAAACAGCTATGTAATGTAATTCATGGTTATAAAATATGGATAAAAAATGAATGAATGTATAAAACATACTTAGCTGACAAATAAATTATACATATGTGTGTAATAAAAACAAAAAATATATTTAAATTTGAAGAGTTAATAGTTGTTATCAAATTATTCTGTTTTTTTGGCAAAAATAGTCGATTAATTATATTTAATAGAAATCCAATTATATATAGACTACTATAAGTATTAAATTGAATTAAGCTGTCATATTTTTAAAGACCTTTAAACCAGGTATTGAATAATAAACTATAAACATCAATACATTTGTTCGTTACATTTGTAATATTTTTGAAATAAAAAAGAATTATGTTATTCCTTTTCTGGTTGAATTTGTTAGTAATTTCCGTTTAAGAGTGTATCTATGTCTTAAATTATATATGCAATACACAAACTATATTATTATTATAATTATTATAGGAAACTCGATAGTAGGTATTAATGTTTTCGATAGATATTCAATCCGAACTCTTTTAAAATATATATATATATATATATATCAAAGAGAGAAAGCAAAACAACAAATTTAATAATCGTGGGTATGACACGTCTGAATACCAAGTAAAATTAATAAACTGGCATCGCTGTAAACGCTGGCAGGGCGGGGCTATTGTTAAGGAAAAATAAAACCTATTACCGATCCGTTTCGTCTTGTGGGACTTTGACTTCATATGTGGTCAACGGTTTTATATTTTTGTATGGGATGATCGTTATCGGGCACGGACATTAAAATATTATCTAGGCCCAAGAGATGATGATACCCACAGCGTCGAATTTTGTCAGTCCGGTCTCAGTTTCATTGAGAACAAAAAAAAAAAAACACCAACAATATAACACAGACCGGAATGTAATAATAATTCGTGAATATGATGAAAAAAACGTCCGGTCCCCAAGGCGGTTTTTGGGTCGTTTTTTTTTTCGTTTTTATTCCTGACCCCAGCCGACCCCAAGTACAATTTCCCATATAAACCTTGGGCGTATCATCCTGCCCTAGAGCGCCAACGTACTAATTGTTTACTGTAACCTACCATTTAATTTCCGCTAGGGAAACGATGTACGGGCCGCGGTAATCTCTATTGATGCACTGCACGGATTACGGATTTGTATTTTTATTATTCTATTATCGTCGTATCATTATTTCAGTGAGCCGTCGGATTCTGATGGCATACGTCACGACCGTGTCCGCCTGATGACTTAATCTAGAACTCCGACGATTTGGTCACGAAACCCGATACAATATTACTTAATCGACTTGGTCGACGTGTTGCGGTGGATAACTAACTATGCGGAGATGGTTTAAAAAAAAAATAAACGACGAGAGGACGCGTGGCAGCCGGCAGGGGGCACCGTATACCTATAAGTATTTTATCATTACTTTATTGTTGTGCCATTCGTAAGGAACATAATATTATCTGATATATTTTTCTTTAATAGATATAGCAATACCATTATTTTCTGTATAATTTATATTTTCACAGTCAACTAACAATGCTTAAATAGTAAAATATTTTTACAATTTTTGTAGGAAAATATAATTTAAAATATTAATACTATTTACGTTTTATTAGTAAAATTTCAATTATATACTTATTTGAATCCATGGTATTCAAAATGTTTAATTTATAATTGGAATAATTGGATTGAATTCAATGGTATACCTACTAATGGTAGTTAGGTATTCTTTGAACAATTAAGTACTACCTATAATAGGTAGATATATTTCGAATCATATTATTACACATAAACATAAAATAATGATTTCAAATTCCTACATATTTTTTCACAGAGTAATGCCGGTTAATTATACAGCCTAATTAATATAATGCTGTGCAATTGTTAAAATTAATGATGTATCAAATTAGCCGATAAAACTATATTTTAGTGAATGTACATGAACATGCTAATTTTACACATTCATATTGTCATAATTAAAGAGTATAGTTATTTTTTTTTTATTTTATAAATTAGTCATTTAGTGTATTTCACAATGTACATGACAATATAGCACTTTAAATTATACTAATAAAATATGAGTATATGTGTACACTAGTACAGAACGGTGCAACACAATTACGCATTTTTTACCTTTTTTGTATTTAAGCAAACACAAATATTTAAATAAATATTATGAATTCAAAAAATTTACCAACATTAATAATAACGTAATGCCTATAGTAAATAAAAAAATTAAAATAATACATCACAGTAATTTATTATTACGACTCGTCGAAAAAAAAAAAATATATATATATATAATAAAAATCAAGTTCTTATAACTTTTTAGCACAAAAATGTAGTCCTAATGTCAGCAAATTATTATTTAAAAATATCTTATTATTTTTATATTTTTTCCAAGTATTTATTATAAATGTAATATATTTTCTTCTTGCTCTTTATGAGGCTTATTAATATTTTATTGTTTTATACTATATATTTTTAAACAAGAGATTTACTTTGAATATCCAATAACAAAATATGTATAACTTGGGTAAATAGATGGATGAGATGTATAAAATTAAGCATTTAGTGGCTATGGAAAGATTATGGCCCATTGGTCGTTCTTGCTTCTGTTGAAAGTTCAGTTGCCATAAAATCGGTAAAAAGCGGCATCAGATGATACCTATATACATAATTATAATCTAACCTAGGACTACGTTTTTGTGTTCAAAAGTTAGAAGAACTTGATTTTTGTTATGTTTTTTGTTTCGACACGTCGAAATAATAAATTACTGTGATGTATTATTTTAATTTTTTTTTTTTTTGACTTTACTTATTAAGTTATTATTTAATTATTATTATTGTCGTCGTTATGTGTACATCTTAATTCTTTATTTTTATAGACGAATATCGGCATATTATTCCTTTCTGTGACGCATAGTTACTGTGATGTATTAAAAGATATTTTTTTACTATACGTATTACGTTATTATTAATGTTGGTAAATTTTTTGAATTGATATTTATTTAAATATTTATGTTTGTTCAAAGAAAAAAAGTAAAAGATGCACAATCCTGTTGAGTTATTTTCAGGTAAAAAGGTAAAAAGTACGTAATCGTGTACGCCCGTACAGAATTATAAGGCATGTAGCTAATTATTAATCTATAGCGAAATTTATATTATTTTAATTAATAACAAATTAAGTAAGAATTGTGAAACAAACATTTATAATAATATTGTAATACTATGTATTATCTACATATTTATAATTTTGGTATACACTGTAATCTATAATAACCAAATAACGTTCAGTACAAACCTCTACGATAATGTTGGAAGTATTGTGGTTTTTACACGTTTCACAAAAGTGTACAGTTAAAATTAGTTATTTTTTTTTTTACTAGTAAATATTTACTTTAAATTAATTTAATTCAAAATCTCACGAAGTTACTATTACTAAAAAACACATATCGATTTTCATTTGGAAGCTATTATATTGACATTTAAATTAACGTACCTACCCGAGACGTAATTTAACCTTTCAAACACTTTAACAATCAATAACTCGTTTATAGCGTGACACCTTGAGTCCATGACATTATATTTAAACAAATTTCTGTACCTCTACATTGGGTCTAGAATCCAGATAAACATAAAATAAATATTATATTGATGTCTATTGACTGAAGACTGATCAAAAAACACGAATATATAAGAATTTATTAAATTATTTAATATAGATGGAGGTACCCTTTATAGTTGAATGGGAATACTGAATTTTGTTTTTTCTTATTATTAAACTCAAACCACAATATATAATATTATACACGAATAAGTATTAAAAACTGATTGATTTAAAACGTATTAAAATAAGTATGTGTAGTGTCTAAATACATGTTAAGAAATCAAACGTCACGTCTTGTCAAATTCAACTTATATAATATAATAAACTTTAACATGTCTACACATCAACCAATTATTATGACAGTTCAATCATAAAAAAATAAAATCTTTATAACACATATCAGATATTCAGACCTGTATTCAAATACATCATTCCATGATATAGAACGACTAGAATGAATATTATAGTTTATCGTTCTTATGGCGGTCAATAATATAATCACGGTATTCACTTAAAATGTATTTTTTACAAATCCTCCGGATCAAATGAAAATTAAATATATAATGAGTATAAAAACCAAAATAATTTATGTAATACCCATGATCTTTTAGCTAATGCAATACATAATATTATAAAATACGTATATAACGTACATCGTACTATATAAACATATATGCGTTCACATACACCTATACATTATTCACAAGTAGTTCATCCCTTTCTATAATATTTTAACACTCCAACAATCCGTAAAAATTTGATAATTATTTTTTCAATAAAACGTTGATGCATTTAGACAAATACGTACTAAAAATCTTGTATTTGTTGTATTATTATAAAAAAATATATACTATGTCATTGATCGTATTTTGTTCTTTCAAATCCTAATAAAGAAAAAATGAGTTTAATAATATAATTTATTTTCCAGGGTATTTTGTTATATGGACTACTACTCACGCATTCAAATTATTTTTCAGTACAATATACAAAATTAAGACAGCATGTAGTGCATGTATAATGTTTGTGGTATTACAGTACGTAATATGTATACATACAAACTTCTGTGTTCGATATTTTTTTTTTATGCCAATGTATAGGATGCGATACCTATATGATGTAGCGGGTTTATAGACTGCTTGTATAGTTATTTTCGTCGTCGTGTACGGAAAAGAACCGTTGAGAGATCACGTTTATGCGGTTAACGTATTCGCAAAACGATATTTTTTCCCTATCGCAATGTATTCTCTTGTTCTTTTTATTTTTTTACATATTATAACGAATGCATTTGTTAAATCCCAAAGAATTAGACTCATACAATCAGATGCCATCAAAACTAACTCCCCGACCCGACCTAACTACGCATATAAGTACACTATACTACCTATGATATATACTACATACGAACACGAGAAATAGCGATGACAACTCCTTCGTGTCGGTTCGACAAACGGTCTCTATAGAATGCAAAACGTTTAGCGCTGATAAGTGATAGTAATTAACTCGTGCAGTGCATGATTCATGACCAGGTTACAACAAGATCTTAGAAATTCAAAATCTAAAACGGTTTCCCAACACCGCAGTCGTGATGAAAACGTTATACACATGTAGTGTTAGATTCAATAGTAATTATACATGTACAAAATGTATGTTAATATTACACGTGTATACATTAGACATCGTTGCAATGTATGGCACGAACCATTCTCCACACAGGTATTGTTCGTTTATTACTGTCCTGTAGTCTGTATTTTGATGTAGCCACTATTATAGTGTATTAATGTATTACGTATAGGCTATAGGTGCATATAGGTACATTATTATAATTAAATTGTAAATTGTGTTATTATTTAATACTGTATGATATATTGATGTGTAATGATTGATGTAATATCATTACTCATTAGTCATTACACATCAATTTTGGACTATTACAATGGGTATTGTATGTTTATATATACTAATTATACTGTAAAAAATATAATATAAACTAAGAATATAACAGACAAAAAACGAAATTAGCGTTGGAATTTTATGTTTTAATAAAAGCATATATTGTCTATAGGAATTCGCTAAAAAATCAAAAGCTAAAATATTTCCATATATAAGAGGTAATATTATTATTTATATGAACTACATTAATATTTATATATTTGTATAACCTAAGTTTATGACATTATGTCAACAGTTTTTTCAAATTAATAACTTTCAACTCTACTAAATATTAAAAACATTAAAGTTTCTAACGTGAATAATCTACAAAAATAAAGTATTCTATAATAACAAAAGTATTCATGTGATAATCAAATGTTATTAAATTATAAGTACACTGAAGATATTAAATAATAGGAAATTATCAAATAAATAATAAAAATAATTTAGTACAACATAAATAGTACAAATTCTTAATAAAATAAAATCAAAAACATATAAGTTAAATAGTTACAAACAATAAGCTATAATCATTCTACGTATTATATTATTAGATAGTGATTAGGAGTCAAATTGTATATAATACTGCATACAGCACACTTACAATGGTAATAAACTCGATGCACGCGCCTATGATAAATCCTTACATTAAAAACGACTTATGTACATTTATGTAATACATAAAACATCATGTGTATTTCAATAAGGTTTAATAGTATTGAAGTGAATCAATCATCAAATAAAATAGTGTCTGTTGAAAAATTATGGACATGTATTATTTATTCTAAATGGAGATTCTCCACGAGGAGTGAGGATAGATCCTAGTGAGATCCCACGCAAAACCAGTCCGTATAATTTCATCTACCTACTTAGCATGAAAAAGCTATTTTAATTCAATATGAAATCATTATTGCTATTTCATTATTTCTTATACTATTTTGAATTTCATTACCTACATAAAAAAATATAGTTATTATTGTATTCTTATTTTACTATAGGTACAACCCTAATTTAAATTATTTAAACCCAAACCTAAGCCTGTTTTTAATTACAATTATTTTTTATGATTAGGTATATATCTTATTTATAAAACAGAATTATTTACGAATATATAATAATATACAAGACATACCGGAGAATCTTCTTGAAAGTCAGTGTTTTACATATTATAGTTTTGAATTTGATTGAGCGATAGTCAATAAATCATTGAATTAGAAAAATAACTAGGTGAAAGCCGTTGGCTAGATCAGTTATTTAGATGCGTAAAAGTCGATTTTTTCAGTTTTTAAGTACTCATTGGCTGTAGATTTTTGAGCTATTTTAAACAAATTTTATTTAAGTAGATAATTTATAGATATACATAGATATATGAAATAAATGCAGAATAGCTAATAGACATAATCTAGTATTAAAACGTCAAGTATTGGTGCAATCAAAATGCATTTGAAAATTAAAATAGCATAGTATTTTGCAATAGCATTTTCCCATTTTACTTTGTAACACTTATTGCCACAAAGTGATTTTTTAATTATAATCCTATCCATTTTGTATGTATAAAATAATGAATGTAAATAATTTTAATCATACGTTAATTGATTAAACTATCCTAAAATAACATTACACTTTATAAGAAAAATCGGATACTTGTATACCGCATAGTACCTAATACAATTTTTAATTAGATAATATATTATATATTTATATAATAGTATGGTTACAGTCTGTAAAATAATATATTTTCCTACCTGGAAACAATAGGTTTCTTATAAATCATCTGATTATTCTTATCTACTTCTAAGATATACAAAAAGAATATAATATAAATCAATACTAGTTAATATTATGATTAGTCAATATTAATAATACTTAAATAATTTATTTAATTTATTCATAATCATAATTGATCGTTTACAAAATATTACAATTGTTTTATATTTACAAAATTATAGCTGATAGTTGATACTTTAACGTATGTACTTTTAATAATTGTGATGATTAATATTAATTTAAAAAGTCTTCCTACTACAAACAGGTTTTTTTTAAATAAAATGAATGGTTGCATTGATTAGCAACGGTTGGATATTTAACACCTACTCACATTTGGCAATCATATTTTTCGAACACATTTATTATTTAAATATATTGATAAATCGATACATTATATTAAATATTCAATTAATGCTATATTTAAAAATAACAACCATACAGACCTATACCATATTTAAATTACGTAATAATAATAAGTATGTTACAAATTTTGAATTATACAAAATACATTTTATCAAAGTTATAGGTACTCTAAACCTATAGAAGTAAGCTAAAACTAACACAATTATAAATGTATACAATCAAACCAAAGGGTTATCTTTAAATTATTATAAGACCTTCAGTTACTATCTAAAAATACGTATGCAAATTACAAGCTACTGTAGTTGAATAGTTTTAATTTCTAAACACAATTTGAACGATATACACAATATAATATATTATAAGCCATAGGTATTAGTATCTATACCTAAAATATTTTGATCAAATTTTCGACGCGCATCGCTGATGATGGGCGTGGTGTGGGGGTGTGTGTGGACTGTGGGGGGATCCTTATTTTTTCTGACTGCAGACTCGACAATCGGTAAATATTAAAATAATGTAATGGGAATCTGTACGGGGCAACAATGGGTATGGCAGTGACGGTGGCGGAAGGGAGGGCCACCCGTCGCGAACCGCATTTAAATCGGTCCGCGTGGTATGTCGTGCGCACACACACATACAACATGTATGTGTATTGTATGAGTATATAAAATGTATAAATAATTTTTATTTCCTACTCCCCCGGCGTGGGTTCGACACGGCGGCGCGAGAAAACCATTATCGAATTCCGACGACCGGTAGTCCAGCGCCGCCGCTGACAATATTTCATTAGACTACGCGTTTCTATATGGGTACACGAGCTGCAGTGTGAGCGCGAGATAACAACTACAACAACAATAATAGCAAAACGTCCAGGGCACTTGGCCGTTCTGATCTTATCCCGAACTGACACGTAATCCGTCAAACGGCGGCGGCGTGAGGTGAAATATTACTCTGGCGCGCGCGACCCCGTTCGGTCAACTGGGGAACTCGCCGCCTGCTATCGCATCATAAAAAGTAACTATAATTGTTGCGATATTATCACGACATTTTAATAGTTTGTTATTAAAACAATAAAATAAGGTAGGTACTTAGATAATAATAAAATATAACACTACTCACGAATTTTGAAAAGTGGAAATATAAATAAATGAACATACTAAAGTAGGTATTATAGTCATTAAATAGGAGCGCTAAGTTTGAAAATTTTGTCTGAGCTTTGGCAATATATTATTTCATATATATATAAATAATCGATCGATAAGTATTCTGTATTTATTATATAGGTAGGTATGAGCATTCACAAGGACCTGCAAAAAGTTTACTTCCAGTCCAAATTGCATATATATTTCTTATCAAACATTGTACATTTTTTTATGAAAGCTTGATTAATTTTTTGGTCTATGCCCGTATTTACATACTAAATGTGATATGCCATAAGTTCATAAATCATATTTTTAACTCGTTTATATTCTTAAGCATTTTCTGTTTAACTGTACAATATATATATATATATATATAATACAAGTAATTTATTGATTTCCTACATTTTAAAAATCAGCAGTCAGTACCTACCTGTATATTATTATCATATCAACAAATATTTTAATAAAAGTAGGTATAACTTCAACAAAGAAAAAATAGTAAATAAAAATGTTCTATTCTATTGGTCAGGTTAGGAAAGAGCTAGTTAGGTGTTTGTTGTAAATTATAATATATTAGGTAACACATATATAACTATGTTATCGAGAAAATTTAATGTGTTTGCTTACTAAAATAATACAAATTATATTGGCCTAGTACACTGTATGCTATAAATGGTTTCTGTTGCTACGGGTGAAAAAAATCAATAATAATAAATCATATATTAGCATTTTGTTTTCTAGCAGCAACATTTATATTTAACTGATTACTGTAAAATTTATATTTTATTATAATAATATTATTAAGTCTTATGTATATTGTATATTACATAACTGTAATTTAACTGTATTTGTATGGACATTTTTTTATCATATGCAATGAATAAAGAACAAAGCGAATCAGTTTTACATTATAATGCAGCCCAATCAAATTCATCAAATGTTAATAATTTACTAATTAACGATCATATATTTGAATCAAAAAACTAGAGAATGAACTGATTGAAGCACTTATAATAAAAGCACTTACGCGTGTAAGTTTATTTAAAATATAACCATAATTAAAACAATAATTAATATACATGTAAATAATTTAGGTAAATAATAATCATTAATATTAGTAATTTATGACATTTGATGAATTTGATTGGGCTGCATTGGAATGCAAAACTGACTCGCATTGATCTTTATTCATTGAATATGATAAAAAATGTGAAAATTTTAACTTGTATCTATGTATAAAGGTAAAAAAGCCAAACTACCACAGGCAATTTAATCATATGAAGAAGAAATAGGCTTGGATGCCTTTGATTATACCAGATCGTAAAATCTTAAATGCTACCACGACGGTATGGCGTTGATGATAGAACCACGTATATGGAACGCACACGGGACGTGTTTAAATATTATAAATCGAAGTCTCCTCGCCGCGCAGGAAGTGAGATTTTCGGCCGGAGATCGAAAAGCGAATAGACTCTGTATGCACCGGGAAAATGGTGCATATTTACAATATATTATATATATATATAGGCAGGTTACCGCAGCCGTATCATCGGTCGCGACCGGTATACTTTCCCATAGACTGTCTTGGCGGTAATTTATACGCGCGACCACTATATGCCCCATTCGTTGGATCGACGACGTACCGCCGTCACTACATATAATACACAGTACACATACACACATAATATATATATATTATATTCTCTAATAATAATTGATCGTTACGCGATCTCATCCGGATCTCGTTATAAGGCTGCTTGCTGCTATACTAGCATATAATATATATTATATTCTACCCGTGTTGTACTTACGTATTGTACATTTGTACACATACGCACTGCCAACGACTATACGCGATAGGGATTTTGACACGAACTCTAAACATACTAGTGCGTGTATATATAGTGTACGGTGTATAGTAGTGCAATGAGCGAATGATGAGCGTTAACTCGGATGAAAATAATTACAGAAAAAATACAAGCTCGCGATACATATTACATTATAATATTATACATATTGTAAATCAGCGCGGTTACGGTCGACTGTATTTTGATTAGTATAGTACAACACTCGTGTGGGATAGTAGTAGAATATTGTCCATGATCCACGTGTATACATTATATTACTCGTATTATAGAATTGTAGAAAACTGTCTCTAGGAGATAGCCAAGGGATTTTACTATCGCACAGCAAAATACCCTGTTGTTAGATATCCTATAAATATAATGACTTTTTATTAATAGTCGAACAACGACCTCTCATTGAAGCTTCACCAGTAAGCATCAAATTTTGTCAATTATATTTTTAAAATCGATAGGATATAATATATTATTTTTGTAAATATAACACAACTAAACTGCTTACTAAACACTAACTGTGATAGAATATTTTTTACCACTGTAGAGTTGATAAATCACGTTCATTAGATGCATTATTTGTATGAATGATGGTTAGATTAGTTTTTAATATATTTGTATAACTTAAAAATCCTATTTGTATATCTTCATATTTAATATATAGTTTACATATTTTTTTTTTTAAATTATATTCACAATTTATAAAATATAATCAATGCATTTTTTCTATAATTGCCTACAAATTGGTCCACAATTCACTTAGATGCGTCCTACGCGATAACATGTATATTATAATACGTATATCCGTATAGGTAAATTCCCTCGCCGCAGCCGTATCGAAAATTCATGTCGCCACCGTTGTCGCTTTATTATTATTACAAGAAAACATGATATAAATGTCCTGTTGGAGGCGGACAACACAACAACATTATGGTTTTAGGCCGCCACAGAAGTCCGTATAATAGGTAGAGTCGTATAATAGTATATTATATACATATTATACATATTAATATATACAATATGCGTTACAACTTATATGACTTATGTCAATAATATTAAAAAAAATACCGAAAATAGTATTGGACTTAACTACTTAAGTAATAACTTAAATTATAAGCTATTATATTTGCAGTTAACAAATATCAATGGATTTGGCGGTTTAGGTATATAACTAACTGGAAATTTATAAAATTAAAATGTTAAAAAAAATTAATGAAATAAATTAATGTTATATTATGATTCATAATGACTACAAAAATATTAAATAAGTACATTTTATAATTGAAAAAAAAACCCTAAAAATAGATTATAGATAGCCTTTCTATGATTTAAATTGTAGGATTAATTACAAAATAAAAATTCTAAAATATTATAATTTGGACATTTGATCGCAAACCTATTTAAAAAAAAATATTTAGACAACGATATCGAGCATATGATAGCAGTGTTAGTTCCAAATACTTATAGGTAAATTGTTTCGAATAATCTTATTATGATCTAAAAATATAACAATAATTTATTGTTAATGTTTAGTTTATTAGAAATAAATGTTTAACTAAAATGCCTAATAAATATTTTTTTTTTAGGATTAAACAACGTAACTATATACAAAAATTAAAATAAGGAAATATTTTGAATCATTTATGTGAAATAAGTATAGGAAGGGATAATAAAAATAATTTGCGACATTCTTATTTTCTATTTAGAAAACATGCCATCGCTGAAAAATGAAAATATTTCATAATCTATTGTATGATTATACGTATTTATATTATAATATTTTTCAATTTATATATAAAAATAAAATGTACAAATGTATAATAATATCACAGTAAACAATACTTTACATATAAGTGTATATATATATTTTATACAACAATACTATTACGTTATACTATTAAACTGCGCTATAATTCGTAAAATAATATTTACATTTTAGTTTACAAGTTAAGCATTTAAATGTAATGGTAAACTATAATATACATTTATATATATTATTCATGTACTACCTATTATACTGCATATATTTTAACATTTATGAGACACATGTATAATAATAATAATAATAGTACGATAAGTGTGAAAGTTAAATTAATACAACGAGAAACTGCATAAAATAACTAAGTATAATAATAATACTATTTCAATGATATTCAAACCAACAATATTATAAAGCAGTATTTTAGGTATATAGGTATTATATTGTAAAATGTATACCGCTAATTCTGTGTATAGGCATATAGTAGGTAGTTACTAAATTTTCATGCATTTTATCCTTTCTATTTGTGCGTATGGTAATATTTTACAAATCTTTGATAATTTTGTATTTTAAATACAATAATATAAAAAAAATTCTAACATGATAAACACATACTTAATTTTAATAGGATTTCCTTTATTTTATTAATATTACTTATCAAACATTGATGTTTATTTTAACGTACCTATATAAGTATACATATACTCATTTGTTACAACAGTTTTTGAAAAACTAAAATTTAGAAAAAATATTTTTCCATAGCTGTTACTTATATTTGTGTTATTTACTTATATATTAGAACTTTGAAATATATATTATATAAAATATGCTGTACGGCATACGACGAAGAACTCTCCGGTTAACTGGGACATTGGATTAATACACAAGTAGTAAGTACCAACAAGACTAAAAGAGTATCGGATTTTTGAAAGAAACAATATCCCTCCACCTTCTACAAATACCCACTCAATTTGATGATAAACAAGCCTATAACACTGTACAGTAAGTGTGCACAATAATAACATTTATGTTACATTTTATCATTTTACCTTATTCATTACCCTATCATTTCCTCTTTTTTTTTCATTTATTGGTTATTCTACCTTCCTATTTTTGCATGCATATTAATCTTCATCTGCTGTAGTAAACTCAAAAGTGTCATCGACATCATTACCTAGAGATCATAAATAAATTTTAAATAATCAGCGCTTACAACTTAAAAAAAAAATTATTCCTTCATCTTCATTTTTAATCATCCTCGTTACGTCGATATACATATGGACAGTACGTATAAAAATGTACAGCTGGTCAGAGAAGAATTATTTATTTTCTCGGGATGATATTTTACTCCGTCAGACACCATAGGCTGTCGTTGCTGTTGATTGGCTCGATGTCGGTTATAATTACTGCTGATCTCGGATCAGCGTGAACGCGTCTGGGAACAGAGAGATGTATATAAATTAAAAATAAACTTTTGCTCGTTACTACTCTACTGCTATTGTATCCGGTGCTAGCCAAGAAAATACTGGAAGAAAATAAAATACTCGTTCCAGTAATTGTTTTACAAAGAATCTGAGAACAAAATGAAATACCAATAAAAATATAAAAGTACCTACTTTAATACTGTTGTAAAATTATTTCCCTTAAAATAAAGTATGAACCTTTATACCATATGTGATGTATTTATATTTATAATCATAATCATAAAACGATTCAAGATCATACTTAGGTATAACCTAACCTAAGCGGCCAAACATATCAAACATAAATTATAATGAAACATACTGAAGATTTTGATAAACAATAATTTTATTCAGTATATTGTTTTTAATATGTCTGAACATAAATCGCCCCACTTTATATATTGAACGATGCACAATGTTTAAATACGCCAACTACAAACGATTCATAAATCATTAAAATTAATATAGACGTTCGTCGTTCGTTTAATGGTTACCGACTGTAAGGTTTATTTTTTTAATGTGACGAGTGGTATAGGTAATAATACGCAAATTCGTCTGCTGTGAATTTTTTTTTTTACTCGTCTGGTAAAATTTATGACGCCGAAATTATTAAGGACACAGTAACCCGCTGTTTCATGACTACCGTGGCAAATAATAATATACGTACCACGCAGATATTATAATATTATATATATAGTGCCGAAAAAAAGTTTTTACTAGTCTACGAATACGAAAAATAGAAACAAAAATAAAATGTGAAAATAAATTGTTTATATGTCCCAATTCCCAACGTACTGGTACGACCAAATACTATCTAGGAAAAAGTTTACAAGGATACATATATGTTGGCGCTTTCTTATTACCACACAAACATAATCCAATACCACATTAAATGCATAATTCATCAATACTGTATAGATTTTTAAAAATATATAGCCTAATTCTGCATACAAAAAATAGTATGACGTCGCATAAATTTATTAAAACAAATAAATATAGAAATATTAAAATATTAAATTCAATTAAATTCAATTTCCATAAAATCAAAATACACAAGCCAAATTAAAAATGTGTGCATTACCTTTAACATTTTAAATTTTTGAACGTATTATAAACAGAAATAATTAAATTATTAAATTAATTTAATTATGACCAATGTATTATCTGTTTAAACTAAAAAGACCAAGTATATAATATAATAAGTATAATATATTTAATTCAGACATTTCAGTACAATAATTTATTGAACTTAATAAGAAAAAGTATCAACTATAATTATATTTATAAAAATTAATTATTGTATATTTACACGCTTTATAATTGTGTGGATCAGGAAGGCTAAAACTTATACTTTAAATTTTTGGGGTGCTTAGCCCCAATTTCTTCTACTTATAGTATTAGGTACAACAGTGAAGTATAAAAGATATACACATATTATGATGTGTATCACATCTACAAAACCACTAACTAGAAGTAAAATCATAGATAAAACAATTACACTGCATTCCCCTACGCTACAATACCTATTCTAACTGTCAAATTAAATTTAAGATTTATACAAAAGTAAATTTGAATTAGAAAAATGTCGAAACTAATCGGTCTATTTTGTTGGTAAATTATGAATAGTGAGGCACGCTTAGAAACATCACAAAACAAGAGCACTTTAGCCCACCTAATCGAGCACTCGGTGCATCATGCAAACTATATAATAATTATCTACTAAACCATCACTAACCGTATATATATATATATAGGTATATAATATTATATAATAACGTGTATGCCTACAAACTATATTATAAGCATAATACATACAACATGCACAACCGGTCGCCGATCAAACTATACACGCCGTTTATTTTCGCGTAATGTAAAAAATATATAAATAAAAACAGCAACAAACCACCGAGTACCGAGCCCGGCAGTTAATAATTCGCGTTTTGCGTACGTACGGGGACGACGGTGGCCGCGTCGGGCCGGGGGTGTGCCACTCGATGCGAAATGTACAAGTATATATATTATATTATATTTTTTATAACACATTACATATTTACGGGAGGGAGATAAAAGCCACTAATAAAAATATCATACATATTATAATATGTATATTATATGCGCGCGCGCGCGGGTGTGTGTGTGTGTGTCGAGTTTCGCAGTCATGAATCTTGCGACCGCGCTACAGTTATAAGGTATATTATATAGGTAGGTATATGGCGAGAGTGAAATTAATGTTTTTAACAACCGGCAGCCCGCGTGCCAATAAATGAAAAATGAACGGTGCCTAATCAACGGAGGCAGAAACCCTGCGGCGTGCCGTAGTCCAGGACGAGGTGATCACCACTGCCCCGGACGACGTAGTAGTCGCGTCGTATTATCGCAATTTCCAATCGTCTGCGCGCGCTCGCACAATATGCTCAATGGCCACTACACATGACACACACACATATAATACATAATATTATGTTTATGTATAATCTACTGCGGTGAACCCGATCGACATTTTTATACTTCCTACCCGTTTGTATATTATTATATACGGGCACATTGCACAAAATTATTACCAATATGTTATATTTTATGTAGCTGTAGAAAAATATTTTTAACCTCGTGAATTCAAAATGTTTATAGGTGTTTTTCCTGCATAACATTACACAAGTTTATATATATATAAACATGTACACCATACGTAGGTACATAGTATTTTAAAATATATTTTATTGTAATTACTATTTATAGGTTAGAACAGTGTCAACATATAACTATGGAAGAATTGAAAATTAATGCAATTTGAAAACTCTTCGACCACTGACTTCCAAAAGGTGATTTTAATTTCTGCTTATAAAATTTAACACAAATAAAAATAATAGGATGTTGATTTCATTTAACGCAGACTTGGTATCGTCAACTGCAAAAGCTCGGATTGTCAATCGAATACCAAAATAAATCATTTGGATACGTCATACTTTTGGTTTATTTGTTTTAGAACCGACTGAAGTCACTGAATGCTTTGTTAAAGATTTTATGTCTAATCAACCTACCGATGAACAAGTTGAAAAATATTCAAAATATTTATTAGAAAATTATATTTATGAAAATAGTATGTATTCACCGATACTAAGGGCGGCTATGTCAAGTATAGTCTATAACAGATGACCAACGCATGTGAGTCATTTCATTCGAGGTTCAATCAAAGTTTTTATAAAGAAAAACCTCCAATTATAAAATGGCTAACCGTTCTAGTAACAGAAATTCAGACAGACGTGTACTAACATATCAAATAATTCACGAGATCATATTGTAAGATTCCGCCAATAGAAAAATAACCAAATTACAAGGGATTACAAAAATGAAATAATTGAAAGGTAATATATTGCGTTTAATACAATACTACACTAAATAGTAAATATATCAATTAAAACAAAATTTTGTTTTAAATTTCAGGTACAATTTTTTGAAAAGTATATCCTACAATTTCAAAAAAATATCAACTAATTTTATATATAGGTACAATTTACATAACTAAGGTATCGTAGGTATACCATAATTATACCTTTATCGTTTTTTTAACATTTTTATATTTGATCATTTTTTTAAATAAAATTAAACATTTTCTAACCTAGTTGTATATATTATACAATGCATTTACATTTATTGAATGAATAGTTAGCTATAGTGAGCTAATGATCCCACATTATTCGTGCAACTCAGCATTAATATATGTTAAATAAAATTATTACTGTATTATAACTTTTAATATAAGCGTAATTATAATTGTTTTGATAAAAACGTAGAAAATGTCTTATTTGGTGAAAAATGGATAGGTACACTTTTGATGGAAACGGAAATCACACGTCCTAAATGAACTCTCTATTTAAGTCGATAGAAAAAAACGATCCAACTCTAACTATAGTTGCTAATATAATTAAGCATTTAAAACCAACCATCATACACACAAAACTTAAATCTACTAAATACTGCGTTATTAATTTTTAGAATATACGCTGTATATTAAATATACCTACTGATGCAATAAATATTTTTGTATGAGTAAATAAAATATGTAATAACGAATCGCGGTGAATTGATCGCGAATACAATTGGTCACCAGGATTATTGATCGCCGAACAAACTTTTTTAGTTCTTTAATTATTTTATTATCCTATATTTTCGAGTTTTATGTTTATTATTTTAGAATATTTAAGTATTCTTATTGATTTATTTAATAACGGACAGTTAATCCAATTTACAATGCGGTCAACAGATATTATAATATATAGGTATACTATGAAGGTACCATTAAATGATATATACACGAGATTAATGAACTGGCGTGATAATAACTTCGATAAGCTTATACGGCCGTTATTGACCTATCGTCATCTATTCCGTTGGTCGAATCAATTTTTCATTACACACTTGTGTAGGAAGTCGATTCTGGCGCGATATTGTGTGTGTTAATTGTTTTTTATTGTGTAATAATGGAATTAATTATGATTATTATATAATTTAAGGTTAAGATGATATCAGCATGGCCGTAGACATTATTATAAGAATATTTGAATATTCTAAAATAATAAACATAAAACTCGGAAATATAGGGTAATAAAATAACTAAAAAACTAAAAACGTTCGTTTGGCGAGCAATTATCCTGGTGACCAATTGTATTCGCGATCAATTCACCGGCGATCAATTATTCGCGACAAATTTACTGGATACCATAATAACATACTACCGGTAGATACGAAAAATATTAATCCGTTCGTTTAAGTACTAAAATTATATAATATAAAAAGTGTTTTAAACAAAAATAATTGTAATAATAATTGGTATAATAAATAATATTATACGTAGGTGTGTTACAGATCTAAGTTATCGTTTGGTAACATAACCCACAGCCACATTAAAAAAGCTCGTTAGAATAAATTTCAATAACACATGACACAGCTTAGGTCGTGTATAATATTAATTAAACACATCCAACATTTTTAATCATTAATTATTTACCTATGTTTGCGTGTATAAACATTCAACATGACATTTTCATAATATAATATATTATAATAATATTATATACACTCGTAAGATATATTACGTATTAAAAATCTATCTCCGGCCACATACTGCAACATCTTGCACGCCACAAATCCTGCCCGAATCGTATTGCTGAGACTTTTCCGCTAGCGACTGCGTAAAGTTGTCTCGCCACATAGAAGACATGTCGTATACACAGTCTGATCGATTTTTCGTCGACTTTTGGGCTCTCTAGACACCGTAACTGACGGCAGTAATTGTAGAGCCGATATCATCTGAACTGTTTTGAATGCTCATTAATCATTTTAATCACGATGGTTTTAGTTAGAGTCTCTAAATAATATTATATTTTAGAAAATATTATTATTAAAAATGTTTTTTCCACAATTTAAGGAATGAACATTTTTGTTCAGTTCCTCAAAAATAGGTATTCTTTCTCGTTCCTCGTTCCAATATTTTAAAAAGAACGCGTTCCAAGCTTTGCTCCTTTAAGAATACATTCCTTCCCAGCACTGGTTAGAGATCGGTAAAATAAACCGACGAGATACTTGGTAAGCCGTCCATCGAGATCGGTCCTGGTCAGATGGGCAGTGGTCGTTTGGGCGAAGGTAATAATTTTGACCAAAAAAATAATAGTTCATTTAGGCGACTATCATTTATACCGTTGCGAGTGAAATTATTTTTACCTATGTGCGAGGTAAAAACCTGGTGACAGATACGGGTTATATTATTTCTAATCATTATTAATCACTAATATCCAAAATTTAAATAATTAATTTTTGAATGTATATTATGAGTATTTTCATACAAAGCCAATAGATTACTTTAAAATATTTTAATTATATTACATGTAATTTTATTTAAAATTTTTTGACTGTAGATTACTACCTACCTGGCTATCTATATAATAATATTATTAATATCTATACCAATATTTTTTTTTTAAATAGGACTTATTATTAATTATTTATATTTTGTATGATTTTGTATAATTAATTGTGGAGTGTATATTATAAGCATTTTTATACCGCCCAAATGGTATTTTTAATTGAATAAACTTTCACCCAAACGATATATATTTATTCGCCCAAACAAACCATATTTTGGGTCTATTCGCCAAACGGTCTACACCCGATCAAGTCTGGTGATCCACGTGACAATTATTCTTATACAATATGTGTAGAGTTTCGTAATTCACTCGTCACCTTCATTACAACAAAATACAAACCGATCATTTTCCATCTCTATAAACAAAATACGAACGCATGTGTAATACACATTGTATAATAATCCGTTATTATAACGTAAGCGTCAATTTCATTTTATAAAAACAAATAAACCGTTATTTTTAACAATATTGTTACATGTTCAAATTTGCAAATATTCTAATAACTGTGCTCAGGCCTTTTTTTTATAAAAAGTTCAAAGTATAACCCATAAACCGAAATGGGTAAATTTAAACTCCCCTAAAATATTGTAATTTCTTTTAAATACACCAGTACCTAAGTATTACACTTAATTCCTCTAAAAGAGGTAATATTATATTTATATTTATTTGTTCATATTTTATATAAGATTCATACACTTTTATTTAATCGTCAATAAATAATAATAATCAAATAGTTGTAGAACAAAAAATTACTACATTCCATTACACAGAAAAACAAATTTATATTAGGCATCACGACAATAAATATAATTTTAATTAAACTTGCACGATGATGAATATGAATTTTTTCAAATGTAAAATTTAAATAAAGAAATATGAATGCAATTAAAAATACAAATATTTTTGAAGGCTAACTAGAACTACCTCCAAGTGATAGTGTCCTTCGAGTATGCTAAATGGTTGTAATTTTTTTTGAGAATTTAAAATGTTTTTAGGGGAATTATCATTAGTGTAATATGATAGGAAAATGTTTTTTCAGAAAAATGTACTATTTAATATTTTAGGGGAGTTAACATGTTCCCACGAAAATCGGTTACTATTATTTGGGGAGAGAAATATATATAATAGCTTGTTCTTTAATATTTTATTGTATTTAATTTAAACTTTAAATTTACTTTAGAAGTTTTTAAAAGTTTATTTTTCAACTTTTAAAAATAAAATTATTGTAAAATTAAAAAAAATGGTTTATAGTGTTTTTCGTTTACAATTACATAGGTAATTTAAATATAGAAATTGTTTAGGTGGAAACGTTGAATCGGTCAATATCTCCTTTAGTGGAAACGGATTTTGTTGCCCTTACTAAGAACGAAATAACTAAAGAACTTTAAACAGCTTTATTATTACTGTTATAATACTGTAGCAAAGAAAGTATATACATAATACGACTATGTATTATAATTTAAATTAACATAGAAGTACCTATTAAAAAAATCGTGGGAAACTGCAAAAAGATAACCTGGTATCAGTCTCATATCCCACTATATTTATAGTGACACCATTGAAAATGTGGCACTATTAACCGCGACAAGCTGTTGTGGTATAAGCGTAATAGGTATATAGCCAGCAGTATTTACATGCACGATTACAAATTACACGCCATACGGTAGAGTATATATCTACAGGTATTCCGATTACAGGTAGACGGTAGTAATATTATTATAATGAACACCTATAAGCTTTAAATAGTCATATACACTCCACGGTCCGTAGTACACGTAGAATACATTATCAAGTATAAGTATAATATTATGACAACGTTAATAGTATGATAATAGTAAGCACGGTTAGCAGTATACCTATAGATACTCCGATACTCGTGCGTGTACACAATAACATAACATAACGACATACATGATGGGCATTTATATAAATTTTAATCATCATATTATTAGCCATTGAGTAAAAACGTTAAATGTTCTTATAATATAATGTGTAGGTACCTACCTACACATTTTTACTGTAGATACCTTATACACTATATTGTCGTATGGTATGTGACAATAACCTATGCATAAACTAAAGTATTTAATATAGGTACAATAGTATTAAAAGGAAATCACGCATATTACCGTTTAAAAACACAATAAAATATAATATATTATATTTAAAACGACGAGTACGGAGTAGGTAGGTATACTACTTATGACTTGCGCGCACGTGTGTGTGTGTGTGTGAATAGCGAATATGTATACGATACTAAATAAAAACATATTATTATGTATTATTATAATGTACGCGTTTAAGTGTAAGGTCGACCGTGTCAAGCATCGCGTGCTGAAGTGAAATTATTTCGCATGCGTGTAAACCACGCGACAATATATTAATATAATAAAAGGCATATAATACAGACACAGATTTTAATATTACCGCAGATGCATTTTATTGAAAACTACCGAGTTTACAACGTCGGGTGCCGACAATATATTATTATTATACGATGTGAAAAATTGGTCTACTGCAATGATTGCTGTAGTGACACACATATTTGTATAAGAATAAGACAAACCAATTTCGTGTGTAAGCATTATTATTTAGTAGATATTTTTAATGCCTCGTGATTTATGTTATATATAAAAAGGAAAAATGGAATATAATAATGCATACATTAAGTATAATATAATATATTATTTAGAAAAATTAGAAGGAGTGCCTAATATGCTCATAAGCAAACATGTTCTGTAGTAAAAATAATTTTAGATGTATTTGTAATACATTTATACTATCAGAAATTGATGTTTGGTCATTTTCATGATTTATTAATTATTTCAAGTACAAATAGTGATGGCTCAAAAACAATGAATGTAATAATTGTATGGATTGACTGATTGACGGATTTATTCTCAGCTTCTTGAATACGATTAATAATAAGTGATGCATATTTTGGGTGTTTTTATAGGCATTGAAGCTTCAGATTAGCTTATATATTTTTAAAAAAAGTAATGCAAATGAAATAATTTAAATTACATATTGATTTGCATATTAATCAATAATTATATTATATAATATTGTAATAAACTAATAAACATTTATATTCCTAAATCAGTTATTGGTTCAGTAACAAATTACATGTTAATATAAAACAAATAAACACACGTATACAAATCTTTGAATTATTTATAGATTAATACTTTGAATTTGTCTCAAAACGTAAAAAACGTAAATATTTATGACTTGAAAATTACAATATTATGTATATTAATAACATACATGGTCGGTGAAAATTAATTTTAAATATTTAAAAAAAAATTTAATTCAGAAAAATCATATGCGGAAGATAATATTTTCAATAATATATGGAATATTAATCTTCAATTTCAAAATTCACCTAACCAAGGTAGTCACGTCTACCAAGCTTCGGTCAACGCCGAGCTACATTCCAATGACGACAAATCGACTTTCATCGCTCGTCGAAGACTTGAGTTTAAACACAGCATCTGTGCAGCTCACGCTGATAACGTCCAAAAACGGGTAATTTTTTTTCAAGAGCAAGTAATGTGGCGATATAGGTTCTTATTATCGTTACCATTTGTACAGTGTGAATTATACCCTTATTGTTTAAATTTGGTAATTATTATTTTATATTATATTTTTATTTTGTGTACTACTTTTGTGATCTACCTATAGCTCTGCTTATTTATTAAAAATAAAAAACAATGACTAAATGGTTTTCGTTGCAAACGTTAATAAATAATACAACATCGAAACATAAAACTATTTATTTCTGATGCACACAAAACAATGAAATTAACACTGATGTTAACCAACAACACTTGTTCGTTATAAACTGTCACAGACATAATTATCAACAGCATCATTAATAATTGAAATCATATTAAAAGGATTATTTTTGTCAAACACGCTTAGCAGATAGCGTCGTGCAATTACCGACACGTCCGAAAAAAAAACATCGACTTCTTGTTCGTCCTTTTATTGTAACTCGCCAGACTGTCACAACGAGTGAACGATTCGCCACTGGTATCACACGTCACAGTGGTATGGTCACACTCGTCCGCCGGTGTACTGTTAAACTGCTACTAAGAGAACATTTTATAGCACACGTTACTGTGGTACAGTTTTTCTCCCGTGTGCGTCCGCTGGTGTACAGTCAGTACGTTATTACTGATAAACTCCATGCCACAAACGCCACATGGGTATGATTTTTTACCTGTACATATACGCGGGTGTACTGTCGATTCGCTGTTAATGTCAATCTCCAGATTACATACGTAGCGCAGATAAGGTTTCTCACTGATTCTTGTCTGCCGATGCATCGTCAGATGACTGTTCCGAGTAAATTCCATATCTCTTGGCATACAAGATTTCGTCAAGATTTTCACAATATTATACTAATAATAATATAACGAAAATAGATTAACTTATTAAGTTATAATGATATCTAAATACAATATTACATGCAAACCAGAACTAGAACGTAAGTGTTTTGAATAACATATTGAAAATTACATTGGTTGTCCACACAGTTTTCCAAGCCAATATTGTGTCTATCTCCGTATTATACATATATGATACTGTTCGCGGTTCACATTGTATATTTTATCTATATTAATATTATCGATGATAATCGCCAATCGGCGATCGCTGACGATGCCCGTGTGGCTATCTTATGTCCGCCTCGCTTTGTCGATGTGCAGTGTGTAGTACTGCAGTAGGTACTGCAATCTTCTCTTCACCATACGTCCGTCAAGTTTGCGGCCTTTGTTGTTTTGGTGAGCGATAGTTTTGTTCCGAGTGTATCATGTAACACGGCTTCGACCTTTCACATGTCAACTGGTGTCGTAAATATATTTTAAATAATACATACAATCTAGTATTTACTTAAAATGTATTCTGAGGTTAAATGAATAATAATAAATTAATAGATATTCGATTATGAATACTTTACACATGCTTTTAGAAACAGTTTAACGTTGATTAACCATCCATCCCGAACACCGAGTCTAATCTATATTCTTTACACTGACTGTACTCACCAATAAGTAATATGTATTAAGAATTTAGATAGATTAAAATACAATTCATAAATATGTAACTAAAATTTTTATTTTTTTTTATGCCACTTCACCTTTAATATTTATTTGGTTATACAACTTACTTTATGCTGGTCTCAAAATGAGTCTCATAATCGGTATCCACTGTACCTATTTTTTAATAGGTAATTAAATATATAATATATTTTTTTGATATTTATATGATATATTCTGTTCCTATTTGAAATATATGTCCAATATTAGACATGAAAAAAAATATTAAATAATAAATATGCATCTATTAGACCAATGGTTTGAAACTTTTTTGAACTTTTGGGTCACATTCACGAATTAAAAAGAATTACTGGACCAAACAAAAATAAAAATTTTATATTCTTAAATTATTTACTATGAAAAAAAAATACTGTCTAAAACTTAAAAATAATGAAAAATATTAAAAAAATTTTGTCATTCTAAAATTTAAAGCGGGAAGATACAAAGTAGTGCAAGCTGCCGGATGCCACCACTGTATTAGGCACATTGTATATACATATTTTGGTATATTGTATAACTTTCCTTAGACATCTTATAAACATATTATATATATATCAATTAGACTTATAGATCTGAAGTATTTGACAGTGAATTTTAATGATTTCACCACATATAGACACATAGTTTATTACCTAAACAAAATACCAAATACCTGACCAAACCAACTCAACCCAAATTCACTCAAAATTAAAATTGAAGCTGTAAAACTTGGGTACCTTTCAAGTACATGTAAATGTAATTAATCGTTGCTCCGTTTTAACTTGGATCTAAATTTATTTTTATTATCTTGTAAACACAATAGGATAGGTAAAATATTAAAATATGAAATTATTAAACCAATAGGCACCAAATTTGTATACACATTTCTGTTGAAATATATTTATAAAAAAATTTTTGTAAAAAAATGGTATATTATTATTTTTAATATTTTATAAAAATATAAAAATTGTTCAACCGTCAAAACTATACTAATATTTAATATAAAAAAAAATTTAAACTGGAAGACATTTTATTTTTATATTCCTGATTTTATACAACTAAATATAAATTAAAACTTTAAATATATTCATACCCTTAATGAGAATAAAAATTACTGATTATTGGATCTTCCATTTCAACAGTTACCAGTACATCTTTGAACTTGTCTAATAATTTTAATAATTCTGAGCGCCTAATATTCTCTAAATACATTATCTCTTCTAAATGATGTTCTCCAGAAAGATAACCTTGTTTTAATAATCGCATTAATAAACGAAAATCATCAGGATTTGCTGATGCAGGTATATGCATCAATGCTATTTGTTCGTCTTCATCTAAACTGTGAAACATTTCTTCAGCACTTGACATGGAAGAACTGTATCCCCCTGATGACAACTGCAGCCAATTTTCAGATAGGGTCTGATATGTAGTCATTGGTGCTTCAGAAGGATGTTTATTATTGTAGTCATGAAATTCTGATTCATCATTATAATAACCCTATGAAAGCAAGTTTTATAATATATTTTAAGAATCATAACAAGAAAAAAAATCTAATAATATTTACAAGTCCTTTACTGGATGGCATAAAATACACATATGTATGATATTGTAATAACATTTTATGCTGTAACAACCAAATTAACATTTGAATTGTTGTTGAGCCACTACTTTTATCTTCTATAGGACACATTTTATACTGCAATGATGTTGGAAAGGAAAATTCACTCATTACCTAATTTCAAATATTATAAGTTAATAAGATTAAATTACTAGATATTAGTTATAAGCTAAAATTATTTTTCAAAAAAAAACAATTACCTCTAATAATTTTTGTCCAGGAAACCTCTTTTCAAATTTTTTGGCAAATTTATTGTTGCGTTCAGTTGGAACATTAGGAGCAATGGCATACATGTTTGTTTCAGACAATGGAAATATTACAATTGCGTCACCCCAATAAATCAAATGTCCAGCTATATTAAATACCTGTAAACACATTAAATTAATATAATATTTAGACAAATACATTGATATTTATGTCTTACCTGAGCCAAGGTAAGATCAGAGTCAGCAGATAAGGTTTCTAAACTTTTGACAGGGTTATACATATTGATTAGTCGAACAATTGATGGACTAGAATCTTGTGGCAAGTTGTCCAGCAGAACCTTACGTTCAGCCATTAACAGCAAACCATGATATGGTCTAAGTCCTTTTAAACACCTTCAAGCACAAAACATACTTTTACTGATTCACATCATCAAATCAAATATGCTCCCACTTGTTAATAGATTCCGGTTCAAAGTATTGTCCGTCTCTATAGAAATGATGAACCTTGTGTGGCAAACAGAAACTGACATCCACCCAGTCATTCACTTTTAATTTGATCAAACCATTAGTAACAACACCTTCAAACACGGATTTTAAATCCAGTGCTAATGAACTGCTTTCAAGGATTTTTTCAAAATGTTTATTATTATCAATAGATGAGTCTAGGTCACATTCACTAAAATCAAAAATAATCTTAATTTTAAAAATGTATAAATGTTTTAAATTATTTTTAAGCAATTATTACTTAAATTCACAAACAATAGTAATTAGTGGGTATCTAACTATTTTGCAAGACTAGGCAAATTAACAATTTTTTTTAATTCATTAAGTTAAGTTATTTTAAAAATAATAAAATTAAATTAAGTTAAAAGTTACTCATATTTTTTCGTTAACTTAAAAAAAAATCAATTTAACTTAGATTAAAGTTAAAATTGTCTAATTGGAAAAAATGAAAAATTTCAGACCCATAATCTTGTTTATTAAATAGTTTTTCTTTATACTCGAGAAAATTATGGGGGAAATTTAAAATAATATATCCAAGTACCAATTAGATATCAAAAAACCCTAATTTTCTAAAATAAATCCTAAAATTTTGAATTATTCTTGCATTATTCTTCAAACAAAAATAAACTTGAAGTTAACATGTTAATCTTAAAAAAAAGGTAACTTATTAAGTTAAAAGTTAATTTGAAAAAATGTAACGAGTTAATTAACTTAATGCTTTAATTTGATTTAAACTTTTAATTCGTTAATGCCCAGCCTTGCTATTTTGTATTTAAGTAAATACCAGCGTTTATAAGTACTCTGTCTCAAAGTAGAATATGCCAAGCGCACATCTCCCACATAACAGCATACATAGTGACTGGTAGAAGAGATTCAAAGTGTGCAGAATTGGAGTATTTTACCTTGAGACAGAGTGTAAAGTCAATGGATCTTTCAATAAACATTTTATCTAGTACATACAGCACTAAACAGGAATTTATTGTCCAGCTACCTAACCTAACTTGATCTAACCTTCTTCAAATTATATCAAAGTTGATAAGCATTTGAATATATTTTATTGAAAAGACTATTTTTATTGAAATGGGGTTTTACTTAAAATAAAAATAAAAATTCAATGATGTAAGATTTTATTACTTTGCCATGGTATCATGTATGTAGAGCATATCTTTTATTTGTGAAGATAGATATGCACACCGCTTTTCTTCATGTCGCAGAGCAACACCCAATATTTTACTCAGGTCGTAGTAGCAGTTGGATATCTGACGACGGGCAAATGCGTCCAACGCAAAAACAATGTTGATCATTATGATTGATGGGCTCTGCGGTTTTTTGTTGCCGCCTTCGCCACCGCTTCCACCACTCTCGCTACCACCCGTCTGCAGCTGCATTGGATGACCAACAAATCGAACGTTGTTCACTTTCAGCTCAAACTTGCGGTCGCATAACTCCATTTTGACGGCGAACAAACTAGATATGACGTCATCCGTAAAGATGGTGAGATCGTGCGGTCGCACAGTTTTTTCCAGTCCCGCGTCTTTGTGCAAAGACCGTTTGTGATCGTTCAGACTCACCTTGACGGGTCCTCGAAAACTGTGGAACGGGTAACGGAACAATAATTTGTCGCCCTTGCTATCGTTTTTCACTAGATATATGCACATCGGATTTGTTTCCGAATCGGTCAAACGGAATGGTGCCTCCGACGTTGAATGTGCCGGTCCCAGGTTCGCAGTCATTGTGATTTTAAATAAATTCGTATGAACAATAAAATAATAAGCAAGTCGTTTTGAATCACTCTTAGTAGATGAATTAACCAGGACACATGACGAAAAACATATTACTTAATTGTTAATAGTATTAACTAATAAAATATAAAACGGTGTAAATAACTACCGTTGAATATCAATCAGATAACAGATTCCGACAATTCTGTGAATATATCTTATCACAGTATTTAAAAATACAAACATTACAAAAAACACAGTTTTGTTTTTTAAATATAGTATCTTTTAAAAAGTAAATATCTTGCGATGGTGGTGTAATGGTCAGCATAGTTGCCTTCCAAGCAGTTGATCCGGGTTCGATTCCCGGCCATCGCAGTCATTTTTTGCATTTTTTTTTCATTTCTCTTTAATTTTTATATTGGTACTATTAACACAGAAAAATATTCAATACTTTAAAATAATTTATTAATTTACACTACAAATCAAAATGTTCAAAATGTTTCGCTGGAGACCAACCAGCTTTTTAAAGTGTATATTTATCATTAATCATCATCAACCTCAACTTTCTTAAAATTTATTAAGTGATGTACTGATGTATAATGTGTATAAAAACTATAAAGTAAGGACAACACATAAAAAATATGTAGTAACATGCTCAACACTACAAAATAAATGTGCATTTTCAAATACATATTATGATAAACAATAAATAGTGATGCAATGATGAAATTCAACTTTTAACCAAACTTATTTCTTCTATAAAGTTATAAAAAAAAAAAAATGCAAATGTATTTATTGTATACCTACCTATTTATTTTATACCTACTGACTAATTACTACCAAAATAAAAAATACCATCCAAAATTAAGGCTGAGGACTAGAATTTGCTAATTTGCTAACCTAACCTAACCTACGACAAAGCCAAACCTGTAATTTTTTCACTTTTCATAACATAATATTTATGTTTATTTTTACTTTTTGAAGCATATTTTCTTTAATATAACATTTATCAAAATGATAATCAGTTCTTAAATCATTTAATTATTTGAAAGCCTTCACATATGTGGTTGTGAATATTCATGCACACTTGTACCGACCACTAATGTATTGACCATGTTTAAATGTTAATTTTGTTCTTATTTTAAATATTTTCTAATTCAGAATCATCCGGAACAAAAAAAATTAAATATTGAGGCCCTGAGTGTACATTTGTATAGTATAATATTTTAGGATTTTTAAGTGTCATAAGTGTTAGCATATTTTAATTGTTTTTAGTGATGTATGATATAGTGACCTCTACCATAGTCAAAATGTTAATCTTAAATCATACTAGAATGTTCTAAATATTTATTTTCATTTTGAAATACACTAGTTCTTAGTTATAAGTTGATTTTATAAAAATATAAATAATATAAAACATACTAAATATGTAATTCTGGAATGCAGTGATAAAGTATAATACATTTTAAGAACTGTTAACATTAAATGAAAGTAATGAAACATTGCACATTGTAGGTAATTGTTATTTGTTAGAATATCCAACATAATATTTAATATAATAATAATATTTAGGAACTAGTCATTACTCATTGGAATACATAATAACATGTTGTCATGGAGAGACAATTTATAATTTCAATTTAAAATCAATGATTCTAGTTGTTATTGATATTAATATCAATGATACTAATCATAACTCATTATAGTTTTTTATTTAAAACATACTCTAGTAGTTTTAACATTTACTCTCATCTAATTAAATATTATTATTAATTATAATGATTTTGGCATTGTTCAAATTTTTGATATATGCTAGATCCATAAATAACAAAATGTGGTGCCAGATATTGAACTCTGGAGGCCTAAGAGAAGTGGAAAATTTTAAAAACTTATAAATAAGGGCATTAAAATTCTTAATGTATTATTATTTAGTTCTAATACATAATCTAAAAATCCACATATAGTTCCTATTATGTATATATCATTTGTGATATGTTGATAACCTACTATTCTAAGGCGACGGAGCCCCTGTATAATGCACCAACGGTTTGTACAATACTGTGTTATTGTGTCTATCTCTTGTGATTCATCAAACTTACCAGTTTTTTTTTCAGTACCACCCATATTTTTTAACTTTCTCCAGTTCCAATTAATTGTGCAATCAATTATAATTTTTCTATTTTTAATTTAGCTTTTATATAAACATATCTAATAGATATAAAATACTAAAATTGTTTTTATTTTAAATTATTAACAATCATTAAAACGTAACAATGGTTATAGTTGTTTCAGTTTTACTTTTTAATCATCCAATGTTTAGTGGAACTAAATTGATAGATAATTGGCTAAAGCTGAAATTGCAAACCATCATTATAAGTTATAACTATCTAAGTCTTGGAACCCCTTTGAGTTTTTCATTATTATTATTATATTGAATAAATAAGCGAGTATAAAAACTATTAACCAATAAATATTAAAAAATGAAAATTAAATGATTTTTCTCTTTAATGTGTAGATTTCATACATCTTTGAGTATAGTAATGAAATATAATTCAACAAATTTGAATGTATTCAACTATTTAACACCTGCCAAGGCACTTATCACCAAATAAATATTGATATTTTAGAGGAGTAAAATTAAATTTTAATTATAATAATAAAATATTATTGTTGTTATTTAAAGGGTTATTGCATGATACTATATTTAATTTGTTATGTTAGATTAATTCTTCAAATAAAAAAATTAAAAATTAATTAATATAAATGAAATTTATTTTGAATGTAAAATAATAATCTGTATTTTTATTTAATTTAAATCATACTATAATTATTTCACCTAAATTAGCTAAGTACTCCAAATCATACAACAAAACATTTAGTGTTTTAAGTGTTAGTATCTAACAAGTAAACAATTTTATAAAATTAATAATTATTATTAAATTTTTTTTTTTAAATATAAGTGTTACTCATTACCAAAATAGATTTCTAAAAAAAATATGAGTTTTTAATTTTGAATACTTTAAAAAAAATGTAATTATTAACTTAATTTAATAATACTGCAATAATCTAACCCCATAGTGGTTAAAACCATACCACAATCATAGAATAACAATAACTAGTTTTATGTGAAATTTAAAACTGTAAGTACTAATATACGTATAATAAATTGATTAAATGCATTCATCAAAATTATAACAAGTGTCAAAGATAAATATTTTAAATCTTTAAATTAAAGGTTTAAAATAATATTGTATACTTATTACTTTTGAAAAATACTTTCTGTGGCAGTATACAGTTTATATTATGGTAAACTTAAATTTGTTCTTAAAATATTAAAAAAAAAACCGGTGAACAAATAATAAAAATAAATCTGTTACAACAACAAATTCTTGAATACTTAGGTTGAATTAACTTATGCACAAAATAATTTTTTTTTAGTAAATTGTATACCTAAATACAACAGCTAATTCCTGTATTACACTCTTTTTTTATTTGTTTCAACATTATACTAATATCAATGAGTAATCATGAAAAAATAATGGTTAAAAATAAACTAAAAAATATTGTTATTTAATTGTTTTTGTATTTTTAATGTACTTTAATATTTGATTACTTGATGAGAAAAAGTACATTATACTAAAATACTTAGTACTATTTTTTATTAAATAATAAAACAGTTACATTTGTTTAACAAAGAATATTATATATTCTTATTTAGTTACAAAATATCATTTTCACCAAATTACAACCATTACTTCTCTATATAATTGATAGGTTGTTTGTTTAGGATATATAAAACTGTATGATTATAAATGATAAAAAAGTGTAATTCATTTAAATATATTCAGTTAAAAATATTAGTATTTACAAAAACAGTCACATTACAAACAATAAAAATAATGTACTACACTGTATTAACATGTTAATCGATTAACAATTTAAGAAAATAATTTTTCACCGATTTTTTTGTATATATATATATATATATACATACATACATATATATATATATATGTTTAACATTATTACAATTAAATTAAAATTGGGGGAGGGGAGGACTTAAATTGTGGAAAACAACTATGTTTGTTTAGCACTGTTTAACTTATGGTAGAGTATAAATGATTCTACCATGGAGTAAAGATACCTTATATCAATCGCTATCAGATGCAACTGCATTTATTTTTCTCCGTTTTTTTGTCTGTCTTGGTTTTATAACTTCTTCCTCCTAAAAAATTACAAAAACCACATAAATACTTAAATGAACCATCACATTTTACAAAAATTGTTAACTCACTTCACTAGACTCTTCAGAGCTCTCCGACAGGTCTTTTATCACAGACTTAGCATTTTTTTTGTTACTATTACCAAACGTAGGAGCTGCTTTACGGCCACGTTTACCACTTGTTGAATTTTTATTGGTTGTTGGTGTATGTGGTTCATCTTCTTCGAGCAACTGAAAAAGGTTGCTAAACAACATGCGCTGTGTATCTGTACATGCAGCTTGTGCAATTTGCAAAGCTTTTTGCATGCCTTCAGCGCGAAATAGTACAGGACAAGTACCCCGACTGCGAATGCGTTCCATGTGACCAAGTATTCGCTCAGCACTAGGTGGCGCTACACCTCCTCTAGAACCTAAACCCTGTCCTGAAATAGAATTAATTACATAATAAAAAAAAGGTAGATAAGTGAATACCGCTTTAGTGTACATTCTTTAAACTAATTGAGTGACAATACTTAGACAGGAAAAAAATAATATACTAATTGATTCCGCGGTTGGAAAACTAAAAATATACTAATTGAGTCCAAGAATTTTGAATAAAATATAAAACCAACATAATTTACATAAATGAAGATGACTATGTTCATATTATTTTTATGATTTTTGTCAAATAATAATATAAATAACATATATAGACTGGGAATTTGTGGGACTCATTTACATATTCATTTGCGAGGACCACTCACAATTGTAAATCCTTCCATTCAAAATTCAATATGTATTATTCAATTAATCCAAATATTTATCAATTAATGTTTTGTTAAATGTACAATACAAGTCGTATTATACGACATAAATCAAAATTAAAAATATTCATATTATTAATACAAGAAATGATAAAAAAAAAACAAAGAAAATAACACAATTTGAATATGTACAATATTACATATGTTTTTACCAATATAAAAAACAATTTTATCATCATCTATATTTATTTAGTAAATACATTTAGTATCCAAAACCACCCATCATTTTTTAAAATTGAAGCATTTTTGTGTACTCATACAGTCATACACAAAAAGAAAAAACTTATCATGATAAAATCAATACATTGATCGCTCCACTCAGAATCTATAAAACATATATCAATCAGATGTGTATGAAAAAATCAATTACCTTGTCCGCGTTTTCGTTTAGTCGGAGACACAACTGGGCATCTACTAATTAATAATTGAGAAACAAGATTAGCAACATTATCTCCATGTTCCAAATACCAACTGGATATCACAGATATAACAAATTGGTCATTTAAAGGTTTAATTTCTCTACATAGTATGGGTTTCAACAAATCTAAAGTGGGCCTAAAATAATTGAATTGAATGTTATTAGTAATTAATTTTTTATGCAATACACTCAAAATAAAATAACCTTACTTTTCTTTTTTTAGCGTGAGCAAAATACTAGTCAGGGTTTCAGGATGATTATTATAGTCTAATTTTGTGATATTTGATAATATCACTTTAATATCAATAGCATGTGCAGACACTAATTGCCAAAAAAAATATTGTTCCATTGTTTCCCAATCCAATGAACAAGTAGCTAATGATGGTACTGCATCAGATCGAAACATGTTTAATTTACCTATTAAATAATTACAATGATTAATAATGAATTCAAAAAATATTAATCAAGTATTCAGAAGAAAAAAAATTACCTTGCAAAATTAGACAAATTATTTCTTGTATTTGTGAACCATCAGTAGTAGATACAACTAAGTGTAAGAAATCTTCATTTCCAACAACAATCTTTGAAAACTGATTATAGACAGCCGGTATTAGCCAACAAAACATTGATGAATCATCTTCTTGGCACAACTGAAGGTCACTCAATAAACATTCATTTAATTCGACTTCTTGGGTTTCACAAAATTCTTTATATACATGCGACTTAATACCGCTAAAAATAGAACATTAATATTAAGATTATCATTAATTCATGTTCAAATTTTAAACTTACTTATTCATTTTCCTATCAGCATTGTTGTTTATTAAGCTGCTAACTTGCAAATAATATAGTAATAAATATCCAATTCTAGTTTGGTGTGTTCTCATTTCAGCTAGCAATGATAAAAGTTGTAACCTACGTGAATCATCTTCAGTAAATTGTGTTAAACTACGAAACATTACAAATATTGGTTTTCCAATACTGTCTTCCAACGCACTATGAAATTCAATAACAAAATCAAAAATAATAAGTACCCATTAAATATACATTTAACCAAAGATTATTTATGCTCTGATTCCCAGACTATTCTGGTGTTAAGGTAAAGATAAATAAATATCTTATAATATATAAAAACAAACCATGAATTAAACAAGACTAAATTAAATTTTAATTTAAAGTGATATTAATAATGTATATAAATTAATTGATTTTAAGAAAAAGTCTAACACAGTAGTACTATTCTACTCAACTGAGCCCAAATTTATACTATTATATTATGGTATTATTTAAACCTAATAAGCCAGAAGTTGGCAATCTGCAGCTCTATCGATTTTAAATTGTGGCTCTCTAAATCCATATGCAAAAATAATTAATTTATTATATATATATATAAAAATTTTTACCATATAAAAAATAAATTTATATTATTTTACATTATATTTTTGTTTCTTTTAAGAATATGAAATACCTACACGGGCCATCGTGAATATGTATCTAACTTTCCAAATGCATGCAAATGTCATGCAATCTCATTAATGTAACTATGTAACTATCTATTATTCAATAACTGTATTATTTATTATTATAGCTAAAATACTTGATGTTTACCACTAAAAATAATTATATGATTTTACATGAATAAATATTATTTCAGGTATAAATTTGTTTATTTTAAATCGAAAATCAATTATATACAAGCAAATATGAAAATATTGAAACAATTTTTGTGACTCTTTAAAAACTGGGAAATTATGTAAATTATAACTGTTAGCTCTGCTGTCTCAAAAGGTAGCTGATTACTGTAATAAACAATATTTATTAACTTACTCATCATTAAGTATAGATGGAAAGATCTTTTCTTCAATTTGATTTTTCAATAAGCATGAAACACAAGAGCCTAATGCTGCTATCATTTCAGGATATATATCATCATCCTGTACAATTAATTGAACTATTTTCTCCATAGCTTCGCATTTTCTTTCATTATCTTTTTCAAAATATAAAGTTTCAGTCTCCAGTCTCAATTCTTTAGATAAAGTTTGCAAAGCTTCTTTATCCAAATCAGGCGGAAGCACATTTTTTTCTTTTAGTTTAACTTTTGCTGAAATACAATTAATTTAACTAATGTAGCATAAGTATGAAGACATTATCTGAACAAAATAAGAAAGGATCTTGACATCGAGAATGTACTATCCATATTTTACACAGTGGAAGTTGAGCAGTTTCTGACTAAACAGATCATTGCCAAGGATCCTTTACACAGTGAACAGAATATATATTACATAATTATTAAAGTTATCTAAATTATTATTTCAATGACTCGGATAACCTTATATATTTTAATCAATTAACATACATGGGGTAGTTTTAATAGCAGGTACACTGTTATTTTCAAGGATAATGCTTTTCTTAGGACTTGTTTCAGACTCTTCATCACTAAATGAGATATCATCAGTTTCTGCTATTAACTCATCTTTAAGTGATGAAAGTAAATTATCCATTATGTCATCATTTTTAATAGAATCACCTGAAATAAAAATTGGCTGAATTAATTTTGTTAAATATTTAATATACAGTATGATTTTTTTTAACAGTGAACTCTTAACAATGAGAATTAACTTTATAGAAAATGCAAGATATGTGAAATTATAATATTCAGAACACATTAGTAATTAAGGGTTTTATTAACAAGGAATATAGAGGGTGTTCTGTGAAGATTTACCTATTACAATATTTCCTAAAATAATGGAGATATCATAATTTGTTATGAGACTCATATGGACAAGGAGTATATTAAGGAAAAAAAATAGTTAAAATAATAATTTTTTATTTAACTATTTACAAAAAAAGTTAAAGAGCCATTTTGTAATTTATTTTTGTGGAAACGTTAATGTTTTAACATTTTATTTCATAAATGATTTTTTTTGAATTTTTCGAAAAAAATTGTGAATTATTTACTACCATATAAGTGTGTATGTTACTATATGTAGCTCATGGTCTCATGCCATATAATAATATAAAAATATTCTCAAAACTAAAAATAATATTAAAAATCATGAAGCTAATGAAACATCGACATTTTCAGAAAAATAAACTACAAAATGGTTATTTTCAATTTTTTTGAAATTAAATAAAAAATTATGTTTTTAACATTTTACCAAAAAATTAAATTAAATTAAAATATGAAATACTTGTAGTCCTTAACATAATATGTTCAATATTTGTATTAACATTTTTAAGTCAACTTTGCTTTGGATTGTGTAAAGAAAATAGAATTTAGATTCACAAATAATAAATGTGAAAAATAAGCAATAAAAATGTAAGAGTTTCATGTCTTAATTTTCCAAAAAAGTAAATATTTTAAAAATAATGAATATCCTGTGTTAAAATATTTGCTTAATACAATTTTTACTAGTTAAATTATCATAAATAAAAAAAAAATATATTACCCTGAACAGCAGGTGGATCACAAAATTCTCGGAAAGTATTTTGTATCATAGCTCTAAGTTCTCCATCTATTCGAGGATTTGTAAACAAAGGAACTAATGATGCTAACACTCTTTTATCAAGAATTTGTCGCAGTGAAACAAAAATACCATTGCGTATTCGCTCTGATTGAGCTGGATAAAAATTAGGAATAATCTGAAATCAAAAAAAAATATTCAATAATTAACAACAATTAATATTTTATTATTTTACAGAATGAAATTTATTAATGCAAGTTGCTCGTTTACTATTGTTAAATCAACTTTAAAGATTTAAACAAAATTGTTTACAAGTTAACTAATAATATAAACATGATGTAGATGCATAGGTTACTTTAAAACTACGACACAAAATTAAGTTAATTTTTTTTAAGATTTTACTAGAAAATTAAAGTTATTTAAAAAATAATAATAACACATATAACCATTGATCATAATCTAACTCTTTCTTTTTCATATCTTATAGTCTTTAGAGTTTATATAAACCATTTGTTCAGAAACTACAGAATTTTCCATAGCCACGATGCCTCCCTCTATTAATTACATACATTTATTCTTTTTCTTTTTTTATTGCTTAAAAAAAAGCAAAAATGTATATTAATTAGTAATTTGTATTTATCATTGCTATTTAAGAACTTACCCTAACCTAACAGTTCCCTGCACATACCTATGAAACTGATAAAATAAATCTATAGCAGAGAAATTATAATGTTAGCAGAACCTCACCGGATGTTAGTAATACTAGATCAGTAGAATCTACTAAACAAATTTAAGTTTTAAAATTTATAATTACTCGGCACAAAAAGTCCAGCAAACTGGCTGTCACTGTTGGATGAATACGTAAAGAGTTAAGCATAACTAAAATTGCCGGTTCTGTAAAAAAAAAAAATACATACATATTTACAAATTTTTCATAATTTTTAATTAAGTGTTTTGTGTTGTTTTTTTATATATATAAATGATAAATTATATAATTAAGAATATTTTTAAATAAATAAAATACAACATATTAAATTAAAATGTCAGTCAAGTGGAAGCTAAGCCCACATGCATTGTCACTGTCTTACACAAACGAATATAATAAATTTATATACCGGATTCTTACTACAGCTTATTTATAGTTAATCTTAAAGAAAATTTACATATTAATGAATTTATAGAGGATATTATAAATTGGGTCTGAGCAGTTTTTTTTTTAAAATACATACGTAGATTTGCAATGTTTCGTGTGTATAATATAAAGACAATATAGGAGGATATAATCTCCTTTTAAATTTTTAAATAGGTGCTAAGGACTTACCAATATTCATAATATTATCATGTTTTGGATCGTAACAAACCCAGTCATAAAATAGGGCCATTTTGGCATTAGCTAAAGCTATATTTGATGTACATGTGGTAATAAGCCAACCAATAACAGCCCAACGAGGTATAATGTCTGAACACAACAATTCATTTGTAGGATGTATGAGCCCAACAATAAATCGGATTAAATCACTTCTTAAAGATTGTGCTTCAGGCGTATTCAAATACTACAAAACAAAACAATATTATTTTGGAGAAAATAAAACAAAAATTTTATTTTTACTTTGTTTTGGAACCACTCCTGGTATCTTTTATGATGACCAAATCGAACTGAAGAAGTAAAGAACACTAATTTACGTTCCATATCAGGTGTTAATCGGGATTGTAAAAATCTTCGAGATGTTCGAGTTTCTAATATTTGTATAATACCTAAACATTAAATTAATTAATACAATTTTTTAAAATAATACATTCATTTTTGATCTTAACTATAACTACCATTTGTTAAAGTTGGACTTAATGATTGGGGATTATGAAGTAAATCTTTCCACAATGCTTCAAATTCTGGTATACGTGAAACATTTTGTAGCAACCTAATTAAATCTCGACCAATAACCAAACAATCTGTGAAACGATCACGTAATAAAGATATAGTGAAAGCCACTTCTCGATTGCGTAGAGGAATTAAACTACTATGATCTTCAATAAAACGTAAAAAAGAATACACAACTGATGCTATCAACCAAGGAAATCTCTCTAACCATTTTCTAAAACACAAAAAACATCATATGAAGTATAATAAAAATGTATATTTCAATAAAAATCATACCTATGGTCTTGATAAAGATCAAGGAGATATTCAATGAGTGCAATATTGGTTGTAGAAATATCACCACCTGCTGCATTTCGCATCAGGTTCCAACAAAGGTTATCTACACCAGCAATATTGTTTCGTACCATTTCTCGAACTAGCCACAGCAGTTGTTTGCGAGGAGCATCTAGAAGTCGACTCCATTTTTCTAAAGTAAATTGTTGTAAATGAGATATAACACTTTGTAGACCATCCCGTGATAACAAAGTTAAATCTCTATATATCTGTTGAAAGAATAAATGTAGAATTAAGATTATTTTAACAAAAAATATGAATTAAAAATAAATTGATAAATTTTATTATCAAGAAATTTGTCAACAAATAGTAGTATTTAAAAATGTACATATGTTTATATAGTACTTGGACTACTTAGCTAGATAAATTCTTATTCAATTAGTGTTTCATTAAATAACTATAGTAGTTTCAAACAAGAGCAGCACCAAGTAGCAATATTGACAATCTTAACACCAAATAAGCCCTAATATCATATATAAAAGCTATGATATTTATATTACAAATATTAAAGGACACTTCATCATGGTGATTATTACCAAATCCACTAAAATTAATAACCAGTAGTTAAACAAATTAATTCTAGAAAAAAATAATGAATACAAATTAAAATATTTCTTTTTGGGGAATAAAAAATAATAATAAGTCATAAATAAATGAGAATTAAAATTAATAATTTCCTTGTACATTAAAAAGTTTTCAACAACAATTTTAGATTTGAATTGCTACTATACAATAGATAGGAGATAGATATAATTAATGATGTTTAATGATTGAGGCGCATAATACCATGAAAAATAATACTTATACAATACGCCATGGAAAAAAATTGGTAATTGAGAACCCATGACCACATATAAGTGGGTATACATTTTAGCAGACATTTTCAACAACACATAGCACATGCATACATACTTTGTCAGCGTTTTTTGTATCTAGAAGTACAGCTGTCAACAGCCCCAAACTGATAACTTCCTCTTGGCTCTTATCCTTGCTAATGTGACTGGTGAGCGCGTCATGGTACTCGCGGTCATTGAGGCCAGTCGTTAGGCTCTGGAGGGTCTGATAACATCGTTCGTATTTCTAAGGGATAAAACAAAATAAAGACCCGACATCGATGGATACTACGACGACGGTCAACGCACAAGGCTCGCGCACACAACGTACAATATTATACGACGACGACGTGCGGGTCGTGCACACACACACGGCACGGCACTGTTATAGTATCGTTTCGTACAAGAGTGCGAGCGAGGTACGGCGCGACAGAGCGGTTGATCGTCGATGACTGCGCTTACCTCTTCGATCTCGTCCTTGCGCTCGATCACCGAGTACGTGAACAACTTCAGCTGTTGCTGCTGCTGCTGTTGCTGCTGGGCGGTCATGGTTCCACGGCAATACGGCTATCATCAAACAACAATATAGCGCAACGCCACCAACATAATATTACCAACACGTTCGCACACGACGGCAAGCCGCCCGTCGCTGTCCCCGGTCGATGCTGCTCACGTATCGTCGACACGCACGTGCACCAGAATATTGGTGGCCAGACCCATGTTCCGGCGGCAGCGGAGGAGGTCGGTGGTCCCTACAGACCACGAGATTATGCGCGGTCCGTGATGATATTATTATAGGTAGTTACTACCTACGTGTTCGGCGGCGCGCGCACACACGTTGCGACTCGGCGACTGGTCCCCAGTCCAGCTAACGATAGTGACGAGTGACGAGTGACGAGTGACGATTATGAATAGGCCGAGCAGAAGTGATGCGTGCGTGTGCGTGACACGATCGAGCCAAGGACGTCTTGATAGTTGATCGTTGTCACCGCGCGCGAACAATGCGATGGTCGATCAGTGACGGCGGTTTTGTTGTTGTTGTTGTTGTTGTTGTTGTTGTGTAATGTGTTGTGGCAGTGGCTAGCGAGTCGCTTCGAGACTCGGGGTAACGTTGGCTGAAACGTTTATCGTTTATTTATTTGATTTTTTTTTTTCCCCCGTCGTCAGTTCGAAACACGATAACGTCGCGCGCGCAATGGATCGGACCCTTACGCGCCTATGTGCGTGTGAGCGTGCGTACGATAATGAACATAATAATAATAATAATAATAATAATAATAATAATAATATAACGTCTCAGCGGACGACGGACGACAACCAGAGAGACGGCGACGGAACGATTTAGTGGGAGAGTGGCGCGAGGAGAGAGGATTTTTGGCGTCCCACAAAATGTGTGTGCGCCTATATTACGATGGTGCCCGATGTCGGCCACACCGCGTGTGGGATATCGTGTGCGTTGTGTATACTGTATGTTAATGTGATAATAAAAAAAAAAAAACAAAATTTCGAAAGAAAGAGAAACAAACACGCCGCGACGAACCGACGACGGTGACAGATAAAGAATGAACGAGGGGGAGTGTGCGTGCGTTTGCGTGTGATAGCGCACTGGGCCAGTGTGAGAGAGTGTGCGCGCGCATGCGTTCGGTAACGACTACAACGGCTTTGGTGTGGTCTACTTTACTGCGCGCGCGGCCAACTCGCGTACCGTCCCGATTGCGAGTGCTGACTGGTGAGTGCGGCGAACTGGCGACTGCTGAGCCGCTGAGCAGTGAGCGTCGACCAATGCACCGGGCTCCGGCACTGCCACGGCAAAGAGACGGACGACGTATGTTCGGCCAGTTATTTTGTCATGCAGTGTGCTACGTTACACGTAGTATGCAGCTATGTCATCCCATGTTGCCTGTATCATAAACTCATGACGCAGCCGTCGTATTTTTCTCTTTGCTTTTGCCTTCGATATAATATTTTGTAAATTGTTTACATCCGAGATAGTCACTACATTACCCGACCAAATATATGATAACAGTCCGCGCTGCCCAGTGACGGTTTGAACTATGATTAGGCCCCGACACAATCATTTTCAACGAGCCCTTTTAGAAAAATAAAAATAAATGTTTTTTTAATTTATAACTTTTTTAAACACGAGACATATAAGTGATAGGTCTGTAATGTATTTTCCATGTACAATTAATATAAAATTAAAATTTTTTTTACGATTAAATAAATACAAAATTAAAATAATACTATTTAATAATATAATATATATTATAATTTATAATAATATTTTTTTAAATAATTATCTCTTCAATTCTTGACTAGAATATGCTAATTGATCAATTATTTCATTTTCATTTTTTTGAATAAATTTGATTTATCTTCTTCTGCAAATAAGGAAATTATTAGTTCAAGATATTCTTGATTAATATAGACGACATACTTATGAATACAATGTTCAATGTTTATAAATTGATTCGATGGGAACTCGAATATGGAATCGAGAGTAAACTTAATATTTTTTTCCTCATTCAGCTATAAGCTCCTATAAATACAATAATGTCCAAGGGCCCCCTTGCGATCACCGGATAGCCGGGTGGGCCAGACCGACACTGGTACGGCCCTTTAATTAATTAGTTAATGTTTAATAATAAACCACAATTAATAGTAACACATATTATACTCGCTGTCCTGTTAATCGCTATAATAAGATACCATCGTAGTAAAGTTATCGGTTTAACATAATGGTTAATTATTGTCGCTCGGCACGCAACGTATGGATTTCTGGCGACGGGTGGAGTGATAGTTGTGAGCGTAGCTCACTCTGTCGGGTGACCGATCTGCTTTATTACGGCGCCCCTGAATCGTATATCCTACCGAAAATCGCTTCATCGAACCGGTGTATATGAGCAAGGTGTGCACTCAAAGTCAACTACTGTCGAGCCGCATCTACGTCTGTCGATATAATTTTGGTGACATTAGGTTCGAATTGCTTTCATCTTTCATGTGCCGTGTGCACTGAGTGCTTAGTCATGTCCATCAACACATAAACATTTTTAGTTTTTAAATTTCAACGATTTACTGTTTAATTTCGCAGAATCCAGACAATTCAGTTATAGTATTAGATATGAGATGTGCCATTTACAATTTTCCTCGCCTTTTATGTAGATACCTATGTATATTATTCCCTTTCGTGATTAATAAGCTTCTATAGAAAAAGACAACTGCTGGCTATAAATAAATTATACGCTTACTCGTTTTTGATGGTTATTTAATAAGTAATACATTTACATTATACACGATGTACCAATCATGTAAAGAATATTTATTTTTTTTTTAATTCAGAATAAGTTTTCTAACATTCATCATAAAAGTATATCAGAATATAAAGAACACTTAAAAATAATGTAAATATAAATTTTTTCCTTATTAGTATTTTATTTGAACAAAATTTTTCATATTAAACTCATTATGGATATGTCCATTAGTGCAAATAATACAGGCTTAAGTTAATATTCTAAAGTTGAAAAGACTGCCATTCTGATTTTAAAATCAAACGTGATACATTAAAATACTTTTAGTATGGTACGTATTATATTATTAAGTATAATAAATATTTAAGCTTACCTCCCCCCCCTCGACCTACAAATGTTTCAGTCCATCAATACCCAAAAAATGTTGGTTATTTATAACTATGAATATTTTATTGTACAAAATAAATAAATAAGAACATAATATGTAGGTACTTTTTCAGTATTTTGTATACAAATTGACTGTATTTATGTTTACGAATTAGTTATTAAAAATATAGAGAGATATTTTGAAATATTTTGGATTTAGATATAAAAACAAAATTCAAAGAATAAATTATTTTATATTTTCACAAACGTTAATTCTTTTCACGCGAATAATAAATAACACTTATCCTAGAATATCTGAATACTTATTGGCTTTTAGTATTGAAATAACGCCATCTGTCAAGACTCAAATAGTCTTTATAATTAATTATAAGGTGTATAATATAAAAAAAACTATAAATACCTACGGTCCAGTTATTCAAACTAACTGATTCCTGACTTTGTGAGTTTATTACATAGTAGATATATTGTTTAAATATTGCTCATCCGGCTTGCGATTACAGACCTATATAATTTATAAATGATAACAATGAGGTTAACAGAAGTTGAAACTAGCTGCCAAACGCTCGGAATCTTCAGTCAATGTTTCATTTTAGGATTGACATGCCGTGTTTAATAGTTCGGCTTTACGGTTTCTACATATGAATAGTAGGTCTTAGGTTCTATCTACTCACTGGTTACCGGTAAATCGGTCCAATTTTGCTACAAATATACATTTAATTAAGATGATGTATTTATGTACCTACATTGTGCGTAACCAATGAAAAATGTGTGTAGAACTAATATTTTATTCATATTTCTTTGCTATATATAACTTAAATATAATAATATGTATTATGTTATTGTTGTACAATATAATGTTTGTTGTTAAAAGCCAAATGGCGTAAATTCCAGAAAAATTATAATATAGATCATTGATCATTGTTAAACTATTTAATTAAAACGTCAAACTTAAAATTTATACTTACAGATAATTACTAGTTGGGTATGAATTTAATTCATTTATATACGAATTAGAAACATAAGAATATAATAATGAAAATAGAAAACACGTTACACCCGTTAGATTTTAAAACATAATATACATAAACAATGGTGCAACGGTGCAGTTACAAATAACAGAATAACATATACCATAAAGTTCTATTATAAATTTTAATTACTAATTTTTAATCATAAAATATTTAATATTTATATTAGTGTTACGATTAAATAACAAAAAACAAACTATACTAATAAAGACAACAAAGATTAAATAATTTTAAGAAGGTTTATACAATTATTATAGAAAATAGAATCAATAAATAAACAATACACGTACTTATTTCAATACATGTTATAAATTTAACAGTACACGTACACTATTATCGGTATAAATAAACGTGTTATGAATTATGAGTAAGCATTACACATTTACACATGGTGACTTACCTTTAAGTTATAATTTATAGTTTATCGTTTACCTATAGTATATTATACTATTACTATATAATACAAAATACTAGTTGGGACATCGGATAGGTAAGTACCTATTATAACAATAAATTGTATTAGTCTTTGCTGCATTGATATTTCTTTAACGTTATGTTTCAAATGGTTTTTTTTTAATTATTAAATGTTTAAAATAATAAAATGTAAATTACAAAGCAGTATACTTTTGGTTGATATTTCTACGAAGTAGTACTATTATTTTTTTCTGCTAAAATAAAGGTACCTAAGTACTGCATACATTTTTATCACTTCTGAGTACCTATACATCAAACGCAGTTATTCAATATTTCAAGTTGCAATTATTAGCCATAAAAAATATCTTCATTTATCAAATTTGTCTAAAATGTGACTTATATGAGTATGAATGTAACATAGAATATTCTTTTCTCGAATTCTCGATAAACATTTTTTTTTATTAATTAATTCAATAAATAAGTTTGTTAATATAAATTAAATGTATAATCGAAGGTCCTAAGCATTGCACCTTACAGTAATATATGTTAATAAGTTAAAAAGTTTCAGAATATATTTATTTATTTAAATATAATGTTTTTTAAAACATTTTTGCCTTCGACATTATTTTTTGACAAATATTATTTGTAGCTTACATACCTAGTGTGATTCAAAATACCGTTCGGTGTTTACTCATCAGTCATCACATACAGTACAACGTACTTATTAGTCATTATACTTAAAAATTAAAATGTTATTAATACATTTAACTCACTTTACCCTTTGGCTTTTATTTGCTACCTATTGTAATAATATATTACTATTAGTATAATATTATGTAGGTATATGGCTATACCTATAGGTACCTATAGGCTATAATTGTTTATAAATTATACATCGTATAATATACCAAATACCAATAGAGGTTCTGACTTTTGAACCTGTATTTTTCTTATCGTTTTTTATATTCTGAACCTTGAACGTTACTGGTTTTATCTTGTCTTACGAGTTACGATACATCACACATTTCAGTATTATGGTATGGTCAAATGTTATATTACAAGTGACAAGTCATAATAATACTAATTTATTGGTTTCTGTTTGCCGTTTGGCTAGAATGCTAGATAATTTAATGATTATTAAGTAGTAAAAATCAATAATAATATGGGAAAGTGGTTTTATATAAGTGAGAAAAGATGGTAAATATTGATCTTCAGTAATTATTTATATCATGTTATTTATATTATATATATATAATACTTCGGCGTCTCTGAGCGTCTAAACTTATATTTACACAAAATATAACAATTATTATAGAATTTAATATACTTATTGTAGTTGATGACCACTAAATTAATTTGCGATCCTCTCGATGGCATATAGAACTTATAGGAGTTAAAAAATAAACTTAGAACTAAAAAATCTATTGATATAACTTTTATCGAAAATAAACCAATAATTTTTGAATCCATAAAGAAAATAAACATACGTTTATTTTTATATAAATAGAAAACCACCAAATCATTTTAATTTATAAAAAACTTTAATTTTAATTTAAACTTTAATTCATTCAATGTATTTTTAATTAATATTGGTAAATTAATGATACGTACATCATATTATATACACAGAATGTTACGTTAATAAATCTACTAATAAATATAATAAATTACCAGCTATTATTAATTCTGTTTCAGATAATGGTTCGGGTACATTGTCACAATAAGCATTGTATTGATTACAATAAGTGGAAATGGATCCACAATTAACCAAACAATTAATTCGAAGACGTTTGATTTTAGAAAACTCTTTGGAAAATTCGATAAATTATGAAAATAAATTACATAATATTGAAGTATCTTTCATAGTATCTTCAGATAATATACCATCAAATAATATAAAACACAATTTTTTAGAAAAAATCAAAAAATTTGAATCATTTGGTGATAATCAAATAAAGAGAACACATCAAAACATTGTGGACAAATCTCGTAATAATACTGAAATTGTCAATAAATTTAATAATCTAAAAAAAGATATAGTTTCAAAGAAAATACAAATAACAAATAAATTTGAATTTGATGATATTGAGGACTTACGTAAGAACAATAATAAAAAAGATAACTTAAATGACAAAATAAAACAATTTGAAATATCGTTACTACCACAAACTAAAATCTTAAAATTAAACACGAGAAATGTTAAGGAACATCTACAAACGTCAAATGAGTTAACCAAAACGCTAAAAAAAAATAGATGCAGTAAATCTGATTATAATAATTGGGAAATAGACAAAAACTGGGTATTCTATACGAATTATTCAAGTGTAAATAATTAAAAAGAATTATTAAGTAAAAAAAAAATAAATTTGAATCAGTCATAAAATAACTAAAAATTAATTCTGCCATACAATAATGATTTAATTTTTTAATATATACACAATACATGCCATATACATATATATATATACATATAACATATATACAATCATACTGTTTATTGTTTAATAATAATTATCTGACAATATTTTTTATAAAAATATTAATTTAATTGAAGTATGGATAACTGCGATACAAGAATACCTTTCGCATCAAATAATAATAATATCATAACTGGTAATACACATAATTTAAATCCAATTGGTTCAGATGTAGATAATAAAGTTAAATTAAACAATTCACAACTCTTATCTGTAGATGGTTGGGAGAATTATCAAAAAGAACTTATACAGTTATGTTTTGAATTTTGGGAAGTAAACGAAACACAAGTTAAAGTAAACAATAGTTTACAGTCTGATTCAACAAATGAGCTACAAACATCATTATTTTCAGATAATTGTCATAAAAATATCTTTGAATTTGAATCAAAACCTACTACCGATAATGTTATTACTATTTCAGATAAAGTTCAAAATAAAGTATGCGTTGAGATTAATGATAATTTTTTAAAAAGTAAATATGAAAATAACCCAGATAATCAAGGATTTTATAAAGCTATTAATAATAATATGGATGGGAAAACAAATGAAAATAGTTTAAAAACTGTCGACAATAAAGTAAATAAAATAATAAAAAAAAAATTGAAAACATTTTCTTTTTATAAAAATACGAGCCAACAAATCAAATCATCTAAAAAAATACAACCATTAACTTTTGATAATTATACTTCATGCACTTTAGAAGACTTATGGAAATATAAAAAATGGTTGGACTCAGTTGATAAAGTTAAAAAACATAGTCCAGATATTGATGTTAATGATGACAATATCAAAGAAAATAACTATTCTAATAAAGTATACTGTGATAAAACGAACAATTGCAATACATATTTATTAGATTTCGAAATAAAAGAAATGGAACAAAAACTTCGAAAACTTATTAAATCATTAAATGAGAAGGATAAATTATTTTCAAGTATAGAAATAAATGAGCAATCGACTAAATTTGGATCGTCAAATAAATTTAAAAATTTTTTAAAAAATGCTTTTCGAGGAACTCAGGACGAATTCGATACACAAATTTTAGATAACTACACAAAATTTATCAATCATAAATTGCATACATGGCAAAGTTTATTGAATTGTTTAGAAGATATTAGACAAAGAAAGTCTTCTAAAATAAAAATTTATAATCCTTTGGAAGATACAATTAAGTATAGGTTTTCTGAAATAAATTTTCACGATTTTAAAATGACGGATGACTACAATGAAAATAATTCCAAATTTGTCGAGATTAACAATAATTTTAGTGAAATGATAAAGCTGAAAAAAAACAAATTCTTTAAATTGCTTAACAAAACAAAAAATACTATGGATATTCGTACATTAGTTAAACGAACTACAGAACAAAATAGTACCGATTACATCCAAGTGAATAATTACCAATGTATATCGAACCAAATCATCGACAGTAAAATCCCTAAAATGGAAACTAAGATTTTAGACGTGGGGAAAAATCAGAAACCTTCGGGTCAGATTAGGAAAAGTTTATCAGATACTGATCTGTTAGTCATAACATCAGATTACGACAATAAATCAAAACAAATTAGAAATAAATTCACCGAAATCAGCGGAAAAAAATTAATCTGCATAGAAACTTCGATTTCAAATGAAGAATACAATTGTTGTTGGGATGATGTGACTAAAGAATTGTGGGAAAAACGGCAGGAGTCCTTTCAGACAGCTGTTGCTCGTTTAGAGTACGTAGGAAGCACATTTAAGGAACAATGTCGATTAGATGGACTGAAAACCTTATGCAAAGTAGATGTATTAGCGGGTTTTGGGTATTCAGCCGAAGCTGTCGATCTTTTTGTGTCCACACTGCCATTAAGTAAGAATCCTGATATAATGATTCAAAAAGCCGAAGCAGCGTACGATTGGAAGTTTTTCTGTTATCTTTCTTTGTGGCGTTATTCTTATAAGGATTGAAAAATAAATTAAACATTACTTGATTATGTATATTATTATGTATTAGTATTTGCCACTATATAGTACCCTTTCGATACCTATTAAATGTATACCACCTACTTCTTATTTTGAGAATTGTATTTGTAAATATTTAATATCTATATAGTCTATAATCTACAAGCCTACATACGTGTAATTGTATTAATAGCAACTATAGTCTATATTAATATATTATTTAAACAATATGCTTACCAAATGCAAATAATAAATTGTTTGTTCATTAAATTATGATTTGGTATTTTATAATAATTCTATTTTATATAATAATTTAAATTTACTTACATATTATATTAAAATATACGTATAAATATTTTTTTTACTTTTTAATTGGTTGACAATTTATGATTTGATACTTTGATGTATATTTACGTTAAAACTTTTAGGTAGGTACTTAATTTTTTCGTAACCTAACCAGTAACCTATACAGTATTCATATAGTATTATAGAAATTACGTTATTAAAAAAATTAATTATTACTATATATATTGATCAGGTATCAAACTTAATATAATTAATACTTAATAACATATTATTATATTAAATACTTATTACATATTTAATTTGTGGACCATAAATTTATTTTAATATTCTTGTTTTAATGTTAAAATAAATTAACCATTAAATATTAATTTTTATTTAATTAGTGTTTATTTATTAAAATAGTTTTGGTCTAAATCTGTGTAGATTTTTTCTTTTAAAAAAGTATATTTGCTTATTAATAAATAATAACTAGATATCTTAAATTATACTCTGAATATTTTTATGTTTAAATTTTAAATCATTTATAAATTAAAAATATACTAATAATATTTTTTTATGCATTATGATTTATAACCATTTTCTTCTTCTTCTTCCTTAGCTTAACGGTCCCTGTAACTTATAAAACCTTAACTGCCACAAGCAATTCCTTCCATCTTTCCCTGTCTAATGCCAGGTCAACTGTTACATTTCTACCCAACATCTTGATATCTTTCTCTACCGCATCTTTCCACTGGGTTCGTGGTCTGCCTATCGGTCTTTTTTTATATATTGTCTCCGTTAGTACTTTTCTTATGATGTCATTATCAGTTCTCCATACATGTCCAAACCATTCCATTCTCTTAATTTTTATATACGACCAAATATTGGGTTTTAAATATAGTCTGTATAGGCCATCATTCTTTCTTCTCTCGAAAATTCCTAACTCTGTATATTGGGCCAAAAATGTTGCTAAGTATCTTTCGTCGAATATTGCCAATCTGTTGTCATCACCTTTTGTTGAGGACCATATTTCACATGCATATGGGATTACTGGTCTCAGATAGTTTGTATAGAGCAAAGTTTTTGATTTTCTTGACAGTAATTTGGACTTTAGTAGCTAACTTATACTGTGATAGCACCGGTTTTCACTAGCTATTCTTTCATTTATTTCTCGGTGCATGTCATTTTTACTATTTATGTTCACTCCTAGGTACTTGAAGTTTTCCACTTTTTTAAAGGTTAAATTACCTACTTGTAAGTTATGTTGATTTTTGTTGCTTCTAGATAGAACCATAAATTTAGTCTTCTCTTGATTTACGCACAACCCCGTCTTTTTACTAGCTTCCAACAATTCAGATGTAATTTGTGTAATTTCTTGTTTGGTATTATCTAATATGACTATGTCGTCTGCGTACGCTAATATCGATTCATTACCTACTATCTCCACCTTTTGTCTTTGGGTTAATTCTCTTATGACCTTCTCCAAACCTATATTAAATAGTGTCGGGGACAAGGCATCGCCTTGCTGTAGCCCTGAATTAATTTCGAATTCCGATGATAGTTCTCCTAGAAATTTTACTTTACATATGGTCTTGGCATTGCAGAGTTTTACCATATCAACGTATTTCTTTGGTATACCAAAGCTAATCATGGCTTTTCATGACTCTTCTATATGTATACTATCGTACGCCTGTTTGTAGTCGATGAATACCATGTATAAGTCTTTATTAAATTCATAGTGTTTTTCCATTACTTGTTTGAGAATGAAAATTTGATCTGTTGTTGATCTACCGTTTCTGAAACCACACTGGTATCTTCCAACAATCTCCTCAGCAAAGCGAGCTAACCTCTCTAAAAAGATTAACAATAGTGTATTGTAATAGGTATCTAATAGGGAGATTCCTCGGTAATTTTTTTGTTGCCAGTATATCTCCTTTCTTAAAGATTGGACATATTATGGCTGTATTCCATTCTTCAGGTATCTGTTGTTTCTCCCAAATTATGTTGATCAGTTTCCACACTTCATTTTTTCACTGCTTCTCCGCTGTTCTTCACTAGTTCTGCTACGATGTGATTTTCTCCTGATGCCTTATTATTTTTCAGCTTATTAATCGCCGCGTTGATTTTCAATCTTGAGGGCGAGCTAATATATGGATAATATATTATATTGAACTATATTATATATTTATGTATTAATTTGTTCTAGTTGTTGCATTATTAAATAATTTATTAAAATAAATTTTGAACTCTTCTGCCATTTCCCTTTTATTTGTGATCAGCTCCCTGCTTAATTTTTATCATTATAGTTTGTTGTTTAAAACCTTGTTTAATAGTACTACTAGCATTGAAAAATTGTTTAGGGTTATATCTGTGGTTTTCCATTTCTTCGATCTTTCTTTTCTCTTCTTAGTGTTTTATTAGCTTCTTTTCTACTCGCTATGTATTATTCTATACTTTCATTTGTCTAATGTTTTAGTGCGATTTCTCGTAATTTATTTCTTTGTAATTCGTATTAAACCAGGGTTTCTTTTTAGTACTTTTGCACATTCCTAAGCACTTTTTTGCATCATCTGTAACTGTCGTTTGTATATTTTCCGTATATGTTATTTTCTTCGTTACTTTTAGTTATTGTTTTTAATATTTTTATATTTCATCATGTGTGGTTTGACTGTAATACTTGTGTATCTGTTCATCTCTAAGTTTTTCAATCGAGTATTTTATTTTGGTTCTTTTTCTTTTTTCTGAAAGTCTTAGTGTACATCTTGCTATGACTAAATAGTGATCAGATTTTGCATTGGCACCCCTGTAGCTTTTGACATTTTGTATGCATCTTTTCTGTTTATGACCAATTTATGTTACATATTTTGTATATTGACTTGTTTTCACATGTATTACCGAGATTCATAAAATACGATACTGAGCATTTAATGGAGATAGTCTATTAGCCTAGATGGCTATATTATACTATATTATGTTTATTTGATTACATTTTTATATTACTATTATTTTTAACTCAGTTTTAAAAAATAAAATTGCATGTATTTTAAACTACAAAAGAATTTGCAAATGTTCATGGTCTTGAATCTTGATGAATAATATATAGTAGGCATATCCCATAGAATAATTATTCTAATATTCTAAAGTCTATAGTATATGATCCATCTTGGTTGTTCTATGACTATGTATCTTTTTAAATCGTGATTCCGGATTCGTGTCCGTAATCAATTCTAACCGAAAATGTTACTAACTTCTATAACATTTATCAAAATCTCCAAATTCTTATCATATTCAATTTTTTCTGATACCACGGTATTTTTTACAGATATGTTTACTACCGATACTACTGTAGTATAGATATCTGTGGTATTTTAAGACGAAGACTGCAATCAGTTTTTTGTTTATAGTGTTTATACGGTTAATGATAAGATACAAGCTTATTCAAATAATATAATTTATATTTTTCATTTAAAATTGTTCATAAACATTAGTAATAGAGAAAATAATAATTGTAGATTTTAGTGTCTTGTACTCATGTCAAAATAAAATAATGATTATTAATTGAACATTGAAAATTATTCACTTACACTTAAATTTTTTAAATGGCGACTAATGATTTGACTAGAGTAAAGGTAAGTTAAACTATGATTTTTTTGTGTTAAACATTTCAAACAAATTTTTTATTTATCTATAGGGAACTTCTATTGTTAAACCAATTATATATGGGAATACTGCTAAATATTTTGGCCAAAAACGACATGAAGATGGTCATACTCACAAATGGTGTGTATATGTAAGGCCTTATGTTAATGAAGACATTGGTACTTGGGTCAAAAAAGTTCATTTTAAATTACATGACAGCTATGAAAGTCCAACTCGAGTGGTGCAAAAACCTCCGTTTGAGGTGTCTGAAACAGGCTGGGGTGAATTTGAATTAGTTATCAAGATATTTTTTCAAGATACAAGTGAAAGACCAGTAATAAACATTAATAATATAAAAAATTGTTTTTAAAATATGCAGTGTCCCGTGAAGATTTACGCATTTTTTCTCCTGAAATAATGGAGATATCATAATTCTGGTTTTATAATAAGATCCACAAGAACAAAAACTAAAAATATTTTATGTTTTAATTTTTTTAATATTTTTGTATAAAAGTTAAAAAATATATTTTTATAATTATTTATTTTTAAAAAAAATTGAAAATAGCAATTTTCTAGAGGTCATTTTTTTGAAAATATTGAAGTTTCAACATTTTAGTTTCATTAATCTTCTGATTTTTAATATTTTTTTCTAATTTCTAGAAAAACACTGAGAGCGTTTCCGGCCTTGCAGGCCACATGTTTTATACAACGATGCCACTATTGTATTAAATAATTCGTAATTTTTTTTTGACTAGAAAAAATATTAAAAATCAGGAGATTAATAAAATTAAAATGTTAAAACGTCAATATTTTCAGAAAAATGAACTCTATAAAGTGGCTATCTTTAATTTTTTTTGAAAATAATTAAATATAAAATATATATTTTTTAACTTTTTTACCTGTATATTAAAATATGAAATATTTATAGTACTTGTCCCAGTGAACTTTATTAAAAAATCAGAATTATGATAATCTCCATTATTTTAAGAGATATCGCAATGGGTAAATCCTCATGGGATGCTATTTACTCTAGTATTAACTATGTTATTTTCATACTTAAATTATATTTTAATTATATTTATAATCATTAATTCTTTTCCTTATAATATTAAATATTATTATTTATCAAAAATTATATGTTTTTGGTATGTAGTTGAGTTTTCTTGTATTAATTTTTATTGAATACTTTAACTTAAAAAATATATTTACTTGTAAAATTTATAGGTTACACTTTATCATGTACTCAAGTTGTACAGTAATGGACAAGACTCTGAACTAAGTGAAAAACCAGTTTTGTCAGAATTTTATGAGGAAATTATTTTTCAAGATCCATCAACTTACATGAAATATGTATTAAATGATACATTGAGTAAAAATCCTCCTATTGATGAACAAAATCTACATTGTATGTACCTTTGTTATCATTTATAGCTTATTTTTTTATGTAACCTATATTTTTAGATGAACGTATAAAGAAGACTACAGTTGAAAAAATGATAAAATCTAGAAAAAGAGTACAAGAACACACAGTTATGTACAAAGAACGTTTAAAAAAGTTGAGAGAAACTATAAACAAATTTAAAGATGAAATTTGTGCATTGCAATCACAATGTAGTTCATCAACGTTGCGATGAATAAAAATAATTAGATCTATAATGATTATTGACATATGTTAATAAATACATAAATATTTGGTAACTATTTATTATAGTTACTATATTTTAATATATTTATTTTTAATATTACTTTAATTTTTTATTATATTAATTGAATTTCAATTTCTAACAAAATAAATATAAATTAAAATTCATATTTCATAAGTAATTATAATTATAATTGTATAACCATTACCATTGATTATATAATAGACTATTTTATCTAGAACTATACTATCAATGTAATTTCCAATTCCTTCTGTAAAATTATAAAATGTCTATAAATGATTTAAAATAAGATGACAATTTATAGTATATTATGACTTATGAGATTAATATTTTTTTAATTTGTACGACTTCTTTATGAAATAATACATTATATATTTGGTGAAGTTCAATAATATTTAAAGTTATTTTTTTTTATAAAAAATCACTCAGATTATATTTGATCTAGCTGAAGTAGCTTGTCAAGTAGCCCAAAATGTTTCTATACAACTTATAGATACACATACTGCATTCATACATTTTTACTTCTTAGTTCTTACCTTCTTTAATGGAAAACTAATTAAAAAAAAAAAAAAAAAAACAGTTATTATCTAAGACCAGAGAAACTACCTAATATTCTACATCTTACCTAAGATTACTAATATCTAACCTTTTTTTTTTTCCGGTTTTAACCAACGACGCCGTGGGATCTGCTTTTGCATTGCTTCTGCAGCGCCGCCATCATTTATTGATACATAATATCGATATATATACATACGTGGGGGGTAGACGGAACAGCTCCCTGTTCATGCATTTTCAAAAATTGTACATTTTACATAAAGTATTTCCTGGGGCAGACTAATATCTAACCTAACCTCCTGTAATCTTACCAATAAGTCAACTGCCTCTGAAAAAATTATGTAAAAAGTTAATTCTATTCCTTTATAAATATTAAATAACAAAAATAATGATTCCACAAACCCAATTTGGCTCAGATCATTCAACCAGTTATCAAGTTATAGAGTACACCTTTTTATAACTCCAAAACCAACTCATCTGAAAATAAAATACTGTTCACTGTTCAGCTGTTTTTGTTACAGCTCAAAGTATTTAAAGTTAAACAAGTTTGGAATTTCAAACAGACTTACTTAAATTAAAAGTATCACCACTAAACCATTAAGTGGATCTTTTTTATTATTATCTCAATATTGTCAACTGACATATAATATTTTACATGTACTAATTGTAAACATTAGATTTATAGATTGCAGTACATATATGTACTGTATTCAAGTATAATGATTGTAAAATAAAACTGTAAATTAGTAGCATTATTTTAGATAGTAAACTATTAGGCTAAATATAAAGTTATGAAAATGCAAAATGTTTTGTATAACAGTTTACATTATATTTTATGCGGTTATAATAAAGATAAATTATTTTTAGAATCTTTTAAAAAAAATTGTATTTTATTATCAATTTTTTTTACTTTCATAATTTTTTTGTGTTAAATGCTTCAAATATTTATGCTCTAAAATACAATGTATAAGATTTCCTTCCACATAATTACATAAATTGTAAAAATAAAAGCCCAATACTGTTTTGAGTTTTGAAATAGTATATTTATTGTCAGTTAATTGTCAAATTTCAATTAAGATGCAAGTGAGTTTTGTTTATTAGAAAATAATTTAATTTAAAAACAATAATAATTCAAGTAATTTTAGAAAAAACACTTATTTATATAATAGCTTATTTAAACACGATTCAATAATTTTCCTATCGTGTTTCTGAGGTAACTTTTGATTCACCGTATTTTGGTTATTGATCTTAGTGATAGTACTAAGAACGGTTGTAACTTTAAATTTGTAGGTTGTAGATCATAGACATACTAATATGTCTATATTGTAGATATACAACTGTGATGTGAAGTACTGAAGTGATGACACCTTATCAATACATCGTGGTTAATGCACTATTTAAGATAACGTTTAGTGTTTAGTATAATAATAATATAGTGATAATGTAGTTATGCACCCAAGGTGTACAAATTGTATACACTTATAATAGTGTAATAATTTTAGTTTAATAAATATAAGTATCAGGTTTATAAAAATTAAATAAAACAATTAAAAATAATAATATAGATTAACCATTGTTGTGTCTCTCATTTTAAAAAATGTACTTTTTATTTTGCTTAACTTGAAAATTTTACTTGATACCTACCTAATTAATTATTGTAAAAATGTTTGTATTTTTCTAAATACACAATTTAAAATGTTTAAAAATAATAGAATGTTGACGGGTAATACTGTTAATTATTGTACAAAGAAAATTGAAAATTCATCATTAAGTACATCTCTTTATATTATCTAACAAAAATATAACATCTGCAATGGCATTTCTTTCGTGTATAAAATTATGGTATGTATTTGATAAAAATAAATAATTATGTATTATTCTTAGTTAGTTTAAATAAGTATTTGCTGCATTTAAAACCCAGTATTTACTTTATATTACCTGTACTAATTTCTTTGTTTTTATTTAAATTTAATTTTGTTAAAACTGAAAAATTAAATTTATTTCTTGATAATTTTATTTTATATTATGAATAGGTTATTTATGTAAAATATTATTATTTTCAGTAAAAAACTAAACAAAACTAAATTTTATTATTTATTTTTGATTTTAAGTTAATAATTAGATAATTTGAACAATACATTTTTGAATTAATAAATACAAATTTATTGTTGTTTGTTTATAAACTTGGTTGAAGTAATTACTAATTTATATTTGATAAACATTTAAATTAAATAAGTTATTCTGGAGAATTTTTAGAGACCAGAAATTATATCTATGACCTATGTGGCTATGTAACTATTAATTTCATAAATTATGTATAATTTTTAGGTTTTCCATTTTAGTATCTATTATTACAATAATTATTTTACAAAATTTATTACCAGTTTTATCAAATTTGAATCAAAATGTTTCTTCATTAAGTACTTTTATTAACAATAGTCTTGGATATTGCTTAATATTAATCCCTGGATATTGGCTTTACAAATTTGCAAAAAAACAGGATTTGGGAGGTAAAGTAAATTATTTAAATTGATTTAATGCTCTAATTTTGTAAAGAATAATTGAAGCTATGATTTTAATTATTGTTTTAATGCAAAACAGATAATCAGTTAACAAGTAGATTGTTAAAAACATTATTTGGGGATAAGCATGATTTAGAACCAGAGCAACCTTTATCGCCAAGTTACAATGGACCAGCTAATTTTAGAAAAGATATAATAACCTTTGTATGCTGTTTTGGAGGTTTGCAAGTATCTTATTTAATTTGGGGTGTTATTCAAGAAAAAATGATGTCTGAGGTAATTGAAGCATTATTAATGATTAATTAAGGTAATCAAAATTGATTACCTTTTCTTCTTACCTATTTATTTGTTTTTTTTTTTTTTTTGTTAGAACTATGGTACAAATGAAGCTTCAAAGTTCCACGATTCCCAAATGTTGGTATTTTTGAATAGAGGTTTATCTACAGTTTTGTCTGGTATATTTTTATTTATGAATGAGGGAATACGATCTAAAAAATCACCACCATTATATAAATACAGTTATTGTACTGTATCCAATATTATAAGTTCTTGGTGTCAATATGAGTCACTCAAATATGTCAGTTTTCCTACTCAGGTATGCTGAACTTATCTCAAGTGCAATAATTATAGTATTTTATATTGAAAATATTATTAAGGTATTAGCAAAAACTTGTAAAATTATCCCAGTTATGTTAATGGGAAAATTAATGTCTGGTAAAAAGTACCAATACTACGAGTATGTCACAGCAGTAGGAATTTGGATTGGTATGGCTATATTTCAATTTTTTACAGAAAACAAACATTCTGGTAAATTCTATGATTGTTTTTATTTTTTATTTGTGATTAGCTTATTTATTTCAACATTATTCAATTTACTTTTCTTTAGACATCACTACTTGTGCAGCTGGAGTTATCTTGCTTGTAGGATACTTAGCAACAGACAGTTTCACATCAACGTGGCAAGGGAAAATGTTCACACAATACCAAGTTACTTCTATGCAAATGGTTTTTGCTAATTCATTATTATCGTCACTTCTTACAACTATACCACTGTATCAAGTGGGCTCATTCAAAAAAACATATGAATTTATTAAAGAGGTGTTTTATTGATATTTATTTTATTATTATATTCACAAAAAAGTAACACATTTTTTATTTTAGTATCCAGCATTTTTAACTGATTGTATAGTTTTGTCTGTAAGCTCAGCATGTGGGCAACTATTCATATATAAAACTATTTCTAATTTTGGACCAATCGTGTTGACTATTATAATGACTATAAGACAAGTAAAAGGAACAATTATTTAATAATATTTAAGTATATTTTATAAAACTTAAACTTATAAAATATTGTTTATGCTTTTTGATTTTAATATAATTTGTTTATAACAATACAAATTTAATTACACTTAAATTAAAAACAAACAATAACTGTTTTAAAGTTTTATTAACTTGATGTTTGCTTATTGTTTTTCTAAGTATCAAATCACATATATGTACTTGTAAATACTATGTTTTATAATTTGTTTTGATAATTTCATTAACTATTTATAAACTACAAAAGAACTAGACTATCAATAAACAAATATTTTATATTATTTTTCAGGGTCTATCAATAATAATTTCCTGCATAAGATATCATCACCCTGTTGGTATAATGGCTGCACTTGGAATTGTTTTTGTTTTCATTTCAGTATTTGTACGTTGCTATTGTCATTTCCGTATTAAATCTAAAAAAGTTCCTAATCATACAACATTTAAAGTGTAAATGAAGGTAATAAAATTGACTAGTTGATGATTTTAATAAAAATATCTTGTTTTTATATACAAATAAAAATAAAAATAATTGTTTTAAATTACAATTTCATGTTGTTGAATCACTGCTTTTGAATGTCAGTAATGATACAATGCCAAAGAAAACTTGAGTTGCTTGAAGCATAAGTTGTATGCATCCTAGAATATTTTCCAGCCGGAAAGTTCTTTGTTGCCACAATAAAAAATACAGTACTCCTATTGCTGATGGTACAGTCAGAATGAGTGAAAGGACGACACATATTGCTTTGTCGGCCGCATTGTCCCGACGTGATAAAAACGTACGAAACACTTCGATGAGACAGAGAAACACAAATACTGTCATATTAGTCCCGAGTTCATTTAGTGAAACTGTCTTTTTTTGAGCATCATCAATTGATTTGGCACATATAAGTGAGAACTCAAACATAGAAAACATGCCAAAGTAATAGGAATTAAGGTACATTAACACTTCAAACATCAGAGGTGCTTCCATTTCGCATCACTAAATTATTTTAATATGAATAGAAACGTTTGCTTTGACATACAGTCTGCAGAGTTACTAACTTATACACAAAAGTATATTGCTATCTAGCTATTTTCGTCCACATGGACTGACCCTGGTAATCAATAAACTACAATGTTGCCTGGGTTGTATCTCAAAATGTTACAATTTAAAGCAAGGGAAATATTTTTCACCTTATACACATTTTTTCGTTTTTAAATCTCATAAAAATAAAATACACATTTTCATTTTTACTCTAATCTTTTTAATGTAGATTTGTATATTAATAATTAATAGTAAAACGGAACGTTTCTTATATTAGTCCAAGGCTTTATTTTTGCGTAGGTATCAAATTTTGAGTACCCCTGAACTTTCGTTGCGTGGGTATATAATACAGGGCGTTCGAAAATCCATTTTTAAAATGATATTAGATTCTGAACGGAGTGATGAATATATTGATTTTACAGTGATGTGTGTTTTAGATTCTGAACGAAGTGAGGAATGTATTGATTTTACAATTTTTCATCACATTTTGGAGTAGTAATAGTTCTTTGATTTTTTGACTTCAACCCTTCTTTAAAAAGGAAAATGAATCTAGTTGGTGCTTTGGGTAGTCAAAAGTAAAAATTTTGTCAGGGAAAACCCTAAAAAAGTAACGGAAAAACGGGGATTTTTACGCATTATCTGTTTTTTACAAAATCGATTTTTTTATTTTACCGTAACTCATAAACGAATCATTTTAAATACTTGAAATTTTCACCAAATGTTTATATTAACGTTATATATTTACGATAACATTTTTAAGATATTTTTAATTATTTAAAGTTATTTATAGGAAATTAAAACTTTCGATTTTTATAAGTTTTTTTTTGAAATGCCAATAAAAAAAATTCTAAGGTCAATATAGAAAAAAACGTATGAGCGTATGAAATTAAATTTTTTACGAAATTGCGTAAAATAACGATACATTACAATTTAAATATAGCTAATAATATATATAATATTATAATATATCCTGCTAATTATCTTAGACTGACAAATCATTTCCGTTTAGAATCGTTTTTCGTATAGATACAATGATACCTGTCATTGCATTCAAATTTAACACATCCATTAAAGTGACCTACTATACAGCAGAGCGATACCCACTTGCCCACCCTTTTTTTAAAACTTTTTTTAATAAAACAAACTATTAATTATGTTATTCAATTAAAATTATTAAAAATTTAAAAATAATAAAGTTTCATTGTAGTAAATTGTTGTAGATATGACTTAGTTATACTTGAATTTTGCTGCGTGTAAGCTTAAATTAATTTTAATAGAATCAAATATATATATATATAGGTAATGTCTATTTTATTAGTAAGTATGTACCTAAACTAACCTACCTTTTATATAGTTAGTACATATAATCTATTTATTTAACTTGTAAATTTAGAACACTAAAGGATTTGCTAGACATTGGTGTATTAAATATTGATTGTCTTTGTGTAGATTTGTTGATTATAGGTAGCGTGGCAAGCCGCAAGGGACATATTGTTGTCAATGCATTGTCATGTTATCATATTATATTTTATTATTTTTATCAATTATATATATATTTTTTTTTTAATTTATAATAAATATATCTAAACCTAGTGCCTAAAAGTTTCGTTCAGAATTTTTCGAGATTGAAAATAATTTAGAATCCGAGATTGCTAAAAAAGTTTCTTACTACGATCTAGTAGTTATTTTTAAAAACTAATTTTATCGTTTTTTTTTCACAATTTATTGGTAGTTTTAAGCGAGTAAAAAAAAATACTTAGGTATAATATGATATCCATATGGTACCACCCATTTACTTAACCACTCAGATTCGTTAATTGTATAATATGATAATTTATTATTGCATTAAAGCATATTTTCCTATTGTTATTGATTATTATTACATATTATGTTAGATTCAGTAAATCATTATTTTGCACTTGATGTAGTGTTCTGTTTACTATTTATATATATTTTTTATTAAATTTTAGTACAAGACTATTACAGCTTAACAATTAAATTATTCTACATAATTTTACACAATTATACATCATTATTGACAATATATATAATATTATAAAAAAATAATGGCATTTTTAAATGACAAAACCTCCTTCCAATATAAAGGTGTTTATTTTTTTTTTTATGGCAATTTTAAAATTTGGGTTGAGAATGAAGAAAAGGTTAAGAAGAAAATCGAGGATATTAAGGGAACTGAGTAAAATTAAACGTTTGAAAACTAAGGTCTAAGAGTAAGTTTAAAGGCGTGATGGGTTAGAAGTGAAGGACCTACGCGGTCATTGGTACCCGCGTTTAAAAATAATCAGAAATCTGGGTTTTTATGTTTTAATAATATTACCTACATGCTTATTACTTATTAGGTAATATTTTAATTTATAATTTCATAATAATAATATTAATAAATAATAAATATATATATATTATACGAGCAGCGGCCTACTAAGAAATTTCTCGATATCCCGATCGTCCATTCCGCCACTGAGGGACATTCGGAAGATAGTCGTAAAATTGCTCGTACTGCTCGTAGAGTTGAAGTTTGTTTGATTTTATAATGTTTTAATGGAAATTGGATTGAGAGTTGGATCTAATTGACAGGACGGGCATTTATTTGAAGGTGTATCGTCAATTAAGAAAAAAAGAATAGTACGTATCGAAAATATATTGATAAAAGATATATTCAGATTGAGCTCATGATTTTAAAATGAATTTGTCGGCAAGCCATTACCGACATCTGGTGTTAAATGGAGGGCAAGAAGACTAAATTTCCTAATTTAATCTTGTTATTACTATGTACTCAGTTTTGTTTGAAATTAAAATTTATAATGATTTATTGATTTATACCTATTTATTAATGAGTAATTAGTAATTACCACGATTAACGATAGTATTTTCTTCAAGCGTGGTAATGACTTATAAAAATGTTTACATTTTAGACCTTCTTTAATAGTCGAGTGTAACAATATCTTAATAAGAAAAGAGAAAAATCATACGTAATCAAAATAATTTTATATATAGTGCACGCATTTATAATTACTAAAACATTAAATGTCATAATACATTTATATGTTTATTATTAAATTGTTTAAATAACATAAATATTAATTGTAAAACTAAGCCCTAACTACCTAGAGGGCAGATGGGTAATATAAACTAGATAGGTCAAGTTTTGTAAAATTTTAAAATTATTGTATTTTTTTTTTTTTTTAATAAAATGTCTAAAATAACCATGGATATTTTAAAACAAATTGCAAAGAATAGATACGGTAAATGATAATAATAAAAAAAAATAAAAATTAGCTTTCTAATTGTTGACACTCTACCGCCCATTCTTTAGATAAATTATTGTCCAAAATATTTTTGAAGTCCTTAAATTTGCATGGATTACCGCAAATAGGTATTGGGACTTCTTTTCCGTTTTCATTGTCCCAACGATCGTAAAAGTACACCTATAAAAAGTTTAAATTAGTAATAAGAAAATATGGTATATGATAATGAGAAGGCTACTTCTTCAGTAGTTTAACATTAATTATTAATTATATTATCATACTTTGATAGTGTGTTCATTATTCATTTCGCCGTGATACATATGAAAATGTAACGAAGCCCCAAAATCGGGCGATTCAATAGTATTGCCCAGAAAGCTCATTGACATTGCTACACTATGGTCGTGTCCCGAATAAAGATGCATTTTTCTTGTATCATTATTATTTAAACGCGATTCCATGTTTAAACCGATTTCATTTAGCAGAGGCCCTTTGAAATATTATAATAAACAAATTTATAAAGTTTTAAAATTAATATTTTGAATCAAAAAATTTATTGTCTATTATTCTTAAAATAATAAAAAAAAAAAATTGTAAAGATAACAATAAGTAATACTTTTCAAAAAAACTTCACTCTGAAGATCATGATAATTTAATTTTTAGTATTTTCTACTTTTAACTGTCTTAAAAATGTTTTAAGATTTATATAGATATATTTTTTAGCGAACTCTTTCTTCGCTGTTTAAGTATAGATACACATTTTATTTAGTAATCTGTAGATATAATATACATACCTATCCCATATCGGATGAATTATTTAATGTAAAACACTTACTATTTCAAAAATATTAATAGTTAATGTATAATGTTTTTTTTATACATAATTTTAAGTGATTAATTATATTAAATAATTTTTTTTTCACTAGGTATTTTTAATGTTAATATTTTTAAAAAATTTTAATGGATTTTGATAATAACATACATTTTTAATTCCTTACTCCAAAATAGAATATTTTTTGAAGTACCTACTTCGATACATAAAAATTTAATTTAATTTTTTGAAGCAGAATATTATTCCGAGTATTTGGATCTATCATAATCAAATCTTTGAATAAGTAGACAATAGTTTATTAACTAAATTATTTATAGTTTAAATGAACAGAGTGGAGTGATACAGGAATATACCTCGTAAAATGTTGGTCTACTATTTTGTTTGTTTAAATTTTAAATGGTTCTAATAATTAATAAGCTACTTGTCTGAAAACTTGATTTTGATAGATTGAAATACTGCTTCAGAATATAATTTTTTTTTTAAATAAATGGTTAAAAATATAATTTTTTTAAATATACATTTTCACAAACGTTAATGTTTTCTAAAATAATGAGTGTTACATTAAATGGATCGTATATGCTGATCAGTTAATTATGGATTGAATGAATGAATATGAATCATATTATTTATATTCAATTATTGCAATAAACAATTTTGCTCACCTATAATGAGTTTCTGAAATCTACGATTTTCATAAAACATTTCTGAAGTTTTTTTATTCATAATAATTGACTTTATTACTTCAATGTGGTAAGGTTTAATCCATTCAGGTAATGGTAAACCTTCAGCTTTCTTTAAAAATAATAATACAATATTAAAATTATTTACCAATTGTACGTCTTAAACACACTATACTTATCTACCTAATGTATTTAATATTTAAATGTATGTTTTATACATGCCTGACATATAAATAGATCGTATAGCTTTATTAAATTTTTATAATTTATCAGTTGTCCGCAGTTTTCAGACAAGTACAACATTAATGTTGTTATATTTTTGTCGGTGTAGTTGTTAAATTCAGTAAATAACTTGTTGACCATAGAATCAAAAGCTGGACATTTTCCCCGCTCATCGAACAACTGCAGAAAATAGTATGAATTAATCATTATATATTTTCAAATTTTTATACCTACTAATAAAGTTTGTTTTGTATATATCATATATAAATTAGTATTATAAAGTTTACTAATTTACAATTATTTTTATAATATGAAAAAAATTAGTTTGACAATTACAACCAATTATGTGTATATTAAATATTGAATCATAATATGAAAAGGAAAAATATAAAAAAAAACTTAGAAGATGCTTATTGGTTCCCTATGAAATATATTTTTTAAATTAAATTAAAACATATTATGGAGCTGAATTATATATTATTTATTTTGAAAACATTTTTAATAAATAATCATCGATAACAAAAAAATATATTATTTTTTCAGCATATAACTTGTATTAGTATACCTATAGTTAGTTCATTATTCGTAAATTATCAAATAATAACACTTGAAAAAAAATGTTTTTATGTAAATTATGGATAATTTGTTGTTATTTTTTTTTAGTTTAATCTTTTGTTTGTATATTATTTTTATTTTTATTTTTATATATGATGTACTTTGACGTCCAAGGCATCCCGAAGTTAAATGAGTATTGAAAAAATGTTAAGAATATGGGCGCAAGACCCTAAAAATGGTCAATTTATCTTCAGGTAGGTAGTTCTATAGTTATTATTGTGAAAAATCTTAAATTCGTTGTATTATATATAGGTAGGTAGATATGTTATTCGTAAATAATCTAAAAGTTGGATTGATAAGTTCAAGGCTTTTAATTGACAATTATTTTATGTATGATTAACAAAAAAAAAAAAATAGATTTTATAAGCTCAGTCCCTCAAGTACGGATAACCCCTTTAGAATTTTATTATAATTCTGCTAAGAATTAAACACGGAAACATTAATCTATATTAAAAGGTTTAGAGGAGATTGCTTGTAAAAATTATAGACATTTTAACGAGTCCTAATGTTTTGTGTGAAAAATTATAAATTATTCGTGGGACTACAGTAGTGGAGAAGCAAGTGATCAACAACTACACGTTAAAAAGTCAATTAGGTTATCTTTTTTTTTTAATCCAATACCTTCCGAGACATCAATATGTTAAAAAAACGTATTGATATATATGTATTAGTTGTTGCTATAATTCTTAACTTTGCGAAAGTCAGTATCTAGTAATGTTTAAAATATATTACTATATTAGACTAACAAAGTAAATATTTTTAAAATACATTCTGTAATAGAAAATATGTAGTACAAATAAATATACCTTTATTAAAATATGTAATATTATAAGTTATAAATAAAAATAATATAAAAATAAGATTTTTAAAAAGTAAGGTAAAAAAAATTGTCTATGTGTGTAATAATACGTTAATTTTACGAAATCAATATATTTTATGAAGTGACCAAGTAAATGCGATATATACATCTTATATAAGAAAATCTTACTAAATTTTAAAGGTATAAACATATGAACAAAATTTTTTGTCGGTATATACTATACGGTATGTCCATCAAAGGCACAATTAAGAAAAATATTCAAGAAATGTTCAAACTTTTTGAAAATGTTTTTAAAAATAAATATAAAAATGGGAATTTGTTAAATGGGACTTACGTAACATATTTGGTAAAAACGGTTTTATGATAAATAATTTATTTTACATGAACACACAGTTTTATGTTAAAAGGGCGCTTCGCAGTATCATATTACCTGCATAAAATTATTTTGAAATGCTCATAATTTGTTTAAAAGTACATATGTCTATGATATAGGTATTGCAAATTGTTTTTGAGCATAGTGTTTTTATTCTTCCTGAACAGTTGTTAAAATGTAATATAGATCCTTTTAGCAAATTCCTATTCGTCCATATAACATATATTTTTTAAAGTATTTATATTTTTGTGATTTTGTATAAAACCTGCTTTTTATATATCTATAACTTATATATAGTGTATAAATGTTAATTGAGAACACGCAATATATTTGCGTAGAGCCCTGCAATTTGAATTTTGTTTTTTAATTGGTTGTTATTTAATGGATCAATTGGAATTTATTAATAATAAATGTAACAAAATAAACAATTATACTTATTTATATTTTTTTTTTGCTATAAGTTATAATAATTACATAAAATAAAGTGACAATTATGCAGTAGTTAATATTATATATAATAATGTGTAAATATCACCTTTATAAATAAGGAATGAAAATGTCAAGTTTAAACAATCCTAAAATCATTATTTTCAGAGTTACAGTAAAACAACTGAAAATCGAACAAATTAAATATGTGGTTTTTTGGTCGAGCTGCTGTAACTCTTTGTCATTTTTGGACCCTGAAAGTCGGTTAAACTACCAAAATTCATAAAAAAATTAAACAAAAAATAATTAGTGATTAAAAAAGGCAAACAACTAATTAAAAATTAGAATTCAAATTGTAAGGCTCCGCGAAAAAATATTCAGTATTCTCAATTAGCGTTTACACACTATATATATACATACTATAATATACCTACAAGTATAATATGTTAAATTTTTATTTTTTGAAGAATTTTGTAAAGATAATCCCCCAAGCATCCCTTCTCCTTACCATACACACACATATGTTTATTATACTAATTAATAATACCTATTTTAAAACTATTAATTAATAATAATAAAGGGATATTGTTTAAATTAGGTATATTTATTAATTAAGTATACATATTTCTAGAATAGGTAATATCTATTTATTTTTCATTGAATATTAGTACCTACCTATAAGGCTATAGCCTATAACCCTTATTCTATTCAATAACAAATACGATTTTACCTGTAATATCTACATTATGGATAGTTTATTACCTGTAAGTTTATCAAAATATAAATGTTGCATCACATAATTTACTTATTTTAACATACTTATTTTGAATAATACAACTATATATACGTATGTAAAGTAATTATTACAGAAGCATACATACTGTTCCGTGGTCTGGCGAATCGTAGTAAATAGGAATAGGCTGCCAAACAGTTTCTGAGTCTGACCATTTTTGATAATCTTTTGGCGGATACATTCCAGCTAAAACCATTGCTGCTGACATGAAAGTTCTACTTTTGTTAGTAGTTTTTATTAAAATTTCACTGTTCAAATATAAGTCACTTAAGAAACCATTGTATATCCTTCGAAATATTTTTCCTTTTTTGTACATATTTTGCTTTCCTTTCTGTTGATTAACACTGTTTGAGAAAATGATACCATACATGTTTTTTTAAATTTATACATGTGTTTGATTATCATTAAAATGTGACCGTGAAAAAGGTAGGTAAAGTACCTACATTAGACCTGCATTTTTAGATTCTGAGCGAAGCGATAAATCTATTGATTTTATATATATGTGTATGTTTTTTTATGTATGTGTACTTATGTCCTATAAGCAGTCAAAAATGCTTTGATTTGAAACTTTAAGAGTGTTTTTCGATAACAAGTTAGATATAATTTGTACATTTGAACGGTCTAAATTGAAAATAGGTGTTTTTTAAAATAATTAGATAAAAATAAAGAAAAATAGGAATTTTTACGCAAAATCTGTTTTTGACAAAATTGATTTTGTTCTTTTGGTTGTAAATCAAAAACAAACATTCGTAAGTATATTTGAAAACTTCATTGCATATAGTAAAATTCATAATATATATAAACATTTTATGACCCAATGAATAATATTTTTGAATTATAAAAAAATAAATAATGTCGTTCAATGTTAAAATACCCTTTAAAACTAAAATCTTAAAATTGGTAAAAAGAAATAAAAATATACATTTTTCAATTCATTCAGAATCTGAATCGTAAATCATTGTTAATGTATATGGTATAAAAAAAACATATTTTTAGTTTGTATTGACACATATAAATATTTTTGTAACGTTGCAATGATCGTTAGCTTATAAATTAATAAATAAATAAATGCTTACTTTAGTTAATTCATTTTTTCCTTCAGGAAAAGCATTTTTATGTGGATCTGTGGTGTATTTGAACATTGGTGCTCGATTTCCATGACGAAATAACTGTAAAAAATTTATTTTAGAAACCTTAATTCATAATATCGTGTTTTATCTATATTGAAATAATATATTTTTTATATTATCTATTAAATAAAACGATAATATATATTACTTACTCATATTAACTTTTTTTTAAATGTTAAATATTTTTGTTTTGTGGCATATAATTAGATAATTTCAGTATAAAATATAAATACATACTACGGCGACATATTTGAGTGTAGGATCTGAAAGTCGTCCTGGTCCAATGACATCGTTAGTTTGTCGTTCCCATCGTACAGGGGACACGTACAGGACACTGTTGACTATAGTGATAACAGTAATAGACAAACCAACGATCAAGATTATTTTTTTGAAATCTAGTGTCATAATTCCGTAAAAGTATGAAAATCTATCAACATATACTGTTTGTAGCGTATTCGCGTAAAATTTACTTTATTTCTTTATTTTTACAGAAACCTGCACGTACAAATTACGTTCTTAATTAAAATATAACTTCTGTATGTTTGCTCAATTCGTACAAGAAAAAAATATAAATTTTCGCAAGTTACAAAGCTAAGTTTATATTTTAGCCTTGTAGGTATTTACAATAGAATTATTAAAATTGTGTTACTACCTACTAATGCTGGTAACAAACTAGGCCCGAAAATTGATTTATTGTGTAACACCACGTAGGTGATGAAGGTCATCCTCCTTTGTATCTAAATAGGTACTGATAACTTAATAGGTAAATGAGATTAGATAAACAATTTTTATGATTCATGATTATATACCAAACTGTTAATTTATTATTTTTATTATATCTTAAATTTTCGCCTATTTATAATATCACGTTTTTAATAGGATATAAAATCAACGTAAAAGCTGAAATTGCTAAAGGTACCATACAGGTATGATATACCTAATATCATCAAACATATTTTATTTAATATTGTTATTTTTTATAAAATAAATCCCAAATCCTAATATAGTAAGAAAGGGGAATTATCAGATTTTAATTTCATTACAATTTATTTTTGTTTTGGCGTCGGGGGATTTTTTATTTTTGGAGGACTTAGCTACTCCAATCTCCTCCTTTAATTGCGCTAAAATCACTTCTTGTGTGTTTCAGTATTGAATTAGTTTTAGTTATTTCAAACAACTTATTTTTGAATTTATTCACTAAAGCAAAGTTAATATTATCTCTCTTAACCTACACAGAAAAAGTAGTAACCACTCTACCTACCCTAGACGAGTGTACATGAATAGATTTCTGTTTGTGTGTGTGTGCTAAATTTAAAGTAAAATATAAATTATAAAAATATATAAATATAAATATTTATGATATGCATACGATGAAAAATTATTCTGAGCGGAGTTTAATTAACTGGTAACCAGTTACCAAATAATTATTATAAAAGTACCGAAAATTTCAACTTTTAATCCCACAAAGTACAGATTAGATATAATTTTCTACCAGAAACCTTACTTGGAGTAATTAATTGTATAAAAAATAATATTAATTACGTGAACGAAATAATAGGTTTTGATTTTATTAAAACTGTATCATTCAAATTTTTAACAGTCTATAAATAATATTATAATACATAACATTTTAATATAATAATTAATAATACAATAGGTTATTTAACCTTACTTATATTTTTTTATTATTTTAATTAGTTTAATGAGTTAACGACGGAAACAATATTTTTGACAAATATAATTATAAAACGATGAAAAATTATATTTTTTACATACCTTTAGCAATATAATATTGAATGTAGTTATTAACAGTCCTAAGTTTGTATTAGATGGAAATGAAAATTATGTATTTACATCGGACGCAATTAGTGTAGTTGTTAAATATTATCGGGATGCAATTTGTTTGCTGCGAAATTTATAATATTTTAAATTTACCTGGCATACAAAAAGGTCAAGGAGTTTTAAAATATTCTTCACTGGTTATCGGTTGTCTGCATTTTTCAGATAAAAATGACATCAATGATATTATATTTTCATCTGTAGTACACGTATAGTCAATTACTTGAAGAAGATTCTTAGTGAAAGAATCAATAGACGGACATATTCCCATACTACCAAACAACTATACAAAATAACATAAGTTATAGTGATTACTAATTAGAAAGGTAGCCAAGTAATTACTAGCTAATAGATACAGATATCATATCAAAAAAAATGTTATTACTTTTATGTACAGTAGTTTCAAGTTAGAATAAAGTATAAAGAAACTTAAAAGCCAATTTTAGTTTATTTTTTACTGTTTAAACTTTTATGCCAATTACAGTTTTTATTATAAAGCTAATAACTTTATAGCTGAACATTTTTTATAATATAAAATATTACTAAGGCAATTTCTCTACTTTTATTTATTTATATTTGCCTATAATAAATGCAATAGTTATACAGTTCTGTCAGCACTTATACATGATCTGATGTACTTAAAATACCGAACTATAATTTTTTGTCTATTGTTAGTTATATTAGTGTAATAATATCTTTAGGAGTTAGAAATTTATAAAACTTATCATGATCATGCGGTAAATTAATTGCTACTAAACATTCTACATTATATCTTTATTTTTGGTCTATAGGTATATAATGTACCACATATAATAATGTGTTAGGCATAAGCATAAATTGAGGGGAGGGAGCTTAAGGGAACTTAGCTCACTACATGTTTTTAAGTTTTCAACAAATTACAATTACTTTCATTATCTTTAAAGTTTAAAATATATTTGATACAAGTATTTAATAGATACATACTATTCCACGATCTGGCGAATCATTGTAAATAAGAATAGGTTGCCAAACAGTTTCTAAGTCTGACCATTTTTGATAATCTTTTGGCGGATATATTCCAGCTAAAACCATTGCTGCTGACTTGAACGTTCTCCTTTTGTTAGTAGTTTTGATTAAAATCTTACTGTCCAAGTATAAGTCACTTAAGAAACCATTATATAAGCGTCGAAATATTTTTCATTTTTTATACATATTTTGCTTTTCTTTCTGTTATTTAACGCCAAGAAAAAAATTAGAAAATAATACAATAAATATATCTTTTTATAATTTATATAGGTAACTTTACCTATTTTTATTTAGTTATTTTTAAATTGTAACCGAAATAAATATAGTATTTATTTTTTGTTCCTACTGTTTTTAGTAATAAGAGACTTCAGAATTGGTTCAAATAGTAGTAGTTACTTTATTTATATAATTTACAGACAGTAAGTTTTATTTACTTATATACAATTATGACTAAATCTTACATAGTAAGTAGTAAAAAAATAATACAATTTTGAAATAAATAAATTCAGAATCGAAATTCTTGTTATTTATTGATGTATTATGATAAAAAAATAACATATTGCCAGTTTTTTATGATAAGTATAAATACTTTTATAACCGTACAACGATTAATTTATTCCTACTTTAGTTAATTGCATTTATCCTTCAGAAAAAACATTCTTGTATGGATCTGTGTTGTATTTGAACATTGGCGGTCTATTTCCATGACGGAATAGATGTAATCATATATTTGAAAATGATTTGCATTTTAATTAATTTTTTTAATTTTATATATTCTTACTTCGTATTGTTTTATTTATAATTCTTTATCTACTTTATCTTTAATTTCATCTACAAATATTAGGCAAAAAACACTTTTAAAACAAATATTTGAATTTTACGTTTATTTTTATTTGATTAATCCAAAAGTAATCCAGATTGACCAGATTTTATACTTTTTAGATTTTCTGCTAAGATATATTAATGTATTAGTTTTATTACAATAATTATGCATATGTGTGTTTAAATAAATAATATTTTTTCATCCATAGTATTTATCACTCTTTAAAACAGGTGTGACCTAGACTGGCTAGACTTACTCAACAACAAAGTATAATATAATTAATATATAGGTAGTATATAGTATATACTATAAATAGCAGAGTAAGCTATTGATTTTTATGTATTATTAATTATTGTATCTAGTGACTAATATTATTTATCTAGAATTTTAGATTCTGAACTGAGTAATAAATTATTGATTTCATAATAATGTGTGTTTTTTTATGTGTTTGTTATCATATCTTTATTTATTATTACACAATAAACTATTTATTTTTGAAATCGATTTTATATTTTATTTTACTATTTTCTATACAATTTTATAAGTAATGGGTAAATATGAGGGCAAATAGGGTAGCTACCTTGGACGACTATTTTTTGTAGGGGTGTAATATTTTGATTGTGAAAACAGAAGTTTTGTAGTTTTTTAATGTGTTATAATTTTTAAGAATTATTAATTATTGAAAAAATTGCAGCAATTAATACAATATATAGTTTAAGAACAAGTTATTACTATAATTTTATCAATATCAAATGAGAAAATCAACCTTCAAAATAAAGGTAACTATTTTGTTGATAGTGAGTTCCAAATTGAAGTTAAGAATGGAAAAATGATTGGTATTTGGGGGAGATGTTCGAGGATTTTAAAAAGTTTAACAATGTTACACGTTTGGTGTGGAACGCAGAACATTAAAAAAAAATGCGAGGTCACAGGGTTTTTTTTTTATTTTGAAAAGCAGGGTGTAGATAGGGGAGTCGTTTAAGCCCAGTTTGTAGGAGTGGTAAGGTAAGAATTTATGTCCTGTGCGTAGTCGATTGAATTTAACTATAATAGATCAGGGTAGAATTAGGTTGTTGAACCAAGTAGAATGACGTACGTTTTGGGCGAAATTTTTATATCTATTATCTAGTAGTAAAGTTCGGTAGGAGATTTGCCCAGAAATAAAATATTATATTATACCACTTTCTGCAGCGTTAATACTTAATATGTCCGTGAGTATTCAGCGTATTATTAAAAATACTATATTAAAGCACTCGGATCAACATACTTCTATTTTCGTTCATATTATTTTAAAGTATAAATTGTATACTACAATATACGGCATTGACATATAATATTGAACCGAGACTTTCAATTGTGTTTGTTGTTTATCCTGTTTGGTTGTATTATAATCATTGGATTATTAAATTTTATATTGATAGTTTCAAATGATTTATTTATACACTACTGATCAAATGTTTTCATTACACTATCGTCTCGTAGTCGTAGTCTCGTTAAGTTTGATTGACTAGAACCGGCTTAATATTATCTTACAGCGTATCTTTTTCAATCAATATGAGAGGAAAGCGCATTAAGTTAAGTGGTACTGATAAAAAAAATAAAAAAAAATGAACTAGATATTTCTAAGAAGCCTAAAATTCAAAGTTTCTACGAAAAATAATAAAAATAAACGTAAAATAATAATACATTATTTACAAAGCCGGTTTAAGGTATAGGCGAGCTAGGCACCTGCCTAGAGCGGCACTTTAACTGGGGCGGCATTTTCAACATTGACTCGTACATTTTTTTTTATTTATATTGGTATTATATAAGAAAAGTATTTTTAAAAATTCATCCGTGAAAACCAACTTACCTATAAAACAAAATAATATTGTCTAAAATTATCATCTTACGCTGTGTCTAATGTAAATCCAAATTGCAGTCAATGTGAACGACTTAACAACACGTTTATTGCATCGCATTCCGAAAATCTCAAATATGTCCATTGTAATTACGTTTACGTCCAATGCGTACGACAAACTATAGACGCGATAGTGTGCTATAAATATTTTCAGTACTCAATAAATGAAATAAATGAATTCACTTTTTACCCATTTTAGTTTGCTTAGCTGCTATATTGCATTCTTTATCCTATCCCTATATTTAAGGTTTATTCCATAAAAATAAAACGTTTCGTTTTTAGACCTCTATATCAATAACTCCATGATGATATAAGTAATTAAATAAAATATAATACTTAAACAATAAAAATATACCTAATAATTATAATTAAATAATAGTCATAAATATATAATATATTTATAACGTCGTCTCAATATTCGCACGGTAGATGCGATGAAAAACAAAATTATTTGTTTTCAAATTAAATTTATCCAGCGATTACGGCTGATGCATTTGCTTTCCAGTTTGGACATGTCAAATTATGTTACGGTTTTATTTTATATTTTAATCGCATCGGTGACACTTTGTAAATCGTATTTTCGTATAATTTTTATCTATCTTTTATTTCATCGCGACTCGTTGATTTAGTTGATTTATTAAGTAACTATGTTAAAATACTATCAGCACATCGTACATTTATAAAACTAATATTCAAATAATAATGTAATGACCAAATATTAAAACTAATGTCTATAGCTAAATCAATATCATATAAGTGATTTAACTAGACATATCCTTATATTCATCATTTTTAATATTTTATCATTTTTTTAAATTAACTTTTACATTTAAATAGGTACTTAGTAAAATTTTTGTTTTTTTTGTAAATTAACATTAAAGAATAGCATTTTTTTTTTTAATAATCGAAAACTATTCGTAATGTGTAATGTATAACACTATGTGTTATACAAATACAATTGGGTTATTTTTATTTTTAATATTAAATTAAAAATTAACTGCTAAATGTTTTTAATCAATTATATCATGTATGCAAAGTTAATATGTTATATATTTAAATATTTACCAATAAAAATAAAACATTGTAAAAACTCAACAAAACGTCAAAATTGATACCTACTATATTTTATTATTTTTTTAAAATAAAAATATAAGGGGGGAGGGGCTAAGTTAAAATGAAAGTTCATTTTTTTTAGAGGTGGCAAAATTTGATTTTGCTTAGTGCACTATTTTTACTTGAGCCGGCCCTGATTATTTATATCAGGGATAGGCAACTCAAAGTAACTAGCGGGCCACTTTTAAGTACTATAAATTTAGCGGGCCGCAGTACACAGGAGAAAGCAAAAAAATAAAAGTCCTTCAAATTTACTAATATTTATTTTTTATCTTTATTTATTTATATTTACAATTATTATTTAATGTGATACTTGAGAATGAGGATTTTCAATAGACAATTTAGTAAAATTTTATGCTTTTTAGCGGACATTTTTAAAATAATTACTACAAAACACGAAAATAATAGTACTAACGGCGCGGCGGTGTGACACTACGGCAGTACGGATATGACTAAACCGATAAAATGAAATAAATAGTATGTTAGCTACGCCATTATAAATATATATTTAGACATTTAATAATTTAGTTTCGGTTTAAAACTAGATAAGAATTTATATCCACATTTTATCGAAAAATGTAATAAAATAAAATACAGATAAGCGCTAAAATTATATGAAGTAATTTGAAAATGTAGCGCGGGCCAGATAAAAAAGGTACGCGGGCCGCATTTAATTTTATATAATAAAAAAAAATAAAAAAATCGTAAATTAACTCTTAATTAATAAAAAAATAGTTTAATATTATAATATTTAAAAATGAAAATATAAAGTCATGATTCATACATCATAGATACTTATACTAAGCGTTTTAAAAGTAGTTGTAAAATACTTAATTTACAATTTACGTTTAAGGGTGGTTGATTTTAAGAAATGTGATAATAATTACAGCTGTCGTGTACTGCGAAAACTACCAAAACCAAGGAGAAAATTTAAGATTTCCGTTGGAAACTTTTTAACCATCCATTATACAGCTCTGACCAAGCGCCTACTACTTCTTCTTGTATTTCAAATATTATGGCTCGATGGACAACGTTTTGAAAACTATGAAGCATTCAAAAAGGCCGTTGTCAACTGGTTAAAATCTCAAGTGCGAAGCTTCTATGTATGGGGATTAAAAGAGGTGGTACAGTGGTAAAAAAAATGCTTAGAAGTGAATGACGATTATATGGAAAATTGCAGAAGTAGATTTTTAGGAAACTAAATATGCTAACAAAATCTGTTTCTTATAATTATAAGTTATTTTTTTTATGACGATAGGGCCCTTACTTTCCGAATATGCCTCTTAAATACATACCACAGTGACAGATTTGAGTGAAGGATCTGAAAATCGTCCTGGTCTAATGATGTCGTTCTTTTGTGGTTCCCATCGTACAGCAAACACGTATAAGATACTGCTGATAACAGTGATAACAATAATAAACAACCCAACGATCAAGACCACATTTTTAAAATCTAGTGCCATAATCCCGTAAAAGTTTGAAAAGCTAATAACATTTAATGTTCGTGGTCAATTCGAGCAAAAATTACAGCAATTTTATAATTAGTTACGTTCTTAATTAAAACAATACTGTTATGTGTTTGCTCAATTCGTATAAGAAAAAATAATATACATTTTCGTAAATTAAAAATTAATTCTATAATTATTTTATACATGTAATATGTATATATAATAGACGTATTATAATTATGTAACTAGTGCTAGTAAACTAAATTCGAATAAACTTTTCATTGTGTAACTCAGTGGTAAAATAGGTTAACCATTGACTATTGTATATATAAATACTGATAAAATGATAACCTAATGTCTAAATAGCAATTTTTATAATTTATAAATATTCTTAGTTTTCATATTCCATCAATCATGATTTGTATTATTAATAAGTATTACTACATATTTAATTGGATGCAAAATAAATATGGAAGCTGAAATAGCTTATATGTATATATATATAAATATTGAAATAAATTAAATATTAATATAAATTAAGAAAAATGGACTTTGCTCATATAGGTACTAGTTAAAAGCCAACATTTGATTCACAATTTACCATTAATAATTGGTATATTTGTAAAATTGGTATACAATTTAAGTACAATAGTGTGTACTTGCAAGGTAGATAGTATATTACAATTATTTTGATCTTTTCGACATCTGATGCTCTATAAATGTGTATGAATGTATTCATTTTTGTATTTTTTTTCTTTTAAATATTTATTTAAATTTTCAAATTTAATATTATTTATCCAACTAAATTGACATTTTAACTTCACATAAAGACAGTGACAAACATAAATACTGTGCATGTATCTAATGTTTATATTTATGTGTAATGTGCACTTAATACTTTAATAGTTATTTGTGGTTAAACATACTTAATGAAATAATGACCTTGGAGGTATTCAAAAAAAAAAAATATTGAAATATATGTAGTAGAATTATACACTATAATATCCAAAATGCAGACTCAACATCAAAATACGACTATAAGTATTATTATTTGATAATAACCAGTTAAATGTGGGAAAGTCATAGTGTGTAAGTGTGTTATGAAAGAAAGCTTCGAAACTGTTGGTATATAAGCTACTTTTGCCATGGGTTTTTTTTTATCAATTGCCATTATCAAGATCAAAACCAAACAGGGTCGTATATTATTGATAACTTTGTACATAATATAAGTGTCAAAATCTTCAGCGGCTCCACCAAATATGTAACGTGGTCGAGGGAACTTTATTACGATATTAATTTTCTATTCCTTATGGATAAGTTTTCCGTAGCTGGGGATTAGAACACTGTGTATGAGGTGTTTATCAGTAATAAGAAACGTTTGGTTTATATATCTATAATTATGATATATTTAAAATAGACTTTACAGTTTGGTAGATGGCTGTTAATAATAATTGTATTAATGAGTTCGTTCGCATTGATAGTCAGTGTCGAACTGGTGCCGTATGTCATTTTAATATATTAAGTAATGATTTGAACGTGTAAAAAGTGTTGAGTGTATATTTTGTAATAATTAATAATATTTCTACTTTTTGTTTAAGAATGAAAGAATATTATCAAAATATTTGATTTTAAATTAATAACGTAAAATTAGTTTTAAAATGTTTTGTGACAATTGTAATTGTATATTGATACATTTTCGGTGATAATTTCACAGAAGACATCCTAATATTTCATTGGGAAATACTTTAAAACATTTTAAAGTATTTTTTTAAATATATTTATATCCTATTTACCATAAATACAGTAAAAATAATTCTTACTCGAAAAATTTAATTCCGAGTCTGAAAGAGTTTTAATAAATCAAAGTTGCTATAGTACCAAAAATAAAAATTAACAAAATATAAATTTATTAGCATAGATAATACATTGTTTGATATAATTTTATTTACAGCATTAATATATTATTATTTTTAAAATAAATATATATCCATGGAAATACTATGTTTGAAAATAACTTACCACTTAATCATTTATTTTTACTAATAATTAAAACCTAACCACTAGTATCCCAATTTCCAAATATCTATATTTAATGAAATGTGTATTTTATTTAAAATGTAAATTAAATATGTATTTTTCAATATAATATTCACAGACAAAATCGGAGTACCATTTCGACAGCATGTACATACTTTGCGATTTGTTGAATTTTGTTTTATACATTATTAGCGAATAATTTGCGTAATTTTGCGGATTAATTTTAAATTTTTGCGAACAACTAATTTTTTAGAAAACACAATTTTACATATTTTAAAAATTATTTTTTCATAATATTACGTTTAGTTAAATTTTAATATGATTTTAAATAGCGTATCTAGGTATACAATAAAAATATTATAATTTGATAAGTATTCACCGAAAAATATTCAAAATGGTACAATTTATTCAAACATAAAATAAAATTGAACATCTACAATTCATATTAATGGTACAAATGTAACAGAGTTCTCCTTTGACTTAAATAGTTTTATAATACCTCTATCTATAGTGTATACTATATGCACTGATATAATATATGTACTACATACTACTGCTGATATAACAAGCACAACCGTTTTAGATGGGTTTTAGCTAATAGCCAAGAGTCCAAGACACTTCGGAGAATTGAAACAAAGATATTAATAATTTAGTCTTGTTTGTCAAATAATGTAATCATTGAAAGCCAAGTTAAAAGTGATAAACATTATGTAATGTTTTATGCCTATAGATTTTTTTATTTTTGATAAAATGTATGTAATAATTAAGTATTATAAAATTAAATTTTCAAAATATGTATATAATATGATAGACATCTGACATAATTAGAATATTATAATAATTAAACATTAACTTATAAAATAAATGCAATGTTTTTGGAAAATAAATTGACTTAAGTTTATAACAATAATACCAATTTTGATTATAAATATATTATAATAATATATATTTAAATAAATAAATAAATATATTTTTGTATACTTTGTAAACATATCTACAGAAACAGTGGTAGCGTATACAGAATATTTTAGATACGTGAACACTAAAATAATGAATCACGGCTACCTAATGATCGGCGATGAACATGATATTATGAAAGTATATGAGACACATTTGTTCAGAGGTATACACATTGTTGGGCGTGTTATAGCATAGAACGCTGTTTGGTTATTTGGTAATTGCAAATAAAGATCATAAACAAATAATTTATGTGACAATAATTACATACATATTTTGTAATATAATGATTAAGGTGGAATACGTCGTACTACCAAACAAGTGGGAATCGGACATTTATATAGTGGTCATGAAGTAGTAAACCACTCAATTAACTTTGTGGAGCCTCCAAAAAATGAGCCACTAATTTGAGTGGCGACTGACAGATTTAACCAGGAGTGCTTGGTTAAGCAGCGTGAAGGAGCTCTACCACCTCACCAAGAACCGATCCGCTACTACATGTACCATATTGAAAGATCGTGGAGAGAGCTGAAACGCATATTAACAAGATGCAATTGTAAGCTGGTAGCGGATTCGTACATTGGCGAATGGATGTATCGGACCAATATACTTCTTACAGTTATTGACCAATATAATAGATTTATGTATGATATAACAAGGGCTTATCTTGGGATCAGATTTAATCCCATAACCAAAGATATTGAAAATTGCCAATGCCCTAATTGCTGAAATATAAAGTAACTGAGTAAGTACTAAGTACATAAAGTACTAAATCTAAACATTATGAGATGTTGCGGTCGAGCGGTAGTAATATGGACTTAGTCATTTTTTCCTAATTTTTTCACCAGACCCAAAAGACAGAGATCAACCAGACTGAGCACTTACGAGATAGTAGCGGTCATGTACTATCAAAAGTTCCTTATATCGGTTCTAGCGTGTTTTAGCAGTCAAATACACAATACACACTACAATAAAATGAATAATATAATGATCGCTATGCTAGCACAACTAATCCTAGTTTATGTTGTAAACCACATGGTTTATAAGAATAGAAAAAAAGACCAAAAAAAAAAAAAAACACGGAAAAAAAGAAAAATTTTTAAAATTTTTAAGTATATTTAATGATTGTAAAAGAAAGTATAAAGAGTCTACATGGGAAATTTTCAATAATAAAATTTTATTTTATATTTTACCACTAGTTATATTTTACGATAAAATATGAAAAGGTACCACCTATAGCCATCTATAATGGTACTATGATTTCTACATAGGGAATTTCCAGTAATAAAAATGCATCTTACTCTACATTATACTAAGTTATATTGTATTTTTTAATATAAAAAATTTACTAGGTATCTATATAAATATGAAGAATGAAAGGTATATTTGTTTAAATTTGCTCATATAATTTTATGCAATAAAAAAAAACATTTTTTTTTCAAAAGAAATGCATTTATGTATATTTCAGTATTTTTATAATTGAATTAAATATCATACATTTTTATACATTTTATACACTCTGCCACAGAAAACAGAACACCACATTTAATTCTTTGATAGCGTCATTTTTATTTTTTAGGACAAATATTGAAATATCCGTATATTAATAGTTGATTTATTTAATTGTCAATTCTTTAATAGTTAATACAATGATATGTACGCTGCAATAAAACTTAATGTAGATCCTTAAAAAAGAAAAATATTTTTGTTTTATAAACTTTTGGTCTATAAAGTAAAAATTGTTTTCACGATTATCGAATTTTAATAGAATGCATGTAAATACTTTTTAAAATTTGAAAAAAAAAAAACTATTACTTTTGTAAAGTATTAGTAGATAGTCTGGATAAACCAAACACTAAAAATTATCATTTTAGTTTAAATGTAATAAAATGTTAAAAAAAAATTGAACCAAAAAATAAATAATTTACATTATCAGTCAATATAGTCAATAAATATCAATATAAATTAACTTATTGTAAATAAATTGATATAATATATTAATATATTTGTTCAAAGTGTCATGAAATTAATTTTAGGCTTACTTGATTAATTAATTACAATTATATCGAGTATGTTACAGCAATATGTTATATTTTTATTTTTTACTTACTTTCAATTTATGTATTTCGAAAATCACGATTAGCTAACTCAACACAGTCATTGATTTGACTGGATACTTGGATACACTAAATTATTAGTTTGATAATAATTATTTAATTATGTTTTTATAATATAAATTTACAAATTTATTATTTTTAGTAAATGTTTACAATTAATTTATTTCTATAAATGACATTATATTTGGATAGTTGTATTCTTATTAAATGTTTTCATTTCAATTCCAAGCCAATGTCTAACATAGAGTACAGTAGCTGGAACAATAATAGTTGATATATTATATTACTATGTATTATTTTATATTAAATTAAAATATTGAATTATACTTATGAGCTATCGAGCTATGACGTATGAGTTCAGAAATTAATAATAATTTGGTAAAAAAGTATAGATATAAATGAGTAACCTAAGGTACCTAACCATGAAGCCTCTATACAACCTCTAGTTGAGATGTAGCACTTATATGTTATCGGAAGCTGACCTATGTTGCAGTACTTGGTAGGTCCGGTCTTCAGAGCTTTTATCAGACGTTAGAAGATACACTATAAAAGGAAAATGAAAAGAATGAAAAGATATGGAAGTCTGAAGGTATGGCAGCTATTTGGTCTGTACATCTCCGGGCCAACGTGGGAACGTGACAACGTATTAGCAAAGATATTCTAGGCTTGAGGGTGATGGAATGGTGGAAACCGGATTGCCAATATCCAATAAAAGGATAACATCGTTATAATTAGATTTGTAAGTAGGTCACCAAATGACCATAAAATCCATCTAATTTTTTATTGTGCACCACCTATTAAACCCCAATGTGGTCCCCTATGAAAAGCAGATTCTCTATCACCCCCATTAACTATTGAGTGGCCATAAACTATTATTACACATTGTAATTCAATAAAAGAGTGATGGCGAGCGTGCAACAATGTAGGTATTATGGCTAAATACTTGTAGGAACAAATGGAGACGTGGTTAAATTTTAAGGAAATAATGAAAATGTAAATTTTTAAAATAGCTGTTTAGAATTGTTCTCCCTTCAAGAAAATATAGTTAGTATTTAATATGGGGCAAAATAAGCTTTTTAAGTTTTTAATTTTTACTATGTCAAAAATTATTTTATTGTTATTAACTGATAGTGGTATTGTATTAGACGACATAAAGATCATATGACTGTAATTTAAAAAAAATATATGAAATAAACAATTTATTTCTATTAAAACCTTAACTTCCTCATTTTGCCCCACTGCGTTCCAGGCGGCCGTGGTGGGTACTGGGTAGTAATGTTAACGCAGATCCATTGCTGTAGGTTCAAAATGTGGGAAAAATTGTTAATATTAAATTAAGGGTTGATCCCGTGCGTCAGAAAAATATTGAACACAAGTGAAGTACACCGTACACGTAATCTAGCCCTTAAGTGCTAATATTGCAGCTGGTTAGTGGTTACGTAAAAGTGTTGCAATAATAATGTTAATATGGTAATTTGGATAGCGCGTTTTTGTTGTTTATTTTTGGCGTAAAAGTAATAGACTGATTGGGAGACAACAATGAAGACTGGAGAATTTTAGAAAGTACCTCTTCATCGTAATTCGTTAACCGACAAGAGCCCATGACAATTGACATGTACGGATTAAAGATTAAAGATTTAATATATTTATACATCTTAGCGACGGATAGAATACAGATAAGACCGTTGGCCGCACTGACGCGAGTGATTGTCGGGCCTATAGTTAGCTTGCTACTCAGTTCGACAATTCGGCGATTCCGAGTGTCGTCGTTGTCGTACTGTCAGCTGTTCGTTCGTTATCGTCAACTGATGGACGGTAGACGGGGCAAAGGGTTAACAATTATCTTTTAGTGAAAACTGAAAATATTATTTATTATTAATATTATTACCTAAAAGTATATCTGTGCGTTGTTGCTGTAGTTCTCGTTTGTACCCGTTTCATTTGTACGCATGTAGTTTGTTGGTAGACAGTTGAGAAATGTCGGACAACTACGGCTGCTACCACCGCTGCTGTCATCATTATTATTAGTAGTGATATAGTCTCGTCGCGATGGCCGCAGCAGACGTAAAAAGTTCGACGCCGCCGCCCCCACTGTCTATGGTCGACGAAGACATGAAAGGATGGCTGTTCAAATGGACAAATTACATTAAAGGATACCAGAAACGATGGTTTGTCCTGTCCAACGGTGTACTATCTTACTACAGGTAAACATTATGACTATGTTACGATTGCTGTAGTGAACTTATTGGTATGGTATCACACCAAGATCAGATTCATATTACTTATGGTGGTTACATACCTAGACTAATATGTGTTTTTAAATGTTGACTTTTATATTGCTACCTAGATAATAGATATCTATCATATATCTTTGGAGCTGTTCAGTTTTTTGGTTTATCATTATTTCATTATGGCTTGCAACTTTATCACAAAAGTTATTATTGGTTTACTTTTTTTTTGATTAGTTTACAGTTGTATTGTGTTCAGTTACATTCAAATGGCTGTTCCTATATGGTTATGTACATAATTATTATTTATATTACTTAGTATAGATTTTAATTTTGATTACCTCTCTTATTGTTCATTAATAGTAATTATGTCTTCTGAACAATTTTTACCGTTAGCCTTAATTGAAATTATCTAAACGGTATTTTGTTTAGTTTAAAGATCTTGAAAAAAATATTAGATAACTACTTAATATGTATCAATATATTAATTAAAGTAGGTATACCTACCTTGATCTAGACCTTGGCATGTAATATGTACATTATACATACATGCAATAAGTGGTAGAGGTACCCCTAATATATCAGCTAAAATTGAATAATTTCAAATATTTTAATAATTTAAGCACTTATATTTAATGTTTTAATAAATGTTCTAAATATAATTTAAAAAATTACATTATATTTGTGTATATAAGTTTTAATTGTAGTTGAAATTATATATAGCTAAATTACAAATGTTATATGAATTAATTATTGAGAACTAGAGTTATTGTTATAAAACAGATAAATATTAGAATTGACCTAGCTATTATATTTTTTGTTGTTTATCAATAAAAAAACCTCTAAATTTTTTACTAACTAGTTGATAATAAAATTGATCTGTGACATTTTAGAATCAAATATTTTATTATAATAATTCAACACAAATATACCTATAATAAACAATTGTCTTTTATATTTAAAAAATTCTTGGGTTTGTCACCTCATTATATAAATATGTTATAAATTATCATTTAATAATTTGAAAATTCCTAGTTGTTTTATTACAAAGTATGTTACAATATTATTGGGTGTAAAATATCACATTCATACATTGAATGTTTTACATATATTCCAATTTCCAAGTGGAATATTATACGACTGATAATTATTATACCTAAGTTATACATTTATACCAATTGACAAAATAACTACCTATATTTTATGATATGTTATATATTATGTATCTACCAATTAAGTATAAATTAGTAGTAATAAAACTTCCATTTTATCAAATATTGTTTGTACACTTCATAAAAATTAAAAAATTTTATGGTGATGCGTGTTATTTAATAATAATTTTTTTTTTTTATATTTGTCAATATTTTTTTTGACTGGTTGAAATTTCACTGAATTTGGGTTGACTTATTTATGTTTTTTTTGTTAAGTAAAAACAATAATTTAATTTCAATACATTGTTATGAATGGATATTTATTAAATTTTTTGGTGCAATTTGAATTGTATGATATTAGAATAATACATTGCTGTGATGTTACAGTTTAAATATACATTAGTACTACATTTTGATAAAAATTGTTAATCTCTATAAATATTTAATTACAAAAATGTGTTATTATTTTAAATCAAAGGACAATATGAAACATGAAACAAATACAATATTGAGAAAAATATTGTGTGCTTTAAAAAATGTAATACATATTTTATAATTTGAAGAACTCGAAGTAGTGAATTAAACATTACTATAAAATTAATTTAATATTTAAATAGTTATGGTATTACTAAATGGGAAGAAGCTTGAGTTACGAATAAATATAGACTACAATTCAAAGTAGAATATTAAAAACTGAGGATGTTATTCTGTTGTATAATCGAGTTTGAGCGTACCTTGAGTCAATTACTGTAAATTGTAATGAACATTTTATTTTTAAAGTCAGTGGTATATCATTGCTTATGAAAAATGAGTGACTGGAAATAGTGTGTCTGCGCCTATTTTTAAGGGTTCTTTATAACTTCTGTAAGTAACACAGTCTGTTGAACTAATTTTTGCCAAATTGATTGTTAATATTATTTAATACATCATATACAGCGGTAGCCGCTTAATGTAATCACTTAGGTATGGAACATAATTGATAATATAATCCAATTGATAACACTAAACAAAAGTTGAAAAAAAAATATTACTATTTAAATTTTAAAGTATGTGGGTAGATATACAAAATTTAAAATTGTTTTAAAAAAAAATAAAATGTAAATACATATGTACATATTACATTAATTACTACTAGTTTGAACAATATTTTTTTATTAATGTCTGTTTTTTTGTACCATTAAAAGATCATTGATAAAAATGTTCATATTTATAGTGTAGCTCAAAATTTGACAAGTGATGTTGAGCTCCTCTTCGTATACTTGTAGGGCCTCTCTCATTTCAAAAGAATTTAAAGATTTTTCAGTACTCGTTTGTGGCTCAAGTTCAATTTCTTCATTTTCTTCTTCTTCCTCCTGCTCCAATACTTTCTGCAAAACCTCCATGTTTAAAACAATTTCTCGTAATAATGTTGATTTTATGACCTCAAACTGATAACATTATGTGGCTTATTGATTATAACAACCGACTTAATTTACACATATAAGTATACATCCGGTCCATACTTATAGTTTTATATAACAATAAACGTTTGATAACATTAACTGTGATTATAATAAGCAGCAACCACTATATATTATAAACTTATAAGTAATGACTGGAGTTTGTATGTAATACATGTTCATATTTTTATAAGCAATTACATGCAGTTAATGTATTTTCATCAATTATACCTAAATAAATAATATTACAAATATTTATTTTGCATATTATGTATACATTAAAATGTTTTAATTTAGTTTTATAATTTTATACACAATTATTATTTATAAATTTGGTCTACAACACAAAAATTGAAAGTATTTTTAAAAATATAATACGTTTCCGTGGATTATTATTACTTATTAGTTGGTAGGTAGGTGTACCTAATTCATTGCATACTGGTTTTAATATTATATATTTTTATTTTATGTTTTTTTTTTAACATTATTAACTTATTGTCATTTGTCAATACTACAAAACACTGACTGATAGACTGACAACTATAGTTCGAAGTGTACATTTCGCAATAGTCAATGTATTGTAAAAATGTATTCATTTTATATAATATTGTTTGTGTTAGTTACTTTATAATGTCTAAGTGTTCAAGCTCAAAATTACCATCACTTAGATGTTTGAAAGTTCTTGAAAAAACAAATAACAATATTATAACAAAATTTGAAAACAATTGTCTTAGAATATTATGGCCAGAAGAAGATAACAACAAAAAAGTTTTGTTAATGTTATTCGATGCAGCCTTATTTATGGTTAAGGCTGCCAATAATTTAAAATCATTTTATTCCAATCTTATTCATGTGACTTGTACTGCTCACGGGATTCATCATTTGATCGAAAAAAAGATTATAGATATTTTTCATGAAATAAACGATTTAACGGAAAAAGATATTTTTGAAATTACCTTATAGAATTCAATTATATCATGAAATGTTACCTAATAAATCATTACCACATCAACCTATAATAACTTGTGAACATTTGAAAAATGTTGTTCAAAACCTACAAGAAGATGATGTCAAAAGTATTAAAAACTGTAAACAAATTCTAAATCTAATATAATTAAGGATTTAACTTATATTAAAACAAAATTTTTGATTATTGTTGAAAATATTAAAAAGCTTGAGATTTTAGGTTTGCTACTCATAGATGCTTTACAAATTGTTGAACAAGTAACAAATATTATATTAATAATCTTCCTGGAAATGAAAATAGCGTATTAATTACAAAAAAAGGTTCTGAAATTATTAATAAAAGTGGTTAAGTGAGGTGAGAATGTTGACTTGAAGAGTTATTCTATCAAACATTTTGCCCTGGAAATGTTGTTGAGTTTTAAATAGACACCCATAACTAGCATTTATGTGGAACAAAGTTTTTCTGCATTCAAACATATTGTCATAAATCGTCGTCATTAATTTAACTGAGATCAATATGGAACATATTATTGTTACTTATTGTTTTTACAATAATTTATGTTATCAAAAAATGTATTTGTTGAGGGTCAAATTAAAATATTGGCTATTTTATGGTAAAATGTTAAATTCAAATATATATAATAAAGTAGGTACATGATTTAAAAAAAAAATAATCCTTTTTTTATTCAAATATATTTATTCATTATTTCCAATTTGTAGATTTTCTAATTACTTACTAGTAGGTAATATTAATATTTATTAATATCATTTATATTATTCTACCAATTTTAACTTATATCTATGATGTACACTGTTCCAGTACAGGTATTCATACATCTGTTATGAAGAAGTCATCAAATATATCGACCATGTATGTACTCATATTTTAAAATAATATTAGCTCTTAACAAGACTACACCTGAAAAATTAAAGTTATTCAACATCATAGAAACAATAATTTATATTTAATTTAAATGTTTAAAATAATAATGTAATGTTAGTTGTAATGTTTATTTACCTGATGGGTTTACTATAACTTTAAGCAGTGAATCTGGTTTCAAAATTTCTTTTGTAGTAATACCGTCAAATAAATTCTTGTGGAAGGTAGGTAGGTATATGAAATAATTAAGAAATATATATATAGTATTAGGTAGATTATAATTTTTTGCTTATAAATACTTAATACTTATGATTAATTTCAAATATTTCTTTTGCTTCTGTAAATATTATTTTATAATTGAAAATAGGGGCTAAAACTTTTAGTTAACACAATCAAAAAAGAAAACTTTGATTTTGAACTCATAGTAATATGCTGCTAACAATAAAAAGTAATAAAATAATCCAGGTCTTATGGATCATTATTGTATATTATGTATGTACACTAGTATGTACCTATGCATTATTGTATTAAATAAAATATTATACCTACTTTTATTTTGTATCCGATTGGGTTATATAATCCTAAATGATTTAATGTAATATTGTATGAAAATGGTGTTCCTATTGTTCGACGATTAACAAAAGCAATTGCATAGGAATAGTATTCTTTTATTTTTGGTTCAATTGGTTTTGACCATATTTCAATTCCTTGGTCCTGAAAAACATTATCATTTTTAAATAATATAATAATATGTAGTTTTCTTGTATAAAATTATTTCAAGTGTTGATTGTTTGTATTCTTAATTTAATGATTTTCATATTTTATATATTTTAACATTTATAAATATGAATTATTATATGCAACCTTATAGATTCTTTTGCCTTGTATGCCAAGTTTATCTTGATTTATACCAATTACTTCAGTATTTTGTAATATTTTCTTGAAGTTTGGTTGAACAGTAGATAATTTGTTTGACATAAATAAAGGTGCAGCTAAAATAGCCCATAGGGCCATTTGTGTTTGGCTTTGTTCATGACTCAATGCAAAATTTCCAATCAATAACTTAAAAGAAAAATAATTTTGTATTAGTATTTTTTATTGATTGAGAATTTTAGATAAAATAATTTATAACTATTTTAAAACCTCACCATATCTGGGTCATTCCAATGTCCTGGACCTGCATATTGTGCCCAAATATCTTGTTTTATTGCAAAGTTATCAAGCACATCAAATAAAGAAGCATACGATTCTTGTATATCCCAATAGTTTCTCCATAAATTACATGATTGAGATACAAGTGTATAGTTAACCTTTTTTTGACAACATTAAAGTAATTAATTTAATAATAAGTTTCAAGCCACATTATCTGTTTTATCCAGTATCAGTTCATATTATAGTATTTTCTAGTTAACGATTCAACCAAATATTGTATACTAAACAGTGCTCGTCTATATTCATATAAATGTGTTTTGTTCTTAATTAACTAATTCATCTGCTATTACTCATTTATTGGTATATTTAGTAAAAATAGATGTAGCTTGGCATTTTTATCTTAAAATTATTTTAATACATACCTGCATTCCTTTACCTTCTTGATAAAATGGCCAACAACAAGAGTAAATCATTGGCCTTCCGGTTTCATTTAAATATTTTCCAAACTGTGGAAAATCTATTAAAGTTGTTGTATAAGTTGAATTTGTTTTTTATGTAAATAATTAAATTACTATATAAAGTATAAAATTACTTATGTCCATATTTCGTTCATCTGTATAGCATCCATCTAATTTCACATAATCAACTCCCCATTCGGCAAATGTCTGAGCATCAATTTTTTCATAACCTTTTATACCAGCATATCCTTCACAAGATTTTGTTCCAACACTTTCGTAAATTCCAAATTTTAACCCTTTTGAGTGGACCTAAAAATACCAAATTTTATGTTTGGAAGAAATATATTTTGTTAATTTACATAATTTTAATTTTAAATATACTTATTCATTTGTAATAATTTATAGTAATGATTCAATTAAATTATATTTTTTCTTATATTGTGTGTGATTAATTTTTTTCTTCTTAAAGATTGAATACTTACTTTAAATAGTTACTTATTAATAATTAATTTTTTCAATGTTTCAAAAACATTTTGGTTCTATAAAAATGTATAAAGATATATAATAGATATTAAAGTATTCTATGATATTTGATTTAATTAATCATAAATAAACTGAAACACTTTTGTGGGTACTAAAAAATACTTTATTTAACAATATAAAATTCTGCTTTTAAAGTTTTTTATGATAACACTAACTGTTTATTTACTTACATAATCAGCTAAAGCTTTAATTCCATGTGGAAATCGTTTTTTATCAGCTTGTAATTTTCCATCTGCTGTTCGATTATGCATCATCCAACAATCGTCAATCACAACATATTCGTATCCGACTTTATCATAACCTTCACTTACTAATAAGTCAGCAGTAGTCATAAACAATTGTTCACTATACAAGAAATGATTTTTGTGATGACTTTATGTATGGTATTTAACTTTAAATATATTTTAATGTTACCTTACACATTCGTCTGGAAAAGTTTCACAATCAATAGTACACCTGAATCGTTGCCAAGCAAGCCAACCCATTGGTGGTGTTAAAGCTAATCCATTATTAAGTGCTGATGTTATTTTGCAGGCAACTAGTACACACAACCATGTTTTAGTTTTAATTATATAAGACAGCATTTTTGTTCAATAATAACAAGTATTTAATTTGCTTAATAATAATAAAAATAATCAAAAAAAATTAAAAATTAATTATCAAATAAGTTTAATATTTTTCTTAGAAAACTTTTTATTTTTAATTGTTATTGTTTATGCAAAGAAGCTTATTTTTAACTGACAGTGTTATCAGTTAACCTTATAAATACACAGATAATGAATCATATTTTGTGTTAATTGTTGAGTGTTATTATAGTATATTAGCTTTGAACGTTCAAACAAAACTAATGAATAACCTCTTCATTAACAATTAACAACATTACTTCACCTGCTTTATAAATTTTCAGTCAGATAATTTTAAATATATCATCATCAATGTTAATTGTATGTGTGTAAAACCTAATGACTTTTATTCATAGTTATTATTTTCAATTTTGTACTGACATTTTAAAGCATATGAACAAATTGGAAAAATAAATAGTTAAACAATTTTATGAAAATTGCACTTCTAGAAGATTAACTTGGCCTACATTTTCTTGCTTATAATTTGGTTTACTTTTTTTTACTACTTGATATTTATATGAATAGTAAATGTAACTCAATTGAGGGGAGGGAGATTTCTTATTTCATGCAGAAAATATACATTAATCTTGTATTCATTTAGTTAACATTTATTATGTACAGCGTACATATATTATATTAAAATAAAATAAAATCAAAAATATTATTGAACTTTGTAAAAACTTTATTTTAACACCCTTAGTTGTTACCATATTATTTTGTTTGCTGTATTCTAAAATTAGCCTCTCTTATTTATGTTTAGCTTTAGATAATTGCTTATAATGTTATATTGTAAATATTTTATACATTTATGATATTATTAGTTTCTTGTGATTAAAAATAATATCAGAAGTTTCTAAATTTTAAGTTTATATTGCTGTTCTGAATCATCGGTAGGCTCGTTCCCTCTTGACAGTTATATTGTATTTATAAGCCCTAATATCAAATCTTAAATATTGTGTTTATAAAATTATATATGCATAATATATAATAATATGAACAATTTCTTCCCTATCCCTAAAAAATCCTAGATCTGCTACTGTGAGTCATATATAACTTAAACTATTTTAACAATGTATTAGTTTTTATTTTATACGACCTTGAAAGTTAATATTCTTATAGTAAAAATATTTTTGTTGTTTTTTCAATAAAAATATTGGAATTTGTATATGATTGGTCAAATGAAATTTTAACTTAATTTTATGTGCAAGATGTATAAATAGCAATTCAATTTTAATAATTTCTATAAGTGGATATAATTAAATTGTACATAATATATTATGTTACTACAATTGTTTAAAATGTTAGCATGTTTGCTTATAACAAATTTTATTTGGCACCTATATTGACTATGGACATTTTTAAGCTATATATTTTAATTGAAAGCTAAATCTTTTAGAGTATTCTTAAGTTTAATGGATAAAATAAAATTAGCCCTAAGTTCATTTTTATTATGTATTTGAAAGTATAGTTAAAACTTTCTAAGTTATTGAAAAAAAAACCAATCAACATAATTTTTATATAATAATAAATAATGTTATTTTATGTATTTTAAAATAATATAGAATATTAATGTTGTTTAAATTATTTGTGCAAGTCCATTGTTCATAAATATGTGTTCTCTTAGTGCTGTATAGATATATAGTTTTACATATTAGAAGTTAATTTATGTTATCTTAGATTAAGAAACTGTTTACACTTATAAAACTATATAGATATATTATATTTTTTTAATAATTATTTTTCTTATTTCAGGACTCAAGCTGAAATATCACAGTTATGTCGTGGTACGATTAGTTTAAATGGAGCTACAATACACACAGAGGATTCGTGCACAATAGTTATATCAAATGGTGGCACTCAAACTTTTCACCTCCGCGCCACTAGTGAAGTTGAACGGCAAAGATGGGTAACTGAATTAGAGTTGGCTAAAGCTCGAGAAATTGGACATACAAATACTGGTAAATGTAGTAAAAATATTAAAATATATCTTTATTTTTAATTTTTTCCTCATATTTTTTTATACAATTTTGTGGCTTAACTATTCAATAATAGTTAAATTAACTATTATAGAATGATTAACTTATTACCATTTACTTACAATTTGTTTACTGTGGTATAATAATATTATAATAATATATTTGAATTATTTATAATATATATAAATATAATGTATAATTACTTTTAGATAGAGGCAAAGAAAAAGAATTGAGTGCAAACTTAGAAGTTTCATCTGTAGTGTCTTCATTAAATACAAAATTATCTGAATTGCGATCACAAAGCGAGATTATATCTAAACATAGCAAAGCTCTTCAACGGTGTTTAACTGAACTAGAAACTATAGACATACCTCCTGATGTCTCCACAAAAATAAAAGCATGGATGGAGCGTGCGAATTTGATACGTATTGCGTCAGTTGGTATGGTAACTGTAAGTATACAAGTACAATTATTAGTTCATAGTTGTACACAATTATTGGTTTTAAGTAAAATAAAAAGAAATATATTTTGTATGTTATATCGGTGTTACAGAAGAAGATATTTTATCATATTAGGTTTGAAATTTACATATTATGTCTTATAATTTTTAATAAAGTTTATATTTTAGATTTTGTATTACCTACTCCATTTGAGATAGATTCTTGATATTAAAACTAAAATTAAAATCCGTTTTTTTAAAACCTGGTGTTGCGTTAATATTCTATATCTGTTTTTTGCTGGTTTTCCAATTATAAAAAGAAGTGTTTGGAGTTTCTAAGTTTTAATCACATTTCCAAAATATTTCCTGGATCAAATTTGCTACAAAACTGCTCTTAAAGTTGAATATTGAAGTATATTTTGTGGAATGATATTGTATAAATTTAATATTATAAAAATTAAAAGTAATTAAAATTTTTCATGAAAGTTTGTGATAAATTATCACGTATGTAAACTATGATTCATTCATAGTAATAATATTTTATTTGATAATATTTAAAATTATTGCTAAAAAGGTTTTGGTTCATTAACTATTGTAAAAATATATATGTATTTCAGAATTGTTCAGAGTATTTAGATTTGGCTCAAAGTCAGGGTAATAAATGGCAAAAGATGTTGTATAATGAACGGCGGCAGCGTATACAATTGGTAGAAATGGTGGATCAAATTGCTAGAGAACAGACTGTATTGGAGCATGTAGCTAATAACGACAAACAAGGTAAGTAATTTAATATTAATAATAATATGTTGTACTAGTATAAACAAAGATACTAGATATTAATATATATATATATAGATAGATGTGATTGTGTTTGATTATGGAAAAATTAAAATTAAATAATCTTTTAAGTTTTAAACCATTTATATGATAATGTAAACTAATATTATCTTAATTTTATAAATCAATAACATTATTAACTTGCATGAGTTAATTGAAGATGCAATAAAAGTTAGCAAATTTACTATTTTATTTATCATTAATATTTTATTTATAAATTTGTATATTTTATCACACAAATATAGATTAAATTAAAATGTGAATTATTATTTTGATATTAATTTAATTATTAAAATATGATACAGATTATAATGATTATATGTTAAAAGATTATATTAAACTATATAAAATGGTAATTGAATAATTATTCAAAAATAAATTTTTATTTTATTTTTTTTTTTTTTTATGTTTTACAATTAGAACAAATGAAAGCCAAGTTTTAATACTTTATTCTCAATTTTAATCATTTTTTTTTATAGCAACAATCACAATCAGCTATTAATAAAACATTATCTGTTTAAAAATGTATAGTTGACATTATTAAACATACAATATATTTGAACGTTTGAAAGTTCAACATAAACTTTTATATACAAATAGAAAAATAATTGGCAATTGATAATTAATGACAATCTTGCGGTACAATCAATTATTATAATGTTTATATTATTATAATTTTTTATTCATAAAGTTAGGTATTAAAAATTATTCTCTACTTAAATTCTAAATTAAACTGTTGTTATCTTCTAGGTTAAAATATTTAAGATTTTATATTTATTTTCAGATTAATTTTAAATAAGTGAGAAATACTTATTAGTTATTTTTTATAGACCAAAAAAAAAAATAAGCTGGAATTATGGAAATAATAAATCATTATTAATATTATGCTTATAAATAAAATGTTATGATTTATAATAATTATTAATTATGTTATCACTGAAACAAAAAAAAAATTATATTCTGTATCTTTAATTTATATAAATATTAATTATCTATATTCAATTAATATCCACTAGGTAATATTAAAGATTAAATTACTTATGTTTATACATATTCTTAGTTTTATTTTCTTGGGTGTAACATAAAGGCATACATTTTACTAAGTTCATTAATTACTCTTGCCTTGAATATTTTTTATCAATTAAACTCTATGATAAAGCTATAACAGTATTTTATTTGTTTGTAATAATGATTCAAAGGTTATATTTACATACTATGATTTATTGTTTATACTTTATAATAAGATAACCTTAATATTATGAAAGATATAATATATTAACTGTAGATACCATAATATGTTTGGATTTTCATTTTAAAGATTTATATTATAAATGTTTACATACAATTTTTATATTAATATGTGTGAAGTATAGTTAGATTTATTTTTACTTTGTATATATTTTTTAAACTTATAAATATACTTCATTTTTCATTTGCTATTCAACCATTTTTAATTTATATCATTTTTATAATAATTGTATTGATTAGATTAGTGTTTGTCATATATTTTTTTGATTTATATACTCAAATAAAACAATAAAATACAGAGATGTGTTATTATAATGTTCACTATGTAATATTATTTTTTATTATTGTTATTATTTTCTTACTTAATATAATATCTGAATATTGTATTCATGTAAATGCTCATATTTTTCAGGTGATTCTACCGATGAAGATGATGCTTCAGACAGTTGTGAATTTTTTGATGCTCAAGGTGGTGATTCCTTTGATGTTACCACAAATAATTATCTAGTTAACTGTCAGTCTCAAAATATTATCCAACATAAATCTCTTTCAAGTTCACAGGTATTACAATAGAATTTATTTTAATTGCTTTTTACTAAACAAAATATTGTTTTAGGTTCTTGGAAAATTAGTTAATGAAGAACTAGATTGCAGTGGTGGATCTAGTAGTGATATTGACGATCCCACTGAGACATCAGCTATATTAACAGCTGCAATTTGTTCATCAACTGGTTTAAATACCGACCGTGTATGTGTTTATGCACTATATTATCAATCTTATTATGCAAATCTAAAAATATTTTATTGTAATTATTATTTATTTTAGGATGAAAATAATAAATCTTCTAGAATGTTTCCTCAACTTTCTGAACACGCAAAAAAAGTACTAGAGGATGTTATTAAACATCCTTTAAAACAAAAAGACCAACGAAGGTGTAGAGTCACTGACAAGCCAAATCACCCATTACATATTTGGAGTATTTTGAAAAATTGTATTGGAAAAGATTTGTCTAAAATACCAATGCCGGTATTGTTTAATTTATTTCTTTGATTAATTTTTTAATTTTACTTATTGTATTTTTGTTATAGGTCAACTTTTCTGAACCATTGTCAATGTTACAAAGAATTACCGAGGATTTTGAATATTCAAATATTTTAGATACAGCAGCTCAATGTAAAGATTCATTTGAGCAGATGGCTTATGTTGCTGCATTTACAATTTCATCTTATTCAACAACTGTAAATCGGACAAGTAAACCTTTTAATCCATTGTTGGGTGAAACATATGAATGTGATAGAATGTCAGACCTTGGTTGGAAAGCATTTAATGAACAAGTAAAAATAATATTATAAATTAATTGTATACAATTGTTTAATTTCAAATTGTAATATAGGTTTCACATCATCCTCCAATTTCGGCCCAGTATTGTTCGGGTAAAGAATGGTCTTGTTGGCAAGAATTTTCAATGTCCTCAAAATTTCGGGGTAAATACTTACAAGCAATTCCCAATGGCATTGCTCATCTTGAATTTTCAGCATCAGGTTAGTTGAATCTTTAATTTATTTAAAATTTAATGCAAGTTATTTATAGATTTAAATTTTTAATGAGTGGTCTTTATTTATAGGAAATCATTATACTTGGACCAAAGTCACAACTACTGTTCATAATATAATTGTTGGTAAACTGTGGGTTGATCAAACTGGTGATATGACTATAACAAATCATAAAGATGGCTCTAAATGTCGCTTAAGTTATATACCCTACAGTTATTTCACTAGGGATCAACAGAGAAAAGTGTGTTAAAAATATTACAAATCTGTATATATTTTATACTTTATTTAAATTTTTAAATTTAGGTAAAAGGATATGTTATGGATAAAGATAATGAAATTAAATGGGTTATAAATGGTACTTGGGACAATAAAGTTGAAATAGCTCCTGTTACCAAATTTGAAGGCCCTATTGAAAGTCCTACTTGTCAAACAGGAAGTTATATAACAGCCTGGCAAAGACAAGCACCTCCGTAAGTTTTGTAGAAATCAAAAACATATTTAATACATAGAAACGTTAAATAGTATAATCATGTATTTTTGTTTTATTATTATTGACATATATGAAGATCTGACAATGAAAAATACTACTATTTCACTGTGTTAGCAAGCCAATTGAATGAACTTGAAGAAGGTATTGCACCAACAGATTCAAGGTTACGGCCAGATCAACGTTTAATGGAATTCGGTCTTTGGGATGAAGCTAATATTGAGAAACTGAGGTTAGAGGAAATTCAGAGAGTCCGAAATCGCAAAGTAAATACGGGAATAGCAGATTCCAATCAAATCATTGAAAATGGTATAATATTTAACTACTATAATGAATATTATTTAAAAATATTTTTAAAGCATTAGATGTTTGATTGGATTGGTAGTAAATAATATTTAAGAGGACGCCACACTACTCATAATTTATTACATGAAAATAGTTATGTGTAGGATAAACTTATAAAGGCAGTATTCATAGTAGCATTATCAATTTTTTGCTATATATTATGGATTACATTTTTTAAATTTAAAATTTATTTATTAAAAGTTATTGAGAATTGATAAAAAAATAAATAAAAACAACCATGACATGAAATTAAGTTGTTTTCTATGCAGTGTGAAAATTTGGTAAATCTATTATAAATTATATACTTATAAGTTTGTACCATGTTAAATCAGTTTTCTCCACTATTTTATTTTTATGCTAATGCAACTATTATTGTTGGCACTGAAAAATCACTTATTATACTTTAAAGTAGTATTTAAATTTATTTAAGATTGAACATTTTAATTCTTCTCAAAATTTCATTAAAATAGCCTTTATTAAACTCCTTAAATAGTTGATATATGGCATTCTCTTTAAATGGATCAGTAGATGATTTTTATAATCTTATTTTGTAGAAGAAGAAGATGATGATACAATCCAAGAAAATGATAATAATACTATCAAACCAGTATGGTTTAAACGAGATGTTTGCAAATGGACAAAAAAGTCTTGTTTTACTTTTACACATGAATATTGGGAGTGCAAACAAAAAGGAGATTGGAGCAGATGTCCATCTTTATTTTAAATACATGTGATAATTGGTTTATTATATTAAGCTTAAGCAACATTGTATATGGCTATATTATGTTGAAATCTTATATTAAATATGAACAGAAGTATCTCAGAATTTAAGTATACTACCATAAACTCCAAAATGCACGGTAGGTCTTTTCATGTTAATATTATCTCTTTAACTATTTTATGACTTTGAATATTTTTTCCACAATTTGAACTCCAAATCTATTGCACTGCGTAAATCTTGTAGAAAAAATTAGTCTAAAAATAATATTTTAGCTAATTTGTATATTTACAAATTATGTTTTTATACTTTGTTTTTACATATATGTTTCATCTTTAATATGCTTTGTTACCTAAATTATATATAACATAGTTGTCCTTGTATTATTTTTTAATTTATTTACTGTCAATTTACTTCCAATTATTCATATTTGTTTTATTAAATCATGGTTCACTTTAATGATCATTAATTTTAAATTATTTCTTTTTAAGATATGGTAATATTGAAATTATTAACATGACAAGTCTGTGTAAAAATATTAAAAAATTTTAATATGTATGTTTATTGAAAATATTATGTTTAACGTGTTTTATAAAATATTAATTGAATACTTCTTGTACATTAATTGGTGTTAGATGTATTCTTAAAAATAAGTTTCAACTCAATTAAAAAAAAAATATTGATATTAATTATTTTGAAAGGTGATAACAAATAATAACAATTATTTTTTGTAACTCAATCAGTTTTTAATAATATTATATCTATTAATGTTTCTATACATTTTTTTTTTGAAGTTATTGTTTACACTAACATAAACAAAAAAGAATATATAAGTTCTAAGAAGTTTAATAGATATTGTTTAAAATGGTTTTTATAAAAAAAGATTTTTAATATGACAATAAACTGTCTTATAATTCACCAACAAGGACGTTATGTATGTGAATCACTGTTTAGCTTTAAATAATATAATTGATATCTATGAGTGGCAAAATAATCAACCATAGGTTTTAGGTATTTTGTTTATTAGCATAAAAAAATAATAAGAATAACTGGAGAAAAAAATTATATTATTTGACAAGTATTTTTAATTTATAGCATTCCATTGATATATTTGTATTTTTGTTTAAATCTATTCAAAATTTTATTTTGTTAAAAAATTCTCTTATGTATATTATTTAATTTTATCTTGTTAGACATACAAGAAAACAGGTGCTTATGCAATGGCTCCAGTTTTCATTTTCATACTTTTAATTCATTTATACTCTCGTTATAAAAATAAATTATTCAGATATTGTTTGTTATACTAGTATTGGCATGTGTAAAGAATAGGTCTATAATATACATATATTTATTTTTGTTTTTATTTTGTTTTGTTGAAATGTTCACACAACTTGTACGACTAACTAGAATTTATAACTGTTTATGTTTAATTTTAAATTCTAAATTTGACATATGACTGTTTACTATATCTATTCTAATTATTTATAGTCATTTAATATTTTTAAAAACATGTAACAATTCATTATCAAGTATTTTTTTTTTATCTTATCTATTTTATGTTGACTTAATAAGTAACTATTTATGAAATAACTCTAATTTTAAAAACTTTGTTCATTTTTCATTTTTTATATTATTACCTTTAAACTTTTATAAATTGTAATTATATATACTAAAAACAGTTAACTTTATACTTTTATGTATAGCTTAAAGTTTTTAAATTATACATTTCAAAGTAAAACAAAAAAAATTTTAAAGGAAATTATTACAATATAAATGTATATATTCTAGTGAGCCGTACAACTTGATATGTACCTAATTTATTTTGTATTAAATTAGTCATTCTATGTTACCATATAATAATGTTCTCATAACACTGTGTTTACAGATATAATAGTCAACAGTTTTATTTTATTTTATTTAACTTAAGGGCTGTGAAAAAAAATCAAGAATAAATGCTATAAGCATAGGTTATCAGTATTATACAAATCTGTCAATGTTTTATTTAATATATATATTATTTTGATATTTATGTATCTGCATTGTCAACACAAAAATGTAAATTTTACTATTATACTTGTACAATTTTATTGTATGGATCAACAGAAATACATTTTTTTAGTTCAAAAGAGATTAGTATCTAAGCAAAAACGGGTGTGGGTAAACCATTTCGTTTTATAATACAGTTTTGTTTTAAAGTTATTAATATTAATTTAAGAATATAATACGTACTTATAGTTTTATTTTGTTTTATGTATTTGTGTTTACAATTTATTATATACCTATCAAACAAGTACCTATAGTATATTATAAAATGTATGAGAAATAAAATCTATGATAACAAAGCAAAATGTTATTAGTTATTGTTGAAATATGTTTAGTAATATTACTGTTATAAGTATATTAAAACATGACAACATTTGAAAAAATTATATTATGCAGATAAATAGAAAACAAATTACATTTATATTTTCTACACCTTTTGACCTAGGTTTGAATTCGTGTATTCGTTAATAATATTTTTTATTTGTTAAAAAAATTCCTTTGCATTTAAGTAGGTTTACTTTATTTTTGTAACAGGTACATAACACACTTATTGTCTATCAGTTATAGTTATAGTTTGTTACGTTGTTTAAATCAGCTCTTTATAATATTCTTATATTTTTTGTGTAATAATTAAAACGATTAATTATGAATATGTAATCAATTAGGTTTTTGTACTATTCATGTAAACTTTTATAGATATATCTTTTGTGGGAACATCTCGATTTTTATAATTAAGCCCTTTCAACTGCAAAGTTTACTTAGCTTAAAGCCATTAACACTTGATTCTTTATGTTTAGGCAATGGTTTTCATTTATAGGGCAATAGTTTCTTTCTCGTCCTACCTTTGCATTGAAGTTGCCAAAAACTAGTATAATGTTTCCTTTATAGACTCAAACACGCCTTTATTATGAATAGTAGATTTTTGTCTTCATTTTTTTTATCCGTTGATGCGTGTGTATTAATTTTTTTGCACAATAGAAAATAATCGAAAATAATAATAAGAACCATTAGATAATAAAATAACATACCTATTTATTATCTTAAACTTTAAGAATTTATTTTAAAAGCAGCTAAAACCCACAATTTTTCATAGTCATGTAAAGATATACTCGTACCTACCTACTTAATTAATGCTAATAATATCCCTCTATTATATGGCATTCAGCAAAATTGTTTATAATATTGTCAAAATTTAACAGCTTTGCTTTAGACTTTTCTAAAGAAATTATGTCTAAGCTAGATAGAATGTTGTGGAGCATAGATAATGTCTCAATTATGTTTTTATATTTTTCATAAATGAAAAAATTAATTTGCATTTTGTAAAATAAACAGGTACTGTAATAATAATAGTAGATACTCGAGTAGCTTTATTTTCTCTCATATTTAAATGCAAGTAAAAAAAAACTTCTATTTATGTTGCTTAAATAAGTACATATCTATTTTTCAATACGTTAAAAATAATATTTATTTACCTATATTATAATATTCTAATGCTTACGCAATATGTTACAATATTTTTGTATTCTTATCGATCATGCGATAATTTTCAAAGACTGATTATGTTTTATTTTAAACATTAATAAAAATTGAATAAATTCTAATTAAATTAATTTAAATTTTTGGATGATTTTAGAGGTTTTCGATATTTTTTTAGGTACACCCAGGGCCACTCTGGTCCACTTCTGACGCTGCACTGATACCTACCTATACATATTATTTTATAAAGTTTTAACTTTTAAGTTTTCAAAACAAATAAAGTTGCTATATTGGTTTATTTCTGATCGGAGGCACTTCCATTGGCCACTCGTCTTTTCGTTTAATTCTGTTTTATCAGAATCAGGAATCAAATGCAACTTACAATAATAATAATATACAATAATATTATACTTAAACATATAACATATATGTATAGTGATTCCCATGGCTCGTAAAAGTTCTGCAATGACAGGCGTTATTGCGAACGGGTTCGGGTGAGCCGAGGTAGCGATAACCGCGATCGTTTCGTAAATAAAAGTTGTGTATTATAAAATAAAATGTGTTGCAGACTAGATTATTATGTTTTATTTAGGTACCTAACATAATAAACCCTTGCACACATTACTATACATGTATATATCCGCATTTCGATATGGCCGAATAGAATTATTTATTGTTTTCTCATCAAATGAAAAATTGGTTCTTTTGTGAGTCTCGTGTCGCTCGGTATACTCGTATATCATTGTATATCAGCAATAGATAGGTATAGGCAGGTATAATATATTGTAATAGTCGGTCGGTTATTAATCAATTTCTCTTAATACGTATCCTTGGTCCTCCTGTATGTACGACGGAGATATATATCTATGAGTAATACACATGTTATTAGACCTATATACAGAATGATTCTTATTTGACGGTGACTGAATCATTCGGAACTTTTTTTTATAACGCTCGGTGTCGATATACGTAGTCATTAAAATTTCTTAAATAATGGTCCTTTATTACTGCTGAACCTATTTTTTTTTTTATTCGAGTACTTACCTTACTTAAATCTTCTGAAAAGACTATGTACGTTATAAAATAATAAGTCTCGCTGTTAAAATAATTACTCTGTAAATTAAAGTCCATTTAGGCATACAATATCTATTGTACTGCGGGTATACAATACAGGTAGGTTGGTATACCGCGACGAAGAAACGGTAGACATTTTATTTTGTGAACGATGTATACGGGTGGGTGGTTAACTCGATGCCAGAATAGTTACACTTAATTGAATAACACTATATACATACAAGTTGTACGCGTTTTAAATTCTAGACCGCAAATCGGCTTACCGAAACGTTCTAAATACAGGGTTTCTGTATGTTTTTATTTACCAACAGTGTGTTAATTAATTGAAAAGTTTGTACCCAATCCTAGTTCAGGATGTAGTGAGAATATATTTTATTTAAATACAATATAATATATCTATTATACCTAATATCTGTAGACCTTTTACTATGATATACATAGATATACTATAATGTATTATGTATTACCTACATTAAACAAAGATACGTGCTAAACTATACATCAAAGGAATTTCCATGAAGAAATATTCGATTCTTATCACGTATCTTTTCTTCTTATGTTTAAACTAGGTACTAGGACTAGGTATTTGTGTCTATGCTGGTAACATTTGTCCATAAGTTACCGCCTGTATTGTTTAAATGAAGTAGAAAATTTAAAAAAAATGTAGAAAAAACTATAAAAAAAACATTAAATAAACTAAAAGAAAGTTTTTTTTATAATAAAATATAAGTTATAATAATCAAATATAATATAGTTACATTTTTTGTTAAAATTTATATAATATTATGCATGCAGCGTATTTTCCCACAATATACAGAATGTATCTTTAATACATTTGTGTATAATGTATTTTTAATGTGAAATGATATTCATCTTAAAATTCTTACTTTGATTCTTAAATCCTTTATTAGTATACCAATTTTAAGATCCAAGAATATCTCTTTCATTTCTGAAAGCAACGGTTTTTCAAATTTTGTAATTATTTCAAATCTGAAATCTGTAGGATTGTTGATTGTTGGACAAACTATGTAAAAACATTATTTAATATATTCTGTTTAAAATGTTCTTATTCTAATTTGTTTTCAGAATTTTTTTAAACTCAAAAGATTGGTTTTAAATACTTGAAACAAGTGTATATATAAGCTTGGCGTCTTTTATTAAATACATTTATATTTTAGAAATATTATTTATTTTGGAGAATAATAACACGTAAAAAGGAGAATTCAAATTTCGTAGGTATATGAATACAAATATAATAATATAGGTAGTTTAGGTTATTTATTTTTTGAACTTTGTATAAACGTAACCCCGTGGTCCATGTATACTGTGAATAGTGAATAGTTTTCATGGCATGAAATTGTAATGGTTCAATGGTGCAGTGGTGGTAAATATTAAGCTATTCTATTTGCTGTTACAAAACGCTACTGGTTTTAACTGTATGCGACTAGCGTGTAATAATTGGGATGCCGGGAATTCCGCAACACAACCTATATCGCGTATATTTGGTCCACAAGTGCGTCGTCTTGGCCAATTTTTCGTTAGCAAGTTTACGTTTTACAATTTAGATTTCATGCAAAACCTTGGAATATTTTTATTTTAGGTATATGATCACTTGCTTCGAAAGTTTTTTATTAATTATACACTGGACACAGATGTTGTACTTTAGATACCTAGATCATATTTTAAGATTTCCCAGTAGTTTTCATGAAAATTGTAAAAACAGTGAAGTTTTTGTCACACGGGAGAAAAATTGTGTTTGGATTAGTTTACAACTTTTACAATTTTTGATAATATTATTTTTCGATTTAATTTTATGACGCCAAACAAATAATATGTTTATGATTATGAGTAAGTAATATTTGATTTTGAGTGGAGCGACAAATGTATTGATTTTTGAAGTAATGTGTTTTTTTCTAAATTTTTTTCGTATCTAGACCCAGCTGTGATCTTTTGGATCAGTAAAAACGTTTTAATTTACAACTTAGAAAGTGCTATTTTCGTCATGGTTGCATCTTGCATACTGATGAGCGTCCTAAAATTTGATACATTTGATATTTTTATATAGTTATAATAACTTATTCCACAAATCATAACTTTTTTTGTATACTGCATAATATCTACTGGTTAATTGTGACTTGTAAGGTAGAATTATTTACCCATGTAAGATGAACATATATTTTTATTTTTTTTTTTTGAAAAATTTATAGAAACTATTGTTTATTATATTGGTTTTGATTATTAAGTTATTTGATCCAGTATCTAAATTTCATGATAAACATTGTTTCTTATTTTGGTTATCACAGGGTGGCATCACCTGAACATTAAAAACGTGAATTAACGCGAGCGCACGTCACACGAGACGAGGCATTACAATCAATACGGAAAATACACGTGGTAGCGATGGAAGACACATCAGATGTGCAAAACAACCATTTGGTCAATAGTTTATACTGTCTTATCTGTTATATACATAATATAATTATAAATTAAATTCAAGTGAATTTTTTATAAACCAGAAGTGAAAATAGTGGAAATTTGTTTTAAACGAGTGGCTTATATAGTTTAATATTATGTATATTTGTATGGATTTCAATCGACAGGCGACGTAAAAACATAAACTTGATCGAAAATAGACATATTGTTGTATACAAGATGCCAGGCGAGAGTTGATTGCGAGTATGGAAATAATAAAGAATTCGTTTTTTTTTTCAAAAATTACAATTTTTAATTTTTATGAACAAACATGATACCTCGCTAATTATACTGAAACTGTAGTTTTCAATTGTCACCCATATTTATAGTCTATAAATTCTATTGTAATATTTATTATACACAATATAGTGAATATTATATACTTTGTAGGTGTTTTATACTGATTAATTATTATAGAGACCCATAAAAATACAAGAGAAATCGTACTATAGATATAAAATATTTTTAATTTCTTATGAGAGGTAGGCGTTTCAAAATATTAGTTATGTACTCGTACACAATAAATCGTCACGATGGTAATCGTCCTCGTTGATTCAACGCTATCGCGTTTATATCTGTAACAATGTATTATAGGCCACACAGCCGATGTTTGGACTCACTTAATTCATTTATCTAACAGACCACCATCACCGTTAACCGTGTCTTTTTTAAACAATGATGGCAAAGGATTGTAGTAAAACATCAATTTATTTAAACAAATATATACGCCTTTTGCTACTGTCGCATGACCCGTGCTGACTTCTAACTATAGCGTGTATGAACTATGTATGCAGTATATCCATGGATATACAAAGATAAATCTATATATATATAAGTGAAATCAAGCAAAAGAGGAAATCTTTGTTACGGTTTGGCTTCGAAACTTCTTATCCAATTGTCATGCAGTTTTTTTTAAATGAAAGAGGATATCACGGAGCAGGTTTTAGGCATAAATAAAGTCCGATAATTGTTGGTCAATAATTAGTTATCTATACACATAAAATCCAAATACCACTGACTCACTGATCGCCGTATCTCAAAAACTACTCAACGTACGAACTTGAAATTCGGAATAGAGGTTCTTCTCATATTTTCACCGAGCAATAAGAAAGGATTTTCAAAAATGTTGCGTTTTAGTGGAGTAATTAACGATTATTATTATTCACTGCCAATACGTATTGTGCGGCACGGCGGCCCGCGGGTTTCCAGCTACCTGCAACTTATCCTTTTTGTTTGTCGTCGTCGTCGTCGTCGTGTAGATAAGAATAATGATTCCGAATATATAAAATTATTCCGAGAAGTTTATCGATAAAAATAATCTCATGTATCGCGCGTACACCAATACTCCTATCTATACTACTATATAAAATGAAGTCGCTTTTTTTTTGTTCGGGATAAACTCCGAAACTACTCATTCAATCGTCGTGCAGTTTTTTTTAAATTAAAGAGCACATCACAGAGAAGGTTTATGGTATACATTTTGTTCAATAAAATTAATTAATAATTAGTTTATTACTAATTAAAATAAACGTGTAAATTGTATATCTATTTATACATATTGTGCGGCCCGCGGGTTTCCAGCTACCTGCAACCTGACCTTTTGTTCGTCAAATTATATCGTGTGTGTTTGATATCGGCGTGTAGATATGAATTTTTCCGAGAAGTTTATCGCACATTTTGTACGTACCCCAACAACATGTATACCAAATATTCGTTCGAGCATTAGGCAATCAAATTTAAGGCGGATGCATTTTGTACGGGCAACGAAGTGCACGGGGACAGCTAGTATATATAAAAAACGTTCATTTGTGTTTTAATTTATATTTTATTCGAGTATCATATTATTGCTGATTTCTAGAAAAAAATAAATAATTAAAAAAAAGGGGGAAAGTTGGTATTAATAAAGTAGCTGTATAGTAGGTACCGAGTGGGTCACTGCAATGAATGTGTTAAATTTTTATTTAATGATACATCATTGTATAGGAAAAAATTTTCTGAATGGAAACGATCTATTAGCCTATATCATTAATGACACCTATGTTTTTTGACATTGCTATTAAAGTAGGTAATTTATTCATGACGTTTTGTAAACAATGAAGATACATTGGAAATGAGAATGTTGGTCGCCAAATCTCATTACCAATCATTAACGGTCAATGGTTAGCAAGAAATGCACGATTTACGATGGGCCGTAGTTGTAGGATTATGTTACAGCTATGACGATTTTTAGCGATCCTCCAGTTTGTCTGTGTAATGAGACGATGAGCTTTAGATCGTATCGATAAAACACCACCTTATCACAGACAGGCAAACAATAGTATTAATTATTACAAGTATCACTACCAATAAGATTGTAGAATCCACGAACTACCCGGTTATTGTCGGAGACTTTATTGTAAGTTTATCGTTTTATAGTTATACAATCTGATGGCGCTATTCTTTCGTGGTCTATGGCTACTAAGCTGCTTTCGTGAGATGTTACTTCTTTTAAGGCCTTTTAACGGCCAGTTATCGCTACTAATTCAAGACCACTTGTCGAGTCGTCTTCGTGGACCGCCGAAGCCGTGTCTTTTCAGTCAGTTGTCGAGTCACCTTTGTAGCTTGTTGCCGTTATGTCTTTGGGATGTGTTGAACGCGCGTTTTCTTGATCAGTCTAAGCTATGACTTATGACTTATTGACGCTGCGATTATGGCTATACAGTTACAGACAGAAACTATTTAATATAAACTACTCCGGTCAGTAAAGACCCGACGTATAAATTAAGCTAAGTTCAGTGCCACCTCGGTCACCTTTACCAGGGCGATGACAGATAACTTTGAGGTCGAAACGAGACGCCAGGCAGATAGCCGTTGCAACACACCTGTGGACATCGTTTGTGATGTCTTTCCTTATGGAAGTCTGGTCATATAGTTTTATGATGGAAGCGTGTCAGTCGATGACCAGACAGTTCGTTTGAGTTACTAGAGGAACTGTCATGGGTTCACGGCGCATTGTTGTGATGGAGGCACACTGCTTTATAATGGAAAACGATGTATCAAGGATGTGCGTACTTTGTAAATGCGGCACAATTTTTATCGTTTATGGTATGGTCGATAAGTTAAATAAAACTATGAACACTGTTAAATATTAAAACGCTAATATACTTTATGCGTCGTAAGTATAAATATAATGTATGTATAATACAAGTCTGCTAGTACCGTGATAATATATATTTTTACTTATACAAATTTATTGGTTCTGTGGTAACATATCTTTGTAATGGTAATTTTCGGATATTCTTAAGTTAAATTTGTTTGTTTTATTATTATTTGTGTTTTTTTATTCAATATTATGTAATGATTATAATAATGTAATGTATGTACTAAAGCTCATGCTCACGTAATGTTTCACGTCTGTCGATGTATATAGAAGCTTTATGTGTATTTATACTATGCACAAGATAAATACATTTTTGTTGAAAACGAAAATTGATCACTGAATATATTGTATACGTTCAATGATTAAAATTATGCACAGTAGAATACATTATGTGTAATACGAAACTGAAAAATGTACAGTATTGCAATAATAGTAAAAACACCATATTACAGTATACTTTATTATAATAAAACACATTATATAAATATACATGTATATATAATAAATCCCAGATATTTGTGTAATTTGTTCATGTATAATATTCATTGACCTGCCACATATACCGAAATAGTTTCATTATAAAATTATAATATCAAAAAATTTCTTCTCCCGATAAAGCGTAGACAATGATGTTACATTTAAGACTTAAGTATGATTATAATATATTAATATGTTAATTTATTATAATATTAATATTGACTTAACTATTCATAAGTTACTGACCATCATTTTTCCATGCTTATTTGCACTGGTAAAACGAAGACAGCAACGAATAACTCATATTATTAAACATACATTGCCGTTTGTTATAAGCACTAATATTAAATACAAATAATTAATTTTATCAGCACCTATATTTATATAATCATCATGAGAACTATAAAATATACTGAACTTGAATATAATTATAAAAGAAAAAAATAACTTTTTACTATAGCAAAGTTTAATTCATAATAATTAATAAAAACTAATAAATTAATAAATAAATCCTCTAACATAGGTATTAAACATTTTAACACATGATAAAACATACAATATTATAGATACCTAGTGCTCGAATTGGGAAAAATTAAGTAGAGGAGCTTAATCCAACGATTTAAAAACTGCGTTCCAAAATTACTTAATAAATACCCGTGGGGGACTTTGCCCCCTCACCCCCTCACCCTTGCCAACCTTAATTATATTTTGAATACCACTTTTCGGCTACACAGAATTTTAATTCTACCTTCATACTAGTTCATATGTACAATAAATTATAGGCAAACAACAGTGAGATATTATAATTAATTAATAAGCAAACTCCAAAAAAAATATATAGGGCTATAGAATTGATAATAATATAATAAATTAATAAACTATTATCAAAAGTAATTTTGATAATAAAAATTGTAAAATTTGTTATATTATAAATTGAAATCCACATTTCAATAAAAAATTATTTTGGACATAAATTTGTGCCGTTCCTATGAAAAAATAAAGTTGGGGTACGCAAAACAAAAATAAATAGCAGGAGAGCTTCGTTCCCCTGCGCACCCCCCAATTCGAGCACTGTAAGATACCTATCTAAAATTTACATACACACACACACACACATATATATATATATATAATTATTGTTCAAGTAATATTATAATCGATAAATTATGAATGAACTGTAGCGAATAAACATCAACGTGATTGAATCTCTGACATACTTCTAGGACCAAACTTGGAACAAAACAAGAACATTTTAAAACTATTATAATTAACAGATTTAAGTGATAATATACCTAATTGAAATGAAAATGAGTGTAAAATAATGTAAACATTTTTAGATAACTGTTAATAGTAATTTATACAATGTAACGAATGCACATTTAAAGAAAATTTGACAGAATTAGGTATAAACGCTACGATTCACTTCACTAAAAATAAAAATATTAAAATTCAGTAAACTATAATTTATTATGTTTTTGTATGTTATAATTGATTCACCAAAGCAGTCAACAGTTTAAGACGTTTATAAGTGTTCAAGCTATTAAATTTAGCACAGGACTTCTAAAAATTATAAAATTTATTATACTACTGTAAGTTGATTTAATTTTTGCCGGAAATATTGCATTTATTATATAATGAATATGTAATTATTATAATAATATATATTTATATTAAAATCTTATATTATTGTTATTAACTTTTGAGTCAATACTATAGGCGTATAAGCTAATATAAGCTAATCTATTAATTGTTAGCTTTTTATCCTCAAACTGTTATTTTTTGTATTTCTGAAATATTTGCTTAAAAATTCCTATAATTTCATATGTATTTACGTATATTATTTTCGAAATAGTAGCTTAAAAAAAATATGGATGTCCATAGTAATCATTTTAAATTTAATTTAGAAACTAAAAATGTTAAGTATATTTTAATTGTCTTCAATTATTGTACTTACATATATTATGAAGTAAAAATGTTTATATTTTAATAGTTCTATTAATATTATTATATATTTATTTATATTGAATATATTTTTACATTATATATACATTTATAAAACTCGTTGATAGCTGGCTAGAAAATAATCAAAGTTTTTTCGAGTAATTTTTCCTTTAAGGGTCTATAACACTGAACTACTACGTAGTATTGTATTCTGAAAAATAAGATAAGCAAAAAGTTTTTTTTCACTCGTGATTTTCCAAACTCAATTTCGAACATTTTCAAAACAAATTTGTTTCCGTCAAAACCACCAAAACTTCAGATGGAGAAAATCTAACGCCTGATTTATCATTTCATTCATATAGTGTTATCTGTATAGTGTTAAAGCCCCAATCGATTTTCAGTGAACTCAACCACTGATAAAACAATATATATATATATATATATATATATATATATACAATATTCTTAGTTTAAATTGGAAAATACTTATTTTCCGTTGAATGTGTGTATGTGTAGATATCAATAATAGATTGATTTTTATAAATTATAATCTTTTAATACAATAAGTAGATAAATGATAATTTGATAATATAATAATAACATTTTTTATTTAAAAATAATTTAATGTTGTGGTTTTATAAAATTTTAAAAATAGAAGAAAATATATGAAGAAAATTATGGTTTAATTGATACGCATCGTAGGTACACATATACTTATATGGATATATGAGTATATTATCTATAGAGTTTTATACTTATGTGTGTATTTAATATTTGATTTAGTATTTAATGTTGATTGTGAGTTGATGATCATAATTATGATGATTTTACACCAAGACTATCTTTGAATAACCAATGTAGTTTAAAAATTTTTATATAGAGTAATCTTTATTTAATTATTTATTCCACCGTAAAAAAGATACACTATGAGTCAATTTTTAAAAGTTTTTTAAGTAATGTAAAACTCGTTGTTACATATTTCCTAGTTAAAGATAATGGAATATGTGGATTTAATATATTACAAATAATATTTTTACAAATGCTACAAATACAGTAGACGTCATTTACTTGTTTGATAAAGCAACACATATGGATGAGATAATAATGATGATCATAATAATCTATGATTGGCTGAAATTGCATTGTGAGACAAAATTTAATATTATATTGCTGTTATTTAAAATTATGGTAAATTTAAAGAACATATAGACATTTGGTTTGCTATCGTTAAAGAATTGGAAAAATTATTATAGATCTATTAAAAATATAAAATGCAAAATAGATTTTAAATTTTTATTTAAAAAATTATATTCAAAGTTTCAAAATAAAAATATTGTTTTGAGAATGTATTTGAGGATAAAACACAAATTTAAAATAATATAGAAAATATAATATAAAATATATTTGAAACAAAATATTTGGTGATTACTATTGAAAATAAATTAAAGTTGTCTTAATTTAGATTGTAGTAGTTACATTATTATACAGAAAATCATGATAAAATTAATTTTAGGTGTAAATTATACAATGTGTATAAAAGGTAAAATGTTTAGTTGTATGTAACTAATGATGATTATGTACTTCTAATTATGTATAGATGCAAGTAATGGATTTGTACTATATTTATGAAAACTGTTGATAATTGAACAATACAGATAACAAAATGAGCATTTTTATATTTTAAAAGGTCATAAAGGGCAGATTAAATACGATATTAATAATGAATAAATTATAAAAACGTATTTATGTATAACTTATACTTTATTATATTTAATATATTTTTACGTAGTAAAAAAAGTAGTAGTGTTGATTAATGTTAACATAAATAGGTATGGGAAATAGGTGATTAATCGTTGTACGTCAATCTACTTCAAATATTTGGTATGGCGTTCTCAAAGTGTTTGTCCTCATATGACATCCATTATATTAAGTACTATAGGTTGTATAGAATCAGAGTTAATAATGAGAAATTTTGTGTGAGTGAATTTAGCTAGATAGATGTAAACTTAGTGTACTGGTATATTGGTATTGATTAATATTAGAATACGTAGCTAGTTTTTCGTAGTTATAAATATGAAGTAACAAGAACTGTGTCAATAAGTGTTCATTTTAATACAACTTCATTATTTTAATTAGGTAGTATTCATATTATATAATAAAATATAATAATCTATCTGTGTTATTGGTTTGTAAGTTGTAATTTTAAATTATTAAACAAAATGAGAAACTAATGAATTAACAAAATAATATAAATATAATTTTAAAATGTAGAAAACTATTAAATATATTTTAAAACTTGTTCGATAAATTTCATTAATCGCTCAATTTTAAAGTTTAGGAAGATAAAACAATAGAAAAAGTTTGAGGGAACTGTTGGAAAAGTTTTCATTCATCAATTTTAATTAACAGTAAAATAATGAAATCATGCAATAAACAATAAGTAAAATTATCACACAAAGAAGGTTAGCTAGCAAAAGTTTACTATAATACAGTAATAATTAGGTATCACACCTATATTTTGTTGGTTTAACATTTTAATTTAGCTATAATCTGTATAATTTAATTTGGAATTAAATATTTTAAGACTAGTTTTTAATTAAAAAAAAAACTATCTTATTTTTTTAAGATGACTCTTTTCGATAATATAAAAATACTAATTAATATTATGTAAAATATAATATTGAAGTACACACAACAATATTAGTACACATATTTATTATCTTTGTATTAGACACGGAATTAAGAATAATAATCATAATAATAACAAAAATCTTATAAAATACTTAAAATATTATGTATAATATAATACCTATAAACCTTTCAAATATTTTAATAGTATGATAGTAACACGGCGTCTTGTATAGGCAATTTAGCTACATTTGAGTTGTGATTTTCCTGTCATAATAATATATTAATAATTTATATTACAATTAATAAAAACTAATATTAAAGAACGAGTATACCTAAATATAAAATATTAAAACAAAAAAAATTATTTAATAAATAAATAAAATAAAGTTAGTTGTTACTTGTTTGTTTAAATAAAAATTATAAATCATTTTACATTAAATAAGTTTATATTTAAAAGATACATATTACAGTATAGTTATGATTATACCATCTACTCTTATTTTAATAAATCTTTTATTTATGAAAAATTATTGTGCTTATTGTCACACCACGTATTATTTGTCAGAAAAATCACCAATTTGAGAATATCCAAAAGAGTTAAAAATAAAACGAACAAACTCTAACGAATAACAATGTACGAATACTAAATATAAAATGGGTTGTTAAAATTTTTAATTAAGTCATATACTGAATAGTAAAAACATAAAATTAAATATAGTATATTAATAAAATATATATTATTTATTTATTTTTAAACTTACTAATAAACATTAGTATGGTAAAAGTGAAAATGAACGATTTAATAAAAGTAAAATAAATTACTATCAATATAAAAGAAAATCATGATATATACTTATTGTATAGTTTGAAAGACCGCTCAGAGTTGTTTTTCTTATATAATGATATAATATAATTGAATTAAAATTTAACACATCCATTACAGTAATCTACTCTACGCCTACTGTATAGCAAAGGAGTACCACTTGCTCACCTTTTTTGAATTTTTGTCATTTTTCGGTAGAAAGTGGTTATTATAGTATCGGCTCACGATTGGACCTTTGGGTTTCAAAACCTCATACAAACTTAAAATAAAAATGTAATTTTCTTTTAACACAAATTGTTTTATTTTTAATTTAAAAAATAGTTTGATATTATAATAAATAATAATAATAAAAAAAAAATTAAAATCAATAATATTTTAAATACTTTGTTCTATAATTTGTTTATTGTTCATATAAAATAGAAAAAAAAATTCAATAAATATAAATAATATTAATGAAATTAATAATAAATTATAAATAAACTAAAAGGTTTTTTAATTTATTGCTGGAATACTAACATATTATTAATGATTTTATCTTTGTTTATAAATTGAATGATGTCTTATCCAATAAATAGACAAGGCAAATGATCCATATATTGAATATTTCACTTAAGTTTTCAGTATACTCGTTCACATTTAACTTATGAGTACGAAAGAAGAACGTAATGAGTATTTTTACTCGTAATTCAAAAAATAATTTAAATTCTCTCATTTGCGACTTACGAGTTATTTCAATATATATATTTTCATTTAGAAAAATGGGGTTTCGGGCCTCGATATCGAGAAATAAACCTTCCGGTGGTTGACGGGTAGCTGGGAGGCCAGAAACGGCACTAGTGGATAGTACCATATGATTACCACGGCTAATCGGACGAATAGGATAAGAGGCTGACGACATACACGAGAACTCGGCCGGCCCGAGTCGAAAAATCTTCGGTACTAAGTCAGCACGTCGTTGTCAGAAACGTTTGGCGTCAGAGAACTTCTTGGCGAGTATTTCGCCGGGCCGCAAAGGTTAGGTTATTCGTCGTGGTCCATGCGTCGGTAAAGACGCCGTCTGGTCCACCGGCTACAGATTTGACGGTGTGGCTGTTGCCGCCACTGCTGCTGTCGCGGTGATGGCAGCAGCGGACGTTGTGCCGCACAATCGATGGGGGTCGATACGGGTGGCCACTTGCCATGCGCTACCGCCAACAGCGTCGACGACGACGCCGCCGCCGCCACCGGCACCGCCACCGCGGCCGCAACCACAGAATACGCACGCAGTGTGCCAGTCAGTCGCGCACGTACGCCGGCGGCCGGTCCGTCTGTCGTATCCATCGGTGTGTCCACACACGTCTCCGTGGCCGTGATCGTCAGTTTATCACCAGTCCGCGTCTACTAGCGGGCCTAGTGGCCGCCGTAATCGTATTTACGCGTTTTTATTTTTCATTTTATCCGTCGTCGGCGCCGAAGTCGAATTCCAATTTTTGTTCTCGTCGCCACCCCTCGACCCCCTCCAGCCGGTTTGCCGAGAACACGACGCGACGTGTTCCTCTGACCGTTTTATGCATTCTCTGTCGGGTTTTCTGCTCGGCGACCACTCAAACGTTGGTCGGTCCGTCACCGCGCTTGAGTTTTTTGACTACCGTACTCGTTTCCGTCTCGGCCGTCACCGCTGCCGGCGGCTTGTGATCTTCGTAAAACTTTTACGCGCACCGTTCCTTCCCCACGACGCGTTGCGTGCCGTCTCGTTTGAAAAAATAATATTGTAATATATTCCCCAACCGCCAACCTCGTACGATTTCCGATCAGTTCGTTTTAGCGTTTTTGAGCTGTGTGTGTACAATACGTTACAGCGTCATCATCGCAGCACTTTCGTATTCCGATGACATGTGAGTATAATATACATTAATACATAGAACCTACCTGGATAAGTTCATGGGATGCACAATCACAGGATTCTGAGGTTTGAGTGCACTGTCCTACAGTTCCTGCCGGGTCCGCTCCGCGACCACTACAATTTTAACATCGTGTCATAATTATCATCCATTATGATTGCGTAACGTGCTCGCGCTGCTCTTTATTGTGGCTTTGATTGTCCGGGAAAAGAGAAATCGGTGTCTCCGCGATATATCTGTTCATCCGACGACCGGGTTTCTGTTTTCGTTCTTCAGACTGATTCATTAATCAGTCGGACGACGTGCTGTGTGACGCTTACATACATATATAAATATATATATATATATATATATATATCACGATAATTGATGTCTTTTTAAAATCGTTAAGTTCTAGAAATCATTGTAACTGTGAGTAACGGGAACAGTCGTATCAATTGGTCTTATAATTGTCATATCAAATCTTATGCATTGAGCTAATTGTTACGTTCTAAATAACCGGTTAAATGATGTATTTTAATTTACCAAAGTCCCAAAAAGTGCAATTTACAACAGTGCAAACATGGTTCATATTATGATACATTAAAAAAAATTCTTTTGTGAGGTTTTATCAAAATTATATAATATTGTTTTATCATCAATCATCATCGCTGCCACTACCACCGTGGTATAAATATAATGTTGACAAAATTGTTAATATAAGTGTAGTGTATATTATATTATATACTTTTGATCGAAACATGTAGTATTATAGACCAATGCACTTATAATAATGTACTACGATTATGGCTTAAGCCCGGACCGGGACTTTAAGGAAAAAGAGCGAACGTTTTCTAGATACGAACTCGACGAGGCAGAAATAAAAGTATCGGTAATACGTGTCTGCAGTGAACTTAGTGTGACAGAGACGAATACGCGGTGTACTGCAGTATAAAGCTTTCGAGGAACTATTTAATTGCGGATCGGGAAATCGCTAATAGTGTGTAAAATGGGAATCAATGAAAATGTTTCGCATGAATGCCTGTTCAATATTGAATTTATCTTGATACCATCACATTTACAAGTGAATTTATATTTAATTTTAAATAAAATCTATAGAAGTTTTTAAAACCATTGGGATAGTCATCATACGAGTACAATTAATATATTATTTATTAATATTGACAATATTCCAAAGAAATGATTGATAAATTATAAATATAATATTATACTCTAATAAACTAATATAATATTTTACTAAACGTAAATTTTAAAATGATGATTAATAAAGATATCATGCGTGGAAAATAATATTTTTGATCATATAGACAAAATCATATGTTTGTCATTTGTCCGGGTAAAAAAATTAAATTATTAACTCTTAACTCTAGAGTTTTTCAGCCTTCATGGTTTCAAACATGACATGTTTAATATTTTTTCACTGTAAAACTTCATTTAAAACATTATTTTATAGTAGTCACTTTACTTGATAATATGATAATTTATTTAGCATTCAATCTAGATTAGATGCTTAATGGGATTTTGAATACCATTGTATGTGTTTTTGCAGACCTTAAAAAAATAAACTACCTAAACAAATATTTTGAGCAATGACAAAATAAATTACTATATTTTAAATCTATTGTATATTATAAAAAATGAAAAGTGATAGAGAATATTAAATTTATATTTTTTTAAATAAGTTGAAAGTTGAAAAACATTTTAAATCTAAGTTGATCTGGTGCTTCTCTATTCATTACAATTACGTGTTCCAAAAGGGTATAAAGTGGTTAAAAGGAGGCGTAGTCAAGATGTTTAACCTCTTGACAATTTAATAAATGTCCTAGTGAGACTTGTTATAACCTTTTATCACTGTTCATAATTTTTATATTAATAAATTGTACTTTTATATTTTGAATAATATGGTGTTTCATAATATTATTTATGAATAATGATTTATATTTAAGAAAACAATTATTTATCAAATACTTTAAAAATTTAAATAACTCATTGATTTTATAAAACTCTCGGTATTTTTACGAGTTATTGTAGTGAGGTCCGATAATTTGTCAATGGTTTGTAATTATAATAAAAAATAATTGTGACATTGTTCAATAACTGTTTACCTAAATTAAACTTAAATAAATTATATTTTTGAATAATAATAATTGTGAAACATATTTTATGAAACTTATTAGTATAGTATAATAAGTAAATATGAGAAATATATAAATGTAGAAAATTTTAAAATATTTAATTGTTATTTTAAAGTATTATTTGATTATAAAATTAAATTGATTTTTCAATACCATTTAAAAAGTTGTATTACATCTTATTTTTCTATATTTGTTTATGAAAAATTAATATATAATAAACCAAAATTTCATAAGATCACCATTTTATTATCACTTGTTGCTGCAATATAGTCTTATACCTGAGCGTAAAATGCGTATTGCATAGTAAAAAGTTTTTCACTGTTCTTTCTTATTCATGTTATAAAGCCTATACTTCTACTCTAATAAGAACTTTATTTATCATCGACAATTTTTGTTTAAATATAAAATTTAAGAATCTTATAATATTTTACTGATACAATTTCGTAATAAACAGGTGTTTATATTATGTAATCACTTTTTAACGTATCAATAGACTTTTTTTAGGTATACATATTTATTAAATGATCAATGGGAATAAACTATGGTTATAATTTATAATAATATAAATAAACACATGGTAATTTATTATACATTTTTACTAAATGAGGAATGATTACATCCTCACTTCTGTGATAATCTTATTTGATATTGTTTTTAATTTGAGGCTCTAATAATTTATTTTGATTTTTATGATAAAGTTAGAATAACTATTTATTTAAAAATATTTAGAAAATGTATTTTTACTGTGAAAACCAATGATTCTTTTTGAAAAGTTGTTTGAATTATTTCTGTTTTCCTTTTATATAATAACACAATATAGATAGTATAGAATTCTGACCAAACATGTTCATATTTCGTCTTTTGCAATCTATGTTGTACGATTTTTACATATTTTATTTCCGAAAGAAACTTCGGGTGACATTTAAACTTTAATGTGGTACACAATTTTATTATTTCCGTGAGTTAGATGCGTGTTCTAAACGAACTAATGCGATAAATCAGAACAGCTGCTCTTTGACCCGTAAACACCAAATACTTACGAACTGAATATTTCGTATGCGTTTGTTTTCATGGTAGGGAGTGGAGAAGTTATGGGGGGTGTAATTTAAAGCCAACGACTATTTGTATCAGCCTGGAATTCCGCTTACCATTTAGATATGTATGCTATTGCAGAGAGAGGACAGTCACACACGAATAGCCTGGATAAACAATAGGGCTTGATATTTCTTTTTCTGGCTATTCACCCAATCTATTCTTTGGATTTATCTTTTTTTGACATTGTTTTACCATTTAGGAAGATATAGATGGTGGAATTTGGTCGTTTGAAGTGGTTCTTCTGAAATCTGGTGATAAAAAATGGCAATAAAAAATGTATTGCTTATATACGTTTGGTATTGGCGCGTTTGAATTTTTTGTAAAGTTTCTTATGATAGTAGGTATGTAGAACTAAATGTTTCATTTATACTCATAATATAGTATTCAAAATTTCAAATAATATTACATGTTTAATAAGAGTAAAAAGTAAATTAATAAAAGTAATTTTTTAATTTTAAGTTTTAAATTTTTTTTTGCTTAATATATAATATATATAAATACATCAAAAATAATTATATAAATTTATTTTATAGTTGTATATAAACAATTGATTGTTATTTAACAAGATGAGAGAAAAATTATTTTATAGGATCATACGTTTTTATTCCTGAAGTTAAAAAATGTAAATTATTAATATAATATACTATAGAATATATTCAATATTTAATTTTAAATTTGTGCTCTCTCGTTCTTAGCATGTCTGCTAAACCATAACAATATTAAATAAAATAATTTTTAAACCCGTTCTATACAAAATTGTGCTGCTTATTTATTTTAATATGTTTGATAATACGTTTATCAAATTATGATATTGGTACTTTTAAAATGATGATTTATCCTGAGATTTTTATTTTTGATTTTTGTTATTAATATTTATATAATCTTAACTATAAAGCTTTAATAATACACTATAATGAATTTAAATAATTACAACAAATATTTATATTAAAATATTGGACGGCTTTAACACATGTAATGAATAACAATAGATTTAATTTTTAAATATAATATTTAACTACAAAGTGATTCATATCTGAAAAAAAAAATGAGTAAGACTTCAATTATATTGTATACAATGAACTATGTACTCCATAAAAAATTATACTTGACACATTTTAATACTTTATTTTTTTAAACGATGTTTTAGTAATTTAATTTTAATAGGAATATTAAAATGTAATGTTTTTTGAGCATAATTGTTTTTCAATACCTAAAATTGAAGTTATGGCCTGTGTTGTGACATTGAAATTTTAAGAAGTAATTAGGTGAATATAAGTGTTTAATGTTTATTATATATATATTTAATTTTTAATTATAAAATAGTATAGAAATTAGTATTTATAATTAATTTATTATTCTATAAATCAAATAAATAACTGAAACAAAAATAAAAACGGTTTTAAACAATTTTTTGAAGTGCATAGAACTCTAATACTTTAGTTAACTTATCGTTGTTATTAATACAATAAATTATTTTTATGTATTATGCGTTGATTAAAATTTTTAATAATTATGCATAAGAAAATATTTTCACCAAAAGGAAATAACTGTGAATAAAGTCTATTATTATTATTATCAGTATTACATTGTGATCACAATATTGACGATGCATTTTACTGATTTTACTGTATTGCGTAATATAATAAAAATATACTCATGACATTTTTGTGTTTATAACTCATTTCTAATTAAATATTTAAAATTATAATGATTTTTATTTTTAAATATAATTTACTCGAGTAAGTATTAATTTAATGTCACTAGAAGTCTTTTAAATTTAAATTATTGTTCTAGTGAATATTGATAATGAGTTATTAATCAAAAGTATGTAATATGCACCAATATATAAAATATTAGATTAGTTAGTTACTTCTGTATAAATAACTGTAAAAAATAAATACTTTTAAATCTCTTTAAAATCAAAAATATAAATATTTACAGAATAAATAAGTAAAACGCTTGTAAGTCGACAGTACAAAATGTAGTATTAAAAATAAGTGAGATATTACCAATCAAATATCATTAGGATTAAATAATTTTTAGACTTTATTTTTTGGTTATATTTGTTATAATAGATGTATATAACAGTATTATTTATTTCTCTTTTATAGGTTTTTATTTCGTTAAAGACTTTAAATATTTTTACGAAAAATATTATTCCAGCACAAATGTATCTTATAATAAATAACCAAAATGGCTTATGTAATTTTATTATAATTGTTTCAGGTTTTTTTTTTTTTACCAAAATACGATTTAAATACGTGGTTTTGGCAGATGGTCATATAACCTGTCACAAAAGATTTTGAAATATGATATAGTCGAGAACTCAGCAGGGAGAGAGTTATTTTCTTCGTGTTTATTTTCTTTGGGATTGCAAATGTAAAACTTCATAAGTACTTTACATCCGCGTTATACAAATTGTCTGCAATACATGCAAATTAAATCAACAATTATTTTTTTTTTTTATAGTTTTCAACGTATTTTTTAATTTACATTTGATTTGTATATATATTTTAAAGTCTGGGTCTTTTGTTTTTTTAAACTACATTCATAAGTTTAGCAGTAAAAAATTCTATCTTTGTTCTAAACAATATATTTAATTTTAATTTTGTGCTTATTTGTTGTTTAAACGAAGAATATTATATATATTTTTCATTTAGTTGTAATAACAAAAGCTATTCCATATTTTTCTTATACATTTAAATAACCAACAATATCTAAAATATAATATTATTTCTATTGTATTTGTAAACATTTTTAATAATCATTTTCGTGAACATTATGTTGATAGTATCTGTACCAAAAGAAATATTATTTTTCACATGGCCAACTTGAGTACTTATTTTTTAATTTGAATTAAATATTTCCATTGAAATTTAACATTAGTTACTTTAAATTAGAGAGTTAGTGAGTTATTTACTTGTATAAGAAAATAAAATATTTGTTACATTTTGAATTATCAAAAGCCATTTAGTTTAACTCGATAAGAAAACGTAAACTAATGGTTGTTAAAAATTACATTGCGTGGTTGAATTATCGATAAGGTATGTTACAAGCAAGACTATGTCTCCACGTGCCAACTTTTTCCCTCATAGACATATATCTTTCTTAAACTAATATGTGTTTTGTAGGGTGAAAAATACAGATCATGGAAAAGATTTAATATTTTTTTTATTATGTTTTTTTGTTTATTTGTTTGGTAATGCAGTTTTTATTCTTTACAAATGAAAAAACCGTGTGAAAATGGCAATAAAAGTCTAACGGCTCGTTGCACATACCCATTGTATAAACTACAAACTAAACAATAATGTAAGGATATGTCAGAATTAGAAATTTTAAAGTATTTGTAAGAAAAGTTCTGTTTTTATAATATCTTAATATTTGGTGTATACATGAAATATATAAAATATAAATTATTGAAATTACATTGCAGTTAAATATAGTCAAGAAAAATAATTTACCAATAACTAATTAAACTATTTGTAGAATATTATAAAAGTTTGAACATATCTATAATAATTAAACAATAAGTTATTAAATTAAATATTTTCAAGGTTTAAATTATCTTTTTTCTTCATTTTAGTTCAATTTTATTATGATAAATAATTTATACTTTCCACGTAAAAGTCAAAAAATCATGTTTTAATATATTGGTGAAATATATACATATTGTAAAAATAACCTATAGATTATTTAAGATAGACAGTTAGTAGACATTAAAGATTATTACCTATTAAAATAGATATTTTAAATTTAATTAATCATGAGATATTTTTTTTCGTTTTTATCATTTGCAATATAATCTTATTTAGAAGTTTTTTTGCAACTAGTTTGTCTAAGACAATTTTAAATAATTTCTTAACATATTAAAATAAATCAATAATTTTTTAAATTTAAGATGTTGAAAACATAATGGAAGTTATTAAAATTAATGAGTTAAGATAAAATCCTACTGATTTTCTATAGTCTATGTACATAATTTGTGTGCTTACAAAATTAAATATAACCAACAATGTATCTTGATAAAATGTAATATGTTAAAATTTAATTTAGAAAATTATATTTAATAAAAACAGTTTAACACGTAATAAATACGGTATTTATTACATGCAATAGTAGATGTACGGATTAATATTATTAATAGTAGTATAGAACTAATAAAGAGTATATAATTATATATAAATAACTTAATTTGAAAAAAAAAATATTTAGCGGACTGCTCACTTTGTAAGTTGCTTTATATTTATGGTACAGCCTACCTTATTAATACAACGTATAAATTTATTTAAAGTATTATTAAGCAATATTAGTACTCAGTATTAACTAATATACATTTATTTTATAATATAAATGATAATATGGTGGTAGGATTTGACGAATTTTGATGTAAATTTGTAAATTATATACTAGAGATAAAGTATATTTTATTTATGAAAAAGATAATATTCAATTGTTATAAATAACGTTTTAGGTTTTATAAATTATATTTGGTAGTTATAAACAACTTTCTTCATTTATATTACTCCCAGCACAAATATAATTTGGATCAATAATTTTGTTGTACAGAAATTAGGAATTTTAACTCTGTACTGGTATAAACGCGTTGATTTATAGGCCGAGCATCCATGACTATCGATGATTTAAAACTATGTATCATTAACTTTAATCAAACAACGATCGTCATCTATTTCAGTGCATGACCACAGTACTCTTTATTTTGTCAGATCTCACGGTAAAATATGCATAGGAACATGCGAGTATGACTACATTTTTATACATTTAATATTAAATTTAATTTAAAGACAAAAATATTCATTATAATATTAAGGTTTTAAACAATTTAAGCTTGTGTTGTAATGGCGCCATACAATTTATAAATAAAATAATTAAATACTAAACTTGTTTCAAATCGTATAGAAACATTTTATTAAAAATAAAATATAGTGATAAAATTAGTGAATTGCACCCATTTATATATTAATGTATGTATATTATACCCGAATTATAGTTCTAAGTTTTATGTAAACGCATTATATTATTTAACTGATACATAGTGTCTGTTCGTTTCTAAAATAGCGTATAATGAAATTGTTAGGCAAAGTTTTCTTAGAGAAGAGTTGGTCAAAAACACATTAAATAATTTATGTATTGTAAGTATATAAAATAACTAGGTATTGTTTAAGTCACCATGGAAACGAAAGTTGTTATAGATGAATTCATGTACAAAGAATATTTGGAAGTTTATTATACATGGTTTAAAAACATAAAACAGTTTTTAAAATATAATAAAAAATATTATAATGTAATAAATTATCATTGATAAATAAGATAATTGAAAATAAACATAATAAAATCTTTCTTATAAGACACATTATTCCAAGTTATTTGCATGTCTAGATTAATTGCTGTTATTTTGATGAATGTTTAATTGATGATTAAAATTTTCACAGTGCTGTAAAAATGAGATAACAAACTAGGAAAATAAATATTTTTTTAATTTTTCACAATCATAACGGTGAAAATTATTATCATGATACATTTATCAAAAGTAAACAAAAAATAATTATATTGACTGTTAAGTAGAAATATTTTATTTTCAAGCTAAATATTTTGAAGAAAAACAATTAACTACTTAAAGTGTTCTCCTAAATAATGTGAACGAAGATATAATTTCATATTATTTATTAAACATTAATTTTATACTTACGTTATTAAACTAATGTAGAATGGTAAAGTTGAGATTTATAAACTATAATTAATATCTTGTAATATTCATAATTTTAAGTAATAATTCTGAAATTTAATAAAAGATATATAAAATTCATAACTAGAATTATGTCTAAATGTAACATAAACTCTGTTAATACAAACAATTTTCAAATAAATGGTATAACATATTTAAGTTTGTAATTGTCGAACCTAATAGTTATACTAGGGTTCTAAAATAAAAATAAAAAAAAAAAACATATTTAAGTAAACATGACAAAAATTATGTAATTATAATAATATGTTAAAATATATACAGTTATTTATTTAATGTTTACCTATTATGATAGTAATTACATCTCTAAATATTATAAAAAATTATATCAACTTTTAATAAATGGAAAAATTAAGTTTAAAGAAAATATATTTGGTTAAACATAGAAAAACACGATGTTTCGTCTATACATAACATAAAGTTATAAAATCGAAAAAAGTGGTTTACAAAATCACGTTATTTATAATGAGTTGATATGTAAACTAATATAAACAAACTTTAGGTAAAACTTTTGATTCGTTTAATCTTAAAAGTAATCTATATGTTTATGGCTGTACCTATATTTCCGTAGTCGTGTTAGTTGTATAGACTGAGGTTGTGAGGATAAATTCGATTTTGAAACGTTCACCTCTCGCAGATAGTGTAAGGCTATTATTTTCGACAAGAAAAAGTTGGCCTCGTTGTCACCACCGTCCATATTATTTCATTTCATCCTTTGACCTTTTATCGAGTTATAGGAAAACCGATGATAGGAGCGTGGATGGAAGAGGAGTACGAGGAAAAAAGTTTTGCCATTATGACCGGTGGCTATGTCGGCAAAAGATAAACCAATATTAATTTTTATTTACCGCTTGTGCTAGAAAATTCTGATAACTATCCATTTGAAATATAATGAAAGTATCATTGTGCAGAATTTTATAATTTGTGTGTTTAGATGAGGTTATTTGTTAAATTAGTGGTGCAATAAGAAAAAGTATATGAAATTGAATCAGTACAACCGTGATATTCAGATATTTTTACAGTATTAGTGAATGTTCGATGATTAAAACATTATATAAAAAACGCAATAAAAAAAAAAAAAAAAAACTAAATGCAAGAACTAAAATATAAATTACATTTGTTTTATTAAATTTAACAGTACTCAATACTCAGTGTTTTTATTGAAAAAAAATCCTAATATTATAGAAGAGAAAATTGTAAGGTTTTAGTGTAAGTATCTTTCTTAAAAATGAAACAAAGCTTAAATTGTATGTACATTTTAATAAAGTAAAATTTATAGGTTGCTTAAAAAAATATTAATTGCATTTTAATTATTGATTTTTAAATTTTGCGATTTATTGTTATCATTTTTATAAGTTCCATACTAATTATTGGGAATTAACAATTTAATCCCAATTAACCACATACGATTGGGAGTTTGGGAATACATTTCTCGGAATTCTACCTTTAGATTTTTTCTTTTTATGTTCTTGGTTATTATTAACGTTATACGAATGTTGATGACTGATACAAATTAGTTATAACTTATTATTATCTATACGAAAAAACCTTTTATTTTATACAACATATACCAAAATACAATTTATTAAATATGTATATTAAATATACATTTTTTAATCATGTATTTAACTGTCTTATTTAGTATACGGATCAATATCGTAATAATTTATTTAGCACGTTATTTAATTTCCGGTGGACTTAATAATTATTATATTAGAACGATAAACATAGCTAAAAATAGTTTCAATTTTATTTTATGTAATTTAGGGGTATTTAAAATTTAACTTTTATTAATGTTAAGAACGTTAAGATATAATATATTAATCTGTCTCTTATCATGCATGGTCATAAAATAAAATTACTTAAAACAAGAAGGTTGAAGAAATTAAAAATACATTTTTTGCTTAATACTATTTTAAAAATGTTAAGATTTATGATGAAAATTATTTCATTTTATGTCTGCAATATATATATTATTCTTATATTAAATTAATACAGTATTTTTAAACTATAGTTTAAAGAATCTTAATTAATATTTTATTTTTATGAATTATGTAATTTAATAATTAATAGTATAATTGAAAATGTTTAAACAAAAATAACAAAAATAATTGATGTGTTCTTTAAACTATAGTTTTAAGAAATTTTTTATCCTTTATAGCTCAAATTCTTTTATTTTATTAATTTTAAATACAATTTATTCATAAGATACTTAGATACAATTTTATTAATAATTTTTATCAAGAATACTTACAATAAAACGAATAATATGTATTGTTATGTCAAATTTAAATGTATTATTTATAATTATTAATTAATATAAGTTTATTAATTTTGCACTTGCCCTATATTAAAATCAAAATATGTTATTAATTATTAATACTCTTAATTAAGTAAAATTTTAAGTGACAGTTGGAATCATAAAGATCAACACAATATGTGTTTGCAGTGAAAATAAAATTATGTAAAGGTAAAATGGTATACATCTATTACGCGGTTAAACATTATTTTAATACTTCACATTAAATTTTGGGTTAATAATAAATTCGGTAGATTTATGTTAAGGTTAGTTAAAATAATAATTGGATTTTTATGTGTCTAGATCTACTTATATTACATAAATGTGACAATATCGTAAAATTGTATAAATCATATGTTAATGTAATATTATATCAGAAAGTGGTTTAACCATTGACTAATTATTTAGATGTTCGTTTTTAAAGTACAATCGTTATAAAAAATAAAATAAAAATTTATTCCTTCACTAAAAACATTCTAATAATTATTTTAGAATTGAATTATAGGCTATATATTATAATATTATGTCATGTATAAATACAACTAGTCTTTAATTATTTTTTTTTAAATTTTATTGAAACTAAGCCTCCGTAGCTCGGTCATTGGCTGTTTCTAAAATGATTTTTTTTATTTTTTTGTTATAATAAATTACAGGTTAATTTTAAAATCGTTTTTTTTCCAAAAATTTTACAAATTAATTTCTTTAGTAAAAAGTTTATTTTGTCTTATTCACATTGTAAAATAATATTGTACTTGGCAAAAGTTTTGTTTTTTTCCAAAAGGCTGAAAAAGGACTCAAACAAATCATTTTATATGTAAAAAGGAAATACAGTATATTATTGTAAAATATATAAATTAATTGTCTTAAATAAAAAATAATTATTTTCTGGTGTGTAAAATGATAAAATCTTATAGATAAAATGAACGTGTTAAATATTAATATATAAAATTTTACTGTCTTAATCTCATACATGAAAAGGGTTTATAAGACTATTCTAACATAATATTGCGTTTATTGTGTACATTATAAAATTGCCAATTCATCGTATAATTGAGTCTATTTTAAACATTATATCATAATTATATTCTGTTCTTTTAATGCATAATAAGACTATAAATCACGAATGAAAACAGAAAAATTATTTCTCTAGATGAACGATACTGGTGAATATTTGTATGATGATTTACAATACAAGATTCATGACCCAGAACGTTGCATCTATGGCATAACCCGACAATACACGTAGACAGAATTTGAATCAGTAAACAGATATTGTAAATATTACATAAGATATTGACGAGATGAGAATGGAATAATTGTATGGGTGTATTTTTTTTAAAAAGTTGATTTGCATATAATCACGGTGTTTATTAGTATTCAGATACACGTTTTCTGTAAATTTTTCATCTTAGCTTATTTCTGAATATATGTTTACATATGTAAATTATTTATGCATGATTATACTTAAAATATATTTCTCAATAAAAATTAGTTGCTTTTAATTTTAATTTTAGTAATACATAATATTATATTCATACCAATGAAATATATAGTATAATAAGTATTAGATCAGTATAAATGCACAGTTTTTATATATATTTTTTTATATTAAATATTAAAATATTCATGTTAAAATCATACAAAAAAACAAACGTGAATATTATTATTGATACACTAATAACTAAAAAAAAATACTTTAGGTATCTACAAGATGGTTAAATTATTGATTATATTTAAACCTAATCGTATCTTAGAAAAAGATATTTTTAAATATAGGTAAATTTAATTAATTAAAAAAATGTGAACTTGATTATCGAAATTGAATTAATGACATTTTAATGAAAGCCATAGATCAAATTTGTAAAAATGTCTCACTTTTATGATAATTATCTAATCCACCTGTCACTTAATTTGAAAAATATTTTTGTTATTGAATAAATGATATTACGTGTGAAAACATTCAAAGCATAATATTTAATAGATTCTGCATTTATTTGATTAATACTTATGCGTGATTATTATAACTTATTAATCTATCTATGACGTAACACTTAGTACTTATCCACATTTGTTATTACGAGTATTGAATAAGTGCCAATAATACGAACTATCTTTATACCATTTTTAACTTATGAACATCTGAAAAACTATACAATTAAATATTTTTGGCAATGGTTAGCAATAGTTGGCAGAAAAGTATTTTATGAAACCATTAAAATTACTAAATAGGGTTTCAAGTAGGAAATGTATGTAATTAATGAACCTAATATATATTTTAAACAATAACTATGCATAATTCATAATATATAAATTAATTAATAAAGCTATTGAAAAACATATTATATGTGTTATGTGCATTAAATAACATTGTATAAAATATATATTTTATTATTGGTAAAAGTAAAGTGAAAGAAATTGATGAGAACTTGAGTAAAAGATCACAATCATAGTTGAATGATAACAATTTATTTTTTTTAATTGTAATACCTTTAAAAGAAAATTAAACAAATCAATCAATTTTTATAAAAAAATATATTATTTATATTTTTTTATGATTTATAATGTATACTCGATATATATTGATAAATTTAATTTTATTTATTCGGGTACATTATTTATTTATTTATAAACACCCAGTGGGCATTAATTACAGATATTTTAAGTTATTTCAGTATATAAAATAAAAACAAGTTACAAGAAGGTATTAAATAAAACATGTATGACACTATTTAAAGCTAACGACTATAATATACAATTATTTATCATACAATGTTTTAATTCTAAGAGAGAATGAAAAAAATATTAAATGTATTAATTAAGTGGACGCCATACACGCATGTGTTGTCTCTGCTTAGTGACGTACATCATAACAAATTTGCGTTCAGCAGAATACATTTTGTGATGTTAGTTACAGTATTAGAATAAATTTATCTAGTATAAAATTTAAAGGTAAGAATATTATCTAAAAAATGACTTATAATTTTATTGATATTATCATTTTAAAGTGAGTTATGAACATTTTAAAGTTTTAATAATTCACATTGTAATAATTCACTTTAAAATAATAATAATAATAATAATAATAATAAACGCATATGTAATTTTCTATATAATATTCATACCTTTAAATTTGATATTAAGTAGATTTACTCTAATATTAAACGTAACGTCACAAAATGTGTTTTGCTAAATGTAAATTTGTTATGATGTACGTTAGTAAGACAGAGACAACATATATGCGGGTATAGCGTCTTTTTAATGTTAAAATTCGGTTAACTGGTGCGAAGAGACAATAGTTACGATTATAGGTAGGATTGTAGAAATATAGAGTGTAGATATGGATTTTAACGTTTTATTTGGGACACTTATAGTAATTAGAACAAGTATATTAGGTCAGTAAATTTTGGAATTTAGTAAGTTATATGAAAGCGTAAATCATTAAATTGCTTTCTGAATTCCAAATGTTCAATACTAAATTTTAAAGCTAATAATTGTAAAAGTAAATCAACATTGTTTGCTTTATATGCCAACATACGTAAAAATCGATTTTGGATTCGTTCCAATTTTTTTTATAAGATACTCTTGATGGAGGTTCCAGATTATTGAACAATATTCAAAAATCGATTGTATGAGAGAGAAATACAAAACATGCAAGCAAATTAGATCATGCAATTACGTTTTAAAAAATTCAAATAAACATTTGGCTTAACTATGGATTTCATTGATATGTTTGATGAATGTAAAATCACAAGAAAAAAGTATATGCAAGTCTTTAACTTTTAAATAACCATTTAAATAGATTTATATCATTTGCAAATAATGCAGACCTATAATATCTAAATATGTTATTTATATCATTGATAAAAATTATAAATATCAGATGCTAAAAATTACTTGACCTTGTGAAGTTAATTAACTTTTCATATGATTGGGAGTGTTGCTTGAAGTCATAGTTTGGTCACCCATTTGGCGAACTGTTTTTTAGGTTACTGTTGGTTTCTTCGATTCTCTGTTTAGAAGTCTAAATTATTACCTACTTAATAAAGGACATGTTTTGACCGGATTCGAATTGTCATATTTATCCTGTACTCGGCCACTCCATTGATCCTAGTTTTGAATATTTTTCATGATCCGAATAATAATATTAATAATTTTAAATTGTGTTTTAGGTGGTTTTTACTTTGATATCTACTCTTCGATTGGTAAGTACATTATGATAATCCACTTTTTCACATTTTTAGAAAATAGATTTTAATTAATTGTTTTTGAAACAAAATTCTGTTAGGATTTGATTAAGTTACAACGAAAAATTAATTACATGAATATGTACCGAATTATACATTATACCTATTGCATTATTAGATATAACATTTAAATACATAGTAGAATGTTTATTAATATATTAATTAGTGTATCTAAATGATTAAGTAGCTTGACTAGGCATAATACAATTTTTGATGTAGTTCAACTGTTTGAATATTATTAATTTAATACGATTTAAAATTAGTTGTCAATAATATGATAGTATGATTACAACTTATCAGGTGATAGTTTTATTAAAATTGATATATTCTTTTTTAAAATTATATCAAAAATATGTTGTAAAATCTGTTTAAAACGCTACGTGTTTATCTTTAAAATTACACGGAAAAGACCTTACACCTATCACTATCTAACCATTCTAACATATAAGTTTTATCAATCAAGTTATTAAAAAAAATAATAATTATTACTTATTAGATAATATATGTACTATATCTATAGAATTTAGATATTATATATTTAAAAAAAAAACACATTTAAATTAATATTTGTAATGTTACCGTTGATTGGCAACATTGGCCCATATAAATATATCTTAATAATGTTTTAATTTATAGCCAAATAATAAACATCATTATTCATCATTCAAATATACAATTTCATAAAAATTTGAACTTCAAACGCAAACAAAAAAAAGAATGGTTATGTATTTTTTATGTTTCTATACACATATAAAAAAAACTTATACAGGATCTTGTATTGAATATTCAAGAATTTTCATTGAGGGGCAATAATTGAAAATCAAAATGTCTTCTATAAAAAGCTCAAAAAGTCAAAATATTTTAAAAATTATATCATATATATAATAATAATAATTAAAACAATCAATGATAATTTTAAATTCTACAGTAATACTTTTTTGAATAGTAATAAAAAAAAAATTGAATTTGTCAAAAATATGTTTAGTGTAAACATTTCTGCTTTTCTTTAATTTTTTTCCACCGATTATTTAAAAAAGTGCTGAGAATTTTTTCTGTTGACCCCAAAAAGTATCAACTTTATCCAATTCGTTATCAGAAACTAAAAGAAGTTTAAGATCGAAGCATTTTTACTGCCTTAAAAGGTGATAAAAGTTAAAAAAACATACACACTATTTTACCATTGTAAAATCAATACATTAATCACTTCGCTTAGAATCTAAAATCTGAAAAGTTTTAAACAAACCAAGGTATTTTATGGAAAAAGTTGATAATTATAGTGTATTTGTTATGAAACCTCTTTTTTATTTGTAAACATTTTATTGAATAAAATAAATAGCGAATTTTGAAAGATTTATGATTCGATTATATTTTTTTTTCATAAGCATTTAAAATTTGAAGAAAATAGACTTTATTAAATTGCATTACTATATATTTTATGTTTTTAAACTTCAGAGATATATCCGTTTGGAACTTTTTAGGTCAAACACAAAAGTGTAAATAGCAAGTAGAAAATGTTTTATTATACTACATAAGCTTGTACATTAAAATTATTTTATCCCTAATCCTGATACTTCTAAAAAAATTATATCCATGGGTATCGTTGTCAAAATTTCCATCTTTGTCAAGTACTGTTCATCAGACCTTGAACATAAAACATTAATTAATTTAGTAAAAATGAAAATAAATCAATACATTTTTTTATGGTTAGAAGGGTTAGAGTGTTAGACTAAATATATTTAAAAATGTATTATTATTTTATCTGTTTATAACACTATTGATTATAAACTATTAATTTTTTTAAAAGTGTTTAATATAGTTAATATGTATATAATCATCTCATATTAATTTCACAATACACATGAAAATATATAGTTAACTCTATAGAAATCTAGATCATAACTATTTTCATATAAAAAAGTGTATACTGTAGGAATTTAATCATTTGAATATGGATATTGGTTAGTATTTTATAAAGTTTAATTTTTTTTAAGTTTTGAAGAAAAATATATAAATGAAAACCAATTAATAGCGATTCTTCAACATACATTTTGATATTTCAATTTTTCTATGGAGAATTTTAAGGTTTTCAAAGAAAGATACATAAACAATTATTATTGCTGTTATACTTTACGTCTTGATGTTCTTTAAGTTTTGGGCTCAAAAGACTCAGATATTAGAAATATTAAAATAGATTGATTATTCTTTTAGTTTAAGATCTTTACTTCCTAATTTTATTAAATTTAATAATGAAATATATTTTGTCATTCTTACATGAATATATTAAGCACATTACTATACAATTTATCCATGATTTATTTCTAGTTTTAAATAAATATTGAATAATATAATTCAATATTATTATATTGATTTTTAATGAATACTTTTATGTGAAAATATACTATTTATAACGATTAAAATAATATGCAAAATGTTGTAATTATAGAGTATGAACACAGTTAGTTTATAATATTAAGTTGTATTTGAAACAGTCATGGAGATTAAATTTTGTTGAAATTGGAGTGATTTGAATGCACATACAAATGAACTTTTATACTAATAAACGGATTCTTTCCCACATTTGATAATTTTCGTGTAATAAAAAATAAAAATGCATGTACCAATGGTGACTTTTGCGTACAAGAGTAGCAATGGTATATAGGCCTGCTATATAACACACTATCTAATGATATTTATATTTCATATGTACCCACATGTAAACACATAATATAGGTTGACTATATTTGACTCGTTAAAAGTGGTCTGTTTTAACTCTCTGAAATTATATTATTCAGAATTAAAGTTTATATAGATTCAAATTAAATTAAGTAAATTATATAATTTAAATAGAAATATTTATTTTACTAATAATCATTTACTTTTATGTGCTCAACAATCATGAATGTAATGAATTTAAAAATTTTACGGTTGAACTAATGTATGATATGTGGTAATTTGAATTTTTAATTACTTTTCATTAAAACTTTAAAGTAGACCTTACACTGTATTCTTGTAGACATTAACACCAGTTTGTAACTGTAAATTTTTATACTGACTAATAGCTTTTTCTTTTTAATCTTATGAAAAAGAGTGATCTGGAAAAAGCTTTTAAGTTTATCCTCAACTTTTTTAATGTTAAAATGTCAAAAACAAATTACGTTTTTTAGAAAATGATAAAAACTTTATTCACGAGTCCCTCAATAAATTCAATCAGCATTAAATCTTTTTACAAGTCATTAAATTTGTCTTTAAACATGTGAATGATGATGAATATTAGTCACTTTGAATACAAAATTATTTCAAGATGTCTAAAAGCTATTAGCTTAAAATAATGATCAAATTCAATAAAGCAATAAAAGTATAAAATTAAATATTATTATTTTCTTGAATATACAAAATTAAAATATCGGATAATATACCTATTTTAGTTTAAATTATACTAAAAATATCGTGTAATAATACAATAGATTATAAACCTGTTTTTACTTAACACATAAATTAGTATCATATTTATTAACCTTATTTACCATTTTTAAATTGAATGCCTAAATATTTTTAATCAGTATATCTATTTGTATTAAATTTAAATTTAATTGTTTTGGAAGTTGGATAATATGAACTCACTTGGGTTTAAACGAGATTATGAGTGGGATTGGCTTATTTGATACGACACCATCCGGTGGTGATATTGTTAATACTTCGTCAACGGAGCGCGTAACAAAACGTTCAGGACCTTTAGAAAAAAATCAAAAAATCGTACAAGCGAACACCATCGAGCGATGAGCTCACAGGCGATTTGATGCCCAACAAGGTGGAAACCGGGTCGGCAAAGTTAATCTATACGTTTATTATTTCACATGTTAGTCTGTGTGAGCATATATGCATGTACCTGAATAAGAAGATAACATCACGTTTATGATTTTAGTTTCCCCTACGACCACTTGACCAAAATTTATGTAGTTTGTTGACAGTTTTAGTACGGGGAAGTATATGTGAATTTTGAATGTAGCAACCATCTAAACAAAATACCGTAATATTATCATATGTATCTACTATAAATACTAATAATAATTAAATTGATAGATAGCAATTTTGTATCCATTTGCTTTTGTATTAACGTTACACTAATATATATGTATAGTGAACTGGATAAATTTTTCATAGAACAACAATTATTATTATGTATATAACATTTATTAAAGTTTTTAAAAATATTTCAAATTATTATCGAAATACTAAAAAAAATATATTATATTTCAAAATATGAAAATGTATGTTGTCATTCAAAAAAATTATAATGATAAAAGATATAAAAAATATATTTTATTTCGACTGGAAAAACGATGTTTTTAAAAACATTTATATATTTTTTAAATAATGAGTGTTGTTACCTTAGAGAATTACTTTGTATATAACCTTTATATATATATGTGTATTTTTAAAATTGAAATAGTGTACAATGATTAAATCCTATATGTAATGTAAATACATAGTTGCTTAAAAGAAGTATTAATTATTAACAAATTGTTGGATAAAAATGAAAATATTAAAATATTATATAATCAATAAATTAGTCTTTTATTTTATTAATTATGAATCTCGAGTTATTGGTTTTTAATAGAAAAATAAAATATTAAAAATTATTAAACAGAATATATAATATTCTATAAAGTATAAATAGGCATAATTTTTTTTTATCTTAATTAAATAATTAATATATTTTATTAAAATAATATTTATCATTTATTATTAAACATTTTGATTTATAGTACAAAATCAACAATATACCTTAAAAATGGTATCTAAAGAATAATAATTTATTATATGTTCGTAAATAAAATGTGCTCATATAATCGTATATTATTATGGTTACCCATTCTTATTTTAAATCATATAGGTCAAATCAACCTTAACCAGATGCTTTTTATGCAGTTATAAAGGATAGAAACCGGGAAATAGGCAATTGTTTTGGGAAATAATAGCTTTAAATTTAATTTTGGACCAAATATTATAAAAATATCATTTTATTGGAAATATAAACAATATAATATAATATCTAAGATTTAATGAAAGTGTTTTTATAAAAAGTCTAAGCTTTCAATAGAAATAGAGTCGTATATATAAATGCCATACTGTTAAATCTACTGATATTTTTAATAATTTGTATACCCTAGAGGTCAAAATACATAAAGAATATTTGATATGGGTTAAATTTAATGAGTGACATTTTTGTTAAAGTCCCTGGAAAGCATATATAAATCATTAAATTATTTGTGAAATTAATATTTATTACTATTTGCATTAGATATTTGAAATACTTTATACATAAGTTAAGTATTTCAAATTTTAAATACAATTAGTGAATAAATTAAATTATTTCTTGTATTTTTTTTTCATTTAAATACCTCAGGTTTAAAATAACTATTTTCATAAACAGCGTTTAAGTATCCTATTTTCTCAAATTTTCTAGGCGATAGCTTTGTAGACATTTTTGGTATATAGATTTGTTTGATATCTATAGTAGCTTGCAGTTCGATCTAAAGGAATATCATAAAAATTAAATACATTATGTGTGAAACATTAAAAATGTTAAATATTGATGCTATTTTTTAATAAATAAACGTAATTATATGCATATTCAATCAAAAATCAGAAATAAGTAAAACATATTATGCAATAAATTTTTATACTTCGATCAAATCCTGATGAAACAAATAAATATTAGATTTTCCGGAACGAATACCACATCTCAATGTTCTCAAACTTTTTATGATGAACGGGCTACTGATTTCGAAAGAAATATTTTCAGGATATCGTAAGTGATTGCACATGGTAAACAATCGACTTACCGTATAATATTGTGATCGAGAGTTATAAATTTGTGATGCTGACACCTAAAAATTATCATAGCTATACTCACTGATGAATTTGATCAAGAAGTTTTTTCTTAGAAGGAAGTAAAAGAATAAATGATGCGTTCACGCAATAAAAAACAATATAACAAATGCCTTGTGGATTGTTTTTTTTATCCCGTTAACATTTTTCTTGTTATTTTTTAATGACTCATGACATATTTTATTACTTGGAAAATATTATCCAACTCTCGTATGACTAAGTTTGGTTGAATTGAATGTCTAGTTTCCGAATAAAGATTAACAACAGCTGGTTTTATTTTAAATCCATCTTTTCTCATGCAATATTCTCTGAAATAATTACAGAAATATTATTGTACTATTTAGGTACTGCTCTATAAATATTGCATAGATATCATTAGGTTTTTAGTTATGACTATTTCTGTTAACTTATCTAAATAGTTTTAAATGTTACATAAATTTATCATGATATCATAAGTAATAAATTTTAATATTTAAGACTCAGAACAATATTATCATATTTTAAGATGAATTTGATATTTTTTAAATAATAATAAATAATAATAGCAGAAAGGAGTCTTGACTGATGGTCGAATTTTAAAGTTTTACATTTCTATTTAGTTATAATTTAGAAATTTATTAGAACTTATAGTTATACATAATATACATATTAATATATTATTGTATATTGGTAATTTTGGATGTTGAATATTAGATATTATATTATATTACTGTACAAATATCCATGAACACGTGAATATATAAATTATTCTAAAATACATGAACACAGATAGTAAATTCACATGTACTAAGGTATACGTGAACATATTCGTTCACGTATACACAGACTTCGTGTTCACGTATGAATTAATTTACGTTTTCGATCGAAACTTCTAATATCTATGGCTTAACGATTAATTTCTATACATTTTTTATACTCGAGAGTCGAGAGTTTTAAATTGTGGAAATAAGTTGTTGTTTAAGTATATTATATGAGAAAAATATTATTGATAGTTATAATTATAGACATTATTACTATTAACGAAGATATTTTTATTATTTTTATGTTAAAATTATGTATAAATATAATATAATTAAAGCAAGATTTTAAATTTACCCAGCTGGTTCAAGAGCAGTCACTATTCCAACTGCTTTTCCATTTACTATATTATTTTCATCACGGTTTATTGATATTTCCTTAGCCCGATCTACGGAAAATGTTACATATCCTAAAGTCTTTGGTTCTAATTTCAATATAATAGGTTCAATCTGAAAACAAACAGTTAGTTTTTTAAAGTGAAGTTAATTGTTAAATAACATGTAAAAATCAGATATAAATTTATTTATATATATATAATATATGTAAAGCATAGTTATTGCAATTTGTTTAAGAAAAAATTTTTCATTAGTTTATATAGTATATTAATTTTGATTTTAATTTATATTAATAATTAATATGAGTTGCTTTATTATAAAAAAAGTAATGTAGATTAAGGTCAAAAACTGTGGTATTGTCAAGCGATCTTTTAATTTGCTGAAAACAGAATCATGCACGCCATTAAGATAATGATTTATATATTTATCATCAGAGGTATGATGTTTGGTATTTGTATATTACGTTTGTACTACGTGTAATAGATTTTCTGTATAGGTACTTTATTTTATTTATTTTTCATGGAGATTTCCCTTTAAAAAAATTTAGATACATTATTGTCTTAATCAAACTAATTTTAATACGTTATGTAAGTGTATATATTGAGTTATTTTCTATTGACATTTAAGATTTTTATAAATATTTTTTCAATTTTACAGGATTGTGGATTATAATTTTATTAAAATAAAGGTATCAATATGTATTGTTAGCATTTTATTTATGAGTAACAATATATAGTACAGTAGACAAATTCATAGATACTAGAAAAATAAAATAAAAAATAAATACTTTATACTTAAAAATACTTCTTGTTAAATTTTTAAGAAATATGTTGGTTGTATAAACAAATAATTTGTTGCTAGTGTTTTGTAGTTAACTAATAGAAATTTATATTTTTTAAATAATTTAAAGTTGTAATTAGATTTGTAATATATTATACCATAATATTCAATTCAAGTCAAATGATTTTCAATATAATTAGGAATTACGTATGGTTAACATTATAGGTGAGCATATTAGTTAAATACATTTTTTTTTATTTGTTACTTCGATTTAATTTTTTAATAGTCAAATAAAGCTTTTACTATGAAAACCATTAATGTCTGGATTAAAATTTATAAATTATAAATTATAAACTTATATATTATTACTGTAGTGATACCGATAATTTAAAAAGTTATAATATCTTAAAACTACTAAACTATATTATTCTAAAGAATGATAAAGTGATGTTAATATCTTACTTTAAAATATCGAGGATTTTCTAAACCATCATAATTGGTAATTCTGAAAGACCAATGGTCTGGATGGTCGGGAGTTAATGTGTCAATTAATACTCCAAACGGTTTATTTTCTTTACTTTTATTATATATACGCCAAGATATTTTGACCGGAATTTCACTATTATTCAATATTTCTAATCGATTTTCTGATTCCATCGAGTAAAGGCTAAAGCTTAACAAATAATTCACACAAGACAGAAGCTTTACCTATTTAATATTTGTATGCAATAGTTTTCATAAAATAAATAAAAGTTCTATACATATATAAATATATAGTATATTAAATTCTTATACCACAATACTCAATGAAAATAATAATTTTACATTTATTCTTTCAATTTATGTATTTTTGTTAATACATATGTAAAGTGAAGTATGTATTAGTTTTATAATAGTCAAGATTTTTTTTAGTTAGCTACCATGTAAGTAAGTATTTTTTTTTCAATAGAAGTTCTCTAAAAGTTTCATGTAATCCTTTGTATAACCCTTTTATAGGTTCGTATTGAACACAGATGGTACTTTAGAAAGGTCATTATTTATATTTTCCGTTAGTTTTCGGAGAAATGCAAAAACTTTTGAAAATCCCTGGAAATACTTTGAAATTTACGACACAATATCTTTACCTAACATGTATTTTGGTTATTTTGTTACTGGTTAGTTTATAAGATAATTTAATATAATAGAAATATTCAATGTTTTTTATTTAAAATATTTAAATTTTTCATTGTTTTTTTTTTTTTATTATTAAATGTAGTAGATAAAACTTTAATTACGAGGACATAATATTCAGTTTATTATTTTAAAGAGTTTTTGATGAACCACAGCCGTTTGTTAATTTAACGTACTTAAATAACTGGAGCATTTAACAATTATATATTATACAGTCTGTAAAAAATAAAATTGTTACATACTTATTATATTTATATTCGTTTAAACTAGACTAAATATTTAAAACTCAAGTACCATCTATTCTCTTAAACTATATAATGTTCATCTCTTAAATTTTTAAAAAATGTTCTATAAATATTAGAATGAACTAAAATTTTTTCCCTAGTTTAGTTAAATGTTGTCTTGGGGTAATTTGAATTATTATTTGTGAATTTATATTTTATAGCCTTACTATGCATTCAATTTGTAAAACTACCTAGGTGTATTTGTTAAAAAAAAATAGTATACATATTGGTTATTATTTAACAGTTGTCATATGGAATTGATTTACTTTATAGTGTTGAACAATTTATAATACGTTTAGTTAAAAAAACATTTTCTAATAAAAAAAAAAAAAAAAAATAGTAATATTTTAATTTTAAAAGCTACACATAGTTTTAATTTTTAAAAAATAAATATGAAAGAGTAATGATATACTTATTTTTATGAGATGTTTCATATAAGTAGTCATTGCCTTTATTTGTTATCCCAGTTGACTAAAAATTAAATTACGCTGTGAAAATGTCGTGACTTACTTGATGGTTGGTTTTTGAACGTCTTTAGCTAAAGGGAATTCTATAGGGAACGTAATGGCATTGATGATGAGTGGTATGTGAATGGCTGGTAGAATATCGACTCCTACGTGTAATTCAATAGTCACTACGTCCTCATACCGACCCCAAGTCGTGGCCAACACCCATATGGACACTTTGAATTCATCCTGCCCGTACAAAATCTCGTCATCTCTTTCTATCCATATTTTACAACATTTTTTCGATGCAATTTCTATATTATCTTCGCAAGTGTTTACAAAGTAAATACAATTATAATTTTTAACTTGTTAAATTTACTATTCAGTCAAATACGTATTATATACAGTATATATTACATATATGTCTAAATCAAAAAAATCTAAACATCTTTTTAAATTATAATCATGATCACGAGACTAAGATTAAAGTTACCTAATTTCATAAAACTCAACATTATATTTAATAATATTGTTAAATTAAAGAATAATAAAGATTATTATGTAATTATTAAAAGCAAATTGCTGATCGAACTTAAATGTTACTTATTATTAAGTGGGTTAATTTCAAAACTAGCTGTGCAACAGAATAATAAATATATTTAATATAAATTATTTGAACATATAAAATAATACATAGTAACATTATTTAGTTATAATATAAATATTTATTATTTAGAACTTGTAATAGAATAGTTAAAATAAGTTATTTATCAGTTTTCATGATCATATCTAATTAAATAAATAATGTTACTATAACTTTAAAATTTAAATCCAAATTTAGCATGGAAAAAGTTATAAACATGAAAATATGATTGGAATCATTAAAGTTGAAATATTATTATTATTCATAACAATACACAGTAGAGAATTAAATTTTGTTATAACAGCAGTTGTCGAAATTAAATTTTGTTATTAGTTTATTAGTTCTTGTTTATTTATTGTTTCTTTACGTTTAAGTATACAAAATAGAATATACATTATAATAAAATATCAAATATAAATAATAATAACTGCAAACAACTGTTACACAAATATTTTATATGTTTATCTAACCTATAAATATTTATTTCAAATCTATTATGTATTTTCATAATTTAATCTATAGTTAAAATATAAGATTTATAAAGATATATTATAATAATCTAACAAAATAAATATTAAAGAAAACATGTATCATAATTTACATAAAAGACATAAAATAACATAATTAAACATATTATAATAATAAGGTATAGTATAACAATTATATTAAATATTTATTATTTAGTTTAATACAATTAATCACTGTAGTATGTTACTTATAAATATGTTCATAATTAAAATTAGTACAATTTAAACTGTTTTTAACTATTGTATGAAAAGTATAAAATAACCGAATAACAAAATCATATATGAATAGTAAATAAAAACTACTAACATTAATTTTTTTTTTTTTTGGGAGGGGGAGGGGGGCCCAAAAAATTATATTTTTTGCACGTTTTAATAAATCTTGAATAAACATAATAAATTACTAATGGAAATACCTATTTTATTTTCATAAACACAATATATAACTTAAAAGATGTTTTTTGTTTTGTGTTAATAAGCTCAAATGATTTAATAAGTTATTTTAATCTCATATTAAATTGTATTACCGAATATACAACAAAATATTTAAATACATATTCGTAAAATAATGATTTTCATTTGTACTTTTTAAACTTATTTTAAACTCTGAGTGAAATAAAAATATAATAATATAATATTTTTTCTTTATAGAAAACACTTTTTTGGAGACTAAAAGAGATGTACACGTTTTTCATAGGATAAAAAATAAATGGGAATTTGGACACAAATGGTATTTCGAAATTTAAATCCATCAAATTTGGTGAATTCCCAATAGTTTCTATAAAAGTAGAAAAAACAAAATAACTTGTGAACATTTTTTGCAAACTTTAATTTCATAATTACATTTTGAATAAATAATATAATTTTATTTTCATTCATCTCCTATTTCATGTAGTGCAGATTATAATAATATGATATATTATTATCAATAATGTATAATTTTTGTTTTGTTTTTTTTTTTTTATAATAATATATAATGTGTAATAACTTATAATATATTGCTAAAATATGAAAAATAAAATACTATAATAGTCACTATTATCTAATCAGAATTTACTTACACGTGACCAAATACCCTATAAATGATATTACTGTTAATCTATGTTCATTTGAATATATTTTTTCTAATAAAAAAAAACTCCTGCTAGTATAGCTATTGTGTGGTGTGGTTCGAATGGACAATAATTTTTAAATATATAATATATACGATATAGAAACACTGTACAAAGTTAACCTTCACATAATATGTTATAAAAATGGTGTTTCACAGTAAATACAACATAGTATGAATACAAATTATTTAGCCTGAAATGTGAAATATTATTATGTTTGATATTGATTGTATATTATATATCATATTTTTTAATCGTTAATGATGGGCCTTGATTGGTCATTCTCTATCATAATTTAAACTCGACATAATTACTATTAATAATGACATTACGAGTACATATATTAGGTAACAATTAAACGTATTTTAATCTTGATTATTATATAAAATATTACAGAATTTCATTAGTGTAAATTAATAAATAATAAGTCTTTCTTATTCAGTCCAAAATATACAAAGAAAAGTATAAATTAAACTAGTCAAAATAATTCAGAGGAAAAATATTGTGTTACTTCATTGGAAATACAATGTACTAATCGAAAATCACTGTAAAACATTATTTTTATCAATCTTGTTCTTTGCTTTAATTTCATTTACCTTTTATTAATTATTCTTATTTTATACTTAAATTAGTACAGTGTGTTAATTCACTAATTTTTTTTTTTTTTTTAATGTCTATAATCCGTAAAAAATACTCCGCTAGTCAAACTTGCTATCGATTTGAGATACTTATATTAAAAATGTTCTCTGTATTATTATTATTTGCAAATTACAATAATAAAACTATCCTCGAAGTTTTGAAAAATATATTTTCCGAAAAACAAAAATCGTTATTTCTTATAATTAATTAATTGTTATTATACCTAAGATAATCTGTTGGTTTAGGAAGATTGTGGATTCTAGAACATGGGAAATAGTAACATGGTCTTTAGCTTAATCCTTAATGTCATATTCTGCTGTTTGAATTATTAAGACTGTTATATTTATTATATTAGTATTGCACTAATAAGATAATATTATAGATAGAGAATAATGAATCAGTCATAGTAAACCTATTATTTAATAACTTATTTTCACTATATCGTAGGGTGGAATTTAAATATACACATTTTATAAAATTAAGAATAAAATAAAATATATTGAATAAATAATTCAATATATCAATAAATCCGTTTTTTGAAATTAGAGTTGAAATAAAATATTTATTAATAACCATGTTTTTAATTTTTAGACAAATACATATTGAAATAATTTTTTTTTTAGTACTAGTTAATAAATTCAGGGAAATGCATGACTGTATAAATAATTCTTACATTAATAATCATCACAAATGTCAAGTCTAAAATTATTATATTACATATATAAAAAAAATTAATAAAATGTATTTATTTCACAACTAGGGTATTATAATTTATTGCTAAGTATAATTATTTACGGTTATAGAAAATACTGAACAATAGTTTTTATTAAGTGTTACATATTACCTATATAAATTTATGAAAATTAGTCTGTACTAAATACCGATCATTTATAACATGCAAAATAAAAATAAATAAATACTACTTAATATATACTTATATATTCTGCTTATTTGGAATTTTAAATAAGTGATAATTTAGTGATTAATTACATTATTAATATACGTAATGCTAATAGGTAGGTATTTACGTACAATCTTATTTATCCTTTCTCATCAATCATAATGACTGACGTAGTATTTGGATACCAATAAAAAAAAAAAATCTTGTCAGTTTTTGTCTATGTCCATTTATAATATGTTTAATATATGTTGTTACAGAATTATTATAGACTCCCTCAAGTCCCTCACATCCTTTTAAATTTGAAACTATAGACATATTCGCACAATGAAAACGTTTATATTCTTTACATATCCCCCATATTAAGTTTTATAGCGATTCAATTGATTAAATACGATAATTGATTGTAAACTTAATTCACAAATATTTATGCGGACTTACTTCTTATTTTATTCGAAGTAAAATAATCATAATATTTAACTTTCGTTTTAACTTGACAGGGAACTTTCGTAGTATTTTGAATAGTTATACTCTGTTCCATAGCTAAACATTTAAGATCACAGACATAAAATAGATTATTGTCAATTGTATCGAATATGAATATTTGTGCCTGTATTGCATTCTATGTCTTTAAACGCTATAACGGGATGGTAGTAGTCCAGCTCTCGTTGAAATTGTTCGACCAACGGTGAGCATAATGGTGTGTCACGTCTCGGCCATTCTCCAAAACGCCATTTGGTCGGTTCCTGGTCTTCCGGCCTATATACCACAATTGCATCCGGTCATTTTATGGTTTCCCTGTTAGCTTTTATCAGAGCTTTTATACTCAACGAGCTAGAAAGTTTTATGCGTATTCGCATAGTCGTTTACTGTGGTTATATAATTACTATAAAAAGATTTTTATGTATAGGTACATATCTACAATTTGTGATTATATAAACGTGAAGTAAACTTTTTGATTTAAATGTTTAGTAGACATATATGATAAAGATTTTATATTTATTTTTTTCTACACTGATTTTAAAAATTAGTTTAAGTAACTATACAAGATTAGAATTTAAAATTAACAGATAATATTAAACATTGAAGAAATTAAATGAAATATGAATAGAAATTTATTAGTTTAGTGTTCACTGTTGAAATTGATTATACAATCTTATAAAAATTTGAAAGAATTATAGATATATAATAATAGATTAGTGTTGCTTTCAGTTTTTATCAAAAACTTTATGACTCGTCTGATAAAAAAAAACATTTTTTATATTGTAATTTTACTCAATTTCATATTCTTCTACATTTTCAGTTTCAAAATAATTTAAATATTTGGTTATTGATGTTCGATTGCTTTCGGATTCTAATAAATCAATTTCCATTTGTTCTGTATTAATGATCCATTGTTTTTTACTAATAATTATAAATTAAATAATAAACAGTGATATCTATAACGTTAGAATAATAATTTTTCTTTTAAAAATTATTATTAAATTTTGAGTTAATAATATGTACCCACCTAGATGGTGTTTAATATAATATACATGTTAATTAAATTATTATAACTCATTATAAATAATAAGCAATTTAACACGTCTATTTAGAAATTTAATCAAATACTTACTGCTATTGTTTAAAATTATAAAAAGAATTAAGTAATATTAAGTCAATTAACTAATTAAATAATAACAGACGAATAAAATATATTAAATATTATATTATATATTTTATATTAGTTTATATATTAAATAAAGTAAAACGTAATCACTCATGTGGTTGTCACTTTAAAATTTAATTCATTATTAGTGTATTATAGATGATGTGGTTTATATAAAAATTAGATAAAAAAGTATATTTCTCGAAAAATCCAAGTTATTTATTTAACGAAGAATTATTTAAATATTTTAATCGTAATGAAAGGGAAAAAATGATGCCCATAGATGACTTACTAGTACATAATGTGTACACTATCATAATGATAGTGGGTATCTTTCAGTAATTTTTATAACACAAGCTTAATTTTAAGGTATAGTTAAAATAAATTGAAATTGGATATTTACTAGAAAGAATCATTGACATTTATAAACTATTAAACTATTATTGATTTGTTCACATATAGATAGATTTTATTATTATTATCTACTTGCAAAATATAATAGAAACAAATAATAAAATCAGGACTAGTAGTGTTTTTGTCAAACTTTTATAAAACTGTAAGTTTTGTTAATTTAATTGCTTAAAACAAAATATCGATGCGTTAGTATTATTATGCATACTTGTCTTGCCACGTTATGCTATATTGTGTATTACACACGTTGACATATGTTACTGTAGCGCTGAATTCATTTACCCAACATTCGAGACTTATCTGTTGTGGTGCAAGTCCATTGCATTGTATAAAACACGGTATATAGCATTTGTTTAAATAGCCCTAGAAAAAATCAATACATCTTGAATCACAAGTATTTCGTTAGAGTTCAGTGTTATGGGCCTTACACTTTTCTTAGGCGTTACAATAAATTCAAATTCTACGTTAGCATTGCCATTAACAGTCCCACTACTGGGCTTAAACATGCAATCTATTTTATCCGTATCCGATCCCATTGGGTTGCCCCAAGAGTAGACGAAATCGCAATGAGCATTATTGAGTAACTGAATTCCTTTGTGGGTATGAGATATGCCCCTGTAAAGAGACTCGGCAATGGTAATGGTGTTAACATTCAAACGCACATCTGGGAGTGTCGCATAAGTAACAGATTGGGTATGGACCGTCTTTGACCCGGCGAACGACCATTTGGCTAATTGACACGAGATCCCAGTCGCCTAAAGGTTCACAAGATATTATTGTGGAGGACTTAATAGGTAGTAGGTACCTGCCCTTAGTGATTATGAATTAATAAATGAACATATAAACTAATTTAAGCAGGCTCGTATAATCACTTATTCGCTTGACTAGATGCACTTAAGGTATTCTGCACCATTTAATTAAAACATGAGGAAATTGTTTTGGAAATGATTTTAATGTTGCGCATCCCAAGTTTTGAAATATAATTTAACCTATTTTTTTTTAAAGTTTTTTTAGTGCAATACATAATATTTTTCTGTCACGAGTTAATTAATAATTTACTGTTAATAACTATGAGCATGTTTCGGGTATTTATTGATGAAGTGTTTATAATTATGCTAAAATTTAAATGCATTATGTATATCGTCAAGTAAATTATGTTATTTTTTTTTTTTTGAAGTTATTCTCTTTAAATATTACTTTTAACTAAGTTCAATAATATTTTTCGACTTAATATAATATTGTACTGAGAAAATGAAATAGAAAAATATAATTATTATTGACTACACAAAATGAAATGGCGTTATTTAACACTTCCGAGTTTCTATAAATAATGAAATAAATTATACTTTACGACATTCTCTATTCTTAATTTATATTATAGGTATATACATATAATACATAAATAAAATTTATGAAGTATGCCAGTAAAATTTGAATAATTTAACTATCCATATAAAATTTATTATATTAATTATAATAATATTACTTCATGACAAAACAGTAAATGAATACCAACATATTTAGTATCATTTAACTTTATTTAAAATAAAAAGACACACCGGGTGCACACATTATCAAGCAGAAAATGTTTTGTTAGTTAATCTTAGATCTTAATATAATACAAAATAATTATAATAATATGTGAAATATAACTAATTAAAGACAAGAAACAAAAATGAACGATAGATGTAACGAATGTGTTATGTGATACTTATTCATCCGATAACTACATGTTAAAACATTGAAATTGTCTATACCTTCAATAATAAAATTTCAAAACGTATTAACAATATGTGAATTCGGTGATATTTGAAACGTTCGGTTATGAGTATATTGTATACCTATATTGGCTATACTTTTGTTTTTCTATCGATTATCAAAGGAAAATATGCTAAAGAGCGTTAATTGCCTATTAGCTGCATTTTATTTCCTACCAGGTGCGTTGAACTCGTTCCTTGATCGAGCTCATTTTCCTGAATTTTTGCTTACTTTGGTTTCAACTGGCGTTTTAAAGTTTAACGTAGTATACATCATATTTTCGTTTCCATAAGGGCCAAACGACTTGATGTCACCTTGCAAATTTAGCTTAACGATGGTGTCGAATTCGTACAGATACCTTTGTACAGAAAATGGGCCGTCGGATATCACATTAAATTCGACGTCATACGACTTTAATGTACCGGCACAGATGTTGTCGAGCGGTGCTATTGCTGGCCAAACACGCACGTTAGGAATCTGTTCGACCGTCCCGCGTACATATACTATTGTTTCACTGGTGTCGCAGTCCCTATTTTTGGTCAAGAACCTTAACATCTCTCGAAATGGTCCAGGACATAAGGGTTCAATATGCACACTGATTTTGGCTTGATCTGTAACTTCAAACGACTTGGGTTCTACCTCTATGGATGCGTAAGCGTTATCGTCGCTAGGTATCCACGAAACGTGCACGGGATATGACCCATTGTTAATAAAATTCACTGTTTCTTTAACGCACAAATCGGTCCTATACGAAACGTGCGTAACATTTAATAACAATAAAAAAAAAATTTGTATAAAAAAATGTATATAATATTATTTTTCTTTTCGTTCACCTTATTTGATGCCAATTCAAGTCTACAATTATGCGGTCGGTATATAATGATATACGTTCTTTACCATTATACTCGGATATCACTTCGATTTGAGCCATTTTTATCGACAGCGACTATAAACCAAATTATACAGCTGTTTTAAAAACGTTAATTTAGAATTAGTTAAATTTATTATTTTTTTTATTTTCATTCGTTATTTTACAACTGACTGTAGATGTTTAGGATTTACAATAATTTCTGCGATTAACTCATTTTCATTCAAGTCAAACAACAAATAGAAAATTAATAATAAGAAACTAATACCATATGGAACAAAATCGAATTATAATGTGTAATTTTGTGTTTGTTTAGTGTACTTGTATGTAGGATAAGCATATTTAAAATATTATTATATTTAATGAAGCCCCTGTAGTACAATAAAAATATAAAATTTTCACTATTTTAATAATTTAAGCAAAGAACTTTCAAAAACTATTGTGATTTACTACGACTTTCATTAAAAATCTACTTAAGTCTTAAGGTGTTAAATATTATTTGTGTTTATAAGGTTCACTTGCATAAAAATATAAAAAAATATGCTTGTGTTAAAATGATTAATTGAATTTAGATAATAATTAGTGTAAAAGTAAAGTAAAGTAAAATGAATGTTTTTTTTATTAAAAAAAAAATATATTTTAAAAACTACTTCAGTTATTCTAATTTTTTTTTTTAAAAATGATGTTCGTTTACCACCGGATTTGCAAAATTACATTTTTGCTTTTTATTTTTCTTTATAAGTTATAATTAATACTTGATAGTCATTAATTTGTCTTAAATACATATATATTTGAAAACTAAGATTGTTTTTAAAACTAATATACATCATAATATATTGTTACATGACATATTATCATTAAAACATAATAATACAATGTAAAAAACATTTGAATTCAAATAATAGTCTTTAATTATCTGCATCACGTTAAAACCGAACCTATTGTTATTAATGATATTTGATACAGTCAGACACAGTGAGACGGTCATCTCATAAAATTGCCCTCGTTCTGCGAGTAAACAATCGCCATAAATTTAACTACACGTAGTTCCGTTGCATGGAGACATTATATACATTATATACGGGTTTACTGCCGTGTTATATTTTATTGAGTAATATTATGTTCAAAGTTGCTGAAATGACCACGTCCAAGTCACCGGTGAAATGATAAAACGGTTAAGGAACCTATCTAATATTAAACTTGTATATAGTCATTTTAGTATGAGTGTGTATAAACTATAATATACAGTAATTACATATTTCAATCTACACAATAATATACATTCATTACCTGCCGTTTCTCATGGTTAAATCCTTCACACGGATCCGAGAAAGTTTAATTCAATTTAAATAGTTTTATTTTTTTAAATATAATCCTTTAGATATTATGTGCATTATTTAGCCAAAATGTGGGGGAAAATAAGTCATTGCGTTAGTAATACTATAATTAAAATGTGTTTACTTAAAAGTAATTATATTAAATACTCTAGATTAGGTAAGTAACACCATATTTTTGAAAAAATATCATCATTCTTATATAAAAAAATTTTTCGGTTTCATTTACGCAAGTTCATTATTGACTATTATTTTAAAATATTTTAAGATTAAAAAATGATTTTTTTCTTTACTCTACCGTATTATGATGTCATTATATAATATATATTATACTCTGTATATTGTAATATACTTAAATTTATATCACCAACTCGAAAGGAGATTATATAATGTGATGGAATTCTTATTAATCTTGGATAATTAATTAATATTTAATTAATTATACTTAGATATTTTACCTCTGGATTGCCCTCTTGTTCTTCGAAATATATATTTTGATCGTCGATACTTTCTTTGGGTATATCATCAATCATCATGCTTTTTTTTTGTATAAAAAATAAATAAATAAATATGTAGATATAAATTTATTTTTAAATCAAATTATACTTTGGTTTAGTGAGTAGATATAAAACATATTTTCGTATAAATAAATAATGTAGTGTTAACAAAATATTGATCCAAAATATTTTTAAACTAATAAGAGTAGTTTTCATAGTAACAGAGTTCATAAAATGTAACCGTATAACGTGTAAAAACTTATAAGAAATAAAGATAAGTGTTAAAAAAGTTAGGATGCTATGAACGTTTTATTTATTATTTATTTATAGATACTCTTCTATCGGTTTTAATTCTGATATTTTATTTTTTTTGAAAACAATTATTTATTATTATAATTATTAACTTAATGTCGTTTGTTTAATCTGTTCTTGATATCTATTCATAGTTAATCAAATTAAATAAGGTATATTATAAATAAATTTTAACGACAACCATTGGTGATTATGGTATAATTATTAATTAACTATAAAATAATATACTTTAATTTTTCTTTATTTCTAAATTATGTATACAACTCATATATAGAAACTAAGTCAAATGAAACTATAGAATGCAATATCTACTTATTGATTTTACTTTACATTTTTAAAAAGTTTCTAAATAGAAAATAATAATAATTGTATTAATTATATTAATTCAATTTACATAAACGAACGAATATTACGGCAATTATAATTCGAGTAACTAACCTATATTTCCTTCCCCTAGTGAGTTTCGCTATAAAACGTGTATAATATGTCATGTATTTAAATCAATTTGTTAGTACTCTGTACCCTTTATAAATTAAATAATATATCGAGTTTAATTACTTTTAATACTATTTAAACCTCACATTAAAAACATTATTATACATTGTATATTAAGTAATATAGTATGTTAGAAATGTATTGTGTTAAATTATACTTTACACAGTTTTTATACTGTTTACTAATAAGTAATTTGTAAATACAATTAAGTACTATGGTATAATGTATAGCACTAATTATAGAAAAAGATACTGAAATGTCGAATTGGTCATTGAGTATTTTATTTAGTTACATATCTTAACATTTGTAAAAGTATCTATAATGATAAATAATTATTGTACTTATTCGATAACGTGCTAGAAGTGTTTAGATTAGACTAAGAATTACCGAAAAAAGATTAAATTATTAAAAACTGGAGTTTCTTCAATTTTTAATGCTTTTTACAATACATTAATTAATAGAATAAATAAATAAATAGAGATTTTAAAAAGCAACATTTATAAAATATAATTTGTGTTCAATCTACAATCTATAATAATATAATAATAAAGTATAATAGTATAATAATTGTATAATATAACTTATTGAGCACATTATATAATACTCAGTGGTTTTTCAAAAATACCAAATCAAAAACTACAATTGATTGTATAAATTTTATATTATATTTATATATAGTCACCTGGTAATCCATTATAATATAAAAAGTTTTTTAGCTAATTGGTAACTTTATCGTTTTTAATATAAAAATATATATATTATATATTATGTTAATTTTAAATAACGTAAATTAGTTTTATTTTATGTGAGCTACCTAGGTAGTTTTGATTTTTTAAAAATATTAATTATCAAGTTTCAATAATGATAAACAGAGTTTCAAATTTTGATAATAAATTTATAAGTGCACCAATATATTAAAATAATTTTATAAGTTTTAAGTACCTAGACAAAGCAAAATTTACAGTAAAACGTTATATACTATTTATTTTAATATCAATATTTTATATCAACTTTAATAAATACTTCAAAAAAGTATAGAGCGATCAAAAAATAATAAAATATAGTTCCATTTAAAAACTAAAAATAAAAATTTTAAATGAAAGATAAACATTTTTATAATTATTTCATTGAAGATAAAATATTAACCTTTAAATAATATGCAATAATGCATATTTATAATTGAATAATTTATATTTCAGAAAAATAAACATATTATATTTTTAAAAATGTATAATAAATCAGAATACTTAATCAAGGTTTATATTTTCATTCATATATTTGAAAACCAAATATATTTGTCTAATAGGTGGTTTACTGCTTTATATTTTTGTTGAATAACTAATTTTTGTTCAATTAATCCGAGATTTTTTTTATTTCTATACAATTCTAATAAAAATCATACTTGAGTATTTAATTCAGATATTTTTAAAGTGCTATTTTTATTGGTTCTTTTTGATATCGTTTGTACTTGTTTAGAATATAATATGCATTCATAACTAAGTTTTAGGGAGATTTATAAAAGTTTTATGATAACTTTTAATAAAACTGGGGTATAGTGTAAATTACGCGCTACCTTTATTTATGGTACACATCAAAATTAATGTACCAAACCCAAAATTAGCATAAAAATACAATCTAGAATTCTCGTTTAAACGTTCTAATTTCAAACTATTTTTATTTTAAATTAAACAACTATGACATTCACCATAATCCTGTTTTTTCATTATAAAGAACCCTACGTATCCTATGGATAACATATTCAATTATAATAATTCGTATTAAAACGTCTTTAAATACTACTATGTCTTATAAATCTATTTTAGTAGACATTAGATTAGATGACACAATTAGTATAGGTGACTATTTTATTTATGGTGACTACTTATCCAGTAAAATATTTAAAACCTTTAAAGCAATAATTATCTAACTCAGTTTCTATTCAATAACTATTTATCAACCTATAATTAGTGGAATAATAAGAAAAATATTTTCAAAATTCTCAAGAATTTAAAAAAAAACTATACATAAATTAATAATAGAAAATGAAAATCATATAAATAAATATTCAAGTATTAAGTAATATCAAAATTAATAATATTTATTTTTTTTCTATTATAGCAGAATCATACCTTAGTAACTCACTAGATTTATTCCACAAAGATGTTACTAATACTATTATGAGATATATAAAAACATCAAAACATTTTACAAAATTATATATAGGTCAGGCACGTAAGCAAAAAAGATTCCGATGGGGAACAACATCTATCTTACTCCGAATACGTGCCTCGTATACGTAAAAGTTGTTTTTATTAGTGTGAATTTTTTTAATCTATTTTAATATATTTATGTATCTGATCAATAAAATTTAAATGTAAATTGAGTTTAGTATTTTTAATTGCTATGTAAAATGTTTTTCTAACTAAACAATTTAACTGATTATAGTGCATTTTTGTTCAATTTATTAGTTATTGTACTCGAAAAAAAAATTAAGTAAACATCATTGACATGATTTTAATTTTAAAAATTAAAATTTTTTTATGATTAATGTAGTGTTGTTCAAAGTTATGCAACAGTGATTTATAATAAAAAAACTATTTTGTTTTGTTTTAAATTTGTATGTTACTATAACTTAACTGGAATACTAATTATTTTGTTGACTACTAAAACCAGTATTAATTTAGGTATTTTATATTGTTTTTAAAAATATTGACATATTTTATGGATAATTTTGATCTATTATTGTTTGAAAAATATTAATTTAATTTATTAAGTAATAAATTTTTTAAATAAAAAAACAATGAGTAGGTAACGATGTAGATTAGGTAACGAAAAATGCATTAATTTTATTCAATTGATAATTATATTATTGTAATTGAATAGTTATAATACAGTTTTGTGAAAATAAAGCAATTTATTGTCTTTACTCATTACACATTATATTGTATTTTATTTGGATAGTTTAAAAATAAGAAAGTACGATTTAATAACATAATCGATAAACTAATATTATGAATAATCAATATTTTGCAATCAGTTTACAACCCTAAATCGCGCTCATTTTTCAGTTTGATACGTATTATTATTACTTATGACGTAATATTAAGTTTCTAGTTACAATTTTTGTTGTAGAAATGTTTATGATATAAAACAATAAAAAAAAAAGTAATACTTACGTGGCAGTTACACGATATTTGCCCGTAAGTTGTTCATTGACTATCTCGTTTGAGACGCTGCATTCCACTCGAAACATCGTTTTTGAGAACTTGTCTAATAACCCAGTTGACGGATGAATGTTGAAATTTACTTTGGCGTTTTTTGAACCTGGATTGTCGATTGCATGATTAATGATCCAGCGATACGGATATTTGATACGACTATTTGAGAGGACAAAAAATAAGAAGAAAAGAACAACAACAAAAAAAAAAAGAGATTTATGGTATTTTATATCGAACAAGCTAATAATTGATATGTTTTATATCGCACATTTTTCTCCCACTCACGTGTATTTAAGTGTTATAAAACTTCATAATTCATTTTTTAATAATACAGTTTATAATTTTTTTTTACATACTAACCCGACGTTCAAAAAATGACGTGATTAAAAAGAAAAACGAGATATTTACGATAAAGCCTGTTTATGTACAATGCATAATTTCAACCAATGTGAAAAATCATTAAAAAATAAAAACTTGTAGTCTATTAGTTTTAGGGTTAATGACTTGTAATAAAATATATATTCATTATTGTACTTGTTCTCTATATATATCATAGAATTTATAATTCAAGTATAAAGTAAAAATAATCCAATGGTCATCATTGACGTACTATAATGACGAACAATACTTTTTTTAATGTATTTTATTTTAATATTACCTATTACTGTATAAAATAAAAATTGGTTTTCATAAACTTCTTACGATTTACCGTAAATTTTAATTCGTTGGATTTCATAAATATTTTCTAATTTACAGTTAACCATATTTTTGCTTATATTAATGTAATGCCATGTTCGTATTTGATTATTCGTATATAAATAAATCAGGAATATAGTAGGTATAAATTTAGCTTTTAAATTTTCTGTATTGGAGGAATTGTGTATAACGAAAATAACGCATATTTTTAAATATTCGATTCCTCAATTATAAAGAATTGCTATTGATTAAAATATTATAACTGCGGTAGAAAAATCACGGCTACTTTATCTTGTGACAATGTATTTATATTTTATTGAATCAATTTTTCTTTTAAAACATAACCGTTATTTTTTCTTTCATCATGTCAAAAACAGAACACTGTTTCGATTTCTACTACGTACAATTCATCTACAGTTCATAAAATTTTATTTTTTTCTCGTCTGAAACCATAACCAAAAGTACCAATACTTCGTAAGTGGCTCAAAATCGATGCTGATATTTTTTTTTGCACAAGATAGTATTCTCGATGTCGGTTTGTATGTGCGCAGCGTACGAAGCGAAAACAAATATTAACGATTCAAAGTTGAAATATGTATGTGTTATACAACACGCCTAATATCCATATTTACATATATATAATACAATTTTATTTGTAGGCATTATTTTTCATTATGCGAAATTATAATAATCTAATATTATTATGTATTAAAAACGTATACCTACATATAATTTAGGTTTTCACATCGTATATGCAATGTCCCGTTATCATTACTATTATTACAAACATGCTTTCGGATTGCGATTAGCGATCGCTTTCAAAGTTACTGCGGTTCGCCTGCAGCTTATCCCAATACTCGTGTGGTATACACTGTGCACACTATACCTGTACACACGCGTGCAGTTTTAACTTTATCACGTGCATCCCATCCATCGTCTCACGTCAAACACAAACACAAACCAACTCCCACCCGTACCCATATTCTAGTTCCTAACATCCACCTCCTTCCTTATTCAGAATTGCACGAGAATTGGTTCTCCCAGGGAATTGTTTAATTATTGTATCGCATAATAATACTGAAATATCGCACACACAAACACACATATCACTACGACCGTCGTCGGTGCCGGTCACGTGGGGTTATCCGTAAACGCGTTTGGCTGTACCTCGTGTTTTTCGCGTACACGTACCGGACGACCTCGCCAATTTTTCCCATGTCGAGCACGTAACTTCCTGCCTCCGCCCGAGTGCACAGCAAATCAGGTCCCTGCGGCAGGTCATACAAAGGTAAAAATGTATACACACACATATATATATAAGCACACACATACTCACACACCGGTAAACGGTATGGGAGCTTTATTGTAGTTTTGTTTTCCCTTCCTGCCCCCTCCCCCTGCCTATGTATCCGGATTCTTACCGTCAGTCGAACACTCCCAGCGACAAACATCTGACCATCGCCAAACACGTTCACTTCTTGCGCGCACGAATTGTCCGACACGATTATAAATCTGGTACACTACGAACCCAAAAATACAACGTCGGTTATCGATTTTTGGTCTAGTGAGCGGAAGGAGGGACCCGTTTTATCACAAGGCAGTGCGCGTTGTCTCGGACCGGGACAATTGGCACGCCGTGTCGCGGTGCACGTGACATCCCTCCCGACGATTGGCATGACAATTATTATAGTTTATATAGATACGTAGATTATTATGTATATTCATTCATTATTACGAATTCACGTGGGCCAGTTATGTCTTCGAACACGAGTGCAATGACAAAACGTTTCCGTACGAACCGAGGTGAAATAAACGGTAAACGTTTTATAACTTAGCGCAGTATTCGTCTCCCTTTGTCTAAATGTGTGTGTGCGAAGTTTTGTCTTTAAAACGGTTGGGTTCACACTGAAACTCAATGACTGGTACAGTATAAGGACGGGAATACCGAGTTTAATATAGACAATATTAAAGTATTACAAAAATTTGACATCTTAAAGTTTGATATAATTTCCTGGCACACCTGGGAACACACAGAACTGTCGCTGATGTGCACGCGGCCGTAACACGCCGCATGCAAAGATAAATAGAACGAATACTGGGATTAATCTCGACTGGAAAACTTTTATTTTTATTATTCATATGTAACAACAGCCGAGTATTGAAGTTCAAGATGAAAGATCATTTTGGAAAAGTTATGTAACGGCACAGCCGGTAAGCTTGTGAATATTACTATTATTATGTAAGTACTCGACGTGTAAACAAAGTCAAAGTAGATAGAAACATCTCAATGACTTTTGAACATGTGCCAAATGTAAATAGCTTCTATACGTAAGACTGTCGAAACAATGTGTGGATTTGTAATGTAATGAGGATATGTTTCATAAAATAGACACGTACAATATACGAAATTGATCTGAATAGAAATGAAATAAGGGACGAATAATAGTATAAGACTAGTAGGAGTATTAATAATAACAATAATAGTAACAACAATAATAATAATAACTAGTTTCTAACCATACCTTTTGGGGTAAAACATCTAAGTCAACGTTTTTTCGAATCTCATAAGCAAAAAATTTATAGGAACAAACACAATTTGAGTTAATAAAAAACTAATGATAACTTATTATTTTTAGCTAAATAGAACATTTAAAAGTGACTATTTTTGTCAATTTGTCGAAAACGTATTAATACATTTTTAAGTAATTAATATTGTAAATTCCTAAATTTTTGAAAAATATAGTTGGAAGTTATGTTTAATGCTATAATAGATAATATCATATTTGAAATAAAAACCAAATACTTATCAGATGATTGGAGTTTACATATATAACAAAAATGAAAGAATCTGATATAGTTCAAATAAAAATATATACATAAAGTAAAATTTAATTTTCAAACTTTTAATCGAAATAATTGTGAAATGTAATGCAATTTGAACATAAATTGTGTGCTTGTTCGTCCATCTTAAGGGAAACGTACAATAAAATGTTCAAATAAATTGCATTAGCAACTAAACTTAAGATTTATGAGTCTAAAAACTAATTAAGCACGACTGTGTTATCAATGAAAACGTTTAACTTCCTGAAAAAAAAATTGCTCGTTAAATGTTTAGTGTTTAAACAGTATAAAGTATTTTTAGTAAATTTTAGATCCGTTAATTTTTTATTGTAGCTATTTTGTAAAACATTTCATTTGTTAATCTTAAATAATATTTGAGTATTTTATCGAGTGAATATTATTATAATAACTACTAAGCAAAATATCCTAACTCTTTTCAGGCCACCATAGTTAACTACAAAATCGATTAGAAAACGCGCGATTGTTTAATATTGTATGTATTTTACAAATTGTTTGTGTATGCAATCTTATTTCAATGTATTTTTAATATGAACTACCTAATTAAAATTTTGACGGTTGTTATTTATTTTTTATGTACATTTATAATTATTATTATATGTAGACTGGTTTTATTCAATGAGAACAGTGATTAATTGTATCTAATTAAAAATATATTAATATTAAATTTTAAGTTTGTTAACAAACAATGGAAAGTTTATTTTTATTTTAAATATATATTTAATATTTTGAATTTTTATGATTTTGACTAAAATCATTTATTGACATAACTATTGTTTTTGTCATTTTTAAAAAAAAATTTCATAACATTTTCCAGGCTATGAAAAATCTTATCATAAAATATATATTTGAATATCCAAAGACAAACACATAATAGCCTACAGATAGCAGTATTTGGATATTTTAGAGCTGTAAGTCTACCGAAATTCAAACTTAGTGATTTATTTTTATTTTAACGAAAACATCTTGTTTATCTTTCTGTTAATTTTAAAAAGCTTAATCGGCTTACTGCTTATGGGAAAAAATAGGAATGAATATAAAATACGCATAATATATTAGATTAGATTCTTTGAAATAAACTATTTTTTTTTGTTTTAAGTGAAACATTGATCATTTATTGACAAACACTACTTTTGATAATATAAATATAAATGTTGTACAGCGATGCCCCACTTGGCAATAATTATTATTAAGTTCTGTAAAATATAGATAGAAATCTTGTGAGATATTTATCAGAGGTTTCACCTTGTTATTCATTTATATTTATTCAAAATGAAATAAGCATTTACTGCAGTATATATGTTGTTATACTTATTAATATAACTAGTGTTATTATTGTTTAGATCGTAAAATATTCGATCTTATTTTGAAAATTTAACTTAAAAATTTAAAAAACATACGTAAAACGATGGTAAACGTGGCTCAAATACAACAGTAAGATCCATTGTCTGTTCAAAATCAATATTGAATATTGATGGCGTGATTGTAAATGCACCTAAACGTATTATTTCTTTCCATTCAACATCCTAAAACGTACATACGAGTAGGTATAGAGTATAATATACACAATATACACAAACATAGATACATATATAGATATTTATTAATTTATAAAATGCAGTACTGGATCCAAACATTTTAAAACTCCAGAACTATTATAAAATACACATATTTGTATTGACATTAATTTTTTTATGTTACTTTATAGTTCATATTTTCATATCTACATAGAATAAGTGTCCAAAAAACATATTTAGTACACAGTAAAATATAGTGAAACAATTCTTCAATTCAAAACTATCAAATAAATGTAAAATAATTGTTTATAAAAAAAGTTTATATACATTGTTCAGTAAATTTATAAAAAATTTAAAATTTTTAAAATTTTTTGGAGGTTTTAGCTAATACAATTGACAATTGTTTATATTATTGAACATTTTATTCAGATCTTATTATTTAATTTTATAATATTTATTCTACATTATATAATTTAAAACATTTATTATAAAATGTTGAAATTGTTGTTTTAATCATGTATTTTAAGTTGCAACATACGTGAGACTCATTTTTATAATTTACAAATCTTGTTGTCAATTATAAAAAAATTAAGTATACTTTGATTTGGTTTGTCAATTAGTCTATTCTTTTGCTGATGAAAAAATTAAACAGAAAAAAAAATACTTGCATTGACGTATACAATTTGCAATCAAAATAATTAAAATAAGAAACCTAACCCATGATCTATAGTATAGTAAACAATATACCTATATTTTATATATAATAAAATAAAGTTAGGTAGCTATTTATGATGCCTGTGATATGATACTTATCAAACAAAAATAAATACGTAAGTAAAAGATGATGAATTCTGAATAATTATAATTTTATTTCACTTGGGTTAGGTTCATATTTCATATTTTCATAATATATTGTTGTATAATGGTTTTTGCTATTTATAATTTTAAATACATTTATTATTTTATCAATATATTTTTATATGCAGACATGTAAAACAAAAGTTCAACACTAATTTGTTAACTAATATAATTTTATACACAAAATAAAATGTATTACACTGAAAGCTAAACAAATCTATAATGATTATAATATGATTATATTCAATATATCTTTTTTTTGCTTTTATACTCTTGAACTCTTATTGTGAGCTACCCTTTTTATTTATATTATTATATATATGTAGTTAAATATCCAATCAATTTAATGTTGTGACGGTACATTAGTTTATTATCGTAATCATATAACTTCCTATTAGAGTTTTGAGTGTGATTTATTTAATATAATATTGATCCATATCAGCCATTTTAATGTTTAATTTATATATGTATATTGTGAATTGAATTTATGTAGCTACGTTACTTTATAAACTCAAGTTAATTGAGTGATTTAAATTGCTTATATATATTTTTTTATACAGTATGACTTTATAATGTCGCTCATTTAAATTTGGTGGATAAATAAATCCCATTAGCTGAGTGAATAATTTTGTATACATCATGGCTGAACTTCGTAAAAGCAAAGACGATATTCGACTAAGTGTGTATATATTTGACTATGCGTCAAACGTATTTACTAACACATTAATTATTCAGTATTTAAATAGAACGAGTAGTTTGATAAATAGTTTTACTTGTTTCATTTGATTTCTTTACTTATATACCCTATTATTCTTGCAGTTTATCGTGTAACACTAAACTATTTAAATTTTTAAACTTAATAATACAATTTCAATACTGAATGTAATATAAAACTATTTTAATATGAAGCAAAAGCAATTTTCTCCTATTATTTTAGTATAATCAACGTTTTATTTTACACATAGTATTGCATCTGTAATTGTTATAAACAGTATATTATGTATATTGTATGTATCAAATATCACGAATGCAATACGGCACCTACCAACACTTTATTTATATAATAATATTCATTAAATATCTGTTTAACAATACTTACATTTTAATATTTAATTGATAAAGTGGAATTAAATAATTGTATATAATTATTTAATTTCGTTGAGATATTTGATATTATGCATTCGTATTTGTCTAATGTTTATTCGAATTATGGTTGTTAAATTCGACTTTTAAACTTAAAAGGTTTCACTTTTGCGTACCTGGACTAAATATTATGAAATATGTATACTCACTTCTACTGGTTTTGTATACCATACGTTTTCAGGAACTAATATAAACTTTGATGACCGTCCAACATTTTTTATCTTGACGATTATGGTCTTACGAGCACCCACTAGGCAAGCGTTGCACTCAAACAAGCAGGCGCTTGATGGTTTTCGAAGAGCTAATTTTTTACAGTCAGCAGTTTTCATGTCATCATAACATTCTAAAGTATCTAAAAACACAACAAAAATGTATTTTAGTAGTTTAAGTACACTTGTTATGGTATTGTTCGGTTGTAAATACAATGATAATAATTTTGTCTATAGACATTTTTGTCAAACAAAATTACAGGGATGCGCATGTTTATTTACACAATTCAAAAAAGAATGACTGTATTGTTCATATGCTGATTAAAAAATAAATGTTTAAACAAATTTCACAGTATTCAGAATCGTTTGGATAAAATCAAAAAGCCTAAAATTAAGTCTTTGAAAGCTTATAAATATAGTGTTCTATAATTTTTGCCCACAGGAATGGACTAATTTGTGTTTAAAATATATATTGAGTTTGTCCACGTTTTATTATCAATATATTATAATTTATTAAATGGAAAAAATAAAATAAAATAACTAAAAGTATGATGTTTTTGAGGAGAATATTATATTATCTTCTGTCCTATAGATTTTCTATTAACTATGTACAATGTACATATAAGAATAAGCATATGGTTTTGAGTAGAATACAATAAAATTTAATTTATTTCGTTTGACCTAAAATTAAATAACTGTTTGAAAATCATTCTATTTTTAATAATTTCCACACGCGCGTCAGTACTTTTACTAGAAAATGAAGTCACTATGTAATACTATAATATTGTATTTATATCGCATAATAACGTCCTAGTTCTTGCGAGTTTATTCAAATAACAATATTTCAATATTATTATATGATATATGATTTAATTTAATTAGAATTTCCACTTAACAATACACGTTATTTATGAGCATTTTGGTATTTACACCTTAGGTCTTATTTTAATAACAAATGTAGAAAGCCGTCCAAAATTACTAGTCCGAATACTTATAGCTATGTTCCTAACGAAACTATATTGACAAACTGCATTTGTTAGCACGCTTGTCTGTTGGTGGTGGGTGGGTGACAGGTGAAGGGTTGTTAGGGTGGTAGTTGCTGCTGTCCAATAGTGTTCACAATGGTGAAAGTATATCGACGATCATTTATAACAATCTCGTCTCGACGATCACTATGGAACTGAATCGTGTCCAAAACGGTTTGTTCGACTCGCGGTCGCGATCTTCATATCACCTACAGCACCCATTGCGGCAAAAGTGTGTGTATGGTCTCGATGCTCACATAACACAATAAATGTGTATTTTCGTTGTGCGTATACTCGAAACGTGGTTAAACAATCATGTGCGTGAACGATTTAATAACAGTTAGTATCTAGGCTAAATGTAGTAAGTACAGGTATATAGGTATAATATTATCCTGCAAGGGTAGGAGGAAATTAAATACAGTTTTAAAATTTAAAGTTATTCGCTCCGAAAGCCATGGTCCACGTACAAATAAAAAACGGTTGAATTGTCTTATAATAGGACTTAACGATAGGTAACAATGTACATCATTTAGAGACTAAGCAAATTTTATGGGGTGTCTGGAGCATGATTCGTTATGGATTTGATAAACGTAAAATCCGTTTAATATATATTATGTTATGGTAAAAGTCAAGAAAAGTGAAAAATGGGAAACATAATTTACCATTAAATATTCACTAGTGAATTTAAAATTTCAGATTTTCGGAATTTTTAAATATAATCAAAGGCTATATTTGTAATTTTTTGAGATTTTTATACTACTTAAGGAATGTAGAAATAAAAAATTTTGTTTTTCAAATAAGAGATCCTCTTTATTACTGTAAATTATTTAATGCAAATATATTTATTTTATTTTGATTTACTCAATTCAAAATTTGAATGAGTATTTTTTCAATTATAAAAATGTTTATATTTAAAAATATATATAAAATAGATGTAATGTTGTTTATAAATATTGTATATTTTAGTATTTTACGATTTTTTTAATTTGAAATATCAGGAATCTCTAACAAGTGACAATAACTAGATATTAAAAATAGATTAACATACATTTTTTATCGTAAATTTGCAGTAATTAATGTACAAATCTTCCCATATAAATAAAAAAAGGTATTTACTGTCATATTCACGGTGAAATTATGTAAATTGTTATTTTTCGTCATACCGTAACAAATATATCACGAGAATATTGTAATTTTTATTCGTATAGAAAATAAAATAATAAAAATATCTTTTAAACAAAACATACGATTTTTAAATAATAAGGCTATAGAATTTATAGTACTATTTACTCATTCTGGAGTTTTTTTTTTACTATGTAAAAACCATATTTTTTATCGCATGTGCGTGTACATGTTAATTTTATTCAGAACATAATAATGTGTACTTATGATTAAACAAATTATTTTACAATATTAAAATAAAAGAACCGAGGAAAGTGAAATAAATACTTATATTATCATAGAAAATACATGGTCTTCAATATACTCACAGTTCAATATCGGTGACTCGTTTTCTGCGCAGACGAGAATATTAATTTTTTTGTTTTCATTCGTTATTAATGTTATCAGCTCGAATTTATCTTCCATCGATGTACATTTAAATGTTATACTTAGTTTAGCGTTCAAACCGGGTGCAAGTGGACATTTAGGTTTATAATCATAGTAAAACCATGATAAATTGCTGGTTAATAATTTGAATGTTATAAGATTTTTTCCAGAATTTCTGATGATAACTGTTTTCTAAAAAAGTATTTTTATCTAGATAATTAGTAGTTTTAAATGTTTATCTAATCAATAAATGTTTATTTACATTAGGAGTACGCAATATACTATGTATTATAATTAGATGATAATATAGATTTATTTTTAATTTTACTGTTATTAATCTCACATAATAATATTAATCTATCGTTACATTAAAAATATGACAGCTTAATATTTTAATGAAATTACTCCACAAATTTATTTTAAAAATATTAAGAAGTTAAATCAAGGAGAATTTATAATTTCAGTGAAATAAAATGCTGATTTAGTTAAAAACTATTAAAGTAGATACTGTATCAAAAGTTGATCTCTTGCTACATTTCGCATTTATTATTTGAATGTAAGTTGGTACCTAAGTGGTAATTCTGAAACTAAAGTTTCACAGACAGTCAACTTTTTTCTATTTATACCATTTAAGTCAAGTTTTTTCATTAAAATTACCCCTTAAATTGATACTTTATAACTTTTACCGCTAACCAAAAACTTAAATAAGTTATTCGTGTTTAAATAATGTTATATAATTCAAACAAAAATGGCTTTTGTATATTTTTAAGTAATATTCTTAAATTATGCATTCGAAACTGAATTACAAAAAAATGTTTGTATAAGCCTCTTTTTTGATGCTAATTCACATTTTGTTTATTTTATAACTCTCTGTTAAATGTGTTATCCTATTAAAATGATATTTAAACGTATCTATTACATTATAACCACAAAAATCGTATCCAAATTACTATTAGACAGCTTATCGATAGTTATTACTATTGCAAAAGTTAATTTTTCTTTGTACATTTCTTTGATTAAAAATGGAAAAATGGTATGTAACTTTTATACTATAAAAAATTATGAAATATATTTTATTTAAGAAGGATAAGGTTACACTTAACAGTTAAGTATAAAATTACAATGATTCTTACTTTGTAAATGCCACCAGATATGAAACGATTAAACCTCACAATATTGGTATTTACGAACAATCCATTATTCATGATTTTATCTAAAATAGGTAATTTTCGTGCAATTTTGGTTACACAATGTGGTAAGCTTAAACTAAACAAGATAATATATTAATCTTTTGTATAGTATCTACACACATTTTTAGTACACTAACATGCATCGTTCTTTATTTAGGCCCAGCCTGAGTCGTCTCATCTCACTGTGTATACCATAAATACTTTTCTTGACAATATTTTCATTTGAAGCACCTAGTTTAAAATTTACATTCTTACTTAATAAAAAGGTATTGAAAAGAATGTAAGTACATACCTCCCTTTTGTTCGTTTGTGTTGAAAGCGAACATCCGTGGACACAGAAGTGAGTAATTTTCAACGTTCCACGGCTTCAGTTCAATCCAATCATCTTTGTTGCCAACCCTTAAAAGACGCTCTTGCACTTCCATCACGTCTTTTTCCGCACACCGGATATCTTCAATCAACGACAAATGCTCTTTGAACTCCTACAATACATCAATAATTATACTTTTTAATTGTTCAACCAATTATCAATTTTTCGTAATTAGTTTTTAAATTCTAAGCGGAGAGATGAATGTATTAATTTTATAATGATGCATGTTTTTTATGTTTGTAAATATTTTTTGGGGCAGTAAAAATAATTTGATTTTTAAAAATCGGTGATGGTTTTTGATAAACACCTGTATCTAGTTGGTACTTTGGTATAACTAAAAATATAAATAAATAATTAATCGTAGATATTTAAATGTTTTGTCAAATGTTTATGTTATCGTTTCTTTATTTACAAAAACAATTTCAAAATATTTCAAATAATTTTGAGTTATTTATAAGCATGACACATTTTTCTTTGTTTATTTTTTCTTTAGTTATTGAAAAAAATTATTTGTTGGGTTAAAATTTATGAAAATTCCACATTAGTTTTTCTTAAATCAGTTATTATTAAAAAAACTTAATTTACAATCTATACAACATAAATAATAATAAGTATATGGTATCAAGAATGAATATAGTACAAGTTGGCATACTAGCTATTTCCGTGCTTTTCATTACCCGTAGAAAATGTATCTGTTAAATTTGATTGCCCATTACTAATATTTATCGTTAAGTTTATGGATAAATTATATTTTTGATTTTCCGATTTGGTGTAGAAATGATGTTTCTGACATATCAACTAGTTGCTCTCGCCTAGTGTCCCGCTCAATGTTGACTTGTATTTGACTATTTAACCAACATCATATTTTTTATAATTATTTTTTCTTTCCTTTTTTATTTTGTTAAACCATTTACTACACATCTAAATAAACTATTTACTAAATTACTAAATTCTAATAACAAATAATAATTGGTAACACCGATTAAAAAAAATTATATCTTTATGTGCGTATTTCCCGATTAAAAAAAAAAAAAAAAAACGTGATGACTTGATTTTTTATTAACTTATCCACGTAAAATTAGAAATAGATTCAAAATTTACTCGGTAATGTATTCTTTCATCAAAATAAAAAAAATCAAGATAATCGAATGAGTAACTTTAGAGAACATGCGTGATAAAAATGTCTATTTTCATATTGATATAATATGTAGATTATTATGAATTTTTCTATTATATGTAATTATAGTTTTGATTTTTTTTTTTAAATATATTATTATCTATTTATACTGTTTTAAGTTATTTACAGACATATGTTGTCAAATTTTGAGTTACCTATTTATATAGGCAACATATATTTTGTGATTTAGGCTTTTAGACTGTTTCCGTTCACAATCGTTTTTTGTACACAATAATATATTGATATATTAATGAATATAAATTTAACACACATATAATAGAGATCTACTCCATACCTTATGTACAGTATAATAAGTTACCAACTTGACTTCCTTTTTTTCTTTTCATTAATTAATTGTTAAATCAATTTCTTTGGTTTTTTAAAACAATAAATTACTTTCAATAATATCGTGTATCTATTAAGTTATTACTGTTTATTATTATACGTATGCTTACCAGTGAGTTAAATAATTGTCTTGTGTTTCCGCGAAGTTCATGACACAAATAATCTCTAAATGTGTTATTTACTATATGGCCCATATCATGAAATATTAGAGGTTCAACTATAAGAGGAACTCCATATTCTATTTTTGATGGTTTACCTTTTATTATTTTTAAAACGAAAATATAAATTAGTTATGAGCATTGACTGAGAATGTAAAAAAAAAAAGAAAATAGTAGAACAATTAACGCTGAACTATAAACATGATTTTGAAAATATATATATATATAAATAAGTACTTTTTATTAAGTATTCCAATTTATATTTGTTAATAATTTTATAATTATTAATATAACATAGAAAAATGTGAACTAAATAAATAGGTTTAAATCAAAATATTAGAAAAATTTGAACATAAACACGATTAACATTGATAAACTTAGTACATTAAATTTTTCTTTCTAAAAGTTATAAAAATATGTTTATATTGAAATTGATTTACTTGTGTGTTCAGTAAAATAATGTAAACGTATAAAGCATTAATTTGACTTGGTTCTTGAAATAAACACAAATTTAAATGCTTATAGTTATATTTTATACTGATGTTATTTTATACATAGTAGTGTACTGAACACGAATGCTTTATAAATATTAAATGTTTATTAAATATACCTGAAGTTTTCTCCCACACAAATATGTCTGTTAATTTTTTTTCTTCAAAAGCATTTACTGTTTTAATAATATTTTCAACCATAACTTTATTTGAATGAAAAATACATAAAATAATTTATATTAATTCTATCAACTATTTATAGAATAATATAATGTTTTCACCTGACATTTGTTGTTTATGTTTCTTCAAAGTTGTTACGTATGCTTTCAGTTCTGGTATATCTTTCAACGGATTTGTAATGTTCCTTTTGACATCTGAACATAATCAAAATAACAGTCATTGAGTTATTCATTAAAATATGTTAAATGTAAAAATAATTCACCATCTGAAAGCGTATCCAACATAAAACTTTGATTCATGTTCTATTGACATTTATCAAAAATGATTCTGAATTGGATTTTTTCTAAAAAAAAAAGATTGATAATAATAATTTTAAGTTTGAAACAAACTTTGTATGACCAAAAATCGAACACTGATTATGTTTACTTAATTTATTTATGTAAAAAAAAACTGTCGAAAAAATCACACTACTAGAGTTACGTCGTGTGACTGTTTTTTTTTTTTATTAGCCAATTAATAAAGTTTTGGACGTAACCGTTTTTTAGTACATGAAATGTCTAAACATGCAGTTATTAACTAAGCAGAATTAAAATTTGGTGTACATATCTAGTTACAAAGGTTGATAGAAACTTTAACTTGTGTTAGTAGAGTAAAATCAATACCAAGAACGTCAAATTATAATGTTATAGTTTAATAGGTGATAAAAAAATATTTAATTATTCAAGTTAATAAAATTTATGAAGATATGAATTTAACTCAGTTAAAAATAAATTATACAATAAATTTTTTTTCAATACTTCCCAGTCGCTATCATATGATTGTATAAGTACAAATAATAAACGTTTTATTAAAAAAATAAATGCATTCTACTATTCTTTTTTATTATAATCTGACTTTAGTAATTCAGGCCTCACCATAGTGTTTCCTAATTTATAAGCCTATATTTGAAACATTTGTAATACATACTAATGGCATCCAAATTATCAAACCAAGAAATACGAATTTAATTATTTTATTTATATCATTTTATGCAGCGTGATTCGACGAAAAAATAATTAATGAAATTCAGCTTAAGATTCTGTGCATATCAACCGAAGTGATTTATACTGCACCTATGCACATTATTTCAACTTAACGTATATTTAACTAATTTACTAAAAACATTAGTTTTCAACTTTTTAATTATTATGTAAGTTAACGAAAATAATGCCCACATTTACGACTAGTTATGAATGTTCATGCTCATACAAATGAACACGGACTGATGCACAGAACAATTATAATAATTGTATATTATTTATATATCTATTAATAATTTATTTAATATCATTTATTCTACAGAAATAAGCTATCTACGGGCTATGGGCCATTCAACTTAGGACTGTTGCAGGTACACCGCACGAGTTGATTGCCGTTGTGCAACTGCAATACCCGTAGTTTCTCTGAATTCGTATATAATATACAACCAAGTGAACCTCATACATCATTTCCCCGTCACCGTCATTCACACAATATTATTATAATATTATTCCCATCGGACCAATACTACATATTATATGATATACACGATAATACACAATAATATCGTGAGCGCGTCTGAGCCTCACGTCAAGTCGGCGCTGTTATTATTATTGTACACACGTTTCCAATTGTCTTTGGAGATTATATTTCTGTGGATATGTTGAAGTTCTTCATAATAATATGACGTATGGTTTAATTCGTTATGACGGCACCGCAGTTTTGGTACTCATTTCAATGCGATCAATTTTAGGGGTATAATTTGCAGCGCTTGATTCATACCCCGATTAGAATACGGTATTTGAGTGTGTGAAAGGAATTGAAAATAAACAGAAAACAATAAACGTGTCGATCAGTAGTTAAAATACTTGTAGAATCGAAATTGACAAAATAAATATTAATAAACCAATTCCCAGACAATTCAATTCGGACACAAAAAAAAAAATTAAAAAACAATACATTTTGTTTGACCGACACGACCAACATTTTACAAAATAAAGCTGTGTTTTAAATTTTAGAACTTTTAATGGGTGCAAACTGGTTGAAAACGAAGATTTTGGTGGAAATTGAATAAACTGCGTGCGGTCTTGAAAGGGGGTTGACTGAATAAATGAAATCAAACGAAATCCCAATAATAATATATTACAATAATTCATTGTTTGTGAACTGTCTATGTAAATAAAAATATTTTCTAGAGCAGTGAAAACTTTTTTTTGCATACATCAAAAATGGACGTGTGATTATGCACTGTATTTAACTACAAGTGATCAGAAAATCCACTGTGCGACACTGATGTTCACCTATCGCACCGAATCTGTCGAACCAGCAGGTAGTTAGAAAATCATCACACAATGGTTCATTATGATATAATACTATACATATGTATTACGACAGCATGGTAGATGGCTTGCGAGTGCGTGCAGAGCTTAAGCCGTCCAATACACCGCGGCACATACGACAGCGACGCCGGCGCGTCGTATCGATTCGACATTAACGCGTGGTGGCAGCGGCAAAACCTTCTTGGCCCGCGACGCAAACACGGTTTTTACATTTGCCACCATTACCGGCAGTAATACGGCAGTCACCGTACTTAGCCCCCGCCAAACACCGGACGCCACAACTCCTATACACCATCCCATCACCTCCGGACGAGGTGTGGCTTTTGTGCGCGTCCGGACCGGTAACCGATTACCACTCGCTAACCGCGCCCCATGCTAACACTCCGGTTAATATATCCGGACGACGCGGAAAATGTGCGGTTGGACTTAATTCATTTCTCAGCCGTGCAGTGTAGTGCTTACGGGTACCTATCATCCGGTAAAAACGACGAGTATTTCGAGATCCGTAGTAAAATAAATTTATTTGAAAACAATAACAACATTTTACCAAACAACAATATAGCGTACAATAGGTAATTTTCAACAACACTATACAACACACACTGCGTAGTTATATCGACTAAATATCATTGTAATGAATTAACGCAATTCTGATATATTAGCGTTGTAAATTTTACTAACTATTTGATGTCCACTAATAAATTAACTATTTTTAGTAAGTAGAAATTTATTAAAGGATGGTAGAAGCTGTGAATGCTAATGTATGAATAAGCTTCAAAAACAAATTAGAAATCATACCTGATGTGAACCGTAATTTTTATATTATATTATATTATACTTGTAAAGAGAACCAAAAATTACAACTTCTGTACTTATAATAGTCGATTCGTGATAATAAAGGATTAATAAGTTAATTAAGGCGTTAATTATTTGAAAAATTTAGTAATTAATATTAATCTATAAATATTTTTTTCTATTTATAAAAACTAGTAGAAAAAATAAGTATTAAATCAAATAACACATATTATATTTCTTTTGTTTTTAAAGATTTCTAAAACTATTATCTTTAAAATAAACATTTAAATTTTGTAATAATTCAGGAACCACTCTTTTCAATTTTTAGTTTTTTTTCAAAAATTTATATATTTATCTCCTTAATTATTTACAGCAAAGTTGGTAGGTTATAATTGAAAAAAAAATAAGTTTATATTATTACAAAATACTCCTTAAATCGAATAAAAATCTTTTAAAAAATTTTTTTTTGTCAATAACTACTTATTAATGATGTATCTAATATTATCATTTACATGCATTTTGAATCTAGAATTTGTTAATATCATTATGATTATGCAAATATATAATTGTTGTAATTTGATTCTGATGATGGAATGAAATGTTTATATAGCAATATCGATAAGTACAAACTGTCTATTAAAAATATTAAGGCGTTATAAAAAATTCTAAAATAATTTAAGATAGGTATGCGTGAAGGTGGAAAAGTATATTTTAATAATAATAGAGTCATAATTAAACAAATATTGTTGTATATTGTTTCATGGATATTTTTCAATAAGAGGCAAAACCTGCCACCGAAGAATAATATAATGGCAATATCGATTTCAAAGAAACTAATCCTCAGCAGATAATAAATACAATTTTTTAGCGTATAAATTATTAAATAAAATACTATAATCTAGTATACCTAACCTATGAGTACAATCTTTCTATATTGTTTTCGTCGTTTTATTTTTATTATTTTGTCATTTTTATTGAAATGAATATTTTTGTCGACTAAAAAGGTACGGAGGAAAAGTGTGTTCCTTACATGTTTCAACGTTTTTAGACTGGAAGATCTTGTTAATATTACATAGATCAGTATTTTCGCTTTCCTATAGTTTTAAAAGTCTACATAGGTGTATGTAAATGCAACAATGAACTCACATTATTATACAATTACACGACTTATCGTCTGTTAAGTGACGCGAAGTCAAGGATTTTTTTTCTTTGTTACCACCATCGAACTGCGATAATACACGAAACGATTTTCGAAACTATCGAAATGTTAAATGCCTATTGACGATTTTATACGTTGATTGTAATTTTTAGTAAATTTATCTGCTGAATACATTTTCTGGTGTACACCAAGTTAGATTATGTATAGCATTTAAGACTTTAATATACTTATCAAATTCTATGGAAAATATATAAGGAAATTTAAGATTAAGCGATTAACAGCAGTAAGTTTGTGAATTTTATTTTACTTATGTATTCATCAAAATATTTACACCGTCCGATTGATAGTTTGTCGCTTCGTTTATCACAATGTAGGAAATCATGTGATTTGTCGACGATTAACTTATTTAACTAACCTAATAATTCTTAATAAAATATGTTGTCATAATACCTTTTATTTTGAGTTAATCTGGTATTCTATGTATTTACTCTTTTTGACAGTAAACCGCACTTATTGTACATTAAAACCTGACTGTAATAAATTCAGTAAGTTATTTGATCAACGCATACAAGTTATTTATAAATGCAAGAAATGGTGGATGTAATTTTAAGACGAATTTCGATTAATACAACTTTCAACTGTAAACTGGAACATTTCTCAGGAAAGTCGTGCTTTGAAGTAACCCACTGGGTAATCAAAAATCTCTCTTATAACTTCCTTTCTAATCTTCTCTTCTTCGAGAGGAATCAAATAGGACGTTCCCGTGGGATGCACGTATATACTATTAGGGAACTATACATATGCTGTATAAATAAAGTAGTTTATATGAGAACATTTTGTGTTTAACAGTGAACAACATAATAATATATTCTTTTTTATGAACGATATTACATTTTGTTTGTGTTAAATTGCTCGTGTTTGACCAATTTTATTTTTCAGTAAAAAAAATAATTATCAAACACTTTTTAGTTTTCGGTATGCTCATATCAACTCTTGAAACTTTAATACGAACAATTCAAGGTGCGGAACGAAAATATGTAAATGTAATAAAATATTACAGTACCTATAAAAAAATTGCTGCGTTTTATTTATTTTTTTGCTTTGTTACTATATACAGGCGAAGGGTTGAAAATAAAATAAATAATTTACGTGAATTTTCATTTTCATCTCGGTCTATTCATTGATTTTTTCATTGTTAAATTTATAATACTAAAAGGTGAACAGAATTTAACTAAAATAAATAGACTCATTTTATAAAATCAAATTTGATACATTTACGAGTTAAACCATATTTTGCGCTGCTTAATAACATAATAAATAATACATATTCGGTTTAATGGTACACCCAGGACACCCCTCTTAAATAAGACACATGCTGATGTTAGTACAATCATATGATTGATATTAATTAAATCGCTGCGAAAGGCTTTTTAAGTGAATTTATATCGTAATACTACTGTGCTTACACGAAAATATTATACTGTACAAATAATAATAATTAATACTCTTGAAGCTTGATATCGATGTGTAAATATTGGTGGAACTAACGGTACAGGTACAAATCACAATCGAGGAGAGTACTTATATAGACACCGTACATCTAAAGATGAAAAAAATTAATTATTAAATAAACCACATTTTAGTTTCTTATCTCTTTTGATATATATGTCATGTATGCATTTCTACGCCTGCTCATGAATTATTATATTATGAAATGTAAATGGTAAAAAATTAAATGTAGAAAATAATTTTATATGTTCGAAGTATAACAACAATAGTTTTGGATCAATATTCAAAGTAATTTATCAAATGGGTTCATTCTCTTTTATTTTTAAAAAAACACAGCTATACTTAAAACTTGCCTGATATTTATAATTGTAAAGTATATTTAAAGACCTTATTTTTAAATTTTGTGATTTGATATACTACTTAAGAAGTTTCTCGTGAAGATACAAAAATATGTTTTTTAAATGAATTTTCTATTATAAATTATATAACAGATATTTTTTCTGAAAATGGTAACGCATTGAAATTCTAACGATTAGTTTTTGAGTTAGTACCTTATGTAAGTACCTAAAAAGGATAATAGATTCATGTTAATATAGATCTTAAGGATATGGGGCAATGTTAATTCGAACATTTTATTGATTTATATTAATCTATCAATATCAACATCACAATATTTATAATTTATAAGTTCATAACAGTTATTCAAGTATAATAAATAATAGATTCAATACAAATGTTATTTATATTTTTTTCAAACAATTTTTAAGGGCTATTTTCTTAAATAATAATAATATTCAATAATTTAATGAATTAATAAATGTAAAAAATTGGGCTTGAGGATCTTGGTGAATTACTTTGTTTAGTACCTGTGAAATAAACATATAGTAACATATGCCATTATTATTACTGTCAATTTCTGTCACTCTATGTATATTATACATATTATAATATAAAGTTACACGAATAAATTGAGTTAACAGTCGCAGCGGTCCGCACCGTCTAGTAATAATTAAAGGCTACACCCATTGTTACGCAAATTGTTAATAACCCCCGACAACGCACGAATAACGTTACTACAAATTAATTTTTACGAGAGTACCAACACGCGTTATAACAGTGTAGTCTACGAGATCACCCCAAACCGTTCGAAGCGTATTCCGTTATAAATTTAACTGAAGTTTCAGTAAATTCTGATTTGCGTGCGACTAAACTTGGACCGATTTGAATCGCTATGATTGGGATACATTTTGCGAATGTTTCCGCCCATATTTGTTATCCGCACTCGTGTGGCGATTATTTTACCTCTCACAGTTATTATTATTATTATTTAGAGCACGTTGTAAACGGTCTAAAATCTTAATAGGCCGTCTCGAATCGCAATTATGATTGCTCATGGTTTGCGCGTTGCAGCATTGTTTATGGATATCGGTATTTTGTATAATTTATGGACGCGCGAGTAATTATTTATCAGATAAAAACAAATATATTAACGATAAAATCGAAAAGTATCGCATAATAACGTCGCGTATTTATATCGTTTAGATACAATTTTAGTTTACGGTCCACGAGGAGCGCGTTGCGAAGGATTACATTATTTTACCATTATCTCTACTTCAGTGTCTTGTTTCTAAACATATATAACATCGGTCAATAAAACGATAATATTCTATCGATTTTAGATTTTTATTTTCATTTTCCGGTAATAAAAATGGTAAATTTATTTCTAGTCACAATATTTAGTACTTATATGTATACAATAATGATATAGTTTAATTTACTACAATATTGGAGAATTTATTTTATATATTTACAAATATGTTTTTTGCTCAACATCGTCAGCTTTTTGAAATATTACTTAACTTAGTTAGTCGTTATATAATATATTATGAATAATTTATATACATATTATATATATTTATTTTTTTCGTCAGTTACTTTACCGCTTGCGAGTAGCACATGATTGAACGAAAAGTACTTATTTGAAAAGTAATAAAAGAGAGGTGACAGGTATATTATAAAGTAACTATATTTTAACCCTTCAGTGAATGTTTGATGTTTCTTATTATTACTAATGGACCTGTTATCCCTTTTGAAGACTTATATATATATAACAAATATTATATAGTTTATAATAAATAATATTCGTTATTAACATCGCATTGCAAACTTTCGTGGAAAATAAAAAGGTGTAGAACAACATCGTGAAAACAGCGCAGTTACTTGTCTTAGTATAGATGTACAAATACTTACGAAAAAAAAACGAATGTTTTACGATTAATTTCCATCAAGTTTCTTGGCAAGGAAAATGCGTTATTGTAATAGGCAGTGAACGTCTACTGAGCATATAGGTTTATATAATATAATATAAATATATAATAATATATAGATGTTGTATCGGCACAACGGAACGATATTCAGGCCATAAAAATGGATCGCTATGCTTGAGATTGTTTTTTGAGTACTCGAACCTTTTTTCTTCTTTTTCTATGCGTTTTTTTCTTTATTATTGTATCGAACACGACAGACCTGTCGGTTGAAATCGCTGGATCGGTCGATTGCGCTTCGAACGTTACATTATTCTGTTTGCGGAAGGGCACAGATGGTGTCGACAAAACCGTAAAGTATCCAATTGGCGAGTTTGTGGACCATCTGCGCCTTGTACTTGTGACCCATCTGTAGGTGGATGGGTGGTTGGATTTCAGATGATCGGGAAGAGAAGGCATCAAGTTTTATATTGTCGAGTTTCTGACGATGTTATATGCAAAATATCGGATATTACCCGTACACACATATATATACACATATTCGTCCCTTGCTCTTCATACCAACATGTCTATTTTCCACCAGCGCTATACCAATGTTTTTATACGTCAAGATTTTCTTAACGTTTTAAAAAAAATATATACAATACAATATATATATATATGTATACCTATACTGTATAATATAAATATTACAAAATATCCGGATGTACGTATAGAGTATTTTGGAACTTTTAATTATTTTAAATAGCAATAACATAATTCCATTAAGATGACCAAATCAGCGCAGTTTTATAATATGTTTTTCTGTACAAATTATTAAAATATACCAATATATACATATGCAGTTAGCACACATTCAAAATAGCATATATATTTATGGAGTTACTAGATTTCGTCTAAGTGTTTTTCAAAATTTCATTCGTAAAAACGCTTTTGAATGATCATATTCAGTCGTTTTAGGTATTTGATGTTCTTTGAACGGTTCTGTTACTAGAAACTCGAATACGACTTAACCTTTTCTGACTCCCCCGTGGTACTATTATATTATATACCATAGTTATCTCTTTAGTCGTTTTCTACTTAAACCTATATGGTCCGAAAGGTGGAGTTTTGACATCATATTACGACTTGAAATTTGACTGGTTATTACTCGACCGCACTTTGTATTATAGGTCCAAATTAGTTTAATTTCGGCCACACACAGAAAATTTTTTTATTTGTTTATTGTCATATTGAACTATAGTCACACATCAATTTTGTTGTAAATTTGTTTGTGCCATGTTGTATTTACATTCAGTTTAAATAAGACTCTCAACCGAATTTTGATCAGTTGATATTTGTATAAATTGGTTTATATATATATATAGTTTATAGTTTTAAGATTAAATGGAAACATTTCTACTATATACCTATCAGATAATCAGGCCATATCTAGGTAGTAACGGATGCTATTTAATATTTATGTTGATACGACTTTTATCAGTATGTCATACATTTTCAAGATTTAAGTAATTGTACTGTAGTGAAATCGTTATGTATAGAGAAAAATCAGCACAATATTTTTATTTTATTAACATTAATGATTATATTGTTCAATTACCAGATAAGGTACAACTAAACAGCGGGTGTTAGACAATTGTCTTGCTACACTTACTTTGGTGAATGAAAGTGAGAAGTGTTGTGGTAATAAATCTATAACTATTAATACATTTTATTATTACAAAACTGTTCGAAAAATAACATATTTGGTTAACTTTTGTGTAGGTAAATTAAATGCCATTAGTTAATAATAGACAATGACCTTAAGTTTTATGTTTCTGTACACTTTTAAAAAATTCATACTTAATACTATAAAAGTTATTGATATTAAGAATTACTTTTAACATTTTCGTCTACACTCAATTTTTGATAAATAAAGAATCTGCGTGAATATTTTAGAATAATATTTTTATTCCAGTTATATATACAATAAAATAACAGTACTTTGATATTATAAAAATATACGTACATTAGGATTTAATTGTCAAGTGTCTATTTAAAATAGATATTCAGTGAATACAGTTTTATAATAATTACCGTGTATTAAATATTCATGATACACAAATATCTATGTAAATTACATTAGTTAATAATATTTTCTCCCATAAACATCGTTATTTAAAATCAAAAAACCAAATTGTGCAATAGATAATATTAAAAAATTAAATCTTATGATTAATGGTATTGAATAAAAATTATATAGGTGCATCAATATTATCTAATAATAAAAATCGAACCAAATATTGGTATAATTAGTGGTTACGTGCTAATTATAAATTATAATAAATATTTATTTTAACACATAATATAATTATTAACTTTAACTAGTAATTAAAACTATATTGCTATTATTAACGTAATTTATTATTTTAAACCATTTGATTTTTGTTATAATATCATATTATATATGAATATCTTAAATCATACTTTTTAATGTGATTTTATTATTATAGTTCTTTTTCATATTATTTTGTAAATATATTGACAAATCAAAATTAGTTCCTAATATGATCTAAGTATCACTACTATTTTGTTTTTTTTTTTTTTTAAATTCGTTTTTAAAACTTAGGCTTGTAGTTATTATATCGTTGCCATACTGGTTTTGAAATCTGCTTAAGTTTATGTTTCAAAAATGTTTTCTCATACTCTATACAGAAAGTTAGAATTTTGTTACATTTCATAAAGATTCTTTCACAGTATACTTAATTCTTTGCTTATCCATAAGATAACTTCACCCGCTAAATCCTTTTATGAAATTTTCCTCTACTTCACTATTTTGTCATCTTATTTTCCCTCTTGTCTTCCATTTGAACATTAAATAAGATAACGCCAAAAACAGATCTATCCTTCATCCTTTTCTTCCATACAGTATATCCCACTGGGCATCTATAAATCTCAGCCCCGACCGTACTTAGTAATTGTTTTTCGCAACGCTGAAAGCCCAAATTATACTCTTTAGGACACACCTTTCATTTTATGTAATCCCGTTAGATTGTATTAATTTCGAATTTCACTATGCAGTATTTTACCCTTTCCGCTGCCCGTGACGTCCACTCGACGATTATTAATTTCGACTTATTATTAATTATTCATGCAATAATTTAGTTAATTTTGTACTGTTAAAAAAAAAATAGTTAATTTCTAAGTATAATATTTAAAATGTTTAGTAAAATGTCAAGTAAATTAGATCAAAACATATTTTAATTATCATACGTAAAAACTAATAAGATTCACAATAAAATGCTCAATTATTGAAATATTTTTAGATAAGGATTTTAGATGTGAACAGTTTATTTTATAGTTTAGTATGTATATTCAAAGCCATCGCCTTATTTCAGAGTTATATAAATAAATTAGACACTTTTAAAATTTATCTTTGCTACCTGCTATTTTGTTTTTTATATTATTCTTATAAACCCAAGTAACATCAAAATGAATTTAATATTAAAATGGTTCCCAAGGCTATTATCCGTATTAAAATATTTATTGCTTTGTCTTTTGTTGTTGTATAATATAAGTTCTTTTAATCATTTCTATCAAAGATTTTGTATTTCAAACCTGTAAAATTGATTTCTTGACACCAAATTGTAGTATAAATTATATACATATAAGTACTGTATTTAGTGAATCATATATGTATATATTAATAATTATATATTTTATACGAAAATTAAGGTCATTTACGTTTTTAATTCTTTAATCGCCATTAGTAATATAGTAGTTCATTATAATATATTGTATAAATATTGATTTTCTACAAACATTGATTGACAGTCTAACAAAAAAACAAATGTTAAATGTTGCATTTTTATCAATTTTTTTCATATACGGATTGTTGACGAAATATGTTTTAAATGCATGAAAATTTAACGACGCGTAGTGATCAAAATAACCTTTAAGCTGGTAAAATTATTTCCACTGCATTAGAATTTATTCTAGACAAATCGAATATAAGCCGAGCGTATTTGATATTAAAACATTTTCTACAAGATTGAGCTGATTGTGTATGGCAATTTCTACTACCGTCTCGTCTTGTAAGATAAAAAATCCAAAGACCGAACAGCGATTATTATCCTTTTTTTTCTCATTCCATGGTAATATATTATAATATGTGTTGTGTATATAATACACTTAGTATTATATAGTTTGTTTTTGTTTATTTACTTTTTACTTACAATTTCCTCATAAATAATTTTATACGATAATAAATATAACTTTATCGATTGTATTTTATCCTTATTATTAACCTTCACGTAACGTACGCTGGGTAAATACTCACCCCAGTATACTTTTAAAAATCCATAAATAATTTTCCTTATTTTGCACAAATGGATTTTGATATTTTCTTATCATTAAGATAAAAACAACAATAAAGACAAAACGACTGCAGTGTTATCGACATTGTTATGCAAGTAATTGCACAAAAACCATTATTTGTGACTAAAAAATACGTCATGCCCATGCCCATTTTACGATCATATATAATACTTGAACAATAAAATAATGATAATAATAATAAAAAAAACCATAATTTTTACAACTACTATCGTTACTCACATGATAATAACTCAATATAGTAATAAAAACGTAATTAAATAAATAAACGGACTGATCACCATGCGAGTTACTAATTAATATATAGTTTACTTTAATATATTAAAATATATATTAATATTAATTTAGCAGAAACATATAATCGATAAATCAATAAATACATACTTAAAGGATATAAGAACATCATAGTATGAACTTATTAACAATATAGTAAATAATTAAAAGTATAAATGATATTAAACTATTCACAATGTATCTTTAAGAACTGTTAGGCATTAGGCATATTGTCGATCAATTTTTCTTTGAAAATACCATAAGTTTTAAAAAGTACAAAAAAAGGTATTGTTGTTTCCCTAGCACCAAATCATAGATATTTTACTATTATCAATCTGATGTCATTGTATCAGATCCGGTATTAATGTAACGTAAATTCCTGTTTTTCTACATTTTAAGATGTCCATCTGCTACTACCTATTTGTAATAATAAAATTTATTATTTATATTACAGTTCGTAATACAAAATTATATGTTGTATTAAATAAAAAAAATATTCATATAAAACGAATTTGCTGATACTTTATGCATCGCTAAACGTAAATTTAATGTACAATAAATAAAAATTGATGTCGAGGTGCTTGAATGTATCGAATAAGTATTTTATTATTTTTAAATGTATTAAATTATATTTTACGGTCTAAGATTCTACCCTTTAAGAATCATAAAAATCTTTAACTGTTATTTATTTAATAGTAGCTTTACAGTATCTCGTTATAATTTTATGTTTGTATAACGCATTTGGAAAAAAAAAGATTTTTTTTTAACGCAGCATTATGAGAAGGCAAATTAGATACACCTTATAGTGAGTTTATTTTTACTGTTATATTTAAAGGTCAGTGAATTTGACAACCCAATTTAAAAATGTTTAATTCAAATTTTCTTAATAATTAGTAAGTAGTTTATAAGTACATGTTTATAATCATAAATTTAAAATGTTGTTAATTATTCTTAAAAAGAAGTCAGCTATAAAAACGAACGCATTGAACGTATAAAAATAAAATTATAATTCCATAATTTTTACCAAAGGTAATTCACCAAATATGCTAACTGTCTTTACTAAAAATATTTGGTGAAACATCCGGTACATAAAAAAAATCAACCCAGATCGAGCTATATTGGTTTACAATTATATTGTTCGATAGAAAGTAACCGACTATAACGGCTAGAAGAATAATAATAAAAATAATAAGAATAATAATTATGTAAGCCAAATAAATTTTTTGAATAAATACTTTTTATGATTTTACTGAAAATTTATAGGTTTCTGTTTAGATTTTTATCATCATAACTTATTAGATGTAAAATAAAAGTTTCAAACCATATATATAATATATACCCATCAATTAGTTTTAAATCATCATTATAGGTGGTATGATGCGTAAAATTCTACGAGCACCGAACTTTGCTGCTAATTTATAAGTTACGATGAAAATCTTTTGGTCGTTAAATATGTTTAGAACCAATAAACCAAAAGTTTAGAAGTAATGAAATAAAATAGTAGTCTAAAGTTTGTTCAAGATACCAGTTTTTGACAATGAATTCATTACTCGTAACAACCAATTTATTGCATCAATATACCAATTATAATTTATAATAACATATTTTCATACTGCACAGGAGTATACCATAAAAATGAAAATATTAATTTTCAAAATATTTTACACAAGTTATATTAGCGTTGTAACTTAATATTGTGCTTATATATGCGTACTTAGATATTATTTTGCAGTGATTTATTAGTGTATTACTAATACAATTTAGTTATAAATCGTTTTGCTTATATTTTATAAATTTTTATTAAAAAATTTTTATTTAACTCTCAAAAAATATACTCAACAATTAAATTACGGAAAATAGTGTATAGAATTAGTATATATTGTTAATAACTGTTGCCAATAAAATAATTAGTCGTATTTTAATTAACTGGAAACATTTTTTTTTTATAATGACACCGTGTCGCATAATCCATAACCATTGCCCAATATATTATTACACTGCAGTTATGGACGTTTTCGGTACTTCGGTAACAGTGATTTCCTGTAAATATAAAAATAATAGTTTGTATTTAAATGACAAACCTACTTTGCGACTATTATTGTAAATCAAAAAGTTTTTAATTCAGTACATTGTTTTAACATAATATTATATTTCACAAATTAATAAATTCATTATTTTGTATTTTTTTTTTTTTTTTTATTATTTTAAAAAATAAGATTCTATTTTCACATTGTAGTTTATATGTTTTGTAATCATTACTAATAAACTCATTCACAACTTTTCCTGAAAAACTCGGGTGCAAAACTGTATAGTCTGGTATACGTATAAACGAGAAACTTTGAAGTGTGTCACAATATGTCAGATTAAAGAAAAAAATTCTTAGAATTAACTATTTAATTTTCTCTTTTTTTTATTTTAAAGTAAAACATTCTTATCCTATGGTATATATTTATGAATAATATCAAATAATACATTTATGACTATTTTAACAAGATGGTTATGTGTATACAGGCGATTTAATTCAATGTTTTACTTATATTATACCTAAACAAATAATAGAAAAAATAACAATTATAATAAAAAAAAACAAACAGCAACCATTAATAGATGTATTAAGGGTATATAGATAGAATTTAAGTGATGAAATCATGTGGGCGACAGCATTTTAAATATGGAAGTTGTTTTGTACTGAAGTCATTTTCCTACGATACGTAAAATTCACATAATAAATACTCTAGTTTTAGAATCGTGTGTTTTCTAATCTCAATCATTTGATTCAAATTCCAAAACTTTTACTATGCTTGTTGGTAGTCTATATATTATTATTATTAAATTATACTTACCGAAAAATTGTAGAATTTTGGCTTCCTACATTTAAACGGGAAGAAAATAAGAAATAGAGAAATTTGATATTAGGTGCGTTCTGCGGAATACGAAAATTTCTGGAGTCGTCGCGAATAAAGACAACGACTCGTTATGTCAAAGTTAGTTAAGATTGACTTAAAAACGACTTACAAAGATAACGCGTTGTAAGTTGTAACTATATATAATTTGCATATTATGTATACGCACGTCTATGGCGTCTATACTGAAACGATAATGTTTCAAATACACATATGTATAACGTGTTCTAAGTCTCAAATATTTTCAACGCACGCTTTAATAGTAACCACTATTATTAGTTACTTTGTGTGTTATTAGTTTAATCTACAAATTATTCACTCGTAGTCTACGAATGAGTTTTATAATATTGTGCTAAATCATAATTATCTTAGAAGTATTAAAATTATTTTTGTAACATAAACAAATTTCACGTGTCGTTATTATTTAATAAGAACATTTAAAAACCAATAATGAAAACTCAAAATAATTATTCTTTTTAATTAGAATAACATGTTTTTAAATGTGCATTTTAGTTTTAATGTTGTAAGTATATTTTAATTTAATTAAACGATCAATGCTTTTAATGTACACGGAAAAGGATAATGTAAAATAGAATGGAATCCGAACAATATTATATTGTAATATAATATATGGCATGTTTTAATGGTAATTACTATTCCAATCAGTTAGTGCGATCGGCAATCAATTTCAAAGCACAATTTTGTTTTTGTTTTATACAACGCGTGTTTAGATGAGTATTACGTTTCATAGGTGTGATATGCATATATGCGAATAAAACTGCTAATTTAAATCCAAATTGTTTTAGCGTTTGACCTCATGGCTTACCTGCATAAGAAGTTTAAGAACTTTAACATTTTTCGGTAAAAAGAGAGACACGTGCCGTTTACTATTTATAAGTGATAATGACAAACAATTTATAGTATTACTGTATCGTTATCAAAATAACATGCACTATACATAATAATTTAAATATATTAGATGTAATACAAATACACGGTCAATAAATTTAAGTGTACGAGCAGCAGTCGTAATTCATGAAGCATATTAAAGCCCGGATTATTATTTTATATATAGTAGTCATTTATATACATGACGTATAACTATACTGCGGTATACTTACACGAGTGACGACTGCTGCAGTTGTTACCGCGACATTTATTCTAGTATCGATGGAATGGAAATCGACGTAGCATTTTATCATAACAATAAACCTATGCGTGTAAGTAGATGTAGTTTAATCTCAGAAAACTGATTACCCGTAGCGAAGGTTTTGAAAATATTCAGTATCGATTTTTTTTAAAACATACAAGGAAGCTGTCTAAGCTGTTTATACTTCACATAATTCATTTAAAAAAAAAAACTCCCACGGTGACCCATGTTCTCGAAACACAGAGTTCAGTTTCTATAATATTAAGGCAAGTACTTCATAAAATGTCGATGTGCATGCCTCCATATTCAATCATCCAAAAGGAGAAAACTAAAAAAAAAAAAAAAACCATAATTCGAATTCTATTAAAATCTCGATAGAGGACCGTTGGCCTGTGGTACATATACGATCGTTCTGTATAATATATACAAAATTAATAATGACATTAATGATATTCAACGTCCGTTTGTCGGTTGGTGTTTTGCAGGTCACGAGGTCGTTGCAAGCGATGCCGTAGCGGCGGTGCGGTGCCGGAATGACAAACAGCCCTGGGGCCTACCATGCCGCCGCCGCCGCCGAAAACAACCGTAACATCGGTCACGCAGCTGCGACGTCTACGTCGACGACAGCGCAGGGACGCCGCAGTCAGACAGACGCTTCTCACTACATCATGCCAGCGGACCCGTAAGACCTTTTTTGTTACATCGTTATTTTTATTTATTTTTTACCACAACTTCGCGCGTGACGTCGTTTGTACGCGATTTTTTATTTTATTTCTAGAACTGGGGACGATAACGAAAATGTAATAATATAAATTCAAGACGTAAAAAAAAAAGGAATCATAAACAAAAATCAAGTCAGACCACGATAATATGTACGCAAAAATATTGATGTTTTAATAAATGCTTAATTATAATAATTTTATGTGGTAAAATGATTATACATTTTTTACTGTAATTAGTGTAATTTAAAACAACTTAATTGATTTATAACAATTTATAGCACTATAAATATTAGGCCTAGAACTACTACAATTGTCGTTATCGTAATCGAGCCGAAACTCGTTGTATTAATTTTGGCATAATTTTGAAGTAGATACTAGATAGACAACGGAAGTTGGATAGTGATGATTGATCATTCGCCGTAAAATAAACCACAGTGATATTTTTTTTTTTATATTTATTATTCAAAATCAATTTCTGTTTAAGTCACATAAAAATAAAAAGTAAAAATGAAATAAAAAAAAACTCCAAGCAGCAGTAATTAATTATAACAAATATTTATATAAATAAATAACAGCAGGTCAGATGATTTAACTGGAAGCGAAAATATACGATAAAGCCTTCAGTCTATTCCGAGCACATATTATAAATGTATTATGGATCATTGTCTATATAGTTTGTCTGTGTTCACAGTATCCCGAGGAAGTATCGTGAATATTTTGTGTTAGGTATTTTGATAGTTTATTTTTCCTCACGTAGAAGTTTATCGTTTGATATCGTAGGTTTTAATTTGCTTTTAATCCGAATAACAAGATGGTAGAGTTCCGAGAGACTAGGACCAGTAAATCGATCAAATACATGCTACGCGTCTCCATTGCAGGCAGACTACCCTAAGCTTGAACGGGAAGTGTGGGTTACATACATGTACACGATATGTGGGCATTAATCATGTAAAATGTATAATATAGTCATAGAAGTAGGTAGTTAAAGCTTACAGCAAATGCCGCTAACGCGTGGACGAATGTAATAATAACGGATGGAGTATAGTGAGAATAATATTACTCAATTGAGCGGGAAAATAAAATGATATCACTAATATACACCACAAAAGTCACCTCAAAAAATAAAAACGTATCGTGATGCTTACCATAATATAATATGCTATAATGTGCATTTTTCAATACAGTTATCTGAGAATTAACATCGACTATCGAATCGGTGGCAAAGACACAATCGTAAAAATTGTATACTGCTGAGTGATAAAGACAGACGAAACGTGAACTGCGCTGGAAGAGTGCGACTTCCTCGAATAACCGCGGCTTTTAAAACTATCTCGATATTAAAGCAATACTATAATAATTGATCGCCGGGGAATGATATATCGAAATGATAATACGTTTATTACGGCATGTATAAATTTACAACAATAATCAAGTACTCTTACAATCACTCGATTCGACTTGTACGTCGGCTGTCGGCTCCACACGTACCGCGTATCTAAGTGGTTTTAAAATCGCTCACGTACAACGATTTAAATTATATTATGATGGTTAAGCGTCATAATGTTTTTAGCTGTTATATCGCTCCACACTCCACCCCGTCGTGTTTATTTCTATGTATTAATGTTTGCGGTGTGTCGGATAAACTTTATTTTTGTTTTCTACGTCGACCCTCTTCAAAGACTATTCTCGTGATGGTCGAACGGGTGTATAATATGTACATCGCTGGTAGAGCAGTAGAGTTGGGTACTCAAAACCTGTATGAAAGCCACACGACACGGACTTGAAGAACTATGGGTTGGATGCGGGATTCCGCCACGCCGTCGCTGTCACGTCCTTTGTGTATTTTTTTACGCCGAAAATACTCGTTTTATCAATTATTTAGTAATAACAGCGAAAAAAACTGAAAAATGCCATTAGAGAAGTTATCGATTGTCGAGCACGTATTACGTGTTTATCGGAAAATAAAGGATATGACACGGTGGTTCGGTTCAAGCCAATACAGTCATCTTATATTATTAAGTATGACTAACCACATGCGAAAATAATATATTATGACAATTTTATTGAAGTATAACGAGAAGGGATTAAATACATCATTATGGTCTCATTATTACAAAGCGTATGTTATTTTCGCGTACCATTTTAAATGTAATGATTACCAAAGTTTTTATAATAACACAATTAAGTCAATATACTACAGGGGGTACCTTAATAAGCGGTTTGATATTAATTGGGTGTTTCTCGTCGTTGGGTAGTGGTATTATAAGAGTATGATTTTGGACCATTCTATTGGTAGCATTGATGAAACTAATGAAACTAGGACAGTGCGCAGGGGTCGAATGCGCCCAAAGTTTAAAACGTACAACTCCCCTCATCATAAAAAAACGCCTTTTTCTATTCTAGTTTTATTATTTTTTAGTAAATATTATCAATAATTGATATGAACTACGTCGTCCTGAATTAGCATTAATTTAAATAAATATAATTTACTGAACAAAAAACCACTCATATTAAATTATTTGTGACAATTCTATTTAGTTAAGCTGTAATTATTTAACTTATATTAACATTTATATGTATAAATGCAATGGATGTTGATAATTTAATATATCCAACATTAATAGACTAAAAATTTACATAAATATAAATTTGAAATTATTGTTAATATAAATATAGTGTGAAGGGTCTGACGGTCTTAGAATACTTTGCTATTTGTGCGCCCTCGAAAATATTGGTTTAGTACTATAGTTTCACCTATACAGTTTTAGTATGTACCTCTATCGTGTATTGGTCCAAGGTACACCTTGCGTTCAAAATAGAGATATATGATAATATAGTTGTATCTAGAAACATTTTTTTAAAACCAACAATTAGTCATTGTGTTATTCCACGTCAGATGACTGCACGAGTGTTCCAAAACTTCAGAGAACAACACACCAAGTGTGTCCTAGGGATGACCATCATATGGATATTGGATGATATTATGTTTATGTATGAAAAAAAATTATATTTATTATTTCAGAATCTTGTAAACACAATAAAAATTAATTTTTAAAATATTTTTTTGCTTTTTCAAATTCATTCGTTTCTTATACCCAATTCTGTATAATTTACACACCATAAATTCCCAATTATACGTAACATGACGTTCATTGCTCGTTCGACGAATAAATCTCGAGCTTTATTGCCATGCCGTTTATATTATAATAATATATAGACGGTCAGTATACACAATATTCATAATGTAGTATCGTAACGAATGCGTTTTCGAATCTTTTCCCCTCTGTGTTAAACCCGTATCTATTAAGCCGATAAACGCAATAATCTTCTGCACGCACAATATTATATAATTATATGCGAAGTTACATTAAAACACGCGCAGAGTTTAAACGTTCATAATGTTTTATTTATGCGATCTTAACACTTTGCGACAAAATAATATTATGAAGTCGTGTCTTGTCCGGTATTTGCTCTATTTATAGGAAAAAATAGTATCAAAACCAATATCGTAATAACACCCAATATGATATCACGGAAACCTCAACCAAATCGTTTTGTTCTTTTTTTTCATATTTTTAGTATTAAATTATGAAAAATAATAAAATCTAATGGCTGGTACGAGAATAACAACAAGTATAGTAAGACTAGTAGCTACAAGATACAACTATATTATTATATACTCCATAGGTACGTTGTGTTTGAGTTACACGAACATAAAATTTAATGAGATCTCGTAAAAATATAGAAATCCACGGTTGTATCAATATGTTTCGGGGGTGGCTGAAAGACGGTTGATTCGGTTACAATGAAAAGGATAATAGTGCAGCGGAATATTAGTTTAAAAAAAATAAAAGCACTTATACTGTGTAGGTAGTTTTATTTTTATGGCACGTTCTCGAGGAGAATCGTACTGAATACAAACTAACACCGAGAGAAAATACAAATACTTAAAAAGTTATAATCCCGTTTTTGTAAGATTATATATAGAACGTAATATCCGACATTAAATTCTAGGTTAACAAGTTGTTCAATTTGGATTAAATATTGTTAAATTAAGTACAGTTTTAACATTTCAGATTAAGTTTGTTCATTTTTCAAAACAATCGAGGCAATTTATTTTCAATCATCATGATAATAATTGAGTTAAAAAAGATTTAACTTCTTTCAATATTGTGTTTAATAGAATTTATAATATTTTTAATATTTTGAGACTTATACAGTAAATACATTAAATCTATAGTAAACATATTAAATTAATTTAAAAAAGGGAGATTTTGCACTTCATAGGCTGGCGTAGCATAACATTTGGTAATCCTAAGGCCTGTGAAATGTTGCGCCCCCTAAAACAGAAACATTAAATTATTAAATAAAAATGCTATAGATTTTTTTTTTTTTTTAATTAAATTATTTTCAATATAAATATGATTAAAAAAAAATAAATTCCGGTGTTATTTTAATGTTGATCTAAATACGCCACTTTCTGCTATATAGTGGGTTTCGAACGTACCTTTGCATTGTATTTAGTAGGTCATTGTAGAAAATTTGAATTAAATAGTAAATCATTAACATGTAAAAAATAATATTATAAACATATATTTATAAAGATAGTTGACGATAGTATTATTATTTTCTTAATTGTGTTGTTAGAATTAATATTTTCATAAATCATTGCAATTATTGACTTATAGTAAATATACATACGTATTATTGTACCGTATTCTGTATATAGTGATGTGAATAAGTTTTTGGTTTAAATAGCGTAAACATTTCAACAATTTTATTATGCGTTTAAATTGTAGGTAATATGAGTTTAAGTAGAATGTTTGAAGTTTTGGCAATTAAAATTTTTTAAATTACAACAAACTAACTAAATCGTTATTTTAAATAAATTGACACTATAATTAACATTGTTTTTAAATTTGATTCGTAACTATTCCATTATCGTGCTATTTTGGATTTGTTCTAATTATTAAAGCATTGAGATTTGGTTATTTTTGACCTTCAAAATATACGATAGACATACAAAAAAAAGTTTATAAATTTTAATCAATAATCTATTTATTTATTTTTATTTGTTATTTAATATAAATACAAAATATCACATAAATATAAAATAATAATAATATAATATACAATGTATAATGAGTTCCATTGAACAGTAAATTTATCTTTAAAACGTATTAAATTAAAAGTATTCTATTTTTTTTTTTTATAATAGTTATATTTATTAAACTACAATTTTAGCTAAAAATGTTTAATTGTGATTATTACCTTTTAATTTTATAATATTTTATTAAGCATTAAGTATGATCAAAGAATTTTTGCGTAGTATTATTGAATTATTAGGTTAAAAAAAAAACACGTAATTGAAATCATTTACGAAAAATACACGATATTTTGAATATTTGTATAATACTCTTAAACAAACCAAGTTCACATTTAAAAATCATAACCATAAAAAATTCTATTAGCTGTAACTAAAATATCAATATGCCCTTATTGTATAATGTGTAAAGGAACAAAGTTAGCTACAAATTAATGTTATTTACCGTTTTATACTATACAGTTTTATATAGGCTTGAGCCGTGTGGTAACACGACTTTACGCCGTTTTGTAGGACTCTAGAGATGTACACTAATGCCAAAATGTCGAGACGCACATCTAGGCTATTTACGTAATGAAAACGGCTTCGGTCGAAACAAAAAGGGAACAAAAAAAAAAATAAATAAATAAATAAATAATTATAACATAAAATATAACGGATACACAATACGAGAAAAATCGTTTGGCAACAGGCCCTGTAGCTGCTGTGACTGACCGGCCGCGACAACTCGTGCCAGGGTTACGGGTTCGGCCTTTTCTGCTTCGTCTTTTATTTATTTATTTTCTTTGAAACGACCTAGTTTCATGTCTGAAAATCGTCGTTGACGTATACTATCGTTTCGCGCGTGAAAAATACGTGCGCGCGCTCGGAAATCCGGTAGTCAACAAACAGCCTTTGCCCCACGACTCTGATCCCTTCGGCGATACACGTTCACACAAGTCGCTTGAGGCGGAATTAATGAGGTTCGTCGGTGGTGGCAGATGTCGAGACGTGCCGAAAAATTTGTCATTTTGAGCACGCGACGTAATGGGCACGCTAGCTGTAATAACGATAACGATGTAATATATATACAATAAATTGTGTACAGCACTCTATATATTATGCACGGTGTATACCTCCGGGTCTAGGTTATCCGACACACTCCCCGTACACGTTTTCGTACACAATGAGCCGATTTACATGCGACCTGAAATCCCTGGACCTTTGCGGAAACGGCGCGCATCGAGTATATATAATGATAATAATAATAATAATAATAATAACAATAACAGTGGGAAAGGCTACCCGTGTCGGATAAAAACTATCCCTATCCAATAGTGCGTTGGGGATGCAGTTCATAGTTTTGTAGTTACGTTTCACCTTTGCCATCGCAATCTGAGTATAGGTAGACACTGCGTATATATTATACGCGTATAGATTTAGATAACTTTTTATATGCAATAACATCGATATTATTTATTCATAAATTATAATAATATGTAAGAATATGTAAACGTTTAGTGTTATGTGCGGTTTGGTCGTACACGGAACTCTGTGGCAGTACCCTCTCATGACGTTTGACCGACGAAAAGAATCATCCTTTCCCGATTGCTCTTATTGTTACCCACAGCCTGTGTATAATATAAATAGGTACTATGAACGATAATATTGCTAGGGCTTCCCTAGACAAATTTGTAGTGGAAGAAGGGAGACTACGAAATCAGTATTTTCATATTATAAATTTAAATAATTAATATTATAAAATAGATAGATTTTTTAAAAACATACAAATTAGGTATTACAAATATACGTAATATAAAAAAGAACAAAGCAAATGTCAGCGATGAAAGTCGAACTAAACGGTTTTATATTACTATATTTAATAAATGGGACTAAATCGAAATGTTTCAAGTGTGTACATATTTTAATATTGGTCAATACTATTTAAGTATTATATTATCGTGTATTTATAACAGAAATAGAGATTTCACGTTAAAATAAATTATGGAAAATTTATACTGTTAATTTGGTAAAAACAGTAAAAGGTTATTTAGCTATAACTCGGCGTAAATGATAAATTAATAGGTATTATATATTATTTTTTGATATAAAACGGAAAAAGAAAAAAAAACCGTGCAAATTTGGTTTATGCGGTTATTAAATACTTTTTGATGTTAGTTTATAACAATACGATATAATATTATGTTCCATAAATTATGATCAATTACAATAAATTTAAGGGGTCACAAACTGATAAAAAAAAGTAAATTAATTTTTCATTCATAAAATTTTACCTTGTACATTTACCACATTTGTATAGGGCACATAAGCACCTATTTATCGTGTAATTTAAATTATATTCAATGTAATAATATAAATAAGTAATTTGTCTAAGTTTATTGTGAATACTACTTTATGCACATGATTCTTATTTATTAGTATTTTATTATTAGCATTATTGCAGTACATTAATTGTTAAGTTTATGACGAGATTAATGTATGGATAATAATGATTACACAAACGATTACTGATAAGCACTATATATCAAATAATTAAATTGAAATTAATATTTACACTGTGATTATGAATAAGTAGTAGGAGATAATATAATAGGATATCGAACTCATTTCATGAAAAATTGACTATTATATAGTTTTTATGGGATTAAGCCAAACCGAATATCCGTAGCACTTTGTTGACAAGAAAACATTTTGTATTCGGTATTCAGTATTCACATTAAAAAAATCTTCTTCATTTTTTTTAAATACCTATCTATTAAAATATTTGATATTAACACAATGGTTAATTTTAAATCTTCATATTATACCTACAATTGTATATTACTTTATGTTTAATAACCATAATTCAACAAATCGAATTCGCCAAAATGTCATATATTACTTTAATTATTATATTTTGAATTGTGTATCCACCTATTTTTGTTTATTTATATATATATATTCAAATTTAAATTTGATATTGAATTTTGACAATATCGAAAAATTAATATAATAAAATAAGAACTGCTCATACAGTGATATAAATTCAATTCGCAATAGGTACCTCCTAATTTCTCATTATTATAATTTTTCTTTGGAATAGCAACCAAATAACGCAGTAGCATCGAAAAACGTTTTCAATCCGAAAATATTTACTACGGTAATAATGCATTTTACTAAATAAATATGAAATACCGTTATAATAATATATACATATATTATATAGGTATATATAGATATTGGAATTCCAGAGTTCAGGTGTTTCACCCTGGCCATTAAAGTGGTTCAGCTCTATTAATTAGTTTTCAAAATACAATACGGAATGGTAACGGTGTACAATATGTACATACTGTAAATATATAGTAATATCATTTATTATAATATTTATAATCAATAATAATAGTAAATTATAACTTATTTAAGAGCGTATGCACACACACACACACACATCTACCTACCCACCCATACACATACATATACACCTCATACAAACTCGTATACACCTGATGATTTATTCATGTGCCTACATTTACAATTTAAAATTTTTAACTATTTTTAGTAACAAAATAATTTTTATACATAAGGAATTTTGAAAAAAAATCATAATATTTTTTTTAAAGTATTTTCTTTTTTCAATTATTTTTTCAGCAACAACGTACATTTTTAATTTCATATTTTGAAGCAGAATATTGTTGATAGTATTTCATTACCTTAATTAAAATTTAATTTCGAATGACAAGTTCATTTGATTTTTATGTATCAAAAAGTACTCTGAATACTATTTTGCTTCATAATATTAACTACATAATGTATATTGTAATTTAATAATGTTAATTATGTGAATCTCTATGTATATCTATATACAAACATTTAATATATATGTCTAAACACCTAATGAAAACAATTTAAAACTATTAATAAAAAATACAAAGAACTTTAACATGAAAATAATGCATAAGTAATAATTTATGGTGGTCAGCTCAAACATGCAATGGCAATTCTGAAGTATTAGTTACAAAATGTATAGCTATATTGAAACATATTAAAAATGGCCACGAATGGAAAAAGTATGGAGTAAAAAAAAAAAGTATGAATATTCACCATTAAGTGATGAGTAAAAATACAAGAGCTATGGTTATTTCCTGATTCTAAGCTTCTAAATTAAATGGTATCAAATCAATTGTTATATTTTGTCTATAAGTATTAGTTGTATTTTATAATGTTAATTTGTTAATAATATTATATTATAGGAAGTTAGTAGTTACAATGAATTACATCATAATACTACGACCAAATAACGGTAGTCTATGGATAGAGTTTAGCACTCGACGATAATAATAATTAATAATAATTGTTTTACATTTGGCATTGGTACCGTCCGGAAATAACCGGCACAATGACGTCACAGGTATGAGTACGTTCGGAATTGATTCGTTACTCTTTAACAATTTGGTTTTCCAAATTTTGTTTTCGTAATTTATTTTTTTCACAATGTAAGTGTCAAAACAAAGAATTAAATAATTATTTTTTGGAGGTTGTATATGTCTATAATATTTCTATGTCATTGAAATACGTTGTATGGGCAAAAAGTTATAAAAAACAGCCGGCACCATGGGATGGATGGGAAACCTAGTGCATGCGCCACGTACGCACACATATATACGATAAATACTTGTATTGTTTATCAGCAGGAGGACTTGCAATTTATCACTTATTAAACTATACTTAAGTACATCACTTTTTCAGGTACATTCTGTTCATAACTCACATATATTTATTGCATGTTTCCAAAAGGGAACGTGGTTACTATCCAAAAGTATTAATATAAAAGTATTTTCAACTTCTTATACTACCTATATTGTTAATGTTTTTAAAAAAAAACATTGAATATTTCGTATTATTTACAATGAAACATTATAAATCAGTAATAAGTGCACAAAAGGGAGTAGATATAACATTTAACTCACGATCCAATTTTTCTTCGGGGCATAGGCTAGTTTAAGCATCACACTGATTTATACGCTGAAAAAACTAATTTATTTTGGTGTTGTCCACAATTATGGTTTAAAGCTTATTATTACTTAACTAGCTAAATAACTTGCAATTGGTTTTGAAGAAAAATAAAACGTAAAATCATTAAGATGCTCCACTTAAAAATTGGTAGGCACTTACATCAAAATACATGTGTGCGCTTTACTTCTTTTTAGATAAATCTGGAAATAGAAACTATTTGTAAAAAAAAATCATCAAATTATTCATATACCTCTCCGAAAAACTGAAATATTGAAATACAATGTATGTCATTCTCTCCGCTTTCCACGCCTGGTCAAATATGGGATATACTGCAATGATGTTACGTTTGGGAAAAGAAGGTGGTATTTGCAACAACTCTGTGATAAAAAATTCGTGAAATTATTCAAATACCTCTTGGAAACACTAGAACATTGATGCACAATGTGTGTCCTTCCTTTCCCTTATAAGACCAAAAATGGAAAATAAGGTAATAGTGTCACACTTGGAAGGAGTAGGATATTTGGTAGTATAGAAAACAATCGTGAAATTATTCAAAAGTTTCGTTAGAAAAGTGGCAAAACGATATAAAATGTGCACCTTCTGTAAGCTTTTTCCCTTGACCAAAAATGTGGAAAAGGGCAATGCAGGAACAGTCTGTGTAATACTATTTGAACAACTTACTAGAAAAAAAAACATTAAAAATTTCAATAATGCCGTCAAAAACGTTGTATAAATACATAAAAAAAGACCTGTTATTTTATATAAATATTATATAAAGTTAAGGATAAAGATTATATTACAAATGTGTTGGAATGTTCCACGCGCTTTGGTACGCTTATGTATTAATAATATATTTAATTTCTATATGTAAAACACTCGTAAAAATATTATACTAATATTATGTGCATTATTATGTATCGAAAAATAATATGGTGGTCATCTACACATGGAAAACAAGCTTCAGTGTGAGCATTGTATGCTATAAACGACCGACGCCCACAGAACATAAAAGATGCCACAAATTAGCTAATGGCCGTACTTCTATAATTTGGTGTTTTTCAATTACCTTATACTATACAGTTTCTTAGAAGTAGTCCATAGTAAACGTATTGGATCGGCGGTTACGGTTTGGTAGTATACACGCAGTTTCGACAGTTTCGTGTGGTTGTTGTAGTCGTAGAACGTGACCAAAATAATTTTATTACTCGTTTGTTTTAAGAAAACCGAAATGAGAGTCCACCCGTATTACTTATATATTGCTCGCTATATAACACACACACACACACACACATAGATAAACAGATTATAAGTAAAGCTTACACGATACGGTGTGTTGTACTGTTGTACTATTCAACTACTGTATAATCTGATATTTACCTACATTTTACGGTGGATCGGTTGATTAATTATTTGTTTCTTTTCTAATTAATCTCAAAGCACTGAATTTTAATAACTTTTATAAATAAATCAAATAACAGCTCCGCACGAATATTTACTGTATTGATGTTCAGAATATAATTGAAAAGCATCAGGCGCAAACAGTATATTACTGTGCATAGCATATATAGTGTAACGTATACGTAATATATTAGGTTTTGAGTATATTAACTCTAAAATGTCTGATTAATTTATCGTATTTCAATATTGAAAATTTTATTTCAGTAACTAAGATTTCATTTAAACATGTTAATAATAATTTTAGCAGGACTCAATGATTTTTATTTCGTTTTAACTATTTAAATGCCACTTAAACAATAGTCAAATCAAGATAGATTCATTGTATTTTCTTATACCATAGTACACCATTTGAACGTTTTTTCTGCTTAGCCGTATATCTATATTGTTAAACTTTGGCCATTCATTGTGATACTAGTATCAAAGTATACACTAGGTAATAAGATTCTGATATATCCTACGAGGGGAATAAAAGTAATTCTACTAATATTGTTATAGTAACATTGTGTTTTAGAAAGTTATAAACATGCTTAACTACACATTGTTTTTCGAATAAACGGTCTGTGTTTAACAATTACATTTTAGCAATAATCGTGCAAATTCTAAATAACAACCTTTACAATCTTAACATTTCAATTCAAAAACTTATTTAAACAATGTAATTATCTTTTACGTAATTAATATTATATTGTTTTATAAAAAAATGAAACATTTTGAATGACCACGTGTTTTAGCGACAAAGTCGTTATATATTTGTCAATAATGATACTTTTCAAAGTGTTATGATAATAACGTTTTTTATTTATAAAAAAAAATAATTTAGCTGATTACTATCGCATTAAATGAACCAGAAATGTGTTTTGATAAAAGTTACATTTTTATATTTTTAAAACTGGCAAATAGTCATAATAATAAGATTACGTTTGTAAACGGGTAGATTTTCGTACCACTCTATCTATCGTTTTAGTTTTCGACTAAAAAAAACGCGTAGGAAATTCCACCCAATGGGTAAAAAAAAGTCATTTTTCGGTATTGTCCGCCTTTCTACGATCTACATTTTGTTCACTAACTCTCACCTTTCAACTAAACATTCTGCATCTTACATATTTTATTCTTGTCCGTGTTATTTGTCTTTTTGGTTTTACTACTATTCTAGACTTTTTGTTCCTTTCATTCCATTTACATGTGAATTTCGTTTTTCATTTTAAATGTTAAAAAAATCTCATATTGTCTAACTTCGCATTATGTTTGCCAGTCAGCACCATGACGCATTTCTGCAGAAGTGATTTAAAGTATAACCGTTTTGTACTGCAATCAGCGATTGGAATAGTGTCACGTCGTTCCATTTAAACATTCCCAAAAAGTCCATTTACAATTTTAATGGTACTAAATGACAGTTAAGCGTATTTGCGTATTGATAACAGTTTCGCATTTGTGTACAACAGTAATGCATCGATATGTATCACTAACACCACTCTACCAACTGTTTGGAGAGCCGCAATGTAATTTTTTATAGTATTATTTCTATATTCAGCAAATATATGAAGTACATAATTATAGGAATTGAATATTTTTAAATTTTTGACGTAGCTGTTAATTGGTTAAATTGGAAAATTTTACTAATATATTGTATAATTATCCTTTAAAGATCAATAAGTTATTCATTCAAGATGTTTTACGTCATAAAATTATTTTTAAACTTGCTAATAAGACTCATAAATTATACATAACATATTATTGAAGTTCAGAGGATAATTTCAATTTTAAACGATGGTCATAATTATCGTTTTTAATACCTATCGATTGTTATATGATTTGAGCAATACATTAAATTCGATAATCAACAGCTTGAACGTGCCTATGTAAATATTTAATTTCAAGATGTTTTAATTTTTTTAAATATATCTGTATTTATATTGTTATGTTATATAAATACATACACTTTTATTGGTTATTAAAATAAACTCCGGCATTGTATTAAAATGTTTACGAGAAAAATATTTACTTGTATAATATTTAAAAAAAACATAAAACAACAGTTCTTATCCGTTCATATCTGTACACAGCGTATGATTGCGATACTCTTAATATCAGTTATATTGAGTTGTCATATGGTTAAGAAACAAAGTGTTAGCTGCACGACCATTTCTTTTAACACCAAACACAATAGAAATATATTGTTCGAATGTTCCGGGATTTACTGTTGGTATGTAATCTCTGTTTTCTAACAAAACATGACTCAATGAAAGTCCCTTTTTTGTTTGCTGTACAAAAGTTTACGTACATAAATAGTATTATTTCGCGTTTTCTATTTATAAATTTAAAAAAGTCCTATAAATATATGAATGTACTGTACATACATATTACATATAAGTTTGTACATATGTCTCATGATGGTATACAAAATAAGTACTTTTTTTTAAAATGTTTGTTTATTGTATATAATGTATGGTTTTGATCACTCTCGTAAGTACCAACATAATAGCAATAACATATAGGTATTAGACACCGAGAACTTGATGCAAAATGTTTAAAATATATTGTCCATTATTCTCCTGAGGTGCAACTAATATTATTATTTTATAATACTACGAGCCCGAAATCCATTTATACGGATATCTTTCTTTATACGTATTTGTGCCTAAAATATTTGTAGTATTAGCAACTTAATATCTGGTACATTGGACATTTTTTTATACGGTGGGATAAGAAAAAACGTACATTGTAGTGGACAACGAGATTTTAATAATACAAAATTTAAAATTAACTCTGGCACTAATGCTATTATAATAATTGTCCATTATAATAAACGTCGTATATTAATATTATTTTTAAAGACTTATTTAATAATAAAAATAAGTTTCTATTTTTACTATTATTTAGTTTTTTTTTTATTTCGATTTCTGTCTCAATCCTTATAGGTAGTCAATTAAGTATATTTCAGCATATACAAATTTATAATTAAAACAACAAGATTCGTTTTTATTTTAAACACCCACATAGTATTTAAAGTATACCAAAAAATTGCGCGCAACGCTCATATTTAAAGATTAAAAATATTTTTAAAAAAAATTGTATTCGTTATATTTCCAGCCACAGCTGTTGTGACCCCGCTCCGACCGTGCTTTCGGGCGCCGGCATATGTCTAATAGTGTTGGGCTATACGATGTTCGGTGCTTTCACGTTCATGACGTTGGAAAACGGTGGCCGAGACAGTGTGCAATCAATCCGAGGCGGTCAGCACCAGCAACCACAGCCCCAACCTCAGACCCAGCAACAGCAGCAACAACAACAGCAGCACAACCAGCCACAACAGCATCAACAACAGCAACAGCAGCACCAGCAACAGCAACAGTCGCAGTCGCAATTTCTGCTAGCACGAAACGACAAGCTTAGAGCGCAGACTGTCGAGAAACTGTGGAAAATCACCGAAGATCTGAACATCCTTTACCGAGACAACTGGACCAGGCTTGCCGAAGAGGAGATCCTCAAGTTCCAGGACTCGTTGATCAGGAAGTATGGTGGTCCCAACCAGGTAGACCGAAGACATCGGTGGAATTTTGCATCGTCGTTCCTGTACTCATTGACGTTGATCACCACTATCGGTAAGTCTAATATCGTGTGACGTATAATCTATGACAAATAATAGTATGGTCTATGTACACCATCTCTGTTAATAGCCATAACTGTCGTGTAACTATAAAAACAATTCTGTTACAGTTCCGATAAAATAAAAGTCTAATACACCTAATGAACCAATATATTTAGTTAATAGTTCTTTAAACATTATTTAGTGGTTTATGATTGATTCGTTCAATGTTAATAAGCCATTAAACTAATCAATATATTTACACAACAATATTATTTCATTAAATTATATTATATAAGTAAATAGATATGTTTGTACGTTTCATGTATATATTTTAAAATAGCGATTGGTATAGAAGTATTATACATCTTATTATAAAACGTTGGTCCGGTAGTATAAAGTTAACATAATGTTATAATGTTATATTTATTTAAAATATAATATATATATATATATATATATATATAAACCGAGTTACATACAATTGCGATAACGTCATCATTATTATAATTTTTAAACCGTATTTTATCCATACATCTATCAACTGATTTATTAAGCATATTGAATACCGTCGTTAAAAGAAATAATCGAAATTTGTGTATTATTTCTGGAATAAAATGGGCATTGTATTTTTGTATGATAGATATATTATTTCCATTTTTAATGCAGTTTTCGTAATATCTTTGAAACCTACAAAACCGAGTGATAATTAGTCTTACTGACAAATTTTGAAATTTTTCGTCATACATTTCAAAGTAAAGCTTAACGGAAGACAAACGAAAACCGATTTAATTAAATACTGTGTATTCTACATTTACTATTAATACTTAATATTTCAGTATCGAGTTATGTAAGCAGCAATGTTATTTTGTTATTATTATGCCAAACAAGTTGCTGAGAGTAAAGTAACATTTTAACATATATTCAAAATAATGTCAAGTACCTCGTTTATAAAATAGTGGATACTTAAAACGTGGTTCGCATATTATGTACATTTGTAATAATTACAGAAGAGACATTATATTATGATATGCATATTAAATTATACTTTACCTACATTTTTAATATATTTGACGACTGCGTTGAAATATTATATACCTAGTCAGACACACGTGCATTTTACTTTAAATGACAAGCGTCAAATCTTTTAACGCTTTTTCTGTGTCAGCTCTGTTGATAAATTATTAATTACAGCAAGATGTCGCCTTTTACTGTAAAGCGCTACAAATTAAAATATTTTGATGGCCAATGAATAATTTGACAAACAACATGGCATGTATATAATAATATATAAAATGTAATAATTATTTAAATCAGATATACCTATGTTTACGTAATAAGGACCAAGTTTTATCAACCATGAGAAAGAAGGGGAGGGAAATTAGATTAAAAAGTATGGCTCGTTGAATTTTATATCCGACGTTTAAAACTGTTATATATACTCGTACATTGTTTTTACAATTATATTTTAAAAAATAATAAAGAAAACATGTTTTATGAATCACTAATAAATAATTAAATTTCAATATATTTTAAAGACTTAATTTTCATTAATGCTAATTATCTAGGTAGGTATATACAAAGTATTGTGTAGAATTAAATTAATTACACACACGCGCGCATAAACACACATATAATCACATATAGTATTAAAATTATAAAACAGAAAACGAATCCCAATTTCTCCCAATCCCCTTAATTCCACTTATGACGTAAATTATAATATTTAAAAGTATCGCCAAAAATGATGTCTCATAAACAGATTTAATAATGTTGGAAGAGTAGAAAATGGTACTCACATGTGTTATAAATTATAATATGTATCTATATTAAACATTTAATTACGTAATGTAATTGCATACCGTCTTGCATTTATGGTTATTGGCAATTATGAAATGAAATAAACGTGTGTGTTTGTGAGAAAATTTGTCATTCCTTATTAGTTATTACATAGAATTTTAATTATTAATTATACCGTTCAGATTAGCATTTAATAAATGTGGAAAATTCACTAGGTTTTTAAATGAGACATGTATTATGGATTGTTTCACAGTATCTAATCCAGGGAAATTTCGATGAAATAATAATAATTTATCAAACGAAACCAAAAAAAAAGTTCAATAGATATTTTAAGTAAACACGTCCACACTAAATGTCTTTATGTTGATCAGATTTATTAAAAAAAGATGTTCAAACCATAATAATATACAATATTGGAGTATAAAATTTAGAAATATATGTTAAAAAAAGCTATTCGTATTGATACATATTTAAAAACTGCTTAATTTTCATTCATAATCTCAAGGTATACATAATTTTTCCTGAAATGGCACTTTTATATGGCAATTATATTTTTTATTTATTAAAATATTTCATGTTTGTATAGCGCTCTAATTCAGAGCTTAAGCTATCAAATTATAAAAATTTAACATGGAGTGAAACTGATTTAAAGTCAAAAACTAATATTTTTTTAATACTGAATTAAATGTTTTTTGAAGAGTGACATTACATTCAAATAAATAATGTAAGCTAAGTAAATAATCAATCAAAAATAATTTAGTATTAAAATAATGAATTAAGTATAATATCATAACTACTTATTACTTATAACATACTTATTACAAATAATTTTCAAATAATTATTTTAATATATTTTCCAAAAAATAATATTTACAAAAATAATCTAAAAGTCTTAAAGTATTTAAAATATTTTCAAATACTTTAATTTTATAAATTATAAATTGTAAAATAGTTAAATTGCAATTTATATTTATAAGTTAAAATTTATTAATTATTGCTTCTTTAAGATAAGTTATTTAAGAAACAAAGATTTATAAAGTCATTTTCTTGTTGGCTCCTTCAATGTGTTGTAGTAATAACATAATTGTTTAATACTGAATATATTAAATCTTCATAGTATTAATATTTTAAAAATTTGTTTAAAATACAAAATATCTATTTAATTACTTTATAACTAGGTAATTGTTTATATAAGTATAATCTCAATACCTAAATATTTTAATTTTTATGTTAAACGTGAAACATATTGGTCACTTTATAATGGCGTAGGTAGTTGCATCTATTATTTTCAAATAATTATTCAACTGTGGCAGTCATTTGGTTATAACAGTAATTTAAATGTTTTGACTTTAAATTTATCAATTGATTGAAAATATATTCTAGTCGTCCAGTTAGTTCAGTGGTGTTTTAGATTTTTAGATTTATTTACTATGGTTTTCCCGAGTACTCAGTGAACCATTTGTAACCATCAAATATTTTTGAAGAAGTTTAAGCAAATACAAGAATAATCTCTAATAAAAAAAAAGAACGCATAAAATTTAATTTGTTATTGCTCTATATTTAATAATTATTATTTTGTATACCACAATATTTTGACAAAGCAAATTTGATAACTTGTACATAACAAAGTGTACTACGTATATAAATTTATAATAATTTGTTTTTGTTCTTATTAAAATTACATTCACTTCAAAGAATAATTTAAATACACATCATTTATTATTTCTTTTTCTATGCCAAAGAAAATATTACTGATATAAAACATTTTATTAATACGGTTTCAGTTAGATATTACTTTAAAAAGATTTAAATTTCGATTAGGAACAAATTGAATTATAATAAAAAAAGAATTTTAACGTGTTTGTTTTATGCATGTTACAATAATGTTGTAAACGAATTTTTGATAATATTAATTTAAAATATATAATTGTATTAATTATGTTTAATATTTTTAAAGATGTAAGCTATTATGAATAGTGATTGAGTAAATAGCAAAATTATCTACTAATTTAAATAAAAAATAAATTTGACCTCAAAGATTATTATGTTTTTATTTGCATAATATATAAAATAAGAATAATCAAATTTTTTTTATAACAAAGGATTTGGAAGAGAATTTGAAATTTTTTTGTATTGCTTTAAATATATTATAAATAGAGAATGATATAATAGTAAATTATTTGGTTTACAATTTTAACTTGTAAAAAAATCAAAATTATGCACTTTAATACAATTTCAGCTCAAGAAATAAATAATCGTCAAACACATTATGCATTCCAAACGTAATCATCATTTTCTCTCGAATATGTTATTACGCGTACAAGTTATTCAAATCGTTTTACCAGTAATTTCGATTTGTATGAAACTCAACGTACCGTCGAACTCAGCGATGTATGTTTAAATTATGGTGCTGAAAAAACACATTTTTTTCTCGTTTATTTGTTCGGCGGTGAAAAGAAAAACGTTACTCGACCTTATGGAAATATACGCATACGCACATCTATACATCATTCGGGTAGTATCTCTGTGTTGAGACTGCTTTTCTATTATACATTTTTTCTTCCTCTCAAACTAAAGGGTGATCAAAGCATATACATTATAATATAAGCATCGTCAGATAAATTAGTATCGTGCAACCAAATGCATTATATTTATTTTTTTATGCACATTTTGCGAAAAATTAATATCGTTCAAATTCAGTTATAATTAAATTAGATTAGAATTGACATTTTAGCGATATTTGTTAAACGTGTATTTGCCGAAAAGAATTAACAAATCTTTAAAACGATACCTATGAGAAAACGAAGGAATTTTAACAAAAACTATTTCGTAAATAAACATCGTTTATTATTTTGACAATGAGTATCAAAACTTTAGAAGAACCATCCGTACAATAAGACTGGTCCGAAGATTTACGTATACCTATTGCCTTTTCCACGCTCATATAGAGTGAATCACTACAATCAAAATTCAATAAAGTTGTTTTTGAGTCATTTAACTATGTGTACAAAGGATAATCGAACCGTGGTTATGAGTTTGGAAGATATCGCAAATATGATGATTTGAACTCATTATTAATTTATTAATGTTTAAAAGTTTATAATTCATAAAAAAAGATATAAGTATAATAAATATTAAATACTAGATGCAATTATGTCTATTTTATATTTCTTAAAAACATTTATTAAGTTATTAATATAAACATCTTAATATTTGAAAAAATTGTTTTCTGATTTTAAATAATAAATATTATTACTAATATATAAATAGAAAACTTTTTTTTTTAAATAACTAGCTATACAAATTAGTGGTTCTAATTTTCTAAAAAACCTAAGCTTATATCATCACATTATTCTCCTTAAGCAGTACAAAAAAAATTAAATATGGTTTTTCAGTATATTTAAAATTAATTCTGAAAATTTGTATTTGAGTAAATTGGAACGAATTGAAAATGTATCATTTAAAATTAAAATTCGTAGAATTTCAGCTTTTCGAATTTTCATCATGTCTGTGCGTTTTTGAGTCGCATACATCGATTTGGAAATAAAAAATACCTGATGTGCGAGCGTGCAATAATATAGGTATAGTGTATAATTAAATGTAAGTACAACTTATTTACATCGCGATAAGTATACCAATTATACGAAGCTTTCGATCTAAATAATATACATATAGTTATAATAAAAAATGTATTCTGTATTCAATATGTCTGCAGTAGATCGTCAAATAATATTATCGGAATGATTCAATATTAATCATTTTTTGGCTTTTTTTCTTATAACTACGTATGGATATGGCGATACACTTAACGCTATAAAAGTTAAATACAAGCACCTCTCATTATGAATTCCTTTTTCGACGCAGTGACTTTTAATTAATTACAAAACTCAAACGCGTATAATAATAATATATGATGGATTTTGTTCGGCCGGTAATATGCGTGCATTTCTTAGCACAATGGCACACGACTATACGATGAAAATGTATTTTATTCTAATAAAATGATATGGCTTGTGATGTACGTAACGCGTATGAATTTGTTTCAAAGGCAAAATTTAATATAATTTACCATCACTGTATAAAGTATAATATAGTACTAGATTGCACCCGCGCTCGTGCATATTGTGCATATATAAGTACCTATAAACTCGATCTAAAAACAAACTGTTAACCTGTAAACTGTAGCTGTAGGTAGATAAGTTGATAAAGTTCATCGTTGTAATATTATGTTCAGTGAAGATGGTTTTAAATTTTAAACATATAAGTTACAGAATGAAAATTTTCTCTCTTTAAATTTATTATTTTTGTCAAAAAAAATATTATATCTACTAGGATAAACAACCCCTGATGGCATGACCTTTAATAATTCATCTTAATTTGTTGCGACTTTTTTCCGTGTAAGGCCGTTGTTTTTATTTTTTGTAAAAATACGCGCACATATAATTTATAAATGCCGTTTGGGCATCTACACTGCAGTAGGTGCTTATGCTTGGAAACTAATAAAGTAACACACTTTCCACGCGTACATCATAAATAATCTATAACCATTTGACATATTATTATGTTTTATATTATATACACCAGTTTTATTTTTCATGATCTATTATATATATTATATCACGTTTTGATTAAAATATTATTCAAAACTGAAAGAATTGAAACATCATTTTTCCAGACTTTGATATTGTCGTAGAAATCATCATATTTTTATTATTATTATTACTATTAGAATTCGACGTTGAAAAATATTTCATTTATATCGTACAAATCTAAATTAATCTGAAATAAAATCGATGCTAAATAACAATGTTATTATTATGATACGTTTATGTATAAGCTAAACATTTTTTCACTGTTTTAACCTACAATATATAGAATATCAATAATCATATAACTCATAACAATAACATAAAATAATAATTTATGTGGTTGGATTAAAGTTTTACGTCTAATGATAATAAAAATTGCTGTTGTCGTTGCACTTTATTTATTTGTTCAGAGACCACGCCTTATTCTCACATGATTGGCATTTATCGTATCCTCTCTTTGTTATTCGTTTGTACTGACTTTTTTTTTTTTAATTTAATGGTCAGATTGGATTTGTAGATGATATATATATATATTATATACATCCACTAACTGTACAATATAATACACGCTATTGTTTTTTACCCTCTTTATTTATATAATATGTTTATTTTATAGAGCCACCATAATAATTTGATATTTTAATATACCTGTCTCAGTTTATATAATTTATATGCACATTCCAAAACAATTATTTTAATACGGTCTTAATTTAATACAAAATATACTACAACTGCCTTTTTATATTTGATACTCATCAATTTAAAGTTAGAGTATTTATATTAGATATTCAGAGATAAACTTATAAATAATTATATGTAACATATTATATTAGCCTGATATTTAAAAAAGAAAAACTTATTTTTAAAAGATGGTTACATCAGAAAATGTTTCACGGGAGTTGACTGTGGATTACTACATTAAGTCAAATAATAATAATAATTATTATTTTTAAAATAGATATTAAGTTTGGGAAGTATTTCTTTTTAATAATGATGTGATACACAAATAATTTATAAAATAATAACTACTTATTTAAAAATTAAAATATATCTATCTATGGGCACAGTATATTTTGGTGTAGACAGTGTTCCATGTGTTTTTTAAATGTTGTAGAAATAATGTAAAACCAATTAGTATAACAATTTAGTAAATTCTTAAAGAATACCATATATATTATATACATATTATAATTTAATAACTATTTTTTTAGTTAAATGACGTTTTGACTTTAATAAATAATTATTGTTTCTTTAATTATTTAAATGTCAATAAATATTTTAAGCAGTTTACGTCAAATTATGAAAGTCAAAGTTTGGTTGCATAAATCTTATACTTAACTACCAAACTACCTATATTGTAATGTATTTTATAAGGCGCCTTTAATTTTCCAAAAAAATAAATTCTAAGAAAAATTATAAAACAAAATGGATGTTGAAGTATTTTAATCGTCAAAGTTTAATTTTTTTGTTACTGAGCTTGGTTTATAACCACACTGACTGTAATAATAATAAATAATAATATTTTTGTGTAATAAAAAAATAACGTTTGGGAGTTTGTATAATATTTCACAGCATTGTCGCATTGTCGAACAAAAATATTCACTACTGAAATTACGATAATAATATTGTGAACGAAAAAAATCAAATAAATATTTAAATTAGGAATCCCATCAGAAATCAACTACAATCGTACCTATGGTGTGCAGAAGAATTACCACAGAATAAATGTCAGATCACGCAACATTAATAAATGTTTATTTTTATGTGGTTTTGTTAGGAGAGTCGGATAATAGAGTTCCGGTTTCGAGAAAGATTTCGTTTTTAATTAATGCGGTGAACTTTTCATAAATAACGATCTCACTGAAATAAAAAATAAATCTCAGAAAAACAAAAATCGAATATACGTAGGTATATCATAAACACAAAGTCCAATATAGACTCGTCGAATTAATTATCAATAAATGTTGAATATATTTATTATAATCATAATACTTGGTTTGTTTAATATCATCAAATAAAGTATATGTGTGTAATAGTAAACTATAGGTACTATGTGTGATAAGGACGTGTGCGAGGAATGTGCGTACAGTATTATAAATGTAATATCCATCTCCAATTTCATAAATAATGCCTATTTACTAGAAAAACTGAGGGGAAAATGAATATAAAAATGAAATAAACGGTATTTCAACAATTCGGCAGTATAATGGGTATATATATATATATATATATATATATTATTGCATTATATTACATGTGTAATATAAAGAATTCGATCACTTGAATTATATGTGATGATATACCCATTAAATACTATGATAATAATATTATTAATAATTATTATTATTCTGCTGTATATAAAAGAAATTTCAAACTGAAAATCTGTATATTTAAAAATGTATTTTAGTTAAAATTATGCAGCCTAACATACTGTAAATGCATTTACTAACCGTAACCATTTGGGGAATACATGTCTAATAAATATCATTATGGTTGTACACATAAACAAAAAGGTTTTCTATTGTTATAAATTATATCTGTAGATGAACAGATTCAATCCACTTAGGTAACAAAAACTTGGGTTACTGTTTTCTTACTGGAGTTTAGGAGCAAATTGTGTCAGCTCTAATATTTATCATACAAATATATAATTGTATGTTTTGTATAATTGTACGTATATGTATTACATTTATATATATTATATAAACTTAAATACGTTTCTTAATAACAAGTTATTCCTATGGTGCATGATTAAAAAATAATATTATAATTATATAAATTATTGTCTAATATTATATGCAGATGAAGTTTCCAAATACAATTTTTATTTATTGGTGAGTTATAAGTCCGCAATCTGCTGTACATTCATTTACAACGTTTGTATAATAATATGTACATATTATCCAATATTGTGAGAGTAAGTAATTCCTTTCAATTAGTGTAAGTTAAGTTAATTCAATATAAAACTACCTAATATAGATAAGTTAAATTAGTTTCTAAATTTTTTCAAATTTTTAACTTGGTTAAGGATAATATTCGCTACTGTTAAATTAGAATACAATTTATGAGTTAACTATTATAATACTAGATATAATATTTTTAATATATATTATAATAATAGATTTATAATTTAAAAGCCCATTACAAATGTACATATTAAGTATTATATTAATTTTTAATTACCTGACAATAATTATTGTTGATGATTGATTAATTAAATTTAATACAGCGATGAGTTGATCGAGCAGCAATTTTCTAATTTACCATGGTGACACCTCTAAGATAATATTAGCTTTTACCACCATGCTAAAATGTATGGGTTTTTTGGCTTGGTTTAAATCATAGGTGTATAATACAAAAAAATTATAAGAAATGTCTATTTTATTTTATTTTTCTTTCTATTAAATAGTATATTTATTAATTATTATCCAGACGTTAGTCACCCGGGTAATTACTTAAACGCATTCAATTAGATAGTTGAATGCATTCAATTGAACTCGTTAAGTTAAAAAGTTATTATGAATTAAAACTAACTAGATGTTAACTAAAAATTTTACATAAAAGAAACTTTGCAATTTAACTTTAACTTTCCAACTAGATATTTTTCAGCTTTTATAGTATAGGTATGGTATTTAGGAGTGAAAATGATCGTTGTACACAGTGATTTGACTATATCTCTACAAAAATTGCTGCAAATTACGAATACTGTAAACTAAAGGTGTCAGGTGGTGATGATAATGATAATAAGAAGAATATTAATACGTTATGTATGAGATGACAATGAAAAATCGATATTATAAATTTACCAATTTGTCAATGAAAAACGTTAACTATTTTTTTAAAAATGTAATTTAATTTAATTATCATATACGTATATAATTACAATATACAAACAGAAAATACAAATTAAAGATTATCAATTTCTTTTAAGCGAGCTAAAACAATTTAAAACTAAAAAAAAATAATAAATGAATGAAAAAAGAAAAATAACTACATTTTACATATTTTTAAACGCATATTATATACATGAGGAAATTAAAAATTTTAATTAATTCTATAAGAATAATCACTTATGTACCTACAGCAAAGATTCCTAAACTGTGGGTGGCGTTATATCTTTTTTTTTTTGTAAGCAACTGATTCACTAAAACAGTAAAAAAAAAGAAACTCATTCATTGATATTGTGATATCATGTGTCGCTAAATTTAAAAAAAATCCCAAAATGGGTCATACAATAAAAAGTTTGGGAACCTCTGATCTACAGTATTTTTAACATTACTTTGAAGTTTAAACTAATAAGTTAATATATTTAAAAAAAAAAATTAAATGTCATTAAATATTGAAGTATGTAAATCGTAGACCCTAAATAATCCACAAATTATTGACCAAAAGATTTTTTTGTTACTTTAACAGGCATATCGTATACGCTATTTTCTCTTTTATTTTCGAAAAAAGACTATTTTTTCTTTGTTTAAATGTTTAAATATAATTATAAACATAATTACAATTTTTTATAGAATGATTTAACTGGTAATACGTCCAAATCCATATAGTTATATCTTGTCGGCCCTTCTGAAGTAAATTCATTTAAACAAATTCGAGTCACTGTATTGTTTTGATTAAACTGGAACGGTTTTAAATTATTAACATATAGTTCACCCCATACTAATAAACCATATTGATATACCAATTGATACAAAGAAAAATATATTATACATGTATGTGTAGGTATCAAATTTTTGAGTTTAACAAATTTGTACGTTATTGTATATAGTTTCCCTGCCAGATTATGTTAATGTAAATTACGTCTTTAATTTTCATCTAAAATGATACCTAAATATCTAATTCTGTAAACATCTTTAATATGTTTATATGAGTATATATTGCTTATTTTATTATCAGTATAGTTATATATTGTTATTGAATTGAAATTTGTGAAGGTCTTGTTAATATAAAATGACATAAACATTGTTTTATCTCCATTTTGTGTTAGATTTTTGTTACAAAATCGCTTAATAAGTTTATTCAAACCACTATAGTAGCTTTAATACGAACTTCGATCTATGATTTATCTGTGAATTTATTATGTATTTATATATTTTTCTTATTGCTTTTTTCGATAGTCAAATATATTTTTCTACTATCATTATTTTTGTCATTATAATTTTCTATATTATACATTTCTACGTATTTGAAAAAAACGTTTTGATACATTATTTATACGTGTATATTTGTATTTAAATCGTTCAATGTTTTTCGCTACATTAGTGAAAAAACTCAAAAAACTGTGTTACATTATATTATAATGACGATGTTGACTTGCATCGTGTATATATCCTATACTAGTAAATGTAATAGTGTGATTAATGTCGTGTTTACGGTTCGATACGTGCATGAAAAATATATACGAATAAAACGGAAAAAAAATGAAATGAAAATATCAAGATTTTATATTTTTAATAATTTTTTCCTCCAATAGTTACATATTGACACGTCCAGTATATATAATATCATATCATTTAATTCCTAGTATATATAATATATTGTATAACAGTAATTAATAATATTATTTACAGATATAATATATGCAATCAATATTTTATTTTTAATTATTAACCAATTACTGTATTATAAAGGTATTATGTAAAGGTAAGATTATTATCCAGTGCATCTCGGAAGAATTTATTTATAATATTTTAGTTACGAATCATGCATAAGCATTTTAAAACTATATATTTATTGTACGTTTTAAAATGATCATAACTTGCTTCAAAATTTAAACATCAATAAAGCCTCCATCTTTCCCCTCCCCAGATTAAAATCCTAACTTTTAAAATAATTGATTTTATTACAGAAAAATTCACTAAAATTTTGAAAATAAAAGAGTAAAGTTTATTATGGACGTGAAATTTGCAATTTTCTATGTTTATAGATTAAAACAATGCACATGAGTGTGCTGTCCTATTCAATATGTATATAATACGAGTATATTGCATTTTTATTCTTATAGCTTTGGCTATGTCCATAGTTACGTCTGTTGTATTTATTAATTCGCTGAGTATACACGGTATTTGGCTTAGAGGATATATTAGTTGCAATTCACGGTTCCTGTGTTTGGTAAAACATCTATATACTTTCAATCTGTTCTTGATTACAGTGTGTCCGTTTTTTGTGATTTGAGATGTTCTGGCAGCAGTTGCTACATGTACTTTAATCGTAATGCGTAGTTGCTGTTCTAATTGGATATTTATTTTGATTTCGATCATAGTCTGTTTTTAATATAAAACAGTTTTTCTTCAATTACGGACTATAGTTTACTTAGATCCAGCCATTAACGGAGTGGGTGTCTTTCTTCATTAACCTAGTATACGGTTTTTAAACATCACTAGGCATGCTCATCCTGCAGTTGTTTAGGAGTGCCATACTTAACCTATAAAAGTACAAGTGTTGGTTTTAAACATACAGCTGCTAAGTGACATGTTTAAGTCTTACCTTCTTCACATGACACGATCTGTTCATTACTAAGTATGAATTCAGCTTTTTCCGGCTTAATATCATAAGGCAAGTGCAGTTGTTATGGTAGCAGCTGCAGGAGATTAGCTCTCCGCGTTGGCCCGGTTAGTTTCCTAAGTAAATTATTTCATGCTGCGATTTTCATTTAACTGTTGTTGAAGTTATTTTAAAATATCTTGTCATGGTGATTACTATAGGTAAGTTGGTGTCTGTGTATATTGAAGATTAATGTTCCGCCATTTCTTCAGTTTCTAATTAGTTTTATTAATTTCCTGCAACAATTAACATAAAATAAAATGCTCAGTTTAATAACAAATGCAATTTTTCATGTTTCAAATAAACCCTTATATAGTCTGATTTAAACATTAAAGCGGTAAAAATATATTGTTATTAAAATACATTTTTAAAACATAACATGAAAGTGACAGCGCTCATAACAGTATATTGAAATGTCCCACTAAGTATTTTGGGGGAAAAACATAAATCTACTTGTATATTTTTTTTAGGAAATTGTGACAGTTTATTCAATCCGCAGTCATCATAGCCAATAATAATTAATACGTCGAACCCATAGTCATTTGCAATTGAAAATATGTATTACATATCATATCTCGATGCTGATGGACGATATACGAACACGAACCATGGCCACGGGAATAGATCTCTCTGCAGTCTTTGAACTGGGTCAAATTATATAATATTATACTGTGTATCATTGTAACGCGTTACTGTATTACGTACCTATCATTGTATTGAAATGTAATAATTATGATATGATCGTGTTTTTAGTATACATTATACAATATACCCGTACATAATATACCCTAGACCCGAATTCGTGTATTATAATATTGTCACACAAAACGGTGCGATATTGATATCGTCCTTTGTAAATAATAATATTCCCGTATATATTCATATTATTGACGCGTTTTGTATATTATATCAGACGTATAACATGTATTTTCCGATTGTAACAAAAACCGTAAACGAAACTACCGATAACGAAATTAAAATGGTGGTCGCCGAAGGCAGTCAGGATACAATTTTCAGTATTGGATAGTACATAAACTCTACAATATATTTAGCACAGTGTAATCATGTATGAATAATTATAAATATGCTTGCACAGACATGTGTGTGTGCCGCCCTTAACGTAATTATAGACACGGTTTGAGTACTTAAATTACTTTGGTGGCGAACTAAATATGTAATGAATTAAAAAACTAATATCGTTCATAATATTGATTAAAAATGCGCCACGGTCGTGATAACTCGCGTTTTCTGAAAAAAATTAAATGTTTCGTTTTAGCGTTCGATTATTAACATTTTCGTTTTCCACAACCATACAAATATTTAATACACTCGATTTTATAAGCCACGTAAATTTACTAATTTCTTTAACTACTCGTATAATTTGATAAAATATTGAATTGTGATTTTTTATGGTGTTTGAGGAAGAATATGTACTTAAATGTAGTTCCTAGCTATAACTTTTATTATTTTTTAAATCTTTTACAATTTTAAGATAGCCAATTACAATATCGATTTCTCTAAAAATTTTATAGTTTAGTAAATTTCTAATCAAACGATAATCATTTATTATAATAGGTATATAATATTTAAGTTATGATTTTATTTTATAAATTGTAAAGAAAGTAAATTCTCGAGAAACACATTATTTATTTCTGATCACGGTAACTGGCTGACGAGTGCTTTGTGAAAATATGTAAATATGGTTATTTAACACAAATATTCACTCACCTGTATGCTTAAAAGTATTTTGACACTTGATTTAGTCTTGTAAATTACAATAGTATAGTTGTGTAGTTCAAGCTTTAAAATACTTTATGTTTAATGGCCGTTGTACATTTTTAAATGTATATATCTGAAGTGCCACAGTAAGATGACTTCCCTACATATACCTCCTGGCTCATTCACAAATAACATTCACTTATTGCACGTATTGTATTTAATTTGTAAATATTTACATATTAATTAATCAATAAAAAAAATTACATTTAACCATAATTGGAAACAAAAACAAATTCTGATTATTGTTTGCACAGTCTGAATGTTTTAGAAATTATATAATATCATGATATTATATTGAAGTGGTTATAGACCGTATTTCAGTGTACAATTATATCAATTCGAACCTTTAGAGCGTCCAAAGTTTGTAATTATTATATTATGTAAATCGTAAAGACTTGAGTTAATTATAATAAGGTGTGTCTATAAACTTTGGTGTATAACCACACATTGGTTGTGTGGATTATGTCTAATCTATTTATATATATATATATATATATATACTAAAATATGATAATATACACATAACGGCTTAATAATTTTAAGGAATTTTAATTTAATTAACAAACTATAATAGTTAATTCGTTATTATTATTATTTTTGATCGTCACAAAAACAAGAACAACAAATTTAGAGGTTTTCAAACATTTTAATATGACTAAACCCTAATGAACAACTGGAGATATCAGTCATTGAAGCGTTTTAGTCATTCACCTAACTTAATTATATTTAATTTTATTTTCGCGAATATTATTAATGTAATTAAATGATTTGGGTCGATTGTTCACGATTTTTAATTTTGAAAAATCACGGAACCAGAAAAAAAAAGTTTTTTTAAATTATAACTTTTGCAATTCAAACAGATTGCCAACAAAATAGTTTGTGAAAAAATGCCTTAACTCTATATATTTCATTTAGAGAAAAGGGATGTTGAGGAAATGTTTAAGTATGCACTTTTAAGTATTTTCTCAATACCATTTATATGTAAATCATTATTTAGACTTGGAAGATCGAGATTTTACGAATTTCGCAAATCGACATACCAATCCATTCAAACTGTATACAAAATGTTATAGCATTGAAGAACCCTCCCAAACAACGTCCGCTGATTAAATGCGACAGTGTGAGAGGTTCTGGGGGAAATGTTTCGAAAACAAAATACTATGAAATTAGTATGCAATTAGTATGAGTGGATATTCACATTACCTGTAAGGCTGTAACGTATACTCATTATATTTATAATATTCTGTACGTTAGGTGTATGCAATAATTTGTACATTTTATCAACGGGGTTTTAATATATTTCTGACGAGGAAGTTGTCGACAAATGATTGTGTGGGTCGATCTCCATTCCGTAAAAACGTCTCTGATTGTGGACCGTCTTTTTTTTCAGGTTATGGTAGCGTGACGCCACAGACGCCGTGGGGCCGGGTGATCACGATCGTGTACGCGCTGATTGGCATACCACTCATGTTGCTGTATCTTTCCACGATGGGCGAGACGCTGGCCAAGAACTTCCGGCGAATCTACTCGAGAATGTGTTCACCCGGAAACCGGGAAGACAGGGACGACGGCGGTGGCGGGCGAGGCAGACAGGGCGGCGGCAAACGAGCGCCGCCCAACACAGTGTCCAGCAATCACGTGGGCGGTGGTGACTATTACCGTCACCGGTACGAGTTCGAAACCGTCTCGGGTGCGGCCGCCTACGCGGACGCCGCGGCCATAACGGTGTCTGGCGGCGGTGGCAACGGTGGACAGAAACGCGTCCCCGTGCTGCTGTCGCTGTCCGTGGTCGCGGCCTACGTGGCGCTGGGCGCGTTTATCTACCAGAAGCTCGAACGGTGGACGCTGCTGGAAGGCTCGTACTTCTGCTTTACAAGCTTGGGCACCATCGGGTTCGGCGAGCTGGTGCCGGGCAGCATAGAGTCCACCAAGGACGTGTCCGTGTTCGTGTCGTCCGGTTACATACTGGTCGGCATGGCCGTGGTAGCCATGTGTTTCCAACTGCTACAGGACGAACTGGCCGCCATGTCGCGCAACTGTCGATGGTGCTGCTGTTGGTGGTGGATGTGGTCACAGCAGCAGCACCAGCACCAGCAGCACCAGCACAAGGACAGCAACATGGTCGTGTGCACCGTGGCCGGCGCTGTGGACGGCGGAGGCGGTGGCTGCGACGACGACGATTGCGGTGGCGCGATTTCGTCGGTGGCGCCTCCCCCGCACAACAGCCGCGGACGACAGCCGTCTCATCCGCACAACCACAACAACAGCGTGACCGCCGGTTCCTGACACGGGGACTTCGGGCCGCCACCGGACGCGGCCATCGACCTGAAACCATTCGCTCCGCCGCCTTCGCCGCCACTGCCACCGCCACCCAAACTGCCACTCCTACCGCCGCCCGCGTTCGACGACTGCGACGACGGCGGCTGCGGCGACAGAGGCAACGGCGGTGGTGGCCTGCAGCTCCCCGCGCCCCCACCACCGTTCCAGCGGCAGTCGGCCGGCCGGTGTTCCGTGCAGCAACCGATGATGGGCCACCACCGGAATCCGGCCCACTATTCCGGCACTGGCGGCGGCAGCGTCATTTCCGAGTACTTCATACCGCGAAGTGCCAGCGCGCACGACCTGTGCTCGGCCATTGAAATGCAGAAGATCCCGCCGCCGCTACCGCCGTCCGCGTTGCGCACGGCCGCGGCCACGCTCGCACGGCCGCCCCGGCAACCGGCCGCGTGTCGCGACAAGATGGTCACATTCGAGGACGAGAAACGGGCGGCGTTCGACCACCACCAAACGCAGCTACAACACCATCGCCAGAACCATCACAACCACAACCAGCAACAGGATCAGCAGCAGAAGCATCACAGGTCCAGCGGCGATTTGATCGTGTAGAGAAGTCCCTTCTTCCGAGACAGTATGTACAGTTAATGTTTTATACATTAATATTTATATAGTTATATTATGTTAATGTTAATGTAACTATTAATTATACATTATAATATTATGATATATTATTATCTACCGATTATTATTATTATTATTATTATTATTTGTATAATTTATTGTCGTAAAAAAAGTTTTGTATAACTCACCGTGACGTGTCGCTCATTATATTATTATATTATTAATACACTATTATTATGACATAAATATTATCATTGTATACAAATCAAATGTTCCGTCCGCCTCTGCGTGTCAGGTCATGTCAAGCCCTAATAATCGTTATACCACAGCGTCTCTGAAACCAAGTTTACTTGTTATATTATACAATATATACGTACAATTGACAGATCTATCAACTCAAAATAATACAGTAATCGCATTGTTTGTAATTCAAAGTGTTGACAATAATTACAGAAGCAGATTTTTGTTTTTTTGAATTTCCAATAAATATGTAATACTTACTTTCAACACTTTTGGGTCTACGATTAACGACAATACTGCGATGTTGCGGGTAAATCATGACGTATGCGATATTTTAAGGCAGAGGTCGCGGAACTGAATGAACCATGTAATAAATATAATATACTATATTGTACCTACTACGATTGTTAAACGTGTATAATATTATAATTTATACAATATACATAAAAACTACGTATGCCGATTTTGGTCGGTACCGTTTGGAAATTCGTTTGTTCGAATTTCTGTTTGTTTGTTTTTTTTTTTTTTTTAATGTTCCAAACTGTTTATTGATACATTAGTGTTATTGAGAATAATAATAATATAATATATGAATCCAAAGCGTATTTGACAAGTCGTTTATCATTATTATTAATATGTTTTTACCTTCCCTCGTCCAAAACAAGCACTTACACTTTCTTTCATTTCAAATTTTCCTACAAAAACATTGATTCAGGTTTCCAGGAATTTAATTTACAGATTAAATAAAATATACTAAAGCAGTACACCAAATTCGAAAAATGAATAAAGTGACCCAAATATCATCATCCGCCATTACGAATCAACGTATGAAAAATACTTTCATCATAAATTGCGCAATAATTGTATTATTCAAAAATACGAGACGAACGACGTCATACGATTAAATCTTTGGGTCAACGATTCTCACTACGATCGTTTAAAGCTGAGTGCTAATACTAGGTCGCTATAGCGGCGACGTTATCCATTGCTCACGATATTTGTCGATAAACCTATAGAGGATCTGGATCTAGTGGATCCCAGAACGGTGTGATTTAAGTCAAAATATGACTTATTTTTATGCTTATCATAAGTTTGTACTTGATAATATTATTATCAGAATGTATTTATTTTCATTAATTATTTAATGAAATAACTTTAGCAATCTTTTTCAATGTCTTATCAGTTAACAATGATAGAGTGTATTATATTAATCTTCTCTAAAAAGAGGATTTTTACGTGTGGACGTCGCTCCCAATAGAATGTGTCTGGGTGAGTATTCGAAACAACGGCTGGTAAATATGAAGAAGTATTTTTTTTTCACTGTGCTTAGGTCGAACCGACAAAGTGTGACCATTGCACCACGCTGCTCAACAATATTACTGAATTTAATTGGCAATTAGTTTTGTTAAAGCAAATTGAAAGTTAATAAAATTAAGTATAAAATACTTGTTTTAAAAATGTATTTTAAAATATCGATATTCACCTGAATACTATCTACTAAATACTAGGTTTTGTGTTAATAAAATATCCGTATACAAATACTTTAGGTCGTTTTGTACAATATGGCACATCAAATATATACGCATAAATCTGTTGTTCGATTCTATTGTATATATTTTCGTCTTACTTCATAAAATCACCATGACATACAATGCGAGCCGCGGATATAAATATTTTCTATTCAGATTTTCAACGACCGGGAAAACTAGATATTGTAAACGGTAGTGAATTGAAAGTAAATCGTCGCAACTGATAGGACGGAACGCGCGTGACTGTCCGTGGAATCGAATATAAAAATATAATAATATTATTTTTGCACACAATAATAATATGGTAATACGAAAACAGGATCCGTAGTAGCAAAAATGCATATCGGAGCGCGCGCATGCGTATCGAAAATCAACAGAATTGAGACAATATTCATTGAGTGCAAAATACCAATAGGCAATAATAATGGTAATTGCATAAAATATTCAAATTTGAAAATGAAAAAAATCATTTTTAATATTTCAGATTAACTTATTTTGAAAAATTGTTAAATTCAACTTATAAAATAAAATACAAGTTAAACTGTTTACGAAGTACGATTAAATTCAATTATATAGAATACAATACCATAGCGTTTTCCTACAAAACTTATCGTATTGATAAACGATATTATAGCTGCAAGTTTACTAAACCGTGTTTACGACTAAAGCACTGAATCCATTGAACTCGAAACCACCGAAAAATCTACTCGTCCCTACACAAAAAAAAACGTGATTTTGCATAATTTTTTGTTCAAGCGATCATATTGTACAATTCAAATGTTTTGTTACTGATATAGGGAATGTTATTAAAATATCTCTGAGTGTGTATGTATAACGCGGCAGGCATATCCTTACACAAATTGTTTTTCAGTGTCTTATTTTTTTCAAATGAGAACATTTTATTTGCACTATAAATTGTCCCTAGTACATAAAGTTTGATACCCTAAAAACCTCAAAAACTACTCGTTTAGAATTTTGTTTTATATATTATCAATATTTTCAAAAAAAAAAAAAATCTGCTTGAAAATGTACAATAAATTGAAAATAAACACTTTAGAAAAAAATTGTCATTGCAAAACCTATTTACCTAATTATTCACAGTTTGGATTCCAAGTTTCTAACCTAATCAATTTACCGAATCCAAAAAATTAGCAACCTAATACGAATGTTTTTGCACTAGAAAAAAACAATACTTCACTGGATTGTTCTTGATATTCAATGCAATTGCACAAGCGTTTTATGAATTAAAGTAATACTATATATTATAAAAATAAAATAAAATAAATACCACCTACACTAAACGTAATTTTTATTTTTTATATTTTACAAAACAAAAAAATCATGTTAATACATAGTATAATGCCACTTTACTAACTACTTGACATTTTCAGGACCAGGAATAATAGGTACACTGTTAGCTAAATTTTCTTAAAGGGGACTTCTTAACATATATTTTATTACTTTATATTCCTTCATTTATCTGAAAATTCTTGATATTCATTTTTTCCAATCTTTGCACTATCAGTATTGTTCCGTAATATTTGACTTATTAGTTACTATACACATTATGATATGACTAATTTTTTATTAAAAATGTCATAGAATTAGATAAAATTCATTAATTATACTCATTAGTCATTCTCGTACATAACAAAATTCAAATACATATTGCCTAATTAAAAACTTAACTTCAATTTGTATATTTGACTACTTTTTTCGCAGGCTTAGGTAAAGATAACTGGAATCATGATTTACTATTGAAATTCTATGTAAAATATTAACATTCAAAAGAGTTACAAATTGATGACTTTCTTAATTATGCTTTTCCAGTTTAATATTATATCTAAATCACATAATGTTATACATATTATTTTGTATTTTAATTTTGAAAAAATTACTTAAAAGCTTCATTAATCACGATTTGAATAAATAATGCAATATTAAAGTATAAAAAAATAGTGATTAATAATAAAACTGATTATGCTAGATAAATAATTCAGCATTTCTTTTTTTTTATTTATATACTTACATGATAGTCTATGACGTCTGATCTTGGTTCTATCTTATTTTCTATTAAGTAATAAATAAACTGTAATAATATCGTTGTATCGTTAGGTCATGATGGACGTATTTCCGTTTTAAATTCTCGTTTCCTGTAAACCCAACGAGGGAATGTAAACACGCATCTGTGTGTACCTACCTATTACTATGTGCAATACGCAGGAACTAACAGGTAGTCATGTTTATCGTTACCACGTTATTCCCTCGCGATTCCAGCAGCAGTTTACACTACAAAATAATGGACATAATATTTTTTTTTTAATCAAACGTCAATTGAACGGTTCATTAAAAACGTCGTAATGGGCAGCCCGCATTATTCTGGTGAATGTATGTGGGTAAATGTGCGTGTGTGTATTTTTGATTTGTTTGCACAACGGTCGATAGTTATTAAACATTTTTTATTTTGTTTAAATTACTTAAAGTACTTTAAGTATATAAGGTTTTGAACCTATACTTTAAAATTATTGAATTTAATTTTACTGGTTAAGAAGTGTCCTGTGAAGATGACAATTTCTGTTTTTTAAATGATAACTCCTTTTTACTGTAAATTATTCAATGAATAATAGATATGGTCGATATGAATATAGGCCTTCCCTATATCTTCCTAATCCTTTTTCATTGACTATACTACGTATTATCTTTATTCTTTAATTTTTAATACATAAAAATTAATAACTCAAAAACTACTTGATCAAATTTGAATTTTGATACGTCAACATATTTATAAAAATGTTCCATTTAATAATTTACAATATATATCGGGTCTCATTTAAAATAAAAGTTTGTATCTTAGCACTTTTTAAATAGTATAAAATTGTTAAGAATTTAAAAATATGATTTTTAAGTATATTTAAAAGTTTAAAAAATCAGATTTTAAGTAACTACATCATTGAAGAATAAAGAGGGATGGGATGAGAATTGGTAAATCACCTTTATATCAATAATAATAACTAGTACATGGAAGTATCCTGTCCCAAACGGCTTAGCGTGGCGTCACGATTTACACAATTTTTGCGTTTCCGTAAAATCACTTATGCACACCAAAAACTAGAACCTTAAGCTAAAACGCCACGTTTTTACAATTGAAATGTAGTCAATGAATTTTTGAAAGATTCACGACAGCTTCTGTACATAGCATGTTCCGACAGTTAGAACTCAAATATTTCGGCGAAAACGACGGCCATAAATCGCAGTCGTCGCGATAAATCCAAGTAGTCAAACGACATTAATATTATTATTATTATTTAACATTCCTCGTCTATAAATGCATATAATATTTCGATACCAAAGTATTATTGTATAGTATAATAACATATAATATTATACTGTATACGGAGTACTTGAATATGCGCTCTGTGTAAACAGAATTCCATTAGGGCGGACGACGGGGAATCGAAAATACATGACGTTAGAGACAACAACAGTAATAATAATATATTTTGCAAACAACCATGACGTCCGGTATACTATCGGAACGCTCCGTCGACAGCGTACAATACAATATACAATATAATAATGTACAACTGCCACCAACAACGACGTTGACGGTTGTACACGTCCGATCGAGTGAGTGTGCCATGGGTATACCGTTTATATCGCCACGTCTATTTCCATCAACGGTTATGATGATGATGATGATGATAGTAGCACATAATTTATGTGAGTGTTCCGGCAAAAGAGCAAAGTTTTGAGTCCCCATACGAATCGTTGATTTCCGAACACTACTCATAAAGGTTATCTCGTCTAAACCATCATTGCTGACCCACCGATTACCATAGCTATATCTGTAGTACCTACATATTATTATTCAAATGCTTGTATAACCATGCGTGGAACCAACGTGATAAAACGCGTGTGAACATCGGCAGGGACAGTCACGGAAATTCTGCACGCACACACATCATTCGTTTTGGTCAGGTGTGGGAGGGGGTGGAGTAAAGCGGACGTAGTTGCGAGAACAGCAACTCTCGGAAGACTATCGATCGCCGGCAAAACAGTTTTGTCGTGTTGTAGTGTGGTCGTGTACGATAACCACCGCGCAGATGATAGAGATAGATAGACAGACGGACAGTGAGACGGAGAGGATGGCAATAGGTCGCGTGAAAATATTATTAAATTATCCATGAAAACGACCGCCGGAAGCAAACTTCAGCCGAACCAAGAGAGAAAGAGATAGAGTGACAGAGAAAGAGCGAGCGATAGAGAGAGAGAGTTAGATAAACAGTACACGAGGATTTTTTTTTAACACGAGACACTCGTTTTATCAATAATAAAATGATGTATTTTTTCATAGGAATAATAGTTTATATACACTAAATGTTTTGATATTTTTACGACAATGGTTATTTAGATTTTTTTCGTTTTTGTGTGTAATATTTATTTTAAATGTTATACTTGCTTAAGAAGAATACTTTTATGTAAAAAGTAATATCGTATTAAAATAGAAATTGTCTATTTTATTTATAAACATAAATATTATGCTTCAATAAGATTAAATCACAAAATAAGTAAGTAAATTTGAATAAAAGTTTTTGATGTTTAATTACTTAGCTCGATTTGATCTAATACTTATATAAATAATAAACTACTAGGTTTTAGTTTTTAAGGTTCGATATTTATAAAGCCATCTACGTGTTATTCTTCTTAACAAAAAACCTATTACTTTAATAAATAAAATTGAAAACAAGATTTACAGTTAAAACAAAATAATACTATCCACTATGATAAAAAAAAAAAGTAAAGTACGAATAATAGTCGAGTACAATAATCCCCTAAATAATATGTTTAATAATACTAAATATGTATAATATATACCAATGGGTAAAACAGTGTTTTCCATCGAAAGCATTAAATCCCTTAATTTATTTAGCATAACAATAATATTATATTGTATATATTATTATATTAGTATTATACACCAACGCTTGTTCTGTAGTTGTCTTTTGGTGTATTTTGTTGTATTTTTTCTAGTATTATTTTGTTCGTATAATATATATGTCGCAAGTTGTGCGATACTTATTCGATATTAAGGAAAAAGAGTTGACAAAAAAAAAAGAAGGAATAAAATGAAGTAAAGGAAAATAAAAGTCCTCAGCCAGTCGTTTTCGATGCATTTTTCATATGAATTTTTCTTTCTGAAACCCTCCGGTGGCCCGGCAAACGAGTGTGTATATGATGGAACGTTTTCCGTCGATACGAAGCAAGAAAAATATTCGGCAAAAGATCGTAGACGACCGCAAACCGCAAAGAGAGAGAGAGAAAGAGACAAAATGATAGAGAGAACAATAAAAGAGACATGAAAATATTGACGGACATAATAAAAAGCTGTGCTACGTATTATGCGTATGGTTCTAAATAAATATTTAATGCCGACAGGAAAAAGGCGTGCGCGTGTGTACTGAGTAATGGTCGTAGTCACTAGTCACACACAGCTACGTGGGAATATTATATACGTTCATCCTTCTTCATCCGTATCCTTTTGTAAATACTTATATAGTTTATTATATTATAACAATTATATAATGCTGTCACGATGAAAATTTATTTATTTTACTCATACTATAGTAAAATCTCACTATCTCGAATTTCGGTATCTTGTGTAGTTTCAATATGTAAATTTTTTTTTTTTTTGTTCTCTTGAGACTTTGAGATACCAAGGTTTATTTTACAAGGACGTAATTTATATACGTCTATTTTACACTTATTTATATCTGTTCGCACGGCAGAGATCCCTATATACTACCAATTTTAATAATAGAAATCATGGTAACTTTTCAACGGAATATATTTTTACGTCTATATTTCTATATCTACTTATTATAGTATTGTAATAGTAGGTGAAGCATGTCAAAATATCATTTTCAGATTATTAAAACAATGAATTTTTATTTCAATATTCGTCGACTTTTTACTGTAAAATTAAATTGCATTCCTTGATAATAATATATATATATATATATATATTTATATTATTTACTAGCTGTACCCGTGCACTTTGTTGCCCGTACAAAATGCATCCGTGTTAAGTTTGGTTGCCTAATGCTAACATTAAGCGTGAGAATAAAAATTAAATTTGATTTATAAATAATATTTCCGACATATCAACTTTACATAAATGTCCGCCTAGCGTTGCATTTTTTCAATCGATTAACCGATTATGTATCATTCGTTAAAAAATAATTTGTTATTGGAATAATCGATTAGATATAATAAAAAGATAATATATTAAGACCATTAATCGGCATAAAAACTATCGTCTTATGACGTAGACAAAATTACACTCTTTGTTATAATTCCATCAAAATCGATTGAATAGTTTTGGAATGCATCAAAAACATCATACCCGCCGTACACCAAATTTATATATATAGAGATATAGTATAGTCAAATATTTTTAAATTGTACTTTTTAGTAATTCCTTTTCTCTAATCTATAATCTTATACTAATATAACTATAAATTCGTATTAGTAGGATCTATTTTTATTGAATATTACTTTTATTATTAGACTAAGACTTAATGTGACAAATGATACAATTGGGGTTTTATAATGAAATATAAATAAATCATTTTAATTTTTGAATTGTTAATTTGGTAAATATCACTGTGTTTGTGTGATTGTATATAATGTAGAAGCCACTGGGCAACGACACCGAATTGCGTCTGTCGACTCTAGTGCGTAACAGGCAAATGCTATTATTATACGAATATTCGGAATACAATATGTTGATGTGCACATGGTGCCCAATATTATTGTTATCGATAAACTTCTCGGAATAATTCTTATCTACACGCCGATTGACGGACAAAAAGGTCAGGTTACAGGTAGCTGGAAACTTGCAGGCCGTACAATATTGTTGTTGTTTTTTCGCATCCAGATTCTGTACTTTTCCGGTGGATTTTCCTAAAACAGTATTACATAATAACCTCTCCTGACAATTATGTACACAAAAAAAGAATTAGCGAAATCGGTACAGTCGTTCACGCGTGAATGCGTGATGCGATGACCGAGGGAAACAGGGATCTATTTTTATATACAAATAGTATTTGTGACTAACGAGCCTTTTAACAAGGTTGTCGTCGTACACACGATCCTCCAAAGCCTTGTGAATAATAGGGAACACTTATTTGTAATAATTAAATATAACGACAAATGTTATGGACACACTTCATTTATTTTAACACGTATATAATAGTAATAGTATACGTGGTTGTAGAACACTTTGTCCCGTAACCCAGAAAAAATGAAAACCAGACAGTTTGTACAATTGTACTTTGTACTATTTCAGGTAAAAAAAATATTGAGACATGAAATGTTAGACATAATTAGCTATTTCAAAACACAGGTAATTAACATACATAAACAATAATAATAATAATTATGGTAATAAATTCGTGTTATGTACAGGTTTCGTGAATTTTTAAAACATTCACTATCAATTATAAGTCATAAATCATAATATATACATTTAAAAATTAAAAGTATAGCAAATTATTAACTTAAACATAACTTATAACTCACTGATTCATAAAGGTTTGTAGTAACTTTCCCCGTACAAGTCACTTTTGAACACTTCCAACGAATATTAGATTTGTTTTTTTCTTAAAATGGTATATTCATACCCATTTTAAAAAAAATTTGGATTCAGTATAGTTGTTTGGTTTTTGTTCATTTTATATTATTTTAGAGTGAATAGATTATATAATACTTCTAATACTGTGACACCAAACATATGTCTCATACTGATCGCGAATAGTTTTGAGCAATTTAATTTTATCTTATCTTTTAAAATATATTTCCCGGTTTATTTCTACCGTACAAAACGCTCGCGATCGATTTCTACTAATTTATTATTACCGTACAAAGTGTCCGCGATATGCAACTTGAACAATAGATAGTACAAACTATCCGTTTATCGTATACGTATACGGTCGTATAGATGTAAGAGGGGCGGAGAATACCGCTCTGAGAGAATGCACCCAATGCTGGAAAAGCGTGACAGAAGGATCTTCTTGTGGCTGGGCTGATCTGCGGTAGTCTGTTGGCGGAGCTGTTGTAATATTCGGATCTGAATATTTCTGGACCAAGTGGATGGCGCGGAGACCGGTACACTGCGCACGCGACTCAATGTCGTATTGACACACGATGTAATTATTACGAATCACGTCCGGGAGCACGATTTTATTGTATTGATCATACAAGCAATCAGAGCAGATTCTTGAATAGCAATAATTAACAATATTACAATATACAATCTCCACAAGGACTTTAAAATCCAAGAAATCGAAGATCATATTAAAACATTAGTGAACAATTTCCACTGCTCTCTTCCAAACTCATCAGGTGCAGTTCACTATAACCTTCTCACTCACCCAACTCATCGTCGATTAAAACGTGGTTGTCCCCACGATCTCCTACACTAAGCCACCTCTCAATATCCAAATCTTCACTCTACACATGCGTTTCTTCCAGATCACTCTACGACGACCTGTCTTCTGCAGTTATTAAATTATTGTAAATGTAAATATTAGAAAATTATTGTAATCACATTGTTACTTCTGTATATCTTAAAATTACCAATTGTTAATATTATCCTTAGTACTTAAAAAAAAAAATATTTTTAATTATCACGTTAATCTGTTAAAACTAAAATGTAAATTGTCAAATATCCTTAGATATAGATAGCCTTAGGCTAGGAATGTCTTATGTTTAATAAAAAAAAAAAAAAAAAACAATATTGCAAGTGAAAACACGTTTTTTGTTAAAATGGACGTCAACGTGGGAGCACACGTTTTTCGAGTAACGAACGGAACAGAACGACAAAAACGTAAATAACGACGATCGTTGGCGGCGGCGTATGCGTCCAGGGTACCGGACCAGGACGACCGGCGCGTTAATGTCGCTAATAACTGAGCGCGATAACTGATCATCTTATGTCCAAGTGGTAATTTAAATTGGACAAACAGAACGAACTTATAGAGAAGGTTAAATAATAGAATAACCAACATTTTTAAATGCTATTATATAAACCATGATTCGCGACTTCTGGCGTAACATAAATATTATATTTTATCATTAATTATTAGATAATAATATAAGCTCATCTCTCAATACTCACGTGCAGCAACTTCTTATTTTCAGTCATGAGGTAATAATAAATTGTCATGAACCAAAATCCGTTTCACCACTTTTCTCAATATTTATATATCTTTCCGTTCAAATAAGATTTTCTTTTCTTACTTATTTATACATTTTTTCCAGCAAAATAAAAGATATTATTTCACCATCAAACTCACACGGTGTATGAACGGCACCCTTTGTTAGGTACATGGGATATGTAGGATATATACGTGGGATAATACGATATTATAAAATTCTTTTTTTTATATCTCTTTTGAACCCAACCTTTATAATGTCCATTGTACACGTGCTATTACTTTTTCATCGACTTTGGTAGTACGCAAAGACGCTTCGATTGGTGAGAACACCTGCACACAATAACGGCCTCCATTGACGACAATACTAAAATATTCGAGAGTTGAAACTCGATATTAATTCGTTTCGAATCACCAAAAAATCAACGATTTGGTGGTTTTACAATAATTAAAAGTATCGGATCCGACTTGTTTTTAATACAAAACCTTATACCCAATAGGAAAAATTCTCACGCCTCGTGAAATAGTCAATCTTGGTAATTTTTATTTCAAATTTGGATATTTTATGCCGACCAAATTGTCCTTTGATTTTAATTAGTCAATTTACAGAGAATTTTAAAATTTTAATAAACGTCTATGTACCACAAAGTTATGAATATTTTGAAATATTTTTTTTTAAGTTATACCTAATTCAAAAATCAAATTTTAGTAAAACCTAAATAAAGTTTGATGATAATTTTATTTTATTTCACTGAGTGGATTTTATTGTAAGGCAACGACGCCACATGACTGGAAATTGTTACATTTTCGAATCTTAATAATAATCTACTCAGAGTATCCCGGGGAGCCCGCAGTAAACGATATGACGACAATAAAGAGAATCAAAATAATACGAAATTTTAAGTTTGGAAAATATCATAATTCTAGGAGAATCCATGTAGTATAAGTGTTATAATAATGTACCTACCCGAGTTATAATTATTTCGATTCAGAGCGCGGCATGGCACACAATAAATCCATCGGTTTCAATCAAATCCTATGCAATTGTTTTTAAAGTTAAGATGTGTACTTTCACTGTATATAACAATATAAACTTTCAGCACTCTGTCTATCCATGTACTATATAATGTATTATAATATTGTAATCGATTGTTATAACAGTTGTCATTGCGCAATCGCTTTTCTCCGTTCGACAATAATTATTATAATTAATATTTATTAATAAGTATCTCTCTATTATAGTATAGTACTACCTAATATTTTTATGTAAATTGTATATGATAGGTAGTTTTTTGTTGCATAATAATATAATATTACGTATATTTAGTTACGTAAAACAATTTCGTTGAACACTCGAGGTTCTGTTCAATATATTTTAACATATTCCGTATGAGAGCCTCTCGTTCTTGGAATGAATCACAACGATTTCCAAAATAGATTTCCATATTATAATAAATGCTTTAATTTTAATTATATAACAAAATATTAAATAGAATATTAATTATAGAATCGTCATTAAAAATATCTAATGGTTTCTTCTTGTGCGTCAGCTATCGTTAAATAAACATAAGTCGGAGGTAACGCTTTCGGAGTTTGTTTTCAAAAAATAATTACATTGTCTGAACGAATATTTGCGTTGCGACAATATATTATCGACGTAAACGATTAAATATAATTTTCAATTTAAACTGCACAATGGTAGATCTCGACGACAAATAATAATATGTAAAACTAAAATATTTCACGCCCAGTTATCTACAAAATATTATGTCGAAATAGGATTTGTAAAATGAAAAATAATATTATACAATTGAATAAAATAAAAGGCAAACGACATATTATTTATACAATATATATTTTTTATACATGGAAGTAGAAATATATATAATATATCAAAATAATGTAATTCTTTTTTTCAAATGACAATGTTTCGAAATCTGTTTTACTTTTTGAAATGATCATACTAAAACGGAAAACTTAATAACACTTTAGGACAAATAAAATCACTCACAATACACAATACACGTATATATCGGTTTCAATTCGTCCTCTCGATACGACTCACTACCCTACTCATGCGGTGAGTGGTGACGGTAATATTTCGTGTTCTAAATTTTTGTACTTTGAAAGTTACGTCGTCGTTGTTGTTTTTATATCGATTTCGTCGATTGTTTTTCTTTTTTTCTTGCTAAGTTTACGACCGTGTACCAACGAGATCGCCGCCAGCGCGATATCTTAAATTAAACGTTATTCGTTCGTCGAGACGGTATCACTATAATACTTGTACTCGTTCCAAAATACGTGTGTTGTATTATTAATATTGTCGTATGTTTGCTGATAAATAATATAATTGGAGTAAAAATGTGAAAAACCACGCGATACCAAGTGCACCGGGTGAAATAATGCGATTTCTATAATAGGGTTTTGCCAAACGGACCTAGTTATAATTTATTATTATTTGTTTTAATTCTACGTCGTACGGTCTCGACAAAAAAAAAAAAATAGATAAAATAAATAAATTTACAGACGATAAACGCATACTCGCAAATATTTGTGTAGTATATACATGTATCACACTTCCTGAAACCGTTTTTATCGGTATGGAAAAAAATTGAAATTTCCGTTGTAATGTGTCGCATGCTTATCGATTTTGCGGCGATGGCGGCAACGTTATAGTTGTCTGCGGATATTTTTACTAAGAAGTTGATAAACCAAGGCGTTATAATATAATAATGTGATGTACTATATCTACTATATCATATGATTAGGATTTAGGGCTCGGATTTCAACAAAGTTAATAATATTAATTTTTATATTGTGTATTCCTTGATTTAGTAACTATTTTTATTTTGTATTATTTTTAGTATATTTAAGATAAAGAAGTGCTAACAATTCCGAAAGTTAAACTTTCGTTATTCTAACGCTCGCGTTATACCAAAATAAAAAATGGTCATTTTTTAAAGGCATTATTGCGTTGAAGTGGCATTATTGATAGTATTTAAGTGCATTTTTTGATAGATTTTAAAACGTAGCACTTAAATCCAGGCAAAGCAAGCTATCGTTAAATCAGATTATAATATGTATACAGTGTATACTCTTAAATGATTTACTAATCGCATTCAATGCAGAAAACGAAAATATTTGTTTTGGACGCGCTGGATTCATCTTTAGAATTGGGTTATGTCAATTCGCCAAATCGAAACATCGCGGAAATCTGATAGAAACGCGTTTGTTTAATCTAAAACCGTATACCAAAAAAATAACACCTTAAGGGATTATTAAAATAATATATATATTATATTTATTTGTCGAGTTTTACGCTTGTTACCTTGAACGAAAGCAATCAGCTTACCACCAATGGATTTAACAGAGCAAATACGAACATTTATAGACTGGGTCGTTGCGCTCGCGCGAAATTTGGCTTTTAGCATTCTTTTTTTGATTCGATCAAATAATTTTAGGAAATTATACGTTGTATGAAATCGCGCATGTATTAAAGATAAATTATTTATACAAATTATCGACTTAGACAGTTTGTTCTCTAATCTTTAGATAACTTTAAATCTTTCAATATGAATATTTCACTTAAAAAAAACTATTTATTTAGGTATAATGTTGATGTCGGATTTATAGATATTATACAGTAATCATAGTTAATTCATAAATAAAATAATTTAACACAAATAATACTCCGCCGTAGACCAATTATTTTATTGAGCCCTATGTTATAATGTTTGCAGACTGCAATTGTTTTAAAAATCCATAATTGGCTATACGTAGCAGCGTTTCGTGTAAACATATTTCAATATTCTATAATCATGATTTATAATCGAGTGTTTAAGAAACAATAGCATGTCATCATAGAGTTTAGACATAACGAGTCGATCACTATAAACACGATGGTGTGACACTTTATAACGATATAATATTATTATAAATGGCTATATCGTACATACATGGGATACACTTATATTAAGATATAATGGTAGATCTTCTCCGCTGCGGTCTTCGTGAAAACAAAAATTAATCGACCGCATAACCTACGACTAAAAATGTACTATTGTTATTAATGTATTTTCTCCGGATGTGATAATATATTTTTACTCCGAGTAGCAAATTTTTCCATTAAGGCACTGCGGTGGTGGTGGTCAGACGAGTTAAAATATCACCACGAGTACGGCATTCGATCGAAACCACAACAATCGTTTGAATTACATTATTATGAAATACACACACTCAATAATTAATGTACCCTAGTGTGACCCAGACTAGACAGAAATCAAAACGACTGACGGTATTTTTGGGTTTTTTTGCGGTACGACGCGGCTAATGTAATGCATCAATTGAATGTCATTATTTCGTGCCAATGAACAAAAACGATCCACAACTGCGAACTGGTGCGGCGGAATTGAGAATACCTAATATCTTATGTTATAAATTAGTTAATATTTGTTCTTAAGAATTTTAAATGAATCACCAATTTTACTGGATGATTATGTAATTATAACTTTTAAGTAAAAAATATATATATTTACTTAATTTGTAAGAAAGAAATCCAATGTCTTAGAATCAATTAGTCAAAATTTCATTAAATTAAAATTATTTAGTATAAAAAATAATAAGATAATTTATAAATCAAGAAAAAAAAATTAACAGAAAAAATATAAATGAAATAATGAATACTTATAATAATAATAATACTATTCTAATATATAAACTTATATGCAACTGTAATAGCTATAATATTATAGATTACTGAATTCTATAATTTAATGTAATGGGATAACCTTTCAAATTGTGTTTTCTTATTTTTAGATTTCTATAATTTAAATTTTATAAAAATTGTATATATTTTTGACTGTAAATTCTGTGATAAAAATTAAAACAAATATATTTATACGAATTTATTTTTATACATAAAATCAGATTTTGAATAACTGCATTAGATATTAAAAAAAAAAAAAAACGGGTTGGATATCATTATTGGCGAATTATCCTGTATTTAAAATTATATACAATTACCTATCATATAATTAAGAATGAAATAAAATTAACTTAAATTTTTTTTCTAAACATTTGCTTTTAAACTCAATAAATTCTAAATAATTATCTTGAATTAATAGTTAATTTCGATGTACATTTAATTTGATTGATTTCCAACTTCATTTTCAACAATTAAAATTGAATATTGTCTTTAATTTAAAATATAATTTTGAAATTTAAAATATCAAACCTTAAAGTATTTTATATAAGTATTTAAAGTTAAAATATGTAAACATTTGTTAAAATCATGAATATTTAAAAATAATTTAACAGATAATTAAGAATATATACAATTTAAAATTGTAATGGCTAAAAAGGTTTGCAATTTTAATACAATATACTGTAGAGATTTAAAAAAATACATATTATTTTATTATTAGTTTTTTTAATCTACTAACGTTTTATGTTTACATATTTCAACATACATATTATAATCAGTCTTGATAATCCAATGATTACTGTAGTTTGAAAAATAAAAATAGAAATATGATTTGGTTGAAGAATAATAAAATAAGGAATAAAATATATATTTTTTTTTGTAGAAAATAGTATATTCCATATTGAAGGGCTTGTTGGTAGTGATATTTATATAAGTATAATAGTCAAGTTACGCTGTCAATTATGGCAATTGAAGAGAAGTGACAGAAAATGTCAAAGTTTGCAAGGTTGTCATAGCTGAGTGTGCAGAGTTAGGGGTAAACATTCAACAAAAATGTAAGGGAATGAATCAAATGTAATGTATGACTAAAACGAAGAAGGAAAAACTATATAATATGCATTTCCCAAGGAGATTAAGGTTGTAATACTAGTGTTGAGGTGGGAAATAGTTCGATATCAAGTTGCAAAATGAAGTGAAAGCGTTTTTCAATGGTTTAGCCATAAAATCTTTTTACAAAGCGTAAAGTTAGACTATAGAATTTTAATACTTCGAGTGCACCTGAGGGATGGTATAGATTTAAATTGTTTGTCAGTGAATTTGCAATCTATGTTAAGTAAACCGTTTTTGTTATCAGACGGAAACATATTAACTACTCACCGTCTTAGAATGATTTCCGGTTTGCAAACCATCAATGAGCCAATGCGTGTTAAATGTTAATACATACATAATATGATATTATATTTTTCACGATCGGTTTAAATATTTATTTTCCAAATTACCGGAAACGACGCGTACGTATATATGACTGCAAGATTACGACTTCCGGTAGCAGCGACCATATACAAAAACACGAGTATAAAAGCGACAATATCGTGTGTTGTTTTGATCGTAAACGTTCCATCTGCTTCTTTCATTCATATGACTGTGTATATTGCACCTCGTTTTAAACTTATAAAATAAGTGTTATGCCCATCGTTCGAATGAACAATTTGATTATTATTATTATCAGTCGTTATACTTAGCTCATTGTTGTGATTGCGACATTTTCGTATGAATTTGAAAACTATTTGTAAAAACTATAAAGTCTCATTGTTTTAATTGGCAAAGATAATTTTTGCTGTTGATTTTAACTTGATATATTCTTGAATTAATTTGTCTTCACCGTATACTAATATTTTGAAACAATTATTCATTTAATAAGTAGGTGCGTATCTATTAACTATATGATATATTCATATAACCTTATAATCATATTATTATGTAACCTAGACCTTAGTATTTATAACCGGATCATTTAAATTAGAAAAACTATAATGCTGATGGTATTTTTACAGTTTAAATATTTATCCGTCATTAAAGCAATGAATAGAATAAATACATTATACTTAATACGCGTCATGTATTTATATATACGCAAACGAAGTATTGATTTCTCTGCGGCGTACCTATACGAAAAATGCTATTCCGGCCACTGCGGCGACGTTTCTTATTAATCATTTTCGTTACCTTATTTATATTTTGTGAATTTGAAATCACTAGAATAATATGATAATTTTACAGGTGATACCTCAAAAAGGTACGAAAAATATATAATTTTAAAAACGTAGTTTTCGAAACACCTTGCCGTTCACTGTTTTTGTCGATATTCAGATTTATTGAACATAATATATTTGTATATTGAACACTATATATTAGAAGTATCATGATTTAAGTACACCAGTTTTCGATGAATACATTGTCCCACAATATTGTCTAATTAAATAAAAAATATGCCAATATTTAAATAATTTATCAAATTAATTTGAATCGATCGAATTAATTACGTTTGAGAACACGTATTGTTTTGGTAAGTACTGCCTGCAATCTACGAGAATTACAAAGCTTGTCCATTGTTACCGTTCCAGCAAAGTACCGTAGTGATATCTGTTTGCCGTCGTCATTTAGGTCATATGACTAACTATTAAGTCCAGGGGCTAAAGGGCTGAAGCACTCCCCCCATTGCCTGTATTATTATTTTTGTTTTTAAATAGGTCAAACATCATATTTTATCATGTAATTTTGACGTATAATTAGTTTGTAAGAATTGTTATTTTAACGCCTGTATTTTTATTATTATTTAATGCTAGTTGACATACAAATGAAGTAAATCACTGTATACATCATATTCAAAGTTTAAATTTACTATTTAGGTAACCCTTCTCCACTCCCGTCCACAACACATTCCCAAGTCGTTGACAACAACCATAATAATCGTAGGTTTGGAATTGTCATAAACACTCATAATCATATAGGTATACATAGAATTTTAACTCAGGTACAGTGGATAGGTATTTGCAACTTTGTCTCACTACTTATATCTCAAATGTAACTGAATTAGAGAGTCTTTCACCCACTTAGTAGGATATTGGAAAATCTTTCTACATATTATTTTTGTTAATATTACTCATAACTATTGTTTAAGAAATTGGTCAAAAAAAAAAGGTTGTACCCTGTTCAAAAATATTGTTAAAATTATGTGAATATTGTAATAAGATTAATATGCTTTAGAACTTTTATTATTTATCGGAACCAGACGATTGACCAGTGGCGTAGTATGAAACTTGGTGGCCCTGGTGCCTATAAAAGTTGGAGGCTCTCTGTAATATTTTTTTTATGTAATGGTACAGGTCCTGTGCCGCCCCCCAAGTTGGACTTAACTTGGGGGCCCCGGACTAAATACGCCACTGCGATTGACGATCTGCCGTAGTTGCAATAATAGTGTTAACATGACTGGAACATCGTTACCGTGAATCTCAAAATCACAATATCAACTTCTTTTAAGTAAAAGATGCAATAAAGTGGGTATATAATGTATAGGTATATATATATATGCTCACCACAAATTCGGCTTTATGAAAATTCGGTATTTAATTATTTGAAAATAAATATGATTTGTATATTTAATAAATAGACGTTATTATATAGTATTAATATTTTCAAAATTAATCCTGTTAATTTTTTCGAAAGATTCTATTCATTTATATTTAATTGAAAAATAAAACAGTAAAATCTATTTACAGACAACTTTAAAGCTATTGGTGATTTTGCTTGGAATGTGGCAATAAATGTCCTAAATCTTTTTTTTATGTAAGACTCTTTAATTTAAAACGGTTTTCTATTATTTTTAATGGTAACGACAAAAACGTTAAAAACCTGGGTACTTCATCTGATATCCAAATAACCAAAAAAAAAAAAAAATGACCTTTAAAATCTTTTATTTAGGTTTAATGAAATGGCATGATCGTTTTTACGGAAACGTTGGAATGGACTCGAGACTTTTTTTCAATTCGAATTCGTTATAATAAGTATGATTCTTTTCTATAAAATGTTCCAATTATACTTAACGGGACTCGATTAGCTGAGTTTCTCTTTTTCGTCGTAATCCTTTTGTGTTTCATCTCTCAAAATCTTGCTTAACTTTATGTATATTATAATTATTTTTTTACCCCTAAAAAGTTGATTCACATCCTTATTACATAAAAAAAAAATATACGCCACGTTTCTTGTATACAATTAATAAAGTTAATAATAATCGTCGGGAACAATTGCGTTTTTTCATTTTATTAAATTATTAATAAAAAAATTATTTAATTATTTCTTTAAACAATAATATCCATAGGTATCTATATGTGATGTCATTAAATTTTATAAACATTAATGTAATGTACCTATAAGTACGTGGTGTATAATATACATATAATATACTCAAAGTGGTTCATAATATGCTCAATTTTATAATTGAGAAATAATATGTTTTACTGTACATTAGGTATCTTACAGGAAACCAAAAAGTCCTATATTCCATTAAATTTAATTTTAATTGCGGATTAATTATTTCATTTGTTTAAGCATTTGAAAATATTTCTTAGAAAAGAAAAATATGGCAAACAGTTATACACCGAATATTTTATACACCTATAGTTACATTTATATGTAGTTAACGTGTGTGCGCATGTACAACGGATATGCATGTATTATACAACATGTAAACATGTACGTTCACATTGATATAATAATGATGTTCAACAAATAAAAAAAACAGGACGAGTTTAAAATGGGGAAAAAATGTACGCGAATATAATATTATACAGATATGTGTATAACCTTTGTGTGTATATCTACCAATATATACATACCGAATATCGTAATAATTTATTATGTCCATGAATATGCTATTGAAATATGATTTAAAAAAAAAAAATACGAGAACGACATACAACTATTATTTCGAAAATGATATAATAAAAATATAATTACCTTGAGTTAGATTTTATCTAATACTTTATATTATAACTTAATTATTACATAATAAACCGCTGAGTTAATCATATTTTATCAAGACGATTCAAGTTTTTCAACACTAGACATTTTTTGTTTTCAAGCACTGATTATTGTTGTGATAATATTATAATCGTTTACCGATTACGTATTGATAGTCTTTTTTAGTCTTGATTTGATATTCGACACAATATTATTTACGTATACATTATTATATTATATAATGTCATAGAAAAAAATTTCTCAACTACAGACTATAAGGCTATAGGTACCTATAATGCCGTCCAAAATTTACGTATACGAGTAACACCTTTTATATAAAACTAGTGGATGTAATATGTATATATGGACCAAACATGCATTTTTTAGAAAGGTTATATAGGGTTATCGTCGGAAAAATGGAAATTCTACTGGAAAAACATGCACAAGCACTTCAAATCGTAGCCATATTGCCGTAGGTAGGTACTTACTAGAATATGCGATAGACTCGATGGCTGTAGGAACGCTGTAGGTAGTTGTTATATTTTTTTATTCACGAGATATTTGATAAATCGCATTATCATTAATCTCATTATTACATTTAGTTTTATAATAGTTCAATTTTATTTTTTTTTAATAAAATGGCCAAACAGAAATAAATAGGATGATTTTCCAATTTATTAATTAAAACCTCATAATATGGCTACAGAGTACAGATCGTATGTTATAATATATAAATGTGAGATAAGAATGTTACGTAATTTGCATCTCATATTTATTTATCATAGATACAAAATAATATGTTAATGTTGATTTTAATAATAGTCCAATATTTCAATATACTGTTGTTGATTTTGATTGGCACAAATTTTTTATACCTACTACGGGTATTTGGGTAGGGGGAAATCGCTTCTATCGCTCGCCATAATAACGTGTTTGTAGCCGGTAGGTATAATATATTTATAAATTATAATGATTATTGGATACTATGCCGAAATTGCCGAATGAAGTCATTGTCATACTTCGATTACACAATTATTTCATGAAATATTATTTTTAAATATTATTATATCGGCTAGGTTAGGCTTATTATTACGTAAGTAATGTCATAAAATGTCGTGTATCGACGAGGATATCTTCAAATATAACAATAATTCTCGGAAAAAAACTCCTTTCGGATGCGACGGCATTGCTAAGATAACGCGACGTTATATAATATTGCTACATAAATACTGAGGGAGAACTATACTCAACTATTTTCTGCTCGGCTCGGTGTCACCCTCACGCTGTCATAACTGCTATAATACTATCTACAGAGTACACAATGAGCAATAGTAATAAAAATAAAAATATACATGTAAAATATATTATAATGATGTATAATACAGTTAACGTGGGTTATTTTCCACGGCACATCATCGCGTTCAAAAAGTTCATCCTTTTCCGTCAAATGGCTTGAGTGTTACGGGTTAACCTACCTATACATTGTTATTATAATAACGTTATCTCTAGAATAATATTGTACATGCGCTCAATGTGTTGAGAGAGCCAAAGAATCTGAGTTTTGAACCCGTGAAACGTCGTTAAGGCGTCACCGGGATCACACACACACACACACACACACACACACACACACACACACACACACATATATATATGTATATATTATTATATAGTTAGACGGCTACAGTGATAAAAAAAATTACAAAAATTGGACGATAATGTCAAAATTCACTTGAAAAGATTTTCTTAGAGCTTTTTGAAAATTACTCACAATGCTCGTTTAAATGTTATTTTATGTTTTTAGTTGTGTACGTTGTTCGTTGGAATAAAATTGTTTTTGAACAAAATAAAACATGTATAGATATAATAATAACAGGTATAAAATACTTAGAATTTCAAAATGTTATAAAATACTAAAAATTTTAATATTGTATTTCTAGACTAAATTACTTTTTTCATTACGTTTGTATGAAACAACAACAAAAAGTCCTACAATGATCCCCCTAAGTATTTTGTTTTTTCATGATGCAATTAAAAATCAATCTGATAAAATTTCATATCATATTAAATCCATTATATTTTCTGATGGCATTAATATTCATCTCGAAAGGAAAAACATTAAAAATCAATAACACATCTTATTCAAGATTGTTTAAAAAACTTGTCTAAGTGGTATTTCCACTCAGGATTTATTTTCTCACCCAAAAAAACCAAATGTAAAAAAAAAAAGGTTCAAAATTTAAGTTATTTTTATGAAACACACTTTTACTCTTTGTGAACAACATAAAAATTCTAGGGTTGATTTTCGTTAGAAAATTTAGAACACTTTGCTAATGGTTCTGAAAAGAACCTTTTTTGTATTCGGTCGCAATGGTAGATCGACTTCTCTAGGCTGCTGTCGATATTTGCTGATTAGCCGGACGTGATGCCTCAGTGGTATGCAACACGTCTAGGAATGGTTGTCGTGACGGCACGTCGAGAACGTTCGTCGGAAGTCTGGACTCTAGACAGTGGATAATCCCGATAGTCGACTAAGTCCGAGCGGTGCACGCAACCGGTTCGCCGTTGGTCGTGAAGTATAGGCCGCCGGCAACACTTCGTCGACAACGTCTACGATAGTACGAAAACGTTAGTCACGTGGTATTGGCTGAGTCCGTGATGGATGATCGGCGCTCCGGACGTTGGCGTTCTAAATGTGGCCACAGTCGGCTTTGTCACTGTGTGACTGGATAGTGGATTCACTCGTTTTTCGTTTGGCTGCAAGACATTTCGTTGTCTGATCCTACGATTGACATTTTTACAGATTTGCACAGCGCTGTCAACAGTCTTAAGAATAATTAGCATTTGAGCACCCTATCAAATAAAATAAGTAACATACGATTTATGTAGACACCAGACTATATTCTGGAATTGATGCCAATGAGAAAGATGACAAAGTAGCTCAAAAAAACACTAAAATATAATCCTATGACAGAATATAGAAACACGCACCTTTTGTCATTTTATCACTTATTGACATTCATAAGAATTTCAGCATCTATTGTATCAATTTATGAGAATCTGAATGGAAAGGTACGCTAAACAATACTCTGTAGAGAAATCGAAAATACCACCAATTACTTGCCTACACCGCAATCGTTCAATCACATGAATGAGGTAATTACAAACATACTATGTATTTAGGTAACTCAAAGGTGTCCAATTGTTATCTTATACAATGAGAAGAATCAACAATATTCCAAACGTATGGAAACTAGAAAATTCTAGGAATACCTGACAACCTCTTTCAACATCAAAAAGAATATCTATTTTTTCAAACATATCGTTACTGTACAACTGTACATAGAAAAACCATTGTATTCAACCATGATATGTAGGATTGATATTTAATTATAGTTGTAAGCTATTAATCCAAGTTATTGAAGTTGTACAGAAAATAATAATAAAAATTTAAAAAACAATCAATTTTAATTCTTTGAAAACCACAAGCGTACAATAATCCTTGCTCATATTCGTATATGTCATAATATGATTTTTAAGCCTGAAAAGTAAAAGCGGGCTTAAATATTTTTGTTTTGGATTTATGGTTTGAAAAATGATAATAGTTTGTTGGATAAGTATCGATTTCCATTTTATCGATAATTTCTGAAATAATCGTGACCTTTAATAAATGTATATGTAACTATGTATATATACACATACAAACAGATATAAATTGCATGTATTTTTTAAAGCATAATTAATTATTAAAACGATTTAATGCCTATTATAAGTATGAATATATTTGACTTCTTTAGTGAATATACAATAAACTTTACTAAAATAATTATCTTAATGTACTAATTTATAAATATAATATAATACAATACAATAGATAATTTATTGTTATTTATAGGTTACATCGTCTACGAGTCGTAGCTTTAGAGGGTCCGGTTAGTGAAAATATCGATTACTTCACAGAAGTGAACGTGAAGTATATAGGTAAGTGTATGACGAATAGCTGTTAGCAGTATAATTTAGTGTTTTTGCTTTGTTCGGGTTTTCAAGACAAATCGATATTTTATTTTAAGATGTAAGAATAATTTTTAGACAATCACATTATAATACATCGTAATTTGTAATAAAGTAATAAAATATCATAATGGTTTTTGTTTTTTAATTGTCTTTAATAATAACAAGTTACTTTATATTATTAATTTAATTTACTTCGTAACACTATAAATTACTTAATTTAATATTTTAATTTCCCATAATATAATAATATAATGTGAGTGTAAAATGTGCGTATACCTAAGCAAAATATATTAGTACTTTTGGAAACTGTTGTTTTAGGTTATTTGATTCTGAAATTTTGCCCTTCCACAGTTATCATAAGATATAAAATACATATTTTACTACAAAACATTTTATGTTCTAGTAATTTTTGATTTACAACGGTTGGTTTCTTCATCCATATGTGGGTACCTGCAAGTCCAAGCTGAAAGAGATAGAGAGAGGGAAAAAAAGAGCCCATAAAAAAATTCAAACCGAATAGTTTTCATTACATTGCATGCGTAGGAAAAATGACCTTAAAATTTAGGAAAAGGATAAGAAAGTCATCTGTTTTAGACCGAGGAATGATTCAATTAATTATGAACACATTTTATTATTTTATTTTCCAATATTTTTGTGGTTCCTGTAAATAAGTGATCGTTAATCGTATTTTTTTTCTTATGAAAATAATATAAATATATATATATATATTATTGATACCTAGGTACTAATTTTTATTTTTGTTGACTAAATTTACATTATCTAATAAAATATTTTAAATATGAGATCGTCTAGGGATAATTTATCGCATTTTTGAGCTGTATTTACTATAATTATATATATTATTTAAGTGCAGTACCTACCTTAGGTATATATTTTTGCGTGATTTTCTGAATATTAATTTTATTTTCATTTTAACAGTTTCGACAGGTTAGACGTACTCGTTCCAATTTTACCAAGAATATCAAAAAAAAAAAAAAATAAAAATATTTTAGTTTTTTTTTGTTCATTTTTTATTTCATTTTTATTTCTACTATTGTTAGTATTATTGTTATTATTCGACTATAGTCTCTGTAAAACATTAACAAAAGTCAATGTTATAAGCTATTGATTTTCAGATGTTTTTTCCTGGACTTTTTTATTATAAGACCCAAAACGATTTCAACGTTGAAAAAATATTTTGTATAGTGTAATTTTGTAAGGTCAAGTAGAGAAGAAAATAAACTATTGTAAATAGAAACAGGACTTATTTACAACAACAACAATAAGTAATGTACATAAACAATAGAGATACATCAATCTCATGTGGTATACTAGTTTTTGTCTTAACAACTCGACAGTTACATAAAATGGTAAAGTTATTCATTTTTACTAATATGTGTATTGGACATTTTACTAATAAAAATATAAATAAAATACTCTTTCGAGTATGTATAAAAATAATAATAGATAATAATCTAATATGTATGGTACTATGATTTGAGAAAAAGACGTCACATGTAATGAAATTATTGTATTACATAATATTACGAGTATATCGAAATGTTCTTTTAAAAACAAAATAAAAAATTAAATAAGCGTCTTTAAAATCTAAAAATAATATACTTAATCTTATATACATTTGAAAATTTCCAATACTTAGCATTTCATATTTATTTTAATTATTGACGTTGTTTTGGATAATTTATGATGGTATTATATTACGCATTTAATCAAAAAGTGCACACCCCTATATAGAAAAACAATTGATAACTATAATTTAATTAATAACATAATAATACACATAGTTGCATGCTATTTTTTTTAATTTGTCTGTGCTTCTATGTTATGTTTCAAGTTTTCAACTTTACGGTCTCCAAACCCAATCTCTATCAAACATACTTGTATTCAAATTTTTTTTTTGTGTTAATATATTTTTGTGTATGTAATTAATATGGATTAGGTTAATAATAATTGTTTTGAGAATTTCAACATGAGATTGGCTAGAAATTGCAATTTCTGCAGCTATAATAATTAATAACCAATGTTTTCTTAAAATGATTATTATTTTTTTATTTTTTTATTCTCGAAGATTATACTTATCAAGTGTGACGGTTTTGACAACCAACTTAGGATGTACAAGGTACACGTACTATTTTTCACGTGTGACGTTATTCAAAATATTCGCAGTGAATAAATAAATTTCCATAGACTTATCTCAACGACCTGTCATCATCAGCTCCTATTCTATCCGCCAGTCCTACCGACTTTAAAATGAAAAATTTGACAGTCATGAATTTAAATTTTGGACCGCATAATCGTCGTTCGTTTGCTATGATTTTTTTTTTGTCTCGTTGAAACTTGGTTGAACTCGATGGCCCATAAAAACCACAAGGTCCGCGTCAGTCGAAATTTTATTATTTTAATTCGGAATGTGAAGACACACTTCTTTTCATTCAATAATTACAGAAATCCAAATCTTTTATCTTACTTTCAGAAACAAATAAGTTACTAAGGGGCAAGGGCCGTTAGGAATGTTTGGGACATCCGTCTTATAGGTAGATATACATTTCTTGTAGTATAATATTACGCAAACTCATAAAAAAACAAAACGCATATACTTCGACGTTACGCCAAACGACAATTCTGTTTGTTTTTTTTCAGTCTACCGAAACGAACGATTTATTATTATGCCACCATCCTCAACTTTAGACACGTTTTTTACCAATCGTTGTACATTATTATGTCGTATGATACTCGCAGACGAATCGTACTAAACAATTCCGTTCTACAAGTTTATATCTGAATTCATAAAATAATAGACATTATGTATTTAGGCCACGTATTCGATGCAAAATAATTTTTGTGCCTTCTATAAAACACCGTTTTTTCCTAACAATATATCCTACTTCATATTGAAATTCTTTAAATACATAATAATACATTACATATTTTGTTTTACACTTTCTAATACATATATAATTTATTTATATCAGAATATTTTATAAGTGAGTATAGAATACACACAATATATTATAATAAACAATATTATTATCTAAAAAATGACATCAGTAAGTTTTAAAATATAATTGAAAATGTCAAATTGTTTCCTGTTATAATGTTACAATCTATACGTGTAACCAACTTTATATACTGCAAAAAATATCGTTCCATTTCTATTATTGGAATATATCATACAATTGAAAAATAAAACTAATTATTATCAGTCTCTTGTCGATAACAGTACCTTTATTGTTGCCAATAAATAAATTTAAATTAATTTTGTGTGCTGTATTAAATCGGTTTATTGAGCGCTAATTTTTTTTTTGTTTTAATAATAATATTTTATTAGAATTGATATTCGCGCCTTAATAAATTACCAATTAGTTATAATACTTTTTACATTATTAGATGCACTTTTATTTTCTTTGTTAAGTTACTTTTATATTACTATATAATATACGATGATCTATTGAATCTCTATTTTGAGTTTATTTTTCAGTTTATAGTTAATATCCATTGATATTGAATGTATTAAAAAAAGATTTTTTTATTTATTAATTTGATTTAATTTTACTTTGATATTATAATTTATGAAATTAATGATAAATTGATAATAACACAATTTTAACCAATTGATGATAAAGTAAAGTATAGTTCTAGGTACTAAAAATACTAACCAAAATAATAAATGCATTTATATAATTATATCTAGGCATCTAGGCATATATTAAGTTTTATTTGTAGAAAATAATATAATTTTATTTAGTTAATATTCTAATTTAACGTTCAAATAATTTTGTTTATTTTTTATTTCCTAAAAAAGTATAGTCAGAAATATATTGAATAACGCATAAACTTTATTTTATTTTTATTACGATGAACTGAAATCTATAAAATTATTATGATCCTAGTCCCTGTATTTAAATTATCAGTCCCACGAAATGCGCTAACCCGTTATCGCATCGCGTATGTGTATCACACCCAATGCTATATATAAATTTATATATTAAGATCATCCCGAAGGTCAGAATGATGGAAATAAATAAAAAAATATAATCAAATCCAAATCCTTTGATCGATGGTTGGGATAATATACATAGTATACCTGTATACCGTTATTATATTAGTAAGGAATAATATTATATTATACCTATATAGGCAGCACATCCACATATATTGCCAAATATTTATGTGCAGAATATGTTTTTGGTGCCATTTGCAAACAGTTAATATAAAAAAAATACCTTTAAAGTATAATATTATAATAGCATGTTGAACAAACATTTACCAGAATAAGAAATGTCATTATTTATTTAAAAAGTAAAAGAGTAAAGTACAGCTTTTTTTACTTTTTTTTTTCATACAAAAATCATTTTAATAATATGTTTCAATATTAATTTTAATTGTATTAGTTAGATACTATAATATTTATTTCTGTAGAACTTAACTTAATAGGTTAAATATAATGGTTCATATAACCGTAAAATCTATTTAATTGTGCATAATTTTAAAAACTTAAAAATGTTTTATGTATTTATTTTTTAAATCAAATTATTTTTTAAAATCTTTTTTTCAAAGAAAAATAATACAAACAACCATACTTATCTTGGTTTATTTAGGATCAGAATTACATCCAATTATAATTTATTGTTTAAAATTTCTGATTTTAAATTAATCACATAAAAACTGAAAATAATATTATAATATATATTTTAATAATATTTTATAATGATTTTTAGACCGTTAATATGATATTTCACAAACTTACTAAGTACATATTTTACAAAACAGATGTAACAAAAAGATACAATACTTATCTAACCTAAACTGATAATATTCATAATGTATTATAATAAAGTAATGACTTAAAAGTAATATAAAATATTTTTTATAAAAAATTATTTTAAATCGTATTTATTTTATTCTAACCATGCTAATTTGTATTCATTTCTGGGGTCGAGAACCTTTTTGTCGGAAAGAGACATTTTTTCCAAAAATTAAAAAACCATAATTTCTAGGGAGCCGCACAGGTTTGAACAACCTTTTTTTTTTTAGTTTTAGTTGTTAGTATAGATTATTATAGATTATAAAATATTAGAATAAAGATAGTATTTTACGGGTGTCGATATATTGATGAATTTTCCAAAGAGCAGCAGGTTATATGTTAAATAGCCCCGATCCCTGTACTATAGTATTCTGCTACGCGTATTTTGAACAAATTGATTTAAATAGGCTTTTTTTCATCTTATTTCAAGCAAAGTAGGTATTTTTAAATCGCTTTAAATCTGATTTTTTTCTAGAGAATACGCACGCTGTTATATTCGAGTTGTCGGACCAGAAAGTTTTCTATGAACATATTTATTTTAATACATTGTATACAGTTCATGTGTGCTGTGTGAAGTTCTTGTATGTTGTGTATACATTTATATTCAATAGATTGCAGATAATTGGTTCCGAGTGGCATGGCCACTTTATCATATCACACTGTGTTGGGCTGAAGGGCGCATTGCGTGTTGTTAACACGCGTTTTAGCGGAAGTCCAGTTCCGGTAGATGAATACACATTATAATAGAAATATACTTCACAGAGTGCAGAGGTCTGAACTGTGGCGACGGTCGTCGTCGTTAACACTTTGGTTCTTTTATTTAATTTATTTATTCACATTATTAATCTTTTGCGTTTTTTCGTGTAGTATTTCATAATACTATAATAGGTACCGTCATCGGCGGTAGCTGACTCTTTCGTATTTAATGTACTGCGACGACAATAACACTGCTGTATTGTATAATAATATTAAGTATACGGTCACGACCAGCGAGAAAACAAAACCTTTGAACAAAACATTATTATAAAATCAACGGTTATCGTCGAGTCACCGTTGTCCGAAATACTGTTTACCTTCATAATGAGCCACGGTTTATCGTTAGTCTATTACTATATTACGATAGTATTATAATTGTAAATATAGAATGGTAGGTACATTATTTGTTTTTGCTCGAGATTTGTATTCTTAATGTGAGTCAGTGTGTTATTAACAAACGCATACAAACACACACACACACACACACACACACATATACATAAATATATAAATATATATAATACAACTATTATAGTTTACTTTACATTTTGCACCGCCGCTCATCCTACTGCCACTACGGCGCTTATAATAATATTATACACTCGAACTAATTCAAAAATTATTCGTAATCCTTCCGTGAATGTATATAAATAGTATATAGGTAGGTATTATATATCTAAACCCGCACAGTGCATAACACTGTGTTTGCTCGAGGTTGTACGCGAGAGACCTTTGTAAAAGTCGAGCAAGCGTTAAACCTGGTTAAGGGTTTGACTTTGTATATTATACACATAAATACCCGCATTCATACTATGTGCGCATGCTATTATGTGATATTATTTTCGAACGTTCGAACAAATAAAGGCTACCGTCACCTCAACCGCGTCACCCTTTTATTAATGAACGCAATTATTCTGTTTGCCGATTAATTTACCGAACGCGCTACATATGCAATAATAATATAACATTCACGTATTCCAATATTCATATCTATATAGATAGAAATTATATTGTATTATAGAATGCGATATGCACGCAGGCGCATCATTTGACGCTTACACTTTATGCTCGTTGTTCATTTTTTAAAAAGTACTTATTTTTACTTTACATTTATATTGTTAAGGTGTTTATTGATTTTTGAAATTTTAGCCAAAAATAACTCTCATTCTGATTTCAACGACCTCTTTTTAGAAAATATTAAAGCTGTCCATAACATAAAGAGAGAAAGGTCTTAGTCACATTTTTTTATGCTTTGAATTGTAGTAAATATGGTTAGAAAATCCTTAATTAAAATATTTTATTGAATAAAAATAGTTTTAAAATGTATTTTGCGGTCATTTTCATGTAAATATTATGGAAAATTAGAATATTTTATCAGAATTCAAATTTGAATAAACTTTGTTTTATTATTGGAATTATAATCGTCAATTTGAGAGAAAAATAAAACAATTGTTCATTATCACAGAATATAATTTATTATACTGTTAATTTCAGAGACCAGGCGCGAATACAAGAGGGATCATGGGAGTAATTCCCCCCCAAATCTCAAACAAAAAGAGGCTGGTGAAAATTATTTTAAGTATACAATATACATATATAGTAATAATACTAAATTTAACTTTATCTTTAATAGGATAATAAAACTTGCATCAGAAAACCAATAAATTATTTTTATTATATGTTTCAATATTTATCAATATTTATCCAATAGTCTGCACATAACATTTTCAATTTTGATCTATTTGAATAAATAATTTCGAGGTAAACACGTTTCAGTCATCATTATCCTGATAACAAAAATATTTAAAATAATAAACCTCGATAATTTCTATTTATATTACTTACCCTCCCCCCAATCATACATTATATGAATTCACGCCTGTCTGAGACATATGCATGTAAGTACATAAAACGAAAATAATAATCAAAACAATTTTCTTTAAAACCAAGTTGTCCCAATGTCCATTTCATAACATTTCCATAAAGAAAACAATTGTAAATTTTCAAAAATATTTAAATTAATTTTAATATGTTATGCCATAAATAGATCATTAAATTAGATATATTTTCAAATTTAAGAAATTTTAATAAGTTTTTGTACTTGCATAAGTGTTAAGTGTGCATCAAATTGTCATCTATTTCGGTTTTTACAAAATTTGATTCAGTAAACTTTCGGTTCTTTTCAATATCTTCATTACGATTTATTGTATTCGGTATAAAATCACTTGCAGCGAATATTATCAAAATTAATAAATAAGCGTAACGGATATTCTTCATCATCGGACTCACGGTTATTCTTGTGATAGTAGCCCGCGTAAACTTTACGGTTAAGGTTTTTTTTTAAATTGGAAATAAAACAGTTTAAAGTAAATCATAGTTTTTCGTTCGCGCAACATTTGAATTTCAGAGAACGTAAAGGTAATAATTAAGTTAACTATAACAAATATAAAACAACAGATTATTATACCTAAATCTGATTTCCCAGTAAAAATGGCCGGAGAGCTACAGTAAAATGAAAACAAAAAACGCAAACAAGGTGGTAAATTAGTTATATACTTATATATTATTTTATTTTGTATTTAAACGTGAATATTATGCAAACATTGATTTACTACTTTATTTTTTTATTTTATGTATATTTTTTTAATCGTGCGACTGTATTATTATGAATGACCGATCTTCCGGAGGAAAGTATCGCTTACAATTAAAAACAAAAACAAATCTATACGGTGCGTATTGTATGACTACTAACTATTGTGTAGAGAGTACACTTTTATATGCTACACAATATTATTGAATATTATTTACTAAAAAGTGATTCTGTTTAAGATAAGTTCTGATATTTTCGAAAAATATTTTTAATATTAATAGAAATAATTTTTTACATAACTGTATGTTCTTACAATGAACATTTTAAAGTTTTTACTTTTTTACGATTTTAATTATAGTATATTATTATTCTTAATTACATATCTTGGAGCTATGATCTTAATTTTCAAAGAATTTCAATCTTTAAAAATTAAATTATTTGGACTAGTAAATAATTAATTAACTTATAATTAATACTGTAATAACTAGTTGTAGTGTTTCTTCGAATATTAATTATCTTAAGTTTGATTTAAATGAAACAGCGTGTATGAAATATGCACCAATTACTTCCAAGGACGTAAAATGTTCGTTTTCTTTGTATAATAATATTTTGTCTGGTAATAGATTAAGTTTTATAATAAATAATCTGACTAAATATATGGTCGTTAGTTCTTTTTTAATTTGAAATAATTTTTTTATTTTAAAATTCAAGTTAATTCTTATTCATGCTTTTTTCTAAATAAATATGCTTCGTTTTTGGTTTTTTTAAAGCATTTGTAGACTTTTTTGTTATTATTTGTCAAGTTTTAAATTCTGAGCCCTACTTAAAGTATTTTAAATTATGAGCGGAGTGGAATAAAAATCTAAAATAATGATAACGATAAAAATAAACTTTCAAATATTTTATTCAAATTATTCGTATTGCATCTAATAATAGCTTTATTGTATAAAAGCTTATTAATATTGTTTAAAAGGATTTTTTTTCGATAATCTCAAACTTGTAATATTATTAATAAATTAGAAGTGTTTATGAATATTTTAAAAATTGAATTATTAAGTTCCCAAAGAAAGTTATGTAAGTCTAAAATAATATAAGTATGACGTGGGTATACAGACATATTTATAGTTAAATGTAATATACCTACGTTTTAAGCGAGCTTCAGGTATTACGAGAGTTGCACAACATAATTACATAATTATAATAATAATATGTACCTATCTACCGGTTAAATTACGTTTATATTAATTCAGCGAGTCCCAAATCCCCTGTATTTATTTTATTTTTTAGCCGCCACGAGAAGCGGATAGTACCTTTACATTACTAGGATTTTCGGACAATTTTTTTTTTTTTTTTTGGTAGGAACTCTGCTGCGATAGTATTATGAGTGCACGCGAGAAAAACGGCGAATGATTCATAATATAATATTTGACTAGTTTTCGAAGCGCGTACAATCGTAATGGAAATTTTATATATATACGGCAGAGAGATATCTGGACGCACTGCCGTCGATAAATTATTAATACAATAATATTCGGCAAACGGATAATTCAATATAACAGCGCGTGTATGCAACTGTATAATAATATTATTGTATACTGACTATAGTTCGCGTTGTATTATAATATCATATTAGGTATTATACGCCGCACCATAACCTCTCTCGCGGCTCGCCGTTCGCAACGGTCATGTTAAATATTTAATTTGTTTTTACTTTTATTCACAGTAGAATTAAGACGTTTAGTTCGCGAACATGCGGGAGCAAATACGCACACAGCTACTTTTGAACCTAACCAGTGATTAGATTTATACCACTTAAATAATATTCATTTGATTTTTACGTCAGATAAAAGGCTATCAAGCGAACATAACATTTACTGTGGTTTTTACAATAGAATTTACCGAGCCTGTGCATTGGCTTTACAACCGATGACGAGCAATCCGCCAGTGGTGAATTGGACATTGCATTTGATGTATTTTCCAATTAGGTATTCTTTACATTTCCACGATATTTTTAAAAACAACCTATAAGTGTCTGTGAAAACCGATCAAGTAGTCGTCTATAAGCTACAAACATAAAAATATTGCCTTATGTTAAACATTTTAATAACAAACAATATTATATTTAATTGTATTTTATTTTATTTTAAAATAATCATATGTGGGTTGGTCAGTCTATATTATTTTTTTTATAATTGTATATCTGTAATAAATGGTAACCCTGTATTATATAGAAGAAAAATTATATTATATATTATAGTCACACTATAACAATCTTTAGTCTTTAAAAAAAGACCCTATTAGTCTCAAAGAATCTATTTATATAACTTGTATTGAAATTGGACTGGTAGTTTTGAGATTAATGGGTTCGAACATGCAAATTCTTCGAGTCTATAATAGTATAGATTACATAAAATAATATAGACTTAGAAATAACCTTATAGCATTGTTAAAAAATATCCGTGAAAAACCTGTAAATCGCTAGATCCTCTGGCGGCTTAAATTGTAAATTGAAATATTATTAATAAAAAACAGGGGTGGGCAAGTGAGTATCACTTTGCTGTATAGTAGAGATGGAGAGTAAGTCACTATAATGAATGTGTTAAATTTGAATGCAATGACAGGTATCATTGTATATGAAAAACGATTCTGAACGGAGATGATTTGTCAGTCTAGGATATATTATATTATTACCTAAATTGTAATATATCGTTATTTTACGCGATTTCGTAAAACAATTAAATTTCATATGCTCATAAAATTGTTCTATATTGACTCTTGAATTTTTTTTTACAGTTATTTGAAGAAAAAGTAACGGAGAATCTAGTATCGGGTTTTTTAACCTTAGGTATAAATCACAAAAATGTTATGAATTTTCAACTTCAAAATTCCTTGCAAATTTTCGCGATTTTGACATATTTCGTAAACATTTGAACTTTAAACAATTATAAACAAAAATTATAACTAATGATTTTTGATTTTTTTCTACTATAATAATTAAAACTTATAAGAAACCTTGTATTAAATTTTAAAGATTTTTTGGAATGTCAAATTTTTTTTATATGCATTACAAAAAAAAAAAACTTAGAAAAATCGAAAATTTCAATTGTTTTTAAATAGCTTAAAAAAAATCGAAATATTTCGAAAATTTAATCGTAAATAGATAACGCTAATATAAATATTTGGTAAAAATTTCAATTATTTAGAATGATTCGTTTTTCAGTAACAGCAAAATAAATAATTGATATTGTTGAAAACTGATGATGAGTAAAATTTCCCGTTTTTTCGTTACTTTTTTTGGGTTTTTCTTGACGCTTTTGAAAGCTTTTGGAAATCTACTGGGTATTTTGACCCCCCCCCCTTCTCAAAGTATCAACTAAATAAATTTTCCTTTTCTAAGAGGGACTGAAGTCAAAAATCAAAGCATTATTTCTACTCCAAAATGTAATGACAGACACAAAAAAAAAAAATTTTAAATAAAAAAACATATATTATTTGTAAAATTAATACATTCTTCACTCCATTCAGAATCTAAAAATATAAAACATAATAGTATGTTTAAATTAAATGTAACCTATTAATTTATACTTCTTAGCAACAAAAATAAAATAAAACAGTTAAAGTAATATAAAACGAACAATTAAATCATCAGGTACGAATCGACATGGTCCCATAGTGACCATATTAAGCTTGAAAATCACAATTATTGATGTTAAATAAAAATAAAATCATTTAATGATATATAATATTTTACAACCACAGATTCAACGATTAATTTATTATTTTTTTTTCTTTGACGTTATGATGTAGTTGATAAGTATATTATTAAAAAATGTAATTCAATAAAATATGTATACTTTTCATAAAACGTTTGTGTATAATATAATATATAAGTAGTATATATACTCATAAAACACGTACACTAAACAAGTTACGTTTTTATAGGCAACAGAAGAAAAATACATTGTGTTTTCGGAAAAAAAAAAATTTAAAAACAGTTCGAATAATGTATAAAACTATATATTTTATGTTTGATTTTTTTATTTTCTGTGTAATTTTATATACTTCTATTAAAGCCACACATAAAATTATAATACTGTATTAGAGAACCAAGAAAAATGTACTATGACCAGCCTTGTATAATATATCCACGTAGCATATTTTTTATATGTAGACTATAATAATCCGTTTGCGATAATTATTGTTAAATCATAATAGGTAATATCATACACGAATAAAAAATAATATTAATTTGGTTAATAAGACTAATTATATTATATTTCATAATATTATATAATAGTATGTACTATTTATATAATAAAAATATAACATTTATGCAAAAAATAGTATTTAATATTTTATGGAAGAATAGTTACAAATTGGTGACTGATTCTACAAATTTATATTAGTTAAAAGTAAACTCTATTTGAAAATGTTGATTGTTATTTTTTTTGATGGTAATGCATTTTTAACTGGTATTTTTGGTAGGTATAAGCAAAACCATTCGTTCAGCTATGAAAAAAAAATTATAAAAACAAATGACACCGCGATGATAAGAGTTGTTTTTTTATTTTTCTGTCGTGAATAATATATAACCTAACTTGTGGATAATTGATGTCTTCTCTGACAGAATTTTTTTTTCTTATCATAATACATATTATATAAGTATATAACAAACTTGTACAGCATTCGTTTTATAAATCCGTCGAAACCACAGACGCCATTTACTGGACTGACGACACGCGTGAAAACCAGATGATCCGATCCTATATCATTATAGAATATTATGTTTAATAATCTAGCACGTATTCGTATGGTATACCGAAACGTTTTATTTTTTCAAACTTCTTATATACGATTCAAACGTGTAGCTATGTCGGTATAATAATCTATTTAAGTATACAAAATTGAATCTTATGAAAAATAGTGAGACTTATGATATTATATGCCATGGTTAAATTCTTTATACAAAACAAGGTGTCTATCTATCAAAATGTTCTATTCTTTATTTATATCTATAGTAAAGTAAGGTTTTTTTCTTTTCAAAAATCTCTTAAATACAGATAAACGTAAAAAAACCCATTTTAACTTAATCAATTAATTTATCTAAATCTCCTTATCAACTTTAGATATAAAAATATATCAAAATATATTGTTAGTGATTTAAAAATACTTTAATAATTAATTTTTAAAAGAGAATATTTATTATTTATTACCTATATTTTTGAAAATGTAACATACACGTGGAAGTCAATACTCTAAATATTATAAGTTTTTTCTTTTACGTCTCAATTTTTTCTCGGTGAAAAAATATATTATATTATTTAGAGTGATTTAACAAGCATGATAATCCAATTTTTTTCCTTTAGTTCTTTTTTTATTCAAAATCTGATTTTTGAAACTTAAAGTATAGTATATACTTCAATTTTTTTATACCATAAAGGATGTTTCCTGTTGCAATACAAACTTAAATATTTTGTTTAAACAAGAACCACTACTTTTTACTATACATTTTTTTTAGTGCATAAAGTTTAATAATTTAGAAACTTGTAAAAACTCGTTTCAGTACAAAATAAAATATCTGCTTAAAAATTTTTAGTAAAAATGAGTGGTTTTTATTTGAAAAAAGAAGTACTTTTTACCATCATTGGATATTATTTAAATTGTTTATAAAATCTAAGTGTTTTAAAATATAATCTTTAAGATTACTAAACAGTTCTAGAAATAATTTATATAAATTTAAGCATAAAACAGGAATGATCATGGTTAATGGATCACTCTGTATAGTATTTTTTAGTTAATATATTTAAAGGTTAAATACCATGGATATCACTTCAGTGCCATATTTAAACCATTTTCATTAAACTTTTTTAATAATGTGTAAACAATAGATAAAAAGAAATAAGTTATAAAGGGATGTGTGAATTATATGGACTAGACAGTTACAAAGAAGAATATTTTGAACTTTCAAATAACCTCCTTGAATTTTGGTCTTTTTATGATTTTTACAAATACTATAGATAGTCGCATATAATATTTTATTATATTAACTTTAAATAGAAAGAACGGTACTGGTACTGGTAGCCCGTTTGAATGTTCAAAATCATTCAAGATAAATTCTACTACACTTTACATTCAAATCACAAGGTATTTTTCCATATCTAAAATCAATCTTAATGGGATTCAAATCCCTATTAAAAAGTACTTTGGAATTTAACTTGATATATCGTCACCTACTCTGGATACAATACATAAAATTAAATAAATAAAACTAAACAAACAATTATACAACTGCGTTCGTATGCTAAGCCATTTTTTAAATATAAATATACATAAAAACCTTTATATCAAGTTATTAATTTACAAACTCTTTTGCAATTTGTACGATCTTATGCTATAGAACCTATAGTGGGGGTCAAAAATAAAATTTTAATGGTGGTCTAAATAATTTGAAAAAAACTTAAATATTAGTTAATAATTGTTATATTATCGTGACTATTATTGCGAATACGAAATAACCAGCATAAAAAAAAATGTTTTGGTAGTCCAATTATTTTCCATCCATGGGTTGAATTTGGCCCGCAGGCCAACTATTACCGACCCCTGATTCATAGTATTGAGTTTTGAGCAAGCGATAAAAAGTATAAGGTTAATAAAATTCCAACTTTTAAAATACTAGTCTCACAAAATTAACTTTTGCCCCTCATTTATACATTTTAGTTTCTAATATTACTATTGTAACCGATATTTGATATTTTACCTTTTATTGAAAAAATAAAAAACTGAAAAAATTTTCAGATCCTTAATGTGGCCCTTTTAAAATATTAATTGATGACCACTGGTATAATCATAATATTATAAGAGTAACACCAATAAAACTAAATAACTGTTCAAAATAGGGTCACCAATAGGTGGTTTCTTCCATCAAAAATTTTACATATTTTTTACCTTTACTTATTTATTTTTCTTTAGATATTTGTGATGTGTTTTAATAATAAAATTACGATAATTCAGAAATACATGTGCATAAAGCATCAGACTAATTTGAATCGAGGTTATCTAAATTTATATCACAAATCATGCTCATATCTATACTTAAATATTATTTACAAAAAAACAGTCTTCAATTGCACAATAATTAAATCGACCTCATACAATAACTTTGTTTAAAACGTTTTCCTAAATATTTAATGCTTATTAAAAAATAAAAATAAAATAAGGTTTAAATAATAAAAATCTATATTGTGACATCTTGTATTAGTTAAATTTTAATTGCATGCATTATAATTGTTATGATAATAAATTATATAATGTACATTTTATATTCTATATTAATTTCAGTCGTGAAACCAAAACTATTGCTTACTAGTGAGGTGGTTATGTAAACCAATATATTCGTAATGGACTGTGAAAGAAACCCGGTAAGATGTAAGAAATAATAGATAATAAGTGAATATTTCCAAATATATACAATATTATATGAGACTCGTGTATTCGGGGTCTGATGGTCAACATGGCTTTTGTAACAGGTACAAGTTTTACTCGTGCGTTTTAACAATATAATAATAAAATATCATTAAAACTCGGCATCTGTTTTTCATAATATATCTAGTGTCTCGTAATTACGACATTTCGATTATAAAAAAAAATCTATGTATATCCGCTGGCTTACATTAAAAGAAAAAAATCGTCTTCTGCGGAAACCTGCTTGTGAGAATTATAATCTGCACATCCAAATAATGATAATAATAATAATGACCATGTTGCGTGTATGTTTCAGATTGTCGTCTCTTTTTTTTTTATAAATATACATAATAGTATGCATAATAGGGCCATAGGGATATGTTTCCGTTTCATCAGGGAGTCACATTTGTTCGGATTTACAGACGCGTGAACACGCTATTTTCCTCGTGTTCTCTTTGTGCGGTTTTATAGCTCGTCTCACGAACAGTATACAACATTCATGTACTGCAATTGTAATTGAAAACCGAAAAATAGCGTATTCGCATAAATTTATATATATATTTTTAAATAAAATTCAAAGTATAATTTTACGAATGGAAAAATCGATGCATTTAAGTTAAATGCACCTAACAGTTTATTTTTTATAGTAATCCTAATAATAATAGTATTAAAATTCGTATATAATATATTTCCATATTTATTATTAGTACTGTGTAATTTTCTGGTGACTTTTGGACTAACCACGACACAAGCACTTTCCAAAAAAAAAACCCATAACAAGAATTCATTTATTTAGAAGACACTTGGAGAAAATAAGTAGATAGCTCTACAATATTATAAGTGTAGGTAAATTGAGTTTTAAATTACTTTATCGTTTTGCTGAAGTTACCGGTTTATACCTACAGTAGTCGATGGATATATAAATTAGAAGTTCTTATGAACTTTAATCGGGGAAATTTGATCAAAAACAATCGCCAACAATCTCAAACCAAAAGTAGAATGCTAAATTGTACTGTCTGTACGTGCTTACTATAATTATAATTTGTTGTGGTCGTGAAGTATATTATTCTGTAGTTTTCAGAAATACGAGTACCTATAACCTACTTATACCAACTATAATTTTATATATTTACTAAATTGACAAGATTAAAAGCGAACGTAACAAATAAATTTTATATTTAGAAGTTACACATTTTGATTTCATAGAATATTAAAAAAGAAATATTCAACATAAGTCTTTTATCTTAAATACATAGAGTTGCTGTTCAAAAATATTATTATTTAATTTATTCTAACGAAACTTTGAGTCGTCAAAAAGTTAATTACTTTTAATCAACCGACTAAAATTATAAGAAGGAGTTGAAGGTATTTCAAGTATACAATACAAACATTAAAAATTATTACATTTTGAGTTCTTACTTCGTCTGACGTGGCTCTTATTAAAAAAAAATATATAAAATGTCAAGTTAACTATTTGCCATATTTTATCAAAAAAATTTAACCGTTGCACACACATTTTTCACATAAAAATGTATAATAAAACTCAATTTAGAAAATTCCAGGTCTTAGAAATTTGTACTATACACTTATATTTAATTTAATTTATCTCATTTTTAAATAAACATTTAAAATTTAAACTTATATACTATATAATATATTTTACGCATTAAAATTGGCACAATATTTTTAAAACAATATAGTCATATTTAAGAATCTTGGCCATTTGTTCGGTCAAGTATTGACCGCTGACCATGAAATGTTTTTCATCTCACTCGTGTCTGTAAAAACACGTTTACGTTGACTTGCACCCTTGTCATGACAAAATTATGTAAAAATTTAATTTTTAATATAAATAATATGTATAAAAAAATACTACATAAAATAAAAACTATCAAAATATTACCCACGCTATTTTATAAATGTCTTTCTTTACAATTGTGTGAATAAAAAAATAAATATTTTTTTCAATGTAATTTTTTTCATTTGATTAGCGTCATCTCATTCATACAATTTTTAGCTCATTTAACATGGATTGTTTTGAAAAAATGCAAAAATACATTTGGTTTTAGCTTATAATATTTTAAGTTATAATAATATCATTGTTATCATTAATATCTTATCAAAACAGTTATTTGTATTTCACTAATACAGATCGCTATTGACAATATCGTCAAACCAATCCTGGACTCCATGTTATTAGTGTAACATACTGAAATAAAAGTTATTTCGTACTATAATATCTATTGGCTTTATACATTTTATCAGGTAATTAAATTGAAAATTTAAAACAAAACTGTTAATCGTTTTACCAACGTGCATTATTTACATGTCAAAAATAATAGTAAAAACCTAACGCATAATGCATAAATAAATAAATAACAATTCAATATAAAATATAATGGTATAAAAACCATCAACGATGGTTTAGCGAATCGTTGATAAATATTACTATAATAATATAATATACGATATTATACATTAATTATTGACATAAGCAGATTATTCTTAATTTTACAATGCAATATAATTTAGTGTATTGAACGGTTATTATCACCCAATTATTGACTTGTCTAGGAATATCGAAGTTATAGAAAAAAGTGATAAGTATATTATAATATTATAACCATTAGTTCTATAAATATTTTACATTGTATATATATTTTTTTTTTTTACAAAAATAAAATGAAAATTCAAGCTCTCAGACTGGGAATGTACCCTAGTACTTATTAAATATGTTCTACATCTTCGGAAACAGGTCTCTCAAGAAAATGGTCGCAGTCCAATTATACCATTATTATAATGTTATCCTGTGTGTTTACAACGGATTATTTGGGTAGCGTGTGGTAATCACGGCAGTCATAAACACGGGATTGCCGTGTCTTGGATCATTGATAAACAGTACAGGTCTGTTCATTTCTATAGTAATACATCATCTACGGCCGGTTGAGGTATAAACGGATAGGCACACATACGCACACACATACACACATAGATAATAAGAGGAAGAGAGACGAATAGCAGTGGTACGACGTAAGATAACGGGTGGAAAATATAGAACAGGAGAGAGCGAGTGAGTGAGCTTAACGTCGTAGTCGGAAAAAGTTTACGGGCAGCTCCGGCATAAAGTGCAAAATATTAAGCGTCCGTTTTACGGTTTCCAAGCACATCTTGCCGCCGGAGTCGTTGCTGCCGCTGTTGGTGAAGGAATCTACTTTATTATTTTATACGTCTGCCTCCTCGCCGAGACCTTATGAGCCGGCAACGGTGTCGGTGGCATAGTAACTTTTGGTGGGCCCGCGGGGAGAAGTTTTAGTACTTTTCATTAGCGGCGCAACGGGAGCGGAGCGGAAAAAGGGGTGCGCAAACTCGAGACCATAACATGTATAATAATATACACTAAATGCGAAAATTATTTTATGCAACGATATTATGATATAAAACAATAATATTATATTATAATTATATATCATAATATAATAACCACACGACGCATTGTACGCGTATAATATACCTATACAACAAGGTAGTGTGCGATTCTACGGTACAATTTAATGCACGCCGTCGGTATACTCTCTCTTTGAAGTAGGGTGTCGACTATTGAAGCCCGCGGAGTTGTACACTTTGTCTTTGCAGTTGTCATAATGATATTACAGTACCAACGGACGAAATGAAACACTGAGCGTGTTTTACACCATTACCGCTAGTTCGACCAGTTAAAAGCATATCACCTGGCCGGTCGCAAGCACTGGCGAATATGATATGACACCATAATAATATAATGATGTTTTATCATTGTGAATTGCACAAGTTCCGCTACGGACGAGTTACCGTGCAATCAATCACTAAAAAATAACTTGTCTTCGTCGCAATTACAAGCCGATAGTCTTGTGACACCACCGTCATTAACGAACGACGAGCGCCGCACACACTCGTTCGTTGAGACATTATCGATTTTATAAATAGCAGTTCTTTTTAAGCGAGCCATTCGTTATTTCGAAAACGATTAGGTGATTGAGTCTTTTTTGGACACATTAATTTTTTTACTCAACAGTTTATGTTTCCAGATAACGTTTTTATGCTCCGAAATTCCTTGGAAAATATTCTATTTTGAAATATGAAAATTAAAAATGTGCCTCGTTCAAAAAAGTAAAACAATAACGATAAAAATACCAAAAAGTGTAATTTGTTTTTCAAAAATATTATCTTGTAATGGCATAAAAAAATTATATGAATATTATTAAAAACATAATAGTTTTAAAAATAATAAGTCTCTTTTCAAAAAAAAAAACACATTAGAGACATCGGATTTATTTGAAGGTGCTAAGGAAACGTCGTCTGAATTTAAAAAACACCATTTTTTCTAAGAAATAAGAAAGGTAAGTTTAGTAATATAACCAAAAAACTCATTCTGATAATAAATGTCTCAACAGTAGATGCTGGGGAAACATTTGTGTAATTAAATACCGAAAGATAATATATAAAAGATAAAACTATTTTGTATTAAATGCTATATTACAATTTATAGATATGTATTTTTGGAATATTGAATTCGTTTGGTTATAAACTTTTATATTACTTCGATACAGTCTAATAACAAAAATATAAATTTCTGTATTTATATTATAAAATAAGTACTTGTTATTGTAAAAAAAAAAAACACATAAAATATATCAAATGTAGTACCACAAATTCGTGAAAGTTGTTCTATTATCTTAGTAAATGTTTAAAATCAAAAGTATCGTTTTTATTCTTGACAATTATAATGATTATAAAATAGTAGTATTACAAAATATAGACAGGAGATTTAGTTGATTAAATATGAAACTAATGAATAATACGTTTTGAGTATGTAGTTAAATTCATATATAAAAAAAAAATAACAAATTATTATTTGTTACTTACAAAGGTACACAGGGATAAAAGTTTATATTTTAAGTACTTATATAGTTAATAGTTATATGTATTGTATAAAGTACATTAAAACGTTATTGGATTTGATTTTAATGCAATTTAAACTTACCAAAGACTACTTTTTGTATACAAATAAATAATATATTATAAAAGCGTTTACAATATGGAATGCTATTATTATCAAGTACCTATTCATAAAATTATTTTCTGAGTACTTTTTTTTTTTAATTATAAAACATTAAAAATTATTTTAATTTATTATTTTGTATACATGGCTCATTTAGTTGTATGGTTCTATACTTAATTCCTATTTATGTAATACATTGTTACAACAGTGAAAAACGTGTCGTTTTTCCGCCGCGGTTGGATTTAGAATACTTCAAATATTATTTTCATGTTTAATTGTATTTTTTTTTTTATAGTTAAGTGTTTTTCTGTGTTCGAAAAATGTTTTCAATGTACACCAACGACTCTCAACCTCGGGGACAAATGTAATCACGTCGCCACTATATTTTTTTACAGTTTATCACTAGATTAAAATTTTCCCCTTTAACAACTATATTTTAAATTTTTTAAAAAAATGTCTCCAAAAATAAACGAATAGATGGATTTTAAATGGTAATAAAAGAATGAAACAAACTTCGTTTAATATTTCCGAGTAAAAAACTCAGTTTAAATTTATTTCAAATATAATACCATATAACATCCAATAAATTAGTCTATAATATACAATTGGTCGGGTAGTAAATATTTTAAAATTTTAAATCATTTTCAATGGTATACTATGAGTACTTATGTTTTTGTAAATCAAAGTTTTTTACAAACTATGCTGTCTAATAAAAAATCCATGATTTTTCGACGAATGAACTATGAAGTCATTAAGTTAAATTTTTTTTTTTAATTTTCATAAAACGTTGCTAATAATACATTATATATAATTTGGTGACGTATTATTTTGTCCAATTGTTTATCGCTCTTCTAAAACGTTAATAAACCTGGTTTTCTGTAGAAAAGTGGATATATTTCAGAAGAAGGCAGCCGCCGACCTGGAATTTTCCTTTACACGATTAAAACCAAACAATTCCGAAGATCTGGTCGTAAATCGTGAAAAGGCGACTAGTTCAAAAACGGTTTTCTTGTCCAAAAAGTAATACAGACGGGCAAACCTTATAATACTAACGGTCTGTATATAAATATTTATGTTGTACGCGTGGGAAAAGCGGGCGGTACGGGAATTCGGGCGGGACCATCTTAATGGCGTTTATTATCGGTTTCCAATTTTTCGATACGTTTATTTCAGGTTTATAGTGTGCGTCCATCGACACGTCCGCAACTCTGCACGACGTTGGAACTATGTTATATATACTTTCGCGTTTCCGAACGAATTGTAATTTTGTTTTTGTTATTTATTCGTAAGACTGTTCTAACGAAACTGTGGCATTTAAAAATTGATCTACTGTATTGAATTTGATCAAATTTGTTTTTGCAATCATTTTCATAAATTGTCAGCTATTTTTATACTTATAGACAGTTATAATGAATGCAATGTTTTGGAAAAAATAAAATTTTAAAATATAATATTTCTATCGGTTATTATTAATTAGTGATGAGAGTTAAACTTATATATTTAAATTTCTTACTGTAATTAGCTTCAATATACGTATATATATATGTACTCACACATGTCAATACTATATGAGTATACTATAAGTTTGATATTATGATTAGGTATATAGTATAAATATATTTAAACATATTATGTTCGTAAATCTTTGCATGCCCTATTGACTCGTGTAGTCATGCTGGTCAAGAACTCATGTGTATAACGAAACTTTAAATTAAAACTTTTCGTTATTACTTGCGTGTTCAGTTGTCCTGATCCGGTGTACATTTCTCGATTTTGTTTAGGCTGTACTTGAGTTCCGTCCAAGTGATCTTTTTTTTATATTATTTTCGTCTTAAGAAAAGTGGTACATACGAATATACGAGTGTACCAATCCCGTTACAGGTTTTATTATTTTATGTAAGTTGATACGTATCAATTTAAATATAACAATTCCACCCTTGTGTCTTACTCCATTGGTATAATAATAATATAATTAAAAATAATATAAAATCTTTATTTTAATAATTCAATCATATAAATGCAACGAATAAATGTATAAAATAACTTAAGTTAATTTAATATTATATATTTAAATTCGAAATTGGCTTTAAAAAAATGTATGATTTATAACAGTATATACAAGCGCATGAATAATACGTAATTTTATAATGGGTTGAAATATTGGTAAACACTTACTAGTATTACCTGATAGGTTAATTATAAACTTTTTGGTGAAGTAAGAGGTACCTATAGTGACTTATTAATTATCATTTGATGTATATACCACGAAGTGAAGACAATTCTGCGAAAACAAATGAACTGAAACGCCTGAAGTGTTCTAAAGTTTTAAAAATAAATGAAAGCCTATAAGAAAATACTAAAAAATGTCATAAATTGGCTTATATATAGTAGCTTTATATAGTTAATTTAATCGTATGTTTAGTAAGTACAAAATACAATTTACAACGTTTATTATGATAAACTATTTACATTATTTAAAGCATATTAAACATTTTTGGGTTTCAAGGAAATGGTTTTGATATTTTTTAAAGGTATACATATACTATTTACCCACAACCATTTACTTTTGTGAAAGGCTACTATGACGTGTTGATCGAGGAAATCATTCTGGCATTAAGCTTCCATTTATATAGTAGTAAATCTCATTCCGTGGGTAGACAATTTTTCAAAATTGCTTTATGCATAGCTAGGAACTGACGTATTATTTGCTATCGAACTCCTCAACAAATAATTAATATTGTATAAAGTCTAATGTAGTTTTTATTTTTGTTATTTTTGTTCAATAGTGTTCCCGATTGAAAATGACGTATTCCTGATAATACTAATATTATGACAAAACGAACATATCATGTCGTTAATATTGAGTGAAAACAATGTAGAAAAACACAAATAAATAATAATAATACAAATATATTCACTAGATTCCAAACACGACATCACTTGTACAATGTATAAAGTGAAAATATTTGTTTGATACGTAGTAAAAAAAAAATATATGTATATAATATATATCATATAGAGAATTGTTAAAAAACAATTTGATTTCTATTAAAAACCTTATGTTGTAATAGTATTTTAAGCTATATCATTTCCAAAACATTAAATTTGTAATTTTAAAATTTAAATGGTTTTTCGGTAAGTAAATAAATTGCCAAGTGACACTACTGGTATTCTAATTAACAGTAAAAATATTAAACTAGTATACTATTTAAAATAGCATTAATTTTAACAAAGAATTCATTTAATGAAATGCATAGTAGCAGGAATAGCCCGGAGGAGAGGGATTATAAATTAGTTAAACTTGATTCAATGGAAGTAGTTTTGTTTTATATATAATATATAATATGTTGTCCCCTTTATCAATGCCATCATGATCATATTTGGTAAAAATACGTACTATTACTGTGAAAAAGGTTGGCAATAGCAGTACGGCTTCTGTAAATCGTTTATTATAACTACTAAAAAAATATTAATATTGAAGCATTTTTAATGATCCAAACCGGAATTTACAGACATAACATTTATTTTTTAAACACACGCCATTATATAATCTACCTCACCACCCTGTGAATATGCCATTGAGCTAACTGGGCAGTGCTTTAGTACTTATTTCATATTTTGTAATAGCCAACCAGACAGTGTATTGTTATGTTTTTATAATTTATAATTTTCATCAGTTGTATTATTATTATATCCAACCCTATATTTAAATATATAGTCCACTTCTATATAATATTTCTAAATTATTTGCCATATTTTATAATTACAACCCTTCTATAATATCTTTACATTCAACAAGAGTACTTTGCTATTATTGAAAGCTTTTTATGCTATAACAAGTGGCGCTTCGTTCTTTTTTTGCTCGCAAAATGTAAGTAATTATTGCTTATATGCGGATCTTCTTTGAATTATCTATAAACTTGTATTTGAGACAAGTTTACTAACACCCTCCATTGTGAATAAGTGTCATTAAATTATATGACATTGGTACGCTATATTTGTCGATAAGCAATAAGAGACTGATTCCGAAAGAAACCTTAATCTCATTTATAACAAATATAGGGTAGTCAACATCTAGAATCGCACATAAAATCGCTGTTTTTGCTACGATTGGCCTAGGAGTAATACGCTAATACCTATCAAAGTATTGCCATAGGTTTTCCAATCGTGTAACCTAACTTATCCCATTAGTAAAATGTCTACCAATATTAGTGCTAAGTATGTATATACGTGACCAACCAGCAGAATATTTCCGAAGGTGGAGGCTATATGTGGTGAGCGGAGCTAATTTCCACACTTGAATCATCTCATCCACTCTAATTTAAACTAAGAAAATATCGATGCAAATTAACAAGATAAAACATTTTATGAATTTTACTTAATATTGTAATTTTTAGCTCGTTTAGGTAGTTGCCGAGTAGAAACTACCTACGGTTTATTTTACATTTTAAATATACGATGTATTAACTTCAAACGACTGGTAATATACTAATATGCCGTATAAATTAAGTAAACATTTATTTAATATTATGGCGTACTCACAAACTATTTCTCTGTTAGGTTTACGAGCTGATTGTGCTACTGCAACGACCTATCACTATAATCAAGTTAAAATCCTTAAAATCTTCGTTATTAAGACGAACCAGGCGCTTATGTTTGGCTTAACGAATTATCGTCGCAGTGGACAACCGACCATCACAGAGGTGTAATGATAATGCCTAATCAACACCATTGTTCCGTATTCTGATTACGATCCACCATCATTCTGACAAATCCATTTGACGATATTTCGGACTAAACTTGGTCAACAACTTCAATCCGATAGAGTGAGCACATTAAGTTATGAGCACTGAACATTATTGTAAGGTTACTTGAACTTAGAAATCACGCAACGGACCAACCATGGTTATATCTGAGAGTAAGTAAGAATAGTATATTCATGATATCCTCTCCCGGCTCTCCCTTAAATTTATATGTAAAAATAATATGACTTTTATATAGGCAACACGCAGTACACTGATCCTTCCAATCATCCGATCATGTATTAATACAATACAGGAAATTAACAAATTATCGAGTATGTTGTATTAAGGTGAAAATACGTCTGTAATTAAGTCCAAAACAAACGTAGGTTTTGCTAAATCGTTCGGATTTATTGCAACTATAATATCTAAAATGGCCAATTCATGAAACAGTCAAACAAAAAACCAATATCATACGACCAACTGTTACTATAACAAAAGACAATTTAAGTTTTGTTTTGAAGATGCTCGCGACATCTCAATTAGCACATCATATTACTTAACAATGGAACGTAGAAATGTCGCCAGAGGTAATTAAACCTTAAAATTGTAGGATTTGGTCCTATAGGTATTAAATATATGTCTAGAGAGTAAGGACACTTCCATAGTACAGCATGTAATGCATTTAATTTTATTACCGTGTATAGAAAAGTATTTATTGGTGGATTTTTGTCCGTGTTACATGTAACTTATAATAAGGGGTTAAAGTAGGGGAACGTAGGGATACTTAGTCCCCCTACCTCTAATGGTGGTTAAAAAACATCCCCTTTAACAAATTATTTGTAATATACGTCAGAATGCTCCAATTATAACCAAACATTAGTTAATTTAACTCAGAATTTCATTGAGATTAAATCTTGGTTTTAATATTTATGAATTCATGTTATTTAATGTTAAAGAAAACATTTATTAACGAAAATACAATTTATGTTCCTATTTAAATATTTATAGATATTTAATAGATTCTATATTTATAGATTCATATAAATATTATACATATATATACAAATATATATGTGAAGTGTGAATGTGTGATCTTGTATGCATTGTTCATCTCACCATCTGTAGAATTTAAATTTTTTCTTGTACAATTTAAAGCACTAAAAACACTACATTTTTATGATTTAAATATTTTTTGTTTGGGTGCTCTTAAAAGGCAACCAATACAACTTAATATTATGAGAAAAATATTCTCTTTCAAAATATTAAATTTGTATAAATATTATTTATTCTTAAAAATGTAGTATTATTTGTGATTTAAATTTTTCATGAAATAAATTACAAATTTGAACTTTGTTCAAGGACAAATGTGGGAAGAGTATATTACACAATAATTGTTTATACATTACATATTTTACTATAATATGCATAAAACATAATACATAGAATTATTATATGTGGAACGCATAAAACTATATGGAGACGTTAGTCCCCCCTCTGGAATTTCTTTCCCAATGGGTGAAAAATCATACCATTGTGACGTGTACCGTCAGTGCTCTATTAGTGTTGAAGTTCTTGTCTCAGACGTCACAATCGTATGGTTTTTCACCTATGTTTTTTCGTCGATGTATAGTCAGATGGTAGCTTAGAGCAAACGACTAGTCGCACACGTATTTTTTAATTGTACAAAATAACTTAACGCACACGAGTGAAAAACTGTACCCATATGATATGTGTGATATGCCGTTCTCTCAAAATGCCCAGCTGACTGTACACTGGCCGACATACATAGGTGAAACGTCGTACCACTGTGACGTGCGATACCAGTAGCGACTCTTTCACTCGTTGTGGCAGTCTGACGATTCACAATAAAAGGACGAACCAGAAGTCTATGTTTTTTCCGCGGACGTGTCGGTAAATTGCGCAAAACTGTCTGCTAGGCGTGTTTGACAAAAATAATCCTAATAATCCTTTTAATATGATTTTAATTATTAATGATGCTGCTGTTAATTATGTTTGTGACAGTTAATAACACACTAGATGTTTGTTATTGACTGTACACCCGTGTTAACTTCATTGTTTTGTGTACAAAATATATAATTAAATGTTTATTAATATTTGTAGCGAAAATCATTTATTCGTTGTCTTTTATACAAAATATATGAGCGTAGTTCCCGTGTACGTGTCATAGTAAACAGGAAAATATCTATAAGTTTCTATTTTGTGTTTACTATGTAACATTATTACATACGAAACATAATACAAAAATAATAACAGACACAACAATTAAATTACGATAAAACTCATAAAACTCTTAACTTTCTACCGAGTCAGATATTATTAATAAAATTTCAATTTCAGGGAGCATACAAATCAAAAAAATTAGCATATAAATATAGAGGATCTTTTAAAATAATAAAAAAAATATCTTATGTAATTTATAAGGTAAAATTAATATTAAATAGAAAGTCGACTACTGATGTCTTACATGCACAAAGAATAAAATAATTCACAAATAGAAAACAAATTTAAATTACTGTAAATTATAAATAAGTAATAATCCTTGTGTATAATTTTATAGTTTTTTCAATATGTATCAGCTCATAATATTATTAATGACAAACACCAGAATAATAATAGAGGAGAAAATAAGCATAACAATATCTTCAAGAGCATTCTTCAATGAAGTACCAGAAGTAATAGTATATTAAAAAAGTATATCTCTTATATTCACACAAAAAATAATAACGGAGGAACAAAATTATGTAGAAAACTTATTAGAAATCGAAATTAATGTAAACATAGGAAAAATAGCTATTGTTACATTATACAAAACAATCGATAATATTATTAAAAATTCGTAGTACAAATATTAACGAAAATAAAAAAATCTGGAAAAATTAGAAGAAATAGTAGGAAATAATAAAAAAAAAACTAACAAAAAGAAAAGAGGTATATGTACAACTAATAGGAGATATTTTTAACTTTTATTGTGATGTAGCTAATGAAAAACAAATTAAAAATGTTTACACATACGAGGAAAAATTAAAGCAACAGACAGACTAACTAACTATGTATTTGAATCAAACCATTAATATTTAAGCCAAATAACATCCCAATTAAACAATTATAGTATATACTATATACTATATACTATTTTACACTATCGGATAAACCGTAAAAAATTCGATATGTAGTTATAGTAGCTTTTATCCCTGTTGGTATTCAGTAAAAGATCAAAATTATCTTTTTCTTCTTCATCCATTATCTTAGTTAATAGTTAAGTTAATAAATATTATATTTTTCACTCCTATTTTGTATTTTTTTTTTAACCGTGTACGTTAACAGATACTTTCTAGTTGTTTTTTAAAATATTTTTATTTTTGCGATGTTGGGTACGTAAAATCAGTAAAATTGTATTTTCTTCGAGTGATGTATAATATTCGACTACAAAATTACTGCTATTACCTAATACGTGTCTCAGTAGAATTAACCACTTAAAATATTGTTGATCTGTGTTTTGTGGGTTGATTATGGCTTTTTATACGCTGTAGAGTAAAACCAATTCCTTTAGAAATATAAATGTCTTCCTCGGACATGAAATTAGCAAAATTTAGATTAATTTTAGCTTTGATATTAAATGCACGGTTTTCTAATGAATTTTCAATGTTCGAACGGTTGTAAGTTGCTTCTAATTTTGGATTATATTTAATTGGATGTTTTATTTAAAGTGATTTAAGTGATTGTATTAAGTATTTTTTTGATGATTCTAGAAATGAGTTGTAGTTGTCCAAATTAGTTATATTTTTTATGTTATACCAATTAATTTTGTTAGAGAGCGATGATCTTGTCTTAAAAAATCCCCGAGATACATAGGTTTTTTTTTTAGCATTTACCGCTTCATTTTAATTTTATGCATGGTGTACAGTGTACTCGTACACAATTAATATCCAAGGGATTAGAATCTGAAATCAAATACATACATTATTTGTTTATCGATAGAGTTATTAAATAAATATTTTTATGTAGTTTAAATAACAAAAAGTTAATTGCAGTAGAAAACGTTTCATGAAATTGTTAATACATTGAGATCAATTTTATTTTAAATATTTTTATAAAAATCAATAATTTTAAATATTTCAGTGAAAAATAATGTTTATTTTCTGAAAAATATGTACTAGTTTGTATGTTTTTATCGGTTAATCTTTAGCAATTCTATGTAAATTTAATTATTACAAAAACATAACTAAAACTGTACATTAGAAAAAATATATTTGTTGTTTTTTTTCCAATATTGTTAAAATAATAAAAAATATATAAATAAAATAAAGATATTATAAACTATAATAATATGTATATTATTATAGATAAAAAAACTTACAATGTTTTTCCTTGTAATATCTAATGAGGTTATCTCTTCATATTATGAATCAATATATGATGAGTCGCGGACTTTGTTACAGCCGCATCGCCACCTATACCAGTATGTCCCCAGTGTTAGATTATATTAATACTTTCTTTCCGGTAGACTTGCATTTAAGCCTGTTGAAAAATTTCATAATACTTATAAGTTAATTTTTAATAAATTAATTTGTTTAAATTACAAACGAGTTAACTTTATTTATTTCTAAAAAACCTTTACCTTTTACGCAATTGCAAACGATACGTGCCTTTGCCGTTAAAGAAGTATTGCAGCGACCTAGTGGTGACAGCACATAGAGGTTATTACAAGTCCAAGAATTTTTATTTTTATTAGATTATCAAAATCAAATTGATTTAAATTGAAATCGTAAGTATAATTAAAGTACTATTTTAACATATTGAGATTGGTGACACTTTTAAGTTCTTATATGTATCAATAAGTATTATTAAAAATCTATATTTGGGATATTACGTATTTAAGTACTTATGTATACGGTATAATTTTTATAATATCAAATTGGTCCGATATTTTTGAATTGATAAATGTGCGTTAATGAAAATCTATATAGCTGATAAATTAAAAATGTCCAAGTAAACAACATATGTACTTATACTCCAACATGTCCAAGAAAATTAAGATTTATTAATGTTATTTTCAAAGCTTGATAATTTATTCTGTATATAGATATATGTCGTTTAAGTTTCCGATCGAATTACCTTTGAGAACTTAGTTCGTGAGCATATTATACATTTATACATAACATACGTTATACCTTGAAATTCTCGAAAACTTATATATAAATATGGTCTTTATTAGTTCATAAAAATTAATAAGTGGGAAACTATATGTAATTTTATAAGAAATCGATGTGTTTATTTTTTATACGGGTATTTGATTAAAAAAAGTATAAAATATTATTGGTGTATAGGAACTAAGAACACATTATTATTTTTTTTTTTTTTTTTTATTGAATGTAAAGGCTTCAACAACAATGGTAATTAGCCTACTTAAATTAAACAAATAAATATAATTATAACAGTTATAGCAATAGCGTAGCCAGGATTTTTTTTTTTTTTTTTGAGGGCTGATCAATATTTGTAAAATACAATTTGTGATTCTGAGAATTTCGGACAGACGATCATTATAATATGTTAGATTGATAGGTTGATTCTGCATGTTTCACTCATAGATTTCAGTGCTTTGCTGATAAGATAGGAAAAAAATAAGTATGTTCTATTCTCGCTGAGGTAATAACTATAACTTCCTCTTTTCTTGAAATATCTGAGAGGTTATTCCATTTTTGGACATATAGTTTTATGTTTCTGAGTTTGTGTAGTATTATATATTTTCCCATTAATAATAAATAATAATATTATGTATATTGAATTACATATTAATGTAAAGTTAAATGCATATGTTCATGCACACTTTACCTATAGTTAAAAAATGTAGTCTAAAAAATAAAAATACGATTTTATATTTCATTAAATTAGGTATTTATTAAATAATAATAAAAGTGTGATTATAAATGTGATTTTTATTTTTTATTTAAATAATTTATGATTTTTATAATGTGTACTTATGATTATTGTTTCTTAATTTTTTTTTTTTATTTATTGATAAAAATAGTTATTTCTTTATATTTGTCAAAAAATATTGAAATATTTATTTATTCTGTCTATTTGTTCTTTGTATTCAACATTTATATTTTATTAAAAATGGCGATGTCCTCCTGTAATATTTACAACATTGTTTATCCAAAGTTTATTTTAAAATCTTGTTTTTATTATTAAATCTATATTTAAATATTTTTTTTATAAAATTTAAAGTACTTCAACACCCACGCTATAATAAATATATTTTCAAATAAATAATAAAAATTAATACGGAGCGATCATGCGCCGGTCATAATTAAAAACAACAAATCGTGAGGTATAATATTCAAATGCGGTAATTTATTATACATATTAATAATATTCAAATTCGTGGATTCTATACTTGTCTTAATAATATTGTGCAATCGTGATGCAAGTCACATGCAATGATTGGTACAATATGAAAACAGTTTAAAATCGTCTGTAGAGAAGCCGCGTCATGTGACATCTACATACTCGTTATTGTGTACTAAGAAACATATTAAGGTTAAAATATATACATATTCAAAATACTATATTACCACTATATTATTATTATGATTAATTATAGTTTATATTTCTCATTACGTATCGTAGTTCCGAATCATTTAGAGGGTCTCATTATAGTCTACAGTCGAGATTGATACGACTTCAAAGCGATAAAATTTAGCAGTTGTTATTCGTATAATACTATAATATAAATATATTATTATATTTATTATATAACATCAGCAGCAGGCGCATTCCGAAAACGGAGATTGTCTGTAGAGTGCATCTTAAAGCGTGTTACTGCGCTTATATTATAATCGAGTATTGATAATAATTCATGATCGGATTATAATAAAAGGAACGTAGTCGCCTTGCGATTTGCTTAATACCTATTTAATAATATACTAAATAACATTGTATATTAAAATTAATTTATTATTATTTTACGTCCGGTTGGCTATTTTGACTTTTGTTCGATATATTAATCGACTTACAAACTTATTAGCTCATAATAAATTAGGTTGGTGTATAACTAGCACCTATATAAAATATTTTAGGTATAAATCGAGATTCAATAATAATAATATTATTATATATCTACATAGCTTCACCCGATAAAAGTGTTCAGAGTGCGTCACAAAGTAATAAAATTAAAATTTAACGAACTTTTCTACTATATCTCGATTGTTATGGAAATTCGATTATATTGTATACACTTATATAACCACCGTCTTGCTCTATATATATATATATATTGTTTGTGTCCGGAAGTGTGTTATTGTCGATAAAAATGCGTCAAAAATATAATACTAATCCTCTCATCTATAATTTTATAATGACTGTTTGACTATTATAAATGCTATTCGATTGTATCTATTAAATAGATTTTATTCATTATTATGAACATATTAATGAGTATTTTAGGGAACGCTAATTCCTTAGAAAAATAAAGACTGCCGGTTATTTAGCACGGTTAAACAAATAAGGAAAATGATCTGTTTTTATTTTTATATGAAATTAAACAATCTATGTATTTAATGTACAATAAGTTTAAATGGTAATACAGAAAGTTTGTCAGAGAATCTTAACAGGAGAAGCCGCTCACTGACAATACTCCTGGATTGAGTTTATAGGGTTAAATTGAGAGAGTAGGTCACAGAACCATTTTATTTTCAATCTTTTGGGTGAACCACAACTGGGAATTGGTTTGATTAGATTTATCGCTAGGATATTTGGATGGTCAAAAAGTGAATTATAGTAACGCGAGTAAAACTTTATAGCAGTTTATAGTACGGTGTTCAATTTTAGAACTAAATATAGTGTTTGATTAGATACATACTCATACACAAATGAGAGCTTTTGCTATTAAATGAAATATTTTGTTATTTTTTCGGTTAAAATATAAAAAATACAAATTGTTTGGATTTAATTTTTTACATAACGCCATATTTGAATACTCGGTATTCAAATTGATCTCAGAAAAGTTTTAAAGTAATTTGATTTATTGTAGAGTATACATTTTGATTTTGTATTAAAAGAATATTTAAGAGTATGAAGTCGAAAATTTAGCTTTAGTTTTGTGCTATGGGTGTGATGAGCTCAGTTCAATTTTTATTAAAGTTTACTTTTAGGTATTTTGTGTTTAGTGAGATTGGAATCATTAAAAACCAAGATTGACTTTACCATTAAAACAATTGTATGATCATTATTTATAAATATATATATTATATGTATACTTAAAAATAATTTATTTACAATCTGTACATTTTTATAGTGCATGATAAGTGAGTTTGATGAAATGTAATATTAAAGAATTATTAACATTTATGGCTATGATCTCAGCAGTATTATTTGACTTGAAACTTTTTAGGTATTATTTATTTTTTAATTTTATATGTAAAAACCTAGAGTGATCAATACATTTGTGGTCTAGTATATTTACATTATTTGTATGGAAACTAGATGGTAGATAATATTGTTTATTTAGTGGGTTTAGTATAAAATTATCACAATATTATGATAATATTATTGCCTATATTATAAAGAACTTGTACTATAACAGTAAAGTAAATCACACATAATTACAATAAAATATTATATTCACTTAAGTCAAAATATTCTAAATACATAAATAATATTACAATTAATTGTTTACCAACAGATGGAAGTAAGGATAAAACCAATATGAGCAAGATACAAATATATAAATTAATTGATCTATATATGATCGTGATCTCTAACGAACCATAAGATAAGTAATAACTATGCGAATAATACAAGGTTAGATTAGGTTAGGTCTTTGTGAGTTGAAATGCGTACACAACTATGCAATCGACATATTTGGAATGTGGTGGACGAATATTAGAGGGCACGCTGAAATGGATTGTCTATTGGTTTGCTCTATTTTATAAGGTGGAACAAGGTTAGTTAAATAAGACCTACACACAACACACACACACACACACACACACAAACACTGCTTTTGATATTTGTCAACTGTAATGAGTGCAGCGTAAGATATTCAGATTTGCTAATATATGTATTTAAAGATCAGTATATAATATATAAAGGTCAGTCACGATAATATTTCTGTTTCTAGTTTTTTGGGTCTAAGTTCACTATATTTTATCGTAGGATTCAGACTAATCTATACATTTTACTTAACTTAGTTAATGGTAACTTTGGTTTATTCAATGATTACTTCTGTGATAAATATTCGTGTTACATCATATTTGACTCAAAATACTATTCTTTTTTAGGTTCCTTAGTAGGTATTCGCATAATACCTACTAAATTAGGTAGGTTAGTCACCGTTAATCAGAGTCTTGAGTTTCTCTTCTTTATCTTTATTCAATAAATTGTAACATTATTTTGTATTTGAGTTGTATAATTTTATTTTATTTATATCATCATGTTAGATATTATTTATGGAATAAATTATTAGGTACAATTTTTTACATTGCATTTATTTTACTTATATTTTAACATTTTATTAATTTTTTTCCGAAATGCTATATATGCCTCTATATTCTCAAGTTATACCTCATTAAATAAATAAATAAAAACTATAAAGTATAAACGTAAAAGTTTATAAAAATAAATAAAAATATACATGCAGATACAATAAATAAATAAACTAATAAAATACACAGAGGTACTTATTAGTTATTACCCATTATTCATTACTTATTATTATGCATGTGTTTTTTGTCGACGGCGGTAATTTCGGCAATGACATGTGTTGTATCAGTCAATTACATCGAAGGTTTTGTTTACTATACCTACATTGTATCGTATTATAATATTACAGTTTATCGGATTCAGATTCATAAATGATAATAACAGTACATATGACTGTTGGTATATAAAATCAGGAAAATGCGGTGTTGTAATATTTATCGAGTCATAAATAACGTCGACAAACAAATAGCGATGGCGATTGGAACGAGGAAAAAAATATACATACAACGAGAATATAGAATTAATTCGCATTTTCAAACGGAAAAACGATACTAATAAATAAACAAAAACACTATAAGTACATGTATATCGTGTTCAGTATAGTGCATCAGTATATACTCGATATAAGTAAAGGTAATATTACTTCATGTCCCATTCCCAGCCGCTATATGCATATAAAAAAAAACATTGATAACGCTGACGCTAAGTGTGCCGCGATTGTGTTCCAAACGGTTTTAGAGCTGAATTTGTTGACGCCGAGACTTTTTTAAGGTACAGTAGTTGTAATGTACAATAATTTTATCAACCCACACAATCTAGCTCAATACACTTATTGTTTTATTTAATTTTATTAGATACGTCAATATTTACATTATATAGTAATCAAATTAATTATTTAAAAAAAAAAATTCAATTGTACCTTTTTAAATCTAATTACACAAAAATATTTAAATCTTCTATAACCCCGCATATAATCAAATTCATTAGTTAAAACTTACTTACGTGACCGATAAACGACTTTATTATGCTAATCTAATAAAATATTCATTATTAGACGTATGACTTACACTAAAACGTGTAAGGGTTTTAATTATCGTAGAACTTATCTTCAGACTAAATTCATTGGTTAGGTATTTAAATGTATATGACCAATATAGACATATTACCCATATAAGTAAGTCACTTCAGGACTTATAATCTATTAATAGATACATAGCGAGTAGAGCGTAATTTATTCCTCAGAATTTTTACTCATTACTACTAAGATATTGGTATTGTTATTTCAAAAGGAACCTAGCCTAGACGCCATTTAAATCGTTGAATACTAAGATACGTAATGACAAATAGTTGGTACTGCTGTGAGACAGGCGTACAGTTATGACGACTGATGTATTAATAATTTCATATTGTAGTCCTGACCTCCAAATAAATAGAGGCTTTTTATACTGTACCAGTAAGGATAATTATTTCTATAAATCCTTGTGGGTCCACGGAAAAATAATAGAGTTTAGAATGGTCCAGTTAAAATGAATTGTGTTAAAGAGAAAAAATACGGCGGGAACGAGAGCCTCTCAAAAATTAATAAACCCTGGAGCTGTTACACGTAATAATGTTTCAGTCGTACAATATTATTATGTTGCCTAAAAGTTAGTGGAAATTTACTGTCTCTTTATAAATTATAAACGGGAAATTCTATTTCAAAACGATCTCCTATCATCTATTATTTCATTTTGGACGCAATAACAGTTTTTATAATAATTATCACTCAATATTTTTTTCGTCCGGATAATTAAATATATAAAACGTTATGTTTATTAGTGATTGTATTATTAGTTAATATATTATCATATATGCATGTTATCAATAACTATTATTAGTACAAAAATATTTTATATTCATATATTAGTATATAAAAACATTTGAAATCCAAAATCACAAAAATGTATAGATTGTATTACAGTTAATAATTTATTAAACATTACATTTTTTAAATATAGCTTGACAATTTAATACAAAGTTCCTTATAAATAGTTTATAATGAAACATTTATTGTTTTGTTATAATTCAAAAAACATTAACCAAGGGGACTTAAAACTTTTTTGTATATTATTATAATTTATATACACATAAATACATTTTTAAATGCGATTTTTTTGCCAAAACTTATTTACTCTATTTCTAATAATAAAATAAATCATTTTAGTAGCAATATAAAAAAAAAAACACAACATGAAATATACTTGGTGATATAGGTTGATAGGCCGTTCCTGCTGAGAGTCATTTTTTATATCTATACTCAATAATATAATAGTATTGAATTTAAATTTAAAACATCTATTATAGTGACCCGCTCGATACAACAGAGTGGTACGTTTCGTACTACCTCACAGATAGGGCACAATGCGTGATAATTGAATAAGGCAGTGAAGTCACAGAGAATCTGATATACCCATTGGTGATAATGTGCTACTAGATACTAGGTACCTATATTAACATTAAGGAAAACAAAATCATTTGTTTATAACGATTTACAGTAAAACAAAGTGGTTTTTAAATGTAAAAAAAAATTATTTATAATGGCATAGAACGCTCTTAAAATTGTTTAAAAAATAAAAATATTTGAAGACATAGTCTTAAGTATACTCAGGAATTACAAAAATCAAAAGAAAAAATTAGGTTAACATACCGATTGAACCTCCAAAAATGTCGAACCTATATTTTACACAATAATGAATAAATTATTATTTGGTCCTCCGTTTCCCATTACGGAATTTCCACTGAGGACGTCATAACATGACATATTATTTTTTATACCTACTATTTACCTATATAATATGGCCATTTGGATATAATAAAATATGCATACAATAATGCTCGTATTGTGTAACAGTATAACGGTACCTATATGTAAACCAGTGCCTCTAAAACTGGGGGCCGTGGCTATAAATGAGTGGTGGGCCGTGAAATTGTAATTTTAGTATATAATTAAAAAAAAAATTAATAATTTTAATTTAGGAGGCCTTGACTACTTTACATTAAATTTAGGGTGACAAAAAAATTTGAGAAGCACTAATTTAAACAACGATCTACACAAATAATAACAAAACAATATATGATTAAGACAAATCAATTGACACTTTTTGAACGAGTGTATTGGTCAAAATGTTTATAGTATAATATATTCTATGAAAACTTCGTAAATTTTTGTCGAAGGGACACAAAAAGTGGACAGTTACCTACTTTAATCTTACCTAAAAACTTTTGGACAGAAAAGTGCAAAATAACAAGCAGACAAACAATATTATTCTGAATAAAATCTAAAGTGACATACGTGGATTTACTAACGAAAAGTTCACAGAACCAAACTATAGGATCTTTTAGTTTTCCCGACGGACTGCAGTACAGTAGAACCCACATTAACCTCCCAACGAATGTGTACATTGCATATTATTTCGATAGATTTTACTGCCATACGTAAAATCACTTCATAGAAATTCCACACAGAATAAAATGAGTTCGGTGATTAGAAAATATTATGATAATATCGGGAAGTGCATCACAATGTTACTACCGCTACGTGTCGCGAACTCGTAAATATATTGGCTGGTCAAGAATTTCAGACATGCCGACTAACGTCGAATGAAAAAAAAAGTCACCGTCCGCTGTGTCTGTCGGCCTATTATTATGTGCAAATGGTTTTTCTAAAAATAAAACTGAACAAAAACGTTGTGAAATAACAATATTATAACGTAATCCCCGGTACAGCGTATCCGTTATCTTTTTTTGTAATTACATTTTTATTTGACCTCAGGATATTATATTATGATCAAAAATATTAAAAAAGTGTTTCAATTTAATAACAATAAACAAACCGATGTAATTTACTACGTTTATAACCATCTCTATACCTTTTATAAAATATACGGTTCGTGGATTAGTTTTCGTCTTCATTCTTATTATAGGTACAGATATATATAACATTGTTCTTGCAATGATTATATTTTAGTGAAACGTCGCTATTATAATTTGTATTTGCTCTTTTCTTTATTCTTCACCATACCCAATCATAAGTTTTGACATTTCATTATTTTAACAGTACTATTCATGATAATTGAACAATTTCAAAATGATCAAGTTGTTACCTGTTGGCTTTTCATTGCTATTTTATTTTTATATTAAATTTAAGATTTATTTTGCTGATAGATTATGAATAATTATATACAAAATTATTGTTAAAAACGCTAAAATTTTTGCTCAACAAATTTTGCCGCCATATGTGTAAAACACTTATTCTCAATAACTATTTATATTAAGCCTATTATTTACCTGTAAAATATATTATATCTATTAAATACAGTATAAAACAATTAATATTTCAATATTTGCATAATATCTCATGTAAGATGTTAAAACATTTGTATCAATTTTATACTTTTTTGTTGTATGTACAATACAATAATCGTATAATAAAAATTGTTGAGTTGCACAAAAGACAAAAGTGTTTTCAAAAGTATATTTTTAATAAAAGGCAATTAGCTAATTATCGTAGTCATTATTGAGATATTCAGTCAGCAAATCAAAATCAAATAATCAAATTATTCAAATATTAACAGTAAAAAGAATTAAGGATTGATTGTTAAATTGTTATTTTATTTATGTATTGAGTTCCTTTGATTAAGTTAAATATTTAATTATTTTTTAAATTGTTCAAAGAATATCAAAAATATTTTGTATATTTATAGATATTTAATCATTTTACACATAACACAAATATTATAATATTTTCTTATCTCCAACATGATTCATTAAGGTATACAATGAAATACACATTAGTATATTTTAATAGATTGGTAACTCGTTTTAAAAATATTATAAAACAAAGTTAATACAAAATTGAACGTTCTGATAATATATGTATTATAATACAATAATTTTATATTCAAAGTCAATACTAAAAAAATGTTTATTAAGTATTTATTTATTTATTTATTTATTTATTTATTTATTTATTTATTTATTTATTTTTACACAAAAAACTGTACATTTGCATTTTGTAGTGCTCAGTCCATAGTCCTTTATAAATTATGTACATTAAAAGAATAATATTATATTAGAATGTTATTATAGAGTACAAACCACAAAATGATGGTGGTTTAATTCAATTGAACTTAAATAAAATGTATTTTAAAACTCCATGCGAAAGAAAAAAAAATAAGAATCAAAATAGTAAATAGTGATTGATCATTGTGTGTTTCGATATTATATTTAACAAGAGATCGACGACGACAATACTTCAATTTGTGTCAAGACCCGCGCAAGTTTGTCACACAGACCATATATTATATTATACAGATTCTCATATATATATATATACATATACATGTTATACGAGGATTTGAACTATTACAACAGTCCGAATAGTTTTTTACGAATTTCGTAGACACTTTAGACACACTAAATCAATACGGGTTATTTTGCTGGTATTTTTAAAAACTTTTTTATTTTATGTTGCAATTTTTATGAACTGCAAAAAAATGTGTACTTACTCAAACAATGGACATTCTAAGGACTGATACGCTTTTCTTTTTATTTTTTTTTTTCATGTAATATACTTATAAAAATGTTTTACATCACAAGTTATATTAGTATTTATTTTTATTTTTCACACTTCAACTCGATTTACTTGATTTTATTTTTCCAATTGATTGGACGCAATATGAATTATTTCAATTCGTATTTGCATATGCAGAATGTAGATAAGCTACTAATTAATGAAACGATTTTTTTTTATGAATATATTAAAAATATATAATAAGAAAACATATAACACAGAATTATTTGATTGTTCTGAATAATATAGCATACTAATAATACAATACATTTGTTGTTAAAAAATCAAGTTCTTTACGATATATTCGAAGCTTTGGTTGAAAAAATAATATACTCAGAATGAATTATACAAGTAGACACATAAACAATAATCATAGACAGATTACAAAGTCATAGACTACTCTTTGGTAGAGAAAGAGAGAGTGGAGAGTGAGAGAGATATCTAGTATAACTATTGTCAACGAAAGAAAGATCAATCTAAAGGGTATATGGAATAAAAGTTACATTAATTTTACTTTTTCATTTAAAAATAATCAATTACAATTAAAATCAATATTTAATAATTCATAAACATAATATTATAATCATTATCATCAATATGTAATATTAATAAAAATAAAACTGGCACTAAAAAAAATAAAACAATACATTATACAAATTAAACTTAATAATAACATACTATAACAATAAATTTATACTATTGATTTATAAAATATTTATAGTTTAAATAAAATATCTAATTTAATCATTACCAAATTGTCATCGGCAAATATCTACATTTAAACATAACATGATAATGGTATGATTTAATCTGAAGAAAATTTCTGACAACAAAACTAGTTATAAATTCAATTACATCATCCACATAACATGTAAATTTAATGGTTGTGATTATTGTAAAATTTTTATAATTTATGATACTTATCTAAATTGCCTACTATTATTTTTTGTTTTTGTATTATCTTTCAAGTTACAGTTAATATTGGTATATAATCTTGAATATTATAATTGGCTTAAAAATATATTTTTAATTTTATGTGCACAATTAAATTAAACGTTTTTATTTATATATATTTTTTAAATCGAGTAACTATAGGATTATTTTTTAGTCCATCTATTGATTTAATTCAAAAACCAGCCGGAAAATACATAGATATATACATTTCATGATATATCTACGGTTAAATACAAAACTACTAAGGATTTTTAATGGTTTATAAAATATTATAGTGACGATATGGAAAAGAACTAGAAAAAATGATGTACTAAATCTTGTCTCAATCACTGAATAGTTATTTTTTTTTTATGGCGGTGGGGTAGCCGTTAGAAAAGAGTACTCTTTTCTAGACTATATAGTCCATCTATTTATTTATAAATGTCAATATAATCATCTGCATCATATTATTAAACAACAAAACATTAATAATATTAATTTAATTTAATCGTTAGAGCTTATGACGATGAAACAACAACAACAACAACAAAATACACAAATAAAATTAGTATAATTATATAGTAACAAATTGTTAAATTGTCTAAACCATTCTAAGCCATTTAGTGCTGCCTAAAGATTAGTATGGATCTCATGATATTCCGACTTCTTTAAATAAAAATGCACTCATTTTATATTCGAATAAATTATATTAATTCAAGTCATCGCAACAAAATATAACAAAACTACTGAATCTTTTGGATAGCCATTGTCGTGTAGTTTTGGCACAAGATACGTCGTAAATGTGGCGAGACATCAATCCGTCTTTTTTCTTCTCTTCAGTTTACTACTGTTAGTTATAAAATTGGTCGTAAGATTTTTTTTCTGTTAAATATCACAAATTTAATATTTCTTCTATTATAAGCCACAAAATTAAAGAACAAAACAAAATGTATTCTCAAAAAATAAATACTTAATACGACGATATTAACACCCGTATACCAATAATGTGCTGAAAATCTATATAAGTCATATGAAACTAAATAGAATTTGTCACATTTGTCTCCTCTTTAGAAATAATAGTTATAGTTTCTATATACTGTAATTACATACTAATTGTATATTGAGCGATAAAATATATTATATAGGTTTAGTGTATGTATGTATTTTGTTGATGTGCATGTTGGCTATTTATTATTCAGTTGCAGTAAATACAGATAGCTGCACAGACCAGACATATAATTTATCAGCAACATGACATTTCGGTTTGTCGCTCATTGCAAATGTTATTTTAATGCGCACATACATCATACTATATATTTTTAACACACTATTTTAATAAGTTACACAGATGATTGCAATATTTAAAAATTCCATTTGATTATATTATTTTGTTTGAATGGCTGCAGGCTTGCAGCTCTAAATAAAATCAATAAAAATTGTCTACACTTTGTATACATAATATTATAGTATTATTATAGTGTAGTAAAAATCCTATTGATCATAAATTTAAAAAAACCATTCGCTTGTACCCATTCATTCACATTTCACTAAAAACTCTATAAAAAATAATAAGTATAATTTTATACCTAGTTTATTGCTAATGATCAAAACTATTCATTTAAATTATTTAATAATAAACATAGTTGTTATAATAAATCATTATTTCATTGATTTGTTTGATATATTATAAAAATAACTTATTGTTTATAAGATAACTACTCAGATTTTTTTTTAATTTTACTATTTAATTTAATCATGTACATTTTCATATTGGCATCGAATTTTTTGATCGATACTACGTATAAATCAATATAGTTTTGATTAAACATACTGCTGAAATGTAAAAACTACTAATAAAAATTATAAATATAAAATAGATAGGTGGCTATAACTTTTAAATATATTTAAGTATTGAATTTATGTTAAATAAATAACAATCTAATGAAGAGAATTGTGTATTATGATTCAAATTTTTATTTCATTAATAACTATTATTTTATGAAACCTAAATATGAATACAAAGTGCAGTTTCACACTGTCGTTACTAGTAGTAAGGCGGGAACGAAGTTTAAATTTTCTACCAACATTTAGGAAAGACCAGAGAAATGTTAGCGACTTGCCTATGGCGATGGTTATATACTATATATTCATATACGATTATATTTTGTTGAATCCGACAGTAGTTGCGGAGTCATCATTCTATTTCTAAAATGTAACTACTCTAAAACTAAAGAACTTTCGTTAGATACGTTCATGTTGCTACAATAGTACGTTTATCATCCGTTATTTGTCGTTTCCAAACGATAGAACCATATTCAAGAATAGGAATCACTAGGGTATGGTATAATAACTCTGGAGAATTCAATAGTTTCATAACATCAACAATTATCCTGTTAATGAATCTCGCCATTTTACAGAAATATTTGTACAATGAAATTAGTCATAATATGATGATATTATATGCACGCACACAAAAGTAAATGGGTGAAAGGAACATAAAATCATGATCCCGTAAATCGTGCCAGCAAAGTTAATATAACATACAATTTAATAACGTGAAATTATTATTGACCTCTGGTGAAACTATTGAGTTTATTTTTATATTATAATAATTTAATGTTAAGAATACCTTTTTTTTTTATTTCAAACGACAAATAATTTTCAAAACTGTCACAATAGCCATATGTATAGTGCGATAATAATATGATAAGAACAAAGTGGTTCACACTCTCGAAAGCTTATTACGTATTAGTGTATTACCAAAACCCTGTAATGGGACATCTAACTGTGAATACTTATTGTTTAATACACCAAATGTGTTGACGTGCAATTTCATATTCAGTAATTACATCTTGACAGATGAATGGTGAGAACGGGAGGTGTATATATTACATTATAATATATTATATTATAGCATTACTGGACTCCGTAATAAAATTGGCTACAGCAGCAGTTGACTTTTAAATGTAAATCTAATGCTATACTCAAGGGTTTAATAGTAAGTAAAAAATATTATTCACAATAATAAAAAATAAAATCGTTTAACAAATCGGAAAACCTGTCTTTATAATCTGATACTTAATAATTATGTAGAATAAACTGAGCGGAAAGTGAGACGAAAACATATTAGGCGAATTCTTGCTCATTTTCAGCTAATAATTATTATTCGATTAAAAAAAAAAAACGGTTTGTGATAGGGAAATAACAAAAATAAGATCGAATTTCGCGAATGATTAATTTTCAGAATTTAGTTCTAAAAATATTCTTTAGTCTATTGAATAAAATATTGGAAGCATTTTTAAATTTAAAATTGTAAGAAATAAGGAAAAGTACTTATACTTTACTTAATACGATGTGTATATAGATTTGAATTGTATGTACTCGTAATTTTTTCGACGTGTAGTAATAATCTTCAGGTTTATTTTCGAAGTATGAGAAATAGGTTTCTATAAGTTCTTTGGAAAAAAACTCGTACAATTGAAATGCGTCAATAAATTAAATAAACGAGAGGTATTGGAAAAACGATTATACAAATAGATATAATGAGCATGGGCATTTTTAACAGATATACCGAGTGTGTATATTTATAAAATGTAAAAATAGTATTTTCGTAAAAAACTAAAATTTTGATATTTTGTTTCTATTATGTTTCAAGTGGAACAAGAATTCAATATTGTTAATGAGTACAATATTTTTACAAAAACCACATGACAGGGATAAATGAAAATGATCTACTACTAATTTACCAAAATATGTCTGTGTAATAAATAACAATACTTTCGGGATGAATTTTGAATCGATATTTTATTTATAAATATCAGATACATAACTGTGTACGATTACAAAGTTACGCTGGTCGTATAATATGAAAATGAAAAATGTTACCTAGTTAATGGGATGCATTTAAACCTCCACCGCATGGTGTGTACTGTGTTGACACAGTCGTTCGGGAACAAAAAATTGATTTTTACTCAAAAAATGATACGTGCTATTGGTTAAGGTTATTCGATATGAAAGTGGCCTCTATATCTTCTTTTAATCTAAGCTGGGTTGACTCGACGTATGTTTATAAATCGTATTTCATTTGAATAGCGACATCGCATCTTGCAGTGTCATATATCGTACTATTTTCCATCTCCAACAGACATTAAAAGAAAAAACATACACACAAAATAATAATAATATTTTCGACGAACTTAAACCCCATAAAAGCTAAGCGGTATGAGAGCGATAATGGACAAAGATGTCGAACGATTGGTAGCATAATAACATAATAACAACAATATTGTCTACTATCTTTGATCGTGATTATAACGGTGTTACGTTTACTTCTCGTAAGTCATGTTTAAATATTATGTATCTGCGTTATCTAGTAAATGCTAGTATTTCATTTTGTTGTGCCTACGTATAGTTAAGTATAAGTATTAAAAGTAATAATATGTATCGTTGCTAGCCTTTCAGATTACTTTCTGTTACTCATAGTATTTGTATAATATTATATGCTTTTTGTAATAATATTATGTGGTATTATACTGCATACATATGACATATCATACGCCGTAGTCTTGTTAAGTAACAGATTCAATTTTCAAACATTCATGTGTAACTACTAATATATTGTACGTTCCTTCAAAAAATTACTATTTTTTTTCTACTCAATAGTATGTTATTTTTTAAAAAGACTTAATAAATTTAATTTGTATGATATTTTAGAATGCAATAAACGCATGTTTAATGTATTGGAATCAATTTATATATATTTTTTATCCTAAAAAAATAAAATGTTACATGAATTTAAAATATATCTTGGTTTTTTGCAACGATCTATCAGTAAAATCTATGATATGCTATAAATATGCAGGTATAAAACCTGCAATGTTATAAAAACAAATTTTAAAGCAATAGTTATAAGAAATTACGATTTGAAATTAATGAAACATCAGACAAATATGTTACTCAAGCTATAGATATGAAAATGTTTTAACTATTTTAATACCTTTGGATATAATAATAAATAAATATAATATAATAATTATAATATTATACTTTATAATAAAGGTTTGGTGTAATAGTGTAATATAATATATTTATGTATTTCGTATTATTTGTATTAAGTATTAATTACTTTTGAAAAAAATTATAGGTTTTTTAAGCTCAATCGAAAAAAAAACATTTGTAATTCATCTGTTTTTACTGAATGATGTTTTAAGTATAATAAATATTTTGAATAATCGACTACAGATGAAAGTGAAGGAGAGTGTAACATCACAACAGAAAAAGAGTACTAGCGAAGGGTAGCTTACTATAGAATTATTGACACATTAATTATTAATCTTAAAAGAAGATTTTAAACTGAAAGCTTATTATTATTCACTTGTCTTCTTTAGATAGTTTTATTAAAATGGATTTAAAAAAACAGTGAGTATTTTATAAATCAATATCAGGTATATTTTTAAAATTTAAAAATATTTATTTAATACATAAAAATTCATATTAATTGAACATTTTTGTGGTTTTTAGTGAATTTTAAATTTAAATCAAAATAGTTTAAAGACAGAGATGCTCGTTGCTAAAAACTGTGTATCAAATTAAAAAAACGATTTTTAATTAGACACCATCAAACAAATTGTGAAGAAGGACACGTTTTAAAGAATATACAAGCTGTTACAAGTAGCTCTAACCATACTGATCAGTTCGGCAACATGCGAGTGGTCCTTCTCTTGTTTGAGACGTATTAAAAATCGGCTAAGAACTTCAATGGTGCAAGATAGTTTTACAGAACTAGACATTAAAAATATTGAGAGAAATATGTCTAAAAATATAAATAATAATGACATATTAGAAAAATATAAAAATTAAAAACCGACGAATATAGAATAAATAGAATAACAATTATTTGTATATATTTTTTGATTATAAATAGAAAATACAGTGTAACATTTAAAATATGGAAGCAAATAAATTTGTTTGGGGCTTTAGCTACCCCTCCCCCCCTCCCACTCACCCTCCCCAATTTATTTACCTTAGTTGCGCCTAAGCTTGTCAAAATACAAAATAAGTAAATCTAGTGCATCCGATATTAGGCCCCTAAAATAAAACTCATGCGTCTGGTGCATTGCTGCCCCCCCCCCCCCGCATCGCTGCTATAAATCCGGCACTGTTATTAAACGCTGTGTTGTATGAAATGATATTGTTTCGGAGGCCGCTTAAAAATACGACGACGAAAACACGCGCATACTGTACCGCCGTCGTGCCGTGTACGCACGTGCGAGTATATTGTCCGTCTTGTACATTATAATTATGCAGTGGTCGTCGGAGTCGTCGTCGTCGGAGTCTAATTCGAGACTGGTCCCCGGCGGCGTTCGGTAGTCCACTGAGCTTGGATACGCGTCTATAAATAGGCCTACACTCGCGCGCGCGGCGCTGGCGGCACACGGGCAGGGGGAGACGACATCTCCGTCGGGGGATCCGAGTCGCGTCGACAGCAGACGCGGACGCGCGCGCGCGCGCCGGCCGGCCGTCGGTCCGTGAACAAAAACGCACACGCAACCGTACGCGGACAGCCGAGAGTCGTGTAGTCTGTGCGCCAAACTAACAAACCGTGTAACGTGACGCGTGGTGTCTAGTTGGTGGTCGGTGGTGCGTGGTCGGTGGTGCGTGGTCGGTGGTGCGTAGACCGGGGCGCGAACAGTGCGTATTAAACCGTGTGGTGTGCGCCCGGTCACGTGTAGTATACGTGCAGACGATGAACCACGCGTAGCTGAAACCGCGGCGGTCGCCGTCGTCGGGCCGGACCGGTGCCGGTGGTGACCGCGACCGTGATCGTGCAACGCCGGCATGGAACGGAAACGGAGCGGCCGGCGGTACTACAACAAGCGGAAAAAGACGTGGACGCAACAGTGCAAAGACTACTTGCGGCAATTCATAGCGTTCCTGTTCAGTAACATCGGCATAATTTGCCTGGTGGTCGGTTACACGATCGCCGGCGCGTTTATGTTCATCTTCATCGAGGGCGCGCCTGGCAACGCGATGGCTGTCATCGACCGGGTAGGCGCGAACCGCAGCGGCACGGCGGACCGGATCTGGGACATGGTATGCTGCAACGCGTACTGCGAAGACGAGTGGAAGCAAGAAGTACAGGTGCACCTCCGGTCCTTCCAGAGCCACGTAATCGAGGCCGTCCGCAATTTCAGCTACGAAGGTCCCAACAAGCAGATGACCCGATGGTCGTTTTCCGGATCGTTCCTCTACTCGCTGTCCGTCATTACCACTATAGGTGAGTGATAGTTGATCCACCGTATCGTAGCCTCTAGACGGGAATGATTCTAACTTCTTAATAGTGACTACACTGGTCGGTAGTTTGGGTTGGGGCACTGCTTTTACTAGGAAATATTCTAGCGAAGAATCAAAAATTTCTCTAAAAATCATGATGATTGGGATTATTGTGTAGATATCTATTAGTTCTACTAGTTTAACTGAGTAAAGTGATATTAAACATTATAGTAAATATTTATGATAAATTACCAGGTAATTAATAGAAATAAAAGCAATTATAATAACTTGAAATTAAAAATATTAAGTTTATATCTAGTTTAACCGGACTTGTATGGACTTTCTTCAGTGTTCCGTTCTTGTGGACTATCTATAATATAAAAACTTCAAATAGTTCAAAAATCGTATCTATATCTATACAGATAATGATAATATAATTTACTCGTAATTTATAATTTTATCTTTCATTTGAATATTTGTTTGACTCGTTTCGTATGTATTTTAGTTTTGAATGTTATATCATATAAGATATATTTGTTGATTAGTGATTGATTTCATTGTTAAAATAAAATAAAACATATATAGTATTTGTTTAACTAATTTTATAAATAATTTGTATTAAACATATTACAGAACTTAGGTTTTTTTTTCCAATTATGCACTTTTTTCTTCAATGTAGACCCGACTAACTATAGTAACATCTAAAGGATCAGCAGCTTGTGGTATTAGAAACTTATAAGCTAGATAAACGTTGTGGTTTGATCAAGATTCGTAGTTATTAATCTAATATTGGGCTTCTTGACGTTCTTTGGAGGACATCAAGTAAACAGTTACGGTCTAGCACACCAAACGCCCATGGATCAGTTTTTTTAAGGGCTCCCATTTTATTGAAATAACATATTAAGGTACTTCTATATATGTACTTTACGTTTTTACCAATATGGATCATAATAAAAAATGTATATAATTTAGTATAAATACATAATAATTAATCATGAATTAACTTAAATATAAAAGCAATTTTACAACTAATTATTTTTGAAACAGTAAGACTTCTTTAAGTAATAAAACACAATTTTTATGTAAGTACCTAATTTTTTTAATTCATTAGATGAATAAGCTATTGTCTCAATCAGTTTTTGAGTATTAATAGCTATATTTTTTTCCATAGACATCAACATTAATGGAGTAAGATTTATATAATATTAACGCGAAGCCGAAGCGGTGAATATCATTCATTTAAAAATAAACTATGAAACTATTGAAACATTTGAAATTAAAAACCATAAATAATAATTATTAATAACACAGAAACGAAATTACGAAAACAAAAATTATATTTCTATTACAGAATTTCAACTTTGGAGACAAATACACATACTATATAAGAATAATATTATTTAAGTTAACTTTCAAAATTAAATGTCTTATCTTCATCATCATTATTATATATTTATATTATATCATACAGGTATAGCCGTATAGCATTGTAAATTAATACATTATACATATATTTTTGTATGCAATATTTGCATAATCGCTGAATCTAACAAGGGGCACCGGGGAAGCGAGGACTTCGTGGCCTCCTCCAAGAGCATTGTTTTTAAGAAGAAAGATAAAAGTTAATTTTTAATCTCCTAGGCCCCGAAAGAAAAATTGCTCCTATGCTGAATATTTCGATAAATACTTTGCGGGGTCCCTATTCCCTATTTACCTACCAAGAACAAAATAATTTACGACACTAAAAAAAAAAATAAAATAAAAAACAGAGAGGCCCCGGCCGCATTTGCGGCCCAGAGGCCATGGCCAAGCCGACACTGCAAGTCAATATTTACTATCTATACTATCTATGTCAATCTCGTGAATAATATTATGCATTCCCTAACTCTATGTAACTGTCTTCAAAGTGTGTATTTATCCTGTTTTGGCGGTATCGTGTGAAACATTACTAAAAACGAATTATCTTTATTTATATTTTTGTATTAATATACATTTTAGTTTTAAATTCATTCTATAAATTTATATACATCAAAATATACAAAATTAGATTTTAATCGTTTTGTGTGTATACTTACGTATATTATATTTTTATATATACCAACCACAACTTTTCTGTTTTTTAACGACGAAGTAGTTTTATTCACAGTAATCTAATAACTAAATCTATAATAATCATTTATTTTAACATAAAGACATTTTCACTACTAAAGTTTTTAACAACTCGATAAAATCTAGTATAAATATAATAATGTTATATTCACTATATAGGCAATAAGTAATTATTCTTTAGCAAACATTGTAAACAATATATAGGTATAATATTATTTATTCGAAAATCGTTGCGTAAGACTACGAATCAGTTGCTATAATAACACAAATACAATGAACAATATAATTATATAGATATTAATAATGCAATGCACCAAAATCTAAAGCTGATCTGAAAAAATAAGTGGTAGGTTTTGGTTGACTTTTTATAATGTTCTGCTTAACAAAAGGTTTCAAGGTTCAGTTAAAACCACGTTTGTTTCAATAAGTGATTTTTTAACCATTATTATAAAAATGAACGGAGAAATACAATAACTTTCTTATGATGTGTGTTCAATTTGCAACAAAATGTACTTTGAAATAATTAGATATTTTTTACTATCTCATAATAATAATAAGTATTTTTCTCAAAATTCACGCAAGAACTAATTACTGCGTTTCATGTATGCAGAATCCAAAAAATATATTTATAATTTTCAGTGCTTGAGCATTTTTCAATAAAATATTGATCGTATTCAAAATATATGTACCATCTACCTAACCTATCAAAATAATTCTTTTTTAATAATTACAACCACGGATTCACACTACAAAAAATAAAACTTCAAACTACCTCCTCACAATGTTTATTATAATATTATGACGTTGATATAACTATAAGTCAACCATCGTTTTAAAACAATTATTATCATGTTTTAATAATCTAATTTTACAAACAATTTTCGGACATCATAAATATTATGATGATATATTATACTACGAGTATAACGACTAAACACTTTTAAAAGAATTATATTAAATTTAATCAAGTATTTTAATGTATATTTGTAGCTAATATAGGGAGCTTAATTATTTCTTTTATATGCCTCTTATTTTTTTATGACTTGTATATGTACACACATGTTGGTTTATTTTATTTTATATAATATTATTTCATTGAATACGATCACTAATTGATAACTTTATCTGACATATTTTTATACTCGTACCTATAAAAATAAATATCATTATTACCATTGTTTTCTTGTTTAGCTGTGAACACAACTGAGCCATACATAATATAATAACAGCCAGAGAAATAACTGATTTGTTTCAATTTATTATTAAAGTTCCAAGTATATGTCTGTCTTGCTGCGTTAGTAAAATCTATAAATATTAAGTTTTTCAGTATTATGGTTTGGACAAATCGCTCATTTCTGTTTAATTGTTACATCTTTATTAAAAATTTTCTTGTCAATTTTATTTTGCATGTTTACCAATTTTTAGTGTTTTTTTGGCATTCATTTTGATGTCTATGTTAAAGTGATAAAAATATTTTGTAAATATTTTAGTGTTATAACTTCCGAGCCTGGTTATATCTTATATGATATTTATAATCAATAGTAATACACAAATGGTCGTTGTCGTTACCTACCACATTTACTTTGTACTACTAAAGAATGTTGCATCAAATCATTATCGAATCTGACCATTTTGTCTAGGTCTACTACTACATTTAAATTACGCGCACATTATTAATAACTAAAGACACTTTTTAAATACATCATAATACGGAATCAATGTCGAATTAATGACTGTTGTATGGAAGCAATTATATATTATATTACAATATTATATATTATATTGTGCATGTCGAAGAAGTTCTTACAGCTACTTTAACGAGCGGTGGCAGGACGCGAATTGTTGGTCTTACTTTAATGTTATGACATAATATATTTGTAGGTCATCCACCCAAACCTGCCTTTGATATGATTAGTTGTCGTCTATTATAGATTATTCCTATAGTTACATTATGTTCATGTTAAACGTATTATAGTAATTATTATTATTATTATTATTATTATTATTATTATTTTTTAATAATAACTATTTTGTAATTAACATATTAAATAATATTTTGTACAATGGTATGTTTGAAATTCACGACATTTAAAATGTACCTGTTTCTTTATTATGAATACCTATGTTCATTGTTTCTACATATATCGCGTATTTAAATATAATAGGTATATCTTAAAAGTCTCGTATCACTTCAAAATATAAACTCCGTTGAAAATCAATAGAATATTTAAAAGCTTTTTTCTTGTTTTCAAACAGCATATTATTATACAAGAATAGTATAGCACCTATATTATATTTTATAAACAATTGAAAAAATATATTTAAAAAGAAATATAATTGTTGACATTTTAAAAATTACTATATTTAATCTTACTTTTAAAATAATTTGAAGAAGTACATAATTAATAATTTGTTTCATAAGATTAAACTAATTAATAAGTATATAATATTTAACGAAAAATGATAAAGAATAAATTTTAAATCAGCCTCAATCATAGAGTTTTGTATTATTTAATGTTGTCCAATCTAAAATGTACTAAAAAATATATGTTTTATGATAATATATTCACATTATGTTTACAAAAAAATATAGGTATTTTTAAAATTGACACTCCCCCGCTCTAAAGTAGTGTAAATAAAAACAAAATAAAAAATTGTATTATATTATTATTATATTTTATTTTATTATAAAATTTACAAATAATTTTAGATGTTTCTAAATAAAAACTACCGTATTGTAAATGTTTCTCTATTTTGAATATTAATATGATTAAATAATGGTAACATAAATTTTAAATCTCTCCATATAGTAGGTGTATAAGGTGTATAATATGAAAAATATAACCTATCCGTTTATAATCTTGGCGTAATACAGTATATTATTACTATTAAAAACGCTCTGCCCGAACGTTTACACCAAAATATTGGTTACGACTTGCGATGGGCGCTATTGGAATAATGTTTCTACTCACCGTAAAATTGATTGGGTTCAATTTTGTCAGAACACGGAGTTATTCATTTTTTATCCTGCAGGCTGAATTGGCATGCGAACCTTATGCTGCACACATGCATGACATACACGAATGTACATGAATTATAATATACACTTTACGGTACAAACAAATTTCGTTAAGATCTCTTGGAAAATAATTTAATACATTTTCCATGTGACTCTGATTTACATAATATTAGTGTGATTCGATTCGAATAAAATATTGTACACGTAAACTATAAGTTTAAGTTAATTATTTTTGTAATATAAATTTATAATATCTATAAGAGTACGTAGTATGTTAATAATTATTATAATACAGTATAAATTTATATTTTATATTGGGTATAATATCAAAAGTTACACAAGTTCAAAGTGTGCATGTATACGGGAGTAAAAACTTAAAACTATATTTATTTTATACTACTCTGTATAAAACAGTATTGTTTATCAGTTTGAACAAAAATTAAGACATTCCATCGACGACGTTTAACAATTAAAATTGTCTATGTCATTTATTTTTGTATATAATATTTTGGTGAAGTGCATAACTAATCACTGACTACCTATATATTAAATATTATAAGGTTATGCAAAAAATTAATTTATTAATCATATATTTATTGATCACACTGATGGTAACGCAGGATTATAAAGCTTGTATAAATGCGGAAATGCTGAGCTATTGAGATTAAAATATAATATCTATATAACTTTTACGCAAAACATTTTATTTAAAATATATTATATACAATAAAAATAGCATGTTAAAATAATATACTATACTATAATATGCTATAATATAATATTATGTATATTTTATATTAGTTATAATTAACAAACTAGCTCGATTTCTGATAACGAAACTGAATGAGTGTGAAAAAATTTTGTTTACTATTTTGATGCATTTATTAGTAAATTTATTAATTTAATAAATAATAATATCTTACTTTATTTTATACTAAAATCTTTATAAGTATAGTAGAGATAATAAATTGTTTGGCATATTATGTTCACGGCCGATCAAGTAATAACAATAAATAACTTATAAAAAATAAAATGGAAGACTAGGACTAATCATATGAACATAAACGATTTTTTCTATAACAGTAATAATATGTTATACTTATATAATAATATGCACAAAGAATGTATTTATTTTTGGAGAATGGAGATGGTTCGGCATTACATCCTTCCTCTCAAAACCCCTGGGAATGTTTTTAAAAATTAATTGTTTATATTTATATGCATTTTCATTACAATATTCTTTATTCCATCATTATTAAATTATCATTTAACATGTTTATACCCAGAAAAAATGGGCAAAAAGTTTAACCGATTCAAAAAATAAAATAAAAATATATTACTTAACGTAGTCTTAATACGTCTTACTTGGTAGAGAAGTAATTATTAAATATATATATATAAAGATTATAATTATATGACATCAATAATTTTGGATAAAATTGTTATTCGTTTTTTTCTATTCAAAAATAATTTTTACATAAATATCTAATGTATTATTTTTATTTAAAAAAATTCCAGTTTATAAATTATTTTTGACACTTATTTTGATATGTTCTGTTTTTTGTAGAATATCCGATTACCTACGTATTAATGTTTATCTTCCCATTCTCTTGAAAAAAAAAACTACGATGTATCGTCCCTGATATGTGCTATACATTACCATATAGATTTTAAAACATTGGTCACAATTACATCTGGTAGCATACTGTTCATACCTCCAGCTATACAGATATATATATAATATACATTTTTATATCTTTCTCACACTTTATAACCATACTCATCCCCTCCATTAGACGACCATCTAGAAATCCTTGATTACAATATATATATATTACTGAGATGGTATGCCACTATCGGTGGCTCGTGCATCAGTTTGTTCGAAAACAACGGTAACCGACCGTCGTATATAATATATCATGTATACGTAGCACACTATACACGCGGAATGGGCCTCCGGAAAAACGTCGGTGCCAAATTATCCCAAACCATAATTAGCGTCAAGCGAACCGCCACACGCATCTCGGTCATCCGTGAATGTATTACATAGACCGTATTATAACGTTATAATATAGTCTACTTTAGAGCACTTTTAATAACTCGACTACCTCCGACGACATCCCACGTACATAATTGCGTACCAATATAATAGTGTCTATAGCGTAACATCTTGCGCAAAAATACTTAAATCATGTATCAACGTTATTATAATACGCATTATGATACGCAACAGACGCGTATGATCGGTCTCGATAGGATACGCCGACAATGGATTTATTACCATATTCCCCGGGGATATAATGAAAACCATTGTTACATTTTTAACCAAAAACAAAAGCAAAATAAACGTAAGTATACACACATTACACACGCAGTAGGTACACAACGCATATTATAATATTATATTTACGACGATGAGCGTGTAACTGTATAGGTATAGCATAAATAAATATTTTAGGAATGTATATATTATACCATGTAGTTACCTAAGTACTATATATCAGTTTAACTATAGTACAGCTGTATTAGCATCAGAGTATACTATGCGGTTTTATGGATGCGACGCTAATGGACTACTTCATTTTATTTAAAACAAAAAAAAATACTTTATTCGTCGTCAAAACTATGATTGAGTACACGCTGACATATACGGTGATGAAATATAGAAAAACTCGTCAGTTATCATTATTATTATTATTTTGGTACACCGTCCACAACGCGATACAATTGACATGATGTGCCAAATTCGAAAATACAAAAAAACTTACCTCACGACCTAATAATTATGTTATACGAAACATGAAATATAACACTATTACAATACTAAAGCAGTACTAAAATCATATTTGATTTTTAAACTGTTATTATTACTACTGACACTTTTAAATTGAAAAATGTACATAATATTATATTTCTAGTCTTTTAGTAATCATTTTGCGAACTTTCAAACTCTTTCCATCATATAATCTGTTGCATTTTAAATGTCATATCTAATTGCATCTTATTTTGTCAATGAAGTATGTGAAAGAGTATCAGTTAAATAATTTATGTTATTCAACAATCGCAGTAAAATGTTAATACAATACGTCATTGGATATTCACTTAGAGACAAATAATTATTATATTACGAAAATTATACTTTTTTTTAGGATCACATCAAAACAAACAGTGTTCTGTTCACATTGTTGCAATCAGCAAAAAGAATAAAAACAATAGTAATATAATTTAATTTAAATATAAAATAATTCAAAACGTATATATTTCACAGACAGTAGTGATTCTTGTCGTTTCTTGGACCTTATATTATAAATTATAATCATGATATACACAAACATGAAAGTTTTATTGTGGTCTATTATACGCATAATAATGTAATTCACTATTATACTTATATTCTATTTTAAGTGCATTTTTCTATTTACGAAGAAAAATATAAACATATATATATATATATCGAATGCCATTTAACGTTTCGTTTGTCCATTAAAAGAAAAATAATCTTCATCGACAATGATAAATATGGTTTTTGTTTATTAACAACGTTTGTAATATTCCTACTCACTTTGAAATAAATGAAAAACGCTTGCGCATTTTCAAAATAATTGGTCTGTTATTTCTAGACGATGCGTTGCCTGTAAAAATGGAATAGTATATAATGTCAATTAAATCGATATCAGTATTTTACACTATTAGGGTTAGGTTAGTAAAAAGTTACTTAAAAACCATATTTTCAAATTCTTGAGATTTTTTTTACTTCTTGTGGAAAAACAAACTTTTATTTATTTTTTTCAAATGATAACACTGTTTTCTGCTATATCAATATCTTATCATTTTTTTAAATTGCAATAATTGAGTATAATAAATACTAAAAAAAATATTACGTTCTATTATGTTTTATAATTTATAAACAATTGTTATAACAATTAGTAAAATACTCAATACACATAGGTAGTGTTTAAAATCTATGTAACCACTCATTCAAATTTATATATAAATACGGAAAATGGTATTTTGTGCCAATTTTATTAAAAAGTAGCATGAATTACATATTATATATTATATACTTGAAAAGGGGGGGGTTGGCGTAAATTGCATACGCCCATAAAAGCACTAACATTTTCGTGATAAACATTAAGTTAAAAAATTACAAGCTTTAACTGAATATTTAATCTATATTAATTGAAAAAGAAATATTTGTATTGCCATAGGACATTTTTTTATGATTTAAAATATCTGAATGATATATTGATGTTTATATGAATACTAAAAGTATACTAAAAACACCAAAAACCGGAATAAACTCATTATTAAAGAAAAAAAGGTAGGCAATAGGATACCTATCTATTGTACATTAAGTGTCGAGTGGGTCACTGTTATGTGTGTGCTCAATTTGAACACAACGATAGTATATCATTGTACCTTTACGAAAAACGATTCTAAGCGGAAAATGTCTGATAGATTCTATCAAAATCATTATTTTCACGATATTTTTTTATATACATAGCTATGAAATTAATTAATTTTACTTTTAATATCAACTTAAATAACTTAATATTTAATAAAATCTTTCTGTAAATACTGTAAAACAATACAAATAGATCCATAGTATAAATAAAAAATAAATCCAAAATGTCATTCCGTATCTTTTAAATAAGTATTTTTGTCCAAATATAAACTAAACATTTTTATGAAAAAGGACTAAATAAAAATAATTTTAAAAAATTTTAAATTTATCATGCCTGTAAATTACTCAAAAATAGTCGAAATGTTTTGTAAAAATGTTTAAAAATAGGAAATGAGAATATTAATACATGATAAAAATTTCAAGTACCTATAGTTATATTTTTAGATACAAAAAAAACTATATTTAGTAAAAAATTGAATTTTGGTAAAAATTCCTGTTTTTCTTAAAATTATTTTTTTGTTTTTCTCGATTATAAAATATGTTCTAGAAATTTTTAATTTTTATTTCTTTAAAATACAAAATATATCTAATTTTTTATCATAGAAGAATTTTCAAAATTATTAAATTAACAATTTCGGTAGATACTAGATAGAAAAAAAAATTTGTTTTGGAACAATTTATAATTATGTAAAAGAAATGTTTTTAAAAACATTAGTGTTTTTTCTAAATAATGAGTATTACGTTAAATGAATTATCCCGTACAAATGTTGTCTGTCAAATACCCCAAAGCGTCCCACCACTGTAGGCTAACAGTGAAAATGGCATGCGAGTTATGATAATATTATATACCATTCGCAGTGCTGTACATAATAATTATTATGCTACCTCTTCCTCGTGAAATTAAATATTACCTACCTACCTATACCAAAACCTCCATTACCTGCAGAACGCGCATAAACTGCAGCTATACCTTAGGGTCGAAAACGTGCGAAACGTCTCACGACGGGTATATTAAATACTATATAATTATGACATTATATAGAATTGTTTTATAATTATATGATATTATGTAATACATTAGATTATTATCATTTCTGTGTGTGTTAACTGTGATTTTAGAAGTCCCTCCTGACTTGCCATAGTTGTGGTATAGCATAATAATAAGTATACCTCTTATGATATACACTAGTGATGTTCAACCTTTTTTGTTCGGCGTGCCACTTTGGTTAACAATCATCTTTGAGCGGGCCACCAAATATAAAAGTACAAATAATACCAATCTTAATCTAATAATATAATTTTGTTATACATAATAGGTGTATACAATATATATGGCGTATATCTTATCTTTTATTGACTATTGAAAATATGATGGATTGAAGTATACATTGTAGGTACATACAATGATCAGTATATCAAAAAATGAAAAAAAAATGATATTTTAAAATTTTATTCTCAACTTTTACACAAAGATCTATTTGCTTTAAGAAACGTTGTATAAAAATGGTAACTGTATTTGGCTCGACAAATATTTGTAAACAACTATTTTCACGAATGAAACAAATAAAATCAGTCCATAGATCGCGATTTACGGATGAACATCCAAATTCAATTACGAAGATTGGAACAACTAAATTCGAACCAGATTTTTCATTATTAATAGAGCAAATATCAGTTCAAATTTCACATTAAAGATTTTTTTTATTTTATTATCATTATAACTATTACAAAATAAAAAAATAAATATAATTTTACTTTTTTTAGATTATTATTATGTTTTATTAATAAATTTGTGACGGGCCACATAGAATACCTTCGCAGGCCACCAACGAAACAGTATGAATGTTCGTGTATTGGATGTTTGGACGCATACATAACGTTACATTTGTAAACACATTGGCCGAATAAATAACTTACTGTCCTCCCGTTCGTCGGAAAAGTTTTAAAATCGTCATCTCCGCTACGTGCATATTAATACGTGTATTATAATAATAAAATATTTAAATATAAATTTATATTGCATTTTACAAATTGTTCGTCCTCGTTCATAATATGTATATTAAAGATAAACATTCACCTGTGTTGTCATCAGCTATTCCTCCCAAACCTAAATAGTATAAAAAATATAGTAAGAAAAAATTATTAATAATATAATATATAGTGTATATTATACACTAATACACCACTATTATAATATAATATTTGTTTAACAGCGATAACCACACTATATTTAAGGGTATATCATACATAACTTTACCGTATAAATATATACAAAGAGATTATACAATCTTTATCCAAAAATTTATGTCTCACAGAAAAATATTCACAATATATACATTTTTACACTGACATATTGTGTGTGTTTTTTTTAAAAAAAAACCTATTTAATACCAAACTAAATATGATTTAATAAAACATAATCATTTTATAATTTAATAAGGAAATCCACTTTGAATATTGTGTCATTAGCATGGTAAAAACTGCAAATACTAAATACATTGGTGAAGGAATAAATAAACAATATGTATCTAAAACCGTGTTTCAAAAAATATAATATTATCAAAAAAGAATCTCAAAAAAATAAAAATAAATAAATAAATAGGCATAAGTGTAATAGGTAATTGCAAAATTCACAAATAGAAAATAGGTAAAATTAATTTGTATTATACTTAATTCGTCGGCTTATAGTATACTTTACAACAAAAATATATAGGTAACTGTATCGTGAAATATAAATAATGGAAACCTAGTCTATTAAATACGGTTGACAATTCTAATTTTGTTCTCTAGAATTTTAAAAGTAAACATTTAATGTTGCCATAAAATATGCGAAAAGTTTTATACAGTTTTATTTCATCTTCAAATCGTATATTAATTGCACTGAAATACTGCAGTGTGTATTTTAGCGCTGCGTGGTTTCAAGATTAATAGGCAATAATAATAATAATAATAATATTATAATGTTTGCCTTCCGATAAAAATCATCCGACTCGTTAAATGTATTTTTAATTCCTAGTTTTTTCTTTAATTTAGTAAATAAATGAGATAAAAAATAAAATAAAAAAGAAACATAATAATAAAAAACACATTTGACTTTCAGCGAAAATATTATGCTCGAGTAAAAAAACATTTAAAACACATAACTCTCGGTACCATTTAATAATGTTTAAATTACCGACGGATCCGTCGCACGCACACAATACACAATAATATTATATTATATTTGTATACATAGCGTTTCGTTTCGTAGAAGGTCCCACCGACGTTATACGATCATGTTTGTGGAGTTTTTACTCTTTCCGTCTGTCACTCTCATTCTCTCTAGCACATCGTATCTTCTCTTCTCTTCACAACTCTCTCATATCTCCGGCCATACAACCAGTGCTAAGCGCTCGGTTTATTTTCGTATTTAAAACAGCATCAATGGGGCTAGCTACTTGAAACCACGCGCACAGTGAAATGTGTGTGTGTGTGTGTGTGTTCGCGCGCGCTCGCGGTTTCGTGTCATAAACGCCACACAGTCCACTGGTAATGCGCCGAAACGAGCCAGTATTTTCACCGGATTCTTTGTGTGTACGACGTGCTTGGGAATGATAAATCGACCGTTGTTTATTATTATTATTATTATTATTATTATTATTATTATTACTATGATTTATCCAACGAAAAAGACGAAAGACCGCGACGTCTTTGCGAAAACATCGACTTACATACGTATTTCGTGCGGCTCTATTTACATATTTTAGATTACCCCGACGACAATGACGGGTTTATTGGTTTTGCGAAGATGTATTTTTTTTTCTGTCCCATTTCTACTTCTGTATAAACACTTTTTCGTTTCTTTAAAAATATAAAACTTTAAAAGTTGTACTACTCTCATATCGCTGTACATGCTCATATTGATGTAGGATCTTCACATCTTTACATTGGACTTTTCGTCTAACGTATTTGATTTTTTTCTCTCCCGTTCATATAATTATTTTTATATTTTATACCGTTAGTTCGTATAGGATTTGATTGCACGCACATACATACATTAAAGTTTGGTTCGTGTTTAATGACCAGTGTGGTTATAATAGTGGTATAACGTAGTAGTTTAGTTATCGCGTAATACTAAATGTACAAAATATACGAGGAAATGAATGCAAATGAAAGTTACACTAATATAAGTTTAGTTTACTTAACTTCGAGGAACGCGCGATAAAATATTAATATTTACATTGCATTTTATACACAGATTTGTAATAGTAAAAAGAATTATTAATATTACTTGGTAAACGGCAAAGTTTTTCTCTAGAATATTTGAATTTTATTTATTAAATATACATTTTTTTCAGAATGTCAGTCAATGATATAAAAATTTAAAAAAAAACAACAATAAACCAATATAAAGTAATTGCTCGAAAAAAGTATTATAATTTATTAGAACACATATACTATCGAGTTGTCCGCGTGAAAAGCTCTCATGTTATCTTTTGATAAGAATCGTATTTTATCGTTTTACAAAATATAGCTTATGTGCTTTTATTTTCAATACGACACGACGGAGAAGTTATTGCAGGGGCGACACTGGGTTGTGGTGCACTATTTTTTTTTATCAAAATACATTTTTGAGAGCTACAGTGTTAAAAAGTGTCGGTTTGGATTAGGAATTGAACACATTTATTTTTATTGTATCTCACAAGCTTATTTTTAAAATTTAAAAAAAATCTCAACTGTTTTACCGATAAACCGTCGAGAATGCTCAAATCGTTTTTCAGCCAGGTTTTAATACACCCGGGGACAATGGTCCACTGTCACTGCTACACTATATTTTCAACAGATATATAATTTCTTAAATAAAATATTTTCATAGTTATAATATATCAAGAACTGGAATCGAATTAGCATTAAGACAAGTGGTACAAAGTTATACAATAATTCGTAACTAATTAACCGTAATGTGAACTATTTCTGAAATTTATAGTTAAATCTTAGAGAACTTAAAAACAGATCACAAGTCTTTGTTTTAATTTTACAAGCCCATGTGTGGTATCTTATTCACGATTATTTTATCAGTGAAGATAGCTTAATAATACAACCTATTAATTCCGCTACATACCAATTTTTACCTGTGATTTTACTTGTTGCTAATTATTGAGTATGTTAAATACTTTTTGTTTAATGATTGAGCAGACAAAAAAAATTACAAAGACAAAACAAACGTACAACCTTGCAAAAATAAAAGTCATAAGACAAATTATATTAACTTATTGAAAAAACATTTTATTCATATTTTCACTAGGTATACAATTAAGGATAAGTTATTCATTTAATTGAAGCTGCTGGTTATTAAATACTGTTACTAGTTACGAATAGCAATTTCTAATTAAAAAATAAATTAGTAATTTAATTATTTTTTGTTTATTTCTTTATGAAAATAACGATACTATATTTAATATTCGTTTTTATGTAGGGTTAATAAGATAAAAATGATGTACATCTTGTAACATTTGTTACAAAATATTGCAAAATATAATAAGGTAACTAATGTAACTATCTATGGTGAGAGATTATAACATAAATATTCATTAAATAATATAATATAATATATAATAATGTCATCACGCTGTTTGTATATTACACTCTTACACACGAACAATATAACTTATACCAGTACTTTAAATCCTTTATATTACTATGAAAATGAATGAAATAAAAAAATTTGAAAAAATAGTATGCTCAATCTTAATACTAAAAATATTTCTCCGAAAGGATCGTGCTAAATCGTATTTTAATTTATTGTTACATTTAAAAAAAATTTATAATTTACTTAATTACGTATTTAAAAATACATTTTTGACCATTGTAAAACATAACTTCTATTTTTAAAAACAAATATCCAATCACATTTTAAGACTAGGAAAAAGAAAATTTAAATAATTTAACATCAACCATCAATATGTAATAATAGTTTTAATGCATGGCGTAGCGAACTCTGAAGTTGAACGAGGTATAATAATGATCAAAACAAACCTTAGGATTTGTGCGACTCGTAGCTAAAATGATTGCGAGACCAGTGAAAAAATAATTACAAAGCCAACATACATTTCTATTTACTAGTATTTTTAAAATCCTTATACTTGTTTACTGTTCATATTAGTTGATTCAAAATTAATAAACCTTCAAAATAATTCCGTATAAACACAAAAAAATAGTGTAGCCTTTGCATTATGCCAAAAACGTCATAAAAGCTAGAATGGGAAATACCATACGACCATACTTTCGAGAAATAAATTGACATTATGAGTAGTGCATGGAACAAATAAACCTCTAGGGTTTTTAGAAAATAATACTGTACTCCTTAGTTTTATACACACAGCAGTGATTTAATTATTATTATTTATTTATTTTATTTTTACCGCAAATAATGCCCGTTTTACAAATTTATATTAACTATTGTAATATTTTTGACAAATATATAATATTAATATTATTTTATCAAAATTAATACTAATATAATAATTGTATTAATTCTAAAACCTTAAATTTAAATATGTTGCAAAGAAGTACACAGAAATCTAATTTGGCGGAAATATACAGAGTGTGTCACGATGATTTGATACATTCAAATGTAATCTTAATGTAAAATTGTCATATCTCTACGATACATTGTGTATTATACAGTTATACCATATTTCTCTTTTTTAATAAACTCATTCAACATTTTTATATAGAACTAACTTACAATTATAATATAATTGTTGAAATAAATGTTCCTATTTTTTTTTCGAACATAAGTCTTAAATATTTGTAAAAAGCGTAAAAAGAGAGACCCTATAATAATCATAAGATAAAAATATTCCTAAAAACGTAGAAATATAATAATAATAAGGTATATTATTATTTTACTTGTACTCAAAATTTAGTCGACGATATGTATTAGTGCGTTGTTGTGTTTGTCATATGGCATTCATATAGTTTATTATAGATCTTATAAACGTCCGAACATAATATAATTATGTCATAAGATTGACGGAATTTATTATAGATCATATTAAACGAAGACTTATATACTTATAGTGTTGCATATTTTATCTCGTCCGCCGATCACGCAGAACACTGAATAACACAATAATAATATTAATATAAATCTTAACGAAATAAACTGAATTTAATAATATATAATGTAAACGCGAGCGCGTTGAAAGTAAATCGGCTTACCCAGATTTATTTTTACAGAAATGACTGGATCGCCTGGACTGTTTTAAAATATTGGAAAAATTTTGCATGAAACTCGAACCAATGATGTGAGATCTATATAGAACGCGTATTGCCTGTGGCTAGGGAAAAGAATTTTTCGACGAGAATCTATAATTTATCGAGCATATACGTCATGTATAAGTGGTATATTATTATTTGAATTCCCTCGTAAAAAAGGCAAACATTTTACGATACCGTTGGCCAGATTCCCGTCTTCGTATCGATCAGTTATAATTATGGCTAGGACTTATACATACAATATAAAATAATAAAATATGCATTTCATTTTCTTAAAATATGGTAAAATATGCGAAATTGCTTATATTTTCTAAACTAATTGATTTAGTGAAAGATAAGCTTATACTTATAATGCTGAAACAAATTGAATAAAGTTAATTTTTATGTAACCTAAATACATTTTGTTAGTCTTATAATTGAATAAATTCATAGCTTTATTTTTCGTCGAAGACAAAATCACTAGTTTTATGAAATTCAAATTATTTTTACGAGTTTATAATAAACTACGAATTCATGTTTTAATAATTGTAATAATTGTCGCAAAAATTTACACGCCTATCAGACGATATAATTTTATTATTGTACAGTATGTTTTATATTTTAACGCAATGTTAAAATGACCCCGTAAGTAAATTCTTATATCGAGTATGGTGAACAGGGGACTTTAAGTATTATATTAATATGATTTTTAATCAAATCATATTGAAAAAATGTTTTTAGCTGGTCTATGCCGTAGTAATACCTATACCGCAATAATATACTAATCTACTTAATATTGTACATTATAATCTTGACGTTTTTTTCTCAATGTCCTAAAATTATTCGTCGTTCGGCAATTTAAACATATTTTTATTAGATTTAGGAGACGGTAACCGCTTTCGGTTGTTGTTTACATGCGGCAAAAACATGGTTGACGACAAACAATCACAATTTTTATTACCGAACTGTGTTACACGGCGACGACGACATGCGCGTCTTCGTAGAGTCGTGTCTCTATATTATACACAGACTGACAGACAAATAGCGTGTTGGCATGAAAATGAAATTAATAAATTTCAGTTGACGGGTAGACGGGATTTTTTTGTCCGTCCCAATGGTTTCTGCATTGATTGGTGGTCAGTCGGATCACTACGGGATCGAACGACGGCTGGACTGGCGTACAAGTGACCAGACGAACCCAATTTTAAACTTTTCCGGAACACAACAGTGTGCATATAGTGTCACTTTTATTTTTGCAGGCCGTCGAATCCACCCGTTAATAAGTTGAAAATTGTAGTAATTATATTATACCTACACTATAAATGTCTAGAAATTTTTATTTTTCGTTTTAAGAATATTATTCGATTTTTTTCTTCAAATGAATTAAAAATATTAATGTCAATGCTCATTATCAGTAGTTTCAACAGTGAAAATATTTACATTTTTCATTACACACGATATATGATTGGACCTTATTCAAAAATTCTAAACGAACTGCATAACCAATAATTGCAACGCAGGCTGCCATTAAATTAAGTTAAAAAAAAAACATTATGCAACCAACCAACTCGAACTGAAAGATGTTTAGTTTTACGTTGTCTTATTCAGATTGGCACTGAAATTCCAGATGTGTAAAAATATTTCAAATGTAGTTGTAGTGTACTGGTGTAAAAATTATTCGGGACAAATATCAAACAGGTAGCGAATGCGTTTATAGAAAAGATTCGTACTTATACAGTATACATTATATATTTATATATTATAACGATATCGTTATGTTTGGACGCAATCATTATAGATGTTAAAACCAAAAACAATCTGATGGTTGATAAAAAAAAAAGTTTTTGTGTCACTGTCTTAACACGCTGTATTATTAACACGTTTCAATCTGAACACGATTTACGGTAAACGTGTTCAAATAAAAATATTTCATTAATTAAAATAAATATTATGTTTAGCTTTTATATTTTTTTCGTTTTATGTGGTTCCTATATCGTGTTCACTTAAAAGTCTAAAACAAATACCGTTAGTTATGACTTAATTTGGGATTCATATTTTTTATAAATTGCAGACATTTTTGTATTAATCCATTTGGTATGAGGCAGTAATTTTATTTTAAATATATTTTTATTTTTTAGGTAAGTACAAATCATTGAGATTGACGAATTCAAAATTTAAACTAGTTTAATGTTTATATTTTTGGATAGATAATTCAGAAAGAGAAACACGCAGTTATATTTAATTTCAATATAAATAAAATTATTGTGGTAACGTCCTATGAGGCTTTTACATTGTAAGCGCTTACATCGTCTACTATTTTACACGACTATTGAGTATATGACGTATAGATCCACTATAATAAGTATATATAAATGATAGCGTATCCTATGCATAATATAATAATGTGCGCTCGATTTGAGATCGGGAAAAAATTAAACATTCAATCATAAAAAATATACACCGTACGAGTAATATATCGCGTATAGCTGTATAGATAAGTTACTGGAGTTTGTTTGGATTTTCACCCGAGTTTTGCATTGGAATTGAATTCCCGAAGAGTTCGATCGCTTTCACGGGAAACCTATGTCAAAATCCAACAGGGCCATAAATATTCCTCGTCTTCGGTAAATATTATTTTCTCGCAATCGAGTCGCAAGACATATGCGACGAGTGGTATAGTAAACAAAATTATTGTAATAATAATAATACGTGTACAGTTCGCATTTTTCGCGGGAAATAAACACAAGACGTCTTATACGTACATATTATTATTATTATTATTATTATGTGCACGACGGATATTATTTCGTTCGTCGCGTCTCCAGCACTCGTAATACACACGAGTAACCTATATAATATAGTAAATATAGATGAAGTATTATTTTAAAATTTCAGCACACCGTATTGTTATTATTGTTTTACGGTTACTGACAGTTATTTATAGTGCGGTCCGCCACGCTGTATTGTCTATACGCGTATTAGGAAGGACGTTTTACTATACCCGTGTATTCTCGGCTTCTGTTTGTTTTTAACACAAACGGAAAAAAAAACTTAACAACCCGCAATCGTGCACCAATCTGTGCGGGTTCGTGAGTTTTCTTTGTTGCAACCTTGCAGCTATAGTTCGATATCAATAATAATAATAATAATAATAATATTATAACGACCACGAGACGACCGATCGACATCCCGACGTTTACGTAGTGCCACGCGCGCTCCTATACACACGATAATATTATAGTAATATGCGAATGATGAATTTTAATTAAATCACCCCACCAAAAACGATATAAGTGTTGTAGCAACAATTTAAACTATTTTAGACGTACTTACGTAAATATTATAATAATATAATTATTTACATAATATATAATTATTTTCAGTGTCGAACATAAATGTTTACATGTGTTTTCAACTAATTGAAATAAAAATATTTTGGCCTAATAAAGTTAGAAGGATATTCAATATAAAATTTTATATTATTCAAACAGAAGAAAGCGGTTAAAATATATAAAAGTAAACGAAAAGTTATAATATACTACTAACATCGTGATGATAAACAACTCGAATAATTAAATAATTACTCGATGTGGTTTATTAAATTAAATTCTGATATTGTAGGTACATATCAAAAAATATCGAATCAATAGAGAAAGCATTAAGAAATTTAAAATTCACGAGTCGTAATTTCGTATACTTTGTCAATACTGGATCTAATTTTGATTTAATTTATTACGTCTTATTATCTAGATTTGATCCTGATTGGACGCTCTGGGTGATCTTAAATAAGTGGCTCAAATTAAATTATTTCCAAACTAAAGTTTTGCTTTCTTTGTAAAACAGTTTTAATCAACGATACCAATTATTCAAGGAATGGATGCAATCAGTTTTGATAAAACTGGATTCAATGTACCTATTATGTATGGAATATATGGAATAATTATAAAAAAATATACGTGTCAAATATTTCCATGATATCGAATTTTGCTATCGTGTAATATATTATATCGTATACATACAATTGTATATGAGTTGGTAATGATATAATTAAACAAGCAGAAAAACGGACGAGTCCACCATACGAGTACTATAAAATTTGCATTACGATTATTGTCTAAAACCGTATATTATGTTTGAACAAAAAGTAATTTAATCAAGACGAAGTTGTTTACATTATATGTGTGTTCATGCTATAAACGATATTTCATTATTCTTAGTTTATATAATATTATCTTCTGTACACAATGGAATAGATCAAGACAGGTTATTATATTGGTGCAAAATGATCGATTAGAATTTTATTTAAAAATCGTAATAAATTATAAATTAATGAAATAACAAATCGAATTCGATAGAAAACAATAATCAGCGGTACATACTGCAGACGTATGCGAATTATTTATTCCACGTTACTTCCACATGTATTTTACTTAATCAAATTTAATCTACATGAGTTGTAAATCTATTTGAATGTATTTCCATTCAATGTGTAAACGAATGTTATTATTATCGTTTTTATTATTAAGATCATTAAAATTTCAAAGTATTCGTACTATCTCCATAGTTTATTTATGTGATAAGTACTCAATTCTTGTGTTAATTTGCCTTAATTTAAAACTTAAAAGTAAAATATAATAATAATATATTATTATAAAGATTCCTAAGATGTACAAGTATGCGTACAATTTGTAAATGAGTATTAATCTACATATTTTTTCAATTAAAAATAATAATCGTAATCGTATGTAGTTATGTAAAAAAATGTGCAAATAATATTATATTGAAAATAAACTGTAACCAAATGATTCCCATGGGTATATGTATAGTTTAATAATTTTTATTCGAATATTACCGTTACATAATTATAATAACTATAGAAATATCAAAATAAACTATTACCTAATAAATAACTTAGAATATTTCACACTAATCGGAAACATCGAAATCGTTAAAACAAATTATGAACGTTACAACAATATAAAATGTTTATACATTTATTACGGATAACGGATAATGCTAAATCGATTAAAAATAAATAACTTTAATAATCAATTATTGCGTAAACAATGGACATAGCAAAAAAATATAATAAAATAAAAATACATTTAAAAATATTTTTAAACATAACATGACCTACATTGATATGTTTTTTATTATGAGCGATTGATATTATAAATTTAAATCCATCATAACTCGTACAATATACTTGAAAAAAATAGGGTATTTATTTGTAAGTCACATTGTTGTATATATAAGTGGATAAAATTCTTGAAATGAAAAAAAAAATTGCTTTAGTCAACATCACATACTATATACTTATAATTAATTAAAATATAGAATATGATTATAAAGCATATTATATGTATATTTTCTAACTGACAACATTTTTCCCATTAGACAAAATTAAAAAACAAAAAAAAATTGTTTTGCTTTTTTTTTAACTTATCGCGTACGGATGATCTTTTCTCTAATTAATCCAATCTAATTAAAGCCATTATACATTTCATACTTTATATTGTATTTTAGAGTTAAAGTTAAGGTTAAAGAAATGTATGGTCTTTACATATCTATTATAATTTGTTTTCTTTATATATAATGGATAAGATAATAGCTTTTTTTAATATTTCTATTATGTACAGATGTCTTAATTTTTTTATATATATACTGATATTAGAATAATTATGATAAAATATTATAAAATGAATAGAAAAGGTGGATACAACTATAAAAGATTATAACAGAGATAATGGAACAAGAATTTATAACATTTTTATATTTTAGCAACTTTATAATGGCATATATTTCTAATAATATTATAGTTAAGTGTTTATATTGTTATACTTAAGTTTTCTCGTGTATAAAATTAGATATAATGTCTATAGTTTAAGCTGACGGTTTTTAATATTTTAAAATTTAACGAACAAAAATAAATAATAATGTTCAATGTCATCAATTTGTTATTGGAAAATTACCATATTATTTAATACCTATTGCAATATATTGTAATGACTATTTATTAAATAACTAATAAAATTATAAGGAAAAATGTCATCGTAATTCTTAAATTACTATGTTGGGTCCAATCAAACGTCAAAAACAAATACTAAAAAATGAAAATCGATCAATATATAATAATTATTATGTAACTTGAAAATTATGTAAATTATACCACAATAATAATAGTACAATCATATATTATTAATTAATATATCTAGATAAACGATATAAACTATGAGTGGTGTTCGTCTTCTGGATAATATTATAAGTCGTGGCATTAGTCACCCACCGCCCACAGTTAACGTCAAATCACATTTAACACTAGAATAACTTCTATCAGGTAACACTATAGTGATATAGTGATGGCAGAAAATTTTAATTTAGAAATTTCTTGCAATAATATGTAATCTACACATATAAATATTTTTTCCAAATGTATTGGATAACATTTTAGTATAATATATTAATATTATCATTCACACAAATCATTAGGTATAGTTTATGCTATTTTATAATATTCAATATATTATTTTCTCAGTCAGAAAGTTATTTTAAGTTTTGTATTGGAAATCTAAATTTATATTAACTAAATTTGAACATTAAAACAATTAAATTTCGGAAATTTCTCTTAGGTTAGGTTAAAAACTAAATATTTGAATTATAATATCATTGAGCGTCACGTTGACTATAATACACTATAATAATATTATATGATATTTAATCAGGTCATGCGCTGTACTATAAAATCAATACTAAATAGAACATCCATATGTATAAGCAAAAAACGTATAGGTCAAGTCTAACATTATTATAATAATTAAAAATATCATACCTATAACAATGTCTATTAAAAAGTATATTATATAATTATATAGAACAAAATATTATTACTACGACGGTTACCGCCAAAATAACACACGTGACGATAATAATAATTATTATTACCGTTGTAAGATTCGGTGCCAAGAATGGGCCAGCTGACTTATTTCGGCCAAAATCTCCTGTCAAACATTTGTTCGTTTTTTTTCTTTTTTTTTTTTTTTAGAAACTTAACGCTCGCTAAAACGCCCACGGTTGTCATATATTACACAGCTGGTACCGCTACTTCTTCCTCTGCCACATAGTATGCACCGTACTACCGTAGGTTTCATTGTCGAAAATTCTTCGCAATAACCGCTTCCACTTACATCTGTTCCTGTTCCTTTTCATATACCATCACTTTATCGTTTTCCTTCTCCTATTAGTTTACCTACACCCACCATGTCTCTCGTGTATCTACACGTCTTTTTGATCGATGACGATTATCAACACTACTGATGGTTTCAAGTCCAGAATTAAAATGGAGAAAAAAACAACACAATAATCGAATTTCCTGCAAAGTATAGAAAACGGTCGAAGATTCTCGTTAAAAACCGGTGTACGTGTTTACATATTTTTTCGCAGTTTTTTCTTCTTTTCTTGAAAACTACTGCGAGAAGTTCGTAAAATGACCTGTCAAAAGTAAAATCTGTGCTCAATTCCTAACCCATCGACATGCTGAATACAACTTTTCAAGCTTTGACCCGAAAAGAGTTAACTGGAATAAAAAAATACATCATTATTATACTTCATCTTACCTTTGACAGAGTTAAAAATATATGCGAATGACAAGAGTTATTAACAAGCAACAAACACATACATACTCAAAAAATATATTAATTTTACTTTCTTCCCAGCGAAATCAGTGTATTGAAATAAATAATATTTTATAGTAATATTGATTGCGAATGTAGCTCATAAAAACGAAAATTTTCACAAATAACTAAAATATATTTATTATTTTTTTTTTTGAAAACTATTCAATGAATATTAAATTGTTTCATTCTAGTTTTAATAAAACACATATTTGAATGTTATACTACTCAATATTAACGTATTTATTCTGTCTTTGACATTATTAGTTAAAATCTTAATTTTATTGTACTAATTATTCAAACTTAAGTGGCTTGCACAGTCAAAATTAAAATTGTATTTACACTGTCACATAAAGAAATAAAATGTATTATATTATGTATACAATTTTATTAAATTCTGGATAATTGTATATTATTATTGTTATATTAATTAAATTTATTAAACCTTTTTTTTTAAATGTATGACATTAAAATATAATTAATTATTAGTAATATAATATTGTGTTAACAAATATTTATAAACTTAGTTTAACTAATCATAAATTTCTCAGTGTATGAATATGTTTCGTATAGATAGTAAATATAATATTAAAAAAAATAGTTATTTTATTTTATATTATGACAGTTCTACATGGATATTATCTGAAATTGTATAATGCAAATACAGAATACTGAGTAAAATATATTGTTTATGGTACATTTATGATGCAAATAATGTCTAAAGTTAAAAATCAAATAGATCTTTGGATATATAATACTTATTAATTTTTAGCTTATTAAACATATATTTTATTATTTTGTATAATTATAATAATTATTAGACTATACATTATAATATAATAGTATTTTAGTTAGATAATTTATTTATCTTTTCGATTAAAATATCTTTAATCAATAACATAAAACATTGAACTCAATATTATATATCCAAAATATGTATTTTATTCTATATTTAAGGAAATATAGAATAACACTAAATTTAGTTTTTACTATGTGTAGGATTCATTCGTTTGTTAAAAATATACTTTATTTTCATAAAATTTGGTAGAATGTCTTACCAAAACAATAATATACAAAGTTTCTAACGGCGTAATTTGTTTAGTGTTTTAACTAAATTATAAAACTTATTTTATGCACATTTTCTACCAGAGGAGAGTGAAAAATAGGAATAGTTCTTAAACGAAAACAATTTCTTTTTCAAAATTATACAGTAGCGTGCTTAGAATAATAATACTTTATCTTAATTGAACGAGACAATATTTTAGCACAATGTAACAACTGCTCATTTACACAAAAAAATTAAAATAATAATAATAAAATCATAATAATTATCCAATAGTTTTTAATTGGAAAAATAAAAGTAAAAAGTGCGGACAAGTTACAGTGAATGTTGAATGTCGGTCACTCGTTTCCTGTGTTTTATAATAGATTTAAAAACTCGGTAATAAATCATTAGATTCGAAAATGACTCTGAGCGGTTTATACTATTATTTTATAGTCACATGTACACACATAGTCTATATTATTACAGGAAGTATGTTTTTTTAAATTTTAATTGGTCATAAAAATCATCATAATTCATCAAATAACCAAAAACTATAGGATAATGATTTAAAAACAAGTAAACAAATAATATAAGTCTAATAACCTTTAGGTGTTTATATTTAATCACGATCGTCCCAAAAAATATGAATAGTTTAAAGAATATCCTACATACACTTCTAGTTCAGATATATTTGTAGTCTCGTAAGAATTAAAAAAAAATTAAAAAAATATATATATATGATTAAATCACATATCTTAAAAAAATGCATACAACAAGCGACTTAATGTAATTTAGATAAAATCATAAATATTGGAATAATTAATTACTTGGTAGTTTTAAAAATATAATAAAATATTTATAAAGGTTTGTTGCGTTTGATAGAGATTATTAGAATGTGTATGGGTAATATTCCTAATCCATATACGCAATCCGCACGTCATTATGTAAGTACATTCCGATGATATCGTATACACGAGTGAATGAATCAAACTCCTATACTTAGCCGAGTTTAATATATACAAATAGAATAATTTATGGTTTTTGACGCCTTTTAAATTGTAAATAGTCGGATAGAATGAACAATATTCAAATGTACATAATACTGCTATGCATATATCATTATTATATGCAATATCCATGTATGTCGGATATACAACATTTCTGAATAAGTGATTAGTATAAAGCTGAAACGAGAAATTCACTTATAAAACGTAAGTACATAATTTACAATCGCTGATAACTGCTAATCCGTAGCTCAAAGGTCCAGATAGTCCATCTCCTATAGTCATGCCGATCCGTGAATACATTATTATAATAGGATGCAGTAATATAATAAAATACACTGGATGTGTAAGCTGTTTCTTTTGAACCAAACGGCGCGAGTAATTGTGTTAAAAAAAAAATAAAAAAATATATTCCACTTTCGTTCAGCCATATATATAATAAGGTGAATTTTATCATACAGTGCATTTGTTTAATGAAAATCCGTAATATATATCCATAGCGACCCGCTTCCGTCATTTGGGTACCCTATTATTTTACAGGAATATCGTTGAAACCCTTTTTAAAGTTTTTAGATATTTTTTTTTTTGTTTAGTTGGGGTATTTTTTGGAAAATCTGTTTGGGAACAGTAATATTTAAGCGATCTGTTTTTTTTTTTTTTTAATTTGTATCCAAATCAATGTAGAAATTATTGTCATATGGTTGACAACTTACTATCAAATGAATGAAATATTCATAAAAAAAAAAACAAAAAAATACAATAAATTGTATATATTTAATATTATATGATGAAAATATGTAATTACCTAAACTTCTACCTACAGCTAATGTAAAATAAAAAGAAATGGAATAGATGCATTTTAAATAAACTATTTAGAAGCTATCATAAAAAATAAATTAAACGTTTCTATCAAGACCATATCTGTAGCATGTAAAAATGTAACCTAAGTAGTAATTAAAAAACTAATTAGCTTCTTTTTAACCAAATCAAGTTAGTTAATTTTTTTTTCCTATTTTATTTAACCTTTAAAGTTAAATATTTTATTATTTATTAAACGTTCTAATATAACATCCTTAACGTAAACATAACTTAATTAACTAAAGTTATTTTTTTTATAACCTTCGTTTGTTAAAATTTTATGATTACTCATAAGTCATAAGTTATGATTATATTAGTACCTGTAATTTTCTTAGTGTGATTTTTACGGGATGCATTTCGATGGCTAGTGTTCTATAATAGTATACATGATATAGGGATCTATTTAACTTAAATTATGCGTTAAAATACGTAAATAATAATATTTAACTTGACGAGGTCGTACATCTACAAAATTATATAGCAAAATTCCGTTCTTCAAAACGTCAATGTTGTATGTTAATCTAACTATCGACGCAATTTGGATTAAATCGTTGGTGTACTAACTGATTTATGTCGTCTAAAGTGGCTTGTAGAGGATCATCCTCATCCGCAACATGTATACTCCTTCATTATACTAACTTATTGACCTACAATATTAATTTAATATTTATTATTTTACTATTACTTCAATGTATAAACATTTATTTAACAAAATATTTCAATTACTTATTTTATAATTAATACAAATTTATGATATACAGAATTGTTTTATTATAATTTAAATATAAATTATAACAAAATTTATTTTTATATAAATAATATTAATACAATTATATTAAAGATAAGTATTATTCATACATGCTAAAACTATTTATGATTCTGTCATTATAAATATAAATACTTAGATCTACTTATCCTGAATTTTAATTTTTTTTTGATTGTTAAATTATACATATTTTCTTAATATAACCAATTCCTTATTATTATTTTTTATATTTATTTTCATTAAGACATTGAAGAAAATATTGGAAATAAAAGTATTCGAATGCGTAATATGACTAATACAAATTGTTTGATACTATTAAAGATTTGTGGATATTAAAATTAAATTTAGGAATGCTAGATATCTCTCTAAATTTATTTCTAAGAACATGACAAAAAATTAAGTTGTTATAGGTAGTAAATTAAAAAACAATTTAAAAAAAACTTCAAGAATACGGAATGATCGTATATAAATAATGTATTATTATAATATGTGCAACAACGAAAAAGTCGTGTATGATATAAATTTCATTGCTAGTTTTGCTAAAAAATAAAAATTAACATTTACTTTAAATGATTAATGGGCATTACAGCATATGAGCAGATTTTAAGTGTATAACGGTATGTAATTTTTAACTCAAATCACGTATAATTTATAACAACTACATAGAGAAACTCGAATCAGATCAGATAAAATACTATGGAATGTGAGCTTACTCGCATCCATTTTATCCTTTAGTATGCATTTATTAAAATATTGACTGATTTTGTAATTTCTTAATACACTTAGAGACAATTTTTATTCAGATACCCGTTTGGATCCAAATAAAAAAAAATAAAAAATATAGTATTCCTTACTTATTATATTATATTATATATAATTTTAACTTTCATTGTTGATGTATAACAGATTTTGTGTTATAAATAACAAGCATAAACATATTAACTAATAATAAATATTACAAATGAGTTTTTCATATTTACGAAGGTACTATTTCTCCTATTATGCAGAGGCGTAGTGCGTGGTGCGTAAAATATTATTATATCCAATAGAATAATATATACTAATTAATTTTTTTATTTGGTATTATTAATCCGATTACCTATTAAAAATGCTGGTCACTTGGGCAGTTGTTAGTAGTACACGTAACCCTAGCTGGTTGAAAAACCAAATGAAATTATATCATAAAAAAAAATTCAAAAAAAAAAACCAGCTCTCCTAAAAATACACAATATAGTAACAAAAATAATAAATGTTTATTGTAATATCTTATTTCATACACCCAAACTGCATATACACTTTTTCCACGAAGCCAATATAACAATATATACACAAACAGTAAAATACGATAATAGAAAGTTATTGAAAAAAAAACACGTCCAGAGTAACAGAAATATAATGAATTATTGTAAAGAATACAGTTTTTTTACAATTTATCATATAATGGATAATGAAATTATAACAATAAATGTTATACATTATAATTATCAATATACTTTTAAAACAAAAATGATTAATGTAAAAACTTGATATATATAATCAACCTAACGAAATGTTGTTTTAATATTATAATATTGTCTTTTGAACTATTTTGGTTTCTACAATTTATTTTTTTGCACAAATTTCTTACAGAAATATAAATGTAAATCGGTACAGAATAAAAAAATAAATCAATATATACTAGCTTTGAATTAATATATATATATATATATGTGTGTGTGTGTATATTTTTTATCAATGTCTCATAACTCTCACCCGGGGTTTCATAGAAAATCCCAGTCAAACATTCTTTAATAAAAAAATGCGATAAATCCCATGGTGATTTTCAAAGATAAACTCATGAATAATTTTTAGTTTTATATTTTAATAAACTCACTATAACTGATCATTGCAAATGTATTATCAAGTTAAAGTTCAACATAGTTTAAAATTTCTTAACTGTGAAAATAAATATTATTTTTTATACATAAACCAGTAGCAATTAATACGACTTTGCAGTGTATTTAAATTACTATAATACAGAGTTTTTCTTTTTATTTATAATATGAAAAAACACAAAGTTATAGATACTAATTTAATTTTTTTGAATTTGAATTTAATTGGTAGACTTAATTATTAATACTCGCTTATAATATAAGATTCTGTGCATTGTTACAGTTTTGTAAAAATGTAATCACTTAACCTGTTATCACTTAACTATGTATCTACCAGACCTTGGTAATTCATAAGTGTGACAAAAAAGAGGAAAACTCGTTAGGGGTGAGTGGCGGATATCGCATTTAGTTACTGTAATAGGTGTTTCATTAATATTTTATTTACAAATACATGCGTATATTTAGGTATACATTATTATAATAAATAATAATGATCGAGCACGTACGGAGATCTTATAAACGTGCAGTATCAGTGTGTGCGACGGATCGGCAGCAAATAAAATTTGAAAGGATAAAAGATCAGAAAAAACGGAAAGGCAAAAACTACTAGCACAAAGGTCGGTGAGCGGGGGGGGGGGGGGGGGAGAGAAAAATATTAAAACGCTTTTCGTCAAAGACCACATTTTGTGTACGTGCGCGCGTATTTATATTATTATAGAGGCGTTAGATTTTTTTATAAATATTGCGTGCACGCACATGTTTGAAAAAATATTATACACAATAATAAATTAACCTTTATTGCGGTATTTATATAGCATAAAAGTAAGCTTTTAAACGCAAGTACTTTTATTTCTCTTTTGCCGCTAACAAAATCAATTACCATGACAAAATCAAAACAAGAAATCGTATTTTTTATTTCAAATTTTAATAAAGTACTATGTTATTTGTTAATTGTAATTCAAATTTTCCGAAAATTAGCAATTCTAAAGTTTTAATTTGTGGTACGGGATTTTTTTTTTTATAAAAAGTCTATTTCTTATTATAATTTAACAATATTATTATACTACATTTGACTACTTAAGTCAATAGTTAAAAAGGAAAAGAATACAACATTTAAATAAAATAAAGAGAAATATATTATAATATTAGAATATTATAAAGCATTAAGATATATTGTGAAGGTAAAATACAATAATACGATTACTCTATTAAGTGCCGTGGATAAGATATTGTCACGGGAATGCTAATTTCGTTTAAACCGTCGTTAGTAAAGAAAGAGAAGGAAGGGCTTATAATGGAATTAAAGTCTGACGGGAATTTAGATTATATGATGGTTCTATGTATTATCGGAAGATTTGAGAATTGAAGTGACGGACACATGAGATGTATTAATAATAATATAATTGATAATAGAAGTACGGGATATTTTACACATTTTAAGATGTGTGTGAACCTAACGATCATTATGATTACGAATTGTTCGTTGTATATATATTTGAAAAAATGACTGCCACCACGAGAAAATTAGATTTGTATTCACACACACACATGATGCAAATTTTACCCGAGAGCATGATATGGATCATTTTACAAACTATATTACAATAGCAACAGAGATAGTGTATTACGCGATTTTATCTGTACAATTTAAATAACAGAAACAACTATTACTATTCGAAATTCTATTTGTATTCACTTCGTACAACATATTTAGAGTTTTTCATATCTAAACGATACTGATGTATAATTCAATATAATTATTAATCAGTTTAACCTCTCTTGTTATCAACATAATATAAAATATTATTTTGACAACTTTGGGCAAGTACGAACGACGGTAGTGTCTTTGTTGTTCTGCGGAAAGTTATAATAATTTTTAGTAAAAATATTTACAAGAAATTATAGTAACAATAATAGACTTACGCAAATTTGGTTCGGTGCAGAACATTGTTTAACGTGTCTGATAATTATATATCGTAGTGTTTTGTACTTAATTGTTTACGTAGTTAAGTCTACGGTGATGTTCCAAAACCAACAGTTTTAAAATGTTTATTACCTACTCTCTTCATTTCCATTACTTTTGGTAGTACTAATAATATTTCTCGAAGAGAGTAAGTAACAGTATTTAATTTTTTAATTTTAAAACATAATTATACTGAATAGATAAATAATTTATATCAAAAACAATGATCGGACTCATATTTTTGTTCCCAGGTATCAATAGATAGACCCGTCGTCGTTCTACACTAAGTTTTAATAAGTTATTATAACCCTGCGAGCTATTACACTATTTAAATAAATAAACAAATTATATTTTGTACGCAATAAATGTCGTGTATTACTCTGAGTTAAGTATAATGATTTATCCTAACGAAAACCTATGTCTATGGTATAATACATAATACTAAAATATGTATTTTGAGTGCTGTTTAATAGGATAACCGTCACGAAACAGCAACCTTAACATACGTATCTGGTCAATGTTTTTGCATAAATGATTGTTGAGCTAACTTGTACTGGTGGGCTGAGGTATAATATTTAAATAGGATTTCTGAGAGGACAATATTAGTTTTGGCGGAACGTTTAAGTCTACAGCCGATATAATATACTGACTATACCTGTGTAATAGCGGTGTTGCGGTACACCAATTTGTATTCAATAACAAATAAATTTAACTAATTTAATGATTAATACTACCTACGTAGTTCGAAAACTGATTATATCGGGGTTCGCTTCACATCATATTACCTACCTATACTTATTCACAATAAATTAATATTGTTAATCGACTATTTAAACCCGTATTGTTCGTAAACTGTACCTATTATACTACCGAGACCGTGATATAAATACACACACATAATATATTATTATATATACCAAGCACAGTTTTGTTTGGATGATAATATCGGTTCGCCCATTTGAAAATAGTAATTTTGACAGTTCGTTGCATTCATAACTTAATTGTAATATTGTAATCGTTAAATTAAGTACAAAACGACAAGATAAATGAATTTACGAAATTGAGATTTATTATAATTATATTATGTTTTTTAAAGTATTTTATATCTTAAAAATAACAACCACAACAATATTTACCTAAGTGCCGCTTCGTGTCTTAAATTATACATTATATTGTTGCTTATTTATAATGATTTTCAAGATAAAGCACATTGCATCAGAAACTATTTATAACACAACAGAAAAAAGTAATTGATTAAATAATATATAGCTTATATACATTCAAATTCAATGATAGTATTTAGTATGTTGAAGAGTTTAACATTTACATAATCTTTCACTTAAAAAATCTACAGATTAATTTTAAAAACAAAATACTGATCTAATGATTTAAAAAAGAATTGCGTATTTCAAAAAATTGAAACTATAACTATAATTGTAACGGAAACCTGTAAATAATTAAAGAACTAGTTCCATCTATTCTCATATCACTCTCATTATAATATGCCTATATTATTACAAACCAAAAAGAAATAATAAATCGCTATAGAATTCAAAAAAAAAATCCGGTAAGACATCAATATTTATTGTAGTTTTTTTATGTATAACACATTATTGACATTTTAAATGCTCGTAAAAAAAGTTTATGAGTTATTATTTAAGTGTATTTCAAGTTTTTATTTTCAAAATGTATTGCATGCATAAACAAATAACAGAATATATTATTATGTTATGGATAATATTTATTTATTTGTTAAAATAAAAATAATACAAAAATAAATAAATATAAAATTAAACATATAATTTCAATAATTATATTCTTTGCAGAATGCAGATTCCAAAATAATGTATAACTAATATTGTAAAAATGTGTTGAATATTCTACTAAACATTTAAATAAATAATTTACATTACTAATGATAACTTAAGTAATTATTAAATACAATATTTATTATGTTGTGAAAAACTGATCCTTCTCTTAAGTTAAAGTATTATACTCATCCCAATAAACAAAACTTGTATGCGTAGCTAATGCAGCAATAGTATATAAAAAAAAAAGATTAAAATACTTAATTGAAGATCGTTCAAATAAGGAGCATATCAGTAAGATAATTCAATTTTTTTTGTTATGTGATATATCACAATATAATATGTTATATATTAAAAATATATTATAAAATATATTTATAATATATAATATATATTTATAATATATTATTAAATGAATATATTTTTTTCTTCCGGAAACTATAAAACTAATTCATTATTCCAGTAGTGTTATTTTATTTTTCCGAGAAGCACTTAAAAAAAAAAAATAAAAATGTTTAATAATAATAAAAAATAAAAAAATATCAAATGGAAACGGATGTCGGCCATGGATACAACAGGAGCCATTGGTGAGCCATTCTAAGCACGGAATATACCCCAATTTGGAACACATTTAATTAAAGAGCGTTGTGCGCTTATAAAGAACTCGACTGCCAGTCAGGCTGCCAACGTTGCCCTCCATAACAATATTTTAATGTGATTATCAAATTCCAGGGTTTTTTTTAATTGAGATTTCTACAGCACGGCAGTGAATAATAATACAAAAAGGATTTAAAAAAAAAATAAATAAATAAATAAAAACAAGATATAGCATAACAATAATATTATAATATATAGAAGTGAAACGGACAGACAAGCTATATTATATTATAATAGCGCGTTCAAAGCGTGATATAGTCCGTTTTCATATAATTTTTAAACGTTTTCGGCATATTAAAATTATTCAGTTTTGCCCCTCTGAATCGCATATAATAATGTATATTATCATCCTGAATTCCACCCCCATAAGTACACATGACGTATTGTATTATATAGTATGATGGTCTGGAAAAATAATAACGATGGTTAAAAGGACTTTAGTTTAACTGTAACTTTGGTCAAAAATGAAATTTAAACTACATTTTATAACTCAAAATTCCATTTTTTTCTTTATTTTAACTTCATAATCCAACAATAAATAATGTCAAATGTTGTTAGTACCTATGAAAATGTTATGATAAGAGCTGATCTAACGAAAAGTTTAGTCTACCTATATTTATCGCATTTAGAACAAATACCTAGTGACAAACCGAAACTTTGAATTTAAATAAAAATTTTTAAAATATTGATATTAACATTTTTGATTATAATTATATTATGTATAGTAACCCTAATAATAAATTTATATTACTATAAATGATAATTATGTCATAATATTATTTTTATGTCAAATGGTATAACTCTCAACTAGGTAAATAAAAGTATTCTTGATTATGGTAATATTAATTTTCTAATCATTTCTAAGATTACTACAGAATAAAAAAGTACTATCAAGTGTTTCTTGAACAATCCCTTTTTTGTTAGTAATTATATGGTTAGCTTTTTATCCATCGTCCATCGATAATGTAACTTTATATGTTTCGTTATCATTCTTAAAAATAAAAAAAATAAGGTTTTAATCACTACCAAGTACAAGTTACCGCGTTATTAAAGCTGCAACTTGTTTGCGCACATTTTTTATTTTTTATTTGAAAAATCACAACTCGTTTGGGCACACGATGATATTAAATGTATAACTGGTTTGCAAACACAACAATAATTGTATTTTATCTATCTATACCTATTTGAACATTGATAATCATCGATAAAAGGTACGGTATTATTATTAGATTCCCTACAAGGCTACAAACAATATATCTCGAGAACTTAAAGTGTGTGTGTACATATACATTTTGTTACTCTAATTTATATATTTACTGAACACGGATATAGAAGTTATTGAAGTTTTCGAATCGCGGCATGGACATTTTTGTATTAATATAAATAATTTTAAATTTACTAAGTGTTGTGTTTAAAAAATGCTGATTTTTATTTTTTGTTGTTCTAATAGTATATTAAGGGGAAGAAAAATGTATGTAAATATTTTTAAACAAACATTAACAATTATTAATAAACAGGTACTAACATGCAAAGTAACAAAAAAATAACTGTGCGTAAACTATGTGTATGGTTTAACTATTTAATGCTCAACTGTTTCCAAACGTGTGGTATGTTTGTGTGCAAACCAGTACGGCCCGGTATTAACCGATGTTTTAAATTAAACTTTGTAACGTCAAAGAATTTATAGAACCTAAATAATGTTGATTTTTTTATTTATATAATCGGTTATCAGTTTTCATGCAATATATACTAATTCTCCTCTTTGCTCAAGTGTATGGTTACCAGTCTCCAGTCACCAAAACCACCATCTGTTGCAGAACACCGTTGCAGTCGATATAACCGCCGCACCACCGGCACGTACCCACAGCACACGCACGTAATGGAATCTTCTTTCTATTATGATCCGCCCACACATCGTAAGGCACTTCAATCACGATGTTACATCAAAGACGAGCTAATGGCTGACGTCTGACCATTGAACTTGGTGCATTAAGTATTTTTACCATGAACACTAAATGTAGCTAACTAAAACTCTGTCATAGTATAGTTTCGCTCGTTACCGGAATTAACCACATCGTGGTCAATAGCGAAGTGCCTTTTCACCTTCTTTTTCTATCCACTGTTAATTCAACGACATAAGCCTTTGGCCTATAATCAACAAGCAAATTATTTTTCGTCAACAACACTAAGCCATCGTCATATCTATCGTAATGTACAATTTCCCCATGTCAGGTCATACAGACCATGTGTTTCTTATTCTTTTCAGTGTGACAAAACAGTTTTTTCTTTGTATAATACGATACACAGTTTCTCTCAAACCTGTTTGATCTATTATTTTATTATAATAACTAAAATACTACCAGGTAGGCAGGAACCATAATTCAAATCATGTTCAAAAAAATGTTCTATTAAATTGTTATAAAAAAAAAAAAAAAAACTATAATTGATCCAAGTAAATTTCCCTGATCCCTGTAAGATTACTAGTATCATTAATATTACTATAATAATTAATGTACCTATATCGTTTATATGTTTGCTACGCTAACTATTTTATAATTATAAATATATCTATATTTTTGATTATACTGTCTACACAATTTTATACCTGAATTATTGTGAACATTTTTCTCACATCTTTTAAAATTGTATTTATTATTCGTTAATATAACATCACATGATTATTCTCAACTATACTATTTTTATTATTATTTCAAAGTGTTACTTAAACTCTAATTTGGATGATTAGGTATTATTAAAATATCAAAATATAAGAGTTTTGCCGACATTCCTTTGGCGGAACAATACGGTATGACTTATAGGTAATTTATTAAGTGTTTTTCTCAAACATTAATGCGCATTAGCCTTAAAGGGCCGAAAGTCACAGTTTTATCAAAACTGAAAAAATAATGCCTACTATATAAATATTCAGTTTATATTATATTAGTTCTAACATATTCTACAATAAAATTTTAATTGAAAAATAAAATAAACGTCCGTTTTTATTGTAAGAATATAATATTTATATTTATTTATATATTTTTGTTAATTTGTTTAACATTAATTTTCGGTTCAGATATCAACTATAAAAAAAATAAAAAATTACAGTTCCTTTTTTATGCATAATTATTAAAAAAAAAAATATTTTGAGTTCCATCAACAATACTGAGTTAAGTGGTTTGTTACGAAGTTACTCAAAGTCTTTATAGCAAAAACTTATATATTCATGTATAATGCATATATATTAAAATTCAATTTATTATGAAGTACATTTTTCAAAATATAGTAAATATAAAACTATAAAAGCATTTCCTTTGAATTCCAATAGTCTATCTGATTACGAGAATCAACGATGCAAAATATATTTCGTGTAAATATAATCCAACGAATAAAAATAAAATAAAGTAAAGTAAAATAAAGAACTCAGCAGAATTTCCGGCTTTTACCATCAACAGGTAATATTATGTTCTTTGTAATATTTAAATTTTAGAAGAATTGCAGTTAAAAAAAAATATTTTATAGTTTGTTAACAGGTCGATCTTATTATAATTTCTCAGGATAGATCATACACAAAATGTAAAAATAAAATTTACATTAAGTCCTCTGTTTAAAATACTTATTATACGATTAGAGGACGTTGCATTATTTATTATCATGTCTATTTTCACGATTAAAGATTTAAATGGTGCATTATAATATATCTAGCTACCTATATAAACCATGAATAAATTACAGTAAATGCTCATTAAACATATACGTCGTATAGAAATTTAATTATTTTGCGATTGATTTCGATCTTGTAAACAACATATTGAATAAATCCAATTGGTTTACAATATGCCTACGCATGCACATGTATATATCCTGAATAATTTGGACGCAATGCGTTGTTTATGTGGTGTGAATGCGTCGATGTCTTATAAACTGTACTATTGATTATAAATATTCAAAAGTAATGATTGTACCCATAATGTGATTCGAAATTAAGCCATAAATCCAATATGATTTCTAGATTTAATCAGTATATTATTCACAGGATGTGTTCGATCCAAATCATTACCCTATTCAATTTTAATATTAATTAAATAATAATTGTATAGTTGTATCCGATACAAGTGAAAAATAGAACAGAACCTAATCATTAACGTGGTAGACATTTAAAGCATATATTTTTCTGGATAATATATCTTCCAATATCCATGTTTCATATCATTATTCTATATAGATACAAACGGTACATACCTACATAATATTTACACATATTTCATGCATCTGTATATAATATGCTATGAGGTAATATTATTATTACTTATTATGTACCGAATATTAGATATAATTTTGAAAACAGAACGCTAATTTATATTATACTATATAATTACAAAACTACAATAATATCGCAAATATTATGATTGTTCGAGGACGCAACAATACGGTAATTAATGATTATTATAATACTGCATAGGGTATTATCATGATGACACGTTCGTTGCGCTGATCATCACTAGTGGTATTAGGACAAATAATAATAGTTATGTCGTGAGTGACATTAAAAATTTAAATTATTACCTCTCGGAGTCATACAAAAACTGATTACCAACGTTATGTTAAAATAAAACAATCGAAAATTTAAAAAAATTTTATTTTGTTTACGCTTTGCGTACAATTTTGAAAAAATTACTAGAAACTCATCATTCTTATCGTCATCATCACTAGTACTAATTGCATGGGAATAATATACCTTAACGTTACTTATGCGTGTACCCGTGTGCAAGTATACACGAAGTCGTCGCAATCTGGTTTCAAGCACCCGTAGACAGAGAATAATGTATTAATATAATTGATCAGTTTTAAAAACACTTATTTCGATAGTATACTCATAAAAAAAATCGTCTATAAATAATAGTAGGTTTAAATATCAAACACATTTTAGACGGAATAGACCAATGAAGGTTTTGCCTCTCATACTCCCCAATTACTATTCTATCTCTGTTACATTTTGTATGTCTATTAATAAAATTAAATTAACTATACATTTAAATAAATAATTATAACATTTTATTATGTAAGACAAATTATTATTAAATAATAATATTTTACTAGAAACTGATTGACAATGGTTTTCAACGTATTTATTTAAAATAATGTCATTACGAATCTATTTTATGATCAATTTTGATGTAGATGATTGATAAGTCCGATAGCTTACCTAATTATTGTGGTAGATGTCAAAGACATTTAATTATTATTTAGAGCAATCACGATAATCGGGGTGCCAACATTTTTAACATTAAGACTCAGGGTGCAAAGGATGACCCTTAGTATCCCTGCGATTTACACCGATGAGCCAACGATACCCGTTATAACTTAATTATATTATTATATGGTACGTAATACGTATAATTATTATACTCGAAGATATTCATAATACAACTTAGGTACTAATTAATACAACGCCATCGTTTTGAAAATGTATGTAATATATACATATATATATATATATATATATATAATGATCGTACAGTATCCATTCGTAAATATAATGCATATATATATATATACGTATGTCTGCAGTGTGTACACATATAAATACCCACTGTATTGTACATTATATTATAATTTCGTATATGTGTTTGTATGACTGACCATTGTGTGATCGCTTGTCCATTAATCATGATATGGTCATCTGTTTCGACACTTAATGTGCACCCTCAATGGATTTATTAACTCAGTTCGGTCGGCAGAAAGCCATTTGTAAAAGGGCAAAGAGAGCGATGTGCGTGCGTAAATTAGAAAATTTCCCAGTGTCTGTCGATACACGCTTGTTTATTATAATCATATTATACAGGGCGATTCGGTCAAAGGTAAACAAAATATCATATTATCGACAAGTTGTATGTTCGTCATCGATCACTGTATTGTACAAATTACAAACTTACTAAATATTTTAAATCATATTCTTCCGGAATTCAATAATTGTTGTGTATTTAAATTCTCAGAAATATATTATTCTGCTTTGGGGTATACAATTATTTAAATGTATATCGTCATTTTAAAACGTAAAACAATATGATTTTAGCGACAAAAATAGGTACTTAAAAATTAAATTAAATCAATTATAAAAATACTATTTTGTAATGTGTTAAAATTAAAAAAAATATATATTTTAAAAAACATTACAATTTTTCAAGAAAATGAGGATATTTACATTTTAAAGAATCACTTTGTATATTTATATAATATGCGCAGCAACGGTACCCTTTGGATTCGTTTATCAATAATAGGTATAGTATTACTCGCAGACCCGTAATATAATAATATTGTTACTTGGGAAATTTTTTCGATTTCATTTTCTAACACGCGTCAAAAATACCACCCTGTGAGTTATATATATATATACACACACACATTAATCGGTCTTTGCTATAACTATATAGTATATTATAACTGCATTTCGTGTATTGCGCAGTATAAATCATTTACGCTTTGGCGTTTCAAACTTTTGAATTTATTTTCACACGCGTGCTTCGTGTGGTGGGTTGGAGGCGGGAGGCGCCGTGCGTATTATGATAATTGTATTAAAGTAAAACGGTCGCTACAACTAAACTCGTAAAATATTGCAGTACAGTTTTATTATGTTATTTATTTATATTTTTTTTCAAGTGAATTCGTAAACTCTACAACTGGGAAATGACCAATTAGACGGGGATTCAAGATTGTGAGTGATAAGACTTATATTATGAACATAGTAGGCGGGCAAAAATAAGATATATTATACGGACATTTGAAAATCTGTTTTATTTTTTATGATCACATAAAATTTTAAATACTTCTTATAAACTACAACAGAGTTGCATGTAACGACGAGTTTTTTTTAATGGCTTTTTATTGTTGATTTCGAATTTAAAAGTTATAATACAACTATGATATAAAAGTTAACCAAATTATGTAGGTTCTAAATTTTTAAATTGTTCAATTTGGTCCATATTTTTTGTTTTGTCAAATCTTAAAATATATTTTATTGTTAACTGTTACTTTGCTAAGTATTATTATTAATTATATATTAAACAAAAAGTGTGCCGGATTTTTAATGTTTCAGTCAATAGTATCTTCATGTAAATTAACAAAAATTAAATAAATAATAACATAAAAGAAAAAAGTATATGATAGCTTTGAGTTAAAATATTTAAAAATATTTATATTTTATAAATAAAAATTTTACTTTTACTATCTGAGAGGGTTGGTGGGTAGAGTATCATGTCCTTTAGTTACATACCCAATGACTTTCATAATGTTTATGTGTCAATATATTAATCGATATTATTTATTATCAGATAGGTGTACATAAAGCAGTAATCTAAAAATACTATAATTTCGCATTTGCATTTGTTTGGCTAATTATAATTAATTTGGATAATTTAAACGAGCTGAAAGAAAATATATTCTAGATACGCCCACTGCACATATGGCTAAACAAAAAAAATATGAGGATAACTAAACGATAATTTAGTTCGCGAGTCGAATGATTTATGTACATGGACCACCCTGCAGCACACTAAATCACAGACGATAAAACTGAATAACACAAAATAATATTATATGATATACTACTATTAAGTCATAATTCAAATATAGATTTAGAAAATTATTATTCATTATTTTTAATTTATTATTAATTTGACCGGCTATTAGCGTTACATAATGTAGCTGACGTATATTAAAATAATTATATGCACTTTTACTATGCTGATATATCTGGAACGCAGCATGTTATTTTTAGAGTATTTTATCAAAGTGTAAAGATCTTGTGAATACTATTAATGGTACCCAAACAAAACGATAATGGGGTCTTTTTACAGTTTCTCGTGGTATGTGACCGAGTTACTTATGAAAGGTCAAGCCCATGAACCCATGACTCTTCATTAAAAGGGTATAGGTACCGTAATGTTTTGAATAAGTACACTATAATAGTGTTGACCAACCACTTATTGTATCGAAGAATATCGAAATTATTTACCATAAACAACCTATTTTATATATTTTTTTCTATTTGATGAAAGATGGATCTATTTTAAATTTAATTTACTATATAATGTTGTCAAGTCTATCATTATTTATTCCTATAATGTTTTCTGGATTTATTCCAAGTATCACAAATTCGATTTTTCCTTAAGTCAAAGTGTATTTCTTTAATTGGGCAGTAATATTGTAATATTCACAAAATATACGCGAAACCAATATGAAATCTAACGCAGCCACTTTCGATAAAGCTGATTCTAATATCATATTGTCATGGAATATTTGTAACGTTGCAGAACATCACTAACAATAATATTATACTTGTTGTCTCCGGCCGAGGGTGATCCACCATACCGGATCCTTAGTCCTTAGAGTATCGGTCATTTTTCATTGACGTATAGTTATCATTGTTATTATTTATTCCGCTTGTTCCAGAAATGATTTAGATGAAATATTTTCAGACAAAACACAAGACGGTCATTTGGCTGAATACACCACACGGGTTGGGGAGGATTACCTAAACGAACAAACGATGGAACGGACATCAAATTCCATATAGTACACTATATTATTATTACATATATACAAGCATACACACAGCTATGTAAACAACGTTTTTTTCCCGACGTTATTTTGATTCAATACTGAAAATAATCTTGGACGAAATCGAATGAAACAAAAACACTCTCCAGGAACTTTAAATTGAAAATAAATTAGATAAGAACAGCTTTAACAGGATCTGGTTTAATGATAATATAATGACAAACTATAGAAATCCAAAACACATGACAAGTATTTTTAACAAAAATCCTTTACACGGCGTCGACGTATATTTTATACTATTATATTGGTGTGTTACGTGATACCACATTTGGTATTTACTACCTACAACTATATAACGATATAAACTCGACTATGGTAAAGTATCGATCACTTGACCGTTATCCTTGTTTATGTATGTAATATAAGTGATTTTTTTACATTTGAGATAATAATGACAACTGCGGAATGAATTCAAACGGTTGTTTTTTAAATTTAAAGAGTATACTGAGGAACTACCTGTTATAAGCATAATTTTATGGACCAAAGTCTTGTTCATAGAATATTAAAGAATGAAAAAAAGAAAAACACTAGTGGTGAAATATAGACAGTAAAAAACAAAATATAAATATAAGAAATAAATAATGATAAACATTTTTCTCTGCCGAAGTGGTTTACAGTTTACCTCGCATCTATAGATGAACTGTCAATATTGTATCAAAATAATTGTTTTTGGTTAATTTTAAAATAACGATTATGAAAATCTATAAAAACTTAACGATTTACAATATAGCAATATAATGCTGTATGTTTGTTCAAAATTTCAATTTTGAAATTTTTCAATTTCAATTTCCATTTTCTGTATTTTTTAATACAGCTAGCCACTAGGTATACAAATATAACACCCTCAAAAAAATGATAATATATAATAATAACTATAGTATTTATTATATTTACATAATATTTATATATTTATCTTTTTATAATTATTAATGGATTAATATTAATTACTATAACATTTTCAAATCACCATTCCTTCCATAATATAATATGTCTTTGCACACTTTTTATCATGGACTCATAGGCGTCTCCAGAACTTTTTCGCAAAGGGGTGTAATATTAACCATTACCATTAGAATTCAACACACTCAATAAGTTGTCTATATAATATGAATGATTGTGTCTGATTTCGCAGAAGGTGTAAATGCATACCTTGGGCCCCTCGCGGACCTATTATCCATCGTATACGTAGATTAATAACTCAAAAATTACTCGTTTCAATATTGATTTACCGTTATATAATTAACAGTAAAATGAAAGAAAAGGGTTCTCATTAAAAAAAAAAACAAAAGTTTGGATCATCTTTGGTAGTATGAAATATTTCAAGAATTTGAAAATATTATCTTTAAGTGTAGTTAAACGTTCTAAAAATCAGATTTTGAATAACTGCATTACTAAAAAAAAGTGAGGTGAGCGTGTTCAATGAATCACCTTGTATGTTATTATACATCAAAGGCAGTAACCTCGAAAATTTGACTATTTCGCTAGTAGTCCTTCGTCGTATAAATGCATTATGACCCACAGTCCACCCATCACCTACTGTACCGATTTCGATTTGTTTTACACGCTTCATTACGTATTAATTTTATGTCGTTTCGAGACGTCTATATATGTACATATACACAGTGTAATCTATATTTATTTATTTAAACGACCGTGCAAAACGTTTTTTTCTTCTATAAATCGAAAACTCAACTTTAACGTAAAAAACTAACATAAAATAACGCAATTTTTGTGACGTAATAAACCTATATTCCAATGATTCGCAACGAAAATATGAAATCTAGTGATAAATAATAAAGGAGGTGTCAATGATATTGAGTCTCACGTTGATATTGGTACCGTTTCAAATATTTATTATAAAACAATTAACACATATACGCAACGCGCGAAGTATATACTTTTAAAAGTTTAAAGTATTTGAATGATAAACGGTAAAGATGAGTACAAATTATCTACTTATAACAACTATAGTTCATTAAAAAAGTTTGACCGTTTAAAAAGTATCATTCTACAATGTAAATGTAACGTACATATACAGAGTGATTTTCTTAACAGTTATATCAAAAAATATAAATTAACATTTTTGAAAATATCTTTTTGGACATAATCATTGTAAAACATGATATAACAAATAAAATACATTATATGTTTAGATTTTTAAGGTTATTATTGTATGTTAATATAGATTTTTATTTCTTATTTTAAAGTAGACTATTTTTTTTAGAACTTGGTGTATAAAAATTTAATATTTAGTCCAAATAAAATTACCTACAGTTGAACGGAGTATAATTATATTGTGGTCCCCGCAAAATGTAGGTGCACTACTCCGCTTATCATCATATTAAACACTTATAAAACTAATTAACTACTCATTCAAAATTCTCAAAAATAAAATATATATATAAATATATTATAATTTGGAATATTAAATTAAAATTATACATTGTGTGAACAATTATAACGATACAAAAACGTATTAATGCTGATACTAAAAATATTAACAAATATTTTATCATCGATTATTTTTTGAGATAATTAATATTTATTGTTAAAAATCGCTCAATGTAACATTAGTTTGTTCAGGTGGTGAGTGAGGTAGTATTGAAGATAACTACGATGAAGATCACTTAATAACGTGACTGACATATAATGCGAACACGTCGCGTTCGATTTACTATATTTGACTTGGACACGAAACCACGAAATAAATTTTAAAAAGGTATAATAATATGATATAATTATTTATTATATTAACATTATTTCGATTAGATTTCAGTAAAAACTATAATAATTTTATGCCACAGTCACTTTTTGTATCCATAGTGCGTGTGTATCGTGTTATAATATAATATAATATTGTGGAAATTGTGGAAAACGAGCCGCCCACCATTGCCAGTCCATCCGTTATTTTAATAGATACCGATAAATCATAATTATTACCTACGTTGCGTCTGGATCGTAAAACGATTCTCCAGTTACGATTATGATAATCATCAAAACCGACGATTATGAGCACGAATCATTGTTTCAGTCGATGAGTTCATTGTTAATACGCATACACATATACCACATAATGCGGCGCACTATGTTGATTGTTGGTATAGCATAAAAATGATTTGGAATGAGTAGAAAATGTCGAAAAAAAAGTTCGATAATAATAATGCAATGATTTAACTCACGCGTCATTGTAATAAGTAAATATTTTGTCGTGTGCAGAAAATGACCATCTCCAATATAAAATAATATACTATACAGCACTAGCGTAATGCGTCACGCATCTAAAAATCAACTTATATGCATAATAGCGTATTGGCTTTATTTATACTACCAGAGAGAACGGTAGGCCAAAAAATGAATCTGACGTGCAAAATAAAGATAGTCCTCCAATGTTAAGAATCATTAATTTAAGTCACCTACCGCTCTTTCTGGCCAGCATGACTATCATCCAATATCCGATGCACGCTCATTAATCACCTCAACAGACTGATTTGAGAATACAATTTATTTTTTTAGAGCACAACTAGTCCATCCCCATACTATTCATTCAAATAAATAAATAAATAAATTATATGATTAAATGTTGTAAACGAGCAAATATGTATCACTCGCAACTATACGTTAAAATAGTTTATGTTTTTGGTATTATTAATTCATATAGATAATATGTTAATTTCCGGTGAAAATCATTTAATTTATCGTGTGCGTGGTGACCACGGTAAACACGAGTACACGAATACATGATGTATATACCTTATATCTGTATACTTAATAATACAATATTATATCCAAACTACATAATACGATGAAGATTCACTGTTTGGAAATAATTTGTCGTAGTTGGAAACACTTGACTTGACCATCGGTTGATAATTTGATACATTTATGAAACGGTGTTATTATAATAATACTATTACAGTAGGGCTGGGTAAAAAATACTTCACTATTTTAATATGTACGCTATGAAACTACAGTAGGGCATTCTTTCTATTGTTAAATTCTTATTTTAGATTTATAATACATGAATATTTTTAATTTTAAAAATCTACTTTAAATTCTATTGTTTGTTTAATTTAAACAGTCTTACACTTGAAAAGTAAAGAAAACATAAAGAAATTAAATTAATTTATAATATTTTGCTTGTATAAGTTATCTCATTTACTTGTTTTCTACTTCATAATATAAAATTATGTTAAGAGATTCTCTCTGTATATATTATGTATATATTCTTCTTAGTATTTATTATTTTTCGGAAATAATTTTAAATTTATATAAGCTATAAACTATCTATATATTAGTATGTTATAACTATACTGTTTAATAATTACTATTTGTTATTATTTATTTTTGTTAAGATTTTAATGAAGTCTATTTATCTTAGATAATTCTGATTAAAATTAATTTAATTTAAAAAAAAAATTAAATTTCATTAATTTTGTATTATATTTACAGACACTCATTTATTATTATTGTTATTAATATTTAACGTTCTATCTTTATGTTAATAGAATACACCAACACTTAATTATCGATTAATACATTTAAAACATAGGTAATTATATCATATAAATAATACCTATTAATAATACATATTTCTATCCATATACAAATATTATATTATTATATCTTTACATTTTAAAAAAGACACCTTTTGAGTTTTTTCTTAACTGCCACCCATTGTTTATTATTTTGTCATATTTGTTGATATTTTAAGACTTTTTTTATATAATTGTTTTACTAGTTCATAGTATACTTAATATTATGTAATGAGTATATATGTTAATAAATCCGTGGCAGTCTTAGTATAATTTGCTTGATATAAAATAAAAATCGTATATACAATAACATTTAATTCAATTAATTAAATATTAAAAGAATGTGAAATATTGTATACAAATAAATTAAATTCGATTATTACTGTCTCGCCTATAAGGAAAACCTCTGACCAACGGCACGAAAGTGAAACTGAATATTTATCAGAAGGGCATTCGATTAAAATCACGTTACATATCAGATATATTATATTATTTTTACACAGTGGCGCGGTGTTATTGTATGCGATATAATAATAATATATATACATAGTTTGGAAAACTCATCAAACATCGATTTTCGACGCAGTCGAGCACGGTGGTATTCGTTTTTGAACAACCACCCCACGTTTACGTAAACCCAATCAAGCCTTAATTTAAAAAAAAAAACGGTTGGGAACAAGAAAAATAACCAAAACTAATACCAAACCGTACCGCAAGAATGTGAGGGATTTTATTGACTTTCGTGTCCAAGAAGAGGGGAAAACAAAAATTCGTGATTTTTTTTTTACGCGAATCGCTCCGAATGCGAACCGTACAGCAATAATACTATAGCCTGTATAGGGTACCTATTATATTATATAACCTCTATACACGCGGTAGACCGCAAAGTGTAACGATCGGAAGTATTGGCGGTGGTGGTGGCGTTGTGGGTGGAAATGGTGGTGACGTTGTTAGTGTAGCTGATGCCACGACTGCTGCATATACGTTTATCGTGTTCACTGGAGTTACACTTTTTGACGAATTTCGATCAAATCCCAGATTTTCCATCCCTTCCGCTGCCGAGGTCGTGGCCGCAGTTTTTGGGATTTTTCACATATTAAACCGTTAAAAAAAAAGCAATTTCCCTCACTCTTTCTCCCGTCATCTATTCCTCTATGTCATCCGTGTACCTCTCTTGCTTCTCCTCATCATTCTCCCCGAAGACAGCCATACTATTATTCTTTCTTTACCGGTTCGTCTCGTATCATCGTCGACCCGTAAAACCCTCCGTAGATACATCTACTGGTATATATATTGCAGTTTCCGAAGGACATTCACAAGCTCAGTTTTTTTTTTATCGTCGTCGCACTGTCTTGTATATGTACCTTTATACGATGCGAACGATAGATTGACAGACAGGTATGTATAGACGTTGTCGTCGTCGACGAGAGATCAAACCGACCTCTCATGCGTGAGATTTCGCAGTAACGTCTTTAGAAATTCAAAAAATCAGTCTAGACTATATGTATATATATTATCTGAAACTTTCAGCATTATATATAGATATATTTTATGCAAAATTATTATGCGGTTAACAACAGTCCATTCGATTTTTACTGTCTCTTTCTTTCGCTATTTCTCTATCACTGTCTCTTTTCTTCTACTTATACATTTTGACTTTAATAGTCTGTTTCAGCATAAAAGTATGCAATATATATTATAATACCTTCGAAAAATCGTAAACATATAATATTATCTATGGCGAGCGATAGTTAATATTCTACGTGTATACGTCAAACAATTCAAATATATTCACCCGTATACTTATCAGATAGATAAATAAATACAATTATACTGATAAAAAGTGCATTGTAAACGGTTAAAATAATTTATTAATTAATATAGTATAATTAATATATATATATATATATTAAATTAGTATAGAAATTAAAAATAAATACACGATTGATAAATTAATATGGTAATTAATTATATAGTAGTAACAAAGTTTTTCCAAAGTTGTGGTCAACTGTAGACTCTAAAGCGGTCAAGAATAAGTGAATAGAGTGGCGATATCAAGATTATTTTCGTTTATTTTAAACAAGTAGACGCCTAAAAAAATAATAAACAACGAGATGACACTGATAGTAAGAATATGTTGTACTATAGTACCACAGTAAAGTTGATAACCGATAAATGAAAGGATGTCCTCTATTTTCGTTAGTTACTGATAAGTTAAATATTTGTGACTTATTCTATGTCAGTTAATGGTGGTCTCATGTCTTATCAGTGTATTCTCTAGAGATGATCATAGCTAGGCTGATCATTTGATTTCTTTTGGATGATTGACAGTTTAAACCATTATTTTTTTTACACCGATCATACGTCCCTTTCCATCGTAGTGGTTTTTATTTTTGCACCGGTTTGAAAAATGAAAAATCATTAAAGCGCCAGGAGACTAACGACAAAGTTGGGCGAACGTATCTAGCTCTGAGTAGTTCAGATAATTATTATAATCCTGTCAAAGACGGACATCGTTGTAATATAAGCATTGGCCGTCTGCAGGAAATCGATAATAAATATAACATATAATAATTATAAATAATGTTTTTCACGTTTCTGGAACCATTCCACCGGATGTTTGAAAATCGATAAATCAGTTATGTTACACATTGTGTTGTATAATATCATAGGCCGACAGATAACAATTTTATGATACATACCTAATTGTATTTTATGTACGATCAAAACAATTTGTATAATATGCATAGAAAGATGATCGATCAGCGAACGTCGACGATACGTGGGCGCTCTTTAATATCGTAAATATTTAATGGGTATAATATACAATGTACACATATCGTACGTATGTATATACATATATATATAATAATATTATATTATGAACCTATTAAAATCGTGTTAAAAAATAATATAACGCAGTATTATCGATGATGAATTACAATTTACAAACGTATATCGACATGCGTTGACGGACGTATTACACATAATGATAATGTTACTCGCGCTCATCGGAGATAATGAAGATACATATTTTCGACGCGTGACGTATAGGCACTCACGTATTATTTTCACATTATTATGATGTACTCGAGCATAAAGAAAGGAAAAGTTTGACATTCGGACAAGTTAATCAATTGTATCGGCTCCTCGTTAGTGGTCCATTAAGCGACGTTTTAAAGTGTATATATGTTGTATATGTTTGTGTGAATATTGCGTTTTGTTATCAGATAACACATGTTTTCCCAAAAAATATATTATATGATATAATATACTATAGTCGTACGCGTATTGATAGAAATGTCAAGTGAACCAAAATGTATATGCTTTTAATGAAATATTTATTTTCAGGCGCAAGAATAACACATAATATGATAATAATATTAGATTTATGTGAGTATAGACACTATTTTTAATTGCACGAAAATGTATTTATATATTAAAATATAACGAATTATTGGATGTAAATGCTCCATAAACAGATTAATTTTAAAATTTAACTTTACACCTACGTCAAACAAAACTATAAGTACAATACGATTATTATTTCCAATGGTGATTGTGTATACGTTCACACTTGATGTTAATCAGATTGGAGTATGAATCTCCTTAATATGTATGGAAAAAATAGTAACGTGGAGTACTAAAAAAAAAACACAGAAAAACTCTTTAAAGAAAAAAAATAGAGTGTTTCAAATCTTGGAAAAAAATATGAGTACAAAAATATAACGTATTCACATAAATTATAACGTGATATTATCATAAATTAAAAAAAAAAGTGGCTGAGAGTAAAATTGAACGGAGTAAGAAAAAAAATATTATAATAATAATTGTACTCCAGTGGTTATAATAATATATACATTTGCCCAAAATAGGATATAAATACATATTCAAATATATGTAAATTAAAAAAATACCCTCTTTAAGTACAGCAACCATCATCTTTTGATTTTTAAATGGCAACCATTATATATTTTTTTATTTAATATATTCCGATAAAGAAAATTAAAAATTGATGATGGTCCAAATAAAAATAATAAAAATAAAATTATGTCTAAAAAATACAAATAATTTATTAAAAAGGTGTTTTTCATTGTTATAATTGTAATATTTGCTTGTTTTTTACAACTTAATCTTTTGTGTTCAGTATTATAATGAATAATATAACTATTTAAAATTTTATTCAAACGGTAATGAATAATATTATTTGCTTAACTTTAAAAACATATCCACATGAATTTATGATGATAAAAATTTGTAAAAACAACATAGTTGATTGTTAAATCAACTTTCATAAATAAAAATTCCATAATCAAACAGTTAATATAACGTGACATAGCACTTTATACTTCGCAGAAATGTTTTGTTTAAGCTCCGGATCATGTTCAACTAGCTTTAGAATTTAAATCTATCATATAGTCATCTCGGATTAGTAGGATTGTTCATTAACACGTAATGGTAACGTAACGATTATCTAGAATGAACTGCCTTTATATGTCGATGTTATCTGTCTAATTATAAATTTAATATTTTTTGTTCATAGGCTCGTGATGAAAGATAGAAGATAAAAAAAAAATGATAAAAAAAGGATGGTTAATGAAAAATAAATCAATGCAAGAATATTAGAATATAAAAATTTTATAAAATTAATTTTAACTCGAGTTTCATTGAAAGTTTCATAGAGTTAAACAAAAAAATAAAACAATAAATTGCATTTTATGATTTTTTTGTTATATTATTGAATAACTTTAATATTTCGCATTACAGTATCGAGAAATAAAGTAAAAGTAGCGTAGTAATATATTGTATATTCTAGGTATAGTATTAAATTTTAAATTTAAATTTTGATTACATCGTCAATATTCTGTATTAATAAAAATACTTTTAACATTTTTCTTTTAAATTTTGATTTATAGTTCACACACATTTTACTTACCTATAATATAATGTTGAAATTATCACATATAATTTATAACTGGCAATTTTCATATTATAAATTTTAATAGTACTACACTACCTAATATAATATAATATAATATATCACATTATAAAGTAAAACTATTTTAGTGTATAGTTTGAATATCCTTCAATTTAAAATGCAATATTAAATACTTGATATTTCAGGGAAATCAATACTGGTTATATTTTTATATTTCCAAAAATGCAACGTTTTGAGTTGGACAAGTGATGTAAAACAAATGGCAATAGCATCATTATATATCGTACATTAACAGATTGAGTAATATAGATTTGCGTATCATTAAAATTTAAACTGTTTAAATGCATTTTACAATCTACTATTAAACACACTTATCGTATAAGTATAAATTAAACGGCACAACTTAACGGATAATCTTATAGGAATAGAAAGTACTTAATATTATAATTTTCCGATTAATCATTTACGTTTGAAAAAGACAAAACGATAATCGTTTCATCGCTTGATCGTGCACGTGCTTTTATTTAAAATGAAATTATGCCTGGTCAGTTTTTTTAGCTGTTTAATTACAACCATAATAATAAAACTACGAGTAGCAATGGCCGTGTCACAGACACACTTCCGGTGTACGCATGTACGTGTAGACCGACCAAGCAATCTCGTTTCTGGCTGGAATTATCACCACCATAACTTGACGGAGAAAAGGTGTGGTTTTATAAACGGACGCAATCTTACCGGAAGCAAATGATAAAAACTATTATTTAAAACAAGTCGTACGTTTGTCCAAATCATGATAGAATTTAATATAATAATGTTATTTATACGCTAAATTAAATAAGTATAATTGAAAAATATAAAAATTCAAATTTAAATCAATCCATTATAAAATAAATTGAGGAAGATGATAATGATTAGGAAATATTACTGTATATAGTTAGCTGTTGCCGATTGTATGATATCCTTCATTATCTACCAATATATAATATAATATCTAAGTGTGTGTCACAAGATTGGTACATATTGCCATTATTGCGTATTGATTGTTTTTAAAAGATTTATAGCTCTCCGTCATAATAATAAAATCGGAATTTTTATTCATTGTGTATCTATATAATATAATAAAATATTGTAAATAATTATTTATACGATGTGATTGTTTTGTTTGACGTAAAACTATTTTTCAGTCTGTAAATATTTTGTTGAATCAAAAAATGTCTAACGTAACTATTCAAAGTTTATTTGATTATCATATTGATTTGTAACCTTTTTTTATATATTATAATTTAATTTTCTGAAGCAGCAACAATATTATTATTATTATTATTATTTTATTGGCTATGTACATAAATGTCGAATATTGATCCATTGATGTAAACGTATAGACGTATAGTAAAGCTTTTGAATTTTAAGAATTTAAAAATACAGATTATAGAAGAATAATTGGTAAAATAAGTTCACAAAAAACGGTAAAAAAAAAATTCAATATTTTTAATTTTGATGAATTATTTAATTGTGAAAATAACACGTCGATTAACTCAAAAAAGCGTGTGATTGAACATTTTGAAATTAACTTTACATAATACAGGCTACTTTCTACGTTAAAATTAGTAAATAAACAACCATCAGTGATCTCTATAGTATCCTGTTTGGTTTATTTTTTTAAACGTAATAATATTATAATAATTATATAATGTATAATAAGGCGTGTATTGTATAAGCATTTTAGGTACATAAATTATATTTTGTGTGTACTATGTTCAATAATATTTGACTCCGTTGTACTTGTCGTTAGAGGTTTTTTGAATTTTTTGAATTTTTTTTTCTAATCCAAAAAGGTCAAAAAAGTCACTCAAAAAAAGATAAAAGGGGAAAAAAAATATAATATTATCTGCAGGCTAGCCGTTCTTCGGCGACACACAATTCACTTGACCGGAAATTCTCAATCCGGGTGATCCCTGGCTGGCTGACTTTACAATGCCGTGCAAAACCGTTTATGACATAACGGTAAAGCACTTTCTATTGGAACACGGTTAGGTGGCTTTTGAAATAATGGGAACTGCGATTGTATCACGACATCACGTTACACCGTTTGTTAGTCATAAAAGTCGTTCGAGCTACAATGACTCGACCATAACATAACGAACCAATGATGTCCATAATAGAGTTTAAGCGATTTGAAGTTTTCAAACGCTGCTTACAGAAATTTTGAGTTTTAAGTATTATTATTCGTAATATCTCTAGAGAAGCACATTATTAAAACGATTCGTCATGATTTATCGACGACTTTAAACTGCAGCAGGCACGTCGCATACCTATATAGGATTTTAAAACAAAAATAACACGAATAGGAAAAAACAACAAAACATACGTAATACATATATATAGGTACGTTATGTCTTTCACAAGCATTTAAACACACGTTACGGCGTATTATGTATACAATAATTCAAACAAAATATATTATACGATACACGGACCCGACAAGCACTCGTATTACCATAATATTTTTATATTATTTCGTAAAAGTTATTGGATTTTATTTCTGTGGCGTTGCATTGGCAAAAAAATCGACTCTACCGCAATGCTAACAAATTTACGCAGTTAGATTAATTATGTAACCGCACCGACGAGAGTTAAAACAAATAATTTAAGTTGTACACGGAAAATTAAAAATTAATCATTTTTTTTTTTTAATCTCAACGAGCCAGAACATGATTTATTAGATTCTATCGCGGGAATACTGTCTATAATATATCATAACGAAGTTTATTCACGGTCACGTTATTATTTATATCCGTAAATTGATAAAATACAACGGGACGAGACTGGCTAATGAGAATATTTGTTTGAACAATTCTCGTACATCGCGCGATAATAATAATTCATCACGAGTCCCTTATATTAATGGTCTGTATATATAAATATAAAATACACCGCGCGACTTGGTTAAAACTGAGCCCCCGAGCTGAAACGTCTTTATTAGAAGGGGGCACAGCGAGTTCGTATAATTCAATCACATCAGTCGTTGACATTTTTCTTTCACAAACGCAACGTTCCTCGTCGTCGTAATTGAAAGCGACTCGATATTGACGACAGTTTTTATTTTTCTCTTTTGTTTTTCGTTTGAAGTTAATAATCAAATACTGTTATTGTATTAAATTATGTATAATATGTACAATGACAATAAACATTTACACTGACATAGACGCTTTTGAGTTGTCAGATATGAACTAAGCAAGCCGCAGGGTAATCTATTTAACCTACTATGCACTTTTTTAATTTCGCAAAATTTTTGAATATTTATTATAAAATTTCATTGTAATCAAAAAAATAAAAATAAATTAAGTCTTTATTAATTTTAATGTTCTTTTTTACTACTTTGAAATTGTAATTCGTTGTAATTTGTTATTATATCTTCGGTACTATAACTAAATATTTTTCTAAAATTGTTGAGAGCTTATTCATTATATTATTTACATTTATTATTATTAAATTGTATCATTATTATAATAACACTTATTATATAATATAGATCCTTATGCATAGTATAGTTTTATACTATAATAGGGTATAAAAACAAATAACTTAAGCCTCTAAGCGGAACGATGGATAATATGTGTTGCGGGTTTCAGAACATGATGCATTTTGTTATTTTCAATTTATTACCATGCATAATTTATACACGTGTTACCGTGGCATGGAAGTTTTCTAAAAGTTTTGTGCGACGACTCCTAGTTTCAAAATTTTATCCAATAAGGAACATAAAAAATTAATTTTTCAAGATTCAAAACATTTTTTTTTTTAAATATTCTAAAAATATTTATATTTAATGAAAAAATATGATAGAGATAGCGTTACTCGTGGCTTTAAAATTAGTTTATAATTAACTAAAGAATAAAAACAAATATTCTATTACCTTACACACATTTTCACATATTATTTTATAACTTAAGTTTGGATTTGTATGCATTTATATATATATATACTCACATATATAAAGAACATATACATTTCTACAAGAATAAGAGATGTTGGTAGTTTTATTTTGTAGAAAATACATAGAAAAAAGTTTAAAGTGTAAGTATATAAATTCATATTTAAGCGATGACGGGTGATTTGAAAACATTTCAAATAAAAACAAATTTTAAGAAGAGAAAAGTAATTTTTATTAGTAATCTTTTTATTTTTGATGTATGTAGAGCAAACACTTATTAAAAAAATAATAAAAGTTGTTTGTATCCAAAAAATAAATTTATCTACTCAAGTATTTATAGAAATTATCTTTGAAAAATATTAATTTATATTTTGCATACTCTCTTACATCAGTTTTGTTTCACTATAAATTAACAATGGTAATATAAGTAGGAAATAATTTAATATTCTTTAGATGGTACGATGCTATACTTTTCTATAGTTTAATATTTTATTATATTGTGTCTGTGTCTTGTAATCAGGTAGTTTGACTAAATAATGTTTTAAAATGAAAGAATATTTTAACCTATGCAAATGTGTATTTAATTTAATTGTACTTAAATTATCAAGTTTTAGTTAAAATTTATCTATTTAAATGTTAATCATGTTTATTGTTTAGTTTTTAATATTTATCAATAAATCAGGAATAAAAATATGTATATAATTTCTTATAGCAATTATGTTTATTTGTCAAGTTTTTCGATGCATTAATGTAACTTTAAATTCAATTTATATGCATAAATTGTTTTTTAAAGATAAGATACAATTGTCTGATATAATATTAGTGTATGAAGTCAAATAAATTTCTGTGTATATTCGTCAACCCAAAGGTATCCACTTTAAAGACTTAATGCTATAACCAAGGTTCTAATTTTCTACCAAATGCAATTTTTTTTATCAAGTCATAGAACATCAAAAGTAAAAAACAAATTTGTTTCTTACTTTCCTGATGCCATATTATGAGACATTTTATTATTTTAATTCATGCATATTTACAATGTCTAGTACTATTTTGCTAATTTAGTCTTTAAAGTGCTAATTATTGATATATTGTTTTGTATAATAAAGAAAATAATCATTATAGCTTCAATAAATTATATAAATATGCGAAAACATACATTTTGATTTTCAAATATTATAGATACACTATCGGTTGTTTTCACAATTTATATCATTCATTTTTAATAATTTAGGTATGGAATTTTTCATATTTATGTTGTGTTGCAGAGTTGGATCAAATAAGTATAGTCCCTAAATACCTGATACTACTGTCTACTACATACTATATAAAATATATACTATATTCGTAAAATTAAAACAATCTAAAAATTATTTTACAAAAAAAATTAAATTTGTTTTACAATTTTATTTTAATATTTACCAATTCTTATAGTGCTATTTTGGGACTAATTTTAGTATTTTTAAATGCATATTAAAGTGCTTAAAATTTACTTTTTTAGTGCTATAATTTCCGAATTTTCCGTTTGATCCGTAGCAGTACAGTAGCAAATTATGCACGTTACGATACACACACTATGAGACATGTATCATACCTCATACACAATCAAATTAATTTTTTTTATTTCTCGGTTATTGGAATAAACCAAAACGAATTTACGGTTATAAAATAAATAACGTACTATGTTTCTAAAAATATTATAGCCAAAAAAAAAAATAATGACAGAGATAAGCTGAACGACAAGTTGCCCTTCATGTTGATATTGTAAAATATTAATGTTGTAATTATTAATATAATATTATAATAATACACGTGCATCTATAACAGGCACAATGCGTTGTAAAATACAATATAATATTATATACAACTATAGATCATATATCATAATATTATATATTCTACCATAACTAAATGTCCAAAACTCGTCAAACCGTTTGCACCTTTCCGGCGATCCACCATATGCCGCATTGTAAATCGTTACAATAGGGCACCAGGAATCACTTCAGCTTCATTGTACGTCATTATAAAAAAAAAAAAAAAAATAATAATAATAATAAAAATATCGAACGTTTCATTCAGTTTTTCATTAAAATTTAACCGTTAGTATATTATAGGACATGTATCAAAATATTATATTATGCAACGTATAATTTATGTTATGTCATAATATTACTATGATTCCGAGCAACTCTGTAGAAGTATTATGTAAATTTCTCACCGTTATCACTGTCTTCCTATTATATTCACCGTTGACGTTTTTAAATATAATATAGGCTTTCAATATTGTCATCGTAGCCGGAAGCCCATACCAGTGGCGTGCCGAATATATTGGATCTAAATTAATGCCATCAGTCAACGAGTTTGAAAATGAAAAATGGTTTATTCGTTTGTAATTATGTCCGTAGTATCCGCGTTCATGTAAAAACGCGTAGTCGTATTGTTGGAAGTAAGCTGTTAGTGCTGTGCATTATATAGATAAAAATAATTTAAAATATATTTTTATCAATTTATTTAAATACAATTTTTATCCGAGATAATTGACCTAGACAATTTCTTGTGTCAAGTTAATCGATTATTTTTTACCTACTCAGTATATTTTGAAGTACAGGGATTCTTATAAACAATTACCTTTAACTTATTATTCGATGTTATTTTCAAATAATTTTAATTATCTTATGTTTATTGTATAATCCGTTATTGTTATTATAATTATAATCGTTGCATAAATTATAAATATAATTCTTAAATTATTTGTCTCTTTATTAATTTGGTCATATTTTTATCTATTATCTAGATAATTGTTGGATTATCTCTGTACAACACTGTAAGTTAGATTAGACTAGGCCTAAAAAAAAGTGTCAATCTTAGTTCACCCCAACCCACAATAATAAAATAAACACGTATGACTACTGTAACTATACTAAAATTTAGTTTATTACACAAAATCGATAATGACTAATTGTCACGTGTTTGCAGGCTACGGCAACGTGACTCCACGGACGCTACTAGGTAAACTGGCTACCATATTGTACGCGATAGTGGGCATGCCATTGTTTCTATTGTATCTATCCAACATCGGTGATATACTGGCCAAGAGCTTCAAGTGGATATACGCGAAATGCTGCCTGTGCCGGAACTGCAAGAAACGCAGAAAACGCATGTTGGCCATACAGCGAAAGGAACAGTGGAAGGTATACCCGTATATAACAAGAGACGGCGCAATGCCATTAAATAATAATAATAATAACATTATACATAAAATATAACAAAAATAATAATAAATATTATAATATACCGGCACTGTCGATAGTAAATCAAAAATGACGTTGATGTATCGCCTTTGCACGAACGGCACTTAATCTTTAAACCGGTAGTGTGCTGCGCAGGGACCAAGGTAACGGGTGGTTCGGTCTCCTCTCCCGTTGAGTACCCACATCATAATAACATTATACTATGTTATTATTATTATTATTTTATTCATATTTACGCAATAACAGCAGTTATTTAGAAAGTCGATTTTTGTGCTTTATGAAATACTTATACAATATTTTAATAATATAATAACGTGCCTTGATGGTTTTCCGATGAAAATCGCATTCGGAATAGAGGTCGCATAGCATTTTTTTTCATGTTTGCAAAAACGTTGACAGCTACCACTCATAATAAGTTATACGTGTAGAGATAAAAATTTACTTCAAAGAAAACTATTTCCTAGCCTCAAAATAATCATTCTGTATTTGTATTATAATCCACGTCGTCTATCCGATGTCACTGTGAATATATTTATAATATTATATTATATTATTAGAGTAATGTTATAGGATTCAGAATGATTTTTCTTTCAAAGCCCTGGTGACATAACCCGCGCCGCCATTCATTTGTTGTGCTCGTCGTTTTTGCATATACCGTCGTTATAATAATAAGAGTAATAGTAATAATAATAATAATAGTAATATTTTACAGATGGATATGCGAGACTTCAAACTGAACACCGGCGTGCTTACTGAGGGCGAGGAGAGCGACGACGAGGGCACGACCGACGGAAGTTCCTCGTTAAGCTTCAACGACACGCAAGAGGTTACCGTGCCCATCTCTTTGTGTCTAGCCATAATGGTCGGGTAAGTGAACGTGGTGATAGTGACGATATAATAATAATATTATATTATTATAACATGCGACAATAATGTGGATTTACGGGTTAGAAACTCGTTGTGTAAATATTAAACGGGGCATAAATTACATTGAAATATTTCATTTTGGTAAAATACTTAAAAAAAATAAAATGGAAAAAAGCATAGGTTGATACCAGATAGATTGTATGTTTTTCGATGTATGAATAAATAAAAATAATAATTAACACAACACATACTTATAGAATTGAATTAATGACTAATTATGACATTTTTTTTGATTATAATTTATATATTTAAACGTATATAAACATAAAATGTATTAAATCTCCACGTCGGTAAACTTAAATCATGAGTTAATTTTAATATACGTAAATTAGGTTATAATATAATATTCATAATGTATATTGTTGCCTAAATAAATCATCAAAAGTCAATGAAGCGTTTGTATATTACATTTGGTTAACATTTGTAACCTGAGTGTAATCAAAACGTATCGTAAACCATAGTCGTTGTAATGCTACATATAGTTAATATTTAATATAATGTGTATATTTATATGTATTATTAAAATCGCCACGTTTTATCACGCGTAGATAAACCACGAAATTTAAAAAAATATATCGGACAATAGAATATAATTATTTAATAATATGCCCAGCTGATCCTCAAAAATTTTTAAATGTATTTCTTATGACAAAAATGTCTTGAAAAACGCACGTCATAATAAAATATTTCTTTAATTTTGTGACTTTTATTCTTGTTGTAAACACAATACAGTACGGCAGAATTTTATTTTATTTCTCAAGTGATATTTTTTATTTTATGTTTTATGTAAAAATAAAAAGAATAAGTCCCTACTGTATTTACATTTTTAGAACGTTTTCGATATTAAAACCTAGGCGGTATTGAATATTCTGTCAATTGTTATACGTTTATGAATCGTGATATTCCGAGAAAAAAAACGGAAGGTTCAAAGAACTGTTCATAGGTTCTCCTAATACACTATGTTATTACTTAACATTATTGTATACACGTTAAGTAAAGTCCATGCTCGATATACTCGTAATTCATAGTACTTTTCTATTTCCCTCAACACGACCAATCATTTTAAAAATGAACCTATTACCCGTACGACGAGACTTGCCAATATCGATCCCTCATTTATTATTTAATATACCTACTACCTAATCTCTATTTGTTTTTACTTACAATTTTATATTTTCTCTTACCGTTATGAATTTATGATATAAACTTAAGAGGACGTCGTGTACCTACATATGTTGTCTTTGTCTTACACACGTAAGACATAGCAAATTTTCGTTCACCAGTTTCAAATTTTCAATATTGTGCTGTTAGTTTTGATATTTCAGTAAATTGAACTATCATTAAGCTTTTATTTTTGGCCATGTGCAACTGTTATGTTACATGTATTCCATGTATAATAGTCCCAGATATAATCTCGTTTTTCTGTAAGAATTAAATAAATAAAACCGTTTTTTTAAGTATGACATTTTTATTGGCAAAACATAATTATTGCTCTTTGATGCCCTTATAATCTCAGACGGAGTCTGGTTCAACAAATCACTGTTTCTTTTCGTTAAAATTAAATGAAAAGTAAAAAAAATAATCCCCACACTTAATCACTTTTGCATAAGCATCAGAAAATATTTTAATTAAAACACCGAGACTCCGTTGCCAAATCGATATAATACTTAACGGGGCTCACAACAACGGGTTCCATGAAATCGGTACAGCGGGTCGATACCGAAAGAACGATTTTCGTCATTTTCTGGTTTTGCATCACGGCATCGGCAGATATAGTTGTAAATTATTTACGAGGCGATAATCCCCATTGGCATTCTATAAATTTTCCGGTTGTTTTGACGTCAACACTACAATATTCTAGTGCACAAGCATTGTGTGAAATCATCACAATATTTAAATAAATAAACCACTTCGCCCGATGTGAACACAGTTTCTAGCACAACATAATAATATTAATATTAGAATTATTAGTGGCGTGTTGTTTTGACATTTTGATTTTTCCGGTTTTACCGTGGTGTATTGTCACTCTAAACGGTGTACAGTTTTCCCGCACTAAATATCGTATTACGCACGTAGTCGTTGTCTGTACAGAGAACTAATTCCGTACAGTCCGGTCGTAGCCACAACGACTTTTTATGTCATGTGCTTAAATTAAATACTGAAATATCGCGTGCATAATAATATCATTCGCTTACCCATACTTATAATCATGTACAGTGCGTATGACATTTTACCCGATGTCTGGCTTAAAACGAAAAACAAAAGTTTCACGTTATTATTTCTGTTGTCACGGTGTCGGTGTTTGTGCGCAGTATGCACAAGATATTCGCTCACGAAATTGTTTTGTCACTATACATTCATCGCGGTGTTCGCTGAAACGTAAATAAGCACCTCTCAGTCTTCTAAAGATTCGAAAAATATTGATAGTGGATGCATAAATGATTTTACTGTATCGAACGGTAGTTATTAAATAATAGTATTTGTATACATAATCACAAAGCGTTTCGGTTGAAAAAATAACTACACTCGATCGCTATGTTTATATACTACGTGTCCTCCACAACCCTCTCATATTGATATTTTCAAAACAAATGGTGGTAATTATTTAGCGCTTTAACTTTTGTGATAGTCATGCTTTTGGTTTAAGCGCGAAATCAAAAATTATATGTAGGTTGTACGTGTAATAACTAATTACTAATTATATGTTTCAAATATCGTATTATAACCTTCTCAATTTAAAATATTTCAACATTACGTCTAACGATAATGTTTATCAGGATTAATATAACCTATATAAAACCTAGCAGTTCCTACATTGTGAAAAAAAATTAAGAAAAAGTAAAATGCATTTACATATGTTAATCATTAATCTGTGATTATTGGAAATTAATATTATGTATTATGTATTACGTATTTATAATTATTATTTTATATAACATCATATAGTTATAAATGCAGTTAAATTATTAAAAAATTGTAAAAATATATTATACAGCCTAACCTATATTTAACGACCTTCTATTTAACAAATTAATTTTGTGTTGCATTTCTTCAAAAAATTTAAAAACTATTATTATTTATAAAGTACCTACACAATCATTAAAAGAATACAGATCGTATGTTATTTTTCCTACACGAGACCTAGCAGGTAAAAAAATATATATGTTAGTTCCTACACTGCGTATATTATTATATATAGTTTATAAGTTTTCAACCTAATATCAGTTATATCATATAATACTGTCATACATTTTAATATTATGATAATTCATTTATTATGTGGTTATAAAATTTCTTCACTTACTCCACACTATTATATTCTTCTAAAAGATATTATTTTCATGTTATATTATCAGTTTAATAACTTATACTTTATAGTTATAAATATAACATTATATAAAATGTAATATATATTTTTTTTCACTGTTAAAATGCTTAAACATTTTTAATAATATTTTTATTTTTTTAAGACAGTTTGATAACTTATAATATTATATAAAATATAGTATATTTTTTTACATAATGTATAAATCTACATATATCACATATATCTATATGTGTCTTACGCAGTTACGCCACGTAGGAACTTACACATCACATATGTAGGAATTAATATATATAATTATTTACCTGTTATTCTCGTGTAGGAACTTAAGATTCCGCATTTAGACTTCTTAGGTACGTCTGATTCTTGAAACATTTCAAAAGGTTAATTTGGATGTCGAGCAAATGCACCATAATAATATATAACTGAATAATTAAATTGTATGCCACTACCACGTTCACTCAATTCATTACCACGGTTGACGGTTAGTATACTGGTTATAAGTTTTAGCGACTTTATTTTAATGTTCCAAAAACTATAATATTAAAATAATATAATACGTTACAGCCAAGGAAAAAAATGTTTCTCCGCATTTGAGTTATAGCCTTTTTTCACTGTTTTTCTTCCCACTGCGACTAACTCGGTTGTATAAAAAACGATCTCTGTCGCAAATTTATATTAAGTTCTTGCTGATTTGAAGTTTTCTCAATTAAAAAAATATAAAACTCAAAACTTCTCCGACGAGAATTGTTTTATACCATTTTTTTTCGTCATGAAAAATATGTTCACATTAAATTACATTTATTTTTCTTGGAAACGTTTAGTTGTCAAACATGAATCATCTTGACAAACCATAAAAAATAAAAATATAATAACTGTCCATAACAAAAACGTGTTTGTTGTTATACCAAAAACAATGATTGGTTGGAAAAAAATAAACAAAATGTTTAATTTATATTCACGAGAAACAGACTTTAATTGACAACAGATAAAACGGGATGTAATGACCTACTTAGATAAGTAAAAAATTCATAGGTTATCGATACTTCATAATTCTCCATCAGCACCTATAGATATAATTTATTAAAGTAGAACAATTTCGATATTTAAACACAAATTTTGATTTCATTAAATCACATCATAACGTTTCGCAGTTATAAGTTCACCGTTGACATTTTCTGATGTTTTTAATACTTATAAATAAACGCTCGTTTCGTCCGGAAAAATTAATGATGTACGCATAATATTTTGCTCAATCAAGTTTTGTTTCAGTGTCTGCTGGTCTATAAAATATTATTATCACTGATGAATTCCTACTCATTTTTTCGGATGTATCTATATATTTTAAATAAATTTCAAAATTGTGTACAATTCCTTTTACTGTATACTTTTAGCTGTTACGGTACCTAACTATAATATTATATACATGTACGAAAAATCCATCTTAAGGTTATGTATTAAACATAAAATGTATAGTATGTATATAATATGTTCTACATGTTCAAACACATGAACTAATTATTAATTAAAAATATTCGTTTTCAATTATAGGTTTGGGATTGTCAACAAATGATCATTGTTGGCTCTGCAATTGAAAATCAGTTGTTAACAATCTTATTTTTTTTTTTTAATATAAATGTTAAATGTTTTGAATATTAAATTTCGGGGACTCAAGATCATTAATAATTGACTTTTTATTTTTATGTAAGATTAATTATTATGATATATGCTAACCAGCGGGTACGTACAATACGATAATATGAGCCGTTCAGTCCACAGCGCCTTCAAAACTAATACTTTTACGTGTAATTGTTTATTTGAGTTAAATTTAACAATTTTAAAGTTACATACAAGTTACATCATATTAATCGTTTAAACATATTTACAAATTTTATCGTTAGGACTAAATAATTAATCTTTTTATTTTTTTATAATACTTTATGTTTAATTTATGTTGAATGATTTTAAATTAATGTACACAAATAAAAATATTCTGCTATTTAATAATTTTATCGACTTAAATATGTTGTTGTCTAGACTCAAGGGGTCGCAACCCTCAAATTAAAAACCACTGGTCTAGACCATAATAGCTAATGTACGATAAAAAGGAATATTATACTAATATTTGAAAAAGGTTTAGTAATTATTTTTAAAAAAATCTACTATTGTTCAATCATTGTGTATGACTCAGATGGCTACTAAAATTAATTAAAATAATAATAAACCTTCTTTAAATTTAGTTAAATTAATTTTGTTTTTCACCATAAAACATTAAAATTTGAAGTTAAATTAATTTTTTTGTTAGTAATCAATTTATAATATAACAATTAAGAAAAATTAGCAAACTCGGGCAAATTTTGCCATTAACCTGCCCGCCTTTGTTAAGAGGACGCCATACCCGCATGTGTTGTCTCCGTCTTAAAAGTACGTAACATAGCAATGCCAAATTTACGCTAAACGGATCACATTTAACTCAGTTAATTTAAAAATTAGAGTGAATCGACCTAGTAGGAAACTTGATGGTAAAAACATTATTCGTGTCCGTATATGTTGGTTTTATTTACGATTTTTTTAATTTTTTAGCAAGTTATGCGTATATTATATAGCGTAAATTAAAAGTGCTCATAACTCATTAAAAAACTGAACAATCGTAAAAAATCAACATACGAACACAGATAATGTTCTTTTCATCAAGTGTCATAATCGGTCGATTCACTATCATATTCAAGCTAACAGAGCTAAACGTGATCTGCTGAGTGTGTATTTGCTATGTTACATACTTTTAAGACGGAGAAAACACATGCGGGTATGGCGTCCTCTTAATCACTATAATAGTATAATATATTGGATATTTCATGGTAATTATAATACGGCATTACATTGTCAGGTTCATTCCGGAATTATGATTTTACTACGACAATATTACAATCGACATTTTGCCAAATTTCATAACTACGGTACGAGTTAAAATGAAATACTTATGATATATGCTACTGTTATTAGGTTTTAATATGACTGAAGTTGCGTTTCACACAGAAATCTGGAATTTAGGTTACCATTTTAACAAACTTAATATAATGATATACTCCCAGCATGCAATTACATTGTGAATTAATTCGCGGAACTACTCTCGTTCAACACATAATATATATATTAATATTGTACGAATTTTCATACTGTGTATATGAACACTGAACGGTGGTAACAAAAAAAAAAAAAGTACAGGATGGGGAAATCGATAGGTTTATTTTGCCGATTTTATGTTTCCCGTGTAATTGAACTTTCCAAAATATTCATTTTCCAACGATTTGTTGCAATAATAATTATAATATGGACTAGTATAAAGCACGCGGTGGAAAGTTAAAATCATATTTTTAGAACACTTAAAATAATATTTATATAACGATACAAATACGGTTGTAAAAAAACATAACAATAATTATGCTTACACGTGTTACGTAAAATCGGCGGTGGTACGAAACTAATAAACTTTAAAATCAGTAGCTATTTTTATTGGTTTTGCGTATTTGTTTGTGTGTAACAACTAATTTATTACTCGAGTAATTATTATAATCATTTTAATATAATTATTACTGCGGTGTTACAAAAATAGTATGCATATAATAATGTTATAAGCTAATGCTATTAAAAGTATGAAACAAAACTTTTGGGAAAGCACATATTATAACACGAATATTATACATGAATTATTAGGTTAGGTTGAATAATTTTTAACCCTCGAAATGTGATTAATTGAGCACCTCTTTGTTTCTCTTTATTTATTGAGCACGCGTGTTAGCACAAACGGTTGAGTTTTCACTTTGAGTTTTTTGATAATAACTGTACCCCTCAGAACTATATGATACTGTTTTATCCACATCTCTTTCTATCTCTTAGAATATGCGGTAAAATGGATACAAAAGCAGATTTCGAAGAATAAAATCGAAAAAAAAACAATGCTCGCACGTATTATTGTACGTATACTCCCGAAACCGTCGTAATATTTCGTTGTTTTTTTCTCCCCAATGCGCCGTCGGCACGGACGAACGTCGGTTAATAAGGCAGCCGAACCCGATTCATTATTACTACGCCCCCGAGGGCGTCCGGGGATTTACCTTTTTTCTTTATACCCGGTATACGGTTTGTGTGGAGATGAGTAGGGAAAAAACACCACAAAACACAAACAACAAACGCTTTCAAAGTGTTTTCGCAGGGTGATATTTCGTACGTGGCAGGCAAAACACGGACAGCTGTAAATGTCAATGCAATTTAACATACACGACTGTGACATCACGCAACGTATGTGTTTACTAATAATAATAATTTCTTTATGTTGCTAATAAAAAATAAAACCTTTTTTTTTTTACACTTTTGTAAGACCTGAGTATCCAGGCTATCTACCATTGAATAAATCATCTTATCGTCTATCGATGGAATAGCTTACTATTTATATACATATTATTATAGGTATCCAGTGAATTTGTCATGAACAATTGATCGCCAAACGAAAATTTTTAGTTTTTTAGTTATTTTATTACCCTATAGGTATATTTCCGAGTTTTATGTTTATTATTTTAGAATATTCAAATATCCTTATAATAATGTCTATTCTATTTCTACTCTTATTTATTTATTTTTAAATAACGGACAGTTAAACGCTAATTTAAAAAAATAATAATAATAAATAGAAGATTACGTGTAGTGAATAATAATAACAATTTAATCACGGTCGTGTTTATATCACCTTAACACTAAAAGGGTTAATAATAATACAAGTTACAAAATTATATAATAATCATAATTAATTAAATTATTATACAATAAAAAACTGTTGACACACACAATATCGCACCAACATCGACTAACAAACACAAGTATATGATGAAAAATTGGTATGACCAACGGAATAGATGACGATAAATCAATAACGGCCGTATAAGCTATCAAAGTTATTGTCTCGCCAGTTCAATGATCTCGTGTGTACATCATTTAATGGTACCTTTCATAGTATACTTCTATATGGCTATATATTATTATATCTGTTGGCCGTATTGTAAATTGAATTAACTGTCCGTCATTTAAAAATAAATCAATACGAATATTCGAATATTCTAAAATAATAAACATAAAACTCGGAAATATACCTAGGGCAATAAAATGATTAAAAAACTATGAAAGTTCGTTCGACGATCAATTATCCTGGTGACCAATTGTATTCGCAATCCATTATTATACAATCGTTATTAGTGTTTAAAAATATTTTGAAATATTTAAGTCGTGTGAATTATTTAAATTTATATAAAAACTTTTTGACATGCATATTATAACGATTTTATTAACGTATTTTTTTCTATTTCAAAGAAATAAATATTATAAATTAATACATTTCTGAAGTTTATATGTAATAATATTCGAAAATGAACGTAAATCAATATTTACAAATATAATACAACATGGTTCAATCAAGTAGAATCAGTGGTAAATATCTATAACAATTTTAAATAATTATGATATCTAAAGTAACAGTATAAAAATAATTAAATATAGCTATATGTATATGATGTATCATATATTTTCATTATGTTTTCATTAGATACTATGAACTCAAGATTTGATTAAAAAAAAAAAAATACTATAATATCTACAACTGGTAATTTTTATATTTATAAATTTTAGCTTTTTTCTTATAACTTATAAATTACCCAAATAATTAATAATAATATATTAAAACAAATTTAATATTATCATATATCTAATAGATATGGTGCAATTATATTATTATGATAAATTATAAAATTTGTCTCGTATAATATATATTTATTTTTTCGATATGGCCAATGAATGAAATCATACATTTATAAACGTTAAAGTGTTGAGTAAAAATAAAAATAAAACACGAGATACTTTACTTTTCGTCAGCGTGCTCGATAAAATGAAATGTTTCACGATTTCGCGGAACATCTCAAACTTCAGACACTATACACGTGTACTATATTATTAATAGTTACGACCAACGATTGGGTTTCGTTTTGCGCAAGAATAATGCTGCTATCAGCCCGGACGCACACGCGCGTAAACGTGTACTTACTACGATATTATATAACACGCGGGCGATAACGTTCCGCGTGGCGACGGCTTTGCATATAAAATATATTGTACGTGATTTATTCACAAAGGACACTCGTCGGTCGCGGGATTGGGGTTCCAGGTGGTGGTCCATAATATCGTAGCCCAGTGAAACTTCTACGTTACGAAGTCTCAGCGGGCAACAAGAGAAATAATTCTTATTTCACAGAAATTCAGAAATTCGTTGAATATAAAAAAAAAATGTTTCGTTAAACAGATAATTTCTTTGAATGGAAGTCTCTTTGTATTTACTGTATTTACAAGGGGATGGTGTTGGCGTGGGGAGGGGGGTCGCGTCTTCCGGGCGGCAAGGTGGCTATATATTCACTTTGCTTCCGGATATTCTGTGCCGGCCTCGCGGGAAAACACGCCACGGCGTCGTAATGTTATTACTTTTGATCTATGCGCGCGCATTACAAACGAGAATATAACACCATTATCATCATAACTACCATGCGCAAACGTTTCCACACGTTCGCTGTACGTCTACGCGTGTGATTATAATATAACAGTAATATATAGGCGTGTATTACGAGTGTCGGCGGAATCCAATAATAACATATGAATATTGCAACAAGCAGGGAGTTCTAGAATTTCCTTTTTTTTTTTTTTTACTCCAACACTCACGGCGGGCATGATTAATACGCACGCGTTGACGAAGCTGTATCTCACTGTATTTGATGTGTATTTCGTCACCACTGCGGAAATATTGTACACCGTATGACGATGATATCTAATATACCTACAATGGCTCGTCCGTGATGTTATGGCCGTTTATATATCATGCAAGTATATACTATGGACATCGGCCTAAACCACGACACGTGATACATTTTATAATAGGTACCTCCTATCTTGCCTTCAGTAATTCTAGCGACAGGGACCTATATAATATTATACATCATATAAATTTTGTGTATTTTCGTAATAATAATAATAATATTATACTGTTTGTGACCCCAACTCGCCTTTACACGAACGCACATACTTACAACTTACCCACGTTGTATATAATGTGAATTCCGTCGATTTATAATTATCATTAACTCCGTAAACCCCTTTGGTATAATAGATATATTGATGACAAGAAAACACCAGGTACTATGTCCGGCGATCGTATGGAATTTGATAAGCTAATGGTAGCATGGGACAGCGAATAACAATTTATGTTATATGTTTGGGTGAAAATGTACACGATACATATTTTCTATGAAAAAGCTTCGAACTTTGTTGAGATTGTCCATTGATATCACCGATATCAGTACGATGTTAAGTTTATTATAATTACGAACATTTTATTATACATATAAAAAAAACAAATTTTCTAATATTAAAAATAAGAATTGGAAATTTAATTGTTTTTTATGGAATTATTACTGTCCTATTTATTTTGGAATACTATATATTTCTATCAAATTATATTTCAATTCATCTTTAATATTGGTCTCGTATTGTGTTAACATATATATACTGAATTATTTATAGTGATTTTTCAGTCTGAATTGACATCATTTTATCGATAAAATTACATTTCGTATTATCTGTATTTGCAATATAACATAAATTGTCTGATAGATATTTGGGTATACTAAATACATTTATACATTTTAATATGAATAAAATATCGCAGGTCGGTTGTCTTTGGATCACTGAAATTCGGAATGTTTACTTTCCTTATATATTATATCAACAGTAACATATAGTTTCTATAATATAATCAGTAAATTCAATGTCATACACGCATTGGAGCTATTTCCGTATTGATACCATATGAATATATTTTGTGTGATGATTCCATCAATTGCTTCATTAGATGGGAAATAAATCTAAAAAAACTATTTTAATCAATTATACCGAGATCTTTACAACAACTACCATACTTTTTTAAAACGATTTACTCTTTTGGATTTGTCTAAACTAGTATTGAGACAAACGGAATTGATGTAATTAATAATTGGCAATCTGGAAATTAATTAACAATAGCAGCATAAGCAACTTAAATTATCAGGATATTTTTTTAGGTTTAACTATACGCAATGATATTTTTGATTTATTTTAAGATATTATGTACTTAGAGTTTAGACTAAGATTCAATTTTTAATATTTTGCGATATTTACAGAAAGTTGTTATTACATTTTGAATTATAAGTTGACACCATATGATATAAATATATATTATTCGTATTATAATAACTAAATAGGTACCAATAATGTAATAAATGTTATTAAAAATTGTATCAACCTACCCTTAATACTAAAAGTAAAATAAATTATATAATAGCTAAATAATAAAAGCATATCACAAAATATACTTGGTGATATAAGCTGACAAACTGTTTACGCGTGGAATCGTTTTCCGTATAAAATGACAGACCATTGAATTTGAATTTTACTTACTCAGATAGCGATCAACTAGACCAATGGTTTCCAAGCTTTTACGACCACGACACCCTTGAGACATAGTTTGTGTTTCGAGCTTCCTTTTTTAAAATAATATAAAATAATAATTTTTAATAATATAAATTATCCAAATATATTAAAATATAAAATAATTTCTTCATTAATCACATATATCTGGCGGAACCCTAAGGTTCTGTGGAACACACTTTGAGAAACGCAGCATTAGACACCTAATATACAGCAGAGTAGTATTTACTTGACTACCTTTTTTAATTATAATATTATACTGTTATTTCATACTTTTTTTGTTGCAATCAAACTGTAATACTGAGTTAACAAAGGCACAATTATAATAATAATATCGTTGTCCTACATTGAACGGAAAATTGGCTGTGTGGACCGATTTTGTGTGTTTTCTTCGTAATATGGCTAACTTTACTATAAGTAGATATTAGATACTATTAAATCATTAAGTATTTCAACTTTACAACAGTACAATAATACAATAAAATACCCACCTGCTGCAGGTAAGAACGATAAAACAGAGATATTGTCGACAGTTCGCGTGCGCATAAATTTCGCCAGGAAACATTTTCAATTCCGTTTCCTACGAGATAGGATCGTCCCAATACTCACGGCGCAATACGTAGGCCATAAATATATTGCAAACGTTGTGTGCTACAACTGGCTACTACTACAGTACTACTTATACTACTAGTTGTATGTACAAAGGATATGTATTTTTTGTTCGTTATTTATTTTATTTTTTTGTCTCTTACCCGACGACCTATATCATGTGTAAAGGATATATTATACGAACGACAGAGACCGCCGAGAACGGCGTCGAAACGGCATACATTTTATTCTCAGCTCGCTCTAAAGGCGTTCGATGGACTGATTTATGGCCGGCGGCCCTGTCTCTCCCCTATCGTCTTCTTCTTCTTCTTTATGTTTCCACCACCACCGTCCGATCAGTTAGGGGGTTGGTAGGTCGAGTGTCTTCGAATACAAACTCCGCCGGCGAGACTGCTGCAGTCTGTAGTTTCTGCTGCGTATTAAAAGCAAAAAAAGAAAGTCTCTGGCAGCGGCGGCAGCAGCGGTGACTGGCGGTTGAGGTTCCGACAACAATACGAAACGGACAGGACGAGGGATAATAGTGGACTGGAGGACGTATATTTGCTCGTAAATCGTATTCGAGGGCGAGACTTTCGAATTGGATTCGTCACTGAGTTATTGTTCGCAGTATTGCCCCGCTGCGGTATTCGAGAGCCGATACAATCGACATAGTTATTATTATAATCGTTTTTGGGCCCCGCGAAGAACCCAAACGATTTTGATGACCAGATTACGCGAATAGTTTATACCATGACTTATAATATTGTTATAAAAAACTGCATTGTCTACCCGTCAGTGTCTTTCTTATTTTACGATTTCATTATTATTGTACACAGATACCTACGTGCAGCCCATGGATTCTGTCCGAAACATAACTTTCATGGAACGTTGGAATTTTTGAACCCCAGCCCAAACACAATTGAGAAAAATCAACTAAACGATATCGCCTCGGTGTCATCTGAATTTACGTACATGGCCCGTGTTCGGTATTCCGATTTTAATACTGCCCTGCACCACCGCCGTTCTGTTGATGCGTATAACAAAATAATAATATTATAACTGTGTATTTTAATAATTGGACTCGAACACTATAGTTTATGGAAATTTGCTCAATGACTTCTATAACCAACTCGTCACACACGATATATTACAGGACTTACAGATTGTTAAAAATGTTTAGCAGAAGTGATAGAATTTTGTCAACAGTACCCGGATATTGAACAAATCGTAGTTTTATTAACGTTGTTAAAATGTAAAAGCGTATGTAAGCGCTTACATTATATCGGGGAAACCATATTGTTATTGTTTGTTGTTATTTAAATACGATGATATTGCTGAATTATATGATCGAGTCATCATCGTCGTTTGTTGCAACCGTGGTTATTAATCCATTAATGTACAAACCATAAAATATTTGCGTGCCAGTTATAATTTTTACGACCACGCTATATACTCCAGCGAGTCCAAAATTCAGTTAAAACAATATTACGTAGATTGAACAATGAGTATTCGAATAGCATATGAATGCGTAGAACAAGTGACATTATTATTACGTATTCGGATCGTGTGTAAACGAAATGTTATCATACAAACAGTTATTTGGTAAAATTGATGATAAAAAACCCTCCACCTCAACTATTTTTTGTAAACAAACTGACAATTTTAAACGTGTTCAACACAATGAGGACAGCGGCGTAAGCCAGACTTTCATGGTTATACGACAAAACAATGTACGCCCACCAGCCCCATACTCTGTATTAAATAAACCGCTCACATAATATTATAACCGTGAAAGGGTGTTGGGTTATCGACATCGTACCTTTTCCGTATACCGAGTGTGTATGAAAGTTGATCGATAAAATGTTCAGTGTGAACCCACTCTAAGTGCGTTGGCCGACTACCTGTATAATAACCTCAAGAAATGGACGGGTATTTTTAATTTATTTCCCTCTGGGCGTGAATATAATAGTATAGTTATTATTATAACCCTATCAAGACCAAAAGTTTGATTAAAAATATTTGTTTGTTCCAAGTCTTAAAAAGTTTTAAAATGTTAAAAAAATGATTTTTTAAACTTAATTTAAGTTATGACGTTAATGACGTTTTAAATGTATTGGAGTAGATAAAATAATGAATGATTTATTTGAGAAAAAAATAATGCCCTCAAGATTTTTTGCTGAATTTATTTATACCATATTCATTGGTTGGAAACCATACACATATGTTACTGTTTGAATTATTTAATAGATATATAAAGTTTAATTGATTTTTGTTATTTTATAATAATAATTTTTAATAAAATAGGTACCTATTTTAATAATTCCTAAATAAAATAAAATAAATGGTTACCTATAAATTAACTTTAAAAATAGTTTTCAATTAAAATATTTTACCTAAATAATATGGTTGTAACTATTAACTATAACTGATTATAAAGTTCACTATAATATAGTAAAATTATTTATTTTAGCATCGTAATTATAAAAATTCTGACGATTAATCTTTATTTTTTTAAACATATTATATTAATATAGTATATAAAATAATTTTAGTGATATAGCCTTATTAGTGTATGAAAGAATATTACAATTTAAGTTATGTTATTTATGTTTAACATACAAAACTATTTGCAAATAAACATATTACCTATAACTATTTTAATTCCAAATAGTTGTTTTCGGTATTCATTGAATTAATCCATTATTAAAATCGTATTTTTTTAGTAAAAAATCAACACATTTTTACATTTAAATTTTCATTACTTTTGTATGGTTCAAAATTCAATAAGTAGACGTATCATATAGAATTTATTTAGTTTTAATTATTTATTTCAATAATCCTTAATATAGTTTCTATAATTATTTTAAGTGTGGTGCATTGGGTTTTGGCTGCTAGGTTGATCTTAGTGTATACAAAGGGCTTCAATAAAGGTACTTCAGCGTGGGTAGGTTGGCTTATTCAGCTAGTGAGGCTAGAGTTATAGTGTACAGAGTTCAAATCCTATAAAACTACCGCTGTCTCAAATATTTTCATAAACTTCTAGTTTATGTTGTGTATAAGTCAATAAAAAAAACCAATCAATTAAAGGAGCCATGGTAGTAATCCTTTTTAGAATTCCCGAACAATAACCCCGGGTAGTCTTTCTGTATAGTTGTTGTAACTTCATTTGGAGAGAAAACGGCGATAATACTTTTAACATTGCAGACAATAATAATATATCAATGGCTTAGGACCACTATGGGCTTCAGACCCCGTCTCTGAACTGTATTCCAATTATAGCCTCCAAAATCGCATAGCATATACACAATATTATTATATAACACCAAATACTCAATATTTGTACCGGACACAGTTGTGCGCCGTTTTATCAAAGGTTGTTAATATTACGTACCACGAGAATTATATGATTAAATATTACATGACTAATCCACCTCATTCATTGATCTATGTGTCTCACATACAGACCCGCCCGCGCCGTGTCTCACTTCAGGTCGCTTTCTGTGGCCGTTATACCGCGTTAGATTAATCCGATACACACAATAAACGTGTGCCACGCTGTGTCGTCAAAAACCAATGGTCGAGATGTTTTGTATGTGGGGGTGGAAAGTTCTCGATGGCGGTCGTTTGATTTTTTTACGCTGTTGTACACCGCAAGAGTGCTTATCGCCGTTACGCACAAACGAAACTAGGTGTATTTATTATGACCGTGAAGGGTAAAGATTAATTTTTAGATAAATATTTGTTCTCCGTGTGGTTGTAATACATACTATATATATTATATACCTATACATTATATAAAGAAAAACGAAATTGCGTTTTATGTAAAACCACTCCGTTCGTACATAATATAGTGTACTCGTGACTTGCAATAATATAACAAGTCTTATATTATATCGGCTACGCGCGAGGTTGTAAAACACAACGTTATCCTTCAAACCTCATCCCAATTCCATCGAAATACTGATCAATTTTATAAACGACTCAAAATTCTTAAATAAATTATGATACTAACTATTATTATTATATACGTATATAACATGTACCTATTTTTATTTATCTGTTTATATTTGTTCTAATCAATATTTACTATGACTATAATGATATCATTTCACAATGATATTATAAAATTATTTTTATCTCAATAGCCTATGTTTTTGCGATACGTACAATGAATAAAACATAATGACGGTAAATAAATAAAAATAACTTTACCCGTACGATATATTTTATAAGAATATGATAAAAAATAACGATAAACGACAATATGTGTTCATATAAACGAAACCCCATCGAGCTGGGTGCGTTTGGAGTTTTGATAGCGTTTCGTCAACGTTCTTCGTTAGATTAATGCGATAATAACCATAATACGTGGGCGATGGATTAAATTGAATTAAGCCCAACACGCGCCACCTCCATCTGCGTGTGTCATAACTACAGTATATTATATCATAATACAATATTTCACTATAGTGTACTTATTTATTATTATTCAGATGCATTAATACACCGCGATCGTGACGACAAGCGTTACTGTGTGATGGAATTATTATGGTTCGTTTTCGTGTGATCTCGTGACGATTTATTCGTAGATAAATTACATACGCACCGGACACGCATCGAGTAGATTGTTGTTAGTTTATTATTGAATAGTTTGTGATAAATATACAATATATACGTCTTTTAATCGATAGCCAAACTGTCGTGCAAAAATAATATATTATATTGGTTCTCAGTAATTCTTTGAATAACGTAACCACTCCCAAAATATCGCTTTATAATAGCCCATTAAATTATTCAAAACCATGCCTAAGTGTATACTATTTATATGTATAATAATATATGTAATTATAAATTTAATTTTCAATTTAAAAGCTATTTGAATTCTGAATTCATTCTATACAACGGTTGCACAGCAATCTGGAGATGATGACGACATCGGGGTTGCATTCACCGTTCATTATTATAATTCGATTTGAACGCTATGTCCCCGACTGTCGCCGTTACTGCCACGCTGAGTCGATGTTGAGTTTCATTTTAAAATAATACAATATTAATAATTTAATTGAACAGTTTTTTTTACACCCTATATTAAGTAATTTACCTTGTCGTTCGACATATTCGATTTTTTTTTTTACGTCGTCTTAATTATTTGATGATGTGTTTCGTGTATTCACATACTATAATAATAATAATAATGAAAATCATAAACTACCTTCTCAGACAATATAGTACATAAAATACTAGGCGAGGTTGCCGAAAACCCTAGGGAGAGGGTCTAAAACTTTTAATTATCCTACCGGAGATCACACTTCACACTCCACACCTACTCGACCGAATTGTATGTGTATGTGTTATCAGGAAAATAATTCATCCTCGACCAAGTTTTTAGCTCCATCCACAATGACTTGAAACTATACAATAATAATACCAACAATATTATATACATATAAATACTACGACGGTCCTATAATTAAGAGCGCAAAAAAGGTTGGCATAACCACGTATATGATATAGATGCTCTTAAACGTACATGTAGACATTTGAAATAAACAATTTATGAACAATAAATACAATGAAACTTAAGCGATGAAATAATATTTTAACTGAAAATGTTACGGGGATAATCCATCTAATGACAAAATTCTTGTTCAATGGTTAAAAAGTTAGGTTAGACATGGAGTAAGTGACAACATAATTTTTTTTTCAATCATTTAATGCAGTGGCAATACAATAAAAATTAGTAACAATCGTAATAATACTATTACCTATGTAAATAAAATAATATCATCACGTGTGATTTGGCAAGTGGTCGTATCGGCAGTGAGTTGATAAAAATCCCGTACCGGTAAACGAGCACATTTGGCTGCGATAAATCAATTTTTACTTTTATTTATTTTATATTAGAATTCCCATTTTTTCCTTTTTATGCACATTTATAATAACATAATAATAATATAAAGGTACTGTATATTTTGGCTCGTGATTTTGTAATATTACACTATGCCGTCGTGTAATCGAAATGGGATTTCGACAAACGATATATCATAACCATCCGATATTGCATACTATACGCCCTGTAAAGCAGCGAGTTTTCTCAAACAAGCAGCTTTCGCATTCCCCGGCATCGTACTTTCAGACCCATCCCGTTAGCATAATATTAGCTCAAACCTCCGCCAGTCGCCATATATAAAATAAACTGAACTAAACAAATCACCGAATTCACGTGGAATTTTTCACGATCAAAAACGTCGAATCGCTGCACTACATATTATTTTCTTGTCGTCAACGTCGTTTTTGTCAGTTTTTATCGTCCCGACGGGCGGTGAACCGTTTTCGACAGGTACGTAGTCGTCATTCACTTTATGACCGATCCATGATCATCAGTCTATAAAAATATCATACTGTTATCTTTCCGTGAGGTATGCAAGGTGCGGGATTTGGTTTACACCTTTCCATAGCCCGGTGGGGGAGAAGGGGCATGTGTATCAGTTCTATCTATTTTGTATTGATTCAGTCTGCTACTGTTGTTGTAAATATTAATACTAGCTATCGATTCCACTGTGCTTCAAATTTAAATTATAATAAGAATATTACTGAAAGATGTTGTAGTTAAAAAGAATGTAAGCTTAATAAAAATCTATTTGTGATTATAATCATAGCTAAACACTTATTTTATAAATTAATTTTTATATTAATTTAATAATACCAAATATTAAATTTGACAGTTTAAAAAGTACCTACAAAAAATAAGATGCACAACGCAAAAAAGAATCAAATAACGACTGTAGATACTAAATATTAATTGTAGGTAATATTATTATTGAAATAAAAATGTACATTGCTCATTCGAACAATTTATAATTAACATGGTAATACACGTGATAAATTTTTTTATAATCTATTGGAAATTCTAATTAAAATAATATAATATATATATATATTATTAGTATAGTGATGTAGTTAAAACTTAAAAGAACGAAATTGTCAATTTTATCTTCTGATATATACATACAATGAACTCATACAACGCGATCTGTCTAAAATAAACCGTCATGGGTCTTATAGATTTTAAAGTCTTGCAATTTCAACCGTCGGATTACGTAGTAGATTACAATATAGCGACTATCAAGTCATCAATTATTTTTCAAACAGCAATATTATAAATAATAAATCATTTGTGGGTAACGACTAGAGCGATAAGACCACCCGAATGTTTATAACATGCGTGCGTGTTTATCGTTTGAACTTAAATGATTGCAGATCACCTAAAAGCGTTTCGCAACGGTAACTATTAATCTTGTATAAAACTATATACACTTATACTTACATTTAAACTTGAAATAATGTTTATAAAATTATGTTGTTAATATTTGATTTTTGATAAATATGAATGAAATAAAACTATATTTCGTCATTTCTGAGATATAATTTATGAACACGATGCGACGAGCCACGCTTCAGATGTACTTAATATTATACTAATATATCATCGAATTTGTAAAGTGGTAATAAAAAAAATAATGAACTTTATAAAACATATCTACTATTATAGTGATAAGTTGACAACTTAATTTCAAACAAAAAATATCGAACACATTTTAAGATATAATCGTTTTGATAAAATATAAAAAAATCATAAAACAAATGTCCATGAATCGTAATTTTATATACTATACACAATAAATGAATCTATCTTTGGGTTTATTGTGTTATAATATTATCTTGACCTAAATAAAAATTTTTGATTTTTCAGAACATTTTAGATTCACTTTTAAGTGCGTAGGTCAAACTCAATTCGTAAAACGATTACCAATAAGTACAATTGCGGCTTATTTTAACGAAACTGGATTAGATAATAAATTATATTAATCATAATATAATGTGTACTCGAAAATAAGATTTATCAATTTTAATTGTCATTGTTATTGATAGGTAAACTTGAAAACTAGATAAGACACCAAATGTATAAATTTAAATATATCAATTTTCACAGTTAAAAGGTAATAAAATAAGTTAAAACAAATTAAGTTTATGTTATTGATCAGTCTTGTAGTGTCTTTCTATTGGCAGAGTGAGTTATTAAAACTTCTGATATTATCTCCTCTATAGATTTTAACGTGAAAAAGATATCTTTACCGATTTTATTTTTAGTCCTTATGTAGTGAATACAATTGGGAATTATTCAATATTTATAAATCGTCATTGAAAAACAATGTATTTAAAATGTGTATTTATGTTTATAAATTATAAATCATATTTTAATCATACATTCCAATATATTATATGTATAATATAATAAGAGTAAAGGGATTTAGTGTTTAATAACGTACTAGGCGTTCCATGAGTGTACTGAGCCACTTAACCCTCCCTACGAAACTACGCCAATGATACTGTTCATTTTTTATCCACCGATTATTGTCACAATATATTATATTTATTTATATATATATATATATTTTTTTCTTATTTATTTATTGTTTTGTTTCACAAAGGTATATATCCGGAGGCGCCATACTGTTCTCAAAGTGGGAGTCCTGGGAGTTCTTCGACGGGTCATACTTCTGTTTCATATCACTGAGCACGATTGGATTTGGTGACTTCGTACCGGGGAACAGCATCACAGGTTCTGGAACCGAAACCAGCACTGGCACTGGCACCAATCCCAGCATCAGCACTACTGGATTTCGCACTAGCTCCGGCACCGTCATCGAGCTCAGCTTCATACTGTGTTCCATGTATTTAATGCTGGGTATGGCCCTTATCGCCATGTGCTTTAACCTGATGCAACAGGACGTCGTGATGAAAATCCGTACGTGCACGGACATTGTGCGGAGGATCAGCAGGTGTAAAAACTGATCCACATACTGTTAATGACGTACCGAAATCGTCGTGTTCGATGTCACACGATTACATAATAACTGATGTATAACTCATCCAGTTCATCTTGACACGTGAAAGAAGTTACGATGATTAAAAAAAAAAATTATTAATTCAGAAATTGCAATAGTTTTTTCAATATAATACAATTTTTGAACCAATGCTTTTTTTTAAAAAAAATCTTAACAATTGCCGAGTGTCAAGATGAACCGGGCAGGTTATACGTGGTTCGTAAAATAATCGTGTCATTATCCAGCCGAATAATGATCGGTAGTCGTCATATTAAGTAGCACCCGGATGACTCGACTTTTCGGTGAATGTCAACACCGATTTTTGATCAGAGGTTCATGCAATTTTTTCCTGCCATACCTGCGTGTTCTCGTACACCGATAAAAACGGAACGGATGCCGACTAGGTTTAATGCATTTTTTTATTGTGCTATTTTTAGATTTTTGTAATGTATTTTATCTTATTTTTTTCTCCCGTTTTGTTTTGTTCCACTTATCCCGTTCACATAAATAAAAGTCATTATTATGTTTTACCTTATGAGTTGGGTTTTAGTTTGCCGCGAGAAATTAACAGTCTGACCAGCGTACTTTGAAACAGAAACACATTTATCTTAACGTCATAGAACAGGTAATCTCGTGCACACTCCACTACCACGGTAAAACCATGCGGTTTTCATTTTCTCCGTGTTACCGCAGTCTTGTCTAAAGTCTACCCTTGTATATATTAGTATTATTATTATTATTACAATATTTCCGTATATAATTCATTACTAGAAAATACGTTATTAAGTGAGCTGCCGGGCCCGAATACGTACCATTCGTGTGCATGACAAAACAGAAGACATCTCGCTTGTCCCAAACATCGACCAAAATTACAATACAATTATTAACAACAATAATATTATGCATTTATTATGTGTACCTGTAAATCTATTACGAATTCATATATTGTATCGCTATGTTATTTTCGATACTTATTAAAGATGATTATTAAGGTATATATTAAACTTGAAACTGTTGTTATTGTTATTTTTTTCCCAATAATTATTTTTATTGAAATCGTGCAGGTATTTGTACACAAATATCAGTTATTTATTACTGTAATAGATGACGGGTGTACTATACATACAAACCAAAAATAATACGATATTGATTAATATTATAAAATATAATGTATGATATATAATTATAGTAACTAACCGAGGTATTGTAATACAAAATAGATAAGTTCGAATATGACGTCTTGAATATTTCTAATAAATACGTTGATATTATGATGTCCACTGTGCATCATTCATGTAATAAATATCTACGTTATTATATATCGTACTATAAACAAGAAAAATAGTATAATTATATATTATATACTACTAGAGAAGAACCCTAGAAGTCTTCATTTTTCGTATGTATTTTTCTAATGTATTTTTATTTTATATCATACGTTATAAAATGCATAATAATATACATAGTAAGTAACAGGTTTACTAAATTTTCAATAAAAATAAAAATATACTGCTGCCTGCTAGATTTCATGTATCAAATAATAACTAACTGAATAATACCTTTCAAATACTTTATGTTGAACTATAAATCTCTAAGGCTTAACTATATAATATTTATAACAATATATATAACGTTTCTCTTCATGAGTTTGTATAAAATGTCTGTATAAATTTAAGCAGAAACTGTAATTTCCTTTTATAACATTAAAATTCTTATTTACGAAAAAAAAATTGTTTTTAAACTTTAACATTTTTGAAATTAAAACTACTAAAAATATCATATTTAAATCTTTTTGATCTTTAAATATTTTATTCCTATATAAACCGCGTAAGTAATCCATTAATAACAAAATGTTAATTAAATGATCCTATTGGGGAAAGAAACATAAATTATTAAGTCTTACTTACATTTACATACATCTTAAGAATTTATTATATTATTAATTTAAATAAAAACGTAAATAGTATAGAATAATATTATTTACTTCCATGGCCCTAAAAAATGCCTATTATTATAAAGTTAATTATAATGTTCTATTATCTGTACCAAATAATATACTTGTACTATTATTTATGTTCGTAAAATTAAAAGTCTATCATAATAAATAATTAACTAAGTGTTTATTTTAAACTATTCTTTTGACTACGAGAATAATGGTCATATATTCATCATTTTCGTTGGATTTTTATTACATTATTATTATTCATAGTACGTATATACAAAAATACAAAAATACAAACAAACAAAATAAATTGATTTGTATTAAAATTTGGTAGATTATAAACCTTAAAAACAAACTAAATGTTTTTATACGAGTAATAAAATGTCCTAAGACATAATATAATTTTAATAAATATATTTTTTTTTTAATTTAATGATCATAATATTCATATTTAAATATACTTATTATTGAGCAATAATAATATATTTTATTTCAATATAATTTACACATATGTGCATTATTCCTGGCATTTCGATAATTTATTTTATACTAACTCTCGTAATATGAAATTTTTCCCAGCAGTTCATAAAACACCACATATAATTTTCTTATACATGTCTGTTACTAGTTCAAACACCTATTTAATTATGTTGTAATCCAATATATTTAATGGAACAAAACTGTAATATTGATCTGAATACTTTTACTTTTATTTTAATAATCACTACTGTTGTTTCTATCTGCTTAGGTTTAATACTGTAAAACGAGTATAAACTATTATTCAAAATATTTTTATGTTACAAAATACTTAAAAAAAACACATCAAAACCAGAGAGTTTAAAATACATTAAGCAAATGTGTTATGAAAAAAACAATACACCAAACATATACGAAACACCGACAATTCTAATCAAGCAAAGCGACATACGTATAATTATTATTAACATCCTGGTAACTATGTAGATGTGAATTAATTAATTTTTAAACTAACCTATCAGTATGTAATTGTAATAATACATTCATAAGTATTAAAATTGGAAAACGATAAGTAAAAATATTTTAATACAATAAACTCAATTAATTTATCAAACATAATATATGTAAAACAATCCAATTGTATAGAATATATTATTGTTGATGCATATTAAATTATGTGGACATAGCAAAAACCTACTAGTGCCCAACTAAAAATTCAGCCAAATAAGCGTCCGAACTAGGTCTTTGGTCGGGGCTATTCCTGGACATATCACCATACGAAAAAAAAATAATTAAATTATATGATTGAAATAATGACGTGACACTCATACAAATAATACAAATTAAGTACCATTGGCGTATCCAGGAGGGGGGGTGCGGGTCAGAACTCTTTCCATTGATTGACAGAATTTAAAATTCTTAAGGTCAAACCACTGATTGTATAATACTTTTTAAATGTTAAAAAATTTAGACCTCCCCCTCCATTAAAATTTCCTGGATATACCCCTGATAAGTCTAATAATCTATTATAAATAATTTAATACAACAATATCAAATTATAATCAGTAAAATTGAAACTTTCATTATCTAACTTTGATAAATTCCGTCAAATATAGTACATCATGCAGTAACACATTATTGGGATTGGAAACTAACCATTTTTTTGTGAGGAAAAAGCAGATAAAAAGACCCCTTTTTCATCATGCCATATCAATCGTACAAATTATGAGATAAAAGATCTAAAAGCAGATTTGAAGTTCTCCATGTCTTATCGAAAATGCTTTGACGCTTTTTATGAATTTAAAATTTAAACTAATATAATATTTTGTTATATATATATATACGTATTACGTAGTATAAAGCACTAACAGTTTTCAAAAGGCACCCTCATTTTTTTTAAAGTTAATTATTTTCCCATATGTATAATAATCATGTCACTATTTGACATTTAGCACCTTCTACAATAATCAAAATTTATAATTGCCTATTAATTTGTATATTTTGATTTTTTCATATATTGAATTTGAAAAAAATAGGAGATACTCTAATATATTTAATTACATATTTGAATAATTCATCAAAAATTATAACAGATTAACAGTTAATCACATAAATGTAAAATATAAACTGCTAAATACACAAAATTCTAAACGACAAAAAAATCAAGTGAAATAAATAAATGCGAAATTATTGCCATATAAATATAAAATAAAAAACATCAATTGCATCATATACATATTAAAATATATTAATTTTAAGAAATGACCTTTTATTTTTAATTAATTTCACTTGAGCAATTATTTTTACTTTTATCAGAACAAAAAAACAAACGAAAACATTCAATTTATATTTCTAAAGTTATCTTTTGTATCTTAAATTATCCTTTAATATTATAATAAAGTATTTAAGATTATATAATATATCATTATCATATAGAGTATATGAACCGTACATACTACAGGTTACAACTAATGTGTAGATTTATATTTTAATAATGTTTCAACGTAAACAATAAAAGTTATATATGCAACATTAAAAACTAAATTAGAGAAACTATTTTATTTTTTTTTCAGTTTATTTTAGTTTATTGTTTTGAGAACCTACAGCGTATAAAAAAGATTAAATTAGAATGTTAAATCACTATTTGCATACCTGTTTAAACTTTACCAAAAAATTTAATTATATGGTAATTGTTTAAAATGAACAGAACCCCATAGTCGGTATATATACCGTTTTATTAATGTTGTACTACTTTTGACTAGATTTTAAAATTATGAGTATCGTGGATGTTACATAAACTGCTTAAACCATTTTTTTTATGATATTATATTACATACTAGTAGCATCACAATAATATTACGCGAGCTATTCTCCAATTAAACAATTATAATTTTCATCTGCATCCAAATTGACGACTAAAAATACAGAACTAATGTGACAAAAAACCAAGGCTTGAAACCGATTTAAAGAATTTTGATTTCGGTTTCTATTTTGTATACCGGTTTTTAATTTTTTCGATTTCAGTTTCAATTTTTCAATACCAGTATTAGACAATTTCGGTTTCTGTTTCGATTTTTGTATACTGGATTTCAATTACTTACGGTTTTGATTTTAACTTAATACCGGTATCTATTTTTTTTTCGGTTACGGCAGAGGTATTCAAACTGTGCGTCGCGGCTCCCAGGGGCGTCGCGGGAGTTGTCGAAGGGAGCCGCGTCATATAATTGAAAATCAATAAATATTTTAAAATATTTTTAATATAAATTATTTTTAATTAATAAAATATTTTTACGAAAAACGTTTATTATTATCATTGAGGCACACCGTTTGGGAAACGTTGAATTGTCTACAGTCTACACTCTACAACAATCATTCACTAAATATAGCTTTAATTGGTCGCGTAAGTCGCGATAGCGATAGCGATACCATCGATTGCCATCGTTAAATTATCAGTGCGTATGTCGTGTTTGGCAGTATTAGTCGCGAGTTGTGTTTATCCATTGACTATTAACGTGTTTACGTGTACACAATTGATAGTTTTCTCGTGTTAGTTAAGTTTTATCAGGATGGATAAATTTTTGAATAGACCTAAACATGATAATCCGGAATTTGATAGTTCTAATACTGTAAGAAAATCAAAACACCGTAAATATGATGAGAGTTACATAGATTATGGTTTTACGTATACGGTAGTGGAGAATGAAGAACGTCCACAGTGTGTTATTTGTTTCAAAGTGATGGCTGTTGAAAGCATGCTCCCTAATAAAATGAAACGTCATTTGGAAACGGTACATGAAACTTTGAAAAACAAACCACGTACATATTTTGAGTAAAAATTAAAAGCAATGCGTGAACAAAAGACAATCTTTGCCAAGCATGCTAAGATCCCTTCTAAGGCTCTGCTTGCATCTTACAAAGTTGCTTATCAGGTCGCTAAATATAAAAAACCACACACTATCGCAGAACAGATCATTTTACCGGCAGCAATGGATATGGTGTCAATTATGCTTGAGGAGGCTGCTGCCAAGCAATTAATGAACATACCATTATCAGATACTACTATTAGTCGCAGAATACTTGATTTGGCTGAAGATATTAACGATCAGTTGATAGATAAACTAAAAGGCAAGGATTTTTCTCTACAACTGGACGAAGCCACTAATAATAATAATGATGGCCACCTAATCTGTTACGTGAGGTTAGGTGCCGTTTTTCACGAAGATCTTCTTTTTTGCCGAACTATTAAAAGTCAAGCTAGAGCAGTAGATTTGTTCCAAATGCTCGATTTTTTCATAACGGAAAATAATTTAATGTGGGAAATGTGCTGTGGTATTTGTACTGATGGAGCTCATTCGATGTCAGGATGTTACAACGGACTTCAAGCCCTCATTAAAAAGAAAAGCCCCATTTGCTGTATGGACTCATTGCATAATTCAAAATCTAGTAATAAGTAATATTGATTATTTAATATTATTGTAATTTTATTGAGTTATATTTCCTAAGACTAAACATAAAATATTTTGTTATATTTTTTTTTACAATAACTACTTATTTATAATTTTTTTATATATGTAATATGGTAAATAAATAATTAGTATAAAATATAAATTACATTCATACAAACATTGATTTTTTTGTCATTTTTAATTTGGGAGCCAACAACATTTTGTGAAGACTCAAAGGAGCCTTGGGATGAAAAAGTTTGAATACCTCTGGGTTACGGGTTTAAATTATAATACCGGTATCAAATTTTTTTCGTATTTGGTTTTGATTACGGTTAATACCGACTTCTGAAATCAGTTTCGAAAACAGTTTCAAGCCCTGTATCAAGGATAATTCGGCTCTACACTAAGATACTCAATGTTTAATGGGAATTTTAGGTTTCTAGACCATTGTTTTCAAGGATACATGAAATCTTCAAGTATTTTGACCATGCTTTTCAAAGTTTCTAAAGGATTCTTGGACATCTTGCACTGATTCTCTAGGATAATTGCCCCCTTACACTAAAATACTCCTTGATAGATGGGAATTATTAAATTGTAGACATTGATACTCTCGGATTAATGGGATTTTCTAGGATTTTGACCATGACTATCATAAATTCTTATGGATTCTTGGTCATTCTGCACTGATTCTGAAGGGTTATTGCATTCTTCACCATGATAGTCCATGTTTAATGGAAATTTTAGACTTCGATACTATTGGATTAATGGGATTTTCTAGGATTTTGAACATGACTTTCAAAAATTCTAATGGATTCATGAACATACTGCACTGATGCTGACGGATTATTGCACTCTCGACCAAGATACTCCATATTTAATGGTAATTATAGGTTTCTACACCATGATACACGTAGATTAATGGGATTTTCAAGGATTTGGACCATAATTTTCAAAGGCTTCAAAGGATTTTTGGCAATTCCAAACTGATTATCAAGTGTCATTGCCCTCTATATCAAGATAATCCATGTTTAATGGAAATTTTAGATTTCAAGACCTTGATACTCTCGGATTAATGGGATTTTCTAGGATTTGGATCATGATTTTCAAAGATTTCAAAGGATTCTTAGACATCTTGCACTGATTCTCTATGATAATTGGCCCCTACACTAAAATACTCCATGATAGATGGGTATTATTATTTTATAGACCATGATACTCTCGGATTAATGGGATGTAAATGGCTTTAACCACGATTATCAAAGATTCTTATGAATTGTTTGACATTACGACTTGATAATCAAGGATTATTGGTCTTCAGCACTAAGATATTCCATGTTTAATGGGAATTTTAGGTTTCTAGACCTTGATACTCTCGGATTAATGGGATTTTCAAGCATTTGAACCATAATTTTCAAAGATTACAAATGATCCCTGGACATTTCTCCTTGATTACCAAGGACTTTAGGTCCTCTACACCAAGATACTCCATGTTTAACGGTAATTATAGGTTACTATACCTTGATACACGTAGATTAATGGGATTTTCAAGGATTTAGACCATAATTTTCAAAGATTCTAAAGGATTTTTGGCCATTCCAAACTGATTTTCAAGTGTCATTGCTTTCGATTCCAAGGTACTCCATGTTTAATGGGAATTTTAGATTTCTAGACCTTGATAATCTCGGATTAATACTTTTCATAAATTCTTATTGATTCTTGGTCATTCTGCATTGATTCTGAAGCATTATTCCACTCTACACCATGGTACTCAATTTTTAATGACGTCTACATTTCTCGTTTTTGATTTTATATACCGACTTCTACATTTTCAAAAACAGATTTCCTAATAATAATTTGCTGAAAAATAAAAATAGAATACGAATAGGCTCATACCGGTTGTCGTCCATCAAATAAGTAATCAAATGTTGTAATATGCTGTCCAATAAATAACTACCTATTTTATAATAATTACTTTATATGAGCTATATAATAATGCGGACAACTAGTATCAAAAATCATAACACATTGTAACGAACGGTCTAGTATTTAAGATATATCAATTATAGGCATATAGTGTTTACGCATACGAGTGTTTAGTGGTATACTAGTATTTTCAAGGGGCTATGTTGTCTATAAAATTATTGTATTTTGTCCTTATTGTCATACATAGTATTTGCTAGTATGGTTATCTATGTTTTAATCACGATCTTACGGTCATATTAATGGAATTTACGTATTTCAAATTTTAAAAACACGTAAATTAAAAATAAAATAATGGTTTTAAATTTGTTTTATCACGGTTTTGAATTCAATACTGGTTTTTAATTTTTTACGGTTTTGGTTTTGACCTAATGCCGTTATCTAGTTTTTTTCGGTTTCGCTTTTAATTTATAATATCGGTATCTAATTTTTTCCGTTTCGGTTTTAACTTTAATACCGGTATCCATTTTTTTTTCCGTTTCGGTTTTGAAAACGGTTTCAAGCCCTGCTAAAAACTTGTAAACCAATGAAAACGATACGTTGTACGATGTACCGTGCATTATATAATATTATAATATGCTATTATACGATATGATCAACTTCAAAACAATTCAATCATATCACCGCGAACAAGTTATTTCTTGCAAGTCGGGCGTGTGCCATCTAGATGAGGTGTGCGTGTGACTAATTGAACTATACAAACGGTGCCGTCCATAAAAAACGTCTACGTTGCACAACACAGTATAATACAATAATATCATATACCTACTGTATATGTATAAGTTTATCAATTTGTCGTACATTATACCAACGGATAGAGTAGTTGTAACAAATGATTTAAAATAAATCGAACGCGACACGTGTTATGTAAAAAAAAACAAAAAAATGGTATCCGCCACAAACAGAAGACACGTTTACCGACACTAAAATTATGTGTCTGCGGCAGATGCGTGACCCGTGATCGCTTACAGTTTCCATTTTCGTCAATTTTCGTTATACTTGGTCTTCATTCTTATTTTTTCAGGTCTGAATCAAGTTCAACTGATTAATTTTTCAATTGATAATATCTTCTTCCGGTATCGACTGATTTATTTTAGAAGCTAAATGTATTGTAAAGGTCATTCTAAATGGCATAAATCCACAGACACATTGTTTCCAGAACGCATCGGTTCTGTTAAAGTATTTTCGATTGACATATGATCTGCATGGTACATATTAGTATATTAATTCTATAAATAATGATGATTTACCATATATAGCAACAAATTATGTAGATTGGAATTTGAATTAATTTAAAAAGTTAAAGATAAGTTTAAAAAAAATTTTTTTTTTTAACTATTTAACTTTCTAGTTAGTAAATTTTTTAATTAGCCTAAATATAACAGAATCTGTAATTAAAAAGGAAATAATTAATTAATTAAAAATTATTTTTATGCATATCTATAACTCTGTAGCTTAAATTAATTAGATATATTGTTTTACTCATTATAAACATATAAATGAATGATTTTAAGTATAAAAACATATTTTATATTTTAATAATTTTGTTTACACAGCTGTATCATTATATAAATTACTACAACTAATATGCAATGAGAAAGAATAATAAAGTATGTATTTTTAATAAAATATTTAGTATTAAATATCGAAAAAAAAATAAAAGTTGCTCAACCACTCAGTATTATAAGACTAACATAGGTGGTAATTGAAAACAAAACTTATTTAAAACCGAGTTAAATTTATAGTTCTACCTATTTACTTTAGAATTTTAGAACTTTAAAGTTTAATATTTATTATATTATATTATATTTACAATTAACTTGTAGTCTTAGGTCTTTAACAATGACTTAACTTAATTAATTCAAGTTAATTATTTTCATTAACTTGTCCACCTATGAATAATAAATTATGAAGGTGTCCCACTAAACTTTCTAGATTTACTAATATTATGTCAAAATAACGTGCTATTGTGAGAATATTTCAACTATTTTTTTTTTATACTCACTATTTTAATATAGGTCAAATGAATCTTTTCACGTTAAAACATTTAGTCAGGTAGTGAAGACAACTAATTCACATACAGACGGAATGAAAAGTATATGCTGAAGTACGTAAAATTACTTTCATTTAGAGGGTGAAATAATAATGGAATACTACTTTGATTACATTCACGGACTATTTATTTATTTTTTTTTGCCGTAGACAATATATGAACTTTTTTCATAAAAACATACATATATTTTATCGACCATGCCAATAAAACCAGTATTGTATAATTTGAAAACTTATTTGAATCTAATATAAAGTTTATTTGACATTGATTGCCAAAATTTGTCAAATTTTAACTTTTATATTTACTCTTAAATTCAACTTTAAAATTTGTTAACGAAATAGGTTTTAAAAAATAGTTAAAAAAATTGAAAAAACTAAAAAAAAAAATAGAACGACCTTTCGGTTCAAGTAAATTTCATAATGAATATTTTAATAAAATATCTTCAAATTTCTTATAACATTTTTATTTTTGTCGATAAGATTAACCAAAGACCATACGTTTATGAAAAAAAAAATCGGTAAGTATTGAATGTTTTCAATAATAATATTATAATACATTATTATTTCAACGTAATATTTTACATAGCTAGTATATCCGATAGCTGGCGTAGTAGATATACAATTTCGCTACATCGGCGTGTAGATGTTCCATTCTCATTTTTAAATTTTTAGATACCATTAACTTAATAAATATAATATAATTAGAAATTATGATATAAATAATAACAGATATTATTATTACTGTTTATTAAGTTTAAGTATTCTTAAATGAACGATTATTATATTATTTTAGATTCTGAACTAAGCGAATAGAATCTAATAGTTAATATATTTTAGTATTTCTCGTACAAATGCATTGCGTATAATATACGCCTTCGAAATTGCACTAATGAAATTTTGATTAACACCTTTTTGCAGGTGAAGCACACTGTAGCATTTAGAAAATGATAATATTTTTAAAATATTATCATCTCCGTTAAATATTATAATTATCAAATGCTATCTATATAATATTATTGTTTACAATATAAAAATATACTCTATAAATAATATTATATCAGTGGTGTTTTAAAAGTCTATACGACTACGTCTTTTCGTCACAATTCAATAATTTAAAAAATAAGTCGCAGTAGGCTTAGGCATTGTTTTAATTAACAATACATAATAGCATGGTTAAACAATTCCTAGACATTCTATATGTTCAAACTAGAAAACAATGATCGATTAGCAGACCCTAACTACTGAAATAATATATCAAATGGTAGCTTAATGTTGTAGTATAATACATGTGTCTGTGACAATATCGTCGTGCTACTATTTCACTCACCAATTATCAGTTTTCTTTACGAAAGATCCGTCCGGAAATGTATTATTGGTATCAGGAATAATGAACATCTACTAGATTCATCCTATGTCACTACATTAGAAATAATTATGCATTTCAAGTGTCTATTTGATTCCCGAGCGTGTACCAATTATTGTTTTAAAGATTTTTTATGATATGAAATATAAATATTTCATCGTTGAATAATGTGATTGTAAAATGATACTGGGTTATTAACCAAGCATGTTAAATTTGTTTTTTTACAAAATAATAAATGTATAAACATTTTAGTTTTTAAATGTTTAAGCACATAATTAATCCCTTTTAGACATTTGCTATCATTTTTTTTTTAAATTATTTTTTATTATATTTTTAATTTTAGGACTTCCAATTAAATATATGAAACATTTTTTTCATAATATTAAAATACGTATTGTATTTTATAAACATAATTCCTAATATAATCACTGGATAGAAGCGTACTATTATGGTAGTTACTAACCTAATCCAACCTAACTTACAATTTTAATTTGTTTATAGTATCATTAGTTAACAACAATAGTTAGCGACAATACGTGTTATTACTTCTTATTCTGTGTCAATATATCAAATTTACCATTATTGCAACTCAAATTTTAGTATCTTTGTTTTAAATTCATTTTCATTACTTAAATTTTATTCACTCGTATTATAGCCATGAATACGACTTTTATGATTTATATTTTTATGTTACTCGATTTTTACCAATTATTTCGTCCACACCATTTGCGATACAAACGAGTCGTTTTGTTCCACAACGGTTTCGATGCCGCCATATTTTTGAACTTTTTTTCTCTTTGCTTGCCTCATTCAACCAAATAATACGCAAATCGTACTTTTCTCGGCGCCTAGAAAATTCACGTTTTACACCAGATGACAACAAACTCCGCATCCTGAAGATCAACCTCCGATAGTTTTTTCGCACAACCCGACATCAATTCCGCGTTTCTCCAACGTCATAACTGCATTCCATTCACGTGCTTGAATCGAGCATTTGATCGACATCGAGCGACATTATAGGTAAACAGTTTTAGCGCCAGATAACGTGACTTGTATGTTATTATTTATCTACAATCTAACGTTTGACGACACAGTCGCATCTTAACTCGAAAGTATGTGTTGATTTATTTATTTCTGAAATACATCAAAAAACCCTTTTAACGCAAATTTGAATCAAAACATGTTTACAACAGATGTATTTGGCAGGCTGCAAACCGATACCACTACACTTCGTCAAAGTATTATCATTTATTATATTCCAAGTTCTATGTCATAAAACATTATCCCAATCATTACTTTTAGAGCCACGGTATTAAGTATGTTGTATTAAACTAACATAATGCTATAATAATATTAGAGTATGTAAATTAAAACAGAAATTCCACATTCATATTATATAAAGTGCATTACCAATGTTAAATATCAGCATAAATATTACTAAACACATAATATTTTGTTTTAAGCATAATGACTAATGAGTATTAAAGTGATCATTGTATTTTAATAAATAACATATAAGTTTATTAAAAACATGATTCCAAATATTATAATTGTTTTACTATTTTTCTCAACACCTACATACAGTTTAATATTTCAGAAATAATTTGTTAAAATATTGAAGTTGAAACAAAAATATTTAAAATAATTGTTTTATTCATAATTAGTAAAAAGGGCGATTAACACATAAAAAATTAAGTTTATACCAGCACAAAACAAACCTTGAATAGTATAATAAAATAATGTATCAAGAAAATGGTGTTCATAACTTTTGTAAATCATTATGAAAAATAAAAATGATTCAAATTTGTTCAACCTATCCCACGGGTATTAATAAAGAATAAAAATAGTGTGAGCACTGGGTATAGTTAACATAATAATAATAAAACAATTATGTATATATAAAATAATTGTTTATCATACACAATAGTTAGATATACAACGATATTATTTATAAATAGGTATAGTATTTGCGTAACAATTGTATTTTTTCAATTAGGAATATTTTGTTGCGGAAAAATTTAATAAATCAAATCGATGAATGAAATCCAACTTAAAAGAATTTTATTTTTCAATTATTTCCACAGCTCTGTGTTATATACCAGCCAGTAATTTTTTTATTGTCATTCCGTGATGTCTGTTTTAAGTAACACTAAAAAACCACGAAATTGTTTTTTTTATTATTATTATATAATTAATAATTTGATGCGAACTTAAAAAAAATAGATTTAACTTACAATTAGTAATTTAATTAATATAGCAAAATATTAAAATATTTTAGTACTATAATATTATACGTATTATTATCAGTAGGGCTCGGATTTAAATGCCCTAAAAATATCAAAAAAATGCCCTTTCAAAAAATGCATTTATGACCTAAAAACTTTAAGAAATGCCCTAAAAATATCAAAAAATGACAATGTACAAAAATATTATCACTTGATAAGAAAATAATCCGATAAAAGTTTAGTTGTGTGCAATAATATCGGCTAATTGGATAGTGTGACATAAAGATTGTAAAATCCGAAAAACCTGATGTTAAATTAGTTAAAATAGTTCAAAATGAAAATAATTTTTATTACGTAGTACTATACTACTTTGTAGTACTTATATTTCAATGAGGTCAATTTTTTTAGTTATAATACGACAAATAGGTCAAAAATGTCCTAAAAAATTAAAAAATGCATTAAAACCGTCGAAAAATGCCCCAAAAATGATGAAATCCGCTAAAAATGCAAAAAAAACAAAAAACTGCCCCAAAAAATTATTGTGGTTAGATTGCGAAGTACTTGAAACATATTTGTAGCTTAGAAAGCATCGCGTAAGATATCCCAAAAAAAAGATGCAAATGCATTGAAATCCAAGCCCTAATTATCAGTGTTGATGTATTATTAACTTTAAGATTATTTAAATTTACGAATATTAAAATTTAGTGACAATTTCATATTATTTTAAAAATATAATATCATCACAACTATTTTAGTATTATAAAAAACCCAATTTTACGATGTAAGAATTATTTTTTTAACTATTACATTAAATAAAATTTTAAAATTAACAGTCATCATAAAATAAATTATTATCCTTACAATAACACTGTATAATCCAGCTTACAAAGTACAATTGACTAATTTTCATTTAAAAAATTCATAAACCTATGATCCTTTGTACAAACGTTATTGATAAGTATATCAAGGATTTTCGTATACTACCTTATTATAACCTTTCAATAATATATCCAATTATATTATCATTATTCACTAATATCACAATTCACGAGTATACAAAAGAAAGTATAAAATAACATATAGAGGTGTTCAGAATTAATTTTTATTGAAATTTGAATCTATGACTGTTAAAAATAATATTGTTCAAATAAATTAAATAATTTTTTGTTGTATTAACTTAAAAGAACGTATAAGTTATAACACATACAAAGATAAGTAAATTAATAATTCAATTTAACTTAATTCTTTTGTAAAATCTATATGGCTAATGGAATATAAAATACAGTTAAGTTCATGTATTAAGTTTTAAATAAATACAAAAATCTATCTAGCATCTTAAATCACTTGATGGTTTAGGCACAATCTGCCAGTAGATCGAAATTTCACAAGATACAATTAATATAATTTTTCTTTGGAAATCTAGAATATTCTAATTTATTTCTAACCTACAATTAACATATTAATACAACTACACAATATATTATTGTTATTTATAATTGATAGTTTTTCAAGTGTTCTATGATATTAAATTTAAAGTAATTTGAAATACATGGAATCATTATAGTACTGAATACTGTCAGTACAAGAACCAAAAACCACATTGAGGGATTAGTAGATGACATATCTTCAAAATTGGGAATTCAATCACTTGTGAAAAATATATGTGGCTTAAAACTTTATACTTATGACTTTTTTTTTTATTCCATCAAAACAAACTTATTTGAAACCTTGTATTAAATTAAAACCATACTCCCACACATTGTAAAATCAATACATTCATTAATTCGCTCAGAATCCAAAATATTAAATGCAAGATTATCATTTATTAAGGAAAGATAATATGTTTATTTTATACAATATTTGAATGACATCGTAAAAATACATTTTTTTTAAAGAATACTTCAAATTATAATGTTAAGCTATAAAACAGTATAATTTCTATAATGGAATAATGAAGTTCAATTTTCATCTTGAAAAATGAAGTGTTACAAAATATTGAAACAGTTTATATATATTGTATAGTCTGGGGCATGGCGTGGCACAGTAGGTGCACCAAATATATCTTAAGAGAAGATGTTATGCAAGTAGTTTCGATGCTAATTCCCAGATGGATGATCACTTGGTTATTTTAACAATACACATATTATATCCTAATCTAACCATAATCGCCGAGATAAATAATATTTAGCTATAATATGTTTTGTCGTAACAAAATTATATACATATAGTTATATAAACTTTTAACGTTAACAATTTTCATGATTTTTACAAATAAATGATTTATGCTTTAATATTCATAATTTGTAATTATAAGTCAGAACGAATAGAAATAATTAATTTTGAACTCTATCATGTCTTAGAAAATGGATTTGTCGACTAATCGGTACTTCACAATTTACTATCCCGGTGGCTTAAGTCTTATAATTTATTGAACTCGTGACCTATTTTAGTAATTATTTATAATTGGCAATCTGTTTCAAGAAAAAAAAAAGGTACCACTCTGTTGTATATAATGTGTTGAATTAGTCACTATATATAAATGTGTTAAATTTGAATTCTATAATATATCATTGTAATATTGTATAAAAAAAAATGATTCCGAGTGGAAACAGTTTGCCAGCCTATGATATCGATAAGTATCTTTTGTGAAATGTTTTTAAACATAAAAATATAGCCATTTAGGTAAATTTTAGTATTACAGTAGCCGGTAGGTTGGCATACTTTTTCTTAAATAATGTGGTGTTTAATTATTTTAAAAATGTTATACCATATAATGAAAAATGTATACAACTCTAAATTTAATAACATCAAAAGATTAACATCGTTATAAAATAACTTGTATTGTTCAAGATTTTTAGGAATTTTATCAAAATTCTAAATTTAAATGGTTATACAATAATAATAATATTATGGCCATAATTTTTTAAGATTTTTTACCAATTCATAATTTCAATTGTTTTTAAATAACTCGAAAAAAGTTAAAATATTTTATAAATTATATTACAAACAGAAAACAATAATATACATATTAAATTAAAAATTAAAGTTTTTGTAGTTATTCGTTTTTAACTATAACAAAACTAAGAAAATAATTTAGTCAAAATCTAATTTACTATTTTTTTTTTTTATTTAATCCGATTATGTAAATAAAAATAAAAATACTGAGGATTTTTAATTTTTACCTTTCTTAAGAATAAACTAGATACAATTTGCTATCCAAAACACCCTCAAAGTCGAAAATTGTATCGACTACTTATTGTTTACTCATACATAAAAAACACATAATTTGTAAAACAATAGGTACATTCATCGCTTCACTGAAAATCTAAAAAAAAAAATAAACGATATAATTAATAAAATATTTTGCATTTTAAATGAATCAATTTTTAATTAGTTTAATACTATTATTATGATGTCCATTATATTAACTAAATAATATCATATATTCAGAGCTTACATTTTTTATACGTATGAACATTGAACACTATTAACTTTAGGAATTTCCATTAATAACGTTTGGATCAACCAGGACAAATACGGGATTTTATTATAAAAATATGTAATTATTTTTTTTTCCATAATTTATGATATAGATTTAATAGTTATGATTGACTTTTGAAAATTTAATACAAATGAAAAAATAGCAATATGTACATCAATAATTAATAATAAAGGTATATAGTATTATTAATAGGATTCGACTGTTTTAGAATAATAACAAACATTCTTGCTTTAGACATCATTATCTAAAGGTCATATAATATAAAGTTTGAATACGTTTAGAATTGTTTTTTGTTTTGTGTTAAAAATATAGCGACGTCGACTTCGACTCAAACATTGATTTACAACTAAATACCGTAGTCAGTCATGCGAAATATTGCGCAATTTTCACCGGCACAAAGATAGGATAGTAATAATGATAATGATAATAATAATACACTTTTCGGTATAATATATGTTTAAACTTTAGAAATCGTAAAACACAATTTAAAATAATATATATTATCAAGAATAGGCACGTATTATTATGAACTACCGGGGTGGATGGATGCCAGAAGAACTACAGAGCACTAATAATAATATATTTTAATTATTGCGTATATAATAATATGCACGCACGGAACAACATTATTTATAATTCCACAAACGACCGCAGTTTATACGATAATGTTTTCGGAAATTCGACCATTCGACGAACGAGAAGAGTTTTATTATAATATATTATTGCAATACTTTATCATGAATATTATTCTTCCATTATTTCGTTGTATTATGATTTTTATCTATTATTATTAAATACGTATGTTGTAAACCACAACTGTTTGATATAATATATGATCGAAAGCTTGCCAAATGTCTTAATTTTTTGTTTTTTTATTTTCAATAAAACTATTTATAATATAATTTCTAATATAATAAAATGAGTTAATGTGATGAAAGTCTAGTAATTAAAATAACATGAAGTTACATAATTAGAGTATAAATCCGTTAGTATCAATCAGCAGCAAAAACATGTATTTATGTAATATAATATTATTCACAAAGTAACAATTAATATAACCATTTAATAATAATAAAAAAAAATTTATTTGAATTTGATTATTATATATATATATATATATATATATATATATATATATATTATGTATGTATACAGTAGAGCGTAGAACACCAATATATCCAAACATGAATTAACCGGACGAAACAATTGAGCCAAAAAAAAAAGGTTCTTTAGTCGTCATCAATCCTTAATTATCATTACTCATTAGTATAAACATTTATTTTATAATAATTTTTATATATTTACGTCAATTAATAATTCTATAAAGTTTATTTTCGTTCCACGTCAATTATATTATTATTTCGTTATATTAAATAATCTGGATTTTGCTTATCCAAATACTACCATTAACTTAAGTTGGATAATAAACTAACTACTGTATGATAATTAAATTTATATTTATCATATTATCAATTATCATAATTAAGACATAAATTCTGTGAAAACAGATGGTGTTTATTAGATTCACATAGAAGATATATTGTATACTGTAAATCAGAGAATTGAATGAATAAATACGATTTTTTTTATGAAATTGCTTATATAGTGAATAATATATTTGTTCATGGATGCTTATTTTACTTAGATATTTGCGGAGTTAAATGACTTATATTGAGAGTATAATGAGTTCTGGGGGTTATTATTGAATGAACTGTATTATCTTTATTTTGAATATTTTAAAGTACCCAGGAATTGTATAATATTATAGTAGCTACCGGGAGGATATTTTATTTATATAGTTTTAATAAAAATTTGATGCATAAAAAAATACTTAGAAAAATAATTAAAAATATTTACCACCAAAACACAACGGTAATATGATTTTTATACGATTCCATTTACAAAATTACACCGATGATTGTTATTATACGTGTACTGCTTGAACTTGTCGATGACGATAATATTAGGTATTGTAGTCCGTTTATATCATCCAAATTATAAGTGTTAATATTTCCATCTACTTTCACGAGTCCTATTCAAGTCAATAATTTACTGTGGCTTCTCTGCAATGTTTCGACGATGGTGTTGGACCATCGATCGGGTCTGGGTAAATCCCTGGTTAGACTGAGTTGAAGTTAGCCAAACAACTGAAATCAGTAAGATTCAGGCGTTAGAGTACGCTGGTTGTGATACTCACATCTCTCGTGTCCTTCAACTATAATAAATAGCTATCAAAAGTATTCGGTCGTAGATATAAGCCATTAAAAGCCTAGAATTTCATTGTATGGCCTAGACATCGCGTAACGTTTGCAAGACTTAAAACTATTGAAAGTCTCAATAAAACGTTGACGGTAATAATACAAATTATATTACATTATAATTAATCAGACTGTGTGAGAATTAAGGTGCCAGAACATACGAGCACGGTGGTTAAATAAGGATAAACTCTGTCAAATAAACAACCTTTACCGGCCAAACATAATTAGTGTGATAGTTTAATCAGATTGAATCAAGGATTTATAGTGTATCATAAGACCACGCATATACAATGCTAAATGAAATTACACATTTCCAATTACGGAATCTAATTTTCCACGAAAAAACCACACCTTGATGACATGACAAATTAATCTAAATCTAGAGTGAGTTCTTAACTTCAGAGAATTATCGACAATATTTATTATTGTATCGTTGGTGGTGACGGTTTTGGAGATACAGAAAATCACGATTGCCGACTATTTGAACAGTTTCTTCTAATACCTACACCATCAATTCTACCTGGCGAATAAGGCTTTAAGTTTAAACAATCAATTATTATCCACGGTAAAGCCAACCACTATACTCATTAGCTCATGCCAGGTTCACAAAACATTTTTACACTTAAACATAATTATATACAATATATTATATTCTTAAACTTATCAGTTATTTCTTTTACAATATTATTATTAACAAATAACTACATTATGTTTTCTATGAGGTTCTTGTTGTTTTTTATAATCTATTTTCATATTTTTTCAGCTTTACATAACAAAAAAAATAAACCAATGTTAGTTATAAGATTAACTTTACCTACATTGATGTTTGGATTTTTTTTTGTATATTTTTATTATTTAATCTTCTAATGCCAAATTTGTATCCACTGAATATGCTGATGACATTTACCCGTCACTTTTCGTTTGAAATTATCGTTTATCGTTACGATTTTATTTGAATATATATTCTAATGTAAAATTTAACGATACTAATAATATTTATATCACGGCCTAAATTGAATATTCATCTAACGAATTTTCAATCAGATATTGTTCAAAACACGGTCGAAAACGCGATTTTCTTTATATAACATTATGGATTGCGATGTTTGTAAATTTAGCGTTTCTGTATACGAAACGCATATAAAAACCCGAGGCGCCGACCGTGCACCTACACCCACGGGTAAAGAATATAAATAACGACGCAAATCCGCATATAGGTACCTATCTATGATAATAAATAATAATATAATACACGCACAAACACATATATACCTTCGACGGGTACCAAAGTAAAATCGAGTATCGTTCAGATCGTGTAAAAACGGTATAGTTGCTGTTATTATTATTTATCGGCAACTAAGGTATAGTATATTTTATACTCTGTCTCGGTACATAATATTAAAATAATAAAATAGCCTGGACAGAAAAAAATTGAACCGCCTTCAATGTGAAAAAATGGTAAGCAGAGCTATCTCCTCATAAAATATACTGTAGGTACGTTTTGTAGTCTGGTGGTCACAAAATATAATAAAGGTAGGTATATTATATGGACGTGTTTGTATTTAACGCAAGCAAATGAGTAATGTGATAACCAGTGTGAATAGTATGATCTGAAACGTATTAAGATGCACTAGTTATAATTCTGAACATTTTTAGCCGGTTTACTTGTATATTAAGGTATTTTAGTGGAGCCAGATTTTTCAAAATTATTTTTAATTTGAGTAGTTTAAACTGCAATAGGATCATCATAATGAAAAATTTATCTAATAATAACTGAAGACGACAAACCAACCATTTGGATTTTCCTTGCAAAGCATGGCATGTATCTGATGATCGGAAACAACGAATGTTATTGTGTAAATCGTACGATATTATCTATAATACACCCTGAACAATCGTTAACAAATTTGATGATTATCAATAACAGGAAAGCCGCAACGATTTTGTATCCATACCATCATCATTTAGGCTAGACTCAAGATTTTTTCTAAGCATCTTATCGCGTAATCCTATTTTAAATGTATTTCACACGATATCGATCTCCTTAAACATTAAAAACAAAATAATTAAAAAGCTTAATAAGAAATCGCTACGGTAAAAAATAAATAATACATTTTACCAACGACAACATGTTGTGTTTAACGGAACTGCAATTCTAAAAGTCAACTTCGAAAACGATAGCTAAGACATCATACGATCTCCTCGTTATACACGCTTTACGAAATCGGCACATTTGCACGTGGATTCAGCTTCCAACAGTTTCCTAATCGAAACAACGGCACGAACGTAACGACTACGACGTCGTTCAAATAGAGCATAAAAAATAAACATTATTCTCCCGGGTCATGTTTTTATTCACAAATTTCATTGTGTGTATATAGGTGTGAGTACGTGACACAGTTTTTATGAGTATATAATAATATAGTTCATATGGTCCGCATAGGAAACTTAACGGTGTGACGTCTCGCTAGATTACTCGTGCGACAACGATAGGTGCATAATAACAATTGGAATAACGACAATATTTAGTTTGAAAAAAAATCCGATGCGCCTATTTTTAGGTTGATAAGAGAGGGAAGTATTCAATGCTACTTGCCGAAAAAGAATATACAAAATAAATAAAATAACATCCACGTCCGGGTCACACGCCGTCAAAATAATACAAGTAATATTATCGGAGATAATCTCGCTATAGGTATACACTCTATGGAAATAACGTCAGATAAGCATGGATAGTAATATTATTACGAGTATTATTGGTATTTTATTGTCGTCGTTAAGACCTTTATTAAAAAAAAAAGTAATAATAAACAGACGAGTCTTATGATACGATTTATGTATATAATATTATAGTTTTATAATAATAAGCTTTACTTACGTTTTATTAGTTTAAAACCTTAATAAGTTATTAACGTTTATGACAATTATTATTATGAGTTTACTACTGGATAACTTAAAAAAATAATATAGTTATTTATTATTAAATTCTATACCAATAGCATCCCTTACCAATACAGTTCCATTTTATAGTGTTTCGTATAAAAAAAATTGAACTTTTAATCATTTTTTTTTTTTTTTTTTTTTGTTAAGTTAAAGTACTTATAATGATATGAGTATTCAACAATATATTAAAAACATATTTCAAATTGTTGGTTCTTGAAAAATATACAGATGTGTATAAAAGTACTCTATTAAAAAACACGTCTGTAATATTCTCGTCACATCTATTGTGGAATATAACTTATGCACAAGTACTCGTACGCGATTCGCGACTGAATACTATTGTTGCAGTTGTTCAAGTTGTCGCGATCGTTTCGCGTTACGAACCGCAAATGACGTATACCTACCAACGTACTGGCGTTGCTAACCCAGCCAGCGTGTAACTTGGATCCCTCATCCATAAAAACGTGATTTTCACTCGCAGTTCGATTGATAAGACATTTACTGCAATCGCAGCGTGCCGAAAGATTTTGACCAAATACACTGTAGTCGTTGCCGGTAGGTACCACGCGAGCGCGTAATCGCGTAATAACGCAACGTAATATTATACGAGTATTATGCGCATAATCACATAATGCGCAGGCATTACACCGACGAAGGCGATTAAGATATTGTTATGCCCGAGGTTCGGCCCTTTCGCCCGCGCCCGGTCCGATCGTATTATACACGCCGCGCGCTTTAAGACGCGTATTAACGAGATATTGTTATAACGTTTTAACGGCTACACAATATCTAAGGCGTTCGTCTGTTTGACGGAGGACGAACCACGCGAAATGATTTAGCGCCACATTTACCCCTCTCCCCACCGTCACCCCTCCTTCTACCGTTCACCGTCTCGTAAATCTATCTTTTGCAAACAATATAACATAATAATATTATCCGATGACGGTTCCTACCACCCACGTTATATATTGCGTTGTATATGCGTCACGCGAATTTCGCGTAAAAAGTTGATTTTTCTGAGCCGTACACGTATATATAATGTGAGCTGAACATTGTAAAGACGTTTCAATTTCGATGACTACAAGATAGGTGGTAGCGATCGATAAATTGCGAGGTACTCACATTATATATTATATATACGTTGTAGCGATACGTGTATAATACACATGTCCCGAAGACATTAAATATTAACGACGCTGAAAAGAGGTCGTCGTCTAGAAAAAAAAAAAAAAAACTACACGTCACTTTTAAACCGATAATAGCTCCGCTTTGCCGCACTGAATTTAAAAACGTCCCGATTTCACGCGAGTGTCACGTGTTCGCTCCAGCGTGTTGTATCGATATCGCTGTTTAGCGTTTGTCGCCGACGTTAGGTGAGTGTACCTACTTAATATTCTCGGGGATAAGTTCTTCGAATTTATTCTAATGCGTAAAGCGCGCGTAGATATAAGTATATACGTAATGAGATATACATCCGACGAATATTCGCATCTCGTCCACTTCGTTAAACTACCATCGTTATTACTATTATATTGCATCGATGAATTAATCGTGAAAATCATTTCTTATGTATGTAAAAATATAATTAAAATGCATTTATAATTATTAATTATATTATAGAAATGGAATTTATTCCAGTATACCAATGACCAATCAATTCAGTACTTCATCGTTCACCAGTCTTCGCGTAATAGTTGAATCGAACACAGGAACACGCAGTCACTGATACATTATAGTACTAACATCATAATTCGAATAACCGATTGTTGTCTACTTGTTCGTCTTACGCAATATGGACAGATTTGTCATTTCCAAATCTGATTCCTCTACAAATAAAAAGCAAAACCTTCAAACGCAATCTGACGATCTTGATGAACTCGAACATCAAATGAAAATAGTATAAAAAGTATCAATTGCTATATTCTTGATGGACAACTTTTCAGTGTCATCAAATATGATGATAAAAATATATCGGCCTAGTGCCAAATGTGTACAAAAGTTATTCAAGGACAAAAAGGGTCTACTGGAAATTTTCTTAGCCACATTAAGGTATGTTTTAATTTTATTTAATTGGTAATGATTTTTGAAATACCTAAGAACATTGGTTAAATAGTGTAACACTATCTGATATTACAAAAAAATAGTAAAAATATACTATTTTGGTAAATTATATTATTCTAAAAATGCTGTTATGCATAGTAACCTATATATTTTGTTCTTATTTAGATTTTCAGTTTTTAATAAAAGCTTACATAACTATATACATTAGTCATTATGTACCTATACACCATTAAGTGAAAATCCTATCAAAATCCCAATTGGCTTTCAAAAATATTAAAATATTAACAAAAAATAAAATAAATAAACAAAAATAATACATTCCTGTAATATTTTTTAATAAGTTTCATAATGGGCTAGTTTAGGTACTTGATGCATGTTGTTTGGTTATGTTACCTATATCGATATATTTTTGAAAAACCAATTGTGTTATTATTGTACCAAAGTTTATCTATATTTAATCATCATTCATTAATGCTATGTTTCTTAATTTTCACCTAAATTGATAATATTGTACTACTTAAATGTATATTTTTATAGTATAAACATTCTGCGAGTCTTTCAAAAGTAAAGATAATAAAAGATGGTTACAAATTAAAGAATCAACAAATGATTCAATATTGTCTAATGTGAACACACAATCAAAATTACCTCAGTCAAATAGAATTTCAAAATCTAAAGTGAGTAGTCCCCAAAATTGATTAAAATATCCAGTGGTATAGTTTGAGTTCGGGATTAGGGTAGACAAATTTAAAATAATATTTTTTAGAAATAAATTAAATACATATTATTATTATTGAATATATTAACAATGCTAATTTACAAAACTATATTATATTATTATCGACATGTAGGTACATTTATAAATATACTATAACGATGCATTTGTGAGACATGTCTCCATTAACTCAACGCGCACGGTACCCTTCTTTCAAGAACTTACCACACCACATGATTTAAAGTATGAGATGCTATTCAAATTGTTTTTATTACATAGCAAATAACATTATTCTTAACTATTGTATATTTGTGTTGTTTTGACCAGACAGCGCCTGTTTATACCTGTTTATATATGTATATTTTATAATTGTTTTAATAATATAAACTAATATATCTATCTATAATAAAATACAATATATTTTTATTAAAACATATTTTAATATGACTATAAAACACAAATTGACAATTAATATATACGTTTGGTAATTAGTTTTAAATGGGTAGATAATGTCTCTTTGTCTCATAGGTAGCTTTGCCACTGAAAATGCCTTATATTGTTATACAAGTCAAGAATATACATGTTTTATTTTAAATAAAAATTTATAAACCTACCTAAAAGTAGTGTAACTTAAAGAATATTATTTTTTATTTCGTTGATAATAGTTATTTAATTTTGATTCAGGAGACTACACTGGTTTTTGAGTATATTGTTGGAAGAGATGGCAACCCATGGTAACCTATGAAAAACCATCTATTCGGAGTTTAATCAAGGGTTTTTCTGGTATCACAGAAAATATTTATCTTCCTGATGGACAAGTGATGTTAAAAGAGTTAAAACTTAAAATATTTTTCTTATAATTGTTTGTTAACTCAACTGATTTCTGAGCATAACTTTAAATGTACTACTGCCAATATTTGGAGCTGCAACAATAAGAATTATTTAAATATGACATGTAATTTTATTAATGAAAATACTTATGATAGATCATCTTATATTCTAGGATGTAGACGTATAAAAGGTAGTCATACTTAAGATAATATCGCTGAAATTATCAACGAAATTACTCAAACCTATAAAATTAATAACTCTAAAATCTCACCACACTATTATTGATAATGCTAATAATTTTGGAAAAGCATTTAGAATATTTTCTTCTCAATCTGTTGTTCCAACATATTATAATTCTTCAAAACATGGTGATCTAGAAAGAAATTGGCTTGATGATTCATGCTCTGATAATTCAGATGATGAGGTTGAAATTGAAATCACCACAATGAATTCAATTCTTAGTTCTTACAATTATTAGTATTTATAGTTATTCTTAGTTATTAGTAACACATGAAATGCACTGCTCATACGCTGAATTTAATAGCAACTATAGATACTTCTAAAATTTCCAACGCATCCTATAATAAAATCTCAACTATAACTTTCAAAAAACTAAATTCTTTTTGGAATCTTCTAAGTAGAAGCACTGTTGCTTCTGATAAAGTAGAAGATGTATGTAATTGTAAATTTCCCGTTCCCATAATAACTAGATGGAATTCGTATGTTCTTAACTGCTAAAAAAGTAATTTCTTATAAAGATAAACTAGTATCTATATTTGATGATTTGAAATTTATTAAACTTATGTTAAATGAATGGTCGTTTTTAGAGGAATATTGTTCTGTAATAGAACCGTAAGCTATTTCTTTAGATAAATTACAGGGTGAAAAAACATACTTTTTGGGCTATGTAATTCCCACAATAATTTCTTTGAGATTGAAGTTACTTAATTTAACTAGTTTAGTATATTGTAAGCCATTATCATTATTAATAGTTATGAGTCTGGAAAAAAGATTTCCATTTATATTTGATCTTGAGCATGTTAAAAGCAAAGCTTTTATATTATCATCCATGAGTCATCCAAAATTTAAATTAAATTGTATTCCGGTGAGATTTATGTCAGTTTGTAAAAAATTATTCTTGTCTGAATGCAATTTATCAATAAACAATTTTGATTCAAATTCAGAAGGTATGGAAACTGTTAATAATGATAATTATGATGATAATGATTTTTACAATATTCTTAATGAAAATAACTACTTCTGCATCAACAAATATTTCTAATGTACAACCTTTATCTTACTTAGATGGAAAAGAAAAAGAACTGAATATTTTGAACTCTTATTCCATTGTAAAATATATATTTCTTAAATATAATACAACGTTGCCACCCTTTGCTCCTGTAGAATGTTTTTTTAGTTGTGGGTCTCAAATTTTAACTCCTAGGCATAATAGACTGAGTGATAAAACATTTGAAATGCTCCTATGTTGTAGATGTTTCCTTTTAAACAATAAGAATCGACAACAATAATGTTAATAATTTACTATTCTTTGATTTTTATTATACTACATTAATAAGTTTTTGTTTGTTATTTATAATTTCGTTTGTTCAATTTTACAGTTATATACATATATCTATATTTTGTTAAGTACTTTGAAATAATACTATACTATAATAATATAGTTATTATACTTTTTTTTTTAAACATTGATTACTATTTTTATTTTTTAAGAAATATGTAACTATTTAAAATTTATAAATATTATAATATTATGCTTGTATTTGTATACTTTTTAAGTATAAATATTATCAAATCTTTAAATGATAAAATGTATTAGTAAAGTGCTTGTTTATTTATTAAATATTAGGTACTTATTAGTTAATAGTTATTAAATATTATTACAGGAATTATAAATACTGAATATTTATATAAATTAATTAAACAGGGATGTAAATAAAATTATTATTATTTATTACTATTGAAAAAAAAACAAATTTGATTTGTCTTTAACTAAATTAATTAATTTTAATTTTGTTCAGTAGGCAAAATATTAATGAATTATTAAAAAATAATGTGTACCTTTGTATTAAGAAAACTTTTAAGTCAAAATAATTTTAAAGTTTCATTTTTTTTTGTTATTTAAATTTGTAGGATTTTAAAAATTGCCCTTTACTTTTTAAACTTCATTTAATATTATTTTTTTTTTTGGGGGGGGGGGAAACATTTATTTGACTTATACAGTTACTTATATCACAACTGTAATGCAATTTAGATGTATTACATAATATTACCTGATATAATTTAATTCAATTAAATTTGAGAAATACTTCAAATACCTATTAAAAAAATTTTTATTTATATTTTAAACGCTGATTTTTTTATCTTTATCTAGTTTATTAAATAATTATGTATCTTTTATCTTAATCTAGATAACTATTCCAGCAATTATCTTATATCTTTATTAAGATATTTAAAAAATTATCTTTGTACAACACTGTCTACACGTCACAGTGGCACGATTTTTTGCCTGTGTTGGTATACCACCAGTAAGCTGCTATTACTGATAAACTTCTTGTCACATATAACGCATGGGTATAATTATTTATCCGTGTACATACGCGGATGTACTGTCAATTCACTGTTATTCAGGAGCATATTTAGATGTTTTATTTTGGAAGGGGCTGAGGTATTTTCTCCAGTTAAAATTTCCTAATTCAACCAATTAAAAACAAGAGTTAGGAATTTAGTACTTACACAATTTTAAATTTTTGTTATAATTTTTAATGTTTTAATAAAATATTATATTAAATTTCTTTATTTGCCACTGTTGGCAAATTTGTCTAATAAAATGTCGTCCAGTCCTTGTTTTTTGTGAGCTGACATTGAGGTTATTGTTTTCCATTTGTGAATTGCATAGTTTTGTATTAACATGCGTTACGTTTGAGCCCAACATGTTTTCAGTCTAAAGTTTGGCATTCGTAAAAGTATAGGCAAAAAAAATGAACTAATATTTACAACAATAATTTATGTAATAATATATTTCACTAATTTATTACATACCAAAATACGGAATACTTTTATAATTAATTATTACAATTATTTATAGTTATACTACAAATATATTAGTTTATTTTCTATGATTGTGTTATCTATTAAGAAATTAATCAAGTACTTTATTTCTTTGATAATATAAGATTATAAATATTATATGTACATGTTATATACATATATTATTATTAATTATAATTATCTTATTACTAGGTATGACTATGTAGGCATACATTTTTCTGTAGTTTTATATAGTATAGTTTTTTCTACAAAAATAAAACATTATTATACAATTCAAACATTTATCGCCCCAATCTGAATCTAAAAAATTATTGTTTTAATAATTAGATTGTCTTACAATATTTAAATTAATATATAAGATAGACATAGATAGTTATATTGTTACTAGGAAACATATATTGACTTTTATACACAACGAGGTATTATAAATTGAGTAAAATATATTCGAATCTAATTAATATTAATATTATATATTTTAAAAGTACGTAATATATTATAAAAAATGAAGATTTATGTAAAAAAAAATAGAAACAAGCTTACATCAACAAAACAATAAATCGCTAAATTGAAAGATTATAATATGTTGGAGTACAACAAAGAAAATTATCTGTATGTTATTGATCATTTTGAATTTTTTTTGTTGATACTTAACATTTTCTTTCGCAGTTTTTAATTATTTTTAATTGTGCCGATTTTCCTCTTTTTAGTTCCTCTATCTCCCGCTTTTCTAACTAATCGTTTAACAGTTCTTTTTTAAATTATGAACATTCGTTTTCTTCCTAAAAACTTAACCGACTCGTAAATAACGTACTATAATTATTAAATAGTTCATCATTTATCTTAATAAATTCGTTGCATTTATCTATCAGATATAGATTTAATGATTCGTTTGCTAACCTGCAAATAGCATTACTGCTGAAAACTATACGAAGTTTCAAGTAGGTAAATCTTATATGTTTATTTTAGCCATTTAAATAAAGTGTGTCAAGTAATAAATATAGCCAATATAAGTACAATATAAACAATAAACATGATGTGTATTTAAATTGTATATGATTACTATTTTAGATTTTTTAAAAGAGTTTTATCATTATAATAAACATAACAAACCTAAAAAATCTTATTAAACTAAAAATTATGTGAAACATTAAACTAAATCATAGATAAATAACTACCTACTTTATAAAGTGTGATGAACCAAAATAGTATAAGTAATATAGCTAATACTCTTATCGACTTTTGGTTTATTTTTTTATTTTAAAACTTACCTAATCTAAAATTATATATAAATATACAGTATACATAGAGAGATTTTTTAACATAAAACACTCGCCAATTATTGCAAAAACTATAAACGGTTTTAAAATTAATTTTCTTACATTAACTACTTAGTCATTACAAAAAAAATACATTAATAAATTATACTTTTTACTAATTTTTATTATTATTTATTTACATTTTTGCCGAAAAAGTTTTTTTTTTTTTTTGAACGAGTAGTTAATTTAAGTTAAAAGTTAAAATTATGTATTTAAATTTTGATTATTAGAATATAGGTGGCATATGGATAGATCACAATACATTGGTCAACCACGGCTCATCTATAGGTGAATCTAAATACTTATAAATTAATTAATTAAGTGTATTTTTTCTGTTTGTTGTCACCTTTTGAGTATTGGGCAGTAAAAATTCTTTGATGTTCGGGTAGTTTTTGTTAATAAACCCCATTTCCAAATTTTTCTATTTTACGAATTCTAATTCATAATAATGAGATAAAAAAAATATAGAGTTGGTCTGTCATCGCTTCCGTAGATAGTATATAATAAGCAGATTTAATAAATATTTCTTGAATTTCGAGGAGGGGGCTAAAATCGCTTCAGCACCCCCCCCCCCCCCATAAATACGCTCATGCCCATGGCTGTTAATGTCAATCTTCGGATTACAAACGTCGTTCAGATAGAGTTTCTCTCTCGGTCCTGTCTGTCGACGCATCGTCAGATCACTGTTCTGTGTAAATGTCATATATCACACAAAATTTCGTCACACGTATTTTCACAATTGTACTAAATAATTTAACAATATTATAGGTTAAGTTATTAAATTATTATGGATTATAGTTACATGCTAACTAATATGAAAATGTGAGAGTTTTAAATGACGTATTTACAGTTTAACGTACTTGCTGAAAATTAGATTAGTTGTCAACACAATGTTTCAAGCCAGTATTGTTTTTATGTCTGTTTAAAGTAATTATATTATATTGAAAACAAAATAACTTTTAAACTGATTTTATAGACGGTAGCCGAACCGGAAATCATTAAACCATACAATTTTTTTTCATATAAATAATGAATCTAAAATAATACATTGTTATTTATTGGCATGAATATATTATAATAATATATGCGTAAAAATGTTTTACGACTAATTAACGTTTTTTTCGGTAACATGTTTTCTAAGAATCTAACCTCCGCGTTAAACAAGGACTTAATGTTTATTATTGTTAATGTAAATAGTTAATCATAATTAATTAGGTATTATACAAATTTTAATTTTGTACCAACAAATTGATTTAAATGATTTAAAAAAATAAACATACCATACATGTTTAAAACAATTAGCAAAACATAGGTACATCTATTTTAAAATGTATATTCTACTGATAATTATTTATTTAATATTCAGTAAATGTATATCAATGATGTAATTTTTTCTTAAAGTCAATTTTTTACACAACTTTTTCTTTTAGTTTCAAATATATAATATCTTAAGTATAGATTATATATAAGGTGCTTGATATTGACTATAAAACTAATAATATTGTATCAAAATAATATGTCTGCAGTAACCATGTATTTTTGTTGTGACTGAGTGATCGATAGCCATTATCTTATATCGGGATGTAAATAAATCAATAAGCTATTAAAGCATTTAACACACTTGTTAGTTGTCAGTTGTGTTGTCTTATTTCTCAATGAATGTATTATCAACGTAATTAGATATTGTTCGAGAATTATATTCTTAATAATTATAACTTTGGTTATCACTTATCAATTGGGTGTTTATGATTATTTATGCATTATGGAACCAAATGATGGCATCACTGTTTTTGCTTTGTGTAAATGCATCTTAGTATTGAGTATTTGCAAATTTGCGTATTGTTAGCAACTAGTAATTTCTTTTATTAATAATAATAATAATAATAACAACTAAACGTACTACTTTAGTTTTATAATTTTAAATAATTATCAAACAATATATTAAGTAGTAAATAATAATAAATATAAAAAAGGAAACATTTTTTTATTTTAAATTTAAAATATGTTTTGATGTCAAGAGTTATAAATTTATGAGGTTATTTAGTTATATTTAAATTATTTTACATAGATGTATAAAGCAACTTCTATGTCGTATAATATTTATCTTTGTTTCATCCAATAAACATAGTTTTAAAAATGTTCTCTCGCAAAGTAAGTATATAACTACAGATATTATTTTTTATTTTTCACATAAATGAAATATTTCATAAAAATACATTTTGCAACATTTTAAAACCCTAATTATTATAGTGGGGTAACATTGTCATTTAAATTATGCCGACAGAAGGTCTTAAATAATAATATACGTACCTACATAATACAGATATTTTAAAACAAACGCTTAATAAACAAAACGTAATTCACGATAAACCATTATTAAATAGTTAAAATCCAAATTTTGAATATATCGCCTATTAGACACATAAACACTTAAAAATTCAAAAAAAAAACATGTCCTCAGTATTAATAAAACTATATTTTATATTTGTTAATATAAAGAATTAATAGAAACGTTATAATACAATGTTTGTGAGTTTTGGAATTGAAAAATACGACAGTTAAACGAGCAAACTATACGTAGAAAAATTGCTATGACTTATTTAAGTGTTTACTACTGTAAATTATAGAAATGTCACAGAGAAAGGACTACTGGGAATTTCCACTTGTACGTGGCGACTGGCGAGCGTCGGGCACAGCTATTATTGCGATCGTGTAATATTTTATCAACAAAAGTGAAAAGTTGTCTGGCGACGATTGGTAAGCGGATAATGGTGTAACGGGCTTGGTTCATGGGCGGGGGTGTAAGGTTAGTTTTGGTGTTGGAGACGAATCGATAGTGCAGGCACGACGTATACAGCGGCACAGGCAGCAGTGGTGGCGCGGACGGATCCAATCAAATCGTCATCGTCACCGCGACGTCTCGTCATCAACCTTCCATGCACTAATTGGTTTGCCGCTGTTATAAATCATACATTTCTCCGTGTCGCCCCCCATTGACCCCTCCCGCTAATACAACACCGACCCTTGTATCACCGCCTGCTCAACTTGACCCTTTAGAGCGAAATCCGGATAACATACAATTTGTGTCCACTTTTATAATCACAATACGTTTAAGGGGTTTAAATGAGGAAGCACTGAAATAGTCGGTCCCTATTGAAAAAAAAATATTTTCATAATAATGATAATTTGTTTTCGAAATTTTAACATTTTAGATTTAACAGTTTATTTATTATAGTAAAATTATATGTTTTTTTTTAATTTGTAAAAAAAAATATTGATAAAGAGAAAATATATTATTGGTTCCTCAAATTAACCAATAACTTGGTTTATTGTACGAGACAATATTGCGTGAATCGCTAAAATAAAATACGAATCCCAATACTATTTGTCATTTAGTTTCACTTTAAGCCCTGATCCGATCGATCTGAATAATACACACAGAAATACATAATATAATATTATAATATAATATATAGACATAATATTATTATTGTTACGTAATGTTTTATATGGATAGTAAGTCCATACTGTATTACTCATTCACAAAAAAATACAAAATATTTCAATCACGCGACGGCTACAAACGTGTTTAAACGAGCACAATGGTTTTTCATGAAAACAACATAATATAACAAATTAATATAATAAAAATGTATCATTATTATGCACGAGTGCGACTTACCGAATCGGCGTTTTCGTGTAAACGTTTAAAATTTTCGATATAACCTGACATTCAGATGTTATGGGGGGTGTAAATATTCGGGTTACACACACGTCAAATATCTCGGGTTGCTATCGATACACCTTAAACAACAGCTGCAATTCGATCGCTCTGAAACGCGACACGATTTAATCGTTTATATAGAAGAAGTCTAGATGAGGTCATCTACTTCGAAAATCCTGCAGCGAGTATGTGATATTAATATATTACGTAAAACGCAACATGATCGGGAAAATTCGCTTAAGTGTGTTTACCTATGGCGGTTAGGTTTTTGTCATCTGCGTTATAGACATTAGAACGATGATCGAAATAATTGACGTATGAACTCTTTTAAGTGCTTGTATAACAATAATATAATATTCCGTCCGGGATACAAAAAGTAATTTATTTCGTAGTGCGTCGTGTTACTACGTAGATTATTTAATAATGAGAAATAATTCGTTATTCACCATTTAAAATAATACATTTTATAATACATATTGTACACAGATAGTATACAATATACATGGCATGCTATAATACATTAACACAACTCAAAATTATTTCTTAAAACATCAATATAAAGATAAGCCGTAATGTTCGGGAATACTTATTCGAATCTTCCTTACAAATTTGTTTTACAAACAATCAAAGTTTGTTTTAAAAATATGATATCCAATAAAATCTTAATCATTTTCAGTATAATGTATTATGCATATGACATTACAGTAATGTGAACACCTTATATTTTCTATAGGTTCAATTATATTTATTAAAAACCCTAAGTCCATTTTTTTTTGGTTATTTCATTGAATTTTAACTTTAAATATTTGTAAAAAATGTATACGTATGAGAAACCTTTTATTTATTTTTCAAGCTTAAGCTATAAAAATTAAAAAAATATATAAATATTTAGCTATGAAATAATTTTATAAATTTTCGTTTTATGACTATTTTTTTTTATTTCGTAAATATTCCCATTTTTTAAGTATTTTGATTTTAATTTTTCCGGATTCTTTAAAAAAGACCTGAAATATCTTATGTTTGGCCCTTCCTCTCTCCAATTACCTACTAATTAGATCTGATTTTAATATTAGAAAACACTCTCAAAATAGAAAATTCAAGTATTCTTACATGTTAAAAATATAATGGTTGGTAAAATAAAACAAATACGTAAGTTTTACTTTGAATCAAAAACTGACCTTTAATATTATGATTTATTATCAATATGCTTATAAAATATTATAATGGGAAAAGTTTCATTAGTACTCGGTCGGTTTCTTGGAGTTAGGTTATGTTATTGGATAATCTACTACGTATATTATTCTATTGATACGTATAAGGTTCAAGTACACCATCAATATATTTCTTGATAGCCTTGTGAGTTGTGCATATCACCACGGCCCATAGGTAATGGGATGTTATTGTTAAGTCGGTTACTACATTATGTAAAATTGGAACTGATAGCGACGTACGACGTATTTTCCATAAATACGTGTAGCTACTACGTAGTTATCTACACAATAGGTACGTACCTATACACAAAAAACATTTTTAACCAAAAAGAAAAATGGTCATACTAATACGAATATTATACAATAGAATATTTTATATTTTGTTGATAAACATAACTATGGAAGTTATGTAGTATTATGCTCACCTACCAGTAAGGTTTTGATGAATTAAAATTAAAATTAATGATGTTATACGATACGCATTAAATTGAATTACTTCGGTGGAAATACTATTCTTGTATGTTTTGTCATGAAAATGCCAAATATTTAAGTCTCAAAATTAAATTGGTAAAAATGCAAATGCTTACTAAACAGAAATATTTGGGCATATAAGAAATATATTTCAGTGTTTGTAATAAAAAAATAACGGTCTTGACGACGTTATCGTTTATCAACATTTATCACAATATTATACATATATATGGTACAAAATATCCGTGCCTACTGCATAGGTATATTATACCTTATTATTTTATTCATCAAAATAATATGGAAAAATATATTTTATAATTTTTTTGTATTCTGATTTACAAACTATTAACAAATTACAATGTTATGTAAAATAAACTAACATTTTTCTTCAAAAATGTATTTCTATTTGTTTCATAATATGTTTATGTATAATACGACAATACGGCTCATTGATATACGAGTTAATATTGAATTTTAAAAGTTATAATGTTTAATCAAATCATTATAATATACAAGGCGGGGGGGGGGGGGGGGGGGTGGCCAAATGGTCGATCGCGTGGACGATTTCAAAAACGAACATGTTAATTTTTAGAATTTATTTTTATTAAATGTCCAGCGTCGGAAAAAATTCGATAATCGGTAATAACCTTATTAGTAGTCAACATGTTTGTTTGAAACAGCATTTTCTAACATGAAAATGATTAAATCTGATTACCAATATACAGTTTCTGATGACTATTTTAAGCGGTCTATTCATTTAGGGGCCAGTGTCTTTTCTCTAAATTATGATCAACTTGTCAACGATATACGATTTAAAATTTCCAAGTCATTAAAATAATACATTAAATATTTAATTTTTAGTTAGATTTTAGAAATTAATTGTAAAATAAGGAATACATGAATAATTTAAATTATTAAATTATCAATGAATTAACAATGTATATTTAAATAAATATACTATTTACATTAAATTAATTTAAAAATAAATTGTTATAGTATACCTTTTTTAAAGTGGGTATCTAATACTGGTTGCAGTCTAAAATATCAGATACTCTGAGAATAACAAGTTATATCTATCTGATCGATTTTGTAATAATATTATAATATTTTTATTATTAACATTTAATATAATGGTTAATTTATAATATATAATATCCCTATAAATATAAGTATGTCATTATTCAACTATTGTGAAATCAGCTTTATACCACGGTAAATATAAACATTAAATTTATTGTAAAAACATTTAAAACTATACAATAATAATATTATAATGACTGTACTCGTGATAATTTATAAGCAATATTTATAATTCATTCATTTGTAAAAATATCAATGCGGAAATATTCCTTAACGTCTAGAATATTGTACTGTGTATGTACACTGAAACTCTGCATTTACTAATCATAAATGTACAACAAGGCACGCTGTTTACGCGTGTATACGTCGGTCGTCGGATAAACAAATAGTTCAAGAAGACAACAATTTACCACTGTTCCAAAATACACAACTTACAGTCTACGCGTCAAACACGATTTGACATAAAGACGGAGAGTAATGCTAGACTGAAGGACGAATACCGTGTGTTTTTTGGAAAAAGTTAAGAGTTCAATACGTCTTTCTGAAAAGCTAAAACAAGTTTAAAACCCTAACACGTTTTGCAAATGTAATCGAAAGTCGAAACTCACAGTAATACTCGCAGATTGATCGATAGCACTACGACTCTGTACTTTCGATAATACGAATTGAATATTGTCAACGGCATACATTTTTGTTCACTTACGTGTGTGGTTTCGTGTCAATAGGCTTCATTCAAAAATACTAAAGCTTACGAATAAGAAAAAAATCAGTAACAAGTAAATTTAATGTAGAACAAAACCATTATATATTAATTCTAAAACCTATTATTCCCCTCAGAATAAAATATATAAATTAAAAAAAGAAATTACTTTAATATTCAAAGTAAAAGTTTCTAAATTGAATTCCTTTTTGTAAACTCCATCATAGTGTCTGTTAAGAAAGCAACGTTTTATAATAAATTTATAAAAAATACACTTATCGTAGACAAATTTTCAGTCCGAGTACTAAGTTCTCGTCCGTGGGAACAGCCATTACGTCAACAAATCGATTTTAGAACAAAAGAATGAGGAACGTAATTAAAAGGAAAACATTTAATTTTCCGTTTGTTTATTATATGTTATCTACTTATGTAGTTGGGAGTTTGAGACTTGTCATAATCGTATATAGATAATGAACGACCAATGTAATCGAGAAATATTATCAGTAGCCACTTAAAAAGTTAATCGATAAAAGTATTCTATTGTCTTTAAATGTTGTATTATTATTATAAGAATGAAAGCGGAAAAGCGAGCTAGGTATTTCCGATGCAATGGTTAATAATTGACCAATAATAAATTACTTATCGAACGGGAAATCCAATAACTCCGTCGACGAATTTGGACAAGATAATAAATCATTGTCTTGGCGGAAAAATACGAACGGTTTACAGTACACAAAAACCACTCGCAGCAAATTAGGAAGGAAATATAACTTTAAATATGTACCACACGTCATGTACAAAGAAACCGTTTGACTGGAGTATGTCCAAACACAGCAACTTATGCAGAGAAAATAATTTAATTAATTAATATTAAAATAAAAACAACACTGAAGTCGCCATAGATCACAAATCGGAAATATGGTCAAACAATTACTAAACCGTAAAACAATTTTGTACGGTTAATGATTATATGGATAACTCACAAATGATCACATGGTCCTTTAATGAGAATTCGCAGTTGCTTGTGCAGTATACAAATCTCTCGTGTTAACTATATAGCGGTCGGACCGTAAGTTAAATAATGCAAAATGTAATATTTGAAGGTGGATATGTGTAACATGTCGCGTGTTTACAATACGTTTGTGCTGTGTTACGTTCAAAACATTAATTATCAATTTAAGCCACAAGTGTGTTCGAATTTCATTAGAGACTTTGATTAAACTTGAAAGTTCTCGTTTGTGATATCCTCTTAAGACACGTTGTGGTTATTTGACGTGCAAATATTGTGTGTATTATCTGTCATAAACTGTCAAGTTTCAATCTTTAGAAAGTCACGTGTGATTACAAAGTAAATACTCATTTGGTCTTGTACGGTACAAAATTACCATGTATTGAAACAATTAATTTTTCTATGACCTTTTGGGCATTTTTGCAAAATTATTATTTTACTACAGCCTGAAATTAAATATTAACATCAAAAGAGTTCAAAACTTTTTAAAGTTTCGAAAGTTTTTGGAAGTTAAATGTTAAATTTCCGTAAAAGGTAAATTCCAAGTTATATAAAAGCTAGTATATTATTTTAATAAAAATTTAAGCAATATACAAACATACAAAACAAAATAATTATTAGAATGATCTTACTAAATCCTAAAAAAGTACAAACTAAATGTATACAAGAAATTATTATTCTCATTCACTATTTTTATTAAATTTATTTTGTATTGAAGTTATATAGTTTTCTTGATTTTTATATCAGAACTTAAAATTCATATTTCTGAATAAATTATAACATTTTTAGTATTTCCGTGAATGAAAACTGAAAACGTCGACGTCAGATTTTATTAAAATACGATACAATTACTATCTCAGGAGAATATGTATTATGTACCTAAGAATACAATTATATTATATATGATGAAAATTTAATATAATATTTCTATATTTTTACTTGGATTGTACTCAAGGAAATTCTATGGTTTTCAATTAACATATGCGTCTTACATAAAATAGGTAAGTACTTGCATATCTGAATTTATAACATGTACAAAAACTATACATGTTTCGTGAAGGGGTATTACATTAATTTAAAACCCTATAGCCATAATAATATGATAAAAATAATAATTTAAGAAAAAATAATTTGGAACAAATGTTCTATAGTTTTTACAATGATCTAATAAATATAAGTATTGAACTTAATGAAAATAAAAATGTACGTACACTTGTACTTTGCAGCATCATATTATTATAATCATGGTACACCTAGCAAGTATAATAAAAGAAACCTTTTTTTACTTTTGTATCAACAATAATGTACGTATGTATAGCATAATGATACAGTGTTAAATAACTATATTAAATTTTTTCGTGCATTGACTAAACATTTTATTATTATCCTTATTTTTATCATCTTTGTCTACACTGAAACTAAATTATAACTCTAAATAATAAGACTTAACGCGATGCAAGTTTAAAAAAAATGAATACTTTATTTTATTTTGTTTCAAAAGTTTCGTAGTTTTTTATGATACAACATTATTTATGTATCATAAATCTTCATTATATTCGTTACAAGTTTGAGATGTAATAATTTTAGTGTATCATAACAGCACGCATAGTTTATAACGAAGAAAACTTGAACGAAATGCCTATAATAACACTTGTCGCAGTTGTTGGGTTTCACTAACATGATAAAAGTGTATACATACACAATATGACGCCAAGCTTATGCCATGTGTGGTATGTAACATGAATAGTTTGACGACGCTCGAAATAATATCTTTTGTCATACCATGTACGTTCTCGGGTATCTAAAGGTAATTCACTAAACATGATCACCTCCTATTTATCCTTTGAAATTCAATTTATAGCAATTCTGAGTTTAGAAATCTTAAATATATTAAAGGACCATCTATTGAATTATTTAGAAATTTTTATCTTTTTTAATTGTTTAGTAGATGAATTTTATGATTGCTTAATTGTTAATATTATATATACGAATGATAACTACAACTAAATAAAGATGGTCTTACAAAAATATAAAATATATTTAATATTTATTATATTTGGGCAATATTTAAAATTTATAAATTGTTGATAGACTATTATAATAACAATATAATCCATATATTGTAGCGTATTAAGTATTTTATAGTCGTTATTTAAAATACCTAAACATTTCAGAAATTAGAATTCAAATGAATATTCGATTAAGTGAAAAACGGAAGCGAGCATGGTTGGTAAAACAAAGTAGTGTGTAGGCTCGGTTGTTGTTACTAAATGTATAAAAATAAATTCGCTGTTATTTTGATGATTAAAACGATTTTATACGTACTTATTGAAAAAGTGCAATATACAAAACCGTGCGCAGCTGCCGTCAGCGGCGAAACATTGCGGTTGAACAGCTGACTTGACGGTAAAGTAATACGAAAATCTTCAGAGATTTGCCCCGGCGGTTAATATACAATAATGAGTGTGATATCGAATACACCTTGGCGGGATTTTTTTCCATCTTTTCCCGCCATTCGAACTCAACCGCCACGCCTCGCCACGCGTATTGATTTTAAGGACCCGCAACGTCGGAATATCTATATATATATATATTTACGAGTATATATAGTATATATATATATATGTGTGTATGTGTGTGCACACAACACCTATCTGTGCCTGCCTCGTCCCTAGATAAAATAACGCGCGCTTTTCGTGCAGTGAAAATAAAAACTCGTCTATTGTTATATACTTGTATGGGCACGTCATATACCTCTCGCGCGTCACGCCATCAGTCTTCGAACGGCGTCCAATTGACAGCACTCAATTTTTCTCCGCCGCCGCGCGCAATTCATTTCACTCAGCTACGGCCGCCGGTGACGAGACACGACCTATGCGAATGCTACTGGAGAGCAAAACAAACGAGTGGTAACTGGTAATAAATAATAATATAGGTAAAGACAATGATACGCAAAATTGAGTCTCACAAACACAAATTTACAACTAATTTGGTCCAAAAAATAACACAATAGAGTAAAAAAAAATAATGGCTGATTATTGAATTTATATATATATATATATATATATATAATATTTTCCTTCCCATTTTATAGACTTAAAATTGTCAGTAAGTACACAATAGGAAAAAAAATATAGTTAAAATATAGTATTAAATGCTGAAACAATCAATACATCGATTGATAACCAATTAAATATTCACGTTGTATTATATTTATTTTGTAATTATTATTATTGTCAGATATCACTTACGAGTATAGACGATCAATCTACCACTGACATAAATTATTTTTATACAAATATTCATCTCAAATTGCACTGTATTTATTTGACGTATATTGTTAGTACTCAGTATATAATGTAGCTACGATAACAATAGAAATATCCAATATAATTTAGTTGTTTTATCGTACTCAACTATTATCAGACAGAATTCAGCCACAAGTCCAAACCTAGGACTAAACTGTATAACTCCTAATAATACGATAATACAAGCTGTTGATGTATAGAACAAATCTGTATGAGACTAAATTATGTCTGTTGGCTGTTTTCAAATTTAGTATTGTTTATTTTAATATTCTTTTATATAATATTTTCTATACACGGCAAGTAAATACACACATAATTTATAAATACAATTTAAATTATATTCATATTCTTTATCCTCTTCTTATTTTTCGTAACTATGACATTAGTTACATAATAACATGTACGATAATTGTTACTTATAACTTATAAGATACGGATACAGTTATACTCATAACAATATTTTGATTTTATTTTTTTGCATCCTAATGCCGAATAACCTTTTTAATCATATCTATAAAATATATGTTTTAGGTACATCCTGTGTTCAGTAATACCACTTAATCCACAAAGCTCAAAATTTCCCTTGGCTTGATAATTCAATTCAGCATTAAGTTTCATTAAATATATTTTATGTTAATAAACAGCTTATTCAAAATCAATATCATCATTTGCATTTTATCATGTTCCATTTCGTTTTCTTGGATAGATATTTATTATACTATATAATATGCTTTGAATTCATTTTTAATTACGATTTTGTCATTTAAAATAATATATACACGACACCACATTGTAAAACTTATGTAATTGTGTAATATTAGTATATTTTAAATTGAGTTAAAAGTTTAATATTTAGCTGGGTATAATTTCGAGCAAATATTAGATTTTGACCAGCACCACGATAATAGGTTTGTATTGCAGGATGAAAAACTAGATTAAAATTAAAATGAACACAGACTACAGATTACAATATTTAAATACACCTATTACAATTTTAAATATTTTAATTTTAAATATATTTCAATTGGATTCCCTAATACCAAAGGGTAAAAATTAGATATTTTTGTTGTATTAAAATAAACAATGTATTACTAGGAGATATAAAATAGTTAGCGATATATATGAATATTAATTATTATTTATTATATTATAATAATAAGTACAAAGTCAATAAAATGCGATCGAATGTTAAACTCATAACTTTTTTTAACTTTCCCCTTCGCTAGTTGAAAGCTTCTTACGCCGCCATTGCCAATTCCGATAATATCTTATTATCCAATAATTCCATAGTTGAAAAATCGTTATCAAAATTTAATTTAGAACTAATTAATCCTCTTCTTTTCCCTTTTACCTCGGTACTTCATAAATTATATATTCAATAAACTAATAATAGTTCTATATCATTGAATATAAATAGGTAGGTTTAATCAAATTTTTAAATGCATGTGCTAAAAGCAAACTAAGTACCTAACAATGTTTTAAAACATATTTGAAAATAGAATATACCCTATAGTCGATAGCTTGAACTTTAAAATTGGGTCGTGATGATAAGACTTATTTTCAAAATAAAATTAAGTTTAATAGATGAAGAAATAAATAAAAAGATAATTTATATAATTTATATTCTACAATATAATATTATAATTTATAATAATATAAGAATATCAAATCTCAGTATAAGTTAGTATACTACTACAAAGCATAAAAGTTCGTGAAAAATGTATGCCTAAAAAAGTGGGTCATGTGTCCAAAATGGTTAAATACCACTGCTCTACTGTACGATCTATAATATTATGTAATATAATATACGATATTAATTTTTTTTTCTTGATAAGAAATGTTTTACTTTATGTACAACAATTCCTACTACATCGGACAGGCGGCAAATATAACCATCCCCGTACAGTCACCGTGCACTCATACTACAGTTCAATGTGTATGTATATGCGAGAACCGAAGTGTGGTTTACCCTAACGGCTTAACAATCAATCAGCTATACATATAAAAAGGTACTCACTTTATTTAGTCGCAGTGCCCGAGATAGGTCTCGGGCCCGGGTCACGGTGTCGGCCGAGGCCGTAACGTGGGCTGGAGTGTAGGTGGATTGTTTCATTACCTACTCGAGGAATCAGTTGTTTGCGATAATATTATTATTATCATTGCCTACAATTTGTCCAACTGTCCTCGCACGAACCGACTCATTTCCGTTTTCATAAAGCACCACCGACGATTTATTGCGCGACACATAGCAGTAATGTAATAAAAATCATATTATTGTAACCATACATTTTTAACGTCCGAAAAACCACGCGTGCGTTGAATTGTTGTAGGTATATAGACAGTACGTGGGAACTTACCTATGTCCAATAATAGTAATTTAATACGGTTTTTCAAATAATTACGGTGCTGTAACTGGTGTAGCACGCACAATAATTATATAATATTATGATTGAGGCGGGTCATGAGAATTTTGTGTCGACAAAACGATTGTTATTTATATATTTACCTATAGTATTACGATAAGTTTATCGCGGTAACAACGATGTCCTATAAGTATGTAGTATGTAAAATGTTGTTGATATAACCTCCGTTGCCCAATCCTCGCTATTGCGTGCCGGACTGATTCGATCGGTAGTTTTTTTCCGAACGACAATCCACCGACGTTTTTTGAATTGTTCGTTATTGCAAACCCCTATAGTTTTTAATAAAGTATATTATCAGTATGATGACGCTGTATCCTGTTGTAGAACGATTTAATAAGTTTGGTTTTTCGCTGTTAAAACGTTTAATTCATGTGACAAAAAATAAATATGAAAACTATTTAAAAAAAAATCGAATAAAACTCGCATAGTATATGAAATTACTACAATAAGTTAACGGAAGAACGATTCTATTGATGAATAGTACGTACAGCGATAAAAACGAAAAAAAAATAATACGGGCTTTATACAATATTTTATGAAATGCATTTCCATGCATAAAACGATTTATGCGTTCGACATATCGTGCACTTCGGTTTTCATATGTGATTGCCGATTCGTATTTTTTATTCTTCGATATAATGTGGATTAAGGTGTATAAGCGTTTATTATTTTAGAACAATACTTTGCTCATGTTATACTGAATATATTCCTGTACTATGGAATTTATTGTTATTACTGATATATCAATGATTGAATTAATATACTACAAACATGGATACATGCATTGATATTTGTAACGGCATGAAAAGACAATAAATTATTCGATATTGTGGCAGAAATCGACTTGATAATTACACATAAAATTGCAAATTTTCATTTATGCACGATCGAATTCAATAACAAATGCCTAATTTTATTAATCAATCTAAAAATAATAAATAAATTGTGAGCAGTATCAAATTATTTATTAAATATTAAAATCAGTTACTTGCATGTCATTAATCGTTGTTAAGTAAATGCACACAGCCACACAAGAGCTCATAACGTATTTCATGTTTAAATGAAAGTAATCAAAATTATTTAGTTATATTTTATACGACCAAATCTGAAGTTAATTGTCTTTATCGTATACTTGTTTTATTTTTTTAAGTACGGTGCATTAACATGACAAATGTTCAAAAAAGTAAGTGCGTGATAATATATTAATTAATATTTTATACACAACTTATGCTCAGCGCAGCAACACTGTGCATTATCAGTATTTAATAAGCTTATCTCATCTCAACTTATAATTATCGCAATTAATTTTTCACAGTTAAATATAAATACACAGACTAAGTAATTAGTATACATAAATATTCCGAAGACGACAAAAGATTCCAATCTAACTAAAAACGAATTATTTTAAAAAGATTAGAAGATATTATCTACGCAAAAATGATTTTCTATACTTGAAGACTAAAATATACCTATAGCATCATTTACCCAGATACATGTAATGTACAATTGGACGGTGGAAAAAACACTTAGGCAACCAATACCTTAATTTTTAATAAATATATAAAAATATATGTTAGTCCTCTCTGATTATCGTTTATAATAAAAACCTTGATTACAATTATTTACTAAGTAAACCACTTATTAACCTTGTTCAAGCTACAATTTAGTGGAGAATATTTGCTCTTTAAAACCATGAACAAATTTAAATAAACAGACTAAACAGATATATAAGTATAATAAATTTCCTTTGTGGAAAAAACAACCAGAAATATTATACTTATTAGGTTGAATGCGTAAAATCGTTTTGAGTGATAATTCGTAGCCTTATTCCATCGAACTCCCTTTAAGAAGAAATAAAATCAGCCATAGAAAACTTTATTTTATCAATAAGAAAAGTTTTAGATGCATTCAATGACAAACAAAAATTGATCTTCCACTTTTTTTCATTAATAAACAAAAGAATAAAGTCGACAACGTCTAAACCATTTACGATAAAACATCCATTCACAAGTCCAAGATTAAGATAGGTGAAAGGTGAACCATACGAAAAAATTCTACGTCAACCATGTCAAGATTACACCTGTACCTACTTATTTTAATTATAATTTATGCTGTGTATGTTTTGGTAAAAACCGCGAAGCAAATAATCCTTATAAACTAAGCAAAAAGATGTCCTACCTACACGCGCTCTTTGTCAAGGTCAACATCTCGCCAACTGCAGAGACTGTGAAATCGATAAACAACTTCAAAAACATACAAAACCTATAGCTAAGCCCACACCCAAATCTTAAATCCCCCTGCAGCGCAAATCTGCCCACTGGAAAACTCAGGTCACCCTATTTTACTTCTCGACTAAAATAATTCTAAATACTTACAAATCAAACACCATTTTCAACGATAAATTAAATCATTCAAGTCTTACTAAATCCAAACACTGACACTAACTCATTGTCATATTGATTTTATAGCAGATGAGTTCAATTTTATAATAACGTCATTCATATTTATCAATAATTATCACATCCTTAATTTCAAGTAATAAAATATTACCGTAAAATTTCGTTTGTAGGCATCTTTTTCATAAAGTTTATCATGTCATAATCAAGTGTAATATTAAATATGTTTACTGTATATGCATAAATTAAATTATCTATAGATTATAAAACATGAATTATATATTTTATAAATAGATTATAACAAAAAAAAAATAAAATAAAATTGGCTAAATAGTTGTTATGGTAAATCTAAATTAAATTAATTTACGATTCGATGAAAAAGATATACAATTTTATAATTCACTGCCCAGCAAATAGATTTTTCAAACTTGATTGTTTAATTATTTTATTTTAGAAAAGTAGAGTTATTTTTACCAACTAAACTAAAAAATCTATATTCGATTTTTATTCGTATAGCAAGGATATAAGGATATATTAATGTTTCCTTTATTGTTTTCCGTTATTCTGAAAACATTAGTCCAATATTCACTTTGTACAACATATTTTTATGCGAAAAATAATAAACAATCAAAAATTATACATATAAATAATTTTTCAGTTGCAAATGTTTGTAGTTTTATTTAGCACAGATATTAAAAAATCAAATTGAAATTATGAAAATATAGTAAAACTATCAAAACCTAACCTCGACGCCCGTCACCCATTGATAATTTACATAATTTCAGATACTCGGAATATTTTTAAAATTATACGATCCAGATTTTTTTGTTATATTTATTGAAAATAAAATATGTTGCGTAACATAAAATTAAATTTTTTTAATAGAGCTTGCTGAAATTAAAAAGGAAAAACAATATAAACAAGTTACGTAGAAATTCCTTTATATTTTCCTGATGTAGAATATAAGACGAAATAAAATAATAAATACGTGATCTATTATCACAATATTTTCAATATACGATAATAATATCGTACACGATGGTCAAATGAAAATTCCAAATGATTATATTATTATTATTATCATCTTAGGTATCCAGCAGATGATATAAACGTAACTATATAACACCCGTTACAAAATTACATATTTTAAATTGCACTGTTCCTTTGTATCAAACACCGTGTACGAAATAACATAATATTATGTGTTAGAGAAGTTTAAATAAAAAACAAAGTAACTAAAATTAAAAACAATAACGTTCAAAAAAATAAATGCAATGACATAAATGAAATTTGATTCATGGGGAGTAGTTTTTCTTTTATTATAAAAGTATATCAAACCTTTTTTGATTTAAATATAATAATATAGTACCTTTGTATTGACATGATTATTGCAAAAAAATATAAAAAGTGAGATATAGTCGCAGTGAATTGTAGCTTATATAGAGGCGCTCATTTTTCGTGTAATAATAAATCATGACATATGAGAATCGTTCCCGTACGAGACTCGGCTTCCTTGTACACATTTACATTTCAGATTTTGTTAAAAATGGTGCTCGCTTGCTTAATTTTTTTCTGTGGTTGTAACTGTTTTTCACAAAAAATATTACTTATTTTCTATGTTTAAAGGTGGGTGTTATAATAATAATAATATTAATAATAATTAAAAAGGCGTTCTGAGTGTAATATTTGAAAAAGATTTCCTGAAATACCATCACACATCAGCCATAGCTCAAAACATACGATAACATAATATATTGGCTGTTAATAATATATATTATTGAATTTTTTAATAAAATATTTTTTTTAGTTTTATAATGTTGAACATTTTTTATAAGTAAAGTATAAGTATTTATTATGTATTTATTTTATTCATCTTTGTATAATATAAACACTAAATGATAATACTCGTGAGTCATGGGGGGAGCTCAATAACTTCCAAATTATATATTTTAAATAGATTTAAGTAATACATTGTTTTACATTTTATGCATAGAATTGCAAAGGTAGATTAATAAAAATAATAAAATATTGCTAATTGAAATGGATTTAAAATTTGATTATTCTATTACCATATTCGTTATAAGATTTTTATAACTACTCTGTATTTTTTTCTTAATAAAATAATAAGTATATAATGTATACCATACTGTATCCATTAATTACAATCAATATAATAAATTATAATATAGCTAGATATACTAGCATATTTGATAATAAACTATAAGTAGATGATCTATCCATAATATGCATTTTTTTTTCAGAAGATTTTCTCCTATGACTTAAGAAGTCTAAGTACTTATCATATTAAGATAAAGAAAAATAATACTTTTTCGACAAAAAAGTGTCTAAAAGAAATACTATTACATATAACCCATTTAGGTAATATTTATACTGTGTTTGCAGATCGTACAATAAAAATAAAAATTAGAAATTATTTTTGATAATAATACATAGTAGGCATATTGGTTTATAAAAACTGTGGCTGAACTAAATTAAAAAATTATTTTAATAAAATCCATTAAATTTGTGGCTTTGTACCTCATTAGGTAGATACATATGAGGCATATATGTACATAGGATACATAGGACATCAAATGATGTATATTGTTCTAACTTGCAAATCCAATTATTTTTCCAATTACGAATATATATACTTATTTTGTCGGATTCTTCAAATTGTATATATTATATTGAATATTTGAATCACTCTAGCACAATATTGGTTATATTATAAATTTAAATTTCCATCATTGATAACTGTAGAAGGGTATTATAATGAACCGTGATACAGTGTTTTAGAATTTTTATCGAAATTAAATGTTTCTATATTTTCACTGCGTACTGTATATTTTTCCTTTTTTTCAGGTAGTATATTCACAAAATATCATAACACTTAACATTTAGTTAGTTAGCTAATTGAACGTAGTAATTATTGTAAAAATATTGATGAATAAATGACTTATTTTGTATCTCACGAACGTTATGAATAAAACTCAAATTATTACAATTTTTAAGTCCCGTTCGTAATACAAAAATCACTAAAATAAATTTCAGTTATCTAAAAAAAAAATTACAAAATCCGTTACTTTTATACAATTATATATAAAGATTATTATTATTATTTGTAAACAAATAATATAGTTATAATCACATTTGGACTGTAGGTAAATTTAATGCATCTTATTAATATTATTGGTATACGCTTATAAATACATTAAAAACACGCAATATCACTGTACACTATAAACATTGTTCTACATTAATCGACTGTAATTTAGGTGCACACATCACTACTTTAATATTATTATTGCCTAGTGAAGTAAGGCGTGTTTGATCCTATGAAGTAACTCTTACCTTTTGTATATAGGGTGTCGTCGTTAACGTACGGAAACTATTAAATGCATTGTCGTCGCAATACCCTTAAATATATACAAGCTAAATATAATTCTCTCTATATTCTAAATGAGACTATACAAAACTATAATATACCTACGTAAACCATAATCCCGAGCTACATCGGTCCAGCTTATTTGTGAATTATTATAGTTGTTTCCTTTCATGTCGTTAAAAATTGCTTCATTTCTCATTTCTTCCACTTATTATATTATTCTTCCCTGTCAACTATTTAATGTGTCCAAAATAATTTCTTACGGGCACCATCATATATTTCGTCTCACATTCCATTCGCTATTTATTTATTTTTTCATCTATGCTCAAATAATCCCAATCTATTACCTCCTATTTCTTATTCAATTTCAAACCTTAAAGCTTTCGTGCCATCGAACCGTTTCTGAACGTCTCTCTAGAGTTTAGTATTATAAAAATCTATACAGATATGCGTAGGTACATAATAATATATTATTATATTATACATTTGTTCAAATATTCCCAATCCTCAAAACTATAAAATATATAATATGTAATACCTTTTATTTCAAAATCGATATTTGAAATTTATTAGAAAACTCGGATAAAAAAGACGCACACAAAGATGTTTATATATACATATTATACACATAATATTATATTTGTATGTGCGCGCGCGTGTGTGTGTGAGTGTGAGTGTGAGTGTGGTGTGTGTTTTTTTGTAGTATGTATATTGCAAATTATAAAATAATATGTTATACCTACATAATATAATATTATATTATTTATTATAATCTCATGTATTGCATATATTAAATATTTTTTTAAATTATAAAACTATTTGCAATGTTGGGGAAAAGATTTTAATGGTATAAACGACTCTATATTATACATAAATACATAAAATTGTAATTGGACTGTTATAATCTGAAATCATTTTGTATAATATAAAAAACGTATACATTTAAAGCTAAACAATCAAAATTGTATTCAGCTCAAGCACAGTCATATTCATAATTTTACTGCTGATAAACTCGATTAAGAAAACTGTCCAAAAATGGCGACCAACCAACAAATTATTTTTTGGTAATTTGTCATTTTGTATATAGTTTAATTTCAAATATTTTCCCCTGTTTTTTCATTTTCTTTATTTACCTATCTCTTGCTTTTTTTCATTTGCATTTTTTTATTTGATTTTTTTTTCATCTGATTTTTTTTTAATTGTTTTTTCCTAAACTCATCACAGCCCGTATAGTTGATATTGTTACCACCGGAACAAGAATTTATCAAACATTTTTCACTTATTCCCATATATTTAACCAGGAAGATCAGCTAACCTGCTATTAATGTGAAGTAACATTGGCAATAGAACACCTCACATTCCACTGCCACACTCCACTCATAATGAAACATCTTAAGCCACCTCATAAATACGGAGGAAGTGTTTAGTGAAGTCAACAGAGAAGCTATTAAAAATTTTTTTTACTTCACTGATCTTATAAACTCATTAAAAAAAAATTTTTTATAGAGGTATAATATTGTTAATATTATTATCAATAATGTAAAAATATGCATAATATAATTAATTGTAAAACAACTTGTAAGTTAATGACGTAAAACGTCAAAGCCCTATATCTTAATAATAAAAAAATTGAATTATTATTTAATGCTTAAATTATTTTTTTATGAATTCAATATTTAACTAAATATTATGCCGACTGTTTAACACCAGAATTTTTAGATTTATATTATAGTTAAACTGAACTAAACCAAATAAAAGAACAAAAATCATTGAAATGGTAAATATTAAATGTTAAATGTGAATCAATATCATATTTATTCAATTATATAGTTAATTCTATTATAGTAAAAATTAATTAAAACATGCGTTAATTTTAAATACGATATATTTACTCTAATAAATTCCAATAAAAGTGATTATATTTTATATTCAACAAATTTATACAATACATAATAATTATAAATATGCAACGTTCGAGAATTGTAACGTCAAAAACTATCTTGTATTAATTAATTAAGTTTAAAAGGAAAATTTACCAATATACACAAAGTTTAATAATTTAATTTTTAACTTAAAACGATACATCCAGATCAAAATATGAAACATACTTCGGATGTATTGTTAAAAGGTATTAATGTCCTTATTATTTTCCTTTCGTAATAAACATTTCTTTTTAAAAAAAAATACTTAATTTTCTTTGAATGGTATATTAGATAACATAATTGTCCATTCTTGATATTAAAAACCATAATAGGCATTCAAATGTAATAGAACATATAAACTGTGTAAAGTCTGTGTACATCGACATCATTACAACGTAGAAAATGCAATTTTCATCGGAAAAATAAATTTAATGAAATTTAATTGGGTTAGCTCTTCTATCAATTTAAAAATAATTTTATGTTTATCTTAATGAAATGATGAGAAGGTTTGATTTAACATCTTGTAGACATGGAATTATTCTATAATTATTTATTTAGTATTAATTATTATTATCATCATAATTAAACTATAAATATGAATATTTTTTATTATCAAATATGATCGATTCATGACGAATTAAATTATTATTTTTAATTTTTTTATAAATATTATTATTTAATATGTGCATTGCATGAATACTGTATATATCAAAATTATTATCTAGTGAAATAAATACATTTGAAATACATGCCAGTAAAAATATTGAACCCTCTCCCCAGAAAACCATTTTTAGGCATGTCCTAATAAATGTTTCACCATCATTCTTAATTACTGAATGTTTACAATAGATTGTGTTTGGGCCTACATCAAACACATAGTTTTCAGATGCGCAACTGACGTATTTAACCACGTAAAACAATAACAAACTTCGGTATCCTTGTCGAGATGTATAAGTCGTAACGAGTTACAAATCACTTTGCCCGTTCAACATGAATTTGACCGTTGAAACTATAAAGTGTGGCCAAAGGCTATAGAATCGTGTACCTATAATGATGACTTTAATATGAGTCGCACGCTTTCTGCCGTATATAATTATAATTATATTATAATACAGGATAATTCATATTATAGTAATAGTCCACTAATTATCTCGAAAATTACTATAATATTTGTTGAAAGTATTGTTTTCAAATTGTTTGAATACAATTTTCATTATAAATTGACATTTTTATTACTTTTTAAAAATAATTAAAGATTTTTTTACTCCACTATGTATGTTATAAAAAAAAAATTAAATTAAAAAATTAGTAAACAGTAATTTTTTTTTCAAAAATATTGTTACAAAAATGCTTTCTATTATATTTAAAAAAATAGTTTTTACTTTTCGAGATATCAAATGCTTACAAAAAAAAATCGTCCAGTGTAACTATAGAATTAAATAATTTAAAATTCCATTTATAATGAAATAAACCAGTCGCATTAACAGTAGATAATCAAAATATTATTATCAGATGACTTTTTTATGAACATGTCTATGCGCCGTTGTATCGTTATCATAGATACAGTAAATAGTAATTTTATGTATTTTATACCAAAAATCCTCGTACGTTCTAAGTATGTCTTCGTGGCATAAAAAACTTTTATATAAATTCTGTTTTATCAACAATAAATTAAAACAAAAATCTGGGTTAAAGGTCTTAATATAATTATATTTACCATGACATTTTGGAAACAGTATTTTTTAACCCCGTCACTGGTCGCATGATTTTATACATTAGGTCATTTGGTATAAACATTATAACAATTTAAAAAATGAATAGTTGAAATTGCTATTTTGTAACTTATAATAAGGAATAGTTAATAACTAGACATAGTTATTTTATTTATCTATTATATTATTTTATAAATACTATTTTTTTTAAATTGAAATTTATCATAAATTAAATATGATGATCGATAATATAAATACTAAAATTGAGTGAAATATGAAAAAGTTTGGAAAATTAAGTTTTTTATTATTATTAACCTACCAAAAACACTAATACAGATAAAATGTCTAAATAAATCTTGTGTTTTAATATAAATTTTTTATCATAATTTGTAAAATATATGTAGGTACTAATTAGTAAAAAGATGTACAAGTGTAATTTAAAATTATGTTATTTTTAGAAAACTCGCAAGTAGCTTATTTATCATAAATCATAACATACTAAATAATTAAAATTTATACAATTCAGTAATATAATATTATTTTTACTTGGTCACCTACAACTATTATTATTCTCAGAAAAAATAAAAAATTACCTAATCTTACTTGATCATTTTTACTAAATTGTAATCTTTTTTTGTTTATTGTTATTAAAAATTATGAGAAAAATTAACTGAGTATTTAAAAAGCTACATATTGAATATATTATTTAACAATAATTATACACTGTTAAATTAAAATTTTCTCTGAGATAATAGTTGAAAAATTCACATAAAAATTGTATATTGATTTGTCATGGAGATATTTATGGCGATAACAGACATTCTGGATATAATTCAGTAGTACACAAATGATGGCACAAAGACTACTTCACATCAAATTGCACTTGTTTTCAATCGGCGTTATAATAGATTCTCGACGACGATAAGAAGGAGAAGAAAACGTGGTGTGATGAATATTTCGACATGCAAAAACACCGGTCGATATAGAAATATGGCGTAGCTTACTGCGATGTTGTAATCGATTCCGACATAAAAACATGTTATCCTTCTGTAAAAAGTTTGTAAAGTCTGTCGACTCAATCTTCAAAGACGGAAAGACGAGAAAAGGCGATGGACGCAACATGCAAAACCTATATACACGAGGTGAAGGGGAATTTTATATTTCCCACACGTAACGAACCTCGAAAAGCATTTTTTAAGCTAAATAATTTAAATAATTTGTTTTTCCCTTTTTATTCGCTTACTTTTATCCACCTCACTCACGTTAAGTTTAATTCAGTTACTGGTCGGAGTTGAATGTTAATTAAAATATTAGTTAGAAAAATTAAACGGAATTTATTTTATTTTAAGGAACTCTTTTACACGATTATCACTAGTATGTGTACAAACACAACATAAACTATTTTATATATATATAAATATATATATATTATCTCGTATAATTTAAAAAAATAATACGAATTGTATACGTTATAAGAAACGTGACTAGAAAGAAGAAATAATTGGGTTTTTAAAATGTCTTTAAAGTTTATTGATGGGGAGAGATTAATGACATTTTATACTGTAGATTACTTAGCTACATACAAACATGCAAATATATACCTATAGTTTACTAGATACCTTAATAATAACTAGATAATTTATAAATACTTTATATATTCATTTAAAGGTATTTCTATATAGAGTTCCTACTACAGCTATCATTATATGCAAATATTATGATTATAACAGTACAGTAAACATATGCAAAACATTTATTATATACCTACCTACATAAAATAAAACATAATATTATCATCACAATATTCAATGATTTTAATTTATTTAATATTCATACTAATATAATACTATAATAATTAATCGTTAGCGAAACATAGTGACTGTATAACTTTACGAGTTAAACATAGTTTAAACAACATGTTATTTCAGAAAACCCACTATTTATTTTCACATATGGTTTAGAAACAACAAGCAGGAAAATAGAGAAGTTTGTAAAAATTAGTTTGAATAGTTTAGTAAAGCCGTCATACACTGAATGCAATGCACGTAGAAGATTAATAAAGCAAAATCAAGAGAGAAAATAATAATTCAATGTAATAATAAAAAAATATATAATATTTTTTATAGTACAATAAAAAAAAAAAAATCCCAAAATATAATTTGCGTCTGTATAATTGTACTTGAGTTAACAATATTTTCTTTTTAATTAAATTAAGTTTCATATAAATTGTAATACATAAACTTTTTATATTAGTTCTTTATATTGAAAACTTCATTGACATATTTAAATTAAAAAAAAACTGATGAAATAAATTATCTAAAATATAACATTAAAATCATATTAAATATTTTCTTCAACAATCAATGAGGAATATTTTTTTAAATATCATTAGCTTTTTAAACAATAAAATAAATCATTAGTGTAATATAATGTACGTCGTTTAATATTTTTTTTTTATTCTATAGTTATTTTTTATTTTGAATACTAAATAAGTAATAAAAAGCATGTATCATTTTTCGCTAATCATCTTTTAAGAATAAAGGTTCTAGACTAAATTATATAAATTCGTATGATGGAGCCCAATCATCCGTAACAGAAAAAATATCGCTCATTTTAATTAAAAATGTGTGTTGGATAATATGTGATAGTTAATAAGATTTTTCCAATTTTCATAACCATAAATATAAAAAATAATCGTTTTTTTTTATCTCAGATTGTCCACATATTTTTTTTTGTCATTATAAAATTGACTTTCGAATTTAAAAACTCTCTTATGATTTTGTTAATCAATGATAGGTAGTAAAATCGTTTGTAACAAACTAATGAATAGTCAAGAGATCAGTCACATGGTTATAAATTATTATAAATTTATTGTCATAAATTATTATAACAGGTTATCACTTGCAAATAATCGTACAAACTAAAAATCAAATAAATTGTTCAGTAAAATAGTTAATTATATTTTAATTTATAGCTATTAAAATAAGCAAAATATTTATCGTAATAAAAATAAATAAATAAATTCGTAAATAAATTATACTTATATCAGGAGTGTTCACTGTTCAGCCTTTTTAAGCAATCTCCTATTATTATGTCAAATATTATTTTTTGTTTAAATCTCAAACACTACATTTATAATAAAAACCATTATTAACGATTAAAAATGTATTAAAAGATATATCTTAAAAGATGTTCTGAAGCTTTGAATGATGATAAGGTAACAAATAAGCTCTATACATTATTTAATTCAATATAATTCGTTAGGAAAAAATAATACAAGTTTAGTGCTTACTTCCTCAAAAAGCACTGGAGTTTAACTATGAAAAAACAAGATTAAAAATAATAATAAATCATCGATTACTTTAATACTTATGTTCTGTGTTATCGTTGTATCTATCGATTATTGCGGCTTAGATTTTTTTTTTTAAATAATTTAGAGACTCGAGAACTTAAAACTCGTGACTATAAATCCTATCATATTGTCACTTATACTTTATTTATATAACAATGACTTTCATTATTAACACTTATCATTATTTAAGAACCGTAATAAAACACTTAAAAATCGTATTATTTACTAAAACTACTTAAATATCATGAAATATGTGCAAAAAATATCTTAAAAAAAAAAAATCAAAAAAAAAACGATTAATTGATTTATTTTAACTGAAGTCTAATTGAAGTTACTACAAGTACTAAAAATAAAATTGAATTATTTCGTGATTTAAGACTATTTTATATAACTATATTTATGGAAATAATTGATAAAAATAAATCAGATAATAGGTAATTATGAAAATTCAGAAATAGCTATTTGAATACAGATTTTAAAAAATTAAATAATTTCTAGTAATAAGAAAAAAATTATTTTATTATGTTACAGTACAATTTTTATTGCTATATTTTGTAAATCCTCCGAAATTTAAATATAATAATATATAGTTAATATAATATAACATAAGTTATATGCTTAGAATATTTATTTATGTTATGAAAAATACAAAAAAATATTGATTAACTATTATACTTACCTACTTAGTAATTATTTTTGAAGTTTGATAGTCGTAAATAATAAATAACATTAATATATTATTATTATTCATTTCACCAATCGCTTTGAATATTAATAGGTAAATTATGATTAAAACAACAAGCTATTCCACTTGTCTAAATTTCATGTTTATCACATAACAATAAAAAAATTCTACCAATAGTGTTTGTTGATTTTACTTATAAACTTACTTAACTCAATAATACATTTTTAATAATGATTATTATTTTTAACATGTTTCTATTTGTTAATAAATGAAAATTTAGCATTATTGAATTCACTAATGAATTAGCACATAACGCAAAAAAAATATGATAAATATTTTTGTCTAACAACACATAATCTAATGAGCACTGATACTTGATCGATTACGTCGTCAGTTATTTTTTAATAGAAAAAATTACAAAGTCGTTCCGATTATAGTCCGGTGCCAACCTACATAAAATGCTTACCAAAGACTATTAATAATCGCTATTTTAGAGACGATTATAATTCCTAATATAGAACAACCAGAAGAAAACTACATCAACAGATACATTTTTTCGATATCTTAAGTCTATTTAGATACTTTTTATGTTCTTTTTAATACGTTTAAAGAGTATACCTATATGATAAATATGATCATTCATAATTTTAAAAATTATACGATGGCACATTGCTTTTGTTGACCTTAGATAACCAATTCACAGGATAATTCATACCCGTCTATCTTTTTCTGTTAAATTTTTTTTGTAAATAATATTAGACTTAAGATTGTATTTCTTATGTATATATACTATTCTGTACTTTGGGCCATAGCTGTTCTACTATAACAATTAAATTCAAATAAATATTTGATGCTATATTTACGTATCATAACAATAATTATCTTAACTAATTGAAAATAAATCCCTTTTTTAAAACAATATGGTAATAAGTTATAATTAAAATACTTTAATACGTATAATAATGCAAATAAAAATTTATACATGAAGGTAGTGTGTATAATACCGTTACATTTAAAAATGTAAATGGTGTATTCATTTTTAATGGAAACATGCTGAATCTAATAATGAATTGATAATATGTGCTTTCTCACTGACTACAACAGTTCTTACTAAAGAAATTTAACATAATATTTTTATTCGACCCACAACATTCTCTGCAGTCTACATAACGTATATTTAATTGTGTATAAGCTATTATGAAGATACATTATACTTTTTTGTATGACTTGTATAAAGGGTACTATGGAGGTACTTGTTTTCCATAAAAAATTATTATTAACATACTTGTTACACCTATATTGTTTTATTTTATGGAATAACAATTCACATTTACAATACACAGGTCATATAATTACACAACATAAAAATATTATGAAATAGTATACATTACAATTCAATTAGATATACATAATATAATATACAAATTTAAAATAATAATAGATATTTATGGAAGCTTTATACATTGCAATCATTAGACTTAATGTCATTCATATTATAAATGAAAATAAGTTTAAATTATTTTGTAATTATTATAAATTATTAAACACCAACTGTCAAAAGTGTGTTTATAGGAGAGAGTAAGAAGTAGTTATTAAATACTTTATTTAAGAAAAACGAGTTATTGTTTCAAGCATTAGTAGTATTAATTTAAAATATATTTTTTTTTAATATATGAAAACGATCTATTTTATTATTTAATATTATGTATAAAAGAATTAAATTGAAATATTTCTTTTAGTTTTTTTTTTTTTTAATATTCGATCATAATAAAAATCATAAAACTCAAATCATAACCGATATGTGATGATTTATCAATTCTACATTTAAATGATAAAAAAATAAATAAAATATATTCTAATTTTTTAAAACTATTAAATAATTGTGTATACAGATTACAGAGTGATCCATTTAACGTAAAAAATACGATAATTATTGGGCCACTATAATGTTATATTTATATCGGGTTGACCTGATAATTATATCACTATTTTAAAATATAGGAAAATTAAAAACTAGGAAAAAAACTTTAATTCAAAAGAATTATATCTTTAGTGAAATTAAAAATACGAAGAATGAGAAAAATCAGATTTGAATTTCTGAAATCTGTATCGCATTATTTGACTAATTTTATGTACCTAGTTTTATATTAAATATTTATTAATAAAAAAAAAATTTTAAATCATATAGGTACTAAAATTAATAAATGTTATAATATATTTATGTATGTATTTTTGTGATATACATTTGTGACCCAATATCTGGGTAATAGAACGTAATCAAATATTGTATACAAAATAGGTAGATAAAATGGGACCCAATAACCGACCATCCACTCATTATTAAAATATAGAATAAATACTAAATAATCATTAAAAAAAGGTAGATAGGTGCGTATCTTTTAGACGTATTTTTCATTTCTCGTACGTAAGCCGACTACAATTGTAAATTGTACAACAGATCCCTCCAACTACCTACAATATTCGTTTTCTAGATACATACAGAAACAAATGGTTAACAAACAAGAAAGAATGTAATGTATATTCCTCCGTGACCTCTTTTTTTATCTATACATATTTCTAATAATATATATTATAATGTCTACTAAAAAAAAAAAATCACCTTTAAAAAAATGATCTGGCTACAATATCCAGGTACATAACTTTTTTGTAGAAGCACAATAAATACAAATTATGTCAAACAAATTGTCTATTATATTTGTTCGAACATAATAATAATTATTACATTTTATTAGTTTTATTAATATTTCACGTAGGCACGAAAAAAATTAAACTGTACACATATTGTACCTAAATATTTCTTTTAACCGAAATGTGTTGCAACGGAAAAAATAATTCACAGAAACGTTACCTTTTATATCATGATAATTGAATGTCAACCGAAAATAAATTAATTATACAAATTCATAAAAAGGTGAAATAACGCGTTGAAGTTGTTTTTACCTCAGCGTTTTTTACTGCCTTTTGTTTGATTAAACTCGCACCCCACATAATTAGTTACATGTTTAATAACAATGTAATAAAATTGTCGAATTTAATATTCATTTTGTAGTTGTAAATATTAAAAACTAAATGTATTGATTGCCGCATAGAAAGTTTATTTTACTATACAAACATAGAGAATTTAATTATTGTTATATAAAAGAATATAAAATATAAAACCATATTCGGTTAAAAGTTTTTTTTCTCATTTTACACAGAAATAGAATATTAAAATGATTGCTTATCATAATACGATATTACATTATTATATAAATATAAAATAGCAGAAAATTGGAAGTATATTAATATTATAATAAGCATTATGCACTTTAATTAATTTCAAACCCATTACATTCTTTACGATATTTATGACAATGATAAAATAATTACCTTAGAATTTAAATCGTAGAAATTTCTGTTCAATTATTTACCACTAAAGAAAATTTAATGACGAAATTATAAATACATTTTTTAAATTATTATTTTGATTTACTTATTTTATTCTTTGATGTTAAACGTACATAATATCTTTCTATAGATAAAAATCTAATAATATGTTGAACTAATCAATAAATAGTGTTTGTAATGAAATTCGTTATCAAATATCTGTAGGTATACAGTTACAATTTTGAGACAATGCCATCATATTTATTGAGAATAATTATAAAGATTTTGAGTTCGATATTCTCATTTTATTTGCACGCAAATCTATTGGTCAATCAAAAAAATTGTTAGATTATTTCTACATATTATTTATTTAACATTTATTCTAACGAATAAATTATAAAAATATTGTTCAGTTTATTATTACTTTATACTTTTTTTACTGAAATCATAGATTATCACACAGTTATACTAGGAAAACGGAAAACCGTATTTTATATATCTAAATTATTAAATTTGATCAACGCTTAAAACAAGCTAAATAAGATTTAAATGGTTTTCTTTTAAATTTAATGTTGTTAAGATCAAATTTGCTCGTACATAAATATGAATATCAAAGGACAGACCTGTGTTTTAATTGCTTTTTTACGATATGGTTTTATTTATTTATTTTGCGTTAAATTCTAAAAAAAACATTTCTTTAGTTTATTTCTCTCTTCTGTTGTTTGCATTGTTTGTAAAACGACGGTCTGTAAATTTCTTTTGACATAACGCCAGTAAAGATGCTAATTTCCGGTTGCGATCGTAGATTGCGTTTTGAGTCTGGCTAATTTACAAATATTTTGGCAGTCGCATTTTTTATCCGTAGCACTTTGATGTCGAATAACGAATTAGCGTTTCTCCGTCCGTTCGTTTTTATTTCATTATTTAAATTTAAATATTAATTTTGGTGTACAACGTATTACATAACAAAAAGCGACAAATTACTTTCGTTAGACAATGTTTTTAAAAAACCGACCAAAACAAATGCAAACACGATTGTTGTTATTGAAAGATATAAGTTTTTTTATCATCTGACAGCATGATACGAAAAAAGTATATTATTGTCCATTCTTGTTGTAAAATGTAGAATAATATTAAATATATACAATAGTCGATATATTGATGTATTATTTTCTTTTTCTAATAGCATTTATTGATTATACTAGAGGTTAAACTAACGAAGTTTAGATTCACAATTATCATGTAAATAAGACACAAATTTCAGTGCAAAATTGTATTATTTTTTCGAATATCCAGACATATATTAGTTTTTAACATTAAAGAACTTAAAAATAAAACATTACTTTTGCACTTTTTCATTTTTATTTTTGAGTATGTTTCATAAGAATATAATTTAAAACGTAATAACAATTTATGTAAAATAAATTATTCTTATCCTACTAAACAAATATAATAATAATAAAGAGTATTATTTATTTTGTGTTATCATATTAATAATATATTAAATTATATACGTATTCCTTATTCACCTAATAGGTACTACTGGTACCGTACAAAACCAGGATGCACAATGATCTGACAAACTAAATAGTCGTTACGTGCAGCCAAATATACAAGTATATACTATATTATAGTTTATTATATTTTACGATTTTTATCAATCACGATAACACCAAATTAAAAATAGATTTTTGTTTAATCATTTTTATCTCAACATTAAAATCACTGTTTTAAGTTTTGAAATATTATTATTTATTAGTACATAAATCTTCTTTTTTTAAAGACATTTAAGTTCCTGCCATAAAAAATAAATTAAGAAATAGTATAAGTACTAGTTTTTTTATTCTTAACATGTTTTACATTTAGTTTATTATATATTTATTGATATCTCAAGCCTTACTTACAATTTTAATCTTAATAACGTTAAATATACAGCAAAATAATTTATGAGTTTACCTAAAAAAAAAATCTATTAATTAATTTTCGTCCTAAAAGATTATACATAATATGCATAGAATATATTATATATATATTTTTTCTATATAAATTTAATTTGTACTACATGAAAATATTTGTATACTTAAACAGTTATAAGTTATTATTTTATTTTTTCACGAAATTTAGTTTATGCTTAATTCAAATTACAAATAGATAGGCCGTGTAAAAAACTTGTTTTTTTTTTCAAAAAGAACCAAAACAATTGTTAACGGTAAAAATCAATTATCACACGCACAAAGTAATATAATATTACACATCCAACATAATATCGTATAATTAACTGAGATATAATATATATATATATAAATGTATATTTTTCTTTATTGATTCATTGAAACGACATTATCAGTCGTTTTCAATATCTTATCTTTTAGGAAGGGTAAAATGTTTTTAGTGCACTGCTATCCCTGTCTCTAAAAAAAGAATATTTCACGTGTGTGAACGTTAGTTCTAGTGATGTGGGCACGGCGAGGGTAGGATGAGCAATCAGAACGACGACGGGAGAATACAAAGATATAATAATATACTGAAATATATACACATTTTTTTATTCTAAAATTCTTTAAAGTTCAATCAGTTAATTTGTAGTACAAGAAATGTGATCTCTAAAACCATTGTTGATTTAAATAATATTTAAGGACCAAACGTTTTAGTTCTGTTTTTAAATTTATCAAACGATAAAAATATAATACATCCACCAATAAAAATTCTGTAATTTACAATGATATATTATAATGCTTCAATTTCTGATAAGCATATTTTTCGAGTAAAAGTATACATTGTTGACTTGAGTTTAAATATTTTAATTTTTAGCTAACAAAAAAAAAAAAAACAGTATTATTAACCATATTTTATGAAATTGTACAGTAAATATATTATAATATAGTATACTATGTTACATATTTGTTACATATATAAAAGGCGTATTGTAAATTTATAAATTAAATACGAATATACTTTTCAATATGTATATTTATATACCTACACATATTCCTACCTACATATATAATCAAGGTACACACGAACAATTATTTTAAGTTGTTTAAGGTAAACTACTATGATAACACGCCTTTAGACACTAATACACTATTCGGATTATAAAATGGTTCATCAATCGTTTGAAGATTTCATGTGGTATACTTAAGTAAATAATAATAATTTATCACGATCTACATTTCTTAATTCAAATTCATAAAACAACATATCGGTCTAAATATCATATTGAACCGTTATTAGGAAATGAGCGCATTGCCCTAAAATCCTAAGTACGCATCATACATTTTTTTGTTGTTTGTTTTAAAAGTTTATACGCTTAATGCGGCTAAACATAAATCAATTGATTAAAAAGTTTTCTCACGTAAAATGGTTAATAGAATATAACGCATTTCAGACACCTCTTTCTAATTTTATAACTTTATTAGATTAGCAAATTTACCTTTTAATCCGATTTACCCACAGAGACGCATAATTCTCAATTAACTTACACAGTTACACATGTTTTAGTAAACAATAATAATTAAAAATCAATTCATACGAATGAAAGCAAAAATTTTAATAAAAGTAAATGTTCTCAGCTAATGCACAAACCCATTATTAAAATAAACTGTCATTAAATGTGTATTTTTTTTTTTATGAACCGAGTTTTACTGTGATGATTATTTTTATTCGGGTTCTTTGTAGATGAAAGACTATTTTACTATTAATATTGTCATGTAACTAAATTATTTTGCCCAACTACGTATTATAATAGTAGCTAGTATGTAATTAATAATAAGTATATATAGGTACCTGTAATGAAACCAATATTATAAATTACGGTTGTCGTAGAACACGAGCCGCCATTTCCAATATGTCTTTAAAATATAAAAAATATTAAACAATTTTGGGAAATATTCTCTGTTAGAGCTAAGCCAAATTATATTAAATAAAAATTACATTATATTATAAATATATTTCTCCCATTTTTATGAATATAGTCAATCTATTATAATATTCAAACCACCTTCTAATAATAATATTATTGATGATGACGCTATGTCACTTACCAAAACGAATAACCGTTCTCTCCTTCTAATAGAGTTGACCTCAGAATTAATTCAACACTGTCTTTCACTATTGGTCAGTCTCCATTAAAGTGCATCGAGTGTCCTCTGGACAAGGTGATTTGACAAACATATGATCGCCCCTGTGTTTTCATAAATAAGTAATGTATTTATTAAAATTATGATTTTTGGAACTTTTGAAAACACTTAAAGACCATATTTTCGAAAACTTAGATTTTTACGAATATATTACTGAAGAATGTCCTGTGGTGATTCAAACCTTTTTTTTTTTTTTGATAAGAACTAACTTTATTTTCCATAAATTGTTAATCAGGCAATATTTTTGAAAATATGGTGTCTAAATCAAAATGTAAATGAGTAGATTCTGAATAAAATTATTAAAATTTAATAAATAGTAAGGATAACATTCCCTAAAATATACTAAAAAAATACATAAAATACAATTTATATTTAATTTATTACTTATATCTTATATGATATTATATTATTATATTACTATAATTATTATTTTACTTATCAGAAAATATTAACAATATTAAATGTTAATTGTAGATTAATATTAAATAAAAATATATAACTATAATATTCAAATCATCTTAGTTCCAAACCTAATATCGTGAACTTATTCTTAATACACATAACTGAAGAAATCAAAAATTGATTATTTGAATTTTAATAGTATCAAAAATATATTCTGCTTAGGAATTGAAAATTAAAAATACATTTTAAAAACTAAAAAAAAAATAGGAACACTAAGAAAAAGCAAAAAAATATAGTGTCTTAAACCCCTTTTTTTTGTAAAAAATTAAAATACAGTATTTCTAAAACGTTATTACTTGTCGAGATGATGATTTACAGTTTATATTAATAAAGTATAAGTTTATATTGAACATATATCCTAATATTTAACTATCATCGCGATTCAATATAATTATATTCACTTTAAGTAGCGTTCTAAACCAGATAGATAAACCACATTAACATGATTTTACACTTGAAGAGATACGAGCAAACGAAAATCCGTATGTTACAATAGTGTTATCATCCAACACGGCTGTGAACAATAAGATAATAGTAATAATTCCTATAGTAATGTTAACTGCAGTGAATAATTTATGAAATGATTTGTACTTCCTGGCGTAATAGTTTCCAGCTATTTTAATTTTACAAAACAGTTTTTTTTTTCAAATCGGGCTCTTAGATGGTGTCATAGGCCAAAAAAATCGTAAAACCATGCACATTTATATCAAATCTAAGACACTAACAATTACCTCGATGTGATTTATTATTGTACATTATACATATATACGCTGAAGTGGTACAATATGAGATCTACAAAAATCATTTGATAAAATAATATGGAATAAAATATACAATTCAGATCTACCTACTTTATTTATTCCATTTTGAAAGTCTCTATAAACAGCATACCTAGCTACTTCATTAATATGAATAAAACGCCACCACTCCTCGTAATATTTTTTAAATAAAAAGTTTAATAACTCATTCTATAATTTAATTTTATATCACATTTATATTTCGTTACAATTGTTTAATATTGTTTGTATTTGTCAACAAAACTGAATCGATGAAATATGTATTTTTTATGATATACAGTTTTATGTATGAATCTATGTACTTTTAAACATTTTTGTATTTTCCATTCGTCACTAAATATGATTTGTGAAGTAGGCCTCACACTCTGCTTTAATAATAGGGAGTAGTGTTTTTCTGTCATGTATACGTATCAATGATAAAAAATCTATGTTCTATGAATTCAATATTGCATATCGCCAACACAAACGGAATATCCACAGCCCACAGTCCGTGTACCAACACGTTTTTCATAATTTTATATTAATAAATCTTCTATATTTTCTTCTTCGATGACTGGACTTGAGGTCATTTGAGTTTTAAGTATAGTATGAGTAGTATGACACATTGATACCACGTTGCTCGATGTTACTTTCTTTTTCATTGGGAGTAATATATTTCAATTATTTTATAACATAATATATCATATAAACTTATGAGTAGATATTTTTCTTTTGTATTTAACATATTTCATTATACCACAATCAATAAACTATACATAATAAGTACACAACAAATGTAAATAAACGCAATATCTACACATTTTGTGTTATTTCTTATTCATTCGTCCAAATGGTTCGTTACATTATGCTAAAACGATATAATCGATGTTAATATCTTAAACATTCAGATCACATATACAAATAATAATATTTTAAGATTTAATAATGAAAGAACTGGAGGTTTTTGGCAGCATTTTCAATTGAGTTATTAAATGGAATACGTTATGAATGTTCAACAAATAACAACATAGCGAAGCGAAACGTAATTATATAATATATATGTGTACATAACATGTACGTATATTTAGTACAATTTTGTATAAATGTTAAAAAATTATTTATGTTAATATTAAAAACACAAGGTTTCAATTTATAAATGTTTTTTAACCTAACCAGCTGCCATTCACAATATAATTAAATTTTCAACTTGAAATTTTAAAACATGAGTAAAATCATGTATATAAAAATACAACATGTGAAAAACCCAACACAATACGATTAGGCATAGAGTTTATTATTAATAATAATAGTAATAAATTCAGAATAAATTTTAAGTAGAGTACAATATAAAATTAGTTTGAAATTATACATTATTTACTTGGCTTACGTAGTGAAATGTTTAAAATTTAATAAAAATTATTTCAGATAATTTTTATTTAGTAAATAATAGTATAATATGATATGAACAAAATATTATTAAGTACGATATCGTCGTATACCTTGAACAAATTTTGATTATTATTATTCTACTGTAATTTTAAATTAACTGAACTATTTATAATCATTTATAGATAAATATATGTCTGGCTAGGTTATAAAATTGTTGAAAAAATAAATAGAAAATGTTTCCAAAAATAATAATAATTTTTACTTTAAACATTTAATTTTTATATTTTTATACAATTTTTTTATGTACATTTACAGAAATGCACAATTTAAATAATGTATACCTTCAAAAGTTGAATAAATAAACTAAATAATACTTCTAGGTACTTTTTAGTTGTAATGATAATAATGATAAAAAAGCAAATATAATACTTATTAACAAACATTTTTTATAATTGTTATGCTAAAAATAAATAGAACACAAAAAATAAATGTTATTCGCCAATATCATCTATTTAACATTAAATTGTTTATATAAGCACCTTAAACTAATCGGTTAAGTACACTTGAAAATAAAATTCATTTATTTTATGTTGGCCTTTTTAAGGTGCAATGATATTGAAACAACTTATGCATATATATTTTTAAAAAAAACTTAAATAATTGTTCAAGATTTTTGAGGGCTATCATAAATCAACTGAACAACTGTCCCTTACAGATTATAATCCAAATAAAAAAATAAACAAATAATATTTATGCAATCTAATAAAGTTACAAATAGTTTACTTAATTATAGAAATTGCATATATGAATTATTTTAAATGTCTTTCAAAATTAAAAATATTTTTAACCCTACTAATTATTGAGATTAGTAAACTAAAACTAATAATAATAGTTAATAAATGCAGTTATAAATATGTTACATAACAAAAACATATTTTTCTTGGAACATTGCGTTCTGAAGTTTTTAGTATTAAATGATAAAAAAAAAATACACATTGCATTGTAAGAATAACGAGTACAAGTACTTATCCAAAAATGTAGTTTAATAAAAAAAAACCATAATATTAATTAAATAACCTAATGTTAGTCCTTAGTAGAAATCTAGACGTTTGTAAAAAAAAATGAATAAATTATAAATTTATTATTATGTAAATACTTAGAAGGGAAGTTCTGGTATTTCAAGTAAATATTATGACGTACAATACTTGAATTTAGTATTTAATATAATAACAATATTTGTATACAGATGCTTTCTATTCATTATTTATTTATTTATTTATATTTTATTTGTAACAAAATACGTACAGTTTTTCATTAAATACTATCGTTTGGCATAGGTATTCCGGCGAAATGTAATATTTTCAAAATAATAATATAATCGATTGGGAGTATTTAAAAGTAATATAATAATGGGCCGTATAGTCTATCGTCAACAGGTATGGTGAATATAGATAGCGTAAAAATGCATACGAAATTTACGATGAATAAATTAGAAAATCGAGAAGCAATACACACTAACAACAATATCATCACTGAAAAATGTGCATAACGACGGGTGATTGTCATTTCAACAACTTAAACGATGATCGAATGACTGCACAGGATTTCTATGATTTTCATCCGTCGAATTTTTAACACGCTACCAATACAGTAATTCATTGTTAATATTATTAAAATGCATTGTCTATATGTAATATTATATATATATAAATTATAAACCTATCACCCTACATAAAATATTGACGATTCCAGTACAATCCTGACGAGTGACGGAAAAGCGAGAGCGTATTATGACTGCTAGTGGCAACCGCCTGCGTACATTTTGTACATTTTACCTGTAATTTAATAGACTGTCCTTGCACGTACAAAATAATACTTTGTACATTATTTATGGATCATAAATAAAACAATATTTTTATATACTGTTTTTCACTACATAACAAAATCTAATATTTTATTTAATAATAATATAAATGTTGTAGTTATGTATACACAATGCGTGAAGTGAACATATTATTATCATCATTAATACTTAATGATTGAAATTTAAAGTTAAAATTTAAAATTGATTTTTACGAATATATTTGATTTTTTATATTTTAAATAGTTTACGTTACATCTTTAGATATCTGAACGCGAACGGTGTATCAAAAAAAATTTTAATTTTGGTAATTACAATGCAGTTTCTTAAAACTATCTATACACACAATAACTGCAGGTAAAATGTACAAAACGGGTTGTTGACGGCCGTATGGACATGAATACAATAATTATATCGTAAAACATAATATTATTTAAAACAATATGCATGTGAAAGTTACAACGACGTGTACACGGTCTGTATTATGTATATTTCATTAGGTATAATATTATTGAACGAGTCAACACTGTCACTCAGACTCTTCCTCGTCCTCGTCTTTGATGATGCCCAAGTGTCGGGCTACGGTCTTGACGTTGCTGATGACTTCTTCCTGGACAAGGTTGAAGCTCATTGCCAAAAGAGCGATGCCGAACAACAGGTATAGCGAGCAGAACCATATTCGAAGCTTAGTGTCGTCGCCTTTATTCATCACACGCTGGGCAGGCACGAAGTCGCCGAACCCGATGGTGGTGAGTGTTATGAAGCAGAAATACGCCGAGTCCGGGAACTCCCAGTTCTCCCAGCTCTTGAACAGGAATGCGCCCATAATTATGTAGCTGACCACCAGCAGCACGCACAGCCATATGGGCACTGGCTTGATGTGGTCCGGATTGTTGTCGTCGAACTCGCACGGCTCTGCGTCGTCGTAGTAGTCGCTGTATCGGGTCGACCGTCGAGGGTATTGTCGGTTCACGGCGAAACCCAGCGGCGACATGATGCGCGGACTCGGCGCCATCACTTCCAAACGTTTGCCTGCGAAAACGACGGGACGTGGTGGTTAAAACAACGATAAAATAATAGACTTTACAACTTTCGACATAAATATTTTTGACTTTTAAAGTAAAACCAATGTTATGAAATTTACCACTTTTCAATATGATTGATTTTACAAAGACACGGTGACACGGTATACCTATAGGTAGTTTTTTATGTATTGCCATGATAAAAATGTGTATTGAAAGTAATATTATATTTTGTATGAAATAATTTTATCCGATATGGGTAATAATAACAATGTATCTTTTTCTATTTTACTTCAAATGAAAGCATTACACATCTTTTTAATGAAATAATATCAGTGTATATAAAATTCACTTTCCAAATTATTTTAAACAATGATAACTTCGGTTTGAAAATTGAATTTTTATATTTAATCAATTACAAATATTTATACCACAAATTCCGGTTAACAAATCAAAAAAATGCAATCTTGTTTAAATTACTATTCAAACCGTTTGACATTTTCATAAATGTATGATAAAATGATTGATCTGTTTTAATAATTCGATACAACGTATTAAAAAAAATAATAATAATAATAATACGTTTTTTGTGGGCAAAACTGCAAAACCCTCTACGAGTCTATGGAAGATAAATTATATTAGCACTGTAAATGTACATCTAATGTTCACTTATACTCCTATTTACCAACCAAATAAATGAATAAACGACCTTACATTGGCCTTGTAAAAAAAATATTATGTATCTTTTGGTGGAGGAGAAATGATATTTTTTATACAGAGAATTGTAATTATTCAAAAAATCATTAAAAACGACAGGAATTTCAATGGTATTTTACTATTGTATTGAGTTAGTATCTAACGGTATAAACACAGCGTACGGTTTATTTTATACCTATGCAATGAATTTATACATTTATATATTGTATAAAAATACAGTTATATACACTAAAATACTTGTTGATATTTTTTGTCGTTATGCGAATTTTTTTTACAAGAAACTTATTCAATTTTAATTTTTTTTCTTATTTTTTTGAATTACATTTTCATTTTAAAATGATGTAGGTATATAAAAAAGTCCCGAATTTGTATATAGTATGATCATTCGTTTTTATTCAAATAAAAACTATTGAAATAAATGTCACGAACTTATTCGAACTTTATTCATATTGTAATACTATCATAAAATATATATTATACCTTTAACCCATTTTGCTCTTAAAGATGATCATCGAATGTTTTGAAGTTTAAGTTCATAACTTATCTTTTGATAAATGTTGTTTGATAAATTGAATAAACTTCGAATCGCAAAAACATATCTTTTCCGATGCATTAGCATACTAATTATGTATATAATATAGGTTAAATAAATAAAGTTTAGACTTTAGATAAGATAAAACAAAACGTAAGCAAAATTTAAGCAAAATCAAACTATATACATAATAGTTCGTATAAATGTATACTTAAAATGTATTATAAACATATTTAAAAGTACACCATCTAATGTGTATATTAAAATGCTTAACATAATTCATACTTTGCATTTATATATCAAACTGTAAGTTTATGTTTACGAATCGTACAACTATAAACACTTATCATATAGTTTAATATGCATTTTATGTTTATTTTATGATTACCGACGATTATGAAAATGCGTCATACTTAAAAAAAAAATTAGAACCTTTTAACTTCAGTGATATATTTCAACAGTAGATTGTTCATGATTAAATTTATGCATGGTAGTATAATATGTGTTTGATAATGAAATAGTTTGTTCACATCTGTCACGACTCACGAAACTCTATTTTCGTTTTTATTGTTTTTTCCTCAAATAACAGCAAATAATGATAAAACCGAAAATCTAATCCTAAATTTTATGCGATTTCACTGGTAAGTTGCAAAAAAACTCCAGGCTTACATAATCCCATTCTATTATTTTCACCTTCATTCCTTCTTCGTTTGGAGATTTTATTTTCTTTACCCGTCGCAGACTAATGACGCCCCGGGAAATTTCACGTTCAAGGTTTAGTGGGCGGTGGTCAGGGGGATACGTATAGGGGAAGTGGAGAGCGGAAAGCCGTCCGTAATATATTATTGTATTTGTCCCCGATTGTTTTGAAAACTTAAACTATGTTCTGCAACCTAGAGTCAACCGATATGTCACACTTATTCGTTCCGCTACGCAGCATAACTAAAATGTCCGAAGAGCAACATACATACTTCGTTTTTTAAGTGCTTTGCGCACTTAGAATTCGAAATATTGCTTTTGCGCACAAAAAGCTGGTTTTTAATCGCCAGTAAAATGTTAGATCCGGGATAATATTCTAGTTTTGTGTTAATACCAAATAATATCGACTTGAACAAAATAGTTAATTACTTAGTGATGAAAAATAGCTAACGGTCTAATTGAAAACCATTCGTATTATATTATATAATTATGACAAGATGTCAATTTAGAGTTCATAGGCACTGGTAGCGGAGACACTCTTAATTAGTTCCGTTTGCCGTTGACGATTTTCTTCCGGTCGGTCGGAAATGTACGCGCAAACATTCGATATGAGATAGCAGAATGGAAAACATCCATTCTGACCCAGGCTACATCCGAAGTCAGTCTAAAATTACTGATATTGTCGCACACATAGATATCGCAATTATAAGATACACATTTTTTTCAAGGGTGATTGCAGATAAGAATGATTCTCGTTTTTTTGATTATTTTAGTTCTACTATCGAAAACGTTCGAGTGAAAATGATTTCTATAGCTCTATATTAATATAATATATTGTCATAAAGATTGAAACTAATTCCATGGATAACATAAAAAAGAGAAAAACGAACAACGAACAAAATTATACATCGTTGCTCGTCGGCGTACACGTATACATGATGATTAATCAAGTATGCTCACTGCTTTTTATTTCTTTAATGATTCGATTTTTCAAATTCTGATTTAAAATAATTTAATTAATAAATACATCTAAAGACCATACATGAAATGTTTTCGTATTATTAAAAAAGTTCGCTGTAAAGTTACAAACTTTTATTTTTCAAATGACAATTCCTTTTTAATTAAATTATTTAGCTGATCATATTTTTTTTTCAATGATAGTGAACCTATTGAACTTAATTCAAAATTAAGTGAGTAGTTTTAATTATTAAACTTTATAAACTATGGTAGATTGATAATTTTAGTAATTCAAATATTAATCTATCATTTATTTATGATTTATAAAACATGATCAAAGTATAATAAATACTAAATCCGATACTATATCTATTTCATATTTTTATAAAATCATTTTTAAGAAATATTTTTTTTTTATAAATATTTTAATAACATTTTGATACATCAAATTTTTTTTAAATTATCTACTTAATAATTAATAATAAAAAATGGTTTTCATTTGTAATATAAAAATTTGAATCACCAATGAATACTCCTAAAATTCGAGTAGTTAAAAAAAATCTCATAAATTTTAAAATATTGACTTTAAATATATTTAAAAATTTTAAAAATCTGAATTTGGATAAATTTATTATTCAATAAATATGGAAGAGGTATACTTAATGAATTACTTTGTATATAAGAAAAGGAAAAAAATAATAATTATCAGTAGTTATGCTGCGTGCGCGATCGTGTGTGTGTGTGTGTGTGTGTGTGTGTGTGTGTGATTGTCGTTTGTGACGTTTTCCTCATATACGCACCCTTACCGCCTCCACCGCCGCCACAGCCGCCACCGCCCAAGAATTCTTCTCGTAACTTACTCTGATTGGAATTCCGATGTCTCGGTCGGAATTTCGGTTTCGGATAGTAATCTTGGTCAGGATGGTCCATTGGCGGCATGTCCACGACCAGATGTTGAGGTGTTTTGCTTCGGCTGTTTGTCCGCAACGTGCCCGACGGCGTTTCCGTCGCCAAATTTGGCGCGGCCGAGTGACCTCGTATGTTCCGACGGATCTCTTGGCTTTGCTTCGGATGAACTGCAAAAACAGACACCGGAAATAATATTCGTTTGTTATGCACATTTTACAATACACAGTCAACGTCCACGATCACAACTACACCACGGTGAGACAAGACGACCACGAATCACGATCATACCACAACGAGACGATATTTCGTTTACACCTGCGCGGACGAGTGATATTATAGAATACTATTAATATATTAGTAACAAGGTGCAACGTGTTCGGAATAATAAATAATACCAATGATACTTTCACTAGTGATTTAATTATACATAAATATTATCGTTATTATCGTTTAAATTTAATGTTATAATGAGTCAAAATTGGTAGTAAAAAAAATTGTTTTTTCAATTTAAAATTTTTTTTGTGCAATAAGACCATATATTTTACAAAAATTCAAAAATTTTCATCAGCTATTGAAAAAATAAACCAATTCAAAATTGACGGATATCCAGTCAAAACATTTGAAGTCACTTTTTCGACTAATATAGCTATAATATAATAATATGCAGAATATTATATAAATATGAGTTATAGCATGACATTTGTATCGCGTTAGCTAGTTTTAATCTGTTTTTATTTTTTTTTGTTTGGTTTTCCAACAAATTACATTATCATTCCAAAGTTCCAAACGACTGTCACCTATTGCACCGGACACTAAACACAGTACAGCGTGTACATAATAAGCGATTCGTATTGCAGCCTTGGTGTATTTTACCACTTTATTGCGTATATTTTTAGGAAATCGTATTTCATTGCATACAATTTCAGCTTTCATTTCTACAACGTGTATTTTTACACTAATTTAATTCTGTGATTTCTTTTTTTTATTTAATACACTTTCGACAATTTATTTTGTATTTCATTCAACGAAATGGGCATAAATTCTATTCAATCTTAAAACGTAAAACTTTTTTAGGTTCATTACCAAGAGTAGCAAATACTTAGAACAACTTTAGTTATAAAAATGTTAAGTTATTTTGTTCACTGAACCGATAAGATCTGTAGTTTTAGCATTACTGTCCTCTTTAACGATATTTCTCCCGGGCTGAACACTGTTTTTCGCCGAAGTCACATGAAATTACGATATCGTCTACAGTATAGTGATTATGAAAGAAAGCTCTTGGACTCCATAAATGAAGATCGGATAGGTGACATTTCGGAAAGATTAACACTATTAGATTTATAAACAGCGTTAACAAGATGTGACTATTATTACGACACTATAATAAAATAATAGTTTCATTTATAATCGTATTAATAATCCGATTTGGTACTATGTTCCAGTTAGTTTTTGTTCAATATCTCTCAGCTTAATTTTAAACTCTCCTTTTCGTACTTTGTTTCATCGCTGTTCTTGATAGTCCTATCGATACAACGTCTGTACCACTACGTATGAGTTACGTCTATCACACAATCTGCACGTAATATTGTGTCGAGTACTCGAGTGAACCACGTAATTAAAAAGTTAATTTTTTTTTATTTAAAGTTTTAACCCGGTGAACACAACCTTGTCAATTAAATAATCAAAGTTAAATTAATAATCATTGTTGGTTTTAATAAAAATATATCAATAACAGATTTTATTATTTACTCTATAGTCAAGTTATAAACAATCAAAAATTTAAGACAAATATAATATATATAACATACAATTCTTGATTACTACTAAACCGAATGATAATAATAATTATAATACGTACATTAACCGAGTGAAAAATAATAAATTATAATAATTTTGCAAGAATCCAAATATACATTCTATACTCTGTTATAAAATTTCATAAACGTTAATGTAATTTTAATTAGTCATAATAATTTTAAATAATTTTCTCTAAAACAATATGTTTAAGGTTGTTTCTTTGAAAAAAAAAATGATCCATGTATTAATCTTTAATACGAAATAATGGCTAGTGCTCTTTGCTGTATATAATTTTACTAAAATATCTCTAACTAAATAATTAACAAATAGCGTTCTAAATAAGTCTTACTCAAAATACACAACCGTTAGAATCTACACTATTGGTAAGTAAGTTAAATAATTATAACATTTTATTTAACATACCCATTACGAATACCGCTATAATTTGATTAACAACCAAATACCAAATAATTATAAAATAGTTTACTGTCATGAGGGTACTTTAATTTAAGTTTGTTTCACAAACTTAGGTAAAACATAGGTATCAATTTAAGCCAACAAAGTAATCTATAAACAAACGTGTAACAAAAAATAATAATAATAAGATTTCTGATTAGAAATACTGTTTTATTATTATATAATATATAATTATCACAAATTTCAGTTTGGTTCACTTTTGTGGTAAATCGTGTGTAATAAAACTACTCTAACTTTAATTATTTATCCCGTTCCCGCATTTTCTTCATTTCATGTTAATTTATTTTAATTTTAGTTACCTAACTTTCAAATTAAATTAAAACGACTAAAATTCTCTCAGATTAAGGGATATGAATTACCGATTAATTGTATTGCATTTTAATCTTATTTTTATAAGGTGACAATAAATTATCAACAACATTATTTACAATATTACGTATTATGGCATAATATGTACATCATTTATAAAATGTTAATACGAAAAAAAAACTTATTAAACTTAAATGTTGTTGTACATTCTGTTACATATTATTATGATGATACAAAAAGTAAAATAAGTATAACTGTTTTTGAATTATATTGCATATATAATTCTTCATAAGTTTCTATTTTATAGGCAGCAATTTAATCTTACCGATTATGTACGTCTGGTTTTAATTAGCATTATAGCTAAACAAATCATCTTTATAAAATAATTTACGTATCATTATTTTACATAGAGACATGCAATTCCATTGTTTTACAACGATAAATTATACAACTAAAATGAGAATTGTTGTCACGAGTTATTTATGTCTTAAATAAAAGGTTGGCAAAATAGTATACATTTGTATAAGCTATGCAATGAGTTTTGGACTTGTCAGCGATTTGGTTGTGAAAAAATCAAAGTTCGTAAAAACTTTGATATGACTCTGTAATAAATACTATGAATAAACCAAGTTGCGTACTAAATTTACATATTTTTTACTTTCTATTGACGTCTCTGATGTAGCTGATTATAATAAGTATACATTTTTATACAAATGATATCTGTACTACATATTAAAATTAATATATTATATTAAAATTAATTAAGAAACAAATAGTTCATGTTATTGAATTATTGATTAATCAATTTAAATAAATTAAAAATAGGTATTAGCATAAAAAAATGATAAACGTAAAACTGTAACTGTACATTTCAATTGTCAATAAGGATAGTTAGGTTTAAATTCACTAACTAATCATCTTGAGTATTAGAGTGTATACTCCTCACAAAAAGATAATAAATATAATATCACCATATACTACGTTTAGTAGCTAAACGAAATTAAAATAGCGTAATTTTAAAAAATATTAATAAAAAAATATGTTATTGTGGATTACGAAATTATTTAATATGTGCGTACCGTACAAATTCAAAAAAAATCACTTACGAGGAACAAATGAAACTCGCTATAGCATTATATCATATTATAATATCAATTATAAAAGACGTATACTCGCAGGAATATTATATGCGTATGAACCTTCTATTGAATCATATTTGAAATGTCTTGAAAATGTAATTACTATAAATAATTGGAGGAATAAGGAAGCTATAATTTATTTACAAGGTTTTTTCTTTCTTTCGACAAACAGTTTTATGTTTCTGTATGCCAATATATAAACAGTATATATATACACTTACGTATTTATATATAAAATATAGTTCAGTTAAAAACGTACAACCAGTAAAATATCATAGAGCAGCCTACTTAGATTAATGTCGCATCTACGTTTTATTTTTCGTAAAAAAACTAAGATTGACATTGTTCCAAATAAAAACGATACAAAAAAAACCATGCAATACCACGATTGAAAAAAAAACATCTAAATTAATACAAAATAAATAATTAACAAATAATAATTTAATATTATTGACATTATATTATTGTAATTATTCAATGCTTGTCTAAACCTTTTGTTGTTATTTTATACTGTGTTGGAGTGACCTAATACGATATAATTTATTTATCTTTGTAATGAATAAAAAATTGAATTCAATGATATAATATCACTGTAACAACGATAAACGATTACAACGGAGACAATCTGTTAGCCTATATTACTAAATATATTTAATGATGAGATTTTTGATATTCTTATTAAACTAATTTATTGTATTATTATTAATCTTATCTCCCCAAAAATATACTCATTTTTAAATAACCATATTTATATATAATATAATTATTATCAATTTTAAATTGTTTATCTTGTTGCACTTGAGTTTTTTGATAATTTCAGTATTAGTTTTAACTAAACCTTTTTATTTTGAATATTTATTTATTTAATATAATAATAAATTACAAATAAATAGTATACTGTTAAGTTATTTTTAAACGTGCATTAATAAATATATTTTTCTTTAATTTGTTTTTCCGTATCACTATCTGATAATCTGATATTAATTGTTAATTTTAATATTTGCCATTCAAAATGTTTATCTTACCACACAATTACAGAAAATACTATAATTAACATTACTTTTAATATAAATTGTAAATGATGAATATAATTATTACTTTAATAATGTTAATAATTTTTGATAATAACAGATAATTTTCGTTAACTTACTTCTTCTAGATTCTTCTCTGTCCAGCGCATATTTGTTAAATAAGATCGATGGCACTTGCTGTAGTTCTGGCCCATCTAGTTGATCACCATCTGAATAACTTGGATCTAACAAAATAAAAAATAAATTAAAATACCATATGATGATTAAAAAAAATCCTATTAATTTTCATTGTCCTCCATAAAATAGTCACACTGGTACAGCTGGGTACTTAACTTTATGTCATCGCAATACATTATTAATCCAACACACAATTATATTGATGGTTTTTTCTAGTAAAATGAATTATATATATATATATATATCAAGTATTTTAAAATGTAACTGTAATACTTGTGCTATGGTATATCATTTCTCTTGAAATAAATGTTTTACATTCAAGACAATTCTTATGAAAATAATTTTTATGCAAACTAAATATTTCTCTAGAGAATAACATAAAAGTAAAAACAAACTAAAGTATATGATTATTTAAAAAACAATAATAAGATGTATTGAATCATCTTTGATAAGCGAATAGTATTAGAAACATATTATAAAAAAGTATTTGCTTGATAATTTTTATGAATGATTTGTATGAAAATGCTTCCATTTTATTTAAATAATGTGGACTTTAAAATGTCAATTAGTATACACGGCATGAACACTTTAACAATATCTTAATGGTTTATTTATAAAAGATATTTTCAACTCTGTTATGTGGAAAAGTAATAAATATATAATTATTATATAGAAAATATTCTTTGCAGTGTATATCATATTATTGTATATATCAGCTACAAGCAATAATTTGTATTTAAATAAATAACTCGTAAATATTACTTTGTAAAGAATTATTATAAATACATACTTGGATCTAAATTGCGATATATTATACAGATTACACATGTACCGAAATTAAAATATTTAACTATATTTTTATTTCTAATCTTATAAAGCATAAAATAAAATTTTGAACTTATAATGTGTTTTAATGGTTTTATACAGTTTAAAATTCATGATACGTAAAAGGAACGTTTATTATACTTAATGATATTTACGTGTTACTGGTTTTTATTCCACATAGGGGTACTTACTAGTTCATATTTTGGGAATATTTATACCAATGAAAGGTGTTTGAAAAATGAAAAACTATATCTATTAAGTTTCTATAACTATGTTGGTACTTTGGAGTAAGACTGTAGTTTAAATGTTAGTTTTTAAAGATAATTTACGACCTTGTATGGAAACCGAATTTATTACGGTACTATAATGATTTGTTTAATAACCATGAACGTACTTTAGAAAATATAAGAAACATCAAAATAATGTTTAGATTGATCTATAATATTTTTTCTTCTCGACTCTCATCAATTAACATTAATTTTAACTCTAATAATAATTTTATAAATTTAAATTGATAATATACTCGTACATACATAATACATTTTAGTATTTTTTTTTCAAATAATATTTATTAATATTATATTATACTAACATATTTTTTCTCGTTTGAATAGTTCATTATATATTTTTTGAAACAGTTAATTTTAATGCTTGTGACAACATCAAATACGACTTTTTAAGCAACATAAATTTAAAAAACACAATTTTTGGTATTTAAACAGTTACGGTAGTGATGGTCATGAATCTTTTAAGTATAATAAATACAATACATTCGATGAATTAAGATCGTGATAAAATATATACTCTGTATGTGTCTAATCCATTACTTAATATTAATTAAGCTTAAGTATTTCACCAGGTCACTTGTTATAATACATAATATATTGATACACAAACCTAAGACTAATTTTTACGTTCTCTAAATGTATTATGATTTCGTTTACTCTAACATACAAATACTATTAATATTATGTGAGTACCTTGTACTCGATATCGACCATGGTAATAATGGTTAGCATTATTTCGGGGACCACTGTTTTGACTGGTCGATCTTGGTTTAATAGCCGGTGAGTGTCTTCGTAACGGTACGGTGTCGGAATACCTGGATTGCTGTGAATATCGGTTAGGGGCTTTAACGGGCATCCCGCCTCCAAACATAGCATATTCTCTTTCCATTTTATCATAATACCTACAAAAAAATGTATATAATTTGTGAAAATGATACAAAAATAAAATCAGACTACCACAATTTTATAGATATTTCACCTGCATTCGGTATCCGAATAAGAAGATCTAGTGTAACAATCTGACATTCCGAGAGCACTGTCGGCGGATCTCTGTGATATTCGACCAGTTCTCTTTAGTGACGTAGTTCTAGAACTAGAAAAATAGATTAAATTAAACAAAAAAAAAAATTATCCCGTTTCAATAAATTTATAGCATTTAAAGAGTCATTCTAGAACGCAAATTTAGAAATAGAAATCAAATACTTTTTTAATGGTGTTTTACAAAAACGATTTTTCAAGTCATCATTATTGTATGTACACGTGAGACGTAATGACTTAATATATCTATAAAATGATATATAATACTAATTTATAACAATTATTTATACGGAACTTCAAACTCAAATTAATCCTACGTTACCCAAATAAATAATTTGAATATTTAAAAAATCAGAAATTACAATATAATATAAATAAATTATAATTATAGTATTCAGTACAATTCAACTGAAAATTAAAAATCCATTTAATTCGTTAAAAAAAAATTGAAATATCTAAACATAAATGTAAATAAAATGTATAGCCATATTTAATATAAATTAATCAAGACACTAATTTCATAACAACAAAATTAATTAAATATAGTTGAATTATATCAAAATAAAATTATCAATATTGACGCAGCTTAATAATATAATCCTCTCGCACTTCAACGATGAGATTCACAAAATTACAGCATAATCAATAAACAATAAACATTAATTTCTGTATAAAACTAGAAAAAGTCAAAACCCATAAAATTTAACCTATTGCGGGCCTTCAGGGGATTAACAAGTGAACGTGCTTTGACTGGGTTAGGTATTAAAATATGTAAATCCAAAACCAGGTACGTTAAATCTTACCCGTGTGATCTTGTAGTGGACCTTTGACTGCGGGATCTCCTTAGGGACTGTACTCGTCTCTGCCGCCTGGTGCACGTATAGCAACATACCTTCCAGTAGAGGAACCTGAAGGAATGCGCCATTATGTCACCAATATTGGACAGGCACAGGAGCATCAACGGTATACCAACAATCGCATAAAATATAGTGGCTAATTTTCCTTCGAGGGTCTTTGGAGCTATATGACCATAACCTAAAACAAAATATTTGTATTATTTACAAAATCCGTCCTTATAATTTCAGATATATGATTATAAGATATATAAGTTCACATCACGTATTCACGTTTATTAATCGTATACGTTTATACGCATTTTTATGAAAAAACATATTTTAAATGTATTCAAAATGATTCCATTTTAAAATGTTCAACTTCTTGTAAAAAAAAAAAATACAAACGACAGTAAAATAAACAATATTTAAAAAAAAAATTCACACACGCGTGCGTTAATCATCTATATCATTTGTGATCTATGAAATCGTATATCCATTATCAAACACTAGTGATATAGGAGTTTTTAGTGTTATTATTATTTTTAATATCGAATATTGTAAAAGACCAAAACCCTTTACCTAATGCCTGGCGAATATTTATCAAACACGTTTGATGTAAAGTATATGTAAGACTAAAGTGGCTTTATAAAATCATCGAGGCTAAGTGCGGTTTTACTGATTAAAGTTTAACAATGGTTAAAATAGCTTTCTTATTTAAAGAACAAAGCCTGCTTAATTAAACAATGTTCTTTTTTGTACCACTATACTAAAAAAAGGTTGAATGTAGAAAGTCAAAAATAATGTACTGTAAACAAACTTACTAAATCAGACACAATAAGTAACAACTTAAAGCTTAAAGTTATTTCAATTAATCAACAAATAGTGTTTGGTAAAACAATATTTGTAATCAATCATGTTTTGTTATTATTTTATAAATAAAACCAAAGTAATAATCAGAAAATTAATACATTTTTCACGTACGTGAAGTTTTCACCTCGACTATGTCAAATATCGATTTAATTTTGGTGTCATTTACTTGCAACTAATTTGCAAAAATTTATCACGTTGATAAAGTAATTAGCAATATATTTTTAATGAATATATACAAATATAACTTTAAAGTACTGAGATCATGCAAAACCCCAACTTCATCTGTTCAGTTCCAAATCAATGTCCGATCTGTTAAGTAGTTTTAAGTAGTGTTCTATATATTATCTATAATTTTTTTAAACTAATTGTACTTTGTTATAAAGTAAACACATTTTTTGGTGATATTCAATATATTTTTTTTATTATTTTATTCACAGGGAATGTAAAAAAACAAACTACATCCAAACTTATACTAGTTTAATCAGAGTTATGCCATATGACCAAGGAGGCTGAGCCCCATACCCATATTTTAAGAGAGCGGCATTAAGTTCATTACCTGATTATTATAATACTATACAGAAATATCTTCACAAAATATTAGTTTTAGTACAATCATCGCAATAATTTTGATTTTCTTTCTGGCTATTCGCTATATATTACACCGTTTGAAATATTGAAAAAATGTACAGCTAACTTAGCAATAAAATACGATAAAGATATAAGTCCAAAAATAATTAACGAAATATAATTTTTTAAATATCATCTAAAAGCAATAAAATCTTCATATAAACTTGATTCAACTTGTCCAAACTTGATAATTACATAGAGATATAAGATTGTATATCATGTCTGCTATTATCGCATTTGAAAAACGTTCCTTGAATAAATTAAAAGTAATCAAAACATACTGATCAAAAATATCTCAAGAAAGATTAACTAATTCAGAAATACTATCAATTGAAAATAAAATAACAAACAATATCGATTTTGAAGACGTTATAGAAGATTTTGCTTCAACCAAGTCAAGGAAGACTAAATTTGGAATCATATATTATATTATATTATATAATCAAATTTAAAAAACGTTTACTAATGGTCATATAATTTATTTTCTCTCATTATTATTATAATACTGTCTACAGTATTACACCATTTACTAAATTTTAAGTTATTTTACTATTTTTACAAAAATGTTTAATAATATGTAATAAAATATTAATACAATAATACCAAATAAGTTGAAAAAGATTAAATAGTAAATTAAAGGAGAGATCGAATATTTTTAATTTTGCTCTAGGCGCCAAATCATAACGGGATGGCTCTGAGTATAATATATTTACAACTTTTAACTTATATGACGCTTTAATTTAATTACCTAATCATAGAGTGCCAACCAAATTCAATTTTCAAACAATTTAGAGATACTTAATTTTATTTAATTGGTGCCTTTACTCGTAGCTACATATTATCCAAAAAAGTATCCATTAAAAATAATATCGCTCACAATCGTATAAATTAATTTATAAGCGCGATAGTTTAAAATAAAATAACAGGAATACAGGACATAATTCTGTTTAATTAAATACTCATTCAATAATTATATTGATTTGTCTTTAAAATAATTTAAGACAGTTCACTTAAAAGTATATTATTCAAGAATTATGAACATGACTTTTATACCTCGAGAAAACTCTATAGAAAATCCAGAGTTGAATTTTGAATTTGTCGATATCCTATATACGAGTCATAATCATTTTCTGTCAATTAAGACTAGTTGAATATTATTAATTATATAGAATTAAAATAAACAAAAATCTTGGTGTTAACTAATGACATTTCATATTATTATTTGGTGTACTGTATCAATTATATATAATATAATTATTGTTAATAATTTAACATTAATTATTGCTCATAACTTGATTCATTAACATTTTATTGATGGTTATTATAATAGTAAAAATTAACTGAAATTTAAAAAAATTGATGTCTTTAAAGATTCCGATAAAAATAAAAGTTAAGTAATTTGTACTTTATTAAAATCAGATATAAAAATAATAAATAATTTTATGTTCAAATAAATAACATAGTAAAACGTAATATAATTATATAAGACATTAAAAAATTAGTTTAATGTTGTGGATTTTTATTATTATACTTTGTATGCATTTAATATTATTTGACTTGTTTAGTAACAAATTACCGTGTTAATTACTATTCCGATTACTAAATTATAATTAGAACAAATCTTTTTTGTTATTCTTTTATTAAGATTATATTTCCGGAGTGGTATATTATACATTAGTAAGTATAATAATACGATATTTATTCAATTAATTATCATATTATTTTGTGTACAAGGTAAGATCTATACACAAAAAAAGTGACCTAGTGTCTAGTGATCTGCGGCGTTGTATACATATATTTTTTTTCATGATTGTTGCTAAAATATAATACAACTAACAACTCGTTTATATAACATAATCATTTTTTACATAGGTCTTAAATTTTAATAAACTTAAGAATTATTTGAGTAAAATGAGTAATGACACAAATTTGTGAGTATTTTCGTATTATTTTGAATTTTTATTATATTAATATTAATCTATATTATTATAATATTACTTTCACATGAAAAATATCGAAAGTATTGGATCAATTGAATATACGATAATCATATAACATTGAAAATTAAAAATAAAGGCAATGAACTGGCTTATTTTATTTAACGAAAAAAAAATCATTTAGTATCGCCGTTGTACTCAGTACTTACTCTACCGGCAATTGTCAGATTTAGGTGGATAAATCGATTTTTGTTCACTTTCTGAAGTGAAAACGAAGACTCATGCAATTATAATTTAAAATTTTATATTAATTAGCCATGGCCTAAAAAAATAAACAGACCAAAAAAATTATCTTATAAAAAAATACATCCTCACGTGTCACAACGCCATCGTGATGTATATCGAAAGATTTGTAACGCTCTACATATACGTCGTCTGCGTCATCCGCCCAAAAATCTAATAAAATAGAGAAGTCTCACACTGGAAGAATAAACCATTTTTTCGGCGTCAAAAAATTAATAATTAACAATGTAACTCACATATTTATCCTGTCAACCCAAATATGCACGCAAACTTCACGCTTATCCAGTGGACGATGATTCGTAAGTTTTTAATTTAAGTATAATATTAAATTGTGCAGCCTACTTGTTGTTATATGTATCGACCGTCAAGCGCATTGAACCTCGAAAATTATTTTTGTTATCGTTGTTATTATTTCGCCACCTCAACGGTAACAATCATATAATATTACGACGCCAATAGAGTTTAGTTACGACATCACTTTATAAACCACAGTATGAATGATTTACTAAATGATTCACCAAGCATGTACCTTTTTATTTTTTAATAATGTATTTATTAAAATAATTTTTGGAATTTTCAATTTCATTATAAAAATAGCATTATACTTTCAAATGTTTAGATGATTTTTTACACAATTTGTGGAGTATACAGCATTGCAATTTAATAGTAAAAGATCTTCTTTTTTCAACTACTTTTTTATGTGAACATTTAAGGAGATTATTTTTTCAATATTTTAATACACCTATAAATCGAAATGCTAGTATTTTGTTTTCAGTAGTTTCTTAGTTTCAAAACTTAACTTAATAATAGTTCACGATTATAGATTTACAGAATTTGGGGACTATGACGATTATATTAACATTTTATAATTGGTAACATTTATCCGTGTATAAAAGAAATACAATACTAAATATTACATATATATTTTGTATTACTAAAGACAATTATTTAAAAATTTTTATCGTTAGTTGATAAAACTTAATAACACTTCAGAACCAGCTACAAATTCATTATTCTATTTATATGTATTAACATTTTTAAAGGGGGTTCTCATTTGCAAAAAAAAAATAATTTTGTATTTCACCGAATACTTCTTAAATTGTTAAATGGTACAAAAATGCATTCATTTGAAAATGTAGAATTTGAGTGTATATCTATAAAATCCACTAAAAACCAAAATTTGAATAAATAAATTATCCCAAGATAAAAATGAGTACTGAGTTTAATCAGTGCATCACGGCTATTTATGATATATATTATTTATGTATTTATATTATATAGTCCAATTGTATATTATGGAAACGCACGCCGATTCTCGAAACGACGAAAATGTAGGAATTGGTTATAAATATATTATACAAACAATGGTGACCTCGTTTCGATCTGGTTTGGGCATAGGCTTATTAATAGGTAAAACAATTATTATTGTTTTATTTTTCACAATCGGTAGATAAATACGTAGTCGTGTCACCGTCAGATTCCATGTATATTATTGATGTAACGATTAATCATGATCATTCGTTGTTATTCAATTAACAATTTATACAAATACTGGACTTTTACACACATTCCAAATCGTAAATAATTATTTTTCACTTGCGATTCACCGCAAAAACAAAAATAAATACCAAAATATCCACGTGAATCGGCCGCATCACGACCCAGTCTTCCAGGTCAAGAGTGTATTGAACAATAATCGACGACATTTGATTCATCCTCTTGGCCGTACTGACCGAAAGCTGCTTTGAAAATAAAACAGAAATCTCTACAGACATAATATCTCGATACGTATTCGGAATCCCTTGTTTGACTGCACTATCTATCCATGTATAATAATACCCTCGAACCAACTTTTATACTCTGCTCACAAACAATACGTGAATAGGTTTATTGTTTTATTATACAGGATGACTTATTGAGAATTTTTCACCCCCTTTATAGTTTAGTTATTAATTTATTCATATTATGATTTTTTAGTACAATATTTATAAACCATATTTTAAAATAGTTTTTTTTTTTTGTTAAAAATGATGATAGTCAATTTATTATAATAGAATTGTTAAAAAATAATAATTAAAAAAATTTGATTCATTTGAATCGAAATTCAATAGATTAGTTTCTGAGTTATTACACTTTATGTATTAAGGATAATATAGTATTTAATAATGGTTTTATATAAAATATACAATATATTTGTATTTATTAGTACTTATTATACCATATTATATTACTTATTACACAATTCAAAGAGTTTTAATGAATAATAATTACCATAATTTCAAAATAATTATAGTTCTTTATCTTCTAAATCTATATAACCATCAACTATTATCCTTAGTACTTAAATTTTATAATTCAGAAACTACTTATCAACATTTTTATACAAATCATCTATTATTAAATCATATTAGAAAATATTTGGTATTCGTTAGAAAAAAAAATTGACTATAACAGAACATTCCTTAAATAACACAATAAATCTAAAAACTTGGTGATATGATCCTTCAGTGTACAACAGAATTTAAATAAATAAAATATTTAAAAGAAATTAGGATGAATATGCTTGTTAAGTCACCCTGTATAAGTATTAGGTGGTACGCATATATATGAATCTCTTTTGATCCGTCGAAATATAATGGCTCAGATCATCATGGTTTATTAGTCGGAGTCCTTTAAAACCGTCAGGAATCAAAATTGAAATACAAGTTGTATCGGAGGACTTCCATAAAAAAATATAAGATGCTACAACTATATGCATTTCTAAGATAACTGAATATTATATTGAAAAAAATTGTTTCTCTGTATTTTAAAAATAAAATCATACGTTCACAAATATTGTAAACAAAGATTTATGAAATAAATGTAGATGTAAATATATGTAAAAATAAAGATATTGTTTTCTAAAATAGAATAACACTTACTAAGACACTCATGCATGAGTCTCACGCCACACATTTTGCACTACGATGTAATAATAACTTATTGTAATATGAATAAAAAAGCAAATTGAAACAATCAAAACTTGTCTATAAAACTAAATTTTATTTATATTAAACAAACTAATTTTAAATTCAAAGATACGTACAAACATGAGTATTAGACTTTAAAGCTATATGAAAACATTTATTTTAAAATTTCTTAATATCTTAATAAAACAAATCAACATGTTCTAGTTTAATGCATTTATTTAAAGACCAGTTCATTTTTGGCGAATAAGAATATTCTAAAACGAAAAATACAAACATATTTATTACCTAGAGGTATATAATAAAAAATAAAAATAAAATTATAATTTATTTCAAAAACAATAGCTCTTGCGTTCCGTAAAGAAACTAAATTTAAATCTTAATAAACTGTTTTGGAAATTGCCGTTTCTTGAAAGAAATTCAATCCGAAATACTTATTAAAACTAACGAATTGAATAACGAAGGAAATAAAAGTCCATAAAAACAAATCTGTCTTTGAAAATGGATGAAGTGAATAATTTATTTTATTATCTCGAAGAAAGTTTGAAACGTCATCAATATTTGTTGTTGATAATTTTGATTTAACATTTTAATTAAATTTCAACAGAATAGAAAATTATGGATATAAAATATGGGTAATCAGTAATTCGTCACGGCCAATTTAAAAGTTGTTCACTAATTCAAAAATAAAATACATTTAATAAACAATAATTATTCAACAAAAAAAATTATAAATTTATGAATACGTATCAACAGCAAAGTTATTATCGTTTTTTAAATCTAAGATATTACAATAATTTAAGTTAGTAGTTTAAGTAGGTGTAACAGATATATAAAATAAGTGATACAGGTATGGTAAAATAATGATAGTTTAAATGAAATAATACATTTTTGATAAATGTAAAAATGTTGTGAGCAAAGTGATAGTTTTTTGATTTTAAATTATAAAATCTTCATACAGTACTATTATATATTATTATCAATACGCCCTACTTGTTTTTAATTCTGAATAAAATTTCCTCGCTATTGATTTTATGATCACGTGACCACTTCGAAGTATTATTATGCAGTCTGATCACAGATTTTCTTTGCCGGTTAATATTAATGCATATTTGCAAAAGCCTGTTAATAATTCGTGAAAAGCTCCATAACAACTCTGTGAATAAAATGTATGCTAACAAATAAAATGTCATCTAACCATTTTTGGATAAATCGATAGTTTTTCAAATTATCTTTAAACAATATTACTTGTTTTTATGTTAAACCTGTTTTGTCGTTTTTATATTTATCTCATCTAAACTCTACAGGAAGGATTTTTAATTAGTTTAAATTGCTAAATGCTTGTCACCAGCACCACATTTAATAATATTACAAACGTCTTGAGGTTTTTAAATGTAATACATATTGTAAATAAGTACTTGATAAAAATCATAAGTTTTAGTAAATGTTAACTAGGTACGTAGTATATAGTATAGATAAATAGATAATATCACAATTATGTTAATTTTCTCTGGTTTACACTTTAAAATATAATGAAAGATCGCGTTCAAAGATAATTTACTATAGATGAGAATAAAGCACATCCCGTATATCCCATACGTCATACTACATCGAAGTAATCAACACAATCAAAATAAAATAAAACCGACAGCACCATTAGTAATGTCATTACAAAAAATCTGTATAACGGATTTTTTTACTTTTTTTAATTTTTTTTTTCAATATTCAACAATTCTATGTTCACTACAGTTTATAAATACCGGCTAGTGACGTATATGGAGCATGGTGGTGCAATTAAAATATAATCTAATAAAATGATCAGTCTGCTTTTAATCTTCTCGATACTTACTATTCATTAACCACCGCTAATGTGTGCGAATAAAATTATGATGTAGATGTCCTGCTCTAATCATGTTGATTTCGACTTATAATATTATTTTCTATAATATGTGACGTCAATATTTGTAAACAGACTTTTTCATCCACACTTCACGGATTCATTGTAATTTAACAATTGGATATAAGTAAAACTGGGATGATAAGTCGACAACCCTGCACCTCGTCGTTCCGAACAATGCGTCTATAATAATTATATATTATTTATTATTATATTAGCTAACCGACTCTTCGGGATTTTTTGGTAGCAATTATTCCACTTTTGAATAGATAGTCGGGTATATTATTATGTATATGTCATTTTGAGTTTTCAATACTCACGATTGCGAAAAACGTAAAATCAAAGAGCTGGGTGTAAAAGTAAATTCCATCCACTGTAGGTGGAACGTTTTAATTGCGGAAATTTTTCAATTTTGGAACGATTTATGGTTCTTAAAAAAAAAAAATATTAAATCATTGTGGTTTGGCTTGAAATCTACCTGAAAAAACGTATATGTGAGCTGAAATTAAAATCTATCGTTTTACGTTAAAAAAAAAACTGAGCCCGTGGACCATTACGGATTTTCTACAAACCATACTGACATATATAGTATTGTTACGATAAAAATACACTTTGCATATCTACTGAGTAAATTCTACGTAAATATCTGCTTTTAAGAAATATAATATAGTTTATAATATTAATATTCTTTCGCAAACCCACACAATGTAATATTATTATTATTGTCTAACGCGCTAACTCGAGAATCCCAAAATTATTACATTATAGACACGTGTAATAATATTATATTATATTATATTGTGAAGTGTATAACAGCCGTACAAGTACAATAATATTATGATGCTGTGTATTCGTATACGGCGTGGGCATGCGCCCGCGTGCGTGTTACGTTGTGACGAAACATTGTGCATCGGGTCATTTCACAATCAGATTTTCGCGCTGATTCCAGTCCACTCGCGCCGGCGGGCGGACAACGATGTTCCGCGTTATTGTGTCGTAATAATAACAACAATAATAATAATAATAATAATTATTATAATTATCATACGCGTGATAACGCGTGCTGTACACTTTTACGTATCCCATTACACAGCACCGTTTCTGCCGTCTCGATGGGCGGGACAGCGCGAAAATATCGTTTTGACCGAACGGTTCGACCAGAGATCCCGGATTTTGGGTCCACGAAATCCGCTTCGACACGGCACGGCTAACTAGCGCACCGTTTGCTAACGCGTGCGGGTTTCTCCGGTGGGTTGGATAACGCGATCGCGTACGGTGCCATTATTATAAATCGTACCTATGATGCGTGTACGACGACGGTGTCGAGTGCGGAGACGGACGACTCCCTCCGCCGGTCGTTGCGAAATAATAAATAAAAAATTTTTCATTAATTCAAACTCTCAACGGTCACGCGGCGGCGCCGTTCGCGAAACGCGCGATCGCTCTATTGAAACCGTCGACACGATTATTATTGGTATTTCTGCTGTAAAATAATAAAGACAATAACATATCAACGCTACATGGCGCGATGTGTGTGCCTGCGTGGGTCTAGAATAATCTAATTTGGGGTGCGCCGATTTTTTTTTCTCAGAAAGACGACAAATATAATTTTATTAAATATTAAGCATTAACTTATTATATTATATATTTGTCAAAATCATAAAATAGTTGAAAATAATAAAAATTCGGATGTGTTACAACTGACTGTGTGTATAATATCTTATTATGTGTACAATGCCCAATATGGTGTACACAATATAATTCTTATAAAGATAAAATATTATTTCACGAAAAATATTGGAAAGTTTTTGAAAATATCATTATTTAGGTACTTATTGAAGTCGTTTAAAAACGATATTTTCGAACAATAAGTTATATTTTTCACAATTTTTTATCTTTATCATTAGTTAAGTTTTTGCTATAATAATTTAGAAAAGTTCAGATATAATTGTTTACTAAAGACTAAACACAATTATCGGCTCGTTCTAAAATAATGTTGAAAAATGAATGTTAACTGAGAAGTTTTAACAAAATATAATATACGTGGTACCAATCAGCCAATATGTCATATACATATATATATATATATATAATAAATATAACGTTCAAAGCCGTAAAGGTGAACATTAACTTTGATTAAAAAGAAAGTAAAGTTTTTTTTTAATTTTATAACTCATCTATAACTAATGGATTTACTTATTGATTTAATAAATTCTGTCCATTGTTATAAGTTGTCATAAGTTAAACACATATTCGTATAAATGTATATAATGTTATACTTGTGGTTAAAATTAAAACGCATTAAATATACTTAAATTTAATAACTATGTATACAATAGTTTTAAATAAATTTAAACAAATAAATGTTTCATAATTTTATAATTTTATAATGTAGATATGTAATAGACACAAATATTAAATAATTTCCTTAACCATTATACCAGTAATGTGCAATATGCAATAATAGTAAGAAATTTAGAATGATTTTTTAAGAAAATAGTTACCTAGCTATTATTTATACAATTTGAAAATTAAACAATTACTATGCATGATTCAGTCGATAATTTAAAGTATTATTTTGATCACACTTAATCATAATCTACTTAACCAAACACCAAACACTCGATGAATACAATTAATAAACTTAAAAACGAAAACTTAACTGTCAATTAATTTCTTTCTTAAACGAATTTTAAACCCTTATCAATCAGTTTCTGCAACTGTCATTGATAAATTAATTTAAAAATATGTCAACTAACCGAAATTTAATTTATCCTTTATCAATATTATTATTGAACGCAATTGGTTTATTCAAAACAATAATAAATTTAAATACTTATTATACCATAAAAAATATTGACTTCGCGTTAATTTGGTATAAAACACCATTTAATATAAAAAAAGAAGTAGCTAGGTACATAAATTAAAAACCAAATTGAGATTTGAGGTTTGAGATTTGAGGAGATTTTATTTATTTCCTAATGTATTTATGCACTGCCTGCATAGATATTTGTAATAATTTTAAAAATAAAAATGAATATAGGTACATTATTTGTTAATATTTAATTTATATAAACTTAATTTTCTTAACATTGCTAAGCAAATTCAAGTTAATTGTTTATCGTTATTTGGTAATATGCTAAGTAGGTACTCGTATATTATTATTATTATAACATTTACAAGTGGAGTTTCCCGTGGCATCTGCATAATATTATGCGTAACAAGGCGTATGTACGCGGTGCAAAGAAACAAAAATAGTGAAATGTTAGATGTTAAAAATCCATCACTGAATAGTTTCCACAGATTGATATTGTATTATAATGTTTCGCTGTATACAATTTTTACACTGTACAACGATGAAAGTAAAAGTGATAATTTAAACATCTTCTCGTAACTTGCGATTTAACATACTTACATAGTAAGTGTTATTCGATTTCGAAATATGAATATTAAATAATATGCCTATTATCAAACAACTCCTGATTTTAAAATCATAATAATAATACATAATACACTGCAACACATACATTCATGTCGATTTGTTCCGTAATGCACGTGCAATACGGTTAATGTATAAATTAATTATACGTTTCGAACCGTGAACGCGATTATTTCATCGGATTATTGGCGCATAATATATATATACAGTATACAGGAAACACGTTTCGCAGGAAAACGTCTGAAAACTTGTTTTCCGTATATGTATACAATAATATGTCCTATACGTATAATATGATACTAATAATACAACCGACAAATCGTATGATAATAATGTGATCGATCGCAAGGATTTGTACTGTTGACACCGAAGGATTAAACATTATTTTAGGTCGTGAGTACAATTATTCATCTGAAAACTGCAACGCGTGTGTTTGTGGTGAAATCAGTAAAAAGCGTCAAATGCACGGATCAATTATTGACGTTTGAAAAGTTAAAGGGCACTGCACTGCGGAACAAAATCAACATTGTCCGCCGTGAACAAAGTCTATCATTATTGTACGCGAATTCGACGACGGTTAACCGTGTCCAAGTTCGGTTGTATGCATAACACGATGTTATACAACACACGGTCGTTGTGCGCGCGCACGATGACCATCATCCCGATCTATTGCAACAGTGAGCGTACACGATGCATGACTGCAGCAGATTTCTGTTGTAGCTGCAGTTCAGGCGTCGAATTAATTGTAAGTAAACACCGAATAACGATGTGTACCAATAATGTTATCATTAATATAATTGTATGTGCATTAATGCATTGTTCTCGCAAATTAAATTTGTAAAGGGTCTTGGATATTGTGCTGAACATAAATAGCACCATTCAGTTTTTAAATTATCAGCCTCGTCATTTGGGGTTTGGTAAGTTCCCATACGTGGAAAAATATGCCGAGTTCCGACTTCATAAAGTACTTACATAAACAAAAATACACCAATGTGTACTCTCCTATACAGTTACACGGTGATAAAATTAAATGCATTACTTATTTCTACTGTTAAACTAATCTTTATTACGGTATAAAACGAAATAGAACGGGCATGTTGTTGAATCAGTACTCGTTGATTATTAATAAAGTTAACATTTAAACAAATATTAAATGCACTTAAAATTAAAATTAAATTTATAAAAAAAAAAATGAACGTCATTAATTAATTTTTTAGTGAAAAATTATTTTATTCCATATAAAAATTATGAATTGCTTACTAACAAATAAATAATTCGTGTAAAAGAAAATCAGTAAATAGCGTTGTTTAAAAACCATAAAACTGTGTTGAACTCTGAAATATCAAAATAATGCACCAAACAATTTATACCATATTTCAGACAGCACAAGTATGACGGCGCCATATCCATTTAGATCCAAGTTTAATACCATAAAATTCAAAGGCAAATAAACGAATTTTGCGACTATATTAACTTATTATGAATAGAGGATAATGTTACGTTCATTTTCCTCCTAATATTTGGGCTAGTACTAATTCTGATAGAATTGCATGTGAAAGTTTCCACTCCAAATTCAACTCAATATTACCATATTTTATGTAATTAGTGTTTTTAATTTTTTTATATAGTTATACCTATATAATATTTCAATACGATGATTCGGTGTAATGTGGTATGAGAGAGGGATGCACGAGAAAGCTCAACATTTAATCCATGATTGTAAAACTAATTGAAAAATAGGCGGTCTTCAAGTCAATTATTCATAGTGTTTATTTGTTGTATGCTCTTAGCCGCATTGATAATTGGTCATATGGATAATTGGATAAATGTGATATAAACTTGTTATATATTTTATATTTATAAGTGACATACCTTTACATCGTGATAATTTGTTTTGTTTAAGAATGGCGTAAGTTTACAAATTTACATTAATGATTATTTTGATATGATTTAATACATTTTGTCGGGGATAGTTTAAAAAAAAATATATAACAAATTGTGCAAATTAACGGAATAGTATTATCGTAAACATACTATTTTTTTCTTTTAATTTATGATAATTATTATTGTTGTAATTATTTAAAATAATTTTTACTCGTTTTAAAACAGTAAGCGATACGAATAAGTACATTTTATAACTTAATTCTCTTTCAATTTCTTTCAACCAATTTATCGTAACTCGCCCCTACCCCAAATGTTCATTGAATTCGTATCTCAGGATATTATTGTTATTATCTTTAACACCCTAAGTGACTACAGAAGTCCTATTTATACCCAGACAGATGACTCCGGAACTCGTCATTTGACGGCATTATATTACCACTACAGAAGTGTACGCGTGAACGCGATCGTTTAATTAATTTTTCGCTTTTCGTATAATTATTATTCCGTTCGTTTCGGCCGTCATGTCTGGACGTCGCGCATGTCATAACGCATCGTATAAGCGAACACTGCAGTGTATATTACAAAAGATAAAACATTTTAATATAATAACTGCAGGTTACGTGTATACATTAGAATAAAGCGCTATACATTTATTTTATCCCAAAAACGTTCCACTCCGTATACGATGTATAAATACACGCGTGACATTTACATTATTATATAACATCTTCAAAAACATTTAAATAATATCGTATCGTTATAATATTATTATTATATCTTGTATTAGTTTTTAAAGACCGTTTTATATATTTAATAAAATATAGTATACGTGAATGTTAATGCTATTTTTGGTGCGTTACTAAGGTAGGGTATGCGATTCAATTTAAAATTATACATAACATCACGAACCTAAAATTTTAATTGTAACAGCATTAATGTAATATAATATACATAATAGGTTTATTATAATGTTTCTGTTTTTAAATACAACAGAAATATCAAACATAGTACTGTATAATATATTGATGTATATTATATAGTCACTATATGTATATTTTATAATTTACAAGTACAATGTATACAGTTGACAACACTCAACCGAAATGTAAGTACCTGGGTTGATTTTTTGTACCTAATTTTTGAAATAAAAATCGTATATTGTTTTTATTTTGACTAACTAATAAATATTATTATTTGTATAATATACATATATTTTATACATAATAATAATCAATATTCAAATACACAGTTAAAAGAACATAAACTATATTGTTAGTTCCAAAATGGTTTCGTTTAAAAAAAAAATGGAATTCCTATCATTATAATAATATTATTATAAGCATTTAAAAGTTATGACCGTTAAATTCAAATTTTAAGATTTACTGTTGAATTTGTGCTCTGACAGCAATGTTTGAAAAAAATATTTGAATTTCGTTTAATCTTATGCCTTATACATTATATTATGATTTTTCGTGACAAGTAAATACCATCGGTACTTACTACAGTGAAACACATTTTCGACCGTGGAAAGAATGTTTCAATGTCAATGTATGTATTATATTATAGTCATTCAGTCGTCCTTTGGGCGTGAATTTTGAAGGTAAAAAGGCATTTGCTAATATTATTATAGAGAATCGCACCGACAAACGTGATAACTTTTCAAACGCGTCCAAGTTTCCACCACCGAAGAACAATAACAATAGCAGCATTCCCACGTGATTTTTTGCCGGTTATATAGTCGTCCCCTTCTATTCAACAAGATAACATTTAAACGCTCACTTTTCCACGATGCTGTCGACGTCTAAAATATCCGCATCCAACTGAGCTCACTAATCTTATGTAAGTCAAACCGTGTATACCGATATCGCTCATTAGACGGACTACCACGCCGAAGACGACAATAATCAAATGACGAGTGAGTAACAACAAATAGTAACGTCATAAGTAAAAATGTTCTCTATCTTTCAATAATATTATATTATATTGATACGATATTTACAATTCGACTCGCATTCGTTCTATTTTGTTGGTTCTATATGTATAAAAAGTTTTCTAAAGTTTCGAGGCGTAATACTATCAATTTAAGACACGCTCAGACTGTGTCATTATAGGTTATCTGTGTGGTTGATAAAAATTAAGTTTTAATGCCAGAACAAGCAGGATAATTATTTTAATAGCTAAAATAATATTACAGTGGATATTTATGTAATTACTACATTGAATATTTTCCAAAAATACGTGTAAATCGTTACTTTTATTCGGAATTAAAACTTAGTATTTCTTTTAAATCCAGATATACATTTAAGAATGGCTGCTGTAAAAATACTATAATATATGCTTTTATTTAGAATATTATCTATGAATTTAAAATATACTATTTTTAACTCTCTCTCTCTCTCTCTCTCTCTGTGTGTGTCTCTTTCTCTCAAGCAAATCATAAATAAGCTATAGCTCCTTTCATACCTATTTGCCTGCATTCTATTTTACGTTTTGTAATTAAATAGTCAGTAGTTATATAGAGATACAATACTAACCCTCTAAAAAATAATAATCATATAATATAACATTTTATGAAAATATATTCAAATTCAATTAAGAATTTGCTAATGGTGTTTCCTACAAGCTCTTATGTAAGCACCATCCTATTATCATTAATATAAATGCATTATACTCATCTGAAATTGACATAGACATGAAATAATATTATAATGCCTAACCTTTTAGTTTCTAATATTCACAAAAACAAAAAATACAATTCAAATAAATAATCGAAAAACGAATAAAACTTGTTTATATACCTAAATATTTATAGAGGACATTTCAAAGGGCTTACTTTTTCCTTGAATTATACAACTTTGAATATTAATTCTACTATATCAATTTAATAGTAATTTGAAATTGAAAGTACCTAGGAACATTAAAAACATATTAATAACTCCTAAAAGTTTAGGATATTATAATATAAAATTTAAAGATATCAAATTAAAAACGATAAAATTATAAAATAAAGTATTACAATAAACATTAAAATAAAACGATAATAAACTGTAAATATATATTTATTGAAACCTGACCGATGAAATGTATAATATTATATTAGATCATAAGAAATTGACTGGCATTCTTTTTTTTAATGTTTTATTTTTTGTAAATACTAAAAACGTCATTGTATACTATATGAACAAGGCATTTATATATTTAATGACTGTTTATTGTACGTAGGATTATGTTTGTATAATATGTTCTTTAGTTCACTAATTACTAATTTGCCACCATTACCCTAAATAATGTTGTTAAATACAGCAAAAAAATAATTATGATAAAATTGTACTTTATTACCATACCCGAGAAGGTCGGTTCCATGTTATGATTAACCCTTATACTTTGATAGTTAATTTTTTTATGTTATATTTTTTATTTCTTGTTAGAAAAAATAAATAAAATAAAAAATATTTCCGTGAATAATGTTTTTATTTTTTTGTAATGAATACACTTTTGAATTATATTATAACTCTTAAATGATCTATTATAACATCTTTATTTTCATTGTCTTTCATAATAAAATAATTACTATTATTTGTTATTACTCATGCATAGGTTATAAAATAAGAACATTAAAATAATCACACAAATAGGTAGTTTTAATTTTCACGTTGCAAAAGTAATTTTAGATTAATCCCCAGAAATATTATTAAAAAAATAAATAATTCTAATAATAAATTAAAATTAAGTTTACTAAATCTTATCTTGTTATCTGATTATATAACCACAAGATAATGAGAACTATAAAAGAAAATCATTTAAAAATACCTGATACATACAAAAATACTGGTGAATACTTTGTTCATAACATGTTACGTTCAAAACTTAAAAAGGAGCTTACGCTTAAGATATTATGAAAATTCATATAGCTATTCTGTGTAGTTTGTTATTTTATCATTCGTTAATAAAATAAAGCATATATCATATTATATTTAATTTTTAAACATTCAACATTTGTCAGTCACTATATAGTAGAATATGTCCATGTACAGAGTTAAATAATTTATATTGTTAAATTTAATGAAACTCTATATAATATTAACTATTGTTGACATAATAATATGACGATCACCAGTTGTCTTAAACGCCTAAACGGTGGATATCGCATACATACGTATTTTTATCAACGAGGACAACAGATCGAATTGACAAGGTCTCGCGACCTTGCGTGTATCAAAACAAAATATATGCGTTACATTTTGGCCGCGTGGGAGCGTTAAGAATTACTGGCTCGCGATATGATGGGTGAAATGGACATATGAAATCAACGATACCGGTAATCCTAATGGGCAATGTAATAATATCGTGGCGATTCGGTGTCAAGGCGAACGTGGGAAAACTCATTGGCCATCACAATAACAATAGCGAATGTCCGAATATGATAAATACGTTAAGCTTAACCATAAATTATACGATTCGGATGAACTCTAATTATAGTTGAACGAAATTGATTCGATTTTTAGTAAAATATATAAAGTGTAACAATAAAAAATATATAATTTAAAATATTATATTATTTAGTCGAATTGCAATTAAATGATCTCTGACAAGCCAAGTCATCTAATGCAGATTACCATCAAGAAAAATTTGTCAGGATAATTTTTATTCCATACACAAATTATTCAAATTAATTCGTTTCATGCAGTCGAAAAAAACTATATTTAATTAAAATAGCAGAAAAAACAAAATTTAATGCGCATAAATTGTAAATTAAATTTGATTTTATATGGTAGTAAATTACTAGTTTTCAATCAAGAAAACTAATTAAATACATTCAGATGCTTATATAAATTAATAATGAAGCATCGTTATATTGTATTAATAAAATCATAGATGAATGAATTTTAATAAAAATAAACAGACGATCATAACATTATACGAGAAAAACATTAACTATGGGTATTGCGATCATTATGAATGTGGATGAGTAGTTTTCCTTCAAAAATAGGCTCGAATAAATGATAAGTAATAAAATGGAATTACTTACATTTAATATTTATGAATATTTTGAAACATACAGTATAGAAACCCAATAGTTTTAATTGAGGTAATATTTCTCTTGTTAATGTAAGCAATAAAATTACGAATTTCACAAGATACTATAAATGTTAATATTTTATGATTGACTATTTTGTTAATATAATTTATAATTTTCAATTATATAATAATTAAAATCGGAAATGACAAACACAGCTATAAACGAAGATTAAAAAGTAAATTTGAAAAGAATACATTATTTAATAAGTTTTGAAATTAATACTTAATTAATAAATATAGATTTCTTATACAAATAAAATAATTAATATGAATTAATTTATAATTAAATTGTTAGAAGAGACTCGCAAGCCACCCAATATATTAATAAATATGGAAGGGCCGAAATGGAAAAAAAGTCATATTATTATATAATTATGATATGTATATATATATAATATAATTAAAGTAAATAAGATAAAATATCGTGATATGCGAGCCGCAAAACTCTATGCCGGAAGTCGCAGTTTGGCCACCCCTGTAATATATGGTTAATAAATATAATTTAAAAATTGAGTGGGCATTTATATTATTAAATGTCTGTGAAAAACACATTTATTTTGTAAAGATAATTTTTTATTAATGGCCATCTGTTACAAAGCTGAAAAATAATATGCTTAATTGATAAAATAAATAAAAAATAAAATATTGAAATATCGATTAAAAAGCCCTCTCAATAGAAATGCTTCATCATAAAATAAAATGTGTAATACGTATATTTTAAACAATATTTGAATCTACAATACATTTTTAAACTTTAATTTTTTAATCAACACATTTTATCTCTAGAAACAATTTATCAATATATTTATAAAATGGGAAGTGACAATGTAACATTGTGTTGTGCTCCGTGGCGAATTTAAATTTCCAACAGTTATTGAGCTTACGAAAATGTTTATAAAAACTTCCGCTTAAAATTAACAATATGTCTTCCCTCACATTACAACAAAATATCTATTATCAAAACAAAATAAACTGATTCAAATGTATATTTTAATAAAAAACTTAATAAGTATTAACAAATTTTAAGGTTCCGTTATTACTTAACTAAGTCTCCTCTTCCCCACTTTCATGTTGTTATGCATGTAATTTTTATTCGTCAATGTACCATATTGTTTATGTTTAACAAACTGTAATATAATATATTAAACGAATAAATGAAAAAATAAGTCTAGTACACAATAATCATAACGAAGTTTAATAGGCGCATACGAGTATATAATACGACTATATCAGTATTCAATTACATTATATAATCAACATTTAAAATCTCCAACAAAAGCATTTTTTAGTATTTATTAAAATTATTTTCAAATTGATTTTTTACTGAATAATAACACATATTTAACTTTAATTTGCAAACCTATTCCGTCAAAAAATAAAATTAGGCCATTTGTTACATTGGTAGATATCATCAATTATTGTGGAATATTCGAGGCCTGTAATCTTGCGTAACACTAATGTCATGATATCTTAACACGAAAATACTATTGTTGTATTAATCCAATACATGTAAGAGATTCTATGAGATATTACAAACAATTTTGTCTGTTTTTGTAATAAGTGATGTATTTTTATACTAGATAATTTAGTTAAATGTATGCATTTCAATGATTATTTATCAAGTTATAAGTTATACAAGTATAAATTCAACAATATTTGCTAAAGAAAAATTTTATTTGAGTTTTGAACAATGGCAATTAAAATGTTGGAAATAAAAATTGATTTAGCTGTAATTGAAAGAAAATTATCAAAGAACGATAACAATTCGTTAAATAATAATGTATACATTATACGACAAAACAATAAAAGTAAAAATAAAAACAAAACTTTACTGAATCTTTTTTTTCATTATAAATATCAGTCACATATTGTTTGTAATGATATTGTGTAATATTTTTAATACGTCCAGATCAGAAATAAAAAACAAATAATGAAATTATAACATGAATTACAATACAATATTTTTTTTTATACTTCAGAATACATAATATTTTGGGTTAAGATACAAATATATTTTCAATAAAAGTACCTAGTCATTTTTTTTCATTTTAATTATTATTTTACTTAGGAATGTAACAAATCGATGACCACATTACAAAAAATATTCATTTTCATACTGAATAATCGTTAAAAACAAAAATAAACAATTAATAGGTATACAAGGTAATTCACCAAATATGCTCACTCACGTTTTTCTCTTAAAAATTAATTAATTCAAATTTTAATTTTTGAAATTTTTTATATACATAAATACTATGTTTTTGAATTATTTTTATTCATCATATTACTTAAGAACTGTCTATTAATGAAACAAATTTCTGTTTTTAAAATAAGAACTGCCCTACTTTTGTAGACTAATTAATGAATCATTTTATTAAACATTTTGATGTGCCTAATTCGAAATTCTTACGAGGTTTCTTAGTTATTAAGATTGTTAAATGAATAATGTCTTTAAAAATGGTTTTATAAACAAAAAAATGTATGCATATATATTTATTAATAATATTGCATATAGCATTACAAATAATAAATGTCGATAGATTAACATTAATGCTAACAGTTTCAAACCATTGTAACTCTCATATCATATATTCCAAACCCATTATCATGGTTCTATGTTTAGTTCTATTATTATTGGTTTATACAGTTAAATAACTCAAAAACTGATCGTTAAAATTTTGAATTGTACATATCAATATTTTGCAACTGGCAGAAAAAATGGGGTTTGTCATATAAAATACAGAAGATTTTTTTTTTATGTCAAATGAATGTAAACAGTTGAAATATTATGTAATACATGAATATTTCTTTAATCATTATTAATTAAAACTATAAGTTGTAATTTACTAATGATTCGCCGAACAAAAAAATTATGTAATAATCCTGAGTGTTTAAATAATTCCAGAATGTTACGAGTCTTCTAACCTAATATTATCATGAAACAGTTTAAACTCTGGATTAAAATATGTGCTAGAAAATGAACTACCGACTAAATAATATACTAACGTTATATTTATAGATTATTATTATACACGATAGATACCTATATTAATCATTTTTTTAAATTGACTTCAAATAGGTACCAAAAAATCCTTATTAAGGTCAAATATAATTAAAAAATAATTCGATAAAATGTTTATTTATGAACAAAAAATGTAGTATGTTTAATATAAACTATAAATATTAGATACGTTTAATCGTAAAATTGTATAAATAATTACGTTTTGTTTTAGAAATGTATAACAGGCCGCTTTTTGCGGTATTATTAGTTTTTGTGGCGTCAACTGGCGTCATTTTAGCCGACGACGATAAATGGGTATGGGGCAGATCAAACGAGCAATCAAAAGCTGACTCGAGAATCGGGTCTTCGTCTGATGAGGTGATTCGAATAGCTAAACCGTTATTACGCAATCAGCCAAACCAAAAGCCCAGTCCATTATTCCAACCAGCCAATAACCCAAGGCTAGATACTAAACATTACAGGTAAGCAATAAGACTTTTTTCCTTTTGAAAAAAAAATGTAATAATAAATACACACAAAAACGAGTTTAAACATCCATTTCTAAAGAAAAATAATACATTTACCTTTTCATACATTTCATTAAACATAAAAACAAATTAAAAAGATAAACATATTGTCTGAAAGATAACATTCAAAACAATAAGGAAAAGTTACAACAGAATATTATACTTTTAATTTTTATTGATATTTAAATTTTAAAAAGAGATACAGAATAAACTAAATATAAAACTTATTTAAAATGTACTTATGATGTATTTGAAAAACAATATTTGAGAACAAATATAAATAAGTATTTGTAAAAACTAAAAAGTATTTAAATACAAAATTGGGTATTTACTATTTTATATTCACTTAAAATTCATTGTAAAAATTATTGTATATTTATTATTACATTTTTTTTTAATAAATCTATTCAAAATGAATAATAATTAATAATTATTACATTATCTCTAATTAATTTAATTAGTTTTAGCATCACTATACCACTTTCAGAATATACAAAAATGTATGATCTAATGAATTATAAGTTATAAATATGATAATATACTGTATCAATTAGTTATAACATAAAAGGACTTACAATATTTTTATTTAGCCATCAATAATAAAAAAAATTATTTTAATTTTTAAAGTGATTTTTCAAATACAAATAAAATAGTACTATCAATATTTTGATCAAAAAGTAATTTCAATATAACTATTAAAATATTTTACAAGATTACGTCATAATTGTTCTAACGTTAAAATCATGGTTGTGAATTATTGTAGTATTTACTAAAAATATTTTTAATAATGGGTTTTGCATCAATAATTCTGATGTCAATAAAATAATTGCACAAACAATAATTAAATATAATATGAAGGACAGATAATGGAGATATTCTGGAACGACTGCAGTGAGATATTACATTTCAGCTAAAGACTAATTATTTCTTACATCTCACGCATAAAACAAAGATTAATTCAAATGATTAAATATATGTACAGGGATGACTCCATACGAAATGGGCGCTATGAAGTAAACGAGGATTATGTACCGGATAGGGAACCTTTGATCCAGCAACCAATCCACATATCTGAGACCTTTAGCAGCAGGCCCTTCGACAGACCACCGCCGCCAAATACCCTACCGCAAAGACCTTTGTCAAACTTCCAAGCACCTTCGCGACCGCAGCGGCCGACTGTGATCATCGATTCCGTACACGCACCGTCCAGAAAACCTGTACCCGTAGCTACCGAACCAGCCGGGTCTGCAGTCGGCATACTCACTGGACCGGTGCCCTCGTGGCAACGACCGGCAGTCCACAAAAATGGTGATCCCACAAATTTCGAAAAGTGCAAATGCTCATTTTCTTTCAACTGCAAATCTCCTGGGATCAAGTTTGTAAGTACGATATATTACTATATTATACACTATTGTCGAGATTTACGCGTGAATAAAAATTAATATATACCCAGCTGACACCGGGCACTTTTCAAATTTATTTATTGCTACCAAATTGTCTAGATAGTGAGCACTTAAGTATTTAATTTAACTGAATTGATTCTAAAGTATCAAATTAAATTATAGTTGATAAAGTATCTATATTGAATTAAAGGGATACAAACTAAGATAATTGTCTAGCATATGAGAAATATCGTTCTTTATCTTGATAAAACTAAAATCAATAATTGTAATTTAACCTATATGCTCTTTAATGGTTTAAAATCAAAAATAATTTAAATTGTAATATTTATTTCAAAATATTGTAACTATCATAAGTTAAATTTAGTAAGTGAAAAAATTCATAACATCTATAGATAATAAAATTTTTGAATAAATTTAAAAAAAAACATAAAACAAAATGTGATTTGGTGGAGCCTTATTCGATTTTTATTTTTCACTGATTTTAACAAAAAAAATTTTCAATTAACTACGCAATCAAATAAACAATATTGAAATAATTAGTATATAGATTTTATCAAGGCATATTTTGATTTTTTTATAATACTAAAATTATTATCAATCTTTAATAAAAAAATATTAAAACCAAACTAACTTTGCTATATTATACTCTTTAATTTTAGATTTCAGAAAAATATATAAAATAACATGAGCCAGTATTATATATATATATAAGAAAAACGACGATCATTTAGTAATTTATATTTATTACCGTATAATTAAAATTCGAAATATTACTGTTTTTAATTACATAATACCTACTCGGTTTTTAATGAACAGTATATAACCCAACAGTAATCCACTAACAAACTACGTTCTCTTTTATCACTTATCCCTAATACATTTACCTCATTGCGTGATTAAAATTAAAATTTAATTGAAATAATACGCTTTAAAATTAAAAAAAAAAAGACTTCTATAATAAATACATTCACTGTTTAATATTTACCATTCATCCCTTTGAAAGTAATCATTTTATTATGTTTTCTGGTTCTACCACCATTTAATATTTTATATTCAACAGCCGAATTAAAGGATTGTCAGACAAAATAAGGCTTCTTATCTCAATAAAATATTATCTTGTTAAAAATGTGTTTTTACAACAAGCCATGTTAATAAGATTTATATAGTATATATAATAATATGTGGGATAAGAACTCCAAACACCATAATATAGTTGTGATTATCTAAACTTTTTCTTTGTCCTGTGAGATTCGAACGATTTCATTATGTGACATGCATTTTTGTGGCGGACAAACAGTTTGTGGTAGTTACACATATGCAGCTCATCATACTATTAATCGGATTAAAGCAAACTCATCCTTTTGTCATCTTTTAAATATATCCGAACAAATCTTTATAAGTTTTTATTATACACTAATAACTTACAAAACATTATTAATACGAATTTTTCATTAAAAAAAATAAAATATGTTTTAAGTTATAATTAAAACAAGAAAAATATATAATCAAGATTATTAGTTATTTACAGATATTTTGTAAAAACATAATAATTTATGTATGCATTTTAGGGAAGCTGTGATGAAGGAAAACAATACTGTTGTTACAACGATTTTGATGGCGCAAATTCAGGAAGTCAAGAAGTGGACAAATATGGAGGAGATCGTAGCGAACCCATACCTTCCGTGTTAGTTGGCCCAAGTGGAAATCACAGACCTGGTTTGAAACCTGGTATATATGGACAAGTTTCCAACAAAAATGTAAGAACCACAAATTGTAAGTGCATGATATACACATATTAATATTAGTTTAAGGCTATTGCATAATATAAATCATTAAAAAAAATTAATTAACATAAATTTGCTTATAGCCAAAATAATTATAATATAATAACTATACAAAATTTAATCTATAAAACAAATTTGTATTAGCAATAATAACTATACTATATAAAGATTTATATATTGTATATTTTTAAATTATTGAGGGTACTTAAAACAAACCTGATGAAAGGTATAATTTTAAACTGTTAAGTTGATCGTTTAATCTCAAGATATATCAAGAATATAGTTTATTCGACCACGTACTCTAATTTTATTTTAAAACAAAACACCTATGAGTCTAAATATATAATGTGAAAAGAAATTATGATTCGTTGTAATTCAATATTTAAATATTAAGGTGTAAACATTTTGTATGTTATATTTAAGACTTCGAAAAATAATAACCTGCGTTGCACGTAGTATTTAAAAAAATACATAAACTATAACTAGTACTTAAGTTTATTAAAATATTTGTTTATAATAAATATATATAATTGATTTTATTAAACGAAGTAATATACATTTAGATACTCGACAATAGATAAAAATATAACCCTATATTTTAAAGATTTTAATATTTTAATAACAATATATTGTAAAAAAATTCCAGTGAAATATTTTATTTTATTGCAACTTAAATTTATTTTTAATTATAAATAAAATTTTCAGGAATATATTGATCGACAAGAATTAGTTGGTAACAGTTTTCCTAATGAACCATTATTTAACAGAAGACCAAACGAGTATGGAAACAATCCTTTTATTATCCCAAGACAAATGTAATTATAATTATATATTTTTTTCTTATTTGAATAAGTTGTATTATAATTTTAATAATTTTATAAATGCTAATTTATATTTTATGTTTGCTTTATTATAAAACAAATATTGTAAAATATCAGTTATTTATAGTAGGAAGGTGATAAAAGAGTATGATTGCGGATACAGCACAATATAAAAATTATTTTACATCTAATATTATATATGTTATATTCGTATACAGCTACGTCTTAAATCATATAAATGCTTTTTAATTTATAAAAAATTCTAATAAGTATGAATTATTTTTTTAAAACCAAAACATAATATAAATTACTATGTAATTAATAGCTATGTATTTATTTATAAATCTAGCTTATACATAATAATAACTTACCACAATGTATTTATTGTATATTTCTTTTTTCTAATATATAAGTAATTATGATAATTTGTCTTATACTAACAACATAATGTAATAAACTGTATTCTAGACATCAAGATTTTGTATTATTAGTTATTTATTTATATTTTATTTTTTTGAGTAAATAAATTATCATTATACTATAGCCTACAACAATAAGTAATAATTTTTCATTATTCATATCATAATTCATGTGCCCAAATATGATAATATGCAATATACAGGTACATAATTGCAAACACAAACAATAATACATTATTAATATATACATAGAATACATTTATTGCCACAAACGTTATTAAATTGAAAACTTTTTTTCAATACATTTTAACCAAATTTAAATGATATAAAATAAATTCTGTACAACATAAACCTATAATACATACAAGAACAAGAATAAAGAATACATTTTCTGTTAAATAAAATATTTAATATTTAATAATAACTGCTGTGCTTGAAAAATTAAATATTTATAATTTTTTATTAGCTTATTTTAAAATAATTATTTGAATATAAGCATTATTTTTAGTTTATATTATCGCCTAATTTTATACAAAATAATTCATATGCACTTTAGAAGATTATTATTTTTGTGCTTAAATATATTCATATATTACGTACTATCAATCGATAAAAATTTAAGGTGAATAGTAATTATAATAAATTGGATAAAAATAAAAATAATTTAATAACAAAAATTTGGTTTTGAAAGTTGACTATCATATTTATATTCTCATAACATACATAATGAATTCAAAAGCTATATTAGTGCATATAAGAACTTTTAAGAATGTTAACATATGTACTACAAATATGACCATAACAACGTGCAAAAAAAACTAATAATTTAATGACGAATTTTTGGCTTAGTGTCTATATCAAAATTTTAAAAATAGTTAATCTTGTTAATCTTACTCTGCTAAATTTACCAAAATTAAATAAAATGTATAATAATAAAATATATTTAAATTCTAGCAAATCCGTCCCCTACAAGAATTCTCTTATAAAAATTGTTTTGAAGTATAATAGTAACAAATAAGAATAAAAATAAATAAATACCTAATGAAGGTTTTATACTCTATTTAGAAAATACTCAAGTCATATTTATGAGCTACTAATGTTTTAAAAATGTTTAGGAAATTTGATTAACTAAATTATAAAAAACTTTTCCAACTACAAAGGTAAATTTTTCGGGAGAGTGAATGAAAACTCTACAGCCACATATTTATGAAAGTGTACGTATAATATACACACTTGATACTTTTTGTACTGTATAGAGTATGATATGTTTTTACTCGGATAAGTGCATGTATGTGGCTACAGTGGTTTTGCTCTGCTTTTGTCGAATTAACTATATACAAAACTAAATTTAACTTGTTTCCAGTACCAGGTCAAGAAGAGGGTTAAGCTGCAACGAGAGACAACATTTTATAACATTAATAACAGAAGTTTTAAAGTCTTCTAATGTATTATAATTTTTAGGAAGAATTCTTAATTATTGAAAAATTTGCATAACAAATAATAATATTATACCATCTACAGCAGATTTATCACATCAGCGAGTGTTCGGGGTATTATTGGAAAGACCATATTAAAGCACTAAGACCGACACAGTTCTATTTTCATTCATATTATTTTCGAATATAAATTGTATACTTACAATACGTTTACAGCAATACACACGCTAACGTGTTTGTTGTATTCTCTGTACATGGGCGGATCCAGACAAAGATAACGGGGGGAGCGATTTTTAAAAGGCATACATTAATTTTGATAAAGTATTTATTTAGGTATACACATATGTTACTTTCCAGTCTCTTACAGAAAACATTTTTTTTTATAATAATAGTAATAATAATGATATTCATAACTGCAAAAAAAAACTAAAATCAGGGACTTCAAACTATTTTTTTGTGAGTGAACGGGGGGGGGGGGCGATCGCCCCCCACTGGATCCGCCACTGTCTCTATATGGCTGTATTATAATTATCAAATTATTAAATATTATAATATTTTCAAATGATTTATTTATATACTACCAATCAATTGTTTTTATTACACTACCGTCTTATATTCTCATCTAATCCGATTGACTAAAAATTTAAATGGGCTTAATATATTTTTATATCGTTTTGATTTCAATCAATATGAGTGGAGAACACATAAAGTTAAGTAGTGCCGAGTTTCGTAAAAGAGCCAAAAAAAATAATAATAATAATAACGAACTAAATATTTCTAAGACCTACGATTCAAAGTTTCTACAAAAACTTAAAAACTAGCATAAAATAAAAATACATTTATAATTAAAACAAAATAAAAAAATTGTATAAATTATTACACGCAAAAAATAAAAAATAATTAAATATATTGTATTATTTAAAAATGAAAAATCTTGAATCATGATTATTCATATATTTTATTTTATACTAAACTTTTAAAAACTAGATGTAAAAAACCTAATTTATAATATTTTAGACTACGATTTTATTTCATACATTTTTTCTTTATTGTTTATCTTACATAAAGAGTGAATCAGCATTATTTAACATATGCATTAACTTTTATTCTATCCAATGTCTTACATTTTTTTTTTTTTTTTTACACAAATATTATAACAATTTTAACGCTGTTATTTTTAATATAATTTGATTTTGAATTTTTCTTATGATGGGTACAAGGGTTGTAGAGTGCGGAATTTTAAAATCTGCCCTCAGGCGGCATATTCGCTAACCCGGTACTACTTGTTTCTACAACATAACAGCATAAAATCATTGACAAAATTAATTTTTTATAAGTAACGTTACATCGTTTGAAATTTTAATTATTAGAACATAGTTTTCAAACATTTTATATCTACTGTTAAAAGTCCATAATAACTGACCCAATTTCTGAATTTACATATAAATAAATATTATAAAATACAATTATAGGTGGAATTAATGCATAATCATTAATCTAAAAATAATATTTTGAAGGCTATACTAATTGTTAAAAATAATCGTGTCGTGGAAAAAATTAACCACAATATTGTTCCTATCGTGTCTTCTATACTAGTTTGTAATGTTTATTATCTGCTTATGGAAATATTTAGTATTTAGTTGTTTTATTTTTACGAGTAATTTAGTTGCTTTAAAAGCTCGTTGAAACAGTATTGTACTTTATGTAGGTATTCACTGCATTGTTTATTAAATTATAATATTTAAATAAACATGTTAATTAATAAAAAAAAATAAAAAAGGTTTTGTTTTTTTCGATGGCCTATTTGATCCAAATTTACTGGTATGATTATAATAAAGTAATATATTTTTTCTTAAATAATGATAATAATAATTAATACAATTTCATTTAAATCATAGTAAATAGTATGATTTTTTTTTAATATTAATTAAATTAATCATAATAAAATATAAATAAATACATCATACATATTATCCAAATCTTTAATGTACCTACCAAATTAAATACAACTATTTGTATATAACACGTTAATTTTTCGTATTTATAATTCTCAATTGCTTTTAAAGTTTTTTTTTAATCTTGTTTTAAATTGTACAATCACACTACGATCGTTCTTTTGACGAAGAACGGTTCCTATATTCAATAATTGAATACCTACATGATACAACATAACAAGACTGATATAAAATTTGTTTTCAATCTTTCTACACAAACACAATAATGTACAAAACTTTAGAATCTATAGACTTATAAAAATAACTTTATGATACGTTACAGGCACGACGTCTTTTAAATAAATGAATTAACCAAGTTGTTAATGTAACATTTTTACGCAGGTAAGTTTGACGCAAATGGGCTATCAGAAAAAAAATACCTTTTTTATTTTGGCGTAAATGGGCTGTACCCAAAATTAAAAAATATTTTTTGGTGCAAATGAGTAACCCACACAGGAAACAGTATTCGAGTAAAAAAGATTCATCTACTGAACTACCAGATATACCTAGGAGGCAATTCAAGTATATGTTTTTATTAAATTCTAGATAATTTCTAGAATATTTATCGTTTATTTTATAGTAGATATAACAATTAATAGGTAACAATATTGACCTAATACGATATAACAACATCCTGACTTTAGGAGATATACATATCTTTAAAATAGTATTACGTATTATAAACCCAATTGCAAAGTTACTTTAATTAATTAATTACACTAAATGCACGTAGATAAGAATATAAATAATAATTATATGTTTCAGTAAATACATTTTTAAATAAATCTTAATTAGTATAGGATTATTTTAATGAAGTATTCAGAATGCTATTTGTATCATTTTAAAATTAATTATTTAGTTTTTGTCAAAATTGAGTAGTTCAACATTTCAATCATTTTTTATCATTAAGTATATAATATTATACAGATATTTGAAATGATTTCAAAAGGGTTTACTATTACTTTTAAGTTACAGTTAGTCAATATTTTAAATTGACTTTATTTGATGAAACAAAATATAAAATTAGTTATATTTATGTATACAACAACTATATAGACATATTCCATAATTCCATACTTGGTTATAAAATAAAACCTAATTAGTACACTATACATATTATAATATATATATAATAAGAATAATATGTGTGGGCGTGTATACTCGCAATACACTATAGAATATATAGTTTACTTTATGTTTTTGATCATCATAGATCATAATATATATTATATTATATAAATATACAGTTTAGATAAATATATAAAGAATCAGTCAAATTAAAACTAAGTTAATGTTTAATAAAAATAATTGGATATTAAAATAATATTTTACGTTTAACTAAAATTATTTGATTAAAAATATTAATAAAGACATTAGCATTTCTATCATCTAAAATGAAAAATAAAATCGCTTACATTTATAAATTAAAAATAAATAGTTAAGTATCAATACATTTATTTATTGATATTTTTAATTTATACTATCCAGTTTGATTAAAAATGAGATAATATTTAAAAAAATATGCATGCACCTCCTACGTAGTTCACATCATCATTAAAGATATTTTCAACAAATGCTGCAAATATACCTAAACAAAAAAACATTCTAAACTTTTTCAAACTTAATTAAATTACTCAATCAGAATCTCGACTATATCTTTCTCAATTTCTTACGATATTAAATCTATCATTGCAGCCAGAATGGATTAGAATAATCAAATAAATAGTTCTTCAAAAACCTATGTTGGATGTTTATTCAGTTCAAATATAAAAGTAAACTAAATATTGTTTGTTAAAATGATAATAAATCATATTACGTGAGTATGTTTCTCATTTATTATAGATTAGATTAAACTATGTCTTATGAAATAAGTTCTATTGTGTTACTGAAAACACGTAAAATATAAAAGATATAAAAACAAATCATTCAAAAACTGAAATCATAATTGAATTTAAAAATCATGATAAAGATTAAAGGAACAAAAAAATTCTCACTAAATCATGTAACAAAGGTGAGATAAAGAAAATGTTCTAATTAAAAAAAAATATGTTCATATAAAATGTATACGCTAGTCAAATTTCAAGCTATAAAACTATAATTACAAACGTTTTAATAAATCCTAAAAAAAAATCATTATTTTAGTGAAATGTTTTGTCATGTAATATTATATGTAATGATTAGAATTGTGAATCTAATCAACTATAAAATTATGAAATTTATAAAATAAGAAGATAATATACACATAAAATTCTAAAATATCCATACATATACTAAATAATTTTAATGAAATATTTACACATTAAACTATGGACTACTTAAGAGAACAAATAAATTATATTTGTATAAAAATATTAAAAGTGTATAGAAATAAATGTATTTATATTGTTACGAAAAACACTTTTTTTACACTTAAATATTATATAGATTGGTATAAAACAATTTAAATAAATAATTATGAGTTATCACATATTATTTTTTTTTAAATAGACAGTAAATATATTTAAAATCAAACAACTATTTAATACTATTTATTATTATAATCTATACTATATTATAATTTATTTGCAATATTTTCTAAAATATACAAAACAAAATATAATATTTAATACGATTAGAACAATTTGTATTTTATTTGCTATGAATTTCAAGTTAAATTTGTCGATACAAAAAACATAATTAACATTTTGAAAAATCAAAAAACAAAATGTGACTCATATGAGTTATTTTAAAGAATACAATAAAGCTCATTTATTTTATACCTACCTAGTAGGTAATTAAAGTAAAAATTAATATTATGTTTACAGTAAAATTAGATAAGCTGATTTAAGTTACTAGTTAGTAGTTACTTAATAAAATATAATGTATAAATTAATTTATTATTATTTAATTTTTATAGTTGAAGAATACTACAATATTTATAATTTATAATATTATAAATAACTTTGACTAAATTAAAGTATTAATCTTAAACTAAAATTTAATTGTTCGAAATATGTTTACCTACATTTTTACTACTTTTTTGCTATTCTTTTGATGACTAATAAGTGTTTCTAAAATAATTTTTTTTTTAAGTATTATAATACACATTTAGTTTTTTTTTTTATATACCTATATGGAATTAATTTAAAAAATAAAACCTTTAGAGATACAAAAAGATTGTTTTATAATGCATTTAAATATTAATATATTTATAACAGTCTAACTATCTAAGTAAAATGTATACAAGTAAAATAAATTAAATCAGAAACTAATTTTTAAGAATTTACTGCATTTATGGCTTAAATTATAATCCATTTTAAGAGTTCACAAGATCAACAGCTAATGGTTGTGTTATTTTTATCTTACTATTTCACAATTCTAAAAGTCGTCATAACTCATAAGTAACATTAAAGAAGTTAATTTAAAGTTTGATTTAATATGTTGACATACTTTCATTAATCACAACACAATCTATAATACAAAAATATGTATTTTGTTTCTTTAAAATATTTTTCATAGCATGATAAAAAAATAATTTTAAACTTATATATCATCCTTCACTTTGTATATACATACCTCATTGCATTAGACACATAAATTATATTAATTTCTTAAGTGAAAAAATCAATTGAATAAAGGTATGAACTTCGATAGTATTTTACTAAATTAATGCTACGTTTAATTACCTAAGCTAGGTACTTTATACTTTGTATAACCATTATAATAAAGTACTTAAGTACAGATTTTTCTAGGTACTTATTTGGCATAAGTAATATATAGACATATAGTGTATTATGACATAACAGTAGATATCAAGTATGATGAGAAGTCGATAGGATAAAGCAATCTATATACTTATGTTAATACTTAAAACTGAAACTAACTCTAAGTTAAATATAAAACAATATAGGATATTAATTTATATATAATCTATGTTAACAGTTTAATTCATCACAATAACTTAAATATATATGAAATTAGTTTGATGTTTGTTTAATGCTAATTATTTATAAGACACAATATGTTATCTATTTAACTTAAGTAGATTTATCATGGATTTAACAGAACATTAATTAGCAATTAATGCATAAAAATATATCAAAAATAAATCAAATTAACTTGTTCAGACAATTATTTATTTATTTTCTATACATTTTAATAGCTCACATTTTAGTTAAAATTGTATAAAAATTTATATAACTAAAATTTTTGGGATATTTGTGTGTAGTCATTTACATGATTGTTCTTACATATATTTTTAAAAGAAAAAAGATGAACACTTTTCTTAAATCATTAACCTGCTTGTATATAAGTAAATAATTTAGTAAATAACTAAAAAAAACTATGTACCAATATTAAAATTAAAAATAATTTTTAAACTGTAAGCAGACACATCTTAGGATTATCAAAAACTAAATTAAATGATTAAAAGTTAGGATATTATTATATTTATAGTGACAAATTTCTTAATAAATATATATTATACTCATAAATAGTATTATATTATATATTTATATAGTGTGTGAGTATAATTATATGGTAACACTTAAAAATAAATATAAATAATTATATTCATGAGTACTCACCTATAGTTGTAATAACAATTATTGAGTAAAATAAAGCCCCAGTAAAGGTCCATTGTTGTATTTTAGTGTCTTCTTCGCCATCCCAGCCTTTACGTTTAATTGCGTATATTAAATCGTCTTCAAATTTCTGCAATCGGGCTGTAACGTTTGTTGTAAAATTATCTTGTTGGAGCACCAATGAATTTTTGGTGTATTTCCAAAGATCCGTAGTTACATTCATCCTCATTACACGAATACTATTTTTCACCTTTAAACATTATTTAATAATAATAAGATACATAGTTATATAATTAAATATAATATGAATGGTTTTATGGCATTTTTTGCAATTTGAACTATAACAATTCAAAGTTACGCACTATAAATTTACTACCTATCAACTATAACAAGCATAACTACATCTGCTGATGTGCCTATGTGATTAATAATAACAATGCACTGTGATTTCAGTAATACAAATATTGTATGTAAATTAAAAGTTAACATCTCGTGTAGGATCTAATACTTAGTTTATTCGACATTACAGGCAGTTAATAATTATTGTGGTTTTTATTAAGTATTTAATGAAGGAAGTTATTACGGTTACTTCAAGTATATATTTTGTATTTTTTTAATGTTTCATTAACAATAATTCATTTTTATAAAAATCCATAGAGGTTCTTTAACCACATTTTTTTATGCTTTGATTATACATTTATTTGTACAATTTTATGTAATTATATGTAGTTACCCAATAGAAGTTGTCAAACAATTTATAATGCAATTATAGCACGAGTACCGATTACATTATAGTATCTGTAAGTACAATAAATTTTAAATAATACCAATAACGATCATATGAGTGTATCCCTACAAGCCCAGTACAAGGAAATTTATACAATATAATATTATGACCATTGACAATTATACTACATGTAGGAAACGCTAACATAAAAATTTGGTAAAAATTTCAAGTATCTAAGGTTATTTGTTTTTAATTTACACAAAAACAAAAACAGAATCAATTTTGCAAAAACTGGAGTTCCTTAAAATACTCATAAATTAAATTTTTGTTCGTTTTTCACGATTATTTTGAAAAATACTAAGAATTTTTAATTTTAACAATACAAACTAATTTGTAACAAATCCAATTTGGTATCAGAAATCAACCCCAAAGTTAAAAACCAAAACAATTTTTAACTACTTTGTTTATGTTGTAAACTCATAGCCATTTCGTAAAATTGATCTTTTCATGAAATAGTCACTTTAATTTAACATATTGTAATTTTTTTCACTATGTGATTGTTCACTTTGTGTACACCAAAATACGAAATAAAACATTTATTGCGCACATTGATTGTATTATATAAATTAATCACGTGCCCGAGTGTCTAATAATTATTATTTATTTAAAGTTTTATTACGTACTTATTTAAGACAATATTATATTATTTATTTGAATAGAAAATGAGTTATGACAAAAACTGTTACATTTCAAATTCTTAAAAAAATACATCGTTTGGTTTAACAAGCACTTTAACAAGAACAACTTATATGAATCACAGTTTCATGTTAGGTTAAATATTTTTGTTTTTCATCCCATTCAACTAAAATAAAATTAAACTATTTTTTAATAAAACTGTGTGTAGTTCCTACTCTTTACATCTTATATTTTCTTTAACTATGATATCAATCACGTGAACAGGGTCTGGCGGTCCACACAAAAACTACAAATTTGAATATCAAGGTAATACTAAAATGTTGATATGATATTATGACTATGACGTTTATGAAAATCATTATAATTTACACATCTCAAGAAACCCGGTAATTGCAGTATAATAGTCATTTAAAATATAAATATTATTTTAGACGATAAATGTTTTATTTTAGTATTCAAAGTGTCAAAAGACACCTCATTTTGAAAAATAATTATACGACATTAAATTTAAGTGACCATTTCATGAACTATTTTCGTATCTTACAAAGTCTTAAAGGACCGCGCGTTCCTCTTCATGGCATTATATTTTCATGAAAACGTGAAATTTTTGTTACACTGTTGTGTGTGAATAGGATTATAAAATCAAAAATGAACTAGATGAAATAGTCGTATTCTACAAGTTCTTAAATTTTGTATAAAAAAAAAAAAATGGTCTTACCGCTATAATAGTCATCGAGTAAAATTAAAAATTACTAAAATCAAATTTTAGCATGAAAAAAAATCACAGAAATTAATGCTTTTAAATGCTTTTATATATAAATATTATATACGGAGTGGGGACACTAGAAAAAGCCAATTATGCTGGGTAGCACTTTTTGTACACCTATTTAACAAAAATAAAAGTGACCTATCTACTTGTTTTTTTTTTTAATGTGGTAGTGGTAAATGATTTTTTTTTTATTTGTATATTTTAAAGTATTATTCTTTTAATACCTTGTGTTAATCAATAATTTCATTTTTTTTTTAATGGTAGGTAATACTCATTTAAAATTTATTTTATGTTTAATTGACAATACTTTTTATACTACCGTATAAATTTATAAATACAATTTTCTATGGGGAGAGAAGTGGATCAACAGATATTTTTCAATACATCACTAATACAATATAAGTAAACATAAAAATGCATCAGACTTTCTTAATACAACAATAGTTAACAACTATTATTATAATAATATATTAATACGATTTTACTGTTATTAGATAACATATAAATATCTGTGTTATATATTTATATATATATATATGTATATTACTATAATTTTTTTTAAACCAATTTCGTTTTGTTTTTGGTATTTTAGTAGGATTTAAGACACACAATTATTACCTTATCATCTCTTTAAATAAATACATAGCGGCAACAATAGGTATTATATCATTGCATCATAAAATGTTGTTTAACAAAGAGCAGTTATTTAATTGCACTACATACTCTTCATTGGGATGAATACCACGTTGAAACTTCTTGTACATTTAATTTTTTTCACATTTACATTTAACTAATCATATAGTAAAACAGTGAATTCCGATAACCATCTTTCGCTTGAAAATTATATACCTAACATAAATGTTAATTGAAAGTTTCTACTTTTATTATTATCTATTATTATTTAGTCCTCTTTAATTATCGTGTTTATAATAATACAAATAATAACAAAACAAAATAAATATATATATTATATACGTATTATTTGATAAATTACATTTATTTTTTATTACACTATAATAATTAGAAAAAATGTAAGAAAACGGTATATAATTTGTTTTATTTAACTGTAAAAAAACTAATCTTTCGTTTAATTTTATAAACAAATCATTAAAACTATAGACAGGTAGGTAATGAAAGGGTTTAACTTTAATATGTTATACATCATTATGATTAATATACACATATTTAACTTTTTTTATAATAATAACAAAATTAATTAAATTTTTATAGCCAAATGAATGAATACAAAAGTGACAACTCAAATAATGAGCGTTACAAAATTTAAAAGTTTGTCAGAGTTTAAATTAGGTATTATTTACATTTAAAAATGTAAAAATGTAACTGTTGAAAATATGTATGGTATTATTGATGCCAAAGTTGAATTCACGACAATAATAGTTGACCTTTATTTTTACTTTTCACACTTTATTTTATTATACATATATTTTTTCTATAGTAAATAGTAATTAATAATTACAAATCAATAAAAATGAAAACCATTAATTTTTAATTGTTCATACAATTTAACAATTAATAAAATATATACTTATTACCCTTAAAAATTTAAAATTAATGATGAAAATATGTTTGAGTTTTCAATATTTTTAAAAATGAAATAATATTTATATTGGATTTCAATGACAGTGAATAATATTTTAGTTATTTCTAAAAATGAAATCCTAAATCGTAAAAACGTTACTCCATGAATAATAATATTATTCCTAACTACATCATGTAAAAATCTCATTCGAATAATATATTGAATTTTATGTAACCCATTGTAACATTAACGAAGTTACTATTCAAAAAACCACTATTCTAAAAATGGACATTTTGTGGTACATATTATAATAATCTTGAAGATATAATCAAAATAGTTTTGAATAGATTTGGAAAAAATACGCGCTACACTATACGGTCTATACGGTGACTATTGTATTGTAAGCTTTTAGGAACTCTAAAAAAGTTTGGAGATAGTGAGTATATCATTTTTGTAATACTTATTGCTGTATTTGTAGATACAACTATCTTTAGTAATAATTTTATTATAAAAAAGGTAAATAAGTAAATTCGCTCTACTGAATATTAGGTGTCGAGTGGGTCACTATATTATAATAGGTGTGTTAAATTTGTATTCCATGATAGGTATATCATTGCATACGAAAAAGATTCTGAACGGAAACAATCTATTAGCCTATATCATCATGTGATATTTCTTCTTGATGTAGCCATTAAACTATTTAAGTAATTTATTTTACTTTTAGTATTATAATAGGTTGATATAATTTTCCTGAATATATTATATTTATAATATTATTATTATTTTATTATTATAATAATATATATTTATACCATATTAACATCAACTTAACACAAAATGTAATTATATCTTTCTGTAAATACCGTAAAACAGTAAAAATAAATGTATAAATAATATTTAAAAATAAATTAAAAACGTTATTGCGTATAGTAAAATTCATAATAATATTATAAAATACATACAATTTTTAAGTTCTTACGAGTAATGGTTTGAAATAATAACAAAATAATTGACATATCGTAATTTTATTATTTAAATAAATTATTTCGTCTAAATTGGAAATCAAAATTTCTATAAAAAATAATTGTCTTTATATATTTTTATAGTTTATATTTTCTTTTTGAATTATTTATAAAGAATTTAAAAAAAAAAATTCAAAACTTAAATACAAAGAGGAAACTTTAACCAAAATTGGTTCTTTTAGATACGGTTTCAGTCTCTGAAGTTCAAATGCATATAAAAATAAAATAATAATAATATTATGATTATGTAGGTACTTTTAATATTTTTATGCAGATAATATAAGACTAACGTTTACAGGACCTTTTATTAAATTTTCAAGAATTTTGATACAGTGAATAATTTTTTATCAATTTTTATAGAAAAAGTAAAATAATTTAAAACTAATCATGTCTACAAATAATTCAAAAAGAATTTAAAAATGTTATGGTATAATGAAAATGATAATATAACATTTAGTAAAAATTTCATATATTATCTATTATCTTATTTTTTTTTTTTTTTGGTTTTAAAATACAATAAAATATCAAAAACTGTTCGACGAGAAAATAATTATTTTACGTATGAATAATTTTCTTTCGTACATAGATTGAAAAACTAGTGGAGCTCTTTGTACTACATTTTTAAATCTTAGATATAAAGAGGTACAAAATAATAATAATTTACTAATTTTAGCAATTTTTATGGATTTTGTCAAAAATTTTAAATTTAAACGCTGTTAACAGAATATTGAGACTAAACTTTTGATATATTTTAACTGAGAAATAATAACTTATGAAGAGCTTTGCAAAAAAAGTGTAAGCATTTCTACCCCACAAATGAAAATGAAAATTTCTTATATCTATAAATAGTTGAAAATATTAGAAATGTTTTGATAATATTATCATGAATAAAAAAACAATGATTAAAACATTTTATGAAAGTTTCAAGTATCTACGATTATTCGTTTTCGAGTTACAAAGAAAAAACAAAATCAATTTTGTCTAAAATTGGATTTGTGTATAAATTCCCGTTTTTCTTAACTTTTGTTTGTTTTTAAATAATAAAAATAAGTACTCGGAATTTTTAAATTTGACTTCTTCAAAGTACAAAGTAGATTCAATTTATTATCCAAAACCACTACTAAGTTAGAACATAAAAATTATTTAATATGACGATTAAAAGAATAAAATAAAATATTTGTGGTCTAATTATATTTACTTTTTTGTCATCAATATAAATAATGTTTTAATGATACAATAGAAATATTTTATAGTCATCTACTCTTGAATATAAGCTATTCTTTTAGCAGTTTTACATTCATTATCTCAAAAGGTAATAATGATTTTATTTTTACATAATTTGAATTTTGGTAAAATATAAATAATTTCTTTTATTATTATTCGTTATACAAGTTTTATTTTTTTTAAAGACAACTTACAATTAAATTTCATTTCCTAAGAAAAAATATATTTCTGACAATATTTAAGACTTATTAATCATGGATTTTATACTGAACTAAGATTATTTAGCGTAACTTAACCAGTTACAATAGTTGTTCCTACACACGAATATTTTCAGAATTAACCATAGTAAAAAATAAATTGAGGAGTACAATACGCCAACACCTACTGAATGATCTATTATTAATGTTTATTGAACCAGAACTAACATATAGTGTTGATATTGACAATATAATTGACAAGTTCGAAGCTCTAGAAAATAAAAGAGTTAATTTATAATCTATCTTTGATTATAATTATTATATACTAAAACAATAATAAATATAATGTACCTACACAAATTACGTATTAAAATAATACAATGTGTACATTTAAATTTTAAAATATATTAAACGAATCTTTTTTTTTTTAATTTAAGATAGTGTGTTCTTCTAATTTACATTATTTGATCAATATTTATTTCATATGATGATAAAAAATTTTAAATTTAATTTTTAAATTCAAAAACATATTGACACATACAGATACAATATATTAATGTCGTACGTAAATTAAACTTAATTTTAATTTAGGTACTATATACTTATAAATATTCACAGTTTTTAATTTACCATAAGAAAAAGTATTTAAAAAAAATGTACGGGCACTCTTTATGTATTAGGACACTAATTGTTCCAGACTTTAACAGCAATTTAAGTCTGTGCACACCTATGTCAGAATATAGCATCAACATGTGTATTATTGTACAATTTTGTAATATTATCATAGCTAATATAATTTGTCAATGTCAGATAAGTATAAAGTAAGTAGAATTAGTAAAGTAAGTTGGATATATTAAATTATTAATATTTAAACACAAGCAGATATTCTCGTAGTACCTATACCTAAATATACAGAAGTACATCAATTTACTGTTTATTATAAAATAAAATACCTAGAAGGTAGGTACATATAAAAAAGAAATTTTAATTTGCATTCTTGTCTTTAATATTATTATATTATACCGGTATATTGTATAATGTTTAATCACTATACAATAAATTATATCTATATATGTAAGATAAACATTACTTTTATTTTAAATAGTTACTTTAAAGGTACTTTTTGTCTTATAATTGATCAGCAAATACGAAAAGTGAAATTTAAATTCAAAAACAAACGATGTCCTCATATATTATTATAATATATATATTTTATACTTTTTAAAAAATGCATGTCATATTTATTTTGATACTAATAAACGAATATAATAATAAATACCTATTTTCTTCGTTTGATACGTCCTAATCATAAACTCATAATAATTATATAATTTATACGAATCACTTAAAAACAAGAAGGTATAATATTATTATTATTAAAATTGATTTTAACAAAACTTACTTCAATTTCGTTTGCCGATTCCAGACGTTCAAAAGCAAAGGCTCCGAGTAAACAATACAGCACGACCATAGTGACAAGTAACACGTGCAGAAACAAGCACGTAAATATCTTCCATGCATAGTAGACGAGTGTGGTGCATCGATTTGGCGTATCATCGTCAAAATCGACATCCATCAACATGTTCACGAGATCAACGTGTGATTCCCGTTAACCAAAAACCAAAAATCTAATATTCACCTACGTGATAAAATATTTCTACATAATAATATTATAATATTGATATATCGTTAAAAATCGGTGTGCGCAAACATGTTAATTTTATTATTCCTTGCGGTACGCCGAGATTTTTGTGACGGTAACTGCTATAATAATATGATAATATTTATTGTGGTTATAAAGAGTGCGCGTGTGGCTATAGCAAAATGGCCGGTCGTCGTCGATCCAGAAATAAAATGGTCCATCTGTCTGGGTCCCTAAACAAATGGTGTTCCCACCATCCGACACAGCTTGCCAAAATTGTGTATTTAAATTTAGAAACATTCCCCTACCGTGCAGCAATAAGGTTTGTTTTTCCCACATAATTCTGAAGAAAATATTATTATTTCCCTTCTTAGACCACCGTAACACACTATAATGCACTGCGTATTTCTGTTTGCCACCATACACGTCCGCGTATCAACACAACAACGAACACATATCGTTTTATACTTTTATGGGTGTATATATAATATTATACTATATAGTATACATGCGTTCAATATTCTAGTGGTTGGACACGAGGAGAAGCTTTTCGACTTAACACAATACTTTCACGGGTCCGTTTGCGAAATAAAAACTTACAATATAATATTTTATGCGTGCCCTTCGAGGCCGAGCAAAATGACCCGCTCACAAATCCGACTCAATGACTTTTTCTCAGCGCTATATTTGACGTTCGCTGTTATAATACAGCCCGTTGAAAAATGGCGGTATTCATTTTTCAAATCGTTTCCGACTGCTCTTTCCAGTTTCCACTGTGCTGCATTTTACTGACCCAAACACATCATAACAAAAACATCCAGCATTATTATTTCCACACTATTTCCAGAATGTTGTGAATAATTTAATAATAAAAACAAATAAAATATATACATGACATTATTTTCAACAACTGCCATTATTCTCACCATAGTTTGATTTGAATTAATATTTATAATATTACCATAAATTTTCAAAGAATTCCATTTAAAATATTTTTTAATATAATAATATTAAAATTTGCTTAATTGAATTACTAATAAAAAAATTATAGATTGGTGAAAAAAAATATACTTTTGGCACTTTAAATTACCTATTTAAAATTTTTAAATGTATATAAATTAAAAAATAATAAAATATATTTATTACAAAAATAAAATGTAAGCCTATTTAAACATTAGCATTAATTGGGTTTTTACTATAGTATTTACTTTTTTAAATATTAAAAAAAAAAATCAACTTTAAACATAATATAAAGGGTAATATTTTATTTTATTCTTTTTTTAATACATACATACGTATATACAATTAATATATTTCAAAAAAAAAAAACGATTATTTCAAAAACTCAAAAAATGTATTGTGTGGAATATAATTAATAATATATAGGTAATATTAGAATATTAGAGGCTAGATAAATGTATATAGATAAAACAATAAAATACATGTCTAGGTATGCACATATGCATAATATAGTTCCAACTGAGAAGAAAATATGCAAAAGTAATTCATCTAGCATCCAGTAATACATACCGCCAAAAATAAAACAAAATAGAAGATACCTAGCCACCTAGGTAGTCATTTGTCAACCAAATCAGCTCTTATATTAGATATCGGCTGACAATACGTTAAAAGTAGCTTTCCAATTTGCTCAGCACATTCAAATATTCAATATTATTACATTTCATTTTATGCAATTGTGTATCTGCAGTCAAATAATAATTGGTTATATCGAAACTTTTTAATAATAGTTGTATAAGTAATATATGTAGGTGTAATACAATTACAACAATACAAATGTACATGTTATAATAATGGTGATGCTGATATAGGTAAGTAGGTTCTAGAATCTAGATACTTAAATAGTCAAGAAATCAAGTATACAAACAACATACACTAATAAATTCGATTATATCAAATACTCTATAAAACAATAGAGTATAAATTGATTATTTACATTTCATATTATCCAATATTTACGGTTGTAGGAAGTAAAAATAGTTTAGATAGATTATATATGATTGTGCTAGTTTTGCTATTTACTAATTACTAAACATATTGGTAATCGATGGTAATCGAACATTGTAATAACTTCGGAGGTATTCATTAGTAAGTTTTTCATACATAAACATGATAAATGTTCAACACATAATGCCTACAAATAGTTTTTTTGAAAATCGAATATTTGTCTATCATATTGCACATAACTAATACATTTATATTTTGCACATCATAAAAATATGGAAAAAGTTTATAGGGTCCAAAAAACAAACATAATTAAGACTTGTGGTTTATAACTTAGAAAATTACTAGATAGTTATTGACCGTAAGTATAGTAATTAGGAAGTTAAATAAGATAGGTACAAATTATAAGACACGAATAATAACTAACTAAGCTTGACTAAGTACTTATTAGCTATATTATAGTAAGTAGTTACTTATAATTTATTGCAAATAAATTAAAATTAGATATAAATAATCATAATTTACCTACTGCCATAGATTGAACATAGTATACTATATATTATACTACCATACCAATCTATGCTACTACAAACTTTTTACGTCCTTTCTTATTGATCTATACCTATGTGGCTATATAGTATTGCATTAATATGCTCCTAGCGTAATCCACTAATAAGTAATAACATTAGAACTTGTTTATTGTTGTAAAATAATAATCAATAGCACAGCCAATACCTATATAGTTGGATAATTCAATAATTGTAAATTGAATTTACAAAAAGTTCATAGTATAGATATTAGATAGATATTGATAGATTTGATCTATTCTAGTGATCTTCAATTTTTTATTCACTCCCATTTTTGGGTTGCGCAAGTTTTAAAATTGTGTCGCGATAAGTCTTCTTTTTAAAATAAAAATTAAGTTTAATAAATGAAATAAATGAAAACACAATTTATATAATTTATATTATTAAAATATAAGAATATTAAATCATAGTATAAGTTAGTATTACTACAAAGCATTAATAAATTTTAGCATTTTTTTTGTTTTTCTACAAAACTTACGTAGGTCGCGGATCCAAAAAGGTTGAAGACCACTGTTCTATGCAATTACTTAGGAGTTAGGTAAGGGGAGGTCTCTCATAATCGATCAATTTAAAATATTAGAACATTGTAGTATGTTAAAATCGTAGTTAAACATTTAAAGTCAAACAAAATCTAGTAAGATATAAATAAAGTTTTTTACTAATAAAAGATTAATTATAGATCTCGGGAATTAAAAAGTTAAAAATCTGAAAATTGAAGAAAAACAAACATTGTATGTGTAGCGCTATCTAGTGGTGGAAATGCATATAAATAATTGGCCAAAATATACTATCTCAAATCCTAATTTCTATTATCTATAATCGTAATATACAATATACATTACAGTGAATTGTGTAATCATATTTTTAGTTTTTAGTTATAAACAACTAGTTTATTTTCATTTAATTCAGATATTTAGAATTTTAGAATACTAAATCATGTTTAATTAGCATAGGACCAGTTTTAAATATATAAAAACAGATAAATTCAATTAGACAACTATTGTTTTTTTAATAACACTAAGAATAATCTAAAGTATGCATCCTGATTTATCACCACACTTGCATACTGAAGAATGTAATAACTTAACCATGGAATTTAAAAACTGTAATATAGAGGTAAGAAACTATTTACTTGAACAATGTTTTACTAAGCAACTCGATTACTTGAGTTTGAATTACAGCATAAAGTTTTGAGATTTGTTGGCAGATGTGACAAAGTCTATGATCGTATGGTTCACTGTTTCCACTTGGAGGTAAACAATTATTTATAATTATACAATAGATCTTGATATCAATAACTAGAATAATAATTAAATATTTTACATTATAGTGTTGATTTTTATACTTTAGAACAACTATGATAAAACTTGATTAATGTCTGAATAACCATTCAATAATATTTTATAAAATTAATTTTTAAAAATGCATACGGTTATATCTATTGACTATATTTTTTTTTATTATAAATAGCTAATCAATTTAAATTTTGATTAGTAGTTTACCATCAATATACAGACAACAGACTGACTCTTTTACCATTTACTGCTCATTTATTCAAAAGGAAATCATAAATTTAAGTTTTTTATTCTTTGAATGGTAACCTAAAACAATTTTTTTTAAAGTAAAAATTATTATCAATTATGTTTAATATTAAATTACTATTATTTAAATGACCAAAGTTCATATTTTAATATAAATAAAGTTATACTCAATCCAGCTAGAAAATATATAGCGGCCCAATTAAAATCTGTTCTGCTAACCCCACCCGACACCATGGTCTTGATGGCAGGGTTTTGAGTAGAAGACTCAGAATTTGAGTATTATCTTGCTGGACAGAGTATTTATATTTTAGTCAAACTTAAAAATAATCATTTGGACATTTTAATTGAATAAAATAAAAATATTTTGTATTTTTTTTTTTATGGGATATTTATTAAAATTTTATCATTGTTTTAATTATTATTTATATTTTTTAAGTAGTTTCATGTTTATTCAATGATATCATTTAAATATTTAACCATTTATTCATTTAAACTTTAAATTTTCAGCGACAAGCCAAGCGCCTAAAAAATAACGAAGAAGCAAAAAAACATCAAGCTTTAGTGAGACAAAAGATGTTAGCAGAAATGAGATCAGACCGAGAAAAAGGAATTGTGAATTGAAATATACTGTTTGTTGTGCATAGGTTTAGGTATAAAATATTGAAAATTAAATATAACAAAATATAACAGTTTATAATTGTGACTAGTTTCTTTATTTTCCTTTGATTTTATTAGGAACTTAAATGAAATACACAAAATATCAACAATATTTTACAGTGTAAAATTAAAGAGTAAAAACAAGTATAGTTTCCCATATGTAACCAAATAACTTAAAAAATAACAACAATACATTTTTGTCATACTTTGGTAACAACAAATTGTATAACCTTACACTTTATTAGATAGGTATCAAATTCATATTTTCATTTTCACTTTCATCAGGCGTTTTTAATAATGTGCTTAATGCTATTCCCAAAAACAAAATCCAACCAACATGGTTATTGGACACAAATTTATCACTACAATCTTTAGCATTATATATATCCAATGTGCGTACCTATTTACATCAAATTATAATTTTATTATTATTAAAATTCAAATTTTATTAATAACATTAAACTTACTTGATTAAACATATGGGCGCCTGCAGCACCAACTGCTAAATAATAGGGCCATATTTGTCCAGTATTTACACCACAAGTAATTAAGCTACTTAATGACATGGTGGCAAAAGATGTCAACCAAAATTTTGATTTTGAACCAAATAAAACTGCAGTGGAGTAAATATCATGCTTGGTGTCATCTTTTCTATCCTATAAAATAATATAACAATTATAATTGACTATTATTAGATAAAAAATTTAAGCATTATAAAAATTATCACTTGAAGACCATATATGGTATCATAGAAAAGTGTCCATGCAACACCAGCAGCATACAAAGGAAGACAGGCAGTGAAGTCAATTGAAGAGTGGATAGCAGACCATCCTAATAGAGCACCCCAGTTAAAAGTTAGACCCAATACAAATTGTGGCCAATATGTTATACGTTTCATAAGTGGATATAATGTAACTAATACTGAAACAAACAAAGTTAAACAGTAATATTATTTGTTTTACTGCATTCTGCAAGTATTTAAAATAATGCAAATAAGTACCAAGTACTTAGTAAAATATTTACTGATCTTAAAAAATAAAATATAATTAAAAATACATTTAATGACTATAAATTATAAAAGTAAATATTATTTTATTACAAATTTAATTTCCTAAAATATAATAATATAACATAAAATCATATACAAATTGTATATTATAAAATCATTAAATTTCTTAAAAAAAATTATTTTAATGTTATAAGCACATAAAAATATAAATCTAAAAAATTATAATTACAGTTTTATTTTTCAATCAAAAATAAAATTCTAGGATTCATTTCTTTATTTAAATTTCATAGTTTACTATTGCAATAATATTCTACTAAAACATAATTGAATTAGCCTAATACAAACTGTTACAATAACTAATAATGAGACAAATTAAGCTTACCTAATGAACTAGCTCCAACCACAATAGTATACAAATTTAACTGCAATAATACAATAAGACTGAGACCCAACTGACCAGCTAGAAACACCCATGCATCAAACATGCTTAACGACTTAATGACAAGAGGTCGAGTTTTTGTTCTTTCAACCTAAAAATTTTCACTTACTAAAAAAATGTTTATTATAAATTATGTACAGTAATGTTTTAAATTATTATGTACATAAATAAAAAACAATGGCATTCAATACATAATTGTGCACAGTGGAATATAATACTTAAATGTACATATGATGTTGTGTATAAGAGTCAAGAGCACCAATATGCAAGTAAGTTTCTAAAACTTTAAATAAATTCAATTTAAATATTTTATTTAAACAACATATAATGCACATAGTAAGAGAACACAATTTTCGATCTCTAGAAAAAACAAATATTATTTTTTTTAATTTAATAACTTAGTGCATTTCATACTTTAATTTTAAATTATATTGAATTGTGAAATGTTTTAAGATGACATCGCACCCACATGTGTTGTCTCTGTCTTACACATGTATGGCATAGACAAAACACGTTTATACAGTAGAACTCACTTAATTTTGATTCTAGAGTAATATACCTATAATAAAATTAAAAGATAATAATATTTTGGAGGGCAAGACAATGAGTTTTTTACATTATAGTGTTCATTATAACTTTTAAAAATAGTGAAAATTTCAAAATTTTTAAGTAACCTTTAACTTTTCAACATTTTAATTTTTTTTAAAAAACTCATTGTCTTACTCTTCAAAATATTGTTATATTTTAATTTTATAATAGGTGTATATTATTACTCTAGAACCAAAATTAATCGAGTTTTAGTCAGACTGCGTAAATGCGTTTTGTTTATGTCATATGTGTGTAAGAGGGAGACAACAGTTGTGGGTGCGACGTTCTCTTAATATGGTTTGCACAAATAGTATTATTATACAATTTAACAAGGTTCATTATGAAAATTAATTTTCAAATATAGATCTTTTTTTACATCTTAATAAAAACAATTAGTAAAGTTTAATTTATTTGTGTATTCTAAACAAGTTTTTTAGACTTAACTTAAGTAAGTTATTAACTTACATTTTTATCAATATCTTTGTCCCACATATCATTTATTGTACAACCAGCCCCTCGCATCATGACTGCTCCCAAACCAAACAAGCCAAGCATTTCAAAGTTTGGAAATTCGCCAGCAGTTGAAGCTAAAGCAATGCTCCATGTGCATGGCCAGTATAAAAGCAACCATCCTAAAAACCAATGAATGGTCAAAATATTTTATGATCAAAAGATTTAATAATAAAAAAATATGTAATTTTCAAACCAGTGGGTCTAGAGAATCGCATAAGTTCTAGGTATGGTTTAATCGTGCTGATGACTATATTTTTTGGTTGGTTCATAGGTTTGGTCTGTTCGGTAATGAAGACTTTGCCACTGTTCATTGAGCAACATCGTGCAAGTTTTGTATTGGATAATAACCATTGGTTAACACATAACGATGTATTCCTGTTTTTAGTCGAAAGGGTTTTGTAGTAAACATGATTAACAGGTAACTTTAATTGTGTTCCAATTCCCCTGGCAATCGTCTACAAAAAATAAGTGGCTATGTCAAAGAAACATATTTATTGCGTTTTGTAGAACCGATTGAAATTACCTGAATAATCATTGCAACCAAATTTATTTCCAATCGACTACGGTACTATTGATTACTTTATTTTAATAATTCCACAAATGCGTAGTTTGTATGTTCATTTTCGGTACAATACACGGTCGAAACTTGAAACGAAAATTCAAAATCCCGATTTCCTGGCCAAGGTCGGTGTAATGACTAATGAAACAAACCAATGCGATAAGGACCGCGTAATGAAAAATAATTAACCATCGATAATATGACTATAACACAGAAAACACTATTCAATTTAAAAACTAATCAATAATGTATAATTATTATAATATTATATTGTGTTCCTAATGCGTGTACGATCACAGTAATAGAGAAATATACATTGAAAATAATACAAAAATAAATAAGCCTTTTTGTAAATACTTAATTGTAAACATTATTCACATACACGTTTCACAATACTATTTTACCTTAACATATTACTATTATTAATTCAAGACGACTAGAGTATTGACTTAGTACTTACACTATCAATAAACATTTTAATTTCCAACCGAGTTTAATTACATAACCACAAAATAAATAATAATACCCGATAAGGTAATATTCTTTTAATATTGTTTCTCTTATATTAGTTGTTACTATTTTTTTTATCTACAAACGATTTTAGTTCTAATACTGTTCACTTGATTTCGCTGTATAGCAAATATCGTTTACTCTCGCTCACGATCCGTATCGGAAGTACAATTTTCATCGTTCTACGGATAGAAAATGGCTATATTCCTACAATTTCATTAGTAAAATCTTTACGACAGAATATTTGTTGTGTACGATGATTCGATAAATGACCGGTTACTATGTCGACCTCGTCTTCTTCCACACAACAACTACATTTCATGAGTAGAGATATTTCTTGTATAACAAATCCCTACAATGTACAACGTTGATTCTTCCAGATTCATATGGGATATGATGAATGGGTATTAGTTCTTCTTCTGGAGAAGCCTGTGCCTTCAAACTTGTTACGTATTTAACAGGCCAAACCTATCTGATCCCTTCAATATATGAATTATAATGTTTAAAGAATGCCAATTATTTAAATTTTATTAACCGAATTGTCCTAAGAAGAGTATTTGTGAATCCGACATGTTTATTGATGTCTAACGTTTTATGAAAAGCATTTAATAATTTTTATTTCTCCTCGGTAAGTATTGAAATATTCCATGTTTAAAGTATTTATCGCATTTTTTTGCTTTAAGTCTTGAGTTAAGGTGAAAAATATTTAATTTATATGTTTTTGATTGATGTCACTTTTGAACTAACCGTTGGGTCTAGATTCGATCCATCTACAAGACTACAATGCATATAATCATAGTTTTTAGGAGTACAATTAGATCAATAAATGGAAACTTATAAAGGTTAAAAAAAAGTAAAAGAAGTGTAATAGCTGATGAGCTTATCACCAAATCCGTCACAACAAAATCAACAAATACTCTAATTGATATATAATTTACAGTATTTGATCACAACCATTGTGTTTGGTGATGGTGAAACACCAAAACACATTGAATAGTAAATTCCTTATTGATATAATATTTTTAGTTTTTACACGATTTTGTTGGTGGACTTTAAACATCACTAAATGTCTTACGTGGTCATTAGTAAATCAATATTTATATTTAAATAACATTGTTACCAGTGCCGTAACCAGGATTTTCTTTTATTGTCGTCTGACATTTCGGAGGGGTTGAGCTCGAAAGCCCCCCCCCCTGGCTACGGCACTGCTTGTTACAATCAATAATATAAATGTACTAAGAATTGTCCTCAAATCTATACAAAACAAATATATGGAGAATAAGTCTCCATATATTTGAAATTAAAAAAAATGTTATCGAATATTATATTTAGGGTAGGATTTAGTGGGGGTCGTAAAGGGGTGTTACACCGTTCTATTTAGATACCGAGTTAATTTTAGTCGGCAAATTTGTCATTTTGACATTTTAGTTGGCAAATCGGAAATTATGATTTTATTATGTTTAATGATTATATATGAAATTGAAATATGAATATTCAAATATTATTTATTATAATGTTTAACATACCTAATAGACAATAATAACTTAAAATATAGTAAAAAAGGTAATAAAAAATATTTATATAAAATTATAAAATATAATAAATATTTGATTTAATAGTGAATATTTGAGTTTATAGATTACTATCTGCCTGCTGCTGGTCAACAACATACCTAACTAAGCATATAAATATTTCCTTAACTCGACACTTTATTATTTATACACCACCATCAACTCATTTTATGTATACCACGTATATTATATTATAATAATTTTTCTATGCTGCTGGTCAGTGGCGGTTTATCCCAAAGATGAGCCTGTGTGTAAAACTAAAAAAAGCCCCCCCTACATCTATTTATTCTAAATAATATAGATATCTATACATAAATTCAAATTTAAAGTAGGAATTTGTATTCTAAAATTATAAAATGTTATGCAAATTCACAGGTACTTTCAATGATATACTGATATCAGATTGAGAAAATGAGAACTATTTAAAATTGATAACAATTTTTTTCATTTTTCGTCTATAGTTGTATTTATTTATTTATTTATTTATTTATTTATACTTTTTTTTTTGTGGACTGTTGAGCAATAATAGGCCCCCCAAGACACATGAATAACACGCCACTGCTGCTGGTGATCTATGTATAGGTACAACCACAAATTATAGAAAGTTTCAATTTGTTGAAACCTATTAAAGGAAAGTTAGATTCAAATTCAATAAATTGTTAAGAGGATGTCAGTACATCAGTGCACTGTTTTTCTTTCTCTGGCTCATTCACAACATAGACAAAACATGTTTATGCAGAATCATTATTTTTTTGTTTTTGAGTACCTACCTAATCTTAAAGTAAAGTCACCCATTACAAAATCGATAGAAAATAATATTTTTGAGGATATAACATATCGATTTATCTAAATATTGTCTCAAACAATTTAAATATTATTGAAAATTTACATTTTTTTTGAAAGTCGATTATAAAATCAAAAAACAATAAAAAATAAAACCAATACATCATTCCCTCAAAAATATTATCCTCTATAATTATTGTAATAAGTGATTTAACTCAAGATTACTTAAATTATAATAATTTTAAGTGAGTGTTTATCTATGTTGCGAGTGGGTTTGAGTGAGAAAACAAATATTGCACTAACATCTTCTTAAGAAGGTACTACACCGACATGTGCTAAGTATTGACTCTGTTTTGCATATCCGTAACAAATCAAATTTTGCATTCAGTATATATTTCACTTTATTATTTTTTAAATTAGAGTAAATTGATCAATAATGTTCAATAAGTAGTGTACAATTTAAAGTTAAAATTATTATCTAGGGAATTTCGGAGTATGTTATTGATATTTTAAATATGAAGCAAGTTATGCTAATTTGAAAATCTACAAAAAGATAAAAATTTTAAAATACTAACTTTCTTCAAAATTAAATTATCAATACAACTTTCCAATATGTCGGGATAATAATTGTATCTTTAAATGTGTAAATTTCTTCTAGTTTTAAAATAACATAATTAAATGGATTATCCTGATTATTGAATTATTCTGAACGCAAAATTGTCCCCCCCCCCCCATCAATATTTGCTAGTGCCGGCCCTGATTATATTTTAATTATATGAGTACATGTCATGATGAATTTATTTTGATTCTCATCCTGAGTGGCTGAGTATACTAGAATCTGAATGTATATTGTTAGGCTAATACACTTATACTGTTATGAAACAACTAATGTGTTCAATCTCTATAACACATTTTCTCTTCAAAATTGAAATACTTATTTTAATTTAGTTTTTTTTTTGGTATTTCTATAAAAACTATTACGCAACTTTGATAAATTACATGGCATGCATACCTTAACACCACTTATGGTAATATTGAATTTATATTAAATGACAGTTGGTAAGTGGTTAAGACATAGTAGTAAACGAAATTTTATTACATACTACAAATAATAATCAAACTGTAAATTTCATAGTGTAATTGAATATTTTATCCTATTATGTATAAAACATTAAAATATCATTAAACACTTCATAACATAATAATATGCAGTATTTTATCCTAGTATTAAAATGTCTTAAGTATCATATAATAATTTATAAAAAAAAAACATAAATTTCATCAGTATCAATTTTATTTCAGTAAAACACTATTAAAAAAATATAAAAAAGACAAATTTATCAATTATTTTTTTATAAAATATCAAGTAACGACTAATTCAAGCTGTACAAAATAATATAAAATAGGTAGGCCCTAAGTAATATAAATTTCCTTAAAAAAAAAATCAGTCTTAAACTTAACAAATTAAAAATATACATACAGACAATGGACATGCTATTTAAGTCAAACAAAACTTATTAAAGTACATAATAATAAACAGTCTAATAAATGTAATGTTTTTAGTTTACATCATAAATATTGTTTAATTGATTTTCTAAACTATATTATTTTCTTATGCAAAAATTATTTTTCTTTATATATATATAAGTACCATTAAGAGCTTTCTATAAGCATAGATAAAATATACAAACATATACTTTATTAATATATAAACAGGTATAACTGAGCATATATGACTTAAAAATAAGAGTATTATTCTACATTTTAAAGACTTAATATCTACACAATAATCAATAATACAATAAGAAAGGTATATTTAAGTTTAAAATAAATAAATACATTGTAGACATTTGAAGCAAACATAAAACACTACAATAATACAAAAATTTGGAACTCATAAAAATATTTTTAAGCTTGCTTGCTAAAAATAATGCACTAAAAGAGTAACACAATGTTCAATATTATCATTATGTAAAATTATATAATTTTAAATGTCTTTTTTTTGACATTATAAACTTTAACTTATAAATTAATATTTTAAACACTCAATTTACCTTTTTGGTAATAATGTATAAAATAAGCATACACAATTTGACACAATTGAGATTAAACAAATATACAATTTATATGTATACACGGGTATTTAACTCTGGTATTTTGGCAGTATTATAAATAGGTCTAACTTTGTATGATATTTTAAATAAACAATACCAAATCAATAATAAATAAGTATAAGATCTGTAAATTGTAAAACATAAGAATGTAAAATAACTAAGAATAAAAAAATGAAAATAATAATTTTAAGGTTTGCATCTACTATAAAATCTGTCATATATATTTATATATATTCTATATTTCAGCTCGATATAGATACCATGTGTCCACTAAAACAGGATATACTTTAAAAATTTGTACTCAATGCATATTTTTGAACTACATTTTCTGAGCACAAAATTAGACTTTTGTAACATAAATATGTTTAAAAAATATGGTTTAAACTTTGTTTAGCTCATTAATTGAGTTAACTGATTTTACACTTGGAAAACTGAATTCAAGAATATATATAGGATACTGTGTTACAAAATTTACTATTCTACTTATTTGGACAGAGGATATACCTACTTCCAGAATAGTCATCATACTTAATACCAAACAATATATATTTTGATCTCAAAATTGATGAAACACTTTAATTATTTTTATGAACCATTTGGTATTTGTTCTAAATTCAAAATAAAAAGATAAAAGTATGATATCACAATAATTATCAAGGGTAAATAACAAATATGCGTGCACAATGGAACACATTGGTTAATTTATACTTTATCTTTAAATGGAAGACTTAAAATAAAATTGTTTTTTATTGTTTTTCAGAAAAATTTTGATTTAAAAAGTAGATAATACAAATATTGTTTATTTAGACATACATTTTTTGTTGATATCAGCATTAAAATAGTGTTTTAAGAATTAATATTTTTTTAGAATTAAATGTCTCAAATTAGTTTTAAAAATTGATTTTGGATTTAAAATCCTGTAAAAAATGAATACCCAAATAATATTAAATGTTCAAGCTTTTAAATAAAATATGCACATACAAGGAATGTGTATCTCAATTGATGTCAATAAAATATTAATTACTTATAAAATGTAGACTGCACTTGAAATTGTTTTTAAAAAACTTATAGCAAAGTTCGAGATCATTTTTTTGTAGATAAACTCACAGAAAATTTTTTGACAACTGAACATAGAACTTGTAGGTTCAAAGAGTGTCACGACGATTTGTTTCAATCACTATGCGACACAATTCTATGAGGGGCTCATAACCAATGTCAAGCAATAAGCAAATAGCACAATTGCAAGATTGTCGTGGAACACGTCAATCTGCTATTAAACCCTGTAAAATTAATTACAATATTAATGAATATTAAATTATAAATTTTTTCTATAAACTGTTTGCTATACAGAGTGTACCAGGACTATTTAACAACTATAGTAACATTTCTAATGAAAGTTTGTTAAATAGTCTTGTTACACCTTATATATACCTGAGACGTGACAGCCAGTTGATCTTTTAACAATCTAAAAGATGGACGATCTTCAGGGCAATGGCTCCAACACTTACGCATAACCTTTAAAATTATAATCACATTTTAAAATCACAAAAATTAATTTATAATTTAATTATATTCAGGAAAAATATTTACCTCATAAACTTCTTTAAAACACATTTTTGGTTTTTCCAAAATAATGCCTCTTTGTACACGATCAACAACTTCAGTGTTTTTAAGACGTCCATATGGCATCTTACCACAAGTAAATATTTCCCACATTAAAACACCTACAAAAAGATTCCATGCTAAAATTATATGTAAAAATATATTTTTGTATGCTTACCATAAGCCCAAACATCAGATTTGGAAGAAAATCTAGTGTAGTTTAAGACTTCAGGAGGAGCCCATTTAATGGGGAACTTGGTACCTCCAGAACTGGTATATTGATCATCGAGGACATACCTTACAATAAAAAAATACATTAAACATATTAATTTAATCATTAATTTAGATACTATTATTGTATTTATATATAATTATAAATTGTTTAAAATTAAGTTGATTTTATTTAGAATTATATGCAGAGAGAAATTCTTAAACAGAAAATTAAGGTTTCAGACTTTTACAATATACACCACCTAGTGACTATAAAATTATAGTATTCGCATAACAAATACATAAATAATATTATCAGTTGTAAACACACAAATTGATAATACAATTTTGTATGTATTAATTAATGAGAAAAATAAGTTTTGATAAGATATTAAAGATGTAACATAATATTTTAAATACCTGGCTAATCCAAAATCTGCAACTTTTACAACGTTTTCTGAACCCACTAAACAGTTTCTAGCAGCAAGATCACGATGTATGTAATTATGACGTTCTAAATACGCCATTCCTTTGCAAACCTAATTATTTAATTAAAATAATTATTTTAATAAAAGTGTATTTTATTTTTAAATTTATCAAAAAGACGTTATTTACCTGAATACACATATCCAGTAATAAACCATTGTTTCCACCTAAACTATTTTCATGTCGCCTAAGATAATTCAGTAGTGATCCATGCCTCATATACTCGGTAACTATATAAATTGGACGATGTTTGCTACAAACTCCATAAAGTTGGACTAGATTCTGGTGTTGGAGTTTCCTGAATAAGATAAGTTAAATAATAAATATGTTTAATAAATAATGAAATTGGAATTTTTAGTATTTTTATTATGGGGTAAGTATTGTGCAAACGGTTCACCCCTATGAGGCGATACCACAGGAAGAAAAAAAAGTATTTTTACTATGTTAATTGTTACACTACTTTTTACTAGACTTACGTCATGACTTTGGCTTCTTCAATAAAGTCATCTTCAGACATTGTACCTTCTTTCATCATTTTGACTGCGGTGTCGATAGAACCTTTCCATTTACCATGGCGTACCACACCAAACTGACCTGATCCTAGTTCTTCCAACAACATTAATTCTGCAGGATCTATTTCCCATTTATCTATAAATAAAAATAAATAATTAATAACTAATTAAAAATTTAATAAATTTAGTTTTTACCATGACTAAGACCAGCTGTAGCAGGAACAGGACGATCACAAGGAGAGGCTTTTAAACGTGATGCTAATCCACCACTGTTGTGACGATGGTAATTAATTAATTCTGGAATAGTTGAACAGCAATGTTTTTCACTTAAAAAAAAATCTCCTCGGCTATTTTGTTTTATGTGATAATGCTTCACGTGTGAATGTGGTCTGAAATAAATATAATAGTATAATAGTTAAAAAAAAAAATAAATAAATACTGTAAAACCCAAACAACCATAGTAATAAACTAATAATGCATTAATTTATTTAAATAAATGTGAATAAGGTACTTGGACCTAGAGCAAGCAGATATAGCCTAAAGTGATTTCTTATCATACTTTAATTACAAAAAGTTATACACCCATTAACCTGTTTACTAGATTGTAAGTATATATCACTTAAGAATCTAAATTTGACTGCCAAATTTTGACTTAACCATAATTTTTAGCATACCTACTATATAAATTAAAAAGAAAAAATTGCAAAAAAAATGGTGTCCCGTAGAGTAACAAAACTTCTAGTTTTTTTTTCGTGCTGATTTATGGTATTTTAATACTATATAAAGAAATAACTAAAAACTAAAAATGTTAAATATACTTAAAATTGCACACAAGTTATACATCATATTGATAAATATAAAAAATGTTATTTATAATAAAAAAGGTATATTATCAAGCAATATAATTTTTAAAGAACTTACACTTTTGTGAAAAGAGATAGTGTATAAAGACCTTTGGTTGATGAATTTCTAACCACAAAACAGCCTTCTTTATCTTCTTGTTTAAGAAGAGATTCAGCTCTCTGTCTTGACATATCTCCAACATACCACCTTAAAATACAAATTATATGATACATCTTATGTGAAATCAAATTTGTTTTGCATAAATAATAAAACTTTTAATGAGTCAATCAAGTCTAAAATTAAAGATTTTAGTATTAATAATAATTGATTAATAGAAAATTAGAAAAAAATATAGGTACTGATTGGTTATTGTGATTACCTAATAAATCTTTTAGTAAACTCAACTCTGTTAATGCTACATTATATTATTTTAAAACAATTTTATAATCTACAAGACAAAAAATATAAGTTAGAATATCTAATTAAATTTATAGAATAAAGCATATATTAACTAACTAACTTCCTACAACACGCATGTGTATTTATTTAATCTTTATACAGAATTTAAAATTTCAAAAATATCTGTTTCTTAAGTATAACTTGTGTTTGTGACCCATATAACTTGTTATTTTGATAAAATATCATGAAAAAGTCACAGAAATTTTTCTAAGTAAATCATAAAGTTTTTAGGTGAAAATAAGTGTTTAGAGAAATTTGTTTGTTAACTGGTCATACATTGCTTTTATAAGAAATACACTTTAAGTTTATTGATAGATCTACTTAAATTATTCTGTCTTATAAATTATAAATTGTCCTAAAATTATTTAAGTGTGTTAACTAGTGATAGTTGCAATCATAAAATTGTACTGAACCAGAAAAACAACCTGACAACCAGTTGTACAGGTAGTCGTGATCAATGATAAGTACCAATATAATAATTACATTATATATACATATATATTTGATAGTTAAAAATATAGTAAATATAAAACAAATGTTCAAGTTAAAAATAAAATGAGTTCTTTAAAAGTGTGTTTAAAATTTAATATTCAACTATTTAAATAATACTCACTCATATTTTTGCAGACCGAGAAATTCTTTTTCTTTAACATAATTACTAGGAATGTAACCAATAGCACTGTAACATTTTTTAAGAATATTTTGATAAAAACTATAATAAATCTTAATGTTGGAGACTGATAATAGTATATAATATTTGTATATTTGCTTACCCATGCTCATCTCTTACTTTCCACCAATGATCTTGAGAATCATCAATGACGTCATATTCACATCCCTAAAAGGTTTTAAATTGTATTTACTCAAAAAAGTAATAAATGAATTTTATTTTAACTAAACATAAAATTAATTAAATATATTGACCGCCAAAGGGTTTTTTAATATAGTCACTTTAATTTTCTATGAAACCCAAATTAGAGTCTCAACAAACAAACAAATAATATAAATACATAATTTACATAATGTACTCAACATAGACTGTAGAGAAAATAGAGTTAGATCTTCTCTACATTGTAGTCTTATAGTAGTACAATACAAATGATTTAAAAAGCATGACCAAGATTGGGTTTCATTTACCAGATTAAAATACTACAAAAAAAAAACATATTAAGAAATGTACTTAGTGAAATAAGTTGATTGATTGTCTCTGATTAGAATCTTTTTTCATGTACAAAAATGTATGTAATTCAGTGAATGACTCCATAGGGCTATAAAATTCACTTTTGGATCTCATTCTTAGTTAAAAAATATAATTGACAGTACTTATGACATACTTTAAAAAGTAATAAATTATATAAAAATCTCAAGCCATTTGAAGATTTTTTTACATTACCCATAAAAAAAAATCCCTAGGCAGTCAAATCAAAGACCAATGAAATTCCATATTAGATCTCATAGCAGTTAACTTGTTAAATATGAATGTATTATCTTACTTTAACTAAAGTCAAATCTCCTGGTTCAATTGCTTTAAAGGGATATAGAGCAGTGACTACCTTAATCCTTGGAACTTGGTCCTGATGATAAATTAAAAAAATAAATATAATCAATATAACAGTTTGTATTTTGAATTTATAAAATATGTATTATATAGTAATACTTACTTTTAACTTAGTAGCTGGGGTTCCACCTGGCATTATTGGGCTTGCTGTTAATGCTGTGAAAAAATACATATTTATAATTTAATATTATATTCCATAAAATATATCTAACTTAAAATGTATGTTCATAACATTGTTAATCCAAACAAAATAATATTATGTTTGTTAACTTAATAGAATGGGGTCAGATAGAATTAGATTTGTGTTACCTAGTCATGGTGAATTGACCTCAACTCAGCAGAAGCAACTACCATGTAAATTTCACTTGGTTTATATTTAACACAACGCTCAAAAGTTATTTTATTAAAAATTCATAAAATGTAATGCAAAATTACTGTAAAAAATGTATAAGATCGCACTCATTTTTTAATTATTATATAAAAAAAAAAAAAATTGCTATTCAATACTTTGTTTATTGTTATATTTAAAAAATTAAATGACTAATGGGTAATTGAAAATAAAAAAATAAACTTTTTAATTTAAAAAACATAATTAAAAACGTATTATAATATATCTTATTACTAACTGAACTACCCGGCGTTGCCCGTGTGCAGTTTTTACTTTCTTTAAATACAATTCTTAAATCAACACACATAGTTGTTTAAAAGAAGAAAAAAATGTATAATCAATATTTATAATTAATAAAGTGCTAAATAGTAGTAGTAGTAGCTGAATTACAAATAAAAAATGATAATAATATTTACAAATAATTCTAATGGTTCTATAATTATAATTATAATTTATATAATTGTATTTTATTTATGAATATTTAAAATGACCTAAGTCAAAACCTCTTGGCTTACCACATTCAAAGTTTGCAAACCTATATGACGATAACCGGCCCATTTCGTTTTATTATTTGTCGATAGGTAGCGTAATTTATAAAACAGAGTTGATCGTGGCATAAAAATAAAGTGATAGATGTTTTCCATACAACTCTAATAATATTAAAATTATTATAATAATTTGTAATTTATCAGTTGGGCCAGTGTTTATTTACGACAGAGCGCGTAAACGATTATAACTAAAATGATGAACCCCACTTTCCCTTCCTTTAGATAAAAAAAAATAAAAAATCGGACGACGTGATTGTGACATCCAGAAGAGTATTTGGAACTCAGTGAAAAAAATTGGAAAAAAGTTAAATAGTGTCGTCACAAAAATTGGAACATAAAAAAAATCCTGTTCTTCTTTAATATAATATACAAGGATACTCTAAAAAACCAGTTTTTTTTTTAATCCATTATTGGTTTATTTAATATTAACGACAAATTCTGAAACCAAACAAAAATGAACATATAATAAACGGACAGTTAGTATATTAATACAATGAAAGAACATAACCAAAACTTTATCAAAACAATTATTAATAAATTCGTATACGCAAATTAACAGATTTGTAGATTAATAAGCAAAACAATTAAAAAAAAAAAACAATCCGATAGAAAAAAACATGCAAATGCAATAACAATTCGAGCCCCATAAACCACACAAAATATTTCCCATGATTAAATATTAAAATGCATACATTTTTTTAGTATTTCTAGTGAAACTATGAAAACATGCTTCGTTACACATTTCATGTTGATCGATTTATAGCATAATAATATTACTTATAGTAAGTTATAGATAAACGACTTATGGGAATATATTCAAACTTTTTTCATTTGAACTCCATAAAGTTGTCATTATTGATTTTTTTAAAAAATTAAATTATTAGTTTACATAATTTGGAACTAATTGTTCTATATTCTAAACTAGAAGTTTAGTTCTAAGGCTTGCTTTAAAAAATATTAATATTTTTCGTATAATTTATATAATTTGTTTATGTTATTATAATAACAAAATTTAAAATCAGTACATTGCAACACGAATAATGTCATTTTGTTGTAATTTTACACGAAAAAAATAGTCACGAACTAGTCAACGACATACAAATTCCACTATCGATATTTCAAAACAAAAATGAATAGTACCTTGTACCAATAAAAAATATACAATACATTCGTTGGAGAACAACTATTGTTTTGTTCCAATATAATAATGATATGATAATAATAATAAAGATAGTCTGTCTACACTCTTTACTTGTATAATCGTTGGTTTCTTTTATATTTTTGTATGCGGATCGGTGGACCATTCCGTTTGTTACCTTTACCATAAACAGAACAGAATATAAAGTCATTCACCTGATGCAACGCCTTTCCCACTTTTTTTTCATTTTCGAATTATCTTCTTTCTCTATCTTACCTTAAGATAATATAATATATCAATGACGTACACTACATACTCGCGCAATATGCAAAGACAATTACGCCTTTATGTGAACGACGTAGCGAAGAAGAGACAGAGGTGAAGCCCAAAGACCATATGTGTACGTATACGTATGTGTGCTGTATGTGCGCATTGTCTCAAACAGAGTTCCAAATCTATAATTCGCCCTATTCTTGTACGCGTGTACGGAATATCGAAATAAAATACAATTGTATGTGTGTTTCAATGAAGGTGGTCTACAAATAAATAAAATATTTGTTTTTTTTTTTAACTTGGAATAATATCCCCTACCTTCATGTGAAAAAATATTACTCAATTATTCAAAAAAAAAAAACGTAACACTTGTAAAATAGTATTGGTGATACTTGTGGAATGAGTTACACAAAACAAACCACAGACAACATTAAATCCAATCAAAACATACGGTTTCGTCACATAATATAGATACAAGCATGATAAACAAGTACATTCATATATATTCATAGCTCATATTAAATTTTTAAAAAATGTAGTAAACAAACAATGATGAGTACTTTTTTAATTTATGAAATATGATTATATGAAAAAAATGTCCATAAATAGATTTTAAATTTAAATTATCATTATAACAATTAGATTGCTGGATCATTATTAATTTAATATACACATTTTGATATAAATATAATTAATTAATTAAGTATCAATTAGGTTATAAATAACAGGATCCACAAGTATTAAATAAAATATGGTATATATATATTCATGTTTTACTCTTAATATTTTAGGATAAAATATTGGTATTTTTATAGAATATTACATAAAATAATCAGACAAAAGGTTAATAGAAATTTAATAATTAATTTTTAGACCGAATATTGACCGGAACATTTTTTTGGTCAAATGTGAAAACACAACACATCATGTTTATGGCTAGCCACGCGCGCGTGACGATTTTAGTGTCTGCCTCTGCATTCGTCCAAATCGTAATATTTTAATTTTATTTTTGCACATAAATTTCTCCCTTTTGGTGAAAAATATAAGATCATTAATATTTCTTATGGCAAGCCATGAGGCATGAACATATTTCTGATCTTAATAGGTTTATTTATTTATATCAACAAGTAATTTTTTGTGTTTGTAAAAACTAACTAAAACTAACGGAAAGACATGTTCCTAAATACACATTCAAACATTTCCATGTTAAACATTTACAAACAAAAAATTATATTTCGTACTTTTCCTATCATAAGTCATAAAACCATATACAATTACTTAGCGATATAAATAAATAAACCGCGAGATCATGACGTAAAATCAGTAAAATGTATTATAGTCTGTCATAAGACATATTAAAGATCTTATATGTTTTTCCTAAAAGAGAGAAACTAAAAGTTATTTTATACTTAAACATATTAACGAATTTCGAAAGGATAAAAGTTTTGAAAAGTTAGTAGGTTTCATATTATATTATGACAACTTAATATTTTTATTAACATCAAATTAAACAGATAAACCGAAGTTGGCCAAAGTAGGAAATCTATGATTTTTAACAAATACTCTAAAAAAGTAAATACAATACTTCAAAATTAATAATAATAAAAAAAATGTTAACAAATAATAGAACAAATGGAGATTGCGTTAAATATACCAACTCTATACAGCCTATATGCGCCATTAATAAACAGGAAATTAAAGGAAAGTAGTAAAAGAGGGGCTATGCAATAAATATATGCATACAGTGTTCATGTCTGCTAATATAAAATAATTGCCGAAAATAAAGTTAATACAATAAATACGAGGGGAATAAACACGCAGTATAAAATTATATTATCCAATGACTCACTGAATTAAAAATGTTTTAAAACTTAAATACCACTAATGTGTACTACCAAGTATATAATAAAATTATACCATAGCAATAAAATAAAGTTTCAATTATAATAAGAAAGAGTTATGTTCATTATGTTGAGATGAAACATTGGGCAATATTTTTAGATTGAGCAAATTGTTACATTCATACGCTATCACTAATTTCCAAACAGCGATGTTATAAGTTAACAACAAAATAATTGTAGTAGATCTTAAAGAAATTGATGATTATTAATGTTGACATCGAAATAACACAACATATTTGTTTTCGTATAAGCAAACAAATATATATATATATATATTTAATTTAAGAACTATATGATATGGCTAACAAAATAAGTTTTTAATTGATCAAAATAATTTTTGGTTTGGAAGTACAATCTCAGTAAATAATATGAATTATAAAAATAGTTCATAGTATGAGTAATACTAATAATCAATGGAACGATAAAATAGTGAAAAACAAACTAAATAAACAAGTTACATATTTAAACAAAGGCCATCGTATTTTTCCAAGATAGGAAAAAGAAAAAAAGAAATAAAAAGAAAAATGATTGCAGGATGATAATCTATATAATGTACTAACTACTATTTTTTTATAGGACATTTCTAAAAATGATCTGAGACTCTAAGTTGAAAAATTATTTTAATGATATAGTTACGTGCGTATAAATAGCTACAATGTATTGTTTATTTTACTGTAAATCAAACAAACAAAACTATAATAATTTACCTACCTGATAAAAATCGTAATAAATACAAAGAAAAATGAATATATCATTAAAGTAAAATTTATAATTAAAATTAATATATGTCTATTTTTTACGTTATTTTAAAGCTACGGTTGACCAAGTTTCTAGATTTCTCAATTCGATAAGGTTCAAAAAAGTAGTTAATGACGACAATAATAATAAGTTTTATTAGGTGTACCACCAACCGCATTAACTAAGTGTTTTAGCATCTATGCACTACACTACAGGTATATTTCACTAGTTCGATGGCACGGAAATTTAAATGCCTCAAAGCGATTTTTGTTCTCAAGATTATGGGTAAAAAACATTGTATACCTAAGAAATTCTGTGTCGGTCAACTAGTCACGATTAACACTACCTAGGCTATCGTCATTATCAACAACAGTTAAGTTACAACACGAAAAATAGAAAACTAGTACTTATTGTAACCATCATTTTGAATAAATATTATAAGTTCTAGTACCTATAAAATAATGAAAATTATTTTTAGTTTTAATTAAAATATGCAGTTTCCTAGGTAAACATACGGGAAAACATAATTTTCAAACGTTAACTACAAAATGTTTATTCCATAAATATAGTTATATTATAAGTAAGCATTAAATAATCTATCATAGAATAAAATATACTAAATATTTATAATAATAGTATAAAACTACTATGCGTGCAACTGTATATTATATTTATAAAATTATAAACGAAATTAATAGTACCCTATAATAATATACTTATAGCATCAAAAATTCATAACATTCATTAGATTATAAACTATATATTCGTGAGAAATAGATGCGATGTAGTTATTATAATATTATTAACCTATAGGTACAAAATATTTTTTTAAAATAACTTTAAAATATAGTCATCTTTCTCGAGTATAATCAATTTATTAAAATTGTCAATACATTAATTGAATAAATTAAAAGTAAATATAGGATTATCTAGTTTTATATGAGATATCAAATGTAGGAACGTAAAGAAACGAAATTATTAAATTTATTTTAAGCTTTTTTCCATTAAAAATAACTTGACTTAAAATTGAAATATTAATATAAAAACTAATCTCTATTGACTTTTAGTATCCTATTTCAAATTTTGTATTACACTAAAAGCGTTGCCTGAGTCACGTCCATGTTATATCGATTGGCGGCTGACGGCTTGTGTAAACACACCCTATGCAATGGGAGTGTAACATACATCGTACAGAAAAAAAACGCACCCCCTTATGAGCGCCAACCTAATTGAGACCAAATTTGTGTAGAGAATTCAAAACGAAGTTCTAAATAATATTGAATTTTTCTCGAAAGTTACTAACAAGACAATACATCAATATATTATAATGCAATACTGTATAATATCAATAAATTATAACATTAATGTTAATTTTATAACATATATTATTGAATTTTGATTATTTAAGTTTCCGAGTGGTACGCACCTTCGTTTAGTGATATATATATATCCGTTGGATTATTCGCCACGAGCCCACGACTGTATTACATGTTGCCTTTAAACGTGCTTGATTTAAAGGATATCCAACGCTTATGGATGGATTTATAATTAGGTATATCGGGTAAGATAATAATATTGGGTAGGCCAATCTTACAACTTTATAATATGTACAGAATGAACGTCGCTATCACCGAGCACCGCAAATGACATTCGGTATACGCACGACCGAGATGTTTACTAACACCTGTCTGAACTAGTTGGGACGTCGATTCTTCGTGGGGGACGAGCGTAACGTAAAGATAAAAAAAAAAGTGAATGGCTGAAGGCGCTGCACCTCCACTACAGCATAATATAATATAAGTACTGTCGGCGCGAGAAGGGGAGAACGCATCAAGGCAAGCGCACTAAACGCATACATTGTTATTGACCGGGTTAAAACACCACTGCAGTGTGGCCAGCTCCTAGGGCTTGAAACACGACCGAAATATTATAAACGAGTTAATTTCAATATAATTATTATGTGCATATTATAATATTATATAGACGTTTAGGTACACACCTCTATTGGCTATTATTATTATTATTGTATATATATATGTGAACCGGTTATATTCGTTTTGGTTTTATTAACGCTACCATTTATTTTAGACAAAAATATTAATATAGCCTATACTTATTAGATATATGTTTATTATGTATAATGTATACCTATTGTATATGTATATACTATTGCAGGTGGACTTTCAAGACATAACCCTTAATGAGTCTGCGTATCAAAATGTTCAACCCATTTCTTATATATAATATTAAAGTTACCTAACTATATATATTATGAACAATACAATATAAGAACTAAGGATTTGCAGTTTAGATAATTATAGTATAAATATTAATTGACAAGTGTTATCGATTAGTATTATTAATAATATTAATTGATATTAATATATTATACAAAACGACCATATAATATGAAAAAAAAATGTTTAATTATCAGTTATTAAATTTATTGTAATCCTTTGATGTGTGTGTCCACTGTTCATGATGTGCTTCTACTTCTAATAGGTATGTCTACATAATATTATATACTTTATATTTTCATGTATATTAATATATTATACAGCTATTATATAGCTTCCAATAGCAAATAGCGTTCTAAAATATAAGCATATTAGTTGTCGAGTAAGCTAACCAGTTTTTATTTTTCGATAAATTTACAATTCATTATTTTTTTTGCTTTAAATAAATATACTTTATTTATAGAAAAAGTTATGGACCTTGGTTATAATTTGTTTCCATTTAATTTGAAAGTTTATGTGAAATAGGGAGATTGGAGGTAAAAGTTGTCTAATAAAATGACCTTATACCTACACTTTGCGATAGACGATGACATACGTGCATCAAATTTCAATTATGTCTGAAACAACTAGTCTTTATTTTAATGTTTTAAAAATAATATAATTAGAAATATATCTTTGAAGGGTAAATATTAATTGCCATCTATGATACATGTATTACATTATACTTTATTATCTTATATAATCACTAAATAAATTAATATTTCAACCATTTAAACAATATTAAAACAAAAAACGTTGTAATACAATGTAACCTGGGAGATAGAGATTTGAATTTAGAAACAATAATAATTTCACAATTAATTCCAAAAAGCAATACCAATTAACGTTTATAATTTATCCCATCAATAACTCAGGCTTAAAGAGAATTACATTTAAGTAAGTACATTTATTCATAATGTCACCTAATAGCATCTAATGCTGAAAATAAGTAAACAATTAAAAATAAAATGTTTGCAAGGCATAAATACAGGCTACAAATATGGTAAATAAAACTGTTTGAGCGTATTTATACCTGAAAAAAATACAGAGGAAGACGCTCAGCTATATAATAGGTTTTGAGTGAACCTCGATACGTTGACATTATTGATTAGGCCACTAAAACAGTTTAATGGATATGTAAAATTTATATTCAATCATCGCACGGTTTTTCGATTATTTTAAAACACGTATTAGAAATTATCTACATTTTACTCCCCAAAAAACACGCTACACGCATCAATTTAAAACAACATTCATCACTTCATTTTTTTTTTCAATATAAAATGTGTAAACTTTTAAAATCATTATGCATGTATTATCAAGTCAGAGAATCTGTATTTAGAAAACTAAACATAATACTTAACATGTATTACCTATTAATGTAATTATATGAATATGAAAATGGAAGTTATTTTAAGGTTCTTGTGTGCCATATACAGTTATTAAACTTGGTTATATATAATTGATTTCAAATATAATTTGATATTAAGCTTAACATAAAAATCCTTTCCCTTATTTAAAAATATAAATATATATATATATATAAGTGGTTATTAACGGCAATTTTAACAATATATAAATATTTTTATTATTTACAGTTGTAAGAAACGACATTTATACATAAATAACTTACATAATTTACACGCCAGTGGCACTATGTGTGTATGTCTGGTATAGTCGTGATAGTATAATAAGAACTCATGCGTGTATAAACAGAATCTTCTGATTAAGCAATTATGATTTTTTCAATCAAAAAAAAAAATAGATAATTAATTTAAGTAAATAAGCTACTTCTTGCGATATAATCATCAAGCACAACAATTCCTAAAATTGCTATTTTTATAGTTGTATTCTTGATTTACTTTCAGTCTCAGCTTGGTTTAATTTTAATATCGAAGTATTCAAACCCAATTTTTCTGTAGTGACCGGTATGTTGAGTGGTCTGTTTTACTTTTTTTTTAAAATTGCGTCATACATTTATAATCCATATATAGTGATTCAAAATGTTCATTCATTTATAAAATAATAGTGTAAAGTTATAAAAATAGGTAGGTTCCTAAATTAATTATTTCCCATTCATATGATTTGTATTTATAGATTTGATCCTAGTTTTGCAGCTGTCTATTAAAATATACACATCTAAATATGTCAATAAATTGTGCAATTGTAGTAACCAGAAAAAACTTCTAAAGACAACGTAACATATTTGAATTATTGCGAAGTTTAAGTACTTAAAAACTATTTTTCCATTTGACATTTTAACGTTTTAAAATTTAATTTTGAATATTAAGGACTTTAAAATGTGTATAATATTGAACTCAACAAATAATTAAAAATTTAAGAACGTCGTATTTAAGTTTTTAAGTAAAATTTTTATCGGATAACTAGGTTAATCACTAAATCAGTTAATAGAATTGGATTAATTAGAATAATATTGATACTTAACAAAAAACAAATTAAAAAATATCCATTTATCATGTGTTTGTACATTATTGACATATTGTGTATGCAAATGCAGACGTGTTTTACTATTTATTTTACATTTAAGACACACACACTATAAATATAATGATTATATACTAAGTACACAATCAAACAATATCACACATAGATTTTAATACTTTCAAACTTAAAATTAAGAACTCTATACCAGTTATTACTTTGTTTTTAATAATGTTTTAATTTTTAAGGGAGTTATGGCTTATATTTTATGAATAGGTATTATATCAAGTTAAAATAAACATAAACACAATAGATATACATACTACAAATTACAAGCACAAAATTCAATCTGTAGAATAAAAATTGCTATAGTATGTTTGCAAAACAAATAAAATACATCTAGTTTTGTATGAACAGAGTTGATGCACTATATAATTTGCGAGTAGTCTCTTAGTTTTTGCAATTTTATTTCTTATTTAAATTATAAATCATTATACATAAAACAAACTCAAAATAATTATACCTATAGTTAGCTTCAGATTATGAAATTTAAAATCAAAAGTTAGTAGTGGCTCATCTACATAAAGGTGAAAAATGAATGGCATTAAATATTAGGACAACATAAAATATTTGAATCATGGAATATAAAAAATAACAAAATTAAGCAAAATTATATGCAATAAACAAATTATCTCAAGATATTAACTATTGAAAATTACAGAACTAAGTACACAAACCATATATTAAACATATAAGTAAGTTACCTATATTAATACAATATACAAATGTGTGTCAATAACCAAAATGTTAGATTATTTGTAATTTTTATTTTAATGTTAAAATTTTGAAGAAAAAAATTTTAATTCAAAATAACAAGTATTTTAATATTTTACAACATTTATATGCCATTGTTCATACATCATATTAGATGGAATTAATTCTGATAATGGGTGCATTTTAATTCCTTTTTAATTTTTATTGTGCTAATTTGCATTTAAAATTGAATACAATTATTGATTAAATCAAATTAATTCTATACATATTAATAATTGCATATACAATGTTATTTGTTATAAAACAATCATTTCATATGATGAAAAATACTTACCTAATATTGGACTATTATTTTCACTATTTTTTATAATGGGCGAATTTGGTGGTGTTTTGTTCCATTCAGAACATGGTTCACAGCCTTCAGCAATACGTGTTGGAGCTCGACAACATTGCCATTTTTTACCACCCCAAATTGATGCATGATATTTTTCACTCTTTACTAAAGTGTCAGCACATACTTAAACAATTATATCATGTTAATTAACACCTGATATGTGTAATAAATATAAGAAAATGTAATGATTTATTAATTTATACCAGCTCTTAAAGATCTTATCCAATCAGATCGATCTTGAAGTTTTTGAGTGATTAAATATAATGTATATTGTTGATCATTTCCATCGCTATATGATATTTGAAATGCATACCCATTTTCACCATCATTATTAGTAGTGTCTTGAGATAAAATATTTGGTGAAGAAGTAATGGTAGCTGTTTCAATCACAGTTACTGAAGATAGTTTTATACGACCTCGTTCTTTTTTACGCTATAAACAAATTATAAAAATATTTAAAACACAAATATTGTTTATTTAATATTTATAATATGATATAAATAGGAATTCATTTCTTAATTTGAACAGAATGGAAGAACATTTGACTTAAATATTTTGATTAATTGGAATATTATAATAAATATAAATTATTCAAATATTTCTATTATTATTTAACTGAAAAACCAAAAACCAATAAATTTTAAATACATTAATCTTTCAATTTTTACTGGTATTTAGACAAGTTATCTATTACATCTGTAATATATACAGTGATTCTTTTATCAAGCAACACTCATTATTTCGAAAACTGTTAACATTTTTATAATAATAAAATATATTTAGTCTAAATTTAAATACAACTAAAACTTTTTTTTTAAATAATATGAAAAAAAAATTGTATTGACTTGGTATAGTAAATTTGGCAATATTCAACAGATTTAATGATTTATTTTACTAATACAAACTATAAATTTATAATTTCTGAAATAATAATTTAAAAAAAGAAATAATGCAAATAATGCAATAAAGTTCAGTATAATTATGATTTACATTACACAAATATAGATATTTGTCTTTTAATTTAAACTTGTATATTATTATTTATGATCTAATAATGAAATATTTAACCTTAGCTTAAAACTTTGTAGGCTTAGAAATTAATATATTATTATATACATAAAAGGAATACTATTATTTATTATCGAGGATTGGAAGTTCTAACAATTGTATATTTTTTTGATAAGTCATAATATATCAAAGACTGGATACAAATTTGTTTCATACTTTCCTGATATCATTTAAGAAATTTTATTTTGCTAATTTAAAGTTTTAAGTGCTATTTATAGCAATATTTTTATATAATAAAGAAAATAAACAACAACAATTCAATTAAGTATACAGATATGTAAACAAAAACTTGTTAAACATATATTTTGATTTTCAAATAGCAGGTATATAATTGACTATTATTCCTGAACACATCAAACAATTTATGGTATTAATTTTCAATAATAATAATATTATAGTTATTTTTAAAATAATGCTAAATGCATTTAACTATGATTATCAGATTTATCATATTTACATTCCTGAGTAAAATTAATAACCTATAGTTCCTAAATACCTACTACAATATTCTATAAAAAAAAAAAAAAATTGATTGAAAATTTTATTTTTCATATTAACTAATTTTTAGTACTATAATTTCCAAGTCCTGTTTAAGATCTCATGCGAATTAATCCTGTTAGCCAAATTAATAACAATTATAATATTTAAAGTATACAGATAATAATAAATTATTAAAAGCTTGTTCTCAGAAACTATGTTACTACAATAAAATATAGATAAATAATCAAAAAAAGTATTACCCCCTTCCCCCACATGAATTTATGGTTTCCATTAAAAACATAAACAATAAAAAGCCAAACAGGATACAATGTTAGGGTGTTAGGTCCTTATTTATTTCATTCACTTTAATACAGGATAGTGGTACATTATTATTTTAGAACCATTAGTAAATTATAATTTACCATAATTTAAAAACAATTCCAAGTTGAATTTAGTTTAAACTATGCTTGATAAAATATTTATATTAAAGAATTATTTAACAATCATCAGAAGTGTTTCACTGTAAATAAGGCAACATATAGAGAAAAAAAATACTTCTTGATTTAATTAAGAAGACTCATTTTTTAATTGATAGACAAGTAAAATTGTATTTTTGAAGTTTTTTCATCACCAAAATATGTGTCTGCAGAAAAATATCATTGATAAACCAAAATACATGATTTGTTAACACTAAATATGTGATGTATCCTATAATTTGATCAACATCAAAACACTTTTTTTTACACTATATCCTTCAAATGGATTTTAATATTTCTTAGGATTAATAGTATAACAATACTCTATCCAGTGAGAGAATACTCATGAAACTACTAAAATTAGTTCTTTTGAGCATCCCTGTGTAACACCCAAATATCAAGAATGGTTTCACTATGGCAGGGTGTTGTACAAGGATGTACTGAATTGCTACATTCTCTTGCTGGACATAGTATGTTTATATTTTTTTGTATAGTTTCTTCTCTACAACAATAAACCACCATGGATAAAGAATTAAGACTCAATATTGATAGAGAAATTATACATAATAAATAAACCTTACAATAATACAAATTATTTAAATTATTTGAATTACAACTTGCCCATTACTTAGAGTAGGTATATGCATAACAGTAATTTTTAAATATAACATATTATTAATTACCATGGTAAATAAATGACTTATTTGTTAATTGTTACATTCATCAGTCACAGACAATAACTTTTTTGATTTAAGTATAGCAACAACTAATATATATATATATATATATATATTATTGAATACAATAATTATATTTTGTTACTATTTTAAAAAGTACCAATATCTGATAAAACCTTCAAATATATTAAATTATTTAGCAAACATACATGCATATAAGTGCATACATTTTCATGAATTATATAATATTATTGTAATAAAATTAACAAACAACATGCATATTTTCTATTGAATAAGTTATCATAATGAGCAAATTAGATAATAAATAGCAATGATTAAATACAAAAAATGTATGTATATAGTTTTTATAAATAATATTTTACATTTGTGAACTAGTACTTAAAGAGTTTTACTGAAATAGCTATAATAGCAAAGGTACTATAAATATATAATAATAATAATTTAAACAAAATGTATTTATTCATTAATATATACTCTTTATATTTTATATAAATTGAAAAATTATTTTATTTAATATTTATATTACTTAGGTGGTTCATTGTTTTTTAGTTAATGATATGACCCTAATATTAGTAACAAATAAAAGCATAATATGTACCCTGTTAAGCAGTTGATGTATGTTATGGAGACACGGCAGTGAGCTTCTTTCAATAATTTCCTATGGAACGGAGAACAAATAATATAAGTTATTTTAATATTTCTAATTTTGTATTTGTGTAATTTATAAATAAAAAAAATGACTTAGAAATAAAATGGGCTAAACTATTAATAAATAATACAATAATGAACCTAGTTAGATCTACCCTACCTAATGAATTTTAACTTATTTGTCAAATAAGTGAAAAATATATATTTTACTACAATAAAAATGTTAAGTCTTACTAATATTAATTAACCCACTTAATTTATATCTGTATAAATTATATTTATCAAGAACTTAATTCATCATTAATGGCAATCAAATATATTTATTAGAATAACACAATAACAATACACAATAAACTACAATAAAACCTATTAATAAGTAACAATTAAGTTTATAAATAATAGTAAAATTAATAAAGTGTATCTCTTAAATATTAGTCTTTTAGCCTATTTTATTTCCAAGCCACACAAATATTATTGATTAGAAATCAATTAGTCAGCTTGACAAATTATAAACATAGTTCCGGAACACCGAACACAAAAAATAAACCTAATGCAACTAAGGTAATACACATTTGAAATAGTTTTCTGATAATTAGTGTTTTTAAAAAAAATTCAATTATTTTTAAACCAATAATGATAAGAATAATGTGTAATTTTATTTAATTTGTACGATTTAAATTAAAAAATATTTCATAGGTAATTTATGATTCATATGAAATAGAGAGTTTAGTAATAATCCTGTTTATGAAATATTGGTGTTCATGCAATAATATATATTATGAATGTAAAATTAATAAATTTATATTATATAAATGCAAATGTTCAACAACAAACTAATCCAAAACCAATAAATTCAGATCAATTAATACAGACTTACTTCTGATTCAGATTCATAGTAAATGAAGTTCTTTGTTGTCAATACAAACCATCTCTGTTTGTAATTAATAGGCATGAATCGTTTTTTGTTCTGTGATCGCTTCACCATCAGACCCTGTTTGATGATGTCACAGTCATCAATATCATCTTTTCCAGCCATCATCATGTATTTAACAACACACCAGAAACTATTTAAAAATCATAATTGGTTTAATAAAATTAAGAAAAAATTAAGAATCTATTTCGACACAAAAGATTTTAAATATAATATATGCACAGATTATAAACAGTAAAAAATATAAATACTACTATATAGTTTTTATCTTTGTTACCTACTACACCAGCTTTTTTCAAGTGCTTATAGGTACGTAAAAAGTTAAATAAATGAAAATATTTTTTCACATAAATCATAATTGAACAAGACGGATTTCTTATATATCGATCATTCGTGTTGTGAATACTCACTGATTTTCGTTATTATTTCAACCTTCGACGAATGCGGGTAGTTGGTCGCGGATAGTACATCATCGTATTGTGTCGTCCGCGAACGGATTATTGGGTTTGACTGTAGTAGACTGAGACACTGAGTTCGAAAGAAGATGGATGTAATAATAATGAAGGAAAAAATCAACAGACAACGAAGAAAGAGAAGAGTGTGTAGTAGACGTTAATGTTCTTTGGACAGGAAGATGGTGTAGTTGGCGAGTGACGACGGTGAAACGAAATTTAAAAAATAATAATAAAATAAATAAATAATGGAAATAAAACGAAAAAAAACCGAAAACCAGTTTTAGTATAATGTCTTGTATGTATAATAATAATATATGTTGGTACTTTAACGGTGAAAGGGTCGGGCGGGGGTGAGGACGTCGTGCGTTCTTCGGTAGTGCTGCTATCACCGCGGCTAACAGGTGACCACGACTGAATTAATGGTTACCAGGTTGCCACCGGCAATTGGATGGTCGTAACCGGACATCCGAGTTAATTTATAATTATTGGACAGCAACTGATAACAGATCGATTGCCGTTATCGCTGATGGACTCCATGATTGATTACCCGTTAACAACAATAACAAAGTAACAATAAGCACTATGCCAGACTGCCGAAACCTTAAGTGACCAACTTGAGTCTTGAAGTGAACTTAGTGGATCGTGCGTTGCGAGTTAATTGTAATCGCAATAATATTAGACTATAAAGGGTGAATAATTATATGCGGCTTTTGTGACATTTTGTAGCAATATTATCTGTGTGACGTACGGGTACGTAGCGTTCAGATTGTATCGCCAACCATAGCAATTACAAGTTACATCAGTTGTCAAGTAAGAATAATTCTAGTCCAATAGTCTATTCAAATATTCCGAAAACACCGTTTTACTCAGGTTTCACTTCTCAGATTCACATTTCTCTTGCTATATACATTTTTTGTTCGTATTTCTGTTACGTTCATACCACATATGCAATCTATGCAAAAAGTATCATTACAATATATACTCCATTTCTATATATTTAATTTTAATAATGCTATTTCTAACTTCTAAATTAATATTTTATACTTATATCTAACACAAGTATAAAGTTTTATAAAATGTGATATTGTAATTATATCAAAAAATAGACTTGAGAATTTTGATTTTTGTATTTCACAATATATTCAACTTTCAGTAATGGCTAATAATCAAGAAGCGATGCAAGTATGCTCTTTGCCTTTACCACCTGTGCAATACTTCCAAAATTATTCAGATGAAAACATTAGGCGAGGTCGTGCTTCTAAACCCCCACCAATAATTCAAGAAACATACACAATGTTTGGAAACCCATACAATGCTGAAGATAGTATAATAAGACCTTTAGAAAGTCAGGTATGTTGCACTAATAAAATAATAATTTATGAATATTATTTGTTATTATAATTTATAATTTTCTTTAATGTTTGTAATATATTATTTCAACTGATTTAAATCAAGTGATTGCAATAGAAACAATATAATATACATAATATAAATACAAGCCTAATATAAATTATATAATTTTAGGGTTTTAAACGCCTTTATCCTCAACATTTTGATAGACGGCGTGAATTACGTAAACTTAACCATTCATTATTGGTTAACTTTCTTGACTTACTGGATCTGCTAATCCAATGTCCTGACTCTCCAAGACGAGCTGAAAAAGTTGATGACATAAGTTTACTGTTTATACACATACACCATTTATTAAATGAGTTTCGTCCTCACCAAGCACGAGAAACCGTTCGTGTCATGCTAGACTTGCAGAGGAGACAGAGAAATGAAACTACAATTCGATTGCAAAAGCACATAGATAAAGTACAGTTTTACATTTCTAATGTTTATAATTAGATAATAATTGTAATAACTTAATATCTCATAGGTTAGCGATATTTTACAACAAACATTAGAAAACTTGCCAGACACTGAGCTTGATTCTAAGTTAATGGTGGACACATCCAAAATTGATCGTTTAGAACAGAAAAATGCCGATGAACCTAGAGTTGACAAATGTGTACCTAAAGATAAATTGATGTGTCATCTCATTGATACAATGAATACTAATTAAAAATTAAGACAGTTTATTTATCTTTTGTTATTGTTTTATATATTTATATACCTATAATATTTTAAACTAACAATGTTTTTGTCATTCTTTTAAACTTGAAACATTTATATCCCCATGACCCTATATACATTACCTTTATGCATATTAAAATTTGAAGGCCATCAAATGATTTAATATACTTTTTTTACTGATAATTGGTTAATATTTGATAATAATGTCAATAAAATATCCAACCATTGTTTCATTGTGTATATCAACTGTATAATTATTTAATTATGAATTGAAGTAGATTTTAGTATTACTTGTATTTTTGCTTATAAATTATGTCAAATAAATTGTATTATGGTATTTTTTTTTAATAATATTTTGTGAATCTATTGATTAATATTTATTTTTTATTATTAAATATTACATGTAGTTTTTTTACAAAAATAGACATTTTAAACAGTACTTATATCCTTGGTTGAAATGTTAAAAATTATTATTTATATCTTTGTTCTGAAAATTAAAATTTAAAATTTTTTTCTTTTTGTTTCTATTGTAGAACTAAATATTTAAGAAATTATTAAAGAAAAATGTTTAATACATTACATTTAATATTATACATTTAAAAAAATAAAGTATCCTAATAGAATATAACATTTGTTTTTATATTTTTAAATTTAACATTTTTTTAATAGGGAAAAACATGTATACTCTGTTTGAACTATAGAACATTGTTGAGTAAGTCATATAATAATAAAATCTAAAAAAAAGACAAATCAATTATTAACTAATAAAAATATATATATTTGTCATAAAATATTGATGTATAAATATGTATGAAAATATATAAGTAAAAGCATCAATTACATAGTATTCTATAATCAAAATTACTATTTTACTGTTTTTAAATGTAAAAGGACCCACAATTGAATAAAGATACCATAAGGTATAAATATAAATGTTTAGTGGCTCATCACTAATAAATACTTATTTTCAAATGGGGACAGTTGTTCTAGCATCCTTAGAAAAAAAATCTGTTGTCCTATCTATAATTTTTTTGTACTGCTATTTATTAACCAGAGATTGGAACATTAATTTAAATTTCTATTCAATACCTAATAATTTTTTTTTTTGTAATAAAAAATAATATAATATGTCAATTAATTCTTAAGTATTTCCATATTAGTTTTGGTAACCTGTAACCTATATATTATTTATAAATACTTTATTTGCACTTTTTTAAAACATTTCCATATTACATTATTATAACATAATACTAAGGAAAAAACTTTAAAACAATTGTATGCATGACTTGACAACAATAATTTTTAGTCAACAGTAAAATAATCAGTCATACCTACATATTAGTAATTAATTAGGTAAAAATGATACATTTATTACTGTTTACTGACGAAAATTTTAATTTTACTTATTTATAGTTACTCAATGATACAATAAATATCAAATTAAATAAATGATATTCAATTACGTTTTATTAAATTAAATTGGAGGTTGGTAAACAACATTTAATAGTAATCATTCATCAAATATGAAATTCGCTTGTATTTAGTTAAATATAATATATTGATATATATTATAAATTAAAAAAAGAAAAAAAAACACTTGGGGGTGGCAAGAAAAACAAAAACATATCCATGAGTTGGTTACCTTACAATAGGCGATCTACCATTATAATGTAGTATACTCAGTCTACAATACACATTTTATCATACTAATAAAATAAAAAATTTATATCATCAATATATAAATATTATAACTATATAATTCAAATGTGGATAAGGTTAAAAATATGCCATTTATTTTTTTTACAAGTGTTATAAAAAGTTGAATGTAATCTACAAAACTATTCGAAGTAACTCATTATAATATACCACCAACAAAAATCAACTAAACTGTTATTACTTTACTGCCATTGACTTTAAAGCATTAACACTGGGAAATGGAAAGATAAAATGTATAAAGAAGTTTAAAATAATAAATAATTTATAACAATAATAATATGGATATCCAAGCTATAGTAGACTATACCTACACATAACATAATTAGGACACACAATATACTCATATTTATAATTAAGTAGTATAGAAAATATCAGTTAACTGGCATATCAACAGATGACTAATACATTATTTATACACATGTAAAATATTATAGATAATTGTGATTATGGTTATTAAGACCTGAAGATAATTCATCAAATAATAAAATAAAAGGTTGTAACTGTTGTAGGTAAGTAAAACAGCCACATAGGTTCAACAAATAATAATAGAAATAGTTACTGTTTTATTATATACAAAAGTTGTCATATATTTTATATAAAAAAAAGTAATGTAAAAAGAAAATAACTGCTGCCATTTATAAAAAGTTATTATGTATATATTATTATATGATATTAATTTAAAAATTCTTTAATAATCTCAATTTTTTGTAGTTGATTTTTTTTTATATTAAAAAATACAATTTTTAAGAAAAGTGTTATATTGATTATGATAAAAAATATACTTTCAAACTAATTAAAAATTAATTTTATTATTTGTCAAATAACTATATTTGAATATTAAATTAGCATATTACAAGGTGGCTACGCTTAGTGAATTTACAAAATAATTGGTCAGAAAAAAATTAATATGTACATAATTCAATAATACTAAATCATACTATAATTAGCATTATTGCTTAAAAATAAATGAAAACTATTAACATTTAACAATTAAATCAGTAATGTACTTATTATATGAATAGTACTAAGAACACGTCAGTGAAAAAAATTGAATTGTAATTTACATTAGTATGGTCGCCATGAACGGCGATTGCCATTGCTGGTGTCGAATGATCTTTTAGTGTTCCAACCAGCACCACCACCACGACGATTATTATCTATAATGAAAATTTTACAAAGATTTACTACAGTTAATAGTAAGGCATGCATGCAAATGGTATAGTTACTAGTTGTATTGTTAGAGAATTTGGCACTAAATTTATCCTTTGGAGGCTGATATATTTGTTGACTATTATTACTACCATCAATCCGTTTAGATTTTCCATCCACTATAATAGGTTCATGCTTTTTACCCTCCTGAATAATTTGTGCCTACAATACAAATAATTAATTTTATCACATTTTTATAATTTAAATCATGTATTACTTACAAGTTTAGACTTAGTTGCTCCACCAAGCCAAGATAGGTTGACAGTTGCTTTAAATCTAGGAGGTATATTGAATAACTCTTTAATTAAAGTATTTATGTTACATGCTAATCTTAATCCTTCTAGTTTTTTTTCAACAATTGGATCATTTTTTACATCTTCTTCCCCTTTTTCTTTTAAGTCTTGCCTAACAATTTTCACAAAAGTTTGGGTACACGTTCCAACATACAATAACCTAAAAATAATAAGAAAATTTAATTTAAAACAAATAATAGCAATATTTATTTTTTTTTGATTATTATACTTTTTCTTAAAATCTTTCTGTCTTTCAGGGTCTTTGCTTAAAAAATCTGGACATTGTTTTCCAAGTTTGTGAAAAGTATACAAAAGTGCTTCAACACGATGTAAATCCATATCTTCAACTTTCTTATTGGAATCATTCTCAGGAACAGTAACTAAATCCTACAATTATAGATTTATTTTAAGCTTAAATAACATACTCAAGGTTAAAATTAATAATTACTTACAATTTTTATGCCTCTTGTAAAAACTAGACATGTTTATACCTTTTCTATTAATAGATTTTGGGTTAATATTTTTATTCAAAAATGTATGGATTGGGTAATTAAAAATTATTAGCTATTATTTTTAAAAACTGAATCTATATAATTATTACTAATTGAACAAAATATTTAAAAACCAAAGTTTTCAGAACAGATTTTGGTTTTCTTTGGAAAAAGTTATAGGTCAGTTGTGAAGAAATGCATTTATACTTTGCTTCGATTCTTTAAGCCAAAGTCTAAACTAGATCATATAACACATATTCATACCAGTCTTCTTTACATAAATAAGTTCAGAACTGATCTTAAAAAATACATCTATATCTTTCCATATCTTTTTATTTATTATAACAACAAATGTAATAAATATAAATTACAAACAGGCTGGCATCGAGCAATAGGAATTAATAGAATAAGTTAGTAGCTTAATATAAATCAACAATAACCAAGATACAATTAATGTAAGAGTTAGTGGCGTGTCATACATGTGTGCGATGTGTGCAAATGCCACGGACCTTCGGCTTGGGGGCCGATTATAGTTCAAAGTTCCACAAAAAATAAAATTAAATAAAGTTATGTATGAAATATTAAAAAAATTGTTTTCAATTTCAAATGGTTTTCATTCTCTCAATCTGATATCAGTATATCATTATTGTAAAATATATAGATATTGTAAGTATATAATTGAAAATACCAATAGATTTGCATAAGATTTTATAATTTTAGAATACATATTCTTACTTTAAATTTGAATTTATGTATATATATATTTAATATATATTTATTTAGAATATAGATATTGTGTAGGAAGGGGGCCTTTTTTTAGTTTTGCACACAGACCCATCTTTGGGATAAACTGCTACTGGTAAGAAATGTTCAAATTTGCTATTGACATGCAATGATAAGGAGGTTTATCTTACCAATAAGTAGCAGATCATAAACTATAAAAAAAACGAATTAACATGAAGTAGAATTAAAAAAAAAAAAAACAGAGATAAAAAAGTTGGAGTTGGTTTTATTGTTTAGGTAATTTATGGACTATATGTTTACAGCATAATTGCTATCAGCTAGAGAGTATATTAATGCAAATAAATAACTCTAAATTAGCCTGAATTACTAAGTGGGTTAGAAAGGTCTAGTTTGAACAAATCTTCAGGAGATATATTTTAATTAACTAATTATTTAAACATGTATACATAATTGTAAATATTATTTTCAAATTCTAATAAAAAAATGCAAAATGAAATATGATAGATAATAGATATTTTAGGTTTAATTACAAACTAATTTGATAATGTCATTGTTGACAATACCTTAATGGACTCTAAACAATTTCAACTACTTACTAATAGAGCTTGATACACTTGTCCAACTACTGCTTCAGGATTCATTAGTTTACCACAATATGGTACAGATTCTGCTAATGACTTTAAAATGATAAATTGTTTATCATTATCTTTGATAAGGGTATAGCGATTCAATAATTCACATATATACACAATAAACTTAGTGGATTCTACATGAGCCTGAAATAAAATTAAAATTGTAGTCATTAGTTTAATCAAAATTTGAACTTTATAACAAATATTTACCGAAAAAAATGGAATAGCAAAATCTAAACAAGTTATGAATCGATTGACTTGATCTAAATCTTTGGGATTAAAAAATTGATCAAGTTCAGCTGTGCTAGCTAAGAGTTCAACAAGTTCTTTTTGACCATCTGGTGTATTTATTAAATGAGTCGATGATAAGATAGTCATGAGTGTTTCAAATTCTTCACAAGTAATATTTTGCATAACTTTTTTGCATTCTGCTATTATTAAATCTTCTACATCTCTTTTAATTATTTCTTTACCCAATGCCATTACTTTGTTCAATATAAACTTCATAGAACGTTCTCTTACCACTTCTTCATTTGATTGCATTTGACTAAATATTCCAGTTAAGGCACCTTAATAAAAAAATAAATAATCACATAGGTAATTTATAAATTGTTCATATTGTTTGAAAATATTTACCTTTAGCATCAATTTTAAAAAGTGATAATAAAGAATTCTGAGCTGTAAGTAATTCTTGTGGGTCATCAGCCTGAAGCAATTGAGCTAATATATCTGCTATTTTAGTCAGGTATTCTTTAGACTCTTTACATAAAACTGGTAAATCTTTAATTGCTTGTTTTCGTATCTAAGTATATGTAACATATTATACAGATATAAAATATTGTTTATTGATTAAACATTACATAGTTTTAATTATTAAGTATATATATATATACTTAGATCACCTATTTACTTACACAAATATCTTCATCTTCACAAAGATCAAGTTGAGCCTCTAACGCTTGAGCAGCAAGATTTGGAAAATGTTTAAAGAATCTGGTTATAAATTGAGATGCAAGTCTTTTTTCTTTAGTTGATCCTTTAACTGCAGATAATATTTCCAAATACTCAGGCTCTTTCTACAAAATATTTATATAAAATTTATTCTTGATAGTCAAAGTATGTAAGTATATTCAAAATATTATAAGGACTCGATGATTTACTCACAATATAAATATTATAGATAGATAATTTAATCAAATACCATTTTTTTTTTTACTACGACCTATTTACAGATCATTAAATTCTTTAAAGTGAATATAATACATCTATCAGAAGACATGCATAGAATATGTTTTAATTATTTTAGAACTGTATAAAACAATATGAATAAAACTAATTTATTGCACCTTGGATTTTTGAGGCCCAGATTGGGCAGGCAAGCTACCAGAAGATCTTGGTGAACAACTCAAAATATGAGCCAGTTGTGAGTGTTTGGTTATGTTATAATTTTATTTTTTTATAATGGTAAATTAGTACAAATATTAGTAAAAAATATAATTGAATCAAATTATTAAATAATACAGTAGCTGTAGCTGTTATCAAACTTTAAAATTCTTAAAACTTGATGAGTCGATACCTTGTCTATCTAATGCTGATTAATACAATAATTTACAATGCCGCAACTACCAAGTGTGTAAAATGTACACTGCATATGAGTCCCCAAGTTTTAAAGGACTCCATCTGTCTTTTAAATTATATATTTTTATAGTTCACTTTAAGTTACCTATTGTAAATTCACTATGTCTATTAATCAGAAAAAGGAATATTATTACCCATAATAATAGTTGATGACATAGTTGACAAGTATTATTATATAATAATATAGTTCAGAATTATCAAAAAAACACCAAACTGAAAATGGCCTCCCACAAGGTTCTGTTATCAGTGTTAAAATGTTTCTATTGGCCATCAATGACATTTTTAAAAATATACCAAAACCTACAAAACACCTATTATTTGCCGATGACTGTCACATATACTGCAGCGGACAAAACACCAAAACAACTGTAGAAATACTACAAAATTCACTAAATACACTCCAAGATTGGTAACACAAAATTGGTTTCAAATTTTCTGCCAGTAAAAGTCAATGCATTCAATGTATCTTTCATACTAGTCCTAAAACAAACATACAACTATACCTCAAAAATGTGATACCCATTTGTGAAACTCTTTGCATATATGGAATGACATTTGACAACAAACACAAATGGACCCTCACATAAAAAAATTCAAAAGCACATGCAAAATCCGAATAAACATCATAAAATCATTCAATACAGTTTATAAATCTCTTATTTTATCACAAATACAGTACAGCTCCCAAACTTATTTCTTAACTTATGTATTACTTATCCATTGATCTATTAAGTATAAACTTCTTATAAAAATTAAATTGAATATTATTATAATTTTGTGATCACTAAAAATATTGAAAAAAGCAAAATAAAAACATTACAGATTTGATTTGTAATTATTAATATTAGCCACTAAGGCAAATAATTTTAAGTTAAAATATTGTTTTTAAAAGGAAATGTAATCTTATTTATATTAATCTCATGATTTTTAATAACATTAAACGGTCCTCTATTACAATAATAGGTAAATCTACAAGGGGCACTTGTATACAAAATATTTTAGTTACCCATTATTTATTTAGTGAAATTATTGAAATTAAAATATATATGTGATAGAAAATCTATTTTAAAAATTGTAAGACTACTAGATTTAAGGGGTTTCATTAAGTAAATTAAAAATTCTTAAAGTTTAAGATAATTTAAAAAATGTATGATCACTTTATTCCTAAATAAAAACATAAGTCACTTTTAAAAAAATATTTTAGTCAGTTTTTCCACTTTTAAATAAAAATATTCAGTATCAGTATTGTATATGATATACTTAGCTAAGAAGTTAATTCATAAATTATAATGACTTAGTGGTAGTTAATTAAATACGTCTTGTAAGAGTATACTCTGGTACACGAAACCCAAACATGTAGTTGCTGCACTCATACAAAAATATGATTCAAATTAATATTACTTATTTTTTTTAAAACAAATGAAAATGTAGTACCTAACAATTAGAAATTATAAAAATTAAATAAAAATAATTAGATATTGTCTTACATTCCAAAAAAGTACTTAACCTATTAATTCTAAAATTAGTTTATAGTGTTTATACTACCATAGTATAGTTGATGATTAACTTAAGGATAAAACAATAATAAAATAATGGGATTTTAAATTGAGACAGTTTAAGAGGTAGGGGGTATTTTTTTGAAGCAACAAATTACTTTTATATACATTTTAACCAGTATATGTTAACCTTAAAGGACAAGTCAAAAAATTAAATATTGAAGTGTAGTTGTGTAGTTTATGTTTAATTTTAAGTACGAAAGCAGTAAAACTTAAGAACTTTGACTAGACATACTATATTATACTGCACAAGAATTACATAATATATTGCATTATATTCTAGAATAAAATAAAGTACAAAATTAAGTGCAGTAGAGAACCTTAATTTGAGCAATTAGTTTAATTATATTATATACAAATATTATTTAAATTAAGTAGAAACTATTTATATTCAATGTTAACTATTATACAACAATTTATATACAAGTTAAAATTTAAATAGACAATTTTATTTTGATATCTATTGAATTAATTTACAAACATGTTTGTACCTAACAAGCTTTTGAGGAATTGCTCAGATTGGCCAAAACAATGTTTATATTAAGTTGTAAAAATTACTCATATTTATTTCAACTGGGTCGAGTGTTAAATAAAAATATAATAAGTAGTCTTTTTCTTTCAGTATCATATAATTTATCTTTAAGATATTTGATACAAAGAAGACATACAAATACGATTTACGTTAAACTTACCTCGGCAATGTTTTCCTTAGCGTCGGCAAGTATACCAAAGTATTTATACATTTTCTGGATGTTGTCTTCGGCCTCCATTTTTGTAGGATGCAAGTTTTTTTATCGGCGGTTAATTGAAAAGATGAAGTAGCAATAGCTAATATAAAAACGTCTTTGAATGATGGATAGTTGGCAGATACAAATTATGAATTCACTCTTAACCGTCAAACGTTATACGATAAATAAACAAGAAGCACTAAGCTAGTAGCTACTAATGCGGAGTGCGGACTGCAGGACGCGGGTAGACTTAGGAAAATAGGAAATTAAGATTCGACAAATCAGTATGATAATCCACGATTTTATAGTTTTATAAGTAAATAATAATTATCAATAAGGACGGCGTTCCGGTACGATTGGTATGAGGTATGCGGTAGTCACAACGTGTTTTGGTTACGTACCAGTGTCGTATATAATTGGACAAAAAATGTTATATCGTTTAATACAATATCACATTGGAGTCGACTTTTTACCACTGAAAATTATTATTATTATTTTTTTTTATAAATATTTTAATTTAATTTAATATTTGGACCCATCCACGATAAAGAAGTAATAAACTTTATATAGTATATAATTATTATAATTCAATTTATTTGTCATGACTGGATCATTGCTCTGTTGACGGTTTCCAATTGTTTGTGTTTATTTAAAATGCGAATATGTTGTTGTGGCATCAATGTTTTGATTAAATATTGTTTTATCTTATCACATACGGCCGTAGTTTACCAAACGGCAAGCGTTCAAGCTTCAAGCTGGGAATCTACCAACTAACTTAACATCATAACTCTGAAGTCAAGAATCCTTTACCTGAGCAATTATCAAGTGTTGATTGTTATTAATTACCAGGTATAGAATTTAGAAAAATTTCCATTTTTGTTTAATATAATTTGATCTAGTAGCTTATAGCTTAATAATTTGTTCTGTTTTTCATGTGGATTTTATGATTATCACAATACCATAGAACAACACCATCGGTTTTGTGAATTTTCCTGGTAAGTTTAATATCATTTATTGCACTAGTGACCCCAAAATACAGTCAAAACTTTAACTTAGGAGTTGCAGGCCATAAACTTACATATTTGACTTATAGATGCTCTAATGTATTTATGTGTTATGGACCCCATATTTTTGTGTTACAATAATTATTACAAGACAATGAACGATAGAATAGATAGTCAATAGAAATATTAAATACATATTATTATGTTTACTATTCTTGTTATATAGTTCAAATCTTGTTTTACCAATTAAATAGGACCATTTACAACTTTACAAGTATTATTATTATCAATATTTCAAGGTTAGGGTATCAAATATGTATATTACTTACATAGTACTTGCCTAAGCGGCAATTATAAACTGCACTTGGGTAAAATTTTAAAAATATACTTATTTTTTACAACCATATAGTATAAATAATTAATAGAATAAAATTAAAAATTGAAAAAAAAATATAATTTTTAAAAGTAAAATATCAGAACAAATAATAACATATTTCATTTGAAGTTCAGTTATATTATATTTAATAAAACTATATTAATATTGTAATAATATACTATATTATATTAATTGAACTTGTAACTTTTCATGCTTTTTTAAAAAAAAAAATTGATATTAAAGGGTCCATTTATATTAATTATTAAATATATGTTTCTATTTGAATGAGTTGTATAAAAGCCAAATTTAAAATGAGAATGAAATGACTTGCATACATTAGTGATTAAAATTGGTTCTGCCAATGCTTGAGCCTATATTTCAGGTGGACACTGAACTTTTTCACTTATATAAACACATCTACTAAATTATCCAGGATGTCATTCTTTTGTTGTCAGACTTTCATTTCATTTATTATTTGAAAAATACTCAGATACACTTTCTGGGCTTAGAAATTGTGTATCTTAGCATTGAAGGACACCGTTTACATTATTTTTATTTCATAGATAAAAATTTGAGGGTAGTTAACAAAAAATAGGTTGTTTAGGCGCCGTTTATGTAAACTATATATAAATCATAATTTTAAAATTTTTTATCTTAAAACAATATTTCTACTTTAGAATATCAAGTATCAATTACAGGTGTGTTTTCGGGGGAGATTATAAATACAGCGATATAAATAAATAAAAATACTTCGGGTTAGCTTAGGATGGATTATATTTTGCTTAAAGAAATAATCAAAAATTAAATGTATTTTATAATTTATTAATGTAACCATGACTAATGCGTGAACAGCTCCCTTTTCTAAATCCTATTTAAATATTACCTAATTAAAAAAATCCTGGTTTTTGCTTGATTATGTACCTGGTATACCTATATAGTTTTTACTTTTGGTATTAAAAATCATAGTACATTGTTATTCTATTTACAATATATCGACAAATAAATAAATAAAAATAACTTATGTATTAACCAAAATATCATTATAATATAATATATATTTATGTACTGATTAAAATTATGTTATTATTATGTAGAAATTTTGTAATTAAATTACAAAAATGGATTACCAAAACCGTCCTGGTGGTAAAACTGGTGGTGGTGGTGTTGCATCATGGACAGAGACAAATAAGGATAGACGTGAACGTCTTAGGCAATTGGCTTTGGAAACTATTGATCTTCAAAAAGATCCTTATTTTATGAAAAATCATTTAGGTAATTATTATAATTACACTTATATAAATAGAAAAATTAATATTTAATTATGTATACATGTGCATAGGGTCCTACGAATGTAAACTGTGTCTTACTCTACATAATAATGAGGGTAGTTATTTAGCCCATACACAAGGTAAAAAACATCAAGCAAATTTAGCACGTCGAGCAGCTAAAGAAGCTAAAGATGCTCCACAACAGCCAGCTCCTGAAAAACCACGAGTAGAAACTAAAAAGTTTGTTAAAATTGGACGTCCTGGTTATCGAGTTACAAAACAAAAAGATCCAGAAACAGGCCAACAAAGTTTACTCTTTCAAATTGATTATCCTGGTTTGTAATTTTTTTATACACTATATTTGTTTTTGATTAGAATGTATGATGTGTTTAATTTTTATTGTTTTATAATTGTTTAGAAATTACTGATAATGTACGTCCACGTCATCGTTTTATGTCGGCATATGAACAAAGAATTGAGCCTCCTGACAGGAAATGGCAGTATTTGTTGTTTGCTGCAGAACCTTACGAAACAATTTCCTTTAAAGTTCCAAGTCGTGAAGTAGATAAATCTGAAATGAAATTTTGGGCTCATTGGAATACTCAAGCAAAACAATTTTATTTACAATTTGCATATAAAGTTGAACAAATGAAACCACCACCTCCCATGAAACCTCCTCCGCCATCTCTACCGCCCCCACCACAACACAATATGATGCATCAACCTGGTTCAAATATGATGTCTCACATGTTCCCTCCTCCACCTATGTATAATCCTGGACCACCTCAAATGATGAATAATATGATACCTCCACCTCCTCAATTGATGGGTTAATAACTTTATGGAAGTAATAATATAATAATTTTAAATACTTTTTATCATTGTCTAAAAGACTCCATAAATACTTTTCTTTGCTATAAAACTGCTAATATTTCAATAAATTTAAATGGTAAATTACAATTTGTTTAATGCATATTATAAAGTTTGTTCAATAAAAGTTTTTAACATTTTGAAAATACAAAATAAAACGATGCATTACATTCTTATCATGTACCTATAGTATTTATTTGGGTATACCCATGTTTCGAGTATTTTAACATAATATAACCTATCAATTGTTTTAATACTTCATATATCTACAGTGTAAAGCAATATACCAATGTGTTTGCTATTGGTAGACATATATTATTTAAAATTTAAACTGTTTATGTAGTATGTGTACAGTCAATATTTTACAATATAGTTTTGTCCAATTATAAAAAATTGAATGGTTACGATAAAAAAAAAGATGATAATGAATTGAATGTTACCAATTTTGGAACCAGGAATGTTTAAGAATTGATGATATTAAAATTGTGGCCCACCAGCTATTCTAGATTAAGAAAAGAGCCACAGTTAAAGGTCTCCATACTTAGTTTAAAATTATATGAGGTGCCAAGGTGGTTATTGATATTTATTTACTACAAAATGTATTAATAATTTTATTATTATACATTATATACAAATTATTTATTCTCCTCATATAAAATATATTATTTTATTTTATCATTTTAATCTTTTAGAAGAAAATTATTTTATATTATATTTTTAACTCCAGGAGAATTAATCCTAGTTGGTTATCTGTGTTCCGTGATGCACAGTTCTTTGTACTGGAATTCAATTTATTCAAATGATGATGTGACATCTGCATTTTAGGTCAAGCTAAGTAACGTCAGAGACCACCAAGGTACTTACACTAAATTCACGGTACAGGGTATATTGATATCCTTTTCCCATCGTCCTTATGAATGTCAAATGTTGTTAATGAAAATGAATCTTTTATATAATATAAAAAATAACATTTAATATATATTATAAGTTATATAATAAAATAAAGATAAAATACAAATAATTATTTAACAAAATTAAATAAACATAATTTATAATTAGAGTATATGATCATTGTAGGATATAATACCTTCATGCCTATTGATTTGTGAGTTTGTCGTTAATGATCAGATCAGTGCAAAGTAGCGAGACTAAAACATAAAAGTTCTTTTTTTTAAATAGAGTGCAGTATACTAGAAAATCGGTGTAATTTAAAAAAAATTTCACTGAGGTATTTGCCATTATGTGTTATGAGTTTTTATGCCATTTAAACATTCATCTCAACTTACTATATCGGTTTGATCTACTTGATAATCTAAAATATATTTCCATGTACATTTTATAAAATAATATTAATCTGTCTACATATTATAATATATATAGAATAATGTAGGTAGTAATGGTAATAATGTTGGTAATATATTAACCAAACGGCAAACACATAGTTACCTATACAGAATAACAAAATGAGTTATCAAACATATCCACCCCCATATTTTATTCTTTTGATAATGAATTTTTTTAAGTATCTATTTAAAAATACAATTTTCAAACACTTAGATTGTACTTAGGAATGTCTTTTAACTTCATTTTTCAAATGAAAATCATTAATTGTTATGTAAAAAATATTTTTTTTAGTCTTTATTATACTCGACATTTTTTTCTAATAATTATAAAATGTTGATAAATTATTATTATTTACTATAATTTTCAAAACATAATATAATAATGGACCCATTGTCCAATGTTCTTAGTAGACACAAATATAAATTACTTGAACAACTATATATTTTAATTTTAATTGAGGTAAATGTAAATCAAAATATTTGTTTAACAATTATTATCAGAAAAAAAGGCTGATTCTCCTTTGAATAAAATAATTTTGAGAATTTTTCAAATCTACACAAATACTGCAATTATTATAAGATAACACAACAACTTTATTATGTATTTAATTAACAAATTATTTATTTATATTTTGTAGATGTATACAATATATTTTTGTTTTTTTTTATTCTATGAATATGAAATGTAATGAAACATACAACATTTCATTAAATATGGTCTTAGTTGTCGAAGCAGAAATTATTGATAATTTCAAGATCAATAAAAATAATAATTTTGAACCACCACAGGATATAGTGGTAGTGAACACTCATATTATACTTATAACATATTTTTAATTAATTCAAAAATATGGGGTTGAGCCGTGAACATAATTGTTGAATCACTTGAGCTATGTATTTTAAACAATTAATATGATCTAAAAAATTTAATGTATTAATTATCGTGTTTGATAAAATGTCTAATTAGATACATTTGCTTATCATAGGTAGATACGCAGAATAAAGATGTAAATAATATTTTTTGAAGTATTATCGATGAATGGTATCTTCACAGAAATCCACATGTCTATTAAATAAAAATATTAATATTTTTTGGCTTATTGTACCTACTAATAATGTACGGATCATTAATTTCTATTATAAATAATATAATAATATTATCAAATTATATTTAATGTGTGTACCTACTGATTATACTGTGTACTGTCTAACTCGCGTTAAAGACTATTATCTTATTACTTTTATTTTATTCATCAGGTTTCTCTATAATTATAAAAATACAATGGAAAAATAATACAATTAGAAATATAAAAGAAAGAATTAGGGTTATGTCAGTTAATATATTAGTTTATACAATATCCATATACCTATTTATAAATATACGTTTTAATGCGCATATACCTTTAATAAAAACAAATAACAATAACGATAACAATTTCAAACAAGTCTTTTATTTTAAAATGTCTTGTTAATTATGTTTGCCAATTGTAAGTAATCAAAAGTAGATAATATATATAGCCATATAGACTATATAGCTATTAGCAATATATTGGTAGGTGCCTAGTTGTACAGCTCACAAAACGCTCAAAAACATATAAACTGATTACCTACTCTGGAATATATTTTTTAAGTATTGAGTTTTGAAATATAAAATTATTGTTAAATGTTTAATGTACTAAATTTTGTATTTATTTTTTTCAGGGTTTCTATTTATTTTTTTAAAAATTCAATATAGGTATGTAAATATAAATACTGCATTTATAAAAATACTTCAAAACTGGGTAGGTATTGCTATTATTTTCATTTTTCTAACTCTTTTTAATTATTTTATAAATGTACACAGTATTGCAGTATACTATAAGGAATAAAGATATAGATTATTAAACATTCACTGAATATTTTCTTGCATTAAACGCTAAACATTTTGACTACGCGATCATTCTTATTTCCTAAAAAAATGGATAAATAGGTGCTAATATTTTAAAAAAAAATTCTATATAATAGAATACTATTTTAGTATAGGTACTATATTGAAATTTTGGACCAAAAATCTGTCGGTACACAATAAATAATAATTATCATAATTTCACGTACATTGATCATATCAATATAATATCATACTACACTGCTTACATTAGAAAGTAGAAATTGTTTGTGTGGTAAATAACTATTTTTAGTTTTTCATTTTTTTACCAAATAGAACCAAAAACGATGTCGTCATGATACTAATAATAATTAATTAATAATAATAGTATTTTATTTCAAATATGATACATGGTAAATACCTATTATAAGGCTATTGGCTATATAATGTAGGTACCTATACATTTAATTATATAATACATTATTACGAAGCTATAAATGTTAAAAGTAAAATATTACATATTAGTTTATTACTCATAAGTTAAAATATAGTACATTTTAATGAAATGTTTTCCCGAAAGTATGTAGGTAAATAAATAAATAATTATAATATTTTAATTTTTAGCTAATGTATAATTCATTATATTTTAATGAGTGTTTATTTCATTAATCATTTTACATATATGTGTTTACTGTATGTCTGTATACAACATTAAGTTTTCATACGAAATAATTAAGCAACAATAATTATTTACAATAGAATTATTAATCAATTTTAAATCTGATTTTTTGAGACTTTAAATCTTGATTATAGACATAAAGGACATCATAGTCCTGAATTTCATTTTTTTGAGACCAATAATATTTTATAATATGCACATTTTTTCATGTACATTAAATATTAAACAATTAAGCAATCAATATAAATTATTAATGGTATTCAATAAAGTAAATATATTTAAAATTGCATTGTATACCTACTAATATTTAGTAACATTCTATATAGGTAATATAGTAAAAATGTTATGTTTTACGCAATTAAATATTTTTTGAATTTTAACAGGATTACAAGAAAACGTTTGATGAGGTATTGTTATTTTATGCATAAAATAACAATACACGTATTTGAATATCTCTTTAATAAATTTAATTTTATTAAATGAATTGTATATTTTTTTTAAATTATAGTTAGAACAACTTATAAAAATGAATCTTACATAAAATGTTCAATCATTAGGTATTAAAATAAAAATTTGTATTATTTTTTACTACAAAATAATATACGATTTTTTTGTGATTTTTACGTATACCCTTAACATTTGAACTTTGAATGTTTATAAAAAAATTTAAAGTATGTATGTACATTTTCTATATTTTTAAGTGATAAATGAAAAATTTATAAGTAATCTTGTGATTGTCAAGATTTTAGATTTAGAAAAACATTGTATTAACGTCAAACGAAAAAACTAAAAAAAAAAAGTAGAAATAATTCAACAAAGTCAAATTATTTTGAAAATTGTTACTTATGTAAATACAAATGAATAATGATCATGAATATTTGATGAGATTGTCAATATAATACCACAGTTATTCATTTTTCAATTACAACAATAAAATAAAATGTATCATGTGTAGAGTAAATATCACAATAACCAGTGCCGTAGCCAAGAGGGCTTCGGAAGCCCGAAGCTCGGAGCTCAAGCCCCCCTCGAAATGTCGGACGACAATAATTTTATTGAAAATACAATTTATAATATGAGTGATGCAATTATAGCTCGCTACCCCGAATACTGAGAATAGTTTAAAAAAATCATTAACCGTTTGTGGTGATAAACTATAAAGCAATGCCGCTCTTATCACACTTAGGTGCTTGATTTTGATTTGATATTAAAAAAAAAGTCAGAAATACAGTGCAAACTTAATTTGTTGCCATAATTGGCCAACAAAAATTAACCACCACCTCGAAAAACATTTTGACTATGGCACTGACAATAACTTAACATATCTTAACTGAATTCTAAACCTATCCACAATACCAGAATCTAAATTTTCATGATTTACGAAATATTTAACTGAAAATATCAATCATACTTATTATTCAAATATTAATACATATCACTACCAAATTCATAATCACCGCACAACACGGATAAAAAAAATTCTTTTGACATTAATAATAAATAATAATATACCTAAATTTAATATAATATGTATGTAAATTTTTTTCTTTTCATAATTAGATCAATACAACATAGTATTATAATATACAAAAATTATATACGTCTTAGCCTTTAAGCCTAACTTGTAGCGGTAACGCGGTACATGAAGTTATAAGTATATAGGTAATTATGATTAATAATAAATAAGAATAATTAGATTATCAATATAGACTTATTTTATTAAACAAAATATTATTGATACAATCCTTCATGTTAATATTATCCTAAATAAAAAAATTTTTTATATCAATATTGGCAAAGAGTTAAATTAACGGGGCCCAGATAATTTATAAATTTTTAACTAAAACTTGTAGTATTAGTGTATATCACTTGAATATTAAATAATCTTTCTTTTTTTTATTATTAGATACATATACATAAGATACATTTATATTTTATACACTTTATTTTATATGTAACTATGAAAGATAATATAATGCATTTTTAAGGGATTAGTAAAATGATGAAATAAGAGACGTAATATCAACGATAGTTTGTTTATTTTGACTTGTGTACTAGGTATAATAACGAGAAAAAAGAATGACAAGAATAGAATTTTTTTTGTATATTTATTAAAAACAATTACATAAGTCAATTACAATTATATTTTATTATTTTATTTTTATTTTTAACGAATCAGAATTTATTTGCTACGAAATAGAGAAAACTCTGAAATATTTTATAAATATATTATACTATACTATACTAGTACATTATATTTGTTCAATAAATAATTATTTATTTTCTCAAACTTCTAAAATCTTCAGTTTCCGACGGGGTCTTGCAAATCATTTTCTTTATTACACAGGGATCGCGGGGAATCTGAATTTTAAATTGCAGTACTATGTCACCCCTCTTGTCACAATGTTCTCTGTATGCTGGCATTCCTTCACCTTGTATTACCTTTCGATATAATGGTCTATAAATAAGTGTAACAATAACATAAGTTTTTGTTACATATATTTTATGTATTAATTTATTTATTTTTAGCAAAAATAATGATAATAATCTTAATAAATGGTAATTTCAATGATGATTAGTACATTTTATAATTAAAATCTAACAATAATAGGTGTTATGTAATATGTATATAAGTTTTTATTCTATAGATTCAATTGCACGTAACATATTAGACAATGTAAATTTGTCCTTCGTCACAATTAGTAAAATAAAAACAGATAGGTAAATAATATTAGTTATGTATTTAAACATGATTTTACAAACTATAATTATTATCAAAAATAAAATTGTATGCCAACTCACGGGACTGTCATAAACAATTTTTAAATAAGTCAGTTAATTTGAATTTCATTTTAGTAATTGACAAGAACAAATTCTATCGTTCGTACGTAAGTATTACAATTATTATTAGTGTAAGTTATAACAAGGCATTTATTTTTAAGTATTTTTATAATATTATATAATTATTTGTTTGACCCAATAATTTTTTTCATAATTTATAAATTGTACTTCTAAAAGTTCTACATATTTTTTAATCTTAGTATTTACAATTATATAAAAAGTAAAGAAAATATATTTTAATAGGTATACATTATTATTTATTTTAATTAAATTTTCTATTCCTAATTTATTAATGTCATTTATATTTTTTATTATACAATAACAATAGTAATGACATATTTTTTAAATGTTTTAAATATTTTTCAATAACGTTTGATATTCTGATAAAATTTAATAGGTTAATGATCTAGTTCTTCTATTTAAGTACTAAACTGCTCAAAATCTGAAGTTTTTAAAAAAAAATTGGATTTTTAATTCTTTTATTTTAAATCTGGTTATATTTTATTAGTAAACAACAGTTTGTAAATAATATTTTTTTAAATTGCTTGATAAGAATTAAAAATATAGCTACTAAAATAATAACAATTGATAATAATGATATATTGATATGTAATTACATTATTGTTTTGGTTCAAAGTTAGAAAATTAAAAAATATTATTGGTAATAAAACAATTTATAGTATCTAGTATCAACAATATTATTGTAAATATTAAATAAATATGGATAATAAATCTACTAATTAAATATTATTAACGGTCCAATGCTATTTTCTTTAGTAGGTACTTAAATAAGTTACACACCCCATAATAAAATAGGTACTAGAGAAATTAAAATTAAAAAAAAAATAATAAAAATAAATAATATATTTTTTTTACAAACATAAAAATATTTAATAACCCAAGACTTAAAAAAAATATTATAGGTAGGTACGTACGTTATCACTTGTGTGATATTCACTCTTAGTTGTTTGTTATCTAACGTGTGTACTATGAACTGAACACCAAACATCATTTCTTCGATAGTTACAGTGTATGTGCTTATCAAATCTTGTCCACTCCTTATAAAATGTTTATGAGGCAAATCATTGGTGATAAAAACTGACAAAAAAATCGTAATTGATTGTATAATGATGATATTATAGTTATTATACAATACTTATAATTATTATAGAAAAAACTACGTGTTTTGACTTTTAAGGAATGTATGTAATCTGTATGAAATAGCTAAAAAATTGATACGGAATTGGTTTTTTTTTATTATTATTATATTTATTTATTTGCAACGTAAACTATTATTAACAACATTAATATATTAATGTCCCATTTTAGCCTATAATCAAGAATTAATCCAAGATATTTAATTTCCAATACATTTTCAAGATTAATACAATTGGTACTACAGGTCGAATTACAATTCGATATACAATTTAAAGAATGAACTATTAAATTATTATTTATAAAAATATTGGACGAACGAAGTTCAAAACGAATACATTTTGATTTTGATAAATTCAATTTTAATTTATTTTTACAAAAGCAAGCATAAACAGTATTTAAAATATTATTATAGATTCATATTTTTTATGCATACATTTTCTATTCGATTTTATCTTTTGCCTAAGTTTTTTTTTTAAATTATTATGTATTGTGGAAACATTTTAGAAACATGTCCTATTTATTGAAGACTGCATCGTACCGTATTTATGATAAATAAATATTATAGATTACCACCTACTATGTTCAGAGGCGGATTTACGCACAGGTAACCTTGGCATGTGCCTAGGGCGCAACATCTTTCGGTGGTGCCGCAAATTTTCAGTATATTTATACTTTTATTTATATAATATAATAGTGTTGTAATGCCTTGGGTCAGAAAAATGTTAAGTCCGTCACTGCCTATGTTGTTCAAATTAACAAAATGTTGGTGTATTTATTAAAATGAAAGTACCTATAATACCTAGGTACGAATATTTTTCATTTATTATTACAATATCCGATTATCGTTAATATCTGACTTTTTATTTCATTGATGAATTTCAAATAGGTAATTATAAAAAAACTGTCTTAAATGATATTAAGTACAAAATCTTCATAAATTTATATAGGTACCTACTTTAAAAAAATTATTTACGATCGTAACTAATTAACGTCATCTACATAAACTAATATTTTTATTTATTTTTTTAAAAATCACGTTAAAATATTAATTATAATTGTCAAAATTTGTTTTTATGTATTTTGTATATATTTATTATGTAATTTTTAATCTTTATTATAAAATATGTAATACTATAAAAGTGACAGGACTTAACAATTTCTTAGCGAGTATACTAAGTTGTTATACTTACTTCTAAACTTAACCAACTGACAATAACATACCCAGAATGTATACCTACCTACTATAATATATAACCACAATTCAACATTGACATATCAAATTATATTGAAATTTATCTCATGGAATATTAATTATTCTAAAATAATTAGTAGCTGGTTAAATGAATCATTTCTTGGACATTTAATTCCATGTTTAAATGTCATATAAGAAACAGGAAACTTTACAATTTTAAATAAAAATAATAATAATAATTATTATTTACCTATCAAAATTACCAGTTTTTTAATATTCAAAATACAATATCCGTTAAAGACGCGTGCATCTCAAATTGCAAAAATCCATTTTTAAAATAAACTACATGGTTAGGCATTAACTAAGATATATGATGCTGAGATACATAATTAAGTTTTATTTTTAACTAACTTGTATATTGTCTTTAGATTTTAGATACTTTTATGATGGTAATGATTTGTAACTTGTAACTGGTTACAATTTAAATAACTTTCCCAGCTCTTTTTATTTATTATGTTTATAGGTTTATTTATTTATTTACTCATTTAAAAATATTTAACATTATTGTTTATGTAATGTAATTGGAAATAGTATACCCAAGTAAAATACAATGTTGAATAAACTATAAATAATATTAGTAAATCAAAAATTATTTAATTTTGGATCTTATACTTTTCTTTTTAATATAGATAAGTATAGGACTGTACCTAGAAAAAAAGGGTTATACAAATCATAGTAAGTGATGTATAAAATAATAATGAAATAATTTCTAAGTTTGCGTATACGAGAAAATTTTTGGCTAGTGGTTGATCCCTCTAGGTATGGTGTTGTAGGTAAGGTATTTAATTTACAGATTAATAATGTTAACAACTTTATAATTATACGGATTTAATGCAATTTATATTAAAGTAATTTTTATAAATAGAGTCATTCATCAAAATTCTCAACTCCATTTTAGATTCTGAGTTAAGCAATGAATGTATTGGTTTTATAATCAAGTGTTTAAAAAAAAAATTTTAAAGCATAAAAAATACTCAATCTCCAATATTGTGGGTGGTTTCTGATAATAATTGAATCTACGTACATATACATCTAAGTACGATTACATCGTTTCTGCTTAGAATTATTTTTAGTTTGGTTTCTCATTGAATTAAAATTAAACACACCCATTACACTAAACTAGTCCATGATGAGAAACCTATTCGAAACCTAGCAATACATATAAAAGAATAATTTATTTGTGTTTTACTTTGATAATGAATAAATTAAATCATTTTAAATACATAGATTCATTTAAACCATTTAAGGAGTATCCTATGACATCAAATTTTTTATTGTAAAATTGTTAAAGATATATGAGTTTTTAGAGAAATCGTTATTTTAAATTTGAATATATATTATTTTGTCAATATTTACGTCATTATTTAAACGATTATTGAAAAAACTGGTGATTATGTATTTTAAGTAATTTTCAATTATCAAAATATAAATTTATAAGGATCTTTGTTTTAAATTTAAATATTTTGACTTAAAAATAAAAGTATCATCAACATAAATTAATAAAAAAAATATTTCTGCATTTATGCTATTTTAATAATCATGAATATTGACTATAAAAATGAAAACTATTCTGGCAAACGAAAGCAGATTAAATAAGAGTGCCTAGAATGTGTTAAAACATTTAATAATGATTACCAAGGGCTCGTGACCAAATAATTTAAGATCAGCTGATGATAGATTGGATTCTTGTATGATTTTAAATATGGAAAAAGATTTGGTTGATCAATTTTTGTAAAGTTCATTTTTCTGATAATATTGATGTTTCAACATTTTAATTTCATTAGTCTCTTGATTTTTAATATTTGTTCTAGTTTCGAGAAGCAGACAGGTTAGTTCGCCGGCTGTACAAGCACGCAGGCCACATGTTTGATACATTGTAGCACTATCGTTTTAAATAATTCGCATTATTTTTCAAAACCTTAAACTATATTAAAAATCATGAGATTAATGAAATTAAAACGTTGAAACGTTAATATTTTCAGAAAAAAGAACTTTACAAAATGGCTATCTTTAATTTTTTTTTTTTTAAATAATTAAATAAAAAAAATATATTTTTTAACTTTTTTACCATGACATAAAAATAAATTAAAACATGAAATATTTATAGTTCTTGTCCCTATGAATCTTATTAAAAAATCAGAATTATGATATCTCTATTATTTCAGGAGATATCGCAATGGGTAAATCCTCACGGGACTAGCTGTATATTAAATGTACAAATAAACTAAATATTAATAATTATAAAGTAATATAATAAAAAAACTTGTGGAGCAAAACGAGAAAAACATTTTTTGAGTTGACAAATTAATAGGTCTAGCTCCCCCCCCCACCATAAATTGTGGTTCGTGACAGCCCTAATCATATAGTTAAACGGTTTTATTGATAATATCTATTTCTGTTTTATTTTGTTTTGTTCAGTTTATCAAACGTTAATAATCTATATAATTTCTTTATTTCCGTGTGTAATACTTTATCTATAGATAATCATACTTAGATTCTAAATATATATACACATATATTATATAAAGTTTGTAGTTAAATAAATATTATATCATAATTATTTAATCAGTACTTAAATGTATTATTTTTAAAGGATTATTTGGAAGTATTCTATGTTCTGTTTAATAATATCAAACAGTTTATACCTATAGATAGTATACATACTAATTATTATAGTTATACAACTTATAGTAGATTAATATTTACTCAGTTTAATTATACGACTACAGAAATTAAGGTATAACATAATTACTCAATTCACTTACTTACGGTTCTTCCATCTGTTAAGTCATGAACAATTTCACTGTTAACCGGTAAGCCTTTACGTATTCTTAAATTAGTCATACACTGTGTCCCATCACTTTTAGGAATATTAATTTTTTTTAATGCTCCATAAAATATCTACAAAATTAATTTAATAATATTATTAAAATTATCTTAATTACGAAGATTAAAATTTAAATATTTTTACATGACCGGATGGCTTAGAATAATATGTAGTACATATATTAATACAATAAGCACCTAAAATGGCTAAAATAAATACCCTAATATTTTACCTTAGAAATAATTATCCAGATTTAATCTACTAAATTCATTAAATGATTAAAATATGTGCTTGTACAAATAACGAAAAAAAATATTAAAAAATATAGTAAAAATAAAATATTAAAATATTATTATATACGTAGATATATAGTAAATGTTATTCTGAATTAGATAAAATTAAATCAAAACCATAAGATAAAAGTATAAAAGAAAAATAAATATTATATTTATAATTATTGATTTTTAGCGTAAAAGAGTATAAAAAACAAAACTATGAATACATATTACATAGTACATATAATTGTTTCAGTGATATTACATAGAAATTAATTTAATAGCAATTTAAATTTGGCATTGGTAGTTGGTACTTAAATAAAGAGTAATTGTAATCTTGGTCAACTGGAATATTGGTTCCCTAAGTCATATAAACACTATTTTCATCTTGAAATAATGAAATGTAATACCTATATATTATCATACAATTTTAGACTCATAAAAAATGTATGTTTTAATTCTTGAGATAAGTTTTTTAGGAATTTATACAATACCTATAGTAATATTGTGAAATTAAAAAAAAACGGGGAAAGTAGGTAGCATATAGGTCTATTTGAATTCAAGTTGCATTCTGGTACACAGAATATATTATTGAATTAAAATTAACACATCTATTACTGTGACCCACTCGTCTACTGTATCGTGTATATATCGTGTATACATCATACACAAAAAACATATCACATACACGCATCGTCATTCGTCATAAAATGAATACATTCATCGCTCCGCTCAGAAACTATGCAAAATCTACTAAATAATATTTTATTATACTAACTTCGTTCAATGTTAAATAAATCGGAATCTTTTCGACATCTTGTTTAATACCAACATTTATTGTTGCCTTCCTGTTTAATAACATGGATATTATATGAGCATACGGATTAGTGGATCCATAAACCGATCTTAAATCATAAAAATAAGTAATATTTATTGTATTATATAATTTAGAAGCTTTAATATAATTACATAGAATCGTAAAAAAATAATATTTTTTTATGATAGTTAATATTTCCTAAACATGTTAAAAAATACAGATTGTTTTTCATTGACACTTAAAAATAGATTCACAAATTGAAATAAAAATTAGTGTTATCATTTATTTAAATGAAACAATTATGGTTAGATATATTATTACTTTAGATTTCTTAATTTTTTGTATATATCATTGAAATCTCACTTTGATCGAAGTACGAATGAAAAATTTGTACCTATTAGACATTAACATGTCTATAAAAGTTTTAATTTAAATAAAATATTCATTATATTTAAATAATAATATACAAGGTGTACCTAATTTAATAAAAATGAAAAAAAAATTGTTATTTATTTATAATACGTTAATTAAATACAATTAATTTCAATGTTTAATAGTTAAAATCTACAATCACTATAGTTGTTATTAATTATTATAAATGTAGCATATATTTATTTGTATTACTTGTACGTTAAAAAAATATCACCGTGATACAAATACCGTCTCATATATTTTTCTTTATTAATAAATACGCCCAATTTTATGGCTTGAACCCCAAATTGATCATGCATTTCACGCCAAAAAGGATCACTAAGAACGTCAAAAGCCTCGAATGCAATAAGTCTACAAATTGTTTGATCTTCGTTCAATTTTTCCATACCATACTTATGTATGATTTTCCGAAATCTATTCATGTATATTGTATAATTAATATTAATTACATTGAAATAATTATAACATATAAACAAATACGTCACTATATCAATTATATAATATAATTAATTGTTCTATTTTAATAAATTTATATAAATTAATATAAATTACAATTATTAAATATACCCAGTATAGGTACTTACGCGTTTAATATATCAAAACTCGAAGAGGTTCTTTTTAATCCTAATACACTATAATAATCAATACCCATAATGACGTGTTACTTTAAGAAGTAAAGTTATTGTTTTTTAAATATGTTAAATTAAAATGGTTGTTGTTGATATAATATATGGTATCTAAGTACCTATATGTATATAATATTTTAAATATTTATGCATTTTTACCAGAAATTCAATAGTATAGCAATTAGGTAACTAACAAAATTGTATAGAAACTATAATATTAAATGTAGAATATTATATTATAATAGGCAGATGTGTTTTGTATTATCTATCAATAAGTTTTTACTTATCATATAGGTATTTCATATTTTAATATCATACTTATTTTATAATCTGAGGAAAACAATTGTATAAGTAAGTAGTCACTTTTTATCATTAACCTAATCATAATAATATGTTTATACTAGTGTTTAAAAGGAAGTGCTAAAAAATTTTATTTTTTCAAAATAACTCAAATAGGTAATAATATATATAAGTAAAGAAATTTTTAAGTACCTATTACCTACCCTCTTTACAATTTAACATTGGATAAAGATGAAATTTTGAAAATTACAGGATTCTTGATTTGATTTCAGTATTTATCGATATAGATAATGTTTTTCATTTCCTGTAATAGAATAAATGTAAGGATCTACAATATTTTTAGGTGTTATCGCAATAATGTTATGGATTTATATTTATTGAATAATTTCGTTGGGATTGGGTGATTTTAAAGTTAAACGGAATGGGCGTTCAATTAGTACGTTGATTTTTCTGTTGAACAATAAGTTTAGAATTGCATAGTATTTGTATTTTTGTATTAATATATTTTTAGACATATGAATTCTATTAAACTGTTAAATGAAATCGACTTATCATGATATTGTTTAGTTAATTTTTTACTTCATATTTTTTTTTGAGGGTCTATCATTTATTGGAAAATAACATAGTTACAATTGAAAACTCATTCCTGGATAAAAATTTTTTTTTTTAAATCTACACCTTTATAATTCCTATCGAAAGTTTGCTAAATAAATATAATTAATGCTATAATTAGTTAATTAGTTCCTTTGCAATACAGTCAATTTATCAAATTTATTATTTTTCTAAATAACACAGTATGTATCCAAATACCTAATGCATACTAACACTTAATTATGTTTTTATCTTTCTATACATTCTTTGCCATATATAGTTAACAATGTCATTATTAATTTTATAAAAATATTCTATGATGATATTATTTTTGTATCTTAGAATTTGGTTATGTAAAATTAAATTAAGTATTGTTTATATTTAATTTTAAACAAGTAAGTTTAGTAATGGAAAGTTTGTAAATAATGATTTTACTTAAATATAAAATGTTTCATTAGAGTATGAGTAGTTATAATATAAACAAGGGATTGATTATTGCAGTTGATGTAAGCAATGGACAATGGTTCAGATGATATGAAAATATGAATAGTACCTAATTTTAGTGGCGGCTCATGGTATTTAAAGTAGGTGGTGTGCAATTATTGCAAAAGTTTATTTAAAAAAAAAAATTAGTCAGTTCTAAATATAAATATAATTGGTAAAATATTTATTAGTACTTTTAATTTTGATATACAGTTTTAGAAAATAATATATATTATAATATTACATATTAGATAGGTTTAGTATATTTTATTTATTGTCACAACAGACAACATGTCATAAATAATAATAATAAAATAACAAAAAAACTGAACATTTTTATATGTAAGTGTGTTTATCGTGTGCGATTGCCTGACGAGTGTGCAGTAGGAGCTGCACACTAAGATCACATATAATTGCCGCTTCTCCACTCGACAACCTAACGTATTTTACACGGACAAACGGTGTGTATTTGTTACATAACTCGATTAAATTTTAGAAGTATAATAATAATTGTTGTGTTTTTATGTTTTTAAAATTTAATTTTTCTTTATATAATAAAATATACAGACATACGGTTTGACAGATATTGTATTAAAATTAATTATTATACATTATTATTAACTATTACATTTTCATTATTATATTTATATTAATCTATGTGGTGTGCGTACACCTATAGGCACTGCCTAATTTAACTGATGGATACGTTTACGATCAAACAATCCATAACCTATTTATCATCATCTTGTAGTTTCATATTATGTGTAATATCTAGAAATGAAAAAACTGTTAATTAATTAGTTTTAAGTTGTAGGTAATTTTAAATTCAAAACAAAGTAATTGAGATATTGTAAAAATGTTAAAAAGAATGACATGTAATATTATATTTATTGAAAACAATTAATAGGTGCACGATATCAAAAGTGGTAGGTATCTAGACACCTAGTTGTAGTGATTTTAAATCGAGTTTTAAATTGATTAAAATAACTTATGATCCTATTAATTAGATAATGTTCATAAAATTAAGTAAAAGGTAATATATCATAAAAGACGATAGCTAATTGATAGTTAACTGTGTAAATATTTAATGTGTAATTTCTTTAATGAAAAATTCTATGATATAGTGTTATACTGTTATTTTCATTTGTCATTTATCGATATTGTCATTTTATACTATTGATAAATGCTTTTATGGATACCTATAGGTGTATATAATATGTATATGTAACATATTTGATTTGAATTGAATTGTTTGATATTTTGATAATACGTTTTTGTATTGCTCTATGCTATTAAATTAAAATATTTAAAAAAAATTTTGTTGAACATAAATGTAAGTTTATTAATTATTCATCTTGTTTTTTAATTTGTTAAAAAAAAAAAATACTATAATTTTACAGTTTTTACTATAATTGATAACTTAAAATCCATATTATGCCGGGTCATATTAACAATTACTAATCATATTTTAAGGAATCAATAGTATAAATATTATCTTAAACATGATGTAATGGTCAATGATTGAACCAAAATTTAATCATTTTTTTTATGCAACTCAGCAATAATCATGCAAAACGGAACATTAGTTGTTTTGTACAACCCGTGTTAGAGTCGATTAGACAAAGACAGTAAATTTTAGTGTATCATTCTGGTTATTAGGATAATTATAAAATTAATTATTATGCAACGTACATGCATATTGACAAGGTTGGCCGTGAAATGTAAATATAAATTAATTTATGTTTAATGTTTAAAACTAGAGAAACACGTTTGAGTAAACATGTGTTACTAGAATATATACACCTATATCATGTATGTTTAAAAATAAATTAAAGTCATAACTCATAATGACTTTTCTATATGATGTAAATAAAGTCAATTAATATTTAAAGAAAAGTCTATTAGTTATTAAGTAATACCGGGCATTCAAGTTCAAGCACCTACATTTACAATTAATAATTTTTTAGTTGATTGAATGTATTAATTTAATTATGGAAATTAATTTTTTGTTGGGAGATTCTAAATGGAGTGATGAAGGTATTAATATTACAATAATAAGTTTTTTATTTTTATATCTATTATTACTTTTCGAAGAAATAAAAATGCTTCAATTTTAGGGGTGGTTGCTGGTAGTAAATTGGATATAGTTAGTCATTGAGGGGGGTTTGAAAGTAAAACATTTCCAGTACTTTTCAAAATAGCCTTAAAAACCAATAAAATAAATTAAGGTAAATCGGGAATTATTACGCAAAATCAGATTAATATCGATTTTATGTTTTTAGTAACTCAAAAACATTTAATCAAAATGCTATACAATTTTCATTAAATAATTATTTTAGCATTTTTTATACATCATAAAATTTTCAATATTTGAAATATTTCTGATTCTTTTTGAATTATTCAAAGATATTTTCAGTTATTAATTTTTTTATCAATAGATCTATTTAAAGTATTTGAATTTATCTATTAATATAGTAGTATACACGCAACCAATTAAATTAATTTTGTTCACATACCAATATTTGCACCTAAATTTACGTAACAACACATTTTGTGGTTTTAACGTCTAGTTCTATATGGGTTACGACCCACAAGACCTCCATTCGCTCCATTTAAATATATTACGCTTTAGCCGCAAATTAATTTCAATTATACCATATAATATGCAATCTCTTGAAATATCTGTTGTTCTTCTGTACACCGTTGAGTTGAGAAAAATCAACTTACACCCAACAAATATATCTTATGGAAAAACATACTTATCTAGTGGCTACTTCTATAAAATAAATATGTATCTAAATATATTGCTAATATTATCAATAAGTAAATAATTATTATGAAACTAAATACATATATTATTTTACGTTTATTGTTTTTGTTCAAAACTAATTCTAATTCCGTAATTACATTTTTGAAATGTTAATGTTTTGTTTGTTTTTAATGCAATAATACAATGTAATACGTTGCATGTGTACGTGAACGTATGTGTGTATGCCGTACGGAGTTAATATTTTACAATACTTATATAGTTATACAGTATACTGAATCACGTTACCTTTGTCAGAGTTCCAATGATAAATTTGTATTGATCTTAATGCTCTCGGTTAGTAGATATTACAAGACGTGTTTTATTTAAATGATTTATTTTGATATCTATTATTACACATCAAAGTACACTTGAGAATTTATGCTATATTGCTATGGTATATATATTTAATGTTAGTGCAAAATCCCAAACAATGTATTAATTTTAAATAATATTTTTCTTTAATACTTATTATTTTATATAATAATGTTATAGACATTAAGAATCTTTTAATAATCTTTCAGAATTGGCGAACACCAGAATATTTAATAATAAGATAAATGGAATAATATGAATGTAACGCGAGAGCAACTGTGGGCAGGAATAAAGTAGAAAAATCGTGTTCTAATAATAATAATAATAATATACCTAATTTATTGATACGTATTTTTCGTTTAGCCTGTTTTCCTATTCACGCGAACTATTGTTTACATACAATATTCTGCTGGATTAACACTCTTAGTCCAACGTCTGTATCGGCCAATTATTGTTTTTGCCATCGGGGGGGCAGTAAAAACATCATCATTAGTAGCAGTAGAAGACACGATCGGCGATTCTAGTAACAGTCCAGTGCAATCAGCCGTATACACACAGTCAACAGACCGATCACTTTTGGGAAGCATCGTTCAGGTTAGTACCGATAAATGTCTGTAATATAATATTAATGTATTAAAATATTTACAACTGCCCATATACGAGATAGTTGTTGATTATGTATCACAATAATAATATATGTGGTTTGTATAATAAGATGGATGTGTTCTATGCTTTTGCCTTTTGCGATATTTGTTCGTCACTTAGTACTTACGTCATTGATTAAATATACAATATATATATATTTAATCAATGCTTATGCTATGTCCAAATCGTGACAAACCGTTTTTACTTGGACACGACATCGGTCGTGGTACGAGTTGTATGCGTTTTATCGTTAGTAAAAAAAATTTACCGCCAAAAAAAGAATCGTCTATGTTTACACACTTGATGATTTAATTGAGATGTAGAAAATTTTAAAAATTAGTGTTATAGTCAACAATGATATAAATATCGTAGGTACTCACGTCATTGTATTCTTTGGTACCTATATATAAATAGCTATCGATATAGGTTATAAGTTATAACGTCATATTATGTACACCGTGAGATATCCTGTCAGCATTTATAATATGTCTGTTGTCTATGGAGTATGAAGTTGAGGAGAATGACGTTGTTACATCGTATTACGAATTTCCCATAAAAAGTACGTCGTGTTATTAAGTTTTATTTTCATCGGGTGGTTTGAACATAAACCTGTCGGAGCGTTTCAATATAATAACAAAAAGTTAAATACGATCGATCGAAGTAGGTACTGTAGCGTACTTATATAATATAATATGAATATTTTTACGTTTTTGTTCTAAAACATTTTAAGTTTATATTTAATTTAAATTATCAAATGTGTATTTTACGTAAATCATTATCACCCATAGCATAATAATTAATATGGTATGAAATCTTACAAGATATTTAAAAATATGACTAATCTATTTAATACAATAAATAAGCAATTAAATAAGTTAACACATGTTTTTCACTCGTTGAATTCATAATAGATTAAAGAATTTATTTGTTTTGAACAATAAATTGGACATATAACAATAATATTGCGTTTTTATAATATTATAATGTGCTGGAAGTGGAAGAATGTATAATTAAAATAGTATAGATGCTGTGATAAATTAATCAAATGTTATTGTTGTCTAAGAATAATACATTTAGTCGTTATACATTGATTTATTTTATGGCACACATTTCTGAAAGCGCTGGAATGCTTCGAACGTTTCATATACTAAATTTGTAATATTTATAATACGTTATGGTATGGCAATACGAGTATATTGAAGATTAACTTAATATTTAAAAAATGTATTGATTGTCTTTACACACGGAGTTGTAAAAGTTACATTTTAATACAATTATTGCAAAAATAAAAAATAAAATAAAATGATAAATACACGTTGTAGATATAATTTAATTTAATCATATTTTTTTAAAGATTAGGCTATTAAAAAAATAATTAATTTTAAATATTTAAGTTATTGTTGTTTAAAAAAATAATATATACATTATTATTAATATTTATTATACTATACATACATTTATTTAAGTTCTTCATGAGTAATGTAGGTCAATTATTTAGAATTTTTCTGATAATCTTAAAAATTACTGTTAATAAAGTACCTATAATTTAATTACAAACTTAAAGTTTTAGTAGATGAGTTCTTGGTTTTGTTACCACATTCATTTATTGTTGTGTCTTTTTGGTATAGGTATATGTTATAGAGTGGGTAATAAGAAAAATGCATATATATACGTCGGTTTTTATTCACATAGGTGGCCTATAGATATATACATATAATAATAAACACAATATTGATAAATCTGTATAATAGATACATGTATAAAACATGTGTAATATTAATACTATATTGTATCAACATTTTATAGCTTTAGGACATAAGTATAACGTTTAATTTTAATATACATACTCGTATATATGTATTATGTTAGCTTATACATATTCTTACTAATATCAACTATAAAGTTTTCATAATGACATATTAGCAACACATAATTTAAATAATAGTTGTGTTAGGTAGTTACGGTTTCTATTTTTAGTGAAATAGGTATAATTAATAATTACCTAATCTAACATAGGTAGGACATTTAAATGCATGTGCAAAATATTCCAAAACATTATTTTTCCGAGGGAAAAATTCGTTTTGTACATAATATAATTTAAAAAAATTAAACTTTTATTTAAGATTTTTTTATAACTTTTTTTATTTTTCATTATTCATTATTTTATGTATTATTTGTATTAGTTATACATATTATGTTTTTGCCTATAAATATATCAGATAAAAACAACAGTTAGGCAAATAATATTGTGATCATGTGATGATATATAAATATATATTATGATGTATAGAGAAGTCGAATTATTTACGACTTACATTAACCGTGAATCAATTAATCGATATTAATAAATATATTCTATTTCAGATGTATGATAATATAGACATGAACATATTTATTAGGATAAAAGTAAAGGAAATTTTTTTGTGATCATTGAAGCAGTGTAAAAAAATAATGAAAATAAACATCCCTAAGCATTTGGTGTAGAAAATAAAGCATCTTTTAAAATAAATATGTTTTTAAGCATGTTTTATTTTTTATTTTTTCGCTTTTTTTCTAATCGTTTGTAGGTTAATTTAATCGGTTAATCGAACAGTGGAATATTTACGGGAGAGAGGGGTATATGTGGGGATAAATACCCCTCCTGGATTTTTTACTGATAGGTTTTATAATGTCGTAAATATATTACAGAAATACAGATTACAATTATTGAAAACGTTACATTTTTTTATAATATTGAAATATTACGGTTGTTGCCCGTAGTTAATACACGACTTACTGCTAAATATGTATCTATATGATTGAAAACAATTCGTATCGTAAAATTCCGTCAATCGTCATTATTGTCAATAACGATCCGGCTATTATTATGCTTTTAATAATAAGCATTTGGTTGATATTTCATAATATATTGTATGGCGAAGGAATGTATATATATAAATAGGCATTCTAAACAATCTAAACAATAAATTCTAATAATTAAATGGAATACAAATAATAATCAAACTTAAACACTAAAATACGAGTTATCACTTATTTTTATAATATTTATTATTGCATTAATTAATTTTTAATCCAGCGTAATAATTCACTACTTATTATAGTCAAACACTCGTGGCCTCGCTCTAGTGCCAGTGATGAACTTCCACCTAGGCAAACTAGGCAGTTGCCTAGCGGCTTATACTTTCTTGGGGTTCAGGCCCCCAGCGGGGTACCAAAAATTTATAATAATGTATCGGCATAGTCTTACACTGTCAGTTTACCAATTGTGCTTAAAATTACCTTTTAATATACCAATTGCGTTCTAAATATTTTAGGGTTGATAGACCAATTGCGTTAAAAAAATTTTACAGTACCGTCAATACCTAAGGAAAATTTATTAGTTAGTTATTATTATTACATAATAAATGAAAATACTTTTAACCGATTTTTGTGAGTATTACTGCATAATGTAATATAATATAAATAAATAATTAATTTTTTTTTTGCATTTTATAAGTTATTTTTTAATTGTCAATTATTCAAAATTAAATACCAGTTATATTACATTATAATTCATTTCATAAAATTCCCGATATTGTTATAACTTATAAAATATATTATACCCATTACTTAGTCATTTTAACCAGTAATCAATTGATCAGTAAATAAGTTTTAATTTTCAAGCGTTTTATATGTTATGTAAGCGAAATTGAAATACTCATCCTAAAATATAAAGAACGCAATTACTACACTGACCTTAAAATATGAGGAGCGCAATTGGTGTATTGACCCTAAACGAAAATTTTGTGTTAGTGGCAATTGGTTCATGCCCTTTACACTTGGGCTCCGTTGTGGTTTATTTGACTAATAAATAAATTAATATTTAAGAAAAGTCAAATTAAGTTTAATTCTTTTTTAACATAGAAATGAAAAAAAATGCATTTTACAATAATTATCTTTTATCGATAAAAAATAATAATTGCTATCAAGTCCTAACCATAAATGTATTAGTAAACGCAAGACGCTTATCTAATGTTGATCAAAACATGTGAATTACGTAGTAAATAAATAATATAATATAATTTTATGAACTTATTAATATATATATAAAATATACTTCCAATGAGAAAAAATACTACAAGAGACATAATTAGGCGGGAAAGTAATATGGTTTAGATGTTTATTATAAGGCCACTGTCGTCAACCTTTTATCGTAATCTAGGGTCAGTGTTTGGATGAATATAATTTGGGTGCGTCACCATCAGAGCACATATTAATATTATGTTTCTCTTATGCCGAAAGTAGCACGCTAGTCATAGGCGCTCGGCTGCTGACGCTAGATTCATTTCCACCCACTCACTACTTCCTCGATGTCACTTACATCCATCATGATGTGATCAAAATCTGTACTTCCATGTAATTTGAAGTAGTGACGTCGTCATCCTGGTTGTCGTTATAAATCTAAAGTCTGAATGATATTGCTCATATCAACTATGTCCGTCCAATATTGAATCGTAGAAACTTCTCACTCAGACTCAAAGATTGTTTCCATCTTGTTCCCAGTCAATTAATGCCGATAGCTGCAGTATATATATCTTATAAAATGAATACATTTTTTATCGATATATCTAAAAGTTGCTCACAATATTTTTTATTCATTGAAATTGACTTCTCGTCAATCGCGGACAAGTCACGTAAAGTGTCTTTTTTATAATAGTTATTTTTTTCGAAAAAAAAAAACAAATTTATTTAAAAACTATTTTATTGTACAGAAAACTACATAAATTATTTGATTACACATTGCTTTGTCGAATAATTATGATTTTATTTTATAAGTATGTTCATCTTGAGATCTGAAATGAAAGTGACGTTGTTTCTATTGTTTTCTTATGATTTAAAATTGTTTACTAAATAGATATTCAAAACACATGTACATATAACATAAAATAATAGGCACCTACTAATATAAAATAAAATACAATCCTTTTTTCAAATAGACAATAGTATCGTAGTATATCATGAAATATTTATTCAATCGTTATAATTTTATATTTTTTCCCCGGTATCAAAGGATAATTTTAGTCGTCCTACCCTCTTACTACAATACATTTTATCAGTGTGGTCAAAATCATTCTTAGATATAAATAGGCAGGGTCGGTCGTAGGTTTTATATTTGGTACAAAATTGTTATTATTTACAACAAACTGTAACACTTCTAATGGAGCACTGTTAGGTTTTAATAATTCGGATATCACTACTAACTCATCTGTCATTTCTATTGCATCAATGTTTGATTTACTAGTATTTTTATTTTTTGATAGTTTCCAACTATATAACTTTAAACTCGATAAGAACGCGCATTCGCCTGTGACCGACTAACGCATGTATCGTAATTGTTATCTCCGTTCTATTCAATATTACGATTTTGGTACATTATCGGTCAACGAGGTATCAATAGTACATTAATATTGGTTATTGCATATTTATTTTTGTATATTTTGAACAATGAACATACATTATATTATATCATATTATAATAATTAAATCACTTGAGTTCATTCGAAATTTGCCGCCCCCGCATTAGTGCCACCCTAGGCGGCTGCCTATTTTGCTACCACATTTAGCCGGCCCTGTAAATAGGTACAGAAATATCAGGTTATGATTTAATAATAATTATTATTACTATTGACAGTCAAGGAAGAAGACTTAATCTTCATTAATTAATGAAATGGTATTAAAAAATAATTATAATAACAACTTCTAGCCTTAATTGTTCGAGAATTAATCGATCGCATCTTATATAACTGCGTAATAATTTCTATAAACCTGAAGTGTTTATAATAATATATTATAGTAAACATGCAACAATGTAACATACATTCGGATAACTATTTTTCATTTTTTTCCATTATAGACATTTATCTATTTGTATTTTATTATGTATACTGTATAGGTATACATTACAGTTTACATAACATTATGGTGTATATAAATACGAAGAAGTATTTAATTATAAACATCGTTTTTTTACATTCATTATTGTGCCCTGGGCTTATGACTTGTAAAAACAAAAATATTAAACAAATCTGCTAACCACCAAGGACAGATGCGACGATTAACCAAGTTTTCTTTGATACCAAAATCAACAATATATATTATTATTGAATACAAATTGTACCAAATGTTTTGTAGTAGAATCTATTGCATAATAATGTAATATTATACGATTTCTTCGCACGTAGTTATTAAACATTTTGTATAATAATATTATAGGCTACAACGTTAGCTAAGTTACTATATTGAAACACAGCATGGCATATATTATGATAAAACTATAAAATTATCGTTTATTTAATGGTATTCACAGGGACAATTACTTACTAACTATTCAGTGAAGTCTAAAGCATTTATAAGAACAATGATTGTACCACTTACCGATGTTCAGCTGAAAGAGATTCAAAACTTTTATCCAAGATCAAAGGTCGAAATTGATCAAGATGTAGACATCATAAGACACTGGTTGAATAAACAACCACATCTACCCAAAACAAGTAAGTACCAAGTTTACAGTAATATCGATTTTAACTTATTCGATGTTTTGACGTACATCGTATTAACACGGCGATAATAAACCGCATTAAATCGGAGAGCGCCTGTGTGCATAAAGATGAAGTTACCATCTATGAGACGTCTGTTTTTACTTTCAAATGTCTTGTGACGTCGCATGCACTAACTTCACAATACTGGGCATTAAGCGTCACGGTATTGTCTCAGGGAAGTCTCCGAGTCAAAATTACAAACATCACATGTCTCAATGTGATTATGTAATATCTATGAGAACATATTGTGCATACAGGGGCTAGCTTATAATTGAAATGAGTGAAGAGATTACAAGAAACTAAAAAAAAAACAGTCTTAGTTTTGATTATTGAAAAATGAATCTGAATGTCTTATTATATTGTACGTTTAGTGATATATTTTCAAGTTATCGTCATGATAATTATTTATAATATAAATTTGTTCTGTTTGGTAGTATTACTACGTAATAAATAATAATAGTATTATTAAAAATATGGATTACCTATATTATTATCTTAAACATAATATTATTATCACTGCGAGGATAAGTACATTAAATACGAGTTGTGCATAAATTAACCGGTTGGTAGTCGTAATATAAGTTAAAAGGCATAGGTAGATTAATATACTACGGAGCTCTATACAACACGAATGCATTTTGATTATATGATAAACATTCGAGTTTATATATAGATGATAGATCTATATTGTAGATAGGTATATTTATATGGCTATATATAAATATAAAATAATAAATAGGTATAAATAAAGCAGACGTAGAAGGTTATTCGCGAATTCAAGTATTTCTTTGACAAAAAGCATAGTTTGTAAATGATGAAAATATTATATTATGTGTATTTATTTATACATGATACGGTTTGAAATTTTTACAAGTGTTGTATCGTGTGTGATTTTACAAAACTAATTTGATACAAAACAAAACAATTATTACTAATATTTTTTTTTTGAGGAGGGGTGTTAGAATAAACATAAATTTGTATTCTATTCAGTGCGTATATCATTGCGATATTAATCCCCATAGACAAATATATAATATCAAATTGAGAATCGAGTTACAACACTTAAAGACAAAGTCGCCACACAATCGCCATACGCGTTGTCATATATAGGACTATAATAATTATAATATAATTATAAATATATAATTCATTATCTGTACATGGCAATTCAAAATGAAAAATGACTAAACTTGATATTCCTAAATAAATGGTAAATGCAACAAAATAGGAACTTGATGAAATTACTTTCATAATTTTAAATACTAATATTAAGACAATTATTTGTTAGATAAGTATTCATACTCGTGGGGCCCATTATTCTGTTGAAAATAATAAATAATAAAATATGAATTCAAATATCCTAAATTACGGATTATTTACAAATTATAAATAATAAATTTAATTCATTATTTTTGTTTTCAGGCGATGAATTCATAAAAAAAGTTTTATTTAGCTTAAAATATCGCACTGAAAAAGTCAAAATTGTGATTGATAATTATTATACTGTTAAAGAATTATTTCCTCAAATTTATGAAGACCTAGATCCAACATCAGAAATTTTTCGAAAACACGTAGAAGCTGTGTAAGTAGATAGTAGTCTTATAATATCTCATAATAAATGACATATATTATTATTATTTTTTTTTTATATATAAGTATAATATACTATCAATTGATAACAAAATACCTAACTATTAAGAGTAGATATGTATTAATTCCTGAATATTTTAACTCACATAGGTATAGGACCTATACTATAGGTATTTGGTGTTATAGTTATCATTTTTAATTATATTAAAAAGTATGAACTAAAAACGTTAATAATCTCTGTATTTTGTGGTCTAGGTACTAAATAAGCGTTAAAAGAATATAAATAATATCTACTTATAGGTTTTTTGAACATCATTATTGTATGAAATGTATTATTTTAGTTTGCAACAACAAGTTCATACTCCAGTTACATTAACTCGCGCAGAACGTCTATTGTTTTATTTTTTTTATACACAAATGATTGTATTAATCACGATTTATGTGTGTCTACTCAAAACAACGAAAGAAACGTTAATAATAATTGTAACCCAAACTAAAAGTAAAAACTGATGATTAATAAACAAAGATAGATTCTCAATTTAGTTTATGTGTGTATCATATTATAATAAATTATACATTTATTATTTTATATATATCTATTATTTATATTTAGTGAATTTACTATGAATGTATTATGTATTTCTTAATGAATTAAAAAAAAAAACAATCAATCGATCTACATTAGTTTTCAATAATTATTGAATGTTTAAAATTTAAAGCTTTAAATAATATATTATTACTATTTCAAATTATAAAATTCATAACACTGAAGCTTTAAAGATTTAACAGTGACAATATTGTATTATTTAGAATTTAGATTTGAGAGAAATAGTATTATAATAATTTGAAGATGTCATATTATATTTTGTACGAAATATAATATATATCTACATATTATATACAAATTAACTAATAGGTAGGTAATTGAATAAAAATTGAGATTTTTAGAAAAATATTAATTTATGTATTCACACTCATCAGTCGTCATTATAGCAGTTAGTTGTTTTTATAAACAAATATTGTAATTAACTACAGTGTGAATGTATTAAAGACATTTAATATATATGAATTAAAATATTATTATATCATACAAAAGTATTTTTTTTTTAATGATTGTTCTATAATTATTTTTATTACATAATCATAAATTTGTAAATAAAAACTGTTTAAACAATATCTTTACAGGTCAATTCAAAATGTAATAAATTTGAAACTTTTATTTGGTAAATTTCTCGATTTGCTTGTTTAACAGATAACTACATGAGTGAAAAAATATGGTGGGCAAGTTGGTTTCGCTCTGCTGTATATTAGGGGTGGAGAGTAAGTCATAATGAATGTGTTCAATTTGAATGCAATGATAGGTATCATTCTATAAAAAAGATGATTCTGAACGGAAATGATTGATAGCCAAGGATATATTATACTACCTATATTTAAATTGTAATATATTTTTTTTCAATAGTATGATTTAGGACGGATTTAATGGGTTGCATGATTCCATATGGCAAGGTTAATCAATTTTTTCCAAAAACATTGCATGTAGTTATCATAATACCTTATTATATCATACACAAGTTATCACAGACTATTCTAGTATATTTAATATTTATCTTATATATATACTGTTTACTAAATTATGTAAATAAAATGCCAATCTCAACTACTTGTGAAAGTTTCAAGTTTCTACGATTAATACTTTTTGAATAACAACAAATATCTTAAATCATTTTTGGATATATCGTTATTTTACGGGATTTCGTAAAAATTTAAATTTCATACGCTCGTACAATTTTTTTCTGTCACCGGAGTTTTTTTTTACAGTTATTTGATGGAAAATTTATGGAGAACCTTGTATTGGGTTTTTAATCTCATGTATAAATCACAACAATTTTATGAATTTTTAACTTTAAAATTCCTTGCAAATTTTCGCGATTTTGATATATTTTGTAAACATTTGAACTTTAAACGCTTATAAACAAAAATTGTGACTAATAATTTTTGATTTTTTTTACTACGATTAGTACAACTTATAATAAACCTTGTATTAAATTTTAAAGATTTTTTTTGTATGCCAAATTTTTTTATCTACGTTTCAAAACAAAAACTTAGAAAAATCGAAAATTTGAATTTCCTATAAATACTTAAAAAAAATCAAAATATTTTGAAAATTAAATTATAAATAGATAACGCTAACATAAACATTTGGTGAAAATTTCAAGTATTTACAATGATTCGTTTTTTAGTTACATCAAAATAAAATAATCGATTTTGTCAAAATTTGATTTTGCATAAAAATTTCCGTTTTTCCGTTATTTACTTTTTTAGGGTTTTTCTAGATTCTTTTGAGAACTATTAGAAACATTTTTACTTTTGACCCCACTAAGTATCAACTAGATTCACTTTCTTTTAGAAACGGGGCTGAAGTCAAAAATCAAAACACTATTACTAGTATTAATACTCCAAAACGTGATGACAGACACAAAAATAAAAAAAACACATATCATTGTAAAATCAATACATTCATCACTCCGTCTAGAATCCAAAAATATTAAATAACTGCAATGTAAAAGAACATGGATCTAATTGTAATTTCTATTTTATTTTTAAATTAGTTAATTTTAAGCAACATTTGTTTATAGTTTATTAGTTTATTATGATAAATATTAAATTGTATAATTTGTCGAAAAGCAAAAGCTTAATTAATTTCAATTTATATAAAATATAACTTTTTAATTAATCGTTTTTAATAAATTATAGTTACATGTTTCCATTGCCTAAACTCACGGAGGACTTCCACAGAGTGCTCTGTTATCGGATGGCGACAACAGATGCGAAAGACTTTTGTCCTAATAGTCAATTGAAACGCAATGAAATGATGTGGAATTGGTTGTTCGATGAAGACGCATTGACATTAGGCGATGTATGGATATTCGATTTAACAAATATGGAGTCCATGGCTCAATGGGCGCACTTCAATCTCAGTTTTATGAAAAAAATTCTTAAAATAAATATGGTAATTTTGTATATTGATTATTAAAACATTATAATACATCGCAATCGTAGACAATGCATTTCGTTTGGTAAAACAAAATTAAAACCTGAATGATAAGTTAGCAAATATATAGGTTAGTATATATTAAGTTAGTGTTTTCAAGTTTCTAAAAGTAGAAAACATAATTAATAGACAATTATATAAATATATATATATATCTTTTTAGATTCTGAACGGAGTGAAGAATGCATTAATTTTACAATGATGTATGTTTTATTTTTTATTTTTGTGTCTGTCATTACGTTTTTGAGTAGAAATAATGTAATTTAATTTTTGACTTCAACCCCTCTTTGAAAAGGAAAATTTATCTAGTTGGTATTTTTTTTTGAGGGGAGGGGGGGAGTCAAAAGTAAAAATGTCCAGTAGTTTTCAAAAGCGTCAGAAAAAACCCTAAAAATGTAACGAAAAAACGGGAATTTTTACGCATAATCAGTTTTCAACAAAATTGATTTTTTTATTATGCTGTAACTCAAAAATAAATCATTGTAAATACTTGAAATTTTCACAAAATGTTTATATTAGCGTTACCTCTTTATAATTATATTTTCAAAATATTTTGACTTTTTTTAAAGCTATTTATAGAAAACTGAAATTTTTGATTTTTCTAAGTGTTTTTTTTTGAAAGCCGATAAAAAATTAATATTAATTTGTATTATAAATTTATATATTTATTATTTGATTTATTTTTAGGAAGCAAAACCAGTGAGGATCAAGCGAGTTCATTTTGTAAATATACCACCAATAGCTGAAACCTCGCTTAATTTTATAAAACACTTTTTCCCACAAAAATACAAGAATAGAGTGAGTAAAATATAAGTCAATATTATTAAATTTTATGAAAATAGAAGATCTAACATTTAACGTTTATTTCAGATATTATTTAACGCAACTTTCGAAAGTCTAAAAGTCCTATACCCAATTGATATGTTTCCAAATGAATGGGGTGGTAAAGCTGGAAATATGGCTGAACTAAGTCGTAAGTTCTTTACAAAACATAAAAAAAGTATTATCTTTGTCATTTTGTACATTTAAATTAAATTTCTTTGTATATCTAGCACTTTCCAATATGTGCTACTGAATTGCCTGCCAGAGACGTAATTAGGGGGCAGGGGAAGAACTTTAGCCCGGGCAGTAAATTTTGAATTTTGGAGAGCATTTTGATATAATACGATACCTAAGTTTTTCTTATCTTGGGCGCTAAATTCTTAAATACGTCTCTGGTATCTGTACTTATATTATACAATGTACTTACTTAAAAAAATTGATAATATTTAATTTTTTAATAAATGTTGCATTCATAGAAACATTTATTAATTACAGAAAGAATGCACGAAGAACTAATAAAACGTAGAAGTTGGTGCATTGCAATGGAAGGAATAAAAGCCGATTCTAGTAAGCGGATCGGTCAATCCAAGACAGCTGATAAGTCAATTTTGGGCGTAGAAGGAAACTTCAAGAAACTTTGTTTCGATTAAACACGGCGAAATGATAACTATAACCTACATGATATTATATGTGTGATACAGTGTACATTATGTTAAAAATCTAAATTTTAGTATTGTAATTATTTTTGTACACGTGGTTTGTGGTTAGAGAATCGGTGATCTAAATACAATAACAATGTGTAATCATTTATTATGTGGCTTAACTTTTTATTTTCCCTGTATCATAGATCGAACATAATACTCTATTTATAGTTTTTATTCTGATTGTATTGTATGCAAAGTTGTAAAATATGTAATTTAAAATATTAATAATATAATGTTGCAAAATATTAAAATTATTGTTTCCTGTTTACAAAAAATGGGCAGATTTATTTAGAACGATTCCCAAGTTAAAATGATGTCAATTATTTTAACTTAATAAGTTACTTTGTTAATGTAGGTATAGAGCGTGTTATTATTAAGTTAATTTAAAATTAAAGTATTAAAATCATTTATTTATAATTTATTTATTTGTAAAAAATATATTAGATATTTAAACAATTAGATTTAGGTAACTTTTGAATTAATTAACTAACCAATTCTATCTTACACTAAACGATTTAAATTAAAAATCATTAACTTGACAATAGCGAGTCACTGTATCGATTGTTGTACGATTTTATTCGATTCCTACCACACCAACGATGTTCAGCAGTAGGTTGAATAGCATATTCGAATGGCACACTTGCATTGGATTCATGTTACGCACGATTCGGAATGTCAATAGTATTATTATCAACTATTGCAATAGCTGTCAAACTGAATCATTAAATACAATTATCGCAACTTTCAATGTTTAAAGTACACGCGTTTCATGTTAAAATCTAAAGTAACAATAGTAGAATCCGTGCATCATGGATTTTACCAGGGGTCTTAGTGAAAATATCAGGACAAATGTTTCTTAGAACCACAAATAGCTTAAAGTGTTATAGATCAATCATAGTGCCTATTGACATAATATGAAGATCTAATTTTATGTTTTGGTTTTCTTATGTTAATATATGTACTATCTATTGCACCAGGAATGTTTGGTATACCAACAATCTAAAATAAAATGTATTTAAATTGTAATGGCTACACTTGGAATATTTATGTTTAAGATTATAAAGTACACACCATATCATTTTCTCAGAACCTTTAAATTCTGAGTAGAGCGTTGAATGTATTAATTTTACATTTTACAATTAATAATGATGTGTGATTTTATTTTCTAAATTTTTAATTGGTTAAGTATGGTAATAGGAGTGAACAAAATTTAAATTTTGAAAACTTCAAGAGTGTGGTAAATAGGAAAATAATAATGTAACTCACTTATAAAGAAAATGAGGAATTAAGTTACCTTTAATATAAAATAAATGAGAATAGATCCAATATCATGGTTAAGCAAGGAAATCATTGAAATACAATTTAACACATCCATTACAAATGACCCACGCCACACCTAATTTATAGTAGTGTCCACATTTTGCTGGTTTTCTTCAAACTATAATTTTAAGTGTAATGATATTATTTTTTAAATATAAAATTTCATCTATCAGAAGATTATTGTTATTAACATTAATTAATTATTCATAAACAATGTAGTACTTTTTTAAATTCATTGAATATTTCTAATTTTCCTCATTTGTATTGGTTATTTAAATAATATTTAATAAAAAACCAATTACTCTTTCAATTACACGAAAACATGTTATTAAAACTACATACCACTACAATTAAACACCTTAGTTGTGATTCTAAGAACGGTTTTATTACCAGAAAATCTAAAATAAAGGTTCATTTTCAAATAGGAATTAATTCTTTTTTAAAAGGATATATTTCAGAACCAACCATTTTTAAATAATATTTTGATATTAAATATTAACAATTTTAAGCAGTAAATAATCAAACGATTTATAACAAATTATTTTGATTAGTTATTTTCAATCATAAAGTATAACCATAGATAGAGTGATACGAGATGAGGATCTTACGCAGTTATAATTATAATAAAATCAAATATTTTTAATATTATATATTGTGTAACACTAAAATAAAAAAATAATGAAATAATAGTGTAATCACAATTTTTAATATACTATAATAAATATTTTCTAGTAGCAAATATTATTTTAAATTGAAATATAAAAACATATATATATATATATATATATATATATATATTTAAAGTTATTTAAAAAAAAATCAAATGCGATATAATATGTCATACGTATTTACATGATAATTCTGGACATGTATTTAAATTAACAGATACAAAAAATCGAAATAATGCTTTAATTAGGCCAAGCTAACATATAGTCGAAATTTCTCAAGAAGCAGAATGAATTTTCTGTACTTACAATATTTTTCTGCCAAATATTAAATCAAAAATTGTTTGTGCAATAACAAAATATTATATATCAAAAACCAAATATTTATAAAGAGCTCAATAATCATTGTCTAGATCAGCAACTATTTATATCTTAACGAGATCAAATAATAAGTATCACTATATTAAATTATTTAAATTCAAGATTTCACTTCAAAAACACAGAAGAATCAAGGTTTAGGGTCCAAAAATTCATGAAAATCACGGGATAAAAACTTTTAAATCTCATAAATCCATGGGAATCAGGATGTAAAGTCAATATACGTATTATGTGTTTAAAAATTAAAAAGCACTAAATGGAAATCGTGGAAAAAAACATTTAAGGCCATGAGCCCTTTAAAATCGGAATGTAGGGCCATATATTGTTGTAAATCATGGAATAAAAAAGTGTAAAGTCCATTTATCGATGGAAATCAGTGAGTAAAGCCTAAATACCATTGAGAATCTGGGAGTAAGGGCAAAAATCCATTAAAATTGGCATTTTGCTTGTAAGGCCATAAATTATTTCAAAATCAGTGTTAAGATAAAAAAATACAGGAAAATTATGGTCCATAAACTTTTTATACCCATAAAAACAATGTAGTAATAATACTCTGATTATCATGAAGTTTTTGGCCACTACTCCAGGTTCTCAAGGATATTTGGGCTCTCATGGAAGCTTATACCTCGTTGAGTTTCAAGGAGTAAGAGTCAAATATCTAAGAAAATCATTGTAAAATATAAATAATTGCAAAAAACTCAAGGAGATTTGGGCATTAATCCCTGATTTCCAAGGAATTATGGGATTTAAAAGTGAAATTCCAACAATCTGCAGAGTTAGTTTGCCTTAACCCTAATATCTAGGAATTCATGAGATTTGATAGTTTTTATGACATTTATATCAATGATTTATGTCTTTCAAACACTAATTTCCAAAGGAAAATAGGATTTCTATGCGTTACGTCCATTATTCTCCAGGATCTGATGGATTTGCACACCGATTACCCTGGAAATATGCCATTTAGAAGTTATTTTTCCATAAGTATTCAGATAATATAACTCTCATTCAGTGACTTCCGAGTGAATATGTAATTCAGAAGATATTTAACCTTTGTATCACGTATATATGTGTCTCACACACAGATTTACTTCGAAAAATAGGATTTTTTGGGGTTATTCCCATTATTCTTTAGGATACGTTGGAAATATACACTGATTTCACAGGATAAATGGGATTGCTAAGCATAAATCCTATGATTCTCCAGGATTTTTGGAATTCACACACTGATTTCCCAAGATGATAAATGGGATTTCTAGGAGTTATTCAAATGATTTTCCAAAATAAGTTGGATTCATACATCGATTTCCCAGGATAAATGTTATTTGTTGGGTTCAAACACTGATTCCCAGGGAAAAATAGGAATTCTAAGCATTAATTCCATGATTCTTCAGGATATGTTAGATTTACACACAGATATCCAAAGCAAAATGGGATTTCTAAGTGTTAATCCAATGACTCTCCAGGATATCATGGATTTATACACCTATATCCCTGGGAATATTCCATTGGAAGTTGAATTCACATTAATATCAAGATATTATAGCTCTTAAACACTGATTTACGAGTGAATATGGGATTTAGAAGATAGTTTCCCATTCTATCCCAATTGTATGGCCCTCGCACACAGGTTTATCAGGAAAAATGATATTTCTAGAAGTTATTCCAATGATTCTCTACAATATGTTAATCCATACACTGATTTTCCAGGTAAAATTGGATTTCTAAGCATTAATAACCATTATTATTCAGGATATGATGGATTTACACACTAATTACCCGGGAAATATGAGAGTTCTAGGCGTTAATTCGTTGATTCCAAACGATCTGTCGGAATCTCACACTGATTTCCAAGGATAAATGGCCTTTAAAAGCGCTAATCCCATGACTCTATAGAATCTAACGGATTTACACACTAAATTCCCAAGAATAACGGGATTTCTAAGCGTTAATCCCATTATTCTCCAGGATATGATGGATTTACACATTAAATTCCCATGAATAATGGCTATTCTAAGCGTTTATCCCATTGTTCTCCAGGATATGATGGATTCATACATCGATTTCCCGGGATAAATGTTATTTGTTGGGTTCATACACTGATTTTCCAAGAAAAATGGGATTTCTAGGAGTTATTCCAATGATTCTTCAAAATATGTTGGATTTATCATTTATTTCCCAGGAAAAATGAGATTTAAAAGTTTTTATTGTATTTATTCCATTTATTTAAAAAAAATTTTCCTCTCACACACTGCTATCTCTTGATTATCCAGGATATTTTGGATTTACACTTCGATTCCCATGGTTTTTTGGGATTGAATAGTAATTTTCTCATAAATTACAATATTTTATTGCCCTCACACAATGATTTTCCATGTAATATAGGATTTTAAAATACTTAAAAATGGAGGTTTAATGTTTATAAATATCAGTTATTCACTTTTAAAGTCATACATTTCTGAAAATCATATACTTAAGCAGCCCATAAATCTTTAGAAATCAGTGTGTGTGTGTGCCATATATTCGTGGAAATCATGGTCCATTTATTTGAAAAAGCCTAAAAATCTTAATGTATCAAGATTTTGTGCTAAAAATTCAAGAAAATCATGTTTTATTAACTTTGCATGCTCATCTATAAATTAGGTTTAATATATTTGAAAACCATGAGCTTAAAACTTGTAAAGTCCAAAACTCTTTGAAAATCAATGTATAAGGTCTAAGAAACTTTGAAAATCATGGTGTAGTGTATATAATTAAATGTATATTTATAGACTTTCTAAATGATACCAATGTCTCAATTTTTTATAATAATTTGATGCTTAGATATTAGTAAGTAGTTATTTATATTATGATACGTATAATCGTATGTGTACAGTTTATTACAAATAGTTCCATTGTTATTTTATATTTTATTTTAATTTCTAAAACATGAACAAAAATAATAAAGTCAAACTTTTTGGGAATTTCTCCAAGGAAGATGATGATTCGTGATAGTAGTAATAAAAGAAATGGTTTCAAAAATATAGATTTCTTGTGACCTAATAATTCTCTATAGAATTTGTTGTGCTCTACAAAATCTAATAAACAAATTATACATAATAAGAAAAATAAAAAATGGATATTGATATGAACGTCGAAATGGGTGAAATTAAAAAATACGTAGGTAATATGACAAATAATTTTAAATAGAATTACGATATATATTATAAATACAATTATATTAATCACTCCATTATATAAAACGTAAATATCCACAATAAGCGGGTATGGGTCTAAAAACTATGCACATATAAAAACATAATATATATTAGTTAATAATAAATTACCCAAATTGCATACCCCTTTGTACTTTAGCTGTGCAACTGAGTCTTATCAGTATTATAATAATAATACTATTACATTACATTTATAGTAAAACAGGTTCACTTCTTCACATACTGACCAACATTAAAACTGCAATCTATTTTCATAAAAAAATAGGTATTTAAGTTAAATTATGAGTGTAGAGTATACGTAATATGCAGAATAAAAATCTACAAATCAATTTTTATTCCTATTCAAATTCCGTTGAATAAGTATAATAATAAAAGTTTGGGCACATTAAATAAACAATAATTATTTAATTATATAGATTTTATATTATATAATATATCAAATTTTATTTATTTTTTATAATTTAAAATGTTAATAGCCCAATATGAATAAAATAAAAATAAAATATGAAATATATAATAATACGAGAATAATACTCTATAATAGCTCTTCTTTTTTATTATGTTACAGAATTACACAAACAAAATTGATAAATGTAAAAATATTATTCAAGATGAAAAGATGAAGAAGAAAAATTGTAATAGAAAAATTAAATCTATTGATATTAAAATTAAAAAAATAGACAAAATCATTCAATCCCCAGTAAAAAAAGAAAGAAATATAAAGACATATTTTAGACATATTTTCAAATCATTAGTACATAACAACATTGTAAAAATGAGTTTCAGAAATAATGTTTTTAACAAAAAAATATAAATCAATATAATATACGAGTATAATGAATATTTTTTTAATAACAATTAAAAATAATTTATAATATATTTTATTTAATATATTTTAAAATCATGTTTAAATTATATTATAATTATATATGTATAGCCATTACACATATTAAAAAAATAGTGTATTATAATAACATAATTTAGGTAGATATATATAATACTATTTATATATGTGGAGTGGAAATCCAAAACTTAATATTGCCAAAATTGAAAAAATCGAATTAGAAATCGATTTATATGGAAAAACATGGAGAAATTGATTGGCAAAGTCAGAATAGATCAACCTAAACAGTTCACTTTTAATATGCAAAGAAATAGGATAACATACTTAAAAAGACAATCTTTGATAAAACCTTTATCTTGTTATTAATAATTTGTCTAACATATTAAAAAAATAATGATACCAATTATTATAGTTTTATTTTTATTTTTTCAGAATCTATGAGAAAAAATAAAGTTATACACAAGGTGGAGAAAAAATACGAAGAACTTTATAATAAAAAATATACATAAGAAAAAATACAACAAACTGAAATAGACAATATAAAAAATTCTATTGAAGAGGAAAAATTATTTTTTTATGATAACATACGACTTATTATAAATTAATATTTACTACTGAACTTAATAACATAGTATTTGACCAGTACCTAATGTACTGGTCAAAGTTTTATTATTAAAAAGAACTATTTACTAATAAAGTGTGCAAATAATAATACTTTAATTAGCTCATTGGAGTGTATTATATTTTAGTTCCAAAAAAAGAACTAATAACTACAAGAAGAGTTAAAAAATAATGATAAAAAAAACAATGAATTGATAAAATCAAATACACAAATTCGGACCTCACTTGTATTTGATCACTACATTTATTTAAATGATATGAGCGATGCAAAATGTCAAATATAAAAATTGATAATTCAAAATAAAAATTTTAACTTATTCAAAACAAACATTTTGATGCTCAATATAAAATACTAAATAGTAAATAGACATTTCACTTTGCTATGCAAAGAAATACGAAAATATAATCTTTGAAAAAAACACGTAATACCTTGTTATTAATACTTCTTATATATTAACACGTCCATGACCACGTGTCAACGTTAGTTGAAATGGGGAATCTTAGAAAAAACCGATGTCAAATATAGTTGACACGCTGTATATTTAAGTAAATAGGGTTTTCTGATACGTTGTTTCTTTTAACAACCATAACATTTGTACGGTTTTATTTAACATATTTTTCTTGATCATTTGTTATCATTGGTTTTTGAATAGTTTCACTAAATCGTGTTGTATTTAATTAAAAAAATTATAAAATGCAAATTATTACTCAGGATTTCTTGATCGTACAAACATTTATTTACACGTTTATAACGTTGTAATCAATTCAGTTTCTGTGGTAATAATGAATTATATCGTTATAACAATATTTTGTTACGTTATACTATTAACAGTATACGTATTCAAATAAAATAGAATTTGTTTTCATAAATTCGTATTACAGTTTAATTTTTTGCGATGAATCCTGATCAAATCTCAGATCTGCTTGATTTGTCTAATTCAGATTCGTTTGATGACTATAGCTCTGATGAATATGTCCCACAAGATTCAGATAATAATAATAATGATGAAATTATCGAAGATTCGGATACAGACATTGAAAATATGGACGCACCACAACTCCGTATGAATAAAAATATTTTGTGAATCCATAGCTCCACATCAACCGTATTTCCACATTGTTGTACAGATGATGGGTTCATTTAAAGTTTAATTATTTATAAAGGTAGAAGTACAGTAATATATATATATAAATATATCCAACCGATTCAAGAGGAGTGACGTTTGATATTATGGATAAACTAATGAGGAACTATTTAGGGAAAGGCCATACGCTTTATATGGATAATTATTATAATAGTGTACAATTAGCTAAATATTTATATAAAATTAAAACTCATGTTGTTCGAACTTTGAGGAAAAATAGAAAATAAAATCCTAGTATAACTGTTGAAAAATTAAAAAAGGTGAAACAGTTCATAGACAAAACCATAACATGTATGTAACAAAATGGGTTGATAAAAGAGAAGTGTGTATGATATCAACAAAACACAATTTAGATTTTGAAAATGTAATTGAAAAAATTTAGTAGACAAAAACTTAAACCAACTGTGATTTTTTACTATAATAATCATATGTCTGGAATAGATTGAGGTGATCAAATGATGAGTTACTATCCAATGCCCAGAAAATACATGCGTTTGTTATGTCAAAGTATTTTTTCATAAGGATATCTGTTTATGGAACTCCAACTATTTATATAAGAGGACACGTGTGAAGCTGTTTATACGAATTATATAGGAATTTTCAGTAATTTTATTATTTCTTTTTTAACTTGTTTTATAATATACTACCCATGTAGCCTGAAGTAGTATGAATATTAAGATTATTTTTTATAAATTTGTTTTTATACTTAAGTTTTTTGGTAATAACTAAATTATGTTATTTATTTTGAATTTTTGAATAAAGAAAAATGTTATTTTTGAAGTTTTATATTAAAAAAAAATTGGTCGACTTTTTTTGTCATTTTTGATCGTATTTTGACCGGTAAGAAAAATATGAAGTATTTAAGTTATGGAAATTATTTTTTTTTTTTTAAATTACAACATTTCTACTATATTATAGTGAAAAAATCATAAAAGTTTATTAAAATGCGAAAGCATAATAATTGTACGAAAATTGGTAAAAACTGTTCGTCTCCAGGGGAAAAAAGGAGCGAAAATGTCCCGTCTCCATTGTACATAGTTGTATCACGCGCCTTGCGCTTGATTCGTCTCGAATGTGTTAAGAAATAAAGATGCCAATTATAGTTTTTTTTTTTTTTTGCAGAATCTATGAGAACAAAAAAGATACTCTAAGATGCGAAACAAAAAAATTATGAATAAACAAAATAAAATTGAACATTTAGAAAAACGCACAGAAAATATTGAAACGCAATTACTTAATAATGATAAATGTAAAAAACTACAACAATCTAAAGTAGCAAGTAGACAATATAAGATATTCTTTTGAAGAGGTAAAATTATTTTATTATGATAACATATAAGTTATTATAAATTACTGAATGAAGTAATGAATTTCGTACTAGCGTTCAACGGGTGGCACATCTTCGTCATATTAGTTAATAGCTGTGTATATATATTGTATAATGTAGTTGTCTAATAACACTTATTATTTTTATTTAATATGTTGTATGAGAAAAAGTTAAATTAATATAAACGAGTAAAAAATCGTAGGTAATGAATATTAATTATAATACGAAATATTACAAAAAATTATTATAAAATAAAATTTATATTATATAAAAATATAAGAAATTAGTTTCTAACACAATAAAATAAACAAACACTTATTTAAATATTTTATTAACTTAGTGGCCAAAATAATATTATTATGTATAATATTATATTATACATTGTAATTTTCGTAGTAAGAATTCCCAAATATAGGTGAACTGCAGTGGTAATGAGCGGTGCTAAGCTCTTCTTATTGTGTGGTAAACTCTTCCGAGTTATTTTAAATATTATAATTGTTGTAATCAGTGAACAAGATTTATAAATTGAAGTATATATAAAAATCCAAAATTGAAATAATCAAAAAATACTAAAAGTAAAGAAAAAGCCATATCACAAAAAATAATAGACTATAAAGACCAAAAAATAGATAGGTAACTTAAGTTTTTTGAAATCTATATGTTCATTTTATCATAAAAATTAAATTTAAATTAATTAAATTTTAAATTTTATAATTTGTATAGTATTTTGACTATAATTATAATCCATAATGATATTTTTAAAATTAAATTAGTACTACTGAAGTAGACTCGGAAGTGTTTACTATCGGAAGAGTTTAATTACCGATTCGCCGCGCCTACAAGTGACAATAATTTTATCGATAATAGATATGACAGCGATAATATTAAATAAAATAATTAGTTACAACCTATTTTAAAACTTAATTATGTTATACTTAGCCTTAAATGACATTTTTACGTGAATATTTTTTAACAAGCGCTGCAATAAATCTTTTATTGGATGCATCCTATGACTCTAAATATGAATGTGTAGACTATATAGATTTTGGTAAAGGTCACATACACTACAGGTAAACATATTTTTGTTGAATAAAAATAAAAGAACACTAAACGAACTTGTGAAACACCATTTTATCCTCCAACCGATCGTGTTGAATCTCTCGGGATCTTTAGGATTTGCGAGTTTTTGCCAAGATTAGATTAAGTACATTTTTATATAAGCATGCTGATGTCTAAGTTTTGATCTATTTACCTTTCAATCACCTTTACTAATTTAATCAAATTTTTGTAGATTATTATTGTTTGTATATACTTCATTATATTAGGTATGTATTGTTTACATTTTTGTCCTCTACTTGATATTTTGGACTCAGTTATTTTTACTGAAGGCAAAAACCCTAGCTGTTTTTATTTCTTTTTCTCCAAAAATGTAATTTAATTTTTCATTTGTGACCGCACATAGACGTCTTCTAACATTTTCTACCCGGACCTAACCTGAGTATTAACGCGTGTACCACTGATATATTATGTAGGTGGTTCCGCTAGTCTTCCTCTGATAATTGTTGTAGTTAATTTTTGTTATGTTATAGTCTAATTATTATATTATTATTATTATTATTATCGCGTCGGTACAAATAATATCGTTATTGTTACCTAACGCACCCGTTAACTCTCCAACGTTTCGTCACCACACGCAGTCGCAAATACTTTTACAATGTTATAGTATAATTATTATCATTGTTGTAATTGAACAGAATCACAATAATATTATTATAACGTGTACACGTATAAAGATATGTATCTGTCTGACGAGCTCGCGGGGTGTGACCAATTATTATCGTTTTACAAATGTTACAGTTTTCTTTTTTGTGGTCTGCGAGAAACGCGCGTTATGTATTATAAAACAAATAATGATAATAATAATAATAATAATATATATAATATTATATATACCTACATAATGATATACTGTATATTTTAATGCGAGCAAACATTTTACTGGCGTGTTATTATCTTGATGATATTATATTGGAGTAGTATCTCTGGTGTCTCGTATCTACGGTAGCACAATTAATTAATAAGATCATCTGTACAGCATAATTTTTTCATGATATGTTCACATCGAATAAAAAAATATTGCATTTTCAACAACCGTAATATTGTTGTAATGCATGTGACACCACTAAATGTTCAATATCATTCAATAGCATTACTTTAATTCCATAAGCAAGTTTAATAACAGAACGTTAACACAAGTATAATATACGATAACGATTACACATTATTCGTACTTTACGCCTTTACGGATAAAGTCTGCTGCCAGAGTATAAAAAACTCAGATTTATTCAAAAGCCTGTTTTAAAAACTAGTAAGTCCTGCAGGTATGATTGTGGACATTTGGATAATAGAAAATTAAATACCTAAAAAATAGATGTCCTTAACATTGTCAAGTAAAATGTTCACTATTACTATAGAAATCGTATATATTTAAAAAAAACAATTATAATAAGGAACCATACATCGGAAAAACTCTTACAGATGTAATATTTTGTGAATGTGATCTGAAAACGTGTAAATTTAATATCCGTATTTGGTTTGGAAATATTTGATTTATTTATTAGTACATTTTACTATGATTTATTTATTATCGGACTGAGGAATTTATGTCCATTAAACTTCGAGAAAAATATTTGATTATGAATCATAACAAGGTAGTAGATTGGTTTTAATATTGAACAGAAGTATGTATAGTAGTTTTGGTGAAAAAGAAGAGTGTAAAAATGGGGGGTAGTCTATGGAAAGTGATTGAAACTTATGTTTCTACAACAGTGGATGATTGAATAATTTTTTATCAGCTTACTATAACATAATTTTATTTCGATATAAGTGCATTATATAAAAAAAAATGTAATCAAGTGTAATAGTATTTGAAATAATGAAGAAATACCTTATTATTTAAAGTATGTGTCTTTTTTTAAACTTATATTAAATTTATAATATATTATATTATTATATTCAATTTATAGCTAATAAACAGTAGTAAATAAATATTTTTTTTCTAGAAAAGGTCATTCACTTCTTAAAAAATTTTATTATTTAATTATTTAAAAATGCAACACAGTCTGGATACTTAATACCTATAGTGTTTGAATATTGGCAAAATGGTAATTTTTTTCGGATTTGTGAAAAAGTTTTTTATGACAAAAGTTGATGACATATTCAAACTGGTTTTAACTGTATTTTTTAGTAATAAATTATATGGTACTGTGCGATAAATCACTACGAACGAGAAGGCATTTATGGATTTATTTTAGTGGATTATTTCAGAAATTTCATTGGTGTTATGACTCACAAGTGTAATATACAAATACACGTAAAAGAGTTGTATTAATTCGTAAAGTATTATATGTCTGTACATATAAAAAAAAACCGCTTACTCATAAATCAGAAGCGCCCTTTAAATAAAAACAAAGAATATATTTTATTATACTTATAATATTATTATATTTTACTTATTTTTATATTACCGAATCTATCGTAATTGGGGCAACAACGGAGTGTTTCATCGAGGATCAAGATTGTATGTTTCGATAAATATTGTTAACCAGTGACACGAATTAGTTAACGAGAGTAGGTATGAGATCGACCTTGACCCGCAAGAGGATTCGTAACACTGAAATCTGGCCAAGTGCGTTATCTCATTACAATAATTTACACATCGATACGACGCGCGATGTCCTTTAATGTGGTTATAGATCCAGCAGGTATATATGGGTGTAATAGTATATTGGTAGGTGGTCTTATAGTTGTTTTTATCATTGAATCGGCGTTGTTATGTAAACCATATGTGCACAATAATGTTTCTGAATTATTTATTAGTACCTATTATTAAAACAAATTTTGGCATTTTCTTAAGACACCTGACATATAATTTTCACATAACAAAAATATCGAAGGAAAGTCTTTCTTTAAAACATACTTATACTATTTTGAGAACATTTATTTGAATCATACGTTCGAATACACTTATCCCGTATTGTATGAGCTAAAAACGATGTAAATTAAGCTCAGGGACATTATTCGAAACTGCACTATTTTAAATAAAGACTTATTTCGCTTATAAACTAAGTTCTACTACTGTATTATACTCCTTGAGACATTGACTATACCTACCCACCGCAGTTCAATTGTACATTTTTAATGGGTTATCTTATAGTTATTATAATTACTATTTTAAAATAATTATTATTATATTAAATATCGATGATTATATTAAGTATTATGAGCATATATTTTAGCATACCATTGACATAATAATAATTTTACTTACAATCCCAATATTGAAGTTGAATGTCAGCCTTAAACCGCTTCCGTCGTTATTTGCACGCCTGACGTATACAACTACAGCATTACTAAATGATAAAAATGTATTGTACTGCATAATATTATATATGTTATATATTTTGAATAAATATGATTTATGATCATTATTAAGCAGTGACATTAAACATAGGTGAAAAATTATAAAATAAAAAATATAAGCAACTATTATAAAATATATAGTAACGATTATGTAATGTATTTGGTTTCATTCATCATTGTGAAAATAATTATGTATTTAATTTTACTGACAAATATTAGTACCATACTATAATAAAGCATAGGTAAATATAATGTACCCAAGGCATTGAAATCGTTTTTGTTCATTTTAATATTTTATCTTTTGCTCGAATATTATAATAAACTATTATTGTAATGACTAATTTTATAATTTTTTTTATTCAACAGATGTTTGTTTATGCATTTTGATAAAATTTTCTTTTGAAGTATATCTTAGAAAATACAATTTGGCATTGATGCTAACAATTAGTCAATTATCTAAGGACATCGAAAATTGAGATATAAATTATAACATTTTTATAATGAAGTTTTTTTTTTCATAATGGTTGTTAGTTATACGGGGGTGCGAATATTATTATACTGAAATGTTTTTAATTGTTATCTTCAAAGAAGATTAATGATGAATTTTAAATTCACATATTTCTTTAGGTATAGAATTTACAACCGAGTTATGTTTTTTTTTAAATGTATACAGTAATAATAAAAAAAAAATATCATTCTTATCGTATGTTACCGTATACTATATATTTGTATTTTGTATCATTCTATATCAATACATAACATTATACATACATAAACACTATTTATTCCAAATAATTGAATAATCTATGTTTATGTAATGTAATTAATTATATAATATTATATCACTATTCACTATAATATCTGCTTTGAAACATCAATGTTGCTACATATAATGTGCGTATATAATACAATAATTATCTTAGCAACGTAATAATGTTAAAAAAATAAATAAATAAATTTAAAAATACACTTTACTGTTTATAATAATATACATAATATAATTAGATTTAATTTTTGGTTTAAATATAATATAATATAATGTATATTATAGTGCTTTAAAAACTTTTTTTAAATATCAGTTATTATAATGGTTATTGGTATATATATTGCCTGTTTTTAGGTCCCTTAAATGTTATTTTACACGAGTTATACTGTGTTATAAAATGATTTTAGCAGTCCGTATTTGCATCGTAAAGATCTAAAACACGCCGTAAAATTCCATGTAATTTTGATTTTTTTTTAAATTCTCTCGAACTTAGAGTGAATTGTTAGTATAATACTGTATGTTATTATTCGCTTTATACATGTTTCTTCTTTTAAGATTTAACTATCACACAAGAAATTTTTAATTTTTTTTTAATTGATACCGTATGATAAGATAATTATTATATTAGATAGTCATAGGTATTATACATGAATACAAACATTGCAATTTTAAAGTTACTATATCCTGTGTTATTATAAACGATTTCTACTGTATGTTATTTTATAATACCAATATAATATGCATGGTGTATGAGAGTTAAATCAAAATTGCTCAAATCCAATATATAACTTTAAAATACTTTGTAAAAATATTATACTTAATGTATACATAATAATTTTCGAATAATGAAAGCGTTTTCAACTAATTCCGGCAGGTTCTAATATCATTAATACGTTCTAGGATGTAATTTTTTAACTTTTACTTTATTGTTATATCAATATGTATAATCTTCGTAGTTCACTTATTTTACATATTATTGTGTTATTGAGTTTGTATATGTTATAAACAGAAGCAATTTTCCATTTTTATGTAGTTTTATACGATTTTACATGTCTATCTATAATAAATATAACTCTTAACTATTATTTAACTTTTGGTTGCGTTCTAATCCACAAAAAAAACAATTGAATCTACATAGATAAAATATTGTGGTAGAAAGTTTAATACATGCATGTGTGTAATCTATATACAATATTTATAATAAATATATACAATATACCTGTACATTTATGTTTTTTTTTTCAATTTATAAACTGATTTAAGATAAATTTTGTATTTTCGTTTCTTGAATATCCATTTTTAAATAATATATATTTTTTCTTTAAATTTTTTTACAATTTTGGCATTAACGGTCAAAATGTAACTACATTATATTTACAAATTATTAGTGATATAATAAAAGTTCATTGAACAATTATTGTCATTTAAAATATCTATATTATGTTTTTAAAATTATTCTTGACTCATTCCTTCAATAAACATTCAAATATTTCTAAAAAATCGTCACCAGTCATAGTGTTTATAAGTAGGACTTGCAAAGATTTTACTAATTTCTTTTATCCTTTAAAACCCTATATTTTACACTTTTCGTTCTATTCTAGAATATAATTCAATAATCGGTCGCCTTTTGAAAATACTCATATTCATTGTCTTGAAACTATTCAAAATTACTTCCTTCGTTTTAAATCTTATAAATGTGATATTCCACGCCAACTTCATTCATAATATAACCCATTGCTAGACACACTAAATATGAATAGTCTTGTAATCAGCCCAATCAAGAAAAATACAAGTGATCTAAAATTCCTATACAAATTAATCAACGGTTATATAATCAGTTCTGAATTACTGGTGTCCCTAGTGCACCGCGGTGCACAATTTGGAAATCGACGCTTTAAACTAAGCCTTGCCGTAAGACTTAAGGAATCAATAGGTTTTTTTGGTGTATCACATTTATAAACAATTAATGCTACTTTTCATTTCGTTTTAAATTTGGGGTTTTTCCTTATTGTAGATTTCTTGATTTGATTTAGTTTAGTGTTTTTCTCTTTTGAAACATGTACTGTTTGTGACGATATTGGTATTTATGAAGTTTATTTTTTTTATTTCGTCATATGGTATTTTGAATAATTCTATTGTGTTTGTGTTGGATTTAACTATTTTGACATATTATTTTGCCTAGGGTTTGTTTATAAATTAAACATATATGTTTTAAAATCTTATTTGTTTTATTTGTTATTTGAAATTATAATAACTATTTATTCCATTAGTTATTACCTGTTTTATATTTGATCGATTAGTAGATAATTATATATTTAATAAGCCCTGCGTCATACTTATTTGGTCCACAGTTTAATTAATAGACTGTGTTTTTTGAATTGGATTTCTTTACAATACGGTACATGATTTTTAATTATTAATTTAGAAAAAGTTGTGTTAAAAACATTAAAAGCATAAAACAATGAATATATACATCCGTCGGATTTTAAAAATAATACAATTAATACTATTGTAGTGATTATGGTTATGTATCTTAATTGTACCCATTACACAATTTCCTTTAAAATTAATTTAATACACGTTTTTTGTGAAAATTATATTAATGAATAAGAACTTTATTTCATGTACATTAATCAAGTCAGTTGTAATTATAATTATTGCTCATAATAATCGAGGGAGATTAAGGAGATTTTGAAATAGACCATTTATTTTATAACTGGTCACTAAATATCTTAATGCGGCCGTGAAGAGAAATCATAATCACCAGATATTTTCTTCGAGTAATGTTATACTTATAATTTATATATTATTGTTCACTGTATACTATAAAGTACATTAAACTAATATGTAAATGGAAAGAATTTCCTAAGAAAAAACTCATGAATAACGTTTTTATTTTGTTGATTTTTCCCATTTTAAGTAGTTTTTAATGACATTATTTTAACGATATGTATTCACATTAACAATAAATACAGAGCTAGAGGTGTAGACATAATTTCTTAATGTATTGTTTTTGTTGTCAAATTACCTTAAGTTTGAATTGTTAAATCATTGTCATGTAATAAATATGATTTATAAATGAAAGATGACAAAGATGAGTATTTTAAGATGTTCACATTATTTTCAATGTAAGCCACAAGATAAAATATCATTATTAGTCGTATACTAATGTATTATATACTAATTTGTCTCATCAAGAATATTCATATAAATTATATTATTATTTTAATATTTGAATAATATAGTCGCCATAAATGTAGGCGAAGGTTTACCGTTTTAAATAGTGGTACCTAAAGTCACTTCATAAATCTACCAAACCAATTCCTTTAAAATTAAAATAATCGTGAACAGTGGTTTCATCATAGAATATACTCTTAAGTGTAATGTAATACTACTATTCGAATTGTTTGTTTTCTTTTTCATATAAATACCATTCTCAATTTTCAATCGTTCATACTATGGATACGGCGATTGTACCGGAACGTTGAATTGCTTCGATTGTGTTTATTGATATCTAAAGTAGAAAATTAATTAATAAGCACTAAAATATTCATTATGCTTGTCTGAAAAATAATAGAACTGTGCAATTAAAATCCTAATAAACTTAATTTAAATAATAATTATTTTTGATTTTTAATAAGCATTACAATTTACATACTTTCCTAAAATATTAAACATATTGTACGAAATACAAATGTATTAAATGTATAGTATGTTTTTTTATTGGCTTGCATAGTGTTTGTATAATATATTACAGAGGTGGCAAATTATTTGAACGCTACGTGTCAAAAATTACCTTTTTTTCAATCATACCATGACAAATATTATATATATTGTATTTAATATAACATTACTTTGTTAATTATTTAACTTGTTAATGTGATTTTTTTTATTTAATACTCAATACCAATTCACTAGTCGTAACCTAACCTTTGGTTTATAAAAAAAATTTTAATTTTTCACGTGCAATGGATTCGTCATATATGGATTTAATATATTTTATCAAAACTGTATCCAGTTTAATATTGTAGATTATTGCATACATTTAAATTTAGCATTTGCTCAAACAATTTAATAATTAATTAAGTGTATAATATCTAATAATCATTGTCTTCAGTATCGCCTGCAATAAATTTAATATTGCGATTATTACAAAATATGTGTTTATCATCTAAATATTACATTTTTTCTTTAAATGTAATCGAGTTAACAATATTTAAAAAAATGTAGATTTTAATCATTACCCAAACTGCAGGTGGTGATAATGTAGGTATACGATTCACCAAGATGAAAATCAAACTTTGTTTTTATTCATTTTTAATTCGGCATATGTATAGATACTATTAACTACTCGAAACGATACCTAAACCACTACATTATACAGAACACCAAAAAATATATTCTGTAGCAGTATATCATTAGTTGCAGTCTTTTTATGAATATTTTCAAATATATTCAAAATACGAATTTAAATACTTGGTAATTCAAATACATCCTTTTAAAAGTATTCAAAATACTTAAGCAAATATTTTTTTTAATTAAATAAATTTTGTATTGAAATATTTATTTTTATTAATATTTAATACATAATTAACATCATTTGCAAATAGATCGGTATTTTAATTTATTTATAAATGTTTGAATTAATAAATATAATACATTAATATGTACAAGATGTTAGATAATTACTTATACAGTATTTGTCACAAGGCCGTAACTGAAAAAAAAAATTCGTCGTGGTTCAACATTTTTTAAATAGGTATTAGTAATTGGAATTTAAAGTAAAACATTAGAACGAAAAAAAAGTATTTAGTATTCTAGAATAAAAATACAAATAAAAAGTATTTTTAAGTATTTCAAAAATACATTGATCGAAAAGTATATTTTAAATACAAATATTCGAATACTTAACAATACTGAATAGATACATAATAAATATCGATATAATCTCTGCGTTACGATTATGTCAACTTGTGATTGTAAAAATAATAATTTTGTTCTTCGATTATAGTTCCACTATATATGAATATGTGCACGGAACGTACTACAAAAATTGGAATGAAATCTGACAAAATAATAAATAAAAACGTTCAAAATAATAATATATACCCTTTCAGATGATGATGCCGTTGCAAACATATAATATATATACAGAAAAACTTAATAAAAAAAAATCTAAAATTATTATCATAAGCGTATTTTGGCAGAACGTTTTGTATTTACAACGTTGATGACGACGTACATAATATTTTTAAGTCAAATATTGCAGGTCAAGTTTATTGAAACGTTGGACTAGTGGTTACCCATATTGGTGTGATCAATCGGACGATGTTTTGAGCCAACTATTTCGTATTCCGGTGATTTAATTGAACCTCTCACATGACACATACCTGTCATAAAATTATTATCATTATCGCTATATTACACTATTATTAATATTCTATACGAATTATATTTCGTTTTTGTCCTCGGTTTGTAAATGTTTGGTATTCAACTTATAAACGTGTACAATAGACGAAAAATCCACGCAATCCCGTAAAGTCTAAGTCGCTGCTGCCCCCAAGGCGAGTGAAAGTCGTCGATATCATATATTTGTATTATGCATCATTCCCCCGTGGGCACTGTATTTTCCCTACTCCGTCGCACTATCGGCCTCTACCACGAATAGCTTCATACCGACCGACACTTTGCCGTAGTCCTCACACTATAAGCACTCGCACGCTGGAACACCGCAGTCAGTATCCGGTAAACTGTGCAGAAACTATCGCGGATTTACGCCGAAGAAATTCACAAAAGGTAAATGTCTTATATAGTCAAGTTAAAATAGTTTTAAGTGCGTTATTGTAACCTGTCTATATTGTTCTACGGAGACAGAAACATTTTAAATTGTAGCACTCGATATAGGTACCTACGTCAGAATCGTAATAATTTAATATATTATTTTATATCGATAATTTGAGAGTGAGTCATTATCGAACACGAGTTATCGCGGTTAAGTGAAAGGATATTAATCTACTACACGCGGGTCTTCGATACATTTTATTTTGGTTGCAAAAACAAGATGCTAACTTGTACAATATTACTATTTATTTTATAAATTTACAACAGTATTAAAATTGTTATTAGTATACAACAATATTAATATTATAAATTTATAATCATGTTACCCATTATCGCTGGCGTGATCATCTTGGCGTGAGACGTCCACCTCATCCAGCTACTATTATATTACAGGTAAATGTGTCAGAATCGTTAGATAAATTTTGTCTGTAGATCGTTTTTTTGTTATTTTCGAAAAAAATGTTTTCATTATTCTCCATAAATCTTGTGTCTGTTATAATATACCTAAATACATTCACAAAACGTACATTGTTGAGGAACACGGCGCGCTAATACAGAGGATAACAATATAACATAATCAGGTACCTGCGATAAAAAAAATTATATTGTTAATGCAATATTGTTAATCACGAGTAGTCAGTGAGTTTCTCTTTCTGCGTTCACATGGAAGCGGCACAATGGAATAATATTTTTTAAATTGTATGTTTTTTAATCATTTTCAGTATCTATATACGCATTTACCGCGAGGTATTACACTATTACCCGATGCGCGTGCGTGTGTACGCGCACATGTGTACATGCGATTTCGTACGGATAAATAATAATTTATTGTGTTTCGTAATTTAAACTGACGATGTGGTAATGACGCGCCAACTCGTTATACAACGGTTTACAGAAGAAATACAACACGCGCCGTTCTACACGATATTCGACAAACTCCATCTTCTCAAATCCTCCGCACGGCGAGACGGTCAAAGTGTGTCGTACGTTAAGGTTCAAGATCAACCGCCATTGGCGCGTTGAGAATAGTGGCCATGGCTTGGGACACTTAAGAAATGCGCGCTATAGTTATATTATTATGCTACCTAACTATTACAGTAACTTAAAGAATGTGCTCCAGAAAAATTCAAATAAAAAAAATTTGTTAGATTAAGGCCAACTATAAAAATTAATTCTGTACGAAATATACTAGAGAAAAATAAAATTAATTATCATTTACAGCGTTAACACATAATTAACAAACATTTAGTGACGCGCGCACGTAAACTATAAATTATTATTATTTCCATAAAGATTGGGACTGTCTACAAATGCAAACACATTATTAGTTTCCCATAATATAAATAAATAACTATAATGATTGATAATAATGAAAACAGCTTTTAATATTGTAATAGAAAATATTCTTATTAAATTTATCGTCAACAGATCACCTAAAGTAAATCAATTTATTACATATCAGACTTGTCAATCACCGCGACAAGCACCGGGCGGGATTTTTCTTTTCACGCACAAAGCAGGTTTTCGCATTAACTATGGCAATATGTATGACAATTAGTAAAATTAAGATAAAAAATAGAAGACAAAATGCAAAAGCCCTAAAATATGTAAAAATATGCACCAAAAACATTTGGTGTTATAATCCTATTTAGTATAAAACGGATTTATAGCATACCTAAATAAGCTATCACTTCACAGTACATAGCGCACCAACAAAATACGCATGCAAATGCGTTGTAAGTCTCAAGTCCCGATAACAACATATTATTATCATTATACTTCGTTTTTCCACAGTACGGCTCGTTTCGGTTGTTACCAAAGTATCACTTAACGTGTCGTCAACTTGGCTTGCATTAATGGCGATGTTGACCTGTAATAGTATATATACGAAAGAAGTCGAAATTGTAATGTACCGCATTATTATATTTAGATATCGTGTAGTTATCGTTCGTATTGTACGTAGGCACATATACGTGCGATTTTCATTTTTTCCCTCCTTCGTTTTCGGTCGCCGATTTCAACGAAATGATTCTCCAATCGGCGATGGTTCACTTCGACAATGATATAATAGTAATGTTAGTAATAATATATTATTATAATTGCCCGTACATAATATTATTTTTAGTTTACGTAGAGCTGCACGTCAATTTTTTCGTTGCGATGTGCCTACTGTTTCACCGAAGATTCCGGTTTGTTTATATTATTGCGTCGTTGTACCAATACGTATGTAGTATGTACCTCCTAGAATAATAACGGTCTTACTTACACTTTAATATTACGGTTTGATCTGCCGATAAACCCTGAGCGTCTAAAATCGTATAGAAAGCAACAGCCGTATATTTAATTTAATTTTTTCCACTACGACAGTGTACGCGATTAAATTTTTGTTACGTTTTACACCCGTCGGGCTTCGGTATTGTTTATTGATATATAAATATAATTTGGCGCTGCAGTACAAGTGCTGAATACCTTTGAAATTTAAATTTTATAAAAGATACAAAGTACTTATATTTTCATTGAATACAATGCCAGATATAAATGAATAAATGAAATAAAGTACAAGTACAAAATAGGTAATAAGTGCATTTAAAAATAAAAAGAAATTTGTTGTATTTATTGAATTAGTTTTACAAGTATTATTAATAAAAAAAAAAATGATCGACATTCCAAACGAACAATTATTTTTTGAATTCATAAAACCTGAAAGTTTTGAGATAGTTTACGCATTAAAGTCGGAGTCATTCGTTGTGAACATTCATTTAATTGTGGCTAAAGTGCACAAATTATTTTTTTTGAATCGACTGTAACACATTTGTTATTAATGGTTAGATGGGGTGAAAAATAAAAAATATTTAGTTTTTATTTAAATTATTTTGTTATTAAAAAATAGAAGTACTAAAATATAGTACTACATTGAGTAGAAATGTATTATTTAAATATAAAATACAAAATACTTTAGAAAAATACTCAGTAAAATAAACTAAGTATAAACAATATTCAATTTGTATTCGAAATATACTGCCCGTGCATTTGACTATGATTGTTGAAAAAACGTTTGTCCTTGGACGCTGTCTTCCGGCTCGACAATCTCTTGCGCGCTTATATCATCATGTAGCCCCATACACGACGTATGTCGGACACTTAAAAATGTTGACACGCGTATGTCAAATTTCGCGGATCATCGTGAAAAGCACGATATTTTCAAGCGAGCAGCGTGCGAAGGACAACGTCGTGGTCGACTCCAGCTACGGGTACACACCTCGTATGACCTTTACACATCGGCAGGATGAATCCGATACAAACGTGCGAAACGCGTATCGGACACACGTGTCGGGATGTGACAGAAATATAATAATAATACCTAGTATTATGCCGTTAGCGAAGTGTTGCGATTTCGTCGGTATGACAATAATCGAACGCAGGACGACGGAAAAATGGGCCTGGATGAAAATCCGAATGTCAACGGAAGGCCAGTTGGACGTCGACTATAGTGTAATCGCACTTGCTATATATCTAATGTCATGTATTAGGTGTGTAAAATATTATTTTATTACAAAGTGTTGCTCAACGGATCCGGAGATGGTTGTACGCGATGACGGCCGTGGTGACCGAGTCGGTTTTGTGGTCATTATTATGCAACGGACGATTATTATTATATATTTTTTTCTATCTATAGACACACACACACACACACACACACACACACACACACACACATACACACATACAACACGTCATACCGTATACCCGAGCGTATACATATAACCGTCTAAAGTATATAATACGTATACACGCGCGCGGCCATAGACTTTCTCTTTCGTATTACCATTATTATTATTATTATTACATCAAAGACGTGTACCCGTAGCTTCGCATGGTTCGGTCGCGCAGTATCAGCTGGTAGTTCTGACCGGATTTACTTTTGTAATAATTGTTTTTCTTTCCAACGACGACGATTCTTATTCTCTATCGTTTTAGATGATAAAGATATTTTATTATTTTATTCCTGCATAATAATATATTATACGCCGCCGACACCGTCACTGTTTGCTGTGATTTGTAATCGTTATTGGTTTTCTGTGCAGCCGACAAGATGACTCTCGTACAACCCACCGTGGAAATGCAACAGCACATTCGCACCGAACTAAATGAAGACGTGTCGACCCGGGAAAAGGATCTGGAACACATCAAGGAATGGTTACGTCTGCAACCGCACTTGCCACAATTTCAAGGTAAGCACCGCAGTTTACCCCGAGGTGTAGTAAAATAATTTATGATCGATTTGTGTCACTCTACTTCGTTCATCAGTTAACTATACTAGATGTTACTCAACTAATAAATTTTTCGTTGGAAATTTAATTTCCATTTATCCAAATACATCAAAAAATATTCTGTTTTGGGATATAAAATTAAAAATATATGTAAATATAAAAAATATATTCAAAAAACTTTAAAAAAAATGAAATGAAAAATTGTGAATAATAATTTTTTTTCAAAAGTATTGTTTTCAATTATACAAAAATAATATGTTCAATTAAATAAACTTTCGAAATAATGAGTATTTATAGATACTTAAATATTTTAATCACTTAAGTTAAAATAATAGTTAAATTATATTACTTAGCAATTGTGCAGCTCTAATTTTTTTCAATAATAACTGAATATCATTATGTACTTTTTCTTCCTATTTAATATTACAGTTATAGTAGCTAAGTCAATTTAACTATTGTACCTATCAACTAAATTATTAAATTAAGAAAAAATATATATCTGTTATTTATTTGTACATAGAATTATTGTATACCCCTACGACTTAAGAAAAATAATATATTTTATTTATTTATTAGTCTCAACTATAGTTAGGTATAGATAATGAATGTATAAATATGATTTTAACTTATGGTATTATTTTTTTTTAATTTATCATTATTAATATATTATAATTATACATTTGATCATAAAAAATTAAGTTAATATAAATCATAATGAATATTTGAATTAGTTAATCTATGGAATTGATATGACAATTAAATAAATTAGTCTAGTTAAAAATTAATTATTTTTAACATTTTAATTAGTATATATTCATTTTTGGTTTCACTTAAATAAACCTTGTATATTAAAATATATTATAATGAACAGTAATTTTAAATGTATTCAAACAAAAAATACAATAAATATCATATATAATATAATTAAAAACTTAGTTATGTAAAATATAAATTTAAGTTATATGAATTAACGAATGCATATAAGCATATTATTATAAACATTTTCGTAATTTTATTGATATACTAATCTAAGGTATTTCAGAAAAAATATTAATACTGCAAATTTATTTTTATCATTATATTTATTAAGTTTCTTGAGTTTCTAAAATAATCTCATTACCACTGAACATTTATTTCTTGATTGTTTGACGAGAAAATGCAAAATAAAATATGTACCATACTATTCTTCGTTTATTTTTTAGACGATGCCCGCATCATGACATTCCTCCGAGGATGCAAGTTCTCTCTGGAAAAGACTAAGAGGAAGTTGGACATGTACTTCACAATGAGAGCAGCTGTACCGGAGTTCTTCAGCAACCGAGACCCGACGTTACCGGAAATCAAAGAAGTGATGAGAGTCGCGTACGTATATTAATATAATAATAACATGTCAAACCTAGTCTACATAAGGTATTCAAAAACTATGAAATGTTTTTTATTTTAATTGTACTTAAAACAATTTTAGAATAAGCAAAAAGATAATTTTAACAGTATGTGTTATCATATAAGTATGTAAAGTATAAACATGAATGTTGGATGGTGACTAATATTCGTCGAATAATTACAATAATATCTACCAAAAACTCTTATAAATATAGATAACTTTACGTAAGTACTAACATTAGATTCGATACCAATAACATTTTTTTATACAGTTAACACGGCGTACCAAGTTAGATGTCATAATAATTAATCAGTTTCCGTTATTACGGTTATTATGTCATTATTTCCTAACTAAACAAATAGGACACGCTTTTAGTTTTTTATTTTATTTTTTAAACACCTATTGTCACATTTTAGACTATTAGTTTTCGTTAAGTTGTGTTGTTTAAATAGGTATCAACACGCACGATCAAAGTGTTATTATTTTCTATATACTTAATGTTCCACATTTCTCGTTATATTTAATGAATGTTTCGATTACATTACGTAATAATACATCTATACGTACATTATCAAACTCAACTGTATATTTTATTATATCCACATACTAACACGATTTGATCTATTTTATTAATATACATACGTTTTATCATCACTACATGACTATATTATATAATAATTGTATTTTTACAGTTATTGTTTTGAGTTAATGATGATAGGAAAATGATACTTAGATCAGTTTTATTCTATTGAATTATTCGTATTCGAGGCTTTTGAGTTGTACGATTTGAGATGAGTATGTAGTTGGTACTATTTTGTTTAAATTATACCTAGACAATTTTAATGTTTAGAGCTTAATACTCAAGTACTGTAGGTAAGTTGTTTGTTTGGCGGAATTTGAACGAAATTGGGTCTTAGTGTGATGTTAATTTTGGTTAAAGCTTCGAATTAACGAAATGAAAAATTCCAAAAATCAACATTCAATTACCTACAAATTGAACATAATAACTTTAAATGTATCTATTGTATTTATTAGACATAAATAGGCCCCACTTTAGCGCACGTGCATAACTCGTAAACTTGTGATGTTCATTAATTTATTTTTTTTTTAATTGCATATTTATGTTTTGTCATTTTTTAGAAATGTACCACCACTTCCGGGTTTGACGCCAAATGGACGCCGTGTGGTCATGATGAGCGGTGTTGATTTGGAACAAATGGCTGCGACCGTGGCTGAAGGTATGAAAGTAGTGTTGATGATCGGTGACATACGATTAAAGGAGGAAAATGTCGGCGTGGCCGGAGATGTGTACATTTTGGACGCCAGTGTGGCAACACCGCAGAACTTTGCTAATCACTTTGCTAAGTTTACTCCATCTTTGATCAAAAAATTCCTCATCTGTGTACAGGTATACCTTATAATATTATGTTTGATTCGTAATAGTAATAATGATATATGTCCCGTTTTAACGTTAAAAATGTCCACTGATTTATTTATAGAGAAACATGTCTAATAAAATATTAACATATTAATGTATTATAGTGTTTTGAGTTTTCTGATATTAGGAAAAGAGAAATCCATATTATTTTAAAATTGAAATAAAAAAGAATGTATGGTAAACTGACCTTGTATCTCAATAGCAATTTGATTCAAAAAAATAATTGTTTAAATGCTGTATAAAAACTAATTACACATCAGTTCTTTCAAATATATAATAGTAAACAATATTATGCATTGAATTTATGTTTTAAGCGGAAATTTACGAACTTTTAGTTGTCGATTAAAATAGTGATACAAACAATTTTAAGTTTAAAAAACTTAATTAATATTTAATTCAAATATATTTTATAGTAAATTCAACTTACTTATTTAGGTTATATAAGAATTGAGGTATTGATAGATACAAATTTAATTGGAAAAAAAGGAGAAATCTTTATTTTGATCATAACTTTGTTTGTATAACTTTCTAGACTCTAAAGTGTGGAATGCATCTTTTTATATTTATACTACTTTTTTGTAGTACAACTATTGGTATTATATTTCATAGACGTTGTATGTACAATATTTATAAATTATTATTCAAAATATTAAATCATGATTTAATAAAATATATAATATATTTGATAAGCTCATTAATATTCACAATTGCATTTAGTCCGTGAATATTCATTTTTATCCAACTTATATAAATTATATGAATATTTAGACGTATTGAATAAGTAGCTTGGTGATCCACTGATTTGTTACAATATTATTTATTTATTTATTGTATTAAAATTAGTACTACTCTTTTAACATCAAACTTACAATTTATTTGCAAAATAATTATTTTCAATATTAATATATTAAGAAAAATAAATATTATAATAAGACTTGTGATTTATGGTAGTATAATACTACAAAATATGGGTTCAAATTGGTATTAGACAGATTAAGGTTAATTTAATTGATAGTTATTAATGCAAAAATAAATAAAGAAAGGTGTACAAGATTTAGTGTGTTTTGAGAAACTTTATTGGAGACTAAATTTAATTAAAGATAAGAAGTGTAGAGAATCAATTTTACCAAATAATTAGGAATAAGGTTTCAAGTTTTCTCTAGGTGATCTACTGGTTTTACTGCAATATTATATAATTAACTTATTGTATATATTATTTGGAAATAATTATACAATCATACTAAAAATTATTTATTTAAAAAATATCATATTAGTTTATCAACTTTCATACATATTTCAGGAAGCCTATCCAGTTAAATTAAAGGAAGTACACGTTATAAACGTTTCACCACTTGTCGATACAATCATCAACTTTGTAAAGCCATTCCTCAAAGAGAAAATACGTAACAGGGTAAGTAACTGTACAATTATAGCTATAATAATCGCTTTCTTAAGTTATTTTTCTGTAAATGAAAATAAATAAATTACAAATCATATATATTATGAAATGTATTCATAATTTAATTGTACCCTCTAAATAGATCCACGTACATTCCTCATTAGACTCATTGAATGAATTTGTACCAAGGGACATGCTTCCAGAAGAATATGGAGGAAAAGCTGGACCAATAGCTGAAATTAACCGTAAAATTAAAATAATTATTTAGTTATTTATATTATAGAACATGGTTATATAATATATTATAATCTTTTTTTTTCTACCTTAGGTCAATGGTATGAAAAAATGGTGACTTACAAGGATTGGTTCAAGGAACAAGAAAAAATCAAAGCCGACGAGTCTCGACGTCCCGGAAAGCCGAAAACACACGACGATTTATTCGGGATGGAAGGTTCCTTCAAACAACTTTCCATCGATTGAATGCGTCAGTATTGTTCTTGAAAAATAAAACTTATACGATTTACGCATGTTTCTATATTGTTTAATAATGTGAACACTTCACAAACTGGGTGGTAGCCTAGACATTTTTTTTTTAATATAGATTTCACATAATTTGGACTATATTTAATGCAATTTCCTTGAAACCAAAGCAATTAAACATTTTTTTTTTTTATTTGTATGCATTATAGTATAGATTTTAATTTTTTGAAACAATCCTATTAGTGATTTTGTTTTTGTATTAAATGTTTATTTTATACATAAATATATGCAGAATAATGCATTTTTTGTCACAGTATTAACGTCAGCATATATTAATTTTTGTTGTTATTATAAGAATACCTAGTTTATTTTTTAGTTAATTGTTTTTCTTATATTCAGTTCCAAATAAGAAAAAATATGTAACCAATGTTTTTATCAATATTTTATACTTACAAACATTTTTTATATATATTTTTTTTCACAAGACTAAATGATCTAAATGTATTGAAACTAAATAAATCAACAACTTTCTCCCTATGGCTGCGTTTAAAATTATACCTGTATAACGATCTAAATCTAATATTATTATATAAACTATATAGTATAATACTATAATAATTAATAATAAAATAATTAGTTAACTGATCAATACTCAATACAGAGAGTTAAACAATATTCAACATTTATTTATCGAGATAAATAAAATACGAATTGTTTAAGGCAATCATTATTTTTAAATCTTAAAATGTTTGGGATTAGAATTAATTTATAATTTTTGAAACAAGGTGTATGTTATTAATTGTTTCAATATCTACTAAAGTTAAGTATTATAATGTAATTATATATCTATATGATTAAACAGGATCTAAATTTTAACTACAATTTAATTTTATAAAATAAAAGTTTTTTATTGTTTTAAACATAGTTTTATTGAATTTATATAATAGAATATTTGAAGTAATACAAACGTACTTCACCACTAAGTTTTCCGGAACAGAGTCTAAATAGGTTGTACAAGATTACCTTATGTTGGTTTTATTAATTATGATTGAAATTTAGATCCTGTACAAGCTATTTATATAATATAAAAAGCGTAATTAACTCAATTTAAAGGTATCTATAATAAACGATATTGACTATTTATGTAAATATATATTTATTTATATTGCGAATGGTTGTGATGGTTAATAATTATAATAATAATATTTGAATACCAGTATTATCTTAGCCATCTAGCTAATTAAGAATTTAAATTGAATTCTTAGTTAGGTTTCAAGATATTTACATAAATATTCAATATTCATATAGATAGGTATTATAGATACCTTTAGTCTGATTTAATTACACATTTTTAATATTATAAATAATAATAATAATAATAAATATTAAAACAATGAATGGTATCAGAGATTTAGTTACATGAACTGACTTATGAATGGACTCCAAAGATCATATTACTGTGCCATTTATTAAAATTTCATTTTCGTTTAAAAGGGCACTAAGTAGTATAAAGTAGCGTAAATATGATTTTATTGCTGTTGATATTATAAAAGAAAACAATTCATGATTTTTGTTCGGTATAAATTTGGAAATTTATTTAGGGATTTATATAGATATTCGCAAATGGTACCGTATGAATTAGTCATGATCTTTCTAATCAAAATAGTGTAATCTTAACCTATATACAACCGATTGCTGTTCGGAAAAACTCAATAGTTTAGGGAGGGGGCTTTATAACATTTACCATTTACTGTTTTTATCCATTTATCCATTACTCTAATCTAAAAACAAAAAAATTAAATTAAATTAATTTTTATAACTAGATAAATCTGTATTCAGTAAATATAAAGGACAGTTTCAAATTATCTGAATGATTCAAATGATGCACACATTCACGAAAATATAAATTTTAACCAAAAACAAACTATAAATTTACTCAAAATTATCACATTATTTCATTATATTAAAAGACTGCATATTAGTTACGATCATGGATGATTGTTGAGATAAGCACATTATAAAGTTACGGTCACAGCAAAGACTGAGCTTTACAGTGATAATAAAATGAATTAAAAAATTTTAAATTGAAATTATATATTAGTAGTAACTACTATGATATTATAATAACGTAAAAATGAAATATAAAATTAGATAAATAAGATCAATAGTCTTGAGGGGGTTATATATCACCAGATCTGTGAGAATCCTTCCCTACACTTAGAAGTACTGGAGAATAGTATTATCCACAATATATTAATATTAATTCTTATATAATTACCTTCTTCCTGATCGTCGAAGGGCTCTCGAGGTCGTGTACTCGAGAATCTAATCAAGTACACCGTACGCAGACTATACGTCTGGTTTATAATAATAATGTAATTAAATATATTATTATCATCAACCTTACCTGATCCGCTGAAATACATATATATGTAAATGTATATTGTGGTGAGTTGATAGAAATGAAATAAAATCACTAGACACGTATAACGAAATAAATAAACAACACTGACTTATTCACGTAATTAAAACAGGCCTAGTTGTCGCTCATCGAAAATGGTGTTAAGAGATTATTATTAAAAGACTGGTGCTCCTGCACTCTTGAAAGAGATGTTGTTAAAAAGAGTAGTGCGCCTGCACTTTTAAGAGAGATGTTATTAAAAGGAATGGTATGCCTGCACTGATGAAAGAGAGGACTCGGTCAAGCCGGTCAGAGTCCCAGGTGGTCCCACCAAAGGGTTCTGCGTTTCCAAAGATCTGGCTTTATCCTTGGTTGCAGAGACCCCATTGGGCCATCCCTTGTCTCTTTCGGCACACAAGAAAAGTCACACGCCCTCCGCTTCATTGTCACAGACACATACAAAGTTTCTGAGTGACCTCGTAATATAAATCGTCCCTTTCATCAGTCATAGAAGATTTTTATTGAAATTATAACCGTTATTCGTGCGCGACAACTCGACCGTTACTAATTTATTATCTTTAAACTTTTATGAAATTATTACAATTATGATATGAGTGCATATCATTAAAATATTATAATGAGTACCTAAAAAATTTAATTTAAAATTTAAAGTCGACGGTTTTTAAATAGTCTAATCTAGAAATTGTTTTGGTGAGTACAAGTTTTATAATTTTTTATTTGAGTTGATTTTAGAGCTATTAAATACCATTTGATATAAGTTTATACTATATAATATACTGTATAGTAATCTTAAATGATTATCAACCGTCACCGTAGTTTGTTTTAATAAAAGGCAATATGATATTAAAAATACAATACATGCAATACAATATTAATTATAATACTAAACTTCAACTAAAGTTGATCCATGTTGTTTTTGAAATGTAAAAATAATATAAATTAAGAAATATTTATTTATTTTTGTGCTTTTTTCCCACTATTTAGTTATAAAAGCGTAAACAGTGACCACAATTAGTATGTATAACCTTTTAATTGGTTGACCGCAACTAGTAAACACCGTATTAAAACTGTGATAAAAATTATAATGAGATAAGCTGCGTACAATGTATATGAATACTGATATCACGAATAAAATGTGTAATTAGAATTGTAATAAATTCTTAACTATGGAAAAAATAAAACATTGTTCTTCGATTGTAAAAATGTATACATATTTGTATTTAGTAATATTCTGGAGGACCCCCCCTTTTTTTAGAGGCTATAGTCCTCTTAGTCCCTCTCCCCTTATTTAAGCTTTGAGCTAGATTGGTTGTGAACCAATTTCGGGACATTCGATAACATTTTGTAATGAAAGTTTAAAAAAAATGCAGGTGCCGGTTATAATATATTTATATCCATAAACATGATTTATAGGATAATCGGATAAAAGCGAGGGTGAAATTCATTAAAAAAATATACAATCATATATCTAGGTTTCAAAAATATTTTTATAATATCTCCTTTTAATTGACAACTGAACTTTTTCATGGCATTATACTTTAAGTGTGTAATTTTTGTTCCTGTTTATCAATGAATATCGTTTTTGATTTTTTTGACGCGACTATTAAGTTTATATCCAACGAATCATTTTTTTTAATTACAGTAGGTCTCGAACTTTTAAAATATTATAATATTAGTTATCTTTATATTATGTCGAAATAATAAATGAATAATTGAATACTTTATTTTTCATGAAATTCAATGTGGCATTTAAATAAATATATTTTCATATGGTATAATTTCACCACCCCTAAGCTATTATAGTAACCCATCGCTTTGATCGCATGACTAGACTGCATAAAATAAGAAGTGTAGCTCTATACAAGGAAAATAAATTTAGTAGCGACTATTGACCACGGCAATTTAATTTTTTGATTATTTGATATTTCGATATTTTAAGCATCTAAACAACATACTATAATAGTACCTAATACGCAATATAATATGTAAATTTTCGGTATTTTGTCAGTATAGATATTAATGCACTGAACTTGAACATTACGCAACCCTATAGGTCGGATTATATATGCGCACGTAAATATAGGTACCCAAAATGCTATCAATTTTATCTCCTAAACAAGTTACCGTCGTTATTATTTTCGTCGGGCGAATCAGTAGCCGCCTGTTCACTGATGGCTGTCTAGTAAACAGTGCAGACGTTATCCTTAATGCGCTCGTGTGCAACGGGCGGTCGACACTATTTCCAAGAACCCAGGTGATGGTTTTTGATTGCTTTTTGGTCGGCTGACATAACGAAAACCGGCACCGATAACAGTGTATAATATATTATTATGTGTCTTACAATAATATAATTTTTCTCAGTCGTGACTTAAGGTTTGTTGACCGTTTTCTTTTTACGATTATTATTATTATTATTAATAGAACGCTGCGCGTACAAGAATTCGTTGACTCCTCTGTCGTTAGACACAATAATGGATTGACTAACAGCTTATAAAAAATTGAGTTCTATAAAAGGTTGAGTTATATTTAATAATTGTCTTCTTAGTTAACTTCCGTTGAGGTCAGTAGCGTTGTTTTTGATTCGACAACAGTGCAACACTACCCAATGGTGACCGATAATGGGACGCAATAACGGCATCTAGGATAGATTGGTCTTCCGAACGAAATAAAGTACGTATGTTACCTATAATTGGTTCATAATATGTTTAAGTATAAGATGATTATAAGTTCCAACAGTGGTCTTGCTATTTAAAATCATGGGAACTATTGAAACTATTACCTACTGATAAAAAGTTAGAACTTCATAGAAAATCCTTAGGTTTTACACACAATTACACAATACTAACTACTCATAAAGGACAACAGTAGTCCTGTTTCTTTTATAGGTATATTTAAGTATAAGTAAAAATAATATAGCCTAAAGATATTTTTTCTTATAAGAAGAAATTAAAACTCTGTTATTGACTCAAATCGTGATTGAAATGTCACTATGAAATAGTTAATAGTTAACACTAATATTATTGATAATATACCAATTGTTTTGTTTATATTATTATATTAAACATACCTATAACAGGGAGATCGAAATAAAAAAAAAAGATCTCTGACCTAACTTTTTAATCGTATGTCAAACTCGAACCGAAAATTTCATTCAACATCAAACCCAACCCGTACCAAAAATTTTATTTAATACTGAACTGATTCTGAACTGAACTATATAAGTACAATTTAAGTACTAGTAGAGTTATTTATAATTTTAATAACTTTATAAATTGTAATATTTTAGGTATTTCGCTCCACAGATTTTTGTCAAGCGACTTGGCAGTAAAACATTTTTATTATTAATATTTTTATTTTAAAATAATATAATAATTAATTATTTATTATTGACAACTTACTTGAATAACGAGTAATAAGTATTGAATACCTATAACAGTACCTATATGTTAGCGGTTAGTAACCAATGTTATAAATTAATTATAATGAACAATATTGACTATCATTTTAATATTGTAATATTATCCAGCAAGTTAGGGGCATTGATTTTTTAAATATACAGAGCAAAATAATTTTATGTTTGGACCATTTCCTCCAGTTAAAATTTATAATAAATAATAATAAGTTAAGATATATAATATCGATTAACTATTTCATTCTTTCATTAATTACTGGAGTGTAAATCTAAACTTAAGCCTAAAAATAAATATCATTACCTTAAAACCAATAATATTATGTAGCAATACTGCGTATTTTTAATACTTTCAATTAACAAAAAAAAATGCCTGAAATGTTATATTACCAATCATTATAAATACGCGTAGATGGGTAATCGGAAAAATGATCAAAACATACTTTGTTCATTTGTTGGTATTATGATATTTTTAATACAATTTATATTTTATAATTGAATATCAATATACTAAAACAATTTCTGGTAAAATGTTCTAAATTTTGTGCTAGTCTTTTTAGACATATATATGTTGTTGAACACACTGTATAATATACGTATAAAAGTACCTACCATAGTATCGCGTTAAAACGGCACTCATCTTTAACGCAAAAACAAAATAAAAGTAGATGGTTTCCAGTGTATTAAAAATAATAAACAAGCATCAAATATGGATGTATTTTTGTAGATAAAATGTATATAATAAAAATAAACACCAAAAATATTTTTTATTGCAACGTTAGACGTGTTCTAATTTTTTGGAGGAGTACAAACATTTTTTTGGAATTTGCACTATTTCATATTAACTATATAAAAAATTTCAAACATTTTGTTCGAGTTCAGTTTAGTTTGTTTATTTAAAAACTAAGTTTGATTTATCTATAGGAGGCACCCACTCAATAATAAAAAATAAAAAATGTCACATATGTTATAAGATGTTGTATCAAAAATAAGTTGCGTTTACTTACAAATACAAAAATAATTTCAAAAAGGGTTACTAGGGATTTTTGGAGGCTAAACCCCCTCCTCCGAGATTTCCACATTATAACATACCGAAAACTCGGTTTAAACCGCACTGAGCATGATATTAATATGTTACTTGCAATGTCATAGTTTAATAATTATTGTCAGGCGCGTTGGAATTAAAAATGACGATGACGATGATGTTTATACGTAGACGTGGATTTCCCGCTAAAGCCCTACAATGTTTTTGAGTTGACCTCACACAACTGATCGGCGTGCTCGTCTGCACATTCACCTTCCAGACGATAGATAGAGAACCGAAGAGTCAAGCAAATAAGGTATCTTATAATGATAACGATATACTGATAATTTTAACAACAATAAAAGAAAACCATCGCGTTCGTTAGCCGCATAACGAGGAGCGCATATGTTACGCAATCGCGAAATTGACGCCACGATAATTTGCTGCTTGGTTTGTGAAAGTACGTAGGTCGTGTATAATCGTCTATAATCTTTTGAATTTTCTTGCGCGTTCCTTGTTCTCGGAACTCGACGGGCATCACCTACTTACCTACCTGCCTGCCTTAAACCTATGCGTACTGTGCACGCATCTAATGCATAAATGTATAATATATTATATATTCAGCTGTAGCTCTCTCCCTCACTCTTATTCCTCTCTCTCCCTCTGTCTCTATCTTTCTCTCTTTCTCTGGCTCTCTCTCTGATACACTCTCTCTCTCTCTCGCACACACTACACCATGTTAGGTAAATGTTATACATAAGTATTAAGTACATATAACTTAATCGATTTGAAATCAAATTCCTGAGTACTGCGCGTTCTCGATTTGTCTTGAATTTTTTTTAACCTTTCGATTTTTATATTTTATTTAGTATACAGGCTGATTCAGCAAGTTTGTTCACCCCTTTTATACTTTAAAAATTAGTTAATTTATATTAATATTTCTGAAGTTATTGAAGATAATAGTAATATGTATTTTTTCAAATAGTTACTTTGTATTTGTTTACAGCAATTTATGAGGAAAGTGTACAAACTTTTTTGTTCAAATGAGAATCACTTGACGTTTTAATAATTAGATAACTTTTTATAAAAATGTCAATGAAACTAAATCAATTTTTGAAGGAGTAATTTCTGAGTCATTATACTTCAGTACAAAGAATAATAGTCTCCAATAATGATTTTACATTAATTAAAAAATATATATAATATTTAGTCCATAGTACTTATTATGTTTGGACAATTTTTACAAATTGTAAAGTTACAATTATTTTAAAATTACTATAATTCTCATATTTTTTTAAACCTATTATTGTAGTCTAGATACTCCAAACTTAAAGTTTAATATCTCAGAAACTATTAGTTAGAATTTTGAACTATAAGTATACATCATAATCATCCTCAATAACATCTTTAAATAATTACAATAAAATAGGGTGGTTTGGTTCTTAATTGAAAAACAAGAAATTTTTAAATGGTACTCTTTTCGGATTGCATAGTATAAAAATCAAATATTTGAAAACTCGAGGTTTTTTAGTGGGTATATCTACTTACAATTTAAAAAAAAACTGAAACTGAATACATTTGTTATTTACGGGGGGAAATGGGGATGAGTACTGAGCATGTTTGATGAATCACTCTGTATAATATAATACATCAGGTTTTACAATAATACGTACAATGTATATACTCAAACGAATTAAATTAATAATTATCTCGACCCGGAATGCCCCGGAGGACGCACGGCGATTCTACAACCGCTGCAGCGGCGTTGTCGGACCGAGTAAACACAACCGTTCCCCACCCCGCTTTCGAAAACTATCGTCACTCGGAGGGAGTGACGCGGAATGAAAAATACCAGCCACGTCAAGCTGGTGGTATAAGTGCGAGTATAGTGCGCGGATAATGGACGACAGTAAATATATATATCGGGTACCTTATAATATACATTATTTAATTTATATATATATATATTACCTGTACAGCATAATAAGGTCAAATTGATACAAGCTGCAGTTTGTTGTTGTCCGTTATTCATATTAATATATGTTATTAATAATGTCAAAATATATTATATAATATTAATGTTGGCTGAACGAATTTTCATTTTATTTTAAATTCGAAATTCAGATATTTTTGTAGATTTTCTTGGTTGTAGCTAGCCTGGCCTAAACGAAGCTGTTATAACGAGAACTATAAAATATTTGTTCTTAGGTCATATAATATTATAATTTGTTCACACCGGTTCACATTATATATATACCTTCCTATATTAATTTTAAGAATATTTTATAATAATCATATTTTCGTTCACGACTCCGGCCAGAAAATAGCAAAACAAAACGGAGAGTGGGCGGGATCATATAATACATTTATAAAAAAAATACATACTATTAACATATTATTATTATTTATTATTATTGTTGGTACTATAACTAAATGTGTACATTGTGCGTTTCTATAACATAGAGTCCATGTTTCCACTCGAGCAACGTATATTAATAATAATAATAATAATAATAATAATATTGAATCGGAGTGCCGACCTCGGTAGTCGCGGAACTAGAGCCAATCATCGATTGCTACGGTATAATATAGGTATTAAATCTATAAGACAAAATATTAATGCTACCGTGATACTAAATAACGTGTACGATTGGTAGGTATATAAATATATAATACAATACTATGCAATTATACCTATTACCGTACGTTGTTTTTTGTAAAAAACCAAAACAATAGGTGGGTAGGTGTCCAATCGCTTCACTCCGTAAATACATACATCTCCGCGGGTACACGTCACGTACAATCGAAATTATAATATTATGTGAACTCCACTTTACAACGAATATAGTCATACTAATTTGACAAAGGCTTAGTGCAATTATCTATGCAATATTTTTCAAAATTATAAAAAAAAATATTAGTTTGTTTTAAACGATGACGAAAATGGCAAATTTGAAATGCGGTTTTTTATACCTATCCAAACGAAACTTTACGTCTCTGAACTATGATTGATGTTCGACCTGCAGGTGGTCAGATATAATATACGAACGGAAAATAATAATATAATGTAACTATATTATAATGTGTCTGCTGCAGTGCTAAATCATTGCTGTTAATTACTACGATCGATGAAAATATATCGATTAATGTGTATATTGATATAACCGTATAATACAAGTAATACATATATACGTAGAGCTGTAAATCGATATAATAAATATTATTTATTTTTGGTGTCCGACAACTCAAGATCGATGATTTACTAAGAATTTGTGTGTGTTTTTTTTTAGTTCGCTTTGTAGTTGTCATAAACTAGTAATATTTTTGATTTGTATAAGCACTAACTATTAACTTACAATCTATTTTATGTATATACGTATACCACATAATAATATAATAGTATTGCCTTTTTTATTTTTAGTGTTTCGGTAAATATATTTCAGCGGTTTTTAAGTGAAAAAAAACCAAAATCACTCACATTTAATGTAAATATAACATTATGATGTAATAAAAAAAATGTATAAATGATTGACTTATAAGTAACTTAATATGAAACAAGATGATATGTTCGATTTAAAATACAAACAATATAACTAACTATTTATTAACATTTTCCAATAAACAACCATCTATTGCATGTATACATTATACAAGATGATTCATCAATCATTTTCACCTTCTAATTTTTTTAATAATGAATTTATTCAAATTTTTATGAATAGATTTTTAAGTATATATATTAGTGACCATAGTTTTAATTATATATATTAAAGGAAGATCATGTGGTAATACAAATATATTTTTCCTAAATAATCCATTTTACTATAAATTATCTAGTGGATAATTATTAAAAATATTAATGTATCTAATTTATAATTCGATCGAATAGTAGTTTCTGAGTTATTAACATCTAACTATATAATAAGGACAATAATCCATAAAATAGTTAAAAAATATATATATATATAAAATAGATGGTTTATTGGGTGTAATATTTATTATACTCAGATAATTTTACAAATTATAAATTAATGTCAATTAAATACTCAAGTTTTCAAATAATCATAGCCCCTTTATTATACTTTATTATACTCCGAATCGATTAAACTTGTAGTATACACATTTGAATAGCTAAAAAGCTACTCATTTGAAATTCAATTTATATACCTACATCAACATGTTTTTAAATTAAAATTTTGTATCCTTACAGGACACACCAAATAGTATAAAAAATCTAAATAATAATATATACGGATTCTTAAGTTCCACTTGAAAGTTCCTCACTGTCAGAATTTTAATGAATTAATTGTTAAAGGAAAAATCTCAGGATATCATGCTTGCAGGCGAATCACTTTGCATAGTGCCTAATGTCTATAGTATTACCCATACGTAACCATTTTATTAACATTCAATAACGTGTTTCAGCTTTTTTTTATCGCTTTTCTCACGAATATATATAATATTATTATAAAATTCAAATAGAGCGCACATCATTGCACGTATATAAAATAGTTCTACACACAAAAGCTGAAGAAATTGCAACTCTCTTTTCTTGCCTTAAAAGTTTTTTTCTTTTAAAAACTTATGTTAATGGTAAATCAGTGAAATTAACTTTTGCGGGTTTTGGATGAAAGCAAAATATTATTCAGAATATTTTGATATGTAAAAATAAAATTTCGGAGGAGTATAGTATGAATTATAGGCATTTAAAATATATATATGAAGTGACAGAAAGACACCCCGAACACTGTTGATCCACTATTCATTTAAACACTATAATAACTTATAAGTATATCTACTCGCCCAAAATTTAATGTTTACACATCACAATACTCCGAATAATATTCTGCTTTGGAATATGAAATCAAAAACGTATACAATCACACAAAATATTAAAAGTCATAATTTTCTTAAAACATGTTTGACTTATTATTATTTACAATCATTATGAGTTAAAGTAAAATTTTCCAAAACTTAGTTGCTTTTAAAATAATAAGACGTGGTTCGTATTAAAAATAATCGCCTGATACGTAATAATATATAATCGATCGTTTCGATCCCGCCACGGAACCACCGTTTGCGTTTGCCGATTTTCTCGTGTAGCCGCCCTGTTCTATAAAAATAGTCAAAACCTACCTATCGTTCTGGCGGCGAACGGACTGCTTTGTTTGACAGTTCCGACGCCGCCACCGCTACCGCTGCCACCACTGCCACCGCCGCGTCTATTATTTTTTTCTCCTGTCGCCGCCGCCGTAACAGCGTTCGATTATATTTTACTCGTCCGTCTTCTCGACTACTTAAACGCTCGTCGTCGTCATTATTATTTGGTCGAGTCTATCTCTACAGTCGTCGTCGTCGTCATTCTCACCGTCCGTGAGATATAATAATATATATATATCATATTCATTTTTTTCGTTTAATTTTTTTTCCCCAACCGATCATCGTATTCGTTGTCGTCGTTTTCCTACATCGTAATAATAATAATATTATCGTATTCAATTGTCGTGCTATTACCACGTCATGCAGGACTTGTATCGCCTTCTCCGCCGCCGCCGCCGCCGTCACCGTCGTCCGCAAACAGTCACGGCAGTCTAATAATTATTTATTAGGATAACTATATACTCACAGTGTTGTTAAAGTTCACATTAAAGTTTACTCTGTTGTTATTGTTTCGTGAACATCACTCGACGCACCAATCACCACTCGGTCATGCGGTACGTTACTACCGTGGTAAGGCCCTTTATTCTTGTCATTATCATATAAATTATAAATATAATAATATTTAAAGTATAATATTATAACCATACAATGAGGAATAGTAATATAAATTTTATTTTAGAATAAAATAATATAACATGTATATAACATGTTATTTTTTTTTTTGTTAAACGTTAAATCAATAGATTTTGAAAAAGCACCTTGTCGCTTGTCAGTAATATAATATTATGCAAATACTGTAATTTTCATACCATTAACATATTTAAGTCACTTATTGAATATAAACACATTTTTCTTGACTCATATTTTGATTAAATCTTTTTATCATTGTGGATGCAATTAAAATTCGTAATCAATTTGTATAGTAACATTTGTACTGTATATTCTATTTACTTTTAAAAATCAATAATTATTAAATGTACATTCCTATTTAAAATTATATTATAAGTTACAAAAATACGACCTTCGGAGTTGTACGGAAAGACTACTCAATAATAATATATTTATTGCAACTACAAAATATTTTTATAAGAATTCAATTTCACACTCGTTCAAAAGTGCAGAAATGTGTATTTATTTTTATTTTAGTTCAATATTGATATGCTTTAGTTGAATATACATAAAATGTATTATTTATATTACATCGTTGAGTTTATTTATTAAATTTTTATTTTTAAAGGTAATATGCATATTTAAATGACGCTTTTTTACTAGAAAAATTATATTTGTTATCTTTAAAAATGTATTATTAATGTGATCGAAAATGAATTGTTATTTATTTATTTAAATTGTCTGTCACGAATATAAAATTAAATAAATCCACTGATTTGTCACAAGAAAGTTCGCAGATAAAGATAAAAGTTTAATTTATTATAAACATACATAAAATATTTCTTTACACGTCATCGTTATGAAGCTTTATTAGTTGTCCATGAAAAAAAGTAAAAATATGTATATGAATATATTTAATAAATATATTTAGATATTATTAGTAATAAAACAATAACGATTGAATAATGCAAATTGTTTTCTACTTTCCCATTTAGTATTGGCATAGTAATATATTAAAAGACATGACGTATATTATCTACTATTTAATGTAGTTTTTAAACTGTGATAACATTTTATAATAACCAGAAGACTGATAGGGTATTGTAAGTAGAAGTTTTCTTCATCGATAATTTAGTAGGTAAATTATACATTTTTTTTATCGTAACTGGTAAGACGTACATTTTAAAAATCATCACGCTGACGAGGTTAATAATATGCTAAATAATTTATTTACCATTATTTTATAATAATTTCCAAGAATTATTTGTCATGGACATTTTAGACGGGTTTTGATGTTCTTGTATACTTTTACTACACTCATAGACCTGGGTAATTTATAATACATATACTGGAATACCTAAAATCTAAATAGAGTAGATATTTATACATTTTTAAATTTTTAGAATATTCAATGAAAACAATATAATTAGAGAATAAATTGTTGAAAGTATTTAAGAATTTTTTTAAGGAATTTAAGTTAAATAGTTGGAATTATCTTCACCGCTCAAACTTGTAATTTTTAAAGCACGTTAGTCATTATCATTTCCAAGTATAGTGATCACTGAATATTATAATATTATTTGTTAAATATTGTATACATATAATCGATGGATCATCTTTCATCCAATACAGCTTCCGAATAAAATCTTCGACTCCGTTTTAAAAGTTATAATGTTCAATTATGTTCTTTTAAATTACGTTCTGCTAATATTTCAGAAATGTACTTATTATACTTAATACAAAATTTGATAATTTATGATCATTAAAATATATAAGTAATATAATCTTCAAACGAAGTTTACATGATGGGTTAAAAAACAAATATTTTAAAGGGTTTGTTTTAAACTCACGACAAAACATTTATAATGAATTCCGTGTGTTTTTATACAACATGTATGTTTTATGTTTACGTTATTATTGTTTTTACTGTTTTATAATATATTAATTTGTTGCTCAGTTCTAAAAAATGAAATCAATATTTAGTTTATATTCATTACTGCTTAACAGGTTTAAAGTTACAGGAATAAGTAATTTCAAAATGTTTACATAAAGGACATTTATTTTAGTGTAATATACATACAATTACTATATTGTATATAAATATTTTTGTTTAAATTTAATTTTTATTTAAAGAAAACGTCAGTATACACTTTATTGCTTAACTATAGTAACAAAGTTTTAGAATTCCATTTCCAATTTCTACATTTTATTTGTATTCAAATAATAAATAAATAAGTCTGGACGTAGCTTTAAACTTACAATATTATATACTTATAGTGTATACTTCAGTGCTCTAAATTTTTTAACAGTTCATAGGTAGTTTTTAAAATAAATACATTTTTATTTGTAAAATTTAAAAACGATAATTGTACAAAATATAAAACGAATATCATATTTCTAACAACGAATTTGGAGAATTTTTAATATCGATATGAAATATGAACATCGTAAAAAGTATAATGTAGCAAATCTAGTGATAATAGAACGTTATGTCTCCTATAATTATCAGTAGTATCAATTTCTTTGAATTGTAGTCAAATACACGCCTCAGTTATTTATTTCTGATTTTGTTCATTTTACGTACCTATTTATGCGTATAATATTGTTTAGTTATTATACTTACGTAACTTAAATAATTGAACGGTTCGTTATGTGAAATCGAAATACTTTGATATATAAATGTAATATTCTATTTTCTTGCTTACACTGAAACCTAAAAATCTCAACGTGAATGTGATATGACATAATATTATTATATACTTTCACGTGTAGGTGTTAAGCTGGAATCTGCTGCAATTATTATTGCAGTTGATGTGGATAATATTTAATTAATATTTCCTTTGACTTCTTGTGAAATGACAAATATTCATTATTCAAGACTGTACGTTGTATGACTGCAGTGGTTATAATTTATTAACGTATCTAAAATTAAACTTAAAACTTAACCACGCAACATTTGCAAACAAATAAACAATAATTATAATAATGTAATTTATCGTAGTTTAAATTAGATACAACCAATTGTCGTTTTGTGTGGATAATATAACTATATTGGGCGCTTATTTAGAAATATGTAATGGAGTATAGAAGAGCTATATTTATTTTTTAGAAAAAATATAATTATAACTTTAGAACATAATAGATTATAGATAAGATTTGATAATAATATACCTAACCAATTTTATTTATAATTTAAATTCATGGATTTGAAGTAGTATGGACTATTTATTAATTTAATAAAAACATAATGTACAACACTTCCAAAGAAAGGAAATCCTTTTATAGCCAACCCCTGATCCATAAAAGATCATTAAGTAGCTATTATTAGTTTAAACGCTCATTTTGAAAAGTATTAACGTTTTTGATAAAAATCGTTTTTCTATTACATAATAAATTTAAACTTTGAAGTTATATCAAAACAACATTTTGGAAAAAAATTTAAATTTCTATCGTTTATTTTTTTTATTTTGTAATGTCAAAATATATTTATTTATTTATATATTTTATATTCGAAGCAGATCTTTTTTTTTTATAATTGTAATGGTATAACAATTGAATATGGAATAGATAATTATTTAGTTATAACTTATAGTATTTATAAATATTTATAGGTAGTTTAGAATGTTTAGATGATCGGAAAAATAGACTTATAAAATGGTGGAGTGTTCTTGCGTTAACTATACTTACGAATCCGATTATACACATTTTAAATACCTACTTAGTACTTATATAAATTGTAACGAAATTACTATTCGCTTAAAAATTAATTTTTATAAAATTCGTATCTCCGTTTTTATCAAAAATCAAACTTTAATTTCATAGTATTTAGAATCTTCCTGGCGTTATAATTTAGAATAGCATTAATAGCTAAAATCCTTATCAAATGATGTTTTTTTAACTTTCACAGATGTCACTCAAAATGCAGATAATTAACATATGAATTAATTTAATATAATTAATTTGTGAAATTAAATCGTTTGAATAATTATTATTACAGTGTTTACAAATCTTAATAATGTGTTTGTTGTAAATCGTTTGTAGACGTGTGTTGTTGAGAACAAGTATTATCAGTAAACGTATGTAATAATTATAACGTGTTTTAAGTTATATCGGTAAAATATCTAAGTATATAAATTATAAATAAAAAGTTTAATAATTTAAAAAACAACAATATTATCAAGTATTATATGAAAAATACGAGTAATCGCGTAAACAACATGTGATACTTAATGTAGACACAACGAAATGACAAATATTCTGTTTAAAATACACAAAATTAAAAATATAATAATATTATCTAGTCGTTCAAAATAAAAGTAAGAAACTTAAAAAGTTATAAAAATAAAGTTATTTTTTTATATTAACTTCAAAAAAATGTTAATATTTTTTGAAATATTGAATATACGGTTAAAAAAAAAATGAAAATAATGATCAATAGAATCTCCATATAAAAAAGGTACGTTCTGCATTTGGTCACTCGTAATGATTATTTATAAATGCAGACCACATAATAAATCGCGATTACTTTTTTTCTATTTTTTCAAATACAGATAAATAAACATCTTTCTAAAATATTCTTCTCCGTTATAGATGCAGAAATGTTCTTCGGTAACACGTCGAATTTATACATTATATTTTTCTTTCGTTACATTGTACTCCAAACTCCAAAGCATGTTCTAAAGACATCTATTTTTTTTTACGTTTTTCGCTTTATATTGTGGTTAACCATATACGCAAACAGCAATAATATTAGTAAAATTATAGAAAACAATATAAATAAATACCTGTACCATAGTCAAGTATTTTTTAACTGTTATTTTTTTCAAATCTCGTGTTATAATTGTCGGCGTTCACCACGTGACGCTCATACCTGTAAATTAATTCTTTATTATATTATTATTATGTTATGCTTAATGCGTAAACCATGGAGTACGAGCAGAGTTCGAGTATTGTCTGACAATTTTCAAACCACAATATTTTTCACACTACCTGAAATCATACGAGTACATTAAACACTTAACTAAGGCTTTATTTTATACCAGATAAGTCTTTATAATCGAATACAAATGCCGTTATTGTATATAAGGTTTGGTACGGCTAACAAGAAAATATATCAAAATAGTGATCTAATATTTATAAACAGAAATGTAATTAAATACGTATTATAGAATATACTTGTTTATGATAATCAGAAATATTAAATATTTTGGAGGATGTAAAATTAAAATAAACAATAAAAACAAACAACATGCATGAAAAATAATTCGTAGATTAAAAACTTGAATGAAAAAGACAAATGCCAATATTGTGTACAGTTACAAATTATAATTAGTAAATTAAGCAATAACTGAATGAATGTAATGAAAATAAAGAGTAATGATACATTTTTTTTCAAAAAATGATGAGTGTTAGTTCTTTAGATGTTTTAGCAGTTCTTAAAGTAGAGACTTTGAGATATTCAGTTTTTCGGTTTGCATATCCCTCTTTAGATTTGTATTAGATCTAATAGTTGTAACCTGACACTTATTGTACATGTATGGTTGATATTAAAATTTTCGGTGGAATTTCAAGTAATTTTCAATAAATACTTAATATTTGTTGATGGATAAGGCGTCCAAAGATACGTAGTTATGTAGTGTATGATACAAATTTAACTATATTTCTGACATATCAACTTAACATATATTCACTTACATATAATAATTTCTAATAATAGTTATTAACTGTTTTTTTTTCATCTGTGTTATCAAAGTAACCAACAATTAAAAAAAAAAAAAATTGTATAGATACATAAAACCACTTTTCATGGATTCTTAGGAAAAGGGGTGGTAGTATGGCCATCGCAGGATTTAAATAACTATAAACATTCTTCCGACAATAATTTTGTAAAAAACCACGTAAAAATTGGTTCAATAGTTTTTGATTTTATTAATTTCGCATATACCAACAACCAACATCTGTTTTTATATACACAGAAGATATTCTGAGAAATTCGACGCATAAAATGTATGCTGTCATTCAAAAAAGTAAAACTTAAAAAATAATGACGATAATAGTATTAATTAATTTTTATTCAAAAAAATGAGTTATACCTTTAGGCTAAAATAATCACATTTTATAGTGTAATACGTAGTATTCCCACTACCCGTTTTCTGGTGATAGACATAATATTATTATATAAATTCTGCTATAACTTTGTTATTAGACAACGTGTACATACCATTTCTCCACTAACTAAAATTGAGCTGTGTTTGTGAGTGTGTGTGTACAGCAATATACAACGATCAAGTGCTGTAATTCGCGGCACATTAAACACCTATACTACCGTGAAATACGACGTGCGTGTGTCGCAGGGCGTTCAGAAATCGTTCGCTTTAAACATAAATAATTACAACCCTATTCTATAACTATGTGTCCAAATCTGTGAATGTGAGAAGTTAGAATATTAAAGTAATAAAATATTATTTCATATGAATATAAACGGGCGATTGTCACATACACTCAACCTGTTCCGAAGGTCACAATATTTTAGTCGCAGACTTCGGTGTATTATAATTTATAATTATAATTATGTTATATACGTTGTGTTTTACAACTCGTTTACAGCTCCATCACAATTTATCCGAAAACAATAATGATTTTCAAATTAAATTCTAAAATCCGATTTAAAATTATTTGCAATATTTAAATTAAAACAATCTAAGTCATTTTTATATTACAATAATAATGGTTTAGATACTATCATAGCTAAAAAAATCAAGGAATTATCTAGGAAACTCCATATTTAAAGCGAAATAATATGAGCATTTAAAAGTTTTAATACTTTATATACGTAGTAATTAAAAAGCTAACAAAACAAAAATACGTGAATTCCTGCAGATCAAACATTTTTGCTATGTTGTGCGTACATCAGAGATAGGGGAAACAAGAAAACAAATAGGGTGTTGAATGATTAGGTACATCCTCTTAAACATTAAAATAATAAACATGCGTAATCACCTGTCCGATCTCCAGTTATGTCAAATAGAACGATGGCGTTCAAAACCCCGTATACAATGTATTATAAACGTATCAGATGAAGATGTGGATTTTCTTTAAAGTATTTGTATTACGTGAACATTTCCGGAAATGATAGGAGTTACTGAAACATAATACACACATAGGACAATAACCGTTTCGATTTAAAACGTCTAGACGAAATGGTTTTCGTTATTACATTTTGTTCGTATTTAGTATAATATTTTGGTGCGAAAATGCTGCGCGCAAGTGATGGACAGCGATCGCTACATTCACATCATATTAAAATATTACACGTGAAGTATGTAAGTTAAAAATGGCGTATATCACCATGATTGCAGTTATATAATAATATTATAGTACCCACCTTCGTTATAATAACATTCCGTCGCAGTAATGAACCGTATTGGATTTTATTGATGGTGTTTATAACTCTATACTGTGTGTAGGTGATTAACGCTATACTAGGAAAACGTATTGTGTCAGTATACGAATCATGTACGATTTTCGTTCGTTACTCGTTGTTATCGAGTGCCAGCGAGGGACAGGATTCAGAAAGATACATTAAACGATAATTAATCACTGTGCGCTTCGAACGTTTTCATATTTGTTTTTCGTGATATATTTATAATTAATACGCGCGTACATTAATCATCGCTTTAGGTTCAATAACGTTCCATGAATCATTAGTTTGACAATAATCGTCAAGAAAATTGCCTTATCAGTCATGTATTTTCAGGCGTATGTGCGATGCGTCTAATAATATATCGTTTCGCGGGAATCTCCGAGGTCCGTGGCACTACGATAATATTTTGTATAGTATGTTTTATTTTATAATTTTTAATTTTTTAATAGTTAAATTTAATATTGTGACTCAAACAATCGTTGAGTTTAACATATTTGTATTTATATTTAGCTTATTAAAATTCGTTTAATACTCTGTATTCTGTATTTATTTTTAATTCTTTCTTTCGAATCAAATATTAGGTTTAGTAAATAAGAGTAAGCCCCTGAAAGCCATATTATTAATATCTAACAAGTTATTCGAATGCTCCTTATTTTTTTTTTTTTTTTTTTTTAATTCAGAAATGTTGATTTGATATTATATGGTATAATAGTATAACGTTTACATTTTTAGACGTTTTAGTATAGGTGTAAGTACCTACAAAATGAATAAAATTAATAATTTTCTAACACTGATAAATACATTTTTTTTTACTTAATACATTTTATAATTGAATACCTATAATATATTGGTGTACTTATTGCAACATTTATATTATATATCATTATAGTATTAGAAAGTAATGTTTTATTCTCATTTTCTGGGTTTACTATACTCTCCGACAGATTATCCACAAAGAGAATTTAATAGAATGCATCTTCAGCTTCTACTGGAGCATAAAATACAAATATAGTGACTTGAGGTTTTATTATTTTTATAAACATATATGGGTCGCATCTTTTTCCATCACTGATTTATTTATTATTAATCGTTATTGTTTATATACTATAAACCTGTAATATTATATTTTTGGTCACCATTTGAAATATTCTCGGAATACATTTATGTAAATTAAATCTGTTTTGAAATTTAACGATAAATGCAGTTGTATCATTCTTATAAATATATGTAATATTATATTAATTTTATTATAGCCGTAACTTTGATAATACTTATGATATTTTCAACTCTAATAAATTATTCATAACATGTCTTACAGATGAATCGTGTTATTTTGGCATCGTTCCTTTTAGCCGGCGTTGCGAAATGTTACAATTACGATGAGGTATTGCGGTTGTCACTCATGTTCTACGAAGCGCAGAGGTCGGGTCACCTGCCTGCCAACAACCGCATCCCGTGGCGCGCCGATTCTGCGACCACAGACAAAGGGCAGAACGGCGAAGATTTATCTGGAGGATATTATGACGGTAATTTTACAACCACAGTAATGATCACTGCGAAACGTTTTAAGCTTCAGTGAAAAAGTGAGAATAACGATTATACCTATAATGCCTACATGCACGATACGAACTTTTCGGTCTAATATTGGCTGGCATGGCGTAATGTCATTTGATAACATGCAAGTATTACATGTTAAAATATAGACACTATGGTGAAATAGTGAATTGTGAAGCCATAAATGAAAACGATTTTCAGGAGGAGGAGGAGGTTCTAACATATTTTATTAAACAAAATAATTAATTATATTTGACATGACACAGCTGTCAATATCTATTGGTAAATGTTCACATTTTTTTATTTTTTAAAATACCCCTTTAATTCTGCAGCATGTCGTGTCCAATATAGGTATCTTAATACTAACGCTTTGCCATAGATAAATATTAAATAAAAACACATTTTGTATACGTGTACCTACTGGCTGTTAATTATACTGAAGTTTTGTTTTGGGACATTCATTATAAAGATATTATGTCGATGCTCTTGAGCATTGACAGTTTAATGATAAATTTATGATATATATTATTACCGTAATAAATGGGAGATAACTCTAGGATTTTATTACACATTACTTATTACTTATTAGAAATATGAAAATCGCTTGAGAAATCTTTAACCAGGAAAAATGTCAAGGACTGCATCACAATAATATAAACGGTATAGGAGTATAAAATATCAGGATTCGTAATAATAATATTTTTTTTTTTTTTACAATTGTGTTGTTATATTCTTGGGTTATGATTTAGGATGTACACGACATCGTGTTGTTTACGAAGAAGACGTACGCTTTTTACACAATTCAATTATTTATTTCATCAATATATTTTCAATTAAATGTGTTATCGACATTATTATTCATGATAAATAATAATATACTTACATTAAATAATGGCGATGAAGATGAAGATCAACAACCATAAATAATAATATAACTATATTTATTAATAACTATTACAACTGGTTAACAATCATCACACTTTATTATTGGTAGAATAAACGGTAAAGTTAGTTTTACGAGATAGCGGTTTAGGCTGTGAAATTTGCACTGATGTAGTACCTAACCATTTGTTCAATTAAATATTATATTTTTTAACTTTTTAAAATAATTGATTTTCTAAAAATTTCAGTTAAATTTTAATCATTAGGTCTGAGTAGTATTGTTTATTGAATTAATTTTTCATATTACAATAATTAATGTCGAAAGTGTTGAAGATTTACTGATAGATAAAGAACAAAGGATTTATATTAGCCTTTTATTTTTTGATTGAACTTATGTTGTACAATACTAATAAATTGTAAGTACCTAATTTCAATTATAATTTAATACGATACAGAATAATCAATAGGTATTGCATTAAAAAAAATATTCGATTTTTTTTATATTAAATCAAAGTAATTGAATAATTATACATCAATAAGTGTTATGTTCTACTTTTATTTTTTGTACATGCATAATTTCGTACGATATTTATAGGTACTTCTGTTACAGTAATAATACATACAGAGTTACTGCTGTGGATATAGATTTTTTTTCAAATTATTGTGTTCACAGACATGTGGCACATCAAATTATTTCACGGTATAATCATGTTTAATTGTCGAAATGTTTGATTAAATATTAGATATTCTCTCCGTTTGCGTTTGATAAATTTCATAAGATGAACTAATATTTATTTTTATTAGGTGGCACGTTTATTATTCTACCATATTAAATAATATTATGTTTCTATAAGTTTATAGTATACATATATAAAAATATATATATTATATACATTATATATAATGTTATAGACAGATGTAACTGACTATAACTTAATTAAATAGGACGTGACCTTTATTCTTATACATTTTTGTTTTTTTCTATTCATTTTGGTATTATATATTTATATATAATAATTTTTGATTGTAGATTATTCAAAAAAAAAAAAAAAATATTTATAAGAATAAAAATGTATTACATTGTTAGTCAATTAGATTTTTCAGCTATTTACAAAAAGCATATCAGTGCGACAAGGTAGATGTGGGCTCGTCGTCTCAGAATAAAAAAGTTCTAACGTAATTTTTATAATTGTTCAGGGGAACATTTTTAAGTTAGAAATAGAATAACTTTTTTCACCGTAAATACCAAAATATGAAAAATTGATGGAGTATCAATAAAGTTCCAAAGAACACGACTTTATTTGAAATTTGTTTTTACTATAATTATTAATCAAGAAAATAATAAAAAACTAAGATATTGTTTTTAGAATTAAAAGATTTTACGTGTAGAATTTTTTCATTCTGAGAATAAAAATTATTTATTTAGTTAAAACCTTTTCATTCTAAAAAAATATATATATTTGATTTAGTTAGAACTTTTTGATACTGATTAAAATAATTTGTTTTATTTAGTGATACCAATTTGCAAGTGTAAATTATGTTAGTTCCTTAAATCACGTAATATTACAAAAATTGTTCCTATGTAATATATTCAGGCCCGTATTTAGGGGGGATAGGGTGGACCATTGCCCCTCCTAATGGAATTTGGGGGCAGTAAATTTTCATGAATTTTTTTTTATTATTAAGCTAACATAGTAATAACTTTAAAATTATTGCACGATTCACGATCAATTTTTAATAAATATTAAATGGCATAAATTATAATTATTTAACAATATAATAAAGTAAAAATTGAATGATATACGTATAATATAGTAGATGAGCTATAACGCGGTGTATGAAAACAGAATAATATTTATAATTAACAATATTATGTCAATAATACTACACTCCGGCCCACGAGAGATCAGTACCGTCACGCGCATGCAGAATGACCAGCAGCGACGGCGTGGAACCCGATTTCCCCCACTATGTGCCGCAATCGTCGCTGTCGGTTGTTTGAGTGGGAACGATTGAGTGGGAGATGCGCGAAATCGGACACGTTTTGGTCGAATAGCGATACTGATCTCTCGTGGGCCGGAGTATATAATATTATGTATACGATGTATTATCCTATCACTCCAACAAAACAAAATTAGGCGATAAAAATACCTACATCCCGGAATAATATTTTATTGTGGTACAATAATAATTTCTATTATTAAATATTATATCAGTGGTTTAACCGTATTATAACAGTACCTTTTCATTCTAAGATAATATTATACCTAATACCGTCTAGAACTATTTCATTCTTAATTATTATTTAGAATAACAACGTTATAACTGATATTACTAGGTTTACCCCTTATCATTCATATTTGTATGAATTAGAACCTTTTCTTTCTGAGTATCTCATTAAATAATCAACGAATTGATAAAATTTCAAGACTGATTTATATAAGACTAAAATATTATATTATATATGCAAAAAAAAATCAATTATCAAAAAAATTGATTTAGAACCTTTTTATTCTGAGACGATAGGCTTGAATGCTTGAGGCGAGTAGCTACCCAGCAGTGTGGCCACTCGACAAATTAATATAATATAATTATTAATAATTGTATTAATAATGATTTTATGTTGTTAATTTAACAAGATACTATTGACACCTATAATATTAACGAATATTACTATTATTATTTTAGCTGGCGATTTTGTAAAATTTGGCTTCACTATGGCAAGCACAACAACTATTTTAGCATGGGGATACTTAAGTTATAAAGAGGCATATGAGGAAGCTAGTAAGTATACTTTATGATTTTTTTTTTTTTGTTCCCATATATAACTGCTATTATCTATTTGTATTAAATTATTAAATTGTTTATACCGTTGCGGATAATATTCAGACGTTATATGTCGAATAAAAATACGTAAATCTTAAAAATTATCATAACACAATTCTATTACATTAGAACTGAAATATTTTTTAAAAAGTTTATCACATATAATTTTTTTATTCTCTATTGTAGACGAATGGGAAAATGCATTAGGTTCAATACGTTGGGCCGCGGAGTACTTTATCAAATGTCACGTTAGTGACTACGAGTTCTACGGACAGGTGGGCGACTTTAGCCTGGACCAAGGTTTTTGGGGTAGGCCAGAAGACATGAATATGTCTCGGCCATCATACAAAATCGACAAAAATCGACCGGGTAAGACTCCTACCACGTGCATTAATGAACATCGCGTGGTTTATTGGAATCACGGGAAAAAATTGCGAAAATACCATGAAAATAAAAACCAAAATTTTATATTTTACTACTACATCATATTTTATTAGACATTAGTTCTAATTTTCTAATTTTACACATTTTTAGATAATAAATCCCACTGACTAGGTGTTCTAGTTTGGTATACTTGTACTTATATTTTATACAACAAATTTAATAAATTAAAAAATAAATTAATGAAATATAGAAAAAAATTGGTCAAATAGCAATTAGATTAATCAAATAAAATAAAAAATATGTTTAAATAATAAATACAAATTAAACAAGATCCAATGTTTACAACAAGTAAAACCTACTTCCAAAGTCGTATTACATAATAAAAGTATAAAATATAATTTATATTCTGTTTAACGAGAAAACATAATATTGTTAATTCTGAGCTCTGCTCATCCCCACACATCACAAAGCCATCTATAGACATATCTATGATATGTGATATTATTTCACTGGATAGAGTAAAAACATAAAAAAAATAGTTGTTTATATATATATATTTAACTATATGTGAATGCAACATATAATTTGAATTAAAATAATTATTGATATAAATTTGTAATTAGAACTTAAATTGTCTGCTGTAAAAGCTATTGTACACAAAATAGCATAATAAACAAATTTGTTTTTTATTTTCATAGTTTTTTTTTCATTTTTTTCCGATTGTCATTTTTTGAGTTGTGGTCATATTAGGCTCATACCATATCATATTATAATATATAGTTTATGTCTTACTTATTATTCAATCTACCTTAATCAGGTTCCGATTTGGCTGGCGAGACGTCTGCCGCTCTTTCTGCCGTATCAATAGTATTCACCAAAATCGATTCCAATTTTTCGGCCAGTTGCCTAAGTCATGCTAAACAACTGTACCTGTTTGCTACTCAGTACAGAGGCCTCTACCACGACGCCATCAAAGGAGCGGCCCAATATTACGAGTAAATTATAATTAACATTTCGTCTTTGATTCATTATATTCGAACGGAGGCCAATGTGATCCAACTCAAATAGTCAAATGTGAAATCTGTTGTTCTTTTTTCAGATCGACAGATTATGGTGATGAATTAACGTGGGCCGCGGCATGGCTGTACAAGGCTACAAAGGAATCACAGTATTTGGACGACGCCGAATACATGTACATGAAGTACCGACTCAAAGAACGGCCGAACGAATTTTACTACAACAAAAAAGTCGCAGGCGTACAGGTGCAGAATCCACACGACTATATATAATATATTTTATAAAGTTGTATAGAATGCAAGGGGGACATTTTGCATATTGTAGATTGACTGAATGATTGTTTCAAATTACATTTACCTCGAGAATAAAAGAAACACTAAAAATGTTGATCCTATATAATTTATATATATATTGTGTTCATGTAGGTGGGGCTTGATGGGACTTAGCACTTCATATAATTTCATAGCTCTCCAAATACACACATAATTATCATAATAATTATATATTGGATAATAAAGTTTTGAAGTGTCTTCTTCAACATGGCAAATTATTGGCCGAGAAAAAGTTTTTTAAGTTTGACTATTCTGAATATTGAAAGAGATGTGGTTTTCGAGATATCATTTTTAAAGACAAAAAACTTGATTTAAAATAAAATAAAAATACATAATATTATAGACTTAATGTAAATGCATATTTATTCTTAGCCACTTAAAACTTTCCTGGGGAAATTTTCACACAGATTAATAAATTTCTAGTTTCGTTTATCTAATCCCATTATTATATAAATAATAACAATATTTACATTATTAAAAATTAATAATACTTTAGTTCCAGAAACTGAATAAGTCTAACTCTGTAAAATTGATTCTAGGCACTTCTAGCCGAACTAACTAATCAATCCGAGTATACTGAAGCAATTCAAAATTTTTGCGACTATAATTTATACGTTCAGAAGAAAACACCCAAAGGATTATTATACATCGAAAAATCTGGTACATTGTGTCACGCTGCAAACATCGTATTCTTGTGCTTGCAGGTATTTAAGCACGACTCCTTTGGTGGTGGTTATTCGTGTGGTAACACATCAATTTTTTTTTTATCATAATAATTTTTTTTTTTACGTAGGCTGCCGATATTGGCATAAAGTCAACGCGGTACCGAGAGTTTGCCAAAGAACAAATCCACTACATACTGGGAGATGGAGGACAAAGCTTTGTGGTAGGATTCGGTAAAAATTACCCATTACAACCGCATCACGCAGCAAGGTAATGAAAAAATTAATATTAAATATTAGTGGTTTTTAGGAATCTCTTTAAAAAGATATAATTTATATTATAAACTAGAAAACTAATACTTATGTATTAATTGTGTTTTTACTCATGACTGTTACATATTATTATTTATCCAATGTAAAACGTTATATTGCTTAGGTTTTATTTGGTGAGGTTAGAGATTTAAATACATTCTTTTAGCCTATATGGCTATATATAGATAGTAATACATTTATTTACATGGATTAAAATACGTAAATTACGACAAAAAACTATTGCCCCTTAAAATATTACTAATACTAATTTCTACAGTTGTACGCGTGTGAAATTGCTTTTGCTCGGAGTACTAATTCTTATAATTATTTTTTCTAACAGGTACTAACTATGAGAAACTAACCCACTTGAATTAGTTTCGATCACTAATATTATTTGTTATACTTACTGAAGAAAAAATTTATATAAGTACAGTATTTAGTAGTCATAAATTTTAATATATGCTATAGACTAAATTCTAACTGTTCAGAGGTATGTACACTTCAATATTTAGGTAATTTATTGGTTTTTTCGGCGGAATAGCATATTTTTTGCATATCTTTTAATATTTCTAAAATTTAACATCCTGCAGAATCTTTGGAACCAGGTTCTCATTTGAAAGATTGTCTGTTGTTTTTTATTGTTTAACCAGATCTCAATTTTTTTTTTTATGTGATTTTTTACATATTATAACTATATAACTTTTCTTATCATTTGTATACTATGGTTTGTCGTTATGACCGGTGTGTAATAAAGATTAAATACCATTTTCAGATAGCTAAGCATAGATATTCGTTTTCTTAATCGCCAGGTAATTTAACGATAAAGAACCGATACGTCATTAAAACGACAAAAGTTAATACTAATTTATTAAAATGAAATCATTTAATTGATTATTAGTATAGAGTTTTCAGTCGTAGATAAATTAAGTATTATATCTAACTACAAAAAACTAAGAACATTTAAAAAAAACTATATAAGGCGGAGAAGGTGCATTGACTGCCTCTCCACCTCCATTCTAAAAGATGGCATTGTTAGTTGTTACTAAGCATTAAGCAGAACTATTATTTCTGAGGATTAGGTCGAGTAATATTTTTTTGAAAATAGTTTTAAGTATATATAGTTAAATTGCAGGTCGCGCCCGTCCATTGACTTGTGTTTGGTTAACAATAATAAACAAACTGATAATATTACATCTTATTCGCGTACCGACTGTTTCACTACAATATTGTCGATTTACAGCTCGTGCATGGATCGTCCGGCTCCGTGCGATTGGGAAGCGTACCGGAGCACCAAGCCCAATCCACAGGTGCTGTACGGCGCACTGGTCAGCGGACCCGACGAGAACGACAACTATAAGGATCTACGGGAAGAGTACATCTACAATGAGGTGACGTTGGACTACAACGCGGGCTTTCAGTCAGCCGTCGCGGGGCTCAAGCAACTGGAACTGCAGGCCAGCCGAAACAATGCCATGTTGTACATCAATAACGAAACGTCAAACGGAAACTGGACCGACGTGCTTTCTACCGCATCCAACGCGACAGACGCGTGATTTTCCCGGGTCATTGCATTTCACTTCTGTTTCTTAATATTAAAATTAAAAAAATGTATATGTTTTCTTTGAACCGAAGACGACGAACCCGTGAACCGCAAAATATATCACCGCCGCATCATCGCTACATCCAATACATTTTATTTATTATTATCGTTGACGGCGACGAGTCGCATAATAGACACGCGTATAGGTTAAGCACACGGAAAAGGGCGACAATGGATTTTGATTTCCTGAGCTCTTTTTCTCTATTCTCTGAAGACTAATTTGTGAGAATATGGGAGGGGGTAGGGTTGACGGCGTATTTTCAGTAGATTTTTGCCGTACCTCCGTTTCGAACATTATATAATGATATAATATTATGACATCCTAATTATTAGAGATGAGTTGAATTTCAATTTTCAAGAAATCAAATCTGAACATGGTATTTATTTTTCTAACTGTTCGAGATCAAACTGAAACTTTCGTAAATTTTTAACATTTAAACTTTTATTAAAGAATAACACGGTAATAAAATCGTGTCAACTAACTAAATGAACTATATTATGGAAAATACGATAAATAAAAATAGTATTATTGTGTATTTATATTAATACCGATATCGAACTTTATTTTTCTCAAACTTGTTGTGTTGTATTCGATTTCGAGCATTAATTTCAATTGAATTTCGAATAGTTCGAATATCTCAAAATTTTGAATGTCCGAGAACCAATCATAAAAATATTATCGGTCGTGTCCGGCTAACAATTCCTTAAAAGTCTATGGTAAAAGATGGTATAAATGTTGTATCTTCGGTGGGAGACCGGAGTATCTGCCACGCATATAACGCAACGTTGGCGCCAACATGTTTGATGTAACAGTATTTTTGCAATAGGTATCGATGACTCGTGTGTCGCGACGCCACCGCCGTACAATAATATATAATACTTTGATAGATTGACGCGGTGGTATGTATTACGTTTCGCATTAATGATTTCTTGGAAATATACTGCCCAGACTCGATGTTCTGATACATATAGGCACTTACGCAAGCTGTGGGTACGATATGATGTGTTTTAAACGAGAATATGAATTTTTTCGTCCCAACTCAGTGATATGTTGTTATCATTATTCAAGTCTTCGGTGATATAAAAACATGTCAGATTATTTTTATTTTGTGTTATTTATTTATGTTTTGTAGTAAAACTTTAGACTATTACGAAATATATTATATTATATATATTTTATTTAAACAAAACTCATGCGTTTCTGTGCAGCGTATTCCTACATCCGAAATCGTATGTTTTTAAATTGGTCATAATACTATTACTGCATCGGTTATTTAATATATATTATACAGATTAGCGCAAAATAAGACAGTATTTAAAGAGGCAACAGCCGCTGTTGCCTCGGATCGGGTGATTTTGAGGGAGTGATTAATTTTTTTGAAAATGTTATTGCGTTAATTCTTTATTTATATCTCCTATTCATTTATTTTCCACAGTCAATATTATATTTTTTAATGTTTTATCATAATTTATAATACATAATATTATTAGTGGTTTTAGTATTAGCTCGTAACCATAATCGAAAATGATCCACTACTATAATCAATTACGAATTATGAAGCTTTAAAGTCTCTAAATACCGGACACCCTGAGTCACTGAAATTTAGTCTTATATTCGCGGGTGTTTACTATTCAGACTTCAGAAGGTTCAGATTTTTAAAAGTGATGTGCAGTTTGTTTCCCAAAAAATGTCCATCATTTTAAGGTACCTACTATTTAGAAATGTCTGTTAGTGGACAATATTGTACCTACTGTAATATAATTAAAACATTATCTGAGTTACAACCCAACTAGAATTTTTTTTTTTTTTTGTATGAGTTAATTTATTATAAAAATGTCTATCACTTCAGGGCAAATAACTAAGGCCCAGTCATATTATTATATATAGGTAATTAGTAATTATCATTGTTGCGCATCACTAGTAGTAGAATTACCTATATCAACAAGCCCAGGGCCGTAATTTTAGTTTTTAAATAGTAAATATTTATTGCAGGTCAATTTTAAAAAAAGCACTAAATGATGAACGGATCAGTGCACACTGTAGGGTTTAATGCAGCAATAATGGTACATGATAGTAGCAAGACGCAGATAGACATGTTTCAATGCGCCCGGCGCATCTGTGGTGCAACAGATTATAAGAACAATATTAACTTTAGCGATTTTGTGATGTATAATTTATGGTTTATTTTTTAAAATGCAAAGTGATTTGAGCTTATATATTTATTCCATATCTAGTAGTAATGTATTAATTCTTTCACGAAACAAACGAAAATCATCTTTATTAGTAACAATAGATATTTTAAAGTACCAGAGAATTTATATCACGATATTATAATACAGGACAATAAATTATGTACATAAAAAAAGGAGAGGAAAAAGTATACACCAACTCCTTCAACCGGATCATATGTATTTGAGGATTCGTGCTGAAGTTACAGTGAACATACGTTTTCAGGTAATTTAACTAGACAGCTGCAGACGTGGGTTTTGATTTAGGCATTGGCAATAAAGTGATTGAGCACATAAAGTCAACATTAGTTATATTATCGTTTATGTTTGATATCAACAAAATTATCATACTAAATCATTTACTCAGGTTGTTCCTCAGACATGTTTATCATTAAACTTTATTCATTAGATATCTATTATTCAAAATCTAATAATATTATCATTTAAATGCTTGGCATTAGTGATTGGTTAAGTTAGTGTTAGTGAATCATTAATTATTAGTCATTTACTTACCCACTAAGAATTACGACTATTTTTCCACAAGAAATTAATATTTTTATCCGACCCTATCAATTTAGTATGATTTAAATACTCAGATTGGTAGCTTTCCCTAGCCAAATCCTGAAAAAAAACAATGAAACGAAATATTTCTACACACGATCCGCGTGTCTTCATATAGAATTCATGCCTTCCGTAATTCACATAGTTAAAATTATACTTTATCCAAAACTATGAAACACCGGTGTTCAGTATGGGGCATTAAAATGCACAAATAATTGAGATTTTTTACACTCCCTCTGGTATTCACGTATTAGATATTGAAATTTTTAAGTTTAAAATATAAAAAAATATTATTTATTTGGGTTATGTAGCATTTAAATTACTATCAGTGTGTGTCTTAAGTGGATTTCTTGATTTTTTTAATTTTTTGTTAATATAAAACGTCAGCCATGACTTAGCCATTTGAATTTTTGAAACACATTTCGTGTGTCACTAATAAAGTAATAACTTAATGTTTATTAATGTTATTTTACAAAGTATTTTACCACAATTTGCTTTTAAATGAATTTTATTAAATGAAATAATATACTTGTAAATTCATATTATTTACAAAATATTGTATTGTGCTATCAAAATATGTATTGTTTCACACATTTGTTTGTATATTTGTTACGTTAGGTTTATAATTGAGTCTTTAGAATTAATATATAATTGAAAAAAGCAATAGGTAATTATAATTACACAATTAAAAATATAATAAAGAAGTTAATTTTTATATATTTTTTTAATTTATAAAAAATAACATTTTTGAAATTATAAAATTATAAAAATTAGGTATTTGTAAGTTTATTCTTACTTGAGAATATTTAATAAGAGGATACAAAAGATATTAATTGTTATAGTCAAAATACTTACTAGTATCAGCTGAGATAAAAAACGAATTTAATACTGTCTAATGTATAATCAATATCTAGTTATTGTAGTTTCGGAACTGTTAGTCAACACTGAGTCTAATATAATTCTAAAAAACATATTTTAATTGCTTCCGATAGTTTTATAGTCTAAAAAAAAAGTAATTTAAAATCAGTCCATAACACTATTTCGATTTAACGATAGACAAGGTGTATTATAATTAATTGTTTTGTATGCCCAAATAAATACATATAAAAACACAATATGTTATCGGAATCTTGACAACAGATCAAAAATCGTACATATTTATAATCCATTTAAGGTCAGTAAAACAAAAAATAAACGATGTACAACTAAGTTCATGTATAATGACATCGAAGAAAAATTTGTAGTGAGTGATGGTAAGAGCATATTTTTATGGTTTCGACCGTTTATTTTTCGTTAGCCACTTTCGCATGTTATTATCTGTAAATGTCGATCAATAGTCAACACAATAATATTACACAGTGGATCGAGAACCGAAACAAATTATTATCGCGTTCTGATATTTGTAGCAGAAATGTATGCATAATAAACTGATATAATACCTTTAGGTACGTTATTGTTTATATTATATTTAAAAATATTTCTATTCTGGTTTTTTTCGTGCAATAAAAATCGCATTTACGGCATATTGTATTATTTTGACTCGAAACGCAATCGAGTGTAGGTACCTATATATTATACAGATATGTGTTCACTTAAAATATTTACCAAAGCCGAAGAACACAGTGTAGCTTATTATTTAGCTACATAATAATAAAATGAATTATAATATTTGTATATTGTACCTATAGTGTGTCACTGGAGAAACGGGCCAGGGTCGACAGTTGTCAACGGGCAATTATTATGTTCAAATGCAACGATTTTACGAAAAATAATAATGAAAATAATAATAACAACGACACGACGACAAATTATACAACTCGGTGCGTTTGAAATGTTTACATTCTCCACTACAGATAAGAAATGGTGTCACAATATTTATCATGGTACACGTATGTTATCAACCATTTTTTTTTACCATCCATTTTTTTTTTTTTTTGTAAATTTAATATGTCCAAACCAGCATTATAGATTATTTATATCAAACATAATTTTAGATTATTTATGTACATTTTTTTTAATTGTTTTTGACAGCGACTGATTTTCCAGGATTATACAAAAAAAAACAATGTGCCTATTTAATATTGTACATACTATGTGTCTATTATAATTTCTAGATCTACTAATGAATATTTTAATAGTGCAGGGGCTTATGTTAATTAGTAAATTTGTAAATTCTTAGTAAATATAACAAATACGCGTAAATAAAAAGTCGGGGAATACTCCAAAATTATAAATGTCACCAAAATTCAAACGTTTCTAATTAAAATATAATCGTTTTTAATTTTTAAATGTAATTTGAATAGTAAAATAATTATTTAAATATACGTTATAGTTAAATATTAGATAGTAATCTAATTAATAATTTTTATTTCAGATTAGTATTATTTGATTTTTACTACTATAGAATAATATACTCAGTGTATAATATTGTACTACTTTTTTAGAATCATAGTAATACGAATACTTTATCTATAAAATACCAGCTAATTAATGAAGATAATTATTAGATACTGTTTTCAAAATTCAAATTAAATATTTATATATAAAGCGGATGAAGTTTACTTTCTGTATATCGATAAGACTACGTTACCTAGTTAATAATATGTACACAATCCATTTTTGATCTTACCGTGATGTAATATGTAATATTTTATGGTTTGCTTTATTGCTATTAATTCGGTTGAGTACTTAACTTTTTTAATTGTATGTTATTTATTTAAAATTAATATGAACCGAAGAAGTAATACAAAGATATTTCAATGGAATTTCAAACACAGTTATCAACGATAATCATCATACTATATAATTACAAGAAACATTCGAATTATTTTGACCGTACAATTATTATTTTAACTTATCTTCGATAATAACTGGTATGAAAAATAATAATAGATTATGTAGTTTATGAGATACTTACTTATAATTCGTCACGACGATTAAATAAACGAAAAAATATATTTCTGTTCAGTACAACATTTTTCAATCAAGGTTCGTTAAAAATTAACTGTAATACGAATAGTGTTAATAACCGGAGTAGGTATTTATTTGAAGCTTCGTTTTGCAACAACTTTTTTTTAAGTACTTACTTACGTGTTTGCATTTACGTCTTATAGATATATAAGGTTATTATACTGTTGATGTTCTACATCATCGAGTGGGTGGTCAGGTAAATTAACATTAGGAACACGGAAAAAGTTGTCTTTGGACTTTTTCGATTTTATCTGTCCGCAAACCTACGCATACGTCGTGATTGATGTTCCAGCAAGCAGATCACAACAATGATTCTATAACGTCAAGGTTCCAACTGTGCACGAAATATATTGGCTCAAAGATTATAGTAATGTTGTGAATTAATAAATTCATCACAAATCCAATTACAAGGCGTTGCACCGATAGCAATCATAAAATATCACGAAGATCAGTCGTAAATAATTATTAAAAATTAATTTCAAAGCTAAGGCAGTCGATATAATATATTAAATAATCAATACTTTCAATGACGAACAGTAGCCTCTTTTAATTATATTAATCTAATACTCGTATACTTGTACGTCACATTGTATGCATTTAGGTACACATTATAAGTTTTTCTTAGTGAATTACACATTTTTATCTGTGGCAGTGATCGTAAGCTGGATCGTATTATGTAAACATTTTATTCACATTGTTGTTATGAAAATCAAAATATTGTTTTTCTTCGTTTTTTGATACGAGCTTTAGATTTTCAATGAATTTTAATATTAATTATGATTCCCTATCCTGGAACTCGTAATTTACTATTTTAACAGATTTTTCTATGTTATATTGTGATTTGTAAAAATAGATAGAGCGAAATATGTTTATTTTAACATCCAAAAAGTCGTTTATAGTTATAATATTTATTTGGTGATATTAATATTCAAGGTGACTTAAATTTATTGATGTTATCAAACATCATTGAGTTATCTAAAAACCAAGAATTATTATGGGCATATTGACGCAAAACTAATTTTTTTTTTTATAATTTCCAGTTAGTTATAATTTTACTTACCATAGAAATTGAACTAATTTTTAATCAAATAGTTTAAGATGAAAAAAATTCAAGTATTTATATTGTTACATAAAATACAGCATAATATATATATATAGGTAGTAGTATATAATATGTAAAAACGTTATTTTAAATTTAATATTATTATTTTTTATATTTTATGTTATTTCTATATGTTGATCAGTCATTGATCACGTACGATAATTAAAATATTGATAGTTTCATTTATTGTATTTTATTCTTAAAATATAACCTTTCAAAAACTAGACAGCTGTTCATTTTTAATCTTACATATAAAGTTTTAATACTTAATAATTATAAAAATTAACATCATGCTTTAATGTAGACTAACCATTTGTAAAATAGGAATATTTAAAATTTATAAAAATATAAAATTTTGTTTTTTTTAAACTAAAATGTATGTTACATAATTTATATATGTAAATTATCCAAGTATATTTTAAATAATAAAATACATTTATGATGAGATTAAAATAATTTTGGTATGCCATTGCAGTGGGTAGGTTAGATTTTCAAATCTCAATAAATCGTTATGGGTAAAGTTTTTCTTAGTTTTTATAGTTTACGTAATCTAAATGACCTTCATTCATAAAGTCAAGACATCAACTCAATATTTGGACTCAAGAAGAAATTGAACGGATATTATTTATGTATTATTTTATGATATTTATGACCTTGACACATAGATTATTTTTGGGATTTTTTGGTAAATTATGATGGAAAGTTATTCTTTATTACTTATTATGTTAGTGGCATCTACCTATTTACGCTAAACTATAAGTTAATTATAATTATTATAAACGTATCATCTTCTAGTTGAGTAAAACGATAAAACGAGAAAGCTGAACACATAAATAATTTATTTAATTAATTGTGTCAACATACTAATTATAATGTTTTTACAGTATTACAATATTACAACAATATTAAACGCATGCTGATGGACTATGTTCGTTATAATTATAATTCATACATTATAATATGTTGGATAGTAAAGTAATTAAATTTGCTTATAAGCTGTCAGGTTGGTCTTCTACGAGATGTCTTGTAATAGGCGTGGTTTTAGCCATTTAGGTTTGAATGTTTTTTCATCGATTTTTAAATACAGAGCAAGTTTTATTTAAATTAAAAGAAGTTTTTGAATTGATTAATCATTCAATTGGTTGGTAATCCCGTATTATTATTTAGCTATTTATTTAGCATAAATTAAATTTTCATTTGAGAAGTGGTAGCCCATACCAGGCTTATTATATAAGTTAGTGGTAATATTACTATTGTTATAGAAAATAACTGTAGAGAATATAATAAAATCAAATTAACTTAATATAAATAGTAAATACAATGAACCATAATAAAAACTTATTAGTTATTACATTTTATAGACAGTGTAGATCAGATGGTATGACGATCTTATAAAGACTTTTGCGCGGCTAGTTAATACACATAAGGAAAGCTAACCGTGAACATTATATTAAAACGTGAAGTGAAAATTCGTTATATTTTAATACTTTTAGCTGTTAATTTACTTAAGGAAAGTTGTATTAATAAGTAACTTAAAATCTTACAGTAAATTATAGTTATATTACATATTGCATTTTTAGAAAAAAAATCTTATTAAGGCTACTTAATAACTTCACAGCAATGTGTTATAGGCCTATTAATTTTTGTATATGAGGAAAATTTTAAAATTTCAAAGCCTCGTTTATTTTTTAACATTTAAATATAGTGTGCTAAATTGTAAAAAATAATCATTTATTTGTGTTGTATATTTCAATAGTAATTTGTAATTTAAGAATAAAATTATTGAGCTTACTTTTATGTTGAATGGCAAAAACATAACGCAGATACTTTAAATCATTTTCTAAATATTGAATGATTTTTAGATATTTTATAACATCACATCGATAATATAACTTTATTTTATTATTTATCGTCTAGTAAAACAATATAATATAAACTTTTGAAAGGTGATACGTTAATAATTAAATACAAATTTGTTTAACCTCTAAATCTGAATTTAATGGTTTCAAATAATTTTTAAAAGATAAATTACATATTACGCGTGGTATGATATTATGATCACATAAAAAAAACCAACATCATTGATATCATAACTAATCGTAATGTGTGTTTTTGTTTTTGAACAAATCGAGTTAAAAATGTTTAAATAATTTATTTCGTAAATTTCGCAATTCAACCATTTTTATTGGTACCTATACATATTAGATTGAAGGTCGTTGGATCATATTTTTAGGAAAATGATATTATAAAAAAAAAATATAACAATATTTAGAATTTTATTAATACATATTACAATAACATAATATTATAAATTATAATAATATGCTTGTTAATATCTTGTCATTTGCCTTTATTCGTCATCACTCATCAGGCATTTCGGTTGACAGTCAAATGATGATATTATGTACATAATATTTTATTGTTGATAAACAATCGATCCGTGTTTTAAGCGCTGTGCGGAAAACAGAAAGTGTTGAAAATCGCTGTAGATTTAAACTCAAACACCGCAGTATTAACATTAAGCACCGTCTGTCGCGTGGGTGATCTAGAGCAATATCAGACCTTCTGCCTTCTTCGGCTTGTCTAATTGATCAAATTTACGGTCATTAATGTTAATGCCGTATCAAGCTAACTATAGTTAATACCTTGTCGATCGTTTCAGTTTCTTCCAGCAGTGCCCATGAATCGCGTTATAAGCGTTTAAAAGTATTAGTACTTAGTTAGATGTCGAGGGTCAAACTGAATTGTCATTAATAGTAAAATATAAAAGTCAGAACAATAGGTCGTGGATTTCGTTCGTTCCGTCAAAATTATGATTTAGAACCCGAATGACAAATAATAATTATAAGGTAGGTAACATAAAAAATGTAATGGCCTCTTGTATTTATCGGAATAATATATTATTTCAGTGACTGTAATCGTTAAAACGTTTCACTCGGTGAAAATAATGTGTGGGCGCGGTTTTTGGTCGGTATATTAGTAATATTATTGGTAATTCTTCTAAATTGCTAAATAAAGTTCAATGTATTATTTTTAAAATTCCACTTGGTTCTTACAGATATACTCTGTTCATTTGAGTATATAATATTTTATTAAGTACTGTAAACTTTCTATAACGTTTCCCAAAGCTTAATAATTACTTTATAGTTAGGTTTTTTAGGGGGTAATGAAAGGGTATAATGGTTTATGGGTAAAATAAAAATGAAAATATCTACGTGTAAAGAAAGCACATAATTTTCTATACTTTTGGCAGTCAAATCCGATATGGCTTATTGATATTTTTATTTATGGAATGCCACATAAAATATCTTATTCGAAGTTAAAATTACTGTTATGAAGTAGATACTATGATTTTTGAATATTGCGAATATATATCGGGATGATATATTTTTAGCAACAGAATTTCACGTTCAAATGATAAGGATATAATATAATTGATAATATTCTTAAATCTGTGCTCATTATATAATTTAAAATGATTGACAAAAAGTAATACATTTCGGTGTGTAGTCAAAATTCTGATTGTCACCACAAGTGTCCGGGCGATAAACCTTAGATTATAGTTTTGCGAAAATGTATCCAACACACCGTGTTATAAATTCGTATTTTCTGATTTTCTGTACTAATCATGATTTATGGAAAAGTGTAATGGATTTACAGAACAAATTTCAGTAAACAAAAATAAATAATAACTTTTTTATTTACTTATTATTATTATAGTTTCGTGAATCATGATAGTCTAAATGAAAAATAAAAGTCAATAGTAAAAAAAATCGAATTAGTTTACTTTCAGATTTTGAACAATGTATGGTTTTTATACACCTCCAGTGTCATATTTAGGTATTATATATTAAACGACTCAGCTCCTGATAAGTTCTAAAACTTATCTTAACTATCTTAGTCAAAAAAAAATTAACATGCATTTAAAAAATACATATTTAACATCTATGGTGTCCAATAATGGGATGCAATATATAAAATATGAACCACTATTAAACATACTCTTTAATCGGTCTTGTAAATTCAAACAGTTTTAGAAGTAGTAACAATAGTAACATACATATTATATACACAAACTACAAAATTAATTGTTCCCACCTTGCAAATCATTTAAGTCCATTGTTCAAGCACAAGGTATAACAATTTATATAAAAATAATTAAACTATATTCCAACCCAATTGCCTATGTCGCCGAGGGTCTTAATATTAATAATAAAAAAAAAAAAAATTTATAAATGCGATGAAAAAAATTTTGCAATGAAATTTCATAATAAATAATATTATAAAAAAAATTCTTAAGTTATTTTCACCTAGTGAAAATCATGAATATTTTAAAACTATTGTGAGCTTACATGTTTATAAAATATTCAGTTGATATGTCTAAGTCTTGAACATTTAATATTAGTATCATAGTAAATTGTTTTTATTGAAAAAATAAAGTTAAGTGTTAAGCCACTTATTAAAATAAACACTAATAAGAAATAAATAAACAACAATTTTTATCAAACGATATTAATTAATATTTTACTGTGGTTTAAAAAACATTTACCTCGGAGATTTAAAACTTTCTCTATTACCTATATTATCATCCCATGAATATAATACGTACGTCATGCATACTATAATTTTTTATTAATTTTATTTTTGTTTTGAAAATGTGATACAATGTTCCACATTCATTATTTTTAAAGCAGTTTTCTTAGTTGCATTTGATAGAATTCAAAGTTCGAATTGTGCGCATTGTTAGCTCAGGATAGATTTTTCATATAGATATAATACTTGATCATCGAACCCTAATCTAGGATACAACAAAAGAAAACTCTCGTTTTAATAATTCGTTTCTAAAATAATGAAAAATAGTTTCCATTAATGCAAGTAATTTATAGAAAATTATAATTTTTTTCAGTCAAAATTGATATATATATCACTTGATTTTTGTATGGACATTTTTGACAAAATGTTACAGGTTTTTGTTTTGTTCATTTTGATAGAACTTGAAATACTTTATAGTAAACTAAGCCACATGGTTTCCACAAATAAGTTTACGTTGACTTATCACAAAAGAGGAAAAAAAGTCAAAAGTTAAAAAATATTATCGATGGTTAATTCTCATTTTGTAACTTGTCCTTCATGCCCATACACGTAAATTACCTACTCTCATACATACGAGAAGTATGATTATTATAAATACATTTACACAGATTGTTTATTTTAAATAAATGTTGAAAAAATTCTTATATAACTTACACAATAATATATTATATTATACACTTATTTCTGTCCCGTGTAACACAAATCTAGTTTATATATTATTATTATTATAATTATGACTGAACGGGGGTGGCGAGAGAGAGGGTAATAATAATAATAAAACAAAATACAAAATTACGAAACTAGCACTATATATATTTTTTTTTAGCCGAGAGCAAAACACGATCACCCATTAATTTTTCGGATTCCGACCGCGTGTAACACGGCTTATTATAATTCGTGTACTTCTCGTTTAGACGGCGTCGTCGGACGTGCGCCGGACTACTTTGCATCGCTGTGGTATATGTATAGGTACTCCGCGCATAACGATTCCCGTCGCAGTCGTATATCAAAATGTCGGGTCAAACAGTAAAGTCATTTTAGAAATTTACTAAATAATTTCTAGCTTAAGTGCTTACCGACTAGCGGTGATATTGTTGCAGTGCGCTGTGTTCCAAATGATTTCGCGCGTATACTGCATATCGTGCTAGATGATAAAAATATTATAGATAGTTCTTTAGAAAATACTTGAATGAAAGTAAATAAAAAACAAATAAGTAATAGCATTTAAGTAATCCTTAAATGCATGGCTACTGAAATACCTTTTTGAATATTGCGTTTACGATGCATGGGGGCTAGGTAAATTGTGTCCGCAATAATTTGTATTCATTTTGAAAGCGGTAAGTTGAGTTCCAGGTATAAAAAAGTTGTAGGTAAGTTGGTTCTCGGCTATAAGCCATAGGTACAACTAGGTCTAAAATATTAAAAACTTAAAACGTTGATATTATTTATTCATACAATTTACTTTTGAATAATTCTGTTTAGTGGACGAACTATTACAAGTACAGTCTGAGACATATATTAAATTACGAAGTACAATACAAAAAAAGAAAATTACGCTCGGCAAAGAAAAACACTTAAGGGAACAAATGACGAAGTATACTAATTATTTAATAACCCGATTAGAATTTGTTAAATGTTTATCTTTTAAGTTTTTACCTAAAACATTACATTTATACGTATTAAGTATTAACATTTTTTTTTCAGAACTCAATTTATAATAATTTATACTACTATTATTCATACCACATATTATTTATCTAAAACATGATATAAAAACCACATATGTTTTAATTTATATATATTTTTTTCCGGGATTCAACTTACCGACTACCTATTTTTTTTCGATACCCAATTTACTGAGATAAGGTCATTTGGAACCCAATTTACCAATCCCGGATGCAAGAGCGTTTCGATAAATAAAACTAATAATTATTGTCTATTGAATTTCATTACCTGCTATCAGTAGAGCCCATTAACACATACTAGTAGATATAGTTATTTAATACCTGTCTATGCAATTATAATATCATAATCAAGTTTATTAAAATTGTTGCACTTGAATAGGTATTTTTTTTTTTTAATTAAACTATACAATTTCTGTTGTTTTTAAAAATTGTAACTCATAAGTACCGATGTTGTATTGTAAGCATAATCATTAAACATAAATTATTTATCTTGTATTATTTTTGTATAATATAATAACCATTCATCTATGTTCATTAATCCTGTTGCTATTTTCGACAAATTGTGTGATAATCCTAACCACTATCATATTAGGTACTTCAACATTATAGGTAATATCATCATTATACTAGTTGTGTAATAAATGATTATAATAAAAATATAAAATTGTCATACATGTCGTACAACGTACACATATTTTATTTTTTAATCTTTGTTATAGCCTTCAATGATACCAAACGTTCTATTATCATATTAAATTATTTTTGATGGCTTTGTAACAAAAATTTCTTAAAAAATAGTAGTGCTAGAAATAACAGAAACAATATTTATATATATTGAACTATTAATTGTTGTGGTTTTTAAAAATTGTTGCTTACAAATACCTATACTTAGTGTACTTAGTGTTTTGTGATATTCGAATTATACATAAATATTTTTTTTTTATGTTTTTTCCTTATAGAATAAAAAAATATAATAAAAAATCATCAAAATATTTGAATAGTTGAATATTCAGTTTTTATTTTTTATTTTATTTGAAATTTTTAAAATATATTATTCCACTTAAAAATCACTAATTCATTCATGTTAAGTATACAGATCTATCAGCATAGTTTGAACGTTTTAAATTGTCAAACAGAATATTTATTTAGTTCACATTTTTTTTTTTTTTATCAAGTCAAGTAGTATGGTAACAAACTTTTGTTGAGTATAGTTTATAAGTATATATATATAGCTAAGCGTTCAACCTTCACGGAAGGGTTTTTTAATTTGTTGGTTCTTGTCCAAAAACACTGAACGTAAGTATTGTTAACCGTCTACGAAATGCACTGAGTTTGCGTTTTAATCGCCATGGATTTTCACCATTTAAGCAGCACGGTTACAGAAATCAATCAAATCTGGTACTTCTATGTATATTATACTCAAGTAACTAGGCTCAAGGTCATTTTTTTTTTTAACACAACGTTACAATATTTATATTATCACGGAATATTATTTTACACGGGTGATCGTGATAGTTTGTTTTATTTTGTTTATTTATCGGTATTTCTACGAAACGCAATTAAATGAAAATATTAAATATTTTGGTTACATTAATATTATTATATAATATTACATTCATGTAAACATATGTATATGCTAAAAATATTATTACATAGATACGTGTGAGGTTCTTATCACGAGCACACTTTTTTTTCTCTTTTTTTTACTATTTCCAAGCCAATTAAAAAGTAAAACACCGCAAAAAAACACTAAACTGCGAAACACACAAATTTTACGAAAGTACAAATTATTCGATTTCATTACATAACAGTACCTATTAATTATAATCGAAGCGCTTCAGTATAGAGTTTGTATTAGCATAACGCATAACTAAATAAGTAAATTACTGTAGTTTCAAATTTTAAGTTTGAAGTGTTTGAACACGTTCTCACAGTTTCATTTTATCATTTCATTCTACGTAAGTGTTATTTAATAACAGTCCGTTCCCTCAAAATATATTTTGTCAATTGATCGTTCAAATATTATTTTAATATAATAAATTATATGTAGAAAGTTTGAAAACTGTATTTTTATTAGTAAATTCGATTTTTCATACTTTAGTTATTATTTATCGAATATTGGGTATAATATTTTTTTATATAAATCATAGTTAAATCGATGAAATCAATTATTATCATTGAATAAATAGCTTGCATAATATATACACACATATAGTATACTATTTTGTATACTATACATTTTTATATATTTTTAAATTGATCTGGTTTATTTTTTTCAAGATTTATAGCACACGTTTTACCATCCATTACACTACACGATATTATTACAAAAACCAGTCGAAGCACTTTTATTGTGAACTAAAATAAATAGAAGTCATACTTAAGTATAGAAAATGTTTATTTAGTCAACGCGAAAGAACGAAAAAGCATTAATAATATATTACTTATCAACTTTAATCTTGTTTAATAATGTGTACATAATACTATAAATATTATGATATTTCCCACATTAAATCGAAATGTATGGCATATGGCGCTTAAGTACTCTCTTGTAAGCGGAAATATATACTCCGGAACACTTCAATATTCTATCAACTTACTGCTAAATGTTGATGATTCATCAGTCGTTATATTGACCATCGATCGTGTACGTTCTTATAAAGTACCTACCTATTTATCAATTATTTAAAAAAAAACGAATTACCAGTACACAATTTCGATCGTTTTTAATATTATGTGTTCGACCTATTTTTAAATGTTTAATATTTTATTTTTCTTAAATATTCAAATGTACATTAAAATGTATACAACTATTTGATTATGTACGACAAAAAATAAAATTATAAATATTATTACAAGAACAATAGTTATTTTTAAAATAGGTTATATGTTATTTCAAACAGAATATTATTTTACGAATACAATTTTAATTAAGTTATTATAAAAAGTTAAGAAAAAATAGTCATTTAAATTCCATTTAAAAATATTAAACGTCACAAAATGACGACATATAGTGATTAATACATACATGTATGATTTTCTATTATTATATATAGATATAGAAATATTAAAAATAATATTTATAATATTACGTATTTATGAAGTTCGTGATTTGGTGCTTAACTTTCTTGTTGTTTGTACCATTGCACATTATTTTTTTTAAATTAGTTTTATTTTGTTTTTTTTTTTTGCTTTTTGTTTTAGGAATTATACTATAGCTTAGAAGGTGATAAGTTATAATTAATTAGTATTAAGAAACATCAAATAATTTTGAGAAAAATGTTTTATCTTTAAAAAAAAATATAATATAGGAAGGTTATTTTAAAAGTCTAGTCGAGTATTATTTATTATTAAAATACGTGCTTCAACATACTAATCATGTGTAAATAATTAACACAATATTTTTTTCAATTGATTAATATATGTATCATTGCGTCATGTTTCATTTTAAAATTTTAACTGTATACAAGTCAAAATTAAGTTTAAATAAGGTTTAACAAGACATTTCATATACATATATCATATATATACACATAGTCATAAAACTTAGTTGAGTTGTATTAATATAATATTTAATAGGACCTTATAGATTATCTTATTGCAAGGTATCATATAGGTACCTACCAATATCTTAGAATTAAAATAATTCATTTTATATTCCTGTATGTTCAAATTTTCAACATTTATGTAATTATACATATTTATATTGAACTTGAAAATTTTGATAATCATAAAATCTAATTTTATATAAGTAATTATTTTTACCTTTTCATTCATACATTTTTTTCAAGAACATAATTGTTTTAATTACCGTAATCTGTGGAAATATAATCTAATACATTTACCAGAGTAGTTTTACAATGTTTATTATAATAATATTATGTATGAATTTTTTTGTAACGATGAACTCGATACAAAGTATAGAAATAAAAAAAATCTGGTAGAATTTAACAAAATCTTATGTAACCAAAAATATTTTATCTGTATTAACTTATTTTATTTTTATGTCTTATGCTATAAATAAAAGTAAACAATAATCATTTATTGGTATACTTTACAGGTACAGGTACTATATATTTACTGTACAGATATACAATATACAACAGATTAACCTAGTGAGCATACCGCTAAAACTAAATTTATTTTAATTTATAACGAAAGCACATAAATGTAAACTAAATTAAATACAGTTTACTGACAGGAAATTGTAAAAAAAAATATATATATGCACATAAAAATACATTTAAACGAAAAAATCTCAGAAGGGAAATAGTGAGTTTTGGATCTACTAAAGATGAGTTAACCTTGAAGTAGGCGATATCACGCAATACTTCAACTGAGATAGATTGTATCGGAGAATAAATAGATTTAATAGGCTGATACGCTAATCGAGGAGGTTATAACAGTAATCAAAAAAATCTCTAAGAAAAGTGGATTAAGAATATTGTGATTGAGGGATGGTCAAAATACAGGTGGATAAAGAGATCGGAGAACATCGCATATAGTGTTCGTCATGATGAGTGCAGTAATGATCATTAAAATATACAAGAGTGCGTGGAGGAGGCGTTTGTGGCGCATCCAAGGTAAGCCATATTAATTCTTATTGATACTGTCATTTTTAATACAAAATAACATAGTATGACCTAAAATATAAATAATACTAAAATGTCTGCATTATGGCTATAATAATATCCTTCAGTTTATAAAAGTGTGTAACGCCTTGATTCTATAGCGTTACTAATTTAAGTCTAGCGCCACATTAAAATAATAGTCTTGAAGTATACATATAGATAGTGTTTTATTCAATAGTCTTAATGATATTGTTAATTTATATAGATTATTATGGGTATCATTTGTACCCTAAATATATCAAACAGTTTTATTCTTTTTTTGGAACAAACAACGAGCCCATTTCCAATTCAAATCGAATGTTAAATTTTAGGATTAATAGTCTCTTTAATGAATACTTTATATTATAAAGAAAAAAAATGTATAACCTAAATGAATAATTCAAATCATTATTATTTTCACCGCTGTCCTATATTTTATTGGTAATGACACTGATAATGATTTGGTTTGATTTAATTATAAATCATAAAACATGATTTGTGAATTCAGACACACGAATTATTTTTGAAAAAATAAAAAATAATATTTATATATATTTTAATAGTATGGCCTGCTGGTAATAAAGTAAATGCAAATCTAATTAAATATTAAAGTAGTTTATTAATATCGAATATAATATAATAGTTACGACGACCGTAAAATTACTTAATTCAACCAAATACCCAATGATCCGGTGGGCGCGAATGTATGATGACATTTTGAAGAATGCTATAACTCATTGATATACTTAATATGGAGAAATCAACCTCTCAAATAATGTAATATCAACCAAATAATTGATAAAAATAATATGTGCTCTTATTCAAACTTAAAAAAAAACAGTAAATCAATTTATGTGCATATATAGTTCTAAGCCAAATGCTTATACTTTTCACATAAAGCCAAAAATTATATTTCACCACTCCTTCGTGAACGCCCTAGTACAATAATAAACACAAACAAACGCATTCGATCATGATTGATCTTCACCTCTATATTAATCTACAATAATACTATTACCGACAGCTGACAGTTATTTGAAAAACCAGAGTTGTATTGTACTCATACAGTTTTTATTTTACGGATAATTTGGAAAAGTTCGATCTTCAGTAAAATTAATATTTCCCAAATATCAAAAACAATGCACCCACGTGTACATGCATTCAACATTTTATAAATCTATAAATATAATATGATATATATAAGATAAATAAACGCATAATAATAATATAAATGATAGCGTGATAAACACGAATACGTGATAATGAAAAATTAAACGGAAATGACCGCCCATTATTTTATTTTTTTTTTTGTTCTTTTATTTGCACACTTTAATGTACCATTGCGTCTCTCTCTTTCTGTCGTCACCACCGTTTCCATCTCCGGTGGCTGCTTTGGCACAGCGCCGTTCAGGTCCTCAGTAGTAACTCGCCGGTTCGGGTGAAATGTGTTCAACCGTTGTTGGTCGGCTCCACGAAACTGCTGCTGGATAACGCGATACATAGACGTACAAACACGTGAGCAGGTATATATCACTTTTTTTTAAACTTAAAAAATCATTTGATTATTATTTGAACGTTTTATCGCTTGTTAGATTTTTAATTGTGTGATTTGATATTATTTATTTTTTGTATCTGCTCGTTTTGTTTATATAATAATAATATAAAAAAGTAAACATTTAAGCACAACTCTCGTCTCAATCGCTCGCTTGATATTTATGTTAAATTGACGCGAATAATAATTTTACAAGAGTTGCGTGTTATGCAGGTGCATTTCACAATGGATTATCAATATTTTTTCCCCCTTTAAATTATTTAAGACGGTTAAAATTCTTACTAATTTAATTTTGATTTTAACAATCATTAAAAACCATCTGTTAGAGTTTTATTATATGATATTATAGCTAGTAAGCTAATTATGTTATAATATATAGGCACTGTTAATGGTATGCACTTACTTTGCGTCTTGATATTGTGTACATAGAAATCGAAAGCGAAGTATGCGTAGATATAACATTAAATCCTTTATAGAACTTGATAATCATTTCAACATTAGATAGGTAGTGAGAGTTTAAGTTAGATAATAAATATAATAAAATAAAAACATTAAATTTTATCATGTTATCTATCTTCGATACAGCTTTTAAAAGCAACCCTACTTCCAATATAATTGTATAAGGCTATAATGATTTTATGAAAGAAAAAATTAATCATTTTTGCAGAACTTTTATCTATGGATTAATACACTATTCATTGTGTATAAATGAAATATATCATTACAAAATATTATAGATTTATTTATTCAATTCATGTTTTTCTCATTAGACAATTTTTATGAACTAAGAAACAAATAGAAATTTTATTTTGACTTGGATATGATAAATAATATGTTACAACTTAAAATTTTCTATATACGTCCCACGGATATCTGATAAATAAAATAACTTTTATTTTCATCAATAGTTTTAAAAAATGACTTTTAAATATAATTCATAGACGCTTGTGCTACATTTTTAGTAAAATGTTTTTTTTTTATTTTTTAATACTGAACATAAAATTATAATATAATATATTATATATCTCGTTGAGTAAATTACGATCTAGTTTATGTAATACAATAAAAAAATAATTAAATTTTAACATATACCTATTTAAAAATGTTTATATAAAATATTTTATTTTTTGAAATTATAATGTTTCTAACATAAACTATCGTAATTTACTTAACAGAAATATTAATATTTAACAAAATTGTAAAAAATCAGCCACTCGACTTAAATAAATGTTTTTACCATATAAATTTTTCTAAAAATCAAATGTATAAATTGGCTATTTTTAATATTTTGGAAATTTTTTTATCAATTTTTATGTTTTTTATTTTCGGTATAAAAAATGTATACTAAAAATGTAGTGTAAGTGTCTATGAATTATATTTAAAAATATTGATTAGAACAAAAATTATTTCATTATTTAATTTGACAGATTTCCGTGGGACACTAGTATAAGTGTAATTTTTTTTCGATTTGAATTATTTACATGTACAATAAATAATTTCAAAATACAAAATCACGTATTATTTTACCGTTAAAATATAATATACGAAAAGTATAAAACGTTAAATTTGCTTACGAAAATAAACATTTATAGTATTATAATTTATAAGTGCGATAATGTTATCCGAGCTTTGGGAAACCATCAATATTACGATGTTTATATGATAATAATATTGAACTAATTATTATTTAGGACCGATAGAAAACAAATAAAAAAAATGTGGGAATTAATAAGCGAAATGACGAGTTTGAATTGAAAACAGGATGGAATAATTTATAGTAACCTATATACTATATCGTTTTGAATACAGTAAAAACAGTTACGTTGTATAATTTTATTCAAATATGCATATGATGGTATAGGTATAGGTATAGGTATGGTATACGTAGATTAAATTGTTGTCGATACTGATGTTTTTTGTTTTCTGCGACAATGGTACACATTAAGGAATCATGCGTTGGTGACACATTTAAATGGTTGGCAAATAATTAACCGGCGTTTTGGCCGAATGGTATACTATTTTATTGTGTTTCGATTTATGTATCACTTAATTATATTTTAAACAACAGAATCGGAGTATACTATATAATATGTTAATTTCGATCATTGCACACAAAATGTGTATTTAACACTATTCCAATCGATTATGTTCTATGGATTTCGATAAAGATCGAGGTTTTTTGCATATTTTCCGGTTGTGAATAATAATAATAATAATAATATACACAATTAATTATATAGAGCCAACGGAAATTATCTAACTTTATTTAATTAATACGCTTTATTAGCACAAATTAAAATTGCCTACTACTGTTAGTAGTCTTATATTTCCTACAATACTTTTTACACGGTACCTAAGCACTCATTTAATGTTTAGTGATTTCACCATAATTTTTAATACATAAAACTATAAGAGTAAACAACATGATTATTATTTTGTTTTTAATAATGGATTGTTTAACTAACAATATTAAATCAAATTGTTTAATAATAAATAATAAATAATAATATAGTTTTAAATATTTTAGAAGTAGACCAATAGCCTCACTATAGTAAGTACTTATAACTAACAATTATATAATACATACATTATTAAAATACATGCATAACAATAATGATACATTCTCACATAATATACTATATTATATTATTATAATAGATACAAATTATTGAATTCTATTTAAACTAAAATAAAGTATCCAAATTTTAATTTTAGATGTGTCAATAAAATTAATTAAAAAGTAATTTCAATAATACTACTCAGGTGAATACGAATTTCGGTTTTTAACAACTCGGTTATTATTCAGCTGTAATCTAAATAAATATTGTAGAACTACTTACAACATAGTATTTTATATACATTAATAGATAACAACATAATTATTGGTTTTTAAGATTTGTAAAAAAAAAAAAATGTATACAATATATAATAAATAACAAAATTAAACATAAAATAAAAAATAATTATTGAAATATTTTGTATTACAATATCGTTATAAACTTATTAACAATAACCATCTAGGGTTTGAAACTATTTGTAATTCTTTGTGATGGTAATAAAACTAGTATCGAGTATTCGAGTATGGTTATATTCATTTTTTTTAATTTTCTTTTTATATCTTACAAAAATGAGTATACTTGTGTTTAAAAAATGTAGAAATATTTAACAATTATTAGCATCATAATATATTATTAGTGTGTAATATTATATTAAATACTATGTTATACTTGAATAATATATACACGATAGTTACTTCAGGTTATTTTCCTGTAATTTTATCTGTAAAAATAACTTTTGTTTCTGGTAATTATAACTGCATTCATAATAAACATTTTACCATACCCTAAACTTTAATAATAATCATATAAAATGAAGTTGCTAATTAGTTCATCCATTTTACAAAAATAAAATAAAATTAACCATATTATAGTATAATTGAATGTCATTACCACGATATGGATAATGATAATAGTGCTTTATTGGTCAGTAAAATTGCACAGATTTTATGTAACATATAAAATATATGATTGTAATATTATAATATATATTTTCAAATTTCAATGGGTCTTCATTTATATAATTGAAAATATGGTCAATGCAAATGACACGTTCCAACGCTGAATATTAAAACTGTGTGGTTATCGCCAGAGAAATTGACTAACCGTTTTATTTTAAATATATTTTTGGAAATCGTCGATTAAAAGAATAAAACACTTTCTATACTGCTTTCTGTGTTTGTTATTTACTGAAATTCTTCTTCATTTTTGTTAAACTTATAAAAAAAAAAAAGTATTATAAAATCAAAATTAAATAAGGATTTATATTCTCGACGACCCGGTTGTTAACTTATCCAGTGGATCTGCTTCATAAATCATCATTAATTCACCGGCGTACAACAATATATTATTTTAATTCAATTTATATACATTTTTTGGACGAGTTATTTAAACGTGTTTGGCTCAACTCGTTGGCACGACCAACGGTCGTCGATTTCAGTGTCGTGTTGAACCTACAGTAGACAACTTGCAAATATCTACGTACTTATCATAAATTGGCATCGGATTTTCTCTGGTGGGTGTTGTCAGCGTAACTTTATACCCATGGAAGGTCAACGATCCCCGTCCTCGACCTCGTGTGCATAAACTTACTATACAACATTGTAGTCTGTACTAAATCACCGGTTTAACCGCTTTTATTTATTTATTTATGTTTTGCGTTGCAAGACATAACTGATAAGCACCGAAGTCGATGTTGGTCTCCCGGTCAGTCGTTTAAATCTCTCGAAACTCTGTAGGTAGGGCGCAGGTATAATAGAATATTATAATACACATCGCGTGTCAACGGTCATATAATTAATTTGTGACGTATTTGGTGTGTGTGTGTGTGTGTTTCTGTGACGGATGGATGGACTACCGACGGAACGGCGGTTACGGTCACCTGAGGACAACCGAGGTTAATTTCAAGTACCTATACCTATACGAGATTTCGGGTGAACGACTTGGCGGTGATCGAGTTCAAAAAATATTTTATAATAAAACATGATTAATTTATTCATATACGTTTCTGTTTTATTGTATATGTTTGTCTCTTATTCGCTTGAATACAGCACATTAAGTTCCTTGTGACGCAATGTGTACTGTATAATAATATGGCGAAGTTCGGGGGCCGCGGGTTATGAATCGGTTAGATTAGGTTAGGCGAGTTTACTCAACAGTTTACGTGCTATAGGGGCAACATTATAATATTATACTAACTGTAAACGCAATATATTTCTATTTTCTATTAATTATTCATTCATAACTGTAATTTCATTGAAAACAATAATACACGAAATCGCCATAAATGTCATCGCCTTCGGGAATAGTAGTTCGATAATATTACGTCAATAAATAATAGGTATATAGTATAGGTACACATATCTATTCATTAAACTGTACAATGATAATAACATGATATTTTTTTAATATTATAAGACTAAATGTAATTTAAATAATTAACATTGTATTTTATTATTTAGAAAAACACCAGTATTGTAAGCTACTATTGAGTAATAAACTATTCAAATACTTTTTAAGTACTTATATCATCTACGTATTTTAAATACGATGAAAAAAAATACTTTTTAAACTTTTGAAGTATATGTATTAAAATCAAATATATTTCACTCTTTTATTATACGTATTTACTATTTCTGATCTAGTCACATAACCCTCCTCCTCCAAAAGGAAAAAAAATTATAAATTTATCAGTGCATAAGTCATAAAATATAATTTTTACATAGAATAATAAGCTGCTTGGTAGAATTAGTTTTTTTTAATATTAATATTTTTAAATTTATTATTTATAGATAATCATTAATCACTATTAGAGTAATTTATCAAGTATTGTTTAATTCCAAATATTAGTGCAAATTTTTACCTATCGCTTTTATTATAAAATTTGAAACTCTTTATAGAATTAAACACTTTAAATTTGTATACTTACGATCTAAAGAAAACGTATTATGTATTATTTATATTTGTATAACTTTATATATGACTACATAATTTATACCTACTGGTTACTACCTAATTTGCAGTAAAATTAATGTTAGTTAAATTTAGAAAAATCAAAAACTTCGTTAAAAATTGATTTTAAGATGAAAACAAAATCATTTAAAGGTTTTCTTTTAAGTTATAAATACTTCTTTTTAAATAGTATCTGTGTTGATTTTAATACTCTTTTTACTGAATATTCAAATGCATTTAAAAATATTTAATGAATACGTCTAATTTCATATACGTTGTATTAATATAAATGACTAACCTATCAGTTTTTAAGCTACATATTTAAAAAGACGTTTTTAATAAAACAATGAAAACAAAAAAGTTATACGTATAGGTTATTTTAATTTGATATTATTATTATTATTATAATTATTACTGTTTATTAAAAAATGTATGTAATTTGGATTGGAAAATATATTTTTAATGTGTCTTATAAAATGTAATTCCATGTACTTGAAATATTAAAAAAAAACTTCTTATTGCATGCATGCATCGGGTCGAGTATGGATAATATGTAAGTATTATAGATATGTACTTCTATTTATTTTTACGCTAATTTGTCAAGTATTAACACACGGAAATATTTAAATGGCGCAAGTATGGACTGCTTATTTATCATTAATACATTGTACTAAATATTTTATGGTATATATTTAGTAAATTAGCGTAAGTAATTTTTTAGCGGTAGTACAATACCAACAAATTCTTTTGTGTTTTATGGGATCGTCACACAATAGCTCGAGTATCAAAAATAATTAAATGTTCACGGTTCGTGGGTTGAAAGTTAAAACTGTCTGATCTGTCGTGCGTAGGTAGTCATTATTGCAGCTTTTTATACCGATTTGTGTCTTTGTGACTGAGCCGTAATATTATAAAAAATATTATTATATTTTTTCCGATTTATTATACAGGCATAAACATTCGTTTTTACGTGTGGTCACCATTATTCTTTATTTTAATGTCAAGTAGAATGAAGTAGGAACTTTGACATTTGTGTGACAAGAAATTCAAGAAATTACGTTAATTTTTTTACATATTTATAATAAAGATTACCTACTTAAAGTTTTTACGACACGAATACAAACAATTTATTACGTCTATTTTATATATAGCGTACGAAACATCTGAAAAAAAAATCGTATTTAATGATCGATCGCAATAATTGCTGCGGTTAGCCGTTTCGTGTTTTTCTGGTGGGCGTCTACTCTGAAAGTTAGGGTTTTCTTTGATTTCATCACACCTAGCAGTGTGTTTCGAATGTGGTGAAACATCTACCGATATCGTTCCTAAATTATTTTAATTAAAATCTCCATTTTAATACGTCACCGCATTCGTCCAGTACAGACAGTCCTGCGTAATAATATGATACAATATATTTTATAAACTGCATTATTATAATATTATACAATACTACATACACTGGGTACGATTATAATTCTATTATACTATTATGATATTAGAACGGGCAAAAACTAAAAAATTATACGTATTATAAGCTTCTAAACGTCAAATACTCTACGTGTATAATAATAATTAATAAGTTTCAGATACAATTATATTATTGTATTGGTCGAATGGTTTTGAAAAGAATATAATATAAGCAGTTTACTTTTACGGTAGATGTTTATCCTCCGCTCTCCTCATCCACCATATAATTCTTCTCGGCGAACGATATGTTTCTATACTGTATTATAATAATAAAATAGAATATAAAGAACGAAGTGATAAAGCAGTCCAATGAGTGATTCATGTTCGCACTCATACCAATAATATGATATACCTTATTAAACGCGGAGAAAGTATACCTACCCGAGTTTGGCTACTGTTCGCCCGCATACGTACGCGTGGAACACTAAACCATGATACTTTTTACCACCGCAATAGATATTTTCATATTGAGCTATGAACGAAACGACCTGTCGTCGCTATGACGGAAAAATATTTATGTAAACAATTGGTCAACAATATACGTTTTAAATGAACACGATTCTAATGAAAAAGGTGATAAGTGATAACTGTATGGTACGATACGATGCAGTATTATAAGTACTGAGAATTTCGATCTCTTTACTTCTACCGAGAACCACACTTGCAACGTGTTGCTGAGTGTTTATACCATTCCAGCCATACATCCTCAAAACACTATTGCTAAGCTTTTGATGTCCTCGTGGTTCGAGAAAATCTTCACTGCGTTCAATCTACGATCGTCGAGTTATTCTGGAAGAAATTATTTGAGGTTCAGTTGAATTTAAAATAAATACACAATACTTTCGAGAGAATAATTATGTTGATAACATCTCTAAACCAATCCTGAAATAGATAATTGTTGATATTGAATCAATTTTTTATTCTCAATAATACATTTGGGATGTCGGAGTTGAGTCCCTTCGGCCTATACAAACATTATTTGTGAAACACCCCGGTGAAAATCGGTTTTGTAATTTCTTAAAAAATGTGTTTGTTTGTTTACGCTGTTTACAATTGTTCAAAATAAACACACCTTTCATTTTATAATAGTTGGTAAACTTTTATTTAGTAGTAATTCTTTATCACAATTTTCATGATTGCATTTATTGCAATTTTCAAGTATTACATTATATTATTACACAGGGTAATTATTAAAAAAAAAAACCACTTACACTATAGTTTGTACTAAATTCCAATACCTTAAAGTAGGGTAAACTCAATTCAGTGGTATCCAAAATATTACTAGTATAAATTTGATTTTTTATTTTAAATCTTCATCTTCTATAATCTATTTCTATACGATAAAACTTTATCTCGAAAACAGTTAAAATCATTCGTACGCGAAACTCCACTACTCACACGCCGTCAGGTGAGCTGTGCGATACTTGACGTGCGCCTGAAAAATATTATGGTTATCCGAGACATGCATGTGTGCGTCATATCATTAAGCATCGTATAATAATGTGTATCACCGACGTTCATCTCGATGTGTGACGGTCACGAATATCGTGCGCGGTGCAGCCGCGGTTGAAGCGCGAAACTGTATATATACGTGTCGTGTAGTTACAAAAAACCGTACGCAAGTAAGGTACGCCGTAAGTATTATATGTAAAGATATATAATTATAATGATATGTATGTGTATCATTTTATTTATTCATTGTGAAACTAGAAATTCTGGTCGGATCGTTATCGTTCGTCGCTGTGTGACACGTATAACAATATGACTTTATTGTACTGCACTGCCGATTCGAGTCCGAAAAGATAAGTAAAAATTAAACAAATATTATATATTAAAATATAAAAAGAAAAAAAATATTTCACATTCCGCGTTATCTGATGAAACTCCTCGGGTGAAAATCGGGAGACCTCGACCGACCGCCGCCGTATATAATGCATCGGAATCGCTGGACTATGCTATGTGTATTGTATACAGTCTACATGTATCAACCATCTATATACTATAATATAGTATATTGCGTTAAGATAAATGACGAAAAATAATAATTATGTGTAATTTACCGATGAATATCGTAAACTTCAATTTTTAATATTTACACGAAAAGATGTTTATGTTTATTTCCGAAAATTTACGACGAACTACAACTATACAAAAAAATATGTTGGTTATTAATGATATTCGATGATTTGTATTAATAATTATAATTTTTTCATATATTCAAAACTCGTGACGTTTCAAATCGTAAAATCTGCCTAAAGAGCGATGAACACATTTATTTTTTCAAAAAGTATTTCTTATATAGGAACCATAGACACGTCTTGCGTGAAAACGTATTTGGATACATAGATATAAACGTAACGCGTAAGCCGTTATTAGCGTTTAAAAGGTAAAAATGTAAGAGCCTTGATAATAGTCGTACAGATACCTAGAAAAGTAGTTTTTTACATACGATATCTAGCGAGGCAGCAATATAATGCCATTTTATGGTAATTTTGAAAACAGTAGTGAAGCAATGAATAACACAACATTTACCAATTTAATTGGTAAAAATTGTAATTCACCGGTAAATATTAAAAATTTATATTTATATATTATCACCGGTAAATTACGTAATTTTAAATTTTTCATATTTACTATAAAATGTATAAATATTAAAATATTATATCACTGTCGAAGACTCTGATTTTTCTAGTATATTCTTATTCATAGTATATTATTATACTAAAATATCGTTTTTTAATGCAGTGAAGCAAGTATAAAAATATTGTATTTTGCATACTTTTTTGTACTTTTGTGACTTTGAAATACTTACAAGTTCACTACAGTATTCATCATTGTTTCGACCGTTATTGGGGATTCGTACAATATTGATGGAGTTTTTTATTTTATGTTATTTCTCCCGAGCCACTCGAATCTGCCAGAATTGGACCTTGATTGATATTATTCAAATTATACGCTGTTGGCGGAAAAGCCGCAAAATTACACGTTGAGCACCGCCAAAAACCTTGATGCGAAATCGGATTAAAAGTAAAACGGTTAAGTTGAGCAATATAATATATATAATATTTATAATAATATACAATCGTGTACTATATGACCCTATTTTGGCCCTTATATTTCGATATATTACTATATATAATATGTATAGTAATAACATGTGGTCCTGTATACTAAAGATACGGTTTTGTTGGAAAAAAAAAATATATAAAAACACCGTTACTGGTCGTGTAACGTGCAGTCAATAATTATTACAATTGCTCAGCTAAAGATGATGCCGCACGATTTTTAAAACAAGATAGTACACAAAACAAGCTATTATTACTACTATTATCTCAACATTTGTTTGATTTTTTTTCCAACTGTTCTAAATTTGTACTGTCGACCGTTCAATTTCGTCCCTCCCCCGCTAAGAGGCGTATTAGTCAAGTTCCTAGTGAACTCGTATGTACATGATCTTAATAATCAATATTACGATAGTAACTGAATAATAATATTCTTATTTCCACAGAAGACAAGATCACGACAAGTCACCTTAAATTTACGATTTTTTATTGTTTTTATCATCGCACAAAATATAAAATTTCTAAGCATAAACCACATCACGATTATTCACACTTATCAAACGTATCGTAAGACATCGATATGATTTTTTTATTATATCTTTTTTATTCTACACGGCCGACACTGTGTTATATTGCATAGTTGTAACATGCAGGTATCATCGCCGTCTACGCATGATCCACGGCAAAGACTGACATTTTTATAATGTTACGTCGTGATCTTAAATGTCTACCACGCAGATGTTAATTATTATTTGTTAAGTACAACTTTTAAATTATAAAACAGTCATATTATAAATCGTGCCATGAAACAAATTCTATTATACGATTCCGTGTGTAGCCGACACTTGTTGCGCGTTCATCAAAAATATTCTCACCCAATTAGTTTTAATTATCTTTACAATAATATTACGAGTATTATATTCTCATCTACCTTCCGTTACACACAATTACCTAAGCACCAAAACTTTAATTTTTTGCCGTAAAAGTATTATGTACGGTCTGTGTGCGTTTTTTTCTCCAAAATAATGTAGTAGTTGAATTGCATTGTGCTATAATAATTATATTTTACAGTAAAAATTCAGGAGTTTTGTACATTTTTTCTGATCGTCAATCGAATGTATATTTTTTTATAATGATATGCAATTCATGGTTTGCAAGTCGTTTTATTAGGATACGCTTAAATAGCTTTCAAATTATATATTTCGATTAAAAATTTTTTCATACATTTATCGTTATATTTCCATAATAAGTATAAATATATTTTAATAGAAATATCAATGATTTTTTTATTTCATACGGCCGATCGCTTAATGAAATATGATAAAACACGTCCTTGGTCATCTATGACTGCTAAAACTAAAAATTGTATTTAGTTTTTTAGTTAATAACACATTAGTAATACTATATGATCGGCAGGCATCACAACATTTTATATAGTAATTATCTATAATGGAAGTCTTAGCTCAACCAACTCCTCTGTAAAACATTTGTGTTGATATTGAAATTAATCGATTTTGCGGCTAATAAAAAAATTAATAATACTAAAACATTTTGACATGTTGAATTGTTTTGTAGGTAGTTGAGTTTTTTTTGCACATTGAATATCGACAAATAAAGACTGCCTCGTTTTGATTAAAAGTGTTTATGTAATATCGTAATGTAATACAATTCTCAATTGGATGACTTCCAAGAAAAAAAAAATAAGATTACACATTTTAGTTTGTGGCAGTATATTACTGTTAGTTTTTTGTTTAACTGGTCCCAATTTAAATAATGGTTATACTGATTTTGTCACGTGATAATTAATCTATATGTGGCTTAAAGGAAATTATAATAATTTATTAGCATTATATTCAGTTTTAAAATTAAATTTTCTCAAAACTTTAAATTTTATGTACTACCAACGATGTTAAATTTTATAATGCTGTTGGCGTATTTTTCGTATAAATATTTTATTGACAATTGCAGTATAATAGTTCTTAATCGTCTTAAATACAGTAAAACAATTTAAGAAGGCGACTATAAATGTTATATTTATACATTTGTAGCTATAACAATGTTTTAGTATTTCATTTCGCAACATAACGAAATAATATAATTAGGTATTATAATTAACCGTTTCTGATATGACGCGTTTTCGATAAAAATAATTTATTTAGTTCCGTCCATTACATACAGATTGAAGTCTCTTGTTAAGCATATAATCGTAGGTGCCTTCTATTTTATAATATTATATAACTGCAGATGCAAATTAGCATGTTTTAAACTAGATGATAGTACAACCTTGTACTGTTACGATATATAGACATATTATTTATATCCAAATAGGTATTATTTAGCCAACGGATAATAGTTTTATTTTTATTACATTAACAACGCTCGGAACGGTGAAATGGTGCTCTGATGCAGTGTCTATTTCATAAATCACCACGTTGTTCGGATTGTAGTTGGTATTATTTTTATGTCTTGGGTCGAGCGACCTCCGATAATTTGTGTTATGAAATTGCAACCAAAAGTATTATTATTATTACAATAATATTTTAAGTAATAATGACGCTTATATACTGCATGCGTTTATTGTGACCTCGAAGGGACCAGGAATAATTGTCGTATTATAACTGCTGATATGTCGCCTATGACATGATACGTCATAATGGTAGCTGGTATCAACGTACGTACATAATAATCCGTATTGCATTTTCACCACGAACGTAAAATTTAAGTGATTATTAGCGGTCAGTTATACGACCATAATACATAGACATTGAGTGTGAGTTCCACTTAATGTGATCACTGGTTCAACACAGTTATTAGAATAGAAAACCTTATTTAATATCTATAACCATTTTTCCTTAATTTTTTCTTTGTTTTACTTGGGAATTTTTAAAAGTACTAGGAATTTTGCTCCCCCCTAAAAAGTATTAATTAGATCCTATTGGCAACCAGAAACCACCTCAAAGTTTAAAATCGAATATTAACTGCTTTAAAAAGGTGATAACGGACAAAAAAAAATCCATATTGTTGTAAATTAATTACATATTCGTCGCTCCGGCCAGAATCTAAAAATTGAAACGATATACGATTTAAATTGTGCGCAACTAGCCGTGTAACTGTTCCTGAATTTACATCAATGTTTTGATTTTGATCAAAAATAAAACATAAAATAATTTTCAAAATTTATCTTTTATTATCGTATTTGGTTTAGTTGTATCCTATATACTATATACCATGTTAAGATTCCTCCCCCCCCCCCCCCGTAAATCCGATTTAAACATTAATAATACGTATCGAACGTTGTTTAAATATACCTATAATAACCGTGTTAATAATATAATATTGATAATTCAATTACTTTTTAAATTAATTTTTCTTGTATATTTATAGCATTAAGTTGGGCGGGACACAGGTAGATAATATAATCTAATAATCGGTTTACAGCTTAACGAAAAATCAAAACAAACAGTTTTTGTCCTGTAAAACAATTGTTTGGGTCGTGTTATGATGATTTTACAATTTTTCACACGTATCATTTGCAGACGAGGCTATAATGTCTCGTTTGCGTTCGTCATGACTCGCGTGTATCGTACGATATTGTTATCATAATACAATAGCGATTTTTATCGTCGTAGGTGTATCTTTATGTATATTATACTCAATAGTTATTGAAATACTGTAAATATTAGTCTCAATGTTTTCACTAGCAGTCAATTGTTTTCTTCGACGCATTTTCTATTTTCGCGAGCCGAACACGACCCGATGACGATACTAGACAATGTGTCGACTGCGCGAAAAAAACACACACACTAACAAACGAAACAAAACGGCAATTGTACAACAACCACAATAGGTACGCGCTGTTATTATATAATTCACAGTAATGTTCAAAGGATATTATTAAGTATTTTGAAAGGATATCCGTCGAGATATGCTTAGGACGATATTCGAAATTTATTGGTGGCAATAACCAAAAAGATTATATTTGGTAGCTCAGGTATTATTATACTACCATGTAATAATAATAATAACAATTCGTGGGCTCATAATTAATAGATTCAATGTCCAAATATAAATGTGTTCAGTGGAGGTAAAGCTATAATTTTATACTTTAAAATTTTAAAAGTTGTTCGAAATGTGTAATAATAGGTATATTAATTAAAAATTAATCAAGTTATTTGAAATTAAGTCTTGATATCCATTTTTTTTTTTTTTTTTTGGAACAAAATGCAATTTTCAAAATAAATCAATATAGTGATACTATAAACTATAGAATTATTTATTTTATTGAGAAATATTCAATAATTATTAATACCATTATACGATATACAAGATGAATATGAAATAGTAATTTTTCATTATATTGTTAATTCATTTTATTATGAAGATTGAACATAACATTGGTTTTAACCCTATGAGTTAAATAGTTCTATTTAGATCACTAACAAACAACACATTTGAAAATTGTATCTATATAGAGTTGTTTAGTTCTAAATGTATAATTCATCAGATAAATGGTTGTTTGTGAACTTGAGCTATGGAAAATTTAATATTTAAGCTAATAATAAAATGTTATATTATTTATAAAAAGTAAATTTTCATAGTAAATCGATTTAAAACTTTTTTGTTTCCGAGCTCATTATATTGTTATGGTCAAATGTTGCATCTCGTATTTTCTGATCCGTTAACTCGGACGCTGTAAAAAATGCAATCGTCCTAACAAGCGCGAAACACTATATTATTATACAAAATGTCAGTGGTTTAGTCAGGATAATTTTTTGGAGAGGGCAGATTAATTTTCGTAAAATATAATTTAAGATTTTCGTAGCGATTTTCATAGACCATTAAAAATTAAAATAATTTTTAAATTTTCTTAATATTTCGGGGGGGGGGGGGGGGAGGCTGCAGCCCCTCAGCTCTCCTCCTGTCCACGCCACTGAAAAATGTGTTGTCATCTCTGCAAAACTTTAGTACAATGAACTCACCACGATAAAAATCATAGATCGCCTCGGCACATAACCTACATTATATTTTTATAGGTCGGACACCACCCCGCTGCGCAATATTTGCATTTATCTACCTACAATACTGGCTTATCGAATATCATAATAATAATAATACCTAAGCCACAAGTGATTTTACATTTTTAAATCTTCGTAATCGGTGTCCGAATACCGATACCTAATAAGTTTAATATGAATTGCAAGAAGTTAAGACAAATATACCACTGTTGTTTGAAATAACCAAAACTATTTTTTAAACACTTAATATCATAAGAAACAACGACCAATATATTTTATTCGATTTATTATAATTTTTTCTATTGTATCTTAACGTCTCACTTGAAATACTGTCGTCGCGTGAAGACGTGAAGTCACGCGATTTCAGATCGTTTTAAACTTTTAGTAAATACTACAGATAAACGATACTATATTATTATTGAACAAATAGGTTTTATTAGGTTAGCGTCTTTTTTTCGCAATTAATTTGCTTATTTAACTATAGGTATCGTTAAAATTACGTTTAACAACACGATTATATAAATTTATATATAATATGAATTATAACTTAAACTGTTGTAATATTATACTACGCTGTTGAATGGACTTTGATAGTATTTATTAACAGTTATATATCCTATAAAAGCAAAATAGAAGAATTGATTCGTTTCATAACGAAAAAGTTTGTGAAACATATTATACTTATATTAATATTATGTAATGTAGCCATGTAGATATATATTATTATCAGATAGTTCAGTATTAATCATATATCAGTATTAGTACTGCACTTATAGAAGTCGTTCCACACACGTTTATTATTTGTCCCTACAACAAATATTTTGCACTCAGTAAAACTTATTTTACGTGTTTGACAATAATATTATAGAAAATTGACCTATTATTAAAAAGGTTTCAAATCTAGGTACGTCAATATTTTATGCAATTCCAATTTTTTGGCAAATTATGAGTATTAAAATGTTATAAAAAATTCCCATAGATGGTTTTAAAATTAAAATATCGTAAACAAATTTACAAAACATAGATAACTTTTTTACTTTTTAGCTTTTAAGTTAAATTATTGATCAATTTAGTCTAATATTAAAATATTATACAACACAAATTATACCTGAATTGAGCGATTTGCTGTCGTTCAGAAACAACATAGGTACGGCAGTGTGACGTCCTAAGTAATCTCCTAAATCAGTTTGCTGTTTGGAATTCGGAGAGTTTTTGTAACAAGTAAAACATGTTTATATGAACAACGTATAATAATATTGTAATTATTAATAATTACTTATTGATATTTAAAAAAAAACTATCATGTTATAATAATAATACTTACGGAACAGGTTTGCGCGCTTCATTATACTATTATAATATTTGTACAGAAAACATTTAATTAAATAAGGCTTCTAGTTTAAGCTATTTCGTACCAGCCGTGGAATTGGTAAGTTGGGTCCCAGATGACTTTTTATCGATTAATCCCATGAAAAAATAAATCATACATTTACTACCGTCGAATAGTGTAAATGGAATACTACGGAAAAGACTGGAATGTGGGTAAATGGACAATGGGCATACAAGAAATAATTTCTCCATTCAGGTGACGGTTATTTTAAACCGACGCCAAAGGTCCTATACTTCCTAACTGGTATTATGCCAATGTACTCGTATTATTATTATTGTTATCGTAGTATTGTCTTCTATAAATGGTTACGTCCACTACAATAATACGGATAGGTATAGCACTTGGTGTGCACCGATAAATATTATATACATATGACACGTGTATATAAAATAATAATACAAATCTACAATATTAATCTTATGAACGTATATTTGAACAAAACTGTTTGCATATTTTATTATATTTACTCATGTGTAGAGAACTAGAGAAGACAATGAAATAGTATGTCTTTCGTTTCCATTATTATTGTATTACTTTTCCCATTGTAATAGAAAATATGTATTATCTAGATAACACGATGCATATTTTGCGGTGTTCTCTTCATGTATTTTCATTATATTTAGAAATAATTTTTCACTTTACACTATACATTAACTTTTTGACGTAATTTTTCACAAAAAATATAGTACAATATTTTAGGTTTGTTTCATGTTCAACCAAATATAATAATATTTTTTTATTGGTTGATTAATCGGAGGTTAATATATAACTCGGCGTCGGCCGTATATTATACTACTATAAAATGGTATCTATACACGTTTTGCTCATTAAACAGTAATAAAGTATTTTATTATTTCTTATGTAGAAAATTTGTCGATTGTCGTTAAAGATATAAATAAAATTAAACAAATAAAAAATATTTTGTATTATAATATAATATACGCATATATTATATTGTGGGCTGTGGCCATTAAGGAAACGTGTTTACTGATTAAACATTGTGAGAAGAGACGTCTTGAAATAATTTAATATATTAGCTATACACTTTCATTAAACACGTAATATCATCCATAAAAGTGACTGTATTTTTTTAAAGTTCAACTAGTATTTTCAATATAAATTTAAATTTAAGAACGTGTTTTACATATATGCATACTTAAAATATCAAGCATTTTTATCTAACCACATTTAACCATAATTATTATTGATATACAGAGGCGTATTTATGATTTCAGCCTAATTTTTCCACCTAAAAAAAACTTAAACCCTAAAAGATCGTTCCAGCTTTCCTTAGTTTAAGCAATTTTTGTCTTACTGGTCATTAAAAATAATACTCCAAAATATAAATATTTTCCCTTATTTATATAATACAAAATATAGTAATCAATAAATATTAAACAGCAAAATAAATTATACCATAGGCTTTATAAATATTTTTAGTTGATACTATATAGTCATAAGGGCTTAATAATTTTTCACTTCTTTTACATAATATAAATATCTAATATTCAATTTAATTAAAGTCTTTATTGATTTATTTATTGATACCTTTTACGAAAATCATCTTAATATTTTTGAAGATGTACTTCTCCTACAAAAACAATTACCTGTTCAAATACTTTTTGCATTATTGACCATAACAATAATATACATTTTATAACGCTAATTCATTTATTAATTTAAGTATGAGATTTTGTGTTATTATTTAAATAACATTTAATAACAATATTTAAAATCAATAATGGTTTATGACAGCAATAAATTGTTGTTTAGAAAAATATCAAAATTCTGTAAGTATTAAATCCTATAAATATTTAATACAATTTTTTTTTGTTCACTATACATTTTTTTTTAAAGGAATTATAATGAAAATATCTGCTGGCCTGTAAATATAATATAACAAACTATTTTTTTCTTAATTTAATAATTTTATCTATTATTATAAATTAGTATATTTTTTAAGTCAATAAGAGTGTTTTTGAGTTTGAATAATGATAGAAATTACCAAATCAAAACATTTCAACATTGATAAAGACTGTAATATGTACTCAGATTTGAGTATTCCTCTAAATAATTATGACTCTATTCCTGTTCAAGTAACATTACCAAAAAATAATATTTTGTCAACTAATTTTGCTTTGTCAGATACAATTTTGGAAGTTAAACGTTTCATTTTACCAGCCTTACAACCAAAAATAGAAAATATACAACAAATAAAATGTGTTATGTATGAGAAAGATAAAGTATTTGAAACAGATGACTACACAGTACTAAAACAAATATGGAACAACTGTCCCATTCAAATATCAGTAAGTATCGAACATCACGGGGACATTGAAAAGATACCCAATGGGTCCAATGCTTCAACACAGCATCCAAAGTATGGAAATATACTCGACACTAATGTCCCAATGCCAAAATATGTAATAGGATATAAAAATAAAAATACTGGTAAACTATACAGAAACACAACCGTACAAACAGTATTTGAAAATATTGACTTTGATAGTCAGTATTACGAGAATAAAATATCAATGGCAATTCAAACAATTCAAACTAAAGATGCAACTACTGAATCTATGGTTGAATTTGGTACTCAAACTAAATATGCAAATACTGAATCTATAGTTGAATTTGGTACTAAAATTAAAAATGTAACTACTGAATCTATTGTTGTATTTAGTACTCAAACTGAATCAATGGATGTACTTCGATCATTAAGTGACACGAGAGAAATAAGTAATACAAACAGAATAAAATACCTCGATAAATATGCTCGTATAATACAAAGGTCTGTACGATTATGGATAACAAAAAAGAAATTTGAGCGCATGTTAGAATACTATTACTATAAAAAGCAATTAATGTGTGATGAAGAGAAAAACTTAAAAAACATTATTAAGTCTGCGCAGTTACAAAATAAATTAAATCTACAGTATCCAACTAAGACTAAAGATTTTGAAGCTCTTTATTCTATAGTCCATAACCATTATATAAACATCAAAAGTTCAGTAAAAATTAAATCACCAAAATGTGTAATAAGTGAAAATAAAGAACAATTAAAAAAAAAATTGGAATGCTATAAAGAAATAAACAAACATAAGAATCAAGTTAAAGAAATAGCAAAAGATCAAAAAATATTTCAACAACTAAATAAAATATCTAAGCCAGTTATCATGACAAGAAGCACTGGAGAAACAATTTCCATCGAGACTCCAGAAACGAATCAAGCCAAACAATTGGTGAAACTTTACAAAGACCTAAAGAGAAATGATTTGAGTAAAGATGAAAGAACTAAATTGCTTTTAAACTTGCGAGAAACTTTAGAGCTCTTTAAAGAAATAGATTTAACTAAACCAGTTATAGATTTGTTAAATAGAGAGTTGACTATGATAAATGTTATTCAAGTAAAAGACTATAAATTAACAACTTTAAGGAAACGTATTAAAATATCTATACAATCGATACTAAAAAAACCAGAAATAAATCCAGCAATTACGTCAAAAATATTAAAACCTATAAACTACATAAAATGTTATAGTTGTAATAAGTTAAAACCTTTGAACAGATCTGTGATGAATTTAAACTTAACAAAAGCAACAAAATGTAAAGATTGTGATAATTTATACAGAATTACAATAGTGCCGAAAAATTTAACACCTCATGAAGACATATTGCAAAATATTAAAATAACTGAAGCACAACTATGCACAAAGACTTCTTTAGTTTCTTTTTTAAATGCAGAAGATATATATTACCTAGTTACAAATATATGGAAAGGAAAATCAGCTATAAGTGACTGTAATGACATAATACAACTGAGATTAGTGAGATGGAATAAAGAACTAGAATGGTCCCTTTCAAACACAATATTATTGAGTATTGAAGAGGCTAATTCTCATTCCAAGATTTCTAATCTGTATAAAATGTATTCATCAACACTAATTGATAGTATACATTTTAAACATATGATTGCCAAAAAACATTTCAAAGGTTTAATAAAAAAAGCAGATGAACGTGATCGTAATATAAAGATACGTAAATATAATATCAGAAACAATTAAATAAAAATGTGTATACATCTATCTATAAAACTATAATAAAATAACAATTTATATATTATTTATTATGTTTATCAATTATTATTTGCCAATACTATATAATATTAAAAACACAAAACCCCTTTTTAATTTAGGTATATTAACAAAAATTAACAAATAATCACTAATTATTACTAAATAATTTGAATACGTAAGTTCTATTTGAATATTGGTTACTGTGTAATATACAGGTATATCGCCTGGATTTTACCTTAAAAATAAAATAGTTGATGTTTTATAATTGCCATAGACGTGTCGTCAAAAATTTAAATTAAATATTATACGCGCACCAGCTGTGTATCGACGATACACCGGCCAATTGGGCATGCTGTTCGTTTATAAATATAGGTACTATCCATTATACTATGATAATATAATATTATTATTATTATTCTACACCACAACGTTAGGTGCACGTTAAAAGAATATAATTAAATTAAATAATTTTTCGAAAAATGGAATGATATTATCTATTGAACTTGATTCGCTAGTTGAAATACCAAACGGTATTTACCAAGACGGCGTGTGTAGTGTATGTGTGAAATAATCCATTGGCAATCGAGAAGACTATTATTATGACGCGGGTCGATGAGTAACATCAAACGCGGCCGATTGGTCACGGTAACGAGTCGCTGTGTGTACAAGGGCTTCGTGCAAGAAGTCGCCATAGACCATCATCGTCGTAGTAGTCATCATCATCATCATCATCGTAGTAATCATCATCATCGTCGTCATCATAAAACGCATTTCACCGAACAATAGTATAGAACGGTTTCCCACGAAGTCGCGACGCGCCGGGAAGTTAAGAAGACGTTCACGAAGTGCCGTGTTCGTGTCCACACGCGTCCATCACGTATATTATATATATTATAAATTAAACTGTACACGGCCAGAAGACCGGTACATCCCCAATAATATCGCATTCCGTTTACGAAATGGGTTTTCATTGCCAGCGATGAAAAAATTAAACGAAACGATGACGTAATTCGCCGGTCATCGTCGGGGTCGTGTAAACCAGATGGTCTGTGTATTATAAATAATAGTAGACCTATTATAATATTATTATTGATAAACATTAATTATCTCCCCGAAGAATTCTTTAAGTTGTTCAACAATAGTTATTTTTTACACAATTTTAATTTATTATATACTAATTAATATATTAGAAAAAATTACTCTTACTATTTTTTTAGTTTTTGAACGACAGCACATATTTTTATTTTCATATTCCAAAACAAAATTTTGAAATAAATAAACAAATATTTTTACTGGGAGTTTTAATATAATATAAAAATCGAATTTAAAATACATTTTAGTTAGACTTAAAATATTGACAAAATTTGTTAAAATCGTGAAAATTTATAATTGTTCACGTTTTCAACAGCTAAGGCTTAAAATGTAATAAAAAGTATATCATAAGTGGCTCTTTCATATGACATATTTTGCCATTAAATATTATTATTATTACCCAACACGATTTTCAATATAATTTTAAATATTAATATTTTAATAATAAATTTAGGTTAATAATTTTAAACTAATTGTAAATTAGTATACAGTGTTAATAAGAGATACACCCTATTTATACAAAAACAATCTCAGTCACCTTATATAGGGCCTCTGTCGTATAACTTATTAAATCAAGAACAAAAACAATCTCACACGTTTAGAAGACGACAAATAAAATGCGATGGTGTTGCGCAGTTCGGGGCGTTGAGGTCACCATGCCCGACGATCCGGGGAGACCTATTCGACCAATTCTAATGTTCATTCTCCGAGACACTACTTATTTTACACTGTTTAGTTTTTTGTTTTTGTACAGAGCTTCTGAAAAGGTGTACCACAAATGCGTATGCTACAGTCGACTCGAAATCATCGAAGTTATATATTGAGTTGTAGTTTAATATCAGCTCCATTTCAATCTATAAAGGCATTCGTCATATTATAACTATTGCCGAACACCGTCTGGTCGATTGTATTAATCTGTCTAATAAATAAATAAATAAATAATAATCAAAATCGCGTGTCGATCGTAATAAAAAAACGTGCAAACAGTTCGTGACCGTTTATCATTATTATACAGCTGTTTTCTTAACCAGAATATTTTAGATTTAAAAAAAAAATCAATTTAATAACATTATAATATACACGTGTGCAATATAATATATGTACTTAAGAATGCAGTGTTGGAATCGTGACGACAAGAATTGTATCAACTTTTATGATCGCACTCTTATTAAACGCAAAGCTCGCATTAAACGATGTCTTAATACTTTATATTGTAGAGACGTGACATACGCATAAATTAATATTACCAGTGTATGAATTTACAATAATTATCAATATACAATGATTTTTTTTTTTAACAATCGTCTACACTTAAAAATGTGTTTTTTACATTTCACCTAACATTTCAAAGTTTAAATGGACACGAATATATAGTATTAAGGGTTGCAGAAGAGTGATGATGTGGTTATTTATCCATAGCTTTTGGTGATCACTCCATTGTTATCATTTATACCTTACAGATTACATATCAATAATAACTGTTCGACTGTACGATGCCAAGAGCGTCAAAGACGACAATTTCTGAAAATCTCCAGACTTTACGGTCACAAGCAGAAAATTTGTGCCATTTTATAACTATAATTGAGGACAAGCAGTTTTGAGCTCTTGCTTACAACAAGTTTGTAATGACAACACTTCAAATTGATCAAATTTTAATGTGAAAAATGAGTAACAATACATATGATTTTTATATTATTTCATAGCTCTTAAAAATTGGACTTATTTTAGGGTGTCTAAAAAAAAATAATTAGATTTTAACAACGTCCACGGATCACTGCTGTCCAATTTTAATCGTCTCGATGATTTTGTATAGTCTATAGTTATAAACTCTAAACTAAGAAAAAAAAGGTATAAGAAACCTTACATAGTCACTATTTAAAATATATACATGTACGATAAGTATGTACGAATACATATTATGTCCACACCTTATGAACTGTATTATTAAATCCAAGTTATATAAAAGTCTCGACAAATTGAGTGGAGAATCAGTATTGGAATTTAGTCTTAATTTATCGGTAATAAAATTAAGACTATAATGTGATTGTATGATTGCATATATCAAATCACTGACGAGTTCGCGTGAAACTTTACAAATAAACGATGAGTTCTATATAATATAACATTTATGCAGATTATTTTTATTCTAATAACCAATATATTTCTTAAAATACTTCTTTTAACATCATTTGTCATTATATTTGTGAATTTAATATAAAATGTGTTTAAAAAAAAAAGTGCAATAAAAAGATTAATTAAAGTACTTATCAGTATAATATTATGTATTAGATTGTAGATATACATAAGCAATGCGCAATTTTTTTAAATATTAAAAAATTACAATAATCAGGATTTGAATAAATTCATTATTAAAGAAATAAATGGAGATGAGCATGCATAGTGGAACATTCTATTTATCTTTCATTCATGAAATATTGTTATGTATGAAATATTGTTATACAATAATTATATATACAATAATAATAATATACAGTTACAGTCAAGCGAAAATGTTTTGCCGACCAGAACGACTGAAGTTTGTGTTTCGCTCCGGAAACAGCGGTCGCAAGAGCCGAATAAATAATAATATTATTGCGATTTCCTATATTATACAGTTAATAGATACATTATATTTGCGTTGTTCGCATAATACTTTTGAATATATAATATTATTATATTGTATCATCGTGCAAGACGCATCTATACGTTCAAACGCCCTTCTAGGAAAAGTGTACGATTTAAATTTAATAGTAATCGCACTTAGTAAAATATAGTGGCGGAGATATGAACACGAGCAAAAAATCTGCGTATTATTTGCATGCGTATACCAATATTAGAAGAGAATGCTACACTGTCGTAAAAAAAAAAGAAAAACGTTTTAAAAAATTCGAAATTGTAGTGGCTACAAAATTTAGATAATAAAACTTAAAAAACAAACTATTTTTTAATGTTTCTAACATTAGTAAATCCAATGTGCCAAAACTAGATTTAACACCATAAAAAATATTTTAGGCATAAAATTGAAATAATTATGTCAGTTACAAACTGTTCCTAACTGTCTACAAATATTTTATTCTGTAGCATTTTCGAAATTTTTAAGTTCCGGATGCAGAAAGATGAAATCAATTGTTCTGAACTATAGTATGTTTGCATGTGATGTAGGTATATAACGTTGTTTATGATGTTAAATTCTTAAAAAACAATGATGAATATAAAAAAATAAATATAATAAATTAAAAAAATTCAATTCCGTTAATTCCGTCAATTCCGCTACGGCAACTACGCCAAAACTGCTATTCATTCAAAATTGTCTAACATTCTTTAGCAGTTTTATAAGCTAATTAATTCTATCCAGTTAACTCTGGGTAGGTGACTTTTGATTTTTCTAAGAGTATCACCTATCCAAAATTCAGAATAGTCATCCAAAAGCGAAAAGTGGAATGCGAATACTATGAATGCTGCATGTTCCAGTTACTACATTAAGTTTACAAAAACGATGTTTTTAAGAGAATAAATTTCAAGAGTGATGTATACAGAATGATTCAATCAGACATGCTGACAGCAATTTTTTCGTTAAATGATTTATTTATTTTAATTCTGGTTTTTTATTATAAATTTCATATTTTCATATATTTCCACATAATTTATATTATTTAATGAAATATGTTCTGTAGTAAAACAAACTTCTTATTTTCAAATAAAAACCGGCATTTTTTTACCATAAATGATTACGTATGTAGATCATTTTACTAACAATTGTTTTAATATTTATAATTTTATAAATTCAAAATTCAAACGAGTATTTCCTGAGTTAAGTAATAAACTAAAAGTAGTTGTATGCAACATGATAATAAACTTATGATGATTTTATAACTATTATATTTATACTTAGGTAGGTGTAATAACATTTTATAACTTATAAATCTATACGAGTATAATAATTACTAAAATAAATATTTATATTATGCAAATTCATTCAACTTAACCGTAATAACTTACCAGCGCGCTCGTTAAGATTTAGATTTAAATGCATTAGTATTTTCACATAATTACGTACTTTACAATTTACAGAAAAACGAAATATTCATTTGTATCGTTAGAGGACACTTCTTAAATAATATGGAAATCAAAGAATTTGAAAATGGTCTTTAAGTAATACTTAAAAATTTCTAAAATCAGATAAAATAATGATAAATAGGTAATACATTCTTTTTCACATTTTCAATATTTCGAGTAGTACTTACATTCACTATTTCAAATTTCATAAGCAATATATATGCTAATATTATAACATTCCCTATGTGGCCGATGAATAATATGTGTGGTATAATAATATCATCATGACCACATGCATTCACGTGGTTTTTCAGTGATCTTGTGGTTCGTTCACCACCGATCACGCGCGCATTTGCAACGGGATTGAAATCAATAATAATTATTAGTAGGAATTTCACCGATTGAGTCATAATTTTAATATTAGCACTCGCGAATATTGTTCATAACCTTGACCGGACCGGAAAAAAACGATAATAACAATGATAATAAATAATATATTATAGTAGTTAAGTACATAACAGTATTTAACACATCGCGCGCATCTATATTTATTGTACCGAACTTACATCACGTACGAATTATTTGAAACTATTATTTAAAAACAAAAAAAACAGTAATTACGCACTACGGGCTATATATACCATTGTGTACACACTGTGGTATCGGAATACATTATAAAGACACGACACGTGACGATAGATAAATAATATTGGTTTATAGTTGTGAAAAAAAAATTGTTTCGATGAACATCGTCGTGATGACCGCATCCGTCGTATTTTATCCCGTACCTTAACATTATCGAGTATACTGCACGACAAACATAGATCATAATATTGTTGATGGGTTTTTCGCCGACAAACTCGAGAAGGAAAAACCAAATTTCGTAATACCTATTTTATGATGACGATATAAGGATAGCGACGTTATAAAAGCCAAAGATTCGCTTAAAGTTATTTAGTCGGCCGTGTAAAATCAACGTGTTCCCGAGTGTTATTCTATATTTTTAAAATCAGATTATATAAACTACCTATTGTTATTAACGTATAATATTTGGGGACTCGCGACCACGCAGTTTATTTTCTACAGTGATGGCCAGACACAATTTTATTATAAACGCATCTGTGTCTCGTCTTTTTTCGTCCAAACCCTTACGATCATTCTCTTTATAGGTGCATTATTCTAAGAAGTAATAGTAAAGGTACGATCTGTTCTTTATCTTTAGAATAAAATTTAGAAAAGGTTTTATTAATAGTATAATTAGTGCTGTTAATGAAATTAATTCAAATTCGTGTTCGGGGATACGACATTTTGAAATAATTTAAATTCGGTGGAAATTATAACTAACTCATGAACCGCTATCACACAAACAAAACGTTAACCCTTAGCCGACCTTTTGTTTTCAGGCGTAAATACGATATATAAGTAATTCAATATAACGACTTCGGCACCCTACTAACACGTCATCCAAGATGAGCAGCGGTTGCAACTGTCCGGTGACCCAACCGGGACCGACATTGGCCAGCACGTGCGGCGGTTCGGCATTCATGTTGTTCATGGGCCTATTGGAGGTGTTCATCAGATCGCAGTGTGACATCGAAGACCCGTGCGGCCGACCAGCAAATAGGGCGTTGCCAGACAACGAGTACGACTTCATCGTTGTGGGCGGCGGAACGGCTGGCAGTGTGATGGCCAGCAGACTCAGCGAGGTGATCATTAATCTATGCGCAATATGTTGTTATTTGTTGTTAAAACGATAGGATAACCTTCAGGAACGACGGGTCAAACTTCGACTATCTCGAACTTTTCATGCTTGTACACAAATTTGAATTTTATTCGAACATTTTTAAAATATTTATTATTTTTTTTATTCAAAATGTGTTTGAAATGTTTAAATCGTACAATAAGTCGATTTTTTCATAAACTATGAATTAAAATCAAATTAAAGAGAAGGTAAAACTCATCCCTTGATAGAACCTAAAATGTTCAACCAAGTTTCAATTTTAAAATAAATAATAAACGATATATATTATTAATTTTTGTTTAATGAAAGTAAATAACTATAATAATCATTATATCTATGTACGGTGTACATAATAAATAAAAATATCTATAAATCTACTGTCACTTATAAACATAGTGAATATAATTTTAATTGAATGATTCAAATTGTTTAAAGTTTGAGAGTTCAAGAACGAACCATCTCTTTATTTATGACTTATCATTGTTGTAGAATCGTAAACAAGCCATGTGATTTTATTTGTATAATTACAAATACATCAAATAATTTATTTTTAACATGACTGAATATTCTCATGATCAGAATGTGTGACTAATGTCGTCTTTGAAATCGATTTAAAGAAAATCTGTTGATAGATACAATTTACTGTAGGAAATCTCAATCGTTTTTTTATAGCATGAAAACTATGCGCCGGTAAATACAGTTTTTGAAATCCTTCCAAGCACAATAATATATTTTTCAAGATTTTAATATATTTATATATATTTTTTTACTTCTTCAGGTACCACAATGGAAAGTCCTGTTGATTGAAGCGGGTGGTGATGAACCAACCGGCACACAAGTTCCGTCAATGTTTCTTAATTTTTTGGGTTCGTCAATCGATTGGGGCTATAATACAGAACCTGAAGAAATGGCGTGTTTAAGTAGTCCGGAGAGAAGATGCAACTGGCCTAGAGGAAAGGTAACGTACAAATGAGTTTATATTATTGTGTTGTTACAAATTGATTTTATCGAACACGAAAGTTCTGAGATCTAATAATTATGAAAAATAATTGCTAGGTTAGCGTATTTTTAAAGGCGTGAAATTAACGCGAGGAGCACATCTTTCTTTTTAAAAATTAATTAGTAACGTAGGTATACTCTACATCAGTCTAACGGTGTTACATAAGACAAATCGTAATTTATAATATGTTTTTAACGAGGGATAGTTTCCAAATCGGAGCTGACCCGTGACAAAAATCAAGATCAACAGTATAGTTTCTACTTAACAAACGATCGCGTAATCGAACTATTATATATTTTATAACTAAATATAAAATAATATAATAACCTTCCTTATTAAAGAACAAATTATTACCACACGTATATGCATGCGTAGATTGTGGGTTAAATTAGTTTAAATTAAACTCAGTATATCTGCAATTATAATGCCCGATAGTTTCCTGATATTATATCGTAACAAAACCAGAATTACTGAAATATGCGGATGAGTGAAATACGTATAATTTCTCATAGTAATTACAATAAACGCCTGTACATTATAATAATATATAGGTTAAAAAAATAATTTACAGTTTAGATAGGCGGCTATCAATAATATACACATTTTTAATCATCTAGTATTATAGTTGTAGTACCGATAATGCACGTTCACATTTCAATTATAATATTATTAATAAGATACGATTACTACTCGGCGATAATAATATTATAATATGCAATGTAAACAGCGTATAACAAACGAAAAATGGATTTATTATTTGTTTATTAAAAAGGTATTTAACAAATAATTTTATCACGAAATTAAATATTTAAGCATATGGATGTCATCAAAATTGTAAAAATATTTTAAAATCACGAATACTAAAATATAATATTATTGTTTATGTGATTAACTCAAATTATATTAAAAAGTATTTCTAAAATGTTTAATGATTTTTGATCAAATAAATGTTTACCTTTAAGATAATTACCTAGTATAAATAGATTAATACAATAGGTACGTCATTGGTTTATGATCGTTTGTAATTAAAAAAATAATAATAATAATAATAGTAATGATAATAATGTGAAATAATCCTCACTTTTTTTTTACCTTTTTAAAACTAAAAACGGGTGAGTACTGCTACTCGTTTCCGGGTTCCGTATTATTTATTAATCATTAACTATTAAATTTTTAAAAGTTCTATACATATATGAAGGCCTTAGATACCTTTAACTTTAATTCATTAGATATATAATTAAAATATTTATAAAATATATTTTGATGTTTAAGTTAGTTAGTTATTATTGTTGTTTTATCGAGTTATTTCTGATACATATTGCTTTTGACGATGCACATTAATTAATCTTATAAAGCGAAGGCTCCAATAGCTGCAGTATACCGAGTATAGTACTGATGGTAAATAAACTAATTTTTATTTTTATTACTTGATGTGCCAAGGCACAACCATTGCATCTACTAAGAACAAAATGTATTTGTGTGTTATAAAAAAATTTTTTACTGATGATTTGTTGACGTCTTAAAAGTACCGAGTTTTTAATTTACAGACATTAATTTTTATATTTCATATTTCCAAGACACTCTAAAAAAGGTTGAAAGTATAATATTTTAAAATGAAAAATATTGTAATGTGAATAATAAGTGGTTACACGAAGGTTACGAGAATATAATATTTATTTACATTTACAGAATGTATTTCTATAAAAATAGAATCAACTTTAATGTAATTAAAATATTATTTTATTCATTTTAATACAATATTATATTATTTATATACCATTAATAAATTCGTCCAAAGGAAACGTATTTTTGTGAAAGTGTCGCAATTACGAGTACTTCTAAGTCCTTGACTTTTCCATTTATTTTTTTTTCATAAATATATATATATTACCTTTTTAATGAATTAATGGACGGATATTATATCTTTAACCTTCGTAGAATCGTAATATATTTTTAGTGTTCTGTCCATAGAATTCTGAGATTTTCCCTATACGACTTATTCGTGTTCGATGAGATTGGAGTCACGACGTCAGCTATTGATTTTTATTCAAACTTATTCAGGTCAGGTCATTTTACAGTATCCAATGAGATTTTTGAGCTATAGGATCATTGGGCCATAAACCGGCCGAGGTTATGCGGTTTTCTACGGAATCGTGTTTGCAAGTGTAATTTTTATCAAACTACTCCGATATTTGTTTTCGTGACGAAAAAAATTGAATAGAAACCGTAAACATGTAAAATTTGTGCGATACATCGTACACAATTCGATCGTCTATTTTATTATTAAGGTTTTCCGCCTAAACTAACCGACAAAGATTCGTGAGTCTTATAAGCTTTGTTAGTTTGTTAAAAGTCTTGAAAACACATCTAGAACATTGCTATAGACAATCTTTACCTACCCGCGGATTGCGGAGTATCCAATGGTTATAATGATTTCCTGACCAAAACATTATAATATTACTTGCTTAATATTAATATTTAAAATTAAAATATAATTTATTAATTCACACTATTATATGGTAATTGAAATAGATTGATAATAAGTACGTACTTACGTATATTAAATTTATAAGTCGTATTATGATTTAACTATTGTTGTTATGCATTAAAATACGTTTGTTATTATATCGATAGTACAAAATATTTCATGTTTAAAGTTCAATTGGTTTCGAACCACTCAAAAGCGTCGTAAGTGGTTAGTAATTATCAATATAAGTTTTATTTTGTTAAAATATGATATCTATGGCTTTATCATTGTATCAGCTGTAAATGATAATTTTATTGTTCCATAGAAGATTTAATAATTATGAAAATCCGTGATTAAAACACAATTTATTAAGTTCGATAATTAACAGTGTTTCTACAGCGGAACAACATTTTTCGATACGTTTATTGATACGATATATTTCATTTTATTGAAAAATAAATTAAACGAAAAATTGATTACTTTTAAAGTCCAAGACTTCAGAAATATTTAGATATTGTGATAGATAATAATTATAATGCCAACGGCTCTACGATGATGCACAGTATTTTATAAATATGTTGCTATTTACTTTCCAAATTTATTCATTATTCATTATATATTATAAAAAAAAAAATACTTTCAAACTAATGTTGCTATTTACTATTTAAACTCATAAGTTATAATATTATAACATTGATGTATACGCTTTTGTAGATATATATAAATATAAAAATATTAATGTGTAAATATTAGTAGACATAATGAATTATTATTCAATGCCTTACGACTTTAAGAGTCAAAACACTTTCATACTATTAAAATTAATTAATATTTCATATTTACGGGAATAATTGAATCTGCATGTTTCAAAACAAAATGTGGTTTATTATATAAACATATAAAAATAAAAATAATAATGATTTAAATAGGTACGTGACTGTATTTTCAATAAGTTTCATTAGAAAACACGAAAACATCGCTTGAAATATTTCTCAATTATTATCGGCGTCCTATGTACATTACACATATTATCGATCATGAAATATATCATGCACCGATGGTGAAACATTAAGGGCTTCCGATACTCGAGGTCTTTGATGCATCTTTCGCTCTTTGCATATAGTTAATTTATGTCGATACGATCCAGTCAGGCGAAACAATATTCTGCGTTTTTTTGTTTTATTTTGTCTAAATTTTAAGCGACATTTATGGTCGGATTAAAACGTGAAAACATTATTCTACGAAATTGTTAAAAAATTCGTTAACCTAAATAGTAAATATATATGTATGTATAATATATATAAACTTAGTTCCTTATTTGATATTATCTAAGTCAATTAAACCGCACACGATATGCAATTACAATATTACATAAGACGTATAAATAGAATAAAATATCGCTGTATTGGAGCGATCGAAAACATCAAACGTATAATGTTCATAATTGTTATTATTATAACTAAATTATTATAATTTTGTCGAAACTTTGTGTGTATATATGTTATACTTGAGTTATTTGACTATACCCTGAAAATCCAAGAAAGGACCCAATTATGTCCCTTTGAATACCTTTTTATTGGAAAAAATCAATATTAATGAATTTAAGATGTCGTTTTCTAAGATCTGCCTCAGAAATACAATAAAATATTATTGAGTAAATTATTCACGAATTCAAAAATCTTTGATCCTTGTATTAGTATTTTTTGGTGGACCAACTTTTTTTTGACCTACCGATGAAGTCTGCGCACATTTATCTATTGCCATCGATGATAACTTAAAATATTAATCGATACCTACCCAGTTATCATAATATTATAATAATTAATAACAGTTTTGTATTTTTATTTGTGAATTTCATCGAATCAGATCTAATATCTATCAATCTGTATTAAATAAAAAGTTTAAAACTTTTTTAATTCAAAAACGTCTTATGATATATAATATAATTATAGAGAATTACACAAGCAATATAATAATTTACTAGATACCTATATAATCGTACATTGTAGTATTTCTATGGAAAAATGCAATGACAATAAATCGTGCATTACTTACTGTTAGGTGTTGATAAAAAAAAAAATCATATCTCTAGTTTAAAGCCTAGTACCTGGTCATAAAATCCAATTTATGAAATTACAATATCCGGCACGATAAAAATCGTTAACGAAATAAATCATTACCTCATAACTTGATTATTATTAAAACGCCCGACTAGATTATAGATGTAGACCATACTCGGCGGGTACAATGAAGCGCTTTGTTGCGAAGGTACCTTCACCATTAAAATAGATAAATATCTATTAGCTTAACCGTAGAAAAATAATAATAATAATTTGTAACGCGTTTTTTTTCTCTCAATATGCACACTACATTTTCCATTCGTGTATCATTCATCTTCCGTTTCGCCCACATACTTATGCCACCGCCACGCCGTCTTGAAAATAATGTTTATGATAATAAATAATAATACCTACCATATCATAATATCGTCTATAATACGTACAATGAAGGCGCTGTAAATAATATAATGTAAAATATACAATTTAAATTTTCGCCGTATGCGTTTCATCCAGTAACAACGACAACAAAAACAATAATAATATTTTACATATTATGTCTCCATGCTAGTGTGTTATACAAAATACCGTCACGAATCCATTATAATATTATATTTTATTCCGGTTTTAATTTCTTCTTATTCATCACGGACTCTCACCTTTCCACATGGCTTTGGAATCGGGTAACGATGATATTATTATAATAAACCCTTAATGGTATGTATATTTTTTTTCTTCCGTAGACTATTGTACTCGCATAGTCCTACATATTATAACATAATATAATATTACATACTCACTCGATGAGCACAGCCGCACAGGTCCGCAAAAAAGTAATGATAATAATAAATCATATACACAAACAGTCTAGGCGGAAATTCGCGTTGTAGCTGCAGTTCATTATGAGTGTGTTATAAAAATTAATCCTCGTCCCGGCGAGAAAGCTTCGTCGTAGTGTAACGCACCCGCTGGCTAATATTACGCGTTTGTGGTTATAATGATGATGATGATAATATTAAATATATATCAGTAACTGTTTCGGGTCTGGTTTTCCAACGGGAAATTTTTCCTACCGATGAAATAACATCATTGTGAAAATATTTATTAAAAAATTTTACTTGATCAAAGAAACAACTTATTAATACACAGTTAAAACATAGAAACTTTATATTGTGCACATAGGTTTTATATACAATTTTGGTAAGCACTAATATTAGTTGATACTCATAAAATATTACTGTCAAACATGGTATAATATTATTACGCATTATTGTTAGCACAGAAAGTTCACTGTAACAGAAATAGCTCGTTTGGATTTCGAATTAGTTGCATAAAAATATCAAAAACAATAATATTATTGTATGCATTTTTATAGTATAAACGATGGTTGTCGTTTTAAAAACAATTTTGTATAGGTATATAGCCACTGTGCAATCCTCGTTTAATGTGATGAGCGCATTCGGTGAATCACTCTGCGCAGTGCTTAATAATATTATTATACCGCAATAGCATTACGACCGAATCGACTGCTGGACCACTGTATCAATGAGACTATACATACAGTCGAAACAGTAACGTCATCGTCGTGAGATAATAACCATTTCTTAATTTGTCATTAACGAACAGCCGCGTAGTTCCAGCGATTTCGCGTCATCGATCGTGTGCGCGTCACTGCAGCTATATATTTCCCTAGACGCCATTTTCGTGGGCAATGCCGATAATATCGAGTCATCCGGCAGACCATTAATGATTTACCGTTTCGATTGCTGCAGCTCCGTGTATGAATTATGCATAAGGAATATATACATTAATATAATACGCTATTATCATCGCATACGCACGACTGACAATAGGTAGCCGCTGCGTTCCATACTATATCTGTATGGCCGCGAGAAGATCGACGATTTAACGTCCTCTGGATAGCAACTAAATACGACGCATTAATACTAACCCTCTCGTTTTTCCACGGTGATTTCAATAGTGATTTTCGTAACGGTGTAGGTATATGTATGTTTGAACGGAATAAATCGATTTTCTACTGCGACACGACAGCGACCGACGACGGGAGTAGACATAAAATATTATACAGTTTATACACGAGGTACCCGACGATGACGATGATTTTAGGATCGACGCCGATCGGCTAATTGCTTTTCCTCTTTCGCTCGTGGTACACGTTCCGACAACAACTGCTACAGTGCGGGAAAACGTCCGCAACTTTCGATCCGCACTAAGACGTATAATATTACCATTGTCCCCGCGTCACATAATATTATAATGGCGTCATCGATCGGTCAATGAATAATCTCACACGACCGTATAATTCCCGCCCGTGTTGTCCGTGGATAATAGATAATAATAATAAACGTAGGTATTGTACGTGTACTACTCCGTGTTATACTTTATAGAAACGTCACTGAATTATATTATGTTACACTTAAAACATTTCGCCCGACTTCTTTGTTTATAGACAGACGCATTCGTGTTTGTTATTTTTTTTACTTTCTTATTCCAGCATGTTGTTGCATTTACTATTTTAATAGATATTCTAGTATAATACATTGATTGCAATGAGATTATTTGATTAGTACCTAAACAACTCGGTTGTCTAAAAATTATTAAGGTTTTTAGAAATATTTATTTTGATTAACTTAGTACGAAATAATTAGAAAAAATATTTTTACAAAAATTAACAAGTTTTTACTATTTTAAGTTATTGCATTTTAGATTCTGAACGGAGAGTTGATGACTGTATTTATTTTTCAGTAATAGTAAAAATACTTTGATTATTAACTTTGAGAAAGTTCTCTGGTAGAAAATTAGATTTGTTAATATTCTGGTGGGTTAAAACGTAGAAATTTCACAGTTCTTCTTCAAATAATTAATGAGTAAAAATACGAACATTTGTAAAAATTAATATAATAATACGTTATAGAATATTTTTTGGCAACATTGGTATCAAAATACGTAATAGACCGTTTCATCATCCATTACAGTGACCTATTCAATGACTAGTACACTTGACACTTTTTATACAGAAAGCGGTTACCCATTTGATGACTCGTTTTATCTTCACTTTTAGAAGCATAATATTTTTCTAATAATTAAATTGTACAAAAATCAAATGTCGATTGATTATTTTATTAGTTGTAATTGATAAGACAAGCTGGATAGAGTAGCATACTATTTTATTATTGCTTTTTATTATTTATTATTGCTTTTTGAAGTAATGAATGTTCTACTTCAAAAAAAAAGCAACCTTGTACATCATAACTATTTTGTAAGTTACAGCAATTCATTAACGGTATTTGCATTTGACAGTTGATATTTGATTATTATCATGAGATGCTTTGCGAAGACGACCTTCATTATCTAAATTCACATCGCAGATTAAATTTTTTCCACATTTATAAATAATTACCCATGAACAAATTGTGAGCGTTGTCTCAATAATTATTGTAAGTATCTATGCATAGAACGCGTCACCGTGGAATTGGGTTTTAGATTTTAGACGACGATATTTTATAGCACACTGACAATGACACAAATTACGTAATAATAATTCAGCGACGAGCTCTTCGAATGACATTTTTTTAATGAAAATCCATTGACGAATAGTTTGTGTCTATATTATATTTATTTATACTACGACAACTATAAAAACGTAAATAAAATGTTAGATAATCTACTTATTAGATATAAGTTTCTTGAATCTGTGCAATAATTATGAACATTTATTAACAATTATAATATATATTTTTAGCATATTCAATATCTTTTTGTTTCAGAATTTTTTATCATCAATGGTCGATAAAAAATTGTCACCTTGATGGTGTGTACTTAAGTAAATAATCTAAATTAGTCTCGCATTTTGACAATTTGTTCGTTATTTAAATTAAGAATGATATTAGTTGTGACCACAATTTGTTTTGATTCATTTTTATTTTTAGTTTCAGGGACGGTATTAATAACAATTTTTGCTATGTATATATAATTATAATGAAAATTTTGACTTGACATTGAAATTTATTTTTATTCATTAATCAAAATCTATAATTAAAATTCTTGGACACGTAATTATAAACAAATATATAAAATAAAAAAAAATTGGTAATTAATAAAATTGTGCGTGGTAAAAATTTAGGTATACGCTATTGTCATAATAGCTTTAGGTATAATATATTCGTGATCCCGAGAATTTTATTCATGTTTGGTCGATGATATCATAAATGTTAAAGCGATTGCATTGTCAGTGCTAGACAAATACCCATTATTATTTATTATATTATATCATTAGTGGGTTGTCTGCAGACGTTCAATAAGGACCATAAAAGAGTGTAACTATATTTGTCGTTTTATATAACACCGTCTAGTTTAATTAACTGCATTTTTATTACACGATGTTATTTTGATACGAATTAACTTTTATTGTTATCTAAATAGTAATACTATTGTACTCGATTAAATCCTTAACAAATAAGACAGAACGCAACCATCGATTTAAATTAGAGAAATTCTCGCAGATGATAAAACTACATGTAATAAAATAGTATGTGTTGCGTAAGCTATTAATTTTAAAACGAGTCATTAGAAATCAGTATTTATTTGATATATCCCTTCAGCCGATTCTGATTCGTGCACCGTTCACAAACTCTCAACTAAAATCAAACTCTATTTATTAGTAATGTGGCTCCAGTCATTAGAAAACCATAAATGAGTGAATAAAATAATATGAATAATCATTATACTTTCAACAAGAAAGAAATCAAATACTTTAAGTATTAAAGTCCTATTTAATTATAATCCTGATAGCAAAGTATTTTGATTTAGGTATCTAAAAATTCTATAACTCTAATTTCAGATAGTTTTGTGTTTGAAAAATATTCCTTAGATTTCGAACATTAAGGCAGAACTACTATTTGTTTCAACAGTGGCAACAGATTTAAATCTATACGGTACACATATCCTCTATCAAGTGTATAAGAAAACGTAATATTTCAGTATTAAAATATCAAAACATGTAGGTTTTGTGTAATATTTATTATTTCAAGGAAAATAAAACAAAAGTGAACTGAGAGATTATATCTACAATAATGAAAACGACAAATAAATGAATTAGAAACATCAACATGAAAAAATTAAAACAAAAATAAGTTGTGGAGTTCAATATACAATACCGTTTTTTATGCAAATAAAGTTATTTATTAACAATCGAATATGTGTGTAATTGAATAAATACATATTGGTCGGTTTTAACTTAAAATTATACACATTATAACTGTTAATCTGGACATGTTAAAATTATTACCTAATACTCGTACCTTTAAATTTCAATTATAATAGTCAAATAAAAACAGTTTCAGTTGTTATCGGGTATAAATAGGTTATTAAAGTAATTAAAAATAATTAAATAAATTTTATATTAGTTATCAATTACCATATTTAATTTTCATAACTTTTTATTCTGCGTCAAAGGACATAACTTCGACGCGAGTTTCCTCGATACAAAAATTGCATTTAGGTATTACCTGTACATTTCCAATCGAAAGTCTTCCAAGTTGATTATTGAGGTTGAGTTTTGTTATTTTATTTTATTTTATAAAAGTGTATAGTTCAAAGTCAAGTTTAACTGCTAAGTATTATCAGTTATATAGGTATGTGTGTAAATCGGGACTAATATAGCTGTACGACCATGGTTCGAAACGGGGCTGCGCTTATTGTAACTCCAGTTTAAATGTACCTACTTGGGTTCATATAGTTAAATCAAAATCGGGCCTTCTATTCTCGTACATCTAAATATTTTTATCATGATAATATTATTAACGAAGAATTTTGTACAGGTGTTGGGTGGTACGAGCGTGATGAACGGCATGATGTACATGCGGGGCAGCCGGCATGACTTCGACGGCTGGGCCAAGATGGGCAACCCGGGCTGGAGCTACCAGGAAGTGTTACCGTACTTCCTCAAATCCGAGGACAACCACCAGGCGACCATTATGGACGCCGGTTACCATGGAGTCGGTGGTCCACTGCCGATCGGACAGTTCCCGTACCATCCACCGTTGTCGCACGCCATTCTGCAGGCCGGTCTGGAGCTCGGTTACAAAGTGCGCGACTTGAACGGAGCTTTTCACACAGGTTTCGCGATCGCGCAGACTATGTCCAAGAACGGTTCGCGGTATAGCTCAGCTCGAGCGTTCCTGCGACCAGCAAAGGATCGATCCAACTTACACGTGATGCTCAACGCCACAGTGACTCGAGTGCTCATAGACCCCAAGAAGAAGGCTGCATATGGCGTGGAGGTATACAGCGGGGCTGACGGACGGAAAATATCGATCAATGCCCGACAAGAAGTGATCGTGTCTGGCGGTGCGGTCGCGTCGCCACAGTTGTTGCTGTTATCTGGTGTCGGGCCAAAGGATGACCTTCGAGCCGTTGGCGTGCCAGTTGTGCACGATCTACCGGGCGTCGGCCGGAACCTTCACAACCACGTGGCTTTCTTCGTCAATTTCCGCATAAATGACACGTCGACGACGCCATTGAACTGGGCCACCGCCATGGAATATCTACTGTTCCGAGACGGGCTCATGTCCGGTACCGGCATATCAGAGGTAACGGCCGTGCTGCCGTCCAAATATGTAAACCCTGCCGACGACAATCCCGACCTGCAGTTTTTCTTCGGCGGTTACCTGGCCGACTGCGCCAAGACTGGCCAGGTAGGCGAGAAATCGGGCAGCGGTGAGGGCGACAGTCGCCGTGTCATCAACATGATACCGGCCGTGTTGCATCCCAAGAGTCGTGGCCAGCTTAAGCTCAAGTCGTCCGATCCACTCGCGCACCCAGCAATCTACGCTCGGTACCTAAGTCACCCCGACGACGTGGCCGTGCTAGTGGACGGCATTAAGTTAGCGATCAGGATGTCCGAGACTCCCGCGCTCCGTAAGTATGGCATGGAACTGGACCGGACGCCGACGATGGGCTGCGAGGACTTAGAGTTCGGTTGCGACGCATATTGGGAGTGCGCGGTGCGCCGGAACACCGGGCCAGAAAATCACCAGGCCGGAAGCTGCCGAATGGGTCCACCTACCGACCCAGGTGCGGTTGTTGATGCAGAGCTCCGCGTTCACGGCATCGATCGGTTGCGAGTAGTCGATGCTTCTGTAATGCCAGCCGTCACGTCCGGAAACACCAATGCTCCGGTGGTGATGATCGCCGAGAAGGCATCGGATATGATCAAGGCCCGGTGGGTGGGCCGAAAGCCGTGGAGCAAGTGGTAAGACGACCGAATGGCGGTCGAGCGGCGACGTCCTATTTTAATAAATTTGTAACACTATTGGTGCTAGAATTTTTGGAAAATCACAAAATAATATTAAATATTAGTTAGTATATATATATATATAACTTATACACAGACGCTAAAAACAAATACTTTAGAAATTATTTTCATTTTTGTTTTATAGATTAAGAAATATGTATTGTAAAACACCACCAAAATAAGCAAAACACAATATCACCAATATTAGCATAATATAATTTAATTGACAACTGATATCTAAACGATTGAGAAGTCGATAACAAATGGTCGTAACTGACCGTAAACCCTGAATTTCAACAATTATATTTTTTATATTATGGCATTGGTTCTAAATTATCTGTGATGACGATAAATCGAAATATTATTTATGAATCTTAAATTAATCATAATTTTATTTACATTAAGATTTAAAATTTTATTTTATTTTGAATTTACATGTACAGGCATATAATATATAATATATTTATATACAGTTCTATGCATATTTACATTTTAAGTACATTATTATTGTAAAACCAATTCTAGCAATCTTGTTCTCGGCATTGTATTCAAAAAATTATTTAGTGCTCCCCTTAATGTTTTGCCCCTGCACTACCCCACCACAACACCACAAATCAAGCACTTAATTTATTAAATAAAAATTGTATCATTGCCTGACACCTATATTATGTACATCCGTACACAAACATGTGATATTTTCACACGTCACCCTTATCACAATATCATATTGATTTAAATCACGATCGCGTCAACATATCAATAAATTTCAACGTTCTATAATACATCACTAGCTATAATAATACTATGTTATTTCTTACTATGTATATTATATACAAACACTATTCACACGCTCTATCACACTGACGACGATGAAATCACTCTGTAAATTCACCGACAAATATCCATTTGGTTTTGCTTTTATTGGTTAAATGTGTTTATTTTTTTTAGAAGATTATTATTATTGTTTTTACAGAAAGCGGTCCCATTGTACATCCACGTCCCGCGGCCGGCCTTCAAGTCGTCGCCACCAAAATATATTCACCTATTTAGGTACCTACTATATTATAACGTATACAACTATACGATATGTTTATGAGTTAAAGTTACGAGCTCTGTATGCTTGTATACGCACTAAATTTAATATGCAGTTATTCGTTAAGTCCTACTATTTACAGAGCACGCTTTTAATAAATTTATCGATTAATTAATATTATGATTATCGTTATTTTATCAGAACGTGTTATAATAATATTACGTATCTATAGTTCTTATTAAAATATTTTAGTTGGTAACGTAACGTATAAAGTATAATAATGTTATTAAAATATATTAAAATGCCATGACGAGAAATTATAGGGCCATTATTATAATATTTTATAATGTTATTAAGAAGCGAATTGGCCAACAAATATTATAATATTTATACGTGTGTAAATTGTTAAGTATATTTGATACATTATATTATTAAGTTGTTTATAATATCAATACGCTCATACATAAAGCTGCGCGTTGTGTTTTAGTCTTTAGTTTGGCATTGTAAAGTGTACAATGATAAATGATCGTTATTTTCACCTAGGTACCTAAATTATGTATGTAATATACACAAATAGGGAACATTTTAGGAATCACTTTATTTGTGATAAATCATGACAAAGTAATTGGTTTATTCTATACTGTGGTTAAGTGATATGCACAATTTATTTTTATCGTTGTTAAAAAGTACACTAAACATAATTAAGCACATAGACTTAAAAATAATAGTTTATATTAATTTATGCCACATTATATATTATACATAATATTATTATTCTATCGTCATATTATATTGTATCAGAATATGCATTTTATTTATCACGCAATAATTATAAGTACATATTTTATTGTAATTTAATTCTTTTATTTGAAAAACCAAAAACAAAATTTAATCAAAAATATCGATAAAATTAATTAAACGCATAATATATTATTATAATATAATATTAGTTATAAGTTTAAATGATGTATAATATTTTTAGATTATATGAAATTAAACTGTGCAATTTATTATTGGTATTTTGTATTTTATAGTACCTATTTATAAAATTATTTTTAATTATTTTTTGAATTCTCATCAAAATATATATAGCACACATACAGTACACACATTGCGATTATTTTCCGTGAACGCATAGAAAATCAATAACGATAGGATTTTAATTCCAAAAATATATTATCAGAACCTTTTTACTACTCGTATACAATTACAACAACTACACGTCAATACTTGTACGTGAATACATATGCGTATATTGTTAACATTATTTGAATTTCGCTAATGTTAATTTTAATAATAATCATAATTATATTAGTGCAGTAATAGTATACCATTATATAATATTATTGGTTTGTAATGTATAAATTCGTATTTTTCTTAACAAATTTATAATTCAGAGACTATTAACATACAAGCATATTATTATACATTTAAAATATATAATTTGACACATTTCTAAATAAAATATTACGAAAAGCACTGACATTTTTAAAAATCTACTATCCATCAATAAGTTTAGTTTTATTTAAAACACAAACAACAATATACATCATGATATTGCACTACTGAGAGAAAAGTTTCAAAGAAATCTGTTGAACAAATCGAAACAAACTAATAATTTAAAAACAATAATACCTAGCTATACACTTAAATAAAATATATTATAATTCATAAGAAATTTAAAATAAAATATAATATTGAAATTTAATTGTACTATGTTATTTCTATATTAATTATACATTAAACCGTAAAACGTTTTGTGTTTCTAGAAATAAAACGGGCGTAATTCTCTGCACATTTATGTGAAAAAACCACGTGAACATAATTTTAATGACACAAACTGTCAACAAATATAATTCATATGACTTTTTTTACGTTTATTATCAAGAAAGAAAAAGATCATCAAAGTCATTGACACGTGAGGAAAATAAAATCTAACCAAATTTTTGTATTTGATACACGAGCACGGAAATGTTTACATCTTTTCTATAATGTTTATAATGTTTTCAACTTTTAACAAAAAAAAGTTAGAAACATTTAAATATATTATACTAATATTACTAACCACAAGCATATAGCTAAGATATATGGAAATCATAAATAATTGAAAAAGATTTCAAAAAGGGAGTGGGAACCCTAACTATTATTGTTTTTTAGATAAACATTTAATTTATTAAAACCGATATTTAACGTTTGAACACGCAATTTATTCAACATTTTAATTTCAAACATTCCTAAAAAATCATATAGTGTAGTGTTAAGTCGAACTTTTCTTTGTTCCAAAGACAGCTTACTTGTATAAGAAATCTTATATTTTGAGTTCATAACTTTTTAACTATATCTACCTACAAAATTATTTGTAAATGTTTGTTATTTTTATAAAAGTTGTAGAATGTATAACTTAAAATTCTTATAAAGAGAAGATTTTAATTTTTCAATATTTGATGAACAATTAATATTTTTTTGAAAATTTCAATTATCTACGACAAAATATTTTTGAATGACAAAAAATAAACAAATAAAACGATTTTGTAAAAAACAAAACTAAATTTTTGTATTTTATCGAGTTTTTCTGAGAATATAAGTAATAAATATTTTTAAATTATTTTTGAAAGTACAAGAAATTTTTACTTTTAACTTACCTCAAAATACAACATTTTAATCATAAATCAATATCAATGATGGAACAGCAAAGATGCTGTACATAAAAACCAACACCTACATACATTCAACACTGACACTCAATTTAGTGTCTAAAACACAGATAATAAATTATCTTTTTGTATAATTTAAAACATTATATATATCTGTATCTTTATAATATAATATTGATTATATTCGATAGAATTTTTATAATATGGATAATATTCTATAATTATTAAAATAGAAATTCAGATTTGTTTATTTTTCTGTAAACACTTTTTTTCGAAATTATCTTTATCTTATCAATGTATATTTGATATATTCTGAGCTCAAACATTGTTCATCGACCTTGACCTGTACCAGGTCCACTTGCAGAATTGGAATTCAAGTAATGACCTGGGTTTATCGATTGAGGTATTTGGTTCTGGTACTGACCAAATTGACTTGGGTTGGGGATTTGATTTTGATATTGACTTAATTGACTCGGCATAAAATTTGTATACGACGGGAATCCAGTCGATGAAGTGCTTCCGTCTCTAGCCATTATGGAATACTGTACCTTAGTTTCTTCCGGTTCAGGCCCAGCTGCGGTCTCTTGTTGATTTGATATTAATAAATCTGGCTGGTATGATGTTGATGAATCTGGCTGATGTGTTGGTGTTGAAGACGATTGTGATTGAGATGTAGAGCCAAATGATCCATATTCTTGTAACTGATTTAAAAGTTCTTTAATTCTATTGGTCCTAGGCTTATCTTCGTTGCTATTTTCTCTAACGAATCGATGTGTTGGTTTACCTAGGTACAAAATTTAATTCGACGAAGTTTATTAAATTAATATTTCTTAGTTATTAATAGAGAGAGAACTTTCATTTATTTACATATTTTTTTGTGGTTAAATTTATCGTATGCTTGCTAAGAATAATTATAACATATTTTGTTAAATACAATTCACAACAAAGATTCAACATTTTTTATACATATTATTACAAATCTCCAAATTTTTAGGTTGAATAATGTCATATATATATATTAAGGGTATATTGATTTTTATTGAATATTTTGAATGATTATAGAAAATAAATCATCACTCTAGTAAATATTTTACATTAACCACAGTCAACTATTTCTTAATTAAGCTGCGATTTAGTCATAAAACAATAAGACTCATGTCTATCCAAATAGTCAGTGGATAGTTTAGAATGTTTAGATTATAGTATTCTGCAACACAAAATGTATCAAATCATATTATTATATTAATTAATTATATAGTTATGTTTAATTTTGCGGATAATATATTGCAATTGGTATAATAATTATTTAATTGTAGATTTTTTTTTTTTTATTTTTGTCTATATTTAACTACATAATATTATATTAAATTGTTCGGTGCATAGGTGCGTATGTTTAAATGATATATTTTTTTGATTAGTCTTTGCACTATTTATAACTAACCATTATTGGTTGTATTTTATTCATTTTTTGATTTTTTTAAATATACTAACTGTTATATCATTGAATCAAGCTATAGTGGAAAATTTTATTTTATTTTTATGAAGTCAACAAAGTTCAAAATAAATAAATAAAAAAAACGATAAAAAAGTAGTCTATAATCATAGTTAAATTATAATTTTAAAGTCTTATAAAAATATATATAAAAAATAAATTAATGTTATAATAATATATCGTTTAATCTAATTAATAGTGAAATTTCTTCATAATGAGACGCTTTAATAATACTGGCTTTTATACGAAACAAAACATATTAGAACGATAATTTTGTTCGAAATTAAAGTAGATAATATAACATGATATGACTTGTGGAGGAAGGTAAATTATGTACATATTTTTGTATTGGTCAATAATTATATATTAAATTATATAATTGATAGGTTAAAATTTAAAGTGTTACGAATAGTTCACAGTTTTTAATTGCAGTCTACTAAATATTAATCTCGATAGAACAATATAATATTTGAGCAATACATGATATACTTACAATGAGAATGCTGGAGAAACATCACAACTATAAACAATACGACTGAACTATTAACGATCATTTTGACTCGCTGGTACAAAAACGGGAAAAATCGTCCTGTATAATAATGTCGTCACCGGGGTAAATAAAATGACACCAAAGATTATTTTGAATCACAGACGGGCGACTGATGTTCAGTGGATCGCGGGGTTAATGATTTATAGAGTTGCAAACGCTTACGCCCCTTCGTAGAAATTTACATACCATACGGTTAACCAGTGATTAACAAAGCACAATAAAGCTGCCAAAAAAAAGATAATCATTGTTGCGTACAACCGTCATATTTGCATTCGATTCCCTTGGCCGATTACTGCGAAAGGTAAATAATATAAGGTTTGTCCTCTATTCGTCTTTGCGATCGTGTGTGTTCTACCGAGTCACTGAAGTCATTAATACGCATAGGAATAATGACTATAAAATTAGGGCGATTAGACAATAATCCGCCGGAAACGGTCACATTCGTTGTCAAAAAACATAAACCTCCGACCAACTATTACGGTTAGGTAGGTACTCATCTCGCCATTTGCTCTGTTAGGCATAGGAATATTCTGTGTAGTAGTATTACATTTAAAACCTAAAATCGTCGTCGCATTCAATTCCCGGTTGGTTAGTTGCATTTGTTTGAAACACTTATATTCTCTGTATATTAACGTATTAATAGGCTATTTATTTTCTAACGTATACGAGTAAACTATCTAAACTGTTATTAATTTCTTGTTCGTCAGTTAGTCGTATCCCGATTTAGGGCCTATTTATTGATTGTTGTATCCCAATCATGCAGTGTTAAAATTTATAATTTTATGATACTACATTATGATAAGGTTTTTTGAGATTTTTATAGAAACTGTTCTCTTAATATTAAACTGTTGTATTTAATAATCATAATAATAATAACTGCATCTTCTTAAAAACGGTCAATTGTATCTCCTTTTAAATTTTACCCTAAAAGAAAAATAATAAAATTACGATATTAGTAATTATTGGAAATCATGATTTACCAGGTCAGTAAAAATCATATAAATTGCTGTTATAATATTTAGTCCAAAAACATGATTAACGATCGTACTGAATGGTACTAAATTTGGTTAAAACCACACACAGCTTCAAAAAGTAAGCTACTACTATTGCGCACTGAAAAAATGGAAAATTAAGTTTCTCTATATAGGCAATATACAATGTAATTACATATTATACATATATGGTCTATATATTTAGATTCTATATATAATTGATAAAGAGTCGTTGGATAAAGTGAGATAAATTTTGTCCTCTAGTTTAGATAAAATTACATAAAAAATAGTATTTATAATAATTATTTATACATAATGGGTTTTATTTCTGGGTGTTTAGTGAAGTTTTTACGAAAAATATGAAATAATTCAATCGTGATTACAAAAATGGCCATCATAAACCTTGACAAAAGTCTCTAGTACCACACAAACAGCTACACGTGTTTTGTTCATATGTTTCCGATGGCTGATTTGGCTTACTACCCGTAGTAGCTGGTTCTGCGGTGGTTAATAATAATCCTGATTGTGGCGCAGTCGTTGCCGACTCTGTAGGTTTCACCGGATGTTCGAACCCAGAGTTTGGTTCCACGGTATTAGATTGCCCGCCGATACCAGAAACAGACTGTATTACTTCCTTAACTTTGTCAACAGTTGGTTTGATGTTGATCCTGCTATTGTCCACCGTGGTACCTATAATTGCAGAATAATAATATTGAAAAGTTGAATCGTTTAAATATTGTGACAAAATCTTAAACGTACAACATTGTCTATAGTGCAGCCAGTGCAGGGTGATTTTATTCAGAGCAAAACATTCGTTGTTCACTCAGTGGTAATTTTTAGATGTTTATTAAATTTTAATATTATATTTTAAAATTTAATAACAATCTATTTAATCTGATATCAACATTATATAATATTACGTTAAATATGAACAATTATCATGTTCTACCGTTATTCAACGTTATTTGACAATACAAATCGACTTCGTGATACGTATGAACAACATAAAAACATAAAATTATAAAAGTCATCAATACTGTAAGGAATTAGTTGAAATAAGTCATACAGATTTAATTTTAAACTTTATAATTTTATTAAGCAAGTATTATTATGTCCAGATTAACAGGTCCCAATAAAACGTGAACACTGGCCGCTGGGTGCGTACGACACTGAGCCGTGAACAGGACGGATAAATGAAATTCTAGACTGGCTGACTATATTTCATATAGTTATATATATTAGCTGCGTAAAGTGTGTATATTTTGTAAGGTAATGCAACACAACCTGCAATCGCCTCGCTGTGTTATGTAATATGCAACAGTATCTAATTCTGTATACATCAATAAAGAAAGGTATAGAACACTATAATGTTCACAGTATTCACACAGATCCTCCACTGATGTCGGTTAAACAGGCAAAAAAGATATTATTATCTTATAAGTCCTTAACTACGAATTTATTAAAAAAAATTTAATTTAACTTTAACAAGCGAATCGATATATACATACAATATAATATTTAGAGAGATTTTTTTAATTTCAAAACTTGCGTGTAATATGAAATCATACCCACATACAAAAAATATTAATATATATATATATATACTTTATAGGAGAACGATTTCTACATGCTATCCATGTTTATATATGTTTTGATTTTGTATCATTGTTAATCTAAAAATTAGAGAAGGGATCATGGTATAAACTGAGTAGATCCAATTTACTATTAAAAATCCAAAATTGAATTTTATCGATTTGTAAAAGTTAATAAGTTTAATAGGTATTGAAGTTTGGTACATGTAAATGAGACGTTATATAATAGTGGTTCTAAATTTTCATGTTTTATTATTTAACAAAATAAATATAGTGTTTATCAACTATATTTTTCATAATAAATTAGTTAAGATGTATAATCATTTATCGAAGATAATTTATAATTTTTAATATTTCAACAATTTTATTTTTATATTTATATTATCATCTATAAAATATAAGATAGAAGATAATTCATGATCATAAATATTCAATTTAATACTGACACTATGGAAATTAAATTTTTAAATAAATTAATTATAAAAAAAAAATTATTATTTTAGCTTATGATGTAATCATACTTACAATGATAAAGATGAATATAAGCTAACATAATAGCTACAACTGATTTCATATACATTTTTAATAAATCTGAAAAATGTAATTCAAATCATAGCTTAATGATAATCTATAAATTATAAATTATTGTAATAAAAAAATTAATTTCAATAAGAAAAACTCATAAAAAGGCAAACTTGATTCAGCGTTATTCATAGTCATCGTCAAAAACTAAGGTTTAACCTAAGTTTAAATAAATTCTCGAGGAAGTAGATGAAAATGAATACAATAATTATTTACCTAGTACAAATAACCAGACTAAAAAAGTAATGTCTTTTACTATCATATAATGCTACCTAATTATGTTATACAATAAAGTTATATTGCTATTAGTAATTTATTTTTTATACGATTTAATTAAATATCGTAAAAAATAATATCAAATATTTAATATATATATAATAGTAATACTATGTATTATATGTATTATAATTAATTATTAAATCAATAGTGACGCACCATAGAACGATATAAATACGTATAAACGTATAAGTACTAAAATCATATGGGGGTAGTGTTCTTAGTAAGTAGTAACATGTCTTAATATTAGAATTTGTATTTGTATTAGGTACCTACAAGTAAGATACCATTTATTAATCCATTTTCAAATTGTTCCTTGATGAGACTTTCGTTCCAAATCCTTGAATCGTGTGCACTTCCTTTCCAACGAGCAATTACATGCAATATATGACAATTTGCATCACAAATTACCTAAATTATTAATTATTAATTATTAATTCTAATTAGGTATTAAATATAATTTTAACAATATTTTAACTTTATATTTTATAAATTTGAGTATTTTAATAAAATATATGTTATATGGCTTACTTGAACATTTATTGAATAAAAAAAGCCTTTTCTATTAATGTACAATTGAGTGTAGTAACCCGCCACTTTTTTGATCCGTATATGTGTACAATCTATCGCACCAATTATCGAAGGCATATTAATTTTTTACAAAAATCTGCCTTTTTAGTAGCTAAATCTTCATTGGTCAATTGAAACTTAATATAATTATTTTTTAATGATGCTAGTGCTCTACAAACTTGACTCAAACATCGACTAACTGTCGGTTGACTAACACCATGTAAGTCTCCATTGTCGTCCTGGACCTTAAATTATAATAATATAGGCAATTTAATTTGTTTTTAATTCATAAATGAACTATTACTATAAACATTAAAACATAATAAATAATTACTTGTCCTCTAACTGAATAACGAAGTGCAATCAACAATTGTAAGCTCGGCGAAATTGATTTTCCGCGATTGTTAACTGCTCGAGGTGAAAAATCACGAATTTCGTTTACGATTTGTAAGCATTCTGCTTTTGAAAATCGATACTTTTTACGGAATTCATTATTAGTAAGTTCGTTGTAAGGATGTTTACGAATCTTATATATTTTCCGCTGTCTAATAAAATGCACATTTCTTAAATTTCTTACACGTCTAACATTTTGTACATTACCGATATCCATTTTTAGTAAGTATAAAACGCACAAGTTTTTAACACACGAATGAATTCAATTAAAATATTAAATGATAATACATGTTAAGATAACAGTGATTTTTATAATAAACCAGTTTTAAACCTAGTATTTACCTAGTTTATAAATCAGAGGTTTATCGTTAAACTTAGTCTATGGTCTAAGTAAAGTTTATCGTCTATGAATAACAAAAAAGATAAACTATTGTTAAACTACTATTAAACCATTGTTAAAGCAGGTCCAATTTGACTATGAATAACACTGAATAGGTTTTAAATCTGAGGTATTGTCATTTATATAAATTACTACTATGTTGCGTATAATATTATAATATAATGCATATTAACGTTGCACTTTATTTTATTAAAATCTGTCAAGTTGGCCTTGATTATCACTTTAAGATCCTCAAAATATTTTAAAATTATTTATTTATGTATACGTATAAGGGATTTTTCATACCAGAATTTCATAAAAACTTAAGTACCATATGTAAATCCGGTTCATAAAACTATTGAATTCATATAATATAATAATTGTGGTGGTGTTCGTGACGAAATCAGTGAAATTAGTTGGTCAGTCAATTTGGTATTAACAAAATGTTTAAAATAGCTAAGCACAACAATAAAATATACCACGAATAGCGATACGAAAACTTACCTTTTTTTATTGAATAAAAATTCAGGAAAACTAACTGGCGATTGTTGTTCACTTATATTAAATATTAAATTTGATACCACTAGAAACGTATTGATTGCAACCAAAACAAAAAAAAATATTTTTATACGCAATATCAAAATTCTGTAAATAGGTATTTATAGAATATAATAATAACTAATTTCCTTAAAAAAAATTTTAAATGAACTTATTTTTTCAAATTACGCGTAATAATACAGCGTCCGAATAACAAAAACAATGAGGCTCTATATAAACTCCCCCTCTAGATCGGTGTCTTTCCCACTTTTACAAAATAATATAATGTACCCGTAGAAACGCAATATGTTTGGATTGTAATTGGATATAATTGACATAAGTACTATGATATAATAAATACTATACTGGACTATATCGCAGCTATTAGGGTTTTAAAAAAACCATAGATAATCGTAAATGGATTTTTTTCGAAAATTTACATTAGCTATTCTTAATCAATTTAAAGGGGACATTTCGGATTTGATTCTATTTATATCAAAATAGCTTTTGTAAACAGTTCAGCGATTAAATATAATTTATTATCGATAAGAATGACTTTTTATTATATAATATTAAAGACGCTATAAATTTTACTGTTTGATTATTTAGGTATAAATTATAGTATAATATATAAATTATTACGATACAAACAATTTGGTTCTTTTTTAATACTTCTATAATTACAGGAAATATTTAATCGAAATTATTAATCATTTCTAAGTTATTATTTTAAGAGATATACAATAATACTTGTAATCGTATATAGGTTAGCTACACAATTTTTTTACTTTTACAAAAATATATTATATTTCTATTTATAAAAATGTTTAGTAAATAGTCAACTGTAGTACTGTTACTTAGTTAACTATAATAAAATCTATGGTTAGGGCATAGCCTATATAGGCCATAAGAGGTTTGGTGTGTTAGGTACTACACGAAATATAGCTGGTATACGATTACACTATAATATATAAGTTTGTGTACACATTACACACTAAGATAATATACAATATATTATATAAGCAAGCCACTATACAACAAACAATTAGATAATATGTACATAAATATTCCGACGTATCAATTTAAATTATTTAGCGACTAATTGTATATAGATGACGTTTGATTACTTTAATTTGAACGTTTCCCCTTAGTATATTTATTATTACTAGACTGATAGAAGTCTTACTAAAAACACTTATGAAAGTTTTTATTTAAAATTAAACAAATTTTACAATCGTCATCCTTGTGTATCTAAAAAATTTAAGTTTTAAAAATGTTTCAAACAAATACATTTATAAAATAAAATAAGATAAATAAGATATAAAAATAAACCTCAAAAGGTCAAGTACAGCCGAGTCACGATAACTCGAAGTCGAAGGGAGATAAAAATTCGCATCGAGATATATATTTTTCTAGATATCTAACTCGATTTTTTATTAATTTCCCTATACTGGGTGATTTTTTTATCATTGTACACTCATTATTTCGAAAAATGTTGACATTTTACAATTTTTTTTTTCAAAATATTTAGTTTCATACTTTTCTAAAACTATATAATATTTTAATTTTGTTCACCTTTATATTTAATAGTGAAATCACTATCCACTTTTGATTTTAAAATGTCATAAAATAGTAGGACAATTTTTTTTTATGAATTCAAATTATTATTTTACATTTAACCGTTCGCGAGTTATAGCTGTTCAAAGTTGGGTGGTTTGAGGTTTTCAGATGTTAGTCACAAAGGTTATTACGACTGTGAGGCATTGATTAGAACAAAATTATGATTTACAAAGACCAGTAGTTCAAGTTATAAATCGTTATCGTTCGATCAAAAGTACTAATATCTTTGTAGTTTAATTTGTGCCTGCTACTACCTACACGAATACGGAATACGAACTATGGACTATCGTGGAGTATGAATGCCACTATGGTATCCGTAATATCACGAATTATGATTAATAATAAATCAGATGAAACAGAACTTATCATTTTCAATTTTTATTATCGTAGTTTCATCATGATTACAATATCATAGTATAAAAGTACCTCCTAAACACGTGACAAATGACAATCGCAGATAAACTCACAACGAACCAAACTATTGGGATTCCCAATAAATATAGATAATATAAATGTTTACTTTTTAGTGCTATGGCCTATGTTAATATACCAAATAATGTTTCATTACTAACGCAAAGTCATAAAAAGTAAACACGTCATACGCTAATATTCATAATATAATTGAAACAATTATTCTCTAATTTAATACTGTTTACTAATTATAATAATTATGATGGGTAGTCATAAGTTTTTTTATGACATATTTTGTGTAATTATTTATTGAAACCTAAGTTTCGTTTAAATTGGTAATACGCATGTGAATAGTACTTGGCGACCTATCGGGAACTTGAAATAATTAATTGGTAAGTTTTACTAATTTTGTAAAAAGCTGTAAAAATTATAGTAAATAATAATATATTTAAAACATTTTAATTTCAGTTTTATCAGTTCTATAAAATTGTTGTTCAAATGTATATCAATTGACAATATTATTGATCTCTAATGTATTATTTGTAAGTTGATAATGCATAGCTTTGCATTATAACTATACAGCTATTGGCTCCAATTAATCCAGAATATTTGTTGCATACTAAAATTCTAAAATAATTACATGCATGTACTAAAAATATTCTTAAACAGATGACTTGAAGAATATGCATATTATACTACAATTGTATTCAGAAAAATTGAGAACAATGTGAAAACTAAAAAAAATACAGTTAAAATACTATATTGGATTTTAATATTTTAACATAGAATAACATCAATTATAAGTGTGTATAAATATTATTTATTTGTGACATTAATACATTTTACAAGCAAGTTATTACGTTTTTACTGTCTTTTTTTTAGATAATCTAGTTAATTTCAAAGAAGTGTAAAATAATCAATCCTGCCTAACTATGTTCCTGAGGAAAACTGTAATCTACTAATAAAAAATATGTAAAGAAAATTAAAAATGATAAAATATATTGTAAGTGCTAATGTACTGTAATTTTAATACTTCATATGTAGTTAAATTAAATATGGGGCAACAACATCAATCATTAAAACTTAAATGATAGGTAACGCTTATGTATTTAATAATAATAATAATAATTATTATTATTAAATGAAAATAATTATAGGTATGTATAAATAGAGTAAATTAAATTAATATTTAAAAAAAAGAACTAATCACATATGTATATTATGATAACCACTAAGTACTTGTTTAAATATACGTATACCCCATTTTAATATTAAATATTAAAATAAATATATTTTTAAAATTATATTTATTACTTAGTAATATGCAAAATATTGACAATTTTTTTTGTAAATGGTTCATGTTGTTTTTTATTTATTGGTTATTATTATTAAATTTATATATCCAATTTAATATATTATTAGTGTCACTTTTAAATGTTACTATTGTTCTAAGTTTGGGGTTAATGGAGAATTTTTCCTGAATTTCTTGAACACATGTTTATCATTACTCATATTTTGCATAATTGCAAAACGAAAATTTTGATTAAACTGTGTCATTAAATATGGAATAGATTTTTCATAATCCTGAACTTGTAAATAATATTAACATTTTGAAGTGGTCACTAATAATATAAATACAATTAAGTAGGGATTCATTTGTGACTAGGGCCCGGCTTTAATGCAAACAATTAACTGTAGAATATGAACATATTTATATAATAAAAATAGATATATTGTCTGTGAATATGTTAATGCATATAATTACTTTGAAAATTATATTAAATATATTATATTTAAAGATATATTTATTATGAAAATATATTAAAATGTCATAAATACAAGGAATTATAAATTTATAATTATATAACTGAGCTAAGTTAAAGTTATTTTACTTAATGTTTATAACATAACATATTAAATTTGTATCTAACAGATATTGTAACTATCATTACAATATTATATCGTACTTAATACTTAAATATGCAATAAGATTATATTAGCTATAGAAATAGAATCTATGTATTAGGAAATGTTGATCATATATTTATCAGAATTATTTTAAGTGTAAAAAAAATACATGGTGTTAAAAATCAGGCCCTTATGACTTGAAATAATGTGTTTAACAAATAATGGTTAGATTTTATATGTATACTTAACTCACAGATTGCCTAATAATTGAGTTTATAAATATGTCTTGTTCCAAAATTAATTGAAATCTACATGAATTCTAATTTAATCCAAAAAACTCAGTGAAATATACTTTTAAATATTATAGTTTTTATTGATTTAATGTAGCAATGTTAATGTCCATAGCATAAAATATAAATAATACATAATGGCTAATTTAGCCATGACAATACACAATCTACTTTGAAACTTAATTATGTAGATTAGATATTATGTTAATCTATGAACATTTAATATACAAAAACAAATAATTTAATTTGTATAATGCAAAATGTGCTGATTGCTAAACAATAACATTTAGAGTTTTAGTAAATAGTACTTTTTTTTTATCATTTTAATAAAAATTAATTTATACTATACTTAAACAGATTATGATATTTATATTTATTTTTTTTACAAATTATAATTATTACTAAATTGTGTGTATCTGTATGGCCTGTATATATAATTTGAGTTTATTCTATAAATTATTGTGAAATATTTTTTTTTCTATGCTTATTATAAAGAGAATTACAAATATTTTCAAATCATATTAATATATATTATCATACATATTAATGCTACATACATAGTAGTAATACTATTGAAATATACGTATAATATTTTTTACATACCTATTATAATTAACTTGTTACTCAATCTCTTTCTACTTAATTTACATCATTTTGAAGACAATAATATCTTTCAGTGCTCTATAATTTATAGATTTTAAACTAATGATGCCCGAATTTACAAAGGAGAAAGTGGTATAGGAGCTTTAAAATATGGTCATATTTTCAATGAAAAGATTGTATAAAAATTTAACTCGGACCTCAACACTGGTTTAAACCTACAATCCACATACATATACATATAATTTGTTTTGTTTGTACTTATTACTTTAACACATTCACATAGAGTTACACATAAATAATTAATAAAAATAAATATCACTAAAGAAATACAAAACAATAATATTTAAAATCAGGTAAGCCTAGACCACGGCTGTAGATTGAACTACAAATGATTACCACAGAGTAAGATTTTATTAATTATTCATGGTAATTGCTATAATTTGAAAAAAGTACAGGATGTATATAAGTAAATAGATGATATTAAAATATAATTTATTCCATCAATTAAACCAGGATTAATGAGGAGGGCATGGCCTCCATATATTTTGACTTTTTTTAAACTATTTATAGAGAATTGAAATTTTCGATTTATCTAAGTTTTTTTTTTTTGAAATGCCGATAAAAAAAAATTGGCAATCCAAAAAATCTTTAAAATTTAATACAAATTTTATTATGTTGTACTTATCGTAGTAAAAAAAAAAAATCAAAAATCGTTGTCACAGTTTTTGTTTATAAGCATTTAAAGTTCAAGTGTTACGAAATATGTCAAAATTGCGAAAATGTGTAAGGAATTTTGAAGTTGAAAATTCATATCATTTTTATTATTTATACCTAAGGTTGACCCAATACTCCATAACTTTTTCTTCAAATAACTGTAAAAAAAAATTCAAGAGTCAATAAAGAAAACATTTTATGAACGTATGAAATTTAATTTTTTACGAAATCAAATAAAATAACGATATAATACAGGTAATAATATAACATATCCTAGACTGACAAATCATCTTCGTTCAGAATCGTTTTCCTGTTATTGCATTCAAATTTAACACATCCATTATAGTGACCTCTTCATTTCTACTATACAGCAAAGCAATACCCACTTGTTCACCCTTTTTGTATTAAAAAAGGAAGAAATAAATTTATAAATATAATTTTTTTTTGTCTGAAATATTTTTATTTGTGGGTCACCAATATTTTGGTTATGGTTATAGGCCTATAAAATTGTTTGGCCCCGGGCCCAAAATTATCTTAATCCGGACTTGCTATCAATAGAATACCGCTATCCTTATTGATAGAGTTGTGATGTACGAGTTACAAGTATGACGTAAAGTTTAGACATTAAACGTTTATATTATTTCAATTCAAAAAATGAGGCACCATCTCTACCGTCTTTGATATTCATTATCTTTATACGCATGGTCGCCGTATTTACCTATACCGCGGTCATTACTAACGAAAAAGTACGACTTATTCATAGACTTTTTACTAATACAAGGTTTATGGACTTATTAAATGTCTTATCAAAAATATTGGTAATTTAGTATACTTCTGGTTATTATCTAAATTAGATATAACAATATTTTTAATGTTTATGTTATTACTTAATTACTGATTGGACATAGTAACTACAGGTACAAAGTTCATCACTGCGTCGATAGTCAATAACGAGTTTATTACATATAAAAATATGTATCTCTTATTTTTTATTACCCATGTGACTACTGGTCTTCAAAAACAAGAAATATTATAAAAACCGAAAACCGCCCAACTTTGAAAAGCTATATCTCGCTAACTAATTAACGAAAAATAATAATTTTAACGTTAGAATTCCTAAAAAAATAGCCCTACTACTTTAAGACATTTAAAGTATAGGTTGCCATTTGAAAATCAAAAGTTGATACTGATTTCACTATTAAATATAAAGGTGAAAAAAATTAAAATATTATATAGTTTTAGAAAAGTATTCAACTATATATTTTGAAAAAATAAGTCAATACTTTTTGAAATAATGAGTGTACAATGATAAAAGAATCACCCTGTATATAATTTATATTTTTAGGGAATAAAAAAAAAATCGTGTTGTCAAGTTTTTCTAGTTATCGTGCTCGACTGCACAACGAATTTAAAAAAATATATCACAATTAAAACCAAAATATAACATGAGTGTATGACTTTATTTACTAAGCTATTAGGTACAGCAAACCACAATCTGTTTAAATTTAAATTGATTTTATACATTTCATAGAACGTGTAATCTGAAATTAATATATTTTTACCAATTAAATCAAAAACTCGGTTCACGATATTTGTTGTACCACACGAAAAACAATTTTAAGTATTATACTAACAAAATTAAATGTGTCAGTCCTACATCTGAATAAATTGGAAGTTAAATATGTTATAGCTTTACCAATATATTGTTTTCTATAACACAAAATAAGTTAATCAGTTAACAGTTATAACTTTACATAAAACCCTTATAAGAACAGATGGGAACTTAATTGAATAAGAAACAATGAAACATTATTTCTAACATAACAAGGAAACTGGCCGATATGATGTAGTTACTGATATCACTTTTACCTCCCGTATGTTTCAATAACCGAACATATTTATATATCTGCCAGATAACAATTAAAGATAGAATGTTGTTGACCTAAAAAGCCACGAACTATTCGATAAAAATAAAATAAAATAAGTTTAGATAGTAACATGTCATAAAAAAAAAGCATACGTATAGAATATAGATATTATCTTATTCATAATATAGGATGGATTACATATTATAATACAGTTCTAACAAATACACATACGATTGTGTGGCATGGCTCAATTGTAAACAAGGTTTGCAAAGGACAGGCAATAAAGAGGTCAGTTAGATGGATTAGCCCCTAGCATCAAAATACTATGTATATATTTATATTTAGTATTATTTTAAAGGTTATTGTTTTTATAGTTATTTAAATACTAATAAATATTTAGTTTCAATTAATTAACAATTTTTTAATGGCTTATGTCATACAATAATAATATCAATTATTAAAGTTATTCAATTTTATTGTTTTTTTATGTAAATAGCATGTGTAATATATAAACAAAAAATTTCAACTCTTCATTTAAAGTATAATAGCTTATATTAACATTCTATATCTTTAAGTAAACGTGTAACACATACATTTGAAAATACCTATTTTTATTACTTATTTAACAGCAATAGTCAATGGACAAATATATATTTTATATATTTTGAATAAGACACATTATTAATAAAATATTATAGAAAAGTTTTAACTTTAAAACTGTATTTATTTCCAGAATTTACAATACGTAAAAAAAATTATTAACAATAAACAGTAAAAAAAAAAAATATATGAATTGAGATATTTTTAAATTGTTTAAGAAAATTAATAGAATATTAAACTCATTTTATATTATAAACGCGTTGGTACATAATATATGTTACGGTAAATTAAACATGTCCTTAAACCTAAAGGGTTGGCAACCTTTGACTTTCTTTGACTTACAACACTATTCACTTTATGCACCAGTAGGTTTTGAATTAAAGTATTGACCAGGGTTTATTGATTGAGGAATTTGGTTCTGGTATTGGCCAAACTGACTTGGGTTCGGAAAGCTGTTCTGGTATTGACTTAATTGACTCGGCATGTAGTCAGTGTAGGATGGGAATCCGGATGAGGATGTGCTTCCTTCTTTAGCGGCTATTGCAGGTTGTGGTTCAGATGCGGCTCCGGCAGTACCAGCGGCGGCACCAGAACTACCAGAATTGGAGTTTAAGTATTGGCTGAATTGACTTGGGTTCGGCAGTTGATTCTGATATTGGCTAAATTGACTTGGGTTCGGCCATTGATTCTGGAATTGACTTAATTGACTTGGCATGTAGTCAGTGTAGGATGGGAATCCGGATGAGGATGTGCTTCCTTCTTTAGCGGCTATTGCAGGTTGTGGTTCAGATGCCGCTCCGGCAGTACCAGCGGCGGCACCAGAACTACCAGAATTGGAGTTTAAGTATTGGCTGAATTGACTTGGGTTCGGCAGTTGATTCTGATATTGGCTAAATTGACTTGGGTTCGGCCATTGATTCTGGAATTGACTTAATTGACTTGGCATGTAGTCAGTGTAGGATGGGAATCCGGATGAGGATGTGCTTCCTTCTTTAGCGGCTATTGCAGGTTGTGGTTCAGATGCCGCTCCGGCAGTACCAGCGGCGGCACCAGAACTACCAGAATTGGAGTTTAAGTATTGGCTGAATTGACTTGGGTTCGGCAATTGATTCTGATATTGGCTAAATTGACTTGGGTTCGGCCATTGATTCTGGAATTGGCTTAATTGACTTGGCATGTAGTCAGTGTAGGATGGGAATCCAGATGAGGATGTGCTTCCTTCTTTAGCGGCTATTGCAGGTTGTGGTTCAGATGCGGCTCCGGCGGTACCCGCGGCGGCACCAGAACTACCAGAATTGGAGTTTAAGTATTGGCTGAATTGACTTGGGTTCGGCAATTGATTCTGATATTGGCTAAATTGACTTGGGTTCGGCCATTGATTCTGGAATTGGCTTAATTGACTTGGCATGTAGTCAGTGTAGGATGGGAATCCGGATGAGGATGTGCTTCCTTCTTTAGCGGCTATTGCAGGTTGTGGTTCAGATGCGGCTCCGGCGGTACCCGCGGCGGCACCAGAACTACCAGAATTGGAGTTTAAGAATTGACTTGGGTTCGACCATTGATTCTGGTATTGGCTGAATTGACTTGGGTTCGGCCATTGATTCTGGAATTGGCTCAATTGACTTGGCATGTAATCTGTGTATGATGGAAACCAAGATGAAGAAGTGGAGCCTTCTTTAGTTGCGACTGAAGAATGTATCTCGGATGCAGCCGATTCAGATCCTTTTGTGGCACCTTGCTGAGACCACGATGACTCAGGCTGACTTGTTGATGATGACGGTGATTGTGATTCAGAAGACGATGATCCATAGCCTGGAATTTTATTTAAGTATTCTTTGATTCTATTTGTCCAATCTTGTCCTTCTTTGTCAGTTTCTCTAACATAACGATGCGTTGGTATACCTAATAATATTTAATTTATTAAGTTAATGAAATAACACAATTATATATAAATATTTATTCTACAATAATTTATTATGTTATTTTTAAACACATCAAGTAAATAAAATTTTTTTTTTTATTGAATCTGGCTTTATAGACTATAAATATAAACTAAATTAAACTATACTATTTATAAAACACGAAAAAAAACCAAACTCAGTATGAATGTAGTTTTTACGTTGTTTAAATTAAAATAAATTAACCATTTATCCTTAATCCAATCTAATTTACTACATTAACAGTAAGTTTTTGCTTTAATAACTATAAATATGTTTAATTATTTTTTGAACCAAGACGTCTGTTCGGGAAAAGTTAAAAAAAAAATAACTCACGTACTTATATTCTCCCTTAAATTTTAAGATGAGTACATTTCTTATCTAATTAAATAAAATATATTTAAACTAATTACGTGATGTTTCAATCATAACATTTTTATATTAGGTATTTTTGTAAAAATTAGATATTTTATTTATTATTGGAGTAATTAATTAGAATTTAAAATCATTTATAGCCCGTAAGTCATAATAAAAGTAAATGTAAATGGTAAATATAAAAAATATTACCTCTATAGAATAATTTTAAAAAAACTACATACTTCATTAAATCATTAATATATTTTTACTATTTTGCCTATTTCAACCATAATAATGTATTAACAGTTACCTATAACTAACGAAAATGAGAAAAATGTTTACCGTTAAATTTAAAATCAAAACGACACGTCCTGCACCCGGATATTTTTGTAATTAAATGTACTTACAGTGAGATTGCTGGAGTAGCGTCGCCACTGCGAACAGGACGACTGCAATGTTCACGTGCATGTCAGATGTCTTAACCGGACTCGAATATAAATAAATTGTATTGCTTGGTTAGGTGACGACTCAAATGGAGGTTGTTATAATTTCGGCTCATAGACCACACACGACTGATGTTCGGTTGGCTGGTCGTTTTGGATTTATAAAGCAGCCAAATGCCAATGTCCGTTTCCCACTGGCGGCCCGCGAGAAATTTGCATAGCCGTCTCCAACCGGCTCCATTAACGTTATACACAATAATAATTGGCGAAGTAGATAAGACTTGGGCGGATTTGCATTCGATCGCCCCGGGCTCGATTTCGGCGAGGGTTGTGCGCGCGGGAAACGGTCGCAATAAATTAGAACGATTACCGCAGCCCATCACCGGAAACGCTCGTGGTCGCCGCTATCAGAAAAGCAATTTATAAGCGACTGGGCGTTTGCGACTCGCCACTGTATACGGTGTGCATTACACTCCATGCAATCCAAACGCGTATCATACTTTGCATTATTATTGTTATTATTGTCGTCGTCGTATTGTACCCACAGGTAGACCGCAGCTGTGTCATGTCACCCAAGAATTTCGCGCTGATCGTGTTGGCGTGCCTCGTCAAGGGTAAGTCCAAACAAACGTAGGTATATCTCGAGGTAATAATAATTACAAGCGCACTATCGTATGGCTGTGTACTGTGTAGGTATCATATATTATTATAATAACACTCCATTACGTTTACGACCGTAATTAATTAATGGTATAATATTATTATACTGCTGCAGCCCGCGACGTTACGCTGATAAAATTTAAAAGCGTCCGTACGAATTTTAATTTCAATTAAAAACAATACGCGGCCGCAAACACCAAGTCTGTTTCCAAATTTCATTCGCTATATTAGTATGTTAATATTATCTGTATCTGGATGTTTTCACTAAATTGGTGGACAATTATTATGACCAAACACGCGTTATCACACGGAAGTCGAAAAATATTCTAATTTTATTAACTTTTTTAAGTAATTACACGCGTTTGTTTGTATCGATCACATTACTCGATCGACCGACTAATCGTGTCAGTACACGTAACGTTTATCACATCAACATTTTCTATTACTACGTAGTATTTTATTTGAATATTTTTTTTTAATTTATTTAATTTTAATTATTTAAACATAATACCAAAACTTAAAATCCTGAACTATCGACATTCGTACAACTTTGACGCGGAACACATACCAAGTCATTTACAGTTGGAGTTGATCATTATAGTAATACATTTTAAAACGTTTACGTTTAATTGTATTAAATTCAAATCAATACTCGTACATTTATTACAATCCTAGTTAATATATTTTTTTACAATAATCGGTTTAAGATTATAATATTATACTCTGAAAATGTCGAAAGCCATAGTGGTTATAACATTCGTTCACGCAGTACTGTATAGTGTGCAAAAAAGTAAAATACCGTCACTAAATAACAATAATAATAAAATTTTAACCGCACTGAAAAGTTTTCGTTCTTGACTATTCACCATTCGTGTTTTTGTACCGCTGTAAATAATCATATTATTTATCTAAATTGTAGATAATTATTTTTTTAATTTTTTTAGATGCTTTCCATCATGTGGATGCCGCTCCATCAATCACTCGTGACGATTTAACTGCTGTAAGTTTATACTTAATATTAAAATATTCTTCAGTGGCTGTAATGTTATGTGCATTTATTGATTATTATATTTCGTTAAGTAAAAGAATTTAGAGGAGGTGATTCGCACTCCCTCCGTATACGAATAATAAAAGTTCATAATATTTTAAAATATATATGTACGCTGTTTGGTAAAAATAATAACAGGTTTGATTGTATAATTTAATATACCAACTCGAACATTTTTAAATCTTGTGATCTATGAGTTGTGTCAAATTAAGTCGTCAAATCAGTATGCCAAAAGGTAGTCCGTAGTTTACACGTGTTTCAGTTACTCAGGTAAATATATAAGTTTAATATTATATACTTTATCGTTTTGATTTTTTATAGATCGTATTTTAAATACTTCTAAATTTATTTTCATTGTATATATTGCTTGACTACTTGAGCATAATTTAATATATTACAGAGGTACGTATTCATTAATTTCGGGTCCACTAAAACACAACAATTAATAAATATATTAATATTTTAACATATTATATAATATGCGAGACGAATAAAACAGTTTTTGATACATGTAAATCATTTTTTTTTGTTTCTCAAGATAATAAAAAATAAATAATATGATTAATGTTATTGTTTATTTTTTTGTATACAAAATAAATTAATTTTATCAAAGTTCTGAACAGGCAAATTACTACTACTTAATTTTTTTGCACTAACCCATTTTTACCACTAATTATTTTTTTTTATTAATTTTTATTAATTTAAGTGATCAAATCAATTTTTAAATTAAAAAAATGTTTGAGCTACAGCATTTTAAATGTTGAAATTATTTGTACGAAAGATACATGTTAAATTACTGTTATTAATCGGCTGTTTGAGCTGTAATTTCATACACCTCTCACTTAATGTCTTAATCTTCTCCTATAATTTTGTTCTTACTATATAACATAATATAACTAAAAATATTTAATAATTTTATGCTTTTTAGAAGTTAATAATAGCATATATCAGACAGATAAAATAAAATATAATTATGAGACTAAAATTTCTAGATAAAAGTAATTGGTGGCATTGATAACAATTAACTGTAGTTACCTATTCTATTACTATTAAATAGTTTTAAAAAGTGATAAATTTTAAAAATGTATTAGTTGAAAGCTCAAGCTTTATACATTCAACTCAAAAATTACAGATATATAATAATAATTTCACACGTTGCGCGTCATGTAAAACAATAATATATTAAATACCTATTAATGTCATTTTGTTTAAAAATACGATGTTGATAATTTGAGCAGAAAACATTACTGAGAAAAAATGTATTCATTAAAAGAATAATTAACTCTTTAATCGTTAAACATATAAATCGCTATCGTTGATCATAAAATAATATATTCTAACTGGTATTGTAATAAATGTGTATCACTCAATCATAAAGGGAACGTTCCGGAGCAGCGCACATGACATACAAGTAAAATAGCCGCGATTATACATAATGCAATAGTTCTGGGTGAACGCCTACCCCAAGTACACCCAAATAGACTTACGTGTATCATATTTCACCTATCGCTGTAGTTAATATTATCGTGTGCAATTAATATGGATGAAGGTACCTACTATGATAATCAAACGAAGTTTTTAACGAATACAAACGTAAAACGATTTGCCGTTTCATCATTTGATTATATTTTGTTCTGATGTATTATTTTATAGTATTTTAATACTCGGAGTATGCTCACATATTGTTTTGGCTAACAACCGACGACAGAATAGTATTTGTCTTAATCGTTTACTCGGACTACAATGTAAATATAATAAACAAATCGAAGGAAAATATTAACTTTAACTTGAGCTAGTGTTTTTAAACGTTTACTTAAATCTTACTGATTTAAACGAGCATTGCGAACGCTAAATTATAATTGAATAGCGATTATGAAGATAAGTAACAACTAAATTTACAGTTGAATAATTTGTTTTTAATTATCGCCCGGATCACGTATAGAGACTATAAACATTTACATTAATTTCAATTTTCATTTTGTGATGAAAGAAGCGTTTATTTCACCACTTATTGATATTACGCTGCCGTTTATCTGTAATGTTTTAGGCAATTATCAACTAAATTATTAAATCAGTGAATTTTTGTTTGTTTATTTTTTATTTAAAATCTTAACAGCGTGATCGAAATAAAAATAATTATTAATTAAATTTAAAACACAATTATTATATAACATATAATCATAAAAACAAAATATAAAGCAATACACAATTTTAATATAAACAAGGGGCTCAATAAGTTTACAAACAATCATTACTCATTAGATAAATTGGGATTGATAAAAATCATACAATATAATTAATGAGGTTTTTAAATATTTTGCATTATAAATGTACATCAGAGTTATCTGTTATTGCTCCGTATAAGTATTATAATATTAATATGCATACAGTAACTAAGAGTTTCCAAACTTTTTGAATACCTGGTATACTTAAACATGATTTTAACTTGGAGTGTTATTTTTCATATATAACGAGAATATCTCAATAGTTATCATAATGATTAACACTAGCTACCGCAATAAATTAATTAGAAAATTAAATAACTAGCTAAGTTTAAAAATTTAAAAATGTAATATTAATCCACCTTGCAACTATGTTTAATATATTATACATTTATGTATTTTTATGCATGTGTGTATGTGTGTGTGTGTGTATGTGTATGTGTGTGTATGTGTGTATGAATTTAGAATTAAAACTTCTACGATCGTACATTAATTACGCGTAAAATATGTTTTAAATCTAATATGACGGCAGGTTATTTTGATGGCTATTTTCCATAGATCCTGTGGTATCTGAGTATCCGCAAGATCTTGATAAAGTAAAAGGATTTTCACGTCAGATCTATCTCATACAGTTCAAAAATAATGATAAAATAGAAATAATTTCCCACGTTGTGCATACAAATAATATCTAATATTCAAAATGCATTCACTCGGCCAATTTTCAATAATATTACTTTATGACAATAAGTATAAAATCGTTAGATACTTATAACCAGTTATCTTGCATATATATAAGTTATTACCGTTACAGATTTGGTGCACAAAATATATGTAGAATACAAAATCCCATATGATTCGGATAAAAACAATTATTTATACTTCCAATAAGAGACCATGATATTATGCTCGTTATCGCTCGTATTCTAATTTTTATGAAACAGAATAGGATTGTCGACTGATATAGTTCAAAACCTATGATTTTGAGTAGTAGGGTACAAATAGCTTTTAATTTTTTTAAATATTAATATACTACGTACTTTCTCTTTCAATTTATATTTGTGAGAAAAAAATAGTTTGTCGTTTCATTGTTATTGTAGATGGCTAAATATTTATGTAATTTACAATACAAATAGCAACTTGAAATGAATTTATAAAACGATAAAAAATAATATTCAATCAATTTACCTGTTATCAAAAATTACTCAAATTATACATTTGAAAGTGGACGTAAAAAATCAAATATTTATTTAATTTTATCTGCCACTTAATGCCACGTGAAATTTGTAAAAATGTATTTTATAACGTTGAGTCTTATATGTTAACCCCTTAAATGCATAAATATTTGAACAAAATAGATTAGGTACTTGTAGTTTTTAAAAAATTCGTAGTGGAAAATAGATATTAATTATATTCTTAATTGCATGCTTGTTAAAAAGATGTTTAAATTTTGTGTATGTACACATACAACTTTTCCGTAATAGTCATAATGTTATTTAATTTTTTTTTTCAAACGACATCATAAATTATTAATACCATACGAAATTCGAATTTTATAAATCGAAGTAGAAGTTCAAGAAAATATTCAACTTCGGAATATGGAATAAAAAATTAATGTTCTCTTTTGAAAAAGTGAAAAACTTAAAAAAAGAATAACCATAAAAATTGTAAAAAAAATTTCGTTTTTTTTCAAAAATTAAATCAAACCACATACAAATTATATTTTCAAAAAAATAAATGTAAAACTAATTCGAAATAATTAGTATAGGCATTTAAATTTATCACCTTGTACATAATATTGTACGCTGTACGTGACTATATAAAACAGTATACATAGAATCACACTCGGATAGATCGTAATAAATCAACCAGGCAAATTTCCAAACTACATTGCGCGTGCCCCCAATATCCCTCGAACACACATTATATACCATACCGCACACATACGTACACAAACACACAAACACGCACACAAACACTGGTGGTGTATTGGCCGCAGGTGTTGCCCAGTTCGCTTGCCGAGCTCTTTAACTCGGATGCGTTCGAACGGATCTGGCGGAAGGCGGCCGCCGATCAGATGGTCAAGCGGTTCGGGGACGGCGCCGGACGTGACGACGGCGAGACGACGCGCAACATGGTCGGCGACTACATGGTGTCGAACGAGTTCCACCAAGCCGTGTGTAAGGCCGGCGGCCAGGGCATGTCGTCCATGGGCGGCATGATGGGCAACGCGCCACCCCCGTGGTCGTACATGGGCACGTTCATCGGTTCCGAAAAATTCCAGCACGGCACGTGCGACATGATGTCTCAAGGACTGATCCAGTTCGGCGAGGGTATAAACGGATGGTTCCGGTCGGCCGACGCCGACGCCGCCGCGGCGGCCCGGGACCCGCTGCGGGCGGTCGACGCGTTCTTCCGGTCCGAGCACTACGATAACGCCCGGGAAAAACTGCGTGATATGTTCGCGGACGTCCGGTTCTGATCCACCTGAATTCGCCGCGGATCTATTGTCCTTTTATCTTACACGATATTATTACGCAATATATTTTAATGGACTGTTGTCAATATATATATATATATATATATATCGTCGTCGTCATCACTGCCACCGCTATAATATTATAAAACATAACGCGTTTCGTTAATAATTAATTTTCATAAGCACTATTTTATACATCGTACGACAATATTATTATTATATCGTCGATGATCGCAAACTTTATGATTTGATATACTTATCAGTCGTTTTTTTACGACCATTATATATTTATATTACACATACACACACGCGCCCACTAAAATTGGGCCCGAATGTCATATGTTTAATTTTTTGTTTATATAATATTAATGCTTACAGCTTATTACAACTTAATGTAGCCTCGCGTAGGTCGTTTAACTTCGATCACGCAAACACGTATAAAGCGTTCAAGTCTCTGTCGTTTCTTTTATGAAACAAAACATTATGTTCACACCATTTGCAATAACCCGTGAATACGTATAATTAAAATAAGCGCACACGTTAATTTGTTTCATTTATAATAAGTTACAACATTCAGAAACATCCAGTGATGAGTTCAGTGAGTTCAATGTTTCTAGTTAAACACCTTTTTAATTGTATTATTGTACACTTAAATATCGACAGTATTATTTTTTAATAGTTATAATAACAGTAAAAATGCATATTTATATATTCCTGATCATGTCTCAACAATTTAAATACTTGTATAAGAATGATTTACGAAACTGACTACGTATTTCTATACGTCAGATAAAATGGAATATTAAATTTAATATTATCTCCGTGCACCTATATATTTAATAACAGTTGTAAGTGATTTGTATGAATTTAGATAAATAAATTTAATTAATTAATTTACCTACGTCGAATATTTTCTTCAAAATAATTTAATCCGAGAATAAATAAACACGCCTAACATACATTATAATTCCCTTAACATCTAATACAGCTATATCCAATCGTAACACAGTACAGACTCTGTCATTTTTATATTACAAACCTATCGTGTTCCTGTTCCAACTAGTTTACATAATATTATATCACCAGTATTATTATATTTATATTAAGTAGGTATTCAAATAATATAATCTTATAAACTAAGATTCTGTGTTATCATAGTAAGTCCTCCTATATCAATATTACCACTTAACTAGCTACGATACCACGATAGGTATAATATATTACGTATATAACATAATATAATTTGTAATATTATCATATATCTTATACCAATAAGGGAACACGGGGTAAAACCAACCAAATATGTATACCCTCAAAATTATTCAAAATCTGAAAATACACAATATATTTGCGCAGTCGTATTTTAAGTAACTTATTGTCTAAAATATTTAATATTTGAAATCTAAGACTTGTTTACCAATTGCAATAAACTTGTAATACAACGAATGTTATTTATATTTATTTTTTAGCAAGTCAAAGAATCTTTAATATGTTATCGGTTTTGTAATGAGACAATACAGATTCATGGTATAACAACAGTATAAAAAATATACTAAAATAATTACGGCGAAAAATATAATATTAAGTTTTTTTTCCATAGGAACTTACAAAACCAAATACAAAAAAACTACTGTATTTAATTATTGTAACTATCGTAATTTAAGTTTCATAAATTTCCAATTTATTTTAAAATAACGTTAAATAAGTAACTTAATTATAATTTAATAAAACCAAAATAAAATAACTTTTTAAGTTTAAGTAATAATGATCTTATAAAAAGCTACCTACTAAAATTTACTATTACTTTTAGGAATTTTTTATTTAATAATTAAAAACATTTACATGCGAGTTATGAATTTATACTAGATGTGTAGGTATGATGATTATTGTACAGTTCTATCATAGTTATGAGTTTGATATCAAATGTGTAAATATAATAATAATTACCTTCAAAATGTTCATTATCGAATAACAATGTAAATCAAAACGTTGCAGTTGATATTAACAGTGATAGCAACATAATTTACAATAAGGAATGAAATAAATATTAAACTAATAATTTTCTTCCATAGACTAGTGCTTGTCGCGTAATAAACAATATCGGTTTACCCCGTCTAGGTTTTATCCCGTGTTCCTCTCAAGGTCATTGAATACAATTTAATTATATTACAATAATATCGTTTATAATGATTAATGCTTTAATGCAAGCACCTATTCGATGAAATAATTATTATAACATTAACGGTAAAACCAAATAGTTATTTTTTTCTTCGTGACAAACCGTTAAATACATATTTTTATATTATATTATGCCTGTATTATTGCGGTCATCACGATTTTGGTACTATACAGTTCATATATAGTAGAGATCACGCGTAGGTAGTACTTTAATAACAATATACCGATGGATATCAATTATAATGTATTTTTACTAAATTATAGGCTTCTAAAAATGTCGAAATTGAAAACAGAGTACTGACAAAAGACGATAACGAAAATGAAATCGACGAACCAGAGAAGACCCCGTTTGAAAACTTTATTCAAGGGTTGCACAACATTGACTCTGCAATGGAAGCTATGATCGATAACTACACAGACGGGGTCGAGCATCTGAGTGAAGAAAACGGATTGCAGGATAAAGACGCTTCGATATTCGACAAGATCAAACACGAACGCGAGGATAAATTGGCGATCGACGTCTGATAACTTTCTTGATAATCACAATACAAGCAACGATAAAATATATTTAATAATATATATACTTCACTTTAATTATTATAATATGTATTATGTAAAATATTCGTACTAATAATATACACACATTTTCACGAATAATAGCATTGTCCGTTTTGTCGTCGTCCGTGTTTAATTCACACCTACAGAGTATAATAACATAATTATTATAATAGATATAGGAAGTTAAATTATCCAAATTTCATTATTATTATCATAATGTGTGTAACGATTTGAGATTTTTTTTTTACGATTTTATCATTCGCACCGTATTATCGCAATGCCAACGTACAATATTGTTTACAGGAAACGGCGGAAGACCTGAAGCTGAACCCGACGGCTGGCCAAATCGAAACGCCACTGATCGACGGTACGCGTTCCACCTCAACCACGGAACATGAAATGTTGGCCAAAGGTCCACTTTCGGGTATCGTATCCGGCGGCGGCAACGGCGAAACGACATCGGCCGCGCCCGCCACCGATTTTGGGGGATCGACACTACCGTTCGGGGGCTTGCCAACCGGAATTCCCGGTGCCGGGGTGTTGTCTCCATCAACCCTGCAGGGAAATGGCGGCGGTCAGAGCCCGACGCTGATTTTAGGAGGGTTTTCCGTTTTGGTCGTGCCCATGCGCGGCATGAACATGGCCAACATGGCGTCGATGCTGACCGCCGGACAGCAGCTGGGTCAAATGCTGCCTAAACCCGGTGGCAGTTAAACAACGACGCACAACCATCTGCAACGATCGTTCATAAATCGCACACAATTCGCTCGGGGCATTCGTCACACTATATCTACCTAACTATACTTATTATTACTACCTAATCGTTAAACAATACTTCGATACAACACATATTATGTATTTTAACGAATAAATAAATGAAAGTAAAATGTATTTTTTCACTTATTTTATTACTCTTATCATTATTATCACACTAAAAAAATGTTTTTTCAACTGTAAAAAGAGTATAAAATGTTCACAATATAAGCGCAAAGTGCGCGTATAATAGGAATCGGCGAAAGGCATATATAGGTACTCTATAAATAATATGCAAATCGTATGCGTTCGATTGGTGTACAATATATGTTATGATATATCATATATTATATCATTGATCAGACGTGAACACCATCATTGTAAGTTCTTCCTGACGAAATCCGAGTATTTGGCCACGTCCGTGAACACTACGTAATGTTTGGTGTCGCATACTCGCAATCCGTCTTTGGCCACCGTCAAAGACACGATACCTCTCAGGTACCACCTATGATTCTTCAAGAACACCATGCCACCGCCACTATCTCCGTTGCATACGCTTGTCCCTATAGCAGATTATAATAATATTATAGAAGACGAAATATTATCGTATTTTGTATATTATAGGCACTCTTATTTGGGCGAATTTTTGTAAGTACAAGATATTTTGAAGTATTTTACATTTTTTTACGATTGCCAATATTAGTTCTAACAACGTGAAATGCTTTGTATTTTCTATGGTATGTTTGATTCAAAAAATAATAGTTATCTATACATCATAGGTACGAGAAATAAAAATTAAATCAAACGCTGAAGCGGGTAATAGGTACTTAATGAATATATCCTGTTGCAATAGTTTTACTGCTGTTTGTATTATATTATAATATGATGATAATTAAAATCAGTATTATTTTGACATACAACAAAATATAGTAAATATGTGTAAATACGAGTACAAATAAATTATATCTTTATTTTATGGCTCTACTCATTATAAACGTATAGGTTTGAATCAATTACCATTTCTGAAGCCGGCACAAAACGTTCTGTCGGAAGTAAATTCTGAATAAAATTGCGGGTAGCTCCAGAGGCACGTTTCCTGTGATACAACCGGCATCTTGGCCATTTTCAGTTCTTCGGTCGGTGTGTTGTTTTCGTCAAAGCCCCAACCGACGACCTAATCGAAGAGAAAGACACAATATTAAAAAAATCATCAAATTTAGTTTTAACTTAAAATTTAAAATACTTATGGTCCAAAAATAATAATGGTTAAATTTACGGGGGCCCGGGAATTGGGCCACATTTTAACTACCTATTTCGAATCAAATATTTGTTTATATTTTACTACCCGGAGATTGGACCATAAAAGTATAGCACACAAATATACTGTTAATAAATAAGTAAATAAAATAAAACAAATTATTATTTTTTGTCTAACAAATATAAATACAATTAGTCAAATAATAAATATTTTTTTCAAATACTTTCATTCAGATTCCACAAATTTAATATAAAACAAATAATTTATTTCTAATACAAAAAAATATGATACAAAACAAAGCCAATAAAGTTAGTCAAATAATAAATAATATGAAATAATTTTTTTCTTATATATAAAAATATAGTTATTTTTTAAATAACATGATACATATTGTATATATTCAATACGGGTTTTTTCCCCTTCTTCATATTTTTTAATTTCATTAAGAAATAAAATTTTTTCGAACTATAGTTCGTTTTCTTGTTTTTATTGTTCCTATACTTTTAATCTTAATATAAACTTCTGATTGAAGTTGCAATAATACGTTTAAAAAATGATGTATAGGTATTTAAATTTATTACATCGCAATGTTTCATTATCTTTGTAAGCTAAGGTTTTGACTATTTTTATTAATTTGATTTGATGACAATTCTATATTATCATAAGATATAAAAGTTTCATGTGCGCTGCAGTGTTAGGTATTGTAGCAATTTATATAATATTATGAAGTATTACAAAATTATTACTATAAAATTTAAAATTCAATAGTGGCCCAATCTCCGGGTCTATCTATAAATGTAAAATATTAGTGCCTAAATTACCGTATACCTTTTTTTTTAAAGGTGAATTGTGATCCAATTCCCGGGCGCCCAAATTTACATTTATCTTACAGGGTAAACATTAATACCAGTGGAATTTACATATGAAAATGGTACAATCAATGGAATTTATTTATAATCACACATTTAATAAGTGTTGTATTGTAATATAATGCATATAGTTAAATGTAGGGAAATAAAAATTATTTTAACCGTTCCGTCTTTGTCAACGATATCGTCCAAACTGTCAGATTTCTCTTCCCAAAGGCATACAGGGGTCACGTAGCTTGTGAATTCAGCTTCCGAGGACAGCGTCAATATGGCTATGTCTCCGAAGTATGAGCTGCTGTTGTAAGACGGGTACACCTTTATCCGGACGACCTGTGACGGAAAAAATAGTATATTAAATACGATAAAAATGGCTAATAAAGTCTTGGCACTAGAACAAGAGTCACATTTCCGTTAGCATCACCTGTTTGATCTGGACGCCCAGCTCGTCACTGTACTGTAGCTGATGGTATTTTCCGAGGTAGACGACTATTTTGGTTGAATTAAGAACTGCGTCATTTAATTTATGTGTTACGCAATGAGCGGCTGAAAGAATAGAAACATTACGTAATATTATATTATCGCATAAAAATTATTGAGTATTAAAAATTTTAAATTGGGTTCGGTAATTTAGGGCATTGGAATTTGAGAAAAAATAATATATTATATGACAATTATATAATATATTACCTGTATAATGTGATGTAAATTAAAACAAGTGAAATAAAAAATCGAATACTAATATTTTAAATAATCACCTCCTGGCTCCTATACTATAATAATTCCTATGAAATTGCATATATGTTATAGATATAAATTATAAAGCTTCCGTGAACACAGAAAAACATTAATAGATGCCAATAATATTATTATATTATTTTAGACAGCATTCACAAGTAATTTGATATCACTATAATTAAGCTCGATGTTTAATAATTCGTATTAATATTGTATTTCTTTTTTAAAGGTTAAGTATAAGTATATAAATACTGTTTATAGTTAATTAGCTATAATTTTTTTTGCATATGTGCTATTGGTATAGACGAAAAAATTAGTCGTAGAATATTCCATACCTACAAAAAAAAATGTTCCATTAAAAATATGTACAATTATGGATTTGTATACCATTTGTTAAGGAGAAAGGGGAGTTACACCCATATCATAACAATTTTACCCGAAGTAATAACCGCTTCAAAGTACACAGCTTACCCGTAATGACTTTGTTCTTGGACACAAGCGACCCGCCGCAATGGTAGCTCAAGTTTATGCCTTCGATCAAATAGAGCGCCACGTGCCAGGGCCATTGTCCCCTGTAAGTGGACTGTCCAGCGGTCACCAGCGGCACGGCCATTTTGACTTCGCCGCATGAGGGACCACTAGATGAAAGCGAATTGACGGAGCTGTGAAAAAAATTTTAAATTTTAAACATAATCTTTTTTAAATTATTTTAAAATACAGGTTTTCTTTTAACAAGTCGTTTAAATAGTATAATACCTAAAAACAAAACTACTAAATTTAAAATACTCGTATTTTAGTTTCCATAAATTTGAAAAAGTATTAAGTACTCGAAACATCTATAGAAGTATCCATTCAAAACTGGCTATAAAATCATCGGCTGATTATATTGTCGTTGACATCATAAAATCTTTGATTTCGTCCTAAACTATAACACATTTTCTACAGTAAAATATTATTTTATATTATTAAAAATAACTTTACCCGCATTCGGGCCATCACAAAGTCGCTCTATAATAATTTAAATATACGGATTTGATAGCAGCCGTTTTTAGGTATTCAATGTATTAAATCTTATCTGTTATGTAAAATTATAAATTTATTATTTTTGAAAAATTGTTAGCCACCCTATTTTCAATTTTCACTCCTACTTGTCCCTGCCGTCCTCTTCAGGACCACATACACGGTGTTCCATGCTACTACGACCGATGCCTTACCACAATTTCGTAACTAACCCTGTATAAGATCCACTGTTTCCGTTGCCGTTGTTCTGTTGGTTGCCGTTAGGCTTTTGGTTGGTCTGCTGACCGGTTGGTCTGTTGTTCGCTATATTCGGCCTAGTCGTACTGCCGCCGTCCGCGATTTCAGGTCGACCACCGTTTGGTCGGTTATTGTGGTTCTCGTCGATGACGGTTATGATGACGGTCTTGTTTCTACTGTTCTGGTTCTGCAGCAGCTCGTTGATGACGCCGTTTATTTCACTGTTCGGGTCGGTGCTGCTGGCCTGCAACGTCACCGTGTTCGGTTTGTTGTTGTTGCCGTTGCCGTTGCCGTTTCCGTTGCCTTGAGATTCATAGGGATTTCGGGGCGCCGTTGTGGTTGTAGTTGTCGTCCCTCTGTTCGTCTTTCGGGTCGTGTAAGGTCCCTCGGTGGTTGTCGGACGGCCATCCTGTGGCGAATAGTCCGATCCTGGTCTGACAGGGTTTTCTTTGTCACGGTGGTTATTGCTGACGCCGTTTACCGGATACTGGGGGTTCTTATCTTGATGATTGGTGTTACCGCTGTTTATCGGATATTCATCCGGATTAGCACCAAACTCGGGATCCGGTCTTCTGGTACTCTGTGGCGGCCTTTGAGAAGGTCGGGTTTCCTCTTCGTATCCGGAACTGTAACCTAAGACAGCAAGTAAAGGTTGTAAATAACTTATAATACTCAATAACGATCATAGTGTAATAAAAAAAAATCCGTGAACTTTTGATTTCTTTCTCCCCTACTCGGCTACTTCCTACCATAAAAAGTCAATTGATAATAACTTTTTTTCAGTAAAATGTAGAATAACAAACATAGTAAAGTATCTCCAATGTTAAAGTCTACAATCACGCATAAATAAAAATACAAATTATATAATAAACAATTATATAATACGATTATATACCTAAATGTATCATAGACTTGAGGAATAATTCACGCACCGACTATTTAGATTTATAACGAATACTAAATAACAATTTGTAGTCTTAAAAAAATATCCAAAAATAGTTTTCAACTCCAAATTATATACTACATAAAAGTATAATATGTTTTACAATAGTTAACTTTAAACTAACTAACTCAATAGTTTTGTATTATTAATCAATATTATTATTATAAGAAAATTGCAAAATGGCTTTATAATTCGATTTTAATTAAATAAACATTATAACGTTTCTTTGTTTCATCTAGTATTCTTTTTATCATTTTAATTTATTTGTATTGTTATATTGTACTTATTATGATTTGACTTACTATCATGGTTATTTGTTTATTTTTATTTTTTTTTATAAAAAAATAATTATTCATAGAAATAAATTAAACATTACAATAGGTACATACTTATAGTATATTTAAAATTATATGTTTATTGATTACTGTCTCCGTTAATCACATGATCACATTCATTTTTAAAACGCCTAATCAATTTAAATATTTATTTGATATATCAGGTATAGATTAGTCATAAATAGAACAATGAATATTGGATATGGACTATGCACTAAGCTTTAAACTAATATTATGATACAATAATAATTATTGTAAAAGGTGTCTAAAACGAATGTGTGGCGTTTAGTTGTATGGAAAATGTATTTGTACTATGTACTTATTACACGCTATGTACAATTTCGTAGACAAACAGACCGCGATAGAATAGGAAACTTGTTTGTTGATTTACAGTGTACATTTATGTCAATTGATTCTTAAAATATATACATATTATCACGTCATCGTGTAATCATAAAATGACAACTTGTAGTTAAATACAATTTTAAAATTTCCAAGGTCACACTTTCAAATAAATATTAAAAATAACAACATTGGGATAAATCATATAATTTTCGTCAATATTTAGAGTTTAAAATATAAAAAGTAAAGTTTCCAAGATGCAAAAAAATATTGATTTTTTTTTCATATTAATTTATAATTTTGTGTTAACTATCTTATTGTAGAGATATTTATTAGAATAACCTTACTATATTTTTAATATTAGGTAAAAGTAGTTTATAAACCAAAATAATAAAACTGTTAATTTTTTATAATCATAAACATAAGATACATATCACATAAATAGATTTATAGTATAAAACTCACTGGAATCTTCAGGGCAGATTTTACGGCCGTTGAGTCGGATGAACCGCAATTTTGGACTTCCCGTTGACCGGTTGAACTTGACCATGATCCTAGACAACACAGGGGGTCCGGGTTTCAGTTTTTGGTTTAAGTTCAATACAGTGAATTTCATATTGTCGTTTGTTGTTATCTCTCCCATCCACGACTGCAATCGTATAAACGTAATAATTTTTTTATTACATCATAACGCTAATAATAATACTTAGATATTTGAAAGTTCTTAATTGCATGTCTGCTTAATACTATAAATTCTAAAATTAAAGACCTTTAAATTATCAGTGTTTCAATATTAATTCGTGACTCAACCTAATAACAGGTTTTGAATCTTAGACAAGCGCAAAGTATATAAAAAATACCAGATTAAATAATTAACGTGGCATCTTATTTGAATTATAATATATTATGTATATTTAACAGAGTACACGAACCAGGAATTCCACTTAATGTAAATTGTAAACTTTAACTATAATTTAGTTCCTATAGTAGGTACATAATTATGTAACATCAATAAACCACATTAATCAACAACAATATTTTAAAGCAATCAAAATTGCAACGATTTATATTTTTTGATTCTCCTAACAAGCGAAGCACATTCGCTATAATATTGACGCCGAAATCAAAAATCCAACAATACTCTATCTCTATAACCTCACCTATGTTCTACCTATAGATATTATAATATAACTTATAAAACTTACTACCATTAAATCTGTTGGTCGATCCAGTTCAACGTCCAGTCTAATGCCGACAAGACTCTCGTCAGTCCGCAGAGATATCTCACCATACCATCTGTTGTTTTCCGGTTCCGATCCTTCATAAGTGAATGTGTCCGGGCAAGGTGACGGCGGATGGGCAGCTAAAGATGAACTCGCCAACAGCATCCATACAATCGACAATAATCCACAGATCGGTAATGACTGATAAACAAGAGAAATGAAATGAAATAACAAAAATGAATCATTGAAATTAATGAAGAAGTGTAAAAGTTACGTTAATATTATATTACAATTACTACTACCTAATTTCTGTTTATTATTTAACATACCATTTCTTTAGGTTATATGTGTTATTTTATGCAATTTTTAATTTGCAGTATTCGGTCTCTTCTTTCAGACTGATGTATTGTTATGATAATATTGGTGATGTCAAATCGGCACCGAACTACGTTTCTGAACTTCCAAAATTTTGGTCGTCGTTTTCGTTGCGCAGATTTTACGCATAAACATCTCACTCGGATTCTAGTCCCAGATTAAGGTCTATAACGATCCCAGCACGTTTTCGATCGATCTACAAATAGCATTGTTAGAATTAAAAATTTGTATAAGATTACCGTGTTCGCTTAAATTTTTGAAAAATTTCTCAATAGCTTTATACGAGTAGGTACTAATAAATTTAAAATTTAAATAAACAAAAAAAAGTATATTATTAAGTTTCAATAAATCTGAAGTTCTACACAAACAACGCTTGATATTATAAAATAATAATAAAATACTTACATGTTGTAAAACCCTGCAATTTCTTCCTCGCTCCGATTAAGATCTAAAATAATATAAACTCTTATAAATATTCAAATATACTATATGTTGGGACGTAGAAGTCTGAAGGACGACTACTTATATTTACTTCTGCTTGTATATTATTATTTCTAATTTAATATGTATACCTAGTGGTTAAACAAAAAAAATTACATAAATATCACAATAATAATTAAACTACCTAATCTAATAGTTATAAATAATGAATTTAAAATAAATTATATTTTCGGTATTTAATTGATTTAAATGCACCCCGTTAAAATATCAATTATATAATACCGACTATAAACCTAATAATATCTTTTAAAACTTATAAAATAAAATCATTTTACATGAAGACTTTGGAGAGTTTTTATTATATTGTAATTTAAATTCATTCTAAAAATTATATTAATTACCTTCTAAAAAGGTTAAAATGTTACCGCTCAGTTTTCGTTTATTTTACAAATTAATTTGTTTACTAACAATAATCAACATATTTAGTTTTAATAAATAAGTTTACTATTTTATAATATTTTGGATTTTAGCTATTTCTAATTGTGACTTTTAAATGAGACTGCTAAAAGGGAATTACCATCTGATAATTGATTAAAAGCTATCTTACATTATAAAAAATTAAGAACAACTGGTTTTGATTATTATTCGAGTATTAAAATTCCAAAAATAAATATAACGGTTTTCAAAATGTAGATAATCTAACTATAGAAACTAGAAAAATATAATCATACAATGATTATGCACTACGCTCAATAATTTTCTATATTTTAACATTTAGTTATAAAGTATAATTATTTATTAGGATTATATCGTAATTTAATGATAATTAAAAAGCATTACGTTGTTTACCTTCGAACTATCATTTATATAATTATCATACGTAGGTATACAATAAAAGACACATGGACATCATCGAATATCGTATGTGCCACAATCGTATGTCGTGTATTCAAATATTGTGTGTGTATTTACCTATAGTCCATAATTTAGATATTACTTATTACCATCATCATTGATTATAATATTATGAATTTATAATAATAATAATGAAACATAACACAAGCCCAGTTAATTAATGCGATTGTATAATAATAACTTTCATATAGATTATGTACATAAATTACATATAAATCAATTTAATATTATCTAATGCTAAAATCATTGCTGTATTTATGGAAGTAACTTTTTTCAAAATCTCGTAAAAATAATTTTTATTCAATCATTAACATTTTTTTATAGTTATTTTTTTTTTTATAAAAAAACACTCCAAGATCACTGTTTAATCCCACCATCCGATAATATTTAAAACTATAGTTGTAATCAATTTAGGTTCTGTGTGGTTGTAAAAATACCCATACATAATACTATCACAATATAATGTAAATTTTATTTGAATGTAGTGTCATTTATTGATAATATATATATATATATATAAGGATACCTATTCACTGCACGCTGCTCATCTTGCTTGCCAATAACCCTCTAGGTTTTACTATCGAATTAATAAATGTATAAAAAAAACTGAAAAACCTCTACGGATGTTGTATCTCAAATACGTATTTATAGAATATTAATTATATACTTAATTGTTGAAACTAATTGTATGTACAAAGTTTAAATAAAAATATATATATATATACTTATAATCATAACTGTTATTATTTTTTTATATAATATATTGTATATAGCTGGTACATGATATACAATTATTTTTTACACTACAAGTGCATATAATGACTAATTAGTAATGGGGTTAAAGTGCGGTATTGTTACATTATCCAACCTTTGTGGCTACATGAATTATTTCCATGGAAATTGAAAATATTATGTTACATTACTTATATTAATTTGTAAATTATGTTAGTTATATTTATTAGCTGCTTTACTTTAAGAAATGAATTTGATTGGCTCTTGAATTAAATTAAAAATTAATTGCGTACGTGTGGATTTTTTCTGTTGAATACATTTCACATTTATCATTTTAATATATATTACAATAGATTGTACCTTAGTACCTACTCATTAATTATTACACAATAATATTAGGTAGTTTAAATTCCAATCAAATATTTAAACGAACTACGACTTTGCTATTATACACTAGACGTAATTGTAAACAGTATAAAATAAAACTCTATTCACTAGTGTAAAAACATTAATCAGGTCTAAAATACTTTATAATTGATAAATTTGAATAAATATTCATTCATTAAATTTATGTGTAGTACTATATATTATATATTAAGGTGTATAAATTTATATATTATATTGAAATATAACTAATATAAGTACTTAATTATAATAATAATTTTTTAATTAATACACTTACCTAACTATATCTACCTATTATCTGTGCATGTAAACAATAGGTATATATTACTATAGAATTTACAGCTGTTAAACGTCAGAAGTAAAAGTTAGTTAGTACATAATATTAGTGGAATCAAAAGTATAATTAATACTATACTGATTATACTGATACGTTTCTAACACTCCATCGAATATTATTTACAGTTATATTTGTATGCTCGTAAACAATAGTAACTTAACTCAATGAAAAGGTTAAAATTGTAATTTTTTTTTCCTACGCGAAATTATTATAACAATTGTTTAATACAATATAATATTTTGTGTTGACACAATATGTCTATATTATGTAGAATTAGTGAAATATGATTGAGAGTGTGGGAAAAAATGATTTTTGATGTCCTAAAATCATTAAATATCATAATATAACACACGCAACGTAAGAATTTATTTTTATACTAGTGCTAAAATTATATTTCCAATGGAAATAAAATTAAGGCCACTTAATAATAATTACAATGATATCAAAAATTCAAAAATGTATTTCAGTAATAAATCATACGAGCACACAAAAAAATGTCGTCGAGGGACTCATACAAAATTTACAATAATCAATATTACATATATTTTTATTTTCGAGGGGTTAATTTCTAAACCCCCCTTTATATATGTGCCAATTATAAATAATAACTATATGTAAGTAGCAATTTCCATGGGTACAATCGCCTATACTCTTTATAGTAGTGACTCAATAAGAATTTTTAATACACTATATTTTGATACGAACTTATCATATAAGATTTATAGTTAAAGAACTCAGGATCAAATTTTCCGAAGAATTTTCTTTTCAAGAGACTAACATTTTCCAAAGTAAAGTAACCTACATCACGATAACTATTTACATGGACCATGGGTGTACATAATATAATATATAAATATCTTAATGTTATCTTATTTACTTATTGTATTATCCTGTGTATACAGATTATAAATATTTAAAAAAAATAAAAATAAAAAATATGTATATACGTAGGTATTTGGGGAAAGGGTGATTTTCACCTATATATCCACCAGTCCAACATTTAATTACGTTGTTTCGGTTTACCTACTTACTATTAATGTACCTATAATTAAATATAATATAATATAAAAAGTAAGTATATATTTTTATCACCAATCAAAATATACAATAATATGTATTATTGCGTACCTACCTAAAAATGTATGTTATAATGAGTTCCTGACTCATGCGATCATTATTTTATAGGATTAACCGTGTATTTGAATAATAAAAATAACCTAAATCAAATCATATAGATGTATTCAAAATGGTATGTAAGTTACGTTTTAATAAAATCAATGTTTATAGGATAATTAATTATTTACTTTAATGCATCTTTAAATAAACAAAATCAAAGCTGATTGATTGAATCAATAAGATGAGGTATTTACTAATAATTAGGTAAATACATGTTTTTTATATGTACTAAATATGTACTTGTGTGTTTACATTTTATAGATTAATATGGAAAATAAATTACGCGACGCTCAAGTTAAATCAACTATTGCTGTTAATATTATTATTATTATTTTTATTTTATCAATTATTTATTAATATGTACGGTTTGTTTTATTTTTATCAAATTTTTATGAAGCACCTAGAAGCAGAGACTTGTTATAAGAATATTAAGAGCGACTGCCTCGAAAAAAGGGAAAAAAATGTTTTAAGTTTAACAGGTTTATTCATAGTTCATAACAGAAGATTGATCATTCAAGTAAAAAATTAGTGTATCTATGTATCATAAATTATAAAAGTTAATGAAAAATTTAACTAAAGAAGAACCTAAAAATATTACATTGGCCCTAGTAAATGTAGTTGGTGGGTGGGTGGGTTGTTTAGAAACTTGCTCCTTGAGTTATAAAGACTAAAGCCGCCACTGGCTAGAAGGTAATTAAAAACTTATGTTCTTATATACCTATTTACTATTAAAATTACCAATGTATATATTACGCGGAACTCACTAAATATATTTAAATTAATATTATAATTGTATTAATCTTACTTTACAAGTAGCACGCGTTTTTTAGCCATAGGTACATAAATGCATAATACTATTTATAAACATTTGTACTGTCGTAAGTTAGCGGATCGTTAGAAAAATGTGTATACCTAATGTATACTGACTAGGACTGCAAAATGCAATGACAATTAAGTCTTCGGGCTGATAATGTAATAATTATACACCAATTTCGAACACACTCAAATGGAATGCCATTCCGTTTTATCGGTTTACCTGCTTACCGATTGTTATGTATATATATATATAAGTACTGACAATACTTTATAATAATATATTAAAATATGTGTGTAGGTAATATACCATATAGGTGGGTACATATTAATAATTCGTAAACGGTGAGCAATAACGGTACGAACTATAGAAATGTAAAATGTACGTATATTTTTTGCGACTAATTCACGTTATAATTTACAGTAAATCCTATAATAGACATTAAACTCATATATACCAATCGTTTCAGAGACGGGTCGCGAGCACTTGGGTTTTCATCGGTGGCGCCGGAACAGCTACCTATAATATAATAATAAACTGACGAGACGACCAACTACAACTACACTATACACGACACTATGACCGGGTTTAAATCGCGTCGGACGGGCGAGCGTAAAACAGAAAACTGCGCTCGATAATATTGATATATTTTAACCAACAGCGGTGCACACGTTTGAACTATACCCAAGTAGACCGGGATAAGAATAATGTTATTATTATCATAACATCGGTCCGGTAATCGGTAATAGCTACGCCAACTGTGGTGGTCCGGTTGCGACTGCTCCTGACTTCTCGGCGTCCGTTTCTTTACCCGAACGATGGTCAGTGCGTGCGCGCGCGTGTATTCGACCGCGAGCTTAGGTAAGCAGGTCGGTAATAGGTATATAATACGTACAACAGAGCAACAACAATAATAATATTATGACAGCGTTGATGATGTTAATTATCATAATTAATATGGTAGTGACGATATATCAGTAAAATGTCGTTATTATAATTATTATAATTCCGGAAACGCAATTGCCCATGGGCGGGAGCAACGGAGGCACTCATATGGTATTTAAGGGGAAGGGAATCGTAGGTATTGAGTCCGAAAACTCGTTTTCCCCACTGAAATGTGCAACGACTGTTGTATGGGTAATTGTTTCAAGACGCAGATCACTAAAAAAATTATGTTTTAGTAAAATAAACTATACAGACATCATGGTAGCGCGATGCTATACTTAATACGTCATACAGAGTAAATTTTAAATTATTCAATATCGATTTCCTAGAAAAATTTTAACCTTTTTGCGGATATATTAAATTTATTTTTCAAAACTATGTGAAGCTACAAAAGAATATATATATATTACATACTTAGTACTTACACTTTGTAAGTTTTTTTACTTTTCTGAATACCACCAATAATAGCGGCAATATAAAATTTAAATTTCATACATTATAAGTATTAGTATATAGTATAGTAACGAATTAATTAGTTATAAGTATTTCAAGTTTCCATGAGCAAAGTGAAATGGTCAACAACACCCCGCAAAATGTTCATACCACTACACAGTTCGTCAATATTATGGTCAACAGCCAATAGGTATTGCTTATTCTTTACTCGTTTGACATTTGATTTTAAATACTAAAATTTTCAGAAAAAAATCTGTTTTGAACATTATAATATGATAAACAAAAAGCATTTGTAATAATTTAAAAAGTAGTAAAAAAATATTTTATTATAAAAATGTACATTTTGTTATGTATTAAAATTAGAAAAAAAATATATGTGTTTTTAAAAAGTTCATTTAGAAAAATAGGTGTTCTAACAGAAATGACCTTGAATTATACAATGGCTGCAATGTTAACACCATGTGTCAGACGAAAACATGTTTTCTTCTACCGTCAATTCGCTTTAATCCCTTTGGTAGCCAACCAGGTAAGGTACATGGAAAAGTAAAACGGACCACTGACATGTTTTTGTACAATAACTTAACTTTATATAATAAAGCCTCCCTTTTCCTGTAGACATATCGAAAATATTTTGGTCCTGGAACTTGTTGCACTACTCTTGGTTTTTGTTCATTTTAGAGTGATATACAATTTACCTAATTTTTGATCGAAGACTACCGCCAAATACAATACTATCTAATTAATAATAATTCTCGTGATTGTTCATATATAGTCTTGTTGTTGTTATAAGGTGTTTAAAAAGATATATTAATATTATTACCTATATTAATATATAGGTATTATATTTGTATTGGAGAATAGGAGGTAGGTAAGTAGTTTATTGTAGGGTTTATTCACAATAATAGGTAATTATATGAAATGAGACACATTGAGTGTTTTGAAAACAAAATGAGAAGTCAGTACAATATATATATTTATATTATGATGAGTCATGACGGTAAACCCAAATGATTAATTCAGGTTTATTTGATTAGTTTTTATGGTAATATATAGTTAATTGTATATTATAATTTATGATCTATGCATATTTTTATATTTAGATCGAAACTTTAACCTTTTTAGGCAGCTGGCTTTATTTTTTTTTAAAACCTTGCAGACCACAAATTAATAATTTAATGTAATATATGATAAATTAATAAATGATTAAAAATGTATTAAAAAATATATATTATGCTTAAAATTACGTTTTTGCTGGCTTAAATAAGTATAAAGTGTACACAATACACATGTTGAAGACCTCTGATATAGATGATAAAGGCTTAGACTGGTATTGGGTCATTGGCTGATGAAGATGTATAGAATATCTAGAAGTTTTTAAGTGCATTATAATTATTTTACTATCTATTCTATAGAAATAGAATAATACTTCAGTAATTGGAAAAGTGATTTTCAACTAATAAATATGGAACCCCTAAAAAAATCTTTTATTTACTCATAACTGTACTTTGAAGTAATTTGTTTTAAAGTGGTAGATATATGCATGGAACTCTTTATAAATTTAAGATACCTAAACATGCTTGTGTAGTACTTGGGTACTAGGATAAAAAAAATTTGGGAACTGCCATTGACTATTGTAGTATATTTAAATCATATTGTGTCTAAAGGTTGAAAGACAAATACTTGCAAATAATTCTAATTCATTATTAGAGTTAAGCTATGAAAATATTTTCAATATTTACCAACAATAAAACTGTACATATTAAAATATTAAACAGGAAATTGACATATTAAATAATATATAAGCAATATATATTAAATTGCTTTGGCAAATAAAACGAGGTTAGAGGTTAACTTCAATTCACATTATACTTTTTTCGTGGTATGAATAAACAGAAGTTTGTTTTATTCGAAACCTTTTAGGCATATAATAATTTCATAAATATTAAGGAAAATTATACATTGATTTTTATAGTATTTGTTAATGGAATTTAATTAAAAAGAATATGGGAATATAATTATATTATAATATTATTATTATTTTATAAATACATAAAAAAGTTAACAATTATGAAAATAATTACTTAAAATATATTCCAGGTAGTATAACAATGATTTAAACCACGGCTATAGATAATATTATTATATATTATCTAAAGTTGTGGTTTAAGTAAAGCATTTTAGTATTTATTTACCTATACATATTACATACAAACTCTTATCACACAATAATATGTTAACAAAAAAAATATATATAAAGTATTGATTGAAAAACAAAATTAATAATAATTAAAAATTAAGATTTATATTGTCAATTAATTCAATTTATAGAGAGTTGATTCAAAGTTAATACCAGACATTATGTTCACCAATGACCAAACATATGGTCCAAAAAATTCTTCGGGTTTCTCTTCCTCTACGTATTTGAATTTAAGATCTGGGAATTTCTACAAAAACATTATATCAGTAATAAAAATTGTTTTTGAAAAATTGATGCTACTTATGGCTATAAAAATATCATAATTTTACCTTCATAAGGTCTCTGGGCCATTGAAGAGACCAATGTTGCACTCGGGACAACATTGTATTTACATCAGATGAATTTAATAATTCTTCTTCACGTTCGAGTTTTGCTGAAAAGAATGTTATTACCATATCTATGTTCTGGATGACGTCATGGAATGCTTCATGGCTCTTCAGTGGTTCAAACACCTTTCGTTGGTAGAGAAGAGCATACACTAAATTAGGGTTGTGTATCAGTTGATTTGATAGACATGAATTTATCACTTCTAATACTATACGCAATGCTTCATCAATGGCACTCATCTAAAACAATTAGTACATGGAAATTTAATATTATAAAACACAGTAGGTCTACATTAAGTCAAATTCAAATGTTGAAAATAAGTGTTTAGTATTTAAAAACTAACATCTTGGTTTGGACATCTCAAAAAAGTTTTTGATAGCACCTCATATAAACTTAACATTCTTTGACAAACATATGGATGCAATTGATTGAATTGTGATGACATGTTTGCTAATGCCGCAAAACAATTAATGTGTAAGTATTTATCCTGAAAATACATTTAATGAATAAGAGAATAAGTACATTTTTTGAAAGATGATAATAAAATAGTTGCTTACTCTCATTTTCAGTAAATTATATTGAGCTGTTCTCGTAGTGACCAAAATAATAAGACCTCCTAGAGATATTTCAGACACCACTCTTTCTTGATACCAAGTAGCACCTTTCAGTATAATACTATGGACGGTTTTGTTAAAGAGTTGATCTTCTGTCAGTATCAGCAGTACGATAAGGGCCATGTACATATGTTGAAATCTACTGCTCTGTGTGTTGTAAATTGTTCTCAAAAGCGGAATCAACTAAACAAAATTGGTAACTCAAAGTTATTTGCTAACATTAGATACAAGTAAAAATTATTATTTCATACCACAACTTCAATATCAGTGCGAGCCAAAAGAAATGATTTAAAACTAGGGTTACAGTGTATCAAATGGTACAGTAATAAAGTCTTTTCTTCGCTTAATGGAGCATCTGGGTTATCACCTAGAAATTGGTATATAACAACAAGATTGTCTGAAAACATAAAATACAATACAATTAACATGATTTTGGGAATAATTTAGTCATAATTTAATTACTAATATCAGTTTTAAAACAATTGTTACCAGATAGCGAAGCAATACAGGTACGATATGGATTTCCTTTTGGAGGCGGTGGTGATGTGCAGTGATTAATTAATATTAACAATACACTAATTGACAATGAACTTAATGGACTCTGATTTGTTTGGACAGGAACATTAGTACTAAGTGTCAATATGTTCCATAAGTTTGCTTTAATAATGTAAATAAAAATTAGTATTGAGAAAATATGATTAAAAATAATATTCTTACACGCTAATCCATAGAAAATGCCACCTCCTGACAACACGGGTGGCTTAATTTGCTCTGTATATCTTTGTAACAATGCTTTTGATAATTTTGCAGCATCAATATTTTCCATGAATATTCTTAAAACAATATAAGACTCATTGAGTCAGATTATAATTTTAAAAATTAATTTAAAGTTTACATACCTGTATATGATGAGACTACTAGATGGTTGAATGGTATACATTTGAATAGATAAAACAACAATAATACAATTTAAACTCTCTATGTGAATAGAATAAGTAGAATCCCTATGAAAAAAAAAGTTTATGCAATTAACAAAATACTTATTTATAAAAACATAAAAATATATGTACTTACGTTACTTTTAATTCAGAAACAATTTTAACTAAAAGTGATAAAAATTTGAATGATGTTGTTTCATTTAAATCTTCTGGAACAGCATACTCTTTTCGATCACCTAATGCTACTTCAATTCCATCTGAAACATAAAAAGAAAATTACAATCTTAAAAAGTGTTTTATATTATAAAATTATTAGAACAACATTAATTTGAAAATTTTATTGTGAACTACATATTAATATATATTAATATATATAAGTATGTGTGAATGTAGATGGTTACTGACAACAATTTTGTGCAAAATAAAACTATAATTTAATAGATAATTATGGTTTAAACAGATTAAATTATCTATTAATTAAAATTGATAAATTTCAAAAAAGTATTCGTTTATTGAATTAGTAAATACTAAAGGATTGTGTTATATGTTATTTGTTTTAAAATAAATTAAATTTTGCTATAAAAAAACTGGGTAGATATTGAAATTAATTAAATCAGTATTTTTTATTAAAATTAGACTCTTTTAAGCTTTAATCACTAATTGATAAGTTTTTTTTTCCAACATTGACCAACAGTAAAGTCAAAATTATACAAAATATAATATACTTTTATTACTGATTTCAAATCATTTTTTCAAAATTAATAAATAAGTTACCTAATTAATTGGCTAATTTCTTATAGGTAGTATAATTAAATCTTAAGAAGTAAAATTATCAAAGTATACCAAATGAAATCTAATTATTTAATAACTAAATTCAAATTGTAATAAGAAAAAAATGATTTGTGCAGATTATTGAATTTTTAGACTTACCGGTTTGTAACTCAAATTGATTGATAATCTCAATTTCTTTAGAGTTTTGAACAAGATATTTGAGGAAATACCGAGCAATAAACAGTCCATTGAATACTTGCCATCGTAGAATATTGCTAAAGAAATTACCACAAATATTATGCAATTCTAGGATACTTTTGATTGTTTTCAAGTTAAGAATATTACTTTTCTTCGGCTTCCAGCTTTTGGAAATCGGCTTTATCCAACAGCAGTCTGATCAACGTCTTGAAATTAGAAGTGTTTCTATTGTTGACAATCAGTGATTCACAGATGCTTTTCAGGCGATCGGTCAACATCTTGTCGTCTTGACTGAAAACAATGATACTTTTAAACGGCGATCGGAGGCACTGAGCTTGTCAATGAGAAGACTTATGTAACGTGATGTCTATACTCACCTACAGGTCGGCGGGTTCAACGAGAACGTGAGAAACGTGTCCCAGAATGGGTCGTCTATAGTGATCTCCAGCTCACCGGCCAACCGCAGCAGACAGTCGTTGTCGGCCAGTTCACCGTGACTCGATCCGGCGCCCATGATGACGATGGCTGTTGGATGTACAGACCTCGTAACGTCTCCGCCGCTCTGCTCCGTCAGCTAATGTCGCGCTGGTCTTGGGAGCCGTCGGGCGGCCGACAAACGCATCGGCTGGTGGTCGTGGTGCGCGAACTGACCGAAACGCAGCGTGCCCGACCGACCGGACCAGAACAAGAAATCTACGACGTAACAGAGTCCGAAGAATAAAATTTGATGACGTTTGCGTTGGGTCGGCGAAACGGCAACCGAAACAACAATATTAAACACGGCAAATTTAATAACACCAACAACAAAGGCTGGCACAAAAAAATACAACACCACTCGATCGACCCCGACTTCCCGACTCCCGTCCGTCGGTGTACTTTTTTTGTCTGCGGTACGCCCGCCGTATTCCGTCCGCGTACGCTCTTATCTATGGCACACCGCATGTTATCAGCACTGCTGAGATTGATAACGTCGATGGCTCGTACGGATCGACAACGAGCGCGCGCGGCGGACCCACCGTCGCCGTACAATATCATAACACCGTGCCACGATGGCACATTTTTGCGATTCTTACTCGAGAAGTGAGCACACGACGCAGTTATAATGACGTCTAAAACCTAGACACTGAGAGTTGTTGTATTATTTTGTAATATAATCGATATCATAATGTATAATATTATTATTTTATCATTTATCAGATATCATCGTTATTATTTACTGACTTGCTGTCGTGTTAAGTTGTACGACGAGGCGTTTGTAGAGTTTGTGGTGGGGTAATGGATAGATTGAAGTACGATTGCCGCGTCACTTTTGAATTTTTTATCGGAAAACAAAAACACGAGAAGATTACGCATCACTCGACGAAAAAAAACGTATTTAATGATAGGTATATCATTAAATTACTGCATGCGGCAACATGGCGCTACAGTGGTAGAATTACGTTTTTTTTGTAAAAAGTATACCTATTTTATTATTATTTTCATGCATAATACCAAATTGATACTTCAAAAGTATTTATAGATAGCCATAAATGTATTATAATGTTATAATACCTAAACAACGGGAATTTATTAATTTAAATTTATGCCTAAGAAGTATTGAATATTATATAATACCTATTAAGTTAATATCCTTAGGCCATCTCAACTGTGTGTGACTTAGCCCCATCGGTTCATCCAGAGAAGAACATATTTTTGACATAGGTCATTAGGCCGTGAATGTATTTGCACAAAATTAAAAAAAAAATTATTCATTGCCTATAGTCTACACAGGGTATACAGCTACCCAAATATTATTATATACGTATCAAAATACATCAATTTGGAAAATATATATTTTTTTATAATTGCTAAGGAAGAAGTTATGAATTCAATAATTAGCTTGAAACGGGTTTTATTTTTATTTATTTTCGTATAAAAAATACGTCAATGGAGTCCGGTATTAGCTCTGATGCAGGTTGATTTTCCCTTTGATTTCGTGTATTATAACTAGATGTATAGGTGCTTACTTTTTTATGTCTCAAAAATGCTATTCTTATATTTTATACATAAATATATTTATTTTTATTAGGATACGTATAAAATTGGATAAAAATCCATCCTCTCTTGTTCTGAAAATAATCACAACTCAAAAAATCACATGTATATAGGTACTTGGGGCAGTGGCACAGTGCTATAATATCTGTACGCAGCAATACGCCTCCACTGTATGTAAGTATATTGTATTTTTATTATGGGTAGAAGCGTTCAGCGTTGGTGGGTGCGGGTATACAATGAGAGCATAACATTATGAGTAGGTGTCATTTATGACTCGGTTATATTATTATAGTGTACGTACGTAATATTGTAGCTAGGGTATAAAAATAAACAGATAGAATGGACAATTGTTATTATGGAATAATGAGCGACAGCGGTTTATATTTACTTTGTAGGAGGGGTCCTTTTACTGTGGTATAATAGAATATACGGGGCGATTTTAGAAATAAATTTAAGAGAAACATTGGTATAATAACATCCGCAAATAAGATGAATTATTGACTGGTTCACACTGAACTAAAAAATCATATTGTAGCATGTATACTGCCACTACGGTGTATATGGTGACTATTTATACAAATTATATAATTTAATATAGGGTGTGCAATAAACCGTGTACCGGATATCCGTTATTGTATATAATTACATTGATTGTTGTTTAATGCATTTGCTATTTTGTTTACAAAAGTAGGTCACGTACACTTATAAGTTATAGGTATTTTCAATTTTGAAGACTAAAACATAATTTATTATAGGTTCCTAAAACCTAAGTACGTAACATAGATACGCGCCGATTGTCAATCGTATATACTATATAAAATATAACATGATTATAAGGTCATAATTTTTATAAAATGCTTTACGTTTAGTTTCTCTCGTGATTTAACATTTTAATTGATAAATTGATCGAGCTTTACTTTTACTTTACTTTTAATTTTTTTACTTCATAAAACAATGCGTATTTTTTATCCTGAAAATATATTACAATCTTTTTCGTTCTAACTTATAGATAATTATATGTTTTATATACACAGTAGTTTAATTTATGACGATATAAGAATTAATTTCATAATGTTTTCATTTTATGACTAAAATCAGTCTTGTTCAGCACGTATTTATTTTTAAATTAAATAACAATTATTTTAAAATTACTTCTCACAATAATTTGTATTGAAATAACCTATGGTTTAAAAAATAAAAATACATATTACTATCATTAAACTTTAGTTTGGTTATTAGTTAAAAACAACTATAATAGCTCTAACTACTATTAGAATCATTTTTTTAAATTTAATAATATTTAATCAACAATAAATTTAATCAATTTTACAACACTTACAATAATTTAATAATTATATATGATAACTTAGGGTATAATACAGTAAGTTACAATAAGTACACGTTCTCATGCTCCGTGAATCAAACACACACATCACTTTACTCACTTTTAAATATAATTATGAATTTTATTTATCCAACTTTATTATTTGAATTCAAGTCTTTTCAAAATAATGAAAATTCTTTAAATATTTAAGGTGTCAGGTGACTACAAAATAATTTTTGGTTTTTGAAATGCTTATAGAATAAGCTCTAGATAAACGATATGCTTCATGCACTCTTTGGCTCTTGTCTATATTAAAACATAACATACATATACATTGATATAGCAATAGAAAATAGGTAGTTGAATTTTACGAAATATGTTTAAATAAAATAATTTCAATGCAGTATTGTTGTTATTCAATACTTACGTAATTTGTATTGAAATTTAAGAAAATATATAACTTATATGAAAGAGTCTTGTGTAAGCACTATCGGAACATTTGCCCAAAATGCGTTTTCTCCAATAAAATATACTAAAGTATAGTATATAAATTATAATATAACATTAGATTCATTAATGATTATTATGTAGTATTGTATTAAGCATTTAATAGCCTCGATAATATATAATATAAGATATAACTGATGAACGTTCATTGAAATGATATTTTACTAAAAAATATAAACAATGAAAAAATTAATTATATTCTGCGTAATCTTCTCTATATTTTACACGATTTGCGTGTTATCAGTTTGTGTATGAAGAAATAATAAATGAGTACGTGATCGTTTTGGAAAATTTTTTAATAATGAATCCTTTTATTATTGTAATGTAAGTATACCATTGATTTTATACATTATTATAACTGGCTAAATTATTGAGTATACCAACGCTGAGCGATAGCCGATATTTATTAACTTTTAAATTTATGTTTCTACAATCATAATGTGTCGAGACCAATCAATAATATTATGTACATAGGTACACATTATTCTATTGTTATCGAAATATATTATTTTCGATAAATTATTTATATTATATTCAACTATATTTTAGGTATATGCTCGCAAACTATACAATAATACATCTCTATATACGTAGATACATATTGATATTTGGAACGAGCGTATTCCATGGCTGTGAATCGGCCATGCAATCGAATTTCGTTAGCTATACGTAAACATAATATTATTATTATATAGTAGCTCTATACTTTTATTGCCAGTTATTGCGCCTTTTCTGCGATGTTTTTTTTTTTTTTTTACAATTTCGTTTCTAATGCACTAGCACTATTATATGAGTAGAGTATATAACGGGTTTTGGATACGTGCGTGCATACAATATACATAATACTATTGTGATATGCGACGCCCTATAATGTATGTTAATCTTAATATGCGTATATTATACATTATTATATTATTATAACGTTTGATAACGCGTATATATTTCTGTGATGGTTACATCTACGAAATACGCGAGGTTCGAATATAAAATAAGTGCGTTCTATAAATCCAATTTTTTTTACTAGCTATTTTTGTTTTATTTAGATTCTGAGCGCGAAATGGGAGAGTGCTATATTATATTGGTTTTAATATGACGTGATATTTTCATCTTTTATTTCGTTCCTATGTCAACTTGTGTCTTGGGCTGTAATGAAAAAAACACCATATTATGCGGTTCTCCACCCGAAGATTTGTAAACTGATCGAATGCTTCAGATGGTACTATTTAGACAAGTCACATTTTTTTAATTCCTCAAAGGTTTTCCATAAAACCACGAAAGACTGTCACGAAAATAGAATATACCTATAGGCTACGGTGAAAAAAGTATTGGTCGAATAATATTTAAACTCTATACAAGGACATTCGAGCGCCAGCTGTTGAGTTGTATAGTATACCCTCAAGACCGTATTAGTTGAAATAATATTATATTGCTTTTGGATTAAAAGTCACACATTAATCTCACTCTTTTTTGATTGATGCTTTGAACACACACATTTTTAGATCAAAATAAATTTTATTGAAAATACATGAAACGTAAAAGTTATAAGCGTTTAGATAAGTCGGTTCATTTGGAACGAACGAAATAATTAGACGAACGTTCCGCGGGAAGTATAATATATTTAGGTATTTAAAAATATTGAGAAAAATCCTATACGCAACTTATTAGATTGGTATTATTTTTTAAAATGTTTTCACTTTACATTATATATTAATGTATATAGGTAAGAGACTATGTGAACTAAAGTATATATATTTTATGAATTAAGTATATTGGAATAGAAGATTGGACCACGAGCATGCATTTTTTGTACGTTTCGTGTATATAAAAAATTTAAATATACATACGTCAAACGACCCAATAAATATTTTAATGTCTTTTTAAAATAGTCAATTACTTTAATAAACATTATTATTATTATTGTTATTATTATTCTATATATTAGTCTATTATTATATTTTATTATGTTATATCTTATTATTTTTAAATTATAATATACTATTTTTATTTATACAAATATATTGTGAATTTAAAATTTGTCCGTATTAATAAATAAATAAATAATATAATTAACATAGTTAAGTAGAGTTAGGTACCTGATATCTATGATGTCGATGTGGTGAACTATTGATTCTGGCAGTCTTTGTCTATAGACGTTTGCCTTTTCACAAGTATAACTAAGTGAGTATAGGCATATTGATTACCTCCATATTATAATATGTTTGAATCGAGTAATATTATCGATGTACTGCATTGGGGTGCGTAAACTTTCGTAACCCGAATGTTGGTCTTCTATAGGTTCTATGACGACAAATAAAATATAATTTCCCGTTGTATTGCGAATATAACTGATTAGAATTACATAAACTAAGGGATTGGATGTGAATTTTGGTCGTTAGATTGACTGATTTATACCTTATACATATATACTTTGTATCTAATACATATATGTATAGAGAGAGAGTTCGCGAGACCGCTTAAGTCACCACTTAATACACGCGCGCATTATTATTTTCTTAATGACAGTATCAGTATAATACTGACGTAATAACGTAGTGTCGTCTTAGTTTTTGGTTTTCATGGCTAACAAAGCTGATATGAATTGTGAAAAATGTATAGTAAAAGAAATGAGTCCCGAGTCAAAATTATCATTATAAGAACTTATTTATATAAATATTATTACAAGAAAAGTGATTACAAAAAATTATACTTTTAATTTAAAATTTTAGTGTGAATAGTAGGTATGTTCATTTTTCTGTGGTTATTGTTTCCTTTTAGACTTATAAGTAAGTACCATATGGTATATACCTTATGCTATTGTTATTCAAAATAACGACATTTTTAACAAAAGTCTTCAGTGACTTTTAATAACTGATTATTGACAACAATATTTTATGAGAAAAATAACTGTGGGAATCAATATGTGTGTGTGTGTGTTGTATGTACCTTGTTTACCTACTACCTAATAACTATAAAATATAACTACGATAATTATGTAACTAGTAAATATTAATTCATTTAAAAACCCACATTAAAAAATTGTATCAATATATCATGAATGCGCTATAACGACCTTAATACTATAATTATTATTATCAGTATGATGGATTAGGAGACGCTAGGTACTAATCATCTAATGCCATTTTAATGTAAATATTATTCAGTTTTATGGAAGTCGACATTCAAAAATTGATTCACGACGTGATTGTTTAAAATATATTTTTTAAATTTTTCTGTGTTATTAGCTATAGTTAATATAACAGTATTGTAACAATGATCGCTAATGAATTAACTGTAAAATAAGCTAATAGGTGTAAATGTGTAATAGCTTAATTTGAGTGATAATTTAAACATATAGATTTTTACGGATTTATATCGAAAATAATAACATTTAGGTACTTGATATTGAATTTTCATACAAAAAACTCAAGTTTTATTTAACACCTTTATTTATAATATATAATACTAAAAATTACATAACACATTATGAATGTACAACTCTATTTAAATATTGCTATTGCTTATTAACTATTGAGTATAATAAACCGTTATATTACAGGCTGCATAAGATGAGTTGGTTCTCAGTCAGGTACATGCTTACTAAATCAAGACTGGTGATTCTGGGATAATTAAGATATATATAAGTGAATACTCTTTTTGTTGTATTTTATTATTGGAAAATAAGGAATGAACATTTATGAGGGAAATGATGCACAAGAATAACCAATTTTTGAAAGTAATATGTTTTAAATTTTTATCATCCCTTCAATATACTCCCCCAATATATAAAAAAAATCCAACTGTAACGATAATTGACAACATTGACAACATTTAACAATTAAATCAAAAACGTTTAACCTAATTTTAAATAACTATAATTACATTGTAAATTAAAATATGACGATTGACCAATTTTATAAACTAAAAGATAAATGTTGCGAGAATTGTTAGTTTATCTCTCCATTTATAGTTTCTTCAGTGTAGTGATGATATAGCTTGTAGTTTGGTAATCAACTATACATACATTTGTATTGAAGTTTAATCATATTATCTTATATAATCTCGATGATAATCTAATTGAAACCTGTTGGTTAATGAATTTTTAGTTTTTCAAGAATAAGTAAAAGAATTATAAGTTTTGTGACAAGTACGGGTAATTTATGAAACTAGTTAAGACATATTTTTATTAAATTAAAAAATTAACTTATTCAACTACATAATATATTGGTTATTCATAAAAATAAATTATAATACTTTATATCTGTATTAAATTTTCTATCTGCAATTATTTTACAATGTGAAATTGATATGTTATTTGGAGCAGCCAAAAGCAATTTTTTCTTTAATTAAAATTTATCACAATATTAAAGAATCTATATTATAATAACTAAAAAAACTTCTACCTCGAAAATCGAGTTGTATTTCAGTTACAAGTTAAAAAAAAATATATATAAATAAGGCTACCGTCGTGAGTATTACAGTCTATGGTTTCATTAAACTTTGAATGGAAAATCAAATTCATTTCAGTGTTTGACAATTATTCATCGTAGTCATCACCAGATGCGTTTTAACTGTAGTTCATTTCGACAGCTGTGCGCATTATTATTTCTTTGACTGTAACATAAATAATAGTGAAAAAGTTTCAGCAGTTTGAACTTTTTCACCTTTAACTAAAATTATTTATCTTCTCTTAATTTATTATCTACTTAGACAAGAGTAAAATAGTGCAACACAGCCAGTATAATATTATAAACTATTATAATATGTTTCAGACTAAACTTAAAAAACGCACTTTCCCGATCGAAATCTGAAAATTTTGTCACCGCAACTAGTGTTATATAGTTACTAATAGGTAGGTACTGCGCTTTACAAGATCATTTATTTTCATAGAACTCAAAACATATCTAATATAACAAACATATTGTATGCATTACCTACATATATATGTATAAATATGATATAAACTACGTGTCTATATCTGTGTGTACATAACTGCAGTTCGGTTAGTTATTACAATTATCATTCATCACGTTAAACCGCACGAAATACGCTTATTTCAAACTATACCTGTACGATATGCTGCAATTAAAATATTATTGGCACAAGTGCACAACATAAGTACCTACACGACCAGCCAGAAAACAAAAGCACACGTACATGTATAAGTAATAGTATTATTATTAATATTATGTTCATCAAATCATATTCAGCAGGTATAATCACTTACTTCAACTCTCGCAGGTCATCGAAAACAATAATCCGACAGCATCGAGTCTCGAAATATCATAATATAGTACTTCAATATAATATATTATTATATTGTTTGCATACAGGTATCCACTTATCCTGCAAGCATAGTATAATATAATAATAAAATAATGTATTATTATTATTGTTTGTGGAATAGGAGTCTACTCGCGTTAAATCTTTTGTTCAAGGTGGATATATACATCTATCTTGCTTTTGTGCTTTGCTATTACACGAGCCAAATTTAAAACGATATATAAACGGTCGGAAATATAAAATTATTATCATTATTATATCGTATTGTTCTATTATATATAAATGAGCTGTAATAAGTATATTATACTAAACATATATTGTATAGTATAATTTGGAAGTGAACCCAGAACTTTGAATGACTTTTTCGTCAGAGGTGCTTGACACGGTACTGCGGTGGTTTACAAGGTTTACAAGACTTCCAAGTACCTATACTATAATGTTAATACAAGCTATAGCTATGTATCTACCACCTATATGTGGCGGCTATATGCTTTGCAGATTTAAGTCCGTCGAAACACAATATATACATATACATTATTTATGTATTATAGGCACAAACATGTACGTAACATAATATCTGACAAAGTTTCTCGCTCTCACCTCCGACACACAAAATTGCATTATTGTGCGGTATTATGACGTAACAATTTGACATGTATGTATTTTGAAACTATTTATCTAGGAAATATTCATAATTATTGATTTATATCGTTTTTAGTTTGTTGACAAATAATGTAAAAAGTTTCATCAGTATTCCCAATACATATTATTATTCATCCTTCATCTTCTTCATTTAATAATGCATATATTTCAACAATGATTTTTGGAAATATTTTAGTATACACTGTAGTGTATAGCATAGGTGGTCAACTTTAATAGATTTGTGATCGACCTCTGAGTTTTCCCAGATTGTTGCGATCGACAAAAAAAAGAAAAGTTTTCATTATACAAAAATATATTTTATATACATACGCGTTACACTTATAACTTATAAGTATTATTTAATTTCACAGTTTTACAAAACACGTATAAAATACGCTACTCGATATCAGTGTATATTGTGTATAATCTCGTTTTTCATAGTTATTTATTGTCTTTTTCTTAATCTAATTTTTATATTCATGGGCCGAACAAAGATACACAAATTTACAAAAAAAAAAAAAAATATTTTATTTGTTTTCTGAAAAAAAATCTAAAACTTCAAGCAAAGGAAAGGGATGAGTCGTGATCGATCTGTTGGCCTTATGTCACTACACGTTTAAAAATATCGTTAAAATTTTGATTAAGATAAATTAATGTTAAAAAAAAACCGCGCAATAGAAGAAGGATGGTTTTTATTTGAAAAAAAAAGTTTGCACCGCCATAGGACACTTGTTAAAATATGGGATAAATAAGTATTTGAATATATAATATTTACAGTTAGTAGCTAGGTTATTATACTAAAAATTAAAAAAAAATTATAATTCGAAAAATTAAAAAATTGGGGATTAACATGCTTGGTGAATCACAATGTATGCGTGTTATACAGTTATATATAGATTGCTTATATTTTCATTCAAACAGTTACATAACTTATCACTTATGCGCTATTGGTATAAAAAAACGAACACCTATTATATATGACTAAAACCTTATTTATGATTGTCATAATTCTAAAACTATTTAAATATTTAATATTATACCTTGTGAAATCTTGTTAAAAACATTTATAACGTAATTAGTTGAAGGACGGTTAATCGATAATTATTTTCTGATCATAATTAAGACTTCCTTTAACTGATTGTCATAAAAAGTTTACAATGCACACGAGTGGCTCTGCGGTAAAATGTATCATATTACTGGTGTTCTAAAATAGTAATTATATCCAAATAATCGATTGTGCTATGCAGTTTAAATAATACTAAACATCAAAAAGCATTATAGAATACCTGATTATAGATAATACATACCGGAGGCGCTCCCTGTTTTTTGTGCTTCATATGCAACTATACAAGTGTAGTAAATTTGATAACTGTTTTTCAATAGTTGAGCTCATAATAACAATATTATTAGTTGATTTTGTAACGTTTCAGTTAACTACCAACTTTAACCTAATAATTTCTAATTTATTTTTTGCTAGTAAACTAGACGATAATGTATTTTGTTTTGTTGTAAATACAATATGATTTACTAGGTTGGCACACTCCTACTTTGTCCTCCAATATTACATTAGTTATTTAAATTTTGACTTTCCAAATTGTTTTGTGTACTTATCATATTTCCAAGTAATTATATTTTTTATGCCATTTAAGAAGTGTCATGTGATAACACAAACTTTTTTTTTAAAGAGAATTACTTTTTGCTGTAAAATATCAGTGTAAATATATAAATTGAATTTCAAACGAATAATTTTTTAATTATATATTATGAAAATCTATACCTACATTGTACTAAGTGATAACAGTCCAGACGATAATAGATTTAAAGATATTATTGAATATGGGGGCTACGATAATTTAAAAATTATAGTAAAAAAAAAGTCAATTCTTATCTGAAAAAAAAATTTTTACTGTAACGCCATAACAAGACTTTCCTTCTAAGATTGTATAAAATATTTAAGTACCCTAAAATTATGGTCCTTAAGTTAGTATGCTTACAAAATTCAAAAAAATCAAAATTTGTGTTAGTACATAATTTAAGGATAAAATGGATAAATAGAGAGTGGATCACTCTGTTCTGTATATTATGGTATAATACGACTACATATATATTATATATTTTTTATCGGATTGTGAGTTCCTACCTGCGTTCATTGTTAGTGTTTACTATCGGGAGCGTGTGCGTGCACCTCGTTCATGATATGAAACGCAGAGACTTCATCGGTCGTAAAAACAAACAATACATAGGTTGTATACCTATATGGGTATATACTTCTTAGTATAGTACACAGATTATAATGAAAAACCGATAATGTTAAAGCATATTACAGGGAATTTTGTCGGATATATGAATAACGCTTGTATGTATTGTTACTGCACGATATACGAAACTAGTGCACTTAACTCCACTACATAGGTAAAATAAATGTGACTATGACGTAGATGTATAGTATTACGATATTATTAATAATTTACCTAAAATATTACGTAATTTACACCTCGGAAGCTTCTCGAAGTACTGAAGCGTTTCCTTAATATAATATACGGTAATATTATAACATGCTATGTTATTGGTATCGCGAGAAGTAGGTACGAATGGTTTTGTCTTAGAAACCTTTTTTTTTATCAGACTTTCCACGGCGGAACTGAAAAAATATTGTTTATTATGTAGCGTCCTGGTATGAGGATGTATATACATTGTGTGATTTTATTTTTTAATAATGAATTTTTTATTTGGGTTATTTGAACCCTTAAAAATGATGTTAACATAGCAACGAATTAAAAACAATAAGTTAGAAATACTATAATACTATAAATAGGTTCTTTAACCATTTACGTTTAGTTAAACTGCTAACCTTAATTGAAATAGTTAAATAGTGATTACTAGTAAATCATACGGTTACTGTTATTGTTGATACTAGTATCTATTGTATTCTATATATTGGTTGAATTACCTTATTACCTACTTAGTTACTTAAACTTAAATAAGTGAATACCTACTATATTTACAATTTTTAATAGTAAAAATGTTACGATAAAACATAAAAATTGCAACAACAAAAAACACATCAATGATGAAGTCCAAAACAGTATGCAGGGCTTTATTAACTTTGATTATAACAATATTTATTTCATCAAACTAATGATCGTTATAATTATTACTATTTTTAAATTTAGCTGTTAAAGTTGTTTATTCGTCTAATAAAAGTATTTTTGTTTTCGATAAAAATACGGATGACCGTATAATGGCGATTAATTCATTGAACTTTCAAGGTAGTAAATAATTTCTTCGAGTATTCCATTTTCCGTAAGTTGCGATTTTATAATTTATTGTAAAAACCACATCAGACTACGCCGTAAGCCGTGAGTATCACGATGTTATGACAGCATTCAACGTCAAACTGTATGAGTAGAGCTGCGGTTGAAGGGATCGTTCAAATATTAAATAAATAGTGTTTATTACATCCACTTTATTATGTATAGAATATAAATTAAAATGTTTAATTCACTTTTAAATTAAGAATGGATGACAATGCATATGAATTATTTAATGTTTAAATAGAAAATATTGAATTTTTCAATGTAGAATACATAATATCGTAATAATATGATAATATAATACATAAGTATCCACTGCAGTAAAATATGTCATAAAAAGTTTTCTTATTATGTCCGCTTGTTTATTTTAGAATATTGCGAGTTCTATTATTCAAGGTAAAATAATTACGATTGAAAATAAAAATATCTAAAAAAATATAAAAACTTTAATTCATTTCCATTAAATAAAAGAATGGTTTTTTAATCTTGTTCACACATTGTCTCATTATAAGCATGGTCGGGTGGCTATAAATTAATACTTTTCGTTTTATATACTTATTAAATAAAGTGGGTTTAACCAAAATCATATTATAATATTATATTGTTATTACATTTTATACCATCCGATTTATTAGTTAGTTATTGTAATAGTATTTGAAAATGTTCACTCTCGGAGAATAAACAAAAAATAATTTATTGCATAATTTATTCAAAATACAGTTTTAATTGAATTAATTAATATAAAAAATAATGCTTGATGGTAACGAAGTGAGGGCCGAAAGTGATATTCTAATATATCTACACGAGTATATTAAAGATAATACTTACGCGAATAAGTTATAGATAACATAATAATTATGACATTGTACTTGATAACGCCGACAAACTCATAAAATAATTTTTTTTGTGATTAAAAGTTTTACTACCTGCTGGTCGTTTATATCGTGTGACAACGTTGTAAATATTATATGTGAATTTTTTTTAAAGTCGATGATATTATTAATATTTTTTTGATTTAAATAATAAAAACATTTGAGCTAAATCTAAAAATTTAGTAGCATTATATTAATGTAATGTGTGATGTGAAATAATAATGATATCATGATTAATATTTATAATTTAAAAAAAAAGATTGGCAAAAGAAATTTACGTTCAATGTAATATTATTTAAAATATTATTATTTTGTAAAAATTAATAAAAAAATAAAAAATACAAAACTAAATCACGTATATCATAGTATCTATTAACCAAAAACCACATGTAAGGATATTACAGCACGAAGATAATTTCATAATAATACAGGTAATCGTTCTTCCATCTTTCCATTTTTAATCAACCATCTAAATACTTATACTAATATTAACCAAAGTTAGCATATTTTATTTTTCAATGAAAACAATTTTTTTTAATAATAGTCAATAATATAATATTTTTACGGTTTCGTAAGATTAAGACATTGCACGTATGTCAATAATAGTAGTAATGGTATGTTCGATTCAACTACACACTTCAAAGATGCAAAACAAATAAACCGCCAGTGTATATGATAACAAGTAATAAAAGTATATTTCCATAATAAAATAATGATTATTTAATCATCTTCATTAAAATATGAATAAAATAATAGTGTTCATAATGTACTCTGGTTTTCCGTCAAGATTAATGATAATTTAAACACACAGCCGTTCTTTTTTTTTTCATTTTTATTTTTTTTTTTATTAAGTAAGTTAAATTTAGTTTTAACAATATGTAAAATGTAAATATTTATTTAAAATTATTAGATAATACTCAGCTAATAGTACAAGTAGGTATATCATTATATAAATGTATAAAATGTATAGAAACAGAAACCAAATTCAATGTAAAAAATTACAATGCTAGGGAAATTTGGATTATCTTTAATTTAATAATATTAATATATAATATATTGCTCTTTAGTAAAATAATAGGAATTTGCGGTTGAAAACAGTTGTAATAAATTAAACAAATTATAAATAAGCGATGCAATAAAAATGTTAATTGGAATTGGCACACGTGTGTTTGATACACAATTACGTATTTTTACTGTAAAGTATTATAATAAATAACACTACTATTAGCTGTGGCATATTATAATGCTTTGACGTCAACATTTACGGTAGGACCGGTAGGTAATAATAATTATATGCGTTTGCGGTTCATGATAATAACAATAAATTACGTTTCCTTTTTATTAGTAAAAACTAAATATATAATAAAAACTTAAAAATTTCAATGGGATTTGAATTTAATACGCGTCTACATGACGTGGTGTTTTTAATTAAGATACCTATAATATACACAACGTCAGAAAATTAAAATACAAATTTATAACTATAATGATATTAATATAAGTCGTTTTTGGAAAATGGAACGGAGTTATGGAAGTCATTACTCATTATACAGTCGTTCATAATATTTCACTGTTTCGATTTTCGATAAACATGACGTGTATATCTATATCCGCGAAGTTAGCCGTCAATTTTAAAAATATTTTTTTCAGTAGTAAGTCATATTTAGTAAATATAAGTAAACATCAGTTGAATTCAGTCATTTTTACTTATGCATAAAAAATTAAATGATACATAAATAACCTAATATTTTTAAAATCCGAGATCTGTTATTTCTAAGAGTTAAAATATCGTGCGCAGTTTGCAAGTATTTGTGAGCAAAAATTCAATATTTTTAAGTCACCCCTCCATTAAATACCTATCCCTAAACATAAAATTAACCGTATATTTCATGGAAATTTTTTTAATTTTGACTGTGACAAAACGAAAAACCCGTCAATATATCATATGTCTAACAAATTTCTAAAGCTCAAAGTTCACAGTTCTAAGTAATATATATACTTATAATATTATTATTCGAGTTTAATTAGTTCATGCTGTATGTAAAATATTCCATCCCAATAAAATATAAGTAGTTAAAAATAATTTTACTTCATAATGATGACTGATGAATGATGTGTAACTTTTATATCAAAACAATTGACATATTATATGATACACATCTTTGTAAAAGATTAAATGTTATAAACTATTCATAAAATATATATTCATTTACACATCATAATCCTTCAAGGTAATCATCGTCGTAAGTTGAAATTAGTTAGAAAATATTAGGTATCACGACCTCTCTTAGTATTTTTTATATTTATATGTAATTATACTCATTCCATAGATCAACATCGCTTCTTAAATCAAACACACCATATATATTAAAATTGTATTATAAATCAAAATATATTCTTATTGTTTAGATGATATTTTATGATTATGTCTTAACTGAAAAAAAATATTTTTAATAATAAATAATATTTTAATAACAATAATAAGTATAATATTATATTATTATTAAGTATTAAATATTAAACATCATCAATAACTACTTATTAAAAAAAATATATTCTCAATGGTATACGTAATATTCAAAAATATTCTGAAACAGTCGTATTGTATTTTTTGCAGTTTTCGATTTGATCAACAGATGGCTCTACGCTTATCACGCACTTAGGACGAAACTAAAGAAATTATAAATTTATGTATTTTATGCATATACATATATATATATATACTCGCAAACAATATACTAATTTGTCCTTTAACATGCACTAGTGGTATCAAAATAGTTTTAAATGGTTAGTAAGATAATAAAAAATACGACATCAATAATAATATTGTGACAATAAAACGAAATATATAATACATGTATGTCTTGGGATAAAAAAACCACATATTATGCGGTCTATTATTGTATCAAAACTGATGTACTTTGATGTACCAATTGTACCATGTAGGGATGGGGATTTAACGGTGAAAATAACGCACAAAAGAAATCGACCAACACCATGACTAGTCAATGGTAAAGTACGGCCGAAATATATTGCTCGCAGAAAAATCCATATTATATATACATCGTAATGTTTTTAAAAATAACAGACGAAACGAGTAACGAACGTAATTTTAATGAAAACGTTCGCGATGTTATTACAAATACGACTAATAGTACGCGAATAGAAGTTTATAATATCCGAACGAGCTAACTTAGATCGAGAATCGGAATCGATACACATTTTAACGAAATGGGTTTCGATTTTGTGAAAGGTTTTTGTGGTTTGGTATGTGTAAAGGTTTGGAAAACGGTATTTACAATTATTTTTTTTTTGTCAGTGCCTTGTAAATACAGCAATAAAAAATAGTCGAACATTTCAATCGGGTATTTGGCGTACAACAAAACTATTTTGCAGAAGTAATCATGTACGTTTTAGTATAATATTATGTATTGTAATATAACGGCTATCACTAAATAGGAAAACATTGTATGAATTACAAAAATTCGCACTGCACTTACTGTTGAATAATAATTATTGTTAAAATATAACATACATGTTGGTCTCGTGTTGGTTACGGGTTTAGCATTCATACGACCGGAAATGCAATAGCGCTAGCTGAAAAACTCTGCGCACATTTCGATTTACGCTTGTATTTCGTGTGTAGGTATGTGTAGGTGTGAAGTGTTTGTGCGGGTGGGTATAACGTCTGAATAGACTAAATTCGGATACGCGGAATGTGTAAAAAAGAAGTAAGTATCTAGTTTAGTATAGTAGCTTTTATATATTTATTTTTTCTTTCAATAACATGTGAAGGAGCGTTTATACTATCTCACTTTCTCTCTCACACACATAAACACATCTACATACAAGACCGTATACAACGATACATAACATATATATTCGCGATACACGCGAATTGCGTTACTCGCTGACACATATCGTGTAATTTAAAAGTAATAGTCAATAATATTATGTTAGTGACGAGCGGGATTTAAAAACTTTATTTTGCGTCTTGTTATAGCTGTTTTACTATATTTTATAACTCTTTAGATTGGTGTACCTACAACACAACTTATTTTTTTATTTGAAATTTAAAATAACTCTAACCTTGTACATTTTGTAATAATTAGAAGTAAAATTTTTGTATGAAAATTGTATAAATAAAAATGTTTCTATCAAAATTTTCAGTAGAAAAAAATCGGTCCCCATTGAAAATAAAAGTTAGTTATTGTACAGCCTATACGCGTATCACAAGGGTTAAAACTTTGAAATGTTCTCAAAATGTGTATTTAAGTACTCCGTTTAATCTTCCAAAATCCCTATTTCAATCCCATATCATCCGGCTGAAACATTTAGTGATACCTCTTATAGCATGAACACATTATATATAATATATTGTATTATATAATACACGTATCTCTATACAAGTACGTTCTACACAATCGAATCGTACATATCTGTATATATACTGAACTTTTAACGAGCAATATCGTATTTACATAATATTATGTTATGTCGTGTGTAAGTGTAACACAATGGAATATTAATAATGTATGCATTTAGCGCGAGTTTTGGCATTGCATGAAAAATAAAATAAAAAACGTGTCGTTTATTGTTTTGATTGGTACTAACTAAACCGTAAGATAGCTATATACCTTATTTTATCTGTATTTAACATGTATGATATTGAATATTTTGTGTCTTTAATTTTTTTTATCATTCATTGCACTGATTTAATTGAAAAAAACTGAGTGTTAAAGCCCTCAACTTTTTCCTTTACATTTCCCCCCTCCCCCAAATTCGATAATCATATTTTATAAATATATAATAATATTACTTTGTACTGTACATATTCATTTGTTAATAATATATTAATTTGATATATCAGAATCACTCTGTATAAATGTAATAATATTATATAAAAACTAAAATTATGTTTTTACATTACGTTTTCGTGTCTATTAATTAGCGCCAGTTACACACGGTTTAAACCCCTTATCTATCAGATATGCAACATTACATACACAAACCTATATAGTCCACATTATGATATAATTATACGGATAGAGAAAAAAATTATGTTTTTTTAACATTAGATTTAATTATAAAACTACTTTTGCCAAACAATTATAATAATATATTTATTTTGTCAGTAATTTTTATCATTGTATAATAGTTCAGTTTTTTCAATTATTTTGCGCGCGCGTGTGTGTACAAGTGTTTTTTTTTTATTTTTTGCTCTGAAGAAGAAATATGCTCAACCCCTTTTTGTATAAAAAATAATAATTTTTTAATCAATTAGTCAATAAATATAATATTAATCAGTAGTTAAATGCAAATTATTTACCGAAAAAAATTATTCAAATTGCTGTTGTGGTGGAGTGGCAAAGGATGGGACACGGAGGAAACATATCAAACAATTTGCTCAGATAATGATTAACGTCCTACGTTTGAATAAACCATCCTACTATATTATATATTATGTTTTTGTGTTACAGTGTGATTGTACTGTGATTTTTAATTTAATTGTAAAGATTATGTTGAATCTAATATAACGTAACGTCTGTAGTGTTAAACTTTCCCTAAAACACTATTTTCATAATTATATAATTATATCCAGATGTCTCTGGAGCGAGTGATAATTACGTTTTAATAATCGATTAGTGCCATGCGCGTATCAAAGAATTTGATAATAATATTATTAAAAATGTATAATGACAGAACACTATGCAGACGTTGATAAATAATTCCTAAAATGCAAGTTTAATGAATGAATTAAATATTATGGCTGCACCATCTTTTTGAATTGTAATAATACATCAATAATTACTCATTGACAATTTTCAATCACTCATTTATTTGGCTGAACTGAAAAAATTTGCCTGTACTCAACTTGCTACGTTCCGCCACAAGTTTTTTTTGTATTTAACCTATAAAGAAAAACGTTCAACATCACACCAATTAAAAAATGTATTAACCAACTATTACACAATAAATTATAAAATAATCAATTAATTTTTAGTTTTAATATTTCTTTCTCACAAGCGATGGTAAAATAATGCAAATATATGTACCATCATCATGTGGTAATTTATGCCAAGATATTACTGAATAATAATACTAAAATACAATAATATATATAATATATAAATTCTTTCTCTCCATTATATTATTGAAATACCCAATGGTAAAATAATTGAGTAAAAAAAGTTAAACCATATTTTAAAATAATTTCTATAATACTAATTTTACATTCACGTAGTAATTATCTTTAATATTTCAATTATTGTTTACATACAGTATGTAAGATTCATATAATAATAAAATTATGAAAATTATCTAATTTATTTGTTTATTTAAATTTAGAATCTGAATACATTTTGTACTTTTGTTACTAGGGATAATAATATATTAAAAAGAGAAAGACTTAGGTATGGTTTTTAAATCTCAAATAATTGATAAAAAAAAAATAGCTTTATCGCTCCAGGCAAAATCTAAAATTGCATTATACACATACTTATTATTCGATTAGGGTATAAGTTAATGTTGGCCATTCAAGAAAAATGTTGGTGATAATTAGTCCACCCCAATTGTATAATTTTATTTAAGTGCCTGCATTACACAGGGTTAACAATATATTATTATAATTAACTAGCATTTGTAGATAAATGCAAGAATAAATATTTATTTTTTTATTACAAAGGGATCTAAGAATAATTAAAAATGTATATCCTTGCTTTTAAAACCCGAATACGCCACTTTTTCATTTTTAAGTAGTTCTATATAAAAA